>OU862923.1:36623266-39617016 GCA_917880885.1 Limnephilus marmoratus | reverse complement strand
CATACACCTCGAGCGTCGAATCTAATTTTGCTTTTGCCATCGCGTCGTCCATGTTAGGGTCTTGTAAGATTTTGCTAACTGGATATGTTATGCTCATAATGTCACTCAGTGTAAACAGCGTGATAATAAACTCGAAATTAGAGAGAGCTCGAAGAAGAATATTGGCTTTGGCAGCCGTTGTTCTATCCCTCCAACACTGTATTTCTTTAAGAACTTTGCAAAGTGTTCTGAGATCAGCCGCGAATTGAATAACAGCATCATGTCGCTCAACCCACTCGTTTGACAATGTGACTGCAGCGAGTGTTTTAGGTGACTCTTCTATGTTGCGAACCGCTTGCTAGACGCTGTAAAGAACGATACTACTTCTTACCGAGTGAGTTTCTTACACTTGTAACTTTGCAACTGCGAGAGACAGCGAGGTTGAGCTGATGACTTCGACACGGTGCTACTTGCGCGTTGATAGCTTTCTTTTTTTATTGTAGCCACAGCTCCTTCCAATTCTGACATATTAACTGAGCAACCATCACAGCCTATACCCACACAGTTTTCCAGTGACAGAGAAAGGCTTTCCACTCTCCTTAGAATCTTAGTACCCAATACTTCACCAGTAATGCTACGCTCTTGAATCTCTTGAGGTTCATCGTCAATGTTTCCACTACAATTATTGTCTTTATGGATGTCAACGAAACCCAAAAATCTTTCGTGTAATTTGCCGTCACCATCGACATATCTTGCAGCTAAACCCAGTTGGGCGATGTGCGCTATGTCCGTAGTCTCATCAAAGATAATGCTGTAGTAACGAAAATCTTTGATTTCCTCCAGTATTCTCGATAACATCACTGTTTCACAGCATGAAATAAGTTCGTCACACGTTGTTTTACTTATGTAAGTGGCGTTCGCTTTAGTGGTCTCAAGGTGATGTTTTAGTTGCAAGTCTCCAGAGTCAATTCTAAATCTTAGAAGAGCTCTAAAGTTTCCCTCGTTACTCACTATACTTTCACAATCATTTTCATTTTTTAATAGACTCCCCCATCATCTCTATGCCCCCGCAGAGGAATATTTTGCTTTCCATGAAATATGATTTTATTATAGGTACAAGACGGTCTCTGTTTTCTCTAATGCTTTCCATTCTATGTCTTGACAAATTGATTGATGACCTCAAGTTCGCGGTTGTCCCGTGTCGCCAAAAATAATTTTGCATCTGTTGACGCTTCAAGGTGGTACTTGAGCTGAGAGTGGGTCTCAAAGTCACCATCTTTACCAGTAAGTTTTGCAAACTTTGTTAGTGGTTCAGTCACAAGTTTCTTGGCGATAATGGAATTCTTTCCTCCAACCATTTTATTATTCACAAAAATTGAACACTTAATGCTTAATAGTCCCTTTTTAACTTGTGAGAACACCAGCCATGGATACTGTTCAAAGTGATTATCGTGCACTTGTCTGTGTTCAACTTGTCCCCTCTTATTGAGCTCGGAAGTAGGGAAGATATAACCTTTTTCAGGTTTCCTTGGAGCTGTGAGAAGCTTGTATTTTATATCATCACTAATATTTCCTGACGCTAATACATCCAAATAATTACCAATATCCGTAGGATTAAAGGAATCAGTCGATGAACTTTGTTGTAGAAATTTCGACGAAGTGCTGGGCTCTGAAATATAATGGTGTTTTCGCAGCTGAATGATGACAGTAATCTTCAGATGTTTCTACTTTTCTTTTTCTTAACACATAACGGAAGTGTAAAAATATTTTATGGTTGATATTCCATGGTTGCGTCCCATTGAAACTTAATTTATTTGCCAGTTACCCAAGAGTACAACGAATAGCGTGCGGCCCGCAAGGGGGGGGCGCGCGCCCCCCCTTTATATCCGCCACTGATACTACGTGACCCACTTTTTGCAATTTTTAACCCCCCCTTCCCCCTCGGTGACCGCCTGTAGTATATTCCAAGACCCCCCCCTCCCCCCACTGTTTTCACGTAGTAATTCATAAATATGGTTTTGAATCATTTCTTGCTAACAAAAAGTTTTAAAAAAATTATTTGGCTTATATTTGTCTTTATTAATACGGCGCTTGCTGCGTGATGGCAAGACTGCCTGCATACCTATAATTACAAGTGGAAAAAATATTATCAAGATAAAACTTGTCAAAATTTAGATTTCTAGATTGACTATGTGATAAAAACCTAAGCCCCCCCCGCCCCTCATTGTGACCAAGCGTGGTATTTTGAAGATCCCCCTCCCCCCCCTGAATGAGTCACGTAGTATGGGTACGTTCTCTTAATACTAAAAATAACAGAGAAAGAGAAAAAACCAAAAGATTTGTGCTCAATTTTATTGGGTTTTAATGAATACATTCAAACTCTCATTCCAACAATTTATGTACATTAATTAATTATTTATTTAAAAATATCTTTGAAAATTATTGATAAAAGATTGAAAATGGATACCTATGTACAATTTATAAATATTTAATGTCTTAATTTCTATATTATTAAGCACACAAATGAAAATGTGCCAATTCAAATAAAATCAAAAATTTCAAACATTAATATTTCATTCATCTTTTTATTATGAAATTAATTATTGAAACAATATTCAAACAATAATGATAAAAATGCAAAAGTGAAATAAGAAAAGCATAATAATATATGCTTTAAAAAATATGGGTTGTTTCCCTGTTGCCATCAAAGTTTGCAAATTAGTTATTGTGCTCGAATCTTTACTTACTTACAAAAATGAAGATCTTAGAAAAAAGGTGAAAGAGTATCAACTAGGTATAACGTTTTTTTTTAATTTTCAACGTATTTTTGTGATTCAAATTGTTTGAATATTAATAATAACTGACTTATAATTAAAATGATACATTTATGTGTAAACTGAATAAGCTGGAAGTTATAGGTTAATAGATTGTGAAATATCAATACAATGACGATTATAAAAATTTCATTGTTCATTTGTTTTGATTTTTCATCAATAACTTTAGGCAATAAAACAAGCTGAACTATAAACCATGGCTTTAGTTATTACAGTGAAATAAACAACCAGGCCTAAATGATTGCTTAATTTGTTTTAGTTACAATTGGTTTCAGTTTTTTTTTTTAGTACACAGTGGCATAGCTAGCATGTGGCACCCGGGGCGGATAACGAGGTGTCACCCCCCCCCTCCACCAATTTCGACTTCACAAATGTGTAGAAAATTGGTCCATCCTGGGAGGGAGGGGGCTAGAGAATATCAGAAATGGGCTATTTTCATTAATAAAAAGCCCGTCAGGGCACAAAATTCTCCCCATTTCGGGACATTCCACAGGGAGCCATAGAGCTACGGAAATATAAATAGAACCATATTCAATATTTTTGAGACAATATCCTTCATAAATAATATCCGTCGGGTGCAGTGTCTGTCTCTCCATCGGGTGGCACCCGGGGCGGTCCGCCCCCCCCTCGCTACGCTACTGTTAGTACATAATATCTATAAACAATTTGTATAAGTAAATACAGTCAGATATTATTAAAATCTAAAATATTTAAACTTTAAAAAATGATTAGCTTAGTCATTTCATGTTCCCCATTGATACAAAACCATTCACATTTTCGTTTAAAAATCGGACATCCTTCTGTTTAAAAATCGAATGCTCTAGTGGCTGTAGATGATGTATGGAGCTGTTCTCACATGTCTGAAACGATTATAAAACGGATCTGACACTTTTTTTAGAATGGATGGCCAGCGCAGCGCTTCTGTTTAAAAATCGTGTCGGAACTCGTTTACTCATAGGTTTGTATAAAGCTGTTCACACTTGCCGCCTTGTCGTTCCGGCGTGAGTCCCGTTACCCCCCCGACCCCTCCACCCACCTTCGTAATCATCCGATTTTTTGTTATTCATTTTTTAAACAGAAGTATGAATGGGCCCTTGGGACGGGGCCCCCTTTGAAAAATTGTAATAGATGATATTAAAATTGTGTTTAATATGAATTATATATCTCGTATATATAACATTAATACCGCATACGAGCCAATAATTATTTCAAAATACGTTTTTTGGCGCATTGATTGGCTCATTTTAATTTTGAAATTAACCAATAAACTGCTTGCAATCGGTTAAAGTCCCGGAAGCAGCGGAAACAATAGAAATAATCCTGTGGTAATATTGCATATCCGTCACAATTAATGTTGCATAGACGGAACACAAAATAAGCTGCATTTAAATTTATTTTTTCCTTTTTTTTTATTGACAACATATCAAATTTTTGACCCTCCGAACATTTTAACAAATGTTTCTTATGTAGTATTAATGAATATTGATTGTCCAGTTGATTAGTAAGACATCTCAATACTAAGTTTTGAGATAATGAGAAAAGCAATATTCGAAAGCTTACCATAAATCAAATATTATTTATATGTATCTGAGTTTTACATATTAAATATGCTATTAAATTACATCAGGATGAATAATAGTCCGATACATTAATATGACGTTTTGAAATATCCTAATGACACAGTAAACATAAACATAATGATTAATCCGGTGGTTTTTACAGTAATCTGAGTGTTGTACCAGATGGAGGATACACTTTTACAAATATGTAACTGCATATGATCAAATTTCGATCTTTCGGAGATGTCTGTCTAATCAACTGGACGATCGATATATATGTTTAGGACTGGTAACAAAAAGTGATATGGGCTATTTAAGTGCGGGATTGGCTTTCTATTTATTTTATATCAATGATGTAAATAATATTTATGTATAAATAACATTATATTGGCAAGAAAATGCAGGAGGTAGAAACTTATTTTAAGAAAGTTGTATGTATAGCTAAAATAATATTAATGGATTGCACAATAATAACATTAAAATAAATATGCTATAATAATAGTCCAAGAGAGGTCCACGTGACATCGTCATTCAAATGATACCTTCTCTCTTTTTCAATTTCATACAAGACATGTGAGTCGTTCAATTTCTATATCCGCTATATCAACTTTCAGTGATTCGGAGAAAACCGCAAAAAACTGTCACATCTCTAGCGTTAATAAAAAATTGCATTTTATTTTTTTATATAATGAATTGGAGTAATATACATTTGAAAAGTGTTCACTTTTCAATGTGTGTCTAGAAATATTTAAGTAATTTGGATAAATAAAATGGATATAGCGGATTTTGATACTCACTTCGTGATTATCAAAATATTAATTAATTAGTATAAAAATTTTTTAATTAATATTAGACTCTAAGACTTTTGAAACTCAACTACCTGAGGGGCGTGTTTCTACACCCGCCATCCGGCACCCGGCTCGTGATTGGTTGAATTTCGATATACCGGGTTTTGACAGTAACTTCTTGAATGATGTAGCGGGTTGTTTCTCACTCGCAGTTTTAACATGGTTTTTGGTCGTGATAAAGGAGGTTTTGAAACTCAATTTTAGATTAGTCTTGTTCCTTGCAAAAATGTGATCAGGATGTCATACTCAGATCATTTTGTCAAAAAATCGGATATAGCGGGTATTGAAATTATAGGACTCATGTGAGAAGGAAGATTTTTATGTAAGCATTTTAGGATGACCCTCGATGAAATCACCTACGACCTCTCTCGAGACTACTTTAGTAAAAATGCAATACAACTTTATACAGTTAGCGTTGCAGTAAGTCAAAGGAGGAACTAATGAACAAACTATTACTTGTGACACCATCAACTGCAAAGTAAAGAATGTAAAGCTGATTAGGTCGCACAATTGAAGTTGATGCAAACAACATAAACCTAGGTTTGTATGTATCAATGCATAAAAGTAACAATTTGGGAGGCGGCTATGGGTACCGCCACCCCGGAACTATTTATTGGATAACCAACACCCCTGCCACAGGTCACCTCAAGTGGTTCGCCACATTTGGTGATTTAGCACGGGTGCCCGGGTTCTTAGGGTAAAGTTTGTCTAGGTCTTTGTGACAAATGCGTTTGCTCACCTTCTGCGAGGCGGACCGGATCGGGAGACTGCTTGAGGCAGGTATAATCTAGACCCCGCCAGCCGGTCTCTTTCGACCCATCGCCCTGCACCGAAGTGGGAGGTATGGATTCATACGTCTCTCATTCCTGGACACATTGACCCCCAGATTCCTACCAACCCCTCATACCTTTTTGCCTTTCCTCTCTTTCCTTTCCCTAAAAAGACCCTCCACATTCCTAAAAGATGACATAGGCTCTGAGGGAATTTTTTTCCTCGTGGTCTTCTGTAGCTATTGTAAAAAAATATATTTCTTATGATGAAGTGACAAGAAATGTATAATTCGTCATGATCATATCGTGATCATCAAAGTCGAATAACAAGTTTAAAACACGACGTATGCAAACAATTCATCTGTAAGTTATTAATTAGTTTGAATCAACTCTGGTTGCGATACAAATGACACATCAGAAACTGCGTAAACTACAGAAGACAAAACTATCTAGAAGTTTTGCACATTACGATATCAGTTTTAAACAACAAAATAATGCAATGCTTTCTACCAAAATACTTCCAAAGGCTACCAATTCTTAGGGTTGATCGATGGAATACAAACTTTTCTGTGTAGTTGGGGGCGTCACTACTGTATATATTCTGGATACAAAAAAAATCATGATAAAAAAAGTTAACTTTTTAAAAATTCTCTTTTAGCCGCCCATACAGATAATATGTTCGTATTTGTATTGGCGGCATTATGCACTCACTGTAGTTCACAATAAGTTCATAATGCAATAAGAAGTTTAGTTATAAAGATTTTTGTTAAAAACATGTCATTTTAAACACGCACAATGTTTTTAACTACAATATTATGCATACTCAAAAAAGGTATACTTACAGATAAAAATATTCATATTATTATAGCTGTACATAATATTTAATATTCAAGATTTTGAAAATTTCAAGATAAAGATTGTTTTTAATTTCACTTAGATAATTAGTTACAAAGTTTCAAAAAGGTTTTTTAAGTTTTTATGGATTTTATTCATCAAAAAAAAAATGTTTATGAAAATGTTAGTAGATATTTATTTTTTTGTACTAGATTAGTTTTAGCTTATCAAAAGTTAACTTATATGAAAATCACAAACAAAGGATTTGAATTTTTGTGATGACAAAATAAAATAAAACACTTATTACTTATTGCCTGCAATTTAATTATTTCATTTTTATTGTCAGTTTTATACAACTTATTTTTTGGAAACCGAATTGAAATGTTATGTCTTTAAAATGATAAGCCTAGATTACAAACAAAATATTTTAAGTTAAAAATATATTTCTTCGAGAAAAGTATTAATAAATGCGTAATCAATATTTATTTTTCCTATGAGATTTTTAAAGTGTGTACTTATCTTTATTTTTTCTTTAAAATTAAATTAATAATCTTAATTTTCTGAATTGCTTGCTACATATCATTAAAAGACTCACAAAAACATGTTTACCTCACATTTCAATCCGATATTGGCAACGGATGTTATACAAACCTAAAATGAACACGGTGCAGGCAACTCCTAAACACTTGATATATATATGGCTACTCAAATTTAGATAGGTGATTTTTAAAAATGAACATAAATATAAAGTTAAAGATTTTCAAACCTAGAAATAAATGATAGACGGCAAAATCTTGGTGAATTCATTGGCTTTAACCGCAGTAAGCAGTTCATATGTTTTCATATTAATTATTTGGAGGTACGATATATTTAAATGGAATGGCCAAATCTAAAACCGAACACCCGGAAATCTAAGGTACACGTATATTCTTGCTCGACGGATTGGCTCGATAGAACATGTTGACCTAAAACCAGTGTTGCCAACTTAACGGATTTCCCGTCGTATCTGGCGGATTGGAGTATCCCGAAAAGGGAGAATTTATTGTCTAACGGAATTTACAGGATGACGGATTTTCTGGCGGATTCTAATAAAGTAACAAACTCGAATAAATAGCCTATATTTATGTATTTACGGAGAAATTTTGATCCCTGAAGTTCTCTAGCCCCCAATAAACGAAAATATGGGTGTCTGACTAGGGTTGCCATCTGTCCGGCTTTAGCCGGACATGTTTGGCTTTTTTTAGGTCGTGTCCGGCTAAATATTTATATGTCCGGCTTTTGTTAGGCTTTTTTGTCTTCCGAACTTCTGAAATTGGCGGAATATTACTTTCAAAGAGTTATCTCTTTAATAAACACCCACAAATTGCAAACAATGGCTAAGATGGTGTACACATTGTATAATTTAAAAATGACATGTCAAGGATTTTATTAAATGATTTCCAAAGAAAACGACTTTTGGATAAAGTAGGTGAAAACGCCAAATGTACAAATTGGTAGATTTTTGTAATTTTTGAATAATTTGGAGAAGTCGAGATTTAATTTTAACATACGTTTTTCGTTTTTTGTCCACAAAAATAAATATGTTTCATTTTATATCTATTTAACGAAAAATTTTAGTCAACTGTTTAACCAGAAAAAAAGTTATGTTTTGTTTGTTTGCTTTATAAGTTTAGTGTGTCTACAGACAGAAGACTCAATATTTTTTATTTTGTTATTGACATTATATTCTAAACAAATGTCAACTGATGACAAGGATAAGACGGATTAATGATTGTTGTTATTAAATTGGTTAATGCGTGATTAATAAACAACTGTAACTTGTAACAGATTTTTTATTATTATGGATAAAAGTTATGTCCAAAATCAAGTACGTACGTCCGGCTTTTAGGACAAAATGTCCGGCCTTTCAGAGCGCAGAGTCGGGCTTTTTTATTTTAGAAGATGGCAACCCTATGTCTGACGGAATTCTGATCATTGATTCGTCACAATTTATCAGGAACGAGTATTATTTCGAGTTGGCAACACTGCTTGGAACCATGCTCACCGTTGCGTTTATACTCTCAAGCAGCTCGACCAAGACGCCATAGATATATCACCAAGACGCTCAGTGAAACCGTAAATTTCTGTTGAACATCGAGCAAACATTATGGCTCTTGAATCTTTATCGCATCGAGCCGTTTGCAGAATATCAAAGAAAAAAGTATCAAGCGAGATGATACACGTTGTGACATGTTCAAAGGAGCATAAAACCATCAAGCATAAACAAGCGAGGGTACTTAACTATAATAAACGAGTCTGACAGAATATGAACATGTTACAAACGACGACGCATAATATTAAATGAGTCGGACAGAATATGAACACTTCGTTCCGTTTAAAAATCGGATGCCCTTGTGGATGTAGATGATATGTGGATAGAGCATGCAATACCGTTATATCGTTACCGCAATTTCACTGTTTTTCAGTACCGCAAAAGCGAGATTTGAAATGCCAATTTTGCAGTATTAAAAATGAACCGTGATAGGAAAATCCCCACTAGTGCGTCGGGGAATTCCAGAATTCCCTACAGCGAACTAACGTTTGTTTGTAATCTTACTCAGTATCAGTCTCACTCGCAACTACTCGCAAATTGGACAAGTGAGGGACTAATTTGTCCTATTTTATTTGTTTACTACGTGAAAGTGTGAAAAAAAAATTATTTTTACTAATATATTAACGTATTATACTCGTAAACGTGTTTCAAACTTTTTTTTGTAAAAAATGAACACTATAATTAATGGTATTGAATTCATAGACTTCAAAAGTTCTAATATAGTGTGGAAACATTTTTTGTGATCTATAGATCGTCAATCAGCGAAGTGTAAACTCTGTCCAATTATTATTAAAACTAGTGGACGATCAACAACCGGACTACATACTCATTTACGCAATTGTATCGTAAGTATCGAAAAACTACAATCACTGGCGAAAAAAAGCAAGATATCATATACTGTTTCGAAAAAACTGATTCTCTTTCTATGTAAGTGTCCGTATGGTGGCAAAAGATGGACTACCATTTAAAGTTTTCGTAAGTTCAGAAGATTGTTTGTAAAAGCGGGATATAAGTTGCCTAAATCCCCCAATTCCATTAAAGATATGGTAATGAAATATGGCACTGAAGTTAAAAAAACAATTGATTCAACAGTTTCTATTATTAAAATCACAAAAAAACCCGAAATTCAGTATTACTTTCGACGAATGGATGTCTAATCGTAATAGGCGATACCTAAATCTACCTTCCACCAATGAGTGTAGAAACTGAGAGAGCATTTTCGGCTGCCCCATACTGCTGTAATAAAATTACAAGTTCTTTAAATACGATACAATTGATATTTTACTCTTTTTACACATAGATTAGCGTTGTGTGATTAATTATAACTCATGGTAGTTTTATTTTAACCCCCATTTAACGATTTAGTAATTTCGCAATACGGCAAATTTTGCGGTATTTCATGTCCGATACCGCAATATCGCGGTATTGAATATATACTGCGGTATTGCATGCTCTATACGTGGAGCAGTTCATACTTATCCGACACAATTACGTGACCAACTTTTTGCAATTTTTAACCCCCCCCCGGTGACCAAAATCCTAAGCAACCCGCCGCTCATTTGTATGGAGCGTGACATTTTGAAGACCCCCCCCCCCCCCTAAACGTGTCACGTAGTATGGGTACGTTCCCTAACCTAAAAAATCATTTTTAATTTTTCAAAAAACATTTTAAAAAAATTGTTGAATTTTCAGGTTGGTCACACCACCTCGTTTTTCGGTCACATTTATTAAGTGTGAGTAAGAGGAAGAAAGGGATAAGTTAAAATAAAGAAATTTTGGGTTAAGAATGCCCTTATTTCATAGACATCCAAATGGATAGACAAGCAGTTACAGATGAGGGGTAAAACCAAACTATGGAGAGCAAGAGGGGAAAGATGACTGTCATTCGTTGAACAATCAATCTGACAGTATATAGGCATCTCGCATTACAATATCACCATTTAGTTCTTAAAAGCAAAATCTGCTTTGAATGAATAGACCTTTTTACATGGGAGCGCGAATTGCTTGCCACGTTCAAAACTTATTTGCTAAGGCCAAATGCTCGCCCCAAAAAGACTCGCGCCAATACACATATCAATATTTTCTTGCCGTGTTTAGTTAAAACACTTTTACAAATGTTTCATAATTTACTTACCCCTGTAACCAGCGACGAGCACATTGGAGTACCGCCCACATTCGCTATGTGCATATTGATATGTAGATATATTGTATAGCACAAGCTGCCGTTATTTCGTTAAATGTATGGATGTCAGCTTCTCGCTGTTCACGGCAAGAATGATGACGTCACACATTTTAGATTCAAGCGAGGCTATATCCCCTCCCCATGGAGCGAGCCGGTTCCAAGGAGGAGCTACAGCCGGCGCCATGTGGAGGGGGAAATAATACGTTTTTATCACTTAGGACAGGTCCAGATATATTCATATGTCCGTGCCTTATTTACATAAATACAGTAAAAAGAATGTTATTGAAGCAAATAATATAATGAGTATAGGGTTGAGTTTACTCATTTCATTAAGGCTTATTTTGACACATCCCCTTTTTCCTTTCGCACACTGATTTAGTACATTACCAAGTGCATTATTATTAATTTATATAGTAACTTTAACTTATCAACAACTATTTAAATGTATAAATCTAATTTAGTCCAAGGCATACTTTCTAAATGGAAACATGATATTTTAAGTTGGATTATTTCATCAGACATCATCAAAATTCGACCACACAAAGAGCTGACGGGCCGAGAATTGGAGGTTAATTTCAAATGTGACGATGAATCGGGCCTAAGAATTTGTAACTTCCATCTAATTGTAATGTCGTATGCGGAATACTGCCATTCTAATCTTGTAATAATATTTTTTAATTTTTAACAATTTGTTAAGTAGTTATGGGAGTTAATTTATTTGTGGGATCATAGCTAATTTTTCTTTTATTTTTTAATGAACAGTTTGTAAAGATAAGAGATATAATTTTTATTTATGAGATAGTAGCTAAATTAATTTTGCTTCTCTAATTAACAGGGTAGAGTTAGGCCCTTCGCTCATGGAGAAACCGAAACCAAAGTAAAACTGGCTGACAACTCAATTCACGGTGCAACAGAATTCAATTTCAATATATTTTAAAAATTTATTTTTAACATCGTTCTAAAATAGTCTACGAAGTTCGAATTTGCGACATCTGTGGTCATAATAGATAGAGCATTTCAATAGCTTCGTTTTAAGTCCAAAATAACAAACGAGGGAGATACAAATATATATTTTTTTAATATTGCCGAATCAAGAGATAATGGGCTTTTTTATCTGAAAAGCAATAGGAGACATTTAAAATGGCGCCAATAAATGTCAAAAATCGCTGCAGTGGATAATAAATAATAATAATTTATCCAACAAAATTGATATTTTCCTGCTCGGACATAACGCAAATTACTTGAAAACTTGGGAGTCGTGAGGCGCTACCAAGGGCGGATCCAGCTTTGGCACCAGGGGGGGGTCACATAGCGCCAGGGGGGGGTCACATAGTCGTGGTCAAGTCACTAGAAGTTATAATTTAATTTTGATAATAATAGATACAAGTAAAAAGTAGGTCCACCTAGGTCCTGGACCCAGCCCAGGGGGGGGTCATGACCCCCATGACCCCCCCCCCCCTGGATCCGTCCTTGGGCGCTACCTTGGGAACCTGTCAACCTGGCAACTGAAACGCACAGGCCGCGGTGACTAGCACAGCGAGTTGCGAGTGACTGGTTGCGCCGCCCTTGACAACTGGTCTTTGAGAAGTAGCCTGTGTGCGGACCGCCAATGAAATTCGCAAAATACTTTCCTGTGGATAGCGATTGAGTTGCCAACTGTTTTTTTTTCAGTTGCCGCATGAGCGAATGGGCTTAAGGAATTTTATTTTTATTTGTGGGATCACAGCTAATTTCATTTTGTTTATTAAAATTTTGTAAAGTTAATAAATTTAATCTTTATTTGTGGGATCATAGATAATTTCATTCTGAGGGGAGGTTAATTGTGCTTATTAAATTTTAATTTCAAATTCAAATCTAACAGTGGAAATTTTATTATTAATTGTGCCAAATTTTCTACTCAAGTAGATAATATAATATATTTTGCGAATGAAGTTTAAATTATTACACTAGATAATTTTTTTCAAATGCTTCACTTAATTTTTACTGACTAAAATCTGTGACAGATTAATGTCAATGACACATAAAAAAATAAGAAGCTAATAAAAGATTATTTAAGTCCTCCACAAATTGAATAGCATGAGTTTTTATACACATGTAGATAAATGTATCATGAATCTTTTTTACACACACGGATAATGTGTCATTAACCTCTTACATAAATAGGGATCCTTTTATAAACACATGCGTAATATATCATGAATGTTTTATTCACTGAAGAATATCACGATGATTTTACAAGGGAGAAAAGTACCGAGAACCAATGGCTAAATTTACATACATATCAATAGTGTGATAGATATAAACTAATGCGTTTCAATGAAAAATTCGATGTAAATCGACGTCTAATTGTTAAGTTAGATATTGGATAATTTACAAGTGTGGGAGTGGACACTCTACAGACTCCTGTCACAAGTCAGTTTACACCAGAACGGATTGAATATCGGCGGCTTCCGTACTTCTGTTGCTTAATGGTCTACGAATTAGTTTTGGAGTTCTGCCGCAGTTCTTTTCACATTTGGCCGCTACTTGACTGGGTGTTAAGAAGTTAAGTTCAATAATTAAGTTAACAGGATCTATTAAAATGACTTTAGTACTTTAGCATCTTGATAGTAAATAAATGAAATGTTTTAAGATGCAGCCATGCGAAATAATGCCAAATCATACAAAATCATGTATTTTTGTTTTGAAAATTTGATCGCTTAGAAGTATTATAGATGCTTCAATTAAATACTGCGTGTAGAACATATGTTGGTCCTTAAAAATATCAATCATTTTTTTTATAAGTCTTTTAAGCCTAGAAAAAAATAAAGTATCAGATCTATAAAAAAAACTTTCAAGTGCAAACTCTCGTACTTATCCCTTTTCGAGTATGGTTTTATTGTTTAATGTGGCAAATTCAGTTTCTTTTAAAATAATCGCAAAAAAAATAAAATGTGCATGTTGGCATTGTTATTTATTATTATTATTTATTTATTTATTTTTTCAGGTTCTCCATAAAACAGTTATACACCAAATTATTACGGAGAAGATTACAAAATATAAGAGAAAAAAAAGGCCAAGGGGGCAGTTTCACTATGTTGAGACATATGTCAAAAGATAGTTACTGAACTCTCTATAGGTTACATTGAAGATGTCAATGCTCAATGCAGAATCGTTAAGCAATTGAATTGCTCTATTTAATGGGGCATTCTGAAAGGAAGAAGTTCTCGCTTTCGGAGCATAAAAAAAGTGTATGGGATCTCCCACGAGTATACGCGTTAGGGACATATAGGTTAATTTCCTTCAACATAGGTGGATTCAGTACAGTACCGGAGATCAGCTTAAAAAAATGTTTCCCCAAAAATATTTTTCGGCGGGCTTCTAAGGTATTAAGACCGAGCATTCCTGTTAAAAACAACGATGGATACAGGAATGGGTAGTATGTATATTCCCTCATATTATACAGGTAACGTATAAACCTTTTTTGACAATACGGCCGGCAGTCAACGAATTTGGACTTTCAAAGTGAACCCTATGCTGTCCACCTAAGGACTACAGACTTGCCACACCCATTTTTTATCAGTTCCGCCCCGGCCGCGACGGGAAATAGACATCTCAGACTCCGCGTCGCTTGATTCTGTGAAATCAATTTTAAATTTCATTGTTAATATAATAAACGATGGGTAAAAAAGGAGTTAATTTTTTTTACAGACCTTTACGAAATCAAACTGTAAAAAATATCTCATTAATTTATGGATAAGCCGCTGCATTTTTATGCACAGATTATGGAAATTATACTTCATTTCAACAATTATTACAAGACACAACTATTTACGAACATAAAATAGGTTATTAGGTTCTTAGTTTAGGTAAATTGAATAATTCATGCATTTTTCGTTTGAAACAAAACTTCACAAATGTCAAATCCATTAAAAAAAACATGGTCGTAATGGAGATGGTGATTTTTAAACTTTTAATGAATATCGAATTTTAATGCATATTTTTCCGTCTATCCCGACTGAAACCGATGGTTCTTGTGGTAATTAAGTTTAAAAGTAGTTTACTTTTCAAATTTTATGCCTATTTATAAAGTGTAGCGGCATGCGGCGGCTTGTCCATACTTTACCAAACTCTTAAATACCTTTTCTAAACTTTCCAAAAGCTTTTTCTCAAGTATTTTTAAACTTAAATAAGGGGTGGGAATTTCGATTTCGATTTTTTCCTGGACTATTGGATCGCCCTTAGAGGAAATGATAGAGAAGCGTTTAAGACCATAATACCAGAAATGTAATAAAAGGGTGAATTAATAAAATGTGAGATACAGTATAATCCTCATACAAGGTTTTTTTATGTGAATACCGCACAAGGGTCTTAACTGCTCCCAACCGCCTGGAGCCAGTGAGACTATGGCATCCCTAGTTGGGATATGTTGTGAGGCTGAAGGTAGTTGGGAGGGGAATGAGATGGGGAAAACAAGGTGAGGAATTACCTGGCTATTCAGATCTGGTCACCAAACACGGCTAAACCCATTTCAAGCAACATTTCAATTCTGAATGTCTTGACACCAGGGCGATACTGATGGTATCTTCCACTCTGGAACATGCCACAAATATACCTTATATAATTTTTATATGATTAAATTGTGAAATAACACAAATCAATCAAATAAAATTTCTTGCGCACGCCACGATTTGAATCCGAGACCTCCGGATCTCTGATCGAGAGCCTTGCCCCTCGACCACGGAGGACGTCAAAGAAATTGGAAACTATTTTGAAGAGACTGGAAAAAAATTATGTGTGACAACCTTATAATGTATGTATGCGTGTGGAATCTAAATTAGGCCATTTTTAAATTTCAGTTGTGATGGAAATGAAAAACTGACCTTTTTAAGTGTGAAAGACAAAACTTTTTACAGGAATGTATGTGTAAGAAATTTATGTTGTATCTAAAGTTTATTAGAAATTTTATGTTGTATCTGAAGTTTAATAGAAATTTATGTTGTATCTGTCCTCTCTGCCTATCTCTGTGGAGGTTAGTTAGTTAGTCAATGGATTTATTTTTTTTCAAGGAACGGAAATAAAAATTTAAAAATTCTAAAACCATCTGAAATAACATCTAAAAACCATAGAAAATATATATATTTCAGATGATTAAATATTATTTCAGATGGTTAGACAAAAAATAAATCCATTGACTAACTAACTAACTAACCTCCACAGAGATAGGCAGAGAGGACAGACCGCCAAACAACTCGGTCTTGGCACACACTCTTTGCCTCATTCACATTCATACATCGTCTCATACATACTCTTCTATTATTCTAACCTTCACTTGCGTGCCATGTGTTTTTCAGGCATCCCCGACTTCTTCTACCATCCTCATTTGCGTCATAATTCTTCTTACACTACTTTCTTCATTCATTCGTTCTACATGCCCAAACCATCTGAGGGACCCTTTCTTAATCTTACTCATTACGCTTACATCAGCCTTGCATTCTTTGCAGATCTCCACATTTCTCACACAATAATACGTGGTTTTAACACACATGTACCTCAGGGATCTCATTTCAACAGCATTCAGCTCTCCATTAATGGAGTTACCTGCATTTATCCTTCTTTCAATATCTCTATCAGCCTTCCAATCTCTCATAAACATACTACCCAGATACACAAACTCATCCATCTGCTCCAAATATTCATCATTCACAACTATATCAGTCCATTCAAACCTTATAATAATTATAATATTTGGATTATTTGTATAGCGCCGTTTTTGTGAAAAATCACCTCAAGGGCGCTGTTAAGAGGTTTTCAATGAAATATTTCAAGCTAAACTCTGGATGTGCCGATGCAATACTTTCGCCATGCGGAATCTGATCTTATTTTCGGAATAACTTGTTGTTTTGCCAAATGATGTTTTGTAAATTGTACCGTCTTACAAGATATAAAATGTGTTTATATAATCATAAAAATAGTATATAATCTACCATCAGTAGTTTCCGCCATATTCAGATAAATGATTTTTTTAAATGTATCCTTGAGGATATGATGGCATTCAAGAGGTTAAGAAATTGTTTTTCAGTACTTTTAACCCATCTGCTTGGTTCAATATATTCGCACCTCACAATCCGGAAGCCTCAGTTTCGCACGAAAAATCAGAAACCGTCACTTTGGATCGAGATTGTAAAATATCAATGCAAGGTAGCTTTCATATTTCAAAGACAATAAGAAGCATTATTTCGTTCTCTTTCTGGTTAAAAGAAAAATACATATGTTTGCATGAGAGATAAAGAGTTGTATAGCTTTTAAAATGTAAGGTCACTCGGGACGTTTTTGGTCTTACGAAAGAATAACGCGATTACGTGTTTTGGGATGTATTTATTCCTAAACAAGCAGACAGGTTAATACATAAATAGAGAAATGGGCCAATTTATTTCACATACATATTGGTAAGGTTTTCTGACATAATTTTTTTTTCTCTTAAAAAACCTGATAAGAGGGTTTCACTGTATACATAATTCATAAAGTGATAATTGACTGAAGGCATTTTTACCCATAAGGAATAGGTAACCTTTTAGCTTGTTAGCCGTAATAATAATATTTTGCTCTTTTGGGTGCTGTCGTATACTACAGAAAAACTCCAAAAATGCCTTGTCGCCATTGACTTATTACATTTTGGTTCTAGCCCATTTAGAACGCACTCTGTCTTTCTTACACTTGCCCGTCATTGTATATAGCCATCCCATTTGAGTTTTATAATGATGGTGTAACAAAGTTCTGCATATGAAATTTAAGAATTTTAAGACTTTTGGATCGCGAAACATGCTCACAGCCCACACGGCATTTCTCGTGTTCTTCTTTATTCTACGACTCTGACCTTTTCAAATGCAACAAAGAAATTAAACTAATCAATGCGAGTGTAGACATGTGCAATGAGTTATACAGGGCATAAAGAAACCTAATAAGAGGATTTCACTGTATATATTTCTCAATACTATAAATGTCATCTGACTGTTGTAAGTATGCTTACTGAAAAAGCGGAATTTAATTATGCAACTAGTAGCATGCGTGTTCCAAATAATTTCATGACACTAAAAAGTTGATGTAAATTGCGAAAATTCAGTGTGCAATCTTCAGTATCACAGCAACTATGACACCATCAAATCATTTTTTCTGCAATGCACAATGTTGTATACAACCGACACGCAATTACAAGGAATGCTCACATTTGCTTAGCTGAAATGGTTTCGCGACACTAGTTGCATCGTTTTTACACTTCGCAGTTAATTGTACATCACTGATGGTGCCGCAATTTTGCCACAATATTAGAATATACAACTAATGCATACATGATGAAACTATGAATCTATGAAACTAGCAGTGCAACTAATTCCATTACGCAACTAGTTGCATAATGTAAATTCAGCTTAAGGGGAACGTATGCGCGGCCCATTTCTGCCCGCTTCATACAAATCTTAGATTTGGATTTGAGATCAAAATACCCAGCCAAACTGAAAAATTATTTTTGTAATCAAAAGGTATATCAAATATCTAGTTAGGATGTGAGCTACTTTATTTATTTTTGCTTTAAATTATAAGATGTAGGCCATTAAAGATTTTAGTGTTTCATTATTTTGGATGCAACTTAGGCAATTATTTGTGAGTAAAAGAAAAGCATAAAAAAAAAAATTTTACTAAATTTATTTTAAAAATACAATGAAAAATAAAATTAAAAATTTCTTAAAAATGCATTTTTTGGGTGGTAATTTTAATATATAAGTAAATGACTATTTTTTATTCCACCGTAAATAGGTAATTTGTATTTTTAATTTACACCTATCAAAATTATTTTTTTTTAATATTTTTATTTTATATTTCATCATATTTATATGATAAATATAGTAAAATAATGTTTTTCATATACTCACAAATAATTGCCTAAATCGCCTCTAAAATCCTGAAACATTAACATCTTTAATGCCCTATACCTTTTAATTTAACCCCTCCGCAACTTAAGCAGATATATGCGTTAAAAATACGACAGCAGTCAAGTACAATAAGCGTGTTTATACGTCAGCGCGTGTGTCTCCATAGAAATCGTTTTAACTCCGTTATTGTTTTAGTTACATCCCTAAAACAAAAAGTAAAAGGTCGATAGTAGATCAAGCTGTACATCCCTATTCAAGTTATCCATAGAAATACATAACGAGATATGCTGTCAGTCGCGTAGTTGACACAAAATTTTAGTTGACACAAAATATTTATCCGTCCAAATTTACTACCGGCGGCTCAACCGCGCTCGACATTTTAATTTTTATTAAATATTTTTATATGAAATGATAAAAAAGTGAGGTGACAAAAGTGAATAAGTATTGTTGTTTACATAATCTGTGATTTTAGTACCATTTTCACATAAAAATATCACGTGAGTCATTTTTACCTATTTTTAATGTTTGAGTTCTAAATTTTAATATTTACAAATGTTAATATTTATTTGTAATATAATAATTCGAAAGCTTATTTTGTAACCTTTCTAAAACAGTTTTTACTATTCGGCTACATTCAGAAATGTTTCATTTATAGAGCTTTAATTGTGAAGCGGTAATAACACAAAGTTTTCGTAAAATGTCATTTCGGTTGAGACATCTTAAGTGAATATTCGCGAAAATTCGGAGGGGTTAAAGCAAAAATAAATAAAGTAGCTCACATCCTAACTAGATATTTGATATACCTTTTGATTACAGAAATAATTTTTCAGTTTGGTTAAGTATTTTGATTTCAAATCCAAATCTAAGATTTGTATGTAAAGTGCAGAAATGGGCCGCGCATACGTTCCCGTTAAGGAAAAGAGCCCTTTAGCATGTTAGCTGTTATTTCAAATGCAACAAAGAAGTAAAACTGAACGATGCAAGTGTAGACCTGCGCAGTAGGTTAGCAAGAGTACAATATTTATGACACTTAAATAAATTTCAGTCTTTTTTTGGACATACGTGTAGAAAGCTAAACTATTCACAGATTAATTAATATTTTATACACTTGTCAGGGGACAATTAAATGGGTTATTTATACCATGGTGCCTCGCTTACCAAAACAACAAAATTTTAAGCATTTAAAGAATGTAATATCAAATACAATACATGTTATATTCAATATTTTTTTATAGGGAAGTAACTTAATGAGTAAAACCTTTAAGAGCGTTTAACCAGCCAGCGGACGAAAATCCACACTTCGTCGAAAGTTGTTCTTACGATCGTGCAGGGCAATTACAATGAGAAAGATTAATTATTCTCCATACCAGCTTTTTTAAATTATAACTCAACATCGAATTTATTTCAATCCAAATTAGCTTTAATTTATACCTTCATCCAAAAATGCTGAAAGGCGTGATGATAAAACTATTAAAATAATGTGCTTTTTGTAATTATTTTTTGATTATAAGTATTTATCATTTTTCAATAATGTCTAAATTTAATAAGAATGTTAAAAAAATCTGAAATATATTAGTTTGTAAGTGCGCAAATAAATACAAAAATGGACCAATTTTCGTCAAGAAACACATATACGTACATATTTTTTAATGATTTTATTGAAACTAAAATTAAAATTCTAAATCATGCGTTTGCTAGATAATGTATTGATTTATTTTACTGCATGATTATATTATTTGAAATGGGTGTGGTATAATACAAAATCTTTTTTGAAAATTTAACAAATCTGCCAACGACCTATGGAATAACCTTATTATACTAAAAATAAAAATAAATTCTCAAAATTTATTACATGCGAATGCTAGATAAAAGAACAATCTTTCGAAATCCATTTATAATTTTTTGCGGAAAAGAGTCAATACGTCTAAAATCTGATTTGAAAATGACATTTTTCTGGTTTTCTCTGGTAATGCCCTCTTAATAGTTGTATTTAATCATTGAAGACAATATTAACAACTCTCCAATGAAAAATGTAAAGCAGAAAAATTCGATCGCATCTGGGAATTGAACCCAGGATATCTTCCTTGCCGGGAAAGTGCTCTGAACACTGAGCAAATTCAACCATAATATGAACTTGCGTCATTTTTAACTGTACGATACTTCGACTGAGAGCTACCAACATTATTAGTTATATAAAAATAATACATTATATTATATGTAATAGTATTGAGATGGGGGTTATTTTCCTGTTATTACTTTTCCTAATATAACTATTTTATTTTCTTTAC
Organism: Limnephilus marmoratus; assembly: GCA_917880885.1. NCBI lineage: Eukaryota > Metazoa > Arthropoda > Insecta > Trichoptera > Limnephilidae > Limnephilus > Limnephilus marmoratus. The sequence continues at coordinate 39,595,723 of OU862923.1, read as the reverse complement.
AATAAAGATAGATAATATCTGCTTAACTATCAAACTTTTAAATATGAATACCGCACAAGAGACCCAAATGTTTCCGAGGGTCCGGAGTCAGTGGAACTGTGGCATTCCCAATTGGAGTATGTGAGGGGAAGGACATGGGGAGATGAAGGTTGGGAAGTACCTGGCCTAAACTTGCCATCATTGACGGCATCCGTGGTTGAGTGATTAGATCCTTGGCCTACGAATCTGTAGGTTCAAATGCCAGTGGGCGCAAGCAAATTTAATTTGATTAATTTGTGTTATTTCACCATTTATTCATTTCAAATAATACATAGTATATTTGCGTCAAGTTCCAAAGTGGTACATGCTTTCAGTATAGCCCTGGTGAAAGACCACCACTCAGAATCGAAACATTGTTTGAAATGGCTTTAGCCGTGTTTGGTAACCAGACTATTCAGAAATAGTCAGATATTACCCAAGTTTCCTTTACCCATTTCCTTCCCCTTCCCACTTTTTTCGGGCTCACAACATTGAGACTGTACTTGGCAGATGACTTAGAGGCATACCGGCTGGTAAATAAAAAAACAATATTTCTTCATATCACACAATACACACAAATATTTTGCACCAATCAATAATTTTCAAATGCTAAGCATATTTTTTACCCACAGAGTGAAATTTAATTTCAGGTGAGAAAAAAGTGTCAAATAATTATTGCATCATTGCATAACCAATTTTAGTAATGCAGATATGTGTAAATTAAAATTAATGTATCTGCCTTTATAAATTGTTTTATTAAATAATTCACAATTATTCAGTTAGTTATTTGAGGCTCAATTTAACCATTGCATATGACTAATAATAATAATTGAAGAATTTGTATAGCTCCGTTTTTGTGAAAAATCTCAAATATTGCCCTAAAGTCAAATAACATATTCTAATTACGAGGGGGGACCCAAAAGTAACAGTAGTTGTGCTGTGGTAGAGAGGAAGAGTGGGGTGACCCATTGTTCGACCAGGTATCCGTTAGGGTCAGTCCTCCCGAGTCAGTATGCGAAGTTGTGTCGCTGTGAGTGCATCGGTTCGCCCGTGAGATTTTTTTTAGTAAAACTACTTTTTCCATTTCGGCGAAAAAGCGATGGCAGATTATTGAGAGTAACGCGCGGCTGTGAAATTTTGTTTCCCGTTGGGGAAATCGGCAAACTATTGTAATGCTGACTGCTTATGGGGATGTTGCCCTAGGTAAAACCAGAGTATACGAGTGGTTTTCACATTTTAAAAATGGAGAAATGTAAAGACCAACCCCGTTCAGGATGCCCCTCAACGTCAAAAACTGATGAAAATATCAACAAAATCATTGCCCTCGTTCGTCAACTCTGTGAGATGTCTGGAATGTCGTAGAGTTCAATTCAGAGGATTTTAACCGAAGAATCGCACATGAGAAGGGTTGCAGCCAAATTTGTCCCCCGCCTTCTGACAGACGAGCAAAGGGAGTGTCGACTTCAGACATGTTGAGCTTCAAAATCAGCTCGAAGAGGACCCTGAATTTTTTTCCAAGGTGATCTAGCCCCTGTGATTTCTCTTCGTTCCCCACACTGAAAAAGGACATGAAAAGAAAGCGTTTAGTCACTGTGGAGGAGGCAAAACAAAAATCTCCGGAAGGCCTAAAGGACATCCCGATAAGTGAATTTAAAAACTGTTTTGAACAATGAAAGAAGCGTTTGGAGAAATGCGTTGTGGTCAACGGAGAATACTTTCAAGGTGATCAAAATTTGGTGTAAAAATATTGAGAAATAAAGAAGTTATGATGAAATTACCCTTTTTTGGGTCCCCCCTCGTAGTATTGGCATGTTTTTTTTATAGATAAAGTTGTTCAACTTTAAGCTCTCGAATTATCAGTATATTTTTTTGTAGAAAACTTTATTTGACTCTAAGAATTATTTGGATGTTTATTAGATAACGTTATTTGACTTTAAGCCCTCGGATTAGACTATTACACCTAGAAAGACTGTTCCGCAGCTACCATACGAGCCATTCCCAACTATCAAATAAATAATTTTGCTGTCAAAAGAGCAAAATCAAGTTTAAGAAATCAATTGTCATTATAATAACATATTCATGATCAGCTACATATTTATTAACTTATTTGCTAGATGGTAATTGCTCAGACTGTCTGGACCATAGACATCCAATTGATAGACTTGCCCTAATATGAAATCTTGATGTCATTTCGACGAGCGTGACCGTGTGATCATATTTTTGGCACCAGGAGGTTCGAGAATGCTTTGAATAAACTACGACATCAGTCGTAAATCGACCACAGAAGAGCGCACATTGAAATAACAAGACCCTCCGCAGAAAAGTAAAGTTCGCTAAAGTAAGGCAAAGGTTTGCAGAACATTCGTTTTTAAACAAACCGCATGCCGTAACGATGCTAAAAGTGAGTAAAACATTTATAAAAGTGTCTTTACTAAATAGGGTAACAAAATATTCATTTTGGAAACAAGCCCAAACTTTTGTTTATCAGACTTGGGATTTGTAGATATGTTTTTACCAAAGATATTGAAATACAAGTAGATGAACTATCTACTGTTTTTACTATGTGGGTCTTCCGGGTGTAGCCGATATTGTTTACCAATTAACAAATAAACTAAAAGAACAAATAATTAACGAATAAACCTAACGAACGTTAATCTAAATGAACGAATTCTTTCCTTATTCAAAATATATTGTTAACCAATATTAATGCACATTTTCAAAAAATCAACGAAATGAACAAATTCTTTTTGTATGAAAACTACGCTAATTAGCGCGTAGTCCGGCGACAGGTGCGCGGACACCATAGCATATCTTTCTGTATTTGAATATCTTTGGTTTTTACGCCGCCAGCAATTTGCGCGCCTTTGTAAAAAGGACTAGTAATTCATAAGCAGATATTATTTTCAAGGACTGAATAGTTTTATTACAACGCGAGCTGCCTGTGTACTATCAGATTAATTTATTGACAAACCACAGAAAGGGAGACGGTCGTGCCGCCTGCATGACTATCTGGCTGGTCTATCAATTTAACTGTCACTGTTTACGGTCTGGGCGAAGCTAATCAGTCACAAAATAATATATAATAATAAATAAGCTTTTGAAATGTTAGGGTTAATTTTAAGCAGTAAATTATTAATATGAACAGAATCACATGACTCATAATATGCGGAATAACAGGATAACCTTTCTTTGAAAAAGAAACAATAAAACAGACTGAATCTTTGCTGCATCCTCAACTTGAAGACTTCCATCTTTTTCAACTTAAAAAGAAAGAAAAAAAGATCGAGGGAAAATGTGGAATTGGAAGACAGCAATTGTCACAAGTGAGATAGAATCTCTCGTGCTGCAGAGAGGGGGAATGGTTGCCACTACAAATAAATGGCACCACATCAAAAAGGAATCAAAACAAATCCAAATGAAAATAAATTAAAGACACTATAAACAACGACATTCATAACACACAACAATAATTTATTATTATTGTTAGTTTCATAGGTCAAAGTTCACAATTATTTATTATTAATTATATTTTATCTTCTGACAATTATTATCATTACGTAAACGTACAATAATATAGTCTTATGTACATTATAAACAATCTATTTATTTGTTTGTTTGTACGTGTACCAGTATTATTTTCAGAACAGAAATTTGCACTTTCGGTCAATATTAGGCAGATCTTAAACGGATTTTTAAAAAATTCATTTACTATTTTATCTGCTCACTTGTGATTGCATATCAAAACTATGTTAAATATTGTGGAAAATTTCTTTAAAAATACAAGTTATCTTACTTCATAATATTAAAACAATAAAAAAACAAAATTACCAGATATTCCAGTAAAGAACTTTTATTCAGAATAATTAGAATTGTGTATAAATTAAATTTTCTAAACATAATGAACTTGGATTCTCGTCAAAATGTGAAACTCTCTAACCAAAATTAAAATAAAACTTTTAGGAATGGATATCCGCAGCTTTTTTTCATTCAAAGCTTAAATTTGTATTTTAGGCTAAAATCCCCAACCACATTGAATAATATTTTTTTTAATGAAAAGTAGTACGGATAGGTGCTAATTTATTTATTTATATTTTGCATTATAAAATACAGGCCATTAACCACTGGAGCGATCAAGTGAAATAAATAAATTTGCCTCGATGCTTGTTTTTCACAGAAGATCATTTTTTTAATTTTCGCCAACATTAAAAAATCCTTCAAATTTTAACATGGAAACATAAAAACTTATCGATGTGCTGTATAGTGTATAGCCAATGAATTAACCTGTATTTTACCGTGTATCTCATATTTGTAGGATTTATAAAAAAAATCGAAAAGTTTATAACTGCCCGAATCCAGCATGTAGTTACTATGAAACTGCCGAGAGAGGTAGGTACTTATTCAAGTTAACATAGAATATTTTCGATTTCTGTATGTTGTCTGTGATATAGTCGATCAAATGAGAGTAGAAAATACAAAAACTTGAACTACCAAATTTGTAGACTGGCAACACCAATTTAACTGTCAAATACTTTTTCAAAGTGCAATTACACTGATGTATAGAACACAGTAAACCACATTTTAAAAATCATTTTTTCTTCATGACATAAATTTGATAAGGTGATTTATAAAGCGATTTGCTTTAATTTAATTTAACATAAATTTGAATTTAACAATAGGTAGAAAGGAAGAATCACTAATGGTGAGTTTAGTTACACTACTTTTAGATCTGAATGAGTTAAATATATTCAGATCTAAAATTAGAGACATGATCTAAAGCCCAGGCAACGCTAGGTACTTTATCTAGTATTAAATAAATGTGAGCAATTTCTAAACTGTGCTTCATATTTTATTACATTATAGTTATTCTTCATTATGTTAACATAAAATTCCAAAGGTATAATAATAATATACCTATACGCAATTCTAATTTTGAGATCGGCGGGTACTACAATGAAAAAATATTTTTTCCACTATTAGGTATGCCTTTTTAATTTTTTATAAAAATGTAGGTTACACAGCTTTACTTTAACACCATGAGTTATGTGTTTAGTATTGCCATTTGATCAACAGTGGCGCCCTCATATATTTTCTACTCTTATTTGACAAACTGTATACTTGAATAAGTACCTATCCCTCACTTAAAAGAAAAAGGACTTAATTTTAACCTTAAACAGCAGATCAAATATTCAAAGTAAAAAAAGTATTTAAAAAAATTATTTTTAACATAGTTCTAAAATAGTCTACGAAGTAGTTCTGGATTTGCGACATCTATGATCATAATAAATAAAGCATTTCAATAGCTTCGCTTTATAATATATGACTGGCCGGGGAAATGTTTTGAATAATTACAACAAATGTTTTACGAATGGTAGGAAAATATGGTCCGATTTTGGGCCGCTATCAATCTCAGAAAAATAAAAGTAGTCCATTTTTCGACCACAATCGTTCCAGTAGTTACAGAATTCAACTTTGCATGATTACGCATTTTTTGTGAGTTACGTAATTATTAAAAAAATTGTATTGCTCTATATACTGCGCTATACTGCTGTAATATAATGAAAAATAAAATAAAACATTCTAAAAAAGCATTTTCTCATCCTTTTATTTCCCTTTAAAATGGTTGTAATTTTTTTGAGTTCTCTGCGTTGCAGATACACAAGTTTCTCGCTTGTACTACGAATTTCCGGACACCATGCACACATTTTACCGACCAATTGAGCAGATAAATAAGCAAAAAATCTTTGTATATAAATCCGTGTAAGCACAACCAATGTTAAATATTTTTAAACGGAACACTAATTTTTCTTACTAATTAATAATAATATGGTATTTTCATAGGTAGTGAAAAATATATTGGTTTTGTGGGCCCAGGGGCATGATTATTAACTATTATATAAACTTTACTTTGCAACACTCTGTTAATAAGGATTTTTTTATGATAGTTTATTTTTTCTACAAAAATTATTGGCACAGTTTATGTGAGGAACGGTATTATAAGAGATTGCCAACAGATATAACTTACTCTACTTTAAGATAGTTCTTATAGTATAATCTATGTCAGAAATTAATTCATTAGAATGCGCCACAATGAATAACCAAGTCAACCAATTAAAATTCAAATCAATAATTTAATAATTCTTGGAACTTATTGTCAATTAAATTAGGGATAAATAAATCTGGTGAAAACTAATAATTCGAGCATGAAAATTTATTAAAAATGCATATTTACATAATTATTTGTTGTAAGTAATTAACTCACAATGTTGGATTATTCAGAAATAAGACGGGGTTTGAGGGGTATATAAAAAAAATCCAAAAAAATAAGACATTGTCCATTTTTAAAATGTTTTTTTTTTATGAAGAGTGTAGAACATAGGTTCTCAATGTGGGCGATAACGCCCCCCTTGGGGGCATTTCAGATCTTCAGGGGGTGATAGAACACCAAAAGAAAATTGGGGGGCATTTCAGATTTTCAAGGGGGCGGTAGGAGACCCAGAGAAACCTATTCCACCCCATCCCATCTTGCCCTATCCCATATTGCCCCATCCCATCACATTACGCCCCCTCCGTTGTGATAAATATAATTGTGACGACAATTGCTTTTTCAGATTTTCAGATTCACGAGTTAAGGGGCGCTACAAAAAAAATATTCTCAAAGCGGGCGGTGGGCAAAAAATGGTTGAGAATCTATGGTTTAGAATGTAAAAATTATTATGAAGTCTACCATGAACAAAACAAGTGATTAAAATAAACCAAAAATCCTTTCAATTTCAATTTGGCAGGCGGGTATGGGTACCGCCACCCCTGAAACCGTTTATTGGATAACAAACACCCTGCCACAGGTCACCCCAAGTGGTTCACTACTTTTAGTGACTTAGCAGGAGTGCCCAGGTTCATTGGGTGAGATTTGTCTTGGTTTTAATGGCTAATGCGTTTGCCCACCTACTGCTTAGCAGGCCGGATCGGGAGAGACTGGTTGAGGGAGAGCTAACCTAGACCTCTCCAGCCGGACTCTCTCGAACCATCGCCTTGCACCGAAGTGAGAGGGATGGATTCATACGTCTCTCCTGGATACATTAACACTATATTTCTAAAACTCTTGAATTCGAAACCGAATTATAACAGTAGCTTTGTGTGAAATTCCACATACACAGATGTTATTTGTGGTACGGCGCGTATGGTGTGGCATCCGACATGCACTCTTAGCTGGGTTCTGAAATTCAACCACGCAGACACTACAATATTAATACTGTTCGATTACTTATCCCACAGGAATTAAATGCATATTTTCTTTATGAGATTAACGTTCATACATACTCTTCGATCTAACTTCCATCATTGCTATTTCTGTTATACATTGAATTTAAATCATCCATATATATAAATTTTGGGCAACGTGCCTGTTTTATGTACTTAAATAAAAATAAATAAACTATTGAGATGATTCAAGTATCTGATTCACTTGATCATGCCATGTCTCTTCTTCGACACACTTATGGGTCATGTATTCTCCAGACGGTATCTCCTTCCATTGGCTCCACATTTCAAAACTATCTAATAGTCTTTTTCTTAACCTTTTTTTTTTTAAGAGAAAGACAAACATTCCCGGGTTACGAATAACCCAACAATGTTTGAAAATCTCCTACTACCACCACAGAAAGCCGAAAATGTTGCTTGTGTTATGATGGAGGACTTATCCAGCCGAGGAATCGAACATGCGACGCTCGGGTGGGACCCAAGCGCCATGCCCACTCAAACACTGACCGGTCATCTTGTTCACATACTTGTTTTGAAAATGATTTGTTTTCTGTGAACAGATTAAAGAATCTAGCTTTTAGTACCTATATTGCGATAAGAGGTGGTAGATAGAGGTGTTTTAAAAACTAAACAAAAAATTAAATTAATCTTTTTTTTTTTAATTTCAAAAATAAATTAAGATGGACAATGTCTTATTTCTTTATAGAGGTCAATTAGGACTTTATATTGTTAATGTGAGATTTTGTATAAATCCAAAAACCCTTTGAGTTAAAGGTGTAAGAAAGTTAAACTCGTGAAAAAAGCTCACCTAAAGCAAAACAGCTGTCAGAAAATGTAAAAAAATATATATACTTCTAAATACATCTATTTAAATTTCAATTTCATATTCTTGAAAAATGTAAATCTGTAGAAATTAATTCCCGACATCCGATTGAGCTGAAACTTGGTAGATAGACTCAGCGTCGATGACAATGCATTCTATCAACTTTCGGTGGCACTAACGCACACACATGCGCACATTTATGCATTTCTCTGTAACTGGCTACTAGCCGGCCCAAGAGATGGCCCGAAAATTAAAAATAGACGTATTATCTTAAAAAAAACTATGATTTTATTACGGGTTGATTTTTTAAAGTTTTAAGTAGAATGGAAATGCACAGCAGAGAATGATCTAGAATGGAAGATGTAACAATAAAATAAACAAAAATAAACATTTTTTTTACATAAAATATCTTTAATAATCTAAATGACGGAATCATCTTAGTCTTACGGAGCTACTAGTTAAACAACAAAATAATATAGTCAGTAATTAGTCCGGCTACCAAAATTATTATCTTTGTTTATCGTTATTATAAAATATATCACTATTTACAATATTAATCACTATAATAAACCTACTAGACTAAACTAGTCCCAGCGAGAGCTCATATGGACATCATCAACGTTAATCCTCTTCCTTCTCACCTGTCTTGTTTGAGAACTAAACAGATAGAAGATACTAGAACAATGATGTCACATACGATCTCTCGCTGGAACTAGTATACACAGAGTGTAACACTATCAATATTTCGTCACATTGCTAGATATAAAGGTTGGGTTGTTTCAATCTTCGTAACATTTGATCGACAAATGATTTTTACGTTCAAACAAGCCTTTTACCGTCGATTAAATTAATTGATTCAATCGAAGTTTGATCAAATGCTTAACCCGGCGTCAATGACGATGGGTCACAATGACCCGAGGCGATTTAAAACGGCCATATTTTTTTTTCCCGTCAACCGTTCGACTTGAGCGCTTGAGTAGCTGGAGATACAACATCCTTTTACCCGCACCGCCGGCGTGCTCAGTGCGGTGCCGCTTGCGGAAGGAGACACACGTGCGTCAAGTTAAAACTGGTAAATATGACCGATAGTTGAAATGAAATTCTATAGTTATGTTTTCATAGTTGATTTTGCATGTGTTTCTTACTAAGATAATAAAAAGTTGATTTATAAAATATACTGGTATTATTTATATTTTTTTTATGAGCAAAGAATCCATAAATAATAAATAATTTTCAAAATCAAGATAACCCTTTCAGTTTTGGTACAACCCATCGATAAAATTCGCGTCATGGTTACCCGGCGTCATTGACCGCGTAATTATTTTCACGTCATTGAAACCGGGTTAAAGGGACCGAGAATTGACATTAAACGGGGACTATTAAAAAAAAAAAAATTAAATAATCAGAGTGTGTAATTCACACGCGGTAGAAGCAAAACCTTTAGAAAACTAAAGTAGACAAGAGTGGAAAGGCTACAAAGCAGCACACAAAGAGAAGATCGATAGGCTACGAAGCACCACACAAATAGGAGACCCTTATACTATCTCATTCTCTCGCAGGCTAAATCCTATAGATGTATGTGTGTCACTTTTCAGGGTCGCTATTTTTCATTTCATTTTCTTTAAAATCACAACGGTGCTATAGGAGTTTTCACTTCAAAAACTAAATGTCGCTAATCATCTATCAAATATGACAGAGGTTGAAACACCCCAACCTAACGTAACCTACATAAGTGTGTTTAAGAAAAATATTGAGGGTAAAATAGAAATGTTAACAAAAACCTATTTCAAAATATATGTTACTCATTCTTTCAATTCAATTGAATTTTGTCTTTCAATAAAGTTTTTAAAAACATTTCTTTTTTTCCCCTCAAAATTATTTCTCAAACAGATTTATGAAGTATTATGAATGAGATTAACTGATTCGAGGTAATATTAATAAGAAATGTGCTTTAAATAAACATTTGAAGATCAGAAGTAAATTAAACGTAAAACTTCTAAATCCAAATCCGCAGAGCGTCAAATAATCACGCACATTTTTGACAGTGTTACAGTCTGCACGATATGTGCTTATAAAATTATGTGAAATGTTAGTATTTTCACAAAATTCTCATTCTATGGCACAATATATACATATACATAGTCACTTATCCAAAAAAAAAAAAAAGACCCACATTTCATAACGTGTTTTGGATAAATAATTATAAACTTTATATTTTAATTTCAACATAAAATATGTTCAGGATCTTTAAAAAATAATACGGAACGAAAAATATTTAGAAATAATCCTAAACATCCAAATATTTTATTATCACCAGTAAACAGTATGGATGTGCAAGATCTTTACAAATTGTTTCTGTTCTGGCAGATTTTTTTTTTTATGTTCTGCCAGAACAAAAGAAGAAATTTTATTTTAACACAACTGTTATGCTATCGGGCACTCAATACATTTGTACTTCAAGATTACACTATTCGTAAATGCTGTCTTGTTCAAAATTATCACACAAGTCCTTATTCGATATTGAAATGCGAACACCAACAACTTTCCAATAAAGTTCAAAACCATCGGGGATTTAATAATATGATCAGTTTTGACTAAACAAGGCAATCAATTACTACGTCTCGTATTATATTAGCTATCCCGGCATTAAAACTAAACCTGCAGTCCAACTAGTTAGTTCAACTACCACTAAATAAACAGTATTAGATAATAAACTGATCACTTGAAGCAGTAAGTAGTCCTTAAACATTTCTTTCATAATTAGGTACTTTTATTATTATAATCAATATTTTTGCACTATGACAACACTATTTTCATATTATTCCAAGATTAAAATTTTTAGAGTGTTGTTAATTAGGTACTTTATTATTATAATAATCAATATTTTCCCAATCTGAAAACACTATTTTAAAAGATTCCAAGATTTAAATTTTTCTAGTGTTGCCGGTGTAGGAAAATATTTTTCCCAGAATTTTATTTTTTTAGGGAAAACTGTCACTGGCGCCGGGATATACCCAGGGCTGAGGGGGGGCGTGGGGCTAGTCGTCCCTCAGAGGGCGGGCGTTCTCTATGAGCAGGGGCTGGTGGTGGGGAGCACGACGGCCCATCTGGCCCAGGCTGCGGATCCTCTCCATGACGCAAGAGGCGGACAGGCGTGCCTCGGCGTCGTGGTCCCAGCACTCCTCCATGGTGTCACAGAGCACGGACAGGGCCTGCTTGAGGAGAGAATTTTTTTCAAAATTAAAACGTGTTTTCTGATTATAATCAAGGAAACATATAAATGTATAAAACTCTGGATTTCCTAAGAAGCTGCTGCACTTTTTTGATGTGTATTATTCTCAGTTTTAGAAAAAATAAGAATTCTATAATATCCTTAAAAACCTGCAAAAAAACAATCACTTAATTAATTCCCGTGATTTTTAACTAGATAATTAATTAGGTACAAAGAGCCACGGGAAAATTTCTTAGAATATTATAACATTTCTTATGCTGAGTTCAGATCTGATCTATTCTATAAGAATACGGTCAATTCGTAGAAGGAAAGTTGAAGTCCATTCAACTTTTGAAGAAAATAATTTCCCTCAGGGCCTACGTCATCTGAGATGATGTGTGGAGGGTCTTTTTGAGGAGAGGAAGTAATGAACATTGGTCTTGAAGAGACCCACACCCTCCCAGGAAGGAGGAAACACAGAGGCCGGCAAATCATTCCACAGCCAAGCTGTTGAACACAACGAGTCGAAGAAGCTTCCCATTCTCATGAGACAAATAATGTCAACCGTGTACAAATAGTGGGCACGCGTTTGGTGTGTTTCCCGATGGTGCCGAAATGATCAATGACGCTAGTTCCTCAGAGCATCTTCCATTGTAATACCGGTAGAACAAGGAAAGCATTCCCACCCGATGCCTGTGCTGTAAAGATTGCAATCTATTTGACATTGATTGATTGTTTATTGTTTCTATTTGACAGAAAAGTCTATTTTCACTAGAATAAATCAGGTGTGATTCCGGCTTTACAGAATGGTACACCAGAACTCTGATATTGTAAGTAAGAACTATGTACAGTGAAACCCTCTTAAGAAGTTTTCCAAGGGACCGGAAAAAACAAACTTCTTAAGCAGGAAAACCTTATATGTGGGAAAAATCGGGCCAATTTTGGGCGAGGGACCGAAAAAACACTTCTTAAGCCACAAAACTTCTTAAGAGGGTTTCGCTGCACATGGCACATCAGTTTCCCAAAAAGGTTCAGATATGTGCTTTACAAGGTCACAAAAGACCATATATTTTAATTACAAAATGAAAAATATGTCACTGAAGCACATGGCGGCTTGCAAGTTTAGGAATTGTGTATGACACCCGCTTAACATTTCATGCTAATATTGAAAAGATCTGTAAATCGGCAACAAAGAAGTTGGGTTTTATCATACACAATTCAAAGGAGTTGATCACCCTTGCAGTTATAAAGCTGCTTTACTTTAGCTTAGTGCATAGCACTCTCGATGGTGGATCTAAGTATGGGGGCCAGAGGACACCGTCTTTGTACTAATGGTCAAGAAAATAAAAAAGAAATTTTTAGGATACCTCTACAAGAGAGTTGGGTTTTATGCATGGCGTGAGAATGCAGGGTATCTGCAGCCTTAATTTCAGAAGGGATGTCGCATTACTGTTTATAAGCTTCCAAACGGTTTATTAAATACCTGACATTCTGGCTAAAAAAGGTTCCATGTTCCGGGTAATTTCACGTGAGGCTGCCAAAACAGGCTTTTGATTCTTCCCAGGTGCAGACTAACTTACTAATAGTGGTGCCACTGGGAAGACTCACTAAGTGGATATTTTCCACAAACACAACCAATTTAAGCGTTATAACGAGCGACACCGCACGGGCTCGAATACTTTCTCGCTCACACATGATACGCCATCCTTATCTACAAACGCAGCATGCCGTAGGGATATCATTGGTCGCACAATTCAACCCATCGGCTAATCACCGGGCAGCCCCCCGCTCCCGGCCACCTAATTACCGAAGGATGTACTACGAGCCGCCCTATATAAACCAGAGCGCGGCCTTGAACAAGCAGAGATCCAGAATCATTCCAAGAGCTCGGTACTCGGAGCTAAAGTGAGATATGATGCGTTCAAGTCCACTTTAGTGAGAGGGGTATCCAGTGGAATACCATATCTCTCCTAGAGATCCAGAAGACAGTCCTAAGGCTCAATACCAAAGATCAGCTATGAGATATTTTCTTGTCCACACTGATAGGGTAGAGGAGTCCCTAGAGATAGTCAGACCTCAGCCGGAGATTATGCGCCGCGTTCGTATATATGTCTCGAAGTATTGTTATATAACCATGTACTTAGTATTATTTTGTTGTGTTATACTGTTTACTGAATAAAAGCTCTCTGTTCGAATTCACGCAGTACTTAATATATCATTAACGTTATAAATTGTCGCCCACCGTGAGGCTGTGTTAAAACGGTTAATTTATGTTATAGCGTGTAAATTTTTGATGTAAATGTATTTATTATGCCAAATAGTTTTTTTGTAATTTTCTTCAACGCTTTTGGAATGTAGTGGTTTTTTTTACTCTTTTTGCAAATAAATAACTAAACTATATATCTAACACAACTAACATTCTTTATGTTATATGTGCCATTCATGAAAAAAGGGAGAGGTTGCTAAGGTTAGTAAAAATAAATATTAATGGCGCTCACATTGTGCTCTTTCCACGAGTCGGGGATATTGGGGCGAAGCTTCTTCTGGACAACAGCATCTTGCATTTCCTCCAGGGAGGGATGTGCCCCCACCTCCTCTTCCAGGGGCAGCATGTATTCACCCACATTGCCCCACGCCGTACATCTATAGTGCAAATAATTATTACAATTAGGGGTTAAATCAACATGACAATTTCAACATGGTAAGTGATTTGTGTCAAAATAAAAATCTTTTTAAAAAATTATCAATTTGTAAAAAGATTATTTTCTGGTCAGTGGTTGAGTGGGCATAGATAGCGCTTGGGTCCCACCCGAGCGTCGCCTGTTTGATTCCTCGGCTGGCTAAATCGTCCATCACAACACAAACAACATTTTCGGCTTTCTGTGGTGGTAGTAGGAGATTTTCAAACATTGTTGGGTTATTCGTAACCCGGGAATGTTTGACTTTATTTTGAAAAAAAAAAAAAAAAATTCTGGACAAGCGATGAAGAATCTAGGTAAATACAATATATTCTTCATGACAATAATTATTTTTATTCTATATAGGTATATACCCACCCGGCATGTATTGCAATGCCACTCAAAGAAAAAAATAGTATCTCCCTGTCTCGTTTCACATGCATCCTCATTCCTGACGGGATTTCCCATTCCCTTTCCACCTTCCCCCTCCTGCGTCCTCCCCCTTCCAGCCTTCCCTTCCCCCATCCCGCGTTCCCCTTCCACCTTCCCGCCTTCTACCCTCCGTCATACCCCACTCGTGAACCCCCCTCCCGGATTCACCTCCCCCTCCACCCTTCCCTCCCTGCTACTAAACCATATGAAATACACTAATTTTTTCAAACAACTTGCGGGCCACCTATTGCAAATTTTTTATACAGATTTCATAATGCCAGAGCTCACCAGTATATATATATATATATATATATATATATATATAGAAACCTTTGCGGGGTACGCATAACAAATCACCAAAGTTTCATAACAATTGGATTAATAGTATAGGAAATAAATTCCTAGCGCCAGAGCTCACTATTATATATATAGAAACCATCGCAGGTGTGCGCACATTAAATCACCAAAATTTCATCGCTATCGGATAAATGGTTTAGGAACGCATAAGAGACAAACAGAGAAAAATTCATTTTTATATATTAAGATTTGAAATGTGTAATATTTTATGATTATGATAGAGTGTTTAGAAAATAATATACCTGGAGGCGATTTCCCACAGTACGAGTCCGCAAGCGTACATGTCTATCCTCAGGAACGCATCGCGGGTAAAGTTGATAGCTCCTTCCAACACTTCCGGGGCCATGTAACGACGGGTTCCAACCTACAAACAAATGGTTAAATAAAAACATTATATTGATATCAACTACATAGAGTAATAACCAAACCGCATATTTCATCAATGCGAATCAAATCCAAACTCAACAGGCGCATTTTCATAAACAATTCATACTAACAGCTCACTTGAACATGCGGTTTTCATTTTTACTTCGAATTGTGGGAAAATATTTGATAAAAGATTAGAAAATAGGTCTAAATTGGAAATTGGTCTAAATACCTAAGGTGGAAAACTTATTTTTGCAAAAACTGGGTCATTCCTGACCCACGAACGGAGTCGACGTATTTAATGTCATTTATGAGAAAGAGGGAGATGTTTGCTTATATTATAATACAGTAGCTAAAAAGCCCTCCATATCATAGAATCAAATGCAGTCAGAAAAATAACAAAAAATCAGAGTGTGCAGTTCACACGGGGTAGAAGTAAAACCTTCAGAAAACTAGTCAACAAGAGTGGGAAGGCTACATAGCGCCACACAAAGAGTACACCAATTAACTATCTCATTCTCTCGCAGGCTAAATCCTATCGACGTATGTGTTTGTCTCTTTTTAGTGTCGTTATTTTTCATTTCATCGGATTTCAAATCACAATGGTGATAAAGAAGTTTTCACTTCAATATGTGTTTCGGAATTAATGATGTACTAATTTTTATTACAGGAATTATGAAACAATGATATGAGAAATTCCTGGACTTTCATTGGTCAGAATGAAAGGTAAGGCTTTTATTTATTTTGTCCACTTTTTGTCTAGTAAACTACTAACTGATCAATTCAACTACGACTTTCCATAAAATGTGGCAGGGGTTCGATGCCGAACACATCTCCATATCATCATCAAGTTTCTCACTATTCTTAACCCTTAACCTGTGGAAGGCCATCAAATTCCAGGAAAAATACGGAAATTTCCTAAAAAACCACCATTTTGAATTGAATGTTTTGTGGATTAATTTTGAGAAATCATATATTTTATTGACCGAAACACATTCCTAGAACAATAAACTATGTACCAAAACAACATTACTTGCGATAATTACGTAAATTAATATGTTTTACGATGTTTTAGTCGAGGAACACGCATCGACTTTTAGATAAAAAGACATAAAATTCGCAGCAAATTTGACATTTTCATGCCACAGATAAAATCGTTTAAAAATATTCTGGGGTTGCAAGGTGAATGAAATTTTTACCCGTTTTATGGGGAAATGAGGGCGCAAGCGTTTCTAACCTTGTCCTTCATACAAATTCTGTACATAGAAGGGTCAAAATCGCAGACAAACATAATTTATTCGAATTTTTTTTTAATTTTTTTCGATGCGCGCGCGCCCGCGCGTCTCCGGCCGATTACAGGTTAACTACCTACCCCCGGTCTCACAGACACTAGCCATATTATTTTTGCAAATAAAAGCGCGCATGCATCTTTACATTTCGTGCATAATCTATATATATTGTCCCTGCCACCAGCAGTGCCGTGCCTGCGCTTTTGCATTTGATGAGTGAAAAAAACTTTGTTTTAGCTGCAATTTTGTAAAAATAACTGCTATTCGATAAAAATTTGTGCATTTATGTATAAGTTGATTATCGAATTTATGAAAATTATATGAAAAGTTCCTATTTTATGTTTCTGTGATCGATCATGATCTCATTTTCCAAATATGTTGTTTTTTTTAATGTATGAAATAATTTTGTTTTATTCAAGAAACACTAATGACTTTTTTGTGATTCTATAATTTTTAAAAATATTAAAAAACCCTAAAATAAATAGTTTTATTTCAAATTATCTCCCATTGACATAGTTTTTTTGCGAGAGCGATATATTTCAGCCGTTCAGTGGCTGAGTTAGCATCTCATTTGAGTCCCACCCAGGCGTCGCATGTTCGATTTCTTGACTGGCTAAGTCCTCCATCACTACACAAGCAACGTTTTTCGCTTACTGTTGTGGTAGTAGGAGACTTTCAAATATTGTCAGGTTATTCGTAAACTGGAAATTTTTCTTTATTTAAAAATAAAATAAAATATTGCCGAAGTCTCACAGAACGGGGGTAGGTAGATAGGTGACTAAAATAGGGAGTTAGTTAAGAGTAATATAATACTAATAAATTCATTTAAAAAAAAAACAAACCTGTCCGTGCGTGTCTCCGCATGGCTTCCCCGGCTGGAACACGAGTGCTAAACCGAAATCGGCGATGCAGGCAGACATGTCGCTTTTGAGCAGCACGTTCTTGCTCTTGAAGTCACGATGTGCGATGGCGGGCTTGCGCTCGCGGCGCACGGGCCGGCCGCCGCCCGCCTGCGCAACACCCGCAACTTCGTCGTGCAAATGCGTCAGGCCGCGTGCCATTGTGTGCGAGATGCGGAAAGCCTCTGCCCATGTGACCGTGTTGGCTTTCAGGTAATCACACAGGGAGCCCTGTAATATTTAAGACATTGTTATTAACTATCAAAATCTTGTCAGGTTCTGACTAAACCTGATGAACATCGGAGCAGGAAAAATTCTAAATACGAATATGAATACTGAGAATTTGCAAACTGCGCAGAAATTACCTTGATTAGTTTTAATCAAACATCAGAATAAAAACTACAAATCATTTTTTTGTATCTTATTCGTCATATACAAGTCATGTTTATATCGTGGGACATTTTCTCAGAATAGTTAATTTTATCTATGAAAAAAAGCATGTGTCATCTGTGGCGGCACATCATAAACTTCGCCATCAAAAGAAGATTCGAGAACATCTCCTAATATTCGCGCGGCGCCGGCAAACCTACTTGCTACTAGGTACCTACCTACATATGCCGCCCGCGATGTACTTTGCTCGCCTGCCGCGGCCGTCTCGATGAATGATAATATCGCCACCGCCTAGAAAGGTCTAGGTTTTATAAGCCGCCTGAATATTCTGCACAGCGTATGTTCCAGTACCTTCCAGTGTGCACATTGCCGGCGAATGGAACATTACTCCCACCGGTCGCGCTGGCATATATAAAGCGACTAAACTCGGCGCTAGTTCAGTCAGTCTCACACTAACCGTCGGTCAACAGCTCGTCGTAACAGATCTCCGCACAAGTGCTCCTGCAGCGCTCTCTCCAGGGCAGCTTCCTCGAGGTCCATCACCACGTCTCAGCTCTAAGGCCCACCGTGTCTACAGCTCACTCAGAACAGCTCCATCCCGCGACTTACAAGGCTTGCGTCACCTTCAGTCCAGGGATAAGCTCACCACTTCATGGCACCCCGAAGCACACCGTGCTTCGCTGCCATGGAAACACGCTCCGCCTCGCCAGGACTACCTGCTGGTGACTCAGCACACCGAGCCACTCACCGTTCATCTCCGCGATTCAAAGCGTCGAGCAACGGCCTGGAAGATAGGTCATCTACACCGCCATGGTGTCGAGCAACTCACTGACCTTCACCGCACCATCTCCATCACACCGCACGCCTGCAGCATCTCATCTACGGTACCCTGCATACATAATGTTACTGCTTTACCGACCTCCGCTACGTAGCCCAATAAACAACTGACTCATACTTCAACTGTACGCCTTTTATTTCTCGTCCTCTCTCTACCGATACGGACCGCTCCCTCACATCTATCAAAATTGATTTAAATTAATCATGGTGGAAAAGACATTGAAGATAGAAAAAAACTCTACATTTCGTGATTCCAGAGCTTACCATTCTTACGATTCAGAAAGTTTATTTATAACAACATTAATGTTAGCAGAAATTTAGATTGTTTTTTGAGAGAAAGTAGAAGTGGTTTTTATTTAATTGTTTTAAGTATTATAAACGCAAAATACTATGCAGCATTCATAAAGATGTTGTAAGCAACAAAGCTGATTGTATCGGTAAATGTTCTAAGAGTTCAAAAATATGCAGATGAAATTAACACCTTAGTTTCATGTTAAGTTGCCTAAATTTAGAGAAACACCATAGACATCCAAATGGATAGACCAGAAGATACAGGTGAGGGGTAAAACCAAACTATGGGGGGGCGAAGAGGGGAAGAAGACTGTGATTAGTTGAAAAATCAATCTGACAGTATATAGGCATCTCGCATTATAATATCACCATTTTTTTTTTTTTTTTTTTACAGTGAATACCGCACAAGAATCTCAACTGCTCCCGTCTGGAGCCAGTGAGACTATGGCATCCCCAATTGGGGTATGTTGTGAGGCTGAAGGTAGTGGGGAGGGGAAGGAGGTGGGGAAGGGGAAGGTTGGGAAGTACCTGGCTATTCAGATCTGGTCACTAAACACGGCTAAAGCCATTTTCAAGCAACGTTTCAATTCTGAATGGTGGTCTTACACCAGGGCGATACTAATAGTATCTTCCACTCTGGAACATGCCGCAAATATACTATATATTATTTTAAATGAATTAATTGTGAAATAACACAAATTAATCAAATAAAATTTATTTGCGCATGCCGGGTTCGAACCCGCGACCTCCGGAATGTGAGTCAAGAGTCTTAGCCACTGGACTACGGAGGTCGTTTAGTTCTTAAAACCAAAATCTGCTTTGAATGAATAGACCTTTTTACATGGGAGCGCGAATTGCTTGCCACGATAATAAAATATTTGCGTAGGCCAAATGTACACCCCAAAAAGATTCGCTCGTTTTCACATAGCAATATTTTGTTGCCCTGTTTAGTTAAGACACTTTTACAAATGTTTCATAATTTACTTACCCCTGTAACCAGCGACGAGCACACTAAGGAACCGCCCACATTCGCTATGTGCACATTGATATGTAGGTATGTTGTATAGCACAAGCTACTGTTTTGGCGTGTTATTTTTTCGTTAAATGTATAGATGTTAGCTTCGCGCTGCTCACGGCAAGAATGATGACGTCACACATTTTAGATTCAAGCGATTCTCTATCCCCTCCACATGGGGCGAACTGGCGCCAAGGAGGAGCTCCAGCCGGTTCCATGGCGAGGCGGAAATAATACGTTTTTATCACTTAGGGCAGGTCCAGATATATTCATATGTCCGTGAGAAACACCTATTTAATTTGCAATGCAGTAGGCAAGAATTCAAAAATATTAATTAGCTTTACACAGGAGACCCTGAGGGACATCACCTCGCACGGAGCCTATGTTATCTTAGGGAGGGAGCACAGAGGCAGGCAAATCATTCCCAGTCGAGCTGTTGAACACTACGACTAGCAGAAACATTGAAAGACATAATAAATAAATTATTTACAAAGTGTCTGTTCACCGTTTTCAGTCATTTTGTGAAGGTTGTAATGAAGGAAAGGGTGAATTCTGCAGAGTGGTAAATACTCTCAGTATCACCCTGGTAAAAGTCCACCATTCGGTATTTTGTGACCAGATCTAGTACTAATTTAAACTGCTTTGCAGGTTTTTACTGCTAGGCCCTGAGGACAGCTTTTGGTTCGCCAAGTTAGTGTTGGTGATCATTTATTTATTTATTGCAATTTATTATGTAAATCCAATAGGAACTAGTTCCAAAATTAGCCCGTTCCTCGTATCCACTGTCAACGTGTCAATCATGATGGCACTGATGGCAAGTCACCGCGAAAAAGTAACCGGGACGGACAATGACGTCATATGTAATATACAGCCGCTTGATACAACTGAGTATTACCGTCAATCTTTCGAAATTCGGGAGATACTCCAGGTTCACAAATTCGCAGAACTTATACCTAGGAAGGGAACGTCCCTTTGCGTCTTGCCGAAGAAAGTTGCGTCATCCTGTGACGAATTCTTGAATTAGAAAACGAACTACAATGGTAGCTTTGTCTGAAAATCCACATACCCGGATGTTTACATGGTGCGACAGGTAAGGCGTGATGTCAGACAAACAATCGAAGTCGGGTTCTGAAATTCAACCACGCAGATGCTAGCCTATTAATACTGTTTGATGATTGATGATGCTAGGTTGATTAATGGAATCTATAAGTTTTCAACAAACTCAAGGCAAGCCAACAATTTGCATATTTTGAGTTACCGTGATTTTTCATTGCATAAAACTTTCATCATAGAAAAATAATTTTTCCTTACTTTCTCGTGGTAGGCTGTAATGAGCCAGTATTCAGCCTGCAGATTGTCTCCACGTTTCTCAACTCCGATGAACTGCAACACATCCGTATGGACCATACGGGGCAGCTTGAAGATCTCCTGCTCCGAGAGCCAGGACTGCTTGTCTTGCACGGGGAATATCTTCACAGCCACCTCCTGCTGGTTCAGGTGCGCCCTCCACACGGCCCCGAACCTTCCACGGGCCCTGACCTCTCGCAGGACTATGGGCAAGTGTCTCCCGTCTTCCATACCCTCGGGAGACGGAGGACACGAAGGCTCCGCAGTCGGAAGCTCATTGAAGAGATT
The DNA here is from genome assembly GCA_917880885.1 of Limnephilus marmoratus. Lineage (NCBI taxonomy): Eukaryota > Metazoa > Arthropoda > Insecta > Trichoptera > Limnephilidae > Limnephilus > Limnephilus marmoratus. The sequence goes on along the minus strand of OU862923.1, from coordinate 39,574,225 downwards.
CATCTTCTTGTGACGGAAATAGAAGTACAATCCGATCGCAGAGATCAAAACGACCATTGCAACTATCGCGATGATCAGCGATAGGAATAATTTAGCTTCTTCGACGGGTTTCGTGCCAACTTTAGTGATGGTGGCTTCCGTGGGTAGCGGACTCCAAGTAAAGTTCTGATTGCACATGTTGCCGTCACAGCAGCAGAACAGCATATCCTTGGGGCGAGTGGATTCTTCCACGCACTCCGGTCTGTCGTAGCATTCTTTGCTATCGAGGAAGCAGCCTTTGAGACTGATGACGGTTTGGCCGGTGGTCTTGTTTTTGGTCCAGAGGACGAAACAGTGGTTTCGCTTCTCCGTCTCGACAACCTCACACTCCTCACGGTCATAGCAGCTGCTCGAGTTGTTGGAGCAGGAAGAAGAGTTATAGTATTCGCAGTATTGCGTCCGGCCGGTTGGAGATGGCAGCGGAGTGATGTCCGTGGTCTCGGCAATGGCCGCAGAAGAGAGTGATGTTTCTGAAATACAAGCAAGTCGTATTATTTGGTTTCTTTCACTGTGTAAGCATTTTTATGCAAGGTTCATTATTTGTATCTATTGTACTCAACAACTCAGCTGTGGACTGGTTTACCGACTACTGGGTGTAACATCCAGGTTCATTCCTTTTCCTTAAAATAATCCTTCACAAAGGATCCCCAAATACACACCATAAACTGTGTCAAAGAAGAGAAACATAAAAGCCAGTAATCATTCCATTGCAGGGCTGTTGTAATCACAACAGTGTAATATAATTCGTCAGGTAAGCGTTTCTCCCAGCTGCGCACTATTGCTGAAGGCATTGAAGATGCTATTTCTTCAGAGCAACTTTCATTAAGGCCCGGTAGTAAGCCTTCAAAAATGAGAAGAAAGGGATTTAGGTATATTACGAATGTAAGAGGGAGTGCGCTAAAATTAAAAAACCATTCAAATTAAGCATCGCACACATGTAGCCTTAAAAGCGCGAACACTATGTGTTGTACCGCAAGTTCTTATGTGTTGTACTGACACACTACGCTATAAAAGATTTCTTCCTATGGTAGGAGAGGGGGGTCAGTTGAATTAGGGAGCTGCCGCGAAATATCATTTCTTTTTACTGGATCTGTCAAATTGACAGCGGTTATCTGCACATCTACGCAGCTCCGTAATTAAATTGACTCCCTCTCCTCTTTCCGGCAAAGAGGAGGTCACATAACTTTTCTAATATCGCGTGAGCAAGGGTTACGCCGTATAACGTTGAGCTTACAGCGCAACATCTGCTTAGGTGTGGCGGGTCTGTATCTCAGGGTAATTTGTTCACTCTTGCAAACAACTTAAATAGGTCTCATAGAAATCTCTGAGTCTCCTTAACTATCATGGTGAGAAATGTGGTCTAAACGGTGTTAGAAAGAGAAAACACCAAGCTTTATATTCAAATCAAAAGTTAACCACAAAATAATTCAAATGTACACCTTTATGAAACCAAGGTTATTTTAGTTAGAAAAAATGTAAGGTGAGCCATTTTTAAGACTTTTTAAAGTTTGCATTAAAAAAATTTACATTTCAAAAGCGTATTTCATCTCCTTTCAAAAACAGTTTTTAGTTTTCGGAAATATTCCTTTTAAGTATTTGGATTTTACAGAAAAGCGGAAATATTTTGTCCTTACAAAATGTTCCTTGACAAATTATGGCGAATTACAGAGCTAAATTTTTTGCTTTCATCTAGAAAAAATGACGGCAGATTAAAATAATTGTAGGAAAATCGAGCAACGGATTACTGAGAGAGTACTGTATTTTAAAAATTACATTTGGGAGGAATGCAGATCCGGGCACCGTCTGGAAATTTAATAAAAAGGCACTTTCTAGATGAGAAAAGTGTGGAAAAGCAGAATAAAACAAAAATTAAGGCGCGCTCGGCAAAATTGAGGGAGATACAACCGTTCAAAGTATTTAAAATTTCACTTTACAAACTGATATTGACAGTTCGCCCGCGTCCGCCCGCCATTTTTTAATAACCTAATACGCTAAACATGGTTTGTGATAGAAAAGAAAGTGCCCCCTTCGTAGCGCCTGCTCGCGTCACGGCAAAAAAACATCCCAGTTTTCAAGTGGTTTAGCGGCTACGCTAGGTTTGTGTAATATGGTTTGTGATTTTGGCGTACTATTAATTCTGTATTAGGTCTGGGATCCAACATAAGCAATGAAAACATGGCGAACGAACTGTCAATATCAGTTCGCGAAGTGAATTTTTAAATACTTTGAACGGTTGTATCTCCCTTAATTTTGCCGAGCGCGCCTTAATTTATTTTTTATTCATCTTCTCCACACTTTTCTCATCTAGAAATTGCCTTTTTATTAAATTTCCAGACGGTGCCCGGATCTGCATTTCACCCTTACATTTTATTATGTAATCATAGTAATAGAGAAAATTTTAATTTCATTTATCAATTCGTAAGCTGCGGATCGCAAGTATTATTGTTTTTTATTTCGTTTTTAGAAAAAAGTATGTGTAAAAATGAAATTACTAAAGCGAATGGTATTTGTAAATATCGACAGTGTAAAATTAGATGGCGTTTAGGAGAATCCTCGAAAACGGGTAGGTAAAAACATGCTTTTTATTCAGAAAAACACACTGGCCACAATAATACTGCAAAATTAATTCTGCAGCTTATGGGAAGAATTATGAAATTGCTGCGACACTAAGTTGAGTTTTTCCATCTGTAATCTGCATTTCTAAAGCACAACAGCCTATTATGTTATACAGGTTTTAGGTATATTTGAAAAGTATTGTTTTCAGGATAAGTATATTTTCTAAACACAAATTAGGTAAATATTCCACTAACCACAACACTTTCATTGGGCAAAGATTTTGGAAATTAATTGAAATTTAAAAATTGCTACAAGAAAGAACTGATTTCGTTGGGTTAGAATGTAAAAGATGCATTAAAATTCCATTTTTATTCAATCAAAGTTTATATCGTCCCATATAAAACGATTTATTTGCCGCCATTTTCATTTTTTTGTTGTATGGATTGGCATAAGCGTGAGTTTAGTTTTAAACTAAAATTTAGATATTAATTTTTGGAGATCGCTGGCAACGGTTAATATGCATTTTAAAAAAAAAAAAACCTTTTGATTCACCTTAATTACATTAAAAGGCCAACTATTTGCATTGAGGGAAGTGGAAAATATTTCATTCTAAATTTCGATTACGTAAAATTAAAATTAGCTTTCGTCTTGTGAGATTGTACGCCATTAGCTATTAGCTCATTCGCTGTCACTTTGGTATGTTGGTATTCTTGATACACTTGAATGTATAACGAACGGCTAGAAGATTTTGAAGGTACGGGGCACTTTCTTTTGAATCACAAACCATGTTACACAAACCTAGCGTAGCCGCTAAACTACTTGAAAACTGGGATGTTTTTCTTGCCTTGACGCGAGTAGGCGTTATAAAGGGGCACTTTCTTTTGTATCACAAACCATGTTACACAAACCTAGAATTCACATGAAGTCTGCTACGCTTTGCTCTAGCATCTTTTCGTACAGTAACAAGAATACCAACATAACAAAATGACATTTGAAAATAATGTTTGAAAATGGACGGTCTCGTTTCACAGAATGAAAGCTAATTTTAATTTTACGTAATCGAAATTTAGAATGAAATATTTTCCACTTCCCCCAATGCAAATAGTTGTCTTTTAATGTAATTAAGGTGAATCAAAAGATTTTTTCAAAAAAAAGTGTGTATTAACCATTGCCAGTGATCTCAAAAATTTACCATTTAGATTACTATATAGATAGAAATTCACACATATTTAATATGCATGAATTACTTAGTTAACTCGAACTAAAACCTTATACCCTATTTTGTGCATGTAAATAGTTGTTTCTTGTAATAGTTCTTTTAAATTGCTGAAACAAATGTAATTTCCATAATATGTGACAATAAGCACGGCATTAGAGGAATAATTTCCCAAATAAATAATCAATAACAAATGTTTGTAAAAATACTAAAGTCGTTTGATTTGTCAATTTTGTTTATTTTTAGTGTAAGCTCAAACGCGCTCCCGAGTGAAAATAAATATTTATTTGTAGAAAGTATTGGCATTGAGGACACTTTCAATGCGGAAACCAATTCTGTTGTGGGGTAATAATGGAAAAGTTGTCAATAAATAATAATTGACAGATCTGTGACCCAGTAATCTAACTCAAAGGTACAACTACAAATATCTGGTTTCTATTTCAGGAATATTGATTGTTGATTTATATAATGCCGGAAATAAATATTGAAGTGAATAATACAAACCTATGAAGAAATATACGAGGCAAGAAGCGGTAAACGCAAATAATTGAGAGTACGCCATTTTCAAAACAAAATAAAAAGTCCAAATTTTGAAAATCAAAAATGAAACCCCTTTATTGGGTTTATTATATTCCAATCTTCACATCTATAAATAAATGAAGAATTTTCTTTAAATAGATCTCGTCTCGGGGCTGTCACATTATGGATGTTGAACCAGTTTTGAAGTTCCACACATTTCATGAAATAACAAAAAATATTTAACTTAATCCAGACACTATTTCACAAATCATTGTAAAGTCACTCTTCAGAACGGGTTTATGGCGCTAGGTCACTTTGTGATAGCCAAAAATAGTAAAACATGTTGTCCAAGTACATCCATAATGCATTTTTGTTATTATTTTGCGTGGGTAAATATTTCCGAAAAAACACAATTTTCACTTTCATTTGTCGTACTAAGCAAAGTACTAATGTTAAATATACGTTTCTTGTAGCATAGCGATCTTATTAGGTAAGAAATGTACAATTTATCAACAAAATCACGTAAATGCGATGCGTAAACACCTCCACGGTATAACAATCATGGCGATATTGGCGATAAATTGTCCAGTGTTGCCATGTCACAGACAAAAATTATATTAGAGGTAGGAACCGCAAAGCAAATGGCGGGCATTTTGAACGTTCTTTCTCAGAAGGATGGATGGAAACTTTCTCAAAAAAATATTAATATTTTGATAATTTTATCAGAGCTGTTTTTTATGTAAAATCACCTCAAGGACAATTATTCGAGAAGGTCAAAAAATATTAATATTCTTATGGTGAGTACGATTTAAGAATCATTTGTAATTAAAAACCGTTTGGGTTTTATGCTGTCAATCATTCAATAACGATTTTCAAGGTTTCATTATTGATTTTTTAATAAAATATTTTTTTTGCTAACTCTATATATTATTTGTGTGGTCTTGGTAACTTCAGTATCTATTAATATTAATAGTTAGTAGGTACAATATATAGTAAACTTGCTGCTATCGTATATTTTTAACAACATTTTTCATTTTCTCCTACTTAGGTAGGCTTTATGAGCAAATTGCGGTAAGAAAGGAAATTATTAACTTTTCTTATTATGGTGTAAATTGGAAAAAAAAATATGCTATGCAAACCAAAGAAGCACTTTAAAAGAAACTCTTAATTAACTTAACTCATCGTAACAATAAAATAGGTAGATTAGAAAAAATAAATACATTACTACAACAAGAATTTTATAAATCCATTAGCATCTACATGATGCATACATCTACAGCTCTGCTCTAAAAAGAGTAAAAACTCATCTGTGCGGCGACATGTAAAAGATTTTTTTTTGTTTCCTTATTGAAAAAAAATGTCAACTGAAACCAAAATGTCATATACATTTTTGCTCCCAATAAGCTCTAGAATCGCTGGTTAAAGTTTTCCGTGTACGTTCCAACACACCCGTAACCCGTAATGTATAATAGAAATATTATTATTTTAAAAACATCCATATAAATTAACACAAGAGTGTTATTCCGAAAGGAAAATTTATTAATATTGGTGTCAAAATCGTAAATATGATGTAGAATCTCAATTGAAATCTTTGGGGAGTTTCTCTCGTAAAGAGATTGTTGATGCGAGTCCCGTATTGTTAGGGTCGTTGATTTTTATTCAATTAAGTAGGAGGTACAGGAATATAAAAACAGTTACATACATAATACATATATAACGGTTACATACATCATTAGTTTTTATGTTCGCGTAAAAAATCTGTACTTTTCATACATATTAAATCTAAGTAGGTACTTACTTTGAGAATTATTATTCGTTTACTTTTATTCTATTTTTAAACTTTCTATACTTAATTTAAGAAAGATGATTGTTTATAGAAGTGACTAGAATATGTTTGATTTTTGTAATGACTATTAATACCAACTCTGTGTGTTACTCTGTATGAAGATGGAAGTATGGAAGATCTACAGGTTCCTATTTTTGGGAACCTGTACATCTTCCTACTATTCAATTTTGTAATTTCTACTAATGCCAACTCTGTGTGTACAGTTGTACACGTTCCTATTTTTGGGAACCTGTACATCTTCCTACTCTACAATTTTTTAATTCCTATTATTACCAACTCTGTATTTTAGTACAACTAGTATAATCATATGAATATTTGTCTTGGCCCATTGTCTATATTTGCTAATATAATTTATCTATTCCATGTAAAAAACTGAAAATGTAACTAATTTTAAAAAATATGAAAATGTAACTAATTTAAAAAACTGATAATGTAACTAATTTAAAAAATACTGAAAATGTAAATAATTTTTAAAAATTGATAATGTAACTAAGTATTTAAAAAAAAAAAAAACTGGATATGTTAATAATTTTAAAAATATGTAACTTACTTTAATAAATGGCCAAGATCACCCTTAATGGGAGAAAGCCAAATAAATAATAAAAATAAAAAAGAATATGTTTGGCAGAGTGGTATTTTAAGTGGCAAAACAGCACAATTTTTGGAACAATTTTCAGTACTTTTCTTTTTAGTCATGTGTTTTTTTTTAATTCTTCGTTCAAGCACGAGCTATAACTAACCTACTAACAGAAAAAAATTATTAATTAAGACTTAGCGAAACTCAATCGAAAATCTGAAACAGAAAAAGGTACAGTCACATCTGAGTCTCGAACTCTCGAACCCAGGACCTACGCCTTGCCGGGGCGGAACTCTACCAACTGAGCTAAAGTGTCCGTATCCGATTCGGTCATATTTAACTGTATAATAAGTCGACTGAGAACTACCAACTTTATCTTCATTTTCTTAATCACATTTTTATTGCCTGCTATCTTTATGTATGACTGCAAGATTCAAACCCGAACTAAATACTAACTTGGACAAATTTGATCAATTTTTATTTAATATCCGACATCTATTGACTTTTTTTTCAAGACTAGGGTGAATATATCTATATATTAACTTAAGAGAGTATTACCAGAGAAAACCAGAAATATGTCACTTTTAATCAGATTTTAGACGTATTGACAAAAAATATAAATTCCACAAAAATTATAAATTGATTTCGAAAGATTGTTCTTTTATCTAGCATTGGCATGTTTTAAATTTTGAAAAAAAAATGTTTATTTTTAGTATAATAAGGTTTACAACATAGGTCGTTGGCAGATTTGTTAAATTTTCAAAAAAGATTTTGTATTATACCACACCCATTTCAAATCATATAATCTGAAAGACTGGTCGGTGGTTGAGTGGGCATAGCGCTTGGATCCCATGCGGGCGTCACGTGTTCAATTCCTCGGCTGGCTAGGCTGGCTAAGTCCTCCATCACAACACAAGCAACGTTTTCGGCTTTCTGTGGTGGTAGTAGGAGATTTTCAAATATTGTTGGGTTATTCGTAACCCGGGAATGTTTGTCTTTCTTTAAAAAAAGTTTAAAAAAAAATCATGCAGTAAAATAAATCAATACATTATCTGGGTATCGCGTGTATGAGAATTTTAATTTTAGTTTAAATAAAAATATATCTTAAAAATATATATACGTAGATGTGTTTCTTGACGAAAATTGGTCCGCTTGTGTATTTATTTGCGCTCTTACAAACTAATATATTTCAGATTTTTTTAAACATTCTTAGACATTATTGAAAAATATAAATACTTATAATCAAAAATAATTAGAAAAAGTATATTATTTTAATAGTTTTATCATCACGCCTTTCAGCATTTTTGGATATAGGTATAAATTAAAGCAAATTTGGAATGAAATAAATTCGATATTGAGTTATAATGTTTAAAAGCCGGTACGGAGAATAATTAATCTTTCTCATTGTAACCGCCCTGCACGATCGTAAGAACAACTTTCGACGAAATGTGGATTTTCGGCCGCTGGCTGGTTAAACGCTCTTAAAAAGTAAAACCTCAAATAATAATATTTTAATTAATGAAGTCAATATTAGCGTAACTCAATCGAAAATCTGAATCAAATTCCCACGCGTTTTACAATTAATATAAAACATTGAAAATCGTTGTTGGTTTTAACTACAAAAAAATATTACTTGCAAGTAAATTATAAAAATTGTTTGATTTTACTTTACATGATGGCTTGGTCGTATAAATCCTTTGTCTATGACAAATTATTGTCTACATAGGTAGGTTCTTGCTACCTACTCAGTGGATGCTGGAAGTTATAAGATGAAACCATGCCAAGAAAAGAAATTTCCAATATTGGCAAAGTAAAAAATGGGCGCAAATAAATTTCATTTAATTAATTTTGTGCTATTTCACAGTTTATTATTATTTTTTTAATTAGCTCCACCAAAGATATAATATCTTTGAGCTCCACACTGGTGACCCTGAGGAAAACAATTCACCTCAGAACCTATGTCATCTTTGGGGATGCTGTGTGGAGGGTATTTTTAGGAAAGGAAGGGGAGGAAGTTCTGTGAAAGAAAGGGTATGAGAGGTGAAGTGGCTAGGAATCTGGGGGTCACACTATCCAGGAGGGACGGACTTATGAATTCGAATGCGGTGCAAGGCGATATTCCGAAAGAGTACGGCTGGAGAAGTCAAAGGGACTCCCTCAACTATTCTCTCTCGATCCGTCCTGCCATGCAGCTGGTGGGCAGACGCATCCGCCGCCAAGACTCGAACAAACCTAACCCCATGAACCCGGGCACCCCGGCTAAGTCACCAAACCAATTTGGGGTGATCTATGGCAGAGGTGTTGGTTATCCAATAAATGGTCTACATGCGGCGGTACCTTAAATAATATATAGTAGTTTAAATAATATATACCTAGTTTATTTGCGGCACGTTCGAGATTGGAAGATCTATCAGTATCGCCCTGGTGTAAGACCACGATTCAGAATTGAAAACGTTGCTTGAAATGGCTTTAGCCGCATTTGGCGACCAGATCTGAATGGCCGGGCACTTACCCACCTTCCTCTTCCTATCACCTTCCCCTCCCCACTTCAGTCTCATTTAGTGATGCCGTACTCTTACTGGCTCCGGACGGGAGCAGTTGGGCCTCTTGTGCGATATTCACAAAAAAAAACACGAAAATATCAAAGTTACACTTGACTAGATTAGGGGGCATACAAATTACTTGAGCAATTTTACTTCCAATCTAGACCCCCCCTTCGGTGAGGTAAATTTGGGCCACTTCGTTTATTCTTTTCAAGTAACGTGAGATTTTGCTGGACCCCCCCCCCCTTTATCTCACGTAATTAATGTATGCCCCTTTACGGTGAAATGTTCTTAAAATATTGGTAAGCCAGAAAGTTCCAGGTTAATAAAATGATTATCTATATCATGAAGAACAAGATAATACTAATAAATCTAAACGAGACATGAAACAGAACAAGACTGAAAAATAAAAAGGTAACTGTCACAACCGGTACTCGAACCCAGGATCTCTTGTCTTACTGGGTCACAGCCCAACTCAGCATTTGGGACCTGTAATTTTGAAATATAAGATCGACAAAAATGAATGGTTATAAGTTATAAGTTATAGCCTTCAAAAGTTATTCCGATAAAAAGATTGAATGAACATTATGCTAATATTTTCCTTATAATTTATAAGTATTAAATATTACATGTTTACTATATTATTTTTTATTTAAAAATTGTGAAATAACACAAATCAATCAAATAAAATGTACTTGCGCACGCCGTGATTCGAATCCACGACCTTCGGATTGCTGGTCGAGAGCCTTGTCCCTCGACCACGGAGGCCTTGATTGGATTATAAAATAGTTATAAAGAGATTGGTTGTAATAATCATCTTTATGGTAAAATATAATAATATTTTTCGCTTTATACCTTTGCAGCTAACAAAAGAGATGCTAATAAAGAAGTAGGTACCTAATCTGTATATTATTACAATTGTCAAAAAATCCGCACTTCTCCGTCTCGGGCGAGATGTAAGATGGAGTAAAGCAAAGACGCGAGACCATCCGGCTCCTCTGGCTGGTCCGGCGTCCCGGCGCCCGGCAGGCGTCGCGGCGCGGCGTCGGTCCCTAGGGCGGCGTCAGCAGCCGGCGCCGCTCTCGGGACGCCAGCCCAGCCGCCGAGCCGCCCAGCCGCCAGCCACCAGCCACCGAGCCTCTCCAGCGAGGCGCCGTACCATGCAGAAAGCACAGTGCTCAATAGTGTACCACCATCCAATATCCAATGGCCGCTGTATCTCGATTCCACTATTAATCCCTGTACATTCCAATTCCAAAGTATTTTTTTACATAAATATGTAATTCGTGTGAGTGTTTAGATTTCAATAACAAATAACCCAACCAATAGAACCTTTTATAATTACCATGACGGCAAAAGAGGCAATAAACATACGTTCCTTATCGTTAAGATGCTGCAGCTCTTTCTTACGCATTGAATAATAGTGAGACAAAATATGAGACACACAAAATACATGTGTCTGTTTCTTCCAAAGTACCTACTACTTTTTCCTTTGGAGGAAACAGATTTATCTTATTACAGCTCGGCCACGGCTACGGGAATTGCATTTTATTTTAGATAAATGAAACAATGTTACTTTGTTTGAACCACTTGTATATTTGTTTAAAGCCGACCGGTTTCGGGACGACCGTTCCTTCCTCAGGGCAAACATATACTGATTTGACAATTACAAAATAGTGGGTGGGAACAATGTATTATTACTAAGGATTGTGGTAGGGGTGGAGGCGTTGCTAGGTATTAATGAAGAGTGGGTGGGGAACATATCCATGATTGGGCTGTAAGATAATATTTTTTGTTTGTTAATAACAGATTCATTATTTTTAAGGCTTCTAAGTCGTCTAAGCGTTTTCCTTTATGGTTAATATGAAGAATATTATTTTCATTAAATGTTTGAGGGAGATGTACGATAAATGATTTTTTGTTTTTTTTGGGAGGAGCAGACATACGTTCACCGTTTGTCTCATTTTCGACTGTTGTTATTTAGTGTGTAAGAAAAAGCTGCCATCCGCGCATTGACATTTGACGTCTTAGAATTTTTAGAATTCACTCACTTCAATATTATCCTTGTAACTATATTCCATACTTTCAAAATTATCGTCACGGCAAGTAGTATTGTAGGGATTTACGAAGATGTCATGGTGCGGTGTTGAGAGAGATGCCAGAAAATGATGACTTTTTTTTCTTTGGAGGAAATAGACCTACAGTACATTGTGTATCTCATCTTTTGAAAGAGCTGCAGCATTATTGTGATAAGGGACGTGTGTTTATTGCCTTTTTTATGCAGTCATGGTACCGTAACCGTGAAACGTCACGGTAATTTTTAATGGGCTCAGTAGGGAGATACTGTACGGTTACAGAACCAACTGGTCTCTGCATCTCGTTCACAATGTGTATAAGTGTACAAAGGAGGATATAGGTATGCATTATAGTGGAAATAATTAATGTAGGCGCAAACCTTCCTCCCTCGTTCCATTTATTCAGTCACAGTACATTCAGTTTTCAAACAGCTCGCATGCCACCTATTACAATTTTTTTATTCAAATTTTCATTTTTCTATATTACAAATATTCATTTTTGTATATTATAATAACAATCAATCAAATTTGGTACCTAACATAGGTACCAGTGGCGGTCCGTGAGTTTACAGTGAGATAAAGTGGTAAGATTGAAAAATACGACGTTATTGATGTTGTTGTAGCTGAAATTGAATTTTTTTTTCAAAATTTCAATATTTTGTATGAAGATTTTCAGCATGTTGTACGAAGATTTTCTGCATCCACATTTCAGTATATCGTCATAGAAAAAGTTGAAATTTTGAAAAAAAAAAAAGTTTTCAGCTACAACAACATCAATAACGTAGTATTTTTCAATCTTCGCACTCTAGCTCACTGAAAACTCACGGACCGCCACTGAAATATCGATAATTTAAAAAATCCATAGACAATTCTTTTAATAAAAAAAAAAAACAGCTGCCTGCTAAATTCAATTTCATCAAACGCGCGAATTGTCGAACTGTCGAACGTGCGAACTTAAATAAACAAAAATTTTAACAAAACAAAAAAACGACTTCAAAAAATGCACTAAAAAGTAAAAAAATAATTTCGTATTCTTCTACAACTTTATAATCAACTTACCTTTTCTACTCATCAATATGTACGTACGATTGTTATTTTTGGAGTCGGTGTCGGAGGGAGAGGAGCTGTCAAGTGAACACGCCGGGCCGCGGGTACCTTGGTTGACACCGACTCCAAAAATAACAATCGTACCTACATATTGATGAGTAGAAAAGGTAAGTTGATTATAAAGTTGTAGAAGAATACGAAATCATTTTTTTTTTCCTTTTTAGTGCATTTTTTGAAGTCGTTTTTTTGTTTTGTTAAAATTTTTGTTTATTTTTTGATTTTTAGTGAATCTGAAGTACACTAACTAATTCGATTAAGATTCGGCCGAGTATCGTAAATTTGTTCTTCAGAATTTGAGAGTTCCGTTACTTTGTCATGGATCCCATAATCAGAACCTAACCAAACTCTCATCAAACTACCCTTGAAGTACATCCTTTCCAATAAAAAAAGAATCATCGAAATCGGTTGGCGTGATATTGAGTTATTCGTCCATTTGTCGCGCACATACTTGATGCAAATTTAAGACTTATATGATTTTCTCATGGATGCCATTTCAGAACTGGACCAAATTAAAATGGGACCACACGGGAAGCACCAGCTTTCAAATAAAAAAAGAATCATCAATATCGGTTCACCCAGTCGAAAGTTCTGAGGTAACAAACATTAAAAAAAAAAAAATAAAATAAAATAAAATACAAAAAATACAGTCGAATTGAGAACCTCCTCCTTTTCGAAGTCGTTTAAATAGTGGATAAGTTTTCTGAAATTATCCAATTTTCTGCGCAATTTTCTTAATTTCACTTTTTACTTTTGTAAGAACCTTCTACAAAGTATAAGTAAACTTTAAAAAAAAGATGGATGAAATAAGTAAAGTCGTTTTGAAGTCATGGCATGACCAAGTGAAACCGGGATTAATTTTTTTATATATAGAAGAACAAAAATGTATAACACAGGTACCTAGTCCATTTATGAATATTTACAGCTGAAGTGATATACAATTAATATTACAAGTACAATGAGAACAAAATAAAAAATAATATAAGTAGTATAAAAGTAAATACAATCTACATCTACATATATATAAAAATGAATGCATGTTTGCTTGCTTGCTTGTTTGTTTGTTGTTTATGTATTACTAATATTATGTATATTAAGCCTAGGAAATGTTTGAAACTTACAAAATATCTTCTTTTCACCCTAGAAAGGTTTCTGGACTATTACAACCACGTGACTGTACATTTGAAAAGTTTTTAACCATTATTAAAACTCTTACTTGTTAATTTTTAACATTATTAAAAGTCTTACCATTATTAAAACTCTTACATGTCCAAATTTTGCGAACCAGCGATTGTTCTTAATCAAAATTAAATTTTCGAATAACCTCTTCAAAGTAATAAATTTAATTGAAATAGGTACTATATATTAGGTCCTTACATATGAAATTGGCGTTTTGCCGTACTGGCAACTTTGATCTCAAATATCTTCTCTTTGGTTAGGAATTCCAAATTCAAATTTATACAGCTATTTACTCATGTATTTGTGTTTCAAAAATTATAATTCATTTGTTTTTTCCTTAATTATTTTTTTTCTTTGCGTCACTTAATTTACAAAATGGAAAACTTGAAATATCGCGTTATTTACGAGTATGAGTTCCACCGTGGCACCATTGCTGCAGAAACGGCTCGAAGGATTAATGATGTGTATGGCGACGGTGCCGCAAAAGAAAACACAGTGCGTTTTTGGTTCCAACGTTTTCGTTTTGGAAATTTCGACCTGCAGAACAAGCCCCGTGGACGGCCGGAGACCAAAGTTGATAAAATGAAGAATTGAAGGCTATTATGGAAGCGGATCCATCGCAAATCACGTCCGAGTTAGCTGCAGGCTGCGGTGTTAGTGATAAAACTGTTTTAATCCACGTGAAGCAAATTGGGAAGGTGAAAAAGCTTGAAAGGTGGGTACCTCACGAATTGAGTGAAGCAAATCAACAAACGCGCGTTAGAACGCTAGACCACACACTGCACAACAGACGGCTACCAAATTAGAGGAGCTTCGATTGGAATGTCTACGACATCCACCGTACTCTCCGGACCTTGCCCCAACAGATTACCATTTTGGTAATTATCGGTTCGGACTGGCCACGCTTATTACGAATAATTTTTAGAAAAAAACTTTAGATTCGCCTTAATTACTATAAAAGGAAACTTTTTGGCTTTGGGGCGGCGGAAAATAATGCATTTTAATTTTCAATTGCATAAAACCAAAATTCACTTCGCGAACCGACGCAGCGAAAATCCGCGGCCGTAGCTGTCACTGTTATGGACTGTAGCTGACTTCGTGGGATACCTACATGAAATACCGCGAATCACAAACCATGTTGCACAAACCTAGCGTAGCCGCTAAACCACTTGAAAACTGGGATGTTTTTCTTGCGTTGACGCGAGCAGGCGTTATAAAGGGGCACATTCTTTTGTATCACAAACCATGTTAATTTCATAATTACGCGCTTTATCCCACGAAGTCAGCTACAGTCCATAACAGTGACAGCTACGGCTGCGGAGTTTCGCTGCGTCGTCGGTTCGCGAAGTGAATTTTGGTTTTATGCAATTGAAAATTAAAATGCATTATTTTCCGCCGCCCCAAAGCCAAAAAGTTTCCTTTTATAGTAATTAAGGCGAATCTAAAGTTTTTTTCTAAAAATTATTCGTAATAAGCGTGGCCAGTCCGAACCGATATTTACCACCATTTTTTTCGAAATTTGGATAACTTCTTGCAAGGGAAAAAATTCAACTCTGATGGGGCAGTCCAAACCGCCTTCAAAGATTTTATTGATTCCCGTCCGAATCGTTTTTTTTGTAAAGGGATCGATGAACTACCAATGTGATGGCAAAAGTGCATAGATAGCAATGGTACATACTTTGATTAAATAAATATATTATATTTAAAAAAATCGACTTTATGTTCCTCCCATACAAAACGCCAATTTCATATGTAAGGACCTAATACCTACGATACTCATCCAAATCGAATACTTTGGATCTAATCAAAGATATTGAAATATAAGTAGATGTGCTATCTGCTGTTTTTACTATGTGGGTCTGCGCTTCCGGGTGTCGCCGATATTGTTTACCAATTAACAAATAAACTAAAAGAACAAATAATTAACGAATAAACCAAACGAACGTTAAACTAAATGAACGAATTCTTTCCTTATTCAAAATATATTGTTAACCGATATTAATGCACATTTTCAAAAAATCAACGAAATGAACAAATTCTTTTTGTACGAAAACTACGCTAATTAGCGCGTAGTCCGGCGACAGTTGCGCGGACACCATAGCATATCTATTCTGTATTTGAATATCTTTGGATCTAATCAAGAATTATAGGTATTTTAAAGAGTACTTACCTATGTTAGGTTAGTACCAAATTTAATTGATTTTTTTAATAGTGAGCTCTGGCGTTATGAAATTAATTCCTATATTCATTCGATTGCGATGAAATTTAGGTGAGTTGTTGTGCGCACGCCCAGAGAGAGGGGGGGAGGTGGGGAAGGTGGAGGGGAAACGCGGGAGAAGACGAGGACTTGGGAGGGGAAGGGGAGGCGGAGGGGGAACGGGAACAATGCGCAGGGAGAGACTATTTCTTCATTTAAGTGGCATTGCAACGCATGCCGGGAATTCACTGGTTATATATAAATATAAATTTTCAATTTGGGAGGCGGGTATGGTTACCGCAGGCCCCGGTCCATTTATTGGATAAGCAACACTCCTGCCACAGGTTACCCCAAGGTTACCCACAGGTTACCCCACAGGTTACCCCAAGCGGTTCACTACTTTTGGTGACTAAGCAGGATTGCCCGAGTTCATCAGGTGAGGTTTGTCTAGGTTTTGGCGGCGGATACGTTTTCCCACCTACAGCGTGGCGGGCCGGATCGGGAGAGACTAGTTTAGGGAAACGTTTTGACCTCTCCAGCAGGACTCTCTCGGAACATCACCTTGCACCACAGTAGGAGGGATGGATTCATATATCCGTCACTTCTGGACACATTGACCCCCAGACCCCCTGACCCCAAGTGGTTCGCTACCTTTGGTGGATTTTTTTTACATAACTGCATTAAGATTTGTTTAATTATGGAGCTGGTTATGGGTACCACCGCCCTGGGAACCATTTATTGGATATCCAACAACTCTGCCATAGGTCACCCCAAGTGGTTTGATACTTTTGGTGACTTAGCAAAGGTGACCGGGTTCTTGGGATGAGGTTGGTCCGGATCTTGGCGGATGATGCAAATGTCCTCCTGCTGAATCGGTAGAGACTGGTTGAGGAAGACTTTTTGACCTCTCTAGCAGGACTCTCTCGGTACATCGCCTTGCACCGCAGTAAGAGGGATAGATTCATAAATCCGTCACTTCTGGATACACTGAGCACCGAATTTCTACCCACCCCTCATACCCTTTTCCAGTACTTCCTCTCCTTTCTTTCCTAAAAAGACCCTACACACAGCATCTTCTAAGATGACAGAGGCCCTGAGAGAAATTATTTTCCTCAAGGCCTTCTTGTGGAGCTAATGTAAAAAAAATATAGTAATAAAAATAGAAGCTCTTCTGTCCCTGTGCCACTAAGGCAGAATTATTTTAATGATTCAGATAAATATTTATTCATCTTTGAAAAGTACCTAACGGGTGAGACAAAAAAATTTGAAGAAGTCGATCGATATTTCAATGGCGATTTATTCTGTTCGATTGAAATGTGACGCAGGACAGAATTGAAAGATTTTAAGTGAGAAAATTATTTTAAAAAAACCAAAACACTTAAATTTTAATCTACCTATGGTACCTAAGGGAACATACCCATACTACGTGACCTGTTCAGGGGGGAGGGTCTTCAAAATAACCACGCTTGGTACAAATGAGCGCCATGTTAAAATGAATGCCAGTTAAACTATATATGTACACCCCCATGAGGGCTTTTACGTTATATTTGTATGATAAGGTCGAATTTAATGATTTTATCTCGGCACGTGAGATCTTGACCAATAATGCTAAACTGAAAAATGGTGTCAAGGCCAGAAGTGATCAAACGCTGTTGCAGAGGACTCAACTTCTAGACTTAAGCCAACAACTTGAGACCCTGAAAGAACAATGGTGAAACCAATATCACCATCAAATATATAAACTCCATACCCAAAATTATTGATTGCACGCCAAAAAACTAAAACAAAATAAAATAAAATGCTATTATCAAAATATGAGAGGGGTCCGTACAAAACTTCCCAAATTATTGACTTCGGCGGCAACTATCACCAGTGATATCTTCATATTAACGGAAACATGGCTCGATTCAGGAATTAATTCGGCTGAATGCTTCCCTAATTTTAATATATATCGTATGGATAGAATTTCGAAAACAAGTGCCAAATCAAGAGGTGGCGGAGTGGTCATAGCTATCTCAAAAAATTTCAGCTCCTTAAAAATATCCACGAAGTACCCATCCATAGAGCAACTTTTTGTCAAAGTTAACACTTCTAGTGGTAAATTAATAGTGGGATGTGCATATTTACCTCCAAATTCTGACGTCCAAAGCTACAGAAGTCACTGTGACGAGGTTGAATCAATCTGTGCTAAAAACCCTAACACTAAATTACTTCTAGTTGGTGACTACAACCTGCCTCAATACGATTGGTGTAATATGAATTCTGACAATTATTGTTCTAATGTTAATATTCGTGTAATTAGAGATATGGCTCTCTTCTTAGGACTAACTCAGTGTAATAGTATTCATAATATTGGTGGTTGTACATTGGATTTGGCATTGTCAAATGTGTCTGACATCTGTGTTGCGAGAAATACCGAAATACTATTACCTATTGATGTTTACCATCCACCACTAGAAATATGTATGTCTAACCTCAAACCAATTCCTATTGAAAAAAGGGTAGTAAAAACTAGAAATTTCAAAAAAGCAGACTATATACAAATCTCCAACTATCTCAACCAGATTGACTGGTCATTCTTCGATAGCGAGGCTGACATCAATGCACACCTTAACTTTTTTTACTCCATTATTAATTCTGCAATTGAAAAATTTGTACCTTTTACGGCTTACAGGGAAACTCAATACCCAAATTGGTTCTCAAAAGAACTGATAGACTTAATATACCTCAAAAAAATATCTCATAAGAAATTCAAACAAAGTCGCCTGGCTATCGATTATTCCGTGTTTCAAAAATTGAGGGGAGACTGCAATAAGCTCTCTGCAGAATGTTACAAAACTTTCATACGTGATGTTGAAGGCTCTATCATGAACGACTCAAATTTTTTTTGGAAATATGTTAAATCCCAAAAAGAAAACGGTACTTGTATACCAAGTATTATGTCATTCGATTCTAAACTATCCCAAAATCTTCAGGAAACTGTTAATTTGTTCGCCGATTTCTTTAGCGGTGTATATGTTAATGCAAATGTAGATAGCAATATCTCTTGCTCTAATTTAGTTGAGACTCTTGATATATCTGATTGTACTCTTAGCATAGATGATATTATATCCAAGCTGAAGAGTCTCGATTCCCGCAAATCCGCAGGACCTGACAAAGTTCCACCCAGATTCTTAGTTAATTACCCAAACTCTTTGAAAGCCTGGTACTAGACAAATTGATATCCCAAATCAATCAAACCATCTCACCGCTTCAACATGGATTTATCAAAGGAAGATCAACCCTGTCCAATTTAATATTATACACGAATGACATTCAATTGTTCTGCCAATGATTTACAACTAAATATTGGTAAATGCCAGATTATTAGTTTTTACAAAGGTAAAAATCCTTTTAACTTTTCTTATGATATGAATGGTGTTAATCTTCTTCGTGTATCGCAGATTCGTGATCTTGGTGTTATATTCCACGAGAGTCTACAGTTCAATGTACACATCGATGAAATAACAAGCGATGCAATGAGAATACTAGGTTTTATCTTGAGAATGGGGGCAAATTTTAAAAGTATGTTAACATTACAACATCTGTATTGCTCACTAGTACGAAGCAGATTAGAATACAATTCCTCTGTATGGTCACCATACTACAATGTTCATTCTCAATCATTGGAAAAGGTACAAAACAAATTTCTTCGGTACATCAATTTTAAAATGAAAATTCCAATCGAATTTATAAATTATAATTACTTACGCGCTGAAACCAGACTTCTTAAATTATCAGATAGAAGAGTGTTAATTGATTTATTATTTTTATACAAAATTATAAAATCTTTAATTGACAGCCCTAATTTGTTGGAACTAATTTGCATTAGCATACCCGCTAGACAAACTCGTAGTAAAGATATTTTTAAATGCAACAATAAACTCAACACTAATTACTGAATCCATAACCTTACGAATAAATACTGCCAATCTATAGATATATTTAGTGTTGACAGTTTTGAATGTTTCAAAAATCAACTAATCTCGATTCTATCTGCTAATAATTAACTTTTATTATTTTTTTGTTTTTCTCATAAAATATTTTCTCATCTAAACCTCACCAGTAAAATGTATACTTACTTTATAATATTTTTGCAGTTCTATTTACACTTTGTTCTATGTCAGGTCTTATTATTATTGTTAATAATATGTATAAATATTTAAAGCTGAATTGTTTTAGTTTTTTGTAAGTACAACTTGTACTATTTCATTTCATTTCTTTTTTATGTTGTAATATTCTTTACCTAACGAGTCGATTGCATTCATATTTATTCTGTTTTATTGTTTATTGTTTTATTTTTTTGTAATTAATATTGTTAATTATATATTTGCTTCTTTTCTTGTAAAAGCCCACTAGGGCGTTAATAAAATATAAATAAATAAATATTTAATTTGGAAGGCGGGTATGGGTACTGCCGCCCCGGTAACCATTTATTGGATAACTGACACCTCTTCCCACCAACTGCGTAGCAGGCCGGATCGAGAGAGACTGATTAAGGGAGATCTCGCCGTGGAAAGACTGGATTCATACTTACATCACTCCTGGTTACATTGAGGGCCAGATTCCTACCCACCCCTTGTTCCTTTTTCCTTCCCAGAACTTTCTCTCCTTCCTTTCGCTAAAAAGTCCCTCCAGAATCGTCCCCCAGAAATCTTCTTCCACACAGAAATCATCTTCTTCCCAAAGATGTCAAAGGCACTGAGGAATAATTTTTCCTGTGTTGATGTAAAAAAAACTGACTGACCCGCATAAACGTGGTAAAACCATGTATGATCGTGTGAGAAATGTGGAAATCCGCAAAGAATGCAAGGCTGATGTAAGCGTAATGAGTAAGATCAAGAAAGGAACGCTCCGATGGTTTGGGCATGTAGAGCGAATGAACGAGGAAAGGAGTGTAAGGAGAGTATATGACGCAAATGTGAATGGTAGAAGATGTCGAGGACGCCCAAGAAAGACATGGCACGACCAAGTGAATCAGATACTTGAGTCGGGCCATGTCAAGAGTCAGAATAATAGAAGAGAATGTATGAGACGTTGTATGAATGTAAACGAGGCAAGGAATGTGTGCCAAGACCGGGATGTTTGGCGGTCCGCCCTCTCTGCCTACCCCTGCGGGGAAACGGCGTGATGGTTAGTTAGTTAGGTAGTTAGTTAGCTTAGCGGAGGTTAATTCGTGAATATTAATCTTCTTTAATCTTTACATAGTGTAAAGCAAAATTGCTCCCGTTGTCTGTACGCTTAGATCTTTTAAAGCAACGGATTTTCATGCGGTTTTCACCAATAGATACAATGATTCATGAGAAAGGTTTAGGTATATAATAGGTTTGTGTAAATTGGTTTAAATATATAATAATTAAAGGGAGCGGGCTGGCAAGCGGGCGGTGTGGATTTGATACTTATGCAAATTAACAGATGGCGTTTGTTATAAAGTTTAGGTAATGGCATTTTCGGTAGATGGCGTTGTGTTTGGTTAGCTACACCAACGTGTGGCCGGGTCTGCTAGTTTAATTATATACAGAGCTATTGTAAAATAAATCTCAATTTTAATATAAGTAACAAAATAGTAGATCGTGCTCGTTACACAAGATTAATTGCAAACCACTTATATATCCCAGAAATCTAAATAAATATGGTTAATTATATGCGACATGTAAAGACATTTTAAAATGGTTATGTGATAAGGGTTTCTGTGCTGATCTTTTTTTCTCTGTTTTTCTTTATATTTTTTGTACTTTCTTCCGAAGCCATATTCGTTTTGTTGTTGTTTATACTTTTTTTACTCTCTTATGTCTATTGTGAGAATGGTTTTTGTGGTACACCTGAACTCTAAAGTACGAGAGCGAGACGGCAGATGCCGAGGTATAAAAAGGAATGAATGGTAGTGCTCGCGGGGGCATATATTAATTACGTGAGCAGTATTTTTTCGATCTCAGTCTTCAATCTAGACCTCTCCTCCACCTCTCCTCTTCCCCCTTGGTGAGATGAATATTGTTTTCAAGTAACGTGAGATTTTGCTGGACCCTCCCCCCCCTTTTGAGGTCACGTAATTAATGTAGACCCCTTAGCTAGCTCACAGCTTTACAACACATATGTATCATATCCAAATATAAGTTTATACTCGTCCACGCGCGTTATTATTTGAAGAGTTCTCTGATCAGTAAAAGATCCCCGTCATCCCAAAACATAAAATAAAATCTATGATTTAAAATGATAACGTAATATAGTACGTTCAGATCCTAAATTTAAAAATATATAATCAGATTTTTATTAAGAACCCGTCGACAAACTGCTATCTAACGTTATCTCGTAGCAATTTAACGGGACTTCATTGTAGGTAATTTAAAAAATAAAATTTAAAAATACAATGATTGATATAGAAGAATAAAATGTTTATTTCTTTCACTAAATATTAATTATTTATGAGAGGCCTTCTCGTAACCACATTCCGTGCAGCTGAAACTTTGTGTAACCAAGAACCAAGCCCAAAAGCACTCAGAACCAAAAATTGTACAGGACCAGGAGGACCCAACGGGCGCCAAGGACTTGAAGAGAACGCGGTACCAAGGCAACCAAGCCTTAAACCAATATTTGTACAACACCTAAATGCGAAACGGGTCTGAAAAGTCCGAGGACTTAAAGATCCCGTACACCTAAAGCGTCGTTGATCCAACGCATCTCTCTTCTTCTTCTGGTGTCCTATTGCGAGTTTGGCTATGATCAGGGCAACCTTTACCAAGCAAGCTGCAACCGAGACAACTCTGAAGAACTGCAATCTTTTCACGTATTATAGGTGGTCTCCCCTCTCCCCTCTCCCCTCTCCCCTCTCCCCTCTCCCCTCTCCCCTCTCCCCTCTCCCCTCTCCCCTCTCCCCTCTCCCCTCTCCCCTCTATTAATCTAATTAATCCTGTATTAGTATTAAACTGTTATATTTTGCCTATGTAAGAAGTCATCTTGAGTACAATTATCCCGTCTGGAACCCACATTAGAATATACATGAACAAGTTATTGAAAGAATACAAAACAAATTCTTATGTCTTCTAAATTTTAAAACGGGTATTCCAGCAATTATCTTTAACTACAACACTATTGAATAATGTGAATATGCTCAAATTGTCAGACAGAAGAATTTTCACTAACTTGGTATTTCTGTATAAAATTCTAAATGATTTGGTTGATAGTTCGGTATTGCTTGAATTGATAAGCTCCCGGATACCACTACGTAATACCAGAAGTCAGGATTTATTTCAGTGCAGAAATTCTGGGACTAACTACCATATGTATTCGTTTTTGCCCAGAATACTAATGGAGGTAAACAATACCAAGTCACTGGACATCTTCAATTTATCTAACAAATATAAAATAATGTTACTGAGGCAGTTCAGTTATGTAAAATAAATACTGTATATTTCTTACCATTTATATGTAAAAGCCCCGAAAAAGGGCGTTAATCAATAAATAAATAAATAAAATATATACTACTAGCGAGTACCCGGCATGCGTTGCAATGCCACTCACAGGAAGAAATTGTTTTTCATCGAGTTTCAAACCACAACGTTGCTAAAGAAGTTTACACTTCAAAAAAACTTCTCCCAATGCCACCCTGAACCTCGAGGATGTACAATATAATATCGTAATAACGTGGAATTATTATTTCATCCCCAGAAATTAGATTTACAACTTGGCCCTCGCCAAGATGGATGATTGATGCGGCCGTCGCGTCGGCAGCGGCGGGACATACGCGGTGTAAACGCTTCCATCTTAATTATTGACGGGTGCCGATTTTGAATTATAGCTTCTCCGTGGCACCAGAACACCCGCCATCCGCCATCCGCCATCCGCCGGACGCCATTGCCCCCACGGGCGCCACCAGTCAAATATAAATCGCAATATGGCGTCTGCTTTCGGCGGGAACTCATTAGACATTCAGGCATTGGGAATTGAGATAACGTGTTTACGTACCCAATATTTAATTTATTTTTGTATGCTTCACCCCGTCCGGAAAGCGTTTTGCGAGGATTGATGTTTTTCGAATTAGGAATTCACTAATACCTAATACCCACCCCACATAAATATGTATTTATTGGTTATGCCAACTCAGAATCAAGTCAACTCAACACTGCTTTTAAACATTAAAAGCCATGAAGAAAATAATTTTAAAATAGCCGTTAACCCTAAGGGGCCATTCATTTATTACGTAAGACGATTTAGGGGGGAGGGGGGTCGACCATGTCCTATTTTTTCTTACAAGGGGGTGGGATGGAGTCTCGATAGTTCTTACGTAAGGTCACAAAAATGCGCAAAGTTAAAATTATTAGTAGGTACCTTTTGTAAGTATCTACAAATAAACATTTCTAAAAATTGTTACTTTGAAAAATAAACCTTAAAACAAACCAAACGTGTACTTATTCATTTTTTCATTTAGATTCTTACGTAATAAATATTAAACAGGGGGGGAGGAGGTCGGCCTGTTCTTATTATTTCTTATAATAGGGGGGGAGGGGGTCAAAAACTAGCAAAATTCGTCTTACGTAATAAATGCCCCTAATTCGTCTTACGTAATTACGCCCCTAACCTAACTTAACCTCCAATTTTTTTTTATCATCACTCTTAATGACCTTTCTGAGGTGGTTCTGAGTTGGTTTCGTTCTAAGTTGATCGGCCACCGTATTTATTATGCTATCGGTTGAACGGTGACCGGACAACTCAGAATCGTGCAACTTCAACAACTTCTTTGAAAAAACATAAAAGTGATGAAAAAAATTGGTTAAAAAGGTTACGTTAGGTTAGGTTGTGGGTTATATATTTAACATGTTTTGGCTTACCTAATGTCTGTTTTGGCTTACCTCATGTTTAACCTCTTGTATAACTCATCCTGTATATAAATTGCTGTTTGTTTCTTGCAATAAATAAACATTTCAAGGAAAAAGCGTCTTGCCGTGCATTTAAAATGGTTTATTTTTTTCTGAAAAGTTAAAAATAAATTAAATACCATTATTATAGAAATTTAAAAAATTATTCTGAAAGATCTTTTCAATGTTATTTTACAATAAAACTTCATAAGTATAGGCCTAAAATAAGGAGTATGATTTAAAAAAATTAAGAACTTTATTTTCGCTCTTCTAAACAATAAGGAACTCCAGTGAAAAATGTTATGGCTTTAAAAAAATATGTTCATATAGACCAATAAACGCTGATTCTGAATATATAAGTTTTATTTAATAATATTAAACGCAGAGTTTTCAAAAAAATATTAAAAAGTCCATTTTTAATCGGGTCGTAAAAATACGCCGTAATGTTGGCGTTATTGAAATTTTAGTGGTGACGTCACTGTTTGACGTGTCGTGACGTCACCGTAAAGTCATTGTATGGGAATGTGTGATATGACACGAGCCATCGTATTAATTTATTCGTTTATTTACATACTGTTTATAGAGATTTAGTTGATGTGTTTATTGAAACATTATTTAGGCCTAAATAATCTTTCAAAAATAACGGTATCTCTTATTAGTTTATCTCTATTATTGAAAAGATTAAAAAACTACTGCACAAAAAAAATAGTATAGATACATATAATGCTATTTCTAGGGAGAATACTTCGAACAACGGAATTCAAAATGGCGGCAGTTGATCAGCTGATTTCCCGATCTTATAGAATTTTTCAGGATTGATGACGTCACACGATTCACCATACATACGGTGGTTTTCGGGGGGTCTTGAAAAATTAAAATTTTGACAATTATTTTAACTATTAAAACTAACTCTAAAAATAAAAATGCAGTTATTTAAGTTAGAAGGTCATTAATCATTTTTAAAAAATTGAGACTGAGGTTCTCTATTATCATTTTGTCCTTTAGGTACAGCATTTCAAATTTTCTTGATAAGTAATACTCATTTATGAAATGGTGGCAGTAGTCGAACCTCTAAACTACTAGATCGCACTTATCGTCATAATTTTTTGGGTTATGTTGCTTTGCGTTTTCTCCTTTAGCCATCGTTTCGGTCAGTGTTGCAGTGTCCCTCATCAGGGCAGATGGCTAAAGAAGGAGGAAGCGCAACATGGCATCATAACGCAAAAATGAATCGTGATAATTCTGCCGTGAAAATCTAAAACCATATTTCTTATATCATCGCATTTTTTATGAATTAATTAACAGAGGTGATTTTTGCACAAAAAGGGCGCGACACGAGATCACAAGTCATTAAAACCAACCATCCGGTC
Organism: Limnephilus marmoratus; assembly: GCA_917880885.1. Classification (NCBI taxonomy): domain Eukaryota; kingdom Metazoa; phylum Arthropoda; class Insecta; order Trichoptera; family Limnephilidae; genus Limnephilus; species Limnephilus marmoratus. The sequence continues at coordinate 39,548,113 of OU862923.1, read as the reverse complement.
CTGTCTTTTCTGTGACATAGTCTGTGATAGTGAACATTATTCCCAATTTGGTAGGAACCAAGACATCTGCCACAGGTCACCCCAAGTGATTCGGTGACTTAGTAGGGATGCCCGGGTTTGCCCACTTACTGTATGGCGGGCCAGAACGGAAGAGACCGTTTGAGGGAGATCGTTTGATCTCTCCTGCAGGACTCTATCGGAACTAGTGACCAGCCGCTAACCCTATAAAAATCTCAAATACGCCCAACAATTAAATTTGGGATCCACTTCTGGGCTGGAGTCCCAAAATACTTGATAAACCTACTAGGTTATGTGTAAAGGAGGACGATCCGATTGACAATCCGTTGTTAACAGAACGATTCCCACCTCGGACACAGGTTAGACTGTTCTGTGGTTATTTTAATGGAGTCTGCTCATGACACGAGCAAAACACCCGTTCACAGTTGATGTTGGCTTCCTGAGAACGGGTCGTTTCTTCTACTCTTTTTCGTGTAAGTTGGCTTGTTTGTCAAACGAGCTACCGGTATCTGTTTTTGCGTCTTCATATAATCCGGGCCTCTTTAAGACCTGCATTGATAAATGCCTTCTAACAGTCGTTACCTTAACCCGCTTCACGACGCTGCCCATCCGGGTAGCGACATTGTTCCCTGTCTTTTCAGTGTACAGACAGGGGCGTTCTCCCGGATAAGATTTTTTATGGTCTCCTTATTCCCAAAGGCAAATGCGGAAGAACTCCAAACAAAAAGGAAAAGACCGCCTCCCGCCCACTCTCAACATAACACAAACAGACATGTATGTACTCTTATGTGGCCCCCGGCTGCTGGTGCTGATGGTTGAGTACTAGATACTAGTTGATACTGTGGAGATTATCCACCACTTACCCGCCCTGGTATAAGTAACAGATGGTTACCCCTTCAAGGCTCTCGCAAGATTCTTTTTTTTTTGTTAAACGAAGCTACATTTATTTATTTTGAATGATTCTAGACCTCCAGAGTCCCTGCATATACGTTGTTAGTAAGCAGTATGCAAGTGCTTAACAAGAAAAACAAAATGCAAATAATAGGTTAGTAAACACAATTATGAATTAAACGAGGCAAAAAAACATATTTCTGAGGCTCCTTGAGGCGGCATTACATCGTGTAAAAAAAACCTGCAAGCACCTGTATTAAAAAAAGAGAACATAAAAAATATAATAAATCTCAAACCAATTGGCAAGTAATAAACAATTAGAATGGCATTCGGTCTGACCATAAACCACACTTAGCTTCCGTGTCCCTTAGCCAACCACCAGTGAAGCCTCAAAGAATAGTTGATACTTTATTTTTATTTTTTAAAGTTGCCGGTAGCCCGGGCGTTTATTAACATCAATAGTTATATTTACAGAAATGTGCGCTACCCGACTCACTAGACCAGCGTTTCCCAAAAGGTGTTCCGCGGAACCCTGGGGTTCCGTAGAAGCATCACAAGGGTTCCGCGTTCCGTCCGGATTGTTGCAAGGATCATTGCAAGGAAGAAACACAAATACTTTTACAATAAACGACAAAATCTCTTCTCTTAGAAAGAAAGTCTTCTGGATAGAATGTTTTGAAAAAAAAACAGTTCCAATTTTTTCTCTTTTAAACGAGTTTCTGGAAAAAAAAGAGTTGCAAGTAACCTCAGATATTGAAAAATGCATTTACGAACATTTGTTGGCCCTAAACAAATCTCTGGAAGAGTATTTTCCTGAAAAAAACCTGCAGGACATTGACTGGGTACAGAATACATTCCTAGTTCACAGGAAATATACAGCAACAGAGTACGAGACTTTGATAGATATCAAATGTTCTTCTTCCTTACAACAAAAGTTTAATTCAGAAAAAACTTATCTGGATGAGTTTTGGATTGGACTTAAAAACGAATATCCAGAAGTCGTCGAGAAGGCTATCACAGTTTTGTTACCGTTTGTGACCACTTAACGGTGTGAAACTGGTTTTTAGGCTTACGCTTACACAAAAAACAAATACAGAAACAGACTGGATGCAGCTCTAGATCTTCGTATTCAGCTATCTGACACAAAGCCTGATTTTAATGCTATTTTAACAAAAAAATTAAAAAGATATCACTCTTCACATTAATGTAAGTTTTACACAAAACTTTAGATCTTTCTTTTCAAGGTAAACATGAAAGTATGCAAACTACGAGTTTATCTTTTTCTTATAAAAATAGGGTTCCGCCTAGAAAAGTATGATCGATAAGGGTTCCGGGGCGAAAAAAAATTGGGAAACGCTGCACTAGACAATGTCTGTTCTGAGCCGGGTAGCAGTATATATCATTACCATTACCATTACATATATTCATAAAGATTAAATAAAATAAAAATACAAAAGATAATAAATAAAAATACAGAGTACAAAATAAAAACTTAAATAAAAATTCAAAATATAAAAGAAAAACTTAAATAAAAATACAAAAGATTATCTACATAAAATAATCTAAATATGAAATATTACAAACATATATGTAAAATAATTTAACGTTTTTTAGTGTGAACTTTTTTTTCTTTTTTTTTTAAATTTTAATATATGTATGTTTAAATAACAATATTCATCGTATAAAAGATTAACATGGTCGGTTTGCAAGTAACTTGTTAATGCAATTCCTTTTTTGTTCATTAACCACGTATTAAAGTTTTTATATGTACTTTTTCTGATGGTTTGAGTTATATGTTGTGTTTCTTTTAAGAAAATGTTGAATATGGAAGGCGCAAGGTAAGATTCATGTTTTTTAGCAAGAGTGGATTTAATTTTTGGCACTTGTAAATGATTGTTAGATTTAGCTCTAGTGTTCTGGGAGTGAGAAATGTGGGAAGGTGACGATTTTATGCAATTTGTATGGATATTTTTTTTAATGAATAGCTCCCTGATATCAAATATTTTATGTTTAATTAAAAGATTTTCAGTGGGATGAAGATATGGTTTTTTGAACATAGTTCTAATAAGTGATTTATGAGCTGTATTAAGTAGCTTAATGTATGTATCTGCGGCTCCACCCCATGCCGATATACCATAAATTAAAATGCTTTGACAAAGGGAAAAATATACACCTTTTAATAATTTAGGTGACATAATGTTTCTAATCGTTTTAAAAATGTATATTTGTTTCCGGATTCTCATTACAAGTGAATTTATGTGAAGTTCCCATTTAAGTTTGCAATCGACTGTTAAACCTAGATATTTAATACTATCCGAGTGCTCGATTTTTTCGCAGTCGCAGTTTGTGGTTTGTAATGTATTACATGGATGCAGATGTAAAAGCGGGACGGTTTTTGGTTGCCCAGTATTGGTTTTACTGAATGTTAAAAACTTGGTTTTCGAGGTGTTTAGGGTAAGAAGATTTTTGTCTAGCCATTTTTTATCTCCTTCATTCCAAATTCTGCGCTTTTAAAGGCCTTTTCCCAAGATTGCTCTTTAAAAAGAAGTACAGTATCATCTGCGTAGCTGATCACATTATAGCAGAGTGTTGGAATTTTAATATTAGTGAGACCATTAATATAAATAAGAAAAAGAATAGGGCCTAATACGCTACCCTGAGGCACTCCGTACTTTATTTCTGCTGTGTCACTCAGGCATTTATTTATTTCAACTATTTGTTTCCTATTTTTTGTATAACTGATGAACCACTTAAGCGGTTTTCCAGTAATGCCAATATTTTTAAGTTTTTCGTATAGCAGATCATGAGAGATGGTGTCGAAGGCCTTAGCCAGATCTAGAAAGACTCCAATTACTTTAGATCCCTTTTCTACGTGTTTTACAATGAAGTTGGTTAGTTCAGAAATTGCCTATTCTGTGCCCATTTTTGCCCGAAAACCGAATTGATGACTTGATAGTAAATTGTGTTTGTCGAGGTAGGATATTAGTCTGTTTTTCATTGCTTTTTCTAGGAGTTTTGATAGAGAGTTAAGTAGTGAAATAGGTCTGTAGTTAGAGATTAAAGTTTTGTCTCCAGATTTATGAATCGGGGTAATACTGGCAATTTTAAGCTTGTCAGGTACAATACATTGGCAGAAACTTTGATTAAATATATGTAGCAGAGGTGTACCGATATATTCTCGTAGATTTATCAGGATTTGGTTAGATATGTTGTCCGGACCAGGTGCGCAATGAGTTTTGAGTGAAAGAATGAGTTCATTAATTTCTGTTTTATTTATTTTATAAATGTTAAAGGAATGATTTGGTCGCAAGGAAGAGCTTTCTTTGACTAGTAGCTCTTCTGTCATGTGGTTCTTTGTAAGTATTTTTTTCGCTAAATCAAAGCCAACGTTGGTAAAATGATAATTAATGTGATTTGCAATTTTTTTGGGTTCGTTTTTTGTTAAACAGATTTCCCCATCAACTAACAATTTATTGATAGAAGTACTGTTCTTAGGTTTTGAATAAGCGGCATCTTTGATAACTCTCCGTATCTTTTTTGTATCTCCTCCGGCACTATCTATTTCTTTCCTGTAGAACTCATGTTTTGCCTGCTTTACTAGTCTATTACATGGGTTTCTGTATAATAAATAATTGTGTTTTAGTTTAATGTCCGTTGGGTTATTGTTTACTCTTGCGTGCATCATATTCCGTTTGTGTATACTTGTTACTAGCCCTGTTGCAATCCATGGTTTAATTTTAAGTGTTTTGTGTGTAGTGTTTTTACGGGTTTTTATTATAGTGTGTTTAGTGGTAAACGTATTCAAAGTTAATAAAAATTCATTTAGTGCTTTATTTGGATCCGTTTCTTTTAGAGTTGTAGTCCAAGATTCATGACTGATATCTGAGCTAAGTGCTTTGAAATCTATGATATGCCGTGACGTATTTGTATATATTTTTGATTTTTTTTCAGTATTCGATCGCATGCTAAATGTGGTGGTGAAATGGTCGGTAACCCTGGAATGAATAGTGGATGAAATGGTTTTGTTTTTTGTTTTAACAAAAATATGATCAATACAGGATTTTGAGTCTAGTGTGGTTCTGGTCGAAGAATTTATAGTTGACTGAAGGCCATAGTGAGCTAGAAGACTTAGATAGTCATTAGTTTTGGGTTTAGAGTTAAGAAGGTTTATATTTATGTCTCCTGCTAAAATGAGTTGTTGAGTAGTTTTATTGTTTTCCATGAGATGTTGTAAAGAATTTAGGAAAGGTGATATATTTTTGTAGCATGGGGGCCTATAAATAGCAAAAATAGATAAATCTGATCCTAGTGATATTTTAACGCAATTGGCTTCTGTTAATTTTATTTCCGAGATAGAAGAGTGTAGCGACTCCTTGATAAAGATGACTATCCCATCATTTTGGTTGAGATTTGTAGTAGTATGGAAAGTCGTATATCCCAATATGTTAATGTCAGTGAAAGTTTCATCTATCCAACATTCGCTTAAAAGGATAATATCAAAATGAGTGTTAAGGTCTTGTAATAATACTGCAAAATTGTCAAAGTTTTTTTGAATGCTTCTAATATTTTGATAAATTATGTTCAGAGAGTTATTTTCGGCGACGGTTACTTTAAAATCTGTTATATTGGTGAAAGTGTGTTCTTCATTAGATGAAATTTCAAAATCAATATTTAATGTTGAAGCCATTTTAGAGGAAGTATATTACGTTCTCTTGTCTCTGTCGCAATATTAAATACAGTATCTATATAATACATAGGTACATAAAATAAAATGCAGAAAGTGATTAATATTAAGTCTATGCTATAAGAGTATATAGAATAAGGCTGCAGTCATGCATATGCTGTGTCATTCGAGGCTGCACTTGTGTCACTTCCATGGTTAGTTTTTGCTAGTAAATTTTCTATTTCGAGGATGGTATTTTCTGAGCGGATAAAGATCGCTCGCGAGTCTGCCTGTTGACGAATGTAGACTCGCCCTGCCTTAATCCATACGTAGGTCAAATTGTCCTTTTTGCTAATTGCTTTGAGAGAAATAGCATTCTTTTTGCGTGGGTGGTTAGGAGCTCGTTAATATATATTGGCATTTTCGGTCCCGAGAAGCCAATTTTGCTGGTGTTGAGTCTGTCGGCATTATTTTCTGCATTTTTGTTATATTTTTTTGCTTCATTTAGAAACTCCTCGCGACCATTTGGATTTTTGAATTTAATAATTATCGATCTCGTTGCTGTGTGGTTTCGTTTTCCCGGCGCCCTGTATGCCTCCGCAATGACATTTTTGTTTGATTTTACAGCATTATTTATATTGAAAATAATGTCTTTGAGTTTCTCGTCTTGAATTTCAGGAATTCCTCGAATTTCCGCACACGACTGCGTGTTTTGACGCTCTTTTTCATCTAATTGTTCTTGTAGCTCATGTACTTTCTGTTCTAGCATCTTGTGTTTTATATCCATCATACTTAGCTCTTTAAATTTTTTGTCCGTTTGTGATATTTTTTTTTCGATGTCATCTATTTTGTCGTAAACAAAATTAAGTGAGGTTTTGTATTCTTCGAAACGAGCTGTGATTGAAGTTTTAAATTCTATTATTTCCTTTGACAAACTCGTCATAGTTTCTTCTATGGTGGTAATTTTTTTATAGTTTATTTTAATTTCAGCTAATTCTGCAAGAATAAGCATTTCTATTTTTGTCGGAGGTTTGTCTATGGTTAAATCAGCTGCATTTTCTTTAGCCATATTATTTATTCCTTGTGTGTTCTCAATACTAGGCAAAACATGCGATTTTTGTAGGGTTTTTAGATAACAATTTTTCACTACCGATGAAACAGAAGACCTCTAAGACTAAAATAGCCAGGTAAGATTTTAAATACCAACATGAGGTAAAAAATGCGAGGCGCAAATCTATTCGTATAAAGAACGGTAGTTTTAAATTCAGTAAATTTAAATGATTCGCCTCTTCAAGGCATATAAGAATACAGAAAATTTAAAAAATAAACAAGGGCGCTCTCGTGCGGTGTTATACAAAAACAAAAAAGTTAGAAATAACCTTAAGACACCAATGTTTGTATACCATCCGACTGTAGACAAGACAGTCTCCTGGGCTCTTGAGAGGCAATGACTACATCTTGATGTAAAGAAAAACTTTTTTAAATCCCAGATTGAAGTATTGAATCCGATCCGATGAGACGGCATCCGTTACAGCATCCCCGCGATACGCAGAATAGATAGGTACTGTCCGTTGGAATTCGTCGTGCTTGTTGTTCGGTCAATTGGCGCCTTATTGTCAGGGGGCGTCGGTCTTGGCGGCGCCCCCGTCCGTAAACATATTAAATATGTGTCATTTTTTCAGTGGCGCCCCTCGGGGGGGCGGGGGACGGACCGCGCGGAGCGTCGGGACGCCGCTGCCGCTGCGGGCGCCGCGACGGCATTTATTACTGTGCAAGAATACTTTATATTATTGATCATTTACCGCTGGTAGCTATAAACTTATTGGAAAGGAACAAATTAATTTTTACAAGTAGTACTCTTATCAGATAGATAGCTTGCAAACCAGTCTAAAAGTTTTCCGTCAATACCTACTCGTAGATTACGTAGCTTACTTAACCAGTAGAATTTTATGGCATACTTTTTCGAATGCCTTGATAAAATAATAAAAAATATTTAACAAAAACATTATTTAAATGGAGCGTGATACGAACGGCATATCATATGTCAAAACTGTTATTTTTATTTTAAACATGGCAGACTGCACATCCGCAGATCCACCAAAGTCCAGTATGGCCAACAGAAAAATTCCATTTTGTTGTTATTTTGTGTGTGAAACAAAAACACCGTTTGACGGTCGTTAAGGCCCCGCAACCGCGCACAAAAAGAAGAAGATGGAGATATATGAAATCACGAATGTTAGAGGAGCGCGCTAGTAGGTATTTAAAGCGACAAAATTGGTGCGAAAATTGTGAAAATGTTTAATAAAACACGACTCATTTAAAATAGAGCAAAAATCTCGCGGAGGTTGTCTTAAACAGCATTTAAAGAAACACTGAATTTTTTCATACATGTAAAATAACTGAAACAAACGTGTTTATAATCATTTTTGGAGCATACTTTGCAATTTTTTTCTATCGAGGAAATTTTATATAATTTGCGCATCGGCGCGACGAATGTCTAGATATTATATTAAAAAATAACATATATTTTTTAAGAGCTTAAAAACGTCAAATGAGGAGATTTGCAAGAAATCGGTAGAAATTCGGGTAACGGCGTCTTAAGCGTTTTTTTTTTATTATTAAGGCTGCTAAGTGTAGTAATATGTGAAATTCGGAATGCGGGGGCTTAACGCAGTAGTAAGACGGAAAGAGAATAAAACAAAACAAAAAGTAGAAGATAATAATTAATCAAGCAAGGATTAAAAAATATATTTATTTATTAAATAATCTATTTTTAAGTAGATAAATACTAATCCACCAGCTAATAAGCAGATCCACCAAAGTCCAGTATGAACAATTCCTTTTTGTTGTTATTTTGTGTGTAAAACAGAGACACCGTTTAACGGTCGTTAAGCGTTTTTTATTAGTAAGGCTGCTAAGTGTAGTAGTATGTGAAATTCGGTATAAGACGAAAAGAGAATAAAACAAAACAAAAAGGAGAAGATAATAATTAATCAATGCAAGAATTAAAAAATACCAAATAATAGGCCACTTGCATGGATTTCATAACGACTTGGAAAAAATCCTGTGGATAGATTTTTTACTAAGGTTACGAAAATGTTAGTAACATTTTTTTCAAATTTACAGTTTTTTTTTTAAAAAAACATTATTTGGGCTCGTGACGTCACTACATGAAAATGTCCTGTCTCCGAAAATGTTCCTATTAATTTTGTAAATTTCCACACTGATTTATTTTTTTTTTATGGCATCACTTTGGATTCAGGCGAATTTTTGAATTTGACATTTAACGTTCATTAGAATCAACGAACCCGTTAGACAAACTACTAAAAAGTAGTTTATCGGGACTTTTTGTCTTATATTTGTAAAATGTATAAAATAAATAAATTTAAAAAAATAAATAAAAAATTAGATTTATTGTTTGTTCTCTGCGAACTTATCATTTGGTTTGACTTTTTGACAGATGTTATGAAGAGAACCCCGTACATTTTTGGCTAACTGTACGTGTTTTTGTGGTATAATGGTAATAGTGCTGATTTTAACAAAATCCAATTTTATAATATTCTTAATATTATTATAATTTATAAGTCCAAGTATACATTGGATTTAGTAATATAGACGTTGAACATTATAATGATTTATGATCAATAAGATGGATCAAGGAAAAAAATATTTATGAGATGTAATATTTTTGGAATGCCTCTTTATTCTCCTGTGCCATTCGTGTAGAAAACGTTCTTTTTTTTAAATGATTTTCGGCTATGTAATTATCGTTATTTTGCACCCATAAAATTATGTCCCGTCTTTCCGGTTTATAAAAAATGGTCTGATTTTCGGATTGAAATTTTCAAAAAATCGCCAGGGTTTCAAAAATACGATTATAAAAAAAATACAGAATGTCTTAGAATATTTGCCTAAGGGAACGTACCCATACTACGTGACACGTTTTGGGGGGGTCTTCAAAAGTCACGCTTGGTACAAATGAGCGGCTGGTTGCTTAGGCTTTTGGTCACCGGGGAGGGGGGGGGGGGGGGGAAAAATTGCAAAAAAAATTGGTCACGTAGTATGGGTACGTTCCCTAACCAGAAAAAAAAATTAAAAATGTGATGCAAGTGGCCTATTAAATTGTGCCAATACTTTCGTGGTCTATTGAACAATTGAACGCAGTGAGCTAGAGCAGTGGCGTAGCTAGCACGGGTGGTACCCGGGGCGGATGTCACCCCCAGGGGAGTGGTGTCCCCCCCCCCCCCCCCCGCAAAAGTTGAAAACGCTAATTATCCACAAATATAGGGCTATGTTCGCCTATAAAAAGACCTAGACATAAAATTCGGGGCGATCCACGAGGAACATACGAAAGAAAATAACAGACCGTGTTCATGTATACAATACTTTGGTGACAATATCCTTCGTGAATTTTTTCCCACGGTCGAGTGTCACCCCCCTGTCGGGTGGCACCCGGGGCGGACCGCCCCCCCTCGCTACGCTACTGAGCTAGAGCTACCGAGAAGAGTAATATTGGCTAGTGAGGTCATGTGGATGGAATGTATGGCCAAAGTGTGAGAGTATCGTATCGGAAATGATTAAAACACGGATTCGTGGTTTCGTCACATTCCGAGAACCTCAATCAGATTATGTTCACGGATACTACAGACTACTATCTGAATTACGACATTCTTGGTAAAATGTATGTCATGATATCTGGACATCGGATTATAATGCAGGCGCATCATGCATTTTTGGGCCTCTTTAGTCATTAGTGCGTATTTGAACTTTTTTGGTGGTTAATGCAAATTTGAGAATTTTTCGTCATCACCACCTATTTCAGCTATAAAATTCTTAAAAACATGAACTGGTCAAATTAGAAGTAGTGAAATGGTCCTTTCTTGCGTTCGGTTTTTTAGGAGCTGAATTTTTTTGGATTTTATCATCAACTAGCTGGTTCCCAGCATGCGTTGCAATGCCGTATTCAAAGAAATAAACTGTTTTTCCCTGCATGTCCTTTCCTTCCCATGCGTCCCCGTTCCCCTTCTCGTTCCCATTTCACCTTCCCCGTCTACCCACCCCACCCTCCCGTTCCCTGTCCCGAAAACCCTCCTCCAGCGTTCCATATATTCAGTCCCAGTACATTCAGTTTTGCGTGTCAGTCCGGATCGAGAGAGACTGGTTGAGGGAGGCATTTTAACCTCTACAGCAAATTATCTCGACCCATCGGCTTGCACCGCATTTGGAAGGATGGATTCATACGTCCATTACTCCCAGATTCCTACCCTCATACATTTTTCCTTCCCAGAACTTCCGTTCCTTAAAAAGTCTCTTCACACAGCATCCACTAAGATGACGTAGGCCCTGATGGCAATTATTTTCCTCGTGGTCTCCTGTGTGAAGCTAATTTTAAAAAGCGTGTACAAATTAAATATTTTTGAGAAAACTGTTCTGTTTCTTTAATAATTTCGCTGGCCACCCCGTCCCCCCGATTTAAAATTTTGCATTTTCGAGACTAAAAAAATGTTTTTTTTTTATTGAAAAGTGTTTTAAATATCTATCTCGTTGAATAAAGTCCCTTTACTCAGCTTGGCTCAAGTTACGGTCTTCCTCAGATACACACACACACAAACAAATATCTATAGGGAAATATCGGCACACACATGCAAACAAATAATATTATCTCGATACCCTCTGTCCATAATCACCCCCTCCCCCTTCAGCCCCCAGCAACCCTGGTCCTGCTCCGTGGGAGATCTCGATTAACAGCAGTAGTCAGTAGTCATACAGACGACAGCCCTCTTAATAGCGGTTTGGAGCTCTATTCAAATGGATGTCTAATCACTTAATCATGTTGCTATAATGCCGAGCGATGGCAGGCCCTGTGGTTCAGTGGGAAGGGAATAAGCAATACCGAAGGCACTTTTCTCGTGAACGTGTGTGACAAACCACAAAGCAAAATATTCGCTTAATAGTTTTTCTTAGTTAATAGGTATAATAATAGTTAATAGGCATAAGAAAGCATGTTAATCTCAATTTTATGTTTTTTTTTTGGTGGACAACTCAGAATGAAATCAACTCATTTGAAAAGTGATAAAAATTGGTAAAATAGATTACGTTAGGTTACTTATGAAATTAAAATTCTCTAGTACAACCTCATTACTTTTCTAATTGTTTAGATATATGTTTTTGCTTATCATTCATTTGTATCATTCTTAACCCGTCTGCTTGGTTCAAAATATTCACACCTCACAATCCAGAAGCCTTAGTTTCGTGAAAAATTCTGAAACCGTCACTTTGGATCGAGATTGTAAAATATCTATTCAAGATAGCTTTCATATTTCAAAGACAATAAGAAGCATTATTTTGTTCTCTTTCTGGTTAAAAGAAAAATACATATGTTTGCATGAGGGGAAAAGAGATATATAGCTTTTAAAATGTGAAGTCGCTCGGGACGTTTTTGGTCTTATGAAAGTATAACGCGATTACGTGTTTTGGGATGTATTTGTTCCTAAACAAGCAGACGGGTTTTAACTTACCCAGTGGCGGACTAAGGGGGGGCGGGGAGGGCGGCCCGCTCGGGCCCCCGGTCCTGGAGGGCCCCCAAATGCCTACATGTTTCCTTGATCATTTGATCATTCGTAAATAAGGCTTTAAGGCATCAGGACACGTAAAGTTTTCTTGTCATTTTTTGAAAAATGTTCTTGTTAAGAATGCTCTCACCATTTTTTTTAAAGAAATTCGAAAAATTGACGGAGACACAACATTTTATGTTAAACCGTTTGAAACAGTATGCAAGTATGTTAAATTATCTTTCAGCAAAACTTTGAATGCGTTTTTCTCGAAACTTTTTTAACACGTTTTTTAACTTAGTTGACAACATATCAAACAAACTATACATGCGATTTGCATTCAACAATTCTTAAACTGTTCGTAAATCCGGTGTCTATGGCATGTAGGGGAATTTCGGTATGTAAAAAAAGTAAAAAAATACACCGGACCAGCGAATTTTATTTTCAATTTTTTATGGTAAATTTTTATCGTTCATAAAAATAAAAAAAAATAGAAGGGGCCCTTTATAAAACAATACCTACGTGGTAAAGTCAGTGCCGGATTAAACATGTCGGGGCCCCTGGGCAATGCACGTCTCGGAGCCCCTTTACCATAGGGGCCCCTAGCCGATGCGCGGCCCCTGAGCAGTGGCCTACACTGCCTTGTGGACAATACAGCCCTGCCAGGGCCGGCTTAAACATGTCGGTGCCCCTAGGCAATGCCCTTTACCCTAGGGGCCCTTTACCCTAGGGGACCTTTACCCGGGGGCTCTTTATCCAAGGGGCCCCTACCCTACACTGCCTTGTAGACGATACTGCCAGGGCCGGCTTAAACATGTCAGGGCCCTTAGGCAATGCACGTCTCGGGGCCCCTTTACTCAGGGACCCCTACCCAATGCGGGGCCCCTAGGCAGTTGCCTACGCGTCTTGTCATGGATAATACGGTCCTGGCTATAGTGACTGGATTTTCCCAACCACCTCTTGGATAGATACTAAGCATATTTAAAGGCCCCAGGACACTAAAAAAAATTGTCACTTTTTTATTTCATTTTCTAAAAGACGCATTTGTTCATAATTCTTTCACCAAATGTTGTGAGGAAATTCGCAAAATTGACGCAGATACGGCATTTTATATGAAACCGTTACAGTTTGTGCGTTTTTCCACCTGAATGACAACATATGAATCTTAAACTGTTTGAAAATCCAGTGTCTTTTTGGCACCACGTAGGGGAATTTTGATATTAACTAATAAAAGAAAAAATTTTGCGAATTTTTCGATTTTTTATAGAAAATTTTCAGCGTTCATAAAAAAAAGAAGGGGGCCCTTTATAAAACAGCCCCTATGTGGTACCATAGTGACTAAATTTTCTAACAGTTAAAAAGACTTGGTGCATGCAAATCGGATGTGTAGTTTTTCTATTAGGTTGTCAACCAGGTTGAAAAACGTAGTTTCAAAGTTTTGCTGAAGGATAATTCAACATATAAACTGTTTAAAACGGCTTCATATAAAATGCTGTATCTCCGTCAATTTTACGAATTTCCTCAGTGATAGCATTATTAACAAAAAATGCATCTTTTATAAAATGTGCCCAGGTACCTTAAAGCCATGTTTAGGATTTGATCAAGGGAACACGGAGGCGCTTGGAGGCCCCCCAGGACCACAGGCCCGTGTGAACTGATTAAAAATCATCCAATCAATCAATAAATCAACCTTTTAAACTAGGGGGGGGGGGCTCATTCAGCTTTACCGCCCGGGCCTCCGACGGGCTTAGTCCGCCACTGAACTTACCTATATTTTTATTGCATTTTCTCACAAAATTACTAACATTTTTTGTAATAATATGCTTAATTTAAAAAGATGTAAAAATATATAGTAGTCCTCTCCTAAACACAAGCACCTCCTTTATTAGGAGGGTGATTGAAATATTAAAGTTGTATTATGTTAAACATTAAATGTTAGGGTTATGGGAATGTGCGATTTTTCAAATCAATAGAAGTAATAATAAAAAAACATTTATTCATCAATAGATTTTTACAATATAATACATTTTGTTTATTTATCATTTTTTATATGAATACCGCACAAGATTCCCAACTGCTCTCGCCTGAAGCCAGTGAGACTACGGCATCCCTAATTGGGGTATGTTGTGAGGCTGAAGGTAGTGGGGAGGGAAAGGAGATAGGGAAGAGGAAGATGGGGAAGTGCCTGGCTATTTAGATCTGGTCACCAAACACCATGCCATTTCAAACAACGTTTCAATTTCGAATGATGGTCTTACACCAGGACGATACTGAGAGTATCTTCCACTCTGGAACGTACCGCAAATATACTATATATTATTTTAAATGAATAAATTGTGAAATAACACAAATTAATCAAATAAAAATTATTTGCCACGCCGGGATTCGATCCTGCGTCCTTCGGTGTGCGAGTCAAGAGCCAGCCGTCATTGATCCTTTTGACAAAAAAGTCTGCACATTTATAGGTGCATTAATTGGATTCTCGGATTTTTCCGGGAATGTGGCTGATTTTTTGCAGTGACGTGAATGAAATTTAAAAAAATACACGTCCTTAGTACAATGATCAGAATCAGAAAAATAAACTTTAAATATTGTACCCATTTTTAAGACATTCATAGTTTGAGAAAATCCCACATTTGTAGCGCTTTTTTATTAAAAAAAACTCGGACTTTGCCTGACTTGTTGTTTAATCTAACATTTAATGTATAATGCAATATTATTTGAAAATCAGTACGTCCTCCCATTCAAGACTACATATGTACAAACTGTTTGAGGGTACATTAGAACTACATATTAGCTACTATAGAACTTTAGAATTGATCCTGCACATAACATGATAATTTTTGGTAATTCCACACAAAGGCAGTGCTGTGTGGGTTCTCATTACTAACTTTTTTTAAATGTTTTATATATTTTTACACGCTCGTAAAAATTTTATTTTTATTTATCTCCATTCCCGGGAACCATTTATTGGATAACCAACACCTCTGCCATAGGTCACCCCAAGTGGCCCACTACGTGTGGTGACTTAGCAGGGGTGCCCGGGTTCATGGTTCTCCAGGTCTTGGCGGCGGATGCGTCTGCCCGCCTGCTGCTTGGCGTTCCGGATCGAGAGAGACTGGTTGAGGGAGGCCTTTTGACCTCTCCAGCCGGACTCTCTCGACCCATCACCTTGCACCGCAGCTGGAGGGATGAATTCGTACATCCGTCACTCCTGGACACACTGACCCCCAGATTCCTTCCCACCCCTTATACCTTTTTCCTTCTCAGAACTGCCTATCCTTCCCTTCCTTAAAAAAGACTGTCCACACAGGATTCCCTAGGATGTGTGGAGCTAATATAAAAAAATCCCATACAAGCAGTGTAAATGTATGAGAAGTTACAGGTGTTTATAATTTACAAATATAATAATAAGTACAACTTGTACGTGGCGGCTCGTGACTTTTGGGTGTGCTAGAGTGCCGATATTACAAAAAACGGCATTATTGATGTTGTTGGAGCCGAAAAAAAATTTTTTTTTTTTTTTGAAAATTAGTTTTTTGTATGAAAAATTTCAGGAACTTTCAGTTTGCCGTGCGCCGCACGGATATCCTGAAAAATCTTCATACAAAAACCGATTTTTGAAAAAAAAAAAAAATTTTTTTTTCGCCTACGATAACACAAATAATTCCATTTTTTTAGTAATAGCACCCTAGCACACCCAAAAGTCACGAGCCGCCACTGAGTGACTGCCTGTCAAGTAACATAAAAGTATTTTGTACACACCTCACTAAGAGAACCTGTGCTGAGGTGTTGGCGTTTTGAGTTTTAGATAAAGTGGAGGATACTGCGGTTCCACCCATGGCGGCAGTATTATACATATATTAGGTTAGTAACAGTTAAAGTATATCATAATATTATATGGACACAATTTTGTTAGAGTGTAGTGAAAAGAAAAGAAAATACATTAAAATAATTATCCTAACAGTAAAATTAGTATGAATTTATCTAAAAAATAATTGTACAAAATAAACAACTTTAAAATATATGTATATTAATAGTTGGTTCCCGGCATGCATTGCAATGCCATAATCAAAGAAATACATTGTTTCTTCCTGAATCACCTTTCCCGTGCGTCCCCGTTCCCCTTTCACGTCCCCTTTTAGCTAGCTTTATAAATTATGGCCTATATGTTATTCTGATGAATGAGCTATATTATTGTAAAGTTTCATTAAAATCCATTCTGTAGTTTTTTCGTGAAAGAGTAACAAACACACATACTTCCATACAAACTTTCGCGTTTATAATATTAGTAAGATATTCATAAGGCTTCAGATTTTATGTCCTGGTTAAATCTTGATCACAAATGATCATCTAGTCAATTCACGCTATGCAATTGCACTATATAAGTATAATAAATACAAAACAATACAAGAACAACATGTCGACCTACCACAGACCAAATGGGAAAATAATTCACCGACTCCAGATATTTTCATATCAGAGGGTTCGGCTCGGTGGAACTCCTAATTGGATCTATAAATCCTACTGATCTCTCAATATAAATATTTAAAAAATCTTTTGTAATCCTACATGTATAAAATGACTGATTTTTTCATTTTTATATGTATATAAATTCTTTGACAAATCTAATGTGCCTAAACTTTGAATGAGAAAGCTAAGTATAATGCCAGTAGCCGAAATAACAAGTGGTAATATTTTTATAGTCTAAGAATGCCAAATTCTTTTAATCTGATTTCCTAAATCTGTATATTTTCTTATTTTTTCAGAAACAGATTTCTGAATATTACAGGAATTTGGAATAGCGACATCAATGATATAAGTTATTTTTTATTACGTATTATATTATCGTCACAAAATAATTTATTATTTAAACTGTTTTTCGATAATTCACAAAAAGTTGCTAAACCCCTGTTTAGGTAGGTACCTACCCACCCAGTTATTATTTTATTTCACATTTTACCATCAGATTTAGGCGCCCTTTAGATATTTCGCCTTCGGTCACTCTGAATTCCATCGAATATATTCAAGGCCCCTGAGCGTGATCCGGCAGAAGGGAGTAAGGGACGGTGCCGAGATTCTGCCTGGACCATCCAGGAGTTAGCCCCTTTCTTGGCAACTTCCTCGGCCACTCAGTCGCCACAGTTCCGCCTGGAGAACTTATCTAGTCTACGCTAGACGAATTGTGGGACACAACAATAGGCCACTAGCATCACATTTTTTTCATTTTCCGGTTTAGGCAAATATTCTAAGACATTCTGTATTTTTTTAATCGTATTTTTGAAACCCTGGCGATTTTTTGAAAATATCAATCCGAAAAATCAGACCATTTTTTATAAACCGGAAAGACGGGACACAATTTTATGGGTGCGAAAAAACGATAATTACATAGCCGAAAATCATTTTAAAAAAAGAACGTTTTCCACACGAATGGCACAGGAGAATAACGAGGCATACCAAAAATATTACATCTCATAAATATTTTTTTCCTTGATCCATCTTATTGATCATAAATCATTATAATGTTCAGTCAATGTAATATACTTGTAGGTACTTGCAAATTATAATAATAATTATTAATGTATAAAATTTGATTTTGTTAAAATCAGCACCATTACCATTACACATCTAAAACAGGCACAGAAGGCATAAAATGAACGGGGTTCTCTTCGAAACATCTGTCAAAACGTCAAACAAAATGATAAGTTTCAGTTAAAATTCTCAAAGTGGGCGGTGGACAAAATAAGGTTGGGAACCTATGATCTACATAAACATGTTTATATTAAACAATATAATGTCTAATGCGTGCAACTCTTCATTAATCAATGTCATCAAAAGTGATGAAAAAAAAAACTTTGTTAAATTCGTAGGTCACAATAATAATAATAATAATAATATATCTTTATTGAATGAAATTTGCAAGATTATAACTAAAAAGTACATATTCAGTGTTATGTTTATAGTGGTTCAAAATTACATAAGTAGATTAGGTTATGGACTATTTAAAAAAAAATATCACTTTTAATGACTTTTTGAAGGAGTATTGAGATGCTACTTGAGTTGTGGTGGAATTATGTCTCCCATATTTAGGCATAGAAGTACCTGGATATTCAGACCTGGTCACCAAAAACCGTTATGGTAAGCCCACACTGCGGCCAACGTTCCAACTTCAAACGTTTGGACGATCGTGTGGAGGGGTGTTCGTGCGTTGGAAGTTCGAGTTGGAAGGTTGGAGTTCGAGTTGGCCCGGGATCGCTTTCGAGGCGATCCCGACGGCCAACTCACACGAACCAGCCTGCCGCAGCTGTCCACACCGTGCCGTGTACTATTAAAATGACTATATTATTACGGAGAGTGGTATAACAATTGTTTGAAAACATGTCGTGTATATAAGTATATGATTATACGTACGTAATAATTGCAGGCAACTGAAAAAGATACAGCGTAGATACAGCGTAGCTACAGCTGTTTCATGTCCGCCATTTTGGAGTACGGAATTCGGGGTTGGAAGGTTGGCCGCAGCGACCACAAGATCGGCCAACCTCCAAGAAGGTTGGCTTCAGTTTGGGCGTAGCATTAAAGCCAATTAACCCTTCGAAATGTAAAAAAAACGAGCATGTGCCCAGCAAGGTGGTCAAAAAATCCACAATTCATGTAACAAACAATTCAACGAATAAAGAGAACTTTAAAAAAAATAAAAATTATAAATTTGGGCGTAATTTGACAGTAGGTAAAAATATTTCCGCTTTCGAATAAAATCCAATTAAATGGAATATTTCTAAACCCAAAAACTAAAAACTGTTTTGGAAAGGTGGTGAAATATATGCTTTCAAAATTTATTATTAGAAATAACCATGTTATTTTTTCAATTAAAATTTTTTAATATAAACTTTAAAAAGTTTTTAAAATGGCTCACCTTACGTTTTTTCTAACAAAATTACTGATAACGAAAAAAAACAAGTGTGCTCTAGACCACACCACTGAGGTAAAACTTCACTAACTTATATTTCCCTCTCAACTTCCGTTCGCCTCGCCCGACCGATCGCCTCACCCGATCACACTTTTCATAACGTTCTCGTCACGCATTCACCAGCTTACTCCCCAAGTCAAGCGTGCGTAAAGAAGTTTTAAGTAAGAAGTAACTCTTTTAAATACATTAAATAAATATATGAAATAGGTACTACATTTTTGTTTGTGGTAAGACTAAAATTTTGTAGAAAACTTTGAACATTTCCGTAAATACGAGTACAATCTGGCGCGTTCGTCTAGTGAAGACAATTCTATTTGTCGACTTTTATCGTATTGTTAAGGGGTTGTAAGTTGTAATACAACCACTTCCTTCTCTTCCTATTTCCTTCTCATCCCACAAACAAATAACACCGTACGTTCTCGTTTCTCGTACTTCCTCGTAGGTACTTGACCCGCCTACAAATAACTCAAGACACTTTTAAAGCGGGCATAAACAAATCGACGTACATACTGGTAAAGTACTTAATCTATCAATTAAATTACGGTAGAATACTGTGAAGAACATATTTTATTTTAAATCAGAACTTCCCACAAATTATACGTAAGTAGGTACCTACTAATTATTTTTACTAACTAACCATCACGCCGTTTCCCCGCAAGGGTAGGCAGAGAGGACGGACCGCCGAACAACTCGGTCTTGGCACACATTCCTTGCCTCGTTTACATTCATACAACGTCTCATACATTCTCTTCTATTATTCTGACTCTTGACATGGCCCGACTCAAGTATCTGATTCACTTGGTCGTGCCATGTCTTTCTTGGGCGTCCTCGACTTCTTCTACCATTCACATTTGCGTCATATATTCTCCTTACACTCCTTTCCTCGTTCATTCGCTCTACATGCCCAAACCATCGGAGCGTTCCTTTCTTGATCTATATTATTTGAAATTAGTTTAATTTAAAAAAAACCTAGAAAAATAAGCTACCTAGGTTGGCACTTTTTACTCCAAATAGATGCATGTATTAGACAGCAGAGAAAGAGGCATTTACAGATATACTACGTCCTTTTAAGTATTTTTTAAAAATAAAACAAAATGAATGTGAAACGTGAATATTTTGGTGATCGAACAACTCAACAAAGTGACACTTATTTGAAAAGTCATTGAAAGCAAAGAAAAAAACGAGGTTAAATTGGGTTAAATAGGTTAAGTTAGGTTAGGTTATGTGCTATTTTTTTCATCGCTATTAATGACTTTTTTTAGGGTTGTTGAATTGAAATGCCACTTTGTTGAGTTGTCATTGAACTGAAAATAAAATAAATCATTTTTTTACGGGGCGTAGTCATACAAGGTAAATAAAATTAATTTACCCCAAACCTGTGAAATTTCACAAGTACGTACTTTGTGTGTAGTTCCGAACCGAGTAGGTACTGGAGTGATTTTACGAGCAGACTTGTTTACGTCAACTGAAACTACGGCGGTTTATTCGGTGCCCTCGAGCCGATGAACTGTTAAAATCGTCGTAGGGAATCGTAGTTTTTCTCTCTTTGTTTTTGGCTGCGAATCCCGCCATTGAGACGACGGCGTAGCCATGGCAACGACGCTGGGCGCCGGATAAAAGCGACGCCCTCGGGACCACGAGGGTTATTTCGCCCCTGCATACGAGAGGAGAACATCTCCGACCGGACGGGAAAACTTTCACGCGACAGCCTAGCGCCAAAACTTTGTGCGAGAACTTTTAAAATAATCAAATATTCGAATTATTTAATCTATGGTAATTGGTATTACGATACCTACCTATCCACAGTACAAATCAATAGCATTCTTTTGCTTATTGTTATATTCTTATATAACAACGAAAACTAACTAAATAATAACAATATTTAAATAATGCTCTTTTTTAATGAAGAGTGAAAATTTAGACTTGCTAGACTGGTTTTAAAAATGTGTAGCTTCTAAATGGAAAATAAAAATAAAATGTGATTATACTAAAGAAAGTTTATGCATGGAGAAATATTGTTGTCAGTGTTCGTATCGATGTTGCTGTGCAAAATTTACAGGTAACTTTGAATATTATAATAAATATTACGTATTTTGAAAACGTCGATGTGAAATTAATATGGAGGTAAATATCACATACCTACATTGAGTGAGTATATTAGTGTTTAGATTTTCTTGCATCATATATTTTGTACGAATGTTTTGCATTTTTTTAAAGAAATGAGCAGGTGATTGATTAACTGATTATCCAAATTTAATTGTAAACTTTTGAGAATACTATAATTTTGTATGCATGTTTCTGAGGTTGCATGAGTGCAAAAACCAAAATCAATCGGCTATACAACGTAAATAAAATTATACACAAAACTTTAAAGTACTTGCTAGGCTTATATTATGTAATGAAAATGGCGGGATGTGCTAACCACCATATTTTATTACAATTTTGTTTGTTTTTTATAAAGTAAGAAAAAAAACATTAATAACACTTTTTTGTCCTCAAATTGAAAAATTCATTTTTTTTTCTTAAATTCATATTACTATTCAAAAGGTTCATAAAATTATCATTATTTTTTGAAAATTATTACTGCACGTGATCGCTGTTTTGCATTTCGAAGCAATACCTGATTGTCAATCAGACCGTCATTCGTAATAAATATCTTAATAAATAAAACCAAGTCGGGTTAGTTCTAGTTACACTATTTATAACTCGAGATCGGCTGGACCGATTTTGATGATCTTTGATTTGTTAGGTTTGTCTCCGCCCCGGATAACGGAATAACTATTAAAACATTGCAAAAATTCACGAAAAAGGAAGTTATGAAGAAAATAATTTTTTTCATACATTTTGAATGGAACGAATTCTCATATTTTGAAAGAACAGCAGCAATATTGTGATTGGTATAATATTTAACTGTTCGTGAATTCTAAAAATTCAAAAGCGTCAAATTTCAATGCGCTGATTGTTTCGCTTTTGTTCTTAATCATATAAAGCTGCCCCTATTTCTTACACACTAAATTTCAATAGTCGAAAATGAGACAAACGGTGAACGTATGTCTCAGTACCCCTCCAAAGGAAAAATACAATAATAATAATTCTCTGAAATGAAACGCATTTTTTTTAACGTTAGCTCCACTCAGGATCTATTTCATCTTAGGGGATGCTGTGTGGAGGGTCTTTTTAAGGAAGGGTAAGATAGGAAGTTCTGGGAAGGAAAAAGGTATGGGGGGTGGGTAGGAATCTGGAGGTCAGTGTATCCGGGAGTAAATCCATCCCTCCAACTGCGGTGCAAGGCTTTTGCCTTGACTGGAATTAACCTTTTACCTTAACCTTTCCAGCCGGTCGAGAGAATCCGGCTGGAAAGGTCAAAACGCCTCCCTCAACCAGTCTCTCTGGATCCGGCCAAGACCCGCACAAAAGTCACCCCATGAACTCGGGTATCCCTGCTAAATCACCAAACGTAGTAAACCACTTGGGGTGACCTATGGTAGAGGCGTTGGTTATCCAATAAATGGTTCCCGGGGCGGCGGA
This sequence comes from Limnephilus marmoratus, assembly GCA_917880885.1. NCBI lineage: Eukaryota > Metazoa > Arthropoda > Insecta > Trichoptera > Limnephilidae > Limnephilus > Limnephilus marmoratus. The sequence continues at coordinate 39,525,492 of OU862923.1, read as the reverse complement.
ACTCGTACCTGCTTCCTTTCAAAAATTCCCGTAAGTAAGTGGAAAAGTAAGAAAATCACAAAAAATATAAACCCGTACACAACATCGATAAAAAACTTAATTTAATTCAACAGTTATTGATTCTGAGGCGGTACGAAGTTCGTCGGGTCAGCTAGTTAACTATAAAAATAATTTTCTAATGTTTTTTTTTATTTCAATAGAAATATTTATTATTAAAAATGTTTTTTTAACACAAACCTAGCGACTCGTCAGTGGCTAGGTTTGTGTTAAAAAGTGGAGTTTTTTTTTTCTTTTCTTTATTCATCATATAACTTTTATACAGTTTTTACAGGTGATTCGACTACCACGCTAGGCACATGCCCGTATTATGGTAGTCGAATTATGAATATATAATTATATAAATGTAAGAATTGTTATTGGTTAATATATAGTTTAGTTAGGTACAATGTTTTTGTATAACAACTACTTTAAGTGGTTTCTCAATTAAGTAGATAATATTTATATAATAATAAACATATAAAATAAACTGTTCTTATTTTAGGCTACTGTTTCGCTAGTTGGCATGGCATTTGGGTCCACCCAAGTGTGTTCAATTCCTCGGCTTGCTAAGTCCTCCATCATGACACAAGCAACATTTTTCGCTGAGTGGTGGCAGTAAGAGATTTTCGAATGATGCAAGGTTATATTCATAACCCGGGAATGTTTGAATAAAAAAAATATACAAAATAAATGAAAAAATATTTATTTTTACAAAATAATCATAAAAACACTAAATTTGAATCGCGAATGATTGAAATACTTATTAAATGCAAATATCATAATTACCTACACAACCTAAAAAATGTCGCCATGCAGTTCTTTTTAGTCTACTTTGTTAATTAAAAATTTTTATTGAATGATACTTTGTACGTTTTTCAATATTATAGTAAACACTTTTATTGTTCGGTATAACGTTTTTTAAACTTTTGGCTCAAAACCAGAATCGCTACCTATTAATTGCCTATCTGAACTAATTTAGAGTGTGCAAAACACGCGGTAGAATTGAAATGTGCAGAAAACTAAAGTAGACAAGAGTGGAAAGGCTACGAAGCACCGCACAAAGAGGAGACCGATAGGCTTCGAAGCGCGCATAAAGAGGAGACTGATTATACTATCTCATTCTCTCGCAGGCTAAATCCAATAGATGTATGTGTTTGTCTCTTTTTAGTGTCGCTATTTTTCGTTTGATGGAGTTTAAAATCACAAAAGTGCTAAAGAAGTAAAAATTCCTCCACAATTTTAAGTAATTTAAAAAGCTAATTAAATAGTAATCACACATTTACCAGATAATTTAAACAAATTATGATATCAAAAACTAGTTTTAGGTCTTTTAAAATAATTGTATCTATTTTTTCAGGAAATAACTTTCAATAAGTTTCAGCAAAGAAAAGTTTTCTACAAGGTTTAAATTATTTTTGTTTAAATTCCTGATAAATTAAGGAATTCCTTCGACAATCAAATTATTAATATTCATCTTTTTCAAATAAATGAAAAAGCAAATAAAAAAAATCAGAGTGTGTAATTCACACGCGGTAGAAGTGAAACTAGAAAGTCGCTAGATCCAGCTTTCTTTTCTTTTGCTTGTTTTTTTTATGTGGTTTGAAGATTGGATATTGATTTCACAATTTTTTTTTATTTCGTACTGTCTCTGGCCGCTGAGACATATCTGGCACCTTACCAACTACGCTATGGAAGGCACGTGCCGAGGCGCAAATTTACCGCGTTACAATAGAACCGAGTATTTGTGTAGAACTGAGTTGTGACGTATTTCGGTTTCACCCGAATTTCAAGTCACTAACGGCGCTAAAGAAGTATCACTTAAAAAAATTCTTCCCCGGAATTTCCCACCTTCAAAAAAAAATCTATGAACTCAAACTTGTTTATTTGTACCTTACGAGCTAAAGCAAAGAATATTGGAGATTATCCACCACTTACCCGCCGTGGTATAATAAGTAACAGATGGTTACTCCTTCAAGGCTCTCGCAAGATTCCTTATTTTTTTTGTTAAACGAAGCTACATTTATTTATGTTGAACGAATCTAGACCTCCTGTGCCCTTGCATACATTGTTAGTAAGCAGTATGCAAGTGCTTAACAGAAAAAATAAAATGCAAAAAAATAGGTTAGGGAACGTACCCATACTACCCCCCCCCCCCGCCCCCCGGTGACCAAAAACCTAAGCCCGCCGCCGCTGATTTGTACCAAGCGTGATATTTTGAAGACCCCCCCCCCCCTAAACGTGTCACGTAGTGTTCCCTTAGTAAGACAAAGATTAATTAAACAGGGCAAAAGAAAAACTCATTCATGAGGCTCCATGAGGCGGTATTGCATCTGTAAAAACGAGCAAACACCTGCATATATAATAAAGAACTTGTAATAAAAAATAAACCAAAGAATAACAAAATATGTGAGAATTTTCATAGGATTCCCATGAGATTCTAGGAGGTTTAATGCCGCGTATATATGTGCAAACTGTGACGCGAGCCGAACCACGAATTACGGAAATGATGCGATGCAAAATTTGTGGTTGCTTCGTTTCATTCCCGTAATGCTAGTTCGGCTCTTGTCTCTATCTATGCGTAGTCTGAGATCTGAATTTAATGTTATGTAGAGTACGCTGTACGCACATTATACATATTTTTATTTTTATTTCATAATATTTTATTTGTTACAGAATTTTGGGTTTTTTGGCTACCACACTAGGCTAATGCCCGTGTTGTGGTAGTCATACATTTAATATAGAAATTAAAAAAAAAAACTATTCTATATAACTATAAAAAATACTATCTATTGAAACAGATAATAAAATACTGAATAAAAATTAAGAAATACATAAAAGTGAGTGAAAAATAAAGAAAGAAAGAAAAAAATATATTTTTGATATATAGAAATAAAAATGATAATTCTAATTTTGAAATACAGAAACTAATAATAAAGATTTAAGTGTTAAGAACTCTTGTATTCTATTCAAATATTTAAATTAAAACGTGAATAAAATTAGGTGAAAAATTAAGAAAAAAAAATAATATTAGAAAAATAGAAATAATAATGGAAATCAAAATTTTGAAATGCAAAAATTAATAATTAAAATGTAGTATTAAGAACTCATATATTCTTTAAAGTACGCTCGTCCCTTTCAAATATCCAACGTTGTACACGTGCTACGAGTTCATAAAGTGATTTAGAATTACTTGACTTTATGTCAGTACTCAGAGCATTATATGTATATTTTAGGAGCAATGAACCAGAATTGTCGTTGAGCGAGTGGGGTATTAGTTTTTGGGACCACGCAACCCAGGTTTGATGAAAAGCGTGCTTGATGTTGTGGAGCCATTTTAGTAGGTTATTTTTTCGTATATGACAAATGCTTGTCTTAGTAAATAGCTGTCGAATATCTAAGACCCTGATTTTGGCAAAGAGTTCATTAGAGGTTGGGTAGGTTGAGATTTATATATAATTCTCAGAATTAGTTTTTGAACTATAATAATTGGTCTAATTAATAATGGATCACCCTCAAGAACACAATTCTCTAGCCACCCCCCCCCCCCCCCTCTCCCCTTAGGACGGACCAATATTTTATGAAATCGAAATTTGTGTTCGTCAACTTAAATTGGGGGGGGGGGGGGGGGGGGTGACACGTTATCCGCCCTATCCGCCCCGGGTGCCATTCATGCTGGCTACGCCACTGCGTCCCACTATACCGTATGTTGCTATGGATTGGAAAAGGGTAAAGTACCTATTCGCTTCTTTAGAGTCTGTAAATCTAAGATGGACCTAAGGGAGCAGAATATATGGCTGAGTTTAAGGGGTCATCCATTAATCACGTGATGTTTTTGAGCAACTTTTTAACCCCCCCCCCCCCCCGCCCCCCCGTGGTGATATGTGGTGAGGTTTTAGACTAACCCCCCTTGTATTTTTTTAGTACAAAGTATTTTGAAATTTTCAGAATATTATCACGAAAAATAAATACACGTGATATCTCATTATACCCCCACCCCTGGTGATATTTCGTGATTTTTTCCGAACCCCCCCCCCCCCCTTTCGGGCCTCACGTGATTAATGGACGACCCCTTACGGAGTTTTTTTTACTGTGTCACTGAGATGAGCTTCCCAACGTAGTTGGTTGTCTATGATTATTCCCAAATATTTAACTACTTTTGATGATTTGAGGGTCGAACAGGTACAATTAATATTAGGTATGGTTTCTGGAGTGTCTAAATTGAGTAGACACGAGTGAATGATTGGTTTAGGGCAGTTGTTAGGTATATTGTGTTTGCGTATAATAGAAAATGTCATATATTGTGTTTTGTCTATGTTAAGCGTGAGGAGGTTAATGTCTAGCTAATGCTTTACTTTTATTAGATCATTATTAGTTTTGATAACTGATGGCATACATAAATATACAATAAAAACACTCTAAATTTAACATAAAAATAATTGCAACTTTTTCAGAAAAACTACTCTACTGACTGTTTTTTGTACCTGCGTTTATATGTATATTGAAATACCTACTACCTACAATGACGTTACACTACCTACATGTTTTTTTTCTCATGTCACAAAACTAAAATCTCCACTGCTCTAAAAACGAACGAGTTTAATGATTTTGGAAAAAAGCATTGTTAATTTATACAATAATACTGCGATCATAAATAAAATCACACGAAATTAATTTTCAAATAGGTACATAAATCCAAATTTCGTAAAAATATAATTAACTAGGTACCCGCGTTATAATATTACATGAAGATTTTTTTCAGCCAAACCGATCCACCGAAGTTAGTAAAATTAATTAAATAATTTTTCAAAATTTAATGCACTAATTATTACGAATTGACGTAAAAAAACTAAAAGAAAATCTCGATAAATTTTCCTGAATAAAAATATTAAAATCACGACACTGCTAAATAGGTACAGTCAATTATTTCACGCTTTCTACTCGGACATCGCAATTTACTGGCCACACTCAACTTTGTATAGATAATTCGGAACATAAATCCGTCCGACTGCACCTGAGCGCCGGGTACTTAACTTGGGTACCTACCGCGAGCGTAGGCTGAAAAATAACGAATTAAAATAAACAACCTGAATAAAAAAATACATGTCTACAAAACTGACGACTTAGCTGCCTTACTGTTTATTTGGCTTTTTTGTGTGGTGTCACCCGTGTAGCTATTGTACAGAGGGCGCTAAAGAGTCCGACGTATGGCGTGCGGCGCCAGGCGGCCGCCGACACTGGCGACCGCTCTAGCCCAGCTGCTATTGGTTGCTTATCTCTACGTAATGGGTGATGAACAACTCGCAACGCTTTCGGCACTAAGCTAATTTACTTTAATATTTTTTTTATTAAATTTACTGAGCACCTCCTCAAAATATGGATGAAAATAATATTTTCAATAGCGTCGTTTCCGTGAACACACAGCAATTTATTTAAACATGAGTGGTTGCTATTAGCCATTGTATATTTTTAAAGATGTAACGCAATACGCGAGAAAGAAATAACCATTTTCTCTTGTTTCCCCACGTTGGGCGCCAATGAAATGCTTTACAAATAAATGTAATGTAAATAAAAAATTAACCACGGTTGTCGCCAAGTAAATAGTACAACTTAAAGACATAAATATTTAAAATAAAATAATTGTGGCAACAATTAAATTGTATTATTCAATAATAACAAAACCAGAACATAAGACCCTAATTCATAAACAAAATAATATTTTAAAACTCAGGGTCGTGTTTAGCCTAAATAGAAACTAAATAGTTAGAAGTTAATAAAATAAATCGATAGCTTGTCGTGTTTTAAAAACAAAATCAAATGTTTTAAAAATGATAAATCACCATGTTAAAATTACTGTAAGGGGGGGGGGGGGCGCCAGTTCAAATTGAACATAATATTAAATGGTAAATCAATAAACTCAAAACTAACCGAAGTACTAGCTCACAAGGTGGCGATTTCACCGAAGTACGTGTCTTCTCTCGTCGAAACAAACGTCCAGACTCTCTGACTTCCTATGTGGAACTGTTGATGAAAAATTCTCTTGCTCCTAGTATGTTTTGGGCAACAAAAGAAATGCAGGATTCCACTTGTTCAAAGTTATATTTCCAATTAGGAATTCAAATTTCAATTTGAATTATAAATATTAATGCAAATTAGTTTAAACAATTCAGGAATGTCAATTAATGATGTCGTCATTAATTGACATTCATCAATTAACACTCTTCTATCTAAGAATTTAAGAAGTCTAGTTTTGGTAGGGCAGTTAGTATAATTTGTGAATTCGATTGGAATTTTCATTTTAAAATTGATGTATGAATGAGTTTGTTTTGTGCCAATTATGATTGAGCGTGGACTTTGTAGTACGGTGACAGAATTGGAATTGTATTCTAATCTTCATCGTACTAACAAGCAATACCTACCTACAGATGTTTGAATGATGACATACTTTTAAAATTTGCCCCCATTTTCAAAATAAAACCTAATATTGTCATTGCATCGTTTACTATTTCATAGATGTCTACGTTAAATTGTAGACTATGGTGGTATATAATATTTTGTGGGTTTGGATATTGTTGAGCTCGTTTCCAATACGATTTCGTTTCGAATACGAATTCCACGCTAAGGGATTTCTAAACAATCATATCTTTGAATGAAAGTTTATTTTTATTTATAATATCAATCTAGTGGTTCATTTTTTTTATAACAATAAGACCAGTGAGACTTCCAGTAAGTATCCGCTTTACAAGGATTCGACGGTGAAGTTTTTATTTGTCTTATTGTACAAAATAAGAATCCAAACCGAATTGCGGGTGAATAACGGGTGGTCTAACAAGTGTCGCCGCTCTAGCGACGATTGCGAGAAGCACAAACCAGTTGCTGACGTTCGGGGCTCGGAGCTCGGGCGGACTTCACGCCAGTCAGCAGTCCAATCGCAATGTCGGCCGGGGTGAGTACGTGCGAAGTGTCAGCGATATTGTTTAGCTCCTTGCCGGTGGCGTGTTTCCCAACTGTGCTCTTATAATCCTCAATCGTACATATTCCCCACAGTGCCTGTGTTTTGCTTCTGTTCCGTCCCCCGTTTCGTCATCATAACCTCTCTTCACGGCACCTCGCGGATCGCTTCCGCCGCTGAAGTTCCGACACTTCGGACGAACGAAAATATTATAATACTCTTCATCATATCTCGTCGCGCCTTTACTATTTCCTAGACATAATATATTAAGTCGTTAGAACGTTAAGTTACTCAAATCGGTGATACATATCATATCATACTGAATAATACTTTTACAAATTGGTCCTCGCGACTCGCGACCATATCATTAGTCTGTTATTTGATTAAACAGAGAGGAGGTAATCCGAATACGGAGTGTTTGTAGTGTGATCTGTGAGTGATATGGTTGAAGTTGTTCGGCTGGTTCGGGCGCGGGGCGATGACGACAGTTTGTTGTGAATCCGCCATATCAGCAGTAGCGGTAGCAGAAGATCAGTGATAGGTGTCCGCCAGGGCAGGGTGGTGTGCGCTGTGGAGGAGCGTGGGAGATGCGGGCAGATGTTCCACCGCAGAAAGCGGGCGCAGCTGCTGCGCCGGCTGCTGAAGGCGGCGGGCGACGCGGACGAGCCCCGCGCGCTGCTGGAGCGGCTCAAGGGCGGCCAGCTCGAGCTGCTGCTGGAGGTGGTGCTGTCCGAGGGCGCGGAGGGCGGCTGCGTGCCCGCGCCCCCGCCCCCGCCCCCGGCGCCCCCGGCAGCGCTCACCGCCTGCCGCGCGTGGCGCTGGCCCGAGCTGCGCGCCGCCCACGAGCTTCGGCCGCTGCCCACCTGCCACCACCGCCCCTGCTGCAACCCCTGGCACTGGAGCCGCCTCAGCAAGCCAGGTACCTATCAACACAATCCTCTGCTCCTGGTATCGACTTATTGTTGTATCTTGCCTCCCTCTTCACACTGGTTCTCAGTCGGTAGAACGTCATAGCACCGCTGCTAGCCTCTGTCCCGATGCTTTCTGCATTTTTAAAAGAAAATTCAAACGTGAATTTATTACGCCAATAAGATCGCCCACATCTCTCATTATTTATCACTTTATCATGTTATTTACTAATATTGTTGTATATCTCCAGACAACCTTTTCAAACTGCCATCAACCTACCTACTTCTTCTTGCAGTGATGATTACTTGCCAATAATATCGTGTTTTCCTATGACATCCTCCGATCAGTTACTCCACCAATTTGTCACATTTGTTACTATTCACATGGCGTAATTGCTAAAAAAAAATCTTAAATCTTTTAATTTATCAGAAGAGGATAATAGATCGATTAAAAATACTAGCGGGTAATATAAGTTAGCACCAGGCTTGTTATAAATAATATTTAGATATATTATTTATAATCAGCTTGTATTTCCGCCTACTTCTCGACTTCGTGCCGTCATGTCAGCGGTGGCGCCAAGCAAAGGGCAAAGGTTCCCCGTTCAGAATTTAATGTCCATACAATGTTGTTAGCAGGAGTTTTGTCGGCTCGACGAAAGGTAGCTTTGAGAATAGTTTTCGACATTTTGTAAAATGTTGAAATTTCGTAAAATCCTTCCAATAGTATAAAAAGAATATTGCCAAAAAAGTTGATGCGGAATTTAATTCCTACATTGCAGTTCCACTGTTTAAAGCTTGTCGAACTACCTACCTATGTCACCCACAATTTATCGGTGTATGTAGGTATGTCCTAAGGTGAAGGGGATTAAATACAAATATTATTATTATTAAAAGGAAGATTCAAAAAGGTTCTGGCTATTTAAACCTTGTTAGATACTAAACATAACTAAAGCCTTTTAAAGCAATGTTTGATTATGGTGGCTCACCATGAAAAACAATAAATTATGTTTTACTACGGAATGAAGTACAAACATATATTTTTTCTTCACTTGTACCGAAACCTGTTGGCATATTGTCATTAATTAAAATATTTTTTCAAAAGTTGCTGTGTTTAATTTTCTATTAAAACATTGTACCTACATCTATCTACGTGAAAAACACACCAATCAAACCTACCTACCAATTAAATGTCACTTTATTTGTTCTTTGCCGGGTTTTTAACCTGTGAATTCTTGGCACAGAGCCAAGTATCTTATCGCTCTACCACATATACCTAGCTCATCTAGTGCGAATTACAAGCCGTTCCTTTTAGCGTTATTTTAGACGAGGGTAATATTAAAAAAACAACAAAATCCGCCGATTCAGGCAGACGGTGCCTGTTTATGAAAATTACTAGATGCAGCTTTCGGTTGAAATTATTTCCGAAATAACGTAATATCCACACGGTAGGTACCTACTTACATTGTTTAATCATACATTTTCCAATCCAATAATTAATAAGAACTATTGTACATCGATTTTGCAAGACGTTAGTTAGGTCCCTTCCTGTTCATGAGAATTACCATTACCAGCTGCTGCAGTAATCGGCATCATTTTACAGCCTAATAATATTTAAAAAAAAAAAATAACTAAATCGGTTCGGTGGCAATACATTGCCTTTTTCGCATCCAATTCGGCTGTTTCCGAAATAGCGTAATGCCCGTTTGACTGTTTATCCGTTTACCAAGTGCCTGGCGCCACACAGACGTGGGGGTACCTACGCAGTCGCTATTATTCGCATTATCATAAGCTTCGCCGCCCGTATATCTGCCGTATAAAGTGTATAATAAAGAGCAGCAGCCGTTCCAAGGTAGAGGCGGCGGCTGTAGGTAGACAGGCGCCAGGCCCGCCCGACACCTGTTGTCCTAGAGCCGAACTAAACTACTTTGACGAGACCATAGCCAAAAGCGTGTGTAATAATGTTTTTTTTTTTATATATATTAACCGGGGTCAGATGTCAGATTAGTCTGTAATGGCAAACTAAAATTCTTCAACAAAAGTAGAGACACAGAGCTAGTTAAAGTAGGTACCTACCTATAATAAATAAAGGACTTTTTTTAAAGCATTTTAGCCGGGGTGATGACTGATGGTGTATCTAAGTAACTTAACATAATTTTAATGGAAAACTAATACACTTTTTATCGATTTGATATGAAGTGAAAATCACAAATTGTACAATGAAATTATTTTAATTATTAAAATATAATTATATTGTTAAAAAATATAGTCCAATTTCGTGATCTTTCACTACAAGTTGCCTTGCCTTTACTGTAAGTTTTCGATGTAAGAGTTTGAAAAGAAAAAAAAATACTGAAAATGGTTTGAAAGATAGATTAACGTAAATACCAATAATAGAGGGAGCACGCTTATATCAAAACATATATTTTAATGAATAGGCATAATCGTATATATAATACCTATAATAATAAATATAATAAAACACGATTTATTTCAAATAGAACAAAAATCTCTTGACATCTTAGGATCTTAGTTAAGTAGCGTTTAAGAAACACTGTGAATTTTTCATACCTAAAGCCAAAGACGTTAGGTATATACTGCCTAAAGCATGTCAAATAACAGATACAGGTGTTTTTTATGATTTTCCGTGCATAGGTACTTGCGATTTATTACATCATGTAATTTTTTCTGTCGATGGAATTTCTTCAAAAATCGTAGGTACACCTAGGTCTTTTTTAAAAATATTTTTAAAAACGTTTTTACGTAGGGTTTGTCAGTTATGTAAAATTTAAAACACGTTTATTAGCAAGGGGGCTAGTGTTCATGAGAAGTACGTTATAATATCGATAGGAAGATTGTATAGATTTTTAATGTTCTCAAAAGTTGTCTTGACAGAAGCAAATTCCTGTGATATCTTGAACGAAACCATTCCTTTGTTAAGAATATTATGAACTAAATAGGTATACAAGCTGGCAGTCAACGGAAAATGTTGCTTGTGTCGTGATGGAGGATTTAGCCAGCCGATGAATCGAATACTACGACCCCGGCCTGGGTGGAAATCAAACGCATGCCAACTCATCCACTGACCGATGAATTTGCGGCTAATGGCATTTTTATTTCGATTTATTTTACGTATTGTAATGTTCTTGTACCTGTGGAAGGGAATGACTTATTTGTGAAGATTTAAATAATCTCAAGAATAAACATAGTAACGAATACAATTACTTGTTTTATTCGTTTTATTTTACTCATTTTATTCCGAAATGGCACTCGGAAGTACTCGGCTACCTTCGTAAAACGAACTTATTTTATTTTACTTTATTTTTTATTATTATTGTACAACAGAATAATTCCGATTACAGTACAATTTAGTTACCCTATCAGCATTTAGGCAAGTGACTCTTCAATAATGTTTTTAAGGCATATAAAGAACAGTGACTTAGGTACATCCAAATGGTTTGCAATTTCATTTAACAGCACCACTCCCCTCGTCATGCTATGCTTTGCCAAGACGTCTGTTCTGCCGTTCGGTACTTTAAATAAGTCATGATGTTGACTTCGGCTGTAGTGGTCTGGTACATATAAACCATAGCATCCCAAGAGAAATGGGCTATTGATGAAATTGTTCCAAATTTTGAAAGACAGAATGGCAAGACTTGCTTTCCTTCTAGTTTCTAGGCTCACAGAATCAGTTTCCTCAAGTAAGTCAATATGGTGCATGAACCTTGGATAGGTTCCATGCTTCCGCATATAAACATACCTGAGGAATTTCTTCTGGATTTGCTCTAACATATCAATGTACTTCTGGTGGTACGGTGCCCAAACATCGCTCGCGTACTCCAGCTTGCTTCTCAGTATGCCATCGATTAACGCTAGCATAGCTTATTGGTTATCAAACTGCTTACAAGTCCTGATGATGAATCCAAGAAGTTTGTAGCAAGACTGAGTGAGCTGCTATATATGGCAAGAGAATGTCAGTTCAACTTGCACCATCTATCGGAATGCATCAACATCACTTAAGTTTTTGTATGTCAAAAATAAATCTGTCAGGAAATTAAAGAATCTGGAGTAACGCACACCGCACACTTCATATCATCACACCAATAATACCTACATGATGGTAATCTCTTAATCAATCATCGGTTAATACATAATAAATATTATAAAAACTTTCATTTTCAGTCTCAGGTTATTGACCTCCTTAGCGTGGTCGTGTAGATTGTAAATATATTGCAAGTGTGTTGTACATACTATTATAATTATAACATTTCCAACGGCAGGTGGCGTATGAATGAATGACACTGCGGGTATATAGGTACCTAGGTAATAAATATATGTACCTTCCTACGTTCCACTCCTCGTATAAGTGGTTACTGAATCCTTTCGTGGATATGCCAGCCTGGTATTTTACAGTCTTAATGCCAGCATACTTGCGTGATTTATCTCAAAATCGCATTTTTTTTACATAAGATATCAGGGGTCAGGGACTATTTCATCTTTGGAGATGCTGTGTGCAGTGGCGTAGCTTTTTTTTACATGAATACCACACAAGAGTCCCAACTGCTCCCGAATGGAGCCAGTGGGACTATGGCATCCCCAATTGGGGTATATTTTGAGGCTGAAGGTAGTGGGGAGGGGAAGGAGATAGGGAAGAGGAAGGTGGGGAAGTACCTGGCTATTCAGATCTGGTCACCAAACACGGCAGAAGCCATTTCAAGCAACGTTTCAATTCTGAATGGTTTTCTTACACCAGGGCGATACTGAGAGTATCTTCCACTCTGGAACGTGCCGCAAATATACTATGTATTATTTTAAATGAATAAATTGTGAAATACACAAATTAATCAAATAAAATTTATTTGCCACGCCGGGATTCGATCCCGCGACCTTCGGAATGCTAGTCAAGCGCCTTACCGCTGCACTACGCCGCCGTAGTTAGGGGGAGGTGCCACCCGATGAGGGGTGACACCCGACCGAGTTTCACTCCCCATTCCCAGAAATTCTCTAGCCCCCCCCTCCCCCCAGGACGGACCAATTTACATTTGACTAGGTAGTATTAATGTTTTATTTTCATGACTTCGAAATTTGCGTTTTGAATTTTTTAACGTCAACCTTAATGGGGGGGGGGGGGGGTGACACCACTTTATCCGCCCCGGGTGCCATTCATGCTAGCTACGCCACTGGCTGTGCGGATGATATTTTTAGGGAAAGGAAGGAGAGGAAGTTCTGGGAAGGAAAAAGGTATAAAGGTTGGGTAGGAATCTCTCCAGGAGTGACGGACGTTTGAATCTATCCCTCCCACTGCGGTGCAAGGCGATAGGTCGAGAGAGTCCGGCTGGAGAGTTCAAAAGGTCTCGCCCGCCACGCAGTATTAGGTGAACAAATGCATCCGCCGCCAAGACCTGCATAAACCTCACCCCATGAACTCAGCCACCCCTGCCAAATCACCAATCATAGTGAACCACTTGGGGTGACCTACAGCAGGGGTAGGTAATAATCAGTAGCTAATCCAATAAATGTTCCCCGACTGGTGAAAATTCACTATTCAGAACCGAAATGTCGCTTGAAAAGGTTTTTTGCCGCGTTTGTTGACCATATTATCTGAATAACCAGGTACTCCCTAAAATTCTGCTTCCCTGTTGTCTCCTTGAACTCCCCACTCCTCTCAGCCTCGGATCATACCCCAATGGGGAGACTCCAGATACTAATATCTACAGCCTGTATGTCGGACGAATATCTACAGCTCATATGTTGAACTAATATCTACGAACTTCAGAGTGTTGACTAATATCTACAGAGCTAAGGTCGGACGAATATCTATGACGGTCCCAGTGTTGACTAATATCTACAGAGCGTAGGTTGGACTAATCAGGTAAATGTGTCCAATAGTCCGATATTAGGGATTTTTACATGCATACTTACATAAATTAAGTTTTTTAAACTGCATGCGCAATATTACGTTATTCAAATATGCTCTACATAATTGCAAACCCAACCTCTGCCAGTGCTGTAGATATTCGTCAACACTTTGGTTCCCATAGATATTAGTCAGCAGTTTGAGCTGTAGATATTCGTCAACACTTTGGTTCTCATAGATATTAGTTCGATTTTTTCAGTTTTTGGAATTCTTGTAGATATTAGTAGACGCCTCCAATATACCGTAGTTCCACTGACAGTTGAATTCATCGTTAGTCATAAACTGAAAAGCTTCCTCTATGGCCAACTAACCTCCCTGACAGTTTAATAACAGCGAGAGAATTACTTTTATTGCCGTAAAACAACACTACAATGCCTGCATGCCATCGCCCGGTAGCACAGTGGGAGAATTAAGCGCACGCAAATGCTGAATTACCGCACGTTGACGGTCCGAACCCGGAGGGCCTAATCTCTCTTTTATATCGGCTTTTTGCATGTTACATGCTGTGTACAGCGCGTTACACTGTATGTAACACTGTTACATTAGTAAATGTAATCCGCTTCTGTCGAGAATGAGGTATTACATAGAAAAATATTATGACTTTTATAAGTTGTTATTAAAGAATGACAAATTTAATATTCCCGGGTTGCGACTTGCGACAGTATTTGAATTCCTCCTCCCCTTTAAAAATATTGCTTGGGCAATGTTGAAGGATAGGCCACTACCTCCCTCCCGGTCGAAAACTTAAAAAATCAACTCGTAATAAAAACGAAGTTCTTGAAGTGAAATCTTCTTTAGCACCGTTTTTTATTTATTTTTTATATGAATACCGCACAAGAGTTCCAACTGCTCCCGTCTGAAGCCATTGAGACTATGGCATCCCCAATCGGGGTATGTTGTGAGGCTGAAGGTACTGGGGAGGGGAAGGATATAGGGAGGAGGAATGTGGGGAAGTACCTGGCTATCCAGATCTGGTCACCAAACACGGCTAATGCCATTTCAAGCAACGTTTCAATTCTGAATTGTGGTTTTACACCAGGGCGATACTGAGAGTATCTTCCACTCTGGAACGTGCCGCAAATATACTATATATTATTTTAAATGAATAAATTGTGAAATAACACAAATTAATCAAATAAAATTTATTTCCCGCGACCTTCGGTGTGCGAGTCAAGAGCCTTGCCGCTGGACTACGCCGGCCGTCAAAAAAGCGTTGTGATATGAAACTCGTTAAGACGACAATAAAAAGAGAGAAACACATAGGTACATCCGTAGGATTTAGCCTGCGAGAGAATGAGATAGTAAAATTGGTCTCCTCTTTGTGAGGTGCTTCGTAGCCTCCCCACTCTTGACTACTTTAGTTTTCTGAAGGTTTCACGCATCTTTCGAATGGATTGTACCAAGTTCAGGCCGGTATTAAAGTTTGGCGTGTACTATACCCTATTATTTTGATATTCTACGCCTGCCTTATAATCTTCTGTCCTTTTATGTCTCGTCTGAGCATTATATATACCATTATACCCCCTCAGCAGGCGCTATCTCGCAGAGCGGAAACATATCTCAAACATTTCTCGATTCGGCCATCTGAAATAATGTATTTTTTCTTATTTTTTGTGTGTGTCGCCGGCTAATGGAAACGTCGCGTCGGATTATTCATTCACAAACCCTTTGATAAAGCGCGAGGATACTGTGAGAACACGGCGACCTTTCGTCCTTGTGTGGCGCGGTTCGAATACCTCCTCTCGTTTCTTATCTCCTGTCTGCTCGGACTTGAGAGAATTTCTGGATTAATCTGTTATTCTCGTGGTCACTCCTACGTGAATGGGATTCGAATTTAATGCATCACATAAAGTAACGTATTATGGGTTATGGCTATCTTTACGATAATGTCACTATGATCCTGCCGGCAAGAGTTCCGTTTTAAAATCTCTTTCTGTTACATTCGTCGTTTATCAGAAAGAGGGAGAAGTAACAAAATAACACTAGGTATACCTTTCTAGCAAATTTTTACTGGCACAATTGAAAAAAATATCACTTTATTGTGAACAAAAAAATTAATAAAAAATGTGATTGACTGGTAAGGTTGAGGTACTTGGTGAGGTTTGTCCAGGTCGTGGTGGCTGATGCGTCTGCCAACCTGCTGCGTGGTGGGCAGGATCGAGAGAGACTGTTTGAGGTAGGTGTTTTATCCTCTCCAGTCAGAATCGCCTATTGCGCCGCAGTTGGAGGAATGGATTCATAGGTCCGTCACTCCTGGACACAGTGACCCCAGATTCCTACCAACCCCTACTATTCTTTTCCTTCCCAGAACTTCCTTTCCTGAAAAGACCCTTCACACAGCATCCCCAAAGATGACATAGGCCCTGAGGGCAATTATTTTCCTCAGGGCCTCAGGTAAACTTTAAAAATCACATCAGATACAGAGAATGAATTGTTCCCACAATCAGTTCCAATGCAAATCCAAGTTAATTGAACCGAAGTTACAGACAGAAACGCAATAGAAAGTAGTGTTTTTAAGTGAAAACTTCACTAACACCGTTGTGATTTTAAACTCGATGAAACGTAAAAGCGACATTAAAAAGAGACAAAAACGTAAGTACATCTATAGGATTTAGCCTGCGAGAGAATGAGATAGGATAATCGGTATCTTTGTGCAATGCTTCGTAGCCTATCGGTCTCCTTTTTGTGATGTGCTTCGTAGCCTCCCCACTCTTATGTACTTTAGTTTTCTGAAGGTTTCAATTCTACCGCGTGTGAACTGCACACATTTTTTTATTAATAGTTTCTTCTAACACAAGTTAGGTAGTTTGTTGTAAGCTGTACATTGCAAACTGCAAGCCAATAATGAAACCAATCCAGTGTTAGACTATTAGGTACCTACTGATGTGTCGGCAGCACCTGTTTTCTGGGCTCCTGGCGGCTAGTTACGAGTTGCTAGTTGCTAGTTGTTAGTTGCTAGGTAGTCGGGCGACTCGATCTGGCTGACGCCGGCCGCGGTGTGGGATGCGCCGTGCACTTAGCTGAGATAGATACTGGTTCTCGTGAGGCGCCGCCGTCTGACCGTGTACTGTGTCATACCCACGCGACCTCTGCGGCTCTCTGTTCTCCGGGTACACAATGTACAATGACGGCGTTTCTCTTGTACGGTTGCATGTGCCGGTAAACAAATGAGTGAGTACTTATCATCTTTCAGCCCTCGCTGGACTAAATGATTCCGTAATATTTTATTGTCTTTTCGATTATTTCCACTTATGACTAATTAACCAGACAACCTCTGTGACTTTCTGCGCTCTGAAACAAAATGTAGAATAATTGCGTTTTTTCTTCAATTTATTTTGCTTGTACCATTTACATGCAAATCCATATTAATTTTATAAATGCGAAAGTGCGTTTTTGTTTGTAACGCCTTCACGTAAACTACTAAATCGATTTTAAAAATTCTTTCACCAATAGAAAGCTACATTATCAGCGAGTAACATAGGCTGTATACTATAATGGTAAGCTCTGGCGTTATGAAATTTGTATAAATGAAAATGTGTGTATTTCATATATTTCAGCAGCAGTGCGGAAAGGCAGGGGGAGGGCGGGGTTCGTGGAGCGGAAAGAGACGGGGGAGGGAGAAAGCGGGGAAGGTGGAAGGGAACGGGGACGCACGGGAAAGGACATGCAGGGAGAATCAATTTAATTCTTTGAATGGCATTACAACGCATGCCGGGTACCAGCTAGAAGTTAATTTTACGTAAAGTTGGAGTGTGTATTTCATATATAGAATTCAAAAGTTTACGATTAAAAGATTTCATTCACATGTAACTTTAGACATTTTCTAACTACCCCCATAGAAATTTTAAATAATTATAATTATTTGTAGTTTTGCTTGTACTATGATAATACAAAATGATGTACCTACAAAGAAGCATCTAAAATAGTTGAAGGTATATTTTCATAACATATCGATGGCCGAAATTTGAAATGTTGTAAAGGACAATAAATTAAGAAATGAGTTAAACATGTCATTTTTCTCTTTCGACCTACGTCGTCAAAATATTTCAAGGAAAAGAAGCATTTTAATAGGATTTTTTTTTGGAAAAATTAAAAATAAAAACAATAAATTTTAAAAATAAATTAAATCACGCTATCCAGGTGACAAACCAATTCTTAGAATGATTGTTTCCAATAAAAAGGGTAGTTGCCCGTAATATGGAAAATAATTAGTTGAAGATAATATTGTTAATTCTAAAATTTTAAATATGAGATTAACAAATATGACGGTTTGACAGAAGGTGGCAATAGCGAAATTGGTTAACGCGCACCTCCCGGTTAGACGAGAAGTCTGGGTTTGAGTCCCAGTTGCGACCATTGTCTTTTTCTGTGTCTTGTCTCTTTCATGTTGTCGTTTAGATTATTATTGTTATCGTCTTCTTCAGTGATATATTACATTGATGGGAATAACCTTCAAAAGTTATAAAAAGAGAATTTTTCTCATAAAAAATTGAATTAACATTTTATTTTTACAGCATTTCAAATTTCCTTGATTGATACGTAGCTCTATACATTATAAATTAAAGTTCTCCGCCGCGTCTGTCTGTCTGTTCGCGATAAACTCAAAAACTGAACTGTTTCACCAATACATAGAGTGATTCATGAAGAAGGTTTAGGTATATAGGATTAATTTTTCAAGGTTTTGTGTAAATTGGTTGAAATATATAATTAAATGAGAATACATACAGACATGTGGTGGACTAGTGATTTGTATTTAAATTAACAGATGGCGGTGTGAGTTAAAAGGTTGGGTAACCATCCAGTAGATGGCGTTATGTTTCGTTAGCCACAGTAACGAGTGGCCGGGTGTGTTCATTCCTTGTGTCAATTATTTCGTCAAATATCACACGCGTGTGTAAAATCATCCGGAAACAAAAATTTTTTTCTTCAAATGGTTTCAGGATGAAGTAATAAATACTCGTAATATTTTATGAATGACGTAAAATTTACTCTCTGTTTGTAAACATCCGCTGAAGTATGCAAATGGAATCTGGTTTCCGTCCGTTTGTTCCTCTCCCTATGAACTTGGGAGGTAAAAGGTGCCACAGCCGTGGGCTTGTAGTTTGTTCCACTGATATCAATTGATAGCAGTCGTCGGTGGAGGGGCCCCACTGTCCGAGAGAGCGTATGGCCATCCGAATACATATTTGTAAACCGGTTCCTACGTCCGACCCGCCTTAGACAAATCTACACAAAACCAACAAACACGCGACTGAAAAAAGAATATTACAAAAGGTGCACGATGTGGATGTGGGTTAAAATAATAATGTAATATTACCTCCGTG
Source organism: Limnephilus marmoratus (assembly GCA_917880885.1). Lineage (NCBI taxonomy): Eukaryota > Metazoa > Arthropoda > Insecta > Trichoptera > Limnephilidae > Limnephilus > Limnephilus marmoratus. The sequence goes on along the minus strand of OU862923.1, from coordinate 39,506,358 downwards.
GCTGGGGCTATTTACATTGGGTGAAACAATATATTGGTGGCTGGGGCTATTTACATTTTGTAAAACAATAGTACCTACCTACTTACGTACTTGTTCATAAATTTGAATAATATCTCGGTGGTTGGAATCATTTTTTGATGTCCAATATATTTTTTAAACAGAAAGAAATTGAAAACTATGGAACAAAGATGACATTTTTTGGCGTGTGGTCTTATTTTTTACTCATCAACTAACCATCACGCCGTTTCAGGGTAGGCAGAGAGGACAGACCGCCAAACAACTCGGTCTTGGCACATACCTACTCCTTTTCTCATTCACATTTATAAATCGTCTCATACACACTCTTCTCTTCATCTGATTCTTGACATGACCCGACTGAAGTATTTGGTTCACTTGATAATACCATATCTTCCTCAGGTGTCACAACTTCTTTTACCATTCACATTCGCTTATTTTGTTAATATGTAATAAAAAATACAAGCCCATAGACATCAGAATTCAATAGACCAGAAGATCCAGACGAGGGGGTAAAACCAAACTATGGGGGGCGAAGAGAGGAAGATGACTGTGATTCGTTAAAAAATCAATCGGACAGTATATAGGCATCTCGCATTACAATATCACCATTTAGTTCTTAAAAGCAAAATCTGCTTTGAATGAATAGACCTTTTTACATGGGAGCGCAAATTGCTTGCCACGTTAATAACATATTTGCTAAGGCCAAATGCTCGCCCCAAAAAGATTCGCCCCAATACACATAGCAATATTTTGTTGTCGTGTTTAGTTAAAACACTTTTACAAATGTTTCATAATTTACTTACCCCTGTAACCAGCGACGAACACACTGGAGAACCGCCCATATTCGCTATGTGCACATTGATATGTAAGTATATTGTATAGCACAGGGTTTCCCAAACTGTGTTCCGCGGAACCCTAGGGTTCCGCGGAACCTGAACAGGGGTTCCGCGACGATTTGTCGGAAGAATTTTTTTTAATCAATATACACGTATTCATATTTCAACACTACTGAAATTATTCACATGAAATTAGTTCTTAAGTTAGGCACTAGAACTAGACCCTTCCGGGTACAGAGACTAAGCTTTATGGAAGTTTAAAGAGCCGTTTATGCTGTTATTGCAGTAAATCTTCATTTTACAAACATAACAAAATCTCTGAAATTTATAACTGTGCTGAGTAATAAATACTTTGACGAGAGTCAATAATAAGAACATCTGTGCGATGTGGATAATAACAACAGGATAATGGATCTGCACGTGTTTCACGAAATTTTGGTTTCCAAGGAACCCAACCACATTTTTTCCGAATTCGACTTTACCTGAAAGTACAAAAATGTAAAAATCAATCAGTCTTACTACATCCTCCGTAAATTTTGGTGAAAATTTAAAAAAAATACATTTTTGGATTTCATCAGTTCATTCCAATCATTTTGGTTTGTCTTGAGCCAGTGAGACTACGGCATCCCCAATTGGGGTAAGTTAAGAGGCTAAGGTAGTGGGTAGGGAAAGGAGATGGAGAAGATGAAGATTGGGAAGTACCTGGCTATTCAGATCTGGTCACCAAACACGGCTAAAGCCATTTCAAGTAACGTTTCAATTCTGAATGGTCTTGCGCCAGGGCGATACTGAGAATATCTTCCACTCTGAACGTGCTGCAAACATACTAAATATTATTTTTATGTGAATTAATTGTGAAATAACACAAATTAATCAAATAAAATTTATTTGCGCAGTCCGGGATTCGATCTCGCGACCTTTGGATTGTGAGTCAAGAGCCTTACCCCTAGACCACGGCAGTCATACACGAATGTTTGAATGAATTAAATTTTAAAGTATTTGAAGAGGTTTCCAAAGAATTTTAAGAATAGGTACGTACATAACTTGAATACAACTCTTTTTCCATATTTTTCGAAAACTGGTTAGCACGATTCCTGGGTTTGGAATCCATTTTCTGTGACAGCTAAATCAGTAGGCCTTAGCGCAAGTGAGTATGAAAATCTAATTGATTTAATTAGTGTCTCTTACTTGAAACAAAATTACAAAGATCGGCCTTTCATTGTTTTCTGGGTGAGTTTGTCAGAAGAATAGGTACCCCAATTTATCAAAACATGCTATTATTGTTTTACTTCCGTTTTTACAACCTATTTATGAGAAGTGGGATTTTCTAATAATGCTGCAACCAAGCCAAAGTGCAGGAACAGGATCGACGCCACTTTAGATATTAGAATCCGACTTCCCAATATTTTGTCTGATATCAAGAAAATATGCAGTTCACGGACTAAAAGTCATCAAAGTCATTTGGTGCTTTATTTATTCCATTTTTTTTGTTTACATTCCATTTTTTATATACTAAATAAATAATACGTTTAATAACATTTTTTAATTTTTACTTTTAGAAATTACACAACCTAAAAATAACCTAAGTGTTCCGTTAAAATTTACGGGTTTGCAAAGTGTTCCATTGCAGAAAAAGTTTGGGAAACCCTGGTATAGCACAAGCTACCGGTTTGGCGTGTTACTTCGTTAAATGTATGGATGTTAGCTTCGCGCTGGTCACGGCAAGAATGATGACGTCACACATTTTAGATTCAAGTGAAGCTCTATCCCCTCCCCATGGAGCGAGCCGGTTCCAAGGAGGAGCTCCAGCCGGCTCCATGGGGAGGGGGAAATAATACTTTTTTATCACTTAGGGGCAGGTCCAGATATATTCATATGTCCGTGTACAAGCCCTATAATAGCTCATGTGGAATTGCCGTTACGACCAGCAATTAGTTTCGTTGGTCTAGAAATTTCAAACAAAAATGGCTGGGCAAATTTCATGGCGCTGGTGCTCACCGTTTGCGAGTTCAAACTATAACCTCGTTTTGTTTGAGAATGCGTAAACTTTTACCTTTCTCAAATCACCAACAATTTTGTACCTATGATTTACACAGATATGTAATGAGAATCTACCAAACACCTAATGCAGTTTTCACGTTGATTTTATATATTATTATGCTTCCCCGATTTATTTTTCAATTATTCCTTATTGCAAAGAATGTTCGGTTTTCAAGCAACATAATTTTTATGCGTGTCATTACACAGCAAATCTATTTCGACAAAATAATAATAATATTTACATAACATGTGCCAAAAAAAGTAGTTTTCTTTATGGAACCACAATGAAATCCATCTGTTTATTTTTTTATTGATTGTTATCAATTAAAAATATGTTTGTATTGTGCAAGGTGCTTAAAAATCGATATACGGTATAATATTTTTGCAGAAAATTATTTTAATTAATAATGGCGTTTTCAAATTTGAAACTGATTTTTCTAGAATTCAGTGTTTTGATTAATTTAAATGAATTAATTACCTAATTTTAATTTAGTGATTTTTCATGGGTAATCCTAGTAATTTCAATAATAATCTATTATTCCCAACAAGAGCTCGCACGGACGTCATCGACGTTCGTCCTCTTCTTTCTCACGCTTGTTTGAAAACGATGACATCACATACGATCTTTCGCTGGGACTAGTATTTATGCATTGTTTAAACACAGTAAATTGTATTACTTTTATTTGGCTCAATATAATTTATGCAAATTTTATTGTGTTTAAAAAAATCTTATTTTTCTTTAAAAAAAGGTAAAAGTTGTCTAATAGAATATTAAATATTCTATGGACCAAAAAATAAAAGAAATTATGAAATTTTCGTAAACCGCTTCACCAAAATGTCCTTATTTCTTGAACCACCTTTACTTAACCATCTCACGAGACTAGACAAGACATCGTTCTCGAGAATACAAACCCCTACTTATAAAACATGCCGTGTTTCCCGGGATGCGTTTTACACCCACAGTTCGACGGGGGAAAGAATGGTCAACATGCGCCTGGGGCAAGTTGGATCATTCGAGAAGTCTCGTCCTATAATTTGGTGCCGTTTACCGCCTTTGCGTTTCTCCCCGCCATTACCTTTTTAACATTCTGCACCTACCCCGAGTTTTAAAATGTTAATTTTTGGGCGGTTTTTTCGGTAATTTGAACGGCATTCCGTCGTGCACTCAATAAAACTGTCAGCGGGTGAAATTTTCGGTTTCATGATCTGTTATTATTGAATATCGCTTTGTTCTTCAATCAATTTCGGCAGCTTTATTTTAATGGTGGGCGATTTTGATTTAATAATGTTTTTATTCATTTAGGCCCAGAAATCATCAAATGGCCATTCAGCGCAATTTTGCTTTTTTATTTTATTTTTACATTTAGATGGCCCCTGGGGGCCGTTCATAACGTAACGCACTTGGGGGTGGGGGGGTCTGTGCGTTACTAAAACAACTTTTTAAAAATACAGTTTTATTGTTAAAATTATCTGTGACAGTTTTCGTTAACTTCTTATAAAATTATTCACAAAATTAATTAAAACCAATTTTTCGCTTAAAATCGTGACGTCTAGACTCCTTTCGCCAAGCGATTTTTATGCTTATTACTTATATTCTTAGCGATATAAGACACACTCAGAATACACGCATTTTTGGCTTGTGGCTTTTTTTACAACATGATAGTCGTCCTCTTGTCGTGCTGATCACAATTTGTTTAAAAACTGAAACTGACTTAAAATTGGCATTTAACGGGGACCTTTCAAACAAACACTGGATTGCTATTTTGATGACAAGTAAAATTTGAATTTCGGTGAGACAACACGTCCTTCTTATGTGGTGAACATTTTTCTTCTACATTCAAAACTCTTCTTTGGACATCTTGTTAAAAAAATCTCTGTATGTTCGAGATTGGACATTTTTCATTAAAAAATGTTATGTAAATATGCCCCTGTACCGACGCCACAGACACAATATTGAATTATAGTTGTTCATCTTCGTCTTGGGATGATTTACCGCGTCACGTGGACCCAGAGGCTGGGAAGAGGTAGAGTGACTGATGACTGGAAGGACCAGGTATTAATTTTCCAAGATGAACGATAATGGGGGAGAAGAATTATTATTTTTTAAAGAATTTGAAAGCTTTACGTACTTGCCGTCAACCGGGTTTTGTGTTAACTTTTATCATATATTTCCGTAGAAAATGTAAATGTGAAAAAGTAAGAATACGCCTTGAAGATTTAGAAAATGGACGGGTTTTTTCATTCTGTTTTTTTTTTAAATGTCAATTTTAAGTAGAGGACGAATATCGTATTGTTAAGCTTGTCGGCGTACTATAATTTTCTTAACACCGAAACGCACCTAGAATCATTAACGGGGATCTTTCAAATTCAAAAAAATAAAATGGCGCTGAATAACCATTTTTTGACAATGTTACATTTGAATATCTGCGAAATAACTGGCCCTAAGTGTATTTATATACTTTGTTTAATTCGCAACATAAAAAACTACTCCAGATACTAATATCTACAGCCTGTATGTCGGACGAATATCTACAGCTCATATGATGAACTAATATCTACGAACTTAAGAGTGTTGACTAATATCTACAGAGCTGATCAGCTAAACGTGCCAATAGTCCGATATTAGGGATTTTTACACACATACTTACATAAATTAAGTTTTTTAAACTGCATACGCAATATTACGCTATTCCAATATGCTATACATAATTTCAAATCCAACCTCTGCCAGTGCTGTAGATATTCGTCAACACTTTGGTTCTCAGAGATATTATTAGTCAGCAGTTTGAGCTGTAGATATTCGTCAACACTTTGGTTCTCATAGATATTAGTCAACAGTTTGAGCTGTAGATATTCGTCAACACTTTGGTTCTCATAGATATTAGTTCGATTTTTTCAGTTTTTGGAATTCCTGTAGATATTAGTAGACGCCTCCAATGGGGATACCGTAGTCCCACTGACTGCGGACAGTTGAGTTCATAAAAACTCACTAGAACACCTTATCTACATTTTTAGTGTTATACTTGAGTTGTAAAATTACGATAAAGGTGCAAGGTTATTCTTTCTTGTGAGAGGCATTACCAACGGTAGATTAGTTCTGCATTCAGAACAATGGGAGAAATGTATCCACGCGCAATCGTTCAATTATCGGTAACAAAAATATTAGCTTTTTGAATAAAAGTTCAGTATTTTATAAAGCGTTTTTCAGAACTTCGGAGGGAATTGCTCAGTTCTTTGAGTTTGCTCGGACAAAAGTGTAAAATGTTTGTTCGTTCTCATTGGCAGTGATCAATGTTTGTAGTTCACCCTCCTCTTAACACTCATAGTAATTTTAACATATTTTTCATCTTCTTCGAGGCTGACGTGAAGCACTACTAAGTAATGCAAAATCATGTGATTTTTGTTTGAAAATTAGATCGCTTAAAAACATTTTAGATGCTTTAATTAAATATTGTGAGTAGAACACATTGTTGAAATTATCGAATATTTTTTATAGACCCAGAAAAAAATATTATCAGGCCTGTAAAAACTGCTTTAAAGATCAATATCCCTTATCTACGAACCCTTTTTCGGTTATGGTTTTATTGTACTCGTATAATGTGGAAATTTTGATTCTTTTGAAAATGATCGTAAAACATTTGAATATTTGTGCCTGAGCTTCACAAAATAAAATGAAAAACGCGTTTTGGCGACGTTTTTTCTTGAATAAATCAGATAATTAAAAATTAACAACATTTTACCAAAATACTTCTCAAATAAAAGTTCAACAAGGACATTCACAGACATAACACAAGGACGTGCAAGAAAATCGGGGAAATCTCAAAGTCCACACAAATTAGAAAGTTCAAGACGTATTGTAGGAGCTACATAAAATTTAGTTTGCAATGTGAAATATTATAATTAATTAGAAATTTGTAAACCTAAATGTTCAAATTATTAAAATAAATTAATAAATAAAAGAACAGGCGGCTGATTTTATGTGTGAATTTAAAAGAGTGAGGAAGGATATTTTTAGTGGCCTGATCCCGAATTTTACACAATTTTTACATGATCCACAATTTTTTTTTTTTTTTTAGTATTGTTTGTGCGACATTGCATTGTCTGCATACCGCTCCGGTCTCCAGAACGCACATGTCTCTGGAGAACTGCTCGGGTTTCAGAGAGCAGCTTGAACTGCAGTAGATACTGCAGTGCCCTGTACCCATCACTCAGTGTCCGGCCTCGCTGTCCGGACCGGTTGGTAATGGTAGGTTGCCTGGTCGGCTGGTTATCACCGGCGGTGATTGTCGGCGATGACAGGACGGCGCCTTGTGTGCTCTCCCACCCCACACTCCCCACATCCCAATAATGCCGGCTTTTTTAAAAAATTATCTTGCATTACTTCGATTGTGATAAGGCAGAGAAAGGATTGAGTCACTTTATAGTGTTTTAGCCGTGTAAAAAATCTCTTAACGTTTTGTGCTAGGCGCCATTTCTCGTTTTTTTAGGAAAGATAAAAAATACGCCTTGATTCAATTTTAGACGATGGTCTTTCATCTAACTTCTGAAGAAATATACTTATTTTGACACGTTTTACAGTAAAACAATACAAATATTCCATTTTGGGAGGCGGGTATGGGTACCGCTGGGAACCATTTACTGGATAACCAACACTTCGTTATTAGGTCACCTCAAGTGGTTCGCTATGTTTGGTGACTTAGCAGGTGTGCCCTTGGGGTGAGGTTTATCCAGGTCTTGACGGCCGATTTGTATGCCCACCTGCTGCGTGGCGGGCCGGATCGAGGTAGACGAGATGAGGGAGGTCTTTTGACCTCTAGTCAGAATCCCTCAATCCATTGCCTTGCATTGCAGTTGGAGGGAGAATTCATTAGAGAATTATTAAAAAAAAAAAAAAGTCCGTCATTCCTAGACACACTGACCCTCAGATTCCTACCCACCCCTCATACCTTCTTCCTTCCCAGAGCTTTCTCTCCTTCCTTTCCTTACCTCAATACAGCATCCCCTAGGATAACAATTATTTTCCTCAGGGCATCCTGTGTGGAGCTATTGTAAAAAATATATATACATATATTGTACGAGGGCTGTTTCTGTGGGGTTAGGGTTTTCATCTTCAATTCAGTTTGACTTGATTAAGCCAGCATTTTTGTGTTTCTCCCTGCCACGATTACTCATTCTGCCGTTCTTCCCTGGACCCTAATAATTTGTGATAAAACCGATCGTCGTCAATTTTAAAGATGCACTTTGTTAAGCATCCTTACCATCGTCCGTATTAAATTATGCACATACCTGTCTGTTTGAGATGAATCTTTTTTAATAACTCTTGTACAGATTAGGTATTACCGCAGCCTCCCGCAGCGTGTGGTCCCCGGTTACCTCGTGACTGCATGTAACAAGGATTTTTAATTGTTTTAAAAATTGCCAAGCCATTTGTCTTTCGTAATTGAAGGGATTTAATGACCCTTTGCTGAGATTTTAAACTTAATTTTTTTACCAATCCCGTTTAAGAGCATTTTTTGTAATGAAGTTTGTAACCAATCAGTACTAAAATAATGTTCCTCAGGGTCTATTTCATCTTTGGAGATGCTTGGAGGGTCTTTTTAGGGAAAGGAAGGACAGGAAGTTCTGGGAAGGAAAAGGGTGTAAGGGTGGGTAGGAATTTTGGGTCAATGTGTCTAGGATTGACGGACGTATGAATCCATCCCTCCGAGAGAGGCCAGCTGGGGAGGTCTAGGTATTGTTCTGAAAGTAACAAAATTGAAGGTTGTAAATTAATTACTTTGGTCTTGTGACATTTTGTCTTCTAATTGTGAAGCATATAACGTATTTAAAATGTGAAACAGATGTCACTCTTATTAGTATCTAGATGTTAGAAAGAAAGTTTTTACTCATATTTAAATGAAAAATTAATCGACTGAGCGCTAGCTTAGCGAAGTCCTGTTTGAATAATCAGGACGACAGATGAAATGCTAACTCGACCGTTAGCATTTCATCTGTCTGTAAATTTGTTTATACGTTCCGTTTCCGGTCATAAATTTGCTACATCCACTTTGTTATTCAAGCGAGTCTTACTTTGACCAGGTGGCTATCTTTGACCGAGCTTTTCAATATTTTGGTACCTTCCTGCCCGAAGAAAGTTTAAAAAAGAATTGTCATAAGAGTGACGTTTCATTATACAAATTGTATACTTCCTTATTAGAAATTTAAAAATTGTGTGCAGTTCTCACTCGGTAAAAGTGAAAACTTCAGAAAACTAAAGTAGACAAGAGTGGGGAGGCTACGAAGCACCGCAGAAAGAGGAGAATGATATGCTACGAAGCACCGCACGAAGAGGAGACCGATTATTCTATCTCATTCTCTGGCAGGCTAAATCCTATAGATGTATGCGTTTGTCTTTTTTAGTGTCACTTTTTCGTTTCATCGAGTTTCCAATCACAACGGTGATAATTTTTTTACATAAAATATTATTATATGATTTGTAATTAAGAAGATAGGTTCTCAAGTACCTACTTACTTACCAATCTTATGATTTGGTTGTGATTTATTAAATCTGATTAAAATAGCAACGTTACTTTTTTGGACGCGAGGTCTAACGTTCTCAGAATCACTAGTACCTAAATCATTTTTAAATTTGTGAAAGGACTTCGCCAATTTGCTAAAAACCCTTTAAAACGTTTAATTTTCTTATCAAGTTCACAGTCTTCACATTTACAAAAATCAAAAAGCATTGATCAAATTTCTACCAACCCAGTTGAAATATGTCTCCCACATATTTGTGTAACCCAGTTTAGGTTATTTCCATTCATTAAATGTTGCCAGTTTTGAAAAATCACAGTTCCCTATACCGCCGACCACCCGCACTCCACGTAAAGTACGCCAACTTCACTGTAATGGCCACTCGTACAGTGTAAACTGCGGTAATTCATTACGCCAAGGTCAAACTGGTAGTTAATCTCCGCTGAGCCGTGTATCTCTCGGCGCTACATATATTTCTATTACATAAATTAGCAAACAAAAATGTATCGTTGGCTTGTACGCAGCGATGGATTGAAAAATTACTAGTGCTTTCCTAGAAAATACCATATTTATTCCATGCCAACTCAGAATGAGACCAGAAACACCTCAGAAAGGTCATTAAGAGCTATGAAAAAATAATTTTAAAATAGGCCGTAACCCTAAGGGGGCATACATTAATTTTTCTTCATTTTTTTAAATTTTTCTTTTTGAGCAGTTTTTCTTCCAATCTAGCCCCCCCCCCCCTTGATGAGGTAAATTTGGGCCACTTCGTATATTCTTTTCAAGTGACGTGAGATTTTGCTGAACACCCCCCCCCACCCCTTTTGAGCTCACGTAATTAATGTATGCCCCGTAACCTAACTTAACCTATTTAACCTTTTTTTTAAATATTTTTTATCGTCACTCTTGATGACCTTTCTGAGGTGCTTCCGAGTTGGTCTCATTCTGAGATGTCCGGTCACCATTTATAGTACACACACGAGAAAATCGTACATTTATGTAGGTACCTAGTACCTACCTGTATATTTCCTAGAAGTTATGATATATTTTGATAGAACACTCGCGAATATATAAACTCCGTAACTAACCATCACGCCGCCATTTAACGCAGGGGTAGGCAGAGAGGACGGCCAAACAACTCTGTCTTGGCACACACTCCTTGCCCAGTTTACATTTCATGCATCCATCGTTTCATACGTGCTCTTCTGAAAGTTAAACTTTCTTCTGTTAAACCAAAACTAAACGCCGAAAATCACACTCATTTCACTAATTATTATATTGAAATAGTCCGTTACACGAATTCTCAAAATCAGCTTCGTTGTTCTTACTTCCCAGTGGGTCCAATGCTCGATCCTAAAAATCGGCCGTCCCTCTCACAAAAACAAGGCTGCCCATAAAGCTGTCTCTTTTTTATAATTTAAGCGGAATGCCTACCGCACTGTGACTCCCAATATTTTCATTAAACTGCCCAATAAATTGCGCCTTTATTAAAATTTTAAAGTTATTTTATGCTAATGGGTTTTACGTGAGAAAATTTCAAGAAATATTGCAACGACTGCTGTGTTTTTATTTTTCATAAAATGAATTTAATCAGAACTATGTAAATTTTTGTCTTTGGTATTAAAGGTAGGTGTATACTTGATTTTTGTATTATTATTTATGACCTTGTCAGTGATTTCTAATAGCTTCACTATGTAAAAATTGTTAGTATTTTTATTTAAGAATTGCATAATATTCCAAATAGAATATTATGTGTTGTGAATTTTTAATATGATATTAGTTTATTTATCATTATCACGTATTTAAAAAAAATATTTGTCAAAAATGATTTGCTTAAATTGCAATTTTGTGCAAATAATGCCGTTTTGTATGAAAAAATTACGACGCGGGTCATGGTTTCGAGTTTATCATTTTTTTTTGTATAATATCATTTATAAGCATATTATGTCACCGATTTGACAAAATGCCAAAATTATTGATGTTTTGATGCATTTAATTTTCTGCCATTTTTTTCTGTAATAATTTATCTTTTTAAAGTTTAATTGACACATACAAAATATTATAATATTCGTAGATACTCGTACTAAATGCTATGTGGTAAGTCGTAACTAAACTGTACGTGTACAGGTGTTGCTTTAAGTGAGATTGAACGAAAAATCCATTCACTTTTAGTTTTAGCAGAAATCTGAAGCTGAAAAAACTGGCGATCTGTGAGCTCTGGCGTTATTAAATTTACACAGCCCTTTTATTGAGCTCTGAAGTATTTATTGTTTTGTTTCATTTCATTTTATTTCATATTGTTTCTTCCACATTTTTTTTCTTCGTTCGTAATACAAATATTTTCAAAGCTTTTAAAACTCTAGAAAAAACTGAGATAGTAAAACTAATACCTATCCTTAGTATAAATAAATTTCGTGATATTCCATTCGTTCTCCAAATTTCATAATATTCCGTTCGATAATTCACATTTCATGAAATTCCGTTCGAAATTTTAAATTTCATGGCATTCTTTTCGAAATTCCAAATTTCATAATATTCCGTTCGATATTTCAAATTTCATGACATTCCGTTCGAAATTTCAAATTTCATGACATTCCATTCCTTATTCTAAAATTTCATAATATTATTTATTATCCACTAGATATTCAAAATTCGAATAGTCATTTTGAGAATCCCTTTTAACGGTGCCGGCAGCGAAGGGATGTCGGTCATTACGCCAGGAATTCGGTTCCTCGCTCTGGTGTTTATTCGGCCCGGAACGAGTACCTAATCACCGGGCCGGGCGCCCGCTAAAGGGCCTGGCCCCGGTCATCATTGTCTTTTCTTATTATTTGTTTGTTTATTCTTATTATTTGGTTTATTTGCCCTGTGAGGGTTTGGTTCTGATTGGAAACGCAATCAGGCCGTGGGAGGCGCCCTCGGAGCGAATTGATTGCTTAGCACTAGGGTAAAAGGGATATTGAAAATTTATCCTGGCGATGAGAGAAATTTTAAGCCGCTGAGAGCTACGTTTTTACCTTTCTTTCTGCGGCCAGACAGAAACAGGCATAAAATAATACGCTCTTACCATTGATTTTATACATTACTAGCTGACCCGGAGAATTTTGTCTGAATTAAATTCAGTTTTTTTATAGTTAAAAATTACACAATGAAGCAATTATCGATGCGCAACGATGTGTTTTGATTTTTGTCAGTATCAGAGATGGAGTTGTGTGCGGATTTATAATTTTGTGATTGTCTTACTTTTCCACTTACTTACGGGAATTGCGTTTCATTTTCTTTATACGTGTGAGGGAGATTTATTATAATTATTGTATTTTTCCTTTGGAGGTGTGCAGACTACTGCAGACATACTTTCACCGTTTGTCTCATTTTCGACTGTTGAGATTTAGTGTGTAAGAAAAAGGGGCAGCATTATATGTTTAAACAAAAGCAAAACAATCAGCGCATTGCCATTTGACGTTTTTGGATTTTTGGAATTCACTCACTATTCAATATTATACTTGTCACAATATTACTGCAGCTCTTTCAAAAGATAATAATTCGTTCCATACAAAATGTAGGAGGAAAAGAATTTTGTTTATAATTTTTTTTCGTGAATTTTTCCGATGTTTTAATAGCTATTCTTCTATTCAGGGCGGAGACAAATCCAACAAATCAAAGATCATAAAAATCGGTCTAGCCGTTCTTGAGTTATAAATGGTGTAACTAAACTGTTTTATATATTAAGATTTTAATGGCACATGTTGATTGATAATCACCTCTTTTCTGTCAAAATATTCCAAAGTTGCCAGCCAAAATAACGCTGGCGGCCATTATTTTGCAACACGTGGCGGAATCTATTCGACGCCAGTCGCGCGAAATGTATTGAAATATTTATTTTAGTTCATGTCTTTTATCTCTATTGTTGGTCTACTGAGATACACCATCCACACTAGGACACACCTACTCAATCTTTATTTTAATTTCAACGAGGTTTACGATTTTATTTCATTAACCCCTCGGGCCTATTTTATCAGAAGGTCAAAATATTTCTGCTTTTCAATAAAATACATATAAATGCAATGTTTCTGAACGCATTCGAAAACTAAAAACTTCCTTTGAAAGGTGATGAAACACGCTTTCAAATTTCATAATAAGAAATAAGATTTTAAATCGACCACCATAACACGGGCATGATAAACTAAAACTAAAATTATTGATAACGAAAAAAAACACAAATTTTATTAGGCAAAATGTATAAACGTTATCGTCAACTTACTTTATTGTCGTTTCATGTAAAAATAATTAATAAAAATTTATCAAAGTTTCATAATTTCTTTTCAATCTTTGGATTCATAAAGGTTTACATTTTCATTATTTTAATTAAATTTTTGATTTGAATATAAATCGTGGTGTTTTTTCTTTCTAGCATCGTGTATATCATATTTCTCACTATAATAAGTAGAGGAAACAACGATTTCTATGAGACTTATATACATTTACTAGCAGACCCGGCCACACGTTGCTGTGGCTAACGAAACACAACGCCATTACCCAATCTTTATAAAATCCACACCACCCGCTTGCCAGCTGCCCGCTGCCTGAATTGAATACTTGAATTTCTCGGCCTTTATCTGCTATAATGAGCATGTTTTATACATATAAACCTTCCTTTTGAATAACTCTATCTATTGGTGAAAACCGCATGAAAATCCGTTGCGTAGTTTAAAAGATCTATGCGCACATACATTTTGAGCGACTTCATTTTATACTATGTAATGATGATTATAATATATCTATATGAGTTGTTTTGAAAACGAACTAATTATAATTAGCTTTCAATTTGGCAGGCGGGAAAGGGTACCGCCGCCCCGGGAACCTTTATTGGATAACCAACACCTCTGCCATAGGTCACCCCAAATGGTTCGCATCTGGTGATTTAGTAGGGGTGCCCGGGTTCATGGGGTGAGGTTTGTCTAGGTCTTGGAGGCGGATCACCAGGACACACTGAACCCCAGATTCCTATGCACCCCTTAAACCCTTTTCCTTCCCAAAACTCTCCTCTCCTTCCTTTCATTAAAAAAAACTATCTACACAACATCCACAATGATGACATAGGCCCTGAGGGAAATTATTTTCCTCAGGGCTTCCTGCGTGGAGCTTATGTAAAAAAAAGGCCTGAGAGATTAAAATCTTTTGTTCGCTGGTCGCCAATAAATTGGTAACCGACGAGTTCATCGAAAATCAATTCATCGAAAGCAAATTCATCGAAAACGAGTTCATCGAAAATCAATTCATCGAAAGCAAATTCATCGAAAACGAGTTCTTCGAAAATCAATTCATCGAAAGCAAATTAATCGAAAACGAGTTCATCGAAAATCAATTCATCGAAAGCAAATTCATCGAAAACGAGTTCATCGAAAATCAATTCATCGAAAGCAAATTCATCGAAAACGAGTTCATCGAAAATCAATTCATCGAAAGCAAATTCATCGAAAACGAGTTCTTCGAAAATCAATTCATCGAAAGCAAATTAATCGAAAACGAGTTCATCGAAAATCAATTCATCGAATCGCCAATTCATCGAAAAACATTTTTTTTGTTGATATTAGAGCTGTGAAAATTAAATACCCAAAAAGGTCTGTTTAACTGAGTTAAATATGTTTAGCAACTGTCAGTTTCGTAGTGACAATGTAAAATTTATAGGTTATCTCTTCGATTTCCGATTGTCTGATATTGCAAAAAAGGGATATCTAAGGAACGGTGACCAGACAACTCATAATGAAACCAACTCATAAACAACTCAGAAAGGTCATTATTAAGAGTTATGATAAAAAAAATATTTAAAAATTGGTTAAATAGGTTAGGTTAGGTTAGTTTAGGTTGACCAATGCTTTTTTAACTTCTCGGTCAGCTAAGCATTTCTCTCAAATAACAACAAAATATTTTTTTTCGATGAATTGGCGATTCGATGAATTGATCATTCGATTAATTGGTTTTCGATGAATTGGTTTTCGATGAACTCGTTTTCGATGAATTTGCTTTCGATGAATTCGTTTTCGATGAACTCGTCGTGAACCGATAAATTGGCCTAGACCTCGCGTGTTTTTGTGTCGGCGTTTTTTTTTTTCATTTACAAACCGTTCAATGAATAACTAAATATTTCTTCACTACTCTGCTTATCTCAAGCTTTCTGTCGCTATCATTAATATTACGAGTGTAAATGAGCCGGTGCAATTACAGGTGGACCGTGTAAGTGCCGCACAGAGTGTGTCCGTGTGTGACATCACCGAGATACACATTTCCAATCGGCTACTTGCTACTTGCAGTATCGCCGTGCCAACATAATAAGCCGCCTATGTATTAGGTAGGTACCGGCGTACAGTGTACACCGGTCGCCAAACACATGCCATAAAAACAAATCGTAAAAGTGGTCTATTTATAAATCGGCTCGCCGCTAACGTGGCGCCTCGCGCCGGCGTCTATATTGTGTATAACTATAAATATACATAGAATGCTATACATATTTTGAGCGGTGTTGTGTGTGTGTATGTACGACCTACGGTTATGTGAATATTTCACCGGCTCTGCTACTGTTTAAGTGTGAATCTTTTCATAGGGAAAGCTATTATCAAACAGCGGCCGTGTTAGGTCATCACTTGAGATAAATACATTGTTTATTTTGTGTTAAAGTCGCACCTATTTGTAAGTCAAACTAAATAAAATGCGGGGTTTTTAATGTGTTATGTGGACATTTCACTGATAGTTTTTCTGCGAAATTGCTAATCTCATAGGGAAACAAAACAACGTCATGTTAGGTCATAATTTTGAGATACTTTGTTTTCTTGGAATGATACTTATTTATGACCCATCAAATCTGCTATTGTTTTTTTGCGATCGTCGTTCATTTTGAAGGGAAAGTCACCACCAAATGAATATCCAAGTTAGTTAGTTCGTCATTTCATATGGGTGCTTTATTTATTTAGTTAATACCTATTTATAGAGCAACCTAACTAAAATTACATTTTGTGAGTGTTAGGTATATACAGTCAACATAATTAAACATTGGGTACATATATACAGTTAACATAAGTAAACATTTTCCCAAATCTGCTACTGCTTTACTTAGAAATGGGTTAATTTCGTAGAAAAAGCCACCAATAAACTAAGGAGCCACCTTAACGAGAACCAAGTTAGGTGTTATGGCCGTTTTACACCATGTGTTTTTTCAGCCCGATTCCAATTAGATACCAAAGACAACATTGTTCGCTTTACGCGATCGCTATTTTCATCTCTACATTCATATCTACGATTTCAGTTGGCATCACAGCAAATAGCATGGTTCATGTGTTTGCAATGATGACAATTGAAATCGTAGATAATATAAAAAATAGCGTAAAGCGAAAAATGTTGACTTTGGTCTCTAATTGGCATCGGGCTGAAAAAAGAGATGGTGTAAAACGGCCATTAGGTCATCATTTGAGAAAATAGTTTATTTAGTTAGAATAATATCTAAGTGTAAAGCAAATTAAATACGATTATCAGAACATTTAAACATTTATAGTTAGTGGAGTAAGCTATTTTTGAGTAAGAATGTTTAATAAAAAGAAAAAGACAAATATGTATAAAATATAATTAATTTTTTTTAAACTTTAAAAATTTCATGTTCAAAATTTAAAGTCCTTGTTTGGAAAATCGGGACAAACGATAAAGTGCTTACATGCCTATGATATAATATTTTTACAGAACATTATTTTAAGTGCCATTGTCAAAATTGAAACTGATTTGTCGAGAATTCAGACTATCCCCATTGATATATCATATTTAGATAAGACGAAGCGAAATAATGTTTCTACTTTTTCACATATAAACTACCGAATCCGGTCCCCGCGCACTACAACACGCGTGATAACGCTGGAATACGTTTCGATGAGATAATAGAGCGCCTTAGTGCAGAGGCGGCTCTAGGGGTCCAGAATATCAAATTAAATAGATAATATTCATTTGTAATTTCCTCACGAGTTTGAGAGTCAAATTACATTTAATATAGTAAATTATTTCATGCGACAAGCCTACAATATGCAAAATCAATCTACGTTTATCAAACCATCTCTTTCAGACACATAATATTCACCGTGCTTTCTCTCGCTCACGGCGATGACCCAAACTGTCTTCAGAATCCGAAAACATTTCTTCTAGGCGGTATAGTGCCACCTCGTTTATTGTATGGCGCGAAAGAGTCAGAAGGCATGATATTGGGACATTTGAAAAATTGACCGAGCCAGTCATAGTGCGTGGGAAAGAAAGCTTCCACTTAAGACTTACCGTCACTGCTTGGTGCTGCCTGTTATCTCGCGGTGCATTTCAAATACATTAGAATAATATCAGTTGTTTTGATTAGCATAATATTTCACAATGTTTTACTGTCATCTTATAATTTTGGGAGGTTTTTGACCAATTGACCTGAAGGAAGGACCTCCACTGCCTTGTGACTATTCTGTGATTTTTCTTGATCTACGCTAGTGTGATTATGATTTTTATAAACACGTAAAGCAATAATTTCCGTTGAACATTTGAGAAATTTCATCCATTCAGACGAATTGCCAGAAATGTTTCTTCTGTTGCCACACACTACGACACTACAGCTACAGACAGTTCCAATTTATAGACATGACATCAACCACACGGTGACGGATACGACATTTCGGTTTTGGCAAGAATAAACTATTTTGGCGACACGATAATAGTTTTTGTAGAATAGATTTTATGTTTCAAGTTCATCTCATTTCAGAATACATTGGAGGGGACCCACCACTTTCCCAACGGCGTTATAAGGAAACATATGGTTTCCTCCTTCACCGCACACCTCAAGACTCTACTTTTTTTTTGAACGAAGCTACATTTATTTGAACGACTTTAGACCCTCCAATGTCCATGCATACGGGGTTAGTAAGCAGTATGCAAGTACTTACATTAAAATTATACAAAAGATAAATAGAAGTAGCAGCCCGTGGAATAATTCTTCTGAAATAGGTAACATCAATAAGAGAAAACAGTGTTAGTAAAAGAAAAATAAAAATAAAAATAACGGCTAGACCAGTCGAAGAAACCTTCTGTAAATAAAATAAGTAATGAGGAAAAAACAGTTATATGATTATGTTATAATGTAAGTAATTACTATAATAGCGGAAAGAGAATAAAATATATAAAAAGAAGAGCCAGAGAAAGTATTCCATTGACCACCGGGCAGTCCCAATGAGAATACGTATAGCTATCGGCCCAACCGCAGACGATGCTCGAAGTCCGCGCCCTTTAGCCGGTTCCCCGATTTTGCCTCGAAGAAATGCACTTGGGAGAGAAGGGGAAGATTTTGAAGACCTTGAGGAAAAGGTGAGCGTCGGGTTACCGGAGGGGGGACGGAAGGAATACAGATCAAAAAGGAATTCAGAATACAGATCATTTTAACGACTCTCCGCATTAGAATATCAAGCATAAAATGATAATGCACCTCAGGAGCTCTAGCAGAGTGCAATCGATAGGCCGATGATTTTATATCGATTTCCCAAGCCGCTTTCCGATATTGTCAGGGAATAAATAAGAAATCGATAAACGCTGGCAACACTAAAGGCATTTTCCATGAATTGACACTACGAAATGTGAGACACGTGAAATTACGTAAAAAAATAATAAATTGGCAAAGTTGAATTTAAATACCATTCTAAATAAGCATTGGTAGTCTGCATTTATTTTTTACGCTAAACGGGAGTTAATTATTTAATGAGGTCTTTATTCATATTTCAACCATTTTCGTTTCTCAAAGATCGAACGGAATAAATTGATTGCGTCTTAGATGCATTATGTAAGTCTGTAGGTCGCGTATAAGACTTATTTCATTTCTAAGAGCTTCGTTAGTTCAATACGTTCATTAAATGAGCCAGTAATTTTGCATAACGAACGACATAATTAAAAAAATGTGTGTATTGATATATGTGCTAACAATCGTAGACAGTGCTTGCAAATATTGATAACTAACCACGGATGACGGATTCTGTCAATATCGTATTGATATAGGATTTGATCGACTCCAGATACTAATATCTACAGCCTGTATGTCGGACGAATATCTACAGCTCACATGTTGAACTAATATCTACGAACTTCAGAGTGTTGACTAATATCTACAGAGCGTAGGTTGAACTAATATCTACAGAGCGAAGGTTGGACTAATCAGCTAAATGTGTCCAATAGTCCGATATTAGGGATTTTTACGTACATATTTACATAAATTAAGTTTTTTAAACTGCATACGCAATATTACGTTATTCCAATATGCCTATATAATTGCAAATCCAACCTCTGCCAGTGCTGTAGATATTCGTCAACACTTTGGTTCTCATAGATATTAGTCAACAGTTTGAGCTGTAGATATTCGTCAACACTTTGGTTCCCATAGATATTAGTTCGATTTTTTCAGTTTTTGGAATTCCTGTAGATATTAGTAGACGCCACCATTTGATCGACCATGCTAGACCACCTGGTGTTCCGATTATTTATTTTTCTATCGCTTTCTAAGTAATATGCATTACCCGACTTCCCACCTTTCTAGATGAGCCGACTATACTAAGATGTTCATTATAAGGCATTTAACGAATATAAATTCCAAATAAAAACATTGAAATCGATGGTAAAATATATTTCTGTTAAGCGGGGTCCAGAGCTCGTCATTTGTCACAACAAGTCAATGAATTTATCAAGTTTGTCAATAAATATTCTCAACTTTTGTTGTTTCGAGTTTAGTTGTGCTTTCCATGTTCGACGGAAAACATTTCCCAAACACTCCATCCCGGGTGAAGCGGGAAGGCAGGCGGGGGGGGGGATTCATTTTTTGACAGATGCCGCGCAATGCGGTCGTGTGGGGAGAATTAACGGAACGGCCGCCTTTTGTGGTTATGTGCAATGAGCGGGCATATTCACGAGTTTAAAATATTATTATACTACGTATAATATTATAATAAATATATTTGATAATAAAATTATAATATAATATCAAATATTTATAATTATTCTGTTTTTGACGTAAATATTTACGCACTCTAAATTCGTAACTTTAGGTCGTGCCATAATCGATATTAGTCAGAAATCTTTCCTGATTATTCAAGTTGGCATGGTGAACACAATTTGACAACTAGTACCTACATAACATAATAATAAAGTACATAATAACAATGTATGGCTGTTTATGAAATTTACGTTTTTGTGTAAAATCATTTCAAGGGCACTGTATATTACTGTACAAAGACATGACGTTCCCGCGCGGCGCGGAGAATATTTCAGGCGTTTCTCGATACCGAATAAGTATGTTAATATTTGTTACTATATTATAATTATATTATCAAATATATTTATTATAATATTATACGTAAGTATAATAATATTTTAAACTCATGAATATTTAAGCTCGCTCATTATACATTACACATAACCTCAAAAAGTCGTTCGGTTTGTTCTTCCATAAATACGACCACACCGCGCGACTCCTGTCAATTAAATGAATTATACCCCCCCGCCTGCCTTCCCGCTTCACCCGGGATGAAGTGTTTTGGGAATGTTTTCCGTCGAACACGGGAAGCACAACTAAACTCGAAACATTGACAAACTTGATAAAATCATTGACTTGTTGTGGGACTGTCAATGATTTTATCAAGACAAATTGAGACAAATGACGAGCTTTGGACCCGACTTTAGGTTAGCAGAGCTTCATTTTCGATTTTTTGGAGATTTATAGATTGAAGCTCTCATCTGTGGCTTGCCCGCTGGCGTCCGGTATTTTTTAAATTTTTTTTTAATGCGATTTTAACCCCTATGTATAAAGAAATGGTATGAAAGACAAGCTCAAAATCGCGTGCGCCAATATCAATCTAGGACCTACTTTCTATTTGATCATTGTAGGTACTCTGAATGAGTTTTAATGATTTTTTTATGATATTTGCGCGTCACTGCCGCGTCACGCAGCTGCCAATGACAGAAATAACGATGTTTTACATTTTCAAAAGAGTATAAAGATCATTTCTTTGAAACTCCTTTGAATTTTTTGTCATATCGGGTATGTATTCAGGTTTGTGTAGAAATAATAAAATCAATAAATATATATTTTTGAAAATTGTTTCCAAAATGGATGTTTTTTTAAATTTACTTACCTATAATAATATACATGAATAATAAGATATAGATATATTAATAATAGATATATTAATTAATTAATAATAGTTATATTATCCGGTTAACAGAAAACAATCGCAAAAAAATTGCTTTGTTTTTATGTCGATATTTAACCAAAATTCGTCAAGGTACTTTTCGCGCGGTTTTCTAAATGTCATCAACAGGTGATAGGATAATTATAAGTATAAGTTTTCCCCAATTTCCTCTCTGGATTTTGACACTAGTGAAAACATTTTTTGATATAATGTAGACTTTAACCACTGGCACTTCTTATAGGAGTTAGGACCCGCCAAAAATCCTTAAAATTGTCCGATATCAACAGACGTTCAGTATACAAACTAGTCAATGTATTTAAAAATAAACAAGAACATACAGACATGGAATAATTTCTTCTAAAACTTTAAATGAAAAAAAATCTTCAAAATCGGTCCAAATTATAAGGGGCAGGGAAATATAAAACCTCGATTTCCACGCGGATTTTCGTGATTGCCTTGGAAGCACGGGTTCGAATCTTTTTTGAACTAGTTATTTTCACGATACATATTATATACTATAATATGTTCATGTGAACATATTATATACTATAATATGTTCAGCATTTTACAATCTTTCTCTCATTTATAAAGCGAGATATTTTAAGCAAATTGCATTCTTATAATAAATTACTACCGCTACCTACGCAGTTACTTTAATGGTGGCGCCACGAAATAAAGCTAGGCGCCATGCCACGGCGCTAAGCATTCTTCCCAATATACACGGTGCCCAGAAACTCATAGTACCTACCAACTTTTTTTTTCATCCGATCACGATTAGTGGTGTTTCGAAATTGACGTAAAAAGTTTCAACTTCGGACTCAATTTATTCGCAAACGAAAGCTTAATGTAGGTTTAATATGCACAGCTATAAAAGATCATCGCGCGCACAATATCGCTCGCCATACAATCCCACTTGTCACACCTAAGCAAATGATGCGCTCGAAGCTCAAAGTTATCCGCCGTAACCTCTGTGAAACCACCGTGAACAGGAGAGGGGGTCATTTTAATTGCGGAGCTGCGTAAACGTGCGGATGACAGCTGTCAAGTTGACAGATCCAGTACAAAGAAATGGCATTTCGCGGCAGCTCTCTAATTCAACTGACCCCCTCTCCTTCCATATTAAGAAATATTTTATAGCGTAGTGTGTCGGTACACACATGAGCGCTCGCGGTTCAGCAGATCGCTCTTTTACTGCTGTGTGGGGCCGTAGCTTAAATCAATAAAAATTATACCAGAAAAACGATTTGAAATGTGATATAGATTCACCAGTGTCCAGCCGGTACTTGCTATGAGTTTCCAGACAGAGTGTATAGTTAGTCTGTTTAGATTTAGATAGAAGACTTCGTGTTATACCAGAAGCACGAACGTTTAAAATGAATATAAACACATCCACACACAAATACGTCTGTTTATATAAAAAAACGTAACTGCCTCTCGAAGACTTATTACTGAATTCTCAAGAATTGGAGCTTAAAAATGTTTGTGGCAAGTTTCCTGTCTTTGTCGGTTCTGCCTAGACAATTTACAACTATCGTTTTCCGTCTGCGACAGTCTTGTCAAGATTGTGTACAATAGTCTTTGTGTACATAATAATATATATGCAGACATTTTAAAGTTGTTTTCACCATTTTCGTTTTTCCATTCCTTAGCGGCCTCTTCCGGTGGTCGCAGTGAGGTTTTTGCCTATTTATGAGGACAGGAAGAGCATTGCTTATGTGACGGGAAGTTTATGGTTCAATTTTAGTATTATACATTTTTGGTGACCCGACAACTCAGAATCATGCAACTTCAACACCTTTTTTGAAAAGTCATTAAAAGTGATGAAAAAAATAATTAAATGGTTAGGTTAGGAGTTAGGATATGGGCTTTTTTTCATAACTTTTAATGTCTTTTCAAAGGGGTGTTGAAGTTGCATGATTCTGAGTTGCATGAAACCGATTTTTTAAACTTTTTAAAATCGCTTCAGAACCCAATGCAAGGAATTCTTCTACACAGCGTTCAATTTGTTTAGGTTGGCATATAAAAATCGGTTCGTGTAATGCACGTGTTCGGATAACTTTAACGATTGTACACATAAGTTTAAATGTTTTCTGTCTTCTGATGATTATAAAAATGCGTTTAATAATATACAGTACTGTGCGAATTAATGTGAACACAAGTGTAGAATTAGAAAAAATAATATATATTAAGTAAAATAAAGAAACAATTACAATAATTTTTTTTTTTTTTAACACGAAGAAGTGTGTCCTGCCTCAACTTTTATAACTTTTTGTACACGGTTTGGCATAGAATCAACAATTTTTTTTACAATTTTCTGATATTTGCGTGTCTCTTAATTACTGCCTCAATCAGCTTTGTTTTTGTTGTGCTTGTCTTGCTTTAACTATAGCCCACCGATTTTCAATTGGATTAGGATCCGGAAAGTTACCTGGCTATTCAACGTATGTAATTTTTTTGTTTTTGAAATATTAACAATCTTTGTGCGTTTTTAAAGAGAAATATCCATCTTTAAGGCTCTGCAACCGGGCCCAGAAAGAAGAAGATGGAGAGATACGAAATTACGAATGTTAGAGGAGAGCGCTAATATTTACAGCGACAAAATTGATGCGAAAATTGCGAAAATGTTTAATCAGACACGACTCGTTTAAAATAGAGCAAAAATCTCGCGGGCATCATCTTAAACAGTATTTAAAGAAACACTGTGAATTTTTTCATACATATAACTTGTAAAATAACCGAAACAAACGTGTTAATAATAATTTTCGGAGCATATATTTTAAATAATATATTTTTTTAAGAGCTTTAAAACTTACCGTGTTTAAGGGAAATATGTAATAAATCGGTACAAATCCGGGTTGCGGGCCCTTAAAAATAAGAAAAAAAAGCTTTAGTTAAGTTTACCTCTGCAAAAAAACTGTAATTCTAAAAAATTACAAAATTTAACGCATCTGTAGCTTGGTGTGTCTCGTAACTCACTGAATGATAGAACACGAAAATGGCCGTTATTACAATATGCTACATACAACTGCAAGAACAAGTGTAATTGTTCTAATTATCACGTGTTCACATTAATTCGCACAGTACTGTAGGTTTCATTTTACGTAGTTATTTTAAATAATAAGTTTTAATATTATTAATTTTTTTTATTTTTTTTTTATTAATTTTTAAAAAGAAAGACAAACATTCCCGGGTTACGAATAACCCAACAATATTTGAAAATCTCCTACTACCACCACAGAAAGCCAAAATGTTGCTTGTGTTGTGATGGAGGACTTGGCCAGCCGAGGAATCGAACACGCGATGCTCGGGTGGGACCCAAGCGCTATGCCCACTCAACCACTGACCAGTCATATTCGTATATTTGTGTTTCTTCGACGTTTTCAATAAATTGAAAAAATTGCGATCCTTTTTCCTAACAAGAGGGTGTGCATAACTGGTATGCAAATACGCCGCATAAAACAGGAAGAGACGCGATTGTGTCGGCGCCTCGCCGCACATTATTTCTCTCAAACATGTCCGCGTTCAATGGATATTTTTTAGCATTATTTTTTTTGGCCGCAAATCCTTTACGAATTAATAGTCTCCTTGGAAATATTCATGACTCAATACATTCTCTTGTCTGGAACCTGTAATGTGATACAGACTCGCAAAAGAAAATCGTTTAGTAAGCAGCACTTTGCCAAAACGACCTTATAATTTGTACCACTTTTTATAATCAAGGAGCTTTTGAATTAAACCTTTTGTTCAAATATAGATATCAACGGCCCCAAGAACAATGTTGGATCTGCTAAAAATTGAAAATCGTTCTATTGGCTTATTTTGTTGATTTTAAAGTCTGTATTTTCGAAATTTTGAATGAAATGCCAAATATCAAAACAACATTATCTTTCTTGACCTCTAAAACAGTAAAAATGCAGAAACGATACTTTAAACAGCTTTACTGTAAAACTACAAAATCGCATATCCGACATTGTTCTTCGGGACCTTCGATTTGTACCATTTTTAATCGACAATGAACGATTGATTTGTACACTTTTAGTTGGAGCATCGATTTTATTAGATGGCACATCGTAAAACAGTTTTATTCGTCGCTTAATTTAGGAGGTATCTTTGTATTTTTGGTTGGATTTTTTTATTCGGTGGTCAGCGTTTTAGGTGCAGTTATCTGAGAATCTTGTAGTTCGAGTCTATCGTGCTTTTTAATGCAAGTGTTTTTGGTTTTATATGCATGGCGCCACGAGCGATTTAGCCGTGATATAGGGCAGAGATATTTAACCATGGGTTTTATAAATTACTTGTTGACAAACCTTTCAATATTAAATGTCAAATTAAATTATATTGTTTGTATATATTGTAGTAGATATCTACCATTTAAACAAATAAGTTTAAACAAAAAAATTAACACTTTTTCATTACGCTAGTTTGTGTTTATATTTAGGTACGTCAACAGTAACCTGAAATACAGATCTAGAACCATAGACATCCAAATGGATAGACGAGCAGTTACAGATGAGGGGTAAAACCAAACTATGGAGAGCGGAGAGGGGAAAGATGACTGTCATTCGTTGAACAATCAATCTGACAGTATATAGGCATCTCGCATTACAATATCACCATTTAGTTCTTAAAAGCAAAATCTGCTTTGAATGAATAGACCTTTTTACATGGGAGCGCGAATTGCTTGCCACGTTCAAAACATATTTGCTAAGGCCAAATGCTCGCCCCAAAAAAGACTCGCGCCAATACACATATCAATATTTTGTTTCCGTGTTTAGTTAAAACACTTTTACAAATGTTTCATAATTTACTTACCCCTGTAACCAGCGACGAGCACATTGGAGTACCGCCCACATTCGCTATGTGCATATTGATACGTAGATATATTGTATAGCACAAGCTGCCGTTATTTCGTTAAATGTATGGATGTCAGCTTCTCGCTGTTCACGGCAAGAATGATGACGTCACACATTTTAGATTCAAGCGAGGCTATATCCCCTCCCCATGGAGCGAGCCGGTTCCAAGGAGGAGCTACAGCCGGCGCCATGTGGAGGGGGAAATAATACGTTTTTATCACTTAGGGCAGGTCCAGATATATTCATATGTCCGTGTCTAGAACACAGTTTAACTCAAATCAATTACAGTTTATTTTCTTAACACTCATCTCTCTTCAACTTTACCTCACCATTGTTTCAATTAATTGCCTAATAAGTAGATTATATTATATAATGAATTTCATTGGTAGCTTTGAATTATCAATATTTAATTGTCTTTTACGGGGAATAATGCCTCTGATTCTCTAAATCTAATATTAGCTATAATAAAGTAAAACATCGACATCGTTTCCATCATGAGCCAGAGAGCTTTAAACCGTCCAACAAAAGATAAGACAAGACTACATATTGTTTGTTTCTTATGGTTGTATGTTGAGTAAAGCCTGTGGGGACGGGCGGCGTGGATTTGTTTTTTACACAAAACTACAGTTTTATTCCGAGAATTATGAAATTTTGAACACATGACCTTCAAAACAAAAGAAAGGTAACTGTCTACAAGAGATTTCTAAAAAAACATCCCATCTCGTTTTCCTATCCCTTTAAGTACTTACTGGTGAAATTTTTCGCACATGGGTTTTAAAATGAGAGAAAAATTACCGTGCACATTTGATTTCGAAAACCTCCGTGTAAAGCCCTGGCAACGCCGGGGATTTCAACTAGTTTACTTATACAAGACTAGCAGACCCGGACCCGCGTTGCTGTGGCTACCGAAACACAACGCCATCTACTGACAACGCCATTACCCAACCTTTATAACATATCAAATCCACACCGCCCGCTTGCCAGACCGCTCCCTTTATATTGTATTATACATTTCAAACTAATTTACACAAAACCTTGACAAATTATGACAAATCAACCTTCCTCATGAATCACTCTATCTATTGGTGAAAACCGCATGAAAATCCGTTGCGTAGTTTAAAAGATCTAAGCTTACAGACAGCGGGAGTGACTTTGCTTTATACTATGTAAAATAATAGATATGTTCACTAGAAACAATATTCGAGATTGACGTAGCAAAGAATTGCAGCTAGTTGGCGACTCCTGCCTTAGCAGTCGGCGGGCATCCCTAGTTGGGTTTTCGTTATTGACTGGGTCTGGACAACCTCTCCTACTTGGGTGGGCTCTCGCACCGACATGGTCTGATTAACCTTCTATATTTAGACCCGCGGCAGTACCTACCCACCGACCTACCTGCCTGCCCCTGCCTGCCGCTGCCTTACCTGACTGCATCATCGGCCTGCGATAAATTATTTATTCATTTATTTTATATCGATCTTATTTTGTATGCAATGTGTAAGTCAAATAATCGAGTGCCGATAATTATTTTGTGGGATTTATTGATGCAGTATAAAGTTTTTATAACCAATTGAAAATTCTGCTCCCAAGTTTCTTTGTATGTAGCATGCACGGCTGCGCGCCCTTTTTCATGCATAATTTAAATTTAAGATGAATATATACGTGAAATCCTATTTAGATACTATTTTGATTAATCTTTACGACGAATCGGCTTACAGTATGAACATCAAAAAATATGCTACGGATAAATTGAAGCTTTAACTACTTTATCTATGTATTGGAATTACAATAAAATTATTATTTACGTAACAAAAAATATAAGCGTAAACCACCAAAACAAATGTTTTTTCATGACTTAACTATGAAGTGATACAAAAAACTAATTTTAAAAAATACCCCTTCATGGCTAAAACTGTTTTTGAGGTTTACTATGTTCTAACTTTTTTTCGTTCTTATGAAATTATGCACAAAATAAATAAAAACCACTTTTTCGCTTACTTGCCTCGTGCAAATAAGACGCTCGATTTTAAAATTTTGCAGGCGTGAGATTCGAAATATTTCTAGCGTTTATATTCCTCTTAAGGCAAAAATACCCAACCAAACTTAATAATATATTTTTTAATCAAAGTTTTGATTAAATATATAGCAAATATCTATTAGGGATATGTGCCATTTTATTTATTTGTGTTTATAGTTATAGTAGATATATTTAGGCCATTAAAGAATTCAATTTTTCATAATTTTGGAGGAATATTTGGCATTTTTTTGTGAGTTAATTGTAATTATGTTTAAAATCATCTTGTGCTATACGTTCTGAGTTCATGGGATGAAATACAAAATTAAAAATTAAACATAGTAAAAATAGTGTTTTTTGTGTGGAAAAATCTCTATAAATAAAAATGAATCGCCGAAATGTATGTACGCGCATAACTTTCGAACGACTGCACCAAATTGGATAATTCTTTTGGCTTTGTGTTCGTTATTGTCAGGAAAAGGTTTGTATAAAAGAAGCGGTGAGCTCTGGCATAATGTAATTTGTATAAAAAAATTGCAATAGGTGGTACACGAGCTGTTTGAAAACTGATTGTACCGGGAATGAATATACGGAATGCGGGAGGGGGGGGAACTCGGGTAGGGGATTTGCGGGAGGGGGGAGGGTAACTCGGGAGGGGCGTTCGCGGGACGGGGGAAGGGAGGGAGTGTAGTGGGGAAAGGGAAGGTGAAGGAGGCGGAGTGGGAACACGAGAGGGGAAGGGGACGCGGGAGAGGAAGGGGAGGCGGAAGGGGAACGGGACGAATGGGAAAGGACACGCAGTGAGAAACAATTTCTTTATTAAATGGCATAGCAACGCATGCCGGGAACCAGCTAGTTAATTTATAAACGACAAATTTATGTTCCAACTTAAATGGGTGATTTGCAACTTTAATTTACGCCTATCAACATGCTTTTTTAATAAAAAAAATTTAATAATCGTATTTAATACCTACACCATAAATGCCTCTAAAATCATGAAAAATCAAATTCTGTAATGACGAACATTTCTTAATTTAAAACACAAATAAATAAAATAGCACATATCCCTACGATATCCGCTATAACCTTTTTTTAATCTCCAGCGGTCACAAAAGGCCAGTGGGGGACTATGGGAGGAGGGAATGGTTATGGAAAAGAGGAACGTTGGAAAGAGCCTGATTTAATAACTGTAGGTCTGGATACATAATATGACTACTAAAATGGGATTATAAACTATCAGATTTACTGGCAGTTTTTTCCGTACATTTTCCATTGAAATGTGTTTTTAATTTTCGCAATTCAATTGCATCTAACCTGTCTACTGGCGTAAATAATAGTTATTTTGTAGCAGGTATTTGTATTTTACATTTAACAGGTTTTGTCGTTGGGCTTACCTCTTATTAAATCCAATGTATCAGCGTTCGAAGTCGTGTAATTGATTTTAGCACCGAGTTATTATATTTATGCTTGTTGCAACGGCTGTGTCGGTAATTTAATCAACTTTCGACTTTGGTAGATTATACAAATATCACATGTAACGGAATTTGCGAAGGGTTTTTATATAAAGGGATAAAAACCCAACCCAATCTCTATACATCATTCATCAGATCTATAATAAGTAGAGATCTCACGAAGAACAACGCAGTTATCCCCAATCAAGATGACAATATGCTGAATTCAAAGGCCGAAATATGAGGAAGAAGGGATCAAGGTTCTTGGAATAATGGAATTCTTGGAATGTGCCAATCTCACATGGAATACGGAATTTTAGCTTGGGGTAACACTTATTCTAATGCCCTCGACCCCATCATTAAAGCACAAAAACTAATAATAAAAATAATTCTTAAACTTCCTCTCACTACCAGCACCGATACGATCTTCAATACTTTCAACGTTATGGACATTAAACAGCTCTACGCAAAATCCATCTTAGTTTATTTACATAAAAACAACAAAATCCTATACAAACCAACACAAATGATACACAATACCCGAGCCAAAAATAAAGAAGTTCTCCAAACTCCCTTTTCTAAAACCACCTTTGGACAAAAACACTTTAAATACGTAGCTTGCAAACTACACAATACACTACCAGCTACGATTAGACAAACTGAATCAATGACCAAATTCAAACAAGATATAAAGAAATGGATTATAAGTATTGGACGTCACACTACTGCTAACATCTGTAAAGTAGATTACAAATAGACAGAATTACCATCTCACGTATGTCCTTACCCTTATTAAAGAAATTAAAATAGTAAAATCCTATATGTATAATATAACTCCCTATATAGATTCGACAGGATTTACTACTTTATTCATCTTTTATCTCTATTCATCATTTCTGTTTGAATTGTATAAATCAGTATGTATCTTACCTTAAATATTCTTATGTTATAATTAAATATTCTTATGTATGATACTCATTTATGTACCTCTACGCCTGTCTCAACACAGGTATACCCTAGTGAGACAGGCACCGAATAATGTAATGTAAACATACCTTTTATAGATAAATAAATAAATAACACTTACAAGCAACCAATTCCAACAAACTAATGAAAACACCGACAAATCCGGCTCGAAGGACAAAAATGTTGCATCCGAAACTGTTTCCGAGTTACAGCTTCAGATGCACTCGGAAATGGACTGTAAATTAGAGAAATAATGAAACGAAAAGGTGTTTGCTAGAATTAGGTGATAATATGTGTACTGGAAAAATAATGGATTACAAGGAATAAGGTATAACCAATCACTTACCTCTTCTTTTAGTTCATAAACGAATATATATGAACCCGAAAAACGAACAAAAATGCTTTCCATGTAGTCCAAAATATTCTTCCGTTTTTCAGAAAACAAATGCTCTCGAAATCACCATTGTCATTGTTCCATTTTCAAATGCTTTTCTAGCAAGGTGATATGGTTAGGGAGGTTAGTTACTGGATAAATAACATCCCAGTAAGAACCATGCCTATTATCTTTTCAAAATCAGACAGACGGATATTGGTTATTTTTGAGAAATAAAGAAAGAATCTTTAAAGTTGTACAAGAAAATTGTTTGTGGTTGTCAGAGTACAAGCCACGAGCTATATTGTTTTTTTTTCCTAAGCTCTTAATAGCACGATTTATTAAACTGGAACTGCTTAGCTGGCCAGGACATGTAGAGAGGATGGAAGATAGCCGACCACAAAAAGACTTTTTTCTCATAAGCTTTTAGGACGAACGAGTGTTTGTAGACCTAAAATTAGGTCGCTGAGTGTTTTGGAAGCGACTCCGCTTCCTCGGCAAAAGAAAACGTTAGATTGTCAGGTTCCCGTTTAGGCGTCGCTAGTTCAATTCGCTAATTATTTTTATTCTGCATGAGTCCTCCACTTTAGCATAAACAATAAACAACATTTTTCGCATCCTATCATAGTTATTAGGAGTTCAAACAATGTCTGGTTATTCGTGATCTGGGAATGTTTCTCTATTTCAAAAAAAACATCCATCAGCAAACGGTATCAATAGGCCAGAGACTATAGTGTTGAAATTTAAGAATCCGGCTAAGACGGCAACTCTGACGCCGCGCCGTACGCAAAACCGTTTTCGTACGTGGAGTTTGTTACAAATCCACTTTTGTGATAGAATCGAATTAAAGCAATGCCAAAAGATGGCGCCACTTCCGTTAACAGATCGCATGATTAGCTTCCCCTGGGTAAGTACTACGAATTTGTAATTATTATTGTAACTGGCAGTTGTGAATAATAATAATACCACGCGGCTATATATTACAAATGACGTCATTGCCTGTCGCAGTTACTTTGTCCCGGATCACAGTGGATCCAAGGAACTGGCTATTTTTGGAACCAGTTCCTATCGGATTTATAAAATGGTCACCAACACTCACACTGGGCGAAGCCAATCCAAAAGCCGCCTGGCAAAGGGCCTAGCAGCAAAAACCTGTTAAGCGGATTTTTAACTGCTAGTATACTATTAATGGGAAACGGCAGAAGATCAAATAACGACCGTTGTTCCCAATTCTACTGATCAACTGTTGAGCCGATATATTGGTTCAACACTCCTCAACTGCACAAATACGCTCTTCCCAACTCAACTCTCCGACCAACAGGCGAATCGAGCGTTACTAAACTAATCACTTAGCTGATCTGACACTCGGATTGATCGACCGAAAAGTTGGGAACAACGGCCGTAAGTTAGACGTTTCCTAAATTTGGCTAGGACTCCGTTATACTATTAATGGGAAACGGCAGAAGATCAAATAACGACCGTTGTTCCCAATTCTACTGATCAACTGTTGAGCCGAAATTTTGGTTCAACACTTCTCAACTGCACCAATGCGCTCTTCCCAACTCAACCCTTTGACCAACAGGCGAATCGGAGACTCAGATTGATCGATCGAAAGGTTGGAAACAACGGCCGTAAGTTAGGCGTTTCCTAAATTTGGCTAGGACTATGTTGATTATAATTTTTAAAAGGGTCAATGATTGTTTTTGATTGGTTATCTAACCCCATATAGAGTTGTTGATTTTCCCCTTTTGAATCGAATGCTTGTGTCTTCCTTTGAATAGTTAACTTTTAAAAGACTTCCAATTAATCATTAGTATGCATGGGAGCATCCTTTTAACGGATCATACAAAGTTTCCGCCTTCATTATTACTTGACCGAGTGAGACCGCCAGAACTGTAGTCGAACAGAAACGAAGGGCCCGAGGACCGATTCCTGGTAATGCGTTTATTTATAAAGTATAAAGTTGACATAAGGCCGCCTTATGATGTGGCCGCCATGTGTGTTTGGTATGCAAGGACGAGCTGCGGTTTAGCATACCCGAGCCATTGATCGGCGCCGCCCCCTAGGGACATTGCCTTTTAACTTCTCAAGCTCTCTTATCTCGGCATCTGATCCTGGTACTTCAGATTTATTAGCCAATTTTACAAGCTGTTTCAATAATGTAAGGTTATTAAAATTAATAGAAGACATTCAATTGATAAATTGCACACCAGCAACTTAACTTCACCTCAAAATATGTCTTACTGAGGATGGCATAATCAAAAACTTTATATCAATGTTTTAAAGCCGTTGGAGGTAGTACCTAGGTATCTCCACTTTTTGGCGAAAATGAACTAGAAAGTAGATACTAACGCCCATTATACGCGACATCTTTTTTCAGTCCGATTCCAATTAAACACAAAAGTCAACATTTTTCACTCTGCGCGATCGCCATTTTCATATCTACGATTTCAATTGTCATCACTGCAAACAACACATGAACCATGTTGTTTGCTGTGATGCCAATTGAAATCGTAGGTATGAAAATAGAGATAAAAATAGCGATCGCGTGGAACGGCCATAAGGAGATCCCAATTTTGTATGTGCAAAAAATGTGACATCTCCAACTAAAACCATTACAAAGTTATTTACGTATTTCAATGCGTTTAGAAAAATTGATTTAAACGCATTTTTTTTGTAAGACCTTAATTTTTATTTAGTTTATATCTAAATAGTGGTGTATCGTGATGCATTAAGATGATGGATAGTTATTGTATAGTGATGGCTTTAAGCCATCGATATGTGGATATTGTGGATTGCAATTATTGATGTAAGACACCACCGGAATTCATGCAGCAAAACTTAATCTAAATAGACTTTTGGTGTATTTTAGTAACTATGATATTTTGAGATCTGGATTTGTTGTAAGCAAACGTTGTAGGTGCTCAAAATAGCCGATTTTTGAAGGATGGCAACGTCTTGGGTTTTCATTGTGAGTAGGTACTAGGTACCTAACATCGATAGCTCGAGAAGAAAATTTTAAAGGTAAACTTTGTCAATTTTATTGAAATAACCTTACAATTAATATACTCATCAATGTAATATTGATCACTGAAGAAGATAATACTAATAAGAGCCAAAAATAGCTGAAGATAATATTGTTAATTCTGAATTTGAAATGTGAAATCCACAAAAATTAGGTCCCAATGGCCGAGTGGATTGTTCCGGTAAAACCAAGATCCTGAGTTCGATTCCTAGTTGCGACAGTAATCTTTTTATTTTCTGTGTCTTTTTTGTTTCATGTTCCATATATATTTATTATTATTTTATTATTCAATGATTGGTATACTTTGACGTCCAATTTCAAGACATGATACACAAAACTTCTGTAAAAAATATCATACATAATATTATATTGATGACGTCAATCTAATCATCGATTAATGTATTATTTATCACACCTTCCTCGCAATCTACAATGGTGCCAAAACGTAGGTATTTGCTTTCTTCGGGGTGCCCTACTATTCAAGGAATGTTGGCGACCATTTTATCAGACGTCTTCCGGTCTTCAGTTCACCGGAACAATTTTTTCGTACTTTGGACACTTGTCCAATGAACAATGTTTTCCCGTCACAAACGACTGGTACGCCCTAAACCTCTTCAATCCGACTATTTGAACTAAAAATTATGTAATTGCTTTATTTATATCTCTTTCATTCGTCTCTTTCTCTGTACTGTATAGTTACTACGTTTTATATTTTATTTTGCTTATTATTATTTCTGATTCATTATTAGCATCACTATTTCGCTAGTAACATCTCCTCCTAATAACAGCTAAACTGAGACAATCGTACGCAAGCTGTAACTGTACAGTAAAGGTTTCTGCTCTAGTTTCGTCCCCGTAACTCCAGGAGTTCCCCAAGGATCTCACCTTGGCCCCCTCTTATTTTATATCTCTATTAATGATATTAAACTATCAGTTTTAAATTTTAATCTACTATCTACGGACATCAGAATGGCAATTTCATTAATGCAATAATTGTTAACAAAACTCTGTAAATGTTTCAAACAATAAATAAATTAATAAATGTAGCTCTTGTTCCAAATTCCTAAAAAATTCTGCTTTTTTCATTGCGATTGCTTTCATTATCCATGTCCGGCATGTGTACGGAACATTTGGCAGCTTGTAACATCGGTTTAAAATAGATTATTAAGTTATTAATACTAATTTTGTGTTTTTTCCTTGTTTCAGAAACACCACCTCCCCCTTATTGTCGCTTCCCGATGGACGATAATCTTAAACCTGAAGGTAAGTTTATATTTTAAAATGAAGGCAAAATAAGTTTAGACACCGTAGAACAAATATTGGCCTTATCTTCGAAGTCTATTTGGCAACAAAATCATACGACTTTTAGATGTTCTTGTTGATTCCTGTTCCCAGATTGCAGCTTTTACACATTAACAGTTTTATTATTGCTAGGGAACTGTCGCAAGTTGTTGCAGTGAAATATTGAATAAATATTGAAATTGTAGAACATCGTCAAGACACGACATTTTAACTTTAAAAATTGTGGGGCTCGTAATATATTTAAATTTTATCGTTGGAGATCTGCAGTCGGGAACGATGACAAGTGATCGACACTATCGGTAAAATCATTATTGACGCGTTTGAGCTGGGGTGTGACAATTAGCTGTGTTTTTTAATGATCAGATGCTAATAGTCAGGTCTCCCACTAAACTAAGAAGATACCTCCCAACCTTCCTCTTTCCCATTTCCTTCCCCACTAACATCACTACCTTTAACCTACAACAACGTGTCAACAAAGGCACGTGTCACCACTGACTCCAAGGGGATCTCCGATTTTACATTATTCAGATAGGGGAGCATTTGTGAAGTTCATATAAAAATATATTATGTATCATTTTACATCTCCTGTCAAAAACATTATCTATTTTCCCCTGTAAACTCTATTATCTACAAATGCATCGGAAATATTTGAGTACATTCTCAGACAATTTTTTCCATTCAGGCGCCGTGCAATATTGATCCGGCGCCTAAAATCTATTTGTAAAAGATAACACTGGTAAATATCCTTGATTACTAGATTATAGTTTTCGTAGGTCATAGCTAGGTTACTTTGATTCAATATTCATTTTTCAAAGTCGACCAATGGTAAATAGTATAAATTAATAGCCAATAATAATGTCTAGACTTCCTAGACCAGTCTTTAATAAATATTTAGACCATATTTAATACATATTTCTAATATGTATTGGAGGCAGGTGCTCAAGAACTAAAGGAAGTGTACATGGGGAAAGTTACCGAGATTTTCTTTTAGTTACGCGGTTAGTGCGATTATACTATAGACATCCAAATTTAATAGACGGGAACATACAGATGAGGGGAAAAATCAACTATGGCGGTACGAAGAGGGGGAAGATGACCGTGATTCATTAAAAAATCAATCTGACAGTATATAGGCATCTCGCATTATAATATCACCATTTAGTTCTTAAAAGTAAAATCTGCTTTTGAATGAATAGACCTTTTTACGTGGGAGCGCGAATTGCTCGCCACGTTATTAACATATTTGCGAAGTCCAAATACGGCAAAGTAAAGTTCGCATCTTTTCACATTCGAATATTTTGTTGCCGTATTTAGTTAAGACACTTTTACAAATGTTTCGTAATTTACTCACCCCTGTAACCAGCGACGAGCACACTGGAGAACCGCCCACATTCGTTATGATCGACATATTTTAGGGTGTAATGTATAGCACAAGCTAGCATTTTTGCCGTGTTATTTCGTAAAATGTACGATGCGAGCTCGAGGCTGGTCAGGACAAGAATGATGACGTCAATTTTTTTAGATTCAGGCGAGGCTCTCGCAAGCCCAGCCGGTTCCAAGGAACCGGTATGGGGAGGGGGAAATAATACGCTTTTATCACTTAGGGCAGGTCTATATATATTCTTATGTTAATGGATTATACCCAATTCTGTAGAAGATTGTGTTTCACGAAGTGTGGAGGAGGGAAAAGGAGTCGAGGAGGTTAAATCATAACTAAACTTAGGTAAAACCATTTCAAATGACTATTTTAGTGATTAGTTCAGAATGGCCAGGTACTTTTTTCTTCTCCAACACTTTCCCACTACTTTCGTGCTAACAACGTTCTCCTAAAAATGTAAAAAAGTTATTATAGTTTCACTGGTTACCGACATGAAAATAAGGCCTTTATTTCTTAGTATCGCGCAACCGGAGGGCTATAAATTATTGACCTGCCAGTAGCCAATTAAACTAGATGGGTTATACTATACTTCTACTATACGTCTTTTTATCATATAATTAACTATATATATAATTAACTACATATATATAACTCTTCTTTAGATAGCCTTAAGATTTTTTTGTATAATAATAATCAATTCTTCCTAGGTGTTAAGACTGTCAAAATGAGAAAATTGTACAGTAATTGGATAAAAAATCTGTTGTACAATTAAAAAAAAAAAAAAAAAAATCAGTCTTTATTTAATTTGAACATGTGATATATTTTTTTTACAAATTTCCCAACTGAACAAATTTGGTACAATCGGTTTGTTTTCAGCTTCCTTCTCCTCATAGATGCTTTATTTTTCTTGTTTATGTAATAAATTAGGTGCATGTACATTAAAAAAAAAACATACTTATAAAATATAATATTTAAAATACAAAACAAAATTAATCATAATGGGGACCCACTGAAGGCACTGTTTGCGTGATGATACGAGGAATATAACCAAAGCTTTCTCTGATTTTTTTCATTTTAGACGGGTCTAACCTGGCCTATCCCTACTTTGTCCGGTGATCCAAGAAAGAGAAAATTGTCCGCGTTTGTTGGGTGAATTGTGGGAATTCCGCGAAGTCCACAATATTGTTGTAATTCGAAATTCGTTCATTTCCACAAATAGAAAGGCGAACACATCGCGCCTGACGTTTCACACACCGTCCGTTGGCACTCGGAATATGGAAAACCAAAAAAAACAGTACACAATGTCGGGGGAATATCAATTTATTGGACGTGTTGTTTAGCAATAGCTTGTTTGACGGTTACCACCCGACCCGTTTGGGAATTGGAAAAAGCATTCTTTATTTTCAAATTTTAAAACGCTCGAATCGCCAATCGCAATATCATCTCTAAATTTATCTTAGTTGCTCAATATTATGTAGTAAACTCCGCAATGCCCTCTTAATTCTTATTAGGTAAGTACATCTATTTCCTTTCATTCGTTCCTGACTTTCGAACTTCGCTGTGTCACTCCTTATTAGTATTTCTCTCCTACTAATTTATTAATGATGGCCATTGATCAATGTGCCTTCTCGTGGTATTTTGTGTCTATATTCTATAATATATTTTGTTATGTCGCGTCTTTTTTGGCGCTATTGGTGCTAAAATACGGTTTTATTATCAGGCTATATTTTGTCTAGGTGCACAAGGAGTTCCTGAGTTTTCCATCACAGCTTACCTATCTTGGGGACGCTGTGGTTGCTTTTTTTCAAAAAGAGATGTAGTGAGATTGGGTTTTATAACGACAGATGATGCTGTAGGAGGAAGACAGCAAATAAGCTGACGGAATGCCGTACTATAAACAAACGACTTAATCAAATGTTAAATTAATTGTGTACCTACGTGTCATGGGAATGCGTTTGCCGTATCTCCCGACAGTTCAAGTGTGGTGAAAGCATCAATGATGCTGGTTCCTCAAATCCCCTTGGACAATAATTCCGTTTAAGTTACGATATTCCCAACAGTTGTGGTTTCAGCCTCTAACACCTGCAACCATTGCTATCTATGTATTTAAATTTGACTGTATTATTTCTCTCCTGGGAGTCCCTCAAGGACCCTTATTGGAACCCTTATTATTTCTTGCATCTAGATGTTATATTCCTGGCTTTCTACACTTACCACGTCGATCCCATTCGATGCATTAGCTCTTGGGTTGTGCATGACAATGCGCACG
The DNA here is from genome assembly GCA_917880885.1 of Limnephilus marmoratus. Lineage (NCBI taxonomy): Eukaryota > Metazoa > Arthropoda > Insecta > Trichoptera > Limnephilidae > Limnephilus > Limnephilus marmoratus. Next base: position 39,467,087 of record OU862923.1, on the reverse strand, counting down.
TGTCGTCGTTACAGAATTTAATGCGTGACAAGTATTCATGCGCCGTCCTCGTGCGCATAAATACCCGAAAGCATTTCGCGGAAGACGTTCGGTCGACGAAGGCGGCGCGCCGTGCGCATAGTGATGCTCCATCGACACCTAATGGACCGTCTCGATCGATATTTCGTGCCGTATCTCCTGATTAGCGCACTTAAAGAGAAGTAGGTGATGTTGGATTTTGTACAATGTCAGTGCGAGACCAGTGTAGTTGGTCTTGTAGGTACTCGACAGAAAATCCTTAATTTCTAAAGTCAAGCATTTTTATGACAATATAGGAGGTACGTTTGACTGAAATGTTACTATAGACATTTTTTATGGCACTTTCCAAGAGGTTTTATATGTTCTTGGGCAACAGGTTTTGACGATCCTGGGGTTATATTTCTACGGTCCCATAAAACAATGTCGGATCTGTTAAAAATTGAGAATCGTTTTGTTGGCTTATTTTGTTGATTTAAAAGTCGGTACTGTCGGAATTTTGAATGCAATGTTCAAAACTACAAATTCGCACTTCCGACATTGTTCTTCGGGACTGTCGATTTGATCGTTGTCATTTTGTCGTTAAAATTTATGAAAAAGGCACGCAAAATAAGAATGAATTGTTCGGAATAATAAATGGCGAAACCAATGTTTTTAATAAAAACATACATACCTACCATTTGTACGATTTTACAGCAGTTTTATGTTATTTCACTTCTTTGTGGATAATATGTCGGAAGCTTTAGCAAAGAACAATAGCGAAGTTTATATCATCATTTTGTCTTTATTTTGACATTGAAGCAATTCTTGTGATAAATACCACAAAGTTTGCTGCCTTTTTATTACGGACGAACGGTTCGTTGAAATTGTGATAAACTGCCATCATGATCTTTACAATTTCTGTGTTTAAATGCTGTTTCTACGGCTTTAACTCTATTGAACAGGATTCCTAAGATTTTTGTGAGAAAACTCACTGGTACCAATCCGGATTAGATTCCCTACTCACGTTCCTATCGCAGATTCGTTCAACTACATTAATTCCTAATCGTTTCTCGCCGTTAAACTTATCCAGCACCCCCACACAGCGCTGCAAATGCGAATGTAAACTGCTTAAATAACGTTTCCAATTGAATACCAATAACATGCGGTATTGAACGGTAATAACATGTGAATAGTTAAAATTCTCCGTTTGTTTCCACTTGATGTTTTATGAAGCCATTTCGATTTGCGTTCGAATGGGCCTTTGGCGCCTAGTTAGCGCCTGGGGGCGCCGGCTCCGGGCGCCAGGATACGGCGTATTGTTACGCTGAAATATGCCGGTTTGCAAACAATGTCGCCGCGTGCAATGTTTGATAACCAAATAGCGATTTAGTCAGGCCATTGTCGGCTTAATGTCAACACGTGAACTGCGGCGCCCGGCCGTACAGAGGCAGGCAAAACATGAATTTCGAAGAATACAAACAGTATTTGGACATGTTTAATCACATGTTAATTTGCATATCAATAATAAGTACATATTTATTTTATGATGCCATTTTATGCTATAACCCCCCTTCGGAGTGGGAGTTCAAAAGCACACACTAAAAAATTTCGTGCATACCTAACGACAAAAGTCAGTCAAAATAATTATTTTATTTGTTCCACATCTTCTCGCGCTTGTTCCTCGGTTGTTAAACTTTAGTGATAATCATCTATCTGTAGGAGGATTGTGGTGCCAAGTTTTTTGTAAGCACAAAGCTTTCTATTTTCTTGCGACAATTCAATTTTAAACGTCAAAATGTAAAGCTATTCGAAAATAATTAAGTACTTACCTACCCATCATTTTTTTTATTGAATTGTAGTAAGCCTTGAACTGTAGTAATGTATCAAAATCGGTCTCTGATTAGTTCTAACATTGTTTGTGTTGTCTAGGTTATATTCAGGTCACATGGTGTCGGTTACGTCTTGTGCCGAAGATAGCCGAAGACGGATAGGCAGTCATTATTTTGCAAGAGCTTTTCAGACTTCGGACCAAAACTAGATTCCCAGTTACAAGGACTTGTATCCATTTAAACAATACTTGTATAGTACGAAATACTGATAAACAGTCACTGTGATCTCAAAGAACCTACAAGTCTTTTAATTAATACAGAATAGTAATAGACTGAGATACTGGCCAGTACTAATAAAACACAATATCTCTGGAAAGGACCACAGATAAACTTTACAATTGTTTTTAGCCTTAAAATTAACGACTTTTTCGTTAAGTTGGGGTGATTCCGGTTCTACTGAAGAATACGGAATTGTCTTTAACCTAAAATTATGACGTTTTCGTTAACTCCGATTCCAGTTTTCATCGATCATAGCGAATTAAGTCAATCAATACAGAATAGTAATAGACTGAGATACTGGCCAGTACTAATAAAACATGGAAAGGACCACAGATAAACTTTACAATTGTCCTTAACCTTAAAATTAACGACTTTTTCGTTAACTTAGGGTGATTCCGGTTCTACTGAAGAATACGGAATTGTCTTATCCTTAAAATTACGACGTTTTCGTTAACTCCGATTCCAGTTTTCATGGATCATAGCGAAATAAGTCAATCAATACAGAATAGTAATAAACTGAGATACTGGCCAGTACTAATAAAACATAATATCCCTGGAAAGGACCACAGATAAACTTTACAATTGTCCTTAGCCTTAAAATTAACGACTTTTTCGTTAACTTGGGGTGATTCCGGTTCTACTGAAGAATACAGAATTGTCTTTAACCTTAAAATTACGACGTTTTCGTTAACTGCGATTCCAGTTTTCATGGATCATAGCGAAAAACTCTTTAATTTTAAGATTGAGGACTATTTCTTATCCTTATTAAGGCCGGAATTGCCCCCCAGGGTATGTACAGAGTTATTTCTCCCGTGGATACGTATCGGGTTCACACGAGGGCACGACTAGTTTCCTAAAATGCCTCGTTTGAGTCCATTTTGGTGCGGTTGCAAGGTTGCGTGTGTGAATTATTGTGGTTATTATAAATTCTTATTTTTATGGCATTTATTTCCATATTTGTTATTTGCAATGATAATTATGTTAATTGATTTGGGTAGTGATAAATTATGTTACATCAGTATCAACGATTTATTCCAAAATGATTTCATTTTCACATGGCTTTCTATTCAGGGGTACTAGCAGCTAACTTATGAACATTTCTTACGTAAATAATATAAATCAAATCATTTTATGGGTCGCGCAGTTAGAGTTGATGTGGACATGAATGCATATGCATGCACTTCCGACAGCGATGTCCTTGCGGAAAGTCACCGAGAAAAAGCCTTTTGTCAACAGTCATAATACAAGTTTAGTGGAACGTTGCCATACATCATGCTTTTATTTGATAAACAACCCATTTCGTGTTTTACTTTGCGAAAAAAGATTCGCTCGGTGTTTGACCCCTTTATTTTATTTTATTTATTTTAGGGAAAGTTGACAGCAGATCTGATATTACAAAATAAAACAATAGTAAGATAGTTAATTATGCCAATTATGAACTTTCCACTGATGATAGTTAATGATTAATAAAGTGTGACATTATAAGGGTGTTTTCTTAGATTAAATTATTATTTTTTTTACAATATATGAAAGGGGAGGGGGAAGGAGGAACATAGAATTAGGATTAAGAGGCAAAGGACGGGAATATATAGGGATTAAACTTTCTAGTTTGAGTCATGTTGCTTACTGAGTTTTCGTTTTATGTCATGTAAAGTCGAGTTAAAGATGTCAATATGGTAATAATTTAAGTTAAAAGAGTGTGTGGATCTATAGATAAATGAGTTCTGTTTGGAGTTGGTCTTGCAAAGAGGGAGATTAAAAGTAAGTGACTGTCTGCTGTTGCGATTTGGAACATGGAATGATAGACGTTGAAGAAGATCAGGACTATCAATTAGGTTATGTGCAATTTTAAATAACATTACCGAATCTGCTATATTTCTTCGGCAAGTTAATGCCCGCATATTGAAGAACTTTGCAGAGTCTTCATTACTAACGTGAGATCGAAAAGAGCGGAAGTTAAGGTACCTTAAGAATCTATTTTGAACACTTTCGATTCTATTTTTGTGTATTGCATAGCCTGGGTTCCACACTTGAGATGCGTATTCAAGGATACTACGAACATATGAGAAGTATAGTGTTTTGAAAGCAATAAGATCTTTGAATTGTTTACAGGAACGGATTATGAAACCAAGCATAGAAGATGCATTAGTGACTATGTGGTCGATATGTTTATTGAAATTCAGTTTACTATCAAGTATAACCCCAAGGTCCTTAATTTCTGATTTTATCGATAGTGGTTGATGATTAATTGAGTATTCGTGGATAAATATGTTTTTATTTCTGGTGAAGCGCACGACGAAGCTCTTGGATATATTTATTTCCAGACAATGGGCATTACAATACGTGTTCAAACGTTGCAAATCATCTTGCAGCTTCTGACAGTCCTCGATTGAGTTTATAAGTGCAAAGATTTTCATGTCATCTGCATACAGGATGGTCTGCGAGTTTAAAAAACAGTTACCAACATCATTGATGTAGATGTTAAATAATAATGGTCCCAACAAGCTGCCTTGAGGAACTCCCGATGTAACAGCAACAAAATCGGATTTAAATCCAGCAACCACTACTATTTGACTACGGTTGGAGATATAAGAAGAGAGCCAACGATAAAGATTGCCGTGAATACCAATCTTAAAAATCTTGTTCAACAAGGTTGAGTGATCCACCCTGTCAAACGCCTTACTATAGTCGGTATAGATAGTGTCCACTTGTATTCTGTTATCCAAATTATCCTGGAGGTACTCTGTGAAAGTTAAAAGATTTGTGGTTGTAGATTTACCACTAATGAAACCGTGTTGGGTCGCACTAAGACTAGGCTTAAGAGCAGCATATAGTTGATCATAGACAATTTTTTCAAGAATTTTGTTAAATACGCAAAGTTTGGAGATTGGCCTGTAGTTTTTAACGTCAGTTTTTTTACCATTTTTGAAGATGGGAGATACATACGCAGATTTCCAAATAACAGGGACAGTGCATTCGGTTAGAGAATGATTGAAAATTAAAGAAAGGGGTAAGGCTAGATTGTGAGCACACCGTTTAATATGGATTGAAGGTATTTCGTCGGGTCCGGCACCTTTGTGAATATCAATTTCCTTAAGATATTTTAAGACAATTTCCTGTGTCACCTCAATATTGCTTATATTGGAAGTATGGTTCCTTTCTCGTTCCGGCTTCTCGGTGGTTTAGTGTTTACTGTCAAAATATTGGAACCGAATTGCTTAATTATTTGAGGTAATACATTAAATGATAAAATGTCAACAGGAAAGGATCCTTTGAACAATCATAGCTTAAGTAAACATTTACTCTTGATAGAATACTTAGGTTAGGGTGACTTAATTGCGTGTCACCGACAGTTTTGATTGATCATTCTATTGAATGCTAATACACAGGAATTAAATACCTCAACAAAATGTAATGTATAAATACCGTAATGTTTGCGAATGCAAGTGAATTGTGTCTAATTCAATGGTGACCGGATAACTAAGAATCATGCAACTTCCTCACCTCCTTTGAAAAGTCATTAAAAGTTATGAAAATAAAATGTTTAAGTAGGTAAAAGATTATTTGCTATTTTTAAAAAATAAATCATAACTGTTATTGACATTTCAAGGGGGTATTGAAATGTCACTTTGTCGAGTTGTCGTGGAACCAATTCAAATATGGTAAAATATCACGAAATCTGGTCAAATAACGTCGAAACATATCGAATGCTGTCATTTTTGACAGAAAATGGCATAATATTGTCAATTTGTATATGTTTACAGTTTTATCTATATCATTGTCTGAGTTGGCATCGCGTTTGGGTCTTACACAGGCGTCGCATGTTCGATTCCTCGGCTGGCCTCTTATCACGATACAAGCAACATATTCCGCTTCAAGTGGTGGTAGTAGGAGATTTTCAAATATTGTCAGGTTATTCGTAACCCTCTTTGTCTTTCTTTAAAAAAAACTGTAAACTACAACTAAAATATTCATTTTGGGAGGCTGGTGTGGGTACCGCCGTCACGAGAACCATATTGGATAACCTACTAATAACTTTTTTTAATTGGCTCCGTTGTTATTGCAGCTGACCTGCAAAAACAAAGCAAAGGCCACTTTGACGGCAACACTTAGCGGAATTCAATCCGTGAATTCTTATGGCTCCGTATTATATAGGTACATACTCGTATACCATATGAAATTGACCTTTGTGATACAAATTGTAGAATGCTTTGATATCAGGATTCCGGTAGAAACTTGATATGATTGTTTTGTTATTCAAAGTATGTTGGTGATAGTATTTTTCACAGAAGCAACTTCAAATAACCCAATTACATAAGAAAACATTGATCGCAAAATTGCATTAAAATTTTTATGAAAAATCAACATTGTATCTGATTAATCTAATTGAGTTGAAATAACACACTGTTATTTAGTAAAATCAAAGGCCCCATGACGCGCTCATCTGACTGACTGTGTCTGTCTTTTACTATGCACATCGGGTGCCCTTGGGACTCGGCGCTACCAGGAGCGGTGACGGGCGGGGGGTCGCGGGGTGGCGCCAGCGGTCCGGTGTCTGCAAGCGCCGGTTAAAAATAACCACCGCTCGCTGTTCCCGCCCGTTACCTCCTCGCCTCTCTGCGCTCCGGATACCGACGGTGACTCCGGAGATACTGCTGATGATGGTAATTAATGGGCAGATACATACATAGATCGATGGAGAAATTATGATTATACGAAGTGGTTTGATAGAACAAAATGTGTTGGCAGAACTGTACTGAACCAAACACTGTCAATGGTCGGATCAAGTGATTCACAGAATAACAATCAGAAAAGTATTTAAGGGACGATATATGAATGGGAATGAAGCAGGGATTGTGTACCAAGGTAGGGTTGCGTGACGGACCATTTTTTTACTCCCCTGCGGAGAAATGGTTAGTTTTTAAGTAGTAAGTAACCGTAGTAGTAATTGTGTAATTTTAATTTGGGAGGCAATTATTGGTACCGCCCGCCCAGGGAACCATTTACTGGATTACCAACACCTCTGCCATAGGTCACCCCAACTGGTTCGCTACGTTTGGTGACTTAGTAGGAGTGCCCAGCTTCATAGTGGTGAGGTTTTGTCTGGGTCTTGGCAGCGGATGTGTACGCCCACCGACTGCATGGCAGGCCAGATCCGGAGACACCTGTTGAGGGAGACGTTCTGACCTCTCCAGCAGGACTCTCGGATCATCGCCTTGCACCGCAGTGGGAGAAATGGATTCATACGTCCGTCACTCCTGGACAAACTGACCCCTTTGTCCTTCCCAGAAATTCCTCTCATTTCTTTCCTATAAAGACCCTCCACACGACATCCCCAAAGATGATTTTTTTTCCCTTCGGGCGTCATGTGTGGGTCTAATGTAAAAAAAGCAGGAAATAAAATGTTAGGGCTTGTGTGCGAAATTGATCATTCTGAAAGTATAAATAATAGCCTATAATATATTAAAAACCTAATAAATTACGCCAAGGTAATAAGGTAGTTATCTCTGATGAATGTAGAAATTGGATATTAGGAAAATAATATGTTACATTATTGTGATGCGTAAGTAGATAGAGGAAAAGCCAGAAGACGACATGGCACGATCAAGTGAGTATGATAAGACGATGTAAGCATGTTAATGCAACAAGGAGTGTGTGCCACGACAGATTTGTGTGAATATTTCGACGGTCCCGAAGAACAATGTCAATTTTGTAGTTTTGCAGTAGAGCTGTTTAAAGTTTCGTTTCTTCATTTTGACTGTTTTTGAGATCAAGAAAGATGGTGTGGTTTTGATATTTGGCATTTCATTTCATTAAAAATTCCGAAAATACAGACTTTTAGAACAACAAAATAAGCCAACAGAACCATTAAAGTGGGTCATTTAAAATAAAATGTTGTTTTTAAAATCTAAGAGTGGTAAAAGGATTCAAAACTACGTGTTTAAATTTCTGATATGATTTTCTTCCTCCGGATTCAGTTCAAAGTTTTGAAAATTTTCATTTTAAGGGATTATTTCTAGTGTATATAAACGTTACTATGAATCCTTTACACCATATGTTTGTAATCTTCCATAGCAAATGTAGTATATATTTACGAATTCATTTACAAAAAGTCCCAAGATTGAGTCTCGCAAAATAATGCCGAAATTTGAAAATAATTAGGATTTTGCTGGTGTTTGAATACACTGTCTTGGGATAATTTGAATTATATTAATATATATTTTTAAATAAACACATAAATTAAAATATTCCCTCTATTTCGTGTTTTATTGAAAAATAGTTAGTTTATAATGGTTTCTAACATTTTTTAAAGTTTAGCAAGGGTGGATTTTTCTCTATTTTGTGAAATTTTAAAATCAATCCGGAGGAAGAAAATGATATCCAAACATTATTAAAAAAAAATTACATCATTTTATATCTTCATTTAACACCCTTTTATCACTATTAGACAAATCAAAACAAGATTTTTTCCCATTCAATTGTGACCAACTGATTCAATTGTGTATTTTATTTTTTCCTAAATTCTTACCACTGTGATTTCTAATTTTAGATTTCATTAAGAGATGGAGCCACTTCCGTCGGCATATCGCAAACGGACTTGCCCCTGGCTAGCATAAATACCACGTTTTAATGAACTTTCTATTCCGTTCCGCGGCGATGACGCCACTGCTTGTCACGAGTATTTTGTACTGGTGAAAGCTGGTGCTGCTGGCGACACGGTATCGCTTCGAAGTAAATAAGCACACACTTCACGACTAAAAATTACACATCTACCGGATCTGCCGGATCTGCCCTGATGATGGACACTGCAACGATGTCCGAAACGTTGGCTAAAGAAGGAGGTAGCGCAACACGGCACAACACCCCAAAAACATATAACGAAAGTGACCAACCTTATTCAACATTGTTCTTCGGGACCGTCGATTTCTACGTCTGTAAAGGAATCTTCGGGAGTCGGTTTTTGTAATAACGCCTTTGAAAATGCTGGAAGGCGACAATTTAGTACAAATTATTGCAATAAGGCAACCCTAAATAGATACAATATATAATATATTGTTGACTACGCGGCCTTCGTCACGTTTTCGGTATAACAACTAACATCCATAAAACATTATTGCTTTTTCTAATAATGACGCCATTCGACTACTGTCTAGCCAAGACGCGCCTTTATAAACGTAGCTACTAAAGTATGACATATTAAACGAGTAGGTAGGTGCCTGCTACTGCATAATAAAATATTGGCTTGATCCTAAGTACAGAGTACGAAAAACACTGTTATCAGACAATAATAATAATGTTCGATTGAATAATCGATTCAACGCGAAATTTCGTATATTCATTCCCTGAAGATATCTAAATATTTCTGTTGGTATTTCGCACTATGTACTCTCGTAAACAGAATTATACAAACAACAGAATTTCTATTATCTCTAAATTCAGTCATGTTCCGAGTCGTATAAAACAATTTATTGATGATAAATATTAGATATTATTTGTTTGTGTTGAAAATTTGATCGAAACTTTACTTTAACTCTCAGTATCGCCCTGGTGTAAGACCACCATTCAGAATTGAAACGTTGCCTGAAATGGCTTTAGCCGTGTTTGGTGACCAGATCTGAGTAGCTAGATACTTCCCCACCTTCCTCCTCCCCATCTCCTTCCCCTCCCCAATAACCTCAGCCTCACAACATACCCCAATTGAGGATGCCATAGTCTCACTGACTCCAGACGGGAGCAGTTGGGACTCTTGAAGTTACAAACGAAGCTAGCAGTCCATAGTGGATTGCTGGTACCTACCCTGATATATGGCAGTGAAGCATGGAATTGGCAGAGGGAGGATGAAAGTAGAATGAATGCTGCAGAAATGATCCCTACGGTGTACGTGTAATAAAACCCTACATGATCGTGTGAGAAATATGGAGATCGGCTGACGTAAGCGTAACGTATCCAATTTGGGAGGCGGGAATGGGTACCGCCGCCCCAGGAACCTTTATTGTATAACCAACACCTCTGCCACAAGTCGCCCCAAGTGGTTCGCTACGTTTGGTGATTTAACAGGGGTGCCCGGGTCCATGGGGTGAGATTTGTCTAGGTCTTGGAGGCGGATGACCTAGACACACTGAACCCCATATTCCTACCCACCCATTAAACCCTTTTCCTTCCCAGAACTCTCCTCTCCTTCCTTTCCTTTAAAAAGGCCCTCCACACAGCATCCCCAAAGATGACATAGGCCCTGAGGGAAATTATTTTCCTCTGGGCCTCCTCTGTGGAGCTCATGTAAAAAAAAGCGTAATAAGTAAGATTAAGAAAAGGACGCTTAGATGGTTTGGTTATGTAGAGCGAATGAATAAAGAAAAGATTGTAAAGAGAATATATGACGCATGGTGACCGGACAACTCAGAATAAAACCAACTCAGAAGCACCTCAGAAAGGTCGTTAATAGTGATGATAAAAAATATTAAATAATTGGTTAAATAGGTTAGGGTTACCGGGTATTTTAAAATAATTTTTTCATAGCTTTTAATGACCTTTCTGAGGTGTTTCTGAGTTGGTTTAATTCTGAGTTGGCATGGAACCATGACGCATATGTGAATGGTAGAAGAAGCCATGGCCCAATCGTCAAGCGTCAGAATAATAGAGGAGTATGTATGAATGTGAATGAGGTAAAGAGTGTGGTCCGTCTTCTTTGCCTACCCCTGCGGGTTATATTAAGTAATGGTTAGTTAGTTAATCAGAGTAAAGCTTCAGAAATAATGTGAATTAAATTAAACCATCTTTTGATGGAAATAATCTGTTACTATGACTGCTTAAAAATGCAATCTGACCTTGATGCTATTGCAGAATGGTCAGTAAAAAACAAATTAGAATTCAATATAAAAAAAATGTGTAACTATGACATACTATACCCGCTCCCAGAAGCCCATAGTTTTTGAATACAACATTAAAGGGAAAACATTATGCCGAGTCAATAGCTTTAAAGATCTCGGTATCGTCTTTGATCCCAAACTGACATTCTCGGATCATATATCACGGCTCACTCCAGCGTGCTACAAACTCCTGGGTTTCATCATCAGAATATGTAAGCAATTTGATGACCCAGATGCAATGATAGCCATGTTCGATGGAGTCATAAGAAGTAAGCTGGAGTATGCTAGTGGGGTGTGGACTCCGGACCAAGCTAAATATATTAATATGCTAGAACAAATTCAGAAAAAGTTCCTTACGTATGTCTATATGCGGATGAATGGAACGTACCCGAGTTTCACGCACCATATGGAATTACTTGAGGCAACAGATAGATTTAGCTTGGAAACTAGACGTTATGCAAATCTTGCAATAGGCCACTTGCATCACATTTTTTAAAAAAATTTTCCGGTTTAGGCAAATATTCCAAGACATTCTGTATTTTTTTTTTTTTTTAATCGTATTTTTGAAACCCTGGGGATTTTTTGAAAATTTCAATCCGAAAAATCAGACCATTTTTTATAAACCGGAAAGACGGGACATAATTTTATAGGTGTGAAAAAACGATAATTACATAGCCGAAAATCATTTAAAAAAAAAGAACGTTTTTCACACGAATGGCACAGGAGAATAACGAGGCATACCAAAAATATTACATCTCATAAATATTTTTTTCCTTGATCCATCTTATTGATCATAAATCATTATAATGTACAGCGTCTATATTACTAAATTCAATGTAATATACTTGAACTTGTAAATTGTAATAATAATAAGAATATTTTAAAATTTTATTTTGTTAAAATCAGCACCATAATCATTATACCACTAAAACATGTACCGACATCCTCTTCACGTTCTGAAGAGAACCCCGTACCCATTAATTGTACGGGGTTCTCTTCAGAACATCTGTCAAAAAATCAAACCAAATGATAAGTTCGCAGAGAACATACAATAAATCTAGTGAACGAATTCAAAAATTCGCCTGAAATCAAAGTGATGCCATATAAAAAAATAAATCAGTGTGGAATTTTATAAAATTAATAGGAACATTTTAGGCGACGCGACGGGACATTTTCATGTAGTGACGTCACGAGCCCAAATAATGGATTTATTTATTTAAAAATAAAAAAAACTGTACATTTCTAAAAAAATTTACTAACATTTTCGTAATCTTAGTAAAAAACTCTATCCACACGATTTTTTCCAAGTCGTTATGAAGTCCATGCAAGTGGCCTATTCTTAGTTTTAACATAATCCATAATCGTATTGACAGCCCATTCCTCTTGGAATGTTATGGCTTATACGTGCCTGAAAATTTCAGCCGTAGTCGTCGACACGACTTGTTCAAAATACCATACGGCAGAACAGATGTTCTAGCACAGCATAGCATGACAAGAGGAATGGTGCTGTTGAACGAAATATCGGAAACACTAGATATATATAACTCTTCTTTAGATAGCCTTAAGATTTTTTTGTATAATAATCATCTTCCTAGGTGTTAAGACTGTCAAAATGAGAAAATTGTACAGTAATTGGATAAAAAATCTGTTGTACAATTAAAAAAAAAAAAAATATATATATATATATTCATGGATTAATGTGAAGAAAAGCTCGTTGAATATTTCTCTGTCATTGCCGCGCGTTGATGTCTTTTTTTAACGCTTTCCTCGATAACCTTTTCATTCAATCTTTCATTTTCTTTTGCCTGTAATGCTTTCGATCCTCGATTATTTTCATTTATTGCTGCTATTTTGCTCGAGTTGTTTTAATGGAAACGAAATAATTCTGATCAGTGCTCGTCTTGAGAGAATATTGATGTTTGCTAGATAGTTTACTTGTCATTTAGTTAGTATTCCTGTTGTTGTACGTAAATGTTCTCAGTCTCGTCCTCGTAAAAGACCACCACTTAGAATCGAAACGTGGCTTGACATGACTTTATCCTTGTTTGGTTATCAGATCTGAAAAGCCAGGTACTTCCCCGCCTTCTCTTACTCACACAATTAAGACGCACAACACGCTCGTACATACTTTAATAATTGTGGAAGTCTCTTGTGCGTCATTTGGGACTCTTGTGTGGTATTCAAAATCCAAATCCAATACTGCGACCCAATAATGTACGCGCTTCCTTTCGACATGCATTTATCTATACCCCAAAAACATAATATTTCGATAATTTAAGAGAAAAAGTTTATTTATTAAAAAAGTTAGCCGGTGCCTGATCTTTATTTCTAAAATAATAATAATAATAATTGGATAATTTGTACAGCGCCGTTTTTATGAAAAACTAGCTGGTCCCGGCATGCGTTGCTATGCCATTTAATAAAGAAATTGTTTCTCCTTGCGTGTCCTTTCCTATTCGTCCCGTTCCCACTCCGCCTCCTCCACCTGCCCTCTCCCCACATTACTCTCCCTTCCCCCCTTCCCCATCTCTCCCTCCTTCCCGCTTTCCATACATTCAGTTTTCAAACCTCGCGTGCCACCAATAGCAACTGTTTTATACAAATTTCATAATGCCAGAGCTCACCGAAAGTTTTATAAAAACCTTGTCCTGACAATAACGAACACACATAAAAAAAAAAAAATATCCAATTTGGTGCGATCGAAAGTTATGCGCTTAGCAACACATTCAGCGATTCATTTTTATATAGTAGATCACCTTAAGAGCATGTACAATTTATTAAAAATTCTTAGGCTCTATCTAATTTTACTATTTACAAATAGATACAGAAAACATACTTACCTGGCAGGTCACTTCCAATAAACACCTTTAATTAGAAAATTTATGCTTGGAGAAGATTAGGCTTTGCACGCGGAGGACATTATATTTAAAACACTAGACGTCGCGCGTCGCATGATTTTACATTATTGCTATCCCTGTCACTATGAGTATTACATTTATGAAAAATTAGTGGCTAAAGTAGTATTTATTTAGAAAGACTGAAAATATTTTCAGTCAATAAATATTTAAGGCTGAAGAATTTTTATGAAATGACCTTTACAAACGCTTTCAAATAAGATTTTTTTTTCTACAAATTAGTTATTTACAATGTCGCGGGCAGTGTAGGTAAAGGTGAAAGATTTTTGAGTTTATGGATACGACTGCCTGAAAAGGTGAGTTTTAAGTCTCTCTGTAAAGTGTAAAATTCTCAACTATATCTAGAATTTATCATTATGGGTATGTTGTACGCGTGGTTATGTACAATGTACAATTGTATAGTTTAAGTTAAGTACAATTCGCATATTACAATTGTTATTTTCACACACACATTTGTGAAAGGCCGGCGCCAAGGCGATTGCGCTATATACATTATCAGTTTAGATAATATAGTAGGCGGTTACTATAGCCCCAGATTTAAACATAAAATGTGTATTTGAAGATTATGCTTTTATCTCTGCGTCTCATAGTAAATGTGTGTGTGCTTGTTGTGTCAGAATGAAGATAAGACTAGTTTGTTTATTCAATCAATTTTAATGAGAATCGTGAATATTCACAATTTTCAAACGAAAATTATGATTTCATCGTAAAATCAAAATTAACAAAATTTTTTACATTCCTAATGAAAATCTTATTTTTTTCTGTTATTAGTTCTTAATTAGAAACGATTTTTTAAATATTTTTACGTGCAATATTGATACTTTCTCCTCACACCTCGACCATATTCTTTAGATAGTTTAGAAGACTCCAGATACTAATATCTACAGCCTGTATGTCGGACGAATATCTACAGCTCATGTGTTGAACTAATATCTACGAACTTCCGAGTGTTGACTAATATCTACACAGCTAAGGTCGGACGAATATCTATGACGGTCCCAGTGTTGACTAATATCTACAGAGCGTAGGTTGAACTAATATCTTCAGAGCGTAGGTTGAACTAATATCTTCAGAGCGTAGGTTGGTCTAATCAGCTAAATGTGTCCAATAGTCCGATATTAGGGATTTTTACGTACATACTTACATAAATTAAGTTTTTTAAACTGCATACGCAATATTACGTTATTATTTGCTATACATTATAGCAAATCCAACCTCTGCCAGTGTTGTAGATATTCGTCAACACTTTGGTTCACATAGATATTAGTCAGCAGTTTGAGCTGTAGATATTCGTCAACACTTTGGTTCTCATAGATATTAGTCAACAGTTTGAGCTGTAGATATTCGTCAATACTTTGCTTCTCATAGATATTCGATTTTTTCAGTTTTTGGAATTCCTGTAGATATTAGTAGACGCCTCCGTTTAGAATATTGCTTTAAAATTCAAATAAATGGAATATTTGTGAACGTAACCGACAACTAAAAACTGATTTTGAAAGGTGATGACATGTGTTTCATAATTTTAATTTAAAGATTTTCGAAAATTG
The DNA here is from genome assembly GCA_917880885.1 of Limnephilus marmoratus. Lineage (NCBI taxonomy): Eukaryota > Metazoa > Arthropoda > Insecta > Trichoptera > Limnephilidae > Limnephilus > Limnephilus marmoratus. Next base: position 39,451,653 of record OU862923.1, on the reverse strand, counting down.
AATTTTGATTCAACAGTCATTGTTTTGCAAAATGTCATTCTCAAATTGTGACATTTTTGACAGTTTAGGAAAAGTTTTTGTAATGAATATTTATTTATTTACTAGCTTTTTCCCGCGGCTTTGCTCGCATGGTGTAAGGGGGGTTCCCACTCCGCCTTTCCACCTCCCCCCCTCCCTCCCTCCCTCCCTCCCCCCTTCCCCCTCCCCCTCCCACCCCCTCTCCTCCCCCATCTCTTCCTCCCTCCCGCTTTCGATACATTCAGTTTTCAAATCTTGCGTGCCACCAATAGCAATTTTTTTATACAAATTTCATAATGCCAGAACTCACCGAAAGTTTTATAAAAACCTTGTCTTGACAATAACGAACACACAAAAAAAAAGAATTTTCCAATTTGGTGTAGTCGTTCGAAAGTTATGCGCTTAGCAACACATTCAGCGATTCATTTTTACATATATGTAAGATTTCCGGGAAATCGACAGTTTACATTTTTCCAGTTTGTAATGTTTGTATAGCCGAAATAAAACCAATTTTGGGTTTCCTCCTTGTGACTATATCTCTGATTAAACAGCATAATAAAAAATTAGAAATACTTAATAAAATTTATAATAAAAGAGTATGAGACCAAAAATTTTATATAACAAAAGATTAAGTATATAAAACTAAAATTTACATAAAACATAAAAATATCAATACGTTGGAAACCGTAAGAAGCCAGGTTGTACATATATAAATCAAATCATAACAGAATTATAGGTATAGACGATAGAAACATAAGAAACATAGACACAACGTATTTCATGAAACATCAGATAAATACTCTTTTGTGTATCCCTTATATTTGGTAAGTTCGGAATTGAAAATGTCCACCTTGGATAAATAATACAGTTTAAAAACCTTTTCAGAAGTATTGACAAAGTACTTTTCAAGTATTTTTTTTAAATATAAAATTTTTAAAGCAAACTTTAAAAATTTGAAAAATGCACACCTTAGGTTTTTGTAATGTGGTGCTGGAGAAAGATGCTAACGATTCCAGGGGATGATAACGTATATACTATATTTGTCTAATAAAATGTTTGTGTTTTCATTTTTTCGTTATAGTAATTTTAGTTAGAAAAAACGTGAATTATTGTGGCCTTAAATCCAAATTAAGTTTTGTTTGAAAAATGACGTGCAGTCGTTCCTCTCGAGTCTATACACCGTGAAGGGGTCATTTTAATACCAAATGAATAAGTTAATGTATAGCGATGTGTATACAATATTGATTTTTATTTCTAAGAATCAAGTAGCTAGTAAGAATTATTTTACCGAATGTCCTCATTGGCGTTTGCAATTATTCATACATAAAGTGTATGCAGTTATTTAGTAACACATTTAATTCCAAGTAGGATGTAAGTGACCAACAATGAATAGAGGCTAGTATTGAATTATGCATGCACAAACTGTATATTAAAATTCCCTTGACTGATTCAAGTCACTTAACTAATTCGTAATATATTTTCAGGGAACTTAAAATATTTCTAGGAATATGCCGAGTCAGACATTTGCAACTCTTTTGCAAGTACACCCCTCAGGTCTCGTCCATATTTTGTCAAAGGGTCAAAATATTTCCACTCTGCAATAAAATTCAAATAATTTGAATATTTCTGAACATGTTCGAAAATTAAAATCTGTTTTTGAAAGGTGATAAAATATACCTTTTCAAATTTTATAAATCGAAATAAACTTTAATTTTTTGCATGCAAATTTAAAAGGTTTTAGAAATGGCTCACCTTAAAAAATAAAAACATGTATTGTTTTAATCAAATGTATTATATATCGTTATCGTCAACGCACTTTTTGCGCGTTTCATCTTAAAATAATTAATAAAAAATTCACTATGTTGCACCATTTTTTTTCAAATTGCGTTAAAAAACTTTAGTGTCATGAAGGTGTTCAAAAATTGTTGTGGCTTCATAAAGGTGTACAAAAAACATTTGAATTATTTTGTAGTTAACTTTAAATTTGAATATAAAGCGTGGTGTTTTCTCTTTCTAACACCGTTTATACAGGGTGCGGCAGCATAACTTCCTTTTTTTAAATGCACGCTATTAAGTCGGTTGATGTCGTAGCGGAGCGCTAGTGATCTCGTTCGAGAGGCGGAACTTTAAAGTTTTGTCCCGACACAGTTTAGTCACCATCATGCATTGGAACAATGAGAAGCGCACGTTTGCCGTTGAAGCCTACTTTTAGAATGGATGTTCTGTGATCGCAACCCAGCGCGCCTTTCGGAATCACTTTAATTTAGCGTCTGTCCCGGACCGAAAATCAATTGTTATATGGGTCTCTACGTTCAGACAAACTGCAAGTGTGACAAGAGTCACACTTGCAGTTAGAACTGGAGTCCCTTGTCCCATTAGATCACCGAGCATTGATGGCTGTTTTGAGGGAACACTTCGCAGAGCGCCTCATCTCAATTAGGGGTGATTTGGAGTGGCCGGCCCGCTCTTCCGATTTCTCCCCTTGCGATTTTTTTCTATGGGTTTTTTGAAATCCCGTGTTTATGTGAACCGTCCAAGGACCCTACAAGATTTGAAGACCAACATCCAGGAAGAAATTGCCAGGATAACGCATGATGTGCTGGCAAGAGTCATGACTAGGGCTCGGATAAATATGTATTCAAAAATTCAAAATATGTACATATAATATGGACTAAAAAATGTAAAATATGGAAAAATATGGAGTATAAAATAAGAATATCTTTCATATTAAACAATGTTTATTGTGAAAAATTACTATGCAGTAACAGTTAGGTACATTAAAACAATTATAAAAAGATAGCGAAATGTTCAGGTAATTCAAATAAAAAAATTAGATTTTATTCATCTTCCTCTAAATCTGTCTTATTAAATTGATTGCAGTCCACAATCACATGCTTTTTTAAATTATCGAAATTAAAACTTTGTCGATTTGGTCTAAATATAGCCTTCTATTGGCTGAAAGATCTTTCCACGTCACGTGATGTAATGGGAGCATTTTTAAAGACGCCTAGTTCCGAAATTGTGTAAGGCACGTCTGCAGTACCCTCAAAGCTTCCGCTCAGAACTTTATTAATTGTTTTTAGGGTGTCAAATCCTTTATTTTTGTCTAAAATATACTTTACTTGATACGCAAAGGTTGTTTATCCTTGGCCATTTTGAAATTAAACTGATAGGTACCTAGACAGTAGTAGTAGGTGACTCGAGTACGTAAAAATAAAAAAACGAGCAAACAACAGCAAGCAAGTAGAGAAAGAAAATCAAAAATCAAATTGCGACGAATAATACGCGAGAGAAATAAAACACTCGCGGCCGTGTGTGGTGGCGAGAATGCAAACACATTAAATTATTAAATGATATCAATTTTTGTGAACTAACTCATGTTTTATGATATGAAAATCGAAAATATGGATAATTGTGATATTTTTTGTAAAATATGGACTTAACCATGAAATATGGAAAAATATGGAAAATAAAAATTAGTTTTTCATAATCTATACATGATAATCTAGGTAGAGAACACATACGTGACCGAAAATCGTGTAAATTAAAAATATGTTTTTACATATTAATCCGGGCCCTAGTCATGTCGAACGCCAGAAATGGGTTTACTCGTATGGAGAATGGGGAACGTCACCTACCTGATTTGATCTTCAAAAATTAAGTAAAACAAAACTTTAGACATGTGCCTACATTATAAAAAACAAATAAAAAATTCTGATTCATCCAATGGGTTTTATTAAGTTTTGAAAAAAGGAAGTTATGCTGCCGCACCCTCTATCTTATTTCTAACCATGGTAGTAAAGGACACAACGATTTATATGAGACCTATAATATAAATTGTTCCAAATTAAAAAAAAACATAATTAGCAAGTTGTTACAGTAAAATTAATCGGATAATATGACAGTTCTTTAAAAATACCAAAGCAATATAATATTGTTTTCACGGACATATGAATATATCTGGACCTGCCCTAAGTGATAAAAACGTATTATTTCCCCCTCCACATGGCGCCGGCTGTAGCTCCTCCTTGGAACCGGCTCGCTCCATGGGGAGGGGATATAGCCTCGCTTGAATCTAAAATGTGTGACGTCATCATTCTTGGCGTGAACAGCGAGAAGCTGACATCCATACATTTAACGAAATAACGGCAGCTTGTGCTATACAATATATCTACGTATAAATGTGCACATAGCGAATGTGGGCGATACTCCAATGTGCTCGTCGCTGGTTTACAGGGGTAAGTAAATTATGAAACATTTGTAAAAGTGTTTTAACTAAACACGGCATCAAAATATTAATATGTGTATTGGCGCGAGTCTTTTTGGGGCGAGCATTTGGCCTTAGCAAATATGTTTTGAACGTGGCAAGCAATTCGCGCTCCCATGTAAAAAGGTCTATTCATTCAAAGCAGATTTTGCTTTTAAGAACTAAATGGTGATATTGTAATGCGAGATGCCTATATACTGTCAGATTGATTGTTCAACGAATGACAGTCATCTTTCCCCTCTTCGCTCTCCATAGTATGGTTTTACCCCTCATCTGTAACTGCTTGTCTATCCATTTGGATGTCTATGATTGTTTTCAATTTTTTGTATGTATTATGTAAGGTTATCTAAACGAATAATTTACCCATCTAACTTATGTATCCGTCTCTCAATTACCAGACTCTAATTAAATAAATATGTTTTATCATAATTAACTCTTAATTATTAATTTTTCGTATGTCACTTGGAAATGAAGTCTGATGGACGATATCTTCTTTAACCTTTTAAATACAATATTAATAATTATGATATAATTACCCACTTCATAAATATATTATATTTTTGCCTATCGCATATAAATAATTAACTATTAATTTATTAAAACTTTTCATAATTTGATCTTTTGACAACGATTACGTCATAAGTATTGACGAATTCCCACAATGATTATTATTATTATTTCCTTACCAGTGGCATTTAAAAAATATTTTTGTTTTTAGCTTGTATTTTATAATCTCAATTAACTTAATCTTTTCACAATAAAAACATGTAGATTTGTTATAGACCACTTTAATTTTGTTCACACTACCGGTTTCAGAAGCTCCCTTCCTTCGTCAGGAAAATATTAGAACTGACCTACGATACAGAATATTGACAGACAGATACATAAATTTTAGATGTTTGAGAGGGAGATTTTCAAAGGGCAAGGGGTAACTATGGGATTTCCGGGAAGAACAGGGCGGTTTTTTGGAAATATGACTAGAATAGGGCCAAAAGATAAATTAATTTGGTTATTCAAAATACTGAGTTATCTAATTTTTTGCTTTTATTGTTGCGGTGAAGAATTTTAACCCCTGTCGCAGTGGCGGCTCGTGACTTTTGGGTGTGCAAGGGGTCTAATATTAAAAAATGGCATCATGGAAGTTGTATGCGAAAAAATTTTTTTTTTTTTTTTTCAAAAATCGGTGTTTTGTATGAAGATTTTTCAGGAAATCGGTGCGGCGCACCGCCAAACTGAAGCTTTCTGAAATTTTTCATACAAAAAACTGATTTAAAAAAAAAAAAAATTCGGCTTTTTTTAATATCAGCACTCTAGCACACCCAAAAGTCAAGAGCCGCCACTGCCCCTGTGTCATTATTAAAAATGATGTTGAAATGAGGTGATTTGCAATCAATTTGCATCAATCTTTTCAGTTTTTTTTCTAACAAAACCGTTTTTTAGTTGTATCTACAAATACGAATAATTATTGCCCTTGAAATTTTAAATTTGCAATTTACCGCTTGTATTTCCTGCTCTCCTTGTAGATTTATTGCATTTCTAGTCCTGTTTCTCTCTTATTGAAGGTCCAATCTCGTCTGATACAACTGAAGCATTCAATTATTCTTACAGATATTTCTTATTCGTCTTTTCACATTACACGGTCAAGTAATCCAGTTATCTGTAGGTATACCTATGTAAGAGTCATAGTTGCTGCATTTCCCTGACATAATCTGTTTAAATTTATAAAAAATTATCGATTCACCGTCGCCGGTATAATCACTGATTATTTCCACGGAGATTAAGCAAGCAAATGGCAGCGAGCGGCCCCTGGGTTGGGTTGGCATACGAAGTTTCCTAATTAAGTCGGACGTCGCGCGCCTGAATCTCGCATTTTCGCTAAAATATCATCCGGCGCGTTATAATATGACATCACAAAAGCAAATAACCAATTCATATACAGACATTAGGAATCCTAGACGCCGATACAATGCAGTCACCGGGATTACACGAGCATAAAGACGGTGTTTTATGATACTCCACATTGTATCGGCTCGCGAACCTGTCTCCGGGGCTACGTGACAGCGAGCATGCCTTCTCAAATTATTTACAACTGCGTAATACTTCCTCAACTTTATGCACTCCTGTTTTCGATTCATTAGATTTCATGTTGTTTGATTTTGGGGTGTTACGCGTTTGTACTGCTACCTCCCCTCCCTCTTAAGCCAACGTATTGGACAGTCTGGCATGTTACAAGTTTCACGTTTTTTAGTTCTTTACTATGAAAAAATATTCACTTCTTTTACCGAATCTTTAGATTTTCTATTGCTATTAATACTGTCCAAAACGTTAGATTTGGACATCATTGCGGATTCATCAGGGTGGACATGTGTATGAGTAGATGGTAGTTCAAATGTTATGCCATTGGCAATCAAATACAGATAGGTGTCGTTGTTTTCTAAATTAATGATATTTCAGTGTTTATTTTTATGATTTGTCTCAATCATGTTGCAATCTCGTTTGTACAATCTGCGATCATGCTGCCAATTTCTGATTTCTATTTACGGCGTTATTAAATCAACATTTAATCACACTTATCTCAAATTGCCTTGTTTTCCATTTATCAGTTGTAATTTCCTACATTTGTTTTCCCCATCAGCACCTTGCAGATGGCCACTTATCGATTTTCCCACGATACGAGAAGTTGGTACATTAAACGTACAAATTGCTGACGCATCTCTGCTTATATATTTTGATAGCGCATCCGTAAAAATGCATTCATTCAATTAACAGGATATTCGCGTCTCCTCGGTGAGGTGAGCAATGTCTGTGATGACTCACCTTGGAATTGATACCTTCAGGCCACCAGTGGTTTCTTTTATTGGAGGCATCGCTTATCGGGGTTAATCTCGGTCACCATTTTATTTTCAGGCAATATTTTTAGCTCATTAGCAAGTTGGCTTTTATTATGAATCAACCCTTTTTTCATAGTCTTCTTTCATTGTTTCTCCCCTGCTGAGTTGTGATTACACAATCTTGCTACGATCATCTTCACTGCCGCATTCATTTTATATCCACGCCTAATTTGGTGGAAAGCAGGGAGTTAAATCCTTTAATTGTTTGCTTATTTTCCCTCTTCTTGATTTCTCAATGTTTATCAAATCAATAAAAACGCTCCATGCAAAACGGCACGTCTACCTGTGCCTCTTTTATTAACCAACCAACCCTTTTCTGCCCTAACGAAGGTGCTTATAGTCAGTCTATGGAATCTTAAAGCTAAGGTCCATCGGGATTTTGAGTTGACCTGTTCTCATATTTTGGTCTTATGGTATATTTGCGTTCTACGTTCTTCCAGAATCGTTAAAACCTCACGTAGTCATAATAACCAAGTACATGCAGTAATTCTGCATAGTTTCATTTATTTAAAACGTTTTCATATGATTGAGCTTTTAATTATAAGGCCAACATTGACATTCAGTCAGAGCCGGTGATGCCATGTCACAAAATAAAAAAAAAAACAAGTTTCTGGGGTAAAAAAAGGTTTTACCATGTTTTTAAGGATAAAAAACACGCTTTTTCGTAAATGAAAATTTAAATACGAAAACAACGTTACCTAATTGATTTACCTGCTCTATTAAAACAATAATTTTATAATTTTCCTCTGAATAATAGGATTTTTTTTTAAACTCTTAAAATGCTTATTTTTAAACGACTTCAAAAAGGAGGAGGTTCTCAATTCGACTGTATTTTTTTTTTTTTTTTTTTTTGTTTTTTTATGTTTGTTAGCTCAGAACTTTCGACTGGGTGAACCGATATTGATGATTCTTTTTTTATTTGAAAGCTGGTGCTTCCCGTGTGGTCCCATTTTAATTTAGTCTAGTTCTGACAATGGCATCCATGAGAAAACCATATTAGTCTTAAATTTGCATTAAGTATGTGCGCGACAAATGGACGAATAACTCAATATCACGCTAACCGATTTCAATGATTCTTTTTTTATTGGAAAGGATGTATTTCAAGGATAGATTGATGAGAGTTTGGTTAGGTTCTGATTATCGGATCCATTACAAAGTAACGGAACTCTTCAATTCTTAGGAGCAAATTAACGAAACTCGGCCGAATACCTTAATTTGACCCTAATGTCGTTATGGTCAAATTGTGTCTGTCTCATATGAGCAGCACGTTTAGTAGATCTACCCATATTCAGACAAATTAGTGTACTTCAGATTCACTAAAAATCAAAAAATAAACAAAAATTTTAACAAAACAAAAAAACGACTTCAAAAATGCACTAAAAAGTAAAAAAATTATTTCGTATTCTTCTACAACTTCATAATCGACTTACTTTTTCTACTCATCAATATGTAGGTACGATTGTTAGGAGTCGGTGTCAGCAAAGGTACCCGGCCCAGCGCGGCGTGTTTACTTGACAGCTCCCCTCACGCCGCAGCCCCGCTCTCGCCTCGTCAAGTCGCTTGTGCGACACAAGCACATCTCATCTATAACTATGTATGTAGTTACAAACCTACCATGACTGACACCGATTCCAAAAATGACAATCGTACCTACATATTGATGAATAGAAAAAGTAAGTCGATTATGAAGTTGTAGAAGAATACGAAATTATTTTTTTACTTTTTAGTGCATTTTTGAAGTCGTTTTTTTATTTGTTAAAATTTTTGTTTATTTAGAACTCCATTTGAAATTAAACAGTAGTTTAAAAATATAAAAAAATCTTTTTCAGTTAGAAAATGAGGCAGTGTCGAGAAAATTGTTGACATGGGAGAGAAAAAATTCTTTATTCTTTTACATTTTACAGCAATTAGGTACCTAATTAATGTTACGTGATATAAATTCACATTTTATTAATGTACTTGTATTCATATTATTAATTGACAAATATAATAATTAGATAAAGAGATATTGCGAACACGTACCGAAGTTCAAGAACCAAAGGATTCCCCCCACGCTAAAAAATCGACATGTTTTTTTTTTTCAAAAAACCATTAATAAATTACCCAAAAAACCACTAAAACTAGGTAAAAACATTGATATACTTTTTTTTAAATTATCTAACTTAAGAAAATTTCTTAATCTAATAAATGTAAAAATACATTTCCTAATGCTCTTAACAAGTTCACTTAAGGGCCCGCAACCCGGATTTGTACCGATTTATTATATATTTCCCTTAAACACGGTAAGTTTTAAAGCTCTTGAAAAAATATCTGTTATTCTTGAAGATAATATCTAGACTTAGCCCGCGCCGAAACGCAAATTATATAAAATTCCCTCGATAGAAAAAAATCGCAAAGTATGCTCCAAAAATTATTATTAACACGTTTGTTTCAGTTATTTTACAAGTTATATGTATGAAAAATTTCACAGTGTTTCTTTAAATGTTGTTTAAGATAATGCCCTCGAGATTTTTGCTCTATTCTAAACGAGTCGTGTTTTAATAAACATTTTCGCAATTTTCGCATCGATTTGTCGCTGTAAATTTTAGCGCTCTCCTCTAACATTTGTAATTTCGTATCTCTCCATCTTCTTCTTTTCGGGCCCGGTTACAGAACCTTAAGATCTATTTTGAGTAGTTATTGATTACTACGTCACTTGATTTTACTTTTTGACTTAATGCTTCTATAAATTTCTCGACGACAAACTCACGTACCAAACATGAAAAAAACCAAAGCAAATCTTTCGTAAACTTTAACCTTTCCATACTCGTATTTGTAGCCATGCACTCGTGCAAATAATTTTTAACGAACTAAAATTACATCATTTTTTCATGAACCATTTATTATAAACTCGGGATGAAAGTGAAAGGGGGCCTTTTTGGTCCGGAGCTCTGTATAGCTCTGAGCTCTGAGCTGCCATTATATCAAAAATCATGGCGAGCCATTGGTTTTTGATAGTTCAGTATTCCCTTTTAGTTGATTATGGGTTTGTGATTTCTTTATCCCATCGTACGGAATATCATGAAAAGTCATGGAAACCATCAATAACAATTATAATTCTCTCTCGGTCAGCTGAGCTCTTTCCGAGCCATTGTTTCCGAAATGCGGAATACTTCCGATTCGATCATTTATCACGGGGGGACCGTTCCGGTTGGTTGATTTGAATTTATGTTCCTATTCTCGACCGACTACATTCGCTGCAGATTTATGCTATCATAAATTAGTTCACGCATTACTGCAGCATAATGTACTTTTTTTATATCTGACTCTTGGCAGTGTCCCCAAGTATTACGGAAAATTTAAAAATAAATGATCCATTGAAGGTTTTTGAAAATTTGCCTTTGAACTAATGCATCAAAAATAATTTCGGATGTGCGTGTGTCTTGCGTAACTCTGGTTCAATAATATTCAATTTGGGAACCATTTATTGGATTACCAACATCTCTGCCGTAGGTTACCTATCAGGGGTACTCGGGTTCATGGGGCGAATTTTGTCCTGATCTTGGCGGCGGATGCGTCTGCCCACCAACTACGATAGACCAGATCGGGAGAGACTGGTTGAGGGAAATCTTTCAGAACTATCTAACGCCGCCTTGCACCGCAGTGGGTGGGATAGATGTATACGTCCATACTCCTGGTCACTGACCCCCAGATTGATTAATTTCCACCCCTGATACCCTTTTCCTTCCCAGAACTTCCTCTCCTTCGTTTCCTAAAAATATTGACATACAGCATCCCCAAAGACGACATAGGCCCTGAGGGGAATTATTTCCTCTCCTTCCTCCTTCACCTACTCCATTCTACCGTGTGCAGCTAACGTAAAACAAAACAAACAAAAAACTCAAAATCAACCAATTTTGTGAAGAATAATACTTTAACAGAAAATTATTTTAATTATCTTTTTCAAAATTGGAACTGATTTGTCAAAAATTTGGACTATCCTATTAATTTTGGGAGCAGGCATGTTTTTCGAAATCAATTGTTCGAATTTCAGTTTTTCGAAAGACTAATTTTTCGAACAGCAATTGGCCGAAAGACATATTTTTCGAATTTGTCAATCAACTTTTAAAATATGTATTTCACTTGCTTATGACTTATGACAAACGAGATACTCTGTTAGGTTAGGTTAGTTGATATTGTCCATCCTATAATAAAATAGATTGGGAAAAATTGCAATTCGGTCAATTTAACTAGATAGACCCTTTAATTTTTTACGGGTCTTTTTTTTACATTAACTCCACACAGGAGGCCCTGAGGAAAATAATTTCCCTCAGGGCCTATGTCATCTGGGATGCTGTGTGGAGGGTCTGCGCTAGTTTTATGATATTCGGTGTAACGTCAGCACGGCAAGAGGAAATTCGGAGTTCGAATCCCTGTAGCGCCTGAAATCGTTTTCCTAATTAACCCAACTTCAAATTATTAATAATAAACACTATTCGGGTTAAATGTCGATAAGTATGAATAAAATAATAATTTTAATTCGCCTAACAAAGCAATACGTTGGGTTTGGTGTCTTGTAGAATAAAGAATGAAGGAATCCCGTTTACGTAACTTTCATTCAACCTCTCGAGTAGCGGCGGTACGTCTCCGTCTCGAGCTTATAATCGGGCACGTGTCCGCTGCCCGCGTGCCCGAGCGACGCGCCCGTGCCCGATTTCACGGTCCCCTTCCCATTGTTGCTTCGCGGGGATCAAAGGTAAGCGATGGCCGGCGCTGGCCATTGTGGATGTTGGAATTGTTGTAAACCGTGGCATTGATGATTTATACTTTATTATAATGGTATAATGTATAGAAGTGAGATGCCTCATCCATTAAAAAAAACCGTGTAGATACTTAGGTACCCTAATATCAAGTGTATTTTAGGCACCTTTACAAACCGATAAACAATATGATAAAAAAAATTGCGTGTGGTAGATTTTGAAATTGCGACTTCTTCTATCCAATACCTAAAAAATATACCCGTAAAAAACTATTTTTGAAGTAAAAACTTGTTTAGCACCGTTGTGATTTGAAACTCGATGAAACGAAAAATAGCGACACTAAAAAAAGACAAACACTATGGGATTTAGCCTGCGAGAGATTGAGATAGTATAATCGGTCTCCTCTTTGTGCGGTGCTTCGTGGTCTATCGGTCTCCTCTTTATGCGGTGCTTCATATTCTCCCCACCCTTGTCTACTTTAGTTTTCTGAAGGTTTCACTTCTACCGCGTGTGAATTGCACACTTTGTTTTTTTAATCTCTGAATAAAGTGGTTGTGATTATCTATGCCCCACGAAAACCTTTAAGTTACTCGTAGATCTCTCTATCTCCGCGAGATGTCGCTAGTTTCCCTTTTCGACGGGACCGCTTGTTTCATCAATCGTCATTTGTTTTCGCACTCCTGTAAAATTATTATACTTACGATCCTTTTCTACGGGATGTGTGTTATACATATTTATATATTACGAGAATTCACTTCTAAAGCCCAAAACTTCGACATCTAAAAAACTAATTTCACTGTCGTTATTAACTCTTTAAATAATATTTTTTTTCAAGATGATGCAATCTCATTTAGAATAAAATTAATAACTCCCCCACTTTGATGAATTTATATTAATTAGGTCGGGGGTACACTGAGGCCCCAAACCAACTCCTTCCACAGGATTGTCTGATTGTGCACAATGTTAAATAAATTAACACAACGTTTCTGTTAATGTGCGTGAAAACTATCTTAGTGGCTAGAAACTATCAAGCCACCAAAGGCGTACCGCTGATAACTCATTCCCCCTTTCTTATAAACTACGCATGTTACATAAAGAGGACGTTACAGCGGATCTCTCAGCGGCTGGAATATAATAACGCTTCAGCGTGAGATGTGGGCATAAAGTGACACTTGACAATATTGACCTTATTCGATGCCGGCATTTGTTTTGACAAATGAATGACGACACGTCGTCGTCTTGTGCCGCATAATCTCTCGCCTAGTGCTTCTCGGCCGCGTGGGCTTCATCAGCCCAGGGGCACCACTCGCCGCGTGAGATCACAAGATGCTTAGGAATCTTGATCAGTGCCACCAACATAGCTTTCAATACATTGAAGACAAGCTGAAGAAATTAAAAGCCACCTCCTAGGTGTTCAATAGATTGAAGATCCGGTGAAAGAAAACCGATGGATTTAAAAGCAACATGATTGAGGTTTCCTCAAGGCCCGACCTCAATTCCATTTCTAATTCTTATACTCACGGCATACTTTGAAGATTGAATACCTGGTGGTACAGAAATGGGAAGATCTTTTTGATTCTGCCTTCGCATAGAGTCTATATAAATATTTTAAATGATGCGTATTACATGTTAATCCTCTCCAAAATCTCTATTACAATACATAATTTCATCGTGACCCTTTTGGGAAACGAAACATACTTATTTTGATGTCTGCATTATGTCCATTGTTTTAAATTATGTCCTCTGCGTGCAAACTATATCTGAATTTCTCTAATAAACAATAAACAGTATTAATGCTAAGTGACCTATCTGTATCGAGTGGTCCTGTATATTATCTGCCTGCACCTACATAACTTAAAATAAAAATATATACACAATTTAAAGCGGCATCACGTTAATTTAAGGGTCGACCGAGACATGTTTTTCGTTCTCGGCCGAGACCGAGACCGAGAATAAATTAAAATCTCGGCCGAGACCGAGAGCCGAGACCGAGAATAGATAAATTGAGAAAAAAAATGAAAATGCGCTATTTTGGCATAATATAGTATATTTAAGAATGTAATAATAATTTGTTTTAAGGCGCCGCATCCGCGCTCAAAAAGAAGAAGATGGAGAAATATGTAATTAGGAATGTTAGAGGAGCGCGCTAATATTTAAAGCGACAAAATCGAAAATATTTAATAAAACACGACATTATTTAAAGAAACATTTTGAATTTTTTTCACAATTATAACTTGTAAAATAACTGAAGCAAACGTTTTTAAAATAATTTTTGGAGCGTACTTTGCGATTTTTTTTCTATCGAGGGAATTGCAAATAATTTGCGTTTCGGCGTGGAAGGCGTCTAGATATTATCATTATGGTTATAAGTAAAACCCGCCTCGCTGCCAGCCGACCAATCACAATCGACAGCTCTCTCACGCACTGACACCAAGTGACAAATGTGAACGCGTGCGGTAGATTTGAATCCCATTATCCTATACCGTACCTACTTACAACGGTCTCGGTTATGGCCGAGAATCTCGGCGATTTTTCGCCGAGAACCGAGACAGAGTTCTCGGTAGAATTTGTAGCCGAGAATGCCGAGACCGAGACCGAGATCTCGGTCGACCCTTACGTTAATTGGTAAAATACATTCATTGTATGTATAGTTTTGTATTAGTGATCGACAAACCGGTGGATGTCATTAGTTGTTATAAAAATTTGTCTAGTATGTAGTTAGTAATAAGAAGTTAGAGCATTAAATAAATATGTATATATATATACAGCTCCCTTTAGGTGTATATATAACCTAAACGGCGCTATCCAAACCATCCTAAATTATTGTTTTTGTGGCAGAAGCTGATTTCAGTATTTTGAATTAATTCCATTCTTTGGCGTGGAAAGGCAAATTTTGTGACACTAGTGGAGCTTCAATCTTCAGTTTCTGAATTTATTCGGACCATACATAAAATAAGAATATAATTAGAAGTATTAATTTAAAACCACTTGAAGATTTCAAAATTTTAAGAATCTCATATTACGCTGGAGAATCTTAGCCCTGTCATACCGCCCACATATTGTTAAAGCTCTTAATTCGTAGGCAGTAAGAACCAGCGTACCAAGAAAACATTGGCTTTGATCTAAGTATAATGGTTTCCAGAACTCAAGTCTCAGCAAATAAAACAGAAAAACATATTCAGCCGGAAGGGTTATTCTTTCTTCAAGACCCGAGGTACATAAATCATCTTTTAAACTTTAAACGAACCCAGTGAACAAAAATCACATTACAAATACTGCTCTCTTTCTCTATGGATAGGTAGGTACTATTTGCCCCTAATTACGTTAATTGTAGGTTACCCCGTTTACCAAAATTCAACTCCAAATTGCATCCTACCCTTTGTTTCAAAGACCAGGGTTGGATTTAGTTTATAATACGGTTGCATTCATTTAATTATTGTGGTCCCGTATGTTCGGATGTTTGTCAGCTTGATCAGAGCACCGTAAACCTTTTTCTACTCCTGCTTTTGTATTTTATTGTTATGAATGAACGCAAAATTTTTTTTAAATCTTAACCGGGGAAGATCTAATTTGGTGCTTTTAGCTCCTGCCTAAGAATTTATCTTAGATATTATTAGTAACACAATCGAAGATTCTATCTAAGGGAACGTACCCATACTACGTGACACGTTTAGGGGGGGGGGTCTTCAAAATGTCACGCTCCATACAAATGAGCGGCGGTTTGCTTAGGTTTTTGGTCACCGGGGGGGGGGGGGTTAAAAATTGCAAAAAGTTGGTCACGTAGTATGGGTACGTTCCCTAACCGGCGAACATACCTTGACCTAATGACCCTGTATACCTGTATAAAATCTGCAACAACGTTATCGACTGTCCTGACTTACTCAAACTAATTAATTTTAAAATACCACCCAGAACAACTAGGCTTAACCACTTATTCCACATTAACCGGACACGTACAAATGCTGGTGTCAGGGATCCAATCAGAAGAATGTGCGAATTGTTTAATAAAAACCACAACCTTAAGGATTCCGATATATTTTTTGATACTTATAGCACTTTTGGTAGAAAATTGAAGGCTGTTTTCCTATAAAAAAAAAAAGAAAACTTATATATCATTCACTATACTTTTTATGTGCTTCTTTTTAAACAATTTTCGATTATTAATTATGACTTATTTTTAAACATGTATAAAAAATGTATTTGAAAATCTTTATTTATCAAGTCAATCAGTGAGAAATAGTTGGGGTGCAGGCGAATTCTCAAGTTATTGTTCATAATATTGTTTTGTTAATTATTGTCTGTATCTGTGTTTTTTCCTTAAATAAAATAAAAAAATAAAAAAAGAACAGGAATCGAATCTGAATTAATGACAAATTATAAAACTATTCGAATTCAATTCAGGCCTTTTTGATATACCAAGAAAAACCCACTCAACGGTGTTGTTTTCATTGTCTTTTGCGGAATTCTTTTTGTAATAATTGATTGACCAATGTCCATGTATCCAAAAATTTAATATAAATCATTTGATCCACCCGCTGGCAATATGACACACGATGAATCCTTCTACGTAAAATTTGATCAAAAGAATATTGGACCAATTAATCTCCGATGTTTTGGTATAAAATAATTACCTGATCGTCCCACGATGGCTGTCTTCGATTACCTTCGTCTCAATGCAACTCTGGACCCTTGATCCCTTTGGACAGGTAAGCAGACAGTTGGTAACGTGTGTTTATTTAAATAACAAGCGGGGATATTACGTGGAAATATCCCCCGACTCGTTCTTCTCAAATTGGTCCGAGACGAGGCCTATTCGTGATGCTGTTGTTTTTTCTTTGCCGTTGTTTGTGTATAAACATTGTTTTGGGTATCTCATTTCAGTATTTCCATAATTATTTAGTACCGCCCCCTCGTGTATGTTCATCATACTCATTTTCATTATAATGGAGTTTAAAGAATAAGGCAGTATGCTTAAGCCAAAAGGTCACGATTTGTTTCAATTTTCGTTAGCTTACTATTTGATTTTATATTCTACTTCTTGATGTGTTATAAATCAGCCAGTGATTTACGGAAAACCATTTTGTGTACCATATGTATCAAATAAAGAAACCACATTCTTACTTTGGTAAATCAATTTATTCCAAACAATTCGGAGTATTGCAAATTCCCATTAGGGAACGTACCCATATTACGTGACCCGTTTAGGGGGGAGGGGGATCTTCAAAATACCACCCTTGGTCACAATGGGGGGGCGGGGGCATAGGTTTTTATCACGTAGTCAATCTATAATTCTTTTTATATTTTTTCCTCTTGTAATTATAAGTATGCATGCACTCTTGACGTCACGCAGCAAGCGCCGTATTAATAAAGACAAATATAAGCCAAATAATTTTTTTTAAACTTTTCGTTAGCAAGAAATGATTCAAAACCATATTCATGATTTACTACGTGAAAACTGTAGGTCTTGGAATATAAAACACGTGGTCACCGAGGGGCCAGGGGGGGTTGAAAATTGCAAAAGTGGGTCACGTAGTATGGGTACGTTCCCTTACCTATCTGCTGTCTGCGCACGTGCATTTTTATCCTCCATTTCTCTTCCGCAAATTGCTGATTTTTTTATTAAAACTCTAGCTATGGAAGGTATTGTCCAAGTACGGAGTGAATAAGTATCTCATACAGGCAATTGCGTCTCTGTATGAGGGAAGCGTTGCATGTGTTAGGGTGAACGGCGATTTTACGGGGTGGTTTGACATCACAAGAGGTGTTAAACAAGGCTGCGTAATGTCGCCGTGGTTATTCAATCTATATATGGATAATTGTATGCAAGAATTGAAAGAGATGGGATTGGGTGCGAAATTGAGTAATCTGGAAGTATGTTGCCTGTTGTATGCTGATGATGCGGTGCTGATATCTAACAGTATGGAAGATCTACAGTCTCTCGTGTCAAGAATGAACGAAGTATGTATGAAGAATGAGTTAATGATGAATGTAAGTAAGTCTAAAGTCATGGTGTTTGAAAGAGAGAGTACGAAAACAGTATGCAATATAGTTGTGAATGATGAATACTTGGAGCAGGTGGATGAGTTTGTTTATTTGGGAAGTATGTTTACGAGAGATGGGAAGGCTGATAGAGATATTGAAAGAAGGGTGAATGCAGGTAACTCTATTAATGGAGGACTGAACGCCGTTGGCACGAACAAAAAACTGTCCAAAGACGCGAAACTAGCCGTCCATAATGGAGTACTGGTACCTACCCTGATGTATGGCAGTGAGGCATGGAACTGGCAGAGGAAGGATGAAAGTAGGCTGAACGCTGTAGAAATGAGATCCCTGAGGCGTATGTGTGGTAAAACCATGTATGATCGTGTGAGAAATGTGGAAATCCGCAAAGAATGCAAGGCTGATGTAAGCGTGATGAGTAAGATCAAGAAAGGAACGCTCCGATGGTTTGGGCATGTAGAGCGAATGAACGAGGAAAGGAGTGTAAGGAGAATATATGACGCAAATTGTGAATGGTAGAAGAAGTCGAGGACGCCCAAGAAAGACACGGCACGACCAAGTGAATCAGATACTTGAGTCGGGCCATGTCAAGAGTCAGAATAATAGAAGAGAATGTATGAGACGTTGTATGAATGTAAATGAGGCAAGGAATGTGTGCCAAGACCGGGATGTTTGGCGGTCCGTCCTCTCTGCCTACCCCTGCGGGGAAACGGCGTGATGGTTAGTTAGTTAGTTAGTTAGTTAAGACAGACTGCATAAAAATGGTGTCATTGTTGGCAACCCCTCAAATATAAACTGACTATTTCACTAATTGCCGCATTTTCGGTGTCCAGATAATTTCGTTGAAAAGTTAACCCCCTCATTAATTCATTTCTTTATTAAATTCTTTTTAATAACAGTTCCCCACGCGAAGCCGCAATCAGCGCTCCTTTCCTGTCATGTGTTTACCAATAAAATGCTTATTTGGCCCCACGTTGGCGCCAGACATTGTTGACTCAATCCAAACCACAATACGGCGGCAGATGTTTTCGCATTGTTATAAATGTTTTTTGTACATACGAAGCTCGTTAACTCGGATGTATTCATCAAAGATCGGAATAACGTGCGGAAATTTTTATGCACCTTTTCCTTACATAGTCTTTTATAGACCGGGATCACATCAGACAACTTGACGAAGCTATGCGGTCAAAAATCTTACAGTCAAGTGCGTAGGCAAAGGTATTGTCCTGCCGATGAGAGCTTCGGTGAAACGGCGGCATAATACTCAAGGCTTACATTTTAATTAATTCCGACGAATTCGTAACTATAATACCTTTTTTTTCAAACCGAAACCCACGGATGTAAGTTATTTATATTTAAGATTCATAAAAACAGTACCGGAACATTAAAATATTTTACGAAAAACGGTTTGAAATTTTCATAAAATGTTTTTCAACTATAAATTTAGCGGTAGGCATAAGATTTTATTTTTTCCACTTTCGGAGGGATTCGTTTAGAACATCTGAAATTTTAGTAATAGGTATGGTTATCAGAATTAATAAAAATAAGCTCCGCGGAAAGATCAAAGTTCCAGGACTGCTAGAGCGAATTCACCAGTAGGTCCGTCCAATACACATATTTGTGTGCACGCTTTCTTCACTTATGTCCGATTCCGACTATATTTTAGGGTATTATTTTATGTGTCGCCTTAAATTAAACGAAAATTATTTCTTTAGATGCGTCATTTATGACAAAGAATGAAACGTTACAAGAAAACTATCAGTGGAAGGAATTTATATTATTTCTTGTCATCGTCATCATTCTTGGCTCTACAACCCCTGGTGGGTCTTGGCCTCAAGAATCTTCCTCCACTCATCTCGATTTTGTGCTAGCTCTCTCCAGTTTAGAAACTTCAAGATAGATTTGTCTTTGAGGACGTTGTTGCTCCATCTTAATCTTGGCCTTCCCAGACTCTTTCGCCCTATCGTTGAGTTCAGCAGTGACTTTGATGCTTGAAGCTCGGTCATTCTCTCCACATAACCCAGCCACCGAAGTCTTTCCAGTTTTATTTTTTTTGCGTTTAGCTCCACACAGCAGGCCCTGAGGAAAAGAATTATAGAGCTCATTGTTGTAACATTAGCGCCAAAATCCATTTTCTAGAACCGGTCCGAAGATACGCCTCAAAATTTTCCTTCCAAAAACGTCCTGCTCGCTCATTCCCTTAGTTAATACCAACGTCTCAGCTGCGTACGTGAGCACTGGTCTAATAAGTTTTGTACACTAATGTCACTAATATCTTGGTGTTTCTGGGCAGCAGTCTGGATTTTATCTGCTTTTTCTTGTAGTAGATATAAATGGTTAGATAGGATTATGGATAGACAACGGTAGGAATTATTTATTTTTTTATGTAATTCTCCGCACATTATGGTTGCTTTATCGCAATTTTCTCATGCATTTTAATGAAGATATCTGTCTGTTCGACCGGCATCACAATTTCTCGAGGAAGGACAGCTGTTGTTGTTTTGATTTCAAGTGTTATTTTCTGAGAGAGAGATTTAATCCAATGCAAAAACATTGCGAGTATAAAATATTTTTTTTATCCACATTATACAATAAATAAATTTTCAAAACCAAAATACATAAATTTGCATTTTTTTACCTTAGCTCCACACAGCAGGCCCTGAGGAAAAGAATTTCCCTCGGAGCCTATGTCGTTTTTGGGAATGCTGTGTGGGGGGGTATTTTTAGGGGAAGGAAGGAGAGGATGATATGGGAAGGACAAAGGTAGGAATCTGGGGGTCGGTGGGTCCAGGAGTGACGGACTTACAAGTCTATTTCCCACGCACGGCGATGGGTTGAGAGAGCCTGGATGGAGAGGTCAAAAGGCCTGCCTCAACCAGTCTCTCCCTATCCGGCCCGCCACGCAGTAGGTGGGCAAATGCATCCACCACCAAGACCTAGACAAATCTCACCAAATGAACCCGGGTACCAGCGAACCGCTTGGGGTGACCTGGTGACTTGGGATGACGGGAGTGTTGGTTATCCAATAATACCCGCCTCTCGCAATGTATCTTCTTAAGTATTATTTAGCAGCAGTAGCCTATGATGGTTTAATTGACGCAAAATATATTTTAGTTATCGCTGATAAAAGTAGTATTGATCCATTCAATTAGAAAAAAGCTGGGTACCGTGTGACATAAAATTGTAGATAAAATTGATAAATTATTCAAGATTGCTGAACATACCTATCCCTTTGTCTGAGCTATCAGCATTAGCATAATTTGATTAAGTCCATTACCGCGGGCTACTTGCAGGGCCAGGTAACTGGTTTAGCCCTGCACAGCGCACACTGCTGGTGTTTTGGGTTTGCTTGTTGTCTGGTGGTTGGTTGCTTGCCGTCCGAGACTAGAGATTCCAGTAGTACCTCATGGCATTGCCGCTGCCGCCAGACACCCTACAGCACCTGAAGCAGATGCGGTCTAGACAATGGTCTGAGGTCTGTTGTACTGGCTACTGGCCAGGTGATACCATTATTAATGTTATATTTTGCTTGATCGTCAATATCACTTTTTCAACATAAATTATGCACATATAAAAACAGTTTTTTTGCGTGATTTGATTCATATTTAAGAATTTAGTGGACTAAAAACGGTATCCGTGCAAAGTTTCCTTTTTTGTGGAGGCCCGCGTAGCAAATCTCAAGTTTCGCCTTATTCGTTTAATTTATTTTAAACGCACGTTTCCAGTAATTATAACCAATAATAAACATACATTCTACATATGCAGTTAAATAATTCAATTGTGACACGTTATTTCATAGCAGAATCATTTTTCCGAGTGCCATTAAATGGTAAGTTAGTTCTGCATCCCGGAACAACAACAAATAAACTCTATTTTATAATAAAGATATGGCCGTTCAAGAAGATTGTGCTTTTATCAGCTCTCTAGTTTTCCTTCCATCAATAGTGTAATTCAGTACATAGTTTGATTAAGCATAAGGCGAGGGTTTGGCTCCATAGCATGGCCCCTCTGGGCCTCTGGCATTCCAAGAGTCTTTCATTTTAAAAACATCTTCATGTCAAAACTATTGTTGTTTCAGCATTTTCTACAGCTCTGATATCAGTTCTTCTAATTATTAGCAAACCCCCTTAGATTTTATCTGTTTCTCGCTGCCCTTCAGGATTCTGATTGTTTTGTATCAGTCATTACATGACAGAAGGGTACTGGTAAAGTCTCCTAGGCAGACAGTTCTTTTTTGCAAGGCGTGCAATTATTTGATTATTTTGATAACAGTTTAATAATGGCAGCAGGGCAGTAACAGTTGTCAAGGTATCCTGACACCCGATCAAATCAGCTGTGATAGCCCCGCAACGCCCCGTGGCAATTAAATGTAGATTGTTAAGTCAGGTGAAAAGTGAAGCGGGTTGCGGACCCTCGCGAGCAGGCAGCAGACATCAGACAGCAGACAGCAGGCAGCAGGCAGCAGACATCAGACAGCAGACCAGCCGCGGCGCTGCTGGGGTCATTGTTTCCCTCGCGGTGGCGCCTGCCTCAGCCGTGAATCAACACCTGAACGGGTTTAGTCGGTTTAGTCCTTGGATTGTTTAACTGTTGGAGACAGCAATACGATGGATACATTAATGGAATTAAGAAGACTTGAGAGGTCCCACGAAAAGACGAAAATCCAAACCAACGACGGTGTTAGGAAACTTCATACACGTCAAGAATCTATTTTTTTTTTAATAAAACGAAGCTACATTATTTATCTAATTATTATGAACAAATCTAGAACCTCCAGTGTGCCTGCATACACTTTGTTGGTGTACATATTTACACTCGATAACAAAATATACAAGTTGACGGCCTCCGTGGTCGAGGGTAAAGCTCTTGACTCGCAATCCAAATCTAAAGATAAACAAAAAGTGAAAAGTTGTGAATAAAAATATTAGCATTTTAAAAACAATCGTAAGATAGATAGGCCAGTTTAACTCACTATGAAAGGGCTGTCTCATCGTGTGTATGAGTTATAATTTGTTTGCGAGCAAACGAATCAAACGTTTAGGGGGCATACATTAATTACGTGTACTCAAAAGGGGGGGGGGGGGGGTCCAGCAAAATCTCACGTCACTTGAAAATAATATACGAAGTGGCCCAAATTTATCTCACCAAGGGGGGGGGGTCTAGATTGGAAGAAAAACTGCTCACGTAATTAATGTATGCCCCCTTACCCCTAAAATCAGCTCATCCAGAGTTTTCATGAAGACATCTGAACTGAAGAAAAAGGGCGAAACTCCTAAGACTGGGTGATACTGATAACTGATTACGAAGAATACTAGAAATGCCTTCTATATAGATTTCACTGACTTAACACCTTTTGATTTCTAGCCCGCGCTCTGTCTGTTACAACTCGCCAGATATCGTATATCGCCATCCTTTTTGAATTTCGTAATGATTAGATATTAACCCTTTGGAATAACAAGGTTCCATCTGTCGCGGTAATGTCATGCGATAATGGGATCTACATTAAGCTACTTTAAAGTTCATTATCGCATGATGTTACCCCGACAGATGGAACCTTGTTATTCCAAAGGGTCGATATGGCAGCCAATATGCCATCTTGTCTTATTCTTAGCAATTATTTCAAGGCTTTCTGTAAATTACTTTGTGATGTAGAAACAGTTGCGCTGGCGAAAACCATTGGCGGAAACCATTCCAGACAGAAAAGATTGGCCAAATTTCATGACGACAGAACTTAACGTTGTGGAGTTTTTGCCGCTTCTGGTTTATAGTGTGTTATAGGAAAAATACGCGTTTTCTATTGATTGGACAGTCATCGTGTAAAAATAAGAAGGAATAAGAAAAAATTAAGTAACCGGACACAAAAAAGAGCTGATGACCTTGAAACGCCTGAACAGATTTTCATGAATTGTAGCTAATCTAGATCACGTCAGCTTTCAAACCAAAATAACCGCATCATAATCGGTCCGTTCGTTTAGGAGCTACGATGCCACTGACAGACACCCACAGTCAAACTGTTATACTCGTAAGTTCCTTATGCATCGGGGGTTAAAAACATTTGTATAATAATGGTGAATTATTTTCCCATTTGGTCTCTAGTATGTTGACATGTTGTGCTTGTATTGTTTTGTATTTATAATACTTATATAGTGCAATTGCGTGGATTGACTAGATGATCATTTGGGTAAGTGTGTGAAAGGGTTTAGTTTTTCCTGTGGGGAAAATTTAACCCGGACATTTAAATCTGGATAATAATATAAGTTAAGTTATAATAATGTATGCAGGGGAAGTGCAATGCAATACATTCCATATTTTAAAATAACAAAAAGAGATAAATAATAAGTTAAGGTAAAAAAGTAAATAACAACACATAAATTAAATAAAATAAACGAATAAGCATGAAAAATGAAACTGAAAAAAATGATGATATATCAAACACTAAAATGATCGTAAATAGCCGTTTACGGAGGGTATTTCATCGTCTCCCGTCTCCAGAGGGTCATCAGGGGAGATTCCATCCAGGCAGTCATGGCGGTGATGATCGCGTTTAGAGTTTTTGTATCGTATAGAGTTTTCATCGCAATAATCGATTAAAATTATAATTAAGCAATTTTTTCTAAATACTAATATATTGTAACACAACCAATGTAGTTCTTTCTTCATTGTTTTAGTCTAGACTGCATCAGGCAGCTGATTCCAATAGGTACAAATACATAATCAAGATCAGAGACGTCTTCAATGGCCGGTCCATACTTTGTATACAGAATAGTGGCCTGATCATTGAACCTTGGCAGTAAAGCTATCGTGTAATTTAATTATTATTAATACCTCCTCTTTGAGAGTACCGATCTTTGCGAATGGACCGTCGACAAAGAGGCGTTTTATCGTTGTTAGTGAGGATTAGAAGTTGTGTAAAGTGTGTCCGAGGAAATATAATATAATGACTGTTTTGAACTCTTGCACCTAATCAACTTTATAGTACCAAATCGAGCAACCAAGCTAAATATATTATTGTGCCACATTTATTCCGGGACTAACTACCACATGCATGCACCTATTTTTCGCCACAAATTGGAAACGAATGCACCTCAAATAACGACATATTTAACAAAAGTTTACACTATTTAAGAGCTACCTGAATGATATTTTTAGAAGCATCGCGTAGGAGCGTATATTGAAATATAACGAGATATGCTATGATGGCCGCCCGACTGTCGGCGGACTACGGTATAATGGTCCAAGTTTGAATACGGAATTTAGTTGATTTTTTTAAGGTGTGCAGCAGTATTGGTTAACAATATCGGCGACACCAGGAAGCACAGTCCCACCCAGTAAAAACAGCCGATAGCAAATCTCTTGTATTTAAATATCTTTGCATAGGAGCTTTTGCATATATTCTTATATTGTTCATTTTTTAATTAAATCTATATTATTATTTTTATGCCATCTGCAATTTAAAAACTGGTTCCGTTTTTTTCTTTCTCTTTTCTTTCATTTCTTATCTTTTCTTTGTACATTTAAGAACATAAGCACGAGCCAAGCCGCGAATTATGGCTAAGGAATGAAGCATTCAAAGCAACCACAAATGGTATTTCGCGCCCATAATTCGTGGTTCGGCTCGTATGTGTATACGCAGTCTTATACATTATCATATATTTTTTTTGTATTGTGTTTTGTTATCTAATCATTTAAAACTCTTGTTGTCTCTATCATGTAGTACATTTTGTAATACATACATAAAAGCATGTAAAAGCCTATCAACACTTTTATAATTAATAAATAAATAAAATATTTTGAAATCCAACTTAGAAATACGGTTTGATGACATTAATTATAATTTTTATAATATATACTAGCTGATCCGGCGAACTTCGTACCGCCTCAGAATCAAAAACTGTTGTCAACTTATTAGCTGAATTGATCTAAATTGTTTCTCCCTGCGTATCCTTTCCCCTCTCGCGTTCCCTCTCCCCACTCCACTTCTCCCCTTCCCCCGTCCCGCTAGTCCCCTTCCTGAGTTCCTTTCCCCCCTCCCCCCTCCCCCCCCCCTCTCCCCACCCCTGCCCCATCCCCCCTCCCCCGGTTCACAGTTCAATATTTTACCCCTTACAATATTGCTGCAGTTCTTTCAAAATAGGAGAATTCGTTCCATACAAAATGTATGGGGAAAATAATTTTCTTCGGAGTGGAACACCCTTTTCTTTTAGGGGTATGAAAAATAGATGTTGGTCGATTCTCAGACCTACCAGATAAGCACACAAAATTTCATTAAAATTGGTCCAGCCGTTTCGGAGGAGTATAGTAACAAACACCGTGACACGATAATTTTATATATTAGATATATATGTCGGCGACCGATCATAAAAACAGGCAGATCATGATGCGCCTAGCTACTTCGTGAAGTGTCTCAGGCGCATCTTGATCGGCCTGATTTTACGATTTGCCTGCGACATCTATAAATAGACAAGTGATTTTTAACTTTTGTTCGGGGTTGTCAATCGAAACAAAAAAACTAAGAAAGAGCCTATATCAGCATCCCCAAAGATAACATAGACCCCGAGGAAAAATATTTAGTTCTGGGCTTCCTGTGTAGAGGAAAATTAGGAAAAGAAGAATTAGAGATGCTGGATCTGACCGGATTTAGTGGACGTTTCAAAGTTACCTTATATCTCTCGATAGAAATGACACTTCGGGCTGAAAATAGTTTCATTGGTCTGGAAATTTGAGATAGAAAAATAATTGTGCATATTTCATAACGCCTGTATGAAATACTAAATTAGAAACTATCAATTTATTCCTTTTGTTGCGTGATAGCTTTTCAAGCTTTTCGAAAGTTTTTCAAGAAAGACATACATTGTCGGGTTACCAATTAGCTGACAATATTTTAATTACTCCTACAGTCCTACTTCCATCAATAAGTGGAAAATGTTACTGCTTTGATGTGCATTGATAGAGGATTTAGCTAGTAGCAGAGGATCGAACCCGCGACGCCAGCGTGGAAACCCGACGAGTTCTCCGTTCAGTTACTGTCAAAGGAATCTTCTGCTCTATGATAAAAAAAGTTAAGATTTAAAAAAAATATATTGTTGCAAAGTAGTACCATGCAAATATTGAAGTGGTAGTTACTCACGAATTCAAGGTAATTTTTATTAATATGTTAATAAATTTTATTCATTTTTCCTTATTGTTGGAAAATACGTGTAGGTTTTACCCGCTTGGCGCCGGTTTTGAGTCAACATTTGCACAGCGAACAGGCCTAAGTCTGGAGGCCTAGTCTAGACCGTTGACTAGGCCTGAATAGCAGGGGGATACAAGTCATTAATCACCAGGGCCAGGGAAGAAAATAATGTGAGAATCGTGTATATAACACTGGTAAAATAGTATTAAATGCGGAGGAAAGTAAAAAATGCTCAATCATGAGAAAAAAAATCAATAATAATTTAAATTTTATTTGTTAATTTACATCGTAAAGGTACTTGCTTACCTTCCTCTTATCTATCTTATTCCCCTCCTCACTTCATACAATAACACACCTACCCTAATTTAAAATGAAATTTTAAATTTAAATTTAATTTAATTTTTCTTTAAAATGTTATTATTTTTTTTTCTCTTAGTTTTTCACTTAATTTTATTTATGTTTTAATTTTAATTTATATGCTTATATGTTTTATTTTTTATATTTGTAAAGAACACTTGATTATATGTATTTCAAAATTAGAATTTTTATTTCTATTTTTCTTTAAAATATGATTTTTTTCTCTCTTTATTTTTCACTTACTTTTAAGTATTTTTTAAATTTTTATTTAGTATGTTTAATCATCTGTAAAATAGTATTTATTAAATCCTATTTAAAATATTAAATGTATCTACGACTACCACAACACGTGCATGCCTAGTGTGTTAGCCAAAAAAAAAAAACAAATATCTGTAATCTGTAACTAATAAAATTTTTATGAAATAAAAAAAAAAATTGAGGATGTCCTAGTCTAATAGAAATTACTAAGTAAAAATATTGGAATCAACTTTAATGTCTGACCGAAAATCAATTTGAAAACATTGTTTCTTGCTCTTCTGTAAAATTATTATAAAAACAGTTATATACCTATAATCTATTACTATAACATTACCTGTATGTACTTTGAATCATACGTACCTCAGATGATGCATTTAATATAATATTGTGATAATTAATGCAATAAATTAAGTAACTGAATCAGAAACTCGTTCCGCGAAAATCTTCGTCTCGTCGCTGCAGACATTTTAAAACCTTGGCGACTTTTTCAACCGAGAAATACTCGGAATATGTTACTAAGGTCTTTAAACAACTTGTTCATCATTCGAAAGTTCTCTCAGCGTATAAAAATATCACTGTACTGTTTCAAGACTAGATTGCGTATGCTAGGAATGCGACTTTTATGACGTTCCCATAAAAGACGTTGTTTGATTGGTTTGTTATTGCATTCTTGACCCCTGTGCTTCTTCTGTTCCCCTGGTACCATGAACTGAATCTTCACATATACCTATACTGGAGATTTATTATTTTATTTATACTTAAAGTAGATCCACTTCATTTGGTCTAATATAAAGATACATTTTAATTTACACTTTGGTTATTTCTAATACTTATTACATTTTTATAGGCTTAATCTGGCTACATTCCTAATTTCACGCTGTACTTTTGAATGCCTTTATACAGTAAGGAATACTATGTTTAGATTTGTTCAATATTTTTAGTAAAAAAAAATCTTTCGGTCTTCTAGGTATGTGTGGAAGTCTTTATTATAATGTAGTTTTTCTCTAACGTATGTTGGTAGTAAATTGTAAAAAAGTTTGTAGATAAAAATTAAAATGATATGAAAAAAAACACTCATCCAAGAGTTTTCTTTTTTGGATATATTCATTACACTTCAAAATTTGTCTCATTTGCTCTTATTTCAAGCATTTTCTGTATTGATATATATTTATTACTCTTCAAAGTTTATCTCACGGCTGTTATTCCATTATTTATTATACTTCAAATTTTGTCTCATTGCTCTATTGTATTCATTACACTTCAAAATTAGTCTAATTTGCTCTTATTCCAAGAATATTCTGTATTGGTTTATATTTATTATTACACTTCAAAGTTTATCTCTTGGCTCTTACTCCAAGCATTTTCTGAATTGGTTTATATTTATTAATACTTCAAATTTTGTCTCATTGCTCTAATTCCAAGCATTTTCTGAGTTGGTTTATTTTTACTACGTTTCAAAATTTGTCTCATTGCTCTATTCTTGATTATTTTGAGATTTTTAAGCTAGTTTCAATACCAAGGTGGAGAATTAAACTAGGATATTAGAATACTAATTCCCTAGATAGGATCTTCACGCATACTAATCGGTATCGATATTATAATTTGTTAGTTATATTAATTTAACTTTTGTACCTACGAAGGAAAGATTCTTTCGAAATCGGTCGACATATTTAATGTAGTTGTGAAAACAAATGATTTCGTTTCCAATTAAAATTATATGCTAATTAATGCTATTTATAATATTTTACGACGTGTTTGACTTACCAACTCCTTATGGGAAGTAGCTGGTTCGTTTAAAATAAAATATCATCGCAATGTTCTTAACGATTAATTCCCTTTTTGATATCCTCTGTGGCTCCGGCGAGCCTCAAATATGTCCATAAACGACCGAATAAAAAGGCCCCAACAAAAAGAGGAACGAAGGCAGTGACGTAGGAGCCCTGAAACAATGCGGCGGCTGACAAGTCAATCGGGCGACCAGGGAATGAGGGAATGATGACCAGGTAAGGCGGTAAGGCCGCGGGGGGCGCGCCGGGGAGGTCCACCGGGGCTGGCGACGGCCAGACGGCGCGCACCAGCTAACCGACGAAGGTATTAAATATAAAACAACACAGCCGTTGGTACACCTACGCACACGTATCGACTCCTGGTAGAATCTTTTTTATTTCCAGAACCTCTTCTTCGTATGGGAGCGAGTATCACCTATGCTCACTTATCGACTCCTGGTAGAATCCTTTCCAGAACATTTCGTTTGTATGGGAGCGTAGATTTGTATCCCTTTCAGACATGAATTACAACTAGCGATGTTAACATGTATTATTGTAAAATTATTAAATGTGTTTTGGGTATGCGACTGAAGTAAAACTTTTGCTCCATCTATATGATAGGAAGAGGGGAAGAAAATGTGCGCGCGCACTGCTCTCTCTTGCTCCTACAGTGTGATACAGACAATAGGCCTGCACTGTGTCTTAGATATACGAAACGTAACTGGCTATGAGAGAAAGAGATAAAGATAATGTGTGCTCGCACCTCTCTCTCTTGCCCCTATAGTAATATACGAAACGTAACTCTCTCTCCTTCTATCTTCACTAACTTATATCTCCCTCTCAACTACCGTTCGCCTCGCTTTTCGTAACGCTCTCGTCACGCATTCGCCAGCTTACTCTCCAAGTAAAGCGTGCGTAAAGAAGTTTTACTTCAAAAACATTTGGTCTCTAAGGGAATCATGCACTGCATATCTACAAAAATTACAATATTGTATTATTTTTGGTTTTATGGAAATATGTTAATTCCTTGATAACTGTATTTCTACTCCCAATAATTCTTATTTGATTATATGTATTTATGTTTTAATATGTATCTATGTGTTCGATTACGTACACGTATGCGAATACCTGTGTGCATGTATGTGCGCATATGCGTGTATGTTTGTATGTACTTATAAGTGTGTATGTATGTACATATATGTAAAAAATGTATGTGTGTGTAAGTTTATGTATATATTTATATGTACCCGCCTCGGAACAGACTTAGTCTAGTGAGGCGGGCTACTAACTTGTTTGTATAAGATATTATTATTACAATAAACGCCCGGGTTGCCGGCATTAAAAAAAAAATAAGTTCTATAAAATAGACATACATAAAAATAAAAAAAATATATCAAAATTTAGGTTAAGCACAAGCGTCACCAGCTAGCAAACGAAATCATAATTTGCTCTAGATATGGAGGAAAAATTCTCAAAATCTATGTAGAATGTTCAAATACATATGTATAAATACTGTCCCAAAAGGTTTTACATCGAGACCCTCTGGAGTGATGTTTGATAAATGCCAAGAATTGATTGATTTAGGATGTCTCAATCATCGCAATCGTTATATGAAAAAAAAAACAAGTTGCGTACATAACTCTGTCCTTCTTCAAAAAATGGCCAGAAAAATCAAACCCCCACAGCTGAATCGGTACCTATTTTTGCCGACATGAAAAACCCACTTATACTGAACGTTCTTTTATTGAGATTCATGCAGTATTCAATTTATTTTCCGCAGAATCTAACATGATGATGCGATTCCCAGGCTGTAGTATATGTATCAGATATGCAACCAGAACGAGGTTTTTTCTATATTTGCCCTATCAATTTTGCATCGGTCCTTTTTTTATCGGCTTCTGATTATACCATATAAAAATAATGTGCATATAAAACATGCCCTTGTACAGCAACTTATGTATGTACGTTTATATTTATATTATGAAGTTGCCTGTTTTCTCAGGCGTTTTGCGAACACCTTGTTAGCATTTAATTGGACACAACGGCGTCTGGTTTGTTGCATGACACCTCTGTTCTGTTACGGACCTCCTAGGTGTCTGTAATTAGTCCTTGTCCGCAGAAAAAATATGACGTTTGGAGTAGGCCTTACCTCCTTATTACCTGTGCGGCTCTCTGCGTTAAAACTTCCTTTTAATTGGCGTGATAAATGCGCCTTGTTCCTTGGGTGGAATATTATACTAAATGATACATGTTATGTCTGTTATTTATTGCCATGCATACTTGGGAATCTTTATTGAAATCTCCTAGAATTGAACTCTTGACCGTTGGGTCAGTAGATAACGCAGGATGTCAGCTACCATGTTGGTAACATTATCTATTGTTGTCCATTATAATGTTTATTGTTTTTATCTATTTTTATGTAAGGATCGTGCGACCGGCGTATAGTATAATAGATAATAATAATTTGTAGAGCTCCGTTTTTATAAAAAATCACCTCACGAGCGTTGTACAATTTATTGTGAATTCTTTTATTATCTAATGTAATTTCATTATTTATAGATACAGAAAACATATTTACCTGGTAGGTCACTTCTGATAAACACAGTTTTATTAGAAAGTTTCTGCACAGCGACCTTTAGGTTATTTTTCACAAAAACCGCTCTATACAGATCATCCAAATGTCGTTATTGTAGAAAACACGATTTTGCACGCAGAGGAAACTATTCTAAAAACATTGGACATTGCATAATTTTCCTTTTGCCATCCTCCATTTGAGAAGATTTGTGGCAAAAGTGATAATTATTTTGAAAGACTGGCGAATTTAGGACTGAAGGAGTATGAAAGATATGACACGAGAGAGCGAGCAATAAAAGAGTATGAACCATTGTCCAGTGTCTCTTCATTCTCTGTTAATTACATACAGTATATCGTTGCTTCCACTGCAAAATTACCTAACTGCAAAAATGTACTTTTACAGGAAAGCGAAAAAACCTTCCCATTTTAAAATTAGACAATTTTTTTTATTTTAATAAAACAAGTATCTCATGAATATTTTTTTAATTTTTTTTATTTGGTCAAAATATATTTTTTTTAAACAGTGTAGTGGCAGTGTTATATAAGGATTTTTGCTTTGAAAAAAATTGTCACTTATGGAATTTTGCACGTTAAATTTACTACCTAGTAGTATTTCCAGAACAAAATATTTACATAATATTCGTTTAATAACACTAAAGTGACGAAAATAAAATAAATCAACAACAAGTAAACAAAAAAATTAAGAACGTAGACGTTTTAGGTCTATTAAAAAATAATCATTGGTGATTTATTTATTTATTTGTGTATTACAGATTGTGTGTCCATTTACAATACACATGTGGCACAAACTACACATTTATGGGAAAATAAAAGAAACGTTTGTTTTTTTTTTACATGATCTCCACACAGGAGACCCTGAGGAAAATTATTTCCCTCAGGGCCTATGTCATCTTTTGGGATGCTGTGTGGAGGGTTTTTTAAGGAAAGGAAGGAGAGGAGAGTTCTGAGAAGGAAAAGGGTTTAAGGGGTGGGTGGGAATCTGGGGTTCAGTGTGTCCTGGTCATCCGCCTCCAAGACCTAGACAAACCTCACTCCATGAACCCGGGCATCGCTGCAAAATCACCAAACGTAGCGAACCACTTGGGTGACCTATGGCAGAGGTGTTGGTTATCCAAAAAGGTTCCCGGGGCGGCGGTACCCATTCTCGCCTCCAAAATTGTATACGTTAAATAGTAACATGAGATACATGGTTATTAATAGCGGGTAATGAGTGGCACTTAAATGAATCTTGAATTCTTCAAGGCTACTTGTTAAAGATGTCAACAGTTTTGGAAGCATTATTTAACAGCACCATACCTCGTATCATGCTATGCCGAGCCATTACGTCCGTTCTGCTATGTGGGATATATAGAAGATCGTGGCACCGTCCCTGGCTGTAGTTGTTCGGCACATACAACTTATAAAATTCCAGGAGGCATGGGCTATCTATTAAATTATTAATGATTTTAATCACTCCTTGCAGTAATGGCGTACAAAATAATATAAAAAATAACAATGTTCTTTAACACTTAAAATAATATTTATGAAAAAGTTAATCATAAAACTCCAAACTGAATTTCGGAAGGACACTTTTCAAATCCTGGAGGTGTTTGAATTTTTCTGGTTTAATTTATATCTTTCTCTTATTCAGCCAGCTGTGCTGGTTGAGCATAGTCGTTGGTTGAAACTGGTGACTTTAATAATGGCTTCCACAAATCATTATAATTAAGTTTAAAGTTAAATCTACCAGCCGAATATTACAAGCATCTTAAATCTGCTACTGTTGGGTCACCTCACTATGTCATTAACATCTTCATAATTCAAAAAATATTCGTAACTTAAATACTGAACCATAAAGGGTTGAATAATTCTAGTTTCTCTGCATTCTCCCACATAATTGGTTGGTAAATAGATTTCCTTATTTTTAAGTTTTCGTTCAACTAAACTATGGCAGCCATCTACTTCCATTTGGGTATGACCCTTTTCTAAATAGTTATGAACTATTTCTATACTTATGTGAATTAAACTTAATCTAAGTATGTAGTGCATTTGAAAGAATTGTATTTTTGTTTTGATTGCCACAACCCAACCATCTGTGTACAAAACTATTTTTTTTTTGTTGCTGCTATGTATGATTCTAAAAATTTCACAAGTATTGTAGAAAATATATTGGCTGTCAAACCCCCCTACAGTTCACTTTGGGTGGTAAAGTCTATTTTAAATTATAATTTCGGAGTTTGAATGCAGCACCAACACAACACGTCAAATCTCTCAAATTAAAATGGCAGTTAGATAATTTTGCAGGCCCAAATGAGAAGCTGTCGGATAGGTAATTTTGTATTTGAATTTTTTTTTTAAAACCATATTTTTATTAGTTGTATAATTTTGGTCATAATTGCAGACAAAATTGCATCATTAGTCCAAAAAGAGAAAATTGTCAGTTAGGTAATTTTGCGGTGGAAGCAACGATATTGGTTACTATTCGATCATCAGTAAAAACCCCGAAAAAGGGCGTTAATAAATAAATAAATAAATAAATATCAATTCGTAGTATAAATAATAATTTTATAAAGATATTGATCGAACATTGCTCTCAATCTTACCTGACTTTAAAAAACATCGCTAAACCAAAATTTTTAATATATATTTTTTCCATTAATTAATTGGCGTTTGGTACTACTCTACTTAAGTATGTCTTATGATTTTGTAACACTCAATATCTCTTACGATTATAATCACTTTTAGGTTAAAACACGTCTTATTTAAAATACAGAAAAAATCTCTTGACATCTGAGTTAAGTAGCATCTAAAGAAACACTGTGAATGTTTCATTCCTGACGTGTACCAGATGTGTTTTTTTTATTATTTTCGCAGCCAAATTACTCTTGCGATTTTTTTCTCTTCGAGGGAATTTGAATGCAATTTTGTTTTCAACTCGGCATCTCAAAAGAGAGATTGTCTTCAAAAATAATATTTTTTTAAAGATCTTAAAAACTAAATGTGTTGAAGTTAAATATGCTCTATGTCGGTAGAAGTTCGGAATTAACCTATTTATTATTAAATATTCTAAAAATACACTCACTAGAAGACAGACGTAAAATAAACGACTTAACATTTTTATTTAAAATACTTAACTCTGTTGTAAACTCCTGCCACTCATTAACTTACGAATACCGACGGTAACTACACGACAAAATACACTATTCTACTGATAGCGAAATAAGCGAAACTACATTGCCCACTCTCCGATACAACGATTGCACACTATGGGAAATCAGTACTTAGGTGATGTTGACATATTTAATATAAACTTGGCGAATTTTGTTGGTCCTGTAAAAAACTTATTCCAAAACTATTCCTAAACATATCTGGCTCTTTGTAAACCTATGAAATCGCTGTATTTTTATGACTTGTGTACTTTTTTATCTAATTTTATTTTTATTATTTCTTTATCTGTTTAAAAATCATTTGTCATGAATTAATTGCACTACCAAACATGTCAAAGCCTTTTGGGCGTTAAATAAATAAAAAATAAAATAAAAAAAATTGTTAACCAAAGTACCACTTTTCTTATACGGCGGTGTAGCGGTGGTAATAAAATAAAATCCACAATTACGATTAAGTACAGTAAACACAAATAGTATTTATTTGGAGTAGGTACAATCAATTTGCAAGTATGACACAGTTCAATAATACTAAAACATTACAAAACTGTAACTTTATAAGTACTTAGCCCAAAAGAAACTAAATGTTTCCTCAAACGCTCGTTAAACTTTTTAACAAAAGGTACGTCAGACGTGCCAGAGATTTTTCCCTTGAAGATGCGCGGGATAGACCCGGAAGGCAACTTAACTTTCTCGAGGTACCATATGACCTCGTATTGGTCAGACCATCTGTAAGCCTGAGCGGCGAGCGGGTTGAAAATTCTAACCAATAGCAAACCTCGTCCCTAACTAGTAAGAGACGAAGAGGGAATGAAAGAGTATTCGAGATTGAATACTTCTTTGAAATAATTGGATTTGCTACAGCGGTTATAAACGCTCGAATATCGCTTTCTGATTGAGTCAACTCGAAATTTACGGAAACGTGTGAACGGATAGTTGAATACCTTGAATTCGAGGTTCCACTCTTCCTCTCTCGTATAAAAGTATCTACCTATTTAGATTTGGTTTGGTCAGGTACCCACTGACCACTATTTCAAGTCTATACTACAAATATCCTCGTTGATATTCAAAACTATACGTTTGATAATAGTAATGTAATATTTTTGTGTTTAGACACACGCCTCTCAAGCCTAGATCAGAGATAATGTGCCTCCGCTAGATACTGGATGAACTTGAGGTTATTAATTTGTAAGATTAAAATAATAATATTTTAAAATAATATTTTTTTATCGAGATTGGACAACAAACAAGCCGGTCTATATGGCCGGTAAAAAAAACTCTGTTTCTGAACATATCCTAAAACTAAAAACTGTTTTTGAAAGGTGGTCAAGAGTCTCTGCACAGAAGAAGAGTAAGTATGAGACGATGTATCTAAAGGTGCGATTCCGTGCCACACAGACGACAGACGTCGACTGCAGTGCCGTCGACGTCTGTCGTCTGCTGCTGCTGTCGCATAGGTTCCAAAGTCGACGGCAGTGACGGCACTGCAGTTGCGTCCACTGCCGACGGTTGTGTCTTCCATTTTTTTATTTTATTTATAAAAATTATGAATAATAAAATGCTGCAAGTGTTATTGCAAGAAGAAGAAGAAGACGACGATGATTTATTATTGTATTATTAACTTAAGTAGAAAGCCTATACTTAAAAAAAAAAAAATTAGCCCTCCCCCGCCCCATTGTGACCAAGCGTGGTATTTTGAAGATCCCCCCCCCCCTAAACGGGTCACGTTGTTTGGGTACGTTCCCTAAGCAAATTAAAATTATTTTGTAATGAATAACATAGAAGAAAGGACGAGTTGTTTCACAGAATTTGAACAATTCATCAAATTTTAAAGTTTATTTTCTAGAGAAGTCGACGGCAGTACTATGTTTGCACTCGAGTGCCGTCTGCCAGTCATCGACTGCAAGTGCCGCGCGGCACTTGCGGTGGTTTGTCGGAAACGGTCCTATACAAGTTCATACAGTTAAGTAGTGCCGTCTGCCGTCGGCGGCACTGCAGTCGACGTCTGCTGCTGCCGTCTGCCGACTGCCGCGTGGCACGGAATCGCACCTTAAAGGTCTCATAGAAATCGTTGTGTCTCCCTTGCTATCATAGTAAAAAATATATTATAAACTGTGTTAGAAAGTGGAAACACCCCACTTTATAGTGAATCTAAAAGTTAATCACAAAATAAGAAAAAGTATAAACTTTTATGAAATCAAAGATATTTTGGGATTTTTTTTATTAATTACTAGCAGACCCGGCCACACGTTGCTGTGGCTAACGAAACACAACGCAATTACCCAACCTTTATAAAATCCACACCACCCGCTTGCCAGCTGCCCGCTGCCTAAATTAAATGTATAAACCTTCATAAAATACATATAAACCTTCCTCTTGAATCATTGGTGAAAACCGCATGAAGATCTGTGCGCACATACATTTTGAGCGACTTCATTTTATACTATGTAATGATTTTTACATGAAACGACAAAAAAGCGAGGTGACAATAACGTTTATAAAGCATTTGTCTAATAAAATTTGTGTTATTTTTTTGTTATCAGTAATTTTAGTTACAATAAAACGTAAGGTGAGCCATTTTTAAAACTTTTTTTATGTTTATTTCGATTTATAAAATTTGAAAGCGTATTGTATCACCTATCAAAAACAGTTTTTATTTTCCGGATACGTTCAGAAATATTCCTTTTATTTGGATTTTATTGCACAGCGGAAATATTTTACACCTTTGACAAAATGTGGTCGAGGCCTGAGGCGTTACTAGTAATTTTCGTAGTGCATCAGTGAGGTTGTGTTATAAACACCTGCAACAAACCCTTGAATTAATTCACCAGACAACCTGCCAGCCAGCCAAACTGGATCGTGATGTCATTGTATCGCAGACAGTAATGTATTATGGATTGTAATTTTTTTTTGTATACTGCAATTTCAACTTTTATACAACCTGTCCTGTCTCGGGTTTTTCTTAGGGGGCTCCAATGGGTGCTGAGAAACAACTATGCATAAACTTACGCTTTTGACGGTGGCGTCTATTGTAAGTTTGCGGCGCCACTGAGACCCAAAACCGGACAGAACAGTAATAATGTTTCAACTATTAAGTTTAGTATTCTAATGATTTTTTCTGAGTAAAATTATTTTTAAGTATGTATATCTATTTCAATGAAAATTGTAGAATCAAAATGGAAAAGCCCTCTGGGCGTTAAATAAATCCATACTAATATTATAAATGCGACTTCACGCCTAAACCACCTAACCGATTTTAAAAATTATTTTACCAATAGAAAGCTACATTGTCAGCGAGTAACATAGACTGTATATATTTATTTGCAAAAACAGCATAAAACCAATACATTGCAAAAGCGGTATGAAAAGATACATAATAAATACATTTACAGTTAAAGTTTTTTTTTTTTTACATGAATACCGCACAAGAGTCCCAACTACTCCCGTCTGGAGCCAGTGAGACTATGGCATCCCCAATTGGGGTATGTTGTGAGGCTGAAGGCAGTGGGGAGGGGAAGGAGATAGGGAAGACGAAGGTGGGGAAGTAGCTGGCTATCCAGATCTAGTCACCAAACACGGCAGAAGCCATTTCAAGCAACGTTTCAATTATGAATGGTGGTCTTACACCAGGGCGATACTGAGAGTATCTTCCACTCTGGAACGTGCCGCAAATATACTATATATTATTTTAAATGAATAAATTGTGAAATTCACAAATTAATCAAATAAAAATTATTTGCCACGCCGGGATTCGATCCCGCGACCTTCGGAATGCTAGTCAAGCGCCTTACCGCGTCAAAGTAAATATATAAATAAATTTAGTTAAAACATTAGTGCTATTTCATGCTTAAAATCGTTGTAAGAAATGTGGAAAATATCCACATTTCCTGCGAGGCAGTTAATTAACCTAGTGAGTCTTTCCAGGGGCATCACCATTGTTAAGTTAGTTCTGTATCTGGGAAGAATCAAAAGCCTGTATTGGCGACCTCGCGTGAAATTATCCGGGACATAGAATCCTGTTTCAGTCAGAATATCTGGTACCGATATATAACCATTTAGAAGCTTATAAGTCATCAGCAGTAATGAGACATGCGACCCAATAATGGTAAGCTCTGGCGTTATGAAATTTGTGTAAATGAAAATGTGTGTATTTCATATATTTTAGCGGCAGGGAGGAAAGGCAGGGGGAAGGTGGGGTTCGCGGAGAGGGGAGAGACTAGGGTGGGGGAAGGCGGAGAAGGTGAAAGGGAACGGAGAATCAATTTATTTCTTTGAATGGCATTGCAACTCATGCCGGGTATCAGCTAGGAAGTAAATAAATATATCGATTTTGTTTTCTTGGTGAATGTGTGAGTGAAGTGAAATCTTATATAGCTATAAACTTGTATAAAATATCACTAAGCATTTATTGATTTGCCGAGAAAAATGACTGACTTACCTCAATTCAAATTTAATCGAAGCACTGGGAAGTTACTCGTGCTATGCAAAGAATCTGGAGAGAGATTATGATAATAAAAGTATCGATATGCAATAGAATAAATGAGACAAGGAAACCAAGTAAGGGAACGTACCCATACTACGTGACACACTTTTTGCAACTTTTTTCCCCCCCCCCCCCCCCCCCCCCCCCGTTGTCCACGTGTAGTATATTCCAAGACCCCCCCCTTCAGTTTTCACGTAGTATTTCATAAATATGGTTTCGAATCATTTTTTGCTAACAAAAAATAAAAAATGCATTATTTGGCTTATATTTGTCTTTATTAATACGGCGCATGCTGCGTGACAGCAAGAGTGCATGCATTACAAGTGGAAAAAATATTATCAAGATAAAACTTATGTCAAAATATATTGAAACCGGAACGTAATTTATGGAAACGAAAGTCTTGTTATTTTTATAAACTTTTTTTATCTCAATCATCTTCAACAAACACGTTCCCTGAACTTTTTCACTTATTTGAATGTACGAGGGTGGGTTTTTAAGTTTGCGGATTGGGTAAGGAGTGGAAATAAAAACCAAAATTATTTTTCCTTTTCAACATATTCACCTACTACCCTAATGCATTTTTCCGATCTTTAAATTAACTTAAAGGAACTTTATAACAGCGCGGAACTCAATTTTCTCCACATTTCACAATTTTTTCCCGATTGAAGTGTTTGGTCGACGATAGCTCAAAGACTAATGACCTTATTACGATAAAACCCGGTGTTTATCCTAAAAATGAGTTGTTCAATAATTAGTACCTAATTCAGTGGTACCCCCATTAATCACTTACCTTCCCATTCCGCGAACTTAAAAACCTCCCCTCGTAGCTCGAAAAAAAACGCGAGATTTCTAGATTGACTACGTGATAAAAACCTAAGCCCCCCCCCCCCCCCCCCGTTGTGACCAAGCGTGGTATTTTGATGACCCCCCCCCCCCCCTGAACACCCTGAACAGGTCACGTAGTATGGGTACGTTCCCTAACCATAAAGAATTTGGAGAGAGATTATTATAATAAAAGTATCGATACGCAGTAGGGTAAAAGACACAAGGGAACCAAATAACCGTAAAGAGTTTGGAAAGAGATTATTATAATAAAAGTATTGATACGTCAATAGAATAAAAGAGACGAGGGAACCAAATAACCATACGATACGCAGTATTTATATTTATTTATGTATACGATACTGCCGCCATGGGTCGACCCACGGTGCCCTTCTTGACAAAATCAAGGAGGATACTGTTCTTCGACTTTTGCCGACAGAATAGCACTTAATCCTAAAAATGGGACTCGGTAGATACAGGTTCCCCTAGTGAGGTGTTCACAAAACACTACTTATAACCAATTTACGTATAGTTACAGATCAATAA
This sequence comes from Limnephilus marmoratus, assembly GCA_917880885.1. Lineage (NCBI taxonomy): Eukaryota > Metazoa > Arthropoda > Insecta > Trichoptera > Limnephilidae > Limnephilus > Limnephilus marmoratus. Next base: position 39,410,593 of record OU862923.1, on the reverse strand, counting down.
CTTATTATTTATGTACTTAAACCAATGTAATAATCTTTTAAGTTTATGTTTGAGAATAGAAATAAATAAAGCAGTAGGATAAAAGAGACAAGGGAACCAAATAACCATAAAGAATTTGGAGAGAGATTATTATAATAAAAGTATTGATAATATAATTGATACGTCAATAGAATAAAAGAGAAAAGTGAACCAAATAACCTCACTCTCTGAACGTTACCGTTATTTTGTTGTTAGTGCAATTCGTGGTAACAGTACCTACTCGGCTGTGGAGATGGAAATGGATGGTGGTTGCAGTCGGTGTGGTCCGTCTGGCATCAGGGAGGTTGCCGGTTCGACTAAAAACTCGTCTTCCTTCTGTCATCCATTTCCAGTTAAACAATCGGCCCGCCAATTTCGCCAAACAACGGGTGAGGGACGTGAAACAATTCCTCAACCGTTATTTATTTTATTTTTATTTTCGTAGGTACCTACTATTTGTTGCAAGCTCAGGATCTTAGCAATATGGCATCTTCTCCGTTTTTGAAGTGAAACTTCTTTAGCACCATTGTCATTTGATATAACCTACGAGAGAATGGGATAGTATAATCGGTCTCCTCTTTGTGCGGTGCTTCGTAGCCTCCCCACTCTCGTCTACTTTAGTTTTCTGAAGGTTCACTACCACCACGTGTGAATTGCACACTCTGATTTTTTAAAATGAAACTTCTTTAGCACGGTTTTGGTTTGAAACTCGATGAAACGGAAAAGACACTAAAAGGAGACAAACATATACATCTATAGGATTTAGCCTGCGAGAGAATGAGATGGAATAAAACCTTGCCGCATTGGCCGCTTTGTTTATGAGCTCACTTTTCAAGGTTGCTTTTTGTTGAGATTGTGTGGTGAATGTTTCACTTCTACGCGTGTGAACTGCAATCGATTTTTTTTACTGTTTCACTGAAGTGCTTACGTTAATTTGATTTGTATCGAAAGTTTAGAAAAAGTTTTTCGAAATAGTTTGAAACACCCGCCCGCAGTCCCCTCTTGCCCCTTAGTACTATCGGTGTGCACAAATGCATTCAAACGTGTCCTCTTTAAAATGATTTGCCTGTACCCTTACTGTGTCTGTGATTATTATTAATTATTACGATTAAAACCCATTCAACTCTGACTTTATTATTGTATCAGAAAAACGCGAGCGTCGTTATTTATATTTTTTCATCGTTTATTCGGTCACTATTCAAAGTGGGTGATTAGACACAAATAAAAAGACAAACACTTTTGCAAGCATTGATATAATTACACTGGAAATTATGTAAATAATATGTACATGGCATTTCAGTGGCGCATAGCTTAATGGCCTAAGCATTAGTATTCTAATGCAGTCCACCGTTTGCCAGTTACAAATTCCTGTTAACTTCAATGTTTTGTTTCGCTTTTTGGGCTGTCGAGGGTGGTCCCAGTTTAACCGCATTTTAATTATTAATAAAATTAAACACGAGCATAACTTTTTACTCACTCCAGATACTAATATCTACAGCCTGTATGTCGGAGGAATATCTACAGCTCATGTAACTTCAGAGTGTTGACTAATATCTACAGAGCTAAGGTCGGACGAATATCTATGACGGTCCCAGTGTCGACTAATATCTACATAGCGTAGGTTGAACTAATATCTACAGAGCGTAGGTTGGACTAATCAGCTAAATGTGTCCAATAGTCTGATGTCAGGGATTTTTACATACATATTTACATAAATTAAGTTTTTTAAACTGCATACGCTATATTACGTTATTCCAATAAGCTATACATAATTGCAACCTCTGCCAGTCCTGTAGATATTCGTCAACACTTTGGTTCTCATAGATATTAGTCAACAGTTTGAGCTGTAGATATTCGTCAACACTTTGGTTCTCATAGACATTAGTTCAATTTTTTCAGTTTTTGGAATTCCTGTAGATATTAGTTGACGCCTCCCTTTTTACTTCTAGAACTTTATGGCGGAGGTAGCTTATTCAATAAATGGTTCCCGTGGCGGCGGTACCCATATACACCTCCCAAATTGTAAATGTGATGTTTAGGGTCATTTTAGCAGCTGTTGTTTATATTTATTTAGATACTTGAAGTCAATATTTCTTGGATCTAAACGAAATCTTGTGTTTTTCTTGGTGCTTTGTAGTTTTTGGCTAATGGAGGTTCTCATTTATTTTTCAGATCGAGCCCCAAGCGAAGATTCGAGGAGAACGGACCACGAACGGCTGCAGCCTGGATCCCTCACAACTGATGGGGAAGGTAAGCAGAGTCGTTGTTATCCCAATAAATAATACGGATTGTATGTTAGCGAAGCGCAAGGCCCCGAGGTGGGCAGAATAGTTTTTTTTTTCTAATACCTAATGCAAGTTTCATAGTTTTATCACGAAAATTGTTTATAATTAGCAGTAATTTTGCGAACAACCCTTCGACCAAGTACAGAACAACCTCTATTTTGCTTCCGATTCGGTCGCTCGACCTATCGTGTGCCACGATCACGGACGTAGGAATATATGGACCTGCCCTAAGTAATAAAAGCGTATTATTTCCCCCTCCCCATAACGGTTCCATGGAACCGCCTGGGCTTACGAGAGCCGCCTCCCTTGAATCTAAAAACGTGACGTCATCATTCTTGTTCTGACCAGCGCCGAAGTCACATAGTACATTTTACGAAATAACAAGGCAAAAATGGTAGCTTGTGCTATGAAAACGTGTAAAAATAGAAGTGAAAAGGAGAATAAACCAAATTGTCGTATTACATTCCATAGGGAAGCATTATTTTACTTTATTTTAAGCTTATTCGAATTATATTATTATATTATCAGTTTCGTAACATATACTATCATGAACGTGTTTACACACAGCCGTAATATGCGTGGGATGGCGTATTTCAGCATATCGCTCGCCATATATTCCGATTGGGAATGTACGGCGAGCGATATGCCGAAATACGCCATCCCACGCATATTACAGTTGTGTGTGTGAACACGTGTTAACGCTCAGAGGGCGTGTTCACACACAGCTGCGACGTAAAACACACAGCCATTTGCAAAAGAATCAGGGGTGTGCCTTCGCCTTTTGCGCTCTGCTAAAATATCTAATCGTATCATTTGGAACGTCTATCTTTTCATGTGTTATTTCTTGCTGGAAATCCGTGGTATTAATAAAGGATAATAAACCAATAATTTTTAAATTTATCACACTTTAAGGGCCTTATTACTAAACGAGTTTTGAATTTTACGCAACTCATAAACGTGGAATAAAGTATGGTTTTTTTTTATTAGGCGTTATTGTATATTTTGCTTTCTTAATTATGTACTCCATCGTGGTATGTTTAGAAGTAAAATGTAGATACAGTGAGCATGTTTGGAATGAAAAATGTATGTGACATTTTGCTGTCCGATGATATTTTTTATCAATCAAAATTTAAAATAAAATATTTTTCTAACGCACGTCGCCACCGATTATATTATCTTTGGATCACACTGTCACGTCTCAGCGGACCACGTGTTAGGTAAGCGCGTTGTTTCGTATTTACGGTATTGCTGAGTGCTGGAACGAGAATGAGTGCTCACGGCCATCATCACAGTCAACAGATTAATACCTTCTTACTATGTTGGCTCATCTTTTTAATATATTCAGCTGTTATTATTGTACTGTTTTTAGCATCGATAATATAACTCCTGTACATGTTATGTTGTTTTCTCTTAAGCTGTGCTGTTATTTTTGTACGTTATTTAAACCTCTGTAAGTTGTTTATTGAATGCTGTTCTCACAAATATAATGTTATCCTTAACCCTTTTTGTCTTTTTCTTTTCACTTCTTCCATTGTCCATAGACAATGTAAGAAATAATTTAATGGAAGTTATATATATTATATAAATATTATTTCTTTAAACAATATTATGCATAGTCTGAGAATACTGTTACTGTGTCGGTGTAGGTATATAATACAGTTTTACTAAGTTTCTGCTGATATATGCTTAAATGTAGCTAAACAAAAAATATTATACCCAAAAAATAAATAAAAAGCACCTTCGTCGTCAAAATATTCCAATTAATACCCCACTCCTGGCTACGCACGATCCGATTTGCAGAACCCAGATAAGTCGGGAGGTTTAGGGGGGAGGGGGGAAGTTGTTGCCTATACACAATGCGTCGATGTGGTGGTGAGAAGTACCTATCTATGTAAATCTGGTCACTAAACACGCCTAAAGCCATTTCAAGCAGTTGGGGCGATACTAAGAGTATCTACAAAAAGGAGCAAATAATAATGTAACTGCTACGTGCTACGTATTATTGTAATTAAATAACGTGTGAAATAATTTAGGTAAAATAATTTTAATTAAAAGAGATAATTACATTATTTTTATTAACTAGCAGACCCGGCCACACGTTGCTGTGGCTAACGAAACACAACGCCATTACCCAACCTTTATAAAATCCTCACCACCCGCTTGCCTGCTGCCCGCTGCCTGAATTGAATATTTGAATTTCTCGGCTTTTCTCTACTATAATAAGCATGTAATATACACATAAACCTTTCTCTTGAATCACTCTATCTATTGGTGAAAACCGCATGAAAATCCGTTGCGTATTTTAAAAGATCAATGCGCACATACATTTTGAGTGACTTCATTTTATACTATGTAATTATATAGCAACAGAGCGGTTGTGATAACCCTAAAATCTGTCGATCATCACAAATGTGGGCGGTTCTCGAATGTGCTCCTCGCTGGTTACAGGGGTAAGTAAATTATGGAACATTTGTAAAAGTGTCTTAACTAAATACGGCAACCAAATAGTTGTCTGTGAAAAGATGCGAACTTTACTTTGCTTATTCAGACTTCGCAAATATGTTAATAACGTAGCGAGCAATTCGCGCTCCCACATAAAAAGGTCTATTCATTAAAAAGCAGATGTTATTTTTAAGAACTAAATGGCGATATTATAATGCGAGATGCCTATATACTGTCAGATTAATTTTTCAACCAATCACAGTCATCTTCCCCTCTTCGTACCGCCATAGTTGATTTTTCCCCTCACCTGTTATTTCTGGTCTATTGAATTTGGATGTCTATGGCCACGATAGAAAATGTTCTCCATTTCTAGAGCCCCAGAGCTCATAAATCGAATAAAATCTCTGTAATTTGCAATTCATCTGAATAATTAAAGGCAAATACAACAATGTCCAGTACCAAACACAAGTGTTTTTTACTTCAAAAAGGATAACCTCAAATCATCCCAATCTCACCTTCGTAATATCTCAATCTCTGTGCGCATATCCCTTGGCTTGGGAAACGAAGGCAGTCAACGAAGGCGGCTCAATTTACAACTGACGGCAGACTGTCCGAAGGACTCCAGATACTAATATCTACAGCCTGTATGTCGGACGAATATCTACAGCTCATATGTTGAACTAATATCTACGAACTTCAGAGTGTTGACTAATATCTACAGAGCTAAGGTCGGACGAATATCTATGACGGTCCCAGTGTTGACTATTATCTACAGAGCGTAGGTTGGACTAATCAGCTAAATGTGTCCAATAGTCCGATATTAGGTATTTTTACATACATACTTACATAAATTAAGTTTTTTAAACTGCATACGCAATATTACGTTATTCCAATATGCTATATATAATTGCAAATCCAACCTCTGCCAGTGCTGTAGATATTCATTAATTGTTTTTGTGTTTAATTCGTAGAACTCCATTTTAATTTTTAGAAATTTAATTAAAATTAAATTCGATAATGTTATTATCGAGTTCTGCAAGTTTTTTGGTTAGTGTTTGGTTAGTAAAACACTAACCAAAAAACTTGCAGAACTCGATAATAACATTATCGAATTTAATTTTAATTAAATTTCTAAAAAAAAAAAAAAAAAAAACTGTAGATATTCGTCAACACTTTGGTTCTCATAGATATTAGTCAGCAGTTTGAGCTGTAGATATTCGTCAACACTTTGCTTCTCATAGATATTAGTCAACAGTTTGAGCTGTAGATATTCGTCAACACTTTGGTTCTCATAGATATTAGTTCGATTTTTTCAGTTTTTGGAATTCCTGTAGATATTAGTAGACGCCTCCGTCCGAAGACCACACCAAGGGACCGTCCATATGCAAGGACTATTGGAAGGGCATTATAGGCAAGGACTCCGTTTAAACTAAATTAACCTTTCATACCTAAATTAAAACTCTCAGTGGTAGAACATATTATTTGATGATCAGAAGGGTGAATCTGCATCTTTTGTGTTATCTCTTCTTGCGTTAAGTCAGCGTTACGAGACATTTAATACAAAAAGGCAAAATCCGTCGGTTATCGGATGTCGTCCGCCGTGCGTTATCGGCTATCAAAATTCTGCGATTTTATATGGCTTTCAATGGCTTGTCTATGCCGGTCGTGTTTTATATGGATTATTTACCTACTTAAAAACACGAGTTATTATTTATTAGTTCAAAACTTGCATATTTGCCTGATAGGCGTTCATAAATATCCGTTGTCGTATATTATTTTGATGTTTGTACGCGATGACATTTGATTCGCAAATTTTCCTGCGATTGACGTCTCTTAACGTGGATTACACGATAAAAGGCGCCGTTTTATCTGGTGTTAGGTTAACTATATTTAAGAGTTGGTATCTTAACACAAGCGCAGTATTTAGTTCGTTAGCGCGATACGGAATACCGTAAAGAAAACTGTCAAAATATATCGTGTACGGCCGATTTAACACGCGTTACACAGTAGCAGAAGATTCAGAATCACCTCACCTTGATCTTTATAATTCATTTCTCACTTAATGGGTAATAGGTAATATTGAAAGAAATAATCAATGCTAGGTGCCCGTTGAATGTGACACTTTTTCATTGATATGTCGTCGTCGTGTTCGCAAGAGAACTGTTGTGAGGTCCGCGTACCAGGGGTTAATACTTATAAAATACTAGCAGACCCGGCCACACGTTGCTGTGGCTAACGAAACACAACGCCATTACCCAACATTTATAAAATCCACACCACCCGCTTGCCAGCTGCCCGCTGCCCGCTGAATTGAATATTTGAATTTCCCGGCTTTTATCTACTATAATAAGCATGCATTATATATATTAACCTTCCTCTTGAATCACTCTTATCTATTGGTGAAAACCGCATGAAAATCCGTTGCGTTGTTTACAAGATCAATGCGCACATACATCTTGAGCGACTTCATTTTATACTGTGTAATGATTTTATGTTATATCTCAGAATTTGAGTTGTGTCCTTCATAATACTGTAAATAGTTTAATAAATTATTGAATATTAATCACAAATACCAATGTACCAAAAAAGTCAATGTCATTATGCTTTCTGCTCGTATAAAATCCTGGTTTATCCATAAAGATAGTGAATTCCGTATGCAACGCCGCACTCTGATAACAAAAAGCCGATATTCCCGAGAGAAATGCATCCATCCAATAATGCAACTGCGGCCTTGCATGCGTAATAACCACAGCGACATTGTAATACCATTATTTTCTCACGTTTTTTGTGATTACAACAAAACCTTTACAAAACAAGGCGCCACCGCAGGAATTATTTATTGGACACTTTGATAAATAGAATAAAAGGCAATGCAATTTATCGCTATCGTCGTTTTCTTTGTTGAGATTATTTGCTGCCGGATTTCAATTATGCTATGCAAATTTACACAGAGCAGCACTTGTTTTGGTTGCAACATGTATTGAGCCATTAACCAGCGGCCGAGAATTTAAATTTCGTCGAACGATGATCTTGCTATCGTACGCTTGCAACTGTACAGGGCAGTTCCGATGAGAAAGATTAATTATTCTCCATACCAGCATTTTAACATAATAACTCAATACCGATTTTATTTCACTCAAAATTTGCTTTGATAAATACATACATTCAAAAATGCTCAAAATCGTGATGATAAAACTATTAAAATTATGTACTTTTGTAAATATTTTTTGATCATAAGTATTTATAACTAGCTGGTACCCGGTATGCGTTGCTATGCCATTTAATAAAGAAATTGTTTCTCATTGCGTGTCCTTTCCCATTCGTCCCGTTCCCCTTTCGCCTCCCCTTCTTCTCCTGCGTTCCCTTTCCCCTCTCGCGTTCCCTCTCCGTCTCTTCCACCTTCCCTCTCCCCACTCCACTCCCCCCCTTCTCCCGTCCCGCGAACCCCCCTCCCGAGTTCCCCTCCCCCCTCCCGTGAACCCGCTACCCGAGATCCCCTCCCCCTTCACCCCTCCCGCATTCCATACATTCAGTTTTCAAACAGCTCGCGTGCCACAAATAGCAATTTTTTAACACAAATTTCATAATGCCAGAGCTCACCAGAAGTTTTATACAAACCTTGTCCTGACAATAACGAACACACAAAAAAAAGAATTATCCAATTTGGTGCAGTCGATCGAAAGTTATGCGCGTACATACATTTCGGCGATTCATTTTTATTTATATAGAAGAAGAAGATAGAAGATAGATAGATAGATTTTTCAATAATGTCTAAGCAAAATAAGAATGTAATTTTTTTTTAATATTAGTTTGTAAGACCGTAAATAAATAGACAAACTGAAGTATTTTCGTCACAAAACAAGGGCACGGATATTTTTTTAATGATTTTATATGAACTAAAATTTAAATTCTGAAAAGTAGCTTTCCGAAATAATTTATTGATTTATTTTACCGCATCATTTTATGATTTTAAATGTGTGTTGCATAATACAAAATTTTGTTTGAAAATTTAAAAATCTGCCAACGACCTACGGTAAAACCTTATTGTACTAAACATAAACATATTTTCTCAAAATTTAAAACCTACAAGTAGCTTTACTAGATAAAAGAACAAACAGCCTTTCGAAATCAATTTATAATGTTTTGTGGAAAAGAGTCAATACGTCTAAAATTTGATTTAAAAATGACAGTATCGCCCTACTTAAGAGGATACCAGGCGGCGTTTTGTCCATACAAACGTATTCTCCAATTCTCTCTTAATTTTGACACTAGTGCAAACATTTTTGAATAATAAAGATGTCGACCACTAGTGTGTCGGTACATTTTGCTATTTTTCATAATTACTTCTTATCACGATCTTATTATTCTTCTTAAGATCCTCCAAAAATCGTTAAAATTACCGGTTTGAACGCCATCAATAGATGTTCAGTTTACAAACTAGACAAAGTATTTTTTTATAAAAGAAAACGTACATACAGTATTTTCTAGCAATTAAGAACACATAAACTTTTAATGTGGGGGAAAACAGATTTCATTGCCACGATTATTTTCTCAATAAATCGGTTATATCTGATAATAAATCAATTTAGGCCTCTTCAATATTATTATAAGCAATAATTATCAGCCTGAAACACTCATCCACATTGAAAAATCTTCCGAGAAAAGATACATGACGCCAACGGGACATGAACCCGTGTCCTCTCGATTGCCGGTCGATTGCTCTGACCACTGAGCTATGGCGGCTTATCCCGTACCATATGCTAGTGTTTCATTCAACAATTACTGCTTATTATATTTTTTCCACCTGAAAACAACCAACTTTATTTTTGCGAGAGAAACATTGTAAGTGTTAAATCCCTCGCTAGGTGGCGTCGAGACAAATTATGTCTTCATTTATTGGGGAAAAGTGTTTCAGGCTGATAATTATTGCTTATAATAATTGTTACCCTTTGTGCTATGCATAAAAAATCTTGTCTTAAAAACTTTAGTTTTACAATTAAAAATAATAATTACTCTTCAATATTGATATTATAATTAAAGAACGGATTATATGCAAATGCATATTTGCATATGCATTTGTATATTTAGACCCTTTTCAGCGGTAGTTGCATATTTTTGCAAAAAAATTGAGATCCTGCATATTTACGCTGATCTCGTTCATCGATCACACAGTGACACTATAAACGTCAGATGGCTAAGTACGCCGCTATTGAACTGATCGCTCCGCGGCTAGTTAAAACGCTTGAAACTCATGGATTGGCATTGAATGAATATATTATGAAGAAAATTAGCCTTATGAATTCCTCGTTGCCAAAGCTATTCCCGAGTAAACTCAAAGAAAAGTTTGAAAACTTACTGAACAATAACCTAGGGTTTGAACCCTTGTGCTAAATTGATAGTTTCATCAACGGGGCAGGTGAAATTTAACATTTATAACGGTACTTAGTCATATACGTTTTTAAAGATTTTCGTGCATATTTTAGCTATTTTTATTGCATATCTGCATGCATATTTTGGGCTGTTTTTGTTGCATATAATCCGGTCTTTATTTATAATCAAATATTAAGTCATCTCAAAGTGGTAAAATACTTGCAGAACTTAATAATAACATTATTAAATTATGTATTTAAAAAAAAAAGTTACAAATCTTTTGTAAAAAACCGCAAATATCACGTTGAATTTTTATTTAATATTTTAATTATATATGTACTTAATTAATAATACTTGCTAAACCCATTCAGTTCTTAAAAGGCGAATCTATGATTTGTAATTTTAAAAATATTTAAAAAAAAACATCAGTATAACCATGGTACTAAGTTTAAATACTCTCCTAAAAAATAATCCATTTTAGACATTTGAGGTTTTCTCCACAAAGTCTTTAATTGTTTTGCTTGATATGTGTTAGCGAGGTTTCACTTATGATTTTATGATTCAATGATCTTATTTGACTCACATAAATCATCGGTGATATTCTGATCGTCATTTAGTGACGTAGATATAATTCACAATGCAATAAAGGAGCTTCGTCTCATCTCAATAATAGCCCGTAAGAGATTCGCGGTACCGTCGCTGTTCGCTTTAATAGAATGATAGAGATGAGCTAATACGGGGATTTATTGCATTAAGTGAATCAATCGTAAGAGGGTGCTAAATCGGACCCCACGGGCTGAATTGATTGATAAACGGGTGAGTGACATGATGTAAGTGTTATGTTGTCATATCAACAAGTGGTTATGTCCCTTACATTAAATAATAACGATTGTATATGGTGCATATTATAATTTATTTTTTTATTGAAAGAATAGATAATATTATATATTAAAATCAACAAACAAGTCCTGCTAAGCCAATTTAATTGGCTTGTCAACAGGTGCTTATATTTTAGTTACATATAGATTTTTTACATTTAAAATTTACATCTTATATCTACAGATTCAACATTTATTCATACATATCAATATCAATATAAATATTTTTTTCCGATAGCCAATTTTTCACCATATATTTAACCTTATTCATAGAATTACATTGCTTTATAGTGTTAGGTAATAAATTAAATATCTTCGGTATAATGTATTCAAACGTTCTCTGTCCGTACTTATTGTTAAATTTCGGAACTATTAACCCGTCGTTACGCGTGAATCTAGTGCTGTATTTATGTTCCAAGTTCTCTTTATGCTGCGGGGTAAATATATGTTGAATTATAATTTTGTGCCATAGTATTGCCTTAACCGGTAAAATTTTGGCACTTTGAAACAGCAATGGTGTATTATGTCTCTGTTTGAAAATATTCGACCAATAATTTTACAATTGCGTTTTGTACAACTTGGACCTGTTTCAGATTGGTTATGGTAGTATTTCCCCATATTGTTAAACCATATCTTATAATAGATTCTGCCAGTGACATAAATTATTTTAAGTGTTTCAATTGACAGGAAAAAAATTTTATGTGTTTATTCTGCCAGCAATTGATCTGAATCTTTTACAGGTTTTTTTTTTTATATGTTTGTCCCATTTAAAAAAAACAATCTACTGTAACACCAAGATACACGTATTCCGTAACTAATTCTAAGCTTCCACATTTACAATTAGTTGGAATATTTTTATGAATGCAATTAAAATTATGAGAAATACTATTAGGATTAAATTGAAATTTGGCATTAGGGTGATCTTATATGCATTACTTTGGTTTTTTAGCATTTATTAATAGTCCTGCGTCATGTGACCATTTACAAAGTTGATTAAATGAAAACGATTATGTATGGTGCATATTGTAATTAAATTAAATATTATCGATTAAGTTTTAGATAGCAATTATTTTTTGGTACCAAGAACCTAATTTAGGTTATTGGCGTAGGCATATAGAACATTTTATGTATCACTCAACTCAAAAATTAATAGTTCGATGGCTGGGCCCTATACAGATGCACTTGTCTATTACAGATACATTTCTCTACCGCCCATCCACCCCACCGTCGACTTAAGAGTGTAGTCGTTCTGAAAGTATTATTGATTCTGAGAAAAGTGTTGTAGCGCTGTAATAGACGTGTACTGGACCTAATTAATGCTGTGGGGCGACCACCGGCAAACCTGACTATTCGTGTCCAGTCTCATTGTGGAGCCAATTAACAAGCTGGATATCGACTTGGATAGCGCTCTTAATCTAGGAACACGATGAAAGGCCGCACTAAATCGGTAATTAAATCCGAAAGAGGGTTTTCAGATATGTGAATATATCGATGAAATTTGAAATGCTGAAAAAAATAGTTAAATGATATTTTACTCCGGTTTTTTTCTATTTCGATCTGCGTTGTCGAAACCAGACAACTCAACAAGCAGGGCTGGGCAAAATACATGCTTTGCTGTAATTAAAATACAAATTATAAAATACCTTTTCGCATGTATTTAAAATACGAAATACAAAATACTTTGAAACCGTGTATTTGAAATACAAAATACAGTATTTTGACCATTTTTTTATTTCAAATATAAAATTCAAATCACAAAATACATTCGGTTTTGGTAGAACCTTTGGTTGCAATAAATTGTCGTAAGTGCCCTTATCGAAAGGTGCGTTTACATAGAAACAAAGCTGAGCAGAGTGAAACAGAGACATGCAAAAATTGACCAATCATATTGCTCAGAAGCTCAGAAGACAGATCTCATCTCCGCTCCACTTGTAAAGTTTTGTGGTACAGGACGCAGGTGTTAGATAATAATAATTATTATAATAACACGACTTTTGTTAATTATTATAATAACATTCATTCATTCATTCATTTTGCGCAGTTTTATGTTATTTTACTTCAAGTGCGCTCTACTGTAATTAACTTTAAAATAATCTGGTATTCAGTCAAATTATTCCTATAGTGCTTGATCTGATACTACGATACAAAAATGTACAATAAAAAGCAATAACAAATATAATATAATATGATGAAAATATAATAGAAAATGTACAATAACAGTTCTATATTATAGCACAGGATAACGTACACGTTTGACGTACAGTGTTGCCAACAACACTAAATATTTACATAATATATTGCTCTGGATTCTACCGTTTTTAGTCTATGTATTATCTATGTCAGCTCTTTTTTCATTGTCATTATTAAGATCGCTAAATGTATTTTGAAGCCATTACTATTTGAAATACAAATTACAAAATACCTCAGCATCAGGTAATTGAAATACCAATTACAAAATACATTTTTAGGAAGTAATTGAAATACAAATACAAAATACGTATTTCAATTACAAGTAATTCAAATACTGCCCAGCCCTGTCAACAAGTGATGAAAAAAATAGTTAAATAGGTTACGTTAGGTTAGGGAACGTAACCATACTACGTGACCAACTTTTTGCAATTTTTAACCCCTCCCCGGTGACCAAAAACCTAAGCCCGCCGCCGCTCATTTGTACCAAGCGTGACATTTTGAAGACCCCCCCCCCCAAACGTGTCACGTAGTATGGGTACGTTCTCTTAGGTTATGGGCTATTTTTTTCATGAATGACTATTCAAAGGGGTGTCTAAATGTCACTTTGTTGAGTTGTCATGAAAAAGATACGGTCGCATCTAGAAATTGAACCCATGCCCTTAGCCTTGTCAGAGAGCAGATCCCCGGCAAGGCTAAGGTAGTGAATTCAATTCTTATATGCGACCGTATCTTTTTCTGATTTACTCAATAAGTTATTCCAAATAAATAATTAAAATATTTGTATTTTTAGGATTTTTGACGATTTTAGCGCTAAATGGCAGTTTATAATTATTTTGGACGTTTTTGGCGCTAAATGGCAATTTATCAGCATTTCGACTTTTTTTGACGATTTTAGCCTTAGATGGTAGTTTATCACCATTTTTGACGTTTTCGGCGCTAAATGGCAATTTATCAGCATTTCGACTTTTTTTGACGATTTTAGCCTTAGATGGTAGTTTATCACCATTTTTGACGTTTTCGGCGCTAAATGGCAATTTATCAGCATTTCGACTTTTTTTGACGATTTTAGCGCTAAATGGCAGTTTATAATTATTTTTGACGTTTTCGGCGCTAAATGGCAATTTATCAGCATTTCGACGATTTTTGACGATTTTGGTGCCGGATGGCAATTTATAACCATTTTTGACGTTTTTGGCGCTAAATGGCAATTTATCAGAATTTCGAGGATTTTTGGTTTATTAGTTCCGATCTTCACTGCGCATCACTCACTAGTTATATCTATCCCTACATATTATAAATTAAAGTCCTTCGCCGTGTCTGTCTGTTCGCGATAAACTACTGATCGGAATTTCATGCGTTTTTCACCAATAGACAGAGTGATTCATGAGGAAGGTTTAGGTATATAATTTGTCAAGGTTTTGTGTAAATTGGTTTAAATATATAAGATATTGCGGTGGACGAGCGGATTGGCTGCGGGTGGTGTGGATTTGATTTGTATGAAAATCTACAGTTTTATGCCGACGTTGATGAAATTTTGCACATTTTTTTTTATTTATTTACACCCTTTTTCGGGGCTTTTACATATGAATTGTAAGAAATATACAGTATTTATTGTACATAACTGAAGTGCCTTAGTAACAATATTTTATATTTGTTTAAAGATAAATTGAAGATGTCCACTGACTTGGTATAATTGTTTCCCTCCATTAGTATTCTGGGCAAAGAGGAATACATATGGTAGTTAGTTCCAGAATTACTGCACTGAAATAAATCCTGACTTCTAGTATTACGTAGTGGAATCCGGAAGCTTATCAATTCGAGCAATACCGGACTGTCAACTAAATCATTTAGAATTTTATACAGAAATATTAAGTCAGTAAAAGTTCTTCTGTCTGACAATTTGAGCATATTCATATCATTCAAAATAGTATTGTAGTTCAACATAATTGCTGGAATACCCATTTTAAAATTAAGAAAACGTAAGAATTTGTTTTGTATTCTTTCAACAGCTTGTACATGTATATTGTAATATGGGTTCCAGACGGGGGAATTGTATTCAAGTTGACTTCTAACATATGCAAAATATAACAGTTTAATACACTTTATATTGTTAAAATTTCTAGTTAGCCTAGTTATAAATCCCAACATTTTTAAGGCCTTATTAGAGATTCCTGTTATGTGGTTAACAAATGAAAGATTTGATTGAAAAATGATGCCAAAGTCTTTAGTTCATGTTAAAGTCTCCAGAGTATTGTACACGTGACCTTCAAAACAAGAGGAAGGTCACTGTTTACATTTGATTTCTAAAACTTTGTGTGACGCCCGGACATCGCCGAGGACTTCAGCTATAAGTTATAATTTATAATGGTATCCGTAATATGCTTCGAAAAATGCAGTAACCTTGTAAAAGTTCAACTCCCCTGATGATTCGAATCCACCTGCCGGACCAATTGTCTTGAAACGTCAGGTGTGTTGTGTCTGCTATGCGCCAGCGCACCTTTCCCTTCAGCCTTTATTATTATTTCTATATTGTCCATTCATTATTATTGTTGCGCGATGGACCTCTCGCCTCCCAAGGTCAAGATGGCAGCCGGCGAAGGTGAAAACAACAATAATATATACTAATACCCAATGTCGATGTGCGCAAACCCGTTTAGCCAGCAACCGGTGAATGGTGGATGTATAATGGCTTCAGCAGTCAAGATTTGCTGAGAAGATCAGCAGAACGTCAGGTAGGATCATATTAAATATCTAACACATCACGAGGAAATTCGTTCGTTGGTCAACCCTTCTATGAAGCTTTTGAGGCAAATCAATTTGGGGGGCGGTATGAGTAACCAACCCCTCTGCCATAGGACACCCCAAGTGGTTTGGTGGCTTGGCCGGGTTCATTGGGTGAGGTTAGTTCGGTTTTTGACGGTGGATGCATCTGCCCACCAGCTGCGTGGCGGATCGGTAGAGACTGATTGAGGGAAACCTTTTGACCTCCAGCAGGACCCTCTCGGAACATATCGCCTTGCACCACAGTGGGAGAGAGGGGACAGTGACCCAGATTCTTACACATCCCTCGTACTCTTTTCCTTTCCCGAACTTCCTCCCCTTCTTTCCCTAAAAATACCCTCCACACAGCATCCCAAAAGAGGACATGGCACCGAAGGGAATTATTTTCCTCAGGGCCTCCTATGTGGAGCTAATGTAAAAAAAGCTTATAGAAATGATACTCAGATTTCGTGTCAGGGCAACCAACAATTTGGATGTCGATGGCGAGAAGGGTACTAAGAACTGGAACTTGCAGAAGCTCATCAGAAAGGCAGGATAAATTTTGGAGTGTCGTTTTCCCTTCATCTCCTTCCTTTCCTCAAAAGACCCTCCACACAGTATTCCCAAATAACTTATTGAGTAAAGCCTCAACAATTGTAATATTTAATCTTTGAAGACAATATTAGCGACTCTCATGCGAAAATTTGAAATAGAACAAAAAAAGATACGGTCGCATCTAGAAATTTAACCCATGACATTAGCCTTGTCAGAGAGCAATCAATTGGTTGTGGGTTCAATTCTTGTATGCGACCGTATATTTTTCTGATAGGGCCTAAGGGGAATTATTTTTCTCAGGGTCTCCTCAATGGAGCTAATGCGTAAACAAAAAAAATCTCCAACTGCAAGAAGCTAGTTCTAAGATTCTTCATTGTGCCCATTCGATCGTCCGATCTGTCCGCGGATTCCGCCGTTTTATTCCCCGGCCGAACGAGGAAGGACATTTGCATAGTACAAACGCAAATGTGACAGTTGAATGCGAATAATTTGTCTCGAACGGCCAAAATTATATTTATACAAAATGCGAAAATGGCTTTTTTATACTTGGCTTTTGTCATTAAATACCCGGTCGGGCATTAGCTGCAGACGGCTGAACAGGTATGCTGTTGTTTAAATTAGTTAATTTATATTAATATTCAAACAGGTATTCGGAATCTAATAGTACAATCAAATATTATGCAATGCATACACCTCGTAGCGCCTCGTTTCCTATTATTTATTCTCCGAGATAGCGACCGAAGCGTCTGACAGCTACTAGTCCTTTATAATCAGGAAATTCCTGAACGATTAGGAATTTCGGAGAACCGACATACTTTTAATTCTTTTTTTTTAAGTAAAACTTGGAGGGTAAGCTAGTGAATGCGTTACGGAAAGTGGTGATTGTTACATGCGGACGGTAATCGATGCGAACGGTAATCGATGCGAACGGTGATCGATTGCTAGACGAACGGTCGGGCCTTTACGCACGCTTGACTTGGGGTGTGATAAGGGTAAGGATAAGGATAAGGATAAGGATAAGGATAGGGATAGGGTTAATGATAGGGATAGGGTTAATGATAGGGATAGGGTTAATGATAGGGATAGGGTTAATGATAGGGATAGGGTTAATGATAGGGATAGGGTTAATGATAGGGATAGGAGTTTGGATAGGGATAGGGATAAGGATGCGGATGGGGATGAGGATAAGGATAAGGAGGGTAAGGATAAGAGGGAGATATAGGTTAGTGAAGTTTTACTTCAGTCGTGTGGTCTAAAGCACACTCGTTTTTTTTTAAAGAAAGCTGAAAATTCCTGGTTTACTAAAACCGAGAACATTTGATTTCTCGACTCCCATCATAATACGAGTAAGCTGGAATCGTTGCTCGCGTAATGCTAGAGGACTAGATTAAACCGTAGAAGTCTCGATGGTTTAAACAACTCAGCTGCAAGACGGTCAAGTGAATTAATTTAAGTGAGTTAATTTGAATGATATGTATTTTACCAAATTGTTGATGTCGCTGTCGATCTTACTCCCCCTCAGCGAAAGGGACAACTGCACCTCAAGCTGATAATACCGAAATAAAATTGTCAAAATCGAGGTTTCGTATTCCCCATTTTTCGTAAATCGAAAATCGTAGATAATCGCCGTAATAAATAACTGGTTCTAGGCCGTGCTAAGCACGACATTTTAACCAAGCCGAGCTTAAAATCAACTGATTTACCGGGCATATGTATAATCAATTACTTATATTACTTGTGACTTGTGGATTACAGGGTTATATGAGGCAGCAAGATTTACTACTTTTATTCAACGTCTGAATCGTCTTCTTGGTAAACTGTAAGCAATTATTTGATTGATGAATGTTCAATTTTACAGTTGTTCAGAAGTCTATTTAAATTCACAAATACATGCCTGTATTAGATACGACAAGTGCAATTGTGCATGTTACAGGCATTACGCCTCGACAGTGATGGATTGTTCGCTTACCCTGTGTCTTGGTTCGCTTTGAATGAGAAAGATAACAATTTTACACGAGTCTGTCAAATACCTAAGTATTTATCATAATTCCGCGTATCGTGTCATACCCCGACCGTTCTCTCAGTTATCTGGTGCAGCCACAGTTATTTACGCATGTGGGAATTTGGCACGATGGTACAATTGTAGAATAACATCTTCTTGCACATAAATACATACCGATTACCTCTTAACAAAGTTTATAATATGATCCAACATCATTACGGCGTTACTGCCCGGAGGGATTTGGCCTCCTCCAAAATGTTTTTCACCAGCTATTCGCCTCCAGCCTTCCCATTCTGCTGCAAAATTCTTCTTTGCAATTAGTCCACCTTTTTTTGTTTTGCGTTTGAAACCAAAAAAAAAAAGCAAACACTTGGTCATGATTTTCGTCTCCTTAATCAGAGAAGAGAAAATAAGCCATAAGAAGAGCCAAGAAGAGAAGAGAACACCCAAGAAGAAGCAAGAAATAGCAAAATTTAAGAAGAGGCAACGAATAGACAAGAAAAGCCACGAAGAGTGGAGGAGAGTCAAGAGTGAAGAAGAGTCAAAAAGAGACGAGAAGATCTAAGAGGAAGCAAGAAGAGCTAAAAACAACAAGGAGTAGACAAGAAGAGCCGAGAAGAGACTAGAATAAAGAAAGGAAAAATAATAAGAAAGGTAAAGAGATAGATACGCCATGCAACTAAGCGTCGCGTAGATGATTATATTGGATTTGGGACCATGCCTCATCTACGTTAGATACGTACTTGAGTCAATGACGCTGGATGATAATGTAATTTACTACTAAATACCAACAATATAATAATAATCCGCCGATTGTGGAACAATTCTAAATATTCTGAATTCTGACATCACTATGACGTAGATCCCGACTCCGAAATACAACAATTGATACGTATCTGTCATAACAATTGTAGTCGATTGCGCACAATTATCAAATAGGTTCAGACACTACGAATTTAAAGTTTTTTTTTTTTTCAATTGAATCAATTGGATTCGATACATTCAAATCGGTTTTTTAATGAGTGAAGTCATTATTTGTCAGGTTTTTCCTTTCAAACTTATTTTATTTATTTACTTAAGAATAATAATATATAAATATAACCAGCATTTAAAAACCCGCATGTTTTTGCTGCTAGGCCCTGCGGGCGGCTTTTAATTCGGCTTCGCCCAGTTTGAGTGTAGGTAACCATTTTATAAATCCGGTAAAAACTGGTTCCAAAAATAGCCAGTTCCTCGGATCGACTGTGATCCTGCGACAGCTAGACACCGAATTAAAGTAACCATGACAGGCAATAATGACGCCATATGTAATCTCTCCATATCCAGAAAGATACTTAAATTCTAATTATACCTAGGGAAGAAACGTCCACATGCGAGCTGCTGACATAAGTGTCGACTTCTCGTGACGAATTCTTGAATTCGAAACCGAATTACAACGGTAAGATGTTATTTGTGGCGCAACGCATACGGCGTGGCGTCAACATGCACTCGAAACTAGGTTCTGAAATTCAACCACGCAGACGCTGGGGTATTAATAACGTTCGATGTCATTACTTCTACAAGCTGGTTTTAATAGGTACTTTCGAAAATATAACCTAAAAATGAACAGTTTTTTTCAAATAAAAACTAGATTTTGAAAAAATATACATCTTTCTTGTTTTAACATCTTTGTAAATGGCTACAAGATCTCACAATGCTAACAATATGTCCCTAATATAATAAAGTTTATAATGTTATAAGAAAAAAAAATTATAATAAATAATTTAATATGGACCCCCCTCACCATTTCACGACAAATTTCATTGCTATTCCGTATTATTCGAATCCGCCCGGAATCCACGGAAACCGGTCCCATTGGTCATGGTAATGTATCGGCGGTTTTTTTAACGAGTTTTTTTTCGTTGTTTTTTCTTTACGATTCGGCCTCTCTTGTTTGGAAAAATAGGTAATATTTTAGTGATAGCGGCCGCAACCCGTTCTCGGACCTCGGCGCGGTGATGTCACCGCCTTCTTTGGCGTGATTTGATATTGTTACGGCGGCCCCTGTGTGATAACTAGACTTGCCATACGTCCAGATTCATTCCGCACTTCAAAACCGTGTCCGGGCTTCATAACCGTGTCCGGGCTTCATAACAATGTCCGGGCTTCATAAACGTGTCCGGGTTTCATAACCGGACCGGGCCGCATAATCGTAGCCGGGCTTCATAACCGTATCCGAGCTTCATAACCGTGTCCGAACTTCTTAATCATGTTCGTACTTTAGTCTATGGCTTTGGGCGTAAAGGGGGAATCAGACAGGACCAAATGGCCAATAATAATACTGCCTTACAAAACTGTGCCCGGACTTTAGGTTTGTGGTTATCGGCGTAAAGATGAAGCCGGAGTGCAATGAATACTTCTGCTTTTATTTTATTTAATTCTCAATTTGGGAGGCCGGTATGGGTACCGCCGCTCCGGGAACCATTTATTAGATGACTCAAACCTCTGCCATAGGTCACCCTAAGTGATTCGCTAGCAGGGGCGCCCGGGTTCATGTGATGAGGTTTGTTCGGGTCTTACCGGCAGTTGCGTCTGCCAAACTGCTGCGTGGCGGCGGGCCGGATGCCGGATGCGGGCGGGCAGAGAGGCTGGTCGAGGGAAGCCTTTTGACATCTCCAGCCGGACTCTCTCAACCCATCATCTTTCACCGCAATTGGAGCGATGGATTCATACGTCTGTCACTCCTAGAGACTGACCCCCAAATTCCATCTAATTCCTCGTACCTTTTTTCTTTCCCAGAACTTCCCCTCCTTCAAAGACCTCCACACAGCATCCCCCAAGACGACATAGGCCCTAAAGGAAATTATTTTCCTCAGGGCCTCCTATGTTGATCTCATGTAAAAAAAATCTTCCGGATTTTAAATAGAGTACTTATGCACCTAAAATACCTTATTATCTTCTTGACACACTTAAAATTTCATAATTAAATAAAATGAATCAATTACTGTGACGAGGAAATGGCTTATCAAACTTTATTATGACTCAATCAATCAGCTGATATGTTGGTAGTAGATAGGTTCTATTCGCTAATTATTTAAATTATACCTTTAGTTTACCATACGGATTGCTGATACTAACACCTACAAATTTCAAAAAATGTATACATATACTTGCCTATATAATATCGTATCAAACATGAGTATAAAACCTTCGAAAGCATACATTTCTAGGTAAACTGACAAAATTCTCGTTATTGGGCCAAAAACTGAGGAAGTCAACGTTAAATTTCACCAAAATCCAAAAGATATCAGTCAGGACGTTCAAATTTTTGATATCATCGCCAGATAAGACTCAATCGGCCAGGTTTTCAATCAAACCAACCAGATATGAGTCATAAACGCGTATTAAGTTGATCACTTAGATTTGACATTGCCGTTTATGCAATCTCCGATCCAAAAATACTCCAACGGCCTTGCGACAGCCTTTGCTTCTATCGCGCAACACGGGCTTTGTTGGCTTTACACAATCTGTAATGTTTTTGTTTGAACATTTGTGTTGGCTCGGCGAATTCCTTTTGCTGGCACAACATTAATTTGTTTATTCCAGCCCATTCTGCCGGCAGAGCAAACAACACCGCCTGTTTGATCAGCTTGTGGTTCAGTATAACCTGCAAGATGTAAGGCACACCACGCTCCAACCACTGACTGAGAGGTAATTTATTGTATTCTTGTTTGATTGTTTGATTGTTTGACATGCCGAAACGATCGAAGAGTCGGTTTAAACAAGATTAAACCAGATTTTAGCATGACGAAAGTTTGCAGCATTGTTTTACTAGCTGACAGCGGAAACATATCGGAAAACATGTGTTTTGTGTTAGCTAATTTCTTTAATGACGTGTATATGCTAAAACTTGTGCGCAAGGTGTGATTATTATAACATCAGATCGAGAGGTAATTTATTGTATTCTTGTTTGATTGTTTGACTGTTTGACATGCCAATACGATCGAAGAGTCGGTAAAGACAGGATTAAACCAGATTTTAGCGTGATGATGAAAGTTTGCTTCGTTCTTTTACTATCTGAACGTCTTGAAAAACTTGTGTTTTATGTTAACTAATTTGGTCAAAGACGTGGATGCACCAAAAGTTGTGCGCAATTGTAATAAACATACGTAAAGCACTACTGCTTTTGGACAGGCCTCTCCAATTCTAGCAAATGCCTCCACTACTTTTAGGTTTTTCATTTAGGTTCCTTCATCCTGGAAACGGAAACTTACACGAATCCTCTTCGTTGGCCGGCTATCTTCCATCCTTGCTGGAGATTTTCTAGTTTTATGTATCTTGCTGTTAATGGTTCTTTAAAAAATATATTTTGTGGGGTTGATCAAACATTGTGAGCTTTCTACCTTTTTGGTTTCATTCATCAAAGGTGCAAATATTTGTCTGCAAACAACATAATCCCAAAGATCTTACAGCCGATATCAATGGCCACCTGTTCGTTTTTAAAACCCTGTGTTGTTGGGTTGTGATAACAATTAACAATATTATTATTGATGTTTATTTTTTTATTTACTTTATGTCAATAAGGAAAATACACGGGATGAAAGTTGCAACTGATTGTCGGCGCAGCCCTTATTATTTAATCAAATATTTAAGACTAGCAGCTAAAAACCCGCTCCGCAGGTTTTTTCTGCTAGGCCCTGCGGGCGGCTTTTACGTTCGGCTTCGCCCTGTTTGAGTGTAGGTAACCATTTTATAAATCCGATAAAAACTGGTTACAAAAATAAGCAGTTCTTCGGATCCACTGTGATCCAGTGACAGCTAGTGACAGGCAATGATGCCATATGTAATCTCTCCATATCCGGATAGATACTTAAATTTTGTAAATCCAAAGTAGTTATATCTAGGGGAGAAACATCCACATGCGTGCTGCTGGTGGAAATAGCGTCATCTTGAGTCGAATTCTTGAATTAAAAACCGAATTATAGCAGTAGCTTTGTGTGAAATTCCATGTACACTGATGTTATTTGAGGCGCGGCCGTTGAGCGTGTGGCATGATTTTTGGGGAACATGGATATTGATAAATTGAAGTAATTCGGGACAGTCAATTTGGTTATGTAGTATTTTAAGTAAAAGTATTAAATCTGTGCTTATTCTTCTTTCTGAAAGTTTCAATAGATACTTTTTATCCAGGAGGTAATTGTAATCAATGTTTAGTATAGGAATATGCAATTTATAGTTTATAAACCTTAGAAACTTCCGTTAAATCTTTTCAATGTTGTCTGAATGAATGTTGAAAAAGGGAGACCATAACGTAGAGTTTATTCAAGTTGGCATCTGGCAAGGGTTTAATACACGGTGTCCGAAAACTCGTGGTACAAGCGGGAAACTGGGGAATCTACATCACATAGAGTACCCAAATAAACATATAGTTTTTCGATATGAGCATTTTTACATTTAAAACAAAAAAAAAAATTAAAAATTTAAAAATTTCAGCTATTTAGGGTTAAAGACATTATAGGGTAAATAATCCAAAGGCAGCCATATTCCGCTACACTTAATAATAGGCATAAATTTTGAAAAGTAAAATACTTTTAAACTTTAATACCACAAGAACCACCGGTTTCAGTCAGGATAGACGGAAAAATATGAATTAAAATTCGATTTCCGTTCAAAGTTCAAAATTTCCCAAAACTAAATTGCCGCCGTATTATTATTATTGTATTTGGATTTGACATTTGCCAAGTTTTGTTTCAAGCTATTTAGCTCAGTTTAGGTAGATAAGGTAATTCACAAGTATTTACGTATGAATTACTTAATTTACCTAAACTGAGAACCTAATAACCTATTTTGTGTACGTAAATAGTTGTTTCTTGTAGTAATTGTTGAAATGAAGTGTGATTTCCATAATATCTGCTTAAAAATGCGGCGGCTTATGGATTACCAGGATTACCTACTTATTATTAGCACAGGAAGGTACTTAGGTACTTACATTATGTAGCAACGATCCTTTTGCAATCCAAAGCACACATCATCACCAACATTGTTTAAAATTATCACCTTTCTAAAGAACAGTTAGCACAGAGCAGAGGTTATTCGAACTTGTACGAAAGTGAGGTTAATTAAGCACCTTCTTGAAGGAACCACAGATTCATTACGGTTATGAGAGGAATGTCTTCAATAACCGTGTAAATTTCAATGTAATCCACAAACACGTACTTTGTTTGAATGTTAAATTGACACAAAATGTTGTTAGTAATTCGATAAATGTCAAAACACGAAATCACACACAGCCAAACTCCAAACGTAAACAAAATCGGGTATTCCCTCACGCTTTCAAGGGACTCGGCAGCAGAGAGACTCTGCATGCGTCTCATTCTAGCCGCAGTTTAACAAACGAGACAACGCTAGTTCAGTGCTAGTTCCGACACGAAATCCGCCCTAATCGCGGCCATCTTTATACATTATTCGCTCGCCTGTTTTGGCACGTGTGGATTGACCCGAGAGAAAGAGATGCTAATTTGGTTTTGGAATTTTTATAGTCCGGTTAAAATAGACATTAAAACAAAATTAAATTTCTGACCATTTTTGAAATGAAGAATTCTTTAGCACTGTTCTGATTTGAAACTCGATGAAACGAAAAATAGCGACACTAAAAAGAGACAAACACATACATCAATAGGATTTAGCCTGTGAGAGAGTGAGATAGTATAATCGGTCTCCTATTTGTGCGGTGCTTCTTAGCCTCCCCACTCTTGTCTACTTTAGTTTTCTGAAGGTTTCGCTCCTACCGCTCTGTGACTTCTAATATCTTTGTTAGTAAGTACTACAAACTTTGAAGTACAAATACAAAAAAAAACTTTTTCTTAATAATTAACGTACAACAGAATCACCAACGTTTACATTAATTAATGTGAAGATTGGTGTTGCTTTATAAACGACTTCAAAAAGGAGGAGGTTCTCAATTCGACTGTATTTTTTTTTTATGTTTGTTACCTCAGAACTTTCGACTGAGTGAACCGATATTGATGATTCTTTTTTTTATTTGAAAGCTGATGCTTTCCGTGTGGTCCCATTTTAATTTGGTTCAGTAAAGTCATGGTGTTTGAAAGGGAGAGTACGAAAACAGTGTGCGATATATTTGTGAATGATGAATACTTGGAGCAGGTGGATGAGTTTGTTTATCTGGGTAGTATGTTTACGAGAGATGGGAAGGCTGATAGAGATATCGAAAGAAGGGTAAATGCCGGTAACTCCATTAATGGAGGACTGAATGCTGTTGGCGCTAATAAAAAACTGTCAAAAAAAGCGAAGCTAGCAGTCCACAATGGAGTCCTGGTACCTACCCTGATGTATGGCAGTGAGGCATGGAACTGGCAGAGGAAGGATGAAAGTAAACTGAATGCTGTTGAAATGAGATCCCTGAGACGTATGTGTGGTAAAACCATGTATGATCGTGTTAGAAATGTGGATATCCGCTAAGAATGTAAGGCTGATGTAAGTATAATGAGCAAAATTAAGAAAGGGACCCTCAGATGGTTTGGGCACGTAGAGCGAATGAGCGAAGAAAGTAGTGTAAAAAGAATATATGATGCAAATGTGAATGGTAGAAGAAGTCGGGGACGCCCGAGGAAGACATGGCACGATCAAGTGAATCAGATACTTGAGACGGGCCATGTCAAAAGTCAGAATAATAGAAGAGTATGTATGAGACGATGTATGAATGTGAGTGAGGCAAAGAGTGTGTGCCAAGACCGAGTTGTTTGGCGGTCCGTCCTCTCTGCCTACCCCTGCGGGGAAACGGCGTGATGGTTAGTTAGTTCAGTTCCGATAATGGGATCCATGAGAAAACCATATAAGTCTTAAATTTGCATTAAGTATGTGCGCGACAAATGGACGAATAAATCAATATCACGCCAACCGATTTCGATTATTCTTTTTTTATTGGAAAGGATGTACTTCAAGGGTAGTTTGATGAGAGTTTGGTTAGGTTCTGATTATCGGATCCATGACAAAGTAACGGAACTCTTCAATTCTTAGGAGCAAATTAACGAAACTCGGACGAATTTCTTAATTTGACCCTAGCGTCGTTATGGTCAAATTGTGTCTGGCTCATATGAGCAGCACGTTTAGTAGTTCTATCCATATTCAGACAAATTAGTTGGTGTAGGTACTTCAGATTCACTAAAAAACAAAAAATAAACAAAAATTTTAACAAAACAAAAAAAACGACTTCAAAAAATGCACTAAAAATTAAAAAAATAATTTCGCACTCTTCTACAATTTCATAATCATCTTACTTTTTCTACTCATCAACATGTAGGTACGATTGTTATTTTTGGAGTCGGTGTCAGCAAAGGTACCCGGCCCAACGTGTTCACTTGACAGTCCCCCTACCGCCGCGGCCCCGCCCTCGCCTCGTCAAGTCGCTTGTGCGACACAAGCACATCTCACCTAAACTATGTATGTGGTTACAAACCTTCCTTGAATTCTCCACTCCAAAAATAACAATCGTACCTATATGTTGATGAGTAGAAAAAGTAAGATGATTATGAAGTTGTAGAAGAGTACGAAATTATTTGAAGTAGTTTTTTTGTTTTGTTAAAATTTTTGTTTATTTGCAACTTTAGTGATATTCAGGTTAATGTTACTACTACTAAGCTGTAATCTCAAATCGGATTACACTTGCAATATGTTTCTGATTTGAAACTCGATGAAACGAAAAATAGCGACACTAAAAAGAGACAAACACATACATCAATAGGATTTAGCCTGTGAGAGAGTGAGATAGTATAATCGGTCTCCTCTTTGCGCGATGCTTCTTAGCCTCCCCACTCTTGTCTACTTTAGTTTTCTGAAGGTTTCGCTCCTACCGCCTGTGACTTCTTATATTTTTGTGAGTAAGTACTACAAACTTTGAAGTACAAATTAAAAAAAAAACCTTTTTTTTAATAATTAACGTACAACAGAATCACTAACGTTTTCATTAATTAATGTGAAGGTTGATGTTGCTTTTTTGCAAATAAATGAGTGATATTCAGGTTGATGTTACTACTATCTGTAATCTCAAATCGGATTGCACTTGCAATATGTTTTTATTATTATTTTTCGGGCTAACTTGACCGGACTACCTTTCCCCTCCCTCGTCTCTTCCCGCGCGGCTGCCTACAAACTGCGAATATGTACGATCAGCTGTTTAACCGTGGAACGACCAAATATTTTATTTTTAAACTGAATTAAATGATGGGCAATTTCAAAATAATGCTTTAAATCCGGATTTCTTTGTTTGTTTTTCTATTAAATAGTGTTTATTAATTAAGTTCTACGATCGTCAGTAATAATTTACAAGAATTTGATCAAAAAAAAAATCAACTTCTGACTCGATTTACTCGAAAACGAAAGCTCAAATCAAAAAAAGTTATACCACAAAATCGACTCCAAATGTGATGTGGAGTCTCCAGTTTCCCGCTTGTACTACGAGTTTCCGGACACCTTGTATAACACAATAAACCTGCCTAAATCATTGAAATATTTTGCAGTTCTCATATAGTACATAAAAGTTACTGAACAAGGGCAGAATAAAGTATAGCTATTGAGGATATGTGAGTTTAACGTTTTGGATTCTCTATTATCATCTCCGGTAAGGTGACTTTGTAATATTATAACTACAATAATCAAGCCAAGAATTAGAAAAGAAGTCTTTATAATATTTATTTAATTTACAAGGAGTGGTCGTAAATCTTACTTAATAACTGGCAGCCACGATTATATTACTCGTTCTTCTGAGTAAATAACAATTATTGTCAGATTAATGGGTGTGCTTATGATTAACAAGTCATTAATTGGTATGCAGATTATATATAATGCGCTTGCAGTCGGGCTCCATGCTATACTAACTTGGATATTATATTTTATTATTATCCTTTTATTACACAGGCTCACCGGGGTATCAGAAAGTGGTCTAGATTCTAGACTCTAGAATTAGAAGATAAATTTCCAAAAATTATTAATGTTTTTGGTCTTGCAGCACTTCTCCTGTTTAAGAGGGCATTACCAGAGAAAACCAGAAATATGTCATTTTCAAATCAGATTTTAGACGTATCGACTCTTTTCCACAAAAAATTATAAATGGATTTCGAAAGATTGTTCTTTTATCTAGCATTCGCATGCAATAAATTTTTTTAAATTTTTTTTAATTTTTAGTATAATAAGGTTATTCTATAGGTCGTTGGCAGATTTGTTAAATTTTCAAAAAAAGATTTTGTATTATATCACACCCATTTCAAATAATATAATCATGCAGTAAAATAAATTAATACATTATCTAGCAAACGCATGTTTTAGAATTTTAATTTTAGAATTTTAATATATTTCAATTTTTTTTAACATTCTTATTAAATTTAGACATTATTGAAAAATGATAAATACTTATAATCAAAAAGTAATTACAAAAAGTACATTATTTTAATAGTTTTATCATCACGCCTTTCAGCATTTTTGGATGAAGGTATAAATTAAAGCTAATTTGGATTGAAATAAATTCGATATTGAGTTATAATTTAAAAAAGCTGGTACGGAGAATAATTAATCTTTCTCATTGTAACCGCCCTGCACGATCGTAAGAACAACTTTCGACGTAATGTGGATTTCCGTCCGCTGGCTGGTTAAACGCTCTTAATGGCATAATATATTCTTACCAAGTTTTTGAAACAAACCGGTACTTGCTTTATTTTCAAACAAATGCAAAGTAAGTACCGGCAGTTTATTAATTTTCAATTGTCTCTGGTTCATGTTTTGAACAACCATTAGGCGGATATAGTAAAAGTGGGGTACAGAGGGTCGTTTTATTTTTGGTTCACTTTCCGGGCAAACTCCTGTGGGCTAGGTGTTCGCCGGTAGTCATTTTACTACCATGTTTTTACTACATTCGTAATTTCGTATCTCTCCACCTTCTTCTTTTCGGGCCCGGTTGCGGAGCCTTAATTATAAACCATAAATATGTTAAGTAACTTTTTTTCAAATAAGGAAATAAACAATTTTTACGAAGAAATGTGACCATCTCCATGACAATTCTTTTATTATTCCGATTAGACAGTGCGAACTCTGACGGGATAAAAAGGTAGCATCCAACGCGGCTACCATCTTGACCCGAAACCGGAAATTACCAAGCAAATTTACGTAAGATGAAATGTCAAATGGTCGAATTAAAACAGTACTTCGCTACGCTCAGTCAATAAATACTATCAGGCGAGCAGAATCCCTAAGGTGTTACTTAAATACATCCAAAATTATAGAGAAATAAAGTTATTACACAGGTTAGCAAAAGTGCAAAGGATTACCCGAGCCGCATTAATTGCTCGGAACTCAGCGTAAAGTGTGAATTATTATGAACGATACCAGGCGAGCAGAAACGCCGCGCGGTTGCTTGGCTGGTGGTTGAGTGACGTAATACAGCGCGGGCGTTATTTACGGCGGCAGGTGCGCGGGGCGCCGGCGCCACGACGCCTCCGTGCAATTTATGACGGCCGATACTACAGGGCGGTCGGGAAACTGTTGCACTTCGGGTTGTAATCATTCAGATGTGTGTTTTACACCAATTTTATTAGTCTACTAGCACTACTAACTCTTGAAAAATCATTGGATATTATAATTAGTGGATTTGTGTAGCTGAAACTATTTTATCGTGATTTATTTTTAGGGTGTTATGCCGTGTTGCTTTACCTCCTTTAGCCAACAGCATTACAGTGTCCATCATCAGGGCATATGTGTAATATGCTTGTAGTAGACTTTTTGCGGAGATATAGGCATCATATTTGGAACGCGGGTGTGGGTACCACCACCCCGGGAACCATTTATTGGATAACCAACACCTCTGCCATAGGTCTCCCCAAGTGGTTCTCCCCAAGTGATTTTGGTGACTTAGCAGAGGTGCCCGGGTTCATGGGGTGAGGTTTGTCCAGGTCTTGGCTGCGGATGCGTCAGCCCACCCACTGTGTGGCAGGCCGGAAGGAGAGAGACTGATTGAGGGGCCTTTTTGACCTTTCCAGCCGGACTCTCGACCCATCGCCTTGCACCGCAGTTGGAGGGATGGATTCATACGTCCGTCACTCCTGGACACACCGACCCCCAGATTCTTACCCACCCCTCATACCTTTTTCCTTCCCAGAACTGCTACCCTTCCTTGAAAAGACAGAGGAAAATAATTTCCCCCAGGGCCTCCTGTATGGAGCTAATGTAAAAAAGGGATCATACAGGTTGATTGGGTGTTCATTATTTTAAAATGTTGTAATTTTTTAGGTCCTGAAACATCAATATTGATATTGGTGTCATTAGTGACCCAACAGACCGAGCCTAAACGAGTGAACACTCTGTACAAAGTGTGAACAACCAAAGCGTCGATGCTGTATGTATATTGCCCATAACTCCCCGCCTATCGATGAGAGAGCTTTGCCACCAGTACCAGTAACCTCTGAGCAGTGACTCGACTGGAAGAAAAGTGACGCCAGCTTATTTTAGTTCCGGGACTCTGGAATTAGAAGCGAAATGATAAACACATTTTTATCAGGAATTATACTTTTGACAGGCCGTAGGTATATTGCGTACTTTCCATAAATTTAAATTTTTAACATTAAAGAAGAAGATAACATTAATAATCTAAAAGAAAATATGAAAGAGAGCAAGACACAGAAAAATAAAAAGATAACGGTCGTAACTGGGATTCGAACCCAGAACCTCCCGTCTCACCGGAAAAAGCGGCTTACCAATTCAGCTACTGAGATCTCTTATTTAGACTTCATTTTTTTATAATCTCGTATTTGAAATATTATATTGATGGATAAAAGTTATAAATAGAGAGTTGTTCTAATAAAAAAATATTTTGAGGTGGGGTGAGGTTTGTCTAGGTCTTGGAAGCGGATGACTAGGACGCACTGAACCCCAGATTCACACCCACCCCTTAAACCCTTTTCCTTCCCAGAATTTTCCTCTCCTTCCTTTCCTTAAAAAACCCTCCACACAGCATCCCCAAAGATGACATAGGACCTGAGGGAAATTATTTTCCTCAGGGCCTTCTGTGATTTTAGATATGATTTTAGATTTTCACGGCCGAAAGTATTTTTCAGTGTCCATCATCAGGACAGATGTGTTCTGCACGCCGCTGCCTTTGGAGTTTCATACTTCTACCGCAATAATTTGTATGTTTAACTAGAATTCTTTCACCAGATTTTCCAACAAATATGAATTGATTTGGCATAGAAATTTTAGACGCAAAAGTTGTGCAATTCTCTTAACGTCGGATTTGCTGCTTTAGATGAAAAGCAAATTTTCAGCTTATGTAAACGATGATGGATATAGATATGACATAGACAGTACTACACTGTAATAGATGATATTAGATGGTGGACAATATAGACAATAAAATTAAATTATAAGACGTTTGCTTCTTCTTCATCATCACTTCAAACCTGCTAAACTATTTTTGCGGTTCACAATATTTTATGTAGGTAGTTAAATTAAATATCAGCATATATGTTTAACAAAAAGTACAAATGAACAGTCAATCAATAGTACAGATGTAAGTAAGTAAGTAGGTACATGAGATATTATAAAATTATAAGTCTTATTAGCAATACAAGGGCTTCAGTAAGGCATCAATATAAATCATCTGTATCTAATAGCCATTTTCTTAGATTAATATTTTTGGTACAATATAGTGTAGAGTTCGTTCACCGTATTTATTGGTACATTTCGGAACCACCAATCCTTCATTTATAGTCAATCTTGTATTATGTTTATGGTAAATTCTTTAGCTGTACAAGGAATGAAACAAAATAACAACAATTGACAATAATAGACGTAAAAATGGAAGACAATAATATAGGTACACTAACATACAAAAATAGACAACGAATCCAACCAACTACAGACAGCAACATTGAAATCGACGATGAAAGACAATAATAGGCAACGAAAGACAATAATAGGCAACGAAAGACAACAATAGGCAACGAAACACAATAATAGGCAACGTAAGACAATAATAGGCAACGAAAGTCAATAATAGGCAACGAAAGACAATAATAGGCAACGAAAGACAATAATAGGCAACGAAAGACAATAATAGGCAACGAAAGACAATAATAGACAATGATATATGTACAATAATAGTCAACGATAGATGAAAATAGACATTTTTTAAACAGAACATACCGCATTAACACATTTGGCGTCTTCGACCAAACCGCACAATACGAACAAATAAATATCTTCTCTATCTAAGATGTAAACTTCTTGAATTCATCACATTAGAGGAGTGTGTATAAATTTAGTTTATAGATTTACGCATCTGTCTTTTTACTTGACAATTGCAAAACAGCCTACGTGCCATATTATTGATTCCGAAAAATGAAAATTCCTCCGCGCTGGCAACACAGATACTAAGTAATACATTCCTCACACGGCTAATTAATGTCTAATGTATTTGGTACATAGCACACAGTACAGCAGGCTTCATGTATGAAATATCTAAACAAAAACATTAAGATGAAGCCATACTAAATAATGCAAAATCATACAAAATCATATGTTTTTGTTTTGAAAATTTGATCGCTTAGAAGTATTATAGATGCTTCAATTAAATACTGCGTGTAGAACATATATTGGCCCTTAAAAATATCGGTCTTTTTTTTTAGAAGTCTTTTAATAGGCCTAGGAAAAAACAAAGTATTAAGTCTCTAAAAAACACTTTCAAGTGCAAACTCTCCTACTTCCCTTTTCGGATATGGTATTATTGTAAAATATGGCAAATTCAGTTTTTTTTAATAATAATCGCAAAAAATGATATTTACGCCCGAACTTCACAAAATAAAATAAAATATGCATTTTCTAGTTGTTATTTTTGACATCAATCAATACAGCCCGCACTCTACGAATTTGGATTCTTGAAGTGACCCTTATGGCATGGGCACAAGAATCATGCACTGGGCACACCTATTTCGTATCAGTCACGCCCCGGCCGGAGCGGGAAATAGACGTGTGACTCCGCGCCGCTTTGTTTCGTGAAATCAATTTTAAATTTCCGTTTTATTACAATAAACAATGCGTAAAAAAGGAATGAATATTTTTTACAGGCCTTTACGAAATCAACCTGTAAAAAAATTCTCAAATACCTTTTCCAACCTTCCAAAAGCTTTTTCTCAAGTATTTTTAAACTCCTCCCATAAAGGGTGTGAATTCTAATTTCGATTTTTTCCTGGACTATTGGATCGCCTTAAGTAGAAGAATCTCAGATAACCCAACATTCAGAATCGAAACGTTGCTGCTTGAAATGATTTTAGCCGTGTTTGAAGACCAGACTACTTTCAGTCTCACAACATACTGTAATTGGGGATACCATGGTCCCACCGGCTCCAGACGATTGAGAGCAATTGGGATGGGACTCTTGTGCGGTATCCACATAATATTTAAACAAAATACTAACGAAACGTGGTGAGGTAGAAATGATTTCTCCTGAAAAAGAGTGAAATACTAAAATGGTCAATATTGTGATGAGAATTTTTAACTCTCTTAGCACTTCTTTATTACAATAACTCTTTTTCGGATTCTTATTCATAATTTAATATTTCCCGGAAAATGTAGAGTTTTTTTTGAACCAACGAAAATTTGAAACATTTTCAATATGATTCGACTGTTTCATGGCTTATTGATAGCTCCTTAGCTCAAAATGGAATTGATGTTTCAGACTGAAAATTACAAAAAACTATTTTTTTTTTACAAAATGTCACACGCTATTTCATTTCTCTATCTTCGTTTTATATTCCCGGTTATTAGCTGAGTGGACAAATGCGTCGAATTTCCCACCCAGCCGTCGGTAGTGGGTTGAATTCCTCTACTAGCCAAGTCCTCCATCATTGACAGAAGCAACTTTTTCTGCTTATAATGATGATCGTAGGAGTTTTAAAAATATTGTCAGGTTATTCGTAAACCGTCTTTAAAACCTCTTCTTTTTTTTAATATTTAAAAAAAAAAATATATTCCAGAAAATCGATTACTATTGAAATTTGTTGATATTTCTTCTTCTTCTTTACACTTACCGTTAGTGTTAATTATTGAATGAACACGACCGTACAAGCAGTGTACAGTATTGCATTCATTAATGCAAGGCATTTATCGGATCGTATTTAATTGCAGGGGAACAAATTACTAGTTGGCATTGCATGAATATTAATAGGAACGATCAATATCTAACGGTTGGGCCGCCGCAGTCATCCGTAAACCCGTACATATTAGGTGTAATAATTCACCTTCTCGTATTATACCATATATCCGAGCGACTAACACCAAACACCTGCCGGAAAGGTCAAATTACCGCGGTGTCGATAGCCACATTAATTTTTACTAATTAATTAATTCGATTAATAATTATTGTAATTTTTTTAAAATTTTTCTATTTGCTAAAATGTGCGTCATGCGTTTTTTCGATCGGCTTTTATAACCTTTACCTGATTTAATAAAAAAAAAACATTTTATTAAACTTTTTCCACTCTTTATCGGTCCGGTTTCAACATGTAACGGCTGTATTCAGACTGATACGTACACTTAAATGACTTAAAAACGATATTTATACATTTTCGGTGGTAGGGGTAAATAAAGAGTTTAGAGTTTATTAGTTTTATTGAGATGTACATTTGCTATATCATCATTTATCTAATTCGTTTTTCACTTTTTATAAAGCGGTCTAAAACAAGATTAATATAGATCATTTAAGTATGTGTACCTACCATAGCAAATAAGCAAATTGCATACATATTTACACCACCTTTTGAGAGATATTCTAGTTTGGCATTGCCCTGGTGAGATTCAACATTCCGGATTGAAACGTTGTCTGAAATTACTGAAGCAATGTTCAGTTACAAGATCTGAACCGAATTTTGAGAGATATTCTAGTGAATAGTTATATTCATCGCCCTGGTGAGATTTATCATTCCGGATTGAAGGGTTGTCTCAAATTACTGAAGCAATGTTCAGTTATAAGATCTGAACCGAATTTTGAGAGATATTCTAGTTTTACATCGCCCTGGTGAGATTTACCATTCCGAATTGAAACTTTGTCTGAAATTACCGAAGCAATGTTCAGTTACAAGATCTGCACCGAATTTTGAGATACATTCTAGTTTTGCATCGCCCTGGTGAGATTTGTCATTCCGGATTGAAGCGTTGTCTCAACTTACTGAAGCAATGTTCAGTTACAAGATCTGAACCGAATTTTTAGAGATATTCTAGTTTTGCATCGCCCTGGTGAGATTTATCATTCCGGATTTAAACGTTGTCTGAATTTACTGAAGCAATGTTCAGTTACAAGATCTGAACCGAATTTTGAGAGATCGGTATTCTAGTTTTGCATCGCCCTGGTGAGATTTGCCATTCCGGATTGAAACCTTGTCTGAAATTACTGAAGCAATACTCAGTTAGAGGATCTGATCCGAATTTTGAGAGATATTCTAGTTTTGCATCGCCCTGGTGAGATTTATCATTCCGGATTGAAACGTTGTCTGAAATTACTGAAGCAATGTTCAGTTACAAGATCTGAACCACTACTCTGAAATGCCTTTGAAAACACTATTAACATTATAAACAGCCAGGTTTAAAATGTTAATAGTCCATCCAATCCCCGTGTTCTTCACATTTCCTTCCACCTTACAATACTCAGCCTATACCAACTTGCTCCAACGTTTCCTCTCCCTTCTTCAGCTAATGTTTTGACCACTTTGCAGCGTCCATCATGAAAACTAAGAATATCCTTAAATATATGCTTGCATACTTGATTTTCTTTTAAATTATGTTTTATGTACTGGGAAATCGTGAAATTTACAGAGCTCGTTAAAATGTATAAGCACCCAATAATTAACAAATAAGGACGACACTACGTTACTAACACTCGACACTTCTCGGTACCCGGTTTTGAAAGGTATTTCCAAGAAGCGACCGGTGTAACCCACCTTAACGAGGATTGACTGCGACACGGTAGCACTGATAACAGACAAACATACAGCTTTCTACTCTCTACACGTCTGTCCTGAAGATGAGCAGTGTCGGCCAAGAATGAACAAGATGCGTAATAAATTCTCAGCACCCGAAAAGTTAACCAACCACCGTTTATTTTATCACGATTCTGTTATGATTTTTTGCTTTTATTTATTCTATTTAATGGACAACGCATTATGCAAGTGCTCAAGCAGAACGCATTTGACAATCAATAATCACAAGTTTTTAGGATCTATCTCAATCTAACACACCTCCTTTTACATTCTGTAAAAGCACGAAAACAGTGACCTCTGGCGTTCTGAAATCTACACAGTTTTTCTGTTTGAAATATCTAGGTCAACGCATTCCTAGTTTTCTTAAAATGAGACCAGGAACCATATTGGTCATTAAAAAGATTATTCGATTATCATGATTATTGTTCGATTAGATCTTGACACTCTGACGAAACCGGTTAGTAACTATTGTAAAAATAATACACTTGAATCACGTTGTTCTTGACTCCAAATCTTGTTGCGATGCGATTGGCATGAACGAGAATGATGAATTATTACAAGTTGATTGAAAAATGCACGGCAATTTTCCTGAAAGTGTTGAGAGAAGAAATCACCACCTTTACTGGGGGTTTGCCCGAGGCTCTTATTTTAATTGTTTCTGACGAATTCTTAACTATAATATATATATTTTTAAACGCGGGAGTTAAGTTATTTATATTTTAGTTGAATAAAAACAATATCTTACCATTACATTTTTTATTTAAAACGGTTTGAAAAATTTGTAAAAAGTTTTTCAACTGTAACATCAACAGTAAGCGCTAGATTTTCTTTTTATAGAATTCTGGACGATGAATTAGTATCTTTTTGAAGTATTCTGTCTAAAACATTTGAGATTTTATTAATATGTTCATCAGAATTAATTAAAATATACCCCTAGGCCTGCTTGGGCAGATTCGACCATGGGTTCATCGAATGCACCGGGGACGCGCGTTGTTGAGTCGTCGTAGGTTTCATGACTCATGACGACTCAACAAAGTGGCATTTCCACACCCCTTTGAAAAGTCTGAAAACGAAAAATAGCCCACAACACTTTTAATGACTCCAGATACTAATATCTACAGCCTGTATGTCGGACGAATATCTACAGCTCATATGTTGAACTAATATCTACGAACTTCAGAGTGTTGACTAATATCTACAAAGCTAAGGTCGGACGAATATCTATGACGGTCCCAGTGTTGACTAATATCTACAGAGCGTAGGTTCGTAATCAGCTAAATGTGTCCAATAGTCCGATATTAGGGATTTTTACATACATACTTACATAAATTAAGTTTTTTAAA
This sequence comes from Limnephilus marmoratus, assembly GCA_917880885.1. Lineage (NCBI taxonomy): Eukaryota > Metazoa > Arthropoda > Insecta > Trichoptera > Limnephilidae > Limnephilus > Limnephilus marmoratus. The sequence continues at coordinate 39,372,739 of OU862923.1, read as the reverse complement.
CTGCATACGCAATATTACGTTATTCCAATATGCTATACATAATTGCAAATCCAACCTCTGCCAGTGCTGTAGATATTCGTCAACACTTTGGTTCTCATAGATATTAGTCAACAGTTTGAGCTGTAGATATTCGTCAACACTTTGGTTCTCATAGATATTAGTTCGATTTTTTCAGTTTTTGGAATTCCTGTAGATATTAATAGACGCCTCTCTTTTAATGACTTTTCAAAGGAGGTTGAAGTTGTATGTTTCCTAGTTCTCCGGTCACCATATTTGTACACGCCTCTTTCACTTACGTCGTTAAGATTCCGATTTTAGAGTATTGTGTCGTCGATAATGTTTGTAAATGATGTACTTGGTCCCGATTATCATAAGTACGTAAGTAATGTCAGAGAGGCGCCGCCGCCGACATGATAATCGTGGAAACACAACAAATAATAATATATTCTGAAGATTTGAAATATCCGCTCGTCACGTAGGCGGTAGGCAGCAGTGTTACCAGTGCTACCACTCCCCTGTTGAGATTCTTTGTCAGTAGGGTCACGATCCTGCTGGTCGGCCATTTAACCATTATTTGCACAATTAAGTGGTAATCCCACATCTCGGTGTGATGATTGATAGAAACCATACTAATTAAGCGCTCAGGCGTCACATCGACCGTGGCGGACTTGCTTTCAAGACAGGCGGACTGTTCGTCATCTGCTATTGATAATAATATAGTATAAAATATCAGGTAGATATTCTTTTTTTCTATTTCTTTTTCGTTTTCTTCGACCTGGACCCTCCGAGTTGCTGCACTGGTGATAAAAATATATATTTTTATTCTAGATAACAACGGTTGATTGTCGTACTTTTAGGATGAAGAGGTTTAATAGTTCGAAGTCTAGGGGTAAAGCCTCAATTACATTGAGCAAGTTTACAAGCTACTATCTGTTAGTAAACTCGCTCAGTGTAACTTGCTAACTAGCAGATTGATGACTATCTACGAAAAAAGTTGAAAAGCCGTCAACTTTACTTGCCACTCGCTTACTCGTGATTGGTTTATTTATGTTTTCAATATGGCGGCCAATAAACAGCTGATTTCGACTGTCAAACATATGACAGAATTAATTCACGCAGGCTTCGTTAGGTAGTTCGCTACTGAGCGAGTGAACAGTTTTGTGTGTCATCATGACAATCTCACTCGCCGATTCACCCACTTTTAAACTTAGTGGATACTAGCTTGTAAACTCGCTCAATGTAATTGAAGCTTAAGACTCGACTCGCAACCCGAAGTTCGCCGGTTCAAACCCGCCGTGTGTAAATACATTATATTTGATTAATTTATGTTATTTCACAATTAATGAATTAAAAATAATGTTAAGTGTATTTGCGGCACGTTCCAGAGTGGAAGATACTCTCAGTATCGCCTTGATGTAAGACCACCATACAGAATTTAAACTTTGCTTGAAATGGCTTTAGCCGTGTTTGGTGACCAGATCTGAATAGCCAGGTACTTCCCCACCTTCCTCTCCCCACCATTCTCTTCATCTCCTTCCCCTCCCAACTACCTTCAGCCTCACAACATACCCCAATAGGATACGCCATAGTCTCATTAGCTACAGAGGGGGAGCATTGGGACTCTGGTGCGGTATTCACATAAAAATACAAATGTGCAGTTCACACGCGGTAGAATTGAAACCTTCAGAAAACTAAAGTAGAGAAGAGTGGGGAGGCTAGGAAGCACCGCACAAAGAGGATACTATAATTTTTTTTAAATGGCTAAAGCGCTATACAGCTGTGACATTAAAGATGAGCCCACACAATAAGCTTAATTGTTTATTTGTACTTCTGTCCATCAAATCAAATTTTCCGAAGTTTCCCAGAACATGTGGGAAACTCTAGAAAACTTGATTTGATGAACACAAGCACAATCAATATAGTTTATTGTGTAGGTTCATCTTTAATTTCACAGCTTTATTGTGCTTTAACATAGACATCCAAATTCAATAGACCAGAAGATACAGATGAGGGGTAAAACCAAAGATATTGAAATATAAGTAGATGTGCTATCTGCTGTTTTTACTATATGGGTCTGCGCTTCCGGGTGTCCCCGATATTGTTTACCAATTAACAAATAAACTAAAAGAACAAATAATTAACGAATAAACCAACGAACGTTAAACTAAATGAACGAATTCTTTCCTTATTCAAAATATATTGTTAACCAATATTAATGCACATTTTTAAAAAATCAACGAAATGAACAAATTCTTTTTGTATGAAAACTACGCTAATTAGCGCGTAGTCCGGCGACAGTTGCGCGGACACCATAGCATATCTCTTCTGTACTTGAATATCTTTGGGTAAAACCAAACTATGGGAGGGGAAGAGGGGAAAGATGACTGTGATTCGTTAAAAAATCAATCTGACAGTATATGGGCATCTTGCCAGTGCCGGATTATCCCTAAGGCAGAGTAGGCAACTGCCTAGGGGCCCCGCATCGGCTAGGGGCCCCGCGTCCCGAGAAAAAAAGACTTGCTTCATTTAGTGTGCAACGAAATTTCGGAAAAAGTTAGCTTTCAAGATTTTTTTTTATTAGGAACATTTACAGGTTAATAACATTAGGTACACGCATTAAAGAAGACAACAAATTATATTAATTAGGTTATAACTTTATAACCCAATAAATAACTAATGTTCACATCATGCACAAATAATAAATAAAAAGTCTATATTTATTGTAATCAAGTTTAATTTGTAGAACTCCATTTTAATTTTTATTTCTTTATTATATGATCAATAATATTATTATTAAATTAATTTTAAACAACTTCTGCTGTGTAATTATTATTACGCGTGACAGCTGTTTCGCCTTCTGAAGGCATTATCAAACTGTTTGATAATTAATGCCTTCAGAAGGCGAAACAGCTGCCACGCGCAACAATAATTACACAGCAGAACTTGTTTAAAAATAAACTGTTTTTATTAATTTAATATTATTGGTTATATAATAATGAAATAAAAAAAGTTTATAATTGAAACAAATATATAAACATAGATGTATTTTACTTTTCTTTACTTCTATTTATTGCAACATTACTTACAGCCGTTGTGTCCAACCTATGCTCAGCCGAGATCTCCGCTCAGCCCTGCTCAAATGCCCAAATACGCTGTGTCGAAACACAATGATCGTCCCACCACACTCAAATGTAAGGAAGGTAGCCGGGTGGATTAAAGTTGCTAAGGAAGACCTACTTATAAAAACTGACAACAGAGCGAACAAAAATCCGCGAAAACAATCGAGCTGTCAATGACAATAATTAATTATCGTAATTATCTGTCATCAGTTCACTCTTTTGTCGGCTTTTTTATTTGGTTTTTCAATTTGAAATATGAATCCTATATTGAATATAGTGATTATGGTTGACGATAATATTGGATTATATAGGCGGCGGCAAGATGCCGATATAAATTTTATGGAAGTATTAAATGACGGCGATTTTTATAACCGCTTTAGGATGACAAAAGCGTGTTTTTTTATATGTTTTGAGCCAAGTAGAAGATAATTTAACTTACGCAAGCGAAAGGTAAAGTTTTGACTTATTCGAGTGTCATTTTTGTAATAATATGTGGAATATAATTAGCACTTGTCGAGGACAATGTCATTCCAAGCAGCTTCTTTTGATTTTACAAGCGTAGCGTAGTTTGGGCCACCTGTCGCTTTCGACAAAATGACCTGCGACGAGGTAACTAGGTCTACAAGTCTCATTTTTTCGTTTGGCGTAAAATTTTTCGAACGCTTCGCCTTGTCCATTTTGAATACAAAATTTCAACTGATTCTAATGTCAAACTTCAAACGCACGTAAACAAAAAAGTAAGTCAATTAACACCTTATTTTTAACATATTAAATACGTTTGTTTTAAAAATGTAAAATGTCGGTTTATGTATTACACTATTTAAAATAAAATATCTGTATTAATAATAAATAAAATTAATTAACGTTTCGGTATTAATTTAACATGTAAAGTTGCTAACTTGACGTCATTTTTTGGTGTACGAAAGCAAATGGGGCTACACACCGAGCGCTACGATCAAGTTGTTGGACACAGCTAAAATGGAGCATTTTTCTAACATACCTTAGCTTAGCGGCGCAAGGCGCTAGGCTCAGCTTCACTCGGATTAATCATCCGAAAATGTTGGACACAACGGCTGTTTAGTATATTGGCATTCGTTTTGTTTTATTTCTAATTATATGTATGTTTAAAATATTAATTTTGTACAAGCTTTAGTATGCACTACCTATCTGCTTACTAAAATTCTTTTGGGAAAGATTGTCTGGAAGAGATCACTTTAGTGACATATTTTACATTCAGAAAAAAAAAAATTAAAAGTTTTAAAACTTTACCCCCCCCCCCCCCCCCCCCTTAGAGCTTTGTTAAGGATTTGATCAAGGGAATAAGGAGGCGTTTGGAGGCCCCTTCACCCCCCCCCCCTCCCCCCCCCCGTTGGTCCGCCATTAGTAAAGGGGCCCCGAGACGTGCACTGCCTAGGGGCCCCGACATGGTTAATCCGGCCCTGCATCTTGCATTATAATATCACCATTTAGTTCTTAAAAGCAAAATCTGCTTTGAATGAATAGACCTTTTTACATGGGAGCGCGAATTGCTTGCCACGTTAATAACATATTTGCGAAGGCCAAATGCTCGCCCCGAAAAGGTTCGCCCCTATTCACATAGCAATATTTTGTTGCCGTATTTAGTTAAGACACTTTTACAAATGTTTCATAATTTTCTTACCCCTGTAACCAATGACGAGCTCACTGGAGAAACGCCCACATTCGCTATGTTCTAGGTAGGTGTACAGCACAAGCTTTCATATATTGCCGTGTTATTTGGTGAAATGTATAGATGTTAGCTCTACGCTGGTCAGGACAAGAATGATGACGTAACATTTTTTTGATTCAAGCGAGGCTTTCGTAAGCCCAGCTGGCTCCAAGGCGGAGCTCTAGCCGGCTCCATGGGGAGGGGGAAATAATACGTTTTTATCACTTAGGGCAGATCCAGATATATTCATATGTCCGTGTGCTTTAGCCATTTTTCTTTACCAGCGTCGATTTGATTACTGATTACATTTTCTTGGAAACAGTTGGTTGAAGTCAACAGACATTAGTACTGGTTCGTATCTTCCCACAGGATCTGATATAGTTTTCTAATACAGACTACACTTTGGTCCTCCTTTCCATCAATGAACTGTTTAATTTATCACTCAGAACACAGGGACTTTCTTATACACATGACATTCGAGTGGGCAGGCCGCCATTAGAGGACGGAATAGATCAAGATACGGACACATACATAATTAAACGTTCGTTAGACAACACCAGCATTTTTATTGTAAGTAAGATTTTATCACTTCGAGAGGAAAAACACTTCAATCCATGAATTTATATTGATTAGAGTATCCTCTGCGTGATAAGTCGTAGATACGTTCTCCAAGCATACATTTTCTAGTAAAAGTGTGTTTATCGGAAGTGACCTACCTGGTAAGTATAAAATTTGATCTCGTGGTTTGTCTCCAGCTCGTCCGAATGATACCCAACTCTCAAATTTGTTTGATTGTCTATGGCTTGCAATTGCTTTTTCTATGGGGCCGATATGTCAGCTGTTGGCGCTGTAGCCGATTTTAACTGGTTTAGCGCTGACAGCTGACAATCAGCCCATAGAAAAAGCTATTGCAAGCCATAGACAATCACACACATTTGACAGGCGATTACGTATGGAATCGATTCCGTATTTACAAAAGATACAGAAACGCATGGTGGGTATCATTTCGTCGAGGTGGAGGAAACCATGTGACCATATTTTAGCACCAGTAGGGATTTCATATTAAGACAAATCTTTCAATTTAAATGTTTGTGTGTATACGCCTGGTTCGTCAGCAATTATGATTAATTTAACAAATACATTTGTTAATTAGGAATATCAACAGTTCAAGTGCCAGGACATTATATAGTATACATCGGGCGAGTGGTTTGTGTCGCCTGCACCAAGAATCACAAATCACGACCACTCAAAGCTCTAGTGCCGTACTCCGACTCCGACTCGTATCGGATGTTTTGACGCCTCTAATTTTACCGACCGATAAAAACAAATTCATCATCATTAATTTCGGCTTGGCAACCGTCAAACAATTTTGCCGAATACTTCGGTTCTTCTAGAAGATATTATTATGGTATATATTACGGTCGCGAGTGCTGCTGCCTGTCAGCTGACAATTCATAATATTACCCAATGTAAACATGGCGTTTTATTGAGACAGGGAGTTTTTTTTAAGCGAAAACTTCCTTAGCAACTGAGCTTCTTGAACGAGTTTTATTTGGCTTTAACTATTATTGTATTGTATTACTAACTTGATTTGTATTGTTATTTCCTTTTGGGGTATTATGCCGTGTTGCGCTACCTCCTCCTTTAGCCAACGTTTCGGACAGCGTTACAGTGTCCATCATCAGGGCAGATGTCAGATGTCAGGGCACACATCTGCCCTGATGATGGACACTGTAACGCTGTCCGAAACGTTGGCTAAAGGAGGAGGTAGCGCAACACGGCATAATACCCCAAAAGGAAATAACCATAAAATTTTTGGCCGTGAAAACCTAAAATCATATCTTGATTTGTATTGCTTGTATTACTAACTTGATTTGTCGTATTATGTTTTTTCCTTGCATACCGCTTTCTAACAACGTATGCAGGGACACTGGAGGTCTAGATTCGACCAAAGTAAATAAATGTAGGTTCGTTTAACAAAAAAATTTGAATCTTGCGAGAGCCTTGAAGGAGTAACCATTTGTTACTATAGCAGGGCGGGTAATTAGTGGATAACTTCCAATGTTCAAAATGGTCGCTTTCAGCAAAATACCTAACATTCGAACAATGGATTTTACGTAACCAGTAGGAAATGTTCACGACACTTGTAATTACATACATTTAGTGTTTTTGTTAGCTCCAGCTGCTTTCTGCAGAATACATATTTCACATAAGGGAACGTACCCATACTACGTGACACACTTTTTGCAATTTGTTACCCCCCCCCCCCCGGTGACCACGTGTAGTATATTCCAAGACCCCCCCCCCCTACAGTTTTCACGTAGTATTTCATAATATGGTTTCGAATCATTTTTTGCTAACAAAAAATAAAAAATGCATTATTTGGCTTATATTTGTCTTTATTAATACGGCGCTTGCTGCGTGACAGCAAGAGTGCATGCATTACAAGTGGAAAAAATATTATCAAGATAAAACTTATGTCAAAATATATTGAAACCGGAACGTAATTTATGGAAACGAAAGTCTTGTTATTTTTATAAACATTTTTCATCTCAATCATCTTCAACAAACACGTTCCCTGAACTTTTTCACTTATTTGAATGTACGAGGGTGGGTTTTTAAGTTTGCAGATTGGGTAAGGAGTGGAAATAAAAACCAAAATTATTTTTCCTTTTCAACATATTCACCTACTACCCTAATACATTTTTACGATCTTTAAATTAACTTAAAGGAACTTTATAACAGCGCGGAACTCAATTTTCTCCACATTTCACAATTTCTTCCCGATTGAAGTGTTTGGTCGACGATAGCTCAAAGACTAATGACCTAATTACGATAAAACCCGGTGTTTATCCTAAAAATGAGTTGTTCAATTAGTAACTAATTCAGCGGTAATCCCATTAATCACTTACCTTCCCATTCCGCGAACTTAAAAACCTCCCCTCGTAGCTCGAAAAAAAACGCGAGATTTATAGATTGACTACGTGATAAAAACCTAAGCCCCCCCCCCCCCCCGTCGTTGTGACCAAGCGTGGTATTTTGATGACCCCCCCCCCTGAACAGGTCACGTAGTATGGATACGTTCCCTAATTAGACAGATATAATCTTACTATTACATATGACGATAGTCCTACAGTTGCTTGCATTCACTAATATGTATTCTACAGAAATCAGCCAGACCTTTTTGATGAGTTATTTTCATTGTGTCTTCAGGATATTTAAAACTTTCTGAAACAATTGATTTACTAAAAGGACGTCACGAGAATCACTTCTTATATCAATCTACAGCACAATTAGTGGTCTCTTTCCTTACCATCCTGGAGTATAACTGCCATCACTCAGTCCTCGGTGGGTACATAGTACAACAACTATTAGAATTAAACTCAAACGCGACAAAGTAGAAGAAATTACACATTAAAACTAACTAACTAACCATCACGCCGTTTCTCCGCAGGGGTAGGCAGAGAGGAAGGACCGCCAAACAACTCGCTCTTGGCACACACTCTTTGCCTAGTTCACATTCATGCATCGTCTCATACATGCTCTTCTATTATTCCGACTCTTCACATGGCCCGACTCAAGTATCTGATTCACTTGATCGTGCGATGTCTTCTTCGGGCCTCTACGACTTCTTCTATTATTCACATTTGCGTCATATATTCTCCTTACACTCCTTTCCTCGTTCATTCGCTCTACATGCCTAAACCCTCTTGAGATTCCCTTTCTTAATCTTACTCATTACGCTTACATCAGCCTTGCATTCTTCGCGGATCTCCATATTTCTCACACGATAGTACATGGTTTTACCACACATACGCCTCAGGGATCTCATTTCTACAGCATTCAGTCTGCTTCCTTTGCCAGTTCCATGCCTCACTGCCATACATCAGGGTAGGTACCAGCACTCCTTTATGGACGGCTAACTACGCTTAGAGAAATTACACATAGAGAGAACTATTACACCTACTTAAATTACACACGTGAAAAACCTAACATAACCTAACTTTTAGAGTTATTTTCTAATTTAAAATTTATTTTGCACACACATAGGATTAGGATAGGTTGTTTCACAGAATTTGAACAATTCTTCAAATCTAATGAATACGAGTATGTTCAAACTTTGTGAAACAACCTTTAAACGTTCTAAAAATTTAAGCCTAATGAAAAACAGTTTTTTTTTTTGCGTGTATAATTCTGGCAGTGCAATTATAGTAGTGTAAGTGAAGCAACCGCAAACGGTGCGAAACGCTGCTTGCGGTTGCTTCACTCTTTTCCCATAATTCGTGGTTCGATTTTTTCTCCTTTTAAATTCCTGAGTTATGTTTATGACTCATAAGAACGATCGCAACCTATAACTTCTGAGATCAATTTAGAATTACGATGGACCTACGAGTAAGTTGTGTCGAGATAGATAATATATGCATAGATATTTAATAAGTGGACGACTTGAGACCATAAATATGTACTTACGTGAAAATAAAGTGTCCAAGAGGAATTCCGTTTATGACATGCGTTAATTGAAATTTGGAGTAACGTCTATTAGGGGCCAAGAGACATCGTAAAACGACATCGTCTGAACTCCTGTCATTGGAGCTTGGATCGACAACCTTTTACTCTCGAGTCGCCAAGTTTTTTGGGTGATTCATTTTTATTTTCACCACTACCTTTGATTCTGCTTGCCAAAATTCTGCAATCCTAGAAACGCGCTTCGTTTTTTATGGTTGTTTTAATTTTGACTCATGTTTTTTATTGAATTTTTAAGCGGTAGCAATTACACCGAAAATTCTCGCTGTTTATTTATGTACAGCAGAGTGAATTATTGCATTTTAATTTGTGAAACGAATTTCACAGTGAAAATTGAATTTTTTGCTTTAAAAGACGTTGTTTCTTGCACAGATTGGAAAACTAATAAATTGTCTATTTATCCATGCAGTTTATTTTTTAAACTCTTAAACCATATCAACGTATTTTTTTAAACAGATGCAAGCATAGACATCCAAATGGATAGACAAGCAGTTACAGATGAGGGGTAAAACCAAACTATGGAGAGCAAAGGGGGGAAAGATGACTGTCATTCGTTGAACAATCAATCTGACAGTATATAGGCATCTCGCATTACAATATCACCATTTAGTTCTTAAAAGCAAAATCTGCTTTGAATGAATAGACCTTTTTACATGGGAGCGCGAATTGCTTGCCACGTTCAAAACTTATTTGCTAAGGCCAAATGCTCGCCCCAAAAAGACTCCCGCCAATACACATATCAATATTTTCTTGCCGTGTTTAGTTAAAACACTTTTACAAATGTTTCATAATTTACTTACCCCTGTAACCAGCGACGAGCACATTGGAGTACCGCCCACATTCGCTATGTGCATATTGATACGTAGATATATTGTATAGCACAAGCTGCCGTTATTTCGTTAAATGTATGGATGTCAGCTTCTCGCTGTTCACGGCAAGAATGATGACGTCACACATTTTAGATTCAAGCGAGGCTATATCCCCTCCCCATGGAGCGAGCCGGTTCCAAGGAGGAGCTACAGCCGGCGCCATGTGGAGGGGGAAATAATACGTTTTTATCACTTAGGGCAGGTCCAGATATATTCATATGTCCGTGGATGCAAGTTATTTTATTATTCTGCGTGTTAAGGCTCGATGACACAGAGCGAGTTTACAAGCTACTATCTACCAAGTTTAAAAGCGGGTAAATCGGAGAGTGAGATTGTCATGATGACATACAAAACTGTCCACTCGCTCAGCAGCGTAGGAAACTGAGGTCGCTGCTAGCGCCAGTAACAAGAATAACGACGCCTGCGTGAACTAATTCTGTGATGTTTGACAGTCGAAATCAGCTGTTTATTGGCAGCCATCTTAAAAACATAAATAAACCAATCACGAGCAAGCGTGTAGCGAGTAAAGTTGACGACCTTTCAACTTTTTCATAGATTGTCAACAATCTGCTAGGTAGTTAGCAAGTAACACGATGACACTGAGCGAGTTTACTAACAGATAGTGAATTTCCTAGATAGTAGCTTGTAAACTCGCTCTGTGTCATCGATGCTTTATGGGAACCTGGATTCTATACCAAACACAAAACGAAAAATAGAAACTTAAATTATGTTGTACGGTAGGGCGACCAATGCACACAGGGATCTGAAAAATTCGCGACACTTTGGCGAAACTCGCGTAATTTTTTTTTGGTCAATGATATATGAAAATTCCCAATACTGTCAAGCATGAGTGTGTAAAGACTGTTTATAACGCAAATGAACATACATAATTATGCGGTGTGTTTAGTGGAGTTTTTGTGTTATTTTTCGGCATAAGCGGTAGGTAGTATTAGCAGAAAAGTGATGTTACGTTTACTTTTTAGTATTTTGAATTAAAAAACTATCCCGAATAATTTAACGCCAGTAGATGTTAGCAGTATTCCGTTTTCTAATTACTGAAGGTTGTCGAAACCATAGACATATTTGTAATGTGTAATATTAATGTAAGTAAGGGAACGTACCCGTACTACGTGACACGTTTAGGGGGGGGTCTTCAAAATGTCACGCTTGGTACAAATGAGCGGCGGCGGGCTTAGGGTTTTGGTCACCGGCGGGGGGGGCGGGTTAAACATTGCAAAAAGTTGGTCACGTAGTATGGGTACGTTCCCTAACGCGTACGATCGATTATTAATATGGAATGTACCGGGAGCATCTCCTATCCTTTTCATATATTCCTCTTCCTCTCCCCTTCCTATGACCCAAAATTAATTTTAAGATATTAAAACTTCATTTCCAATTAACTTTAGCATAAGAAACTTCTGTGGCTTGACTTCAGTTCACTTGTATATTTATCACTGTACATTGCGTAAAAGCTATTTGTTTCTTACAAAAAATAAATATTATTTACTTTTTTTTAAATACCATAAAATATTTGCAAATAAAATAAAAATACGAAAATTACTCGTCCGAAATTTGCGCTACTCTCGTAAAGTTGGGAAAAAAATCGCGTTATCGCAAATGCGAAATTTTCATGTGTCTAAAACCAGGCGTTTTTCATCGAATTGCCATAAAATACTATACTGCAGTCTGTTGGGTAAAGATTGTCCTTGAGATATGAAAAGGCACTATGAGAGGGGGAAGTAATTATTTGGTCTTATCCAAGTCTTGTCCACCCCTGTCTGATATTCGTAGCCAGTCTCCATAATAATGGTACATCAAATGGCGCCACAACTCTGAGGCGCCATCTTCACTGAGGTAGTACCTACTTTGAAAATGCGCACTCAAGTCGCGACAAGCACTACACATTAGTTAACGATATGTTATTGTTATGAAGAGCAGTGTAGTACTTCGTTGATTATGCATTTTTGAGTGGGAAGACGGTCAGATTCAATAAAGATATTACCCAAGTAATGAACTAATAAATGCTCGATTCGTGTGAAATTCAGTGTTCGGTCTGCGCGCCCCTGGCCATTTATTTTGGCACGTCATATGGCGCCCCAACTGTAAGGCGCCATCTGAACTGAGGTAAGCGGGCGCCATCTCATCGGAAAGAGAGATACCAGCGAGACGCATTTGTGTCGAGACACTCACTTATGTAATGTACTTTTCTGGACTCCCTTATTACTTAGATATGTCTTGAGTGGGAGGGATATTAATACCCTAACAGATCTCTTAATAATAATAATACCTAATATTTGGATTACTTTAGGAAAATAATTTCCCTCGGGGCCTATGTCATCTGAGATGCTGTGTGGAGGGTCTTTTTGAGGAGAAGGAATGAACATTGGTCTTGAAGAGACTTTTTCCCACATATATTTCTTCGTGGCAAAATCGGGGAGTCGGCTAAAGGGCGCGGACTTCGGGTTTCGTCTGCGGTTGGGCCGACAGCCATGCACATTGTCACTGTGACTGCCTGGTGATTTGTGGAATACCTTCTCTGTGTATTTTCTTTTTATGCGTTTTACATTTTATCTTCTCTCAGTTATTATTGTAATTACTTGCATTATACTTTTTCGTTATTTCTCTTATTCAGGTTTCCTCAACCTTGGCACAGCTCTTATTTTTCTTTTTTTTACTAACACCTTTATATATATTTTTCTCTATAGATTTCAGAAGAATTATTCTACGGGCTGCCAGTTCTTTTGTATTATGTTAATGTAAGTACTTGCATACTGCTTTCTAACCCCGTCTGCATGGACATTGGAGGTTCTAGAGTTGTTCAAATAAATGTTTTTCGTTCAATAAAATAGATTCTTGACGAGTGCGGTGAAGGAGGAAACCATATGTTTCCTTATAACGCCGTTGGGAAAGTGGTGGGGTCCCCTCCAATGGTCTTGAAGAGGCCCATATTGTAGGGAGGAGGAAACACAGAGGCCGGCAAATCGTTCCACAGCCGAACTGTTGAACACAAGAACGATTCGAAGAAGCGACCCGTTCTCATGTGACAAATGTCAACAGTGTACATATGTTGGGCACGCGTTTGGCGTGTTAACCATCTCATGTATGAATGCGAGTGTAGCAAGGAGTGTGCGCCAATACAGAGTTTGGCGGTCCGTGTTCTCTGCCTAACCCTTCGGAGAAACGGTTTGATGATTAGTTAGTTTATTTTTTCATGCAATACCAGCGTTAATTTATTCGCTGTGATAATATAATCTTATCAATGGTAGAAGTAAATAAACCTGTCACCACAATCAAAATATGTATCTTTAAAAATCAAGCGATTTTTATGCGTTTTTTCTTGGATTTTAAAGTTTAATAATTTAGAATAACAGTTTAACACATCACCATTTTGTAACCAGGATTATTTTCCTAAAACCAAAGGTATCTGTTATCTGTTATCGAGACTTAGTGTTCTGAAAGCTTCTGTAATCATGCGTGTTTTGGATTCTGTAAAAATTCTGCTTACCATTCTTGTTTGTTCCATTCCAATGCAAACAAGTATTCAGAATACATAAAGGCAATAGATATCGAGGGAGGTAGGTAGCAGGGTTGTCTGTCAGACTTACACGAGTATCAAACTGACTCCAGACGTTTCCACGCAGACACTGTCTCAACAGCAGTCACATCTGAGCAAAAAGGCCATTCAATAAACACTATTACCCGTATTACATCAGTAAAAATACTTTGTGCTTCTCGTTGTGCTGCCCTGATTTATTTGCGTGTCGGCGTCGGTGTTATAACGCCGTCGGGACGCCGGGTGCCGGCGCCATCGGAAAATAAATCGGTTATATACAAAATACTTTTGATAGTTAAAATTATTTGGATGTTATACCGGCGATAGGTTGAGTATGACGTCCCAGAGCAAAGTTGTACGTACTCGTTATTCTAACGAGAATACGAAACGCAGTATATTATGCAATTCGACATCATGTAATGTTAATTATTTATTATGTCTTACACTTTGGTAGTGTTTTGGTCCTAGTTGTATCGTGTATCATACCAGACATTATCACGTAAATATAATATAATAATATATGATTTATTGTCTCCATTTCTTAGTAACAAGTAGAGATAATGATATCCTCCCTGGGATCTCCCGTACTGAGGATTTCATTTACATATTATAATTTAATTATAAGAAATTAATATGAATTAGACATAACATATATCATGTGTACTATACAAGTAAATATCATATATAAGTATATATCATATATACTTATATATTTTTTCATCTGTCTGCATATAGAAGCATTTTACACACTACGATCATAGAGAATGAACGAGGAAAGGAGTGTAAGGAGAATATATGACGCACTTGTGAATGGTAGAAGAAGTCGGGTACGCCCGAGGAAGACATGGCACGACCAAGTGAATCAGATACTTGAGTCGGGCCATGTGAAAAGTCGGAATAATAGAAGAGCATGTATGAGACGATGTATGAATGTGAACGAGGCAAGGAGTGTGTGCCAAGATCGAGTTGTTTGGCGGTCCGTCATCTCTGCCTACCCCTGCGGGAAACGGCGTGATGGTTTTAGTTAGTTAGGTCATAAAATTGACCATAACAGGATCAATAAAATTATTAATTCCTGTCATATTGAGCGTCTTCCTGAACAATTTAATCTTTTTGGTAACTATCTACAAAATATGTAAAAAAAAAAATGTAAACAAGTTTAACAATCTTTTTAAATAAAATGAATTTTTCTTCGTCCCATATGCGTCCCTTTACCGTTAATCAGATTGCATTGAAACTTTAGTGATTTGTTAAGCGCACGCCCGCGAAGGTATCTGTGTAAAAATTTGAGCTCTGGCGTTATGAAATAATTTCCTATAACATTAATTCGGTTGCGATAAAACTTTTGTGATTTGTTGTGCGCACGCTCGTGATGATTTCTGTGATGACTCTAACGTTATGAAATTTGTACAAAAATTTGACAAAGGTGTGCACAAGTTATTTTAAAATGTGTGTAGTTTCAGGGTGAGAAGGCGTGAGGTGGGAGAGGAACAAAGCCCCCTCTTTGGGAGGGTGGGGGACAATTTCTTTTTTTGAGTAGCATTTCAACGCATGCCACTCGCTAGTTATTCATTAATTTTCTGCCAATAGAAATGATTTGTCATTTTTTATGAATGGGCGTAGGTAGGTACCTGTCTAGTTTTGTTTTCTTGGAAACTTAAAAAAAAAGGTCTTTCTTCACCAGTCTCTCTCTCTACGGCCTGTCGCCGGGTGGCAGACACATCCGCCGTCAAGATCCAAACCTCACCCCACAAACCCGGGTACCCCTGCTAAAACCACTAGGGGTGACCCATGGCATAGATGTTGGTTATCCAATAAATGGTTCCCGGGGCGGCGGCGCACAGTGGGCTGAAAATCGCCTTTCATAGACATAGAGACTTGAATTTTCAAGAGTATTTTTTGTTGTTGCTAAAAATGGATTCTGCTGATCATAGTATTTTGGTAAAATTTAACTATAGTAACGGCCTTTTGTTTTTAACTTTAAAAGTAAAAGTTAAACAAAAGGCCGTTAATATAGTTAAATTTCACCAAAATACGTTTTTCAATCAATTTGACTGCTTGTTGTACGTTACTTTTAACTTTTGTACTTACTTTCCGAAAACCGATAGTTACTCTAGAGTTACTCCGCCATATTGGCATCATTGGCATATTTGACAGTTCTGGTCGAAGTAATGTACGGAAATGGGTGCTTCAAAATTGATTATTAATCAGTAATCATGATAAATATTGTAGAAGAGGATGATAATGCATTTAAGCATTGAAATGAATCATGAACACAAAAAGTTTTTTTTTTCAACTTTAAAGATTTAAAAAAAAAAATCGCACGTTGCGTCACAATTCACAATACGAAGTATGTCAAAAAAATACAAATAAATAGTAGGTAGTATATATCTGTGTGTAAGGATGGAATGGCCAACCTTATGATTCCAGAGATATCCTCATTTTTAACGTCAGTGCCAAACAATTTTTCCTTAAAAAAATGATAATTTATTTATTTATTTATTTATTGTTTGAAACATTTACAGAGTGTTAACAAATTATTGCATTAATATTATTACGTTGGAATATGAACTGATATTAACACTCCAATTAGAAATGTTCACAGCATGCGTAATTAAGGTTTAGTTGTTGCTAGACGGAGATGCTAGTAATGAAAAGAAAACAGAAATAATAATAATAATAAAAAAGAAATATAAGACATGAAATTTAAAACATGGTAAGTGTACAGAGAAAGAAACGTTTCTGGAAAGGATAATAAAGTTAAAATAAAGAAAAGACATAATAATAAAGCAATTAACAATCGTGACATATCATTAATCCTGACATATCATCAATTAACAATAATTAAAAATCTTCTTCCATGACATATCATGGTAGAAGATTTTTAATTTGTTTTTTAAAATATTCGAGACTGTTTGCGAAGATATCAATAAGGTCACATTCAATTGTGTTATACAAACGACACATTCGAGACAGTGGATTGAAGTATGCAATATTGTTATTAAATATTTCAATATGGAATATATTTTGACTTCTTAAGTTACGTCTATTAGGAACTTTAATATGTATGTTGCTCAGACAATGGGTGGTTAAAAGTTTATCATGAATAATTTTATATAAACATATTAAGTCAGCAAATTGTCTTCTTTTTTCCAATGTTGTAAAATTAAAGTGTTGTAATCGTTCCTCATAGGATTGGAGTATGGCATTAAATCCAAGTTTAAATGATAGCAGTCTTAGGAATTTTTTTTGCACAGATTCAATTGTTTTAGAATATTTTAAATAATGTGGATTCCAGATAACACTCCCATATTCCAAATTACTTCTGACCAACGAGTTGTACAAGGTTATAATGGATTGGGGGTATTTAAATGGTTTTGATATTCTATGGATGAATCCAATCATTTTCAATGATTTACTTATAATTTTACTGATGTGTACATCAAACATAAACTTTGAATCAAGAGTGATTCCTAGATCTCTTATAGTGGTGACTGCATTTAATAGAACATTATTAATGGAATATGCATAATCCTTTCGTCTTCTGTTACGAGTAAAAGTAATAGTGTAACATTTTTCAATATTTAAAAACATATCGTTTTGAATGCACCAGTTATTTAGTGTGTAAAGGTCTTCTTGAAGCTTAACATGATCAGAATCAGTGGAAATTTTACGGTAAATCTTGAGATCATCGGCAAATAGAACAAAATCACAGCGTAACATGGGGCCAAGGTCATTAATAAAGATTAAAAATAGCAGAGGGCCAAGGTTAGACCCCTGGGGTACGCCTGATGTTACAATTACGGGAGGTGATTCGTACCCATTAATAAGTACTAATTGTGTTCTATGTTCCAAGTAAGACTTAAACCATCTAAATAGATCACCGTGAATACCAATTCGATCAAGTTTCTGTAGTAAAATAGAATGGTTAACTTTATCAAACGCCTTTTGAAAATCTGCGTAAATGGCATCTACTTGAGTTCTTTCGTTAAAAGCATTACAAACGTAATCACAAAAGTCGAGAAGATTTGAGTTTGTGGATTTGTTGGGAACAAATCCATGTTGATTGATGCATAATTGGGGTTTAAAGTGTGAAAATACAGAAATATAAATTATAGATTCAAAGGCTTTTGCAAAACACGATAAAATGCTGATAGGTCGATAATTTTTCACAAAAGATTGATCACCAGATTTGTGTATTGGAACAATATTTGCATTTTTCCATAAATCTGGGAAAGTTCCTGTAGTTAATGATTCATTATAAATTATAAAAAGTGGCTTAATCAGCGCGCTGGAACAACATCTTACAAACAAGGGAGGTATTTTGTCCGGTCCTGGGCCTTTGGATGTATCAATTTTTTCTAAACAAGATTTGATGGTTTCCATGCTAACGTTGATTTTGCCAAGATTAAATTGGTTGTTTTGTATAACTTTCGGCGTGGCAGTATATAATAAGGGATTAGATTGGGTATAAACGGATGCAAAATAATTAGAGAACAGATTGGCAATCTGTTGTCCATTATCTGCAGATATAGAGTCCAGGTGCATTAATTTGGGAATGCAATTAGTAGTGCGCATTGATTTTGAGTATGCCCAGAAAGCTTTTACATTTTCCTGTATGCCTTGTTCAACAGAGTTAATGTATGATGAATAGCATTCTTTTTGCATTTTTTTCGACCTTTTTCTTAGAATAGCAAACTCAGCATAGTCTAGTGGGTTTTTATATTTATTAGCCCGCAGTCTTACCTTATTTTTCTCTTTGAGGAGCTTGATAAGAGACTGACTAAACCATCTGGGGTAGTGATTTACAATTTGTGTCTTTTTTTTTGGAATATGTTTATCAATAATATCCCATAAAGTATCGTAGAATAATTGTACCTTATTGTTGACATTTGAGTTACTGAAAAGTGAGATCCAATTAACATTTGACAGGTCCAGACGACATCCTTCATAATTTCCTTTCTTAAAATTGTATTTAAAAGGGCAGTGATTATCTTTTAAGTATTTTAATTTTTCATGTTTTAAAATGATTTCAAAAGGGGGATGATGAATGTCGACATTAGATAACCCTGTTGTTCTGGACAGATTAATATTACAATGATCGCAAAAAATCAGGTCAAGAATATTAGAATTTCCATTAAGAACATAATTAAATTGGTGAAGGTTACACACCGAGGCCAAATTGACAACACAGTGAGCTTTATGGCTAATGTAGTTTGACGGAGCAAGAATTTTGTTGTTAAATGCTATGTCAGGTGTCCATTTAATCTCAGGTAAGTTAAAATCACCAATAATTATAAATTTAGATTTGGGATTACTATGTTGTAAATAAACATCCTGAATATTCTTGATTCTGTTAGAGTATTCATCAACAGACAAATTGGGGGGAATATAAAGTATACATATGTAAATAAATGAGTTCGAATATTCATGCAGTTTTAAATTAGTTTTATAACTCCTTCATTTGTACACGCAATTGCTTCATACGAAATTTTTTAGCATAGTAATGAGCAGCAGAATCCATTTCTAGCATAAAAAAGACCCTTGAAAATTCAAGTCTCTATGTCTATGAAAGGCGATTTTCAGCCCACTGTGCGGGGCGGTACGATTCCCAAACTCGCCTCCCAAATTGAGAACATATACCTACGAGTATTATTGTTGAGAATGTTACGTTGTATTGTACCTCAATTTAATAGAATTTCTCAATATTCTGTAAAACGTCATAGTTCTAAAGTGTTACATGAATTGAATTATACTCGTAGTATAGTTTTATGTCCTTTAATTTAATATATCGCTGGCAAGACTGGAATGCATGTTTATTATAATTTATAATGCCATTCAAAGCGGTACATTCATGTTCCGACATTGTTGCAAAGTTATTGATACTTTGCCAAACTGGCGAATTATATGTTCTGGAATTGATTGTCTGAAAATTATTATTACCAAGCGGCTGACACAATGCGTGTAATTATGCAGAATTACTTCATTATTATGCGACATCTTTATTATAAAACATAATATGAGAAGCAGATCAATGCAATGTTATAATAATCATTTATTACGAAATAGATTTTTAACAGATGCGAAAAAATGTTTTGTAATAAACAGAACTGTAGCGGTGGTAATTAAATAAATTCCATAAATACTTTACGAAAACACGATTTGTCTTTATTTGGAGTAGGTACAATCAATTTGCAAGTAGGACACTGTTCAATAATAGTAAACAGTACAAAACTATAACAGTAGCTTTATGGGTATTTTAAAAATAAATAACCCAAAGGAAACTAATTATTCCCTCAACCGCCTTTTAACTAGTCGGTCTGGTCGGTCGTGAATGACCCGCTCATTGAAACCCGCTCACGGACCACCAAAGAGCGAGCGGGTCATTTTTTCGTCAGCACCCGGGTCTCGCGACCCACTTCTCGCAACCGCTCTACTACCTGGGTTTCGGGTGCGGAGGTGGCGGGGCGAGCGACGATAGATAGATGAGAGAGCGGCCGGGTTGTCAACACCCGGGTTTCGCCACCCGCTCTCTCGACTCAGGTAGTAAAAAGTAGCTGGGTGAAGCGTAAGTGCGAACTGCGACACATTCGGTCAACACACACGTGCGTGACGTTAATAAATAACAATACATATTATACATAGTAAAACAATTTGAAAAATTTTTCCACAATTTATTTTTTACCGTTACCGGTCTACGCTCAGCCTATTATGGTCATCTTTAGACAATTATTCAATATTCATTAGGTTTAATAATATAAAATTAAACAAAAATTTATGTAAATACAGGGATACGAATTTTTATATTAGGTATTATTAAAATTCTAAAAAAAATCGTACAAACATTGCAAATATTATTTATTTTGTACAACCTCTCCTCTTGTAACATGTACTCCTAACCTAACTAACCCACTTTCAAAAAGTATCATAGCAATCTTAATAATTCATGGGCACGTTTATTTTATTTTACACAAAGAAATTATAAAATAATAGTTTATAATAAAGCATTACAGCTTACAGTTAATTTACTTATTTAAATTCTCAATAAAAGCTTCATAACAACACGTTTTTTACATGGTTTTTAATATCCTTCAAACCATGATAAAACGTTGTTTTTTTTAACCCTAAAGCATGTCTTTTTTAAAATTTATTTCTTGGACATGACATTACTAGTTACAGGTGTGAGCTGTGAGGGAACGTTCATACAATTATAACCTGGGTTTCGTGTCGCGTATGACTTGACCGGTCTGGGCGGCGACCGGCGCAAGAAACTCGTTTACCGAGTTTCGTATTTTGTGTCGCGAAAAGAGCGGGTCTTCGCGACCCGCTCGTGACGCCAGTGTGTCGTGAGCGACCTGGGTCGTGTAAAACGATCGATCGACCCAGGACTACTTTTAACAAAATAATTACGAGTACCTGACATATTTCAAACATGCCAGAGTTTTTCCTGAAGTTGCGCGGACAGACAGAATTTTTTCGAGGTCTCACATGACCTTAAATCGGTCAGACCCTCGCCTCGGTCAGACCATCTGCGGCGGCGGGATGCAAACTTTAATCAATAGCATCCCTCATCCCTAACCTGTAAGAGCGAAGCGATGCGAAAGTTATTCGAGATCGATTCAATATACGCTCGAAATATTTAGATTTGCTACAGAGAAATTTATTTTTTTATCATAATTGGCTCTAAGATAAAAATCAACAACAATTTTTAACATGATCCTATAAGGAATCAGTAAAATCATGTAGTAAACTAATTAGAATTGTCGGCTTCGGTGGACGAAAGCTCTAAAAAAATCTACAAAACTGGAGACAATTTGGATCAATCAATCAATTACCTGTTTGCCAATTCAAAATGTTTGGGGTTGATATTTTTAATTCGTTAAGATTTTTTTGTTCCTTTGATTTACAATTTGGGAGGCAGTATGGGTACTGTACATAAGTCATGTTTGTTACGTTTAGTGACTTAGCAGGGGTGCCCCGATTCATGGGGTAAGGTTTGTCTAGGTCTTGGCCGCCGATGCGTCTGTCTACCTGTCGCGTGGTGGGCATCGAGAGAGACGGCGGCGGTTGAAGGGATGGATTCATACGTCCGTCACTCCTGGACACACTAACCCCCAGATTCCTACCCATCTCTTATACCTATTTTCTTCCCAGAACTCCCTCTCCTTACTTTTTCCAAAAAAACCTTACACACAGCATCCCCTAAGATGACATAGGCCCTGAGGGAAATTATTTTCCTCAGAGTCTCCTATGTGCAGCTAATATAAAAATAAATATAAAACTATCGTGATTGATGAATACTTGGAGCAGGTGGATGAATTTGTGTATCTGGGTAGTATGTTTACGAGAGATGGGAAGGCTGATAGAGATATTGAAAGAAGGGTAAATGTGGGTAACTCCATTAATGGAGGACTGTGAATGCCATTGGCGCTAATAAAAAACTGTCAAAAGAAGCGAAGCTAGCAGTCCACAATGGAGTCCTGGTACCTACCCTGATGTATGGCAGTGAGGCATGGAACTGACAGAGGAAGGATGAAAGTAAACTGAATGCTGTTGAAATGAGATCCCTGAGGCGTATGTATGGTAAAACCATGTATGATCGTGTGAGAAATGTGGATATCCGCAAAGAATGTAAGCATAATGAGTAAGATCAAGAAAGGGACCCTCAGATGGTTTTGGCATGTAGAGCGAATGAAAGAAGAAAATGGTGCGAGAAGAATATATGACGCAAATGTAAATGGAAGAAGTCGGGGACGCCCGAGGTAGACATGGCACGATCAAGTGAATCAGATACTTGAGTCGGGCCATGTCAAAAGTCAGAATAATAGAAGAGTATGTATGAGACGATGTATGAATGTGAGTGAGGCAAAGAGTGTGTGCCAAGACCGAGTTGTTTGGTGGTCCGTCCTCTCTGACTACCCCTGCGGAAACGGCGTGATGGTTAGTTAATAAAAAAACTATTTGTGGGTACTTGCTCTTTCAGCGTAAAAAATATCCATCTCGTCTTATTCTTATTTGTAAGCCTTCACAAATATAGTAAACCTGTCATTGCCACGTGGCTTTATAGTATTTAGTCAGTTATATTTTTATAACCTACACAAAAGCTTACGACCGCGACCGTAGTAAATGCTCCGGTAGTAAATTCCTCCATCTCCATTCACTGAACGAGGGGTTGTTGTTTGTGAGATTGTAAATCTGAGGGTAATAACGGGGGTGGGAAGGAATGAAGGGGGTACAGCACCATTCATGCTTCGCAGCCTCCACTGGGGGATGGGGAGATGAATGGCGGTCCACGGGGAGAGCCTTAGGGGACCAGTAAATGTGAATTTGGAAAAAGCTCAGACTAAACTTGTAATACACTTGGCACTTACCATTTTATTCTATAGAGCTAAGAGATGTGTTATTAGGTTCCATAACAAAATAGAACATCGAAGAAAAGTGAAGGAAAATAACAAAGAAAACATAATATATTAAACTATTGTCATGTACTGTTTTATAACAGCTAAGGGGGCATAGTTTAATTACGTGACCTCAAAAAGGGGGGGGGGGGTCCAGGAAAATCTCACGTTACTTGAAAAGAATATACGAAGTGGCCCAAATTTATCTTACCAAGGGGGGAGGGGGTCTAGATTGGAAGAAAAACTACTCACGTAATGTATGTATGCCCCTAATGCCATTCATACCTCATTATCTTTTGTTATAGTTTGTTCTTTTGGTGGATTCAGATTTTTTTAAATGTTTTTCTAGCGAGGAAGTTCTGGGAAAGAAATAGGTATGAGGAGTGGGTAGGAATCTGGGGGTCAGTGTGTCCAGCAGTGACGGACGTATGGATCCATGGTGGGTTGAGAGATTCTGAAGAGGATAAAAGCCCTCCCTCAACCAGTCTTTCTCGATCCGGCCTGCAATCAGCTGGTGGGAAGACGCATTCGCCGCCAAGACCCGGACAAACCTCACCCTACGAACCTGGGCACCCTTGCTAAGTCACCAAACCACTTGGGGTGACCTATGGCGGAGGTGTCGGTTATCCAATAAATGGTTTCCGGGACGGCGTTACCCATAACCGCCTCCCAAATTAAAAATTTGGCTCTATCGGCTATCTATCGCCATGGCAATCTTGACCCTGAAGGTTGCAGCCCTGAACGACTCTGCAGAACTGCGCTCGTACCAGCTAGGTCTCCAATCAATCGAAAGCGAAACATTTGTCACGCAAATTATTCAACGTCAGAAATCAAAAATGTTCATCATTATTATTTTCTTTACCTTTTCCTGTTTCGGTCAGGGAAATATTGCTTCGTCAAGGCAAGCCCTATCATGAGCTAGTTCGGTGACTTCTGTCACCGAACTAGCTCATGATATAATTTAAGTGATTTTTTCAAATTTAAAAAAAAAAAAAAACCTGAGATAAAGTTATTTTTATCCCGCACTTAAATTATTTCGTTCTCGTGTTTCGGTCATCGCGTACATCATGTCGGCGCATATCACAAGGAATGTAAAAATAAATGTGTACACACACGGAGTGTGTACCTAATATGTAATATAAATCAACGCCGTTGTTTGTCTTGTCGTGTGTACCTTCTCTTCTTCCTTCCATTATGTAGTATAGATAATATCACGCAGTACCTACCTGACTGTCTAATGGCGGTAGGTGGACAGATAGCTGTATGAATACTCGATGTCAATATCTACACTTTGTCAATATTTGCTCACTCTTATATGTAGGTTCAACCAAATAAAAAAGCACTTTGCAAAATGTTAACTCGTGAAAGTGTTTTCTATTTCAGAGTTTAGTATTTGTGCCTACAACTACGTAAGAAACATCATCTTCTGTTGTTAACATTTTATGTTTTGTACACCATGCTTACAATTCAACTTCGCTATCGGAAATCTTACCAAAATTGTTTTTTCATAAATTTTCTAAAAAAAAAATCAAAAAATCTTCCTCGATACCTAAGAACGTGAAAATTTGACAGTTGCCTTTAACCTCTCACCTGTCGTTAACCTCTCAAATATCTTTTTTTAATGCGATTTTAACCTTAATGTATAAAGAAACTGTATGAAGGACAAAGTCAGAATCGCTTGCGCCAATATCAATATAGGACCTAAATAGGTACCATTTGATTATTGCGCTACTCTGAATTATTTTTAAGAATTTTCTATGAAATTTGAGGGCATTCAACCATTCTTTATACCTAAATATCTAACAAGCTTTATTCGTTGTCATAATATAAGCATTTTTACAAAAACGAAGATACTTATAACTTATAATATATAATTTTTTTTAAATATAAATTCGTCTCCCTCTCAAAGCTACCCTGAATCGGAACAGCGTCCTTTAAGAGGGAAAACCAAATTGTAGCAAATCTAATTAATTTCGGGCGTATATTAATAGTCATTCGATCTCGAATACTTTCTCATTCCCGCATCGCTTCGTCTCTCACTAATTAGGGGCGGGGGATGCCATTGGTTAGATTTTTCACCCGCCGCTCAGGCTTACGGATGTCACAGCAGGTCTGACCGATATAAGGTCATGTTTTAACTCAAGAAAGTTAAGTTTGCCTCCCGGTTCTAACCGCGCATCTTCAAACAAAAATTTTCTGGCAAGACTGGAATACTTTCAGCTAACCTAGAGTGAATAGACTTGTAAACCTTTTATTAAAAGGTAAAACGAGCGGTCGAACTGACAATAGAGAGTTCCTTTGGGAGTGAACCCATAAGGTATTGATAATGTTTATTATCTTGTCCTTATTGAACCGTGTCATACTTGCAAATTGATTGTACCTACACCCAAATAAAGACTAATTGTGTTTACCGTAAAATCGTGGATTTTATTTAATTATCCCGCTACAAAACACATTTAAAAAAAAATCAGTTATAGTTATTTTATTACCACCCTGTAGTAGTGATGTATAGTGGTACGATTAGACGGCGCCTCTGCAAGGCGCCAATCCCCTACTTCCAAAATGCAGTGGTGATAATCGGTTTATACTACTCCAGATACTAATATCTACAGCCTGTATGTCGGACGAATATCTACAGCTCATATGTTGAACAAATATCTACGAACTTCATAGTGTTGACTAATATCTACAGAGCTAAGGTCGGACGAATATCTATGACGATCTAGTGTTTACTAATATCTACAAAGCGTAGGTTGAACTAATATCTACAGAGCATAGGTTGGACTAAATGTGTCCAATAGTCCGATATTAGGGATTTTTACATATATACTTACATAAATTAAGTTTTTTAAACTGCATACGCAATATTACGTTATTCCAATAAGCTATACATAATTGCAAATCCAACCTCTGCCAGTGCTGTAGATATTCGTCAACACTTTGGTTCTCATAGATATTAGTTAGATTTTTTCAGTTTCTGGAATTCCTGTAGATATTAGTAGACGCCTCCGCTTATACTTGTTCTCCCCTAAGGGAGGTGATCGGTACCACCGAATATTGACACAACCATCGTCCATTGTCTCCAGGCGTACATTTAAACAAACCCTAAAATATGTCAGTAGATATAATAAATAATTTAATTAGCCCAAGACTTATTTTATATCTTAGTATATGGATGCGGTATTATCGTATCACGTAAAAAAAAATTCGACGAATTTTCGCTCCCCTCAAATTCGAAGATCGTTTAAATTAAATTATTTATTTATTTGTTTTACAAAAAACGGCGCTACACAAATTACCCAGTTTATTATTATTTACTTTTACTTATTATTTATTACCTTATTAAAAATTCGTCTGATAAAAAATTCTTTAAAACGTTTAACGACTTAATTTTGGTGTTATCAGTCGTGAACAGCGCACGCTTTAGTTTTAATTTAAATTCACCTGCACGATTTGGTGAAATAGTACATTGGTTTTGTTATAAAACGTATTAATTAACCCTTTCTCAACAAGAGTCATTTTAACATGACGTGAAATTTTTTTTACTAAGTAACTACTGGACCAAATTATTTGCGGTTTTTTACAAATAATTTAGTGAATCATTCCTAGCAACATTGGTTTTTTTTTCATTGCGTTGGCTGCATTGCGTACACACTTCATATCGTTAACAAGAATCGTTGATCACACCTTTTGAAAAGCTATGATCCGAGGGAATTGCAGCAATAAAAAGGACAAGGTATTTAAGTTTTTTTCATATATTATAAAACGTACATTCTTTCATATTATAATAAAAATACAACAAAAACATTGATATAATATTTGTTTTTAGCATCCTAAAGTATCGTGTCATTTCAAAACGACACTGGTCGTTTGAGGTTATACTATTTGACTATTTTGTATGACTATTTTATCTGATAACATATATATTTATTATGTGTTATATGTGTTTTGATGAGAAGAACACATCAATAATACTTTCAAGTGATAAGTAGACATGATATTGTCTTTTGTTATTTATTTGAACTCAAGACCAATAGGGCGAAGGAGCCTGGGAAGACCAAGACTAAGATGGAGCGACAACGTCCTCAAAGACATATCTATCTTGGAGCTTCTAAACTGGAGAGAGCTGGCACAAAACCGAGATGAGTGGAGGAAGACTCTTGAGGAGGCCAAGACCCACCAGAGGTTGTAGAGCCAATAGTGATGATGATGATATTATCTTTAATTGATGTATTTTTTTTTAAATATTCTTTGCAGAACATGGTCCATTTTTATAGTAATACATCATTTACCTCTCAGAACCACTGTCGTTTTAAAATTACGTTGAATATTTCCTAAACTATCAGTAAGAAAAAAACACTTAAAAAAAACTAATATTTTAAGTACACATAATCATATGTTATTTATTTTTTAAAGGGTTAATAATATGCCCATTTTGTTTGCATGTTTTCTTAACCACGATAAAATTAAAGGAAAACTTTGTAATTAAATTCGATATTACTTTTCAATGTCTATCGCTCAATCTGTCAAAACATATTATATCATTTTTATAAACGTTTTTCCTTCGATAATAATTGTTCCTCTTATTGTAAAATATTTAGTTCCCCGCCGCGCCACATATCAAACGATTTGTTTACTTTGACAGTATCAAAAATGCATCGACTTCTTTATTTAATTAGAATTGGATGCCCAATGCACCCAATGACACGGTCCCCTTTGAAGTCTGCCGCCGTAACGTGACCCAGGGCATCTGAGGTCACAGAAAGATAGCCAGCGAATGGCGCTTTGATGCTGCCGAGTACAAATCTACTACAGGGTGAATTACAAGAGCATGCCAATATTTAATATGGTCATTGTTTTCTGGACTTACCTGCACACATTTATCTTTGTCTTACTAACCTATTTTTTGCATTTGGTTTTTCCTGTTAAGCACTTGCGTACTGCTTACTAACAACGTATGCAAGGACACTGGAGGTCTAGATTCGTTCAACATAAATAAATGTAGCTTCGTTTAACAAAAATAATTAGAATCTTGCGAGAGCCTTGAAGGAGTAACCACCTGTTACTTATACCAGGGCGGGTAAGTGGTGGATAACCTCCAATGAACTTACCTGCGATGAGCTTTTTTTTAGCCTTCGGATTGGCTTAAAATCGTAACAGGTTCTCTAAAATCATCAAAGATCTCAATTTTATAAAACTATTAGTTTCTCGAAGTGTCATTGTTAAAATTTGCTCTATGTTTTTTGGTTCCACCTGATTTCAGATGAATTTTATATTAACCCTATTTCAACTCGTAAAAAAGTTGTCTCCAAAGTGTTAACACGTTTGGTTAAGTAATTAGGTAATTACTAAAGGCTGCAAATAGTGCCACCCGTCCGTACGGCGACGTAGAATAGAGAATTCCAGTCCATCTTTTTTTTATGAATAATGACCTTCTAACTTAAATAAATGCATTTTTATATTTATTTTTAGAGTTAGTTTTAATAGTTAAAATAATTGTCAAAGTTTTAATTTTTCAGACCCTCCCGAAAACCACCGTATGTATGGTGAATCGTGTGACGTCATCACTCCTGAAAAATTTCTATAGGATCGGGAAATCAGCTGATCAACTACCGCCATTTTGAATTCCGTTGTTCGAAGTATTCTCCCTAGAAGTAGAATTACTTTTTTTTGGTGCAGTAGTTTTTGAATATTTTCAATAATAGAGATAAACTAATAAGAGATACCTTTATTTTTGAAACATTAATGTTTCAATAAACACAACAACTAAATCTGAGGAATGACTGTTCCCCTAGATTCCTACCGACCTTTTTCCTTCAGAACTTCCTCTCCTTCTTTTACCTAAAAATACCCTCCTACAGCATCCCCAAAGATTACATAGGCCCTGAGGGAAATTGTTTTCCTCGGGGCTTCCTGAAGAATTATTCTCTATCTTTTGTGGGATCGTTATCGAGATAACGGACGTGATCTCCTATCAGATTTTTGTGAATTTTACATATTTATTGCCACGCATTTTAGTTTAGATCGTTTTAAACGCGAATTCCTGCAACTATTCATGATTATTTATCCATTTTATGTACGTTGTACATAGAAAACGCAAATAAATCACACAAATCTGACAGGAGATCACGTCCGTTATCTCGATAACGATACCACAAAAGATAGAGAATAACTCTTCTGTATGGAGCTGATGTAAAAAAAAACCATTTACTGCAGAAAAAAGTAAACATTTAATTTGATCGTGTGGAGAACTTATGTACTGAGTAAAAAATGGCAGCCAGCGGTCCGCCGGCCCTCGCTGATTCTAAATGTTAATTAATTTGTTTTTATTTTTTATTTTCTCTAATATATTTATATTAATACCGCCAAGACTTGTATAAATAATACGTATTCTGTTCGGCGGTGTAGCCGATTGCAGGGTGACCAATGTTGCTAATAATCGTTTGGGACAGTTGGTAATTTCGTGCTAGTTAGAATAGTTAATATTGAACACCCAGTTATTAATTTTGCTCTATGTCACAGTCGAGTGCGTGTAAAGTTATTTAATCGATTGTATCTAGGCACGTACATCCGTTTAAAAGTTGCTCGTAATTCTAATGACGTGCGAATGTCAAAAGAAACGGCACAATTTTCACGCATGTTTTCGTAGGATTTCGTTTTTTGGGTGTAATTTATGCTTTTTTACGTCAGCTCCACGTAGAATGCCCTGAAGGAATAAAATCCCTCAGGGCCTGTCATCTGTGGGGGTGCTATTTGGAGGCTCTTTTTATGGAAAGCTTGGAGAGAAAATTCTGGGAAGGAAAAAGGTACGGATCTGGGGGTCATTGTGTCTGGAGTGCAGGGGAGGAATTAAAATTTAACATTTAAAAAAATTGTAATGCTCAAGAGCAATAGACAAGCCAAAAATTTGTACATGCTTAGTGTGTCTTATATCACCACGAAAGTAGGAAATTGCATAAAAATCGCTTGGCAAGTGAAGTCGATTTAAGTGAAAATTGGTTTTTATGTATTTTGTGAAAAATTTTACAAGAAGTACAAAAGTTAATCATGGGAAACTGTCACAAATATCTTTGCCGTAATATAGTAATTTTCTAACTTTAAAAAAAAAATTGAGTTTACTCTTATACAAGGTGTCCGGGGGTAAAGTGCATTAACTTCGGGAGGTGATTCTACATGATGGTAGGAGTAAAAAAGATTAACAACTTCTCCGAAATTCCAACATTTTTTTTCCCATACAAAAAGACGTACACTACTAAAAATCCTTAGTGTGAGGTACGATCTTACTTGCTGAGAGCCTGCCAGGCGCCCGACTCGATTATGATTGGCCCGTATCGTAACAGCGGAAAATAATAAATCTGGCCGCACACGCCGTACTAATTTTATCTTTTTACTTCAAAACTACCCCTAAAAGTTAGAATTTTGAAAAAAGATTTTTTTTTAACTTGTACCATCATGTAGAATCACCTCCTGAAGTTAACTAATGCACTTTACCCCCGGACACCCTGTATTTTTTATAATGAAATTTAAAAAAATATTTTAATTTCAATCAGGCGAAACTTTAGAAAAAACTTCAATTTATACAAAGCATATTTTTGGAATTTATAATACAAATCGATTCGTAGTAAAGATTAATATAAAATAGTGATTTATTTCACTTTTAGCTTCGTCTTGTTTTCTTCGCGAATTTGAACTCTACCATAACTTTAGAGAAGTATTGTTTCAATTTAATTTCTGTAAATAAATTAAATTTCATTATATTTTTAAGCATTGTCATCCTATTATTCTCTTGTCAGTTTTGTTTGAGGAATTTGTCAGATTGCCCCGGCATTCCTCCGGCCTCTCGTCACCCACCGCTACCACGCTACCAGCGCGATGAAGGATGGATGCGCTCTTATCCCACATTCCCCCTAACAATTCGTACCTCACATAGCCACGTAGCTAGGGTTCCCAGATCAAAAAATACAAATCCCGGAGAAAATTCCTGACATTTGATAAAAATTCCGGACTTTAGATAGTTACGGAATTAACAAAGATTATGCTCTTATATATTTGCGATGCAGGTACAAAGTGCCAAAGTTGAATGTGACTTTTCCTCAATGGGAACCCAATGGTCAAAAGAAAGGAACAGGCTTTCTGTAGTCTGTCAAGTCGATTCTCTTAACCCAGTATAACTTTAAAAATATGACTTGCAAAATGTTCTACAAAACTATTAATAAAGATTCGGAAGTGTTAAACAATATTTCTGGGAGCATTAAATATCAGAAGTGATGTTTTTACTTCGATTTGTAATAAAAATAATTTGGTTTATTTAATTTTTTATATCAATCTCCACTTAATTGTAGAAATTCCGAAATGTTGATGATTCCCCCCGCATTCCGGACAAAGACCTACATTTCCGGACTTGTCCGGAAAATTCCGGACGTATGGCAACCCTACAACCCTACACCAAATATGTACTCATCAATTCATCTCTTGTAACTTCTGCTCTCCTGCTACTAAAATAGTAAAATCTAAGAACTTAAAGTTATTATTTGTTCCAGTTCGTTAACCCGTGCCTTCTGTTTAGAAGATATATTATATAGTTTATAAATATAGTCATGTTGTTGTTATGCTTGTCAACTGATCACAATTTTATCAAAAGCTGAAATGGGACGAGAATCGTCGCTCAACGGGGACCCTTAAAATAGCAAAAATTCTGAATGGCACATATCGTCGATTTGATGGTGACCAAACGTGATTAGAGCTTGAAACACTCAAAACTTTAAGATAATAACATACTAGGATCACGTACGCAACGCATTAAGATATCTGGATATAATCCATAAATTTTCTATGAAAATAATGCTTCTGAAATACACTTGTCACACGCAACTCAATCCTACGCTTCCCGCGCAACGCCGATCTGCGTCGGATGTGTGGAAGAAAATGGCGGAGTTGGAAGGTGTTTTAGGTTATGTTTGTTTGTTTGGGGGCATACATTAATTACGTGAGCTCAAAAAGGGGGGGGGGGGTCCGACAAAATCTCCCGTTACTTGAAAAGAACATACGAAGTGGCCCAAATTTATCTCACAAAGGGGAGGAGGGGTCTAGATTGGAAGAAAAACTGCTCACGTAATTATGTATGCCCCCTTTTGACATTTGGCGTTTAAATTGCTCGTTTTGTTGTTAAAATCAGAGTTAAAACGTTCATAGATTTGGTAAGACGTTACGAAGTGATTAATAACGTAAAATCAATTGAATATCACGATACTACGACCCAAATTTGCGTTGCGTGCGTAGGACAAGTGTGCACTTGGCCTTATAATTTAGCAATACACACGATGCGTACGTGGCTACTACGTACGCTCAGTGTGTTTTACCTTTAGTTCATGATCATTATTAAATTCATGATTTTAATAGAGACGTTAACAAAATCGTATGCACAACTCTCGTTGAATCAGGAAGCATTGTCATAATAATGATATTACTAGATATTATTATACAACTTATTATTAACAATGTTTCATTTGACTTCCACGTGCCGTGTACGTACAATATGCACCATAATACATAATAATTATAATAAAAACGTTTTACGAGACTTGTTCAAAACACTTGCACATGTAACGACCGGCGCCTCTTGTACAGTTGCTCCATTGAACATCCCACGATTTATTTATCGAATTGTCTGGTCATTTCGTGGAAATATTTTAAGGACTTTTACGTCTCTCTGCGGTGGCCAAATTGACCACCGCCGTTTTGGAAGGACGCGGACCTGCCGAAAAACGTCGTAAAGTTGGGAATTTCCGATCAGACCCGGCGTTATGGCGGCCCCATTACCTATTTTATGGTTTTGTTATTACTGGCTCCTACTTGATTGCGTTATTTTGAAGTGGATTCATATTGTAACTTGTAACCTCCACAGAAGCCAACATTCTGTTTATTTGAGACTGTAAAATAAATCATCGGAACTTATGAAACCGTGCGTACATGTCGTAAAACCGTACGACCATATTGTATTATTAGTATTACGACTGAAGGGTTTTTGAAAAAAAAAATGGAAGGCCGATTAAACGTAATTATCATAAATCATAAGAATAAGGAACGCTTAACCTCTCAGGCTAATTTGTTCACTTTTAAACTCATATAGGTCTCAAGGAAATCGTTGTGTCTCCCATACTATCGTGGTGAGAAATATGATCGAAATCCCAAACCCCAAGCCTTATATTTAAATCTAAAAGTTCTCTACAAAATAATTAATTTGCACACATTTATGAAATCAAAGTTTCCGACCGCAATTTGAAAAAAAAAGATTATTTTTAAATTATTTTTACAAGAAACGAGAAAATAGCGATGTAACGATAACGTTTATAAGACGTTTCTCTAATAAATTGTTGTGTTTTTTGTTATCATTATTTTTAGTTAGAGAAAATCGTAAGATGAGGCGTTTTCAACTTTTTCATGTTTGCATTAAATTTTTTTTTTTATTTACAAAAATATACATAAATTACAATAAATTTTATACAATAATTAATTACATAATATATGTATTTGATTTGCCCACATAAATAAGCAGGGCTTGTGTATATGGGGGGTGTTATTATATTGGTTAAATTTTTTATTTTTTTATCGAGTCAAATTTTCGGTATAATTTTTAAGCTGAGTTTTAAATTTTTTTATGTTACTGTTCATGTTTCTGGTTTTTTCATATAGCGAATCAAAAAATTTAGCTTCGAGATGTTTATGATTTAACTGTCCTATTGTTTTTTTACATTTTGGAGTAGGAAGTATTGATGTTTGTCTAAGATTTCTGTTATTTTTAAAGGGTGCAACTTTATTTTGAATATTATCTTTATAAATTTGTAATGTTGCATGATAAAAGTATAATGCACTTCATTTTCTGGCCTTAAATTGTTTGAATAACAGTTCTGATGAATATGAGTAGGGTTTTTTTTTAATTGTTTTTATTATTAGTTTTTGTGATATGTAAATTCCCCATCCTATAATGCCGTATTGTATAATTGATTGACAGAAATTTATATTTCAAAAAATTGTATCTTTATTTCGAATAAAAAAAATTGAAAGCCTTTTTTATCACCTTTGAAAAATAGTGTTTAGTTTTCGGATAAGTTGAGAAATATTTCATTTATTTGAATTTTATTACAAAGCTGAAATATTTTAAGCTCCTGACTAAGCAAAGCGAATGGGCGAAGAAACGAGTCAGAAGAATATAATATTATGACTCGCAAGTAGATGAAAGAAGAAATGGGTGGAAAGGAAATGGGAAAACAAGGAGATGAAAGAAAAACGCCGCAGGAAGACAGTGAGTTCAAAAGAATCATCTACTTACATATTACTGGAATTGGAGTAACAAAAGAGTATTTGAAACATTTTTTTGAATGTGAATGAAGCAATGAGGTTACACCAATATAGTTGAGTGACGTTTAACCCTCTCTTCCTTGTCCATGTCATCTTAAGGGCACGCAACCGGGCTAAAAAAAAGAAGATGGAGAGATATGAAATTACGAATGTTAGAGGAGAGCGCTAACATTTAAAGCGTCAAAATCGATGCGAAAATAGCGAAAATGTTTAAACACGACTCGTTTAAAATAGAGCAAAAATCTCGTGGACCGTATCTTACGTATCATTTAAAGAAACATTGCGATTTTTTCACAACTACTTATAACTTGTAAAATAACTGAAACAAACGTGTTTATAACAATTTTCGGAGCATACTTTGCGATTTTTTTCTATCGAGGGAATTTAATATAATTTGCGTTTCGGCGTGGGCAGCATCTAGGCAATATCTTCAAAAATAACATATATTTTTTTAAAAGCTTAAAAACTTCAATTGTTTAATGGAGATATGTAAGAAATCGGTAGAAATGCGGGTAGCGGCGCCTTAACTTGCGTCAGCATAGTCTTGCAGTAGAATTTCTGTAAATTTGTGTCCATTTTGATCCATAAGGATCTCAATAGACTTTCTTGGTGTTTCAAAATCTAGTTTGCATCAATTCGTCGGCCTTTCCTCGTGACAAGTTTATTTAGGCACTAAACAAGGTAATTATTATCCCGCATTGTTGCTGGTCTCTCAAGTACAAATACCTCGCCGCAAGTGACAAAGGAGCCGTTCAATACGACAAACATGCAACAAACGAACCAAGCAACCGTCCAACTACTGAACACGTAACGTGTACTACTAACTACAATGTACGGATTGTTGATTCAGACCAAACATGCCACTTCTTCAATTCTCGACAATCTACCGAAAAGCAAGCAGACGATACAATCGGCGCATTCAACAAACGGGTTGTTTCATGTGAATCGTACAACCCGACTTACTTGCTTTGGCTTTGGACACTTTGGTGAATTGTTTCGTGTTACATACCGTGTTTTATCCCACGGTTTATTATCATTGTGAACCTGCTTCGAGCGTCGACAACGGTAAAGACAGACCAAGTGGAAAATCACTTCTGGCGGAATGCGTATCGTTGTACACGCACGCACACACGCGTACCTCCCAATCATACATTAAATTTCAACCGTACGGTGATGCGTTGGATCGTTGGATGGAATTGTAACACGGTTCCCGACAAACTGTACTTGATTTTACGCGATGATTTTACAGTCAGATTTAAAAGAAAGTGATACTGCAATGTGTCCATATCAAACATTTTATAGAAAGCTTTATTTGAGCGTCCGTGGGAAGAAAACAGAAAACAAATTGATTGTAGGTACTTACATACCATTTTTGTTCAGCATCCGCAGAAAGAAAGGATTAAACATAATTGCAAGCTTTTTTAACGTGAATCGCACTTTAGTTCCACCGAAGCCAGTTTGTCTACGTTGTACCTATTTAGGAAATGTTGAGTTCAATGGGAAGGAGAAGTCTTTGGTTGGGAAGCACCTGGCTATTCAGATTTGGTCATTAAACGTGGTTAAACCCAGAGGCGTGCAGTCCGTGTAGGCACATAAGCACTGAGTCATATCAAAAAACGTAAAGAAACGTATGATATTATTGCAAGATTATGATATTATTCACTTTCAAGAATGCGCGCGAAGTAAGTACATTCCTACCTATCAACTACAAAATACTGCGCCACGCGCATCAAACAGACCACTCTACTACAATAACGTGTCAAAAACAGAAACTAAGTATTCAAAATGACGTGGACGTCACATTAACATGTTGACTCTTAAAAAAAAACGAGTGTGCTTTAGACCAAACGACTGAAGTAAAACTTCACTAACTTATATCTCCCTCTCAACTTCCGTTCGCCTCGCCCGATCACACTTTTCATAACGCCCTTGTCACGCATTCACCAGCTTACTCCCCAAGTCAAGCGTGCGTAAAGAAGTTTTACTTTAAAAAAAACGTAATGTTGATTCCAGACTCACGGCGAGAACAAGCACTTATCCACACTCTCATTTTTCTCACTCGTGGTCTGTTTCTCATCCGGTATGGACGACATTACAGACGATATTCAAAATGTTGCAGGTTTGGCTCTGTGTGATAAATTGCAACTCTTGTTGATTGTTCCACATTTTTAACACAAGGAAACAAAATTTTCGAAACAAAATTTTCGAAACAAAAACAAAAATATAACGCACCTCGACAATCAACCGCTCACTAAACAACACTGAGTCAAAACATGAGTGTAGTAGTCTTCTCGCTTCTCGCCCGAGAAATCCTTTGAAGCGGCCTAATTTACCGACAGCGATCCGAGAACAGGCGAGCCTGAGAAACTCCTCACATTCACGCTTCTCGGGTGTTTTCGGGGCTTCTCGCCGTCTGGAGGAGCTATAATGCGTTCGCAAGGGACGATTCGTTTGTATTAGTGTGTACAAAAGCTGTGCCTTTCAGCAAAGTTAGCAAATGTACCAATCATTGCCATCTATTGGTTGATCTATTAATTAATACAACCAAACTATTTAAATATTATCATGTCGGCTCTCGTGTGGTTTATTTGTAGGAAAATATTTGGAAATTTTATATATCCTCGAATTGCATAAATAAAGCGGTTATTTGAATACATGCTTTAAGTAATATTAACTAACATCTGCTACAGCAGTAGTCTAGCCATTCTTAGGAAAAATTTGAACGAAGGGTGTTTTCTGGGGTAATTTTTGAAAATATCAATATATTAGCTGTTTTTGCTACTGTCTTCCCTAAGCAAGTCTTCTCTGTGCACACCACTGGTTAAACCAATCTCACCAGGGCGGTTCTGTGAGTATCTTCCATTCTGAAACCAAGTATGATTATCTTTCAATGCATACTCCTTTGTGACTTTAGAATGTCCTTAATCCTTGTAACTTTTCCTCAATTTCCTCATATTTACCACTGTTGCCTATCTATCCCAAATTTATCTTCTAAGATCGTTCGAGTTACCTATAATGCAAGGTCATATTCATTAATAATAATTTGCTCGAATAAAAATCGCGTTTAATTCACAAACACTGGTATTATGACTGATCAATTATTTTTGTTTTGATCAGTCCCAATTGAGATTCTTTGTCCATCTGTCAAAATATTGAGATAACTCTGTTGATCGGGTTCTACCCAGAGTACTATTGAAAGCACAATTTTTAAACCACAACATTGTTGTGTTTTTTTGTGGCAACATTCGCTTTCCGTCCATTTTAAGTCACAACAAATCCCCAGCTGAAAATGCATTTATCAATTTAATATCTTTTTTATTGGTCGTGCTTCCATCGTGGTTGGGTTTTTGTGCCAAGACAGGTAGCCGGCTACTTATCCCCTTTGTGAAATAGACACAATGGTGGTCCCACATTGTGGCATGATTTACGGTCACCCCAGTTTTTTTGCTCTTTTCAAAGGGCAGTTGAATGAGTGGTATCTTCTTTGGTGCTCGGCTAATTGAGGTGACCATGGCGCATACATAATCACCGGGTCTGTGTTGTCGTGACTTTGACAATGCGCTTTTTGTCCGAGTGACATTTGCGCTGACGTCAGTGGGAGTGATAGACAAATTATGATTAATGAAGGTATTCGATTCTACAATGAGTTCAGGCTTATTTTTCCTTTAATTATTATTACCATATGTTTATATCTCTATATGTATTTGCTTATATCTATTATATTATTTTAATTTTTACCCTACTGAAGATGACGATATTATGGACCGTATTCATTTTCTCTGAAACTTCATTGGATACATTAGATTATTTCAGATACAACGGATAGTATCCATCGTCTGAAAAAATGTTTCCCATCTTAAATAATGTAATTATTATTATATGGTTTGTTTAGTGTCAATTAAAAATAACGCCTAACAACGATAATACATTTATATATCCAGGGTGTTAGAGACGTACTTATACGCTGTTTACAAGGCTGACTTTCTTATCACGTAGTTCGGCGGTTGTACAATTCTTTCAAATATCCAATCTATTGGTCGAAACAGCATGGTGTGAATAAAGGACAGCCAATAAAGAATAAGAAACATTATTCACGACCGACTATATGTCGGTAGAAATTCGGAATGGGGGTCTACCTACGGTAAGAGTGTAGCTCCGGACTGCAGCCTGCAGGGTGAAGATTGCCCTGATCTTAGCCAACCCTCGATAGAGAGTGCATCAGAAGAAGAAGAAGTTAATTCAGTGGTTGGTTGTATTGGATTTAATAAGAACCGACGACCCGTGACCTCATTGGCCATCCATCATTGTCTAACGATCTCGCCTGCTTGTAGAATCATCAATAGCGGTTCTATTCTGCACTGGTCGTTAACGCGTTGATTAACTGGTTCCGCGTTAATGTTGGTGTTCGCATGCAGAAAACAGCGGTAATCAGTGCGTTACTCATCTACTAACTACGTCAATCAGTGCGTGAACTATCACCACCGTGGTGCTCTGCAGACTGCTAAATTGCTTTACAGTTAGGCGAAAATATCCATTTGAACATAACATAGCTTTTTCTTGGCACCCACTCTTTGCTTGGTTGACATTCATACACTCTTGACATGATCCGACTCAAGTTTTGATTCGCTCGATCGTGGGATGTGTTCCAGTGGCATCCATTTTTTTAATTTAATTGCACATCAAATATTCTACTTTCTCTTTCCATCTACTTCATACTTTCCAACAATTGAAGCATCCCTTTCTTAATTTTGATAATTAGACCTAGCATCATCGATCTTGCATTCTTTTCGAATATTACGTTTTTATGTTTTAACAACAATGTTTACATTTATACAACATTCAGTCTGCTTTCGTCATTTGTCGTTTGCTTGCCTTACTTTTATACATCGGTGTTAAGATAACATATTAAGGCGATCCAATAGTCCAGGAAAACATCAAAATCGGAATTCACGCCCTTTTATGGGAGGAGTTTAAAAATACTTGAGAAAAAGCTTTTGGAAAGGTTGGAAAAGGTATTTGAGAATTTTTTTTACAGTTTGATTTCGTAGAGGCCTGTAAAAAACATTAACTCATTTTTTACGCATTGTTTATTGTAATAAAACAGAATTTTAAAATTGATTTCACGGAACAAAGCGACGCGGAGCCTAACGTCCGTTTCCCGCTCCGGGGGCGAACTGATAAAAAACGGGCGTGACTAGTTATGTAGCCCTTCGGTGGACAGCATAGAGTTCACTTTGAAAATCCAAATTCGTCGACTGCCGGCCGTACTGTAAAGTAACAACGCGAAAATGCATATTTTATTTTATTTTGTGAACTTCGGGCGTAAATATCAATTTTTTTTGCGATTATTATAAAAGAAACTGAATTTGCTACATTTAACAATAAAACCATATCCAAGAAAGGTTTATAAATAGGAGAGTTTGGACTTAAAAGTTTTTTTTACAGACTTTATATATATAATATATATATATATTTTTTTTTTAGGCTTATTAAAAGACTTATAAAAAAACTGACCGATGTTTTTAAGGGCCAAGATATGTTCTTCGCGCAGTATTTAATTGAAGCTTATGTAATACTTCTAGGCGATCCAATTTTCAAAATAAAAACATACGATTTTGTATGATTTTACATTATTTAGTATGGCTTCGTCTTAAGGGTGACATCGTATTCCTCCTCTCTGCCAAAACATCTGCGAAAGATGATACCATATTCTTC
Organism: Limnephilus marmoratus; assembly: GCA_917880885.1. NCBI lineage: Eukaryota > Metazoa > Arthropoda > Insecta > Trichoptera > Limnephilidae > Limnephilus > Limnephilus marmoratus. Next base: position 39,332,516 of record OU862923.1, on the reverse strand, counting down.
GCTTTTAAAACACTGCAAAAGTTGATCTTGTATTATTATGTTTTATCTCCGCTAAAATATTCTGCACAGAGTGAGACTAATTTCTCATCCCTGCTTAAACACTCTGCAAAGGGCGACATCCATCGATGTATCTACCCCTAATCCCATATAGCCTACTTTGTTACCACGTATTATGTCATTTCTCAGAACCAGCTTACACTTTGCAAAGGGTGACATCCATTGGCGTATTAAATGCGCAAGGTGACATCATATTCCTCATCCCCGCTAAAACATTCCACAAAGGGTGAATCAGAGCATTCCGATTGACTCGGTAATGCGGCGCACAGTGGCTGGCTAAGGGGGGGGGGGGGGGGTCTGGGCGGGTGTACGGGTGTCCTTAGGCGGCGCCCCGGAGTCTGTCGACAACGCCGCCCTGCTGCCCGCCGCCCTGCCGCCCGCCGCCCTCGCCCGGCCGGCAGCGGGCGGAGGGCGGCGGGTAGAATAAATCACGGCCGGGGCGCGATACCCCCCCGGCCACCGCGAGACACGCGATCATCGATTAGGCCAATCTGCCGGCTGGTAGCTGGTATAGGGCGGAATGGATGATCGAAGCTCTTCGCTGCAATAAATGCCTCGTTCACTAAAAATCGTTCAAATTAAACGTCTCGCAGTTCTACCGTAATCAGCAGTTCGTACAAAAATACAGAACGCATCGCATGGGATATTATGCTTCTTCCACGAGTGTTATTTGCTGGTTCCTTTCCCTAGTAATTTTTCTTCAATTCCCTGACCTTCCGATCCTGCTCTAATTTTCTTGCAAGATGTCAGTTCACTTTTTCCCCAGTCTACCTCTAGGAAATTTTCTGCTAGGGAATCTAAATCTACGTACTACCTAGTCATGGGTACGTATGTCCCGCTTGCAAAATCGTATATAGGTTTCGCGATCAATTAAATTTTCGAGCTCATGTTTCGTTTTATACATCCAATTTCAGTTTCTACGACCAATTTCAGTCAAAAACTAACCTGGTGTATTTACTCACTTTAGTGAGGTAGTTAGGCAATACTTTTCACTTTCATAAGAAAGAACCACTGCATTTATTAAATGTTTTTGTGTTTAATTCGTAGAACTCAGTAAATCGGTTTAACTGGTAATAAATCATTTTAGGCATCATAAAAATTGAAATTGGGCGAGATTAATTATATAAATACAATGGTTCTGAACGCCGAAACAGCTGCCATAATAATAACAAACTAAAATACTTGTAAAACTTAATAACATTATTAAATTTGTTTTTTCGATATTCATTTTTGTTGGCTAAAGAATGAGGTAGAGCAACACGGCATAACACCCCAAAAAACAAATAATGAAAATACTTTTGGTCGTGAAAATCTAAAAACGTATCTTATTAAATTTGATTTACATTAAAAAAACACTGATCATCATTATCATTACATAGTATAAAATGAAGTCGCTCAAAATGTATGTGCGTATAGATCTTTTAAACTACGAAACGGATTTTCATGCGGTTTTCACCAATAGATAGAGTGATTCAAGAGGAAGGTTTATATGTATAATACATGCTTATTATAGCATGAAAAGCCGAGAAATTCAAATATTCAATTCAGGCAATTTGGGAGGCGGGAATGGGTACCGCCGCCCCGGGAACCTTTATTGGATAACCAACACCTCTGTCACAGGTCACCCCAAGTGGTTCGCTACGTTTGGTGATTTAGCAGGGGTGCCCGGGTCCATTGGGTGAGGTTTGTCTAGGTCTTGGAGGCGGATGACCTGGATACACTGAACCCCATATTCCTACCCACCCCTTAAACCCTTTTCCTTCCCAGAACTCTCCTTTCCTTCCTTTCCTTTAAAAAAAACCCTCAAAAAGGTGGCGGGCAGCTGGCAAAAGCGGGTGGTGTGGATTTTATGAAGGTTCGGTAATGGCGTTGTGTTTCGTTAGCCACAGCAACGTGTGGCCGGGTCTGCTAGTTTTATTATAAACAGTTGTGTGTACAGACAGTTGCTTCTTGCATTTGGTTTGTTTCTAAGGAAACAAATATTTTCTCTTATCACCACTTTATTCAGCAATCTTATGACGAAGGAAATGTAAAACAGTAAATGGTATGACAGCCAAACGTATTATTATAATTTATTATTAATTACTAAATTGCAAGTACCTGCACATTCCTTGGCTGTTTGTATCATGAATGTCATCGAGATGATTCTCGGCTACTTCGTGCATTTATAATCCCAACAATTATTCATCTAAATAGCTGTTATTACAATAATAATTGTCTTGAATGAATCACGAGTCAGAGGGCATCAATAAAGACTTGTTAATCGGTGGCGCCATGCAATTAACTATTAATGTGTTTTTTTCTTCGTTCAGAAGTCATTTAGTTTGCTTGGCACGTCAACAAAAACAAATAATGATCATTTTTCCCAGTCCTCAATTTTTCATCTAAATAATATAGGGCAGGGATGGCGAACCAATGGCACGCGTGCCATTAATGGCACGCGACACAATATTTTGGGCACGTCACTGATCACAAAATTTATTATGCACTACGAAAAAAAGTGTGAAGTGTATATATAGTAGGTGAACAAACTACAAGTTATCAGGAACGATATTATCACAAGAAACTACAAGTATTTTCCAAATTTAAAAAAATATATCAACGATTTAGAAATACATGAGAAATTAGACGAAGACCAAGTTACTGAAGAATTTATTTCTGTGATTGAGTCTTCAATTAAGGAATTTTCTGCGAGATTTTCTCGGTTCAAAGAATTATCGGAAATACTCAAGTTTATTATTTACCCTGATGTGACGTCATTTTATAAACTGAATTTGTCCCCATTCGATTGGTTGGAAATTGATGAATTTGAAATGTGATTGATTTCCAGTTTAGTGCAATATGGACTCAAAATTTTGTGAAACAGGGAGAGAGTTAGAATTAATTGAAACAGAAAGATTGACAGATAATATAAGTAAAATGCTAATAACAGATTTTTGAAAACATTAAATACGTTACCAGACACATTTAATTGTTTGAAGAAGCTGACTCATGCTATTTTAACAATATTTTTATTAACCATAGGCGAGTCATTATTTTCAGAGATGAATAATATTAAAGACTCGGTTAGTTCATCATGCATTCTGCTAAAAGTAACATCTAACAACCCTAACATACATATGTTATTTGTCATCTAACCTGCAACAACAGAAGTCACACTAATTTTACTTAAATTTAAATTATACGCTTAGAGAGCTTTTAATTTAAGTATTTATTATTATTATTTTCCCAATAATCAAAAAGTCAAAATTATTTGATGGCACGTCTATGACCTCATTAAACATTTATTTAGAAAAATGGCACGTTGATACGTAAAGGTTCGCCATCCCTGATATAGGGCATTTTTAAAATGAGACTTGTATTATTTTGAGCTTTGGTCAATTTATTTTTGTATGCTTTTATGAAATGAAATGAACTAGCTAGTTCCCGGCTTGCGTTGCAATGCCATATTCAAAGAAATAAATTGTTTCTCCCTGCATGTCCTTTCCCGTGCGTCCCTGTTCCCTTCACTCATCCCCTACCCTCCAGCGTTTCCCTTCCACCTTCCTTGCCCACCCTCTCCCCTCTCCCGCTCTCCCGTCTCGCAAACCCCCCTTCTATAGTATATTCAGTCCCAGTACATTAAGTTTTCAAACAGCTCGCGTGCCACATAGTTACAATTTTTTTATTCAAATTTTCATTTTTCGTATATTACAAATACATATTCATTTTTGTATATTATAAGAACAATCCAGTCTATTCATTGACTTAAGTCCTATGTCTTTTGTTGTATTTAGTTTTAAGTAAACTCTGATGCAGTAAACATTATTTACGAAACTTTTTTTAAAACAATAAACGTGATTAAAACTATATACCTATTATTAATTTTGAATTAAAATGATACCACTAAATAAGTTTGCTGTGTTTGAAAAAGAGAATACTTTTATATATGTCGCTGTGTTGTTCGTTGGAACAGAAAGGTCATTTCTGCCCTTACTTCTGGTCTGATGTTTGTGTTCGACTGTTCATTTTATTTTTATTTTTATAAATGTAGGTTATTATCTTTTTTGTCGAGTGTCGAACATCAATGTTAAATTCCTTGAAGAGAGTGTCACTCGAAAATCTGAATAATTACCTATAGATTAAGATCATAATCAATATATATTATAAAAGAAAGTCCAAAAAACGTGCGTCCTGCAAAAACTCAGAAACGAGTCCCGGTACGATCAAGAGAGTTATGTGGTGTGGTAGATCTCTATCCCCCCCTCCACGATGACGATTCCCGTTTTTACCTAAAGGGCGTGCTATAGAAGATATAAGTGCTGGAAATTTCGCCCTCTTGAAATTTCTAGAACAGTCTTCCGGAAAGTTCTAGAAGGTTCCATAGAGCTCTAGAAAGTTCTGAAAGGTGTGGCGGAGCGTGTCGTGGAATGTTCAGGAATTGGGAATCGGGAACATCATTGTGGAACATTCTAGAACACTCTCGAATGTTGTCCTGAGCGAAGCCGGGTAACCTAGCTTGTATAGGTATAATATATAGTAGACTGTTTTCTAATATTTCTTATTTGTTTGTTTCAGGTATGTTCCAAAGATGATTTACAGTTATCTTAAGAAAATCAGGCCGTCGATAACATAGATAGAGGTAAATACAAATTTCAACTAAATTACCATCCCTTACAACCCTCTTAAAGGTCACGAATCGACTCCGTAGTAGCGATGTGTCAGTTCAGCTGGAATGGGCTCGTGTGATCCGCTCCTTTGCGGGAAGCGGTTCCTACTCCCACTCCTTTTTCAAATCGACTACTCCCAGAGAACCCGGCCCAGTCCCAGTACTCGCATCCAAATAAATCCGGCGGTCCCCGAGCAACTCAACGCCGAAGCGCGAAAACCGCGGCGCCGCGGGGCCGGCTTTCCTAGCCACTAGGCACTCGAATACAAGTCCCGGGTTCCTTTAAAACCAAGCGCCTTGTTCCGAGCTACGTGAATGTCGTGAATCGCGACACAATCCATTCATTCCGCCCACTCCCGGACTCACGAACTACGATACATTCCTGACTCACCCCGTGGCCGCCGGCTTGCTCCGCGAGTACTCCGGTGCTAATGAATAGTACTGAGTAGCAGGAACCACGAACTACCGTCCGGCGTCACTCACCATTCCACTCATGAGTCGCGGGTCTCGGTAGTTCTCGTGCGTGAACCGTTGAACACTCGACACTTCCCCTTGGGTCACGAGACGTGGGCTGGGCCTAGGCGTTCATTCGGTCGCTGTCCGTTGATCGACATACACGTGCGTGACCGCTTCGGCTAGATACGGAGTCGTTTTTAATTAGAGCGTCTTATCTGGTATCGTTAATCAACGGGTGACGTGCATTATAAAATAATAGTTTATAGTAAAGCATTACAGCTTATTAATTTACTTATTTAAATTCTCAATAAAAGACCGTGCAATGTAGGTACATTGAATGTACCTACATTGAATGGGTCCTAGTCCTCGTGCGGGTCTTGTCCGACTCCGGGGTTCTGAGTTATCGTGTGGGTTCTACGAGTAGGTCCTGGTTCCGAGTTCTTTGAACCCGTGCGTCCCGTTTCGGTGCGCGGCAACAATACCCAGTGCCCAGTCCGCACCTAAGAACTCGGACCCGGGACCTGCTCCTAGAACTCGTGTACTTTTAAAAGGAAGCAAGTCTCGGAGGCTTCCGGAAAAATGCAGAACTTACCCACCTCTACTCCGTAGTACGGTACCTAAACCTGTTACAAGTGTGGTAGCACCGTACCCGTATGGAGAAATACAAGAAAACCAGGAAAATCAAAAAATATCGTATATTTGACTAAACCGACTGTAATTTTTGGTGTCTTCTATGTCAGGAAATTATTAATTATTTAATATCCACGGTATAAATGCACCTTATACAATGATTAATACATGTCACAGTTAAAAAAACTTCGTAAACTCTGCCATATATTCTACTCCCTTAGGTCTATCTTAGATTTACAGACTCTAAGAAGCGTATACTTTGCCCTTTTCCAATCCATAGCAATATACGGTATAGTGGGATGGGGTGGTTGTGCTGAATCCATTATTAGACCAATTATTTTAGTTCAAAAACTAATTCTGAGAATTATATTTAAATGTCAACCTACCCATCCGTCAAATGAACTCTTTGCAAAAATCAGGGTCTTAGATATTCGACAGCTATTTACTAAAACAAGCATTTGTTATATACGAAAAAATAATCTACTAATTGCTCCACAACATCAAGCACACACCCGCTTTTCATCAAACCTGGGTTGCGTGGTCCCAAAAACTAACACCTCATTCGCTCAACGACAATTCTGGTTCATCGCTCCTAAAATATATAATGCTCTGAGTACTGACATAAAGTCAAGTAATTCTAATTCTCTTTTTATAACACGTGTACAACATTGGATTTTTGAAAGGGGACGAACGCACTTTAAAGAATTCATGAGTTCTAACACTACATTTTAATTATTAATTTTTGCATTTCAAAATTTTAATTTCCATTTGTATTTCTATTTTACTTTAAAATGTTGTTATTTTTTTCTCTTAGTTTTTCACTAAATTTATATATGTTTTTAATTTTGATTTATATAATTATATGTTTTAATTTATACAGAACACTTGAGTTCTTAACATTTAATTTTTATTATTAATTTTTGTATTTCAAAATTTGAATTTGAATTTTCATTTTTACTTTTCTTTAAAATATGGTCTTTTTTTTTCTCTTTAGTTTTAAGTATTTCTTAATATTTTTTGAAATGTTAAAATATTAAATGTACGACTACCACAACACGGGCTTAGCCTAGTGTGGTAGCCAAAAAAAACCCAAATATCTGTTACTAATAAAAATATATGAAATAAAAAAAAAATAAAATAAAATAAAAAAAAAGCATAAGAAATTATTAGAAAAAATAATAAATAAAATAATAACAATTAATTGTGGCATTTGGTCGGAAATTACATCAGAGATAAAAGTATTAGATACAAATAAATTAAAATGTATAAGCAAAGTATTAACATTGATATAAGTGCAGACCCGTAAAAATCACGGGATATTATAATTGCAGGATTTGTGAATCAGAAAGTATTTATAAAATGTATGCCTCAGGATCACATTCCCTTTCAAAAACACATTTAATATTTTTAATTTTCTTTTTCGTTGACAAATTAGAGAGACGTCAAAAATTTACTTTTGGAATTAACACCGTTAATAAACTTGAAAAATCATCTGTCAAAAATGTAAACAAAAGAAATACAAATTTTAAAAATAATACAGAATTATTAATTATAAAAATCAAATATTTTTTCTGATTGGTTGGTACATAGTTTATCGCTTGTCTGAATTTATACAATCATCAGTTCCAATTTTGAAAAAAAAAATGTTTTGATCAATAATAAAAAATCGGCCTGATATTATTGAAAACTGATCAGGAAAACCTAAAGTAGTAATCCAAGCATTCTAAAAATTGGTTTCTAGTTTCATTTGGTTGTGCACAAAGATATTCAAGTACAGAAGAGATATGCTAAGGTGTCTGCGCAACTGTCGCCGGACTATGCGCTAATTAGCGTAGTTTTCATACAAAAATAATTTGTTCATTTCGTTGATTTTTTGAAAATGTGCATTAATATTGGTTAACAATATATTTTGAACAATGAAAGAATTCGTTCATTTAGTTTAACGTTCGTTTGGTTTATTCGTTAATTATTTGTTCTTTTAGTTTATTTGTTAATTGGTAAACAATATCGGCGACACCCGGAAGCGCAGACTCACATAGTAAAAACAGCAGATAGCACATCTACTTATATTCCAATATCTTTGGTTGTGCATAAATACGATATATTTATTAGAAATGGAATGAGAACTGTCTCGCCCAGCCCCCCGGTACATTAATTACAGTAGTTATTAATTCTGCCACCCTCTTTTATAATTTCAGCCCCCTCCATTACAGAGAGGGTAGTTTTCCACTGTTTTAAAAGTAAGTCTAGTCCCAGACCTGGCAACAGGTGGTTCCTGGCGTCAGTCACCCCTAGCAGACCCCCCCCCACCATCCACCCCTCTTCTACCCCTATAAAACAACGTTTAACCCACATAGGTTCACGGAAATTTTGTGAACTTTTAATTTCTTTAGTACTGATAAGTGGAACTTTGTGATTGACGGCGTTTTTTGCTTTTCTTGGAAATTGTATGAACTTGGATAGGTTATACTAACTAACTAACTAACCATCACGCCGTTTCCCCGCAGGGGTAGGCAGAGAGGACGGACCGCCAAACAACTCGGTCTTGGCTCACACTCTTTGCCTCACTCACATTCATACATCGTCTCATACATACTCTTCTATTATTCTGACTTTTGACATGGCCCGTCTCAAGTATCTGGTTCACTTGATCGTGCCATGTCTTCCTCGGGCGTCCCCGACTTCTTCTACCATTCACATTTGCATCATATATTCTTTTTACACTACTTTCTTCGCTCATTCGCTCTACGTGCCCAAACCATCTGAGGGTCCCTTTCTTAATTTTACTCATTATAACTAATTATAATTATATTTGTATTGCGTATTATTGGGTAATGGAATGATGACAAATTGCATGCGTGGCGTAATAGTGTACGCATTTGACTTTAAGTCAGCTGAATTCCAGGTTCGAATTTGTGGTTTTTGTATAACTTTTCTAAAGCGGCTTTACCGCTGACAAATATCGATAAACAGACCGCCGAAATTTAAAAAAAAAATTATAAGTGAAAGCATCGAACGGTTAAGCTCTGGCGCCATGATATCTGCACAAAGTTTCCCTCAGGGCATGTGTCATCTTTGGGGATGCTGTTTGGAGGGTACTTTTAGTGAAAGGAAAGAAAGGTAATTCTGGGAAGGAAAAGGGTATTAGAGGTGTGTAAAAATCTGGAGTCAATGTGTTCAGGAGTGGCGGAAGTATGAATCCATTCATCCCACTGCGGTGCATGGCGATCGATCGAGAGAGCCCGGCTGGAGAGATCTAGATTCCTCAACCAGTGGGCAAATGCATTCGCCGCCAAGAACTAGACCAACCTCACCCCGTGAACCCAAACCCCGCCGTGTCACCAAACGTAACGAACCACTTGGGGTAATCTATGACGGGGATGTTGGTTACCGACGGCGATACCCATACTCGACTCCCAAATTGTAGCTGGAATTACTGTCAACTCAACCACTTTTGGTTCGAAGTATCATTTCCGTCACGAGCGTTGAAGAGTCAACTTTAAAAAAAATTAAACAATGGCGTATTTGATACGTCCAATTTCAACTGTCCAATATCAGAATAATACATCACTTTCATGGAAACAATGCTCCTTTAATAATATGGGACAAGCCACATATTCACGGCTGAAATATTTCTATCGCCGCTAATGACAGCATCACAAAGTGGTGGAAGATTCTCGGAACCACACGGTCCATCACGAAATGCTCAAAGAAGGACTTGCCAGCATAATTGGCCCTGATGAGTGGCGGCCGTGTGATTGTGTGTGGTTGTGTGTGGTTCGGCGTGGTCTGCTCTCTTTCTCTGACGGATTCGCTCCACAATATGACGGATACAACAAAACTTCTAGATTCTAGATGAAGCGCTTTGTTCCGTTGTTTTCTGTTCGAATTTAGAACGCTTTGTATAATTATTATGACTGGCGATTTCTCATCTTAATTATTATTATCACGTGTTTTGTTGCATTCTTGGGATTATTCTTGGGATTATTGCTAAACATTTTAACTTTATGACCAAATAACAAGATTTCGTTTAGTTTTTCATTTTTAAAATCAGAATAAGATATTTTGCTGATAAGAATCTTCTTAGGCGCCGCAAATAATAAATATAATGTAAAAATTAAATAATTAAAAATAAGTGGTCATGTGGTAAGATTATTACGAGTTTTGCTCGAGAAGGACTTAATGGCACGTTTAAGTGAATCGAATAACAATAGTCAGAATAACTGAAGATTATAGGTACCTATTTACATACATAGTATGAATGTGGTTGAAGCAAGGAGCGTATCTGGCTTGCCACGCAGTAGACGAGCAAAAGCATCCACTACTAAGATCTAGACAAACCTCACCCCGTGAACGTGAACACCCGTGCTAAGTCATCAAACGTACCGAACCACCTGGGGATGACCTATGAAGGTGTTGGTTATTCAATAAATGATTCCCGAGGTGGCGGTACCCTTACCCGCCCTTTCAAATTGTGCTTTGCTCCTTTTTCCCATAATTCATGGTCGGCTCGCGCATTTTTCTCCCGTTTATACGCTGCCTTAGATACCGGTCTTTTAAACTCCAACCTCCTTCCTCTCCTCAGAGCACGTGTTCCAAGTCCTAACTAATCAGTGCCCTCTGGTGTACCGATCTCACCGGGACAGGAGTGCTTCTGGCTGGGATATCGTAGCGTTTACATAGTTTAGATACCCTAGTTCTTGTTAGAACCCTGTCATGGCAAGGTTAGGTTGCTGAATATTCATGATAATTTTATTTTTAACTAGCAACCGGCCACACGTTGCTGTGACTAACGAAACACAACGCCATTACCCAACCTTTATAAAATCCACACCACCCGCTTGCCAGCTGCCCGCTGCCCGCTGCCTGAATTGAATATTTAAATTTATCGGCTTTCCTCTACGATAATAAGCATATATTATACATGTAAACCTTCCTCTTGAATCACTCTATCTATTGGTGAAAACCGCATGAAAATCCGTTGCGTAGTTTAAAAGATCTATGCACACATACATTTTGAGTGACTTCATTGTATACTATGTTATGAGTAATGATGATAACAAAGATTTTTGGTAACATTAAAACTTATTTTTACTCGTTATTTGTTTTTGGGGTGTTATGCCGCGTTGCGCTACCTCCTTCTTTAGCCAACGTTTCGGACATCGTTGCAGTGTCCATCATCAGGGCAGATCCGGCAGATCCGGTAGATGTGTGACACTGCATATGCATATGGACACTGCAACGATGTCCGAAACGTTGGCTAAAGAAGGACGTAGCGCAACACGGCATAACACCCCAAAAACAAATAACGAAAATGCTTTTGGCCGTGAAAATCTTAAAACTTATTTTTACTCTTTTTTTTCGTAATTTTCCTTAATTTGACGACATCAGTGGCGCCACGGCGCCCTTTGTTTGTCGTCATGTCGACACCATAAACATCCAAATTGTTATGGTCGACACCTGTTTTTATCCTCACGGCGACCAAAAATGTATACTAAAAAGTGATGAGTGATGACTGATGGATTATAGTTTATAATAATTGTTTTTCCCGAACGGTAGGGTATACCGAACGTCCCGAACCGTACGGTCGATTTTGCTTGATTTAAAAACGTAGATATATTAAGTATGGGCATGATGGGATTTTATTTTAAATGAAGAGATCTGTTTGATCTGGTGTATTTTTTGAACCGGTGTTTTGTTGTTATGCGAAAGAAGCGTGGGCCGCGTTGCGTGTCGATCATTCTATTTAGGGACATGACGCGATCTGTTATTCGTACCTGCCTACTTATTGGGCCGATTTGAAATTCATCGATTTCGCAAAAACCAAAAGTCGGCTAATGCGCCAATAAAGATGAAGAGAAAATTCGCAGGTGATTATAATATTCGACTCCCACGCGTCGAGGAACGGTTTTAATTGCCGAACATTTTTGCTGACTTGTTCGCTTTGTGGATTTTTTCGCCTCTGATGTTATTTGACATTCTGAATTGAGTAGGCCAATCGAACCGTTTACGGCATACCACTGTTAACTCATTTGTAGCCTCTCCCGCTTTTTCAATGCCGATCGCCCGACGTACGCCGGTATTCACTATTTTCGTAATAACTTAATTTTTTTTGCAAAATTATGTTTTTGTAAATGTACCGTCTTTCCAGTAAATGTATTTTTTTTAACATTTCTTACATCCCCCGCTTTTTTAATGCCGATGTCGAACCTGTATGCCCGACGGCGTATTTCCAAAACCTATACCGGTTCAGTTGCTTTACATTTTCAATATCAAAATTTAAATATTTAGAAATAAAATTATTAATTTCTAATATAAATAAACATTGGAAAGATTATTTTATCTAGATTTTAGAACAATTTTTTGTTTTTGCAAAGTGATAAAAAATTATCAATATAGAGATATATTTACAATATATGGGAATAATATCAAAATTTAAATATTTAGAAATAAAATTATTAATTTCTAATATACACATCAGAAAGATTATTTTATCTAGATTTTAGAAATTTTTGGTTTTTGCAATGTGATAAAAAATAACCAATTCAGAGGTATTTTTAAAATGTAAATTGTCGCTACCGCGACTGAACCGGTATAGGTTTTGGAAATACGCTGCCCGACGACGCACTATTTTCGTAATAACTTATTTTTTGCAAAATTATGTTTTTGTAATGTTACCGTCCTTCCAGTAAAAGTGTTTTTTTTTTTACATTCACAGGAGGCTCCCAGGAAAACAATTTCCCTTTGGGCCTTTGTTATCTTCGGAGATGCTGTGTGGAATCTGTTTAGAGAAAGGAAGTTCTGAGAAAGAAAAACATATGAGGGGTGGGTAGAAATCTGGGATCAACGTGACTAGGAGTGACGGATGTATGAATTCATCCCTCCCACTGCGGTGCAAGGCAATGGTTCGAGTGAGTCCGGCATGCCATGCGTGGGCAAATGCATAAACCGGCAAGACCTAGACAAACCTCACCCGTAAACACCCCTACTAAGTCACCAAACATAGCGATTAGCGAACCACTTGGGGTGACCTGTGGCAGGGGTGTTGGTTATCCAATAAATGGTTCCCAGGGCGACGGTACCCATATGCGCCTCATTGACAACCAAATTGTCCTTGTGGGTTTCTCGGCACACTTTGGGATAAGAGAAAGAAACATCGGAATTCTCATCTGTATTTTTTTGTTAACTGTCCATTATTTGTAGTAGGACTATGGCATCCAAAATTTATGCTGGTATGTTGCAAGGATGAAGATACTGTTATATAAAAATTGCACAAAATTATTATACTTATCAAGGAAGACTTATTTTCAACCGATTACCGGATGAAATTAGAAAAATAAATGATAAAATCCAATTAATAAACACTGTAAAAAAATATTTTAAAGATAATCTCAAAAAAAAAAAAAAAAACAGTTTCCGACTAATCTAATCTACTTATAACTCAGTTTCCAAGTGATACTCCATTCTTCAAATAAGTTAAATTTTGTATTGTTTTTAGCAACTAATTACAATAATTCTGGACACATTATCCAAACAGTAAAATTGTTTTGATAGTAGATAAATACTTATAATCACATATCACCGAACTTACAACTTATTGTTTTTTACATTCACATTGTAATTTAAGAACTTAAATATAGCATTAAAAAATGTACACTACTCTTCCAGACACAAGCTAACGCTTCCATGGAAGAGTGGTATTAACATATTTGAATATGAACATGTAAGCAAATTAATACATCATCTAAATGTACATTATATTTTATATGCTAAAAAAAAATAAATAAAAAAAAAAAAAAAAAAAAAAAAAAAAAAAAAAAAAAAAAAAAAATATATATATATATATATATATATATTGATGCATGTCAAGCAACGTATTGATTCTGAATGGTGGTCTTATGCTAATACAAATCTGAGAGAATCTACCTTTCCAGAACTTGCCGTTATGTTTGTATGTTATCACTGTTATCAATCGAACCGTCAGAGAGCAGTGATCAACTTCTGTCCACTTTATTTACGAAAATGTGTTATGCCCAAAGATATTCAAATACAGAAGAGATATGCCATGGCGTCCGCGCAACTGTCGCCGGACCACGCGCTAATTAGCGTAGTTTTCATACAAAAATAATTCGTTCATTTCGTTGATTTTTTGAAAATGTGCATTAATATTGGTTAACAATATATTTTGAATAAGGAAAGAATTCGTTCATTTAGTTTAACGTTCGTTTTGGTTTATTCGTTAATTATTTGTTCTTTTAGTTTATTTGTTAATTGGTAAACAATATCGGCGACACCCGGAAGCGCAGACCCACATAGTAAAAACAGCAGATAGCACATCTACTTATATTTCAATATCTTTGGTTATGCCTTTTATAATCAGGTCCCTTTTAGTTTTGATTTAATTTGACGCATCTGCCATCGCTTTTGACACTTGGTTCTGAATTCAAAATGCAGGCTAATCTATGTCCAGTGGTCACCCACCAGTTACGGCCGTACCTGACCACTTTGCTTCGGTGACATCACCCTTATCTCCTCGGCCCGAAGTGTCGGCCGCTCCGGCCCATTAAAAACCACCTCCGTTTAATTTCGGCGCCAGTCCTTGCGTCGAGGTTGTCCGCCCCCGCCCGCCGGCATTACGACGGATGTGCCGGACGCCCGCCCATCCAAAATTGGTATCTATTTATGACGTCCATAAGGACTATTGTGGCGTGCGCGCTGATGACCGCCTCGCGGTTTAGTTAAAACCTGGCGCCAGACGTTTTGTGATAGTGTTGGTGTCACGCGACCTGATGTTGCATCGAGTGAACCTGGATTCATCAAAATCAAATGGCACCTCATCAAAAGGACCAATTCTGTTTAACGATACTTTATATGCGATTTTCCTAGTTATTGTTCCCGTAATATAAAGCACTATGATTCGACCGCGTTCTTCAATATGTTCCCGTTGGAATATCCAACAATTTTGGATGGTCAATCTTTATATATAAAATTTGCCAGTCCTTCGTAGATTGGCCAGAACTCTTACAAGTGATTCAACTAAGAGTTCCCGACGGACGAACCACGAACCTGAACCAGACCAGTTCTTGTGTTCAACAGCTCGGCTGTGAAATGATTTGCCGGCCTCTGTGTTTCCTCTTTCCCACAACATGGGTATCTTCAAGACCAATGTTCATTCCTTCCTCTCCTCAAAAAGACCCTCCACACAGCATCCCAGATGACATAGGCACTGAGGGAAATTATTTTCCTCAAGGCCTCCTGTGTGGAGTTAATGTAAAAAAAGACCTGACAAAATTCTTAGACTCACGCGATGCAACACTAATTCTAAGAAAAACTCCTTATAAACCGTGCATTTAAACACACTTTCAATACGTACCTAGTACCTACTCACGATCTTTTTTTTATACATATATTTTTTTTTATTCTTAAGTTAAAAGAAATTTAATATTTTGCTTTCTTAACTTAAGTACAGAGCATATATAGTATAGTAGTACAAGTATAGTAGTAATATTTTTAATTTTGTTCTAACATCTTAAGTTAAAATAGTTTTCAAATGTCCGGAAATTGACCTTCTTTCAGACTCAGGTTAATCAGTTTAGTTAGTATAGGAGTTAGTAGGGGGGCAAGTTTTTGTACTGTTATGCATTTAGATTTAATTTTTTTACTATTTTGGCAACTAAAGGGTTGCTTTTTTTTGGAAGCTGATTCTACCCTTTGATCCAATTTAAAAGATAGTCATTTTTCGAAGAAAACTTCTTCTGAAAGGTTTTCACTCTGTGATGGCATTATTAATTTTATTAAAAGACAAATAACTTTGTTTACAAAAATAAAGTGATATAAACAAAGTCATTTGTCTTTTGATAGAATTAAAAGATAGTATGGGGTTGTTCATTAATAACGTAATGTTTTTTAGCAACTTTTTAACCCCCTCCCCCCCTGGTGATATGTGATAAGGTTTTAGGCTACCCCCCCCCCCCATACCCAAAATCACGTGTATTTTTTTAGTGCAAAGTATATTGAAATTTTCAGAATATTATCTTTAAGTACAGGTATAATAAATACACGTAAAATCTCAATATACCGCCCCTCCCCTCCTTGTGATATTTCGTGATTTTTCCGACCCCCCCCCTTTCGAGCCTCACGTGATCAATGGACGACCCCTATCCGCGGAGTGTCTTTTTTTTTTTTTTCAAATTTGACCTAAAAAAATTCCAACTTCGGACTCGAGTCAAAAGAGCTTGGGTGCAATTTCTCTGTATTATTTTAACAGCTTTTTCGCATTGCAGTTATATTTTCCTTCGTAAAGGATAATGAACATCATGTTAAATATATTTTAGGTTTAAATTAGGCTATTTTGTGGTAATTTTTGATGACTTGCATAGTGGGTATTGTCGATACCGCAGGAAATCATTCAATATCAGGGGAATCCACATTTCCTTTCTACAAATAACCCACGCACATAAATAAATGTCACTTGAATCAGTCAATTCTTGATTTTAAGTGCACGGACACGCTTGAGGTTCCTATGACAAGGTCCTGTCTACAAACGTCTAAGTCTCAGATATCCTAATACTGGTTAGAACTCCGCTATCGTAAGGTTAGAACTAACTAACATCACGCCATTTCCCCGCCGGAGTAGGCAGAGAGGACGGACCGCCAAACAAGTAAGGTTAGATATGCACGAATAACTATAAAAATACAGAATATGATTTATAAAAATTTCACCTTCAAGACAAAGTTGTTTTGGTCTCATTAAAAGATTTATTTTTTACTACTGTTTATTTTTCGTATTTTCCTCAAATCGACAGGCGCCACGGGGACCTTTTGTCGGCACCTGTTGTTTTTATCCGCACAGCAAACAAATTTATATTTAAAAAAATGGTGATTATAGTTCATATTGTGTTTTTCCCAAATGGTCCTTTTTTGTTTGATTAGTGTTTTTCTACTATTACACGATGCAATGACAAAATGCGCCTTTATGTGAAAAAAAATCGTGTAATTCAAAGGTTACCTCTATCCAAATTTTATATCACCATTATCAAGTTTTTGTTATTATTTCTTATTTACAAACTTTTTGCCTTTTAGGTCTGAGTATGTTTATAACTAATTTTCATATTCATTTTATTTTATCCCATTTTTTTCTACCTCCACAAATCTGATAGTGTAGCATCGTATTTTTTTCAATAATTTTCTCAGATTTGAAGAGTTTCTTTCCCACTTATGTCGCAGTTTTTCTTTTTCTTACTTAGACCGAAAAACTTGGTTTTTATGCCCTAATGTTATATATTTCAGGTTTTTCTCTACCAGAAGTTAATAATTGCGTAAAAAATTTCGACTTTTAAAATAGGTGTCAATCAAAATTTTTGTCTATCTTCGCAATGTAATTTTGATTCTAACCCTGAGTAGAAGTAAGCCGTCAAATCGGCAAATCGGGACGACCGTAGATAATGGAAATAAGGGAGATGGGCCATGAAATTGCGCGCATTGCTATATTGTTCACCGACACTATTGCTATCATTACGCACATCGACTCTCCTCCATTTTTACCTGCATACCAAACGCATAACTTTTAATAAGCTTTAATATTCTCACGTTTGCGGAATGGCAATAATATCTACAAAAAAAGCGATAAACATAAGTTCCTTATCGCAATAATGCTGCAGCTCTTACAATTTGGGAGGCCTTTATTGGGTAACCAACACCTCTGCCATAGGTCACCCCAAGTGATTTGCTACGTTTGGTGATTTAGCAGGGGTGCCCGGGTTCATGGGATGAGGTTTGTCTAGGTCTTGGAGGGGGATTACTAGGACACTCTGAACCCCAGATTCCTACCCACCCCTTAAACCCTTTTCCTTCCCAGAACTCGCCTTCCTTAACAAAACCCTCCACACAACATCCCCAAAAATGACATAGGCCCTGAGGGAAATTATTTTCCTCATGGCCTCCGTGTGGAGCTAATGTAAAAAAAAATGAGAAACTGGCATTTTCGTTATTTGTTTTTGGGGTGTTACGCCGTGTTGCGCTACATCCTTCTTTAGCCAACGTTTCCGACATCGTTGCAGTGTCCATCATCAGGGCAAGATCCGGTAGATGTGCAACGATGTCCGAAACGTTGGCTAAAGAAGGAGGTAGCGCAACACGGCATAACAACCCATAAACAAGTAACGAAAATGCTTTTGGCCGTGAAAATCTTAAAACGTATCTGAGAAATTGGCAGATTATTTTAATTTTAATTTTTTTTTATTATATTACGCACCAGATTTAAATGTCCGGGTTAAATTTTCCCCACAGGAAAAACTAAACCCTTTCACCCACTCCCCCAAATGATCATCTAGTCAACCCACGCTATGCAATTGCACTATATAAGTATTATAAATACAAAATAATACAAGAACAACATGTCAACCTACTAGAGACCAAATGGGAATATAATTCACCTACTCCAGATAGGTTCGGCTCTGTGGCATTTCTAATTGAACCTATAAATCCTCAATATAAATATTTAAAAAATCTTTTGTAATCCTACATGTATTTAAAATTACTGATTTTTGCATTTTTATATACAAATTCTTTGATAAATCTAATATGCTTAAATTTTGAATCAGATTCCTAGGTATTATGCCAGTGGCCGAAATAACAAATGGTAATATTTTTATAGTCCGAGAATGCCAAATTCTTTTAATCTCATTTCCTAAATCTGTGTATTTGCTAATTTTTTCAGAAACAGTTTTTTGAATATTACAGGAATTTGGAATAGCTACATCAATGATATAAGTTATTTTTTTAATTTTGTCATGTAAAACTATATCAGGTCTATTATGACTAATTGTTCTGTCTGTTAGTATAGTTTTATCAATAATATTATTATTAAATTAATAAAAACAGTTTATTTTTAAACAAGTTCTGCTGTGTAATTATTATTACGCGTAACAGCTGTTTCGCCTTCTGAAGGCATTATCAAACTGTCAGTTGACATGGAGTTCTACAAATTAAACTTGATAACAATAAATGGCAGATTATTCCGTAGCCAATGCCAGTCACAAAGTTCGACTAGAACAGACGCCGCGCCGGGCAGCTTTTTCTACTCTACGGTGTTAGACGTTTCATCTTCTGCGAGGCCCTGCGAAGAAATGGTGTTGAGCTATGAATTAATTAACGTAGGTAGGTAGTTTACGCACTAAGAACATTTTATTTTATTAAATACGCTTGGTATGTTTATCTCCCACCTGGTTACAAGTGGATACCATCTTTATGGGCCCATAAAGTGTGGACTTTTGGTCGTTGATTACCACCACCAATGAGCACAAGACATGGCGGTGACCGGTGACGGTGACGTGCCCCATTCTGTTTGTCATTCAATGATTGGTTCATTATTGAATTCGGCGGTGGGTATCCTTTCATCTGATTTCGATTAAAATGTCAAATAACACTAATCAATACCGGTTTGTAGTTTGGTCGCAAGTATGTGTGAAATTAGGCAGGAACTATTAAGTTTCTTGGAAAATTTCGATTCTGTGACTCATCACACATCATATTTTTTTCTTGTATAAAATTAAAACCAGGCTTGAAAAAAATAAACTCTGTTCTACCTTTGGGGCGCCACAGAATGACGAGATTGTCCTCCGAGTAGGGATTGCAATCCGGTGTCGGTAATTCTACACAAAATCAAATCTATATCAAAGTTACATTTAGTATTCTACTTCAATGGCGTTTGTTGTTGTGTGTGTTTTTTTTTAAATTTAAAAGGACAAAAGTTTTGGTCGACACCTATTGTAAAAGTCGAAATTTTTTATCCATTTTATAAGTTCTGTTATAGAAAAACCTGAAATATATAACAGTAGTAGACCCGGCCAGACGTTGCTGTGGCTTACCCAACCTTTATAACCAACACCGTCTGTTAATTTCCATACATATCAAATTCACACCGCCCGCTTGGCAGCTGTCCGGTGCCCGCTGCCTGAATTGAATCTTTGAATTTCTCGACTTTTTTCTACTATAATATGCATGTAATATACATATAAACCTTCCTCTTGAACCACTCTATCTATTGGTGAAAACCGCATGAAAATACTTTGAGTAGTTTAAAAGATCTAAGCGCACATACAGCGAGAGCGACTTCATTTTATACTATGTAAAGATTGGGGCACAAAAACCAAGTTTTTCTGTTAAACCTGTATATTTTGGACGCAAACCATAATGAAAAACTATGACATAACTGGGAAGAAAATTAAATAATCTGAAAAAATAAGATGTGGATGTAAATAAAAAAAAACTATTTATTGTACAACATGAATTCGAAAATAAATGATACATATACATAATCAGAGTTAAAGACGAAAAAGTCTGTATATCCTACTAATATTATAAAGGCGAAAGTTTGTACGGATGTATGTATGTTAGTTACTCTTTCACGCAAAAACTACTGAATGGATTTTAATGGTGAGGGAAGGGAGAGGGAGTGAGGGAGGATGGGTTGAGGGAGAGAGGGGGGGGGGGAGTGGAGGAGGGATAGGGAAGAGGCAGAGTGGAAACCCCCCTTATACTATGCGAGCGAAGCCGGGGCAAAAGCTAGTAAGAAATAAAAACAAAGCTTGGTAAACAATAATCTGCCCGTATAGACATTTGGATAGAGGTATTTAACTCTTAAATCACGTGATTTTTTTTATAAAAAGACTATTTTGTCATTGCATTGTGCAGTACAAAAACACGAATCAAACATAAAAGGACCGTTCGGGATAAACACAAAACGAACTATATAATCATCACTTTTTAAATATAAATTTGATTACTGCGAGGACAAAAAAAAACAGATGCCGACAAAGTATTCCCGTGGCGCCTGTCAATTTGAGGAAAATACGAAAAAAAAAACAAAAGTAAAAAAATAAGTCCGATAATGTGACCAAAACATCTTTGTCATTGAAAATAAAATTATAATTTATCATATTCTGTTGAAGTCCCCGGCGATGCCCTGACTTAACACAGAGTTTTCGAAATCAGATGTAGACAGTGACCTTGCTCTTGTGCAAAATTTCATCAACCTGGGTACGAGTCACCCTGAATCTATTTGAGTGTGACGTAATGTGACACGATTGTATACGTTTTACCCGAGTTCACTTTAAAAGCTCATAACTTTGTCATTTTTGGAGATAATGGTAAAAATAATTTATTTTTGTAATGTACTTTAATCAAATCAGGACACAATATTTTTTTAATTAGCTCTGCACAGAAGGCCCTGCGCAAAATAATTTGCCTCGGGGCCTATATCATCTTTGGGGATGCTTTGAGGGGTGCCTGCCACGCAAAAGTTGGGTAGACACATCGGCCGCCAAGACCTTGACAAACCTCACCCCATGATCCCGGGCACCCTGCTAAGTCACCAAACGCAGCGAACCACTTTGGGGTGACCTATGGCAGAGGTGTTGGCTATCTAATAAATAATTCCCGGGGCGGCGGTACCCATACCCGCCTCCCAAAATACAATTTAGGATAACATTGTACAAATAATAACTTCCCGAATTAGGGGAATTTATTCGTGGTCAGGGAATATTTTCGAGGATATATCATTATTTTGTGCTTAGTATATTTTTAATAATAAAAAAAGGTTGGCCTGGGCACTCGTAATTTTTACTATAAATTTGGAAGGTGGGTAGGTACCTACCTACTTTTCTACTTCCTTATTACTATTACCTGGTTATTATTTAAGATTTAAATATCGGGGAGTGCCAACTGGCAACACCTTCCTACCTCACACTCACAACCCGTTCCAATATGATTCACCAAACCCAGCTACTAGCATCTAGTTATTAGTTTGGCGACCTCCAAATTTCGAAACTGTTTTCGCGAATAACTTCCCGACATTGACTGAACAAGTTTTTTCAACTAACAATAATCGCTTCTCAGATAAACCTCATTGCTTACGTTATCGCCACCGCGCAAACCTCTGTACTGGAGCCCCGAAATACCTGAAAAATACCACGACTCTGTGCAGAAACGGGCGGTCCGTTTGATAGATTCTTCCTTTTCAACAAACGGATTGCAATCGGGTGGGAAAACTGTCCTTGTTCAACCGGTATTTCAATGAAAGATGGTCCGAGAACTAGCGTTGTATTACTAACAATTGTATACATAATATATTATATGAGAACAAGTCGATTCTACTTCTACTGGAACAATTTGCCCGTCTCTGAGTTTCCTCCCTCTCAAAATATTATCTTTTCAAGACCTAGGCTCACTCCTTCCTTCCTTCCTCGAAAAGAAAAGACCCTCCACATAGCATCGCCAAAGATGACACAGGCCCCGAGGGAAATTATTTTCCTCAGAGCTTCATTTGTGGAATTATTTTTTTTTAAATAACTATGTCTAATTTGTAAACTTGCTCTTTTATTACGTTTTGTTGTCTGGTCAGTTGAAAAATAAATCTTAGGAACTTTTTTTTAAAAAGTTTTTTCTGTCCAGAGTCGGTGGTAATATTGCAAACCCATTTTTTGATGAATCTGGACGATACTTGGAGTATCATCGACTCCAGTTGTCAATTGTCTATTCATGTCAACGACTAAATCGAGGGTCCAGAAGAACAATGTCTGATCTGCTAAAAATTGAAAATCGTTCTTTTGGCTTATTTATTTGATTTAAAGTCTGTATTTTCGGAATTTTTAATGAAATTAAATGCCAAATATCAAAACAATACTATCTTTCTTGAACTCAAAAACAGTCAAAATGCAGAAACAGCTCTACTGCAAAACTACAAAATCGCACATCCTACATTGTTATCCTGGACAGTCGAAACAAATGCATAATATAACATATCTCTGTAGTCGAAATACTTGACCTAGGCATCATTTTTGACCAGCAACTCTGCTTTGTATTTCATGTAACTTCTATAGCCAACAGGGCTATGAAAATGTTAGGTTTTATTTATTTATTGTATTTCCAAAGATTTAAAAAATATTCACACATTAAAAATTCTGTTCACATCTCTCGTTAGAAGCATTATAGAATATAACTCTACAATTTGGTCACCTGTCTTTAATAATCACATCAATATCATTGTAAAAGTACAACGCAAATTTTTGATAAATATGAATTTTCTACTTGAAATCCCTTTAGAATCAATAAATTATGACTTTTCATTACACTCATTGAAATTGTTGAAGTTAAGTGACAGAAGAAAAATTTTTGATCTAATATTTTTATACAAAATAGTAAATTATCAGTTGGATAGCCCTGATATAATATTAAATTTGATTCACTTTCATGTACCTACCATTAGATCAAGGTTCCTGAGTGTGTATTATTGTGACAATTATACGTCTGTCGCAGGATACAATTCTGTTATAAATAGAAAACTCACCATTGGTAATTTTTATGCCAAATACAAGGCTCTGCCTATCAAACATTTCAGCCATACGTATTTTAACGAGGTTACTATATAACAAGTTTTTTATTCATTTCATTGTATCCTTTTAAAGTTTTCATTAGTTGTTAGAATTTTTTTCTCTTTTTCTCTTGTGTAGGTATGTTAATACAGGATTCATATTCAATTTAACTCCCCCTCGATGCTTTGTTATGATTTGTTCCCCCACTTAAAAACGCATAAAATGAATAACATACTGATGAAAGCATCACGAAAGTAATTAGTGCTTATCCTGTGCGATTGATGGCGGTCATTAAGCGGGCGGCGTCATACCGCCATAACCTCTACCACCGACCTCACCGCTTACCCCGGCGGGACATCAATAATTACCTCTTACCTGTACACTTAAAAGGAAACCCGGTCGCCGAGAAATTTGAACAACAGGTATTTTACCAAACTGTCGAAAACTGTAACCTATTTTTTTTTTGCATTTTGTTTTTCCTGTTAAGAACTTGCGTACTGCTTACTAACAACGTATGCAAGGACACTGGAGGTCTAGATTCGTTCAAAATAAATAAATGTAGCTTCGTTTAACAAAAAAAGTAGAATCTTGCGAGAGCCTTGAAGGAGTAACCATCTGTTACTTATACCAGGGCGGGTAAGAGGTGGATAATCTCCATTGTCGAAAACTGTCTTACTCCCACGAATACTGAGCGAAAGGGACAACTGCACCTCAGGCTGATAATATGATCTGAGGCTGATAAAATCGAGGTTTTTGAAGTGAAAGCACCGTTGCGATTTGAAACTCGATGAAACGAAAAATAGCGACACTAAAAAGAGACAAACACATAATCTATTGGATTTAGCCTGCGAGAGAATGATATAGTATAATCTGTATATAGTATAATCCGAGTTCACACGCGGTAGAAGTAAAACCTTCAGTAAAGTAGACAAGAGCTGGGAGGCTATGAAACAGCGCACAAAGAGGAGACCGATTATTCTATTATGACAAGGTAAACGAAATCGAGGTTTTTGAAGTGAAAGCACCGTTGCGATTTGAAACTCGATGAAACGAGAATAGCGACACTAAAAAGAGACAAACACATAAATCTATATGATTTAGCCTGCGAGAAAATGATGTAGTCTGTATATAGCACAATCCGAGTTCACACACGGTAGAAGTGAAACCTTCAGAAAACAATTGTAGACAAGAGTGGGGAGGCTATGAAGCACCGCACAAAGAGGAGACCGATTATTCTATTATGACAAGGTAAACGATAGTATAGCAACAGCAGAGAGCGAGGCATAGATAAGAGAGTGGGAAGCAGAGAAACATTAGCGTTTACAGGTGACATAAAAGCTTGGGTTTATCTGTGGGTACGTTATGTTAAATTGGTTATTTTACTAGACATCACGCATTGTTAATTTCTTCTTCTTGCGGTGTCCTTTCTTATCGGAAGTTGTCTGTCATCAGGACTTAGCTGCAGCCCGGAAAAACTCGTCATAACCGCGATTTACACATCACATTTTCAAGATATTTTAAATTTTGCAACGCTCAATTTTCAAATTTGTGTATTAGAGCAAATTGATGCAACAATGTATTATTCATTCTGTCATACCATTTTTTTTACACTTTAGGGTCTTATTTGGTCAAAGACTACCAAACGTGCACTTAGCCCCATTCACGTCAAATTAGCTTTGCAACTGAGAACAACTCGAGACTTGTGCCCACTCGTTCTCGTAAAATTAACAAGAACGTAATTTTTTTTATGTTTCCGGATTGCTGTCTTTCCTGAATGTGGTCATTTTATTTTATTATTATTTCCTTCAGAGACCAAGAGTTCTTATTTCTTATACTTATATTTTTGTAAGTAACGAAATATTAAAACTGCACCAATTTGTGAGGCGGGTATGGATCATGGTCCCCCTTCTATAGATCACCCCCTATGGTATCTTAGCAGGGAAGCCCGTGTTCATGGGGTAAGGATTGTCTAAGCCTTGGCGGCGGATGCGTTTGCCCTTACTTACGTGGCGGATCGGGGGAAACTGGTTGAGGGAGACCTTTTGACCTCTCCAACCTGACTTTCTCGACCCATCGCCTTGCACCGTAGCGGGAGGAAAGGATACCTTTTACCCTCATACCTTTTTGAAGTGAAATCTTTATCACCATTGTGATTTGAAACCGGTGAAACGAAAAATAGCGACACTAAAAAGAGACAACCACATACACCTATAGGATTTAGCTTGCGAGAGAATGAGATAGTATAATCGGTCTCCTCTTTGTGCGATGCTTCGTAGCCTCCACACTCTTGTTTACTATTGTTTTCTGAAAGTTTCACTTCTACTGCTTGTGAATTTCTCACTCTGTTTTTTTTTCCTTCCCTGAACTTCCTTTCCAGAAAAAGACCCTCCTCACAGCATCCCCAAAGATGACACAGGCCCTAAGGGATTTTTTCTTCAAAGCCTGTGTCATTTTGCGGGGGGGCGGGAAGGTACTTTTCTTTAGAATGCGTTGCACCAAAGATATTCAAATACAGAAGAGATATGCTATGGTGTCCGCGCAACTGTCGCCGGACTACGCGCTAATTAGCGTAGTTTTCATACAAAAAGAATTTGTTCATTTCATTGATTTTTTGAAAATGATTTCAATGATTTTTTGAAAATTAATATTGGTTAACAATATAGTTTGAATATGGAAAGAATTCGTTCATTTAGTTTAACGTTCGTTTGGTTTATTCGTTAATTATTTGTTCTTTTAGTTTATTTGTTAATTGGTAAACAATATCGGCGACACCCGGAAGCGCAGTCCCACTTAGTAAAAACAGCAGATAGCACATCAACTTATATTTCAATATCTTTGCGTTGCACCGAGAGTGGATAAAAAGCGTCCATTTCAATACGATAATATCTATCTTTATCGTCGTTCTCACATTAAACCTTAGATTTGTCGTTATTATTTCTTTTACAGTCCTGTAATCTGAACACATATTACCCGCACACACAGAGTAAGTACCCTGTAATTACGCGGTTAGACAAGGCCCCAGTCTCGTCGAGACGCAGATTAGGTACTATAAAATAGTGCAGGCGGCGCATCTGTCTCTGTCGGTAATAAAACTAATAACTAATAGCGCATTGTGGTGTAAAGGTGACTTTCTGAAGAAACAATGGTGATTAGTATCGTGTTATTGTGATTGCTTGGCGCCAGTACTAAAAACAACCGGCAGGTAGTGACAAACGGTGTAATAAAGTACTTTGGATTATGGTTTTCACCATTTATTTGATTTGATTACTTCGGGTGTCGGATTAAAAGCACCCGATTAAATCCCAATCAGGAGGCCAAGGTTCGATATGGGCTGTAGCGTACCGAGTACTCGTTATTTTTGAAGTGAAAACTTCTTTAGCACCGTTGTGATTTGAAACTCTATGAAACGGAAGCGAGCGACACTAAAAATAGACAAACTATAAGATTTAGCCAGCGAGAGAATGAGATAGTAGTAAAATATTTATTTATTTCACGGGTTCTCGGTTCAAATATAATACGATAAATCCACTGCCCCACGCAATTCTCCTTTAGTTTAGTGGTGTAAAACGCCCGACAAACCTTAGCGGCCGGACATTCAGCGGACCAAGGGTCGAATCCTACGAAATCCAAAAAAAAAAGTTGTAAAATCAATATCCTATCTTCAAACCACTCCAAAATGAACGGGCAAAGAAAACACAAAAGAAAGCGACATCTAGCGACTCATGACCAAATGTATAGGAAAAGGTTCACTTGAATTCGACGACAAAAATAAGGAAAAAATCGTCCTTCACATTGATAAAAAAAGTGTTTCGTGTTCTCCCCAATCTTGTCTACTTTACTTTTCTGAAGTTTTCACTTCCACCGTATGTGAATTGCACACTTTGATTTTTTTTCTACCTCTTTTCTAGGTCAACTCAACAATTTTTATACATTTTATTTTCGCTGATTGACATTTTCATCTTAACCTATGGAACTTTGAAAAATTATGTATCTGTAATTTTAATACCGACCTGGCGTCAGTACAGAAATCGTTGCGATATGCGAGTTTAAGATCAGAAAAGTGGTATGCCTCCCCTTTCTCCGTCGCACATATGCTTTTTACGCATCTTTCTCTTTTGCAACGTCAGTAAAGTGACTGTACCTGCGCGAGAATAGATCGTATCAAGTTCAGGTCGGCATTAAAGTTTGGCGTGTACTATACACGTTGTATTTTATTAAATTATTTATGTTCCACGCGGTTTTAAAACATCATTTCTTAAAAAATGGTTGTAGATCATTTTACTATTATGCTCGTAACAAATAAAAATGTATGGAATTACATAAATAATAATATGTTTGTTTGTTGTAAAGTGTATTTATCCTCGACCCAGCGTCGGTTGGCCCCTTGCCAATGGGGGCCCGGGACCAAAAGGTGGCGCCTCTTTACTATACTACACTATAGTATAGTTCTGCCAACGAAAACAGTTAAATGAATATAATATTGTGGGTAGTACCTAGGCACAGCAGCCAACAGCCATAAAAATATTATTATAGAATGGCAACACTGACATTCCAGCGCATTCTACCGGTCGCTGTCAGATTAGTAAATTTATCGAAGATCATTCTTGATTATTCGTTGGTTCCGGCTGCTGTGTGCGAAGGTTACTATCTTCATAGTTCTACTCGCGGTCTAAATTTTATTGTCGTAATGTAATTTACCGAATCTTAAATATATCTGGAGCAGATAAGAATTCGACTTGTTATTTGAAAATAAACCCGTGACATTCTGATACTCATAAAGGTTTAGCATGGGAGCATACAATCTCTCATTCACCCTTTATAAATGCTCCAGATATATTTAAGATTCGGTAAATTACATTACGACAATAAAATTTAGACCGCGAGTAGAACTATGAAGATAGTAACCTTCGCACACAGCAGCCGGAACCAACGAATAATCAAGAATGATCTTCGATAAATTTACTAATCTGACAGCGACCGGTAGAATGCGCTGGAATGTCAGTGTTGCCATTCTATAATAATATTTTTATGGCTGTTGGCTGCTGTGCCTAGGTACTACCCACAATATGTTCCATGACAAAACAGAATATCGAGCAAAAATTAAGAAAACTAAAAAAATAAAACATACCTAACCTAACCCAATCTATTTTTTTTATCCATTTTTATAATATCTGTATTATCCATTGACGTATGACTTGGTCGAAGTTATTATCCGTTTACCAATTCGCTCACCCTAAAGCGTAAGATGCCTTCAGATATATAATATACGCCTTAAAAGTCCACTGTTATCCCTTGTAAGCTGGCATTCCTCTTCTTCTCCTCTATTACTTACCCTCTTCACTCTTTCCTCCCCCAATATTGGATAATACTGAATATTCTCTTTTTGCCACCGTTCTGTTCTCCCATTGCCTAAGGCAGATTACGAAAGCGGTAGTAGATACTCTCAGTACCGCCCTGGAAGTAAACCGCCATTCTGAATCGAAAAATTGTCTGAAATAGTATTGTGTGAGCAGATCTGATAAGCCATCTTCTTCTCAACCTTCCTCTTCCCCATCTCCTTCCATCCGCAATCTCTTTATCCTCACAACATTCTGCAATTGGTGATGTCGTGGTCCCACTGACTCTGGAAAGTTCTGAGTAGTTCAGAGCAATCGGAGAAGGTAAATTGTGTGGCAGTAGCGTAGGAAACCAAACACGTTTAAAGCCATTTCAGGTAACGTTTCGATTCTGAATAGTAGTGTTTCACCAGGGCGATACTGATAATATCTACCAATCTCTCGGACGTTATTTAAGGTTCCTCACATACAGTTCGTAAGTAACAAAGTCTCAAGTGTGCCTTGTTTGCCAGATGCAATTTTCTTACATGGTTCCGAAAATTCTTTAAAGAAATATCTTCCTCTCAAAGATTTACATTTATCCATTATCCTTCGTTAATCTGTTCACGGGCCATTGATCGCTCAATTCCCAGAGTTTTCCATTAAACCTTCTAGTCAAATCAAATCTCACGGCGTCGCAAGTATAGCCGCCGGTGCCGCCGCGACGCCCGCCGCGATGCCCCGCCGTCGCGACGCTTCTTAGATGAAAAATGCCCCATTTGTTTGTTTAGCTTAAATACCGCGAACGTATCGGATGGATGTGGATGGTAGATGGAATCGCGGCCAATTGATGGCGCCATTTACCCTCTGGAGCACTCTCCCCACGTCCTAGCTGAATAACTATGCAACTTTTCTTTGCAAATTATTCAGATATTGTCTTACATGTAAAAATGCGAGTCATTAATTGCAATTATCAGGATTTCTTCAAACTTTTCAGAAAAATAATTGTTGTCATTTTAGCAATTAGCGCTATACAAATTATAAGCATTTTTGTATTTGTATAAACAGCAAAATTATTGCAATGCAACAATAATAATGATTTTAAAACTTCTTTAGCACCGTTGTAATTTTAAACTCGATGAAATTAAAAATAGCTGCACTTAAAAAAGACAAACACGTAAATTTAGCGTGCGAGAGAATGAGATAGTACAATCGGTCTTCTCTTTGTTCGGTGCTTCGTAGCCTTCCCACTCTTGTCTACTTTAGTTTTCTGAAGGTTTCACTTTTGTCGCGTGTGAAGCGATATGTAGGTTCAGCTGGAGTAGGCTTTTGAACTCGGGTTCTTCGCGGGAAGCGGATACTACTTCTACTCCTTTTTCAAATCGACTACACCCACCGAACCCGGTCCAGTACTCGGACTTAAACCCGGTACTCGGCGGTCCGAGCTACTCGCGAGTCGGGAGCAGGTTCCGAGTTCGCCGGCTCCGGTCGAATCCGCGCGTCTCGATTCGAGTCACTCGCGAGTCGGGAGCAGGTCGCAGATTCGAGTTCTTTTCGGGTTCTAACTCTGAGGTCCGGCTCCGGTCGAACCTAAGAGTATGGATAAGAGTAGAATATGGGTCGAACCCATGCGTCTCGGTCCGAGTCTCCAGAGAGTGGCTCCCGGGAACTGCTCCAAGAACTCGAGTACTTTTAAAAAGAAGCACGTCTCGGAGACCTCCTACAAAATGCAGAACTTACCCATCTCTAGACTGAATTGCACATTCTGATTTTTTTTCGTATTACTGACACTTATCATTTATTTACCTGTAAACTTTGTGAATGAGTACAGAAATAAATAATTTCATAGATCAATCGTGTTGGTACACAGTTTGTCGAGATGACCGGCGCCAACGAGCGTGCTGTCCATCGCCTTCAGACCGGAAGGATCCCGGATATGATTGTCAAGGGCGACCGTCGCGCCTCCGTCCGGCGACTAGAGACTATCCGGACTGTCTACAAACAGTGCAAACCAACCAATATAATGCTCGCCAATCAATTATTAGAGGTCAACAACATACATATATTCTTACTTCTTGTTACTTAGTGCTTTGCTTATCTGTGATTTTGTTTGAGACAAATAAATATTTTATTTGTTTTTCAAAATACCCCCAACCCCCTATTATTGAAGTGAAAACTTCTTTATCACCGTTGTGATTTGAAACTCGATGAAATGAAAAACCGACACTAAAAAGAAACAAACGCATACATCTATAGGATTTATCCTGCGAGAGAATGAGATTTATTTATTTTATTTTAACCAATAATAAACATACATTTTATTTTATTAAGTAATAATAGCGTTTTTGATTTGATGAATATTTAGTTTAAAAATATCTATATCAGGGGACAGGAAATTTAGTAAAATAATCATTTTTCCGAGCGGCATTACTAATGGTAAGTTAGTTCTGCATCGCAGAACAACAAAAGTTCTGTGTCTGCGCGCTCTTGTGAAGTTGTCGGGGACATAAAACTCAATTTTTCGTAATATATCGGGAATACAGATGTTACCGTTTAAAAGTTTATATGCTGTTGTCAGCAAAGCAGTTTCCTTCTTTCGGCGAGGCTATTAATACCCAGCATGCTGGACAAAAAGGCTGATGGATATAACCAGGGATAATATCCGAAGTATCTAAGATATAAATATCTCAGAAACTTCTTTTGCAGTTTCTCAATCATTTGAGAGTATGTTAAATCCACTGGTCCCCATATTACTGAACCACTTTCCAAAATGCTACGTACTAAACTATAGTATAGCAAACGAATCGCGGCTGAGCTGCAAAAGTGTCTGGAGTTGCTTAGCACAAATCCTAGCATTCTTAAAGCTTTGCTGCATATCGTCTCTATGTGGACGTGAAATGTTAGGTGCGCATCAAATGTGATTCCCAAATCTCTCAAAATAACAATGTGCTGAAGAGACGAATAAGACATTTTGTAGTAGTAAATCGAACTCCAGAGTTTGTGATGAAGTTGGAAGATTGAAATATACCATAAGTTACGTATTGCTGTCTGTTTGAGAAATAACTTAGAAATAGATGTAGAAGTTTCGCTGAAAATCCAAATTGGTCGAGTTTATTTAGGAGAATAAGCGGATCTACCGAGTCAAAGGCTTTTGCGAAGTCGAGATAGAATGATCGGTCTCCTCCTTGTGCCATGCTTCGTAGCTTCTCCATTCTTGTCTACTTTAGTTTTCTGAAGTGTGAACTTCTACCGCGTGTGAACTGCGCTCGAATTTTTTTTGACACTTGAATGGTCTAAAATCCAACCAAAAGCCTTTTTTGATTTGAAAATAGGTATTAAGATGTATTTATAAAGTTGTAAAAAATACTTTCGGCATTTCAAGCGTTTTGTCAATTTGTCAATCTTTCTACATACAAAACTTACCGAAAAGGAAACTTACGTTCGAGAAATCCGATAGTGATAATAATTATAAAAACCAACAAATTTAGTATGTCCATATTCCTAAAGTGGGTGGTGGCCAGCCCGCCTAGGCCGATGTGGGTGGCAGGTGGCAGGTGGCAGGTATTGGTGGCAGGTATTGCAGGAAATAGGTACGTGTTAATGCTGAGTTCGCCGAGTAGTTTTTCGTCGCCATTCGTGGAAAAGTGGCTATGCCAACATTGTCAAAGGACCGCCACCGTCGCACAGTGAGCCAGCTTGTGAAATTCGCTGCTTATGTTGGTTTATTTATAATTTATGAGATTTTTGTTTTATTTGCATGTTACGTGTTTATATTGTATTTTATGGTGACTGGACAACTAAAAAATGTGCAACTTCATCACCTCCTTTAAAAAGTCATTAAAAGTCGTAAAAAAAAGCTTTGTTAAATAGGTTACGTTAGGTTAAATTATTATTGGCTGTTTAAAAAAAACCATCACTTTTAATGACCTAAAAGGGGTGTTGAAATGCCACTTTGTTGAGTTGTCCTAGATTTGTATTTTATTTAAATCCATCAGATTACTTGCTTTGACTTAGTTGAGACACTCTACAGAGAATTTTCCACATGTTTTCCTTTTGATTCTCAACTGGGAACGGAAACACAAACCAAGCTGAAGAAAACACAATGTTATGCCATACCCCACACAGAATCTTTATCTTTGCTAAGTATAAAATGAAGTCGCTTACGCTGTATGTGCGCTTAGATCTTTTAAACTACGCAACAGCTTTTCATGCGGTTTTCACCAATAGATAGATTGATTCATGAGGAAGATTTTTAGGTATATAATTTGTCAAGGTTTTGTGTAAATTGTTTGAAACACATAATATATCTGGCCAAGCAGCAGAGGGCAGCGTGGTATGGATTTGATTTAACAGATGGCGTTGGTTATAAAGTTTTCATTAGCCACAGCAACGTGTGGCCGGGTCTGCTAGAATATTACAAAGGGTTTAACAGGACGCATGTCCACGACAGACTTTTAACACTTTGATTCCTAACACAATTATGTTGTGAATTACGCCTACACGACAACCTGAAGAAAACTCCTAATTGTGACCAAATTAAAGGTAAATATCAAAAATTTGTATGCACGAATTCGGTTAATTTATCTGTTATATAAAGGGTATTTTATCTCTACACATTATAAATAAAAGTCCTCCGCCGCGTCTGTCTGTCTGTTCACGATAAACTCCAAGACTACTGAACTGTGGTTTTCACTAATAGTGATTCATGTGGAAGGTTTAGGTAGGTTTATGATTTGTCAAGGTTTTATATAAATTATTTGAAATATACAATTAAAGGAGAATGTCTATATGGTGGATGAGCGGGCTAACAAGCGGGCGGTGTGTATTTGATTTGTACGCCAATTAACAGATAGCGGTGCGAGTTAAAAGGTTAGGTAACCATCCAGTGGATGGCGTTGTATTTCGGTGCGTTTCCATAGCAACGCGTGTCCGGATCAGCTAGTATCTTGTAATTGGTTGTTCATAGAAAATTTATTTATGGCCGCTTAATTTCGTTCCTTGGCCCGTTGTGCGTCTTTGCAAACCGAGCCACAATTACAATGATATTATAATAAGAATGATAACACGGCGGCAAGTTCAATCAATCAGCGGGCCATTATGCGCCACAAAAATGGCGACGGTCCGTTGTTTGGCCTGTTCTTTTCCTTTCGCGACGTGCTATATTATATAAATTATTATACTATTGTATTATTATGTATTGTATTGTATTGTGTCGTGCCGATTTCGGAAACGTGAGAACAGCGGACAAGACTCCTTGTTGACTTGCGCCACTTCCGTTTTGTGACAAGTGCTTTTCTTTTGTTTGGCGCCATGATGTGTTCAATTTTTCAGTGTACATTCAGGTGTTAAGGGACGTACTTGACTTACTTTAACCAGTGATTCCTGACATTATTTGGAGTAAAACATGCACATGAAATTTTGGTCTCCGGTGACTTTTTGAATGACTTTTTTTTTCAATTTTTTTTCTTCAAAATCAAACAAACAAAAAATTTGCATGTCGTCACTGGTCACGAGTAACCGACCAACCCCTTACCCCGCCTCCAACTGTCCAACACATCCATTTTTTATGTTTTTGTATAAAAAAAAACACCAAAAATGTCACCGGAGACCAAAATTTTGTTTTCATTTTTTACTCCAAATAATGTCAGGAATCAATGGTTAAAGTAAGTCAAGTACGTCCCTTAACACCCTGTATAGATCGACCAGTATAACTTTGCAGTCTGTGTCTTTCGTCACTGCGGACATTGGGGATGCCAAAGAAAAATAAATTCCTGTTTTTCTGTGAGTATCGCACGCGGTAGAAGAGAAACCTTCAGAACACTAAAGTAGACTAGACTGGGGAGGCTCCGAAGCACCACAGAGAGAAGATACCGATAGGCTACGCTACGAAGCACCGCACGAAGATGAGTTCGATTAGTCTATATCATTCTCTCGCAGGCTAATCTTATTGATGTGTTAGTCTCTTTTTAGTGTCGCTATTTTTTGTTTTATCGAGTTTAAAATCACAACGGTGCTACAGAAGTTTCACTTCAAAAATCAGAGTGTGCAATTCATATGCGGTATAATTATAACCTATTATAGTATAATTGAAACCTTCAGAAAACTAAAGTAGACAGGAGTGGGGAGACTGCGAAGCACCGCACAAATAGGAGACCGTTTGCTATTTCGGATTCACGAGGCGGCGCTAGAAATAAAAATATTCTCTAAGTGGGCGGTGGGCAAAAAAGGTTTAGAATCTATGCTATAGATATATGTGTTTTTGTCGCTTTTTAGTGTCGCTATTTTTCGTTTTATCGAGTTTTAAATCACAACGGTGCTAAAGAAGTTTTTACTTCAAAAAATTTACGATTGTCCTTGCGCAACGTATTAAAAAAATTGCACGCTAGAAGGAGTTTGTACAATTTTACGTTATGGTCTAGGTCTAGAAAATCGTTTGAAATCACGACAGACCTGTCCATTCTGCAAGTCGTATTGTTAATTATTTTAATTAAGTTGTGTCTCGTTTCAAAAATGAATGGCGACAAAACGTGATACAAGTGGGCTTGGAAAAACACAACTGCCGGCGCCATATTCGATACAAGGTGATCAAATATTTTAAACATGGCAACACCTCGACTCCAGTTATGAATGGAGCAGGTACCTATCTATTCAACCCACGGGCCACGAGCAGAGTTATGTTCATAGGCGGGTTATTTATTAATATATTTATCTTTTATAATGATGTTGTTAACATCAGTTTTTCTTTCAAAACACAGTCGCCACTATGACGTGACTTATATCCAAAATGTATTAATTGCAATAAATTTATTACAAAGTAGGCCCCACCTTTCTAAATAATATGTATTTTTTCTAAAGAAAGACAAATGCAGAAGGGTTACGAATTACCTGACAATATTTGAAAATCTCCTACTGTCTTCATTATAAGCTGAAGATGTGCCTTGTGCAATGATGGAGATCTTAGTCAGCCGAGAAATTAAAAAAAATATATATCATTATCGAATCAAATAGTATTAATAGGCTTGCGTCTGCATAGTTGAATTTAAGAACCCGACTTCGAACGCATGTTTGCAGTCGCATCGTACTCGCCGCACCATATAAATATCTGTGTAGGTAAGTGAAAATTCAGACAAAACTACCGTTGAATTTCGGTTTCTAATTCAAGAATTCGTCAATAGATGGCGCTACTTTCGTTAGCATGTCGCGTGACCCTGGCAGATGTAAGTACTACAAATTTGAGAACTTTTAGTATCTCTCCGGATATGGAAAGATTGACGGTAGTTCTTAGTTGTAATCACGCGGCCATAAATATATTACATATGACGTCATGGCCTGTTCCGGTTACTTTGTCCCGGTGACTAGCTATCACTGAATGATGGTGGATCCGAGGAATGGGCTATTTTTGGAACCAGTTCCTATTGGCTTTATAAAATGGTCATCAACACTAACTCGGCGAAGTCGAATCGTAAGCCGCTCGCATGGCCTAGCTGCTAACTGCTAGTCTTAATTATTACCAAAGAAAACATGAAAATATTACCAAATAAAACATGAAAACGTCGTGGAAAAGAATCTAACATTTATGAATTTAAAACGTTTAAATAATAGATTTATGCCGTTTTTCTATCAAACTGTCACATTCAGAAGTCAAACATAACCTCATACCGGAATGTACTAAAATTGTTCCAAAATTGGAATAATTCGATGTTGCCCTACCTCTAATTAAAAATATTTACTAACCTGCGAACTTTATTAAGAGCGTTTAACCAGCCAGCGGACGAAAATCCACATTTCGTCGAAAGTTGTTCTTCCGATCGTGCAGGGCGGTTACAATGAGAAAGATTAATTATTCTCCGTGCCAGCTTTTTTAAATTATAACTCAATATCGAATTTATTTCAATCCAAATTAGCTTTAATTTATACCTTCATCCAAAAATGCTGAAAGGCGTAATGATTAAACTATTAAAATAGTGTACTTTTTGTAGTTATTTTTTGATTATAAGTATTTATCATTTTTCAATAATGTCTAAATTTAATAAGAATGTTAAAAAAATTTGAAATATATTAGTTTGTAAGTGCGCAAATAAATACACAAATGGACCAATTTTCGTCAAAAAACACATGTACGTACATATTTTTTAATGATTTTATTGAAACTAAAATTAAAATTCTAATACGTAACTCTGCTAGTGATTTATTTTACTGCATGATTACATTATTTGAAATGGGTGTGGTATAATACAAAAACTTTTTTGAAAATTTAACAAATCTGCCAACGACCTATGGAATAACCTTATTATACTAAAAATTTAAAAAAAATCTAAAAATTTATTACATAACTTCACTAGATAAAAGAACAATCTTTCGAAATCCATTTATAATTTTTTGTGGAAAAGAGTCAATACGTCTAAAAACTTTTTGAAAATGACGTATTTCCGGCTTTCTCTGGTAATGCCCTCTTAAATTTCTCTGTCGAATTATTTTTCAAAATGGTTTCCTTCACTAACCAATTTTCTTAGAATCTTCTTTCTTAGTAGTTTATTTATGTGAACATTGTTGTTTTCCTTTCAATTATGCTATTAACTATGTCCAATCGTTTTTCCGCCATTAATTTTACGACCATAGCCGACTTGGAGCGCGCAATGAGTATGAATATAGGTCAGCTCCGAGCAAACATGGCCGCCATTACTATTACTATAGTCATAATATTATTATTTTTCGTTCAATTCCCCCGGGTTTCCCGCCAAATTTAACTTACAGACCGACTTGCATAACTTGAAGTTGTTTCTGTCGCCACTGTTTAGATTGGATATACCAGTGCAACACTTTATGTTTATTTGGACCAATATTAGCCAATAGCAAAATAATTATTCTCAAGAATTTTTCCATAAGGTTTACGCATGAACTGGCAGCAAATCGTCGCAATACTGTAATGATTGGCACTTTTTATAGATTTTCAAAGTCAATGTTGATAATAATGTAATGACTAACAGTTAAAAACCTGCAGGTTTCTGTAGATAGGCCCTGCGGGCAGCTTTTGGTTCGACTTCGCCCTGTTTAAGTGTTGGTGGACTGTTTTAAAAATACGACAGGAACTGGTTCCAAAAATAGCCGGTTCCTCGGATCCAGTGACAGATAGTCACCGGGACAACGACGCTCCTCACGCTAGCTGTTAACGTAAGTGGCGCCATCTTCTGGTTTTGTTTTAATTCGATTCTATTACAAAAGTTCATTTGTAACAAACTCCACGTACGATAACGGTTTTAATAAGGCGCGGCGTCAGAGTTGTATTCGTAGTCAGATTATTAAATTTCAACCGTACAGACGCTAGGCTATTAAGGCCCTGCAACCGGGCCCGAAAAGAAGAAGATGGAGAGATACGAAATTACGAATGTTAGAGGAGAGCGCTAACACGACTAGTTTAAAATAAAGCAAAAATCTCGTGGGGCTGTGTCAAGTACAATTTAAAGAAACATTGTGAATTTTTTCATACATATAACTTTTAAAATAACCGAAACAGACTTGAAAAAAATAATTTTCGGAGCATACTTTGCGATTTTTTTCTATCGAGGGAATTTCATATAATTTGCGTTTCGGCACTTTTCATAAGTTTTCCCAATTTTATATTATTTAAAAATGAAGAAATCCAATTTTGACACCCGAATTACAAAAAACTTGGTGTCTTTAGATCTGTTTTGATCGTCTGCCAAGTTCACTGTAACTGTGAAGTTCCAAGAATTACCGATTTCTTATGTGAATACCGCACAAGAGTCCCAACTGCTCCCTGCTAACCGGATCTAGTGGACTACTTCTAGCATAACACTCCAATTACCACTCTAGTGGAAATTGGGGTATTATGTTAAGAGAAGTAAGAGGGGAAGGGAATAGGGAAGAGAAAGGTTGGATGCTTGGCTGTTCAGATCTAGTCGCTAAACTATTTTTAGCAACGTTTCTATTCTGTATGTTGGTCTATCACCAGGACGATGCTGCCACTGGAGTATAAAAGTACACGTACATATAGTATCTACCTGTGCAAGCTATGAAGCTGTGCGAGTACTTCATTCCTTTATTATTATACGTCATAGGTTATCCGTTATCCCATTAGTATAACTTTACGCTGTACATCATAAAATAATGGTCATGCCAGTCGGGAGAGCGGTCTTGTAGTTAAATACAATTGCTTCGAATATCGATATGTTTAACATCAATGAATCACAATTTAGACGGCAAGCTTTGTTGCTGTTAAGCGTCGATGACATTGGGCGAGTTTACAAGCTACTATCTGGAAAATTCACTAACTGTTAGTAAACTCGCTCAGTTTAATCGTGTTACTTGCTAACTAGCAGATTGTTGACAATCGACGATAACAGTTGAAAGGTCGTCAACTTTACTTGCTACTCGCTTACTCGTGATTGGTTTATTTATGCGTTCAAAATGGCTGCCAACAAACAGCTGATTTCGACTGTCAAACATCTGACAGAATTAGTTCACGCAGGCGTCGTTATTCTCGCTACTGGCGCTAGCAGCGACCTGCGAGCTCAGTTTCCTACAAAAATGTTCGCTTCTGAGCGAGTGGTCAGTTTTGTGTGTCATCATGACAATCTCACTCGCCGATTCGCCCGCTTTTAAACTTAGTAGATAGTAGCTTGTAAACTCGCTCAATGTAATTGAGACTTTAGTCTAGTTGTGCTTCATTGATGTTTAAATTGCTTAAATTTTTTTACGAGTATTTCATATTAATATTTTTCTCTTTTAAAAACGCTTTGAAATTTTAATTTTGTAATGTTTTTAAAATGAATAAATTGAATTGAATTGAAAAAAAATTATAAATCCCATTCGACAAATATGTATTTTGACTGCCGAATAACAATCATGGCGTCTTTTTCCCGCCATCAAAATCAACTATCATAATATCTTTATTTAGTAATAGAGCTTGAGGGAATTTTTAACAAAAAACGGAGAGATACAAATGATTAGAATGATATTATTGTAGATAGGAATAATAATTAGGTATACGCTCCCATCTTGCGGAGTTGTTTTCGTCTGATTTTAGAAATGTCATCATTGTTATGTTTGTTTGTTCGCCGGTCGCGACATCTCTGCGAGGCGGCGACAACAAACTACATCTCTTCTTGGCCGCCATCGCGGATTTGTGAATGGCGCCAAAATAATAATCGCCCGCCACTTTCCGAAAAACAATATAATATCGTCACATTCCGTCGACATGGGGTCACGTCACGGCGCCACCGACCAAAAAAACAAATCTGTTCCATCTTCAATTTTTCGCTCTCTTGTAAATAATCTAAACTTTTGTACTCGTTGTTGAATAATTCTTATTTATTTAGTACTTACCCGTTTCTACCACGTGATTAGGGCCACATAGTAAAAAAAAACAAATCTATTCCATTCTCAAATTTCCATTATCGTGGAAACCATTTTGAACTTTCCTACTCAGTAGTAAATAATAGAATATTGGTACTTACTTTATTTTCACCATAGGCCACTGAGTAAAAAAACCGAAACGTTCCCATTTTAAAATTTTCTTTGTCATTTAAACAATTTGAACTTTTTTACTTCCTGTTTACTAACTACTAATAACTGCTTCTACTTAACTTGATTCTAACTGGAACACGCAATTAGCGCCACTGAGCAAAAAATATTTCTTTCGCTTTTTAATTTTTTTCATTTACGCATAAATACTTAGAACATTTTTACCCATTTTTAAAAAATAGCATTGTTTTTACTTACATTGTACATTCTCGATAGTATAATGCCGTGTGTATTGTGTATTCCTCCCATTGAATTGGCATTTTTTCGAATAATGCTATCTCTTTCTTCTCGTTGTTATTATATCAAAGATGCATTAAACTCTTTCGCACGTGAGTGATTTAAGAGGAATACACAAATGTATGTATTCTTAGTTTGCCGTAATCGCCACGAATACAGATAATATGCAAAACGCCTTGCAAACGTCTCTAGAAGTCATGATTTCAAATACCAAGTGGTTTTTATTTATTTTATGAATAATTTTATGAGATAGAAAAAAGTTAATCAATGGAAACTATCACAGATAATTTTAGCCATCAAATTATATTTTTAAAAGTTGATTCTTGTAACATAATTTTTTTTAGTAGTTTACGCTTATAATTTTTATAAAGTAATTAACAATTTTCTTTTAAATCTTTTTTAACCGAAGCGTATTTATTTGTATTTATAATGTAAACCTATTCTTAGGTAAAGATTAATCTAAAGTAGTGATTTAGCATTCTTCGCCTCAATGGCGTCGTCTCTTTTCTTCTTCATTGTGATTTGTGGTGATAATTGTTATTATGTCTCCCTTCTCTCCGAACTCGCGCCCAATCTTAACCCAGCGAAATGGGGGTGGAAAATTGTTACACGGAGGTGGGGGCCGGGTAATTGTTACCGGAATAGACAATGTCACTCATTTCAGTATCTATTCAAGGAAATTAATATTATTCGTTACGAGCATTATGTCACTGTTATCAATGTAATAAAACACCAAATAAATCTTAGAAATAAACTTTTAATCACAGGAACAAGGCTTTGAAACTAAAAAAATGATGTCTAAAAAAATCAACAAATTTTGACTTCTTCTAGCAAAATCAAAGTTAAATATAACAATTATCAGTCTACAATTGTTTAAATGTTCCTTTTATGAATCTACAATTACAATCTAAACAATTACGGAAACAGTCGAACACTACAATCCTCACAGAAAGAAAAGTTACACCGAATACGGGCATGGGTAATAATTACCTTTTTCAAGTTTTGACACGTGTAGCTCACAACGCGGCTTATGCCCGACTGATTTCTCGCCAGAAACTTGTCGAGACACTCAATAACTCCAGCTACTGAGAAAAGCGGCAACTTCGCATAATTTTAGGCAAACTTAAAATGCTCGGGTAATCTTGACCCAGCCCCTATCTCGCCGGGTTAAAAGCGGTTGGTTAAGCGTATAAAAAAATATTTAATACAAAATTTGTAGAGAATTTTATACTCTACAACTTCTATAATGAATGCAAATACGATTTGAGGCAAAGGAAGCGAGATATTTAAAAAAAAACTGATTTTCGCGACGTTTTTTGACCTTAAATATCTAAGGACAAAAGTTGCTAAAATTCGATAGAATATTTTGTAGACGGATTAATTAAGGACGCTCACACGTGACCTTATGAGACTTTTGAGACAACGTTTAAAATACCAAAATGAAAGTTTATACAAATTTTCAGCTTATTCCATTTCATTCTGAGGCGAAACCCTATATTGACTGGACTATAGCAATTTGGCACCATTGACATTGTATAATTTCGGTAAACATGTCGCATATTATTTTCATCTTTTCAATAATAAAATCCCCACTGTTTGAAAAATAGATAATTTTCTACAACCTTACACTCATCTTCATACTTGGTTAAACCTAATACAGTTAGTCAAAAAAAAAAATTGAACATTCTTTTGTACAGGCATGATTGTAATCCCAAATTAGTTAGATATTACGTACATACATTGTTACATGTCTTATGCTTTTACTTGCGTTTCCTGTTTGCATATTTTATTATTTTAATTAGGTACATTTCTAATATATTGATTCCTGTCATGGACGTATAGTCATATACTAAATACATTTGATGTATGTAGGTACCAAGCTACTTTTTGTATTTTATTTATTATAATGTCACCCATTTTTCAGAGAAATACGCGAGTGATACGGTATCACTCGCGTATCAACTTTTGGTATCAGTGATACCAAAAGTTGATAGAATATCTACACTGTCATCGACAGCGAATCTAGATTTTTTTTACAATAGCTCCACACAGAAGGCCCTGAGAATATTTTCCCTCAGGGCCTATATCATCTTTGGGGATGCTGTGTGGAGGGTCTTTTAAAGGGAAGGAATGAGATGAAGTTCTGGGAAGGATACGGTATGAAGGGTGGGTAGGAATCTGGGGGTCAGTGGGTCCAGTCCAGGAGTGACGGACGTATGAATCCATCCCTCCCACCGCGGTGCTGCAAGGCGATATTCCAAAAGAGTTCTGTTTGAGAGGTCATAAGCTGGTGGGCAGGCACATCCTCCGCCAAGACCTAGACATCATCCCATGAATCCGGACACCCCTGCCAAGTCACCAAACGTACCAACCACTTGACCTGTAACAGGGGTGTCGGTTATCACATAAATGGTTCCCTGGGCGGCTGTACCCATACCCGCCTCCCAAATTAAAAAATGAATGTTGTCATTATAAAATGAAGCCTCTTGGAGTGGTGATTTTTTACTAAGTTTGCGCTGTACAAATTAAGCAAGTGTTATAATTATGCTTCGTGTGTTGTGTGGGTGAGTTTAGTGACAGTTCAATCAATTATTTGTCTGTTTCTCGTGCTGTCCGTGTTAATGTCAAATGACTTCCATCCGCTCCTGTCGTTGGTCTCCGTCTAGCGTGTCTTCAATCTGTCCACTTCACCTACACATGAATGTAGCAGGCGCGGTCCCTCTATAGGTACATACTGTGGATGCGGCGCTTCCTTTCCTTTTGAGGCGTATAATAAATATAATCATAATTGTTATTTATTTATTCAGCATTTAAAAAAGCTTTGAGCTTATTTTTTTCTAGCCCTAAACAACAATAAATACTGCAATTTAACGTCACCGTCCCAACCTCAGCGGCCAAAAACAACAAATTGCGACGCGCGGACCGGAACTAAATACATGATAACAACACCATTCTCGATGCTAGTGTGTCGAATGTCGCGTAAACGCACCAATACTAGCAACAGTGGATTCTCTGCTCCATTCCGCATCCTCGATGTTTTATAGTTTTATATTTGCGCATGTGCGTTTAGTTTTGCCTGAAGCAATATATAGCATGTTTTTTTTTACGTTAACTCCACACATGAGGCTCTGAGGAAAATAATTTCTCTCAGGGCCTATGTCTTCTTAGGGGATGCTGTGTAGAGGGTTTTTTAAGGAAAGGAAAGAGAGGAGAGTTCTGGGAAGGAAAAGGGTTTATGGGGTGGGTAGGAATCTGAGGTTCAGTGCGTACTGGTCATCCGCTTCCAAGACCTAGACGAACCTCACCCCATGAACCCGGGCACCCCTGCTAAATCACCAAACGTAGCGAACCACTTGGGGTGACCTACGGCAGAGATGTTGGTTATCCAATAAAGGTAAAGGTGTGTTTATGACTAATGACTTTATGACTTTTCAAAGCAGGTGATGAAGTTGCATCTTGTGTGAATTGTCCGGTAACCGGATAAGCTATCAAGAGGATGGTGAAATACCCTTTCCTTCCTCAAAGTGAACGATATGCTTATCTACGGAGTCAT
Organism: Limnephilus marmoratus; assembly: GCA_917880885.1. NCBI lineage: Eukaryota > Metazoa > Arthropoda > Insecta > Trichoptera > Limnephilidae > Limnephilus > Limnephilus marmoratus. The sequence goes on along the minus strand of OU862923.1, from coordinate 39,288,704 downwards.
GATGTCTCTGTGTTAATTTCTCCAAAAAAAAGGATTAAAAATAGGGTTTAGTCGCTCTTTGTTTTCCTGCTTCCTGCAGAGATGTCAAGCTGTTCCAAAGAGTCTTCCATATATGTGTAGGGTTGCCATACGTCCCGACATCGGGACTGTAACTGTTATCGAGCCCTCCGTCCCGACAAAACCTATTATGTCCCGATGCAGAAATTAACATTTACTGCGGCCGTGCTAAACTATCACATGTTCTCTGCTAATATTCGTAATTCTTGTACTTCGTGCTCTAAAAAAAATGATGCATTTCAATTCACAACCTCCTCCCGCATGATGATATACCTGTTGCGCCTGTTTTACGTGCGTATTTTAGAATTTTGTAAGATTTGAGATTTATCTTTTCAGCATATGCACATTGTTTAGTGCCTAAAAAAGTTATTTTCGCTTATTGGGGTAAAAAATCTGGTGTGATTACAATAACCGTTGCATTTTGTTTAAATTATTATAGCTTGAAAATTATATTCTGTGATTCGAAAGTGTGTCTACTTTGAGCAAGAATTGATTAAGAATTTTTTTATAAATTGTTATTTGTAAATTTCTAAGTCTTATTAGATGATAAACTCTTTCAATCTACTTTCAAATTGATGACAGTACTTTTTATGATATTACTATTTTCTACCCATGGAAATGGGCGTCTATGGGCGAAATATGCACAGTTTTTTTTCTATTGGAAATTCCTAGGCTAATCCAATAATTTTCAGTTAGCAACACAATTTCCATTATGAGCTCTGTAGCATTTACTACTAGTTTCCTAGCGGTATAATAGCGTCAAGTAATCTGATTGATTCACTAATGATACAGATATACTATTGGTTTCTGATAATTTCTAGATCAACGCCACTTAGAAAATCAGAAATCGGGTGACTATTAGGTGTAAAAATAAAAATGCTTATATCAAAATAAACATGGTTTTATCGTCTAATACTTGGAAAATATCAATCAACCTAGTATCATCAATAAGTGTGACGGCTGTGGAGTAATATACTTTATTCATGCTGACTAGTAGAAATCTTGCTATTATAATAGTTTATTATATTTTGTATTTATTTTATTTATTTAAAATAATATATTCTATTTGTTTAAAGAAAGGCAAATATTGGCCAGATGGTCAGTTGGGACTTACGTCCGATAATTTTATTATAACAATCCTCATTCAACAGGTAAAACATGTTAATAATGTCAATTTTTAATTTTGCCACTTTCACTCATACAGAAATTCGGTCCTTCGAGCCGAATCCCCCATAATATTATGTATTATCAATCAACTCAAAATGTGACAAATTTTGAATACTCCTTCTCCATTCATTACCTCTTTGAAGTATCCCTCTGAGATTCGCCGCCGATCGGCGTCGAGACATGCAATAAAAATATATATCGCATTGACGTCAGGATTACGTTGGCAATCAAGCTTTTAGCTCGCCACTATTCGTGTTGTACGAACTTAGACTAAATATTGGAAAATTATTGACAATTCTTATTGGAATCACAATAATATTATTCTAACCCATTGACATATTATACGAAACCTTTTTAGTCATTTAGGTACCTTCTCTGACAGCAAAATATTATTTAAAAATAGCAATGTTTAAAATTGAATATTTAATATGTCTAATCAATAAGATGTAAAAAGGGAAAATTTAAAAATCATCGTATTTTAAGCGGTAGATTGTAAAAAAATCAGAATAATGCAGGTGATGAAGAAAAATAATGTTGCGTATCTATAGTAGGTAGGTATACACATATCTACTATTTCAACGTATCCTTTTTATTGTACTCAAATTATGATTTCATCAAATTGTTCTAATACCTTCCGATTTTCCCTGCTGATTTCCCCTGGAATAATCCACCAGTCACGTCAGATACGTCTAATTAATTTTGTTTTAATTTGTTTAGTTCAATAAAATTGAGTAGATACCTACATAAACAAGGAAAATCTAAAACAGTAAGCACCCACGTACCTGAATTTCGTTACAATTTAGAGATACCATGTAAAATGGGTTATTTCTGGTTCCGATAATCATAAAAGTCTCTATTTTTTTCTTCATTATATGTTACTGTAAAAGCCCGTACTGCGGTAAATCTTAAGATTTTCCAGTAAATTCTAAGATTTACCAACTTTTAATGGCAAAAGTCATGTTGGTAAATCCTAAGATTTACCGTAGTACCTACCTACGGGCTTTTACAGTAACATATACATATTATAGAAAATACTTTCATTCAAATAAAAATCCAGGACCACGTTCAGTTTGCTACTCAGTGTCCTCGTCCATCCACTCGTCTCGTTCGTCCGCGACCAGACTCGCTGCTGCTAGTTAAGTAGTATTTATTGTGGTTACTACTAAACTCCACTCGGCCTGACTGTGTGTGGGTCGGCCGGTCGGGTAGTCCGCCGTCATCGCGGCATGCGGCGCCCCCCTGGCCCCCCACTGCCCCTTCTCCCATCGCCCCTCCCCCCCAACCCCTCCCTGCCCCCGGGCCGCAGCCGACTGGCGCCCATGGGCCGGCGCCTGGCGCTGCACTCACACACCGACGAGAACACCAATACGCGTACAGTTTACTCTGTATATATATAGCCACACTTGTAGTATAATATTGTGTGCTGGACAGGGTTTCGCTTTTCTATTATAACAGCGTTTTATACCTGGAATACTAACACTGTTTGTAATAATATCTTATTGGAATATTTTCGTTCCTTACGCTTTTTGGAATCGCATCTAAAATACGTAATATTGTGATTCTGATAACAGGCGACGGCAGTCTTTTAAACATTTGTTCATTGCTGAGATCGTAACCTCCACTCCAATTTCCATAGTGGACAAGGCTCCTCCACTTCTCGCGGTTAAGTTCTGAAGAATCAAGACGTACCGGACGCCAGTGATACTTGCCATATTCCAGCACATTGGTGACCTTCCTTTGCTTCTCCTGCCTTCCACTTTGCCACTACGAGTTTCTCCAGGTCGGAGTCCTCGGTTTGGCGAGCAACGTGTCTAAAGAATCCTAAAATGCGTTAAAAATACACATAAACCTATTATGAATGCATAGCTCTTTCAGAATGGGCACATTTGTACGTCTGGCTGTCAATGGAATCCCGAATATTTTTCTCCAGCGCTACATTTCGAGGGCGTCTATCCGCTTTATCTTTTTTTTTAACTAAAAATAATATGACGTTTAAAAATAATAATAATATAATACTATGGTGTGTTTTTGAAATGTAGAGCAAATGGATGCTAATACTAGATTATTCGTAAAATATAATATCTTTTTTTTCCACCATTTAGATTGTACGCACTAACTTCGACGCCTTTTGAAATATGCTTAGGTCTGATGCTAATAACCGGCGACTGGAGTCAATTTTATGGTATCGAATATATTATGAAAATACAGCATTGAAAATGGCGTAACTTTAATAATTATTTTCCAGTAACCGATAAAAATTATATAATTATTATCTATGATGAAAATAGGAAACTGCTGTTTTCTGCAGAAGTCCTCGTGGTGGAAAAAAATAAGTTTATTTCTAAATTAGTTGGAGTGGACATCCCTGTTTTTGAGCTCACCAGCCACTACAAGTTATGGAACAATTATTATTATTTGATTTGATACTACTTATCACCTGAATAATGAGAAGAGTGATAATATAATAAAATGTATTATGGAGAAATACAGTCGGCCCGAGTCCCCTGTCCCCTGTCCCCTGTCTCCTGTCCCCTGTCCCCCTGTCTCCTGTCCCCTGTCCTCCCCGGTCTCCGCCGCCAACTCTTGAATGAATCTGACATTTTGGGCTGAAATTATTACCGCCCAAATTACGTTGATATTTTTTAGCTACTCGTTTTATAGTAAAATTATTCAAATATATTATTATTGTATTGGAGAATAGCAATGACATCATCGGCGAACTTGTCTTTCCACTGTTCAGTAAAGGTCTCACGAATTTCGACAATTTTCTTCAATAATAATGATTAGATATTCTCAAATTTGGCGATGTTTTAATTTTAACAACGCAATCCAGAAATCATAATTTGGTCTCGATTTCCAACATATCTTATTTTAACTGCAATCCCTTCATAAAAGGGGAAATAATTGTGTAGTTGCATTTCCCACTCAATAGTTACTATCCAAATCTTGAGTATTGTCATCCAAATACGGATTTCAAATGCATTGCAAAAACCATGTTAGCACTATTAATGCAGCTGTATTATAATTCTAATAGTGTGTAACCAATATATAGGTGAATATGTAATAACATATTACAGTGTAGGTATAGTGACATGAAGCACATGCATTCTTAATTTCAACTACAGATTTCCGAAATTTTAGATTTTTTGAGCACAGGGTTTTTAAATCACAGTTTTCTTTTGAATTTCAGGAACAGATTTCCGGAAATCAGTATTTTTTAATCAGTTTCCGAAAACTCTCAAAAACTCACTCGATCATAGCCTTTACTTAAGGTGATGCACACACGGTTTTGCAAAAGTATTACAAAACCGTGTGTTTTTGGTTTCAAAATTTGATCGCTTAAACATATTTTAGATGCTTATACTGCGAGTAGAACATAATAGGTATTTGCCATTGAAATAATCGAGCATTTTTTAATAGTCTTTTTATAAGCCCAGAAAAAATAAAGCAACACGCCTATAAAAACTGCTTTATTTCATAATCTCCTATTTATCCCTTTTCGTTTGTGGTTTTATTGTATAATGTGGAAAATTAAAGTCTTTAAAAATGATCGTAAAACGTTTAAATATTTGCGCCTGTTACTTAAACGTATATAAAATTACTTACTCAAAATAAAATTAAACATGCTTTTTGGCGATGTTTTTTTCTTGAATAAATCAAAACCGGTTGGTGTTAAATGGGAATTTAATCATCATCGTCATCCACAAAAGGAGTGTTATTGTTAGCGGCCTGATCACCATTTTTACACGACGTGGTGCATTTTGCACTACACCAAATCTTGGGAATCCATAATTATTTTTTTGCAATATATTTATATTTTTTGGCAGATTTAACGATCCTTGCCCAATTTATTAGAAATTCATTAAATTTCCGAGTTGACAATAGCAATAATAGCTTTATTCGGCAGTGGATGGCGCCACCATTGAACTTGTGACCCAATTCTGCGCGTATTTACGACCCGTTCTGTTATCAATTCAGATAATAACCTGACGGACTGACGATGATATTATAAATATACTACACATTACACACACATACACATATATACGACATTACGTCGTTCATAAAAGGTGACAGATAACAGCGACATTATTTAAGTCGAATCTATTTTATTATTTACAGTTGTTGTCGAATTTTAATTTAATTATCTTCTAGGAATCTAAATTATTATAGATAATTATTATTTTATTGTTGGTACTTACTGGAAAACAACTCGACATAATTTTTAATACACTTTTACGTCAAGTGTTTAATATTTTAAATTCATAAAAATGCATTTTTCTTTATAAGTTTAGTACTTGATGGTATCCGGAAATTGATATTAGTGGACAAGATTATTTTTATTTTCTTATTATCTCATTCGTTGCTGAGGATTATGAACTCCAAGCTTTTTTATTTTATTTTAATATTTAATATCAACTGCTCCCAACCGCTTCGAGCCGGTGTCAGTATGGCATCCCCAGCTGGGGGATGTTGAGGGATTTCTATTATTAACAATTTGTCCGTAAATTAATAAATGAATAAAATTTCATCTTGAGCTATAGCGATTATTGATACACAACCAGAAATATTTCATTTTTTAAATCAAATTCTAGACGTATCGACTCTTTTCTACAAAAAGATTATAAATTGATTTCGAAAGATTGTTTATTTTATCTAGTAAAGTTATGTTTAAATTTTTTTAAATACCTATGTTTATTTTTATTATAATAAGGTTGTTTCGTTGGTCGTTGGCAGATTTATTAAAATTTCAGACACAAATTTGTATTATTCAACATACATTTCAAATCCTATAATGGTACAGTAAAATAAATCAATAACTTATCTAGGAAAGCTAGGTACCTACTTTTCAGAATTTTAATTTTAGTTAAAATAATATCATTAAAAAAAATCCGCTCATTGGTTTTGCGACGAAAATACTTCATTTCGTCTATTTACTTAGGGGTCGTCCATTAATCACGTGAGGCTCGCAAAGGGGGAGGGGGTTCGGAAAAATCACGTAATACAAAATCACGTATAATGGAAGGGTAGTAAAAAAAAAATACCTGTAAAAAAAAATATATATTTGTTGTAAAATTGTAATTATAATAAATGTTTCAATAAATAATAAAAAAAAAAAATATCACGAGGGGGGGGGGGGGGGGGGTAAAATGAGATATCACGTGTATTTATTTTTCGTGATAATAGGGGGGGGGGGGGGTTAGTCTAAAACCTCACCACATATCACTAATATATTTAAGATTTTTTTTTCATACTTATTTTGCTTAGACATTATAGAAAAATTAGAAATACTCACGATCAAAAAATAATTACAAAAAGTACACAACTAATAATTTTATCATCACGTGTTTTTAGCATCTTTATTCGCCAACTTGAATGTAAAAATAAAAGCAAATTTTGAATAAAATAAAATCGATATTGAGTTATTAGTTAAAAATGATGGTACGGAGAATAATCAATCTTTCTAATCGGAACCGCCCTGAACAGTTACAAGGGTTTTGCATTTTAAATCCTCAACCGCTGGCTAATGGGCCTTAATCTACGAGTCTTTATCGATCAAAATCTCAAACAAACCGGGCAGGTTAGGTTAGGTTAGGTTAGGCTAGGTTAGGTTAGGCTAGGTTAGGTTAGGTTGGGTTAGATTAGGTTAGGTTAGGTTAGGTTGGGTTGGCGCTTTTAATATTCATTAATCTACGAACTGTCATCGATCAAAAACTCAACCAGACCAAATCTAATTTCGTATTAATTGGGTGGTCGAAGCAAATCCGTGGACAAAACATAGAATACAATAGTGGTTAGTGGTGAAGTAATCAATTGATGTTTTGTAACCAATGTTTCAACCGCATTATATTAAAAATACTTCAATACATTGTGTATTTTGTTAATCTCTACTTATTTATATTACTTCAGCGAATTATGTTTTAGTCGCGACCTCAAACTGGCGGCCTTCAGTGTTATTCAAGCCGTTATCTCTGCTGTTATCTTGTGCTGTTATCTCTGCTGTTATCTGTCAAAACGTCGGCTACCTGTCCCTCTCTGTTATCAGCCGGTGTGTACCCAGATAGTGCGATAACACGCGCATCTCGGGACCGCTGTTCTTTTTTCTCTCATTTTATTCCTTGGGTTAACGCACGATTCTATACAACGGATAAGTCAACTTTATTGCGGACTGATTTGGTAATTCCCACGTGTATATTTATAATCAAAATGGGTAAAAATGAATAGTAGAATCGCCGCTTATTGTGCTAAAAGGCGCCTCCAAAAAGAGCTTATTTGTACATATAAATCATGTTTATTGCGTAATTTTGTATCATAAAATCACAAAGGGTAAAAACGCGTTAACGGATCACCGTTTACTGTACTCAAAGGCGCCTGCAAAATGTGAACACAATAATAATCAATCACGATATCAAAATTGCCGTAAATTTTTGTAACTCGGACGCTCCGATGGTTTGGGCATGTAGAGCGAATGAACGAGGAAAGGAGTGTAAGGAAAATATATGACGCAAATGTGAATGGTAGAAGACGTCGAGGACGCCCAAGAAAGACATGGCACGACCAAGTGAATCAGATACTTGAGTCGGAACATGTCAAGAGTCAGAATAATAGAAGAGCATATATGGGACGATGTATGAATGTAAACGAGGCAAGGAATGTGTGCCAAGACCGAGTTGTTCCTCTCTGCCTTTCCCTGCGGAGAAACGGCGTGATGGTTAGTTAGTTAGTTAGTCTTTATAATGAATGTTCTTTTGCTTAACGTCTGATATTGGCGATTTAAAAAAAATGTACATTATTTTTCTTTCATACAATAACTTCTCTTTTTTTCACATTATTTGATAATGTGAGCCTCACATGGGTGTTTAATCTGTGCTGTTTCGTTCTAGAATAAATGCATACAAAAATAGCTTAATCGTTTTTTAGAATCGTAGCTTACCGTGTGCTTACCTGCGAAATGTAACCACAATAACCGGCGTTTCATTGAATGACAACGGCTTAAAATATATTTTAGAATTGCTCTGCGGATTGTGCTCAAAGGCACCTGCGAAATGTGAACGTAATAACCGGCGTATCATTGAATCAAAACGGGTTAATAATTCAGGTCGCCTCATACGTCATTGTCATTGCATTATGTGTGGCCTTTCCATAAATTCATCATTCTATTTAAACTCTGCAATTTTTAATAGTTTTTTTTTTTTTTTTTTTTTCTGTCTTTTCTCTTGTTTATAGTTAACTCAATCTGTTTAATGTAATCTGTTAATTGTTCTGTTTACTGTTGAGCGATGAATCACCTTAATGCAGTAAAGATCGAATATTAAATTTATTAATTTATTTTAAATATCTATACCTTCCCGTAAATCCAGTTAACCTTCATTATACTTTTTGCACCCGTGTTCTCGAATTGTAATATTATGTAAAAACTTCCTACTTCTTCTGGCGCTAATCTTAATTGTAAATATGTGTGTTCATAAGTCACCAGTTTTAGGTTAGAATCTATATGTCTTAGTCATAAGTCACTAGCTATAAAGTCTTAGATGTAAGTCACTAGTTATAAATGTAAATCTTAGTTGTAAGCCAGAAATATAAGTAGCTATAAGTCTTAGATCTAAGTCACTAGTTGTAATTGTAAATCTTAGTTATAAGCCAGTAATATTAATTATTTTATATATTTATTTGTATAGCGCCCTTGAGGTGATTTTTCACGAAAACGGCGCTATATAAATTAGCCAATTATTATTATTATTAGTTGTAGGTAGCTTTAAAACAAGCTAATGGGTAAAGGCGTTTTAAAATGCATTTTCGAATTCCTCTGCGGATTGTGCTCAAAAGGCACCTGCGAAATGTGAACACAATAACCGGCGAGTTTTTTTATTGATAAAATTAATGCACCTACCTGACTACTGGCTATGAAGTCATGTTTAAAAATAGATTAATGATTTGGGATTATGTTATCAAGTAATGAATATATAATCTTACACGACTGAATTATATTCAGTGCACTTATAATAAATTTTATAATGAATTATTTGCGGTTGCAAAGTTCTCACAAAAACCACGTGTTTATAATCTCGAAAACATTTGACAGTGTCGAGTTCAAATTACGAAAAAAAGATAAAAGTATTTATTTTCTATTAGTGGAAAGAGTTGTGTTACATTTGATATGTACGAAAGAGCGAACTAGTTTAAATTCATAGATTTATTGCATTCACAGGGTGACGCCATAGACTACGTAGATAGATAAGTATGTCAATCTGTTTGCTTGCATTATCAAACACAAGTAAAGCCATCTATTTCTGAACACCTGGTCCCAAAGTACGAATTCAAAGTGGAATTCCCGAATTTGGGAAATTTTGTTTTCTGTAGAATTTACTCCTTTTTTGTAATATACATCGACTACACTTCGATCATGAAATGTAAATAGATTGTAATAAACGTAGCACGAGCAGCAAAATTTAACCATTAAAGAGATGTTGACTGGTCAGTGGTTGAGTGAGCATAGCGCTTGGGTCCCACCCGAGTGTCGCATGTTCGATTCCTCGGCTGGCCAAGTCCTCCATCACAACACAAGCAACATTTTCGGCTTTCTGTGGTGGTAGTAGGAGATTTTCAAACATTGTTGGGTTATTCGTAACCCGGGAATGTTTATCTTTCTTTTTAAAAAAAAAATGTACATAATTTGTAGATTAACGATTTATTGATTGATGTCAAATAGATTTTTTTAAGTTTTCCCCGTTTTTCTTGTAATTGTCAATTTCCTATTTTTCTCAATGCCAGTCTATAATATGGAGCATTTTGGGAGTTCGCTATTGTATTGAACTATTGTATGTTTTGCTGTCTGAAAATTAGATTGGTTACTAATGTGTGTATGTTTGTTGTTTGCAGGTAGGCTGGAAGGCGTGGCGTGGTGCCGGCTGGCGTACTGGGAGCTGGGCGCGCGCGTGGGGTGCCTGCAGCCCGTGGAGGGCGCCGCGCTCAACGTGTACGGCGCCCCGCCCGACAAAGCGCCCCACGGCCTCTCCCTACAGCAGCTGGCGGCGGGCGCCCCCAGCAGCCCCGAGCCCGTCCTGCGCACCCGCGCTAAGATAGGCCTCGGCGTCACCCTCAGCATGGAGGCCGACGGGGTCTGGGTCTACAACCGCTCGCAGTACCCCGTCTTTGTCAACTCTCCTACCTTAGACGACACCGAGACCCGCAGCCTTCTCGTGTATCGGGTGCCCCCGGGACACTGTCTCTGCATCTTTGATCCGGCGCGCGCGTCCAGTCGCACCCGGCAGAGTCACTACGGACCCATGCCCACCGGCCCCGTCGACCCCAACTCTGTACGGATATCGTTCGCCAAAGGCTGGGGACCCAAATACTCGCGGCAAGAGGTCACGGCTTGCCCCTGCTGGCTGGAAGTACTCCTGGCGCCCTGTAGATGATGAACGGCAAGCTTCCGTGATGGCCAATGTAAAAAGATAGCACGCGGTCCTCTTGAGCTGAATTCTTTTGGTGCTCGCTCCTTCTGACGATGATCATCGTGGATATGGAAAGAACCTGTCGCAGGATGCGAGGGAAACACTAGCACGTGAGAACCGAGGACTGGCCGCCTGTCTGCGTGTGACACGGTGTGAGGTGTGAACCAACTGTGATATGAGCAGTCTCCCGTGCGGAGTTTGTGCGCCAGAGAGGATTCATAGGTTTTCAAATTATAATAGTTAGTGTTTTTGGTGCTCCGCAAGAAACATTGTCTAAATAGACCTAGTGCGAGATACAGCCTTATTTAGTGGCGACTTTTTTTGTATTTAATTTAATTGTATAGTGCAGCTAGCCGCCGCTATTTTACTGTAAATAATATATTATTACAAAGTGAAGTGGATGAACATAAACAATTTTATCAATTATTATTATTATTGACTTTTTATAAAAAATATGTACACAATAATTAGTATTTTAGTTTTTAATACCAACGTTGAGATTAACACTGGATATGTTGGCGAGTGGAATTGATGGGAAGGAAATCATATTTATTCTTAGGATTCTGTTTACTTTTAAATTATGTAGGAAAATTATTCCATCAAAAAAATTACACGATGACAGTAAAAATGATTGAAACATTTTTTTTTTTATAAAAATCACAAATTAAAAAGATAAAAGCTATATTTCCATTAACAGCCAGTTTCTTTCACATTATTTATTCGCTCTTAAAAAATGTCATCTTGTATTTTTTTTTTAGAGGATCTTGCCAATTCTCATGTCATGTGGACTGCAAACTACTTTACTTACACGCCTATATATCATTATATTATGACCGGTTGTCATTCCTAGAATTGCTTTTAATATAGTCGATACAAATACTACACAATACTTTCAGTCTTTACCGTTTATTTAAATAATATGACCTGAAGGTACCGATAGGTACCTATCCGCGTTCATATACTATAAATGTTGTCTTAAAAGGCGAAATCTTTGTTGTGTAAGTTTCTCTATATTAAATGTACAATTCTCTGAACAATTGAGTCCTGCTAAAATTGCAAAATTTCAATATTTTTATTTTTGAATCAAATTCTAAACTTCCTAAAATTTTAAGTGATATGTAAAATAATACCTGAATATTGTTATTATTTGAACATCCGTCATATTTCATCGACGATTTGATCATTTTGTGCCATTTTGAATTTTTGAGTCTCAGTTAAATGCTGATAGCGAGAATGACGAAGGTTGAAATAGGTATCTGAATCTTATTCAGGAATTTTTCTATTATTTATTTAATGATTTTTAAGTTATGTGTAGTAAAGATTCAAACAAAATAATATATTATATTCTGTCTAATTCGGTATCCTCTATCTAAAGAAAGTTTCTGATGTTTAATTATTTGATCAGTTTCATTGAATGCTTTTTATTTCTTTAAATCTGTATGCGTCAGATATTGATTTGACAGTCCACATGACATGTATAGCTGGTGGTAAGGTTTGCGTCACTTCTCCAAGAGAGAATGCAGAGAAGAAGATTACTAACAAGTAGCGGCGAGGATAGAACAGTTTATTGAGACTGAGGAGTGGGATTATGATAATATAGACAAAGAATACCTGATAAATTGAAAAAAATGATCTTAATTTTTAAAAGTTTATTATTTAACTTAGAGTCTGTCGTACTTTGCGCGGTGGCTCTGGCTCTGATGAATGTATATTTTGGTTAAAGCAGTCATGTTATGTGGTTTGGAGACATCCAAGCAAGAACTGTGTGTATTATGAATGTACTATAAATGTATAACCCTTTCCGATTCCCTTTCTCTAAAATTGTAATTATTTATTGAACTTGCCTTTGTAATTATTATATTATTATTATTTTGGTACTTTAATGTTTATACCGTGTAAATACCTAGTAAGAAGACTCACGTACTCTGTTCATGTACACATATCTTTAAATAAATATTTAATTTAGTCGACGAGGGACGGACGAGTGTCACAATGTGCCTTTCTTTTTCTTTTCCATTACGTTTGGAAATACTTGACTTGCTGAGGATGTTTTTAGCGTTCCATCCTCTGACAACACACGCTCCCCCACTCGCTACCCCATCTACCTCTAAATGCTTTTAGAATAGTATTGCGTAAATCCTGATCGAAGCTTTTATTATAATACAGACTCTTGTTGTTAACATTATTTAAAAGTAATATTTCTTAACTAGATCAGGGGTCAAATCACAATCACGTCGATAAAGATTTTATCGATGATTTTGACAAAATTAAGCATATTTAGTCTACGTGAACTGGTGTTTGTTTGTTGGCAATCTTGCTCAGGAACGATGACAAGTTTACGAACATTATCGATAAAGCTGACGTGGCCTTGCTTAGGCATCCAGGAATCACAAATTTGCATTTGAAAAATTGGCTTATACAGCCTGTGTAAATTGGGCATTGTAATATAGCACTGCAAACAGGAGAACTGCTACGACTTGTCACTAAAATATTCAGTACTGTGAAATAGATCTTTTAATATCCAAAGACGTATTTTAACATGTTTTTGAGATGAGTTGTAACAAAACTATCATTTGCAGAACTATTTATCAATGTGTAGATGTGGAGCAGTGGGGTGGGGTGGGGAGGGGGGTTGGAGAGAACATTGCAATTACCGTTTATTTAGTATTGTAGTTCTTTTACAAATGATTGTCTTAAAAAATGTTTTAGACACAACGAGAACATGGTAACCCACATTCCTGTGTTTTATCTGAGAATCAAATGCTGTTAAAAAATCTTTCTAATAATATTATGTAATATTTTTTTACCATACAAAAAGGATTGATGATTTTATTGTAGGTACTATTTTAAAACTTCTTTTTGTTATAATAATCATTTACACGCAAATATTGTTTTTTTTTCTAAATTAATAAAAAATGATTTATAAATTTTACTTTCATCTTTTTAAATCAGAGAAAATTTTATATTTCGGTTTAGGCATACCTAATTGCAATTGTTAAATTAATTTAATTTAAAAGAATTGAGTATTATTTACAAGGCAGTAAACCAATAGTACCTTATAAATATTTTTCTCAATTTAAAAACAATTATTATATTAAATTATGGAAATTAAATAATGAAACTTTTGGTGTTTAAAAGAGCTTCGTATTTTGAACAAAATTGACAAAATAAAATCAGTTTAATTATAAAATCGACGACGGGTTAAATTATGTAAACTAATTTTATTTTTATCAATATTGCAAAATGAATATATTTTTTTACACAGCTATTATTTCAAATGAAATTACCTGTAAAAAATATGCACACAGCTCTTTTGTCATCTTTATAAATAAACCTTTTTAGCAAAACAAAAAGTGTCGTAATAATGATTGGTTTGAATGACATATTAAAAATAAAGTTAACATTGTTGTCGAAAATTAACATCAATCCAGTGTGTTCTTTGAAAACATATTCTAAACATTATAAAAATAATAAATCAATTAAAAGAAATGCTTGTGAAATAAAATACTTGAAATACCTAGTGCCTTTCATAATAATCTATCGATTGATATTTTTGTTTTCAAGTAATTTAAGTTCTTGTAAGTTTGCTCCCTGAAATTTGAAAATTGTTTCTAAAAAGGGTAATTCACTTCTATTAAAGTGAGTTAAACATACAAGTTCTGTAACTTATGCAATTTTCTTGTTATATTTAATCTAAATTCCTTGTTGAAAATTCAAGTTAAATTTACAAATCAATTGGTTCATAATAGTAATAGTATTGTAACACAAATAGCAAAGTAATGTGGGAACATTGTTACAAGAAGTATAAATGGTAATTTCTGTTGATTCTAAATTATGAAATAATTTCTTCTGTCGTTGTCTCCTCCACTCAAACCTTTTATATTATTCAGAGCTGAAAACTGTTAATAATACGGTGAAAGAAGAAAGGAGCAAGTCATTGTTAATTATTATATATTATTACTGTAATAACTATTGTATAATGAACATTAATATGAAATATTATTTTTAAAATTATGCGCTTTTCATTTACTCTACCTGCTGAATGGCTGCTTTTATAATTCCCACAGAAAAGGCAATAAACGTACATTCCTTTTTACAATAATGCTGCAGCTCTTTCTTACACACTAAATAATAGTGAGACAAACGATGTACGTATGTCTGTTTTCTCCAAAGGAAAAAAGCAATAATTTTCTTGCTTCTCCCTCACTCATCAAAGAAATGAGATGCCGCTTGCCATAGACATCACGGCCTCGGGAATTATAAAAGCAGCCATAGTTACTTGTTGCATCTCAAAGTTTTTCTGGAGTTCATGAATCCCAATTGGGGACGTCACAGGCATACTGTATCCAGACACCAGAGAGCAGTTGGGACTATTGTGGATAGTTGGCACATCCAAATAAAGCTGCATCACGCAAGGACTGGTGGTGTCAGAGAAATAAAGAAGATGGGCTGTGAAACAGGCACTTTAACAAAATTATGTTCAACAGGCCTGCTATTTGCATTTCTATGGTAGTTAAAAGTTTTAAGTCTTAAAGTTCTACAAAGGCAACACCTCCCTATACCAGAGAAGCCCAAAATGCTGAGGTGGTAAATTAAAAAAATATGTACTTGGCCAATTTACTTAGTAGATGTAAATTTGGACAAAATATACCAGGAGCCCAGAGTATTGAAAAGTAAAGGAAATCTAAATTATTATTTAAATTCTCAATACATAGTAGCTAACTTAACCATTCCATAAATAAAGCGTCAATGACACAGAGCGAGTTTACAAGCTACTTACTATCTGGGAAATTCACTATCTGTTAGTAAACTCGCTCAGTGTCATAGTGTTACTTGCTAACTAGCAGATTGTTGACAATCTACGAAAAAAGTTGAAAGGTCGTCAACTTTACTCGCAACACACTTGCTCGTGATTGGTTTATTTATGTTTTCCAAGATGGCTGCCAATAAACAGCTGATTTCGACTGTCAAACATCACAGAATCAATTCACGCAGGCGTCGTTATTCTTGTTACTGGCGCTAGCAGCGATAGGCGCTAGTAGTTTCCTACGCTACTGAGCGAGTGAACAGTTTTGTGTGTCATCATGGCAATCTCACTCGCCGATTTACCCGCTTTTAAACTTAGTAGATAGTAGCTTGTAAACTCGCTTAGTGTCATCGAGCCTTAAATGAACATTTTCTCACAATCTACAATAGGAGCATAAAAATTGGAACAGGCATTTTTTAAATTATTCGCAGCATTTTGTTCAATGATTTTAAAATAAACATATAAAACAAAAAATACACCGGGTGCAATGCTGGAAAGAAAAGAAATTATTTTTTTAATTTAATTTCCCAATAAATAACGAAAATTTACCGAAAATCTACCAGGAGCACACAACTTTGAAAGGGTAATTAATTTCTTTTCCAAAATGTAAAAAAAAAATTTCTTTCAAAAATGTTATTGGCACAACTCAGCAAGATGCAAATTATAAATAAATAATGAAAAATTACCCACAATCTACCAGGAGCACACAACTTTAAAAAGGTAATTTCTTTTAAAAAAAAGTAAATAAAATTTTCTTTAAAATATTTTATTGGCACAAACTTAGCAGATGTAAATTAGTACAAAATATAGGTACCAGGAATAATACTGGAGAGGAAAGAATTTGTAAAATTATGTGGAACTAAGAAACGCCATGTTTATTAATTTAATATTCGCCAAAATCCTACTAGAAGAACGAGAGCTAAAGCTTTTAAAACATTAACAACATGTACGCCTTAATGTATCTCATACATTATGCAATTCTCACAATCCTGAAGCTATGAATATTGCAGAATCACATTTAACAGGCGTTCAAAGTGCTTTTCCAGCAGAACTTCCGCTATTACTTAGCTTTGAAGTTGTGTAGATTGCGGAATTTCTCTTCGGCAGGCGCTAAATATACTTTAATGTGAATTACCCCACAAGAGTCCCTGCTGCTCCCAATCGCCTGGAGCCAATGAGACTACGGCATCCCCAGTTGGGGTATGTTGTCAGGCTGAAGGTAAGTGGGGGGAGGAAAGAGATGAAGAAGAGGAAGGCGGGGAAGTATCTGTCTATTCAACTCTAGTGACCAAACACAGCTGAAGCTATTTCAAGCAACATTTCAATTATGAATTGTGGTCTTACTTAGGGCGATACTGACAGTATCTTCCACTCTGGAACGTGCCTCTATTATATCTTGTATTATATTAAATTGTTAACATGTTGCTATTATCTGTGGATTTAATCATAAATCAATTATTAACCACAAAATGTTCATTCTAGGTTAGATTGAAAACGATTTACCAGCGAAGGGAGAATATCCTGGCTTAACCTATCAGGTGCAGTATATCAGTGCACACTATCTCACACAATGACCACTTAATGACCCTCACGCCGACACTTTATGACAGTGGTTGGGCCATAGAACACATCTTGCGTTTCTACGAACTACCCTGGTCCAGTGGCGTAGCTAGGGGTTGAGAGGGGAAGTAGATTAGGTAGAGGATGGTTAAGAAGTGAACTAGAACTCTTGAACCAGAGGCGAACATACACCATTTTAAAATTTGTACATTCTAATGAGAAAACACACAGATTTTATTAATATTTATTCACACATATATAAAGTATTATAATATTTAATAAACATTCGATATTATACTAAAATTCTCTAAGGACGGGTTGTTTCATACAATTTGAACAATTCGTCAAATATCGAAGTTTATCATTATTTGAATTAGATCTCAAAACTATGGTCATCCTAAAAGTTTACATTAATGTACTACCTAGTGCCATCAGTTTAGTAGGTACCCATAATCTCAATCTGTAAGAAATACAACAATATTGTTCTTTCAATATCTGTATAATTTTGTGTTATTTTGTTAATTTGTATAATTATTGTTAACCTCAACACAGGCTTGTCCTAGTGAGGTAACAAATTGTATTGTAAACATTTTGCCTACAGTGTAAAGAAACAATAAATAAATAAATTTACAAGTTCTGTGAAAGTTCTATTCAAGTTCTGTAATTATATCATAATGGGCCAGTTGCTTCATAAAACTGAAATAATAACAGAACTTGAATAAAACTTAAAAATTAACTTGGCGATTTGATAAATTGTTCAAATTCCGTGAAACACCTGTCCCTTTTTCATCATCTCCTCTCCTCATTTCCCAGCTGAATCCATAGAACTTAAAGCATTATACTATAAAACCTCCCACGGGCGAGTAATAACAAGAAAAAAAGATAAACAATGAACACTTATTATGGTACACTTAAAAGCCTGTGAAATGTACATAACATTATAAATATCTATATTAATCTAAAACTTGAGAAAAAATTACCTAAGTATTAAAAAAACTGTACAGCTTTGCGGATAGGATGTCCTCAGATTCGTAATGTCATAATTCATGGCTAATTCAGTTATTGTCTAGTTTTAAAAAAATCACATTTTTCCTGAAGATAATCCCTTATCATTCATTCAATTCATATTTATGAATATTATAATATTTGGAATTTACCAAACCACCCCACTCGTCTAAGGATTTTATTACTCAACCGATTTCCAAAAGAAAGTTCAAGTCGCATGTTTAGTTGGAGCTGGTATAAACAAAGCGATGAGCCCTCCACCTGTAAAAAATAGTACACAAGTAAGAATAAATTAAATACTTTCAAGAACGTAACTGCAGTGTATTGATTATCCATGTAGTTTCAGCTTCTTCCAATAGATGTCGCTGGGTTAATTTGTAATACAAATTTCTGCCATATCTCAACAGATGGCAGCAGAGTTAATTATCAGAAGATTACTCTCGGACCCATCGCCTTGCATCGCAGTTGGAGGGATGGATTCATACGTCCATCACTCCCGGACACACTGATCCTCAGATCATTGACCCACCCTTCATACTTTTTCCTTCCCAGAACTTCCTATCTTTTTCTTCCTTAACCCGGCGTCGATGATGTTGGGTCATAATGACCCGAGGCAACGTAAAACAGCCATATTTTTTTTACTCGTCAACCGTTCGACTTGAGCGCTTGAGTAGCTGGAGATACAACCCCCTTCTACCCGCACCGCCGGCGTGCTCAGTGCGACGCCGCTTACGGAAGGAAATACAGGAGATATATGAGGAAAACGGGTTAATATGACCAATAGTTGTAATGAAATTCCACAGTGTTTTTTTCATAGTTGATTTCGCATGTGCTTCTTACTAAGATAATAATAAATTAATTTATAAAATAAACTGGTATTATTAATATTTTTTTATGAGCAAAGAACCCACAAATAATGAATAATTTTCAAAATCAAGATAATCCTTTCAGTTTTGGAACAACCCATTGATAAAATTCAAGTCACGGTTACCCGGCATCATTGACCGCGTAATTATTTTCACGTCATTGACGCCGGGTTAAAAAGACCCTCCACACAGCATCCCCTAAGATGACATAGGCCCTGAGAGAAATTATTTTTCCTGTGTGGAGTTTTTTACATTAGTAAAAAAAAAGTCACCGTTCATGTCTTAGGCACGAACAGTTATACAACAAAAAGGCTGTGAAAGCCTCACTGAGGACAATATTCAATTAGTATCGGCTCGTACTGACATCATCGACGTTTGTCCTCTTCCTTCTCATGAAACTTTGTTCCCGATGAAACTTTGGGGATTTGATCTGCGCATGCCCGCGATGGCTTCTTTATATAATAGTGAGTTCTGGCATCATGAAATTATGTGTTGCTAACCATCATCTGATTGCGATGAAACTTTGGTGAATTTTTGTGAGCACACCCGCGAAGGTTTCTATATATACTGGTGAGGGACGGGGAAGAGAGAGTAGGGAGTGAGAAGGAAGGCGGGAACTCGCTAGTTGTAAATAAAATAAGTATTTTTTACCAATGAGGATAAGACCCAGTGTGAGGAACGGAGTAAGACATCCCATTGCTAGGAGCGCTGGGAACCCGACACTTCCCGTTATAGAACCAATTCTTCCCAACATCATGATGAGCGATACTGCCATGGCTCTGCGAAATATACATTATAATATAACATGATGTGGCATACATAAATATGTAATGTGATAAACCAGGTACAACTAAATATGTTTAAAATATAATTAATAATGCACTAATGTAATTTATTAACACTTATTTTATGTAAAAGCCCTTAATGCGTAAATTAAAAAAATATATGTATGCAATTTAAATACAAAGTAAGTTCAAGATTCATTTTGATATAATAAAAGAAATGCCAATTACTTAAATCAATAGTTCCCAACCGGTCGAATATGGAGCAAAATTTTGTCGAACCCTGTAGTTTCAATTGTGAATTATGAAAGTAATAATTATTTTCATATCATATTTAAAAACCATGGAAGAAAAAATTAATATTCCTTGTCGTGACACTAGATTGATGCGGTGTCTGTTAATGATGCGGTTTTGGTGAAAGTTTTGAAGAATTAAAAAAAATAACAGCAAAAATGCTTAAGTATAAGATTCTTGTTAAAAGTCTATTTCCATGAAAATTAACATAAAAGTAGCTTCTAACATCAAAAAGGTTGGGATCCCTTGACTTAAATGTCATTAACTGATATACAATAAAATCCTCTTATTGGGGTTTTCAAGTTACCGAAAAAGAGTTCGTTGCAAATTAGGCCATTTTTAAGAATCTGGGAAACGAAATATCTTTAGATTAATTTATTTTGTAGGATACTTATGTGTGGGTTTTATTATATAAGAATTCGATCGAGTAAGTAGTAATTATGTACCTGAGTGCAGTAGGAAACAGATCCACTGCGATACTGAGCACGGCATTCATGCAGATTGCGGTGAAGGCCACAGTTATTGAGGCGAGCGCAGTGGCTTGCACAGTGCTGGTACACCAGTACAGACTTATGGTGCAGACGCCTCCACACAAAAGGGCCGAAACTATAGTAAGGTCAACAAGGGAAGCAGAATAAACACTTTTTTCATGATACATTATGACTAATCTCCAACCATATCTCAAACCTTTCCTAACCCCCAATTTCCTGATAGGTTTTCCCTCCTAATGATCTGTCAAAATAAATGCTTTTCCTTTGCTTCTTACACTTTGAATATGGAACTATTCGGACCACAAGGAAAAATCTTAGTAGAAAGTACCTACTTACCCCAGTCTCAAATTAAAATGTACATCACAACATTCTTAATTTTGCAGGCTGTCAGAGGATTAATAAATAAGAGCAATTAATAAATGAACACCTTTTTTAATTTCTTCAACTTTTGTATCTCCAAAATCTACACTAAGTTTAAGTATTACGTAACGCAATTTTTGAAGATTTTTGACCCCCCCTCCCCCCCATGTAACGCGCTGTAACGTTTTTCCATCCCCCCCCTCCCCCCTAAACGTTACGTAACGCCCAAGTGACAATTTTTACCTGAAAGTCACAATTAAGTTGCGCAAAGTACTGGAAAGTCGCTTAAATACCCTTTTTCTTGTTTTAATCGCGTTTGCGGTAATAAATAATACAAGATATTCTGAGAAAGAAAAAGATTGCCAACTTGGAAGATTTTAATTCCCTAGTTTTTTTTTATCTAAATAAAGAAAAACATGTTACATAACGCATTGTTCGAACCCGCCCTCCCCCCCCCTCGTAACGCACAGTAACGTTTTACAAGATCCCCCTCCCTCCCCCAAGTGCGTTACGTAATACTTGAACGGCCCCTAACGGCACCACTAACTACAAAATTAAAAAATAAAAACTACAAAATTACCAACTGCAAAGGATAGTCAAGGATTAAAAATATATGTTCAATACATTTTGGAAAAAAAGTGTGTTGTTTTTTTTTTACATTGCATATTATAATCTATATAAATAAAAATGAATCGCCAAAATGTATGTACGCGCATAACTTCCGAACGATTGCACCAAATTGGATAATTCTTTTATTTTTGTATTCGTTATTGTCAGGACAAGGTTTGTATGAAACTACTGGTGAGCTCTGGCATTATGAAATTTGTATAAAAAATTGCAATAGGTGGCACGCGAGCTGTTTGATAACTGAATGTATCGGGGCTGAATTTATGGAATGCGAGAGGGGGGGAGGGGAACTCGGGTAAGGGGTTCGCGGAAGGGGTGGTGGAACGAGGGAGGGGGGAGGGGAACACTAGAGGGGGGTTCGCGGGACGGGGGGAGAGTGGAGTGGGGGAGAGGGAAGGTGGAGGAGGCAGAGTTGGAACGCGAGAGGGGAAGGGGACGCGCGAGAGGAAAGGGAGGCCAAAGGGGAACGGGATGAATGGGAAAGGACACGCAGGGAGAAACAATTTCTTTATTACATGGCATAGCAACACATGCCGGGTACCAGCTAGTGAATAAATATTTAACCTTTTCCACGCGATCGTAACAACAGTTGATACGGCAAAAGTCATGCCTCACACGCGCCCGTATCAGCCCTTGTTACGCTAACTTCGACTGCCGATATAACAGCGCTACTATGTCACAGTATTTTTTCCCGCTCGCTAGGATATTCGTGTAACTATCACGACGCTGACATATTCAGGCATATTTCGAAAATAAAAATTTTTTTCGTAAAAAACATCTATAATCAAGTGAATGTGTCCTCGTGCCTCGTGGTACTTGAAATATGACATATACATACCGCGTATGGGTATTGAAAAAACGGAGTAGATCAACGCGGGTAAAAAGTTAAGAAATTATTCAAAATAAAAACAAAACAGTACTAACTTAGCAGCCTTCTTTTGCCAATAGTGTTGATGAAGATGCTAGCAACTGCACACAGAGCCACCTGCACGCTGGCCACAATCACGGAGTTGATGTAGGTATCTGGCTTCACATGGATCTATAATTGCATCAAAAACTTTATGAATAATTCAAAACAAAGCTGAAAATCAATACAAGTGGATGCCCCAGTGGAGAAAAGGGTACACTGACTGTAGATGAAGAAGATTGGAGAAGGATGGAGAGGCCTGAGTATTGGTTAGGGGCTTTGGAGTTATTTTTGATGGAGATCATATCCCACCTTGTGAATACGTATGAATGGGTTCTATAGTAGACAAAAATTCCTATTAGTAGGCTGCATAAGACGAATTATTTAAACAATGTTAGAAATATTCAAATAACATTAAATAGAAAAGTATTCAGAAATGAAAAAGGCTTAGGTGCGACCTCTGAATCTTCTGTTTAGGCCCTTCTTCCGCAGGAATATCCTTCCGATACTGTAGTTAGGTATTCACTCCATAAACAACTTGTCATTCAGAGTCCCCATACTTCGCTACTGAAATCTAGAGACCCACTACCTCTACCTCACGAAAGGTAAAAACTAGCTTTCATAACCCCTCACAATTGCAATAGCTGTAATTTTTTATGACTGCTTTGTTCCAATATTGATCTAAAGCTCACGCTTGTTACAAAACATCTGACACAAATAACGATGAGGTGATAATTTTTTTCTAGACTAACATATTTATTATATTTGCTCCGTCATGTGGTAACAACTTCAACCGTTTGGTCACCGACAAGTTTGCAAAATGTCAGCAATGTGTGTGCCAGCGTACGAACTTTTGGGCAGATGTATGTTGGTAGTCGCCCAGAATTCCACCTTGAATCGTCAAGAATCGAATACTTCGTTACCATTGTGCCACCGAACCCAATTTCTATATTGTCATTTTTATTGTTTAATATATTTCCTGAAAAATCACGTACATTGTCTTCAATTTATTTTTTGAAGAGGAGATTCAATCCGAACCAAATACCAAACTTTGGGTATTTTTAACACTTTAAATAATTATTTGTTGCTACTAACAGGTTCACAGGTGCCATCTTCTGGCCATGGTCTCTGGGCGATAGTCTGGTTCCCAAAGGAGATCATGTCACACAGGGAGCCATCAGCTCCCGCTGCCTCGTAATCTGACATCATCTTGAAAAGTTGTGGCAGCCAAAGTCTCAGGGAATTACAACTGAAAAGGTTTGATAATACTTTAGGTTTGTATGCAAGTTTTTTTGTAGGTCATTTCTAAAATCAGGTGATTGATTAATTATTATACATTTATGACTGTAGGATATTTCTTTCAGTAAGATTATTATTTTTAAAACATTGTTCTGAGCGGAATAAATTGGTTTTGTCGCTAGGTAATTAATGTTTTAGTTAGAAGCAATAGTGTTTGGAGGATAAATAAAATAAATTTAGGTTATGTGCTAGAAATGAACTATATTTATGAAAAATATAGAAATGAATAATAAAATCAACTTAAGATTAGTATTATAATAAATAGTAAGTACACTAAAACCTGCATTTAAGGAACCTTCTTAAGAAGTTTTCACACTAAATAAGTTTTATATTTTATTGTACCCTTAAAAGCTTAGAAAGACAAAGCAGATTTTACCAAATACAAAAATATTTACTGTACATATCGTCACATTAATACGTAGAATGAATAACCACCAAATAATGTCAAATTTTACAGGAGGCTCAAAAAAACCTTGTAGTGAAAAAAAATTAAAGGCGGGTCATTGTTTTTATTTATGTTCCGACCATATAATATATTTATTTCGAGAATTATTATAGATAAATATACATATTTATAATGTTATGTACATATTGAGGTGATGAAGTTGCACATTGTTGAGTTGCCCGGTTACCATTTAAAACATACCTGAATATTTTTTTATGTCAAAAATATTTATGAAAATTTCAGATTATTATTATCATTATGTCCAATTGTAAACCATTGTAATGCAAGTAATTATTCTATTCAACTATTGTTTATTAATTACTAATCTTTGTACAAAAAAATTGTAAACATTTCATGTATCCAACTTTTAAAGTAAAATCTCCACGGGCATATAAAAAAGTAAGTAAATAAATAAATGAAATATTAAATATAATTAATGTACCCCATAACTCCGCCGAAGTGGACCATGAACATGATGAGCACATTGGGCAGGTGCGGGGGCCTCAGAAGGGGGCGCAGCTGCCTCAGGCCGCCCTTGATGGCCCCCCAGGTGCTCTCCTCCCTCACCCCCCCTACCTCCTCTATCACCGCATCCATCACCACCTCTCCCTTGGGCCCATTCTCCTCCAGGATCTTTGCGTCTTTCTCGGGGTTATGGATTAGTTTTAGTTCTTTCACCTAAACACAAATATATAAAGCAATTAAATTAAGCAAAGCATGGAAACTGCCATTGTACAATATTTTCAGTACACACGGTGTCCGGAACCTTATTGTAAAATGGAAAACAACTGGTGAATCAACATCACGAGAACCTAAAAAAAATTATTTTTTTTCATTCTAAGCATTTAATTCTCAATTTGGGAGGCGGGAATGCGTACCGCTGCCCCGGGAACCTTTATTGGATAACCAACACCTCTGCTATAGGTCACCCCAAGTGGTTCGCTAAGTTTGGTGATTTAGCAGGGGTGCCCGGGTTCATGGGGTGAGGTTTGTCTAGGTCTTGGAGGCGGATGACCAGGACACACTGAACCCCAGATTCCTACCCATCCCTTAAACCCTTTTCCTTCCCAGAACTCTCCTCTCCTTCCTTTCCTAAAAAAAACCCTCCACACAGCATCCCCAAAGATGACATAGGCCCTGAGGGAAATTATTTTCCTCAGGGCCTCCTGTGTGGAGCTGAAATAAAAAAAAAGTTAGATTTAAAAAAAAAGCTTTTATCTTTTTTTTGGCAACTTAAATGAAAACAGCTGATATCAACCCCTGTGACTGAATTTTTCAAATTTGATCTAAAAAATTATGAATTGTGACCCGATTTAGTCGAAAATGAAAGCTCAGAACAAAAAAAAAATTATATCACAAAATCGACTCCCAATTGTCGTGTTGATTCACCAGTTTTCCACTTATACTACAAGTTTCCGGACTCCATTTATTTTATATCAACATTCACAAATGGCCTTTTGTTTCACAGAAATTCAAATGTAACAATGTCATCAATTTGCCAATCAACACCATTTTTCACAAATTGGGTTGTTTGTATCAAGTCCGGTCTGTACAAGGATGGGGGGATGATTTGTTGTTGATGATTATATCATTGTATGATTTTTCACTCACATGAAGAAGTGACTTGGCGAGTGCTTTATTTTAAATGGCGACTGTGCTAAAAAACAATAGAATGAGGCATAATGTAATAAAAAAATGTGTATCTTCGCGGTTTTATTTATAGCCAAATGAAGGTTACTTTCAGAACCGTCATTACTATATTAGTGGAGGAATGGTGACTGTGTGGTGTTGGTATGATGAATATGAACATTTGGTATTATTTACAGGATAAGTGTCCGGGGGCAGGCCTGTGTTGATGGAGTAGACCTTCCTAAGTACAATGAGCGCCTCGGCAGTGCGGTTCCTAGAAATGAGGAAGCGAGGACTCTCCGGGATGAAGAAGGCCAATATGGCCCCCAATGTAGCGGGAATACTCATCACTCCCCAGAATATCTGCCAAGAGTGGAATTCTACAAACAAAAATATCTTTTTAACTATCAATCAACTAGTCGTTCTGTGAACAGTAGACCTCGCACCTAAAAAAATATGATTTTAATTTTCTCTTATTTAATAAATCCAAATTTATTCTGGAATCATAAGATTTTTTAAGTAGGTAAAATATAAACCATATATTTTTATGAAACAGTTTTTAAAATTTCAAATAAGGAATTAAACAATTTGTTCAGACAGGAAGGAAGGTACCATAATATTGAAAAACTGCAAATAGAAAGTACAAACAAACATGATGTTTTCACACTTGAAAAAAGAATCTTTAATGAACCATAGTCAAAGTTAGTCATCAAGTCAAAGTAATGCTTGCTTGAATTAAAAAGTGGTCACAGCGGATTTTAGAAAATGGAAACTGAACGCACAAATAAATTTACAGACAGACGAAATGCAAAACAGATGAGTTTAAACAGGACTTTGCCATGCTCATTCAAAAATATTTACTTTTTTAAAATTCAACACTAATGCATCGGGTCCTATCAAGGCAGTTTTTAACGCTTATTTTTGTCAGTGTGACCCAATGACGTTATATAAAATAAATAGACTTGCCATAGTCTCACAAACTCAAGATATATAGTCTGTCAAAATAGAGTAGAAAATATAAAAACTGGAACTACTAAATTTGTAGACTGGCAACACCAATTTAACTGTCAAATATTTCTTTGAAGTGCAATGACACTAAATGTGTAGAACACAGTAAACCACATTTTAAAAAACATTTTTTCTTCATGACATAAATTTTATTAAAAGGTGATTAATAAAGCGATTTGCTTTAATTTAATTTAACATAAATTTGAATTTAACAATAGATAGAAAGGAAGAATCACTAATGTTGAGTTTAGTTAGACTACTTTTAGAACTGAATGAGTTAAATATATTCAGATCTAAAATTAGAGACACGATCTAAAGCCCGGGCAACGCTAAGTGCTTTATCTAGTATTAAATAAATGTTAGCAATTTCTAAACTGTGCTTTATATTTTATTACATTATAGTTATTCTTCATTATGTTAACACAAAATTGCAAAGGTATAATAATAATATACCTATACGCAATTCTAATTTTGAGATCGGCGGGTATCTATACTGCAATGAAAAAATATTTTTTCCACTATTATGCCTTTTTAATTTTTTATGAAAATGTAGGTTACACAGCTTTACTTTAACACCATGAGTTATGTGTTTAGTATTGCCATTTGATCAACAGTGGCGCCCTCATATATTTTCTACTCTTTTTTGACAGACTATAATGTGGCAATTAATCAACACTCTTCTGTTTTCAGCGATTTTCAATAATTTCTTAATTCAAAAGTATTCATGTATGATAAAGATAGACGCTTAAAAGAATATGTGCATATGGAGGAAACAAAAGATAGAACGCGGGTGGCATTTTCGTATTCAAAATTCAAAAGTTCCGTGAATACTGTCCCAAGGCCGACTAAAGTAGGAGGCCTGGGCACCAGTCGAATTTTGAGGTGTCAAATTTTCAAGCTATAATGAACAACGATAATTTGCAAATGGCGTTGATTGTTATTGTATTTCTTGTTTCTGCTGATTTGTATGTTGTTTTACCGCAAGCAAATAACTAAAGAATTATTAGATTATTATTATAAAAAGTAAATTTTACCTAGTGACGGCATCGGCTTAGTAATTTGGCTGTTGCGCATCCAGACCTGTACTTTAGTGGGCCTTGAGTTCTCTAATGACGCATAAAATCTTTGGGCGGAAAGCAATTGTATTATTTTTATAATCGATAATAATAAGTAATTTGCACGTATTTACAAATGAAATGGTATTCCTTCGCTTTTACTACTGTTTACCGTGTAATGGAAACATTTTCTCATCACACAGGAGGGAATTTTGGCGCTTTTTAATGCAATTTACTTACTAGTAGGACACGACCTTACTCGACGCGTGGCAGTTTAGTACTAAAGTACTAGAAATCGAGTACTCTACAATTGTCTTGTTGTTGGCTTCCCATTTTGAGATTTCTACCCCGCGTCTAAAGTATGTAACGTCTTTGGTGTGACCTGTGTAAATGTGAACACAACGGCTAACAAATTCTTCTACACTGAGACACGTATAGCGGAGGTGTAATCTATGTATTATAATCTGGCAACCACACTTACTAACATTATGTAATAGACAACAGATTTCGCCAACTTATACTTGCAGCACTGTACACAATGTATATAAAGCAATATGTATAGTTTTTCTATGATGTAAATATATATTTATCTGTACAATCCTTTCATTCACCCCCCCTTTCTGCATCACACCCTCATTATGTTAATTTGTTGGTAGTTTTGAATTATTATTAAGCATAATACTTAAGATGAAGCCATACTAAATAATGCAAAATCATATGTTTTTGTTTTGAAAATTTGATCGCTTAGAAATTTTATAGATGCTTCAATTAAATATATGCATGTAGAACATATCTTGGCGCTTAAAAATATCGGTCTTTTAATAAGCCTAGAAAAAAATAAAATTATTAGGTCTATAAAAAAACAGTTTCAAATGCAAACTCTCCTACTTATAAAAACCTTTTCGGATATGGTTTTATTGTTTAATGCGTCAAATTCAGTTTCTTTTATAATAATCGCAAAAAAATATATATTTTTACGCCCAAACTTCACAAAATAAAATAAAATATGCATTTTCTCATTGTTATTTTTGAAATCGATCAATACAGCCCGCACTCTACGAATTTGGATTCTTAAAGTGGCCCTTATGCCATGGGCACAAGAACCATGGACTTGGCACACCCATTTCGTATGCCCCGGCCGGAGCGGGAAATAGACGTGTGGTTCCGCATCGCTTGGTTCAGTGAAATCAATTTTAAATTTCATTGTTATTACAATAAACAATGCGTAAAAAAGGAGTTAATGTTTTTTACAGGCCTTTAAGAAATAACCTGTAAAAAAAATTTCTCAAATAACTTTTCCAACCTTTCCAAAAGCTTTTTCTCAAGTATTTTTAAACTCCTCCCATAAAGAGGCGTGAATTCCGATTTCGATTTTTTCCTGGAATATTGGATCACCGTAAGATGAAACCTTCAATTGGTTTATTTTAAAGATTTCTTTAAAATTCATAATGTATAAATTAATATTAAAATACACAGAATTGTCTGCATTCTGATATAACATTTAAAATTGTTTACTAGCAGGGTTTTAAAAACTCATACATTTTAATGTTAATCCATGCTAATGGGTTGCCTAACTTAGGAGTTGAAGAGTCAAAGAGGTGAATATTACCGTAATTCGCTCCAAAACTGGTGTTAAAGGGATTAACGAGGAACAGTAGTGCCATCAGAGGAACCACCAACATGGCGAAGGAGAACCACAATCCAGTCAGCATCACCAAGGAGGGGCGAATCCGGGCTGAGTGGAACTCTGCTATCATCGATATTACCACTGTATTGGTTCCACCCACACTGAAATTTAAACATTTTATACATTCATTTATATTTAAAACACCTAATAAAACAGTTTTGCCCCATTGGAAGGGGCCCAGAGGCAAACCGAGGAAGAGGAGAATAGTCCTCATGGAAGGGGATTGGATCTTGATGACAAGAGCTGAGGACTGGACCGAAGCCAGTGGAAAACCTTTGTTGAGGAGGCCAAATCCCACCCTGGAGATTAGCGCTGTGATAATGATGAATAAAACACTTTTACATCTGGATATTAATGACGTGAAAAGAATAAAATATTACTTTATTCAAAGTTGTAAGCAAAATCATAAACGGGTATGTGTTACTAGTAGTTCTTTGAACACCACACCTTGCAATTTCCTACGAAATCAAAAGATTTGTAAGTAGGTACTTAAATATCTATCTAAAGTCTGTCAAATAAGAGTAGAAAATATAAAAAATTGAACTACTTAATTTGTAGGCTGGCAACACCAATTTACCTGTCAAATATTCTTTTAAAGTGCAATCACACTAAAAATGCAGAACACCATAACCACATTTAAAAATACATTTTTTTGTTCCTAAAAAAAAAATTAAATCGAGGGAAGCACTGTTGTTAAGGTATCTGACATAATTTGATTAATGACATAATTTGATTAAATTGTGTTCTACAAAGTGATTGGCTTCCATTTAATTTAACATAAATTTGAATTTAACGGTAGGTAGAAAGGAAGAATCATTAATGGTGAGTTTAGTTACACTACTTTTCGATCTGAATGAGTTAAATATATTCAGATCTAAAATTAGAGACGTGATCTAAAGCCTGGACAATGCTAGTAGGTACTTAAGCTAATATTAAATAAATGTGAGCAATTTCTAGTGTGCTTTATATTTTATTACAATATCGTTATTCTTCATTATGTTAATATAAAATTGTAAGATATACTAATAATATGCCTATATTCAATTCTAATTTTGAGATCAGTGGAATGAAATTTTTTTTTTCACTTTCATGCCTTTTTAATAAAAATGTAGGTTACACATCTTTAGATTAACACCATGATTATATTTTTAGTATTGCCATTTGGCCGACAGTGGCGCCCTCCTATGTTTTCTACTATTATTTGACAGACTGTACTTACAGACACAGTATAAACCACACAAATATATTTTATACAATGTTTTTTAAAAATTTATTTCAAATAAGGAATTAAACAATTTGTCCAAAGAAATGTCACTATTCTTCTTTCTAAAGGCAGAAACATACTTGCGTGTCGTGGCGTGTTGTGACACATCAGAAGCACATCGGTTTCATACATTTATTATGGTTAGAGACATATTTGTAGGTCGTGGCGTGTCGACAAGCCACGACGATGATTGGTTAATTTGTAGTCACGACACGCCACGACACGCCACGACACGCAAGTGTGTTTCTGTCTTAACTTTTTCAGGCAGTTTGGTACCATAATATTGAATAAGAAAGTCCAAATATGTAAACATGACGATTTCACATTTGAAAAAAAATATCGTAATTTTTCGGGATTAGTGTCCATGGCTATTACGAATATTTTTTAGAAAAAAACTTTAGATTCGTCTTAATCACTATAAAAGGAAACTTTATAAATTATTTAAACAGCATCACGGCTGGCGGAAAATAATGCATTTTAATTTTCAATCTCGTTAAATAAAATTTCACTTCGCGAACCGACACTACGACAGCCCGCCCGCTGCCGCCCGCCATTTCGTCACATACACAAGCCCGCTACACAAACCCTGCGTAGCCAAACAAACCATTCAAAAACGTAGGCTGTTTTTTAAAGTAAAGATAACATACACAAGCCCGCTACACAAACCCTGCGTAGCCAAACAAACCATTCAAAAACGTATTTTAACAGTGACAAAAGGGCGGGCGGGCTGTCGTAGTGTCGGTTCGCGAAGTGAAATTTTATGTAATGACATGAATTAAAATGCATTATTTTCCGCCAGCCGTGATGCAAAAAGTTTCCTTTTATAGTAATTAAGGCGAATCTAAAGTTTTTTTCTAAAAATTATTCATAAAACCATGGACACTAATCCCGAAAATTTACCAAAAATATTTTCCGAACAATTAAAACGGTCGTCATACTGAAACAGAAACGGAACATACAAACTAATATACCGACAGACGAAATGCAAAACGGTTGAGTTAAAATAGGATTTTGCTACAATTAGCGATGTATAGGTTCAGCTGGAGTGGGCTTTTGAACCCAGGTTCTTCGCGGGAAGCGATCCTACACCTACTCATTAATCAAATCGACTACTCCCAGAGAACCCGGTCCAGTACTCGAACCCAAACCCAGAACTCTGCCGTCTGAGCCATTCGTGACTCGTGAGCAGGTCCTTGGTTTGCCGGCACCGATCGAACCCGTTCTTCTCGGTTCGAGCCACTCGCGAGTCGGGTGCAGGTCCCGGGTTCTAGTTCTTTTGCGGGTTCTGGCTCCGAGGTCTGGCTCCTGGTGGGGGTGTGGAAGGTGGGGGGAGAGGGGTGGAGGAAGCGGAGTGGGAACTCCCCTAATACTATGCGAGCGAAGCCGGGGGCAAAAACTAGTATGCAACGTGTCCGGAAACTCGTAGTACAAGCGGGAAACTGGTGAATCTACATCACGTAGAGAACCCAAAAAACTTATTTTTTTCGATCTGAGCATTTCGATTTTAATATTATTTTTTTTCTATTTTTCCATTTTTTCGGCAACTAAAGGGTTAAAAAAAATTTTGAGCCCGGTTTACCCTTCGATGCATTTTATAATACATTACACAGCTGAAATCAACCCCCTAGTGAAAATTTTTTTCAAATTTAACCAAAAAAATTCCAACTTCGGACCCGATTTACTCGAAAACGAAAGCTCAAATCAAAAAAGTTATATCACAAATCGACTCCGAATGTGATGTAGATTTACCAGTTTCCCGCTTGTACTACGAGTTTCCGGACACCGTGTATACATATATATATACGTTGTTAGGGTCAAATTAGGTCTGTTTCATATGAGCAGCACGTTTAGTAGGTCTATCCATATTCAAACAAATTAATTAGTGTACTTCAGATTCACTAAAAAGAAAAAAAATAAACAACAATTTTAACAAAACAAAAATACGACTTCAAAAAATGCACTAAAAAGTAAAAAAATTATTTCATATTCTTCTACAACTTCATAATCAACTTACTTTTTCTACTCATCAATACGGTACGGTTGTTATTTTTGGAGTCGGTGTCAGCAAAGGTACCCGGCCCGGCGTGATCACTTGACAGCTCCCCTCACGCCGCGGCCCCCCTCTCGCCTATCGCCTCGTCAAGTCGCTCGTGCGACACAAGCACATCTCACCTATAACTATGTACTCATATGTAGTTACAAACCTACCTTGACTGACACTGACTCCAAAAATAACAATCGTTCCTATATATTGATGAGTAGAAAAAGTAAGTTGATTATGAAGTTGTAGAAGAATAAGAAATTATTTTTTTGCTTTTTAGTCCATTTTTTGAAGTCGTTTTTTTGTTTTGTTAAAATTGTTGTTTATCTCAAAAGGGTTGAAGTTTGAAGTATGTTAATATTTTTAAAAAGTGGAAAAGAGTTTTTAAATTGTTTTAATAAATCATTATAATGGATTCCACCACGAATTATCAGTATCATATATAGACATAATGATATATGAGAGTGAATCAAGAAAAAAGTGTTTGCCAAGATAGTAGATACACGTACTGTGATATTCCATCCTTGGCAAAGACGTCAAAATCAATAGACTTGCAACTTGGTTTGTTCCCTTTTCCCTGGGGGGCTGGTCTATCAATCGGACGTCTATGATTTTTAGGATAAAATGGGATGATGGTTTCATTGAAGTTTTTGTAATAAATTTAACAAGGTTGTGTGAAAATGTTTGGAGTAAAAAAATACTTACAAAAATCCAGCAACGAATTTTAAGAAAAGTGAGAGCATAAAGGAGTGACTAAATGTAGCTGAGATATTGCAAATGGCGTCCACGAAGAGTCCCCAAAACAGAATTTTCTGTCTCCCTATCGTGTCTGCCAAGTATCCCACTATCGGAGCACTGCAAATCATTCCTGAAATCAAAGAACAGAAGGTTTATTTCAAAATTCAATACAAAGTATGTATACATAAATTCACACGAAAACAATCTGAAGTAAGGCCCTTACACACTGCGACCGATCCGTGCCACCGATATGATACCCATACGGTAAGACCTCAACACTCCGAGTGTTTGATCAGACACGTTTTTGGGACCAGTCGAGGTTGCGTTGAGAAGGCAATGTAATTCTTCAAAATGGTCCTCACTCATTTGAAAGTAGGTCTTGTAGATTTTTTTTTATCATTTACTACCACCACAGTAAGCGGAAAATGTTGCTTGTGTCGTGATGGAGAACTTGGACAACTCATAAGTGATGGTACTCGCCAAGTATATTATTTTTTTTATTAATGTCATGAACTCTGGATCTTTTTGTAGAACTAAGTAATAATAACTTATCAAAGCATTAGATTTCAAAATGTGATAAAACTACACAAAAGAAAGAAAAAAAAAATTATGCCAACGATATGTGCAAGCAAAATCTTACGGCAGATGACGGCGTATAACTTTGAGCTTCGAGCACATCATCTGCTTAGGTGTGACAGGTCTGTATGGGATTGTATGGCGAGCGGTATTGTTCGTGCAATGATCTTTTATCAAATCAAAAAATATTTATTGTAAAATAAAAATTACAAAAGGTGTAGCTTATGGGTAGACCCCATTTCTTCCAGCTAACCACATTTATTTAATTACAATGTTTATATAATATTATTTGTTTTATTATAATTACAATGTTTATACAGATAAAATAACAATATACCAATGAAAAAATAAAAATAAAATACAAATATATATACCAATAAAAATAGGCGTTTCATTTACGTGAGGTATTCACTCAACGTGTAGTGACATTTATTAACAAGGAAAGTGTTTAGTGACGATTTGAATTTGTGTGTATCTTGTATTTGTTTAATGTTATGTGGAAGGTTGTTATATACTTTAATGGCCATGTAGTATGGTCCTTTTTGGAATATTGTTTTGTTTGCTTTTGGTATTAATAGGTTTTCTGTGAGCCTTGTAGCGTATTTATGTCTTGAGTTTTTTAGTGGGAACTTGTCTGTAGATGATCGCACTAACATGCATAACTCCATTATATATATGTCTGTGACTGTCAGAATTTTCAGATTTTTAAACACAGGTCTACATGAATCTAAACTACCAGAGTTTGTAATTTTTCTTATGCATCTCTTTTGTATGATGAAGACATCTTTGGCGTTTACCGAGTTTCCCCAAAAAATAATACCGTATTTTATTATTGAATATACATAACCATAGTATGCGGCTATTACTGATTCGGTGTTCAATATTTTTCTCAAGGTACCCAGAACATAAGAAAAACTACTGATTTTTGCTACAATTTTTGAGACATGTTCTTTCCAGTTTATGTTTATGTCTAATTCTATTCCCAGTAGTGAACAGGTTTGGGAAGGTTCGATAATATTATTATTAATGTTTACATTTATATTTATAGGTGTAGCTTGCACTGGACAAAATTTTAAAATTTGGGTTTTGTTTGTGTGGAGTGATAGATGTTGCGATAACAGCCAGTTTGCTATTAATTGGCAAGTCTCGTTAACTTGTTTGTTAAATTCGTCAACGTCTCCATTACATTCAAACAACAAAGCGGTGTGATCAGCGAACATTGAACATTCTGTGCCAGCAATTATTGGGAGTTCGTTTATATAGATAAGGAAGAGGAGAGGCCCAAGAATGCTTCCTTGTGGCACACCCTTGTTTATTTTCTCCATTTGGATTCTACCATGTACTGGACCATTTTTTCATCGATATTTGAAATTTGAACTTTCTGCTGACGATTTTTTAAGTACGATTCAAACCATTTTAATGCTAATTATCTTTGCGTGTGACGGCCCCATTGGCTTTCATCACCAGATATTTTAATTTTAATTCTTGAATTCATAATCTACAGTACTAATAGTAACGCTAATTTAAAAGTTAGCTTGCCTTATCAGAAAACAAGTATTTATAAAGTCTATTTGTTTTTGGTTGATTCTAAACTTATGTATACTAAAAGCCCAATTGTATGATATAATCATTAAAGTTACTCAATCTTGTGATGAAATTGTTACTGATGTTACCTTTATGAGAAGGTCTAACATAATATATTTGGAAAAATATGGATTTGTTTGAGGATAGATAAAGATTTTTCGCTCTCTCTCTCTCTCTCTCTCTGAATGATTATTCTTCAATTAATATTTAACTATGTTGTTGTTAAATAGTCACTTCTGAAAAATCACAGGATGTGACTTGACTTGGCGGAGTTCTACAGGGAATCAAGGACCTAGTGCCACAGCTCACCAAGTGCGTCGATTAACCTTTAACCTTTAAACGCCAAAGCATTTTTCGTGAAATACTCGCACCATAATCACCGGTCCCGTTCGGTACCGCTGGGCATTGAACGATGCAAATCTGCGGTCCCGTACAGGACCGCCGGGTGTCTAAAGTTTAATAATGTTTTGATTATATTTTTACCTGCATGGGATATGCCATTGAGGATTCCTTTGTCCAGAAGACTGATTTGAAGATCACACTCTGCACTAGGGATGATATACGGGGGTACTGTTGTGTCAAATATGAAGGCGTGTGCGCTGAGGCAGGAAAACCCCACCAGCATGATGTTGAATTTCCCAAACTTTGTCGCTGCAATGGCGTCTTCAAACTCCACCGGCCCCTCTGGTAAAGCTACAAAATATAAAACGATTTTAAAAAACTGTTAAAAAAATTAACTATGTCATAACCCATTATGAGATATGTTTGCAAAATCTTTTCTCTTTACATCAACATGGTCCTTTCTGAGATCCTTTCTATCCTCTCTTTATTTTTCATTCATGACACATGTAAAACAGGGGGACAAACACCTATTACTTTTTACAGAGTACAATTAACATAGTTTATTAATAATTTATTTTTTTTTGACCTAAAGAGGTTGCAGTGGTGATAAAACTAAACAAAGCTATTTAAAATCAAGTTTTTAAAAAAATATTCTCACCAACACTATCAAATCAAGCAGTGTTTTAAATATCTACATACATTAAATATCTTCATGAACGCACCGCCCCTTTATTTTGGGCACACCACACAAGTGTCTCAACTGATCAGAGCCAGTAGGACGATTGCATTCCCAATCCGGGTATGTTGTGAGACTGAAGGGAGTGTTATGGGGAAGAGAAAGGTTGGGAATTACTTGACTATTCAAAACTGTTCACTAAACAAGACATTTTAAGGCTCTGCAACGGGCTAGAAAAGAAGAAGATGGAGAGATACGAAATTACGAATGTTAGAGGAGAGCACTAACATTTACAGCGATAAAATCGATGCGAAAATTGCGAAAATGTTTAATAAAACACGACTTGTTTAAATAGAGCAAAAATCTCGCGGGCATTGTCTTAAACAGCATTTAAAGAAAGACTGTGATTTTTTTCATACATATAACTTGTAAAATAACTGAAACAAACGTGTTTATAATAATTAGATTTTTTTCTATCGAGGGAATTTTATTTAATTTGCGTTTCGGTGTGGGCAATGTCTAGATATTATCTTCAAGAATAACATATATTTTTTTAAGAGCTTTAAAACTTAACGTGTTTAAGGGAGATATGTAAGAAATCGGTAGAAATTCGGGTCGCGGGCCCTTAAGCAACATTTCGATTCTGAATGGTGTAAATGTTTGACAAGGGCAACACTGCAAGTGAAAGTATCTACCGCTTTGGCCAAACCTCTGTATAATTCCAAACCTTTTTCCATGAAGCCATAACCACAACTTTTTTTTTCATTAACTCCACAACAGGGAGCCCTGAGGAAATCGGGGCCTATGTCATCTTTGGGGATGCTATAGGCCCCGATGGAGGGTGGAAGGAGGAAATAAGGTATGGAGGTAGGAATCTGGTGGTCAGTGTCTCCAAGAATGATGGACTTACGAATCCATCCCTCCCACTGCAGTGCAATGTGATGGGTTGAGAGAGTCCGGTCGGAGAGGTCAAAAGTCTCCGCTAGTCATGGACCCATTTTCACAAATTAATTTACCTTCACAAAATGATATCTTTAAAAAAAAACTTTACCCATAAATTGGATATGTTGTACAAATATTGCCACACCAAAAGCAAACGGCAATTACTATAAAGTTTGAGAAAAGGTGTCAAAAGAAATCCTAATGAAGATGACTTTATTATTTTATGCCTAACTAAGGCAACACTAAACTTGACATTGCTAATTGCTGCACTGAGCTCTGAGCTGTTTAGCATTACAGATTACGCATAGATTTAATGTTTTTTTTGTAAGTACTATAGGAGAAGAAGTTCTCTTATCAGGTAAAATGATAATATTATGGATGAGGAACATTGTATAAATTATAATTAGAGGTCACAGAATGTTCACTTTATCTCACAGTTTAGAACTAGAACTAAGCTATACTAAAATGTAGGTACATTATGTCAATATATATATGAACTTACATAAATAACTGACATTGAAATTTCAATTAGTAGTTCTTCAAAACATATATGTAAAACAAATTTATAAAAAAAATCTCTGATACAAAAAATTTGATTTTTTCTTCAAAAACAGCAAATTTATTTTGTAGCACCATTTGTAAACATGGTTAAAACAAAGAAATCTATTAATTTTGAATATATATATGATTTCTTTTCAATTCATTTTGATAACTCAACAATGCCTGTAATATAAATTAAAATATAGTAAATTGTGACAAATAAATGCAGAGAAAAAATAGGGTTACAGTGTAACCCTCTTAAGAAGTTTTCCAAGGGACCGCAAAAAACAAACTTCTTGCAGGAAAAGCTTTTATGTGAGAAAAATTGGGCCAATTTTGGACTGAGGGACTGAAAAAACTAAACTTCTTAAGCCACGAAACTTCGAGGGAACTTCTTAAGAGAGTTTCTCTGTACATGTATAGTTTATATTTTTAATTTAAGTTTTTATTCCAGTCGGACTGGGAGAACAGTGAAATCCCAGTCCGCCACATATTACATGATATATGATATGTACAACTATTACATAGAAAAAAAATAATAGAAATAAAATGAGACAATTAAGAAGTATCTAATGATAATATATAATGTAAATAAGTAAAATTAACAGTAATAGTAAATGGCAACACCAAGATGGTTCATAGGAACCTTAAAAAAGGCACTATGGTCCATGCATATATATGTAACATTGTATATACTAGAGATGAAACGGACATCCGGTAACTATCCGGTATCCGGCCTATCCGGCCTAAATTTACTATCCGGCTGGATACCGGATAGTAACTCAATATCCGGCCGGATACCGGATATTCAAAAACTACGACAATTTCCTACAATAAAATGCAATACATTAATCTTTGTGAGGTAAATATCAATAAAATGGCTTATAATTATGACGGCTTTTATTTAAAGTCGAAAAAGTTACAAAAAAAGCCATAAGGCCTTCCAAAAAACTAAAATTTTCTTCTGAGATATTCACTCTTATGATAAATAGTATAAATCTAAACTAAAAACTTTTAGTAAACACTTACAAAAACCTCGCAGAGTAGCGAAAACGTAAATTAATTATAGTGAACTAAAACATCGTAAAAAACAAAGAGATTATTGAAATGATTAAATTAGAGATTTAAGCTGCGAAAGCTGCATGTCATCATCGTTTAGATATATATCTCAGATTTTGGATGGTTTGTTTCGCAAGCAGGATTTATAATCTAACGGGTATGTGTAATTATTTTACTACCGTTCTTTTCATGTTCTTCTGTTATAAATACAGGTTCAAACTTGTCAATAATGCATTCACTTCAAAACATTAATAAACTACTAGGTTTTGCCCGTTGCAGAAGCAACTGACGGGTTTAAACACTATGCGATTTGACGTGTGAACGTGGATGAAGCGAGGAAGAGTGTGTGTTAAATTAAATATATGAAGAAACCTGAGGTTACAGTGACCTTGCAACGCATGCCGGGTATCCGTTGTATATATAGTTATGTAGTGCAGCGCTTGCATTAAAATGTAATTTCCCAGGAATTGGAATGGAACCATTACAGTTAAGTTGACCCCGAGGTTACAGTGACCTTGCAACGCATGCCGAGTAACCGTTGTATATTATGTTATAAATTGCAGGCGCTTGCATTAAAATTTTATTTCCCGGGAATCGGGATGAAACCATTACAGTAAAGTTGACCCCTAGGTTACAGTGACCTTGCAACGCATACCGGGTACCCGTTGTATATAATGTTATATAGTGCAGGCGCTTGCTTTAAAATGTTATTTCCCGGGAATTGGGATGGAACCATTACAGTTAAGTTGAGCCCAAGGTTACAGTGACCTTGCAACGCATGCCGTGTACCCGTTGTATATTATGTTATAAATTGCAGGCGCTTGCATTAAAATTTTATTTCCCGGGAATCGGGATGAAACCATTACAGTAAAGTTGACCCCTAGGTTACAGTGACCTTGCAACGCATGCCGGGTACCCGTTGTATATAATGTTATATAGTGCAGGCGCTTGCATTATAATGTAGTTTCCGGGGACTTGGGATGGAACCATTAGAGTTTAGTTGACCCTGAGGTTAAAGTGGCCTTGCAACGCATGCCGGGTACCCGTAGTATATAATGTTACATAGTGCAGGCGCTTGCATCATAATGTAGTTTCCCAGGACTTCGGATGGAAACATTACAGTTTTATTGACCCCGAGGTTAAAGCGGCCTTGCAACGCATGCCGGGTACCCGTTGTATATAATTAATTTATTTACGCACAAATAGTCCATTAACAATAACAATCGGTTGCACGGTTTAGCAGTGCAAAATTTCATTATGCCGGAGCTCACTATTGTAGTTGTATTGTATTTCATTTTGCAAGTTTAAGTACTAAGTAGGTACTTTGTTGTAATATTTCACCAAAACGACGCCATTATGCTGTTGAGCATAAAATAATTTTCACTACAAATAAATTCATTCAATATCATGTTTTGATTTTTAAATAAAAAAAGTCCCCGCAGGTAAGTACCTACCTAGAACACGCGTAATGTATATATATATATATATACAATGTTCAAATAGAACACACTTAAAAATAAAAAAAATAATTAATAAAAAAAATTGACAATTCTTTAAATTTTTCTAGTAAATTTTCAGTTCTATAAAGTTCCGTTCGAGTTCTGTAATTATTTCAGTTTTGTGATGTAACTGGTCTGTAATGATAAAACAATAGAATTGGAGTAGAACCATCACAGAACGTGAAAATTAACTAAAAAAAAGTTCAATTATTCTGAATCATCGAAACAACCTTACCTTAGTATTTATTGCATTAAAACCTAATTCGTTGTGTAGGTACCCATTCAGGTAGGGAACCTGCGCATTTCCTTAGATTCCGGCAATCTTAGCTTTTTTCATCATATTTGCAATACTACCGAAATAAGTAGGTACCTACCCCGAATGAAAAAGTGTTAATTTGAACTGGCCAGCAAATATTTAAACTTCCGATGGAATCTGTGAGCGCGTATTTTGATGATTTTTTTTCGGAAAATTTCGAGTTTTGTCAGCATCTCCTGACGTATTTTATATGAGAATCATATGTTTTATTGGTGTTAAAAGTTGCGGAATCTATCCGGCTATCGTATTTTTAAAAAACATCTAGCCCGGAATCGGTTTTTCGGCGGTAATGTCGTTTTCCGAAAAACAACGACCGAAACCGCCGAGAGTTCCGTTTTGTTAGGCTAAAAATTTGACATCTGAGATCCTGACCTATGTCAATAGTCCTATATAGCATTTTCCTTTGTGAAATTAGCGGGTTTTTTCCTAAATTTTTTTTTAAATATAATCGAGTGATTCGAGTAGAGCTTCTAGTTTTCGCCGCCGATTCGTATCGGAGAATAAATCCCTGTATATATTTCATTTTGTCGGAAAAAAATTACCCCCAGTTTCCATTCGGAATTTGCTTCAACCGAAAGTGAACCTTGAGGTGGGTGAAACGCAAAGGGCGTACTGGTCGTTTTTGCGTCGACGAAAAAGTGAGCTTTTCCCGACCTACCCCAAAACCAAGCATTAATATATACTAGCGGGGCCCGTTGCAAAAATGCAACTAACGGGTTAAAAAATTATGCGATTTGCGTGTGAACGTGGATGAAGCGAGGAGGAGTGTGTGTTGAATTAAATATAAGAAGAAACCTGAGGTTACAGTGACCTTGCAACGCATGCCGGGTACCCTTTGTATATAATGTTATAATGTAAAGCAGGCGTTTGCAAGGCGCTTGTATTATAATGTAGTTTTCAGGAACTTGGAATGGAACCATTACAGTTAAGTTGACCCCGAGGTTACAGTGATCTTGCAACGCATGCCGTGTACCCGTTGTATATAATGTTATAATATATTGCAGGCGTTTGCAAGGCGCTTGCATTATAATGTAGTTTCCCGGAACTTGGAATGGAACCATTACAGTTAAGTTGACCCCGAGATTACAGTGATGTTGCAACGCATGCCGGGTACCCTTTGTATATAATGTTATAATATAAAGCAGGCGTTTGCAAGGCGCTTGCATTATAATGTAGTTTCCCGGAACTTGGAATGGAACTATTACAGTTAAGTTGACCCTGAGATTACAGTGATGTTGCAACGCATGCCGGGTACCCGTTGTATGTAATGTTATAATACAGTGCATGCGTTTGCAAGGCGCTTGAATTATAATGTAGTTTCCCGGAACTTGGAATGGAACCATTACAGTTAAGTTGACCCCGAGGTTACAGTGTTGTTGCAACGCATGCCGGGTACCCGTTGTATATAATGTTATGTAGAAATACAAATCCCCAAAGTTGACCTTTATTGGTTAACCAACACCTCTGCCATAGGTCACCCCAAGTGGTTCGCTACGTTTGGTGATTTAGTAGGGGTGCCCGGGTTCATGGGGTGAGGTCTGTCTAGGTCTTGGAGGCGGATGCCCAGAACACACTGAACCCCAGATTCCTACCAACCCCTTAAACCCTTTTCCTTCCCAGAACTCTCATCTCCTTCCTTTCCTAAAAAAAATCCTCCACACAGCATCCCCAAAGATGACATAGGACCTGAGGGAAATTATTTTCTCCACGGCCTCCTGTGTGGAGCTCATGTAAAAAAAAATAATTAAATGCATACAAATTCACCTTTCCCAAAAAGCCAGAAATAATTGAAAAAAAACATGTTCTTAATATATTTTCCCTTGCTTAGTTCTGCACTCCTGGTATTTATCCTTTTAAAATTTTGTTTTATTCGAGTAAAAAAAAGAACAGAAAAAATATTCTTTCATAGCGTACTCTACTCCCCCCCCCCCCCTTTCCTCCATCCCGCAAAACCCCCTCCCGGGTTCCCCTCCCCCCTTCCCAGGTTACCCTCCCCCCTCCCTGGTTTTCTTCCCCCCCTCAAACAAACAAACATAACAAAAAAATAATTATTCAATTTGGTGCTGTCTTTCGGAAGTTATACGCGTACATACATTTCGACGATTCATTTTTATGCAAACTTCATAATGCCAGAGCTCACCAGTAGTTTTATACAAAACATTGTCCTAACAGTGTCGAAGACAACAAAAAAAGATTTATTCAATTTGGTGCAGTCTTTCGGAAGTTATGCGCGTACATACATTTCCGGGATTCATTTGTATGCAAATTTCATAATGCCAGAGCTCACCAGTAGTTTTATACAAACTTTATCCGAACAATAAGGAACGCAACAAAAAAAGAATTATTCAATTACGTGCAGTCGTTCTGAAGTTATGAGCGTACTTACATTTCGGCGAATCATTTTTAAACAAATTTCGTTATGCCAGAGCTCACCAGTAATTTTATTCAAACCTTGTCCTAATATTAGCACATACAACAAAGAAAGAACTATCCAATTTGGTGCATTGGCTCGGAAGCTATGCGCATATATAGATTTCGGCGATTAATTTTAAACAAATTTTATAATTCCAGAGCTCATTTAGTTTATACAAACCTTGCCTGAACAATAACGAAACCAACGCAAAAATAATTATCCAATTTGCTCCAGTCGTTCATGAGCTATAATTTATAGATGATACCCGTGGATAATTATTTATCCGTTTATGTAATTTTCAGGGTACCTACCTAGTTCATCAAAATATTCTAAAATAATATTTTATCTATATGGCAAGACAACCGTTAAAAGTTGTCATAACCACCTGAAGCAAAGCCTGAAAATCGAACACCTGCGCTGGTTTAAGAACATTTCCCATACAAATTACGTCAGCTAACTCTGTCAGGGCCTCGCTGAAATCTTGCGGTGGTTTTGGATGATGTTCCATGTTCAGTATTGCAAGGTTGGAAAAAATTACATAAAGATTTAAAATATCTACCGATTTAACAGGCTGAAAACCATGTGCATTATGGATGTTATTGAATTTTTCGCAAATGTCAATATAATTGCAAAGTTTGACGCGACATTGTGAAACATTTTAAATGGGAAGCTATACATGTTTTTATTTTAAAAGTTTCTTAAACTTGTATACCTTCTATTTAATCAAAAACATTTCGTGCAAAATGTTTGTTTTCGCCGCAATCTAAGTTCCCGCAAAGGGCCTTTAAATGTCAATTTTTCTACGATATTTTCGAGAACGCCCTTAAAAAAATTCGAATGAATCCCTAGAAAAATCAGTTTTGTATGGGAAATCTCTTTACTAAACGGTTCGACGTTTTTTAACGGGTGAACCTGTCGGCGAGAAATATAACTGAGGTCGAATTTCTTCGTCGGTGAGAGATCTAATTGTAGTTTTCGCCGTTTGGGAGCGCTGTTGACCCTGCGTCATCTTTTTTATATGAAATCTGGTCTGACCGGCAGAGAACGCCGTCCGTGCCCCCTTTCGGGCCAAATTGATCTCTGCGGTCGGTGAAACTCGAGGAGCGGAGGTCGATTATCGCCTGCGGGCCGAGGCGGGCGAGGGAAATCGAAAGGGCGTAAGCGTCTTTTTCGTTTTTAAGCGACAATACGCCGTAAGGTCTTGCGGATCGAGGGGGAAAAGAGTCGATTATCGGATCACCAAAACGCGTTTTTTTGGAACGGCCGTTTGTATGAAATCCCGGTCCACAAGCCTTGCTCGGCCAAATCGACCTCTGCGGTCGGTGAAACTCGACAGGCAGAGTGGTCGATTTTCGCCTGTACTCGGAGGATTAAAAAAAAAAGTGAGTTTTCCTGACCTACCCCAAAACCAAACAATACTATATATACTAGGTTTTGCCCGTTGCAGAAGCAAC
Organism: Limnephilus marmoratus; assembly: GCA_917880885.1. Classification (NCBI taxonomy): domain Eukaryota; kingdom Metazoa; phylum Arthropoda; class Insecta; order Trichoptera; family Limnephilidae; genus Limnephilus; species Limnephilus marmoratus. The sequence continues at coordinate 39,243,759 of OU862923.1, read as the reverse complement.
TGACGGGTTAAAGCACTATGCGATTTGATGAGTGAATGTGGATGAAGCGAGGAGTGTGTGTTCAATAAATATTTGAAGAAAAAAACGATGTTTGAATGTAGACGAAGCGAGGTATGTGTGCCACATAGAGGGCACAGGCAGTAGACTGCTCAATTTGGTACACCTACTATAGGGCCACTTCGGTCAACTGGTTCAGTATAGGCCTAAAAGTTATTTTTTTAATAATTTTTTTTTGGAATTTTTATAATATTGAAATTTTATGGATCTTAAATTTTTTTCAGATTTAAAAATTTTTTGGATCTTTAAATTTTTATCGATTTTGAAATTTTTTGGATTTTAAAATTTTTTCGATTTTAAAATTTTTTGGATTTTGAAATTTTTTGGATTTTAAAATTTTTTTCGTTTTTTAAATTTTTTTGGATTTTTAATTTTTTGGATTTTTAAATTTTTTATTCGATTTTGAAATTTTTTGGATTTTGAAATTTTTTGGATTTTAAAATTTTTTTCGATTTTGAAATTTTTGGATTTTGAAATTTTTTTCGATTTTGAAATTTTTTGGATTTAAAATTTTTTCGATTTTAAAATTTTTTAGATTATTTTTTGGATTTTGAAATTTTTTGGATTTTGAAATTAAAATTATTTTGAAATTGGTTATCAAAATAACGTAATATAATTTAGGGCCCTCTAGGTCGAGAGGTAAGACTCTCGACTCGCAATCCGAAGATTGCGGGTTCGAACTCGATGTGTGCAAATAATTTTTGATCGATTAGTTTATGTTAATTAACTTATAAAGTATAAGTTCTGGTGTAAAACCACCATTCAGAATCGAAACTTTGTTCGAAATGTACCATTATTATTAATTATTTTGAATCCATTAATGTGAAATTATGTACACGCAACCTGCCAAATTGACTGTCCTAAAACGGGAAACCTTCCTAGTTGGACTGTCAAAGCTTCCTTTTATATTGTTATATCTTGTATGTAATAATAATAAACTAGGTTTTGCCCGTTGCAGAAGCAACTGACGGGTTAAGACACTATGCGATTTGACGTGTGAACGTGGATGAAGCGAGGAGGAGTGTGTGTTAAATTAAATATATGAAGAAACCTGAGTTCACAGTGGCCTTGCAACGCATGCCGGGTACCCGTTGTATATAATGTTATGTAGTGCAGCGCTTGCATTAAAATGTAATTTCCCAGGAATTGGAATGGAACCATTACAGTTAAGTTGATCCCGAGGTTACAGTGACCTTGCAACGCATGCCGAGTAACCGTTGTATATCATGTTATATATTGCAGGCACTTGCTTTAAAATATTATTTCCCGGGAATTGGGATGGAACCATTACAGTTAAGTTGACCCCGAGGTTACAGTGACCTTGCAACGCATGCCGTGTACCCGTTGTATATTATGTTATAAATTGCAGGCGCTTGCATTAAAATTTTATTTCCCGGGAATCGGGATGAAACCATTACAGTAAAGTTGACCCCTAGGTTAAAGTCGCCTTGCAACGCATACCGGGTACCCGTTGTATATAATTTTATATAGTGCAGGTGCTTGCATTATAATGTAGTTTCCCGGTACTTGGGATGGAACCATTATAATTAAGTTGACCCCGAGGTTACAGTGACCTTGCAACGCATGCCGGGTACCCGTTGTATATACTGTTATATAGTGCAGGCGCTTGCATTATAATGTAGTTTCCCAGGACTTCGGATGGAAACATTACAGTTTTATTGACCCCGAGGTTAAAGCGGCCTTGCAACGCATGCCGGGTACCCGTTGTGTATAATTTTATAAAGTGCATAATTTTATAATGTTGTTTCCCGGGACTTGGTAGGGAACCATTACGGTTTAGTTGACCCCGAAGTTAAAGTGGCCTCGCAACGCATGCCGGGTACCCGCTGTATATAATTAATTTATTTACGCACAAATAGTCCATTAACAATAACAATCGGTTGCACGGTTTAGCAGTGCAAAATTTCATTATGCCGGAGCTCACTATTGTAGTTGTATTGTATTTCATTTTGCAAGTGTAAGTACTAAGTAGGTACTTTGTTGTAATATTTCACCAAAACGACGTCATTATGCTGTTGAGCATAAAATAATTTTCACTATAAATAAATTCATTCAATATCATGTTTTGATTTTTAAATGAAAAAAGTCCCTGGAAGTAAGTACCTGCCTAGAACACGCGTAATTATTTTTTTTATTTAACAATGTCCAAATAGAACACACTTAAAAATAAAATAAAATAATTAATAAAAAAAATTGACAATTCTTTAAATTTTTCTAGTAAATTTTCAGTTCTATAAAGTTCCGTTCGAGTTCTGTAATTATTTCAGTTTTGTGATGTAACTGGTCTGTAATGATAAAACAATAGAATTTGAGTAGAACCATCACAGAACGTGAAAATTAACTTTAAAAAAGTTCAATTATTCTGTATCATCGAAACAACCTTACCTTAGTATTTATTGCATTAAAACCTAATTCGTTGTGTAGGTACCCATTCAGGTAGGTACCTGCGCATTTCCTTAGATTCCGGCAATCTTAGCTTTTTTCATCATATTTGCAATACTACCGAAATAAGTAGGTACCTACCCCGAATGAAAAACGTATTAATTTGAACTGGCCAGGAATATTTAAACTTCCGATGGAATCTGTGAGCACGTATTTTGATGATTTTTTTTCGGAAAATTTCGAGTTTTGTCAGCATCTCCTGACGTATTTTATATGAGAATCATATGTTTTATTGGTGTTAAAAGTTGCGGAATCTATCCGGCTATCGTATTTTCAAAAAACATCTAGCCCAGAATCGGTTTTTCGGCGGTAATGTCGTTTTCCGAAAAACAACGACCGAAACCGCCGAGAGTTCCGTTTTGTTAGGCTAAAAATTTGACATCTAAGATTTTGACCATAGACCTAGCATTTTCCTTTGAGGAAAATGCTAAGTCTTTTTTTGTCATTTTTTTTTTGAAACGCTATCTGTCGGCGGGAAATACAACCGAGCCGAATCGAGTGATTCGAGTAGAGCTTCTAGTTTTCGCCGCCGATTCGTATCGGAGAATAAATCCCTGTATATATTTCATTTTGTCGAAAAAAAAGTGCTTACAGTTTTCATTCCCAATTTGCTTCAACCGAAAGTGAACCTTGAGGTGGGTGAAACGCAAAGGGCGTACTGGTCGTTTTTGCGTCAACAAAAAAGTGCGCGGAAAAAGACCTTTCCCAAAACCAAGCATTAATATATACTAGGTTTTGCCCGTTGTAGAAGCAACTGACGGGTTTAAACACTATGCGATTTGACGTGTGAACGTGGATGAAGCGAGGAAGAGTGTGTGTTAAATTAAATATATGAAGAAACCTGAGGTTACAGTGACCTTGCAACGCATGCCGGGTACCCGTTGTATATAATGTTATGTAGTGCAGCGCTTGCATTAAAATGTAATTTCCCAGGAATTGGAATGGAACCATTACAGTTAAGTTGACCCCGAGGTTACAATGACCTTGCAACGCATGTCGAGTAACCGTTGTATATTATGTTAAAAATTGCAGGCGCTTGCATTAAAATTTTATTTCCCGGGAATCGGGATGAAACCATTACAGTAAAGTTGACCCCTAGGTTACAGTGACCTTGCAACGCATGCCGGGTACCCGTTGTATATAATGTTATATAGTGCAGGCGCTTGCATTATAATGTAGTTTCCGGGGACTTGGGATGGAACCATTAGAGTTTAGTTGACCCTGAGGTTAAAGTGGCCTTGCAACGCATGCCGGGTACCCGTAGTATATAATGTTACATAGTGCAGGCGCTTGCATTATAATGTAGTTTCCCAGGACTTCGGATGGAAACATTACAGTTTTATTGACCCCGAGGTTAAAGCGGCCTTGCAACGCATGCCGGGTACCCGTTGTATATAATTTTATAAAGTGCATAATTTTATAATGTTGTTTCCCGGGACTTGGTAGGGAACCATTACGGTTTAGTTGACCCCGAAGTTAAAGTGGCCTCGCAACGCATGCCGGGTACCCGATGTATATAATAATTTATTTACGCACAAATAGTCCATTAACAATAACAATCGGTTGCACGGTTTAGCAGTGCAAAATTTCATTATGCCGGAGCTCACTATTGTAGTTGTATTGTATTTCATTTTGCAAGTGTAAGTACTAAGTAGGTACTTTGTTGTAATATTTCACCAAAACGACGCCATTATGCTGTTGAGCATAAAATAATTTTCACTACAAATAAATTCATTCAATATCATGTTTTGATTTTTAAATGAAAAAAGTCCCCGCAAGTAAGTACCTACCTAGAACACGCGTAATGTATATATATATACAATGTTCAAATAGAACACACTTAAAAACAAAAAAAAATAATTAATAAAAAAAATTGACAATTCTTTAAATTTTTCTAGTAAATTTTCAGTTCTATAAAGTTCCGTTCGAGTTCTGTAATTATTTCAGTTTTGTGATGTAACTGGTCTGTAATGATAAAACAATAGAATTTGAGTAGAACCATCACAGAACGTGAAAATTAACTTAAAAAAAGTTCAATTATTCTGTATCATCGAAACAACCATACCTTAGTATTTATTGCATTAAAACCTAATTCGTTGTGTAGGTACCCATTCAGGTAGGTACCTGCGCATTTCCTTAGATTCCGGCAATCTTAGCTTTTTTCATCATATTTGCAATACTACCGAAATAAGTAGGTACCTACCCCGAATGAAAAACGTGTTAATTTGAACTGGCCAGCAAATATTTAAACTTCCGATGGAATCTGTGAGCGCGTATTTTGATGATTTTTTTTCGGAAAATTTCGAATTTTGTCAGCATCTCCTGACGTATTTTATATGAGAATCATATGTTTTATTGGTGTTAAAAGCTGCGGAATCTATCCGGCTATCGTATTTTCAAAAAACATCTAGCCCGGAATCGGTTTTTCGGCGGTAATGTCGTTTTCCGAAAAACAACGACCGAAACCGCCGAGAGTTCCGTTTTGTTAGGCTAAAACTTTGACATTTGAGATCTGCGTCAACGGTCCTAGCATTTTCCTTTGTGAAATTAAGGGGTTTTTTCGTCATTTTTTTTTTTACCAACGCCATCTGTCGGCGGGAAATATGACCGAGCCGAATCGAGTGATTCGAGCAGAGCTTCTAGTTTTCGCCGCCGATTCGTATCGGAGAATAAACCCCTGTATATATTTTATTTTGTCATTAAAAATTTGCTTACAGTTTTCATTCCCAATTTGCTTCAACCGAAACTGAACCTTAAGGTGGGTGAAACGCAAAGGGCGTACTGGTCGTTTTTGCGCCGACAAAAAAGTGAGTGAGTTTTCCCAAAACTAAACATTAATATATATACTAGGTTTTGCCCGTTGCAGAAGCAACTGACGGGTTAAGACACTATGCGATTTGACGTGTGAACGTGGATGAAGCGAGGAGGAGTGTGTGTTAAATTAAATATATGAAGAAACCTGAGTTCACAGTGGCCTTGCAACGCATGCCGGGTACCCGTTGTATATAATGTTATGTAGTGCAGCGCTTGCATTAAAATGTAATTTCCCAGGAATTGGAATGGAACCATTACAGTTAAGTTGATCCCGAGGTTACAGTGACCTTGCAACGCATGCCGAGTAACCGTTGTATATCATGTTATATATTGCAGGCACTTGCTTTAAAATATTATTTCCCGGGAATTGGGATGGAACCATTACAGTTAAGTTGACCCCGAGGTTACAGTGACCTTGCAACGCATGCCGTGTACCCGTTGTATATTATGTTATAAATTGCAGGCGCTTGCATTAAAATTTTATTTCCCGGGAATCGGGATGAAACCATTACAGTAAAGTTGACCCCTAGGTTACAGTGACCTTGCAACGCATGCCGGGTACCCGTTGTATATAATGTTATATAGTGCAGGCGCTTGCATTATAATGTAGTTTCCGGGGACTTGGGATGGAACCATTACAGTTTAGTTGACCCTGAGGTTAAAGTGGCCTTGCAACGCATGCCGGGTACCCGTAGTATTTAATGTTACATAGTGCAGGCGCTTGTATTATAATGTAGTTTCCCAAGACTTCGGATGGAAACATTACAGTTTTATTGACCCCGAGGTTAAAGCGGCCTTGCAACGCATGCCGGGTACCCGTTGTATATAATTTTATAAAGTGCATAATTTTATAATGTTGTTTCCCGGGACTTGGTAGGGAACCATTACGGTTTAGTTGACCCCGAAGTTAAAGTGGCCTCGCAACGCATGCCGGGTACCCGCTGTATATAATTAATTTATTTACGCACAAATAGTCCATTAACAATAACAATAACAATCGGTTGCACGGTTTAGCAGTGCAAAATTTCATTATGCCGGAGCTCACTATTGTAGTTGTATTGTATTTCATTTTGCAAGTGTAAGTACTAAGTAGGTACTTTGTTGTAATATTTCACCAAAACGACGCCATTATGCTGTTGAGCATAAAATAATTTTCACTATAAATAAATTCATTCAATATCATGTTTTGATTTTAAAATGAAAAAAGTCCCTGCAAGTAAGTACCTACCTAGAACACGCGTAATTATTTTTTTTATTTAACAATGTCCAAATAGAACACACCTAAAAATAAAAAAAATAATTAATAAAAAAAAAATTGACAATTCTTAAAATTTTTCAAGTAAATTTTCAGTTCTAAAAAGTTCCGTTCGAGTTCTGTAATTATTTCAGTTTTGTGATGTAACTGGCCTATAATGATAAAAAACAGAATTTGAGTAGAACCAAAACAGAACGTGAAAATTAACTTAAAAAAGTTCAATTATTCAGTATCATCGAAATAACCTTACCTTAGTATTTATTGCATGAAAACCTAATTCGTTGTGTAGGTACCCATTCAGGTAGGTACCTGCGCATTTCCTTAGATTCCGGCAATCTTTGCTTTTTTCATCATATTTGCAATACTACCGAAATAAGTAGGTACCTACCCGGAATGAATAACGTGTTAATTTTAACTGGCCACCAATATTTAAACTTCCGATGGAATCTGTGAGCGCGTGTTTTGATGATTTTTTTTCGGAAAATTTCGAGTTTTGTCTGCATCTCCTGACGTATTTTATATGAGAATCGTATGTTTTATTGTTATCAAAAGTTGCGGAATCTTTCCGGCTTTCGTATTTTTTAAAAACATCTAGCCCGGAATCGTTTTTTTCGGCGGCAATGTCGTTTTCCGAAAAACAACGACCCAAACCGCCGAGAGTTCCGTTTTGTTAGGCTAAAAATTTGACATCTAAGATTTTGACCATAGACCTAGCATTTTCCTTTGAGGAAAATGCTAAGTCTTTTTTTGTCATTTTTTTTTTGAAACGCTATCTGTCGGCGGGAAATACAACCGAGCCGAATCGAGTGATTCGAGTAGAGCTTCTAGTTTTCGCCGCCGATTCGTATCGGAGAATAAATCCCTGTATATATTTCATTTTGTCGAAAAAAAAGTGCTTACAGTTTTCATTCGGAATTTGCTTCAACCGAAAGTGAACCTTGAGGTGGGTGAAACGCAAAGGGCGTACTGGTCGTTTTTGCGTCGACGAAAAAGTGAGCTTTTCCCGACCTACCCCAAAACCAAGCATTAATATATATATAGGTTTTGCCCGTTGCAGAAGCAACTAACGGGTTAAAAATTATGCGATTTGCGTGTGAACGTGGATGAAGCGAGGAGGAGTGTGTGTTAAATTAAATATATGAAGAAACCTGAGGTTACAGTGACCTTGCAACGCATGCCGGGTACCCGTTGTATATAATGTTATATAGTGCAGCGCTTGCATTAAAATGTAATTTCCCAGGAATTGGAATGGAACCATTACAGTTAAGTTGACCCCGAGGTTACAGTGATGTTGCAACGCATGCCGGGTACCCTTTGTATATAATGTTATAATATAAAGCAGGTGTTTGCAAGGCGCCTGAATTATAATGTAGTTTCCCGGAACTTGGAATGAAACCATTACAGTTAAGTTGACTTCGAGGTTACAGTGATCTTGCAACGCATGCCGGGTACCCTTTGTATATAATGTTATAATATAAAGCAGGCGTTTGCAAGGCGCTTGCATTATAATGTAGTTTCCCGGAACTTGGAATGGAACCATTAAAGTTAAGTTGACTTCGAGGTTACAGTGATCTTGCAACGCATGCCGGGTACCCTTTGTATATAATGTTATAATATAAAGCAGGCGTTTGCAAGGCGCTTGCATTATAATGTAGTTTCCCGGAACTTGGAATGGAACCATTACAGTTAAGTTGACTTAGAGGTTACAGTGATCTTGCAACGCATGCCGGGTACCCTTTGTATATAATGTTATAATATAAAGCAGGCGTTTGCAAGGCGCTTGCATTATAATGTAGTTTCCCGGAACTTGGAATGGAACCATTATTGTTAAGTTGACTTCGAGGTTACAGTGATCTTGCAACGCATGCCGGGTACCCTTTGTATATAATGTTATAATATAAAGCAGGCGTTTGCAAGGCGCTTGCATTATAATGTAGTTTCCCGGAACTTGGAATGGAACCATTATTGTTAAGTTGACTTCGAGGTTACAGTGATCTTGCAACGCATGCCGGGTACCCTTTGTATATAATGTTATAATATAAAGCAGGCGTTTGCAAGGCGCTTGCATTATAATGTAGTTTCCCGGAACTTGGAATGGAACCATTACAGTTAAATTGACCCCGAGATTACAGTGATGTTGCAACGCATGCCGGGTATCCGTTGTATATGATGCTATAATACCGTGCATGCATTTGCAAGGCGCTTCAATTATAATGTAGTTTCCCGGAACTTGGAATGGAACCATTACAGGTAAGTTGACCCCGAGGTTACAGTGATGTTGCAACGCATGCCGGGTACCAGTTGTATATAATGTTATGTAGAAATACAAACCCCCAAACTTAACCTTTTTTGGATAACCAACACCTCTGCCATAGGTCGCCTCAAGTGGTTCGCTACGTTTGGTGATTTAGTAGGGGTGCCCGGGTTCATGGGGTGAGGTCTGTCTAGGTCTTGGAGGCGGATGCCCAGGACACACTGAACCCCAGATTCCTACCCACTCCTTAAACCCTTTTCCTTCCCAGAACTCTCATCTCCTTCCTTTCCTAAAAAAAATCCTCCACACAGCATCCCCAAAGATGACATAGGACCTGAGGGAAATTATTTTCCCCACGGCCAAAAAAAAAAAATTAAATGCATATAAATTCACCTTTTCCAAAAAGCCAGAAATAATTGAAAAAAAAACATGTTCTTAATATATTTTCCCTTGCTTAGTTCTGCACTCCTGGTATTTATCCTTTTAAAATTTTGTTTTATTCGAGTAAAAAAAAGAACAGAAAAAATATTCTTTCAAAGCGTACTCTACTCCCTCCCCCCCCTTCCTCCATCACGCAAAACCCCCTCCCGGGTTCCCCTCCCCCTTCCCAGTTTACCCTCCCCCCACCCTGGTTTTCCTCCCCCCCTCCCTGATTTTCCTCCCCCCCTCCCGCGCGTCATTAATTCCTTCCCGGTACATTTAGTTTTCAAACAGCTCGCGTGCCGCCTATTGAAATATTTTTACGGAAATTTCGTAAAGCCAAAGCTCACCAGCCAATAAACAAACATAACAAAAAAAGAATTATTCAATTTGGTGTAGTCTTTCGGAAGTTATACGCGTACATACATTTCGACGATTCATTTGTATGCAAATTTGATAATGCCAGAGCTCACCAGTAGTTTTATACAAAATTTTGTCTTAACAGTGTCGAAGACAACAAAAAAAGAATTATTCAATTTGGTGCAGTCTTTCGGAAGTTATGCGCGTACATTCATTTCCGCGATTCATTTGTATGCAAATTTCATGATGCCAGAGCTCACCAGTAATTTTATACAAACTCTGTCCTAACAATAAGGAACGCAACAAAAAAAGAATTATTCAATTACGTGCAGTCGTTCTGAAGTTATGAGCGTACTTACATTTCGGCGAATCATTTTTAAACAAATTTCGTTATGCCAGAGCTCACCAGTAATTTTATTCAGATCTTGCCCTAATAATAACAATTACAACAAAGAAAGAATTATTCAATTTGGTGCATTCGCTCGGAAGCTATGCGCATATATAGATTTCGGCGATTCATTTTAAACAAATTTTATAATTCCAGACCTTGCCCGAACAATAACGAAACCAACTCAAAAAGAATTTTTCAATTTGGTCCAGTCGTTCGTGAGCTATAATTTATAGACGATACCCGTGGATAATTTATCCGTTTATGTAATTTTCAGGGTACCTACCTATTCATATTCTAAAACATATAATATTCTAAAACAATATTTTATTTAAATGGCAAGACAACCGTTAAACTTTGTCGTAACCACCTCAAGCAAAGCCTGAAAATCGAACACCTGCTTCGGTTTTAGAACATTTCCCATACAAATAACGTCAGCTATCGGTGTCCTGGCCCGGCTAAAAACTTCAGGTGGTTTTGCATATCGATCCATGTTCAGTATTGCAAGGTTTGAGAAAATTAAATAAATATATCAAATATCTACCAATTTTACAGGCTGAAAACAATGTGCATTTTCGATGTTATTGGATTTTTCGCAAATGTCAAATATAATTTCAAAGTTTGACGCGATATTGCGAAACATTTTGAATGGGAAGCTACACATGTTTTTATATTTAAAGTTTCTAAAACTTGTATATTTTATGATTATTTGAAAATATCTCTTGCAAAATGTTTTTTTTCGCGACAATCTACGACCTCGCAAAGGGCCTTTAAAATGTCAATTTTTCCAAGCTCTTTTCGGGAAAGCCGTTTAATTGATTCGAATAAATTTCTCCTAAATACCTGTATAAAGGAAAATTTGTGTGGAAATTAACGGGTTTTTTTGTCATTTTTTTTTTTCAAACGCCATCTGTCGGCGGGAAATACAACCGAGCCGAATCGAGTGATTCGAGTAGAGCTTCTAGTCTTCGCCGCCGATTCGTATAGGAGAATAAATCCCTGTATATATTTCATTTTGTCGGAAAAAAATTACCCCCAGTTTTCATTCGGAATTTGCTTCAACCGAAAGTGAACCTTGAGGTGGGTGAAACGTAAAGGGCGTACTGGTCGTTTTTGCGTCAACCAAAAAGTGACCTTTTCCTGACCTATCCCAAAACCAAACAATACTATATAACTAGGTTTTGCCCGTTGCAGAAGCAACTAACGGGTTAAAAATTATGCGATTTGCGTGTGAACGTGGATGAAGCGAGGAGAAGTGTGTGTTAAATTAAATATATGAAGAAACCTGAGGTTACAGTGACCTTGCAACGCATGCCGGATACCCGTTGTATATAATGTTATATAGTGCAGCGCTTGCATTAAAATGTAATTTCCCAGGAATCGGAATGGAACCATTACAGTTAAGTTGACGCCGAGGTTACAGTGATGTTGCAACGCATGCCGGGTACCCTTTGTATATAATGTTATAATATAAAGCAGGCGTTTGCAAGGCGCCTGAATTATAATGTAGTTTCCCGGAACTTGGAATGAAACCATTACAGTTTAGTTGACTTCGAGGCTACAGTGATCTTGCAACGCATGCCGTGTACCCTTTGTATATAATGTTATAATATAAAACAGGCGTTTGCAAGGCGCTTGCATTATAATGTAGTTTCCCGGAACTTGGAATGGAACCATTACAGTTAAATTGACCCCGAGATTACAGTGATGTTGCAACGCATGCCGGGTATCCGTTGTATATGATGCTATAATACAGTGCATGCATTTATTTATTTATTTATTTATTTATTTATTTATTTAATACAAACGGCATAAGTATGCCATAAACACTAATTACATGTCACAAATTCATATTCAAAATATCAGTAATGATAAAACAGTGTATGTATAACAGTTAGTTGTGACGATACATTGGGAAGTGACAACAGAGATACCATTACATGCAAAAATCTATAACACAAATAAAATTAGTAGTGATTTAAAAAATATGATAGCATAGCCTTCTTGTACCCTTGTTCCGTGCAGTTAAATAGATCTATCACATCTGCATATCTATTAGTAACTTCATGTAACCTAGGTAAAAGTGAGTGTTTCGTATACTCAGTCCGATTATTGTTACATTTAAAAAGGATTTTAGAACGAGTGGTTCTCGTGGGAATATGAAATTCAATGAGCTTATTTAAATCAGGACTGTCTATGCTACCATTTACAATTTTGAACATAAATATTAAGTCGGATATAATTCTTCGATCTGAGAGTCTTAATAAATTTAATTCTTTCATCAAGTAATTATAATTTATGTTTTCAATGGGAATACCGAGGTTAAAATTAATGTGTCTTAAGAATTTGTGTTGAATTTTTTCGATTGAATCTGAATGTATTTTAAAATGGGGGGACCAGATCGAGGAGTTATATTCGACTTGACTACGTACTAAGGATGTATACAAAATTTTTAAAGTTGAAATATTCCTGAAACCTCTGGAATTTCTAAGAACGAAGCCAAGCATTTTGATACCTTTATTATAGATTGAGTTTATATGGGATATAAAGTTTAATTTAGAGTCAAAAGTTATGCCCAGGTCATTAATTTCTTCGACAGAGGTAAGGGTAGAGTTGTTAAGTTCATATGGATGAATAATTGGTTGACTTATTCTGTAAAAACTTATTGAATAACACTTATTTATGTTCAGATAAAGTTTGTTAAGAGAACACCAACTAATTAATTTGTTTAAATTATTTTGTAGACAGGCACAATCTTCAGCGGTTTTGATGATTTTAAATATTTTTAAATCATCTGCAAAAAGCAATACATTTACATCTTTATCAAATATGTCAACAATATCATTTATGAACAGTAAAAACAAAATTGGGCCTAAATGGGACCCTTGAGGTACACCACTGGTAGCTTTAAATTGATTGGAATAGAACAAATTAATTTTTACAAGTAGAACTCTATCAGATAGATAGCTCGCAAACCAGTCTAAAAGTTTTCCGTCAATACCGAGCTTATGTAGTTTAACCAGTAGAATTTTATGGCACACTTTGTCAAAGGCCTTGATAAAATCTGTATAAATGGAATCGACTTGAGTTCTGTTAGCTAATGCATTTGATATAAAGTTTTCATATAATGAGAGATTTGTCAGAGTTGACCTGCCTGACAAAAATCCATGTTGATTTGGAACAATGAGATTGTTAATATATGGGGAAATTTTATCAAGAAGTAATTTTTCAAAAAGTTTCGGAATTATAGATAGCTTACAAATAGGTCTATAGTTAGTGACATCACTTTTATTACCCTTTTTTAATATAGGCGTTAAATAACAACGTTTCCAAATGTCCGGGAAGCAACCTGTGTCAAGCGATTGATTAAACAATAGACAAATCGGCTCAGCCAGTGAAGCAATGCAATTAATGAGAATATTGGGGTGCACGTTATCAGGTCCGGCCTTTTTGTTTTTGTCCAGAGATTTAATTTTAGATTTAACGTCGCTTATATTGATGTGTACAGGAGGGATATGTATGCTCTCAATAATGGAAGGTGGTGGTATGTAATTGTCTGGGATATCTTCGTCATATACACTTTTGAAGTAATCAGCAAAATAGTTAACCTTTACTTTCATATCAGTGCTACTCTTATCTTTGAAGTGCATTGCAAGGCGCTTCAATTATAATGTAGTTTCCCGGAACTTGGAATGGAACCATTACAGGTAAGTTGACCCCGAGGTTACAGTGATGTTGCAACGCATGCCGGGTACCCTTTGTATATAATGTTATAATATAAAGCAGGCGTTTGCAAGGCGCTTGCATTATAATGTAGTTTCCCGGAACTTGGAATGGAACCATTACAGTTAAGTTGACTTCGAGGTTACAGTGATCTTGCAACGCATGCCGGGTACCCTTTGTATATGTATAATGTTATAATATAAAGCAGGCGTTTGCAAGGCGCTTGCATTATAATGTAGTTTCCCGGAACTTGGAATGGAACCATTATAGTTAAGTTGACTTCGAGGTTACAGTGATCTTGCAACGCATGCCGGGTACCCTTTGTATATAATGTTATAATATAAAGCAGGCGTTTGCAAGGCGCTTGCATTATAATGTAGTTTCCCGGAACTTGGAATGGAACCATTACAGTTAAGTTGACTTCGAGGTTACAGTGATCTTGCAACGCATGCCGGGTACCCTTTGTATATAATGTTATAATATAAAGCAGGCGTTTGCAAGGCGCTTGCATTATAATGTAGTTTCCCGGAACTTGGAATGGAACCATTACAGGTAAGTTGACCCCGAGGTTACAGTGATGTTGCAACGCATGCCGGGTACCCGTTGTATATAATGTTATGTAGAAATACAAACCCCCAAAGTTAACCTTTTTTGGATAACCAACACCTCTGCCATAGGTCACCTCAAGTGGTTCGCTACGTTTGGTGATTTAGTAGGGGTGACCGGGTTCATGGGGTGAGGTCTGTCTAGGTCTTAGAGGCGGATGCCCAGGACACACTGAACCCCAGATTCCTACCCACTCCTTAAACCCTTTTCCTTCCCAGAACTCTCATCTCCTTCCTTTCCTAAAAAAAATCCTCCACACAGCATCCCCAAAGATGACATAGGACCTGAGGGAAATTATTTTCCCCACGGCCTCACGTAAAAAAAAAATAATTAAATGCATATAAATTCACCTTTTCCAAAAAGCCTGAAATAATTGAAAAAAAACATGTTCTTAATATATTTTCCCTTGCTTAGTTCTGCACTCCTGGTATTTATCCTTTTAAAATTTTGTTTTATTCGAGTAAAAAAAAGAACAGAAAAAATATTCTTTCAAAGCGTACTCTACTCCCTCCCCCCCCTTCCTCCATCACGCAAAACCCCCTCCCGGGTTCCCCTCCCCCTTCCCAGTTTACCCTCCCCCCACCCTGGTTTTCCTCCCCCCTCCCTGGTTTTCCTCCCCCCCTTCCACGCGTCATTAATTCCTTCCCGGTATATTTAGTTTTCAAACAGCTCGCGTGCCGCCTATTGAAATATTTTTACAGAAATTTCGTAATGCCAAAGCTCACCAGCCAATAAACAAACATAACAAAAAAAGAATTATTCAATTTGGTGTAGTCTTTCGGAAGTTATACGCGTACATACATTTCGACGATTCATTTTTATGCAAATTTGATAATGCCAGAGCTCACCAGTAGTTTTATACAAAATTTTGTCTTAACAGGGTCGAAGACAACAAAAAAAGAATTATTCAATTTGGTGCAGTCTTTCGGAAGTTATGCGCGTACATTCATTTCCGCGATTCATTTGTATGCAAATTTCATGATGCCAGAGCTCACCAGTAGTTTTATACAAACTTTGTCCTAGCAATAAGGAACGCAACAAAAAAAGAATTATTCAATTACGTGCAGTCGTTCTGAAGTTATGAGCGTACTTACATTTCGGCGAATCATTTTTAAACAAATTTCGTTATGCCAGAGCTCACCAGTAATTTTATTCAGATCTTGCCCTAATAATAACAATTACAACAAAGAAAGAAATATTCAATTTGGTGCATTCGCTCGGAAGCTATGCGCATATATAGATTTCGGCGATTCATTTTAAACAAATTTTATAATTCCAGACCTTGCCCGAACAATAACGAAACCAACTCAAAAAGAATTTTTCAATTTGGTCCAGTCGTTCGTGAGCTATAATTTATAGACGATACCCGTGGATAATTTATCCGTTTATGTAATTTTCAGGGTACCTACCTAGTTCATCAAAATATTCTAAAACAATATTTTATTTAAATGGCAAGACAACCGTTAAACTTTGTCGTAACCACCTCAAGCAAAGCCTGAAAATCGAACACCTGCTTCGGTTTTAGAACATTTCCCATACAAATAACGTCAGCTATCGGTGTCCTGGCCCGGCTAAAAACTTCAGGTGGTTTTGCATATCGATCCATGTTCAGTATTGCAAGGTTTGAGAAAATTAAATAAATATATCAAATATCTACCGATTTTACAGGCTGAAAACAATGTGCATTTTCGATGTTATTGGATTTTTCGCAAATGTCAAATATAATTTCAAAGTTTGACGCGATATTGCGAAACATTTTGAATGGGAAGCTACACATGTTTTTATATTTAAAGTTTCTAAAACTTGTATATTTTATGATTATTTGAAAATATCTCTTGCAAAATGTTTTTTTTCGCGACAATCTACGACCTCGCAAAGGGCCTTTAAAATGTCAATTTTTCAAGCTCTTTTCGGGAACGCCGTTTAATTGATTCGAATAAATTTCTCCTAAATACCTGTATAAAGGAAAATTTGTGTGGAAATTAACGGGTTTTTTCGTCATTTTTTTTTTTCAAACGCCATCTGTCGGCGGGAAATACAACCGAGCCGAATCGAGTGATTCGAGTAGAGCTTCTAGTTTTCGCCGCCGATTCGTATCGGAGAATAAATCCCTGTATATATTTCATTTTGTCGAAAAAAATTGACTTACAGTTTTCATTCGGAATTTGCTTCAACCGAAAGTGAACCTTGAGGTGGGTGAAACGCAAAGGGCGTACTGGTCGTTTTTGCGTCGACGAAAAAGTGAGCTTTTCCCGACCTACCCCAAAACCAAGCATTAATATATAATTAATATATATATATATAATAAAATAATAATAATATATATATATTGTTTTATATGGCCATAATATTTTTTCTAAGATTGGCAGCATTGATTGATTGTCTATGAAATGTAATACAAAAATTATGAAAATAAAAATGGCATAGCGAAGTCCGTAAACTGCGCAAGTGAAATAATTTTAACAAAATTAAAATGTAACATGCATATTTTTTGCATATTTTTTCGTTTCCACCGACATAAATATTCACTTTTCATGATAATAAAGCTAAATCTAACTGTTTGAATAAGAAATATTGCATATTAACCAGTAAGCGAAGTAAGACATCAATAATCATCATCTTTTTACATAACTTATTTAGTAAAAAACGTTATTGTCATTTTTCTGTTTGGTGATTTTTTTTTTTCAATTAAAAACAAACAAAAAAATTTCTATCACATGTCACCATGTTAAGCGTGGTGATGAGATCACGTGTAATGCGCTCTCTCTCCTCTGTTACCGTGTCAAAGCGAGACGGAGAGCGTATCACTTGACCCTTGCTGGCTGCACCCAACTGCTCAGTTGCAACGTGTGATGGAAAAATATATGTTTTGTTTTTAATTGAAAAAAAATGTCATCAGACGACAACAAAATGATGCAAAATTTTTTACTCCAAATATGCTCAAGGATTGCTAGTTAAAACCTTCAGACACATGCTGTTACACCTTGTATAACATTGGTAAATCCACAGTATCCGATTTGAAAGGTAAAAAGAATGACTACTCAACATTTATATGCTTGGTAACTCTAAATGACCAGCTCAGGTAACTTTAAATCAGGTACAGGGGCTCCATCGAAGCCAGAGTCAAGTTAGCCTCTCAGAAGCCATGCATATTGTACAGGGCCCGCAGATACGTTAATAGTACACAACTGCTGACCCTGTACAAATCGCAAGTGCGCTCATCTGTTGAATTTTGCAGCCACATCTGGTCTGGAGCCCCAAAATACCTGAGAAAAACCCTTGAATCTGTGCATAAACGGGTGGTCCGTTTGATAGATTCCCCTATCTTAACAAGCGAATTGCAATCTTTAGAGCACATGCGTCAGGTAGGTATGCTAGCCTTGTTCTACCGTTATTACAATAGAAGATGCTCCGAGGAATTAGCATCATTGATCCCTTTGGCACTGGTGCATAGTCAAACGCACGCCAAACATAGGTATACAGTTGACGTTTATCACATGAGGACGGGTCGTTTCTACGACTCGTTCTTGAGTTTAACAGCTTGGCTGTGGAATGATTGGCGACCGGTCTCTTCAAGACCCATGTTCACTCCTTCCTCTCTTCAAAAAGACTCCCCATACAGTATCTTCACAGATGACAAAAGCCCTGAGAGAAATTATTTTCCTTGGAGCCTCCCGTGTGGAGTTCAGTAAAAAAAAAAATTATGTTAAAAGGTTACAGGAAACGTCAAAATGTTCTGAAAATCCAGATGTTTCTTAATGTTTCCGAAATAATCTGAAAATTTGTTAAAACAAACAAGCTGGGTTTTTAACTTTTTGGAATGTAGAGACTGTTCGCGCATAATAATATGGGATTGTTTGGGTATTGCATTCGCACACTTGGTGGGTAGCATATGTCAAAATCCTGAAGTTATCCCACCTACCTAATCTTTCCATCCTAAATGTCACCATGAAAAATTGTTGCAAGAAAAAGTACTCAACTTTGGAGAGGTGACAGTATGCTTTTCTGCTCAGTGCAGTGCAGTGCTCGATTAACATCGCAGACAGGGCGCATGTATCATAACCTCTTGCTATATTAAATTTAAACATTGTGAAGTGTACATCACAAACTGGAGTTCAGTGGGGCCCCATCTGCAATGGTGAGTCCTATTTTCCTTTTTCCAATCTGGGCTTATCTAATTTTCCAAAAGCCCAGATCTGAACTATCGACTGACTATCCATCAGGTTTTGCCAGTGTATGCTATTTAATCGTCCCATATAACTTAGCGATCACGTAGTTTCGGGACTGGGCCTTCGAGGGTTGCATAGGCTTTGCTCTGCAGCATTTAACGCCAATTTACAGTGGAGTCGCAGTTTCGCGACACCAGAGACTATACTGTACATACATTATTAATAAATTGCACGGGAGGAATGCAGATCCTGCCAATGTTTGTTTTTTGCCAAAAACCATGTTTTCAGCGCGTTTTAAGTTGGGCACTTTAATTTGGAAGGTGAAAAAAAGTGCGGAAAGCAATAGAATTTTTTTTTGAATAATTTTAATTTTCAATTGCGAAATTTCACTTCGCGAACTGATACTACGACAGCCCGCCCGCTGCCGCCCGCCATTTTGTCACTGTTATGTTGGTATCCCTGACCTGATACAAACAAGAGCCTAGATACGATTATAGCCGACTTCGTGGGATACATGGTGCGTAATTATGAAATTTGTCTAGCGGGCTTGTGTATGTTATCTTTACTTTAAAAAACAGCCTACATTTTTAAATGGTTTGTCTAACGGGATTGTGTATGTTATCTTTACTTTAAAAAACAGCCTACGTTTTTGAATGGTTTATCTGGCAAAGCAGGGTTTGTGTAGCGGACTTGTGTATATTATCTTTATTTTAAAAAACATCCCAGGATTTGAATGGTTTGTCTCCATTCCAGTGCCTGATTAGAGGTTCGTTTACATTATATTATTAATTCTGTTTTTCATAATTACGTGCCTTATTATGTATCCCACGAAGTCGGCTACAATCGTATCTAGCTCTTGTTTGTATCAGGTCTGGGATACTAATATAACAGTGACAAAATAGCGTAGTATCGGTTTGCGAAGTGAAATTTTATTTATACTTTGAACGGCTGTATCTCCCTCAATTTTGCCGTGCGCGCCTTAATTTTTTTTTATTCAGCTTCTCCACACTTTTCTCATCTAGAAAGTGCCTTTTTATTAAATTTCCAGTCTTTGGCAAGATCTGCATTTCACCCAGTTGCACTTATTATACTGAAGGGCTTGTATTGAGTACTAATTAGAATATTGGAAATAAACTCTAATTTGTATGCTTTTCCCATAATATTATCTATTGTTATGCAGTTGGATAATACTTTAAAAACATACAAATCTGATTTTACCTTCATATCCTAACTTTCAAACTTAATTATCTTAAAACAGTGTTTTAGAGTTGGTGACTTTTAACTTTTGACTAACGGGGACGAAATCTTCTATTAAATATAACAATGAAATGTACTCACGTTTATCTTCCACTCCATCTTTGACGAATAAATTACCGAGGCCAAAAAATTTACATTTCATTTTGACAAACACTACTACACCGAGAGTTGATCACAAAATACCTGCAAAATATATTTATGAGTTAGAACACTTTCCAAGATAAGAGAAATAATGTATTCTCATTAGAACAAACAAGAACTTTTACGTATTTTAAACAATTGTATTGTTTATTCTAATGACTTATAAAATCTTGTATTATGTAAACTTCCTTATCTTCTGAGGTGTAATTAATTTACGATCTGATAATGAAGAAAGAAAGACAGATGAAAGGCAGCTTCAGGTGTAGGCATTCGTCATTTTTCATTCAACCAAATGTAAGTATATCAGCCGAGCTATTCTCTATTCTTTATGGGATCGAGATAGATATCGGACGAGATCTCTTGCATACTTGCAGGAATGTGTGTTTAAAATGACCTAACTAACATATGTGACAGCTCACAGCTGAAATTCTCACATCGGCCTGTAGAAAAAACAAATAACATCCATTGAAAATCACACAAATCTGACAGAAGATCTCGCGCAATATCGATCTCGTTCCCACAAAAAATAGAGAATATATCGGCAGATTTGGTTACCAAAATACACGTAAGAAGCATCAATTTTAATATACCCCTACTGCCAAGAGATAGATCCCCAAACAATTCTTTATAATATGCTACATACTGAAAATCTTTGAGACTGGAAAAAAGGACTCATTTAAATGTAAAGCTCTAATTAATAAAAAATTTATTTATTAATTAATTATTAAGTTTTGAAGTTTTTTTTATTCTGAAGTTCTGGAAAGGAAAAGGGTATGAGGGGTGGGTAGGAATCTGGGGATCAGTGTGTCCAGGAGTGACGGCTGTATGAATCCATCCCTCCCACTGCAGTTCAAGGCGAAGTTCTGAGAGAGTACGGCTGGAGAAGTCAGAGGGACTCCCTCAACCATTCTCTCCCGATCTGGCCTGCCACGCAGCTGGTGGGCAGACGCATCTGCCGCCAGGACCCGGACAAACCTCACCCCATGAACCCGGGCACCCCTGCTAAGTCACCAAACGTAGCGAACCACTTGGGATGACCTACGGCAGAGGTGTTGGTTATCCAATAAATGGTTCCCGGGGTGGCGGTACCCATACCCGCCTCCCAAATTAGTTTGGAAGAAGAAGAATTAGTTAAGAATTATTAGAAGCCTTAACCATTGGATCCTGAGTCAAGCATCTTACCTCTTTGCTCTGGTTGTAATAATTTGGAATTTATAAATGTAGTAGCTAGTATAGTACCCAGCATACGTTGTAATGCCACTTAAAGAAAGAAAGTGTTCGTCCCCTGCTTCTTTTCACATGTGTCTCCGTTCTCGCCCCTGTCCCCGTCCCACATTCCCACTTGACCCCTCCTTCTTTGCTCCCCTCCCCCCCCTCTAGATTTACCTGCCTCTCCCTCCTTCCCTTCCTGCCGCTAAACTATATGAAAAACTAATGTAAAATTTCATAATGCGCAGAGCTCATCATTATAAAATAGAAACCTTCGCGGGCATTCGCACAACTACTCACCAAAGTTTCACCCCAATTGGACTAAGCACTTGTCCGCAGCATCCTGGAATATAGCTCCATTATTTGGGCCCCTTCTGAACAAAACGATATCCTAGAAATAGAAAAAGTGCAAAAAACATTTATGCGTTACCTGTATATGAGGGAATATACATACTACCCATTCCTGTATCCATCATTGTTCTTAACAGGAATACTCAATTTTAACACCCTAGAAGCCCACCGAAAAATATTTTTAGGCAAACATTTTTTTAACTTAATCTCCGGTATCATACTAAATCCGCCAATATTGATAGAGATCAACTTATATATCCCTAACGCGTATACTCGTGGGAGATCCCATGCCCTTTTTTATGCTCCGAAAGCGAGAACTTCTGCCTATCAGAATGCACCATTAAGCAGAGCGACTCAACTGCTTAACGACTGTGGATTGCGCATCGACATCTTCAATGTCACCTACAGAGAATTCAGTAACTATCTCTTGACATATGTCACAACATAGATAAACTGCCCCCATGCACTTTTAAAAAAAAAAAATTGTAATCTTCTCCATAATTTTTTACCTGAATAAAATAAATAAATACATAATGGTATAGGAACTAATAAAGGACAAACAAGGAAACATTCATTTTTATATATATATAATATAATAATGACGACCTCCGTAGTCCAGTGGGTAAGACTCTTGACTCACAAACCGGAGGTCGCGGGTTCGAACCCGGCATGCGCAAATAAATTTTATCTGATTAATTTGTGTTATTTCACAATTAATTCATTCAAAAATAATATATAGTATATTTGCGGCAAGTTCCAGAGTGGAAGATACTATCAGTATCGCCCTGGTGTAAGACCACCATTCAGAATTGAAACGTTGCTTGAAAATGGCTTTAGCCGTGTTTAGTGACCAGATCTGAATAGCCAGGTACTTCCCAACCTTCCTCTTCCCCACCTCCTTCCCCTCCCCATTACCTTCAGCCTCACAACATACCCCAGTTGGGGATGCCATAGTCTTACTGGCTCCAGACGGGAGCAGTTGAGATTCTTGTGAGGTATTCACTGTAAAAAAAAAAAAAAAAATATACCTACATATATGGATAATACAATATTATGAAATATTATATATACTATTTTGAATAAATGTTTTCTATACCTGAGAAAGGTGACCTTTTATGAATGATGCACAATCTGACGATGAGAGAGTATAGTGATAAAATAAAACAAGAACAACTCGTCGGAGAATACATAATAAAGATCACAAAACTTAGAGGAGTCAATTGAATATTGACAAGCATGGTTTGCCGCGGCTGCTATTGACCCAAATTATAATGTATAATTCATCTGTGGTTTTTTCCTCTCTTTTTATCTCTCCGTAACACTTGTTGACAGGTTTTATTATATTGCTGCGTGTAAAATGTTACTTTGCAGTAAATTTAATTCCACAAATTCTCTTCCTATTTATTGCACACAAATCTTGGAGCACTCAGTATCTATTTGTAAATAATAAAATTAGATAGAGCCTAAGAATTTATAACAATTTCTAAATTCTACATTGGGGTGATTTCTCACAAAAACGACACTTTACAAACCATCCAATTATTGTTATTATATTAACCCCTCAGGCCTTGGGCCTCTTTTGTCGGAAGGTCAAAATGTTTCCGCTTCGCAATAAAATTCAAATAAGTGGAATATTTCTGAATGCATCTGAAAATTAAAAACTGTTTTTGAAAGGTGATGAAATAAATATCATTTGATTCGTTTTAACTTTTTAATTTTTTTGATTGGAAATTAACATAATTTTTTAAATGTAAAAATTTTTGATGTAAACATAAAAAAGTTTTAAAAATGGCTAACGATAGGTTTTTTCTAACTAGAATTACTAATGATGAAAAAAATTAAAACACACATTTTATTAGGCAAATTTATTATAAATGTTATTGTCAACTCACTTTTTTGTCTTATCATGTAAAGTTTCATAATTATTTTTCAAATTGCGGTCGGAAACTTTGGTTTCATAAAGGTGTAAATTATAATTTATATAAAGCGTCGTGTTTTCTCTTTTTTAACACTGTTTATATCTTTTTTAAACCCTTGACTCTGTGCAGAAACGGGCGGTCCGTTTAATAGATTCTCCCATCTTAACAGACGGACTGCAATCTTTAGAGCATAGGCGTCAGGAGGGAATGCTGTCCTTGTTCTACCGGTATTACAATGGAAGATGCTCCGAGAAACTAGCGTCATTGATCTCCTCGGCACCGGTGCATAGTCGGGAAACACGTGCCCAACATTTGTACACGGTTGACATTAGTCACATGAGAACGGGTCGTTTCTATGACTCATTCTTAAGTTCAACGGTCCGGTTGTGGAACAATTTGCCGGCCTCTGTGTTTCCTCCCTCCTATAATTTCCTCCTATAACTCCTTCCTTTCCTCAAAAAGACCCTCCACACAGCATCATCAAAGATGACATAGGCCCTGAGGGAAATTATTTTCCTCAGGGCCTCCTGTGTGGAGTTAATGTAAAAAAAATATTTATACCATACTTCTAACCATGATAGTAAGGGAGACACAACGATTTCTATGATACCTATTTGAGTTGTTCCGAAAACCGAACCAGACATCAGAGTTGCATGGATGAATAATAAACTATTTTATTTCAAGAAACTTTAATTGAGTATTCTTCACAAAAATATATCTTACAATATAAACATTTTAAATTACATAAATTACAATATTATTGTACATTAGACTTTAAAAATTTTAACATGTAAAACTTTACTAACAACCGTAATATCATTTGTTTATTACATTAGACTTATTATTTAATCGTTGTTCATTGTTAATATGATTTACCTAGATAGACGCAGCCTTTTCAATAGATGCAATGCCATTTGCTATGTTTGATAATTCTTTCACAAAGAAAATATGAACTGACATAATATTGGTTCATAATACAACAAATAGAAGCATGACCATTGGAGATGCGCTTAGCACGGAGTATCTGCGTAGAAAAGTCACAGATAAGGGGACTTGGACATGTTCTTAGAAACCCAGAAGACTGACTTTACACTGATGGCAATTACAAGACGTCCAATTGGCAGCCCCAGACAACGTTGCGGATACAACTCTAGAGGCTTTGCGAGGAGATGGGCCTACTATGAGAAGCGCAGGACAGGTGCCTGGAGCCTTGCCAATCCGATGAATCTCCGACCTGGATAGGATGTTGAATAACATCATTGGTGAACCAATATGTTTTTATTTGCTTACGTGGGACGGTTTATTCGCAGTGTTGACTTTAACTGAATACAAGCAGTCTTTGATCAATTTAACTCGTTTGCCCGTCTTTGATGCCGCTCGATGTATCACCATATGGTGCGATTCCTATAGGAGTATCGGTACTGAAAGGATTAAAAATTTGAAAGCACCAATCACTGTGGCTTCTGCTGTTCAACTGAAAGCACCAAAAAACGTATTTTGAATATTGGCTTACAAACGGTATTGCACTTATAGACAATATATTATAACCTGTGCTAAACTTTTGTCAAATTTTTACTTCTTTGTTTCCTAGTGTTTTGTAAAGCTGTATTGGATCTCGATAGGTTTTGTTCCGTTTCACATGGCAAGGCCAGAATTCAAACTTATTAGAATTCGCATATTGGGTGCTTACACTAGCTGGCAACTACTCGCTGACAGCCGTTACCAAGGAGCTGAAAAGTGTTTTGACAGTACACATTTTAACGCTTTTGTCTTCGTTTTATCGTATTTTAACGTAGCAATAAAATCGACTCAAAACCTGAAAATACCGCCGTTACCAAGTCTAAATCGTGATAAGTATTCATCTTGTAATTGCCTGTGGTTCATCAATCAACTACGAGGGATCTTAATCCAGCCAAGACCATCATCCTGCCGTAAGTACCCATATGGGAATGCCTTAGCTATTTCGATTCCGGAAAACATACTAAATCGAGATTCCACAGGCATAGCTTGCATAGAGTGGACATTTTGCTCCACCCTAACCCATGTAATCTTGCAACACCTAGTTTGGTGCACATTTAGAAATGTCAAAGAGAAAAGTTTCTATTGTCGAGATAAAAATCGAAGAAAAAGTATAAAAATAATGTAAACCAGAAGAATTCTCGTATGGTTAAACCGGCCTTTAAACGGGCTTAGACGGCTTAGCTAAACCAATGTTGAACAGGTGCACAAGAATTTAATAAGTGAGACGGTTAGAGTTTAACTCGCGAATGTGTACAAATATGGCCGCATCTATCAGGTTAACAATTTTCTAAAAAATGAGAGTAAATCATATAATGGCAGTTAGAAATGGTATAGGTACCATCAAATAAAATTATTCACATTGAAATTTACTATTATGGCTCCATTTAACTCTATCAGTGAATTATGATCAATAAACGATTTGCATTTATTACTTTGTCATTTTTAAATCATCAACCATAAAAAAATATAAATTATTGTCGCATAAACTCTAAATTATGGCAATTAATAATGCATAGTAAATCTACGAGATAAAGCAATAAATAATGTGCCTAAAATACAACCAAAGGGAATATTATTTGTAAACAAATTGAATTTTACGAAAAAAAAATAAATTAAAAATAATTTGAATTTGATTGAGACTTTAGAATATTAAATCAAGATGAAAAATGACATCATACTAAGAGACAGTTATTTCCCAGAAATTCAAATATAACATTGTCATCAAATGACCATTCAGCGCTTTTTTTTTCTTTTACATGTGAAAGGTCCCCGTTAAAGGTCTATGCCCACTACACCGTTCCGTACCATGACCGTAACAGTAGCGGCGCGTGCAAAAAAATATTCTTTGTATCGATCAGTATGAAACGCTGCCCACTAGACCGTTCCGTCACCGACCAACACCGTCGCATACCATGACCGGATTGACGGCGAATTCTCGATGACAATATTTTGCAGGTGCCGGTCCGCTCTATGCATGCAAGGGCGGATCCAGGGGGGGGGTCATGGGGTCATGACCCCCCCCTGGGCAGGGTCCAGGACCTAGGTGGACCTACTTTTTACTTGTATCTATTATAATTAAAATTAAATTATAACTGCTTGTGACTTGACCACGACTGTGTGACCCTGGCGCTATTTGACCCCCCCCTGGCGCCAAAGCTGGATCCGCCCTTGTATGCATGGCACGCGACGGTGTTAGAACGGGGATCATACGCGTATGATCCCCGTTCTAACCGCGTTGCCACTCCGTCAGTTCGTGATTTGTGTTCATTTTTCGTGTTTATATCCAGGTATTTTAATGATATGACACTATACTTCTCCTGACACGTCAGTCCGATACGAAAACACAGGCGAAATGATATAACGGGCACCGATAGAACAGGCACCGTACCCTATTGAACGGGGATGGTACGGACACTAACCGCGGTGTATACGGTCACCATACCCGTTACGTACGGGTATAATACGGTGTTAGAACGTTCTAGTGGGCATAGTAGGGCGTAGCGTGTTTATTTCGTGGCTGTTCATAGTACGGTCATGGTATGGAACGGTGTAGTGGGCATAGACCTTAAACATCGATTCTAGGCCTGTTTCATCTTTCTATCAAATTGTGATCAGCTGACAAGCTTAACAGCATGATAGTTGTCAATCACAATTTGTTCAAAAGCTGAAACGGACCTAGAATCGGCATTTAATGATTAAATTTAATTTCAGCTGTCAAAAAACAAAATGGCGCTGAATGGCCATTTGATGACAATGTTACATTTGAATTTCTGTTATACAACCCGTCCTATATCTCTGCGTAATCAGTGAGAGTTTAAATTAACTTGAATGGATATAGTCTTCACACATAATAATTTACTGTCAATAAATTTGAAGAATTTAGAATAATGAATACAGGCACATATTATAATATTACGAGTTTTGTGATAAATGGGTTGTTAAAAGGATGCCTTGAAATTGATCACTTCATTATCATGATCATTAATGATGGAAGAAATCCTCATTAATTCGAAAACAAAATTACATCTAACATTATAAATATAACTTTGATACAATAATATTCATAATATTTCTAATGCTAATACCCTTTGTAAGGTAAAATTTACAAATATCACTTTTCATATAAATTATTATAATAATTATAAAAAATATGTACCTAAAGCAATTTAATAATTTCAGAGAAAATTATTTAAAATGCAACAGTAGATAGAAAAATCATTCCCAGCAAGCATTTAAAAAAACATTATGAAAACGAGATATTCGAATTTCTGGAAAAAAACATAATAATTTCACTCAGTCTTAAATTCGTTGCAAAATTTTACCCAAGTGACGACGGAAATAGATTTTTTTTTTACAAAACCCTTCACCAATCGAGTGTCACTTCTATAATTCAGTAGTATTGGAATGATTAGAGTGTTGACTCATATTAACACTTCTTTGAAGAATGCTTAGAAAAATACAATATTTTGTATATTTATTGGCACATTAGCTTAATTTAATTATGTCATACATGGTTTGTGTTATATACAAATACGTATATAGCTTATAAGGCTTAGAGAATAATTTAGAAATTTTACAACTTTATACATTTAAATATTTATTATTTGTTGAATGTAGCTCTGCACAGATGCTTAAAATAAAGTAATAGGTTTATAATATTTTAATCGTGCAATGGTTGTCGAAATCTAGTTTAGCAAGACGATCGCCATTTGAATTTGTCTACAGAAGCAAAATGGCCGCCCTTTTGTAAAAATCTACTTCAGCAAGATTTTCGCCATTTGCTCCCATTTAGTAAAATCTACAGGAAGATTGCCAACATTTTGTGAATATCTATCTACTAAAACAAGATGGCCACCATTTTATAATAATGTACAGAAATAAAATGACTGCTGTTTGCTACAATTTTATAAAAAAATTTGCTGCAGTAAGATGGTTTTCATTTGCCACAATTTTGCAAAAATCTACTGCAACATGGCCGCCATTTTGTAAAAAACTGCTGAAACAAAATGGATGCCGTTTGTTACCGTTTTGCGAAAATATCAATGCACAGGCACATTCAAATCACCAATATAACTACAAACTATTACTATTACTATGTGGACTTTGGTCACTGGCCCTGGAAGTGGTTGACTCTGGGCGGCGGCTCCGGGGTGGCGGGCAGCTCTGGCTGGAAGGTGCTTCCCTGGAAGCCCAGCATGGCCTCCAACGCAGTGTTGGAGTCCTGTGGGGTGTTGGTAGTGCCCCCATTCTGGTGGCGGGGGGCATTCAGCGTGGCGTAGTCCCGCTCCGCCCCGCCTTGGATGGTGGCGTAGGTGTTGTCCACCTGGAGTGAAGTTGATTGTTTATTTTTTGAAGAGGAAGTAAATTGAATAATTTGGTTGGGGGTAATTCAAATGTAACATTGTCATCAAATGGCCAATCAGAGCCGTTTGGTTTTTTTGACATTTGAAAGATCCAAGCTTTGGATCTAATTAAAATTGCACGAGGCAAAAAAAGCACAACTGTCATGTTGTTATACTTGTCAGCTACTAACAAAACAAACTTACCTAAACAACCTACATAACTCAAGACATTAAAAGCAATAAAAATATTCATTATAATCTATTAATAATTTCTGATTTTAAGGTTTGTTTAGTTTTACATTATTTTAAAGAAAATATTTAGTTAGAACATGGACCTAGCTCGGAATGGCATTAGGAAAATGTAGTTAGAAAAATGGAGTTCCACTAAAGAACACCAAGGAGTTTGTCTACCTCGGGAGCAAAATAACATGGGACGGTCGGTCTAAGAGCGAGGTCGACAGCCGTATACACCAGGCTAGGCTTGCATTCAATAAAAGGTCGAAAGTAATAGAATCGAATAATATAGACCTCAAACTGAGAATACTCCTCATCAAGACCTATGTATGGAGTATCTTGATGTTCGGCTGCGAAACATGGTGCCTATCCGAAAGAGATAAACGGAGACTAGAGGCTTTTGAGATGTGGTCCTATAGAAGACTATTAGGAATTTCCTGGAGAGACCACATTACAAATGAAGAGGTTCTCCAAAGAATCGAAGGAGGAAGGCACCCGCTCAGGACCTTGTCCGAAAGGCGCGCAAGATGGATCGGCCATGTAATAAGACAAGAAGGCCTCTTGCATGCCATAATGGAGGGTATGACCGAGGGGACCTGCTGGTGGACGTGCGCTGCTCATCATATGCAGACTTCAAAAGAGCCGCACAAGACAGGGAAGAGTGGAAGAAACGAATAGATGAAATTGCTGCAAACCAATCCCAGGATTGAAACCAGAGAGAGAGAGAGTTAGAACCATATGCAATGAATTATTATGACCTAGCTGGTTGCGTATGGTTCTACCTACACGTTTAGGTATGTTCTAAAATGATAAGTATGGTTTTACCATACCTTGCGTGATCTAAGGTAATGATAAACACTAATTAGTTGATAACTTATGAGTTGTTTATTTATCCAACAAAACTAGCAGTTAAAAACCCATTCCGTAGTTT
This sequence comes from Limnephilus marmoratus, assembly GCA_917880885.1. Taxonomy (NCBI): domain Eukaryota; kingdom Metazoa; phylum Arthropoda; class Insecta; order Trichoptera; family Limnephilidae; genus Limnephilus; species Limnephilus marmoratus. The sequence continues at coordinate 39,213,845 of OU862923.1, read as the reverse complement.
TTGCTGCTAGGCCCTGCGGGCGGCTTTTAGTTCGGCTTCGCCCAGTTTGAGTAGGAACTGGTTCCACAAATAGCCAGCTCCTCGATCCACTGTGATCCAGTAACAGCTAGTCACCGAGACAAAGTAAACGAGACAAAGTAACCGAAACACGCAAAGACGCCATAATATGTAATATATTCGTATATTGCATATTGCCTATAACCGCCTATAAATCCTAGTACTTATATCTAGATAATACGCAAGCTGCTTACGGAAGTAGCGCCATCTTTTGAGAGATTCTTGAACTAAAACCCGAATTACAACGGTAGCTTTGCTTGAATTTTCACAAACACAGATGTTATTTGTGGCGCAGCGTATAAGGCGTGACGTCGGACATGTAATGGAAGTCGGGTTCTGGAATTCAACCACACGCAGATCGTAGGCTATTAATACTGTTTGATAAACAATGATTTAAGTATACGTCACAATACACCGTACTGTTATGAATGAATTTCAATAGTAGATCCATAGAAGCGCGTAAAATAATTACTATGGAATGAAATGTCTCTTTGAGATCGACACGTTACTATGCACAGAACTTGAACGAATTTATCCTTTGGCCGGAACCGCTGCTGCTTATATACCCGACCGGGTCAGTAGTTACTCTCATCACCGATAATTGGTACCCGCAAAAGATCAAGAATATTCGGCGCGGTGCTGTTAATTATGGGTTACAGCTCCAGACCTTTCGAGTAGGTGGTGAACTAACACAGTCGACCGCCGCGCTAGCCACTCGTACCAGGCAGTGCCAGTTTACTGCCTAAGTAGTTAAGTACTAGGTAAAGGTAGCTGTATGTTGGAACGCTACAAGTATACTTACTATTTAAATATTTTCATTTAAAATGGGTTAAACTAAAATACTTTACACAGGATTGAACCTAAAAATCGGAAATTGGTAAATAGATAATGAGAAATTGTCTTTGCAAATTCTAATACCTCATATCTCAGAACAAGGTAAAGTGAAGTTAGAACCCCTTAAATTGAAATTAAAAATTTAAGTTGCAATTTTGATAAATATTTAGTTAATGGATACATAATACAAGAGTAATACAGCAAGATGAAAAGTTGTAGCTTGGCGAGTCGAGAGTTGCAAATGAAACTGTTTTTAGAAAACAGCATCTGAGACATTTTCTGTTAGTGGCGCTAGTGTACTGTAAGTCGTTAGGTGTTTTTGTATGTGGCCAGGAAGGCAACCAAATAAAACAGAACAAAATGAAGTTAGGTTAGGTTAGTTATGTTTTTTCTTCTTCACTTTTTATTAGTTTTCTTCAATATTCTGTTTTGTGATGTAACTGATCAAGAATGGTTACAACAGCAATATACAGGGTGTTAAGGGATGTACTTGACTTACTTTAACCAGGGATACCAGACATTATTTGGAGTAAGAAATGTAAATAAAATTTTGGTCTCCGGTGACATTTTTAATGATTTTTTTTTTTTATTTTTTCTACAAAAACATAAAAAAACAGTAGGTGTTTGAACAGTTGGAGGCTGGGTTAGGGGTTGGTCAGTTACTCGGCTGAGTAACCAGTGACCACATGCGGAAGAAATTTTTTTTGTTTGATTTTGAAGAAAAAAAAATTTAAAAAAAAGGTCATCGAAAAAGTCACCGGAGACCAAAATTTCATTTACATTTTTTACTCCAAATAATGTCAGAAATCACTGGTTAAAGTAAGTCAAGTACGTCCCTTAACACCCTGTATAGCAGTGGTTCCCAACCTTTTTTAGACCAGGGGCCACTTTGATTTCATTGTTGTTAACAGGGACCATAAGGTTAAAAATAAGGAGGCGCTTGCCCTCCCCACCTCCCCCGGTCCCCGGTTAATACCAAGTTTTAAATCTTTCGCGGACCATATTTTAACCCTTGCGGACCACTAGTGGTCCACGGACCACTGGTTGGGAAACCCTGCTGTATAGGAATAGGGGTGAGTTATACTCACGGGAGGCATCTCCTGCTGGGCTTCGTTGTTCTCCCCGAACACGTTCATGGTGAGCTCCTGCTCCTCGTATAGGCGCAGCTTGTGCTCCGCCCACAGCGGGTTCTCCGTGCTGCTCAGCTCCGCCAGGAGTCTCCGGCTGCGCTCCCTCACCGACCCCTTCTCGCCAGGACCACTCTCGCTGGGCAGGGGAATTACCCTTCGGAATTAATACATTGCAGAGTTATAAGGGTTGCAAACATATGTAGAGATCCACTAAAAACAATGAGCTATGACATCATGAACTGTCAAAAGTAGACGCCACTATTGTTTGTTCAATATCTATTTATATAAAGTAGAGTGTCTAAGCATACCGGGTAGGTGGCATTTGTTTGATTTTTATACAAATCGACAGTTTTATTCCGAGATTGATGAAATTTTGCACACTTGGACTTTTATAATAAAAAAACTCTGCGTGGAGCCTTGGCAACGCAGGGGACTTCAGCTAGTTTATCAATAAACAAGAAAAATGCCTGTAGACTCGAGCAGAAACCTACATAAAAACTATGTGTTCTGGGTCGATGGGTTCTGAAGGATTGTAACCAGCAATTCCTGAACATATTTGTAGTTAAAATGTATATGTCATTTAGTTGTCTGATAGTTTTTTCAATCAAAAACAAAAACAAAAAATTTCTTATCACATGTCACCTACAGGGTAGATGGATACAGTCAAGCATGGTACGCACTCCATCTTGTTCCAGCAGCACGATCACAGACGAGACAGAGTGCATACCATGTGATCCTTTGCGAGTGTAGCAGTGAGGTCAGTGGTGACATGTAATTGAAAAATATATTTTATTTTTAATTGAAAAAAATATCACGGGACGGAAAAACGTCATCTACTTTTTTTATTCCAAATATTCTCGGGAATTGTTGATTAAAATTCTTCGGGTATGTGCTGTTACACTATGTATATACACAATAATTATATTATAGGACAAATCGATTTCTAAGTAGGTACATGCTTTGTTGAAAGTTTCTAGATTGATTATAAGACAATAAAAATAAAAATTACAACTGTGCAGTTCGCACACGGTAGAAGTGACACTTCAGAAAACTAAAGTAGATAAGAGTGGGGAGGCTACGAAGCACTGCAAAAAGAGGAGACCGATTATTCTATCTCATTCTCTCGCAGGCTAAATCCTATAGATGTACGTGTTTGTCTCTTTTTAGTGTCGCTTTTTCGTTTCATCGTGTTTCAAATCACAACAGTGCTAAAGAAGTTTGCGCTTCAAAAATATTTTTAATTCTTACCAATTTTTGAGACAGGTGCGGATTATGACAAAGGCCACAATCCCAGCAAAGAGAACAATGACCAATGCTATTAGTCCAACAAGGGCCGGATCAAATGACTCCTGGGTAACGGGCACTGCAAAAAAAGAGCAAATTATAAAGCAATTCCAGTTAAAAGCTGTCAAATTTTCATGTAATTTTTCGGAATATTTATGTAAAATTTTGTGAGATGATCAATAACTTTTTATACCTTTGTTTGCACTGCTGGCTGCCTCGATAGCAACAATACCGGATGCATTGTAGAGATCTTTGGGGTTATCAAACTGGGCATCGATGACCTGCAGAACTCTATCAACTGGCATCACGGCGGATGTCATGGAGTCTACCACGTGGAAGTGTACCTCACACCTACAAATAATAATGTTACTAATTAGACAATATTATTGAAAAAGTACAAGAGCCTTAATGAAAACATGATCAGTGAAAAGATGACCTTTACAACACTGGCCTTTTCAATACAATGTATCCCCTCGCGCGGCACGTTCTAGCACAATGTACACATATTAGTGAAATTTCATGGATAGCTTCGTCCAGACAGTCCACACATTCTAAACAATGCACAACACACATTCCGAACTAGCAAATAAACAATTAAGCCATCAAAAGTATAAAACAAAGAGTACAAAAGCATTTTATTTTGTTAATTTATTTATTTTTTTTAAGAAAGAAACATTCCCGGATTACGAATAACCTGACAATATTTGAAAATCTCCTACTACCATCACAGAAAGCGAAAAATGTTGCTTGTGTCGTGATGGAGAACTTGGCCAGAGAAATCGAACTCGCGATGCCAACTTAGCTACCGACCGGTTTGTGATTATAATACAGGGTGTCCGGGGGTAAAGTGCATTAACTTTGGGAGGTGATCCTACATGATAGTACAAGTAAAAATGATAAATAACTTTTTTCGAAATTCCAACTTTTAGGGGTAGTTTTCTGGTAAAAAGATAAAATTAGACCGGCGTGTGCGGGCGGCATTATTATTTTACACTGTTGCCGAATCACCGCTCCAAGCGCTCAGTGTCAGTGTTGAATTCGAATGTAACAATTTTATTCACGTAGTAGTGTTTCACTTTAAAAACTTTATTGTTGTTAGTCAAAACTTGTTGATTTAATGTGTCTTTATCTAGTGTTTATTTATTAAAACTGACTTAACCACTCATTTGCCGCTTGTGCGCCGGCGTATCATGAGACTTTACACGCGATTTTGACCCTTATGTATAAAGAAAGTGTATGAAGAACACGGTCAGAATCGCTTGCTCTATTATCGCTCTTTACCATAGAGAAAACCGCAATTAGATTGGTGACTCCATATAATTTATATTAATGATTTACCGGAGCGCGGGAGCGTGCGCAGTTCTTGCGCATGCGCGGGAAAAATTCTTTGGTCTTCAACTTTGACCTTTCTATGTACGAAATTTCTCAAGGACGCTGTCAGAATCGCCGGACATTGGGTGTCATGGCTGCCGCTTTTTGCGAACGCTAATTGGTTACAACCAACCCGATTTACTCGCGGCATTCAACGAGTTAAAGGAACAACTTCATTCAGTGCGTGTTTTTTCAGACTTACTTTTGTTTACTTAGTTGTAGACATGCCTAAGGGAACGTACCCATACTACGTGACACGTTTAGGGGGGGGGGGGGGGTCTTCAAAATGTCACGCTCCATACAAATGAGCGGCGGGTTGCTTAGGATTTTGGTCACTGGGGGGGGGTGGGGGGGGGGGGGGGGGGTTAAAATTTGCAAAAAGTTGGTCACGTAGTATGGGTACGTTCCCTAACCTGCCTAGCTGTAAAAATTGTGTTTATTTGTGCGAAATTTTATCATTGAATTATTGGGACAATACTGCGTAATTTTGTTATTGAATTATTCGGTCAATTCCTTACTTTACCAACAAAGAAAGGTCAGACATTCATTAATGAAATATGCCACAACGTACGAATTGATAATAATATTACTTTACGTTTACATGCTTGCTTACAAGCTGAAGGTGGACATTTTGAAAATTTGTTAAACTAGTTAAAAGCGATGACTAGTTAAGTTTTCAATTAGTTTATAACAATTTAATCATTAAAAGCATGCCTTCAATTGTTATTTAAGTGCAGTTATCTTTTAACATTTGGTTTAAAACATACAATCTGCATAAAGGTCAAATTCTCGGTCTTGTTATTGTTTACAAACGGTTTCCATGGGTACAGGCCAAATCACACCAAGCAACATTGCAACAAATGCGCCCGGCAAGCTAATTTGGGTAAGTGCTACCTTACACTGAGGATTTTTAGTAGGTATCTCTTTTTGTATGGGAAAAAAAAGTTGGAATTTCAGAAAAAGTTATTTATCTTTTTTACTCGTACCATAATGTAGAATCACCTCCCGAAGTTAATGCACTTTACCCCCGGACACCCTGTATAATTATCAAATGAAAATTTGAAACAAAAATCAGAAGAATATTCATTTGCATCCAGGAATTGAACCCAGGACCTCTGCCTTGCCAGGCTTTGCTCTACCATTCAGCTAATTCGACCCTATCCAAATTCGGTCATATCGAAGAAACATCAACATTATTTTCACTTTCTTAATTATCTTATTGGCTATCTTTCATGGATGATTGCAAGATTCTACCCGAACTAAATGCAATCTAGATAGTGTCTTGGATAAATATATCCATTTTTATATTAATGTACGACATCTATTATCTCTACAAGTCTAGGATGAATATTTTTTACGAGTAAAACTTCAATTAGTAATATTTAATCATTGACTTCTCAAATATTGTCTTCAATGACTAAATAAAAATTATATTCTTCAAAAAGATACAGATTTACCAAGAGTCGATAAAGAAGTAATTGACTGATTGTCTTACCAGTCCTTGTTTTTGGTGAGTGGGTTTTGTTGCACAGAGCCGATGACAGCCATGGACTGCGTGGCGTTGTTGATCTTGGAGACCACCATGGGCAGCTGCCCGGTCACCTGACCGCAGGGCCGGGAGAACTCCAGGCGGATCAGCTGGTCTAGGGTGATTATCCAGATCTGGAATCAAGAATCAAATATTAACCAACGGTAAGTTCTTTTCAAATCATGGGCTGATGACCAATCTCACTGGGAATTCAATCGGAGATAAAAAATTTCCTCATATATATAAAAAAAAAATTGTGTGTTGGTCTTTTCCATATTATATTTTTTTTTTCCGTAGATCGAAAGGAATTTCATCACATCACTGCACCAGAGATTAGCGACCTAGCAACAATATATCATTCGGCTATTCATTAACTCCAATGGCCGATGCTAAATTTTCATGGCGCTCCAGCTGATTCTAATTTCGTAATAACATAATTGTATTTTACAAAATGATGTTTTTATAAATTATTTCATCTTACCAGAATAATGTGTTTATATATTCATAAAAATAGTATCAAATCTATATATGTATGAAGTTTCCCCAGAACAGCTAGTTAGTCAGAAAGATGATTTTTTGACAGTATCCAAGGTACGCAGTTAAAACATCTGTGTCTGTAGAATATAATGCCGTAGGTTACAAAATATAGATTTAAACACGAAAATTACAATTTATGCAAGAAACTGTTAGTTTTTTAACATATAAAGCAACATCTTCAACTAACTTATTTTAATAACAACTTAAAATATGATAATCACAGAAAATACTATTGATTATTTCAAATATTATTACATACAAACAAATCTCATAGGTGCTGTGCACTTAGGCAGCTAGTAGATTCCAAGTTTTGCAGGTCAGACTGGTATGTTTTGTATGAACCAAAGAAATATGACGGAACGTTCCACGTGTGCTGATATTCATAAAGGACCTTTAGGAATTAGGATCAATTCAGACATGGCAGTAGGAGTATCAATATATGTAGTATTTTTTAGCACGGAATTTGATTTGATTTAAATGTAGACATAATAGTCAATTTTTTTTTTTTTTCCCCAATATATCTTGATACATTTCAAAAGTAATTTTTTACATATTTTCTAAATATATATAGCATAACACAGATAAAAATAATCTAAAAAAGTAAAAAATATAAATAAGACAAAAGTAGATATGTAATGGGAACCCACTAAGGCACTGCCTGTGCGTGGGTAATATTAACTAAAGTGCTAAATTACACCAATAAGTTGGCGGTACAAGTAAAAAATGTAAATTTCAAAGTGAAAGTTTAAAAATATAGGTAATGTATCTTTGAAAATATTGTAGTAACAAAGTGACACATACAAGTTAGTTGATTTTTTGTTAAGGTTTCAAAAAGATAAATCAAGTTAGTCTTGAAGTTACAGTAGAATTGTAAAAGTGAAGCATAAAGGTTTACATAGTTTATAAAAAAAGTGTTTCAACATCTGCATCATTTAGCCATAATTTTAATTCTTTTATGTAATTTATCTGTCATTTGAATGTGTCTTGGTAGAAGATTAAATGTACGAGGACCAATAAAACTGCCATGTGTTTGCATTAATTTGGATTTGATTTGGGGAACTTGAAACACATTATTAGTCCTTTTGCTAATTCTATTTTTGTTTTTTACGAAACAATTTTTGTTTTTAATTGTTTGCAATATAAATAATTTACGGATATTGAATATGTTTGTCTCTTTGAATAATAACTCAGTCGGAAATGTTTTATGTCTATTGTACATAATTTTAATGATTTCTGAGCATTTCCTAAAGGCTTAATAAATGCATCAAGCGCACCACCCCATCCTACAATGCCGTAGATTATTGAAGATTTTTCATTTTGAAAGATCGTTTCGGCAGCAAGCCCCCAGTTAACTGTTTTAGGCATAGGTGGTATCATAGTGTCATAGAATAAGAAAATACCCTAGAATAGAGGCAGTACCTCTAACTTCTGATGGCCTCCATGGTCGAGGAGCAAGGCTCTCGACTAGCAATCCGGAGGACGCGGGTTCAAATCCCGGCGTATGCAAATAAATTTTATTTGATTAAATTGTGCTATTTCACAATTTTATTAACATAAAATAATATACAGTACATTTGCGGCACTTTACCTTCAGCTTCAACATATCCCAATTGAGAATGCCAGTCTCACAATCTCCAGACGGGAGCAGTTGGAACTCTTGTGAGGTATTATATACACAAAATTTAAAAAAAATTCCAGCACATTCTGATGGCAACATGCTATACTAGTTGGGTTGATTCTCTTCAATACATTTTAACCTTTGAAATGCCGAGCTTCCGCGACCTAATAAACCACCCAAATTGGTATTCACTTTACTGACCCTGGAAGATGTAAGTAACGGGTCCACCATCGATGGATAAGTATATATAAGATGTACGCTAGACCAAACACTGTCATTATCAAATTCACAATGGAGTGATTTTTTTTTTTTTTTTTTTTTTTATTGAAATTTTTTGATACAATACATATAATACATACATGAAATAATGAAAAGTATATAAAAAAACTTAATATAATTAATGAATGAACAAAAAAATCCCACATTTGATACAATACATATAATACATACATGAAATAATGAAAAGTATATAAAAAAACTTAATATAATTAATGAATGAACAAAAAAATCCCACAAAGGCAATGCCTGTGCGTGGGTATAATATAGATTTTTTACTTTTATTTCTATGGTTATAGTGAATATTTTAAGTATACATAAATAAGGGATTTAAAAAAAAAGTAACTGAATAAATGCATTTAAAAACTACAGCATAATAACAGATTGTAATAATACTTACATGAACCTGGGCCTTTGCCTGTCTGTGGGGAGCTTGAGTCTCTTCAGCAGAAATATTGAGAACAAATCGGTCGCCGTTGAAATCCAACATGAAATCAGCAGTGAATAACAAACCTGTAAGAAAAAACAACTTACACATATAATGAAATTGAAGCAACAAATGTGCTGAGTTCTAAACAAGTTGCGTTTAACCCCTCGGACCCATAAGCTAGTTTTCACGATAGTATAACATTACCAGACATATGACATATGACTTATTAAACTGAACTCACCTTGTTCCAATAATTTACAACATGTTACCCAACACAATAAAAAGCTGTGAATTGAGTTTCAGAAGGAAATGTACACTAAAAAAATGGTTAAGTGAAAGAACTTTTTTGTACTAATCTCTGTTTTTTCGCTATTCGTTTTAATGTTTTTTCCATATTATTTTCTCTTGTCTTTTCTTTTTATTTCTTTCATTTTCTCTGTTCTGTATTTCTTATAAATTTTATTAACAATTTTTTTTTCCAAAATACATGTTTTTTTTTAATGCATAAAATGTAATAATGTGTATATTTTATGTACCTGTCTCAATTTAAAAAAAAGTAAATGTCAAAAGAACCCGTTGACAAACTGATATCAATCAGTTTAACAGGACTTAATTTAAAAATGTAAAAAAAACTGTAAATAAATAATAAAGGAATTTTATTAATAAAAAAAAAAAACTAAAGTAGAGTGGAAGATATAATAATATTTTAATATTTATTTCACTCGTTTTATTTTGTGACATTTACTTTTACATGTATTTTCTTTACAAATTCATCAGTGTAAGGAAGTTTTATCATTCAACTATATTGTTGAATGATAAAATAAAGACATTTAACCACTCGGGTCTTTTGTGCCTTTTAGTACCCAATACATAGATAGCAGTAGAGTATTCTTGTCTACTTTTAAATTCATTCCGTCTCGTTTTGTGTTACTATGAGATATATAGATTTTGATAGATTCTCCCATCTTAACCGACGAATTGCAATCTTTAGAGCACAGGCGTCGGGTGGGAATGCTATCCTTGTTCTACCGGTATTACAATGGAAGATGCTCCGAGGAACTAGCATCATTGATCCCTTCGGCACCGGTGCATAGTCGGGAAACACGCCTAACGCGTGCCCAACATTTGTACACGGTTGACATTTGTCACATGAGAACAGGTCGTTTCTTCGACTCGTTCTTGTGTTCAACAGCTCGGCTGTGGAATGATTTGCCGGCCTCTGTGTTTCCTCCTTCCTACAACATGGGTCTCTTCAAGACCAATGTTCATTCCTTCCTCTCCTCAAAAAGACCCTCCACACAGCATCCCAGATGACATAGGCCCTGAGGGAAATTATTTTCCTCAGGGCCTCCTGTGTGGAGTTAATGTAAAAAAAAAAAAAAATATATGATTTGCAGTTCCATGACAACTCAACAAAGTGGCATTTTTGGTTATAACAGTGATGAAATTTAACCCATTGGCCACAAACCCCGGCAGCCTGCCGGGTGTGCAACTCAGGTACTTAACCACAAACCCCGGCACGCTGACGGGCTAGAGTAGGTCCGCCAAAAACAGAAAAACGAGCTCAACAATGACATTTTTTAATAAAATTTTAAATGACGAACATTCTATAGGTAATTAATCATTCATTTCGTAGAATTGGCAATAAAATGTTTCTTATGTTTTTTCCCTGATATTGTGTTCCAAGTTTTGTATTTAATTATTTGCGAGTGTTTCTATGCTTTTGGTAGTGACCCTGAACGTCCCTGATTGCTTTGAGGACTATCATACCAAAATATTTTATTAGTTATTAGTATACATGTATGTAAAAAACAAAAATTATTTTGTTCGATTTATGAATATTATGTTTTTTTGTAACTTTTTGAATAAAAATGGGGAAAAAAACTTACAAAAAAAGAGAAGGTTATATTTGTATCCTTATTTACACTTATTTTAGTATATGTTTTAAAATTTATTTTAATGTTTTTCTTTACCTTAATCGAATATGTAAATAAATTTAAAGAAATTAATTCATTTGAAATTATGGTTTTAAATGCAGGTTTTCAATTTTTGGTACAAAATTAATTCAGTAGTGAAGGCCAATTTTTTTGCTCATTAATTCTGTGGCCAATGGGTTAAAGTTTTTTTTTTCATACTTTTAATGACTTTTCAAAGGAGTGATGAAGTTGCACATTGTTGAGCTCATGGCGATGGTCAAGTGTTAGGAAGTGGCAATACCATGATTTGTATTTGAATTTGAAAGTTTACCACAGACAATTCGTAATAATTACAATATATTCTCAAAAGCATTGTCATTACCTGACCGTCATTGACTGCATGTTTGCTAAAGATTTGTCAAATTTTTTACTAATTATTTTTACATGAAACAAATCAAAGTGAAGAGACAATAACCTACACAATACGTTTGTTTAGTTAAATATGTTTTTTTAGTTTTGAATAAAGTGATGAAGTGAAGTAATAAACACAGGGGTTAAAGTTGACTCATAAACTTAGTTATGTATACCTTCGGGGGTGATTTTGAAAGGAGAGGGTACAATGGATCCGCTAGAATGCTGACTGCCGAGCTTGTAGAGGTTCGACGCATCGATGTGGTAGTTAATAGTCCCGTTGGCTTCATTATCTGGATCACTCGCCTTTACGGAGATTATAAGCTCATTCTTGTTGGTGGTCGCGCTAACACCTGCAAATAAATATCAATTTTATTACATCAATTTTTTATTTGTGACACTTTGTCAAATTATTCTTTTCTGATAGGCTCCACTGTGTAAGAGCGCTTCAACGCAACAAAGTAATGAAAGTATCTACTCTATGTACACAACGATTGGTCCCTTAGTGGTGCATGTCGAGCACACCGGGCGCAACTGTTTTCTGGCATGCTTTAGAATTATTAAAAAAAAATCAAAATAAAATAAGGAAATCTGTAAAAAGGACGTAGAGACATACATAAATTTGCCAGAATGTGTATTGCTTATGATCAATATTTTCATAACCAGATAAAACAGAACAGTAACAAAACAAAATGTGATAAAATAATAAGATAGATTAATTTTGGTTAGGTTTTTTTTTCCTTATTAATCTTCACTCTTCTTGTGTGTTCTGTTTTGTTAGTGTTCTGTTTAACCAATATTTTGTAACAAAGACTGAATCCTGTAGAAATGAGATCTCTGAGGCATACATATGGTAAAACGACCTTTTGTCATGTGCACCAATTCACTGTTATGCGGATGACAGTACAGTTCATGATAGCTTTTTGTTTGACGAGCCCCCAAAGGGCTCACAAACTCCAACAGCTCGTAGGGCTTTGAAGCAAAGAATGGACGGCTACCTCGAGAGTGTTTTCTCTTGGGGTAAAAATAATCTCGTTGAATTTAATGTTTCAAAGACCCAATCTTGTCTGATTACGTCCAAAAGGGATCGAAATGAAAATCTAGTCTCTTTCAACGGAAGCAATCTTCCGAACAGGCCCTCCATTGATATGCTTGGTGTAACCCTAAGTGACCAGCTCAGGTATGGGGGCTCCATCGAAGCCAGAGTAAAGCTAGCCTCCCAAAAACTGGGCGTACTGTACAGGGCCCGCAGATACTTTAATAGTACACAACTGCTAACCTTGTACAAATCACAAGTACGCCCCACGGTTGAATTTGGCAGCCATCTCTGGTCTGGAGCTCCAAAATACCTGAAAAATACCCTCGACTCTGTGCAGAAACGGGCGGTCCGTTTGATAGATTCTCCCATCTTAACAGACGGATTGCAATCTTTAGAGCACAGGCGTCGGGTGGGAATGCTATCCTTGTTCTACCGGTATTACAATGGAAGATGCTCCGAGGAACTAGCATCATTGATCCCTTCGGCACCGGTGCATAGTCGGGAAACACGCCTAACGCGTGCCCAACATTTGTACACGGTTGACATTTGTCACATGAGAACGGGTCGTTTCTTCGACTCGTAATGAAAAAAAAAAAAAAAACCATGTATTTATCGTGAGAAAAAGGTGGAGGTCCACAAGGAATTCAAGGCTGATATAAGCGTAATGTAGACATGTAGAGCAAATGAACAAAGAAAGGAGTGTAAGGAGAATATATGATGCAAATGTGAATGGGAGAAGAAGTAGGGGATGTCATGGTATGATCGAATGAACCAGATACTTGAGTCGAGCCATGTCAAGAGTCAGAATAATACAAGAGTATGCATGAATGTTGAGGCAATGAGTGCCAAAACCGAGTTGTTTGACGGTTCTTCCTATCCGTCCTGCGGAGAAACGGCGTGATAGTTAGTTATTTAGATTAAAATTAATGTAATAAACGTACCTGCGTAATAAAGTGCTTTCTCAAACTTAGGTGCGTTATCGTTCTCATCCAACACCTTGATTTCCACGTACGTAATGCTCTTATCCACCTCAGTTTTGTAGGTTATGGTTCCGTTGTCAGTTTCTTGATCCGTATTGGACAGATCAAGTGCAACGAGCTGGGGGTCAGCCTTGATGTCGTATATGGGCTCGTTGCTGGCTAAGATGGTGAGGGTGTAATCGGATTCTACCTCTCTGAAATTAGAATGAATACACCCATAACTTTAATTAATTTATTATGCAAATTTTTTTTATTTTTTTAAATTTTTTTTTTTATTTCATAAATTTTTTATTAGTTACAGATATTTGTTTTTTTTTTGGCTACCACACTAGGCTAATGCCCGTGTTGTGGTAGTCGTACATTTAATATTTTAACATTCCAAAAAATATTAAGAAATACTTAAAACTAAAGAGAAAAAAAAAGATCATATTTTAAAGAAAAGTAGAAATAAAAATGGAAATTAAAATTTTGAAATGCAAAAATTAATAATTAAAATGTAGTGTTAGAACTCATGAATTCTTTAAAGTATGTTCGTCCCCTTTCAAAAATCCAATGTTGTACACGTGTTATAAAAAGAGAATTAGAATTACTTGACTTTATGTCAGTACTCAGAGCATTATATATTTTAGGAGCGATGAACCAGAATTGTCGTTGAGCGAATGAGGTGTTAGTTTTTGGGACCATGCAACCCAGGTTTGATGAAAAGCGGGTGTGTGCTTGATGTTGTGGAGTGATTAGTAGATTATATTTTTGTATATAACAAATGCTTGTTTTAGTAAATAGCTGTCGAATATCTAAGACCCTGATTTTTGCAAAGAGTTCATTTGACGGATGGGTAGGTTGACATTTAAATATAATTCTCAGAATTAGTTTTTGAACTAAAATAATTGGTCTAATAATGGATTCAGCACAACCACCCCATCCCACTATACCGAATAAAAAGCATTTGGAAGTTTCTTATTTATTTTATATTACTAGCTGTTTTCGTTCCCATCGCCTATTTGGCATCTCCAATATCTTTAATTTCATATAATGAATAACTTATTACTTTGTATAAAACCACTATATTTAAAACAATATCAACATGTTTCGACAACAATGTTGTCTTCATCAGGATATGTTACTATACTAAACTGATATGTTACTGAACAATCTAAATAACTACAAATGGTGCGCTTACAACGTTAAAATTATACACCAAAATATTAGAAGCATTTCTAATATTGACGATTTTTTAATTTTTCTGGATCAATTCAATTACCAATTTGATGTTATAATTTTATCGGAATGTTGGCTTAATAAAGATTACACCTCAAAAGTCATTCGCAATTACTCTGAACACCACACAAACATATATCTCAATAAGTCTAGCGGGATTGTTGTCTACATCAAAGACGGACTTCAATGTCAAGTTGATGAAATATTCTTATCTCAATCCAACTGCCTAAAAATTGTACTGAATAATAACTTATGCATTTTTGCAATCTACAGATCACCCTCTTTTCAAAATATTGACACTTTTCTGAGTTCACTCCAATCAATTATTAACAGCTCAAAAAAAATAGAACAACAAATAATTATAGGCGACCTCAACATCAATACGATTAACGAATATCACCGCCAATCCAACGATTACTTATGTTTTCTAACAGAAAATGGATTCATACAAACAATTATGAGCCCTACTCGTGAGCAGGGCAGGAGTAAATCTTGTCTCGACCACATCAATGTCAAAAAAATTAACCATGTTGACTCATTTGTCATTCACTCTACAATCTCAGATCACTACACAACAGCACTCTGCCTCAAAAACAAACCTCCTAATCCTGCTAAAATCAAACACGTTGCTAGAATAAATTACAATAACTTAATTGAGGACTTGAGCTCAGAAAACTGGCAAAATGTTCTAGACCAAACTGATGCCGACTCATCGATGAATGAATTTATCACTAAATTACATTCATATATTTCTAAACATACAAGCAATAAACTTATACCGCATAAACAAATAAAACTTACGCCATGGATCTCCCCTGGCCTTATCAAATCGATTAACATTAGGAACCAACTTCATGAAAAGGCGAACAGGTGCCCTGAGAATATTATAGTACAAGCTCACTACAAAAAATATAGGAACCTTTGCAAAAAACTAATAAAATCGGCAAAAGAAAATTATTTAAAAAAATTCATTTACGATAATAACTGTACTCCAAAACGTTTATGGGAAGCATTTCGCAACATAACTAAAACAAAAATAAATAAATCTTCCGATATTAAATTATTGAACATTAATAACGTGAACACCTCAGACCCAAAAATCATTGCGAATTTTGCCAATAATTATTTCACGTCAGTGGGAGTCACACTTGCAAAAAAAATTCTCAACAATCTTAATACAACAGAATCCGATCTCGCTAAGTTAACAATCTCTAATTTTGGTCATAAATTGGACAATATCCAAACAACTTCAAATGAAGTCATGAAAATAATTGACGAACTCAAGTCATCGAATGCTTGTGGTCCTGATAACGTCTCATCAATTATGCTAAAAAGTATTAAATCCTTCATAGCAACTCCAATAGCCTATATTTCCAATCTAAGCTTCGATTCGGGAAAATTTCCAAATCATTTAAAACACTCTATCGTTATACTGCTTCACAAAAATGGAGATAAATCGCAGATACACAATTACCGGCCAATTTCTTTGCTCAATTCTGTCTCGAAAATTATTGAGAAAATTGTGAAGAATTGTCTCAGTCATTACCTTGAAAAAAATAACATCCTTTCCAATAGACAGTACGGCTTCAGACCAGGATTGAGCACTGAAAATGCCATTACAAACCTGACGAAATTCATCTCCAACAATATCGATAGAGGAAGAAAATGCGTTGCACTCTTCTTGGATCTAGCCAAAGCGTTCGATACTATCTCACACAAAATTCTCTTAAAAAAACTTCAGAGTATCGGTATTCAGGGTCAGCTACTAAAGTGGCTGGGTAGTTATCTGGAAAATAGGAGCCAAAGAGTGAATATTAACGATACTTTAAGCGATCCAGCTGATATTAACTTTGGTGTACCTCAAGGAAGCACTCTAGGACCACTTTTATTCAATATCTATATAAATGAATTATGTAACAGTTCATTCGCCGATCACATTATCACCTTTGCCGATGACACAGTATTATTATTTGAAGGAAAAAATTGGAATGAAGTTCATAATAATTCAGAAATTGGTATTAACAAAGTAAAAGCATGGCTGGATAATAATCTCCTCACTCTCAACACTGACAAAACTAAATTCATCCGCTTCAGTGCAACTCAAGCGGGACAACCAAGAGAAACTCACAGAATTATTATACACCATTGTAATGACCCAAACACTTGCAATTGCAATACCTTAGAATATGTGAATAGCATAAAATATCTAGGAATTATCGTAGACAAGAACCTGAGATGGAATGAACATATCGACGCAATTTCCACAAAGGTCAGAAAACTCACGCATCTTTTCATGGCTATTAGAAATATTCTCAGAGCAAAAGATCTGAAACTAATGTACTATGCCATGTGCAACTCATTACTTGAATATGCATCTTTAGGATGGGGAGGATGTACCAAATCAATTCTGGACCCCTTAGCCAAAGCACAGAAATCATTACTAAGGGTCATCCTTAAAAAACCATACAGATACCCCAGTAATGATTTATTCAAAGAGATAGGAGTTTTGGATGTTAGGCAACTATTCATAAGAAAAGTTATATTGTACACAAAAAAATATCGTCACCTCTTCCACTCAGTAGAACATTACCACAACACCCGACATGCAGGAAGGAATCCAATAGTTCCACTTACTACTATGACATCCCTTGCTCAAAGACAATATTCTTACCTAGGTCCAAAAATGTACAACCTTATACCCGGTTCTTGGAAATTGAAAAGTGCAAGCGTCCTGCGTAAATTAGTCAATGATTGGATTCTGAACTTAGGGAGAGTCGAAAGTGAACGTATGTTGTATAACTGGTAAACAAAATCACATAACTTTCCTTTTCACTAGACCAAAATTCCTACCACACTTCATTGTTTCGCAATCATAGACATCAGAATTCAAGATATATTCATATGTCAGTGTTCGCAATGTTTCGACATCCTTTCTGATGTTTTATACATGGGAATTATGGTTATGCGCCCCTGAAGCCTGTCTGCTCTGTCTCCGTGTAGGTACATCACTGCTGTAAAGCGAATCACACACCTACACGTCGCACGCTAACTCTGTGTGTAACTTGGTACCTACCTTACAACGGTAATGATTCATGATTTATAATAAATAAATAATACCTACATAACACAACTTGTATGGCGTACGAAGTAATGCACCAATTTCACCAAAGTAGCACTAAATTAGGTACTATTTTATTATTATTCATAGTTTATATTTCTATCTATATTTATAGTTATTGTTTTTGTATTTTAGCAGGAGTACCTAGCTCAATCAAGACATGAGCGCGGTGCATATTCATATTGTCGTACTATCATGTGTATTCACGTATATTGTATCACGTATATGCATATTGTCGTAAAATCACATAGATTATTACATTCATAAATTATAGCTAATATTTTAAATTTTACTGTTCCTCCTATAAGTGTACTATGTATTAATATTTCAAACTACTAAACACATAACCTAACGTAATTTCATATATTTATGTTGTAAATCTTTTGTAATTCCTCCATCATGTTATCAGGTATATGTTACACTTTTCAATACTATCAACTTACTTATCTCATACTCTGTAAATCTGAATGTATGAAATATTACCAGGTTAATTCGGTAAATCCGATTATAATATAGGTATGCTACCAGATTACCTTTTCTACTTTGTCACAAAAAATGTATGCGTACTTATATTTATATATATTATATACATTTTCTTTATTACACAGCTTAGCTTCAGAGAAAAATGATTTTTTTTTTGTATTTGTTATGTAATTATGTATCTACATTTCAGGAATAATATTAATATGAACTAAACATGTCAATTTGTCTGTCCTGGAACGGGAAACTTTCCTAGTTGGACAGGCAAAGCTTTTCAAATTATAATTTGTACTTTCTTTTGTATCTATAATAAATAAATAAATAAAATAAAATAAATAAATAAATAAAATAAACTACTAGTAACATATCCTGATGAAGACAACATTGTTGTCGAAACATGTTGATATTGTTTTAAATATAGTGGTTTTATACAAAGTAATAAGTTATTCATTATATGAAAATGATGCCACAAAATAAATTTGCGATGTTTGAAGAAGAAATCTTTAATTTCTGCTGCGTAAGTATTAATTCTGTAGATTTTACATGGATATAGAAAAGTTTGAATATGTTACAGCAAGTTAAAGTGAATATTCATCACATAAGCTGTTTTCCAGCTCCTCAATTATCTTCGACTAAGAAAAGCGACTTTGACTTCCAATCACAAGGTTAAGCAACATTCATACTATCAAGTCACCAATTAGTTGCTTCTAATTAAACAATAATGTTGTAGTACACAGAACAAAAAATAAGGCGTTTTAACTTTTTTTATAGCTAAATGGTAATTTCAAGGTTCTGTAGTTCATGATGGAAATGACATAAATGGCAAACTGAAAACAGGTGGTGTTGATGTGGAAATTTCAGATAGAAATAGCTGTGCAAATTTGGTGATGCGAGAACTCACTGTTATAGAGCTTTTATTTTCTGCTACAGCACTCGGTTTTTCTGCTGATCTTTATTATTTTTGGTATTGACCATAATAAAACATACAATCATGTTGTAAAGGTGTCAAAGTGGCGAGCAAAAGATAGGGTAATTGCCGTGCTTTCGATTTCTAACTACATATCTCTAACCAAATTGCGTAAATGAGCGCCAAGACGCCCTCTGGTGTGATGAGAAAGTATTTTCATTACATGGCAAACACTCGTAAAGTGGCCAAGGAATAATATTCCACTTGGGAAGCGGGAATGGGTACCGCCGCCCCGGGAACCTTTATTGGATAACCAACACCTCCGCCATAGGTCACCCCAAGTGGTTCGCTATGTTTGGTGATTTAGCAGGGGTGCCCGCGTTCACAGGGTGAGGTTTGTCTAGGTCTTGGAGGCAGATGACCAGGACACACTGAACCCCAGATTCCTACCAACCCCTTAAACCCTTTTCCTTCCCAGAACTCTCCTCTCCTTCCTTTCCTTAAAAAACCCTCCACACAGCATCTCTAAAGATGACATAGGACCTGAGGGAAATTATTTTCCTCAGGGCCTCCTGTGTGGAGCTCATGTAAAAAAAAAAATACAAGCAAATTACTTATTATAAATAATGCAATTATTTAGATTGTTTCCTGGAGGTTTTCAGTGACTTAAGAAAAAGTGAGATAGCGAACGTAGCAATACATAAGTACAAGAAGGACAACCTATTGACAAGTGATCATCTCATTCAGCTTTCCGTATTCGTCTTAGTGTAAGTGAGTAAGCGTGTCTTGTCATCTCAATCACACCGGTGATATAGAATGTATTATTCGCTGCAACTTTTAAGCACATAAATGCTAACCATCTATTCTGTTTACATGCCTTCTATTTTGTTTATACACATAACTGACACATTGATCAAAAAGTTTTAGGACTTTATTCATAAAATCAAAAATATAAGTTTATTCATCAAAATCGATATGGTTCCCTTCAAGGTACACTCCGTTGACTGCAACGCACTTACGCCACGCTTGGTCTAATCCTCGAAACACCGCTGGTACCCAATTTTCAGCAAGTCCATCAGAGCCATTTTGGATTTTTTCATAACATTCTCTCGGATGCTGTAACGCGTTCCGCGAAGCGGTTATTTAAGTCGGTTGAACAGGAAAAAGTTGCAGGGAGCCAGATCAAGTGAATTTGAAGGCTGCTGGATAGTATTTGTGTTTTTTTTTGTCAAAAACACAAGGATAAGGATTGCATTATGCGACGGTGTGTTATTGTGGTGCAAAATTGATGCCTTTTTCAGATTTGTAAAAAATTAAAAACACCCACAAAGGTAGAGGTACTCAGTACAGCGTAACTTTTACAAACGTCAAGCAATGACTCTGATATTTGGAGGGAAGTGTCAATGACAGATGTGGTAATCTAACAAAAAAAAATCCAATCGGGTAACTGACAGAGTCACACGGTGGCCAGTACAAGCTGGTATTCTTTGAATGTCTATCTTTGTCATACATTATTGAACGTTTGAATTAACCGGTCACCAACTTAAGCAGAAATATGCGTTAGAAATTAGACAGCAGTCAAGTACAATAGGCGTGTTTATACGTCAACACGTGTGTCTTCATAGAAATCGTTCTAACTCCGTTATTCTTTTAGTGACATCCCTAAAACAAAAAGTAAAAGATCGATGGTGGAACAAGCTGTACATCCCTATTCTAGTTGTCCATAGAAATACATAACAAGAATATTCTGTCATTCGTGCAATCTGACACATAATTTTTCCCGCCACATTTCGGACCGGCGGCTCGACTCCGCTCGACATTGTTAATTTTTATTAAATATTTTTATATGAAATTATAAAAAAGTGAGGTGACAAAAGTGTTTATTATACATTTATACAATAGAATAAGTATTGGTGTTTACATAATCTGTGATTTTAGTACCGTTTTCACATAAAAACATCCCGTGAGTCATTTTCACATTTTTTTTAATGTTTGCATTCTAAATTTTAATATTTACAAATGTTAATATTTATTTGTAATATAATAATTCGAAAGCTTATTTTGTAACCTTTCTAAAACAGTTTTTACTATTCGGCTATGTTCAGAAATGTTTCATTTATAGAGCTTTAATTGTGAAGCGGTAATAACAAAAAGTTTTCGTAAAACGTCATTTCGTTTGAGAAGCGAATATTTACGAAAATTCGGAGGGGTTAAGAATTTACTGAAAAAGTTGTGTGTTGTTTCTTGCCACACTTTGTGAGAACTATATGTTTGTAATGTCATTGATTGACATATTATTTTTATAAACATTTGTGCGGAGTTACTGTGAAAAAAGATAAAAATTATTTCACCTGTCAAAAGTGCAGTTAGCCCGAATGATTCCCATGGTCCTGTCAACAAGGAAGGCTCCCTTCTTGTTGCCATCTATGACGTGATAATAGATTCTCCCATTGTCTCCTGCATCCTTGTCTGTAGCCTTCACGGTACCTGGGGACATAATGATTTTATTAAACAAATTGTTTACACAAACAAATTCTTGCTGCCATTAGAATCAAGGAGATTCTTACTTTTATAACCACTGGAGCGTTTTTGACCACATTATGGACAATTAACAAACACCCTCAAGTGCTCACTGGCCAAATTGTGGCCAATTTGAAGAGATATTTTAAAACATTTATTGGAATTATTTCAAAAGTTCCCTGCATTTGCAAACTTCAATTAATCACAAAGAAAACTTAGTATTTTCACTTTTTAACGATAGGTCTCTTCTGAATTATTTTTTATTGATATTTCGCAAATTGAAATCATTGAAATATTTTTTCTTACAATCTTATTAATTCTTACAATCATTGATTAAGTTTGTGTTTAAATTTATAATAAGGAACTCCAGTCCATTTTTTATGTAATTTTTAATGAATAACGACCTTCTAACTTGATTAACTGCATATTTATTTTTACTTTTAGAGTGAGTTTTAATAGTTGAAATAATTATCAAAGCTTTAATTTTTCAAGATCCCCCGAAAACCACCGTATGTATGGTGAATCGTGTGATGTCATCACTCACAACAGGTGTTGTCATTTTGTATGACAGTTATATGTAAGAAGCTATGAAACTATTGTATAAGTAAAAACATTATTTAGGTGGAATTATTTATTTATTATATTTTTCAATATTATTACGGGAGGGTGGTATGAACATTTTTTGAAATGATTATTTTTTTAGCTTTTAAAATCAACATTATCGAAAACGAAGCATCACCTGCACAATTATAGACAAATAAGATACGGCGCCGATCAGCTGTTCGATGTTGGCCATTTTGGATTTCGAAGTTCGGAGAGTTGGCCGTGGAAGTAGGTAGCATTATGATATAGCATATTATACAATTTTTTTGTACAGTTTAAATTTTTCAATATTTTAAATAATAGAGATACCTCTATTTTTGATACTGAATTATTTAGGCCTAAATAATGTTTCAATAAACACAACAACTAAATCTCCATAAACAGTATGAAATAATGAATAACATGAAATGTTGTTAATATCGATGGCTTGTGTCATACCTATATTTCAATACAATGATTGAAAAGTTATGGTGAGGAGTGACGTCAGCACTAAACATTCAATAATACCAACTTGACAGTGTGTTTTAATGACACGATTAAAAATGCACTTTTTAATAATTTTTTTTAAACTCTACGTTTAATATTATTTAATAAAACTTATATATTCAAAATCAGCATTTATTGGTCTATATCAGCGTTTTTCAACCTTTTTCATGGCACGACCCCCTTATTATGTAAAAAATATTTCGCGACCCCTTACCCTTTGCCTGCAATTTACCTTTAACGACTATGGTTCCTGGGGGGGGGGGGGGTGGCTAGAGAAATTGAATGAAGTGAAAAAAGAATGCGCAGTGTACACCAACAGGAGGGTGGCTAGAGAATTTCAGGTTGTGAATTTTTCAGGGCAATTTCGCCTGTATAATCATGTTTTGGCATACTATTTGATTCTGCCAGGAAATCCGTAATCCTGTGAATTCCAATTTCTCTGACAGACCGCAAAATTTTCGGACATGTCAGGGAAATTGCTGTCAAACTAATTCGCCAAACGTCTCCAAGGAATAGTAGGTAGAGCTATCGCCCATTCGTACAACGTACAGGCCGGGCCGATGCCGACTCAAGATTAAGGCGAGCGAGGCCGCGCCGTGCCGACGAATGTGGTTAAAGAGTTAAAGAGCGAGACACAATGAGTGTTGCGGGGTTGTCGAAGGGTACAGGGGTACTGGGCGACGCGGGCTATGATGGACGTCGGACGGCGGGAATAACGTGACCCTGTCAATCGGCGATTCGGTGTCATATGCGCGCGTTTGTTTTGTGTTGAACTCACGTATTTGAATTTATTTAAGTGACTTGATAAAAAATTAATAAAAAATGGATAAATTTATAAAAAGATCAACACAACCGTCAACTTCTAGTTGTAGTGCGAGTACTGAAACGAAACCAAAGAAAAAACGCCTGTATGACGACAACTATTTAAAATTCGAATTTACTAATATTTTACTTTGGACCCCCTGCGACCCCCTTGTAGAGGCTGACCCCCTGGGGGGTCGCGACCCACAGGTTGAAAAACACTGGTCTATATGAACAAATTTTTTTAAAGCCATAATATTTTTCACTGGAGTTCCTTATTATGATTATCGATTAGGCTACAGACAACATATAGAAGTCATAATATTTCATATTCTCTAAATAGGTTCTAAGTACGCCAATTTTAAAGTAAATAATACGTAAAATTCATGCGTTTATAAATTTAAAAATTTTTTATAATTTATTTATGAATCCTGAAAATATGGGATAGACACTTAAATATAGGTTCATTCAATGGCTCTCTAACACTGTAAGCAGTTTATACGTCACCATATTAAAATTAAGAGGTATGATTTTTTGAAAGAAGGCAGGAAGTTTCTGAACGAAAGGATTAAAAATTCCCGAGTGCTCAAGGTTCAAATCGATTATATAGCAGAACACTCCGGTGGTATAGAGAAAGCATAAAGGACTATTTGGACTAGCTATTCAGTTCTAGCCAATAAATAGAAGTAAAAATATTTTAAGCAACTTTCCAGATCTGAATTATTGATAAATAAAATCAAACAAAACTGCGACTTGCCTACGATGGTTCCCACTGGCTGGTTCTCTAACACAGTGAACTCATAAAGTTCTTTGGTGAATTGTGGCCTGTTGTCGTTAGAATCACTTAGCACAACCTTCAAGAACTTCAGCACTTCCATTTTGGATGGTGTTCCCTGGTCTGTCGCCACCAACACCAACTGAAAAATAAAAAGCCATTATTAAAAGCACAACATCTTACGATTAATTTGGTATTCTTGGCACATTTTTTTTCCTTAATGTGAATACCACACAAGAGTTCCAACTGCCCGGAGCCAGATGGGGAAGAGGAAGGTTGGGAAGTACCTGGTTATTCAGATCTGGTTACCAGACAAAGTAAGCAAAGTTTCAATTCTGAATGGTGGTCTTTCACAAGGGTGATACTGAGAGTATCTACAACTCCATTTGTTTGAGGGAACTATCAATAACCACTCAAGCAATAGTACCCAAATTTGGCACTAATAATTCGCCCTTGTCAAAACTGCGCTAATAATGCCTTTGAGAGATTTTTTATTAATAATTAAAATTAATTAATTATTTTTTTACAAAACCTAAAATATGAGATAGGCGATGAAATACAGGTGAATTCATTGACTTTAAATCATAGTAAGCAGTTTGCATGCTTCCATATTAATATTCAGAGATATGATTTTTGTAATGAGCGCGGGCGAATCTTGGAAATCTTCACTCAAGGCGTTTTTTTTTAATGCATTATCGCTTGAGTGTGTAACAAGATTTATAAAAGTCAGACGACTCCGCTGGGCAAGGCACGTGGCAAGAATGGAAGAAAGCCGACCACCAATGAATCTGTAGGATAGAAAGGAATATTGAGACTTGATGGTGTAGAGGCAAACACTGCAGCTTTAGGCATAAGGAATTGAAGGGAAATAGTAGGAGAAAGGTAGGAGTTAAAGATTTCCCTAGATGCGGTCAAATCTTGCAGGGCTGGTAATGGATATGTACATTGCTGGCTTTTGAGACAAGATATCTTAGTTAGACTGACCTGATAGCTGTCTTTCACCTCCCTGTCAAGGAAAACTTTGGTCTTCAGTTCTCCCGTGGTCTCGTTCAGTATGAACTCGTTGGTTTCATGGACGTTCTTGTTCCCCACCTTGAGGAAATAGGTGACTCGGCCATTATTGCCAGGGTCTTCGTCTGTCGCCATCACTGTTATGAGGACGATGTCGGCTTGGGCTGCATTCTACAAAAAAGAAATGATGGAAAAACCAATAAGATTAGAAGGTCAAAAACCCCTCAGGTTAATTTGTTTGCTTTTGGGAACAGCTCATCGTCGCTTGACGCATAGTACCTCCAATGTGGAAAAAAACAATATTTTACAGGAGACAAAACTAATTTTGATGTAGGAAAATGAAGGTGGACTTCCAAACAATATTTATTTTTATTAATAACTAGTTGGTCCCGGCAAGCGTTGCTATGCCATTTAATAAAGAAATTGTTTCTCCCTGAGTGTCCTTTCCCATTCGTCCCGTTCCCCTTCCACCTCCCCTTCACCTCCTGCGTCCTCTTCCCCTCTCGCGTTCCCATTCCGTCACCTCCACCTTCCCTTTCCCCACTTCACTCCCCCCCCTTCCCCCGTCCCGCGAACCCCCCTCCCGAGTTCCCTTCACCCTACCAGGTCCCCCTCCCCCCTCCCGCGTTCCCCTTCTACCTTCCCCGCCTTCCCTCTTCCCTTTCCCGCTCCCTCGTCCCGCCAACCCTCCTCCCGCGTTACATATATATTTAATCCCAGTACATTCAGTTTTTAAACAGTCCACGTGCCACCTTTTACAATTTTTGTTCAATTTTCCATTTTTCATGTATATTAAATCATCATTCATGTATACCTAACATAGGTACCTATTTAAAATATCTAAAATTCTTGATTCGATTCAAACTATTAGGGGAGTACCTACTTTAAATAAATTTTTCAACTTTTCAAAAATAGAATCCTGATTGAACAATCATTCATTGTTTTGCAAAGTGTCATTCTCTAACACGCGAACTGTCAAACGTGCGATGTTTTCTGTTATTATCTAATTTTCTGCGCAATTTTCTTAATTTTTCTCTCCGTAAGAACCATCCTCAAACTTCAAGGAATATTCTAAAAAAAGAATTAGCGAAATCGGTTCAGCCGCTCTCGAGATTTGCGCTTACCAACAAATTCAGCGATTCATTTTTATATTAAAGATGATTATTAATGTACAAAATAAATACAAATAATTCTAAGTCTTCCTTCATTTTCCCGCTTAAAAATAAGTTTTTTCACTCTCCTGTAGAATTAAAAAAATTTCACATCGGAGGTAATATGATCCCAGCGACATAATCCAGGTCTCATTGAAATTGTTGCATCTCTCTTAGAATAATGGTTAAAAATATGATCTAAATGCTGTTAGAAAGAGAAAACAACACACTTCATATTCAAATCTAAAAGTTAACCACAAAGTAATTAAAACATACACCTTCAAAAATCAAAGTTTCTGAAAGTTATGTGAAAAAAAATTATGAAACTTTGTGAATTTTTTACCAATAATTTTTATATAAAACAACAAAAAAGTGAGGTGACATTAACATTTATAATACATTGTCTAATAAAATATGTGTCTGTGGTTTTATATTTTTACATTGTCAGTATTAATATTAGTCAGAAAAAACGTAATGTGAGACCTTTTTAAAACTTCTTTATGTTTGCACATAAAATTCTTATATTTCAAAAATTATATTACGTTCATTTCTAACAACAAAATTTGAAATCGTATTTCGTCACCTTTCAAAAACAGTATTTTTCGGATACATTCAGAATTTATGTATTTGGTTTTGTTGCAAAGCGGAAATACTCTGACCATCTGACAGAATATGCCTGAGGCCTGAGGGGTTATTAGACTATTATTGTCATTAACACATCAGTCACCCATATCATCCATCATTGGATAAACTACTGCTGGTATACTAACTAAGCATTGGGAGGAGTACACTGTGTATATATAGAAAGAACAGCTGTATTACCTCAGGTATCTCTATGACGGGCTGGTCATCATCAGGCACCACCCAGACGGGTGGGTGCTGGTTGACGCTGTACACTGTGATGTCAATGAGTGCCGTGTCAGAGTGGGGACCCTCGCCGGCTCGATCCATGGCCTGCACCTTCAGGTGGTGGGTGGTGTTGCCTATCAGGTTCTGGGAAGGGTACACTATACCAGAGTCGGGGTCCAGCAAGAATACTCCTGAAAAAAAATTAGGATTCATTGACATGAAATCTATTACAAAATCATAGGTCAATTTGACTCCTCAGAACTTTTTTAAAAATAAGCTTAATTAGCGTATTTACTTTGCTTTGTAGCAATCCGTCATCCGCCGTCATCTTGTAACGGGCGGCGGGCACAAATAAACTCTACTTGAAAGTAATGCGAACGGTTTTCGGTGAGTCAAGTAGATTTGCTACATGTGAAAATTTAACTATTTTTATTTTTAAAATTGTTAATGGTATTATAGATAGCCCTGATTTACTCAACCCAATTACATTCCAAATACCAACTAGAAATAATCAAATCAAAAATTATTTTTAATTGCAACAACTGAGCCATTTATATACTCGCTTGTACCTAGATTGCATGCAGTTGGCAATACTTTATCAGAAATAATATATGTGTTCAACTGCACGGAATTTAGTTACAAGAAGGCTTATAATAAGATATCTCATAAACGAATATTAATGTTAACTTTTACTTTTCTTTTGCACATGTTCTATTTTATAATTTCTTTAACAAATTTTACTTCTTGAATACTGTTCCACCAAATTATTATTTACATCACATGTTTTGTAAAGCCTACATATATGGGCGTATAATATAAAAAAATAAATATTTATTATTTGGCAGTTTAAGATTAATTACCCTGTTCGGTCTGCTCCAGCAGTGTGTACTTGATCTGGCCATTGTAGGAGGCATCCTTATCTTCGGCCCTGACCTGAACCACAGGGGTTGGGGGCCGTAGGGACAGGTTCTCTCCCACTGTCACGTTGTACGTCTTCTGGACAAATACAGGCGCGTTGTCGTTAACATCGATTACTTTGATGTGCAGCTGGAAACAAAAACAAACAAATTGAATATGTTTCAAAACAGCCGTAGATTTCTTACCACCAATAAATTTAGTATTCTTAGCTTAACCCCTCAGGCCTCAGGCATATTTTGTCAGAAGGTCAAAATATTTCCGCTTTGCAATGAAATCCAAATAAATGGAATATATTCGAAAACTAAAACTGCTTTTGAAAGGTGATAAAATACGCTTTCAAACTTTTCATAATAAATATATAATTTTTGAAATATAAAACTTTTGAATGCAAACATAAAAAAATGGCTCACCTTACGTTTTTTCTAACTAAAATTACAGATAACAGAAAAAAATAAAAATCCACTTTTTTGTTGTTTCATGTAAAAATAATTCATAAAAAATTCCCAAAGTATCACCATTTTTTTTTCAATTTGAGGTCGGAAACTTTTGTTTCATAAAGGTTTACATTTTAATTATTTTATGATTAACTTTTGGTTTTGAATATAAAGCGAGGTGTTTTCTGTTTCTAACACTGTTTAGATCACATTTCTCACCCTGGTAGTAAGAGAGACATAACAATTCCTATAAGACCCATGAGTTGTTCCCAAAAGCAAACAAATTAGCCTGAGAGGTTAATAAGTTTAGTTTCTATCTCAGTATGTTGCAGATTGGAAGACGACGGCCGAGGACAGAGGGCGGTGGAAGCTTATTTTGAAGGAGGCCAAGGCTCGAAATGGGCTGTAGCGCCATTGAAGAAGAAGAAGAAGTTTCTATCTCAACCCACAATCCTTTGAAATTTGAAAATAAGGAAATATGGTTAGCAAGGGAAAATTACAAGGTGCTAGTAAATTGTTAACCATATTAATTTTTTTATGTTTTTTTTTCATTAACTTCTCAAGTTTTTAAGGCAGACAATTAAAAAAAATGTATTAATATTAGTAGAAATGTTTAAATATAGTTTTTTCTTTATCAAAGCTATGGCTATTTCCAACAAATGAAACTCTGAACAGTTATTATTTCGTAAACATGGGCGAATTATAAAAAAATAAGTAACACTCTTCAAGAATAAAATGTCTAAAAATGCTACATAGTTAATGCGGAAGAAATACAAAACAGTTACTAATTTTTTAACAAAAAAATAAAAAAAAGTCTTACAGGAACGGTGGCATTTTTCTTAGCCGTGACAGGCGCATTATCCACGGCCATCACCTGCAGCCAGATGTCGTCTATGGTCTCTCTGTCAATGGTGGCTCCGGACGCCACGCGAATGTCGCCCGTGATGACGTCAATCGTGAACAGCGGAGATAGTTCGCCGATGAGACTGTAGCGCAGCTGGCCAAACACACCTGTGCACAATAAAAGCATGTGACTCATCACAACAAAGTTCCATGCTGCAAGCTGGGTGATACACATGGATGCTTTACTAATACTGGCAAACTGCCTGTATTATTGATAATTTGTTGATATGCGTTAGTTTCTGTATATCAATTTTTCCATACATCAATTTCCATATATGCCATCTGTTGTGCATGATTTTAAGTTTAATGAATGAGTATTTGAAACACATACTCGTAGTATTATGGTTATAAAATAAAAGTTAGTTCGAACTGTCTCCTCAAAACTCGTGTTTGATTTATAATACAGCTTGACATGGTCAACTTTGCAGGCGGCCAAAGGAAGAACTGATGAACGAACGATCAATTTTAAATCCATAGATTTTAGAATCCACAAAATCTACAAGACAAAATGCCATTGCGTTGAGCCGAGTTTTTGCGTCGATTCATAACTATGAATGAAACATGGGTCCATCACTTCACACCTGAGACGAAGGAACAGTCAAAACAATAGACTGAAAGGGGAAAATAGGCTCCAAAAATGGCAAAGACAGTTCCATTTGCAGGCAAGGTCATGGCATCAGTTTTTTAGGATGCGCGTGAGATAATTTTCATTGATTATCTTCAAAAAGGATCAACGGCGAGTATTATACAAACTTATCGCAGCATTTACCGAAAAATATTTTGAGGCACTTGACGGTTCTCACTATAAACAGGGTATCGTGTGGTTCGCTACGTTTGGTGATTTAGCAGGGGTGCCCGGGTTCATGGGGTGAGGTTTGTCTAGGTCTAGGAGGCGGATGACCAGGACATACTGATCCCCAGATTCCTACCCACCCCTTAAACCCTTTTCCTTCCCAGAACTCTCCTCTCCTTCCTTTCCTTAAAAAAAACCCTCCACACAGCATCCTCAAAGATGACATAGGCCCTGAGGGAAATAATTTCCCTCAGGGCCTCCTGTGTGGAGCTCATGTAAAAAAAAAAAAATCGAAACTATTGAACATCGCTGGGTAAAGTGTGTCGAGCTGAAAGGAGACTATGTTGAGAAATAAAAATATTTTTTCCCAATGTTTTGTGTTTTTTTTGTTATGTCGGGTACTTTTGGGACCACCCTCGTATCTTGTTGTTTTCACTGCATATTTTGACTTCTACTGCATTTAATTACCTTCATCCTTGTCCACGGCATGCACCTTCAACACCAGAGTCCCAGCCAGAGAATTCTCCTCCAAGGAAGCCTCGTACATGGGCTCATCAAACACGGGATCCTCATCGTTGATGTTGACCACGTTCACGGTGACCAGGGCAGTGGCTGACAACTGGGGTACTCCGGTGTCATAGGCCACGATGGTGAAGTTGATCTGGTGAACTCTTTCATAGTCGATCTTCTGGATGGAGCGCACTATCCCTAGAAAGAAAAAAAAAAGATTTTGTAGTTCGACCAAAAATTAAAAGTTCCCTCATGTTGTCTGGAATGAAGGCTTAATCTCTTGCATGAACATGCAATTCAGTGTAAAAATAAATGTGCTCTTACAATTTCACTAAATTATGACATTGCGTTAGTTAGTTTTGCTGTAAAACAGTAAATTACTGCCATTAATATTTTATTTGAAAGATTGTATCAATAGCAAGCCCCTGTTAAATATAAAGCTAGAATAGGATAGTAGTATAGAAGTTTCTTGGCCACTTGCATGATCACTAAATTTCACTAAATTACGACATCTTGTTAATTTTGTAGAACAGTAAGACAGGCCGCACACTGGAGCCACATGATACATGCATGTAACATTTACGTCGTCACAATATGCATGCTACATTTTCGCTTGGAGTATACGTACACGCACACCGGATGCACAGTTGTGGTTTATACCTACTCGAAATAATCGACATCATCTGACTCAGATTTCTTAATGTGGCAATTAATGAGAAAAAAACAGTTATTGGGTTCACCCGTTTAATCAAGATTCTGCAATTTACGGTAATTTCAAAAAAATTTTTTTTCGCAAATTTTGGTCCAGATGGTTTCTGCAATCCGTCTATTGCTATAATCAGTGAGTCCATGATTATATAATATAGGTTTTTTTTCAACCTCTGCAATAAACTCCACATAAAATTCAATATTGTCTTTCATTTTTGCAAACCACTACGCCACAAAAAACGAACGCATTCGATCTTGAAAACATGTAGCGCGACTAACGTCTTGCCACAAAATGCACCCACTACAAACGTGTCCTTGGTGTGTATGCAAATATAGGGGGGCGTTATATGTGTCGCCTTTCAAATGTGGCGCTACAGTTATCGTAATGTATGTCTGGTGTGCGGCCTCGCTTATGAATAGTCTGTAGAACAGTAATGAATAGTCCGATTACTGCCATTGATTTTTTCAATTTGAAAAATCGTTTCAATATCAAGCCGTCTGCTAACTAGAGACCTAGAATAGGGTAAAGTAGGGCAATTACAATAGATAATATGTGCCCCTTGAAAAATATAGGCCCCAACAATATTGAAGTGGGCTACAAACCCAAGGTAATTAGCCTACTGGAATTAACAGTGATTAGAAATTCGACAGTCTAAAATGACTTAGTAACAAATGTAATTAATATAATTGATTAAAATCCTTATAGACCATCCCTCTTCCCCTCCCCCATATGTTATGTATATAAACCATAGACTAAGAATAATTTGTACCAGTCTGAAGATGGCTTTAACGAGCTGAAACCGGTTACAGTCAATAAAATTAAATGGAAAAAAGTTTTATATTTGTTTTATTATAATAAAATATAGGCCCCCTTCCTGCATGGACAGGAATGAATCAGGTTCCCTAGTCAGTATCACATTGATTGCGTAAATTGTTAGAATTTGGTTTAAGAGGCATCTCTGGATTAAATCTAAGTTTTAATCTAATCTAAATCTAAGTCTAAGGAGTTTTGGGAGGTCTAAATTTGGGTGACTGAACTCTGTGGAAGGAACGCTGCATCCTTAGGCATAAGAGAAAGAAAGGGAGTTGTAGGTGACCAGCAGAAGTGGAGGCAGATGATGGGGCAAGAGAAGTGAGGCTACCTGTGACATTGTCCACGTGGAAGTAGTTGTTGGGTGGGTCGATGGAGTAGTGTGAGATGGCAGAGTCGGTGTCGGATGCGTGGAAGGTGGCCAGGGTGGTCTCCGGCGGCTGTCCCTCCTCCAGGCGCTCTATGAAGTGCAGCTGGCGGAAGGACGGTGGAGACGTGTTAACGTCCACAATCGTGATAATCAGCATGCCTGTTTTCAACACAAAATAAAAATAGTTGTAGTAAAAACTAAATCAATTCGTAATTATTTCTTAACTGTGGTATATTGAAGAATCATGCAACAATCCTTGATAACATGAGTTAATAAGGGTTTCATCAATCAACAACAAAAAAGGCAGGAATAATATCCCTCAAGATTGATAGAAAGGGTCTCCTGTGTGTAGTTCATATTTAAGAAATCCACATGAAGAAAAAGCAGTTGGTATATTTAGAGTTGTTTCCTCAATACCGAGG
The DNA here is from genome assembly GCA_917880885.1 of Limnephilus marmoratus. Classification (NCBI taxonomy): domain Eukaryota; kingdom Metazoa; phylum Arthropoda; class Insecta; order Trichoptera; family Limnephilidae; genus Limnephilus; species Limnephilus marmoratus. The sequence continues at coordinate 39,180,646 of OU862923.1, read as the reverse complement.
ACTCTGACCAATATTCCAATAGGCCAATTGCCGAGCTGTAACAGTTTCCTCACATATACTTGACAGCTTGTTTTGGAAGCTTAACTCTTACAAATTGGATTGATTGGTGCACCTAGTTGTCCATGATATCCTGGGAATTCTTCTCCAGCACCAAATATTTAGATAAACCAGCTGCAATTATAACAATTCAAAACATCCTTCATACCTTGTGCAGTCTGCAAGCCTGGTGCGGAAGTGTCCTGTACGCTAACTGGTAGCGAGACTACGGATGCTATACTCCGGTCTAGGGGACGGGACACCTTCACGCGCCCATCACGCTCAACAAAGAACCACTGCCGGAATACACTCGCCTCGGAAACCTGGAACATTTGAAGAATCAGTGAGCTAATAGGACTAACGTTACACTACTAACATAATTATCAGAACATTGCCACCAGTGCCAATAACCCGCCTTGATGGAAAGAAGGCTCAGAAATCTAGAAATCAGGTAACAATGCCAAATATCTGACAGCCCTTGTAGCTGATTGAAATTTCAACAAATGCTGAAACGACAGTTAACAGGGACAGTTCAAAAGTAATAGCTTGCCGCTTATCATCGATATTACGAAGGCTGAAACAACAGAACCTGAGTCAGGGAGAATTGATATCTGGATAATGAATATTGCAGAAGTGGCCTCTGAATTTTTTGTACAAACAACATCATAACTGACCTGTTTTCCATTCTTGTCAACAGCGGTCATTGGCTCAAGTCCAAAGTCAAACTTCAGATCCTCCTGAGACATGATGTCCTGGTCCACCGCTATCAACTGATGGACCACAGTGCCAATTTCTGCATCTGATGATATCTGCAAACAAAATAAAAAGATCATTAAATAGATAAAGATAATATCATGACGTAGAAGGTGTCAGGACTGTCACAGGAAGATCAAGTGAATCAATACTTTTGCAATCATGTTAAGAAACTGAATGTTGATAAAGCATGTGTGCTATGATAGAGGCGTATAGTATAAGAGCCACTATTAACAAGATTCATAAAACTGGGAAGACAGCACTGAGCAGGATATGTAGCAAGATGGAAGAAAGCTGATTCCATATAAGTGTACCTATAAATCGCTAATGTTGTACTTTGGATTAGTTACTGACCTCTAGCGTAACATTTCAAAGCTAGTTATTAGTGCAGATTCGTACCTGCACCGGCCGGTATAATTTCGAAGCTAGTTGTAGTGATAGTTGATAAAACAGATTTCTGTATATCATAGTCTGACATATATTATGTGTGTCATTGTTTATTTGTTGGTATGCGTTTTCGATTAGCCTCGCTAATCCAAAGTACAACAATTACCGTAACTTTCGCTTGCCACTTTTAAAATCCCTACAAAATTATAAAGTCATATAAAATGAATATATCAATATGAAACTTACATCAGCTCTTTGTGTGAGAGGAGTAAAGTAAGGAAACTTATCATTGGCGTTCACCACCGTGACTGTCAAAATAGTTGTCCCCGTTAGACTAGGTGTACCTGGAAATATAATAAATTTGACACATATTGCAAGTGAAAGGTGAAAATATACCACAAATGAGCCTTCTAAAGATTCTTCTTCGGCAATTTGATCAAATTCTCATACTCCCCGTCAATCAATATGCACAAATGGGTTCCATGCCAAGTCAGAATGAAACCAACTCAGAAAGGTCATTAAAAGCTATGAAAAAATAATTTTAAAATAGCCGGTAACCCTAACCTAACTTAACCTACTTAACCAAATTTTTGAATATTTTTTTATCATCACTCTCATCACCACCTTTCTGAGGTGGTTCTGAGTTGGTTTCATTCTGAGTTGGCCGGTCGCCGCACAAATTATTGAAATAACACTTCATTTCAACTTAATTACTACAATAAACAATTATTTACGTCAAGAAAGATGAAAAAATATAAATTTATACATTTTGATATTTTTGGATTTGATGCCATGTTAAATCATATTATTATTAGACAGTGACATTTGCTGGAATTGGTAATCCTGATATAACTAATGCGAAATTTTCTACTTCTTCGCCTTTCGTATGGTGAGGGGTTCAGAGAGGGACATGTAGGTCTGAGTCCGAGGGCCTTAGTTGTCATCCTGTGGATCTCATCAATCGGAATGGGGAATGCATGGAAGGCGCATTCGTTGACCACATGTTCGGTGATCTGCACCGCACCGCATTCACACATCACCGACTCTTTAAAGCCACATCTATGCATCATATGGGCACAATGGCTATGGGAGCACCTGACTGATTGTGGACCAGAGTTTAAAGGCAATGAGAAACCAGACTGTCTCTTGAGCCTCAAAAAATTCACTATCTGTTAGTAAACTCGCTCAGTGTCATCGTGTTACTTGCTAACTAGCAGATTGTTGACAATCTACGAAAAAAGTTGAAAGGTCGTCAACTTTACTCGCTGCACGCTTGATCGTGATTGGTTTTTTATGTTTTTCAAGATGGCTGCCAATTAACAGCTGATTTCGACTGTCAAACATCACAAAATTAGTTCACGCAGGCATTGTTATTCTTGTTACAGGCGCTAGCAACGACCTCAGTTTCCTACGCTACTAAACGAGTGGACAGTTTAGTGTGTCATCATGACAATCTCACTCGCCGATTTATCTGCTTTTAAACTTAGTAGATAGTAGCTTGTAAACTTGCCCTGTGTCATCGAGGCTTTAGTGAGGTCTTTTATGAGATGGGCGTTTCCCACATTGGCCAATTGTCACTCAAGTTTCCAACTATCTTCTGGCGTGAGAGGTAATCGAAAGAGCCTCGCTCCTTCCTTTCAGAAGGGTTATTACATATTTAACTATATTACACAGATAAAATGTATCAAAATGAAACATAGCGGCGTGAACTACAGGTATTGGAACTTTAATTCATGATTTTGCTTCCCCCCCCGATATAAATAGTTGTTTCTTGTAGTAAATCAAGTTAAAACAAAGTGTTATTTCAATAATTATTTTTGCGCATTATGATTGAAGGGGAGTGTGAGAATTTTACCAGCAATTTTTGTTACCTTGGTCAACGGCGATAATCTGCATTTGATACAAATTTCTTCTGTCGTAATCAAGTTTGGAAGAAATCTTGATAAGTCCAGTGTCTTTCTCAATGCCAAAATCATCAAAGCCACCTTTTTGTATTGTGTACTTGATTTCTGCGTTCTGTCCATGGTCCAAATCAGTGGCAATCACCTTGATGATGTCTGAACCTACAAACATACCACAAAAAGGTTTAATTTTATTTTTTTAAGTTAAAAGGTAAAAAAGTACTGGTCAGCCTAAAATGTAGTGTGGGAAACTGTCATTCATAAATTGATTTAGGTTTGGTTTCATTAGATCTAAGAAGAGTGAGACAAGTTTCGGGAGGATATCAGTCAGTATAAATTGGATTATGATGATGATACTAGATTACAAATGTAGCCTTTATGATAAAAGTTGACTACCTTATGTGTGAATACTATATACAGACAATAAAGTAGTCCCAGAGAGAGCTTGTACGCATGTTATTGACAATCGTCCTCTTCACTTCCTTCACGCTGTGAAGGAAGTGTGAAAACGAAAAAGGTAGAAAATTCAACCTCTCTGGTAAATAAAACAGTAAGTTATTGTCAGCATGGTAAACCTTATAAAATGAAATCAACATTTTTAATTTAAACCTCACTAATATCTAATAAGAACATAACATTTGTGTTACACAGTTTCGTGTTATCTCACTTCAAGTGTGCTATACAGTAATAAACCTTATTACACACATTATAAGAATCTAATATCCGATATTCTCTAATTTTTTTTAACAGAATATAAATTCATGATAACGGCGGGAAAACAAAGATTCATAATAATAATATATTATGTTGGCACTCCTTGTACACAATAAAGACTTGCATCATAATATTGGTACTCCTTTCACATGACATTATTTATCTAGATCTTGAAAGCTTGTCCACTGGATTGACATTTATAAAAAAAAATGCCGTGAGCGCTGGAGATTTCCATATATTTGGTTATGGATTCACCCGCGCTCATTATAAAAATTGTAACTCTGAATATTGATACGGAAACAGATAAACTGCATACTATTATTTAAAGCCAATGAATTTACCTATTTTTCATAATTTATCTTATGTTTGTAGGTTTTATAATATATAACAGAATTTTCCCAAAATAAACACCCACCGGATTTTTAAATGCGACGCTGAATTCTATTGCTGGCTCATTTCATTGGAAACGTATTACTGCCATCTATTGATTATCGATAAAAGCATTATCTCAGCTTGCAACTCACAAACATAAGCCGCAGGAAGATTCAAATCTATTCTAATTAATTTTGAAAAGTTGAGAAAGCTGATGACGTTGGTTGAATTTAACCCATGGATATAAAAAATACCAGGAGACTGCAGTAAGATTATTCTTTAGGTGAAGTCATATTGGCTTTCTCTTTAATTATTCTGTAGTGGCGAACGACGCAGCTATTTTGACTCGCAAAATCATCCCTATTGGCTCCTCGCATGCCAATCTCACAATATTTTCATCATTTAGTTACAATAGCAGCGAACAAAAAAAAGAAGAACCATTCTGTTCCTGATTGCTGATGACGCGACAGCTCGAAAATCGCTACCAGTTCGCTCCCACTGTTCCTATACGAATATTGTGTAAATATAAATTACAATACGGATGTAATTGTTATAATAAACCTGTAAATAAAGTGTTATTCGGGGGTATTCTGCGAAAAAGCATTAAGTCAAAATTTTGCTGATTTGACTTAATGATGCGATTTTATCATTCGGTGGCCACTCTTTAGTCTACGAAAATGCACTACGTCCTACCTATAATACTTTTCGAGTTATTATCTGAACTAAGTCAATTATGCATAAATCTTTTCAGCGAATGAGCACTAAGGGACTTCGTGCATATTCCTTGGCTATTTTGATACCGTAACGTGATATATAATTACGATTATACCGTGTGAAATAACATTAAGTCAGACTTAATGCAATTTCGTTGAAAGATTTTTTTGTTTATCCGTGGTATTCAAAATCTGACAGTTGTGTTTAAGATAAGTTTCTCGCTGACTAAATTGAATATTATTCACAAAAATCTTGTCAAGAGCGGCAAAAATATTACAAAAGTAATAATATGAATTTCTTTAGGGTGAATTGCCTAATTAAAAAAAAACTCATTTCTCATTATTGAAGGCCGTAATGTACGTAGGGGTAGGCGACAAGAAGTCATTGCTCAGAGTTGTGTGATATCAAAATTATACAACAAAATAATACCAATATCACAATCCAAGAAAAAATATTTGATGGTTTAATGTGATAAAAAATTATGCCACTTGAGCTTTAAAGTTGGTACGCTTCCATTCCTTCTGTCGACGACAGCGAAATAAATGATGATTATATTAATATAGTGGATGAAAATCAATTACATAAAACAACTATTTTGTAAAAAAAAATGTATTTTTAAAATGAAAATGTTACACCACCAAACTATTTTTACTTCGGTGCTTGCAATATTGTATCAGCAAAAAAGCGTTAAGTCATGCAATACTCTTCTATTTTAACAAAAAAAGTTAGAATTTTTCAGTTATTTTTAATAATAAGTACAGGCATAAGTAGACAATAAAACAATCTATTATACTCTATTCGTCCCTATTATGACTTCAATATATTTTTAAAAAGTTAACGTTGCTCAAACTTTCAAATTCAATTATCTCGAAACTGGTATTTTTGACTTAGTGCTTTTCCGCAGTAAGCCCACGTAATGCTTATTTGATTTATACACAACCACGCACCTTATCCCCCATAATTGTGGGGTGATAATGCAAAACTGACTATTTCCAAAATGGGCTAAATTGAGTTATATATGCAGCCAGACAAATTCGAGGCCAAGGAATCGAATGGCATCATTATTTTTACGATAAAATGACGAAATCCTCCTCATTTTTCAATTTGAAAAACACCTTTTTCTGCAAAACTGACTATTTCCAGCCAAAAATTAGATACCTTTTTCTGCAAAAGTGACTAATTCCATGTTTATGGCAAATTTGACATATTTCCAATACAAATATTATAGAGCGGCAACATTTTTTTCTGCAAAACGTACTATTTTTTATGATTGTTATAACCTCAAAATCAGGGGGGTATAACTCCGGCCAAATCCTTCAACCGACAAGATGGCGTCACTCTGTGACGTCATCCCGCCTTATTTTGACTTTGACAGCTGGCGGTAAAAACTAACAAAATGGACGTTCTCGACATTGTATGTACGCACGCGACGCAAATCGCTTAAACAAGTAAATATCACCGCAGTATGTAATTAGCGGACTTGAAGACATTGAATACCCAATTTAGGGAACTCGTGCGTATATTTGTGGCTAATGCTATAAAGGTAAGCTTCTTTCTTATGGTTATTTTCTAGCGAATCATTTCAGTGTCAAAGTTTTCATTTGCAGTCCTGGTTTTCACGCATTTATATTATACACTACCAGCTACGATTAGACAAATTGAATCAGTGACCAAATTCAAACAAGATATGTAAATGGAATGGATTATAAGTATTGGACGTCACACTACTGCAAACATCTGTAAAACACATTACATATAGACAAAAATATCAATTTACACACATCCCTAGTCCTTACCCATATAAAACAAATTAAAATAATAGAATCCTGTATAATCTAACTCCATAAATAGAGTTGGCAGGATTTACTACTTTACTTCATCTCTTCATACGTAAAAGATAACTCTTTATGGAATTTACCCACACTTTTAATCATCTTTCTGTTTTAATTGTATTCAAATTAAAATGTATTTAACCTTATATTCTTTTAACTTTGATATTCAATTATGTACCTCTACCCCTGTCTCGACACAGGTATATCCTCGTGAGACAGTCATAAAAAAACCTAATGTAAACATCTTTATATAGATAAATAAATAATGTTATGTTTTGACAGTTTTTTCTGTATTGATTTATCTCCTTATTTATTTTTGTTAATATTTTCAGCTCGAAACAACAAATTGTGACGGTACTTTCTTCCCCCTACAGCTGACATGCTGGTGGAGACTACTAGTGCTGGAATTCACTCATTACCACATACTCACGTCCCACGAGCGATGGCCCCCGCCAACAGGACTCTTGGTTTGTATGCTTTATTATTATAAATTATTACCTAGGCAAAGGTATTTATATTGCGAAGATTAGATTGATGGTGAACTTTATCCACCGGGTGCAGTGTGACGATAATACTAATGTTTTAACGTGTTTGTTGTAGGTATGTAGGTGTCATGTCAGGAGATGGGGGGCTGACGTGTCCCATCACTTTGTGCCGCAGCTGTCCTTGAGAAAAGAAAGAAGAGTGCTCCATGGACTGGATCAGGACGCAACAGGAACTATATTTTCTTAAAATGCCTTTTGTATTCTGTGCTATTTTTATCAGTAGAGAGAAGACGAAAACAGTGTGCAATATAGTTGTGAATGATGAATACTTGGAGCAGGTGATCAAGTGGATGAGTTTGTGTATTTGGAAAGTATGTTTACGAGAGATGGGAATGTTGATAAAGATATTGAAAGAAGGGTAAATGCAGGATGTACGGCAGTGAGGAACTGGCAGAGGAAAAATGAAAGTAGACTGAATGCTGTAGAAATGAGATTCCTGAGACGTATGTGGTGTATATGGTACAACCATATATGGTCATTCATACTTTCTGCCTGTACAGAGTATAAAAAGAGCAATATATTTATATTTTTACGCAGCAAAACGTTTATTGGTCAAATCTTATGTATAGTTTCATATCAGTGATCGATGAACCGGTGGATGCAATTTTTAACCATAAGTTATTATAATGGTTTGTCTTTGTAGTTGTAAGTAACATTGTAGAAATATATTATAAGTTTGTGCAGAGTGCCTTTGAGGTGATTTTTTTACAAAAACAGCGCTAAACAAACACTGCATCCAAATATTATTATTATTTATGATTGTGTGAGAAATGTGGAAATCCGCAAAGAATGCGAGGCTGATCGTAATGAGTATTGTTAGTATAAGATTAAGAAAGAGACTCTCAGTTGGTTTGGGCATGTAGAACGAATGAAGGAAGCATGTAAGTAGAATATATGCCGTAGAGGTGACTGGTACATGAAATCAGGGACGCCAGAGAAAGACCTGACACGATCAAGTGAATTAGATATTGCGTCGGGCCACGTCAACAATCAGAATAGTATGTATGAGTCGATTTGTGAATGTGGCAAAGAGGGTGTGCAAAGACTGAATTGTTTGGCGGTCCACCCTATCTGTCTACCCCTGCGGTGAAATGGTGGTTAGTAGGTTATTCTGGTATTTCCTGTTTTTACCTGTTTATAATAAAACGTTAAAACGTGTAATTGAGTTTTCATTTCTCTTTGTATTTTTTAAAATAATATTTTAGGCTACCTTATTGGGTAGGTACGGAAAGAGAATTATATTGTCTATGGTCGATCCTTTTTTATTGTTTCCTCTATCCTTGTCGATGGTATGTGTGACGTAATTTGGTCTTGTTAAAAAAAAAAGTGGTAAAATATTGGCGTGTTTATGGTCAAATAGCGTTGACACTTCGTCAGTACAAAAGGCATCAAGTTATCAATCTAATGATTGGTTTATTTATGCTCAAAATCATTTGACAGCTGCAAGTTGTATTGGTCGTTTGGTATTGTTTTTTGATAAAATACTTGAGTAAAATGAATTTGCTAAGTGAGAAGGGCATTGAAGATATTATTTGTAATAATAGATAACGATTATTTGTTAATTTGACTTTCGATTTGTTTAAAATTTCGACTTTCCGAAAGGAAAAAAACACTGTGGGTGGGTGTTTCCTCAACATAATACAATGCAACGCCTAAATTTGTTGGGGTGACGAGAAAAACAAAATGTTTTATATAATATTTGGATTGCTGAGCAACGGGCAACTGATCATATGAAACCTGCAAAGCGAGAAGACGTGATAAAATTAATTAAATTTTTATTACACCGACGATGCTAAAAGTTTTTACAACGAAGTTGTTAAGAAAATATTCAGTATAATGAAGACTTAGACCATGAGACATGATATGATTTGAGATTTTCACGGCCAAAAGCATTTTCGTATTTGGTTTTTGGGTTATTATGACAAGTAGGGCTTCCTCCTTCTGCAGTTAACGTTACGGACAGCCTTACAGTGTCCATCATCTGGGCAGATGTGCCATATCTTGAAAATCCAATACCTATTTTGTGTTTCTTACTTTTTTTATATACTTGTTCCATAGAATGTCTTGTTTTTATTATTTTTCTTTAACCCGGCCTGTGCCGCGTGTGCGCCGGCGCACAAAAATGAAAAATCAAAATTTTTACGCAATTTTGACCCTTATGTATAAAGAAAGTGTATGAAAAACACGGTCAGAATCGCTAGCTCTATTATCGCCCTTTACCATAGAAAAAGCCGCAATGCAGCCGGTCACTCCGAATAATTTATATGAAATTTTTCGTCGGGCGGGATGTGCGCAGGTCTTGCGCATGCGCGAAAAAAAAAAATTTTCATCTTCGATTTTTACCCTTCTATGTACAAAATTTGAATAAGAACACGGTCAGAAATGCTAGCGCCAACATTCTCTATGAGATGGGTAAAAATTTCATTCACCTTGCAACATTAGAAAATTTTAAAATAATTTTTATCTGTGGGCATCTCGAACTGTCATTTTGGCGGCCGCGTCAAAATGCCGATGCGTGACCTCGAATAAAACATCATAAAACCTATCAATTTACGTAATTACGCAAGTAATATTATTTTGGTAAATAGTTTATTGTTCTAGGAATGTGTTTCAGTCAATAAAATATACGATAGGTTAAATTTAATCCACAAAACATTCAATTGAAGATCGTGAAATTTCGGTGTTGTTCTGGTAAAAAGCCTGGCCCTCAGGGGGTTAAATAAAGCAAAAATGTTAATTTGTCCCTACACATTGTTTTACTTCAAAACGCACTATTTGTAGGAAATAGTCATGTTTGGAAAAAAAAAATTTTTCAAATATTAATTTAAAATATTACTCATCGACCACCGAGTCTATAAATCACAGAAATGGTTTGAAATATTTTTAGTTATTATTTAAAAAAAAAAAAATCAGAGAATTATGCTTGTGAGAGTCGGTACAGTTTTTTGCCTCTCCTGAAAAGTTGAGTTTTTGGAAATAGTCAGTTTTGCATTATCACCCCACAATTATAATTGTCAAATTGATATGATAATATTAACTGATTGAAATAATAAAAAAAAAAACAATTGTTATACATACCTATTGGAGCATCTTCAGAAATGGAGGTATTGTAATGTTCCGTTTCAAACTTGGGTGCGTGATTATTGATATCCTTCACAACTATTTGTACTTTACATGTTGCGTTGTATAGTCCATCAGTTGCCTAAAAATAAAGTACGTGTTATTAAAAAAATTGTCATGAACAAACTTGGGTACGCCTTTATGAAACTGGCATGACTTCAAAATCAGTTATTTATTGGAAATAAACACACTGAATTAAAAATAATCAAAAAAACAAGAAAACTATTTTTTAATGCAATTCATACATGAAATTGATTCGAGTGGTCTTTTACCAGGGCGATACTTAAGTGTACTAAGAGTTGGAGTTTTAAGTGTATTTATATGTTTAAAGTCAGAGGTATTTCTATGAATGAAGCCGAGCAGTTTAATTTTTTTTTTTTACAATGTTATTAATGTGATCACGGAAAGAAAGTTTTTGCAGAAATGATAATGTAAGATCTTCGGCGGTCATTAAATAAACTAACTTTTAAAAGAACTAACCAGTATGACCAAATTAATGTGGTCTTCTTCGGTGAGTGTGACGTTTAATCCTTTTCCTCCCTGAATTCCGATCTTTCCTGTGACGCTGTCAATCCAAAACAGATCACTCTTGGGTCCCTCCAGTAAGGAGTAAGTCAGCACGGAAGTCTTGTCTGCATCTCGAGCACGAACCTTGAAATGAAAAAATTCATTAGAATATATTCCCAACTTTTTTGTTACCCAGCATCGTTGGGCTCATGGGGTGAGGTTTGTCCGGGTCTTAGCGGCGGTTGCACCTGCCCACTAACTGCGTGGCAGGCCAGATCGGGAGAGACTGGTTTAAGGAGACCTTTTGACCTCTCCAGCAGGACTCTCAGAACATCGCCAAAGACAGCAGTGGGAGGGATGGATTCATACATCCATCATTCCTGGAAACACCAACCTCCAAATTTCTACCCACCCCTCATACCATTTTCCTTCCCAGAACTTTCTCTCCTTCCTTTCCCTAAAACGACCCTCCACAGCATCCCCAAAGATGTCATAGGCCCTGAGGGGAATTATTTTTTAAAAAATTAGCAAAAGCCACTTCAATCAAGATTTTAGGGGGCGTTCAAGTATCTCATTTTTTTGTCATTCCATATAAAAATAAAAAAAAGAGTGTGCAATTCACACGCGGTCGAAGTGATACCTTCAGAAAACTAAAGTAGACAAGAGTGGGGAGGCTACAAAGCACCGCACAAGGAGGAGACTGATCTCATTCTCTTGCAGGCTAAATCCTAAAGATGTATGTGTTTGTCTCTTTTTTTTGTCACTATTTTTCGTTTCATCGAGTTTCAAATCACAACGGTGCTGAAGAAGTTTTCAGTTCAATTAATAAAAAATTCCCAAAGATTCATAATTTTTTTTTAAATTGCTATCCGAAATTTCGGTTACATGGAGGTGCATATTTAAATTTTTCTATGGTTAATTTCTAGATTTGAACATAAACCGCCTTACTCATAATCGCAGAATAAGATAATACCACGGTAATACAAACGGGTTGGGTGAAATTTGTAAAATTGTCATACAGATTTGACCTAACCCGTTCGTATTACTGTGGTATTATCTTATTCAGCGATTATGAATAAGGCAGAAAGTGTAGAGTTTTCTCTTTCTAACACCGTTAACCCCTCAGCAACGTTAGCAAGTATACACGTTAAAATAACGATAGCAGTCAAGTACAATAAGCGTGTTTACTCGTCAACGCGTGTGTCTCCATAGAAACCGTTATAACTCCGTTATTGTTTTAGTTACATCCGTAAAATAAAAAGTGAAAGGTCGATAGTGAATCATGCTGCACATCTCTATTCAAGTTGTCCATAGAAATACCTAAAACGAACATTCTGTCAGACGCGCAGTCTGACAGATAATTTATCCCGCCAAATTTCCCACGGGCGGGTCGCCCGCTCCCGACATTGTTAATTTTTATTAAACATTTTTATATGAAATGATTGAAAAGTGAGGTGACAAAAATGTTTATTACACATTTATACAATAGAATAAGTATTGTTGTTTACATAATCTGTGATTTTAGTACCGTTTTTACATAAATACATCACGTGAGTCATTTTGACATTTTTTTAATGTTTGCATTCTAAATTTTAATATTTACAAATATTAATATTTATTTATAATATAATAATTCGAAAGCTTATTTTGTAACCTGTCTAAAACAGTTATTACTATTCGGCTACGTTCAGAAATGTTTCATTTATAGAGCATTAATTGTGAAACGGTAATAACACAAAGTTTTCGTAAAATGTCATTTCGTTTAAGACATTTAAAGTGCAAATTGGCGATTTTCTGAGGGGTTAAAATCATAAGGAGTGTTCTAGTCTAAGTCCAAGTAAACAACGATTTCACATTTGAAAAAATTATCTAAGGAACCATTAAGCCGCCGCTACCCGAATTTCTACCGATTTCTTACATACCTCCCCTTAAACATTTGAAGTTTTTAAGCTATTAAAAAAATATATGTTATTTTTGAAGATAATATCTAAACATTCCCCACGCCGAAATGCAAATTATATGAAATTCCCTCGATAGAAAAAAATCGCAAAGTATCCTCCGAAAATAATTATTTTCAAGTCTGTTTCAGTTATATATATGAAAAAATTCAGTGTTTCTTTAGATGCTGTTTAGATGACAGCCCCCAAGAGATTTTTGCTCTATTTTTAACGAGTTGTGTTTTATTAAACATTTTACAATTTTCCCTTCAATTTTATCCTTTTAAATATTAGCGCGCTCTCTCCGACATTCATATCTCTCCATCTTCTTCTTTTTGAGCAGGAATAAGGCGCCTTAAAACGGCCATCATCTTGAAACGGTAACTGAATATACAAACTATTTTACAAACAGATGAAATGCAAAACAGTCGAGTTAAAACGGGACTTTGCTAAGCTCGATCAATGAATACCACCTAACAGGTTGATTGTTGTATATACTGCGATTGTCGGTTCATTTACTAGTGTATGGTAATACGTAAGAAGTAATAATGATCACCTGCAGTTCTGGTTCGAACTTCAAAGACTCCTCGTCGATGGAAGCAATGTAGATGGGGCTCAGGAACTCCGGAGAATTGTCATTGGTGTCATAAAGGGAAATCTTCAAGGGCACAGTTGTGGTTATGCCTGACCCATCATCGTCTGTTGCCTGTAAAAATAAACCAATCAAATTTTTAAAACAATATAAATAATCTAGTAAGCGGGACATTCATAAATTCCGTTGACTCTCAAGGCTTGTTCAGACTAGACTAGTAGTTAAGTCATATGGCGAGTAACTTACCACTTGACTGACCAAAAAGCGTTCACATTACGGTTGAGTAGAGTACATTAGTGAGTGGCACTTAGGAAGATGAAAGGGCTGCAACGGCTGTGTATCAATTTTAAGGTACTGCAACATCGTCCCTACAGCCCGGATCTTGCTCTCTTCGACTTTCATCTGTTTGGGCTGCTCTGACCTGCTAAATTGGCTTCGAGACCAATTAAAAACTTTTAGCTTGTGGGCCGCTAGGCCAAATACAGTGAGAAATGTGCAGAAAAATGGACACGTTGAATCCCTTCGAGAAAATAAATTGTAGAATGAATAGTATTGATTGTTTTGACTTAACTTCATGTGTTAGGATAGCAAACAGTGGCAGCTGCTGCTCACAAAAATCGGTGGTGCGCTAACGTGTGTACATATATCTACTCTAATTAAAATAAATTTAATTCGTAAAAAATCCTACCTATTTATAGATTGGGTTAATTCTCCGTTGTATCTTTTGTTTTTGGCTTGCACTCTTGTTTAATATTTAAAATGGGCCGTGGTGGGCCACTATTTTTAATTTCTAATCGTTTTTCAAAGTTCAGCGCATTTTTTTTTATAAAATCAACATTAATAATGGAACTCATTTTTTACTCGTCCCGACTCATCAAAAAAAACTAATAACAATGGCGTATTGACCTGCGACCTGTCACAACGGGTCTCATTGTTTATGTTGGTATGCTGTAGAGATAAGAGATGGTCGATGCTGAGCGGAACATTGACTGAAAAAGAGTAGATCTTAATTTAAACACACAATATCAATAATAAAATGACACGAACGCGTCCCCGATTAAGCCGCTACTGAACAAACTGGTCTTTTTGAGATGGTGGAAATTTTTGGGATTTATTTAAATTTGGAAAGGATTATACCTACCTATGATTTTGGCGCATGGAGGATTGTGTAAGGATTCTCTTGGATTCTGTGATCGCTTCGCTAAACGCACCACCGGCCTAAATATAGGAACAAAATGTTCTGCTTCTGTTATCTGTTACGCGAGCGGTATACATAGACACCTATATTATGTATGCATTATAACCGAAGTGTGTATTGTGATTTGTGATGAGGCGTGTCAGGAATATAGTATGTTATTCGGTGTTCGGGAATTTTTAGATTGGCAGAAATTTTGGGAGTGCATTGCATGTATTCAAATACAAAAGAGATACGCTATGATGTCCGCGCAACTGTCGGCGGACTATGACCTAATCAGGGTAGTTTGCATACGAAAAGAATTTGTTCATTTCGTTGATTTTTGAATTAGTATTGGTAGTATTGGTTAACAATATAGTTTGAATACGGAAAGAATTCGTTCATTTAGGTTAACGTTCGTTTGGTTTATTCGTTCATTTAGTTTATTTGTTAATTGGTAAACAATATCGGCGGCGACACCCGGAAGCGCAGTCCCACCTAGTAAAAACTGCAGATAGCACATCTTTTCTATTTCAATATCTTTGGCCGCACCTTAGGGCTGGCCGCCACTGTTAGCAGAGCTGTATTTTGGATGTTTTGGTGATTCATAGCTTATTCAATTAAATCTTAAAATTCGTAATATTCCATATAAACTAAGTAATGCCAATAAAATTAAGTCGAGGGACTTAACGAGGCTGAAGAAAAGTAAAAACAAAAAAATCATAAATAATATAAAAATCGTAGATACGAGATGAGAAATGAAAAATCTGTAAAATTTCCAACAAGGAAAAATTAAAGTTTCAAGCAGTAATCAAACTGGCAAATGTGTATTTGTCGATTTATTGTAGAGTTAGTATAGTCACCTTGTAGTTGAGGAAAAAGTCCGGCCTGGCCTCAGAATCAAGGCACGGGGCCAGTCCGGGGGTGGGACAGAAGGCCAGGGTGATCACACCCGTCCTGTTATCTACCGAGAAAAGTTCCGCACCGTTGCCGGACAGTTCATACACGATTCCCTCCGTACCAAATCTGTAACAAACATAAATATTAATAAATATTATATTGAAATATTGTAAATGACGATGGTTAAAAAAACACCTCTTTTTTCTTCATTACACAGGTCTCTGTTCTGAGATTTCAACATTCTATTTTCTTATTGAACAATTGAAATATTTGAAAAAAAAAAACAATGATGGCAGATAGCTTGCAGCCTCATTTCCATGACGAGCTATTGAGCTCTAAATTATGTAATTAAGTGTTAAAATGGGTTCCGTAGACAAGGGGAAGACTCTCAACTAGCGATCTGGAGATTGTGTGTTCAAAACCTGTGGTGTGCCGCGGATAAATTTTCAAAATTAATACAATACTGGTTTTTACCATGTTTATTGTTTATAAAAACTGACATGTTTCATGAGCAAAGCTCACTTCTTCAGGGTTTACTTAAAACTTAATTAATTTTGAATTAAAATGGTGCCACAAAATAAGTTTGAAGAAGAGATAAATTTTATTTGATTGATTTGGGTTTTCTCAATTTAATCATTTAAAATAATATAACGTATACTAGCGGCAAGTTCCAAATTAGAAGTTATTCTTGGTATCGTCCTGGTGTAAGACCACCATTCCGAATTGAAATTGAAACAGCTTCAGCCGTGTTTGGTCACTAGATCTGAATAGCCAGGCATTGTCCCACCTTACTTTCCCTCCATCTCATTCCCCTCCCTACTTATCTTCATCTCACAATATACCCCAAATTAGGGATGCCATAGTCTCACTGACTCCAGATGGGAGCACTTAGGACGCTTGTGAGTTATTCACATTAAAAAAATAAAAATAAAAATTAAGACAAGACGCCATAATGTTTGTTACATATTTATCAATCCAAATTTCAAGACATTCGGCTGATAAAGCAATCTTATCGATGCATTAGAGATACAAAAAAATTGTCCGTTAGTTCCTCTTTTGGCTGCCCCAGAGATAAATGTCAATTTGTACTAGGGGGTACATCGTTACCTTGCGTGATCCCTGTCTGTAGCCGTGATGGTCAGAACGTGCGTGCCCGGAGGAGCCTGCTCTGAAGTGACGGCGGTATACGTCTCCTTCTTGAACATGGGCGCGTTGTCGTTGACATCGGTCACCGTCACTGTGACGGTGGCAGTCGACGACAGGCGCGGCGATGTGTATGACTCTTCCGCTATCACCTGTTACAAATATACCTCATTAATAATCAATATGCGAGTCTCACAGACTGTTCAAACCTTAAACGAACCAGGTAACTATTAAAAAAGGATGAAAACTCACTGAGGGAAATAGTAGGACTATTAACAGGAAGCTGCCAGCCAAGGAGATACACAAAGTTGTTAGGAGTGGAAAGTGGAAATATGAAACAGATAAAGAAACACTGAGTCATCGATGGTGCTAAAGTCCCACCTTGATGGGAACAAGATATAAGCAGCTTTTGGGAGTGGAAAATATCAATAATTGTGGGAAATGTGAAGCAGATGAAGAGAAACACCGATTCATTTATGCAAATATGACGCCTTGATGGGAAAGAGGTTCAGGAATTGAATATCTACCTAAGTGAATTCAAGAACCAGGAGACATTGCCGTCACCCTATGATAGCTCAGGTGTACTTCATTAAAGGGAATGTCAAAGGAACAAGGTTAACATTGGAGATAGCACAATGGGCCGAGTGCTTAACTCCGCAGGCTAATTTGTTCAGTTTTGCGAAGAAACAGCTATTACACGTAGAGTCAATTTGTTCGCTTTTGGGAACAGCTCATGTAGCACAACGGAGGAAGCGGAATGGGATAGGGTGGGACAGCATATTTTACTGCAACGGAGGGGGCGAAATGGGATACGGGGTGGGGCAAAATGGATCCCGCCCCATCCCATCCCATTACGCCCCTCCCCCGACGAAACTTCCATATGAATAAAAATGTCCGCGGACCTCCTGACGTCATTCAGGGACCCTCAAATCCATTTTTATTTTCCACGGACCGCCGGAATGATCCTGGGGACCCCTGGGGGTTCGTACGGACCACTTTGGGAACCACTGATCTAAACAGTGTTAGAAAGAGAAAACACCACACTTTGTCTTCAAATATAGAAGTTATCCACAGAAAAATTAAAAACGTAAACCTCTATGAAACCAAAGGTGAGGTGACAATAATGCTTAAAATACATTTGTCTAATAAATGAGTTTTTTTTCACTATCAATAATTTGGAGTTCAGTAGTTATCAATAGTTCAGAGTTTAGACAAAAAAGTAAGGAGAGCTATTTTTAAAACTTTTTTGTGTTTACATTAAAATTTTTAATATGTATCTAAAAAAATTAATTTATAATAATAAATTTGAAAACGTATTTCATCACCTTTCAAAAAAAGTTTTTAGTTTTCGTAAACGTTCAGAAATGTTCAATTTATTTGGATTTTATTTATTACATTTATTTGAATATATACAAATCGTCCAACCTTCTGATGGCGTCTTTATGAAATATAATAGTCAATATGGTATGCCAGAGACCTGAGGAGACATGCAGACTGTATTTAGATAGTAATATAAAAAACAGTTAATTACTATAATTTCTTGAGAAATTTCATCTTGACGAAGAGTGAAATCAGATTTCAAAAGATTAAGGCCACTTACAAGAATGATGAACTTCCTCTGGTTGGGGTTCTCATAGTCCAGGGTGAAGTTGGCGAGTCTGAGGCTGACCTGGGTGGTGCCGGTGGCCTCCGTGGGCTCCACGATGAAGGCCCCCGACACATCGGACAGGCGTAAAGAAAATGCTGAGTTTTCTCCCTGAAATTAAATAATTCGGTCTTTTACCATCCAATTGATTTTTTCTTATTTTAAATGAAAAACAAACTTTGCAATACTCGTACACCACTTTATTGAATTAATACATGGGCTGTTCATGTATCAAATCAATAAAATGGTGTAATACAAAATATAATACATTTTTTTTTTCATAATACAATATAATCTTTACACATCCGAATTTTGCTTCCTTTGATAATATTTTTGTCTTCATATTTTGTTATTAGCGCATTGTTAGAATTAGGATTAGAGTTAGGTTTCCCATTTGTAAGACGGGTTTTTCGGACCGTGTATATCCAAGAATTCCGTGACGATATCATAAATTCATTGATAAAAAGCTCACCAGATCTGTATCAGTAACGGTCATATTCAGGTTGGGCAGCAGAGTTCCGAATGGGATGTTCTCCGGGATTTCCACAGAGTACTCCTTGCGGTTAAACCTCGGTGGCTCATCATTAACGTCCCGGATCGTGATGGTGACTGTAGCCAGAGTTGTTGTCAGGTTGCTGTCAATTGGACGGTCATCTACAATCTCCCGAGCCTGAAAAAATAAATAAATTGAACCTTTACAATGTTGGCTTTTTCAACACATTCTATCCCAACACATTGCACAGTTTAACACAATTGTGTTTTAGTGAAATTTTAAGGATAACATTTATATTATGCGACATACATGTCGATGGATCACATTATTATGCGACAGCCGCTTAAGTTGACTGCAAGAGCTACCCAACTTAGGGTAGTACAGCTAATCACTTCAAATATGTGATTTTGGACACAAGCTTTTTTTGCACAATTTGGGATTCTCAATTACGTTACAAAGAAACTTTCGCTGAATTATTTCCACATTTTTATACAAATTTTATAATGAGGTGACCAAATCACGGAACTATATTCTAATTGGCTACGAAGTAATGAGACAAATAAAAATTTTATGACAGGAAAATTCTCCCGACTGTCCAGAATGGGGTAATGTTATGAGACTGAAGGAAGTTGGAAGCAGCGAGCAATTCACATGCCATTGTAAAAAAGACTAGTTATTCATAAGCAGAGTTTATTTTTGAAGACTAAAAAGTGATTCTACAATGTGAGTTGCCTGTAGACCGTCAGATTCATTTGACAAATCACTGAAAGGGAAACCAAGCCACTTCCCCCGTTCCACACAAGTCAGTTTGTTCCCATTGCCCTTATGGGCAGGTATCGTTTCTTCGATTTGTGGATTGTTACCAGAGGCGGCCCGTGACAAAATTTGCGGGCAGTGCATTTCCCAAAAAAAGATAACATTAACATGGGAAAATAAAGTGATTTAAAGGGAGTGACATACCTAGTACAAACGTTCACTTGTAGAGAAAATCTATTCGTCGCTGTTTCATTTGTGAAAATACTTCAATGACACGATTGTTAAAGTCTGGTATAGAAGCTATAAAACCTTTTTCGATGGTCATCATTGACAAAGCATTAAGCCGATCTTGGGACATGGTGTACTCAGAAATGTTTTTACACGTTTTAATGTAGAAAAACACCGTTCGCACTCAACAGTTGTCATTGGAATAGTACAACTTATTTTGAAAAGTTTAACCGTTTCACTAAAATACTCCACTAAGTTACATTTGATAAAATATACGTTAATCGCAATGTTTTCAGTAGCACTCATTTTTAAATATTTTTTTTTACAGAATAAAACTTGCGAAAACCGTTAAAATGCTTTAAAAACCGAAACGATACTGAGGTCGATGCGCCGCGCCGTCGACCGATGGCGTTACAACATAACATTGTTAACTAGTCTTAAATTTGTTGAACATAAGTATTTCATTCCAAAGGTTCGGGACCACTTTACGCAAGTTTAATGTTATGTCATTTGCTCCGCTAGTGCACCCAGGCACCATATGTCTTCTCTGCTTTCACACGTCAATCGTCCTTATGGGTCTATACCTGCCTTGCTCATTTCACGGGCACTGGCACTCCAGCATCTGGAGATGATCCCAGTAGAAATCTTAGAGTAACAATCAAGAGTTACTCTAAGGTAGAAATATAACTTCATGTGACGTCACGCCTGGGCATAACAAAATGTGCACGAATACCTTTCTCTCATGCTCGGGAGTTTAGTCAATTGGTAAAGATTTTGTAACGAATTGGCGGGAATACTTCGGGAGAGGATGTACTAATTTACACTTCTGACGTATATTGGTGTTCGGCAGCGCAGTGCACGAATGCACTAAGCAAGCGGCCGCCTCTGATTGTTACATATTGCATATTACAGTTTTCTTCTTTTTATGTCTAGTACAATTTGACAATTTTTATAGTAACATTGATAGGAAGGAAGAATCATTGCTTACCCTGACAGTAATATTAAGTGGTGCTGAAGCATCGGCTAGGGCCTCCCTGTCCAGTGGCTTCCCGGTTCTAAGTTCTCCAGTTGCACTGTCTAGCAGGAAATAATCATGGGGATCTAAAAATAAAAATTGAAAAGTTATTATGTATTTTTTATTTGAATACTGCACAAGAGTCCCGACTGCTCCCAGGCATCTGGAGCCAATGAGACTATGGTATCCTCAATTAGGGTATGTTGTGAGGCTGAAAGTAGTGGAGAGGAGAGATGCTTCTATTCTGAATAGCGGTTTTTCACAAGGGCGATACTAAAAGTACCTACCGCTCTGGAGCGTGCCTAAAATATACTAGGTACATATTATTTTTTAAATTTTTGTTTTTATTTTAACTTAATGAGTTAAACCTCAAAATTTAGCTGTGGGAAGAGCAGCGCCTCGGAAAGGCTAACGTCCTGGGTTCAATTCTTAGATGCGACTGTATCTTTTTCTGATTTTTCTGTTATAAATTTCTGATCAAGAGTCGCTAATATTGTGTTCAGTGATAAAATTATTTAAGATTAATTACTTTTTCCATAATTCCAATTTTTTTTCCTACAAAAAAAGACATACTAGAAGAGACTACTAAAAGAAAAAGATTTTCTGTGAGCCTGCAGGGTGCGATTGTGGCAATGTTGCATGATTGTGATTGCGTAAGTAACTGCGGAATATAAAAATGCTGGCCGCACAAAGCGAGTCCTGCTGGAGAGGTCAAAAGGTCTCCCGTAACCAGTCTCTCCCGATCCTGCCCGTCACACAGTAGGTGAGCAAGCACAATTGCCGCCAAGACCCGGTCAAACCTCACCCCACGAACCCGAGCACCCCTGCTAAGTCACCAAATGTAACGTAAAATTTTGATTTATTAAATAAGAGCCAATTAGAAACATACAATTTTCGGATATTCTACTGTTCTCAGAACTACTAGTTTTAGACAATTGTATTTTTTTACTATGAAATGTGAACTTACTGGTTAAAAGATCATAGCTGATGTTCCTGGGGAAGCCTCTATCCCCGTCCTTGGCTTGCACCGTGAGGACCAGAGTCCCAATGGGCACGTCCTCAGTGAGCACGGCGGCCAGTGAGCCCACAAAGGTGGGCGGGAGGTTTTGGACATCCACGACTCGGATGTCCACGTCTGTGGTGGAGTTGAGGGTGCCATCCTTGAATTTTTATTACATTGAAAACTTTAATACATATTTTTGTACACTTTGATAAGAACAATAATTGTGGGTATTTGTAAGTGGGGCTTAGATAATTTACTAATGACCACTTTCATCAATCAAACTGAGTGTTCGTCGTGTTAAAATTTAGCTTAATTGGTGTCATCAACATAGACATACATCTAAAAGACCCAGGCAGGGCCGGCACTGTGTGGGCGCAATTAGAGCACTCTTCCTGAGTGCTGATTTGCCAAGGCGCCAAGGAGCCATTAGAGCCAAGGTACTGATAGTACCTAACTCCTAACACAGCACTCCTGAGGTTTTTACTAGCACCAGGCGCTGTTTGGCTGTATTCAGGGATACATCTAAAGCTAAGTAAGACATCACTTATACACGGTGTCCGGAAACTCGTAGTACAAGCGAGAAACTGGTAAATCTACATCACATTCGGAGTCGATTTGTGATATAACTTTTTTGATTTGAGCTTTCGTTTTCGAGTAAATCGGGTCCGAAGTTGGAATTTTTTTGGTTAAATTTGAAAAAAATCTTCACTAGGGGGTTGATTTCAGCTGTGTAATATCTTATAAAATGCATCAAAGGGTAAACCGGGCTCAAAATTTTTTTTTAACCCTTTTGTTGCCGAAATAACGGAAAAAAAGAAAAAAAAAAATATTAAAATCGAAATGCTCAGATCAAAAAAAACAAGTTTTTTGGGTTCTCTACGTGATGTAGAATCTCCAGTTTCCCGCTTGTACTACGAGTTTCCGGACAAGTTGTATACACATTTCATTGTGGTTATCCGCAGTTTGCAAATGAATTAAATCACTTCCTCAAAGATATTATTGATATCCATTCCATTTGACGGCCGGCGTAGTGCAGCGGAAAGGCGCTTGACTAGCATTCCAAAGGTCGCGGGATCGAATCCCGACGTGGCAAATAAATTTTATTTGATTAATTTGTGTATTTCACAATTTATTCATTTAAAATAATACATAGTATATTTGCGGCACGTTCTAGAGTGGAAGATACTCTCAGTATCGCCCTGGTGTAAGATCACCATTCAAAATTGAAACGTTGCTTGAAATGGCTTCTGCCGTGTTTGGTGACCAGATCTGAATAGCCAGGTACGTCCCCACCTTCCTCTTCTCTATCTCCTTCCCCTCCCCACTACCTTCAGCCTCATAACATACCCCAATTGGGGATGCCATAGTCCCATTGGCTCCAGACGGGAGCAGTTGGGACTCTTGTGTGGTATTCATGTAAAAAAAAAAAAAAGTTTAATGTAAACCTGGCAAATATTTCACTTTTTGTAGATTTAAGTAAGGGAACGTACCCATACTACGTGACCAACTTTTTGCAATTTTTAACCCCCCCCCCCCCCCCCCCCGGTGACCAAAATCCTAAGCAACCCGCCGCTCATTTGTATGGAGCGTGACATTTTGAAGACCCCCCCCCCCCCCCCTAAACGTGTCACGTAGTATGGGTACGTTCCCTAAGAAGATGCACTTTATGTCCATTTTAGGTATATTGTTGTGTACTTTTCTTTTTCTATTATGGTCTTAAATTTGAATGTCGTTATTTTATTGGTCAGTGACTTAAAAATTCTTAACACTATTTTACATGAATTTATTTTATAAAAAAAATGGCGGAATTGGTAAACACACGTCCCGGATAGACGAGAGGTTCTGGGTTCGAGTCCCGGTTGCGACATTTATCTTTTTCTGTGTCTTGTTCTCTTTCATATTTTCGTTTAGATTATTATTATCTTCTTCAATTATAAAGATTGTTTATAATGCTAATAAATAAATAATTCAAATAAAAGCAGATTATGTAAAATGGCTGCCGAGGTAAAATAAAGAGTGTAAAAAACAGATTTAGTCAATTAAAAAAAATCTGTCAAGAGTTTGCATAAGATATTATTATATCACTAGTGGCAGACCCATGAAAAATAATGGGATATTATAATTCCAATTTTGCAAAAGACATTTAAAATAATTTTCTGTAAAATTTTACATTATAGGTAGGTACCTACTTTATCACTTGTCTCAATACATCATACTATCATTTAAAATTTTGAAAATGACACTTACATTCAAAACAAATTAGAGTTTATTGAGTCAGATTTCACGGTGACGCACAGACAACTGAAATTAGTTTGATTGTGTCAACAATAAAATATAGGCGCATAATCTAGTTTACACTCACCGTGGTTACCAGTTGAAACTGATATGAATTCTTGAGGTTATAATTCAGGGGTGCTTTCAGAACCAAACTTCCTTTTAGTTCACTCTGTGAAGATTCTTCTGTCACCACTGAAAACACTCCGCAAGCCTCGGACCACTGGAAATATAACCAAATTATATTACCTATGTAAAAAGAAAATTCAAAACATTGAATTTTACGGGATCAAATGGATTGGTACCTGCTCCTTAGCAATGCAGCTGATTTCCAAAGTTTCTCCAGTAGAATCTTTGTCTTCTATAAGAATATTGCTCAGTACTGTAGTGCCGATAGCTGCATTCTCAGCTATATCTGTCTGATACGGAGTCTGCAATATAAAATAGCCAAAATTAGTAACTTTACTTGTATGCATAATATATGTATACCATAGAATAAATAAAAAAACTAGACTAGTGCCTTCCGTAAAAATTTGAATGGAAATAAATGTTCCATTTATCTTAATAGCCTAGCACTCCTTCTCACTTACACTCGCCTGATATTGTAGATCTCCATCCTATTTGAATTTCGTTAACACTTTTAGTATTGGAAATTTAAGCATGGATTAGGCAAATATATATGGATCACGAAACATGCCCACAATGCACTTCTTGTATTATTATTTATTCTGTGATGTGTACATTGTATTTCTATGTACATCATTTTAATAATTTGAGTTTAAAGAGCAGTATAAAACTAGTTATGATTTGAGATTTTCACGGCCAAAAGTATTATCGTGGTTTATTTTTGGGGTATATCCAGTGTTGCTCTTCCTCCTTCATTAGCCAATGTTTTGGACAGCGTTACAGTGACCATCATCTGCCATTTGTCTGAAGAAGGTCACTGTAAAGCTGTCAGAAAAGTTGGCTAAAGAAGTACACAGTACATAATACCCCAAAAATAAATCACATCAGTTTAAAACCAGTTTTAGAAACAACAGTGCCTTCTTCAAGACAGTGTAACTAATTGTAAAACAAAATATTCAAGGAACCCATCACGGCTAAATGAGGCTCTGATCAGGCAGAGCAAGGGAGGTATTTTTAAAACCGTGTGGATTAACAGAAGTGAACCATTCGAGTGATAGCTATCCAAATTGGGGTAGGAGATTTTTATGAATTAAAATGATTTATAAATTTTAGATTTTTTTAATAAAATCTAAAAATCATCACAATGACATAGTATAAAATGAAGTCGCTCAAAATGTATGTGCGCATAGATCTTTTAAACTACGCAACGGATTTTCATGCGGTTTTCACCAACAGATAGAGTGATTCAAGAGGAAGGTTTATATGTATAATACATGCTTATTATAGTAGAGAAAGGCTGAGAAATTCAAATATTCAATTCAGACAGAGGGCAGCGGGCAGCTGGCAAGCGGGTGGTGTGGATTTTATAAAGGTTGGGTAATGGCGTTGTGTTTCGTTAGCCACAGCAACGTGTGGCCGGGTCTGCTAGTATGGAATAAGCAGTGAAATCTAGGTGAATTCATTGGCTTTAAAGCGCAGTACGCAGTTCATATGTTTCAGTACTAATATTTGGAGGTATGATTTTTAAAATGAGCGCGGCCAAATCGAAAACCGAACACCTCGAAAACTCTATCGCTCGAATGGTTATATATTTTAAATCAGTTAATAATATTTCATGATTGATGAGAAAAAAAAAAGGTACATTTTTAAACTCTGGAGCATTGTCGTTTTCATCCAAAATGATGACTGCTGCTGTGACGGTCACCACATTATTATGTTCGTCCTCCACAACGTCGCCTATTGACACATTGAAGACTAGAGTGTCATTTACCTGCAAATAAAATAAATTATATATTATAAGTTCTGCAGATTACATTCCAATAAATCATAGATTATTTTTAATATGAAATTAAAATAATTATTTTTTAGAAAAATGAAACGATACAACTTTGTATAAACCACTTACATAATGCGCAAATCCGACCGGTTTCGGAACAAACGTTCCTTCGTCAGGGAAAGCTTATACAAAAAGCTTATAAAGCTTGTATAAGCTTTCCCTGACGAAGGAACGTTTGTTCCGAAACCGGTCGGATTTGCGCATTATGTAAGTGGTTTATACAAAGTTGTATCGTTTCATTTTTCTATAATGGATAACCACAAAGTAATAGCTACATTCAAAAATATAATTATTTTTTATTACCTCTCTGTCAAGAGGTTCGGCTAAGATAACCTCTCCTGTTGTGGGGTTTACAATAAATCTATCCGTTCCTGTCAGTCCATAGGTTACCTAAAAGTAAACAACAACTATATTAATGGAGAGAATTCTTCTTAAGTCGGTTTGTCATTTCTGAGGATCGTAACCCCTACTCCAAGCTCCACTCCTCGTGGGAAATAACTATTGATTGGTTGAGGAATAAACTACAGTATACAAAACTCAATGCAAAAGAGTTTTTATTCCTCAGGACTTACGATAAACATGGGGTACAAGAGCACAATGTGTAATAGAAGTTTCTCAGAGCCCAAAATCCCATTTGAAGGAATGTACATGAAGAAATTGATTATTTAGGATGGGTTGTTTAACAGTATTTGAACAAATCATCAATTATTTATCAATGTCATTATGGGCCAGTTGCTTCACATAAATGAAATAATAACAAAACTTGAATATAACTTTCACACAACTTGAAAATTAACTTCGAAATTTGATGAATTGTTCAAATTCTGTATAACAACCCATCCTTAGAAATTGATTCTGGCACAAATCTGCCTATTCGTGCCGGAATCTCACACTTGGAAACGTCACCACAACTTTTTGTACTGTCGGGAGAGTCGTTCAAAGCTGTATCTGAATTCATTAATGGGAAGAACGTCCTGCTATCTAAATACGGTAGAAAACAAATTTTTTGATCACCGGTTGCATTACAATCAATTAGGTAATGTCATATAACATGCAATGTTATAATATTAAGTACATGAATAAAATAAATAGATAAAATAAAATAAGCTCAGTGAAAAAGAGTTATTCCTTAAGATTCAGGATCCCTTGGGATACAGGAACTAGTCACATCATTGTGGTTTGTGGATTACATCAGGTAGGCTGAAGGTATAATAACTAACTAACCATCATGCCGTTTATTGCAGGGTTAGGCAGAGAGGATGGACCACAACACACCTCTCTCTCAGCACACACCCCTTGCTTCATTCACTTTCAAACATCGTCTCATACATCCTTCTGTTATTCTGACTCTTGACGAGGCCCGACTCAAGTATTTGGTTCACCCGATCGTGCCATGTCTTACTCAGGTACCCCTGACTTCTTTTACCATTCACATTCGCGTATATAGGTATGTTCTCCTTACAACCTCTCGTACTCACACTTTTAGAATATCGCCCTGAAGAAATGCTAAAATTCGGAAAATAAGTAATACTGAAAATTTTGTTTCTCATAATCTTCCTTCGCCTTGATGCCTTTTACTAAGATTTGAATTGAAACCAATGTCGCCACTACCTTATAATAATAACGTATTATTTATATAGCACAGTTTTGTGTTATTTTACTTCAAGTGCGCTTAATTATAATAAATTTAAGCGTAATCGTGATAGTGTTAGCGTAATCGTAATAGTGTTCCTTTTACAAAAATTGATTAAACAATGTGAAACAAAGAATATACAAAGCAAT
Organism: Limnephilus marmoratus; assembly: GCA_917880885.1. Taxonomy (NCBI): domain Eukaryota; kingdom Metazoa; phylum Arthropoda; class Insecta; order Trichoptera; family Limnephilidae; genus Limnephilus; species Limnephilus marmoratus. The sequence goes on along the minus strand of OU862923.1, from coordinate 39,152,860 downwards.
GCCATGAGAACAAAATTAACAACAACAGTGCTGTTTTGTCACAGGACAATTTAAACAAGAATCATTAGAACTAAAAACTAAAACTACAATATAATGTAGAACAGGAGGCAGTTTACGTTTAGAAAAAAGAAAACAAGAAAAATTCAGAGTTCATAGAAAAGTATAGTAAGGAGGTAATCAAAACCAAACAATTACCGGAAACTTGAGGAACATGGCTTATTAGAGTATATTGAAAAGAAGTAAAAATTCATGAAGGGTATGATTTTTTAAATAAGTTTGTTTTTAAAGCCTTTTTAAATTCAGCCAAGTTCTGGATATTAGTAAGAGCTGGGGGAAGTTTATTCCAAATGAGCGGGCCAGTTACACGAAAAGATCGATCCTAGTAAACGGCTTGATTTGACCGAGAAAGTTTGATTAAACGATTAGTAACATCTAGATCTGCTGACCTTAGAGTAAGTTGTCTATCGCTTGAGTTTTGTCGGACACATAGTTCCGATATATAGGCTGGCGCCAATCCTTGCAATGCTTTGAAGGTCATTAAGCAGATCTCGAACTCTATTCTTTCAGGACATCGAAGCCAATGAAGGCGATCCCTTAGAAGCGGGGTTATACGGCAATACTTAGATTCACCAAAAATCATTCTCACCACAGCATTGAAAACGGACTGGATTCTATTGAATTGTTTTTTAGGTAAGCCAGCATGCGCACTGTTACAATAGTCCATACGTGAGACAACAAACGAATTTATGAGTGACTTTGCTCCATCAGAGGGAAGGCATCGCCTGATCGATTTTATCTGCCTGAGATGGAAAAAGCCAGAACTTAAAGCTTTTGAAATTTGTGATTCAAGAGAAAGTACGTTTTAGTTATAGGCCATTTAGCACACTCTCTGTCTCTTACACTTGCCTGATATTTTATACTCATATAGCCGTACCACTTGTTACACAGTTCACCATAAGGAATTTAAGCAAAGAATGGTCAGACTTTTGGATCATGAAACACACGCACATCGCATTTCTTCTGTTATTCTTTGTTCTATGCCATTCTTCTTCCCTTCTCCTCATTCATACTTCATACTATCTCGACTATTGGCTCTAGGTGCCTACAATAAGGAATGAACACGTTGGCCCTTACTTTATAAATTTTGCACAACTGATAAACAATTGTTTACCATACAGTCCATACATAAATGGTTGTGTATCAGTTGTGTAAAATTTAAAGTCGTTTATTAATAAGTGTAGCTCTTCTAAACCACTGCAATAAAATCGATATGAAGGGTACAAGAAATAATATTTTAGGTAGGTACTTACATTAGATCCTTCAGGATCCTTGCCTTCCAAGGTGTAGATCACAGTGCCCACAGGTTCATTTTCTTTCAAAGCTAATCCACTCATGTCCTTTGTAAAGACAGGAGGGAGATTGGTGGCTATGGCAACTGTTGATACAAAAATATTCTAAAATTAGACATGGATATACAATATACCAGATGACACCCATCAAAAATGAAATGGTTTATACATTCAATAGTCGAGAATCAAGAATCAATGATCTCACTTAACCTTTTTACGACGATGTCGTTAAAGAATTTGCAAAACCCATGGAAGGGCAGATTTTTCGCGATTTATAAATGTCATTTTAATTGAATATAGTGTTACTTAAAAAATATTCAAAGATGTAGATGTAATCTAAACAGTCAAAGGCAACAAATCAAATCCAACAATCAAACAATTCGTTATCTAAACAATTAAAATAACGTAATGTGCGTCGTGTATAAATGAAGCTCATCTTTTAGGCAAGTGATTGGTTGGCATGTATACATGACTCAAACTCGTCTCATGCTCGTCTCAAAAAGGTTAAGCAAAGCTAATCAACCAAAAAGTCGAGAATCGAGGATCAAAAATTAAGAATCAATAATCAAGAATCAATAATCAAGACAGTGGCGTAGCGTGGGTTTCGGCCGCCCGGGGCGGAGGAAAATTTTGCCGCCCCCCCCCTAACTTCTACAGGTACTTTTTCCGCAGATTTTCAAACGCTGACCGGGGGGGGGGGGGGTAGATATCCTATTTTTTATGCCTATTCTTATAATCCTATGTGCCGAGTATAAACTGTATATAACTGCTCTCAGAAATCGAGAATTGCATGCTTGTAAAAGAATATCGCTACTTCATCGCGCATACGTATGGAATGCAAAGCTTTACTCGGTACACGATGAATCGGCAACTTATTGATATATTGATAACACAAAACTGGTTTAAATTAAAATAAATATTCGGTGTATCAAAACTACACTCAGAACATAAAAATGGTTTTTCTTTGATTCTAGCGGCACATATATTCTGAACACAAAACTGGTTTTAATTACATCTGTATGTGGTGAATTAAAGCTATACTCAGAACATGAAAATGGTTTTTCCATAAATATAAAACTGGTTTTAATTAAATCTGTACGCGGTGAATTAAAACTACACTCAAAACATGAAAAGAGTTTTTCTTTGATTCTGCCGGCATATACATTCTGAACACAAAACTGGTTTTAATTAAATCTGTTTGTGGTGAATTAAACCTACCATCGGGGTGGAGGAAAATTTCGCCGCCTCCTTATTTGGGATCTCAAGCGAGAGGGGGGGTTGTATATGGAAATCCTATTTTTTTATTACGACCTATTTATAAACGAGCCGGATTTTTTTAATAATCACATTTGACGAGTTTTTTTCAACGAAAATCATGTTTATAAATTCTACTCAAAAGTTGATTGATTGATACTGCGTTAGAGTCCCCTTACACACGCAACAATCAATTTCTCACAATTTTACAGCATTATATAACTCAAATATGAAACTTCACTCGATGCAGGATGAATCTGCAACTCGTTATTTAATTTATCGTTGTATTCTGAACACAAAACCAGTTTGTATTCGGTGAATTAAAACTACACTCAGAACATTAAAATGGTTTTTCTTTGATTCTGGCAGCACATACATAGCCTGCAAATAGAATATGATAACTGAACTTCGAATAAGAGGATGTTTTCCATCGCAATGAGTCAACAGATGTATCCACAACTGGAAATTTACATTCTCAACACAAAATTGGTTTGAATTAAATCTGTATGCGGTGAATTAAAAGTACACTCAGAACGCGAATATGGTTTTTCTTTGATTCTGGCAGCACATACAGAGTCTGCAACTAGAATTTAATAACTGTACTTCGAATAAAATAATGTTTTCCTTTGAATTGTGTCAGCAGATGAATTCTCAAATGGAATTTTACATCCTGAAAACTGGTTTAACCCTTCGAATAATAAGAAAAAAATATCTATAAACTTTTGCCTGTCAATGTTTGCGCACAAAATTTCCGGTTCGTCCCATGCAATGTTCCTTTTTATAAAAACAAAACTGTTCTAAAATCTAGATAAAGTAATTTTTTCGACGTGCTTATTAGAACATTATTGTTTCTAAACATTAAAATTTTCATATTGGAAATGTGAATTAGCTTAAAAATACACGCCTGCGAATATTCGAATTAAAGTACCTAAAATAGAATAAACTTAAAATTTTAAATACAGATTCCTTTTCTTAAAAAATGTTATAAAACTGTATCTTAACTTTTTTTATTTTATTTTTTTTTATTTATTTATTATTAATTTCAATAGCAAGGTTTGTACATGTATGTATAATGTATAGTATAAGTATAGATCCATTTTTTTTTTCACAGACCTCCTCACTAGGATTTCCTGTTCTGAGGTGGCCTGTAGTTTTTTAAAATATTTGTATTTGGTTATGGATTGACTTTATATCGGATTCATGATGTTTGTAATTTTATTATCACTTTGATCTCTCAGCCATGTTTTTACTTTTGTTTTAAATATGTTAATTTCCTTTATATTTTTGATTTGATCTGGTAGAGCATTGTATAATTTCATAGCATGGAATTTATTATTTCTCTGTCCAAAAGATGTGTTCAAAATGTGTTCAAATTCAAAATTTGCGTTGTATATTCTACTTACACTCCTTTCCTCGTTCATTTGCTCTACATGCCCAAACCATCGGAGCATTCCTTTCTTAATCTTACTCATTACGCTTACATCAGCCTTGCATTCTTTGCAGATCTTCACGTTTCTCACACGATCGTACATGGTTTTACCACACATACGCCTCAGGGATCTCATTTCTACAGTAATCAGTCTAATCATATAAAACCAGAGCAAAGCAAATACAATAGAACTTACACAGAACGTGAAAATTAACTTAAAATATTTGACGAATCCGTCAAATTTTTTTTAACAACCTGTTCTAAATCTGTTAAATCTTGGCGGAATTATCTGAAAAGAACTGGCTGGTATTTTAAAAACATTGTCACGATCATCCTGCTCAAAATATGAAGTTGTACCATGGAAGTCACTGAAAAATCTCTATCCAATAAAATATTCTTAATCTCTTTCATATTTATGTTTCATCTTCTAAAAATGTAAAAAATATAATATCAAAGTAATCATTTCTTTTAATATCCTAATTTAAATAAATTAATCTTTGAATCGACAACACTGGTAAATTGAGCATTGTCAAAAGTTTGTCTTAAAAATGAACTTCGATATAAATTAATTATACTCATCAACAAGCGAGAACACCAAAAACATTATTATTTTATTTTTATTTTTTATTATTATTGTACAACAGAATAATTCCAATTACAGTACAATTTAGTTACCCTATCAGCATTTAGGCAAGTGACTCTTCAATAATGTTTTTAAGGCAAATAGAGAACAGTCACTTACATTCAAATGGTTTGCAATTTCATTTAACAGCACCACTCCCCTCGTCATGCTATGCTTTGCCAAGACGTCTGTTCTGCCGTTCGGTACTTTAAATAAGTCATGATGTCGACTTCGGCTGTAGTGGTCTGGTACATATAAATCATAGCATCCCAAGAGAAATGGGCTATTGATGAAATTGTTCCAAATTTTGAAAGACACAATAGCAAGACTTGCTTTCCTTCTAGTTTCTAGGCTCACAGAATCAGTTTCCTCAAGTAAGTCAATATGATGCATGAACCTTGGATAGGTTCCATGCTTGCACATATAAACATACCTGAGGAATTTCTTCTGGATTTGCTCTAACATATCAATGTACTTCTGGTGGTACGGTACTCCAACTTGCTTCTCAGTATGCCATCGAATAACGCTAGCATAGCTTCTTGGTTATCAAATTGCTTACAAGTCCTGATGATGAATCCAAGAAGTTTGTAGCAAGACTGAGTGAGCTGCGATATATGGCAAGAGAATAAATATATATTATTCAGTTAGCAACTAAATGACGGCATCACTTACCATATTGATGTAAAATTAGTGCTAATATCACAGAAAGTCTGACACTCCGAGACATCTTTAGTCTGAAACAATAAGAAAACAAACATTACTACAAGCATTATTACTAAACAATTAAGTAACAAACAATATTATTATCAGGTGTGATTCTTTTAAGTTTTACAATGCCTCTAAAATAAACTATATATTTTTAAAGAAAGACAAACATTCCCGGGTTACTAATAACCCAATAATGTTTGAAAATCTCCTACTACCACCACAGAAAGCCGAAAATATTGCTTGTGTTGTGATGAGGACTTAGCCAGCCGAGGAATCGAACACGCGACGCCCGGGAGGGACCCAAACGCGATGCCCACTCTACCACTGACCGGTCAGTGGTTGAAGAATTAAGGTAGAAGCAGTGGCGTAGCAAGGGGCGGGCGGTCCGCCTTGGGTGCCACCCGATGGGGGGGTGACACCCGATCGTGGAAAAAAATTACGAAGGATATTGTCACAAAAATATCGAATACGGTCTGTTATTAGGTATATTTTCGTAGATCTATGGCTCCCCGTGGAGTGCCCCGAAATGAGAGAATTTTGTTTCCGACGGTCTTTTTATAGGCGAAAATAGCCTATGTATGAAATTCTCTAGTCCCTCCTCCCCCCCCTCCCCCCCCCCCAGGACGGCCCAATTTTCTACTATGTTGAAAATTGACTAGGTCGTATTGTTTTAATTTTTTATGAAGTTAAAATTGGGGGTGGGTGGGGGGGATACCACGTTATCCGCCCGGGTGCCACCCACGCTAGTTACACCACTGGGTAGAAGAATTAAAAAAAAAACACTTGAAAGAACTCAATTGGCTTCACACAAGAGGCCCTGAGGAAAATAATTCCCCTCAGGGCCTGTTTCATCTGTGTGGAGGGTTTTTTAGGAAAGGAATAAGAGGAAGTTCTGGGAAGGAAAAGGGTATAATGGGTGGGTAGGAATCTGGGGGTCAGTGCCCAGGAGTGACGGAAGTATGAATCTATCCCTCCAGTGCAAGGCGATTTCCGATAGAGGTCAAAAGGTTTCCCTCAACTAGATATATAAGCAGACGCATCTGCCGCCAAGATCCGGATAACCTCACTCCATGAACCCGGGCACCCCTTCTAAGTCACCAAACGTAGCGAACCACTTGAGGCAGACCTATGGCAGAAGTGTTGGTTATCCAATAAATGCTTGCCGGTGCGACGGTACCCATCCCCGCCTCCCAAATTGAAAACCAATAAAGTGATTCATATAATACTGCTGTAAAACATATTATACTATAAAATAATTGAGAAAGAATCAGGGTTTCTTCGTAAACAAATAAATAACCAAAAAATGATCGAAATAGGTAAAATCAATTTCATATTTAGGTATTTCACACCAAGTTTGATTGCAATAAATTCCAAATATTCTAAAAATATCTATGCGTGCAAAATTGCTGTCACTTTCACAAGTTGGAATGTAAGTCATAATATCTTTGTCAGCGATATCAAATGCACCTATAAGGTCATATCGGACAATCGAACAGCTTATTTTTCCAATTCAATAGAACGACGCGGATTTATTAATAATATTTATTACGAAGTCCATAAATGGATAGAGGAATGTTAAACATTTCTGTGGTTGCGAGTTATATGATATGAGTGATATGATCCTCGAGTGATGTGAGTGTTATACTATGTACATCCAGGGCCGGATTCAGGGCCGCAAACGGGGGCGCCTGCCCCGAGCGGCACTTTTAGGGGACGCCAAAATCGTAATTTACATGTTTGATTCAAATAAAGAACTTGTTTGACAAAGCGCCTGGCATCCAGCGCACGTTGTTCCATCGATCATTAATTTGATTTTAAAATGCCCATTTGGTTTTTGAACACATCCTAAGTTGATTTATGAACGTATCCTAAGTCGATATTGAACGCGTGCGTAGTGTACGTCATAGGTTCTCAACGTGGACGATAACGTCCCCTTGTGGGTGTTTGACACTTTCAGGGGAGCAGTAGAAGACCCAGAGAACATTAGGGGACTTTGAGATGGCACAGTGAGGGAGTGGGCAAGTAAAAAAAAATGTTAGTTAGTTTTTGTTGTAGATATAATTTTATCACGTGTGCGAAAATTCACATACGAGATTTCCGTAGTTCGGGGAGCGGGTGAAAATTGAACTGAAAGATTCCATTACGTTCAGATCTACATTAAATTAGATGAAATTAATGAAAACTTTTATTTTTTATTATATGTATAATATTATCATCTTACGTGTATTATTATTACTAAGAACTAGCTTTTTCCCGCGGCTTCGCTCGCATGGTATTAGGGGTTTCCCACTCCGTCACCTCCACCTTCCCTCTCCTCACTCCACTCCCCCTCCCTTCCCCCGTCCCGCGAACCCCCCTCCTGAGTTCCCCTCCCCCCTCCCAGGTCCCTTCCCCCCTCCCAGGTTCCCCTCCCCCATCTCTCCCTCCCTCCCGCTTTCCATAGCAATAGCCGCTTCCTCGCGTGCCACCAATAGCAATTTTTTATACAAATTTCATAATGCCAGAGCTCACCTGAAGTTTTATAAAAACCTTGTCCTGACAATAACGAACACACAAAAAAAAGAATTATCCAATTTGGTGCAGTCGTTCGAAAGTTATGCGCTTAGCAACACATTCAGCGATTCATTTTTATATTATAGATTGAGACCATAACATGAATACAAGAAGGAAGAAGGTAGCTTAAAATTGCTTTTTTAACTTGCTAAACAAAAAGGTATAACAAATAATCTAATATATTTTTAATCGAATTATTGATTTCGTGACAGTTAAGCCCCCCTTCCCCTCTCACCCCGCTACGGGGCGCCACTATCAAGTTTCTGCCCCGGTTTGAAAAAGTCGTAGATTGAAACGTAGGAATTATAAATATTGTATCTGTAGATGATAGTTCGAAATAATCTTAAAAAATTAAACTGAATCATGAACCCGATAGTCTAATTGTGCTTGAAACCGATGGACTAATGGCCATGTGGAAAGAATGTCAGATGATAGGATATCGAAAATCATTAAAAAATTGAGTGCCCTAGTGGAAGCGATCTTGAGATAGACCGAGGAAGTGATGGACTGCTAGGAACAAGGACTGAAGAAGAATTATTCATAGATGTTTGTGGAGGCCAAAAGATGTAAAGCCGTAGTGATGATGTCAGATGGTCGTGTAACTGAATATGTAACGTAATTTCACTTAACGTGAGGTCTAATTTTCACTTAGAAGTTCGCTGTAATAAAATAGGAAAAGAAAGAAAAAACAAAAATATTCTACAAAGAAACTTAGGTAAGATGCACACTTTTCATATAATCTCAATACTAATCATTTACTAATGTTTATTTTAACTCAAATTTTACAGTACAAATGAAAATGACTTAATTTACATATTTTTTAAACGATCAGTTGTTGAAGTCTATTTGCATAATAAACCAGTTTCAAAACAAAGAAAATAAGATGCATATCTACCGAACTTCTTAAACGACAGCACATTGAATTATCGAGCTTAGCAAAATAAGTGAGGAAAAAATCGGCGCAATTATGAACATAAAAAGATTACCTTGACACGGATAAACAAAATTCACTTAACAGATCATCATGTATTAATTGGACCAACCAGCTCTTTGCGACTTGCATTCATGAAAATGATCAAACACTTTGAAAGATTCGTAAATACGACTATTCCGATGACTTGCATTCGCGAAAATGACCACCAATCTAAGACGTAACTGGAGATCCTTGCAGTAATCTCCAACCTCCATTCCTCAATCCTCCAATTGTCCAATTTTCTAAAGCATAACAATGTGCAGTTAGATTGGTCTAGTTGTTAGTTGTTAGTTGCCAGTTGCCACCTCTATCCTCGGTGGCTGATGTTGATAGTTCATAATATAATCCATCCATTACGTCTAAATCAATCATTGAATTGATTTGTCCAGTGTCCAATTGTATGTTGAGGCCAAGGTTAGAGCGATAGATGCAGCTGAATAGGCCAATTCCCCCGGTGCATTGTCTAAGCTCTGGCCAATTGCTGGAGTGGAGGAAGAGGGGGAATAGAGGATGCGTTGAAATAGATATCGGCCACAAGGTGAGAGGTCGTAAACTGTGAAAGAGTTCACCCAAAACAATTTAAAAAATTAAAATAATTTATGAAAAACTTATCCTTCGTTTTATGAAGTCGTCATCTCCTATACGCACCTCCAGCGCCCTTGAGGTGATTTTTCGCGAAAACGGCGCTATATAAATTAGCCAAATATTATTATTATTATAGATAACTTTACTTGCATTACAGATTACCGTAAGTAGATGAAGAACAATTTAATGTTTTTAGGATTATTACAATCTAATACACCATTTTGTAACGTTGTGAGGCTGAAGGGAATGGGAAGTGAAAGAGAAAGGTTGGGAAGTACTTGGCTATTCAAATCTGATCACTAAACATAGAGTAAGCTTTTGCTTAGTAAGTAACGTGTCCAAAGCACCTTAAAATGGAGGCGTCTACTAAGGGAACGTACCCATACTACGTGACCTCTTCGGGGGGGGGGGTCTTCAAAATGTCACGCTTGGTACAAATGGGCGGCGGTTTGCTTAGGATTTTGGTCACCGGGGGAGGGGGCAGGGCCGCTGATAGCCAATCTGGGCCCCAAGTCTAGTAGACCATACCGATCCCCCTCCCCCCAACTTACCGGGGGGGGGGGGGGGAGTAAACAATTAAAAATGTCATGCTACTGCTAGAAATACTATTTCATTACCTTTTCTTATTTTCTAGTATCTTATACCTATCATTCGAATTTAGCATAATTATTCAATCGAAATGTTTAAAAAGTTATGGTGAATACTCAAAATAAAATACTTGTGCTTATTGTTTTAGGCTACTGTGTGTGTGTATTTACATATTCTTCGTTGTTCATTATATCTTAAGGCTAAATTAAATTATTATAATATCAACACAGATACGTTAGTAATGTAATACTAAATAGGAATATTTTTAAAATTATAGTAAAAACTCCACAAACTACAAAACAATAATATAGGCAAATAAAAATTGTCATCTACAATATTGCTTTTCTACTTTTCTTGTTTGCAAAGCTATTTATAACATCATCAAAGTCCAAGTTTCTGGCCAGACCATTTTCTAAGGGCCTACGAGTGTCATTGCTTTTATTAGTCAAAAATCCAGGCCCTTGAGCCCGTCCCGGGCCCCCCTTAGCCCCGGGCCCCAAGTTTCAGACTTGGCCAACGTGCCCTCTCGGCGGCCCTGGGAGGGGGGGGGGGGGGTTAAAAATTGCAAAAAAATTGGTCACGTAGTATGGGTACGTTCCCTAATATCTACAGTCTACAGGAATTCCAAACACGGAACAAATCGGACTAATATTTATGAGAACCAAAGTGAGGACGAATATCTACAGCTCAAACTGCTGACTAATATCTATGAGAACCAAAGTGAGGACGAATATCTACAGCTCAAACTGCTGACTAATTTCTACGAGAACCAAAGTGTGATATCTACAGCACTGGCAGAGGTTGGATTTGCAATTATGTATGGCATATTGGAATAAAGTATATTGCTTATATGCAGTTTAAAAAACTTAATTTATGTATGTAAAAATCCCTAATATCGGACTATTGGACACATTTAACTGATTATTAAGGATTTGGGTTTTTGTCTGTTACCATGACCATTTCTATGTCAGTTAGGTTAGGTTAGGTTAGGTTAGGTTAGGTTAGGTTAGTTTAGGTTAGGTTGTGGTGCCGTGTATTTCGAAATAAATATCTTTGTATTATGGCCTCCATGTTTGTTCAATAAATTATTGTCCTCGTAAACAGAAAAATACGTAATATTATGCAAAAACTTCTTGTACGTCCTTTAAACGTTTAAGCCTTTACGTAATTAGTAATACGTAATTGAAGTAATTTATGCTTTTCCGTACAACCTCTTGCTCAGCTGCTCTCTGTAGATATTAGTCCAACCTACGCTCCATAGATATTAGTCACCACTGGGACCGTCATAGATATTCGTCCGACCTTAGCTCTGTAGATATTAGTCCTCACTCAGAAGTTCATAGATATTAGTCCAACATATGAGCTGTAGATATTCGTCCGACATACAGGCTGTAGATATTAATATCTGGAGTCCCTTAAAATGCGTTGTATGAGATAGCATTTTTCTCCAGCATTTTTCTCCAGCAGCACATTTCCAGTGCGTCTATCCGCTTTCTTTCGCTGGCTCCAAGTGTCCATGTTTCCACACCGTTTAGAAATATAGGGAAAATCAATCAGCAATTATATAAGACCATTGTTTCGAACACGCGACATCAGCGACTCGGAGCTTACCGCTGTGTCAAGGTTAAGGAGATAATTGTAAATATTAGGTCCTTACATCTGAAATTGGCGTTTTGTATGGGAGGAACATATAGTCGATTTTTTTTTAAATATAATATATTTATTTAATTAAAGTATGTACCATTGCTATCTATGCACTTTTGCCATCTCATAGGTAGTTCATCGATCCCTTTACTAAAAAAAACATTCGGACGGGAATCAATAAAATCTTTGAAGGCGGTTTGGACTGCCCCATCGGAGTTGAATTTTTTCCCTTGCAAGAAGTTATCCAAATTTCGAAAAAAATGGTAATCTGTTGGGGCAAGGTCCGGAGAGTACGGTGGATGTCTTAGACCAGGGTTTCCCAAACTTTTTCTGCAATGGAACACTTTGCAAACCCGTAATTTTTTTACGGAACCCTTGGCTTATTTTTTAGGTTGGGTAATTCCTATAGTAAGAATTTAAAAAAAAAATAGTTATTAAACACATTATTTGTTAAGTAAATATATACTACAACATGGAAATATGCTATATATACTACAACAAAAAATGGAATAATTAAGCACCTAATGACATTGATGAATTTGAGTCCGTGGATTTCATATCTTCTTGATATCGGACACAATATTGGTAAGTTGATTTCTAATATCTGTTGTGGTGTGAGCCTGTTCCTGCACTTTGAGTTGCAGTTGCAGTAGGTATAATTAGAAAATCCCGCTTCGCATAAATAGTTTGTAGAAAACGAAACAATAATAGCTTATTTTGATAAATTGGCCAAGAAATCATTTAAAAGCTGATTATTATTTTTTTTATATCTTTTATTTTTGTTTCAAGTCAGTCATTAATTAATTCATTTAGATTTTCATACTCACTTGCGCTTAAGCCTACTGGTTTAGCTGTCACGGAAAAATGGATTCCGAACTTAGGAATCGTCCTTACTAGCTTTCGGAAAATATTGAAGAGTCTTTTTCAAGTTATGTAGTTGTTCTAAAAATTCTTAGGAAACCTCTTCATGTACTTAAAAAAAATTAATTCGTTCGAACATTCCTGTAAAGCAGGAAAACAATCAAAATGATTGAACAGATTTATTTTAGAAAATTTTAATTTTTTATCAAAAGATGCAATTTTATCTCTCGCGCAAAAAACTGTATAAAAAACTCATATACAAATTGTAATATTTTTTCCTTGTAATGATAAGTATATTCATTGCACTTGGTAAAAATATCTGCCAGATATGCAAGTTTTATCAACAATGAAGGATTTGATCTTCAACAAAATGTTGACCTGAATTATTTTGTGCATTCAAGAATACCAATAACTCACTCCGAAGTACACAAAGTTTCAATAGTGCTTTTCCTCTGGGTAGCCGCCTCAAAAATGTACCTGAAAACTAAAATCATTCCTTGTTGCTAAAATTACTTTTCAAATTCTAACCTTTGGTTTCCAAATGTGGATCTACGAGTACACTTATATGTATTTTATATGAAGTTTGTGTTCTCCTTTAGACTTTCAATATTTCATTGATAACCGATTATTTTCCACAAACTATTTTTTCACCAACATTTACGGAACCATGTGCGTTTATATTTCGACTAATTGCTATCAAGGATATTGTAAGACAGGTAGGTTTATACATTATTTTACTTTCAGGTAAAGTCGATTTCGAAAAAAAATGTAGTTGGGTTCCTTGGGAACAGAAATTTCGTGATAGACAAGCAGGTCCGTTATCCCGTTGTTGTTTCCACATCACACAGATGTTATGAATATGATTATGGACTCTTATCACAGTATTATATACAGTACAGTAAAAAATTTCAGAGAATTTTTTAATGTGCCAAATGAAGATTTACTGCGGTAACGGTAATAAACGGGTCTTTCAACTTCCATAAAGCTTAGTCTCTCTACCTGGAAGAAAATGTGTTAACTAAGAACTATTGTGAAATATTTATAGAGATAGTAATTTCTTGTGAATAATATCAATACATGTTAAAATATGAATGTGTGCATTTTATATAAAGTAAAATTCTTCCGACAAATTCTCGCGGAACCCCTATTCAGGCTCTGCGGAACCCTGGTGTTCCGCGGAACACAGTTTGGGAATCCCTGAGACATTCCAATTGAAGCTCCTCCAATTTGGTAGCCGTCTGTTGTGCAGTGTGTGGTCTAGCGTTCTAACTCGCGTTTGTTGATTTGCTTCACTCAATTCGTGAGGTACCCACCTTTCAAGCTTTTTCACCTTCCCAATTTGCTTCAAGTGGATTAAAACAGTTTTAACTCCGACGTGGTTTGCGATGGATCCGCTTCCACAATAGCCTTCAATTCTTCATTATCAACTTTGGTCTCCGGCCGTCCACGGGGCTTGTTCTGTAGGTCGAAATTTCCAGAACGAAAACGTTGGAACCAAAAACGCACTGTGTTTTCTTTTGCAGCACTGTCGCCATACACATCATTAATCCTTCGAGCCGTTTCTGCAGCACTGGTGCCACGGTGGAACTCGTACTCGTAAATAACGCGATATTTCAAGTTTTCCATTTTGTAAACTAAGTGACGCAAAGAAAAAAAAACAATTAAGGAAAAAACAAATGAATTATAATTTTCGAAACACAAATACATGAGTAAATAGCTGTATAAATTTGAATTTGGAATTCCTAACCAAAGAGAAGATATTTGAGATCAAAGTTGCCAGTATGGCAAAACGCCAATTTCATATGTAAGGACCTAATATTCAAATTTACGCTGGTCATTTTTTTGTGCAAATTTGAACTATACTTTTTATAACATTTTTATCGTTATTCAACATCTTGATCCGTGCAGTTACATAATCTAAGCTCTGGGCAATCTTTGTGCACGGCCAACCAAGGGGTTCAATTGACCCGCTAATTGACCTTTTGTTGTCCCATTGATGACACCAGTTGTCCTGTATTTCTGCCAAGTGACTCACAACTCCCAACTTAGTAAACACAAATTGGCAAAATTTGTGACAGCTGTCCCCATTTGAAATTAGAAGCTTGGTACCAGTCAAAGATATTCAGATACAGAAGAGATATGCTATGATGTCCGCGCAACTGTCGCCGGACTACGCGCTAATTAGCGTAGTTTTCATACAAAAAGAATTTGTTCATTTCGTTGATTTTTTGAAAATGTGCATTAATATTGGTTAACAATATATTTTGAATAAGGAAAGAATTCGTTCATTTAGTTTAACGTTCGTTTGGTTTATTCGTTAATTATTTGTTCTTTTAGTTTATTTGTTAATTGGTAAACAATATCGGCGACACCCGGAAGCGCAGACCCACATAGTAAAAACAGCAGATAGCACATCTACTTATATTTCAATATCTTTGGTACCAGTACATATTTTGATCAACATAAATGATCAAACTAGAGAATCAATAAACTCATATATCTTACACCGATTGAGGTCACATTTCTATGGAATTGAAAAAAAAATGAGAGTTCAGAAATCCTGAATCAAAATAGATTAAAAAAAAAAACTAATATTCAAAGTAATATTCCTGCAAATATCTACATTGTTTTTGTTTTGTTTTACTGTGAACATTTAAATCGAGTTTTGGTTTTATAAAAAAAAGTATCCTTGGTGAGCTGATTCAAGGAACAAGAGACCAAAGATTTGATGAATTCATTAATCCAGCGGTCGTCACACTTTTCTGGTCAAGGGCCACATAGAACAATGTGAGGTATCACCGCGGACCGCACACTTATTATGATTTGGGGGAGGGGGGGGGGGGGGGGGGGGGGGTGTTGTACCTTTTTGTTTAGCAAGTTAAAAAAGCAATTATTTTGTATTTAAGTACCGGGTTGGCTTCCTTCCTTCTTGTGTTCATGATAGTGTCAATTCTTAATAATAATAATAAACGTAAAATCGTAATATTATATTAAAAATGTGTGTGTATCTGTAATGGAATCTTTCAGTTCAATTTTCGTCCACTTCCCGAACTATCGAAATGTGTGAATTTTCGCACACTGGATAAAAATGATAACAATAACAAAAATTAACCAATGTTAACGTTTATTTTGCTTTATTAGTACGTGATAGGCGTGTTTTTTGGTCTTTTTTGAGCATATTTTATTTTACCTACCTACACGTACACCCTCAATGTGCCATCTCTACGCCCTCTAATTTTCTCAGGGTCTTCTACTGCCCCCCTGAAAGTCTCAAACAACAATATAATTAATTGTAAAAAAACGGAAAATATGATTAATTTTACATGAAAAAATATATATTAAAAAAAAGGCAGATATTTGTGCGGGCCGCAAATAAATGGATAATATAATTAATTGTACATGAAAAAAAAATATATTTAAAAAGAAAACGGCAGATATTTGTGCGAGCAGCAAAAACACGGATAGTATAATTAATTGTACATGAAAAATCATATTTACAAAGAAAACGGATGATATTTGTGCGGGCTGCAAAAAAACGGATGAAAAAATATCTTTAAATAGAAAACGCCAGATATTTGTGCGGGCCGCGGGGTGCAGTTTGACGACCACGGCATTAATCGTTGCTCTAAAAGAATTTATTGTAGAACAGACAAAAGATTGATAGGTTTTTGTGAAGCTTTTTGTCAAGTCAAATATCTAACAAAAATAATATGAATTAATTTTAGATTAATACGTGAGCACCACACTTCTTGAATACATTGCGGGTAGGTAGTTTTGAGTTATTGCGTGTGATTAGTTTTCGATCTTCCTATTTCCTATACCTGTGTTCTCTTTACTATGTCACATGGAATACAATTTAGAAAATATAGACATACCAGTATTTGATTTGGTTTGGCCCAAACATACACATAATTTTTTTAATTTTTTTAATTTATTTTTTATTTTTTTTAAATATTTATTTTTTATTTTTAATAATAAGGTTTACATGGTATTTACAAGATACTTTTACATCTCAGGTTTCTTATTACCCTTCCATTAAAAGCATTTGCTTGTGTATGGAAGGGGAGTGTACATAAATGCTATTAGTTATACATAAGTTAGTACTTAAATAATTTATTGTACATAAATATATGTGAGCTGCAGTATTTATTTTGATAATGGTGTGTATTTAAAAAAAAGAAAGAATGTTATGAAAAACTTAGGATATTTGTAAGATTAATTGACAGTAGTTTTTTTCTTAAGAATATTTTTAAAATGTCTCTTGACAGAGAGCAGCATTCGGGTTTTATCATTAATGCTTCTGATTTCTTCTTGTAGACGATTGAAAAAAGTTCTTCCCTGGTAAGTGTAATGATGCTGTGCAAAAGACGTATTTAGTTTTGGGCATAGAAAAACATGTTTAAGTCGAGTTCTGTTTTCATTTAAAAATGGATATTTATCTTTTTCTTTTATAATTTGAATTAATGAATTTTTGATATATAAATCTTTAAATGTTGGTACTTGAAATTCTTCAAATAGGCGTTCTGTTGGGTAGTCCCAGGATTTTTTTAATATAATTTTAAAAATTGTTCTTTGTACAATTTCTATTGGAAGTAGGTTACATTTATACGCGGATCCCCAACTAATAATAGCGTATTGTAGAGTGGATTGAACTAAGGCTTTTGTTTACTACCTGACATATTTGTTCCTTCCATTTCAGATTTTTATCGATAATTACTCCGAGATATTTAATTTTGTTTGTTGTTTTTAATATTGTACAGTTTGATTTGCAATAATTTTGGCTATGAATTTTAGTATTATCGTGTATGACAATGTTAAAATTTTTGGGAGCATCGTTTGGATGGATTGCAAATGGAATTACAAATGTCTTTTCACTATTTAGTGAAAGTACATATACGTATTTGTACCTATATTTTGAATGTGTTTATAAACCAGACTACAGCTTTGCCAGTTTCATTCTAGTCGATGGGTTGGTTAAGTGACCTTTAAAACTAAACTACTGGATTTAGTCCGAATTGTCCGAACTTGGCAATGTCCGGGCTTGATTAAAAAAACATTGATGATGCATTTGTTAAGATGCTCTCACTAAATGTTTTAAAGAAATTCGAAAAATTGACCGGAGATACAGCATTTTATGTGAAACCGTTTTAAACAGTTTGAATGTATCCTTCAGCCAAACTTTGAATACGTTTTTCTCGAAACTTTTTAACATGATTTTCAACCTGGTTGACAACATAAAAAAAACTATACATCCGACTTGCATGCACCAAGTCTTCAACTATTCAAAAATTCAGTGTATATGGCACCACGTGGGGGAATTTTGATATCTTAAAAAAAGAAAAAGTGGCTAGATTTTCGATTAGTTTAAGACTTGGTGCACGCAAATTGGATGTATAGTTTTTCTAATATGTTGTCAACCAGGTTGAAAAACGTAGTTTCGAGAAAATCGCGTTCAAAGTTTTGCTGAAGGATAATTCAACATACCTGTTTAAAACGGTTTCATGTAAAATGCTGTATCTCCGCCAATTTTACGAATTTTCTTAAAACATTTGGTGAGAGCATTATTAACAAACGCATCTTTCAGAAAATGAAATTTAAATGTGTCCTGGTGCCTTAAAGCCTTGTTTAGGATTTGATCAAGGGAACATGGTGGCCCCAGGACCAGAGGCCCGTGTGAACTTAATAAGAAAAAAGCTTGTAAAATTACATCAACTTCTTAAACAAGGGGGGGGGGCTCATTCAGCTTTGCCACCTCGGGCTTCTGATGGGCTTGGGCCGCCACTGTAGAAAGGGTTTAGTTTTTGTCTTTCTCTGAATAGGAATCATAAAATTGTCAAATGTACGCTCTCCAATGATGCGTAAATATATGTTGATGTGTGAACTAACAAAATACAAATATTAATTAGTTTAAAATATTTACATTTATTTATTGAAAAAACAAATACAAACTTTTGAAAAAATTACAAACAAAAACAACCTTTAAAAAAACAGCCAGATTTATTTTCAGTAAACAAATCTTATCAATCTTATAAGCAACAAGCGCCTTGTGTCACCTAATCACTTAATCGTGACAATTTAATAAAATCTTTAACAAATTACAAACTTCTTTCTTAGCTCAACTCTTCCGCTAATCTTCCCCATTATAATTTTAGTAAACAACTTGTAACTTCGTCGTTCTTATTGCGTATTCCATACCAACGAGGAAGCCAAACTACACTTACAAGGCGTTAAATAATAGCTCAGAACAAGCACACAAAAGATTGTCATTTGCCTATTGGTGGAGCTGACAGTGTTAAATCGGTGACCTCCCTCCTCCGTATCTGTCTGAATGGCCATAGCATAAAGGACTGAATTGACGAATAATAATGATACCTACTACACTTAAGTTCATGATAGAAAGTCCACGCCTAACAAGCCGCCGAAATAAAATCACGATTTCTAAACAAAACACTACCTACGGTCTTTGTTTCAGGTTTTGTTTTGGAAGCTAGCCAAGAACCTTGGTGTTTATTCTGTCTTTGTAGAACAAGTACACTTTAGTGCAGCAGATTCTAGTTCAGGATGTTTCCAATTAATTGATCACAATGACTTGATGAAGATCTAGCATAAATGAGATAAATGATACCATCAAATTTGCAGCATTATTAAAAATATTCCAACACTACACGATTAGGTTGTGTTTTTATTCCCAACGTTTTTAGTTTCTACGACTTTATCATGTACCTAATTATATAATTTTGTAGGTTAGCTGTAAGAAGTAGAAAAAATATTGTAAAAGCCAAAATCTTTGTATTTACAGTTAGTTAGTTACAATAATTTAGTTTTTTTATTGCAATAAATGGCTTCTGTTTTGAATTTCAAAAGCAAAAATGAGGGGAAAAAGTCGAGAAAATATTAAGTTTAAACTTTTCTCTTGACTGCGCTGGGGGCAGAAATTGGTGAAGATTTATTTTAAGTCAA
Organism: Limnephilus marmoratus; assembly: GCA_917880885.1. Taxonomy (NCBI): domain Eukaryota; kingdom Metazoa; phylum Arthropoda; class Insecta; order Trichoptera; family Limnephilidae; genus Limnephilus; species Limnephilus marmoratus. Next base: position 39,133,334 of record OU862923.1, on the reverse strand, counting down.
ATTTAAAAGTAAAATAAAAAAAAATTGTGAGATTTTTCTAGCCAATGGCTGCTACTAAAAGGTAGCAATTGTTAGCGGTGACAAGGTCATGGCTGTATCACGAGGGGTAACAATCAGGGTTGCCAGGTGTTCGGTGTTCGAACCGTTCGGTATTTTAGCACCGTTTTCGGTGTTGCCGCTTCGTGCACGCGGAAATGTGATTATTCGATTAATTTGACTGCTTACACTATTTCAAAGTCCGACCCCCCCCCCCCCCCCCCACGTCGGTTTTGATTTGCCAAGGTACCACCGAAATCTAGGGAAATTCACCTCGAAAGGTTTTTTGCTCACTGCTTGATGTTGAGTTCCTGATAGGTCAAAAGCTACAAATAGAGAAGGGTGGGGCTAATTCCACATATTGCAAAGAAGTTGGACTGATTGGATACAGAAACGTTGATCAATAAATATTTCTTTAACACTAGCTTCAAATAATCAGAATAACATGTTAAGACAAAGTGTAAAATAAAGAGATAATGTCATCATGAAGTTCAAAGTAGATCAGTTGACCTGAGCGTCTTTTTTCCCAGTCGGGTGTTGCTTCGTGACTCTGTCTCTCACGAAAATCTTAGCGAAAGTTGATTATAAAATAAAATGATATTATGTACACATCTGTAAGAGTAGAAGAGGTACAAATAACATAGGTTGTAGAATGTAGCTATGTCGCGGAAGTTTTTTTTATTGAAATTTTGATGAAGTGTGCACGACTTGTGTCGGCAATGCGAGCAAAAACCTGATCGTTATGGATGTCTAAAATTTCTATTTTATTGCCAGTTGCGTAAATTGTTGTTAACGTGGATTACGTTGTTGAGATGCTGATAATGCTATTGTATTAAAAAGCTGATGGCTGATGTATTTAAACAATATTTAAGATGACTCGGATCGGATATTGTTTATTTAAAGAATAAGCAATGCCTGTAATGGACCCCTCGGGATAGAGATTGAGATTTCTAGAAATATATTCAGTAAGCATCAGGGACTTGGAAAAGGGAAATAAAACTTAGATATTACAAAAATACCAGCTATTGTTCATTTTTAAAAAATGTATGTAGTATGAAAACGTCATTAAGGCTTCAGAACATTGAGGGTAAAATGGTACAACAGTGCGTGATATCACAAGTGTACGTATATCGTATATAGTAGTAAGTATATCTTGCTTTTTTTTCAAGTTTTTTTTTAAATTGTTTTTTTTTTTTTTTTTAAACGCATTTATTTATTCTTAGTACATTTACATTACAAAGGTATAATATATTGTCCTCCACACTAGGAGTTCACCTTTGTTGTAGAGGACATTTATCAGTTGTAAATAATGAATTTATAAATTGTGAATAGTAAAACAAAAGAGTGTTAATTGCTAATACAAAAAGAGAAACAATAAAAATCAAAATATAAAATCGACTTCAATTCGACAAAAAATATAAATTAAAAGTTAAAAAGATTGTAGCCAGTTTCTTATGTTTTTTTTTGTATTCAATAATATTAGTTGTTTTATATTGTGTTGAAGAGAATTGTATAGTTTTATAGCTTGGTATCTGTAGTGTTTTTGTCCAAAGGATGTGTTTGTTTTTGGTATTTGTAGTTGGTGAGCATGTCTTGTTCTAGTATTGCGAGAATTTTGTGAAGTGTTAAATGTGGATAAGTTCTTGTAAAGGAAAGTAAGTATTTGTTTTGAATATAATTTTTGAATTTTCAGCACTGGGAATTTTTCGAATATGATTGAAGTGGGTGTAAGTATTGGTAACTTAAGTATTACTTTTATTATTGTTTTCTGAGCTTTAAACACTGTATTAATGTATTTTTTACAGGCACAGCCCCAGGCAATAATGTCATATTCCATTATGGATTGTGCAAGTGCGAGGTATATATTTTTTATATCACATATGTTTAAAATATTTCTCAAGTTTTTAAAAAAGTAAATCAACTTGTTTAGTTTTCCTATTACCGACTCTATATGTTTATCCCATTTTATATAACGGTCGAAGTATATACCAAGATATTTAATATTTTCCGTTTGTGTAATTGGGGGACAATCGCATGGGGTTTGTGTTGATATATCAATGATTGATTGACAGGAATGTATTTTAAGGTGGATGTTATTGGAGGGTTGGCCTCTCGAATTTATGCTGAAAGTTATTAATTTTGTTTTATCTATATTTAAGGTTAATAAGTTAGCGTCGAGCCATTTTTTAGTAATATTTAAGCCAAGTTCTGCTTTTGGGGTTAATGTTTTCCAGTCTTTGGCCTTAAAGAGTAACACAGTGTCATCAGCAAAACTTATAATTTCCCCGTCTATTTGGAGGTGACACAGGTCATTAATATATATAAGGAATAGGATTGGACCAAGTACGCTGCCTTGGGGTACTCCGTAGGATACTTGTTCCTTGTCACTACATGTGTTTTCTATGGAGGTATACTGTGTGCGATTTCCCATATAACTTTCAATTAATTTGAGTTCTATTCCCATGTTTGCCCACTAACATTTTTTATTAAAGGAATGTCTTATAATATGCAAAACACTTGTAAAATAAGTGATTTTAAAACTCGTTTTCCGTCTTCCGCTAATCAGCATTAGATCTTCAACTTGAAAAAAACTTGGTCTTTACATAATTTGACAGAAATAACTCTATAGATTTAGCGAAGATTAATAAAAAACCGGACTATTACTTCAACATTTTTCAACACGCATAACGTGAAAGGAATTTTCCTATGACTAAACTGTTTTTTCAAACGTGTTTTTTACCTTGATCTCACCGCATAAACATTAACTAAAACTGTCATTTTATTTCACAAAAAGAAGCCTGACCCAAAAATGGTAAAATAAATCGTTCAGAAAAGCTTTCTAAACGTAGGACAGATTACCTACAATGATTAGGCACTGGAGATTATATTAAAAGATTTCTCGTACGAAAATCTAATTAAGAAAAATGATAATCGCACATCAAATACAGTTTAGTTTCTTTTACAACATTTAAACAGCAACAGAGCCTACTTCTAAACCTCTAGACAGTAATTTAGAGTTCTAAATAATAGATGACATCATAAATCATACTTCCCGATTGAAATATGTATAACTAAGTATTTAAAAAAATATATTAATATGCATATCGATTGTCGAGTTGATTAGTCGGACATCTCCGAAAAATCGAAATTTGAGTTGAGTATTTTCTGTAGTAGTAGAGTACTATCTCAGGACTTCCCAACCGGGGGGGCGTAATAGGTACGTTTGTATTTCCGAAAAAAAATCTATTCAAAGCAAAGCTCTAGCAAAGACCATGATCGACCAGCTGGTACAGAGCATGCAAGATCAAGTATCTCAATAGTACTTTAAAAGGTTTTTATTTATTTGTTCTAAAATTACTTTGAAAGTTGTTAGACATTATCTAATTATAAAAATATAAGTTAAATAAAAAATAATAATAGAATAGTATGTATAACTAAAAGACCACTAAGAAATGTAAATATAAAAGTAATAATTAATGGTTGAAAGTGTACCTATTCTTCTATTAAAGATCCACAATAAATAAATATATTGTATCTGTATTGTACCTATTTGAAATTCAAATAAATAATTTAGTTAATACAAAAAAATGTGTTTCTTATTTTTGTGGAAACTTAATTAAGGGGCAGTAGCGTAGCGAGGGGGGGCGCGGATCGCCCTGGGTGCCACCCACCCGGCGCGGCGGGGGTGAAACTTCACCTGACGGGAGGTGACACCCGATTATTGTTAAAAAATTTCGAAGGATATTATCGCAAAAATATTGAATACGGTTTTATTTATATTTGGAACGTCCCGAAACGGGGAGAATTTTGTGCCTGACGGTCTTTTTATGGAGGCGTCTACTAATATCTACAGGAATTCCAAAAACTGAAAAAATCGAACTAATATCTATGAGAATCAAAGTGTTGACGAATATCTACAGCTCAAACTGTTGATTAATATCTATGAGAACCAAAGTGTTGACGAATATCTACAGCACTGGCAGAGGTTGGATTTGCAATTATGTATAGCATATTGGAATAACGTAATATTTCGTATGCAGTTTAAAAAACTTAATTTATGTAAGGGAACGTACCCAAACTACGTGACCAACTTTTTGCAATTTCCCCCCCCCCCCCCCCCCGGTGACCAAAATCCTAAGGAACCCGCCGCTCATTTGTATGGAGCGTGACCTTTTGAAGACCCCCCCCCCCCTAAAAGTGTCACGTAGTATGGGTACGTTCCCTAAGTATGTATGTAAAAATCCCTAATATCGGACTATTGGACACATTTAGCTGATTAATCCAACTCGTCGCCCGAGTTCTTAATTGTCCAAACTACCATTTGCGTATTTTACAGGAGGTTTTCTTTGATTATTTCAATAAAACATTATGATAGGTGTGTAAGACGAAGCTATTTACGTAAAGGTAAAGGTCTCATAAGTTCAAATAATTCTTAATAGGATGACTTATTATAGTTTTTGATACTTTATTTTTAATTTTAAAATGGAGATTGAGCAAGAATGCAAAATCAAAATTATTCTTATGGAGATTGACCACACTCAAATGGAGATAGAGCAAATTCTACATAAATATTTTCCGTGCTTAATTGTGCAAACGACCATGTCAAGTTATATACAGGATGAGTTTATTTTCAATATATCTATTTTTGATATCGACAATTCGTGGTGGGATATATATATAAAACTTATTAATTAACTAACTTGTCTGTCCCTCATTATTTTCTATTCCATTTAACCGATTGTGATGAAACTTTGGGTAGTTATTGTGCGCTTGCACGCTAAAACTTCTATGTGTAATGGTAAGCTCTGACTTTATGAAATTTGCACACATATTCCCTTATTATTTTCTGTACCATTCATCCGATTCCGATGATACTTTCATGAGATGTTTTACACATGCCCGCGAAGGTTTCAATATATAATGGTGAGTTCTGGTGTTATCAAATTTGCAATTAAGTGAGTTCTGATGTTATTAAATTTTCTTTCATTATTTCCTAAACTATTCATCCGATTGCGATGAAACTTTGGTGGGGTATTGTGCGCACGCCTGCAAAAATTTCTAAATATAATGATGAGCTCTGGCGTTATGTAATTTTCATAAAAATTACCTTATTATTTTCTGCGCTTCCGGTGAAACTTTGGTGCGTTTTTGTACGAACGGCAGCGAAGGTCTCTATATGTAATGGTCAGATCTGGGGTTATGAAATTTGCTTAAAATTCCATTATTATTTCATGTACTATTGAACCGATTGTAATGAAACTTTGGTAAGTCGTTGTGCGCATGCGCATGAAGGTTTCTACATATTAAAGTGAGCTTTGGCTTTATGCAATTTGCACTTAAATTCCCTTTTTATTTTCTATTCCATTCTTCAGATTCCGATGAAACTTTCGTGAGTTGTTTTACGCACGCCCGCTAAGGTTTCTACGAGTATATATATATAATGGTGAGTTCTGGCGTTGTAAAATCAATGCATCCCGCATTATTACCATTCATCAGATTGCGATGAAACTTTGGTGAGATATTGTGCGCACGCCTGCGAAAGTTTCTATATATAATGGTGAGCTCTGGCGTTTTGTAATTTGCATAAAAGTTACCTTATTATTCTCTACGTAAGTTGTTGTACGCACGGCAGCGAAGGTCTCCATACGTAATGTTGAGTTCTGGCTTTATGAAATTAGCATTAATTATCTTATTATTTCCTACACAATTTAACCGATTGTGGTGAAACTTTGGTCAGCTGAAACCGCGAAGGTTTCTATGTATAATGGTGAGCTCTGACATAATGATATTAATAAAAAAAATACATTAGGTGGCTCGCGAGTAGATTGAAAAATGTGTGTATTTTACAAAGTTAAGCGGTAGGGGGGAAGAGGGGGGGGGGGGGGGGGGGAATCCGGGAGGGAGGAAGGAAGGAATGAAGTGGGGGGAGTCGCGGGAGTGAAACAAGGGAGGGGCGATGGGGAAAGTGGAAGAGGGAGGGGTTGGAAGGTGTAAGGGGAACGCTGAAGGGACCGTGGAAGGGGAACGGGGCGGGAATGGGAACGCATGGGAATGGACGTGCAGCGATAATTATTAAAAAAAATACCAAAGCTATAATTGAAACACATTAAAATTTGTTAAAAATTTATTGAAATGCTTTTTCGTGAAAAAATACAAACAATCTGAGAATAAGGCAGAGGGAACGCCTGAGGGGAACAGGGCGGGAACGGGAACGCTTTGAAAAGGTCATGCAAAGATAATTAAAAAAATAATAATAATAAAACTATAATGAAACACATTATAAATTTATTGATTTTTTTTGTGAGAAAAATAAAAATAAATTAATTAATTAATTTCTGTATTTCACAATTTATTCATTTAAAATAATTTATAGTATATTGCGGCACGTTCCAGAGTGGAAGATACTCTCAGTATCGCCCTGGTGTAAGACCACCATTCAGAATTGAAACGTTGCTAGAAATGGCTTCTGCCGTGTTTGGTGACCAGATCTGAATAGCCAGGTACTTCCCCACCTTCCTCTTCCTTATCTCCTTCCCCTCCCCACTACCTTCAGCCTCACAACATGCACTGGCTCTAGACGGGAGCAGTTGGGACTCTTGTGCGGTATTCATGTAAAAAAAAGCGGCGTGATTCAAAAATAATAAATAATAAGTTTTTGAGTTATAATAAAAATCCTGGAAAAACTCTTCTTTTTTCATATTCTTTAGCTAAAACTCAAATCCCAACCATATTTTTGTTGACGAAACTCGGATTCGTAATCAGCACCCCACAACACATAAACGAGGAAAAAATCAGAACTGCACCAGAATTTATATCAACAAACTGCCTAATGACTGGACTAATTCTTAAATGACAAACAAAGGCTTCATACAAATACGGATAAACTGACAATTTCGAATCGAACTTGTAACTTTAAAATAAAATGACAGTCAACAAAACTGATTTCGACAATAAAAACTCTCGGAAAGGAGAATCTGAGTTAAAACCGAAAAATGAACACGCTGTATTACAAAATTCCTTGCCATTTATAAAACAAAACTGAAACGTCATTGATAAAGATACTTAAAACTAATACTAACCGCTCTATTTCAGCACTGCTGCGTATGTATGATCTTTTGTCAATAGTTTTAGACATTTTGTTGTAATTTCGTTATTCAAAAACTCACTTGTAATACAATTAAATGCCTTTTGCTTCCGCGTAACACACCACAATAACAAAAACAATGTGCAGTAAACAAACAACATGGCGGCGCGGTATCGTAGATAGGCGTGCTGTGATTGGTCGATTGGTGGAGTTTGACTAATCTAGCCCGCAAATTTTATTTCGCGGCAAATGAGATTGAACTAAGAAGGAGTTTAACTAATTAAGAACTCACTTTTAGAATATTGGTGTGGACATTGACATTTTAAAAAGCTTGTAATTAATTGTATATGGCTCGTAAAACAATTTTTTATTTATCTAACGACGCGAAATTTTATCCTTAACATTGTTGCATTTAAAACTCATTTTCGATAAAATGGTAGTTTGCACAATTAAGAACTCGGGCGACGAACTGACGCTCTGTAGATATTAGTTCAACCTACGCTCTGTAGATATTAGTCAACACTCTGAAGTTCGTAGATATTAGTTCAACATATGAGCTGTAGATATTCGTCAGACATACAGGCTGTAGATATTAGTATCTGGAGTCCTTTTTATTGACGAAAAAGCCTATTTCTTAAATTAAATTCTCTAGCCTACTAATTACTATCTACTAAGTTTAAAAGCGGGTGAATCGGCGAGTGAGATTGTCATGATGACACACAAAACTGTCCACTCGCTCAGCAGCGTAGGAAAGGAGGCGTCTACTAATATCTACAGGAATTCCAAAAACTGAAAAAATCGGACCAGTATCTATGAGAACCAAAGTGCGTACGAATATCTACAGCTCAAACTGCTGACTAATATCTATGAGAACCAAAGTGCGTACGAATATCTACAGCTCAAACTGCTGACTAATATCTATCAGATCCAAAATGTTCACGAATATCTACAGCACTGGCAGAGGTTGGATTAGAATTGGATATTGGAATAACGTAATATTGCGTATGCAGTTTAAAAAACTTAATTTATGTATGTATGTATGTAAAAATCCCTAATATCGGTCTATTGGACACACTTAGCTGAATATTAAGGATTTGGGTTTTTGTTTTAACAGCTTTCTTTATTTCGAGTGCTTCTAAATTGTTTAGTCTGTTACCATGACCATTTCTATGTCAGTTAGGTTAGGTTAGGTTAGGTTGTGGTGCCGTGTATTTCGAAATAAATAAATATCTTTGTATTATGACCTCCATGTTTGTTCAATAAATTATTGTCCTCGTAAACAGCAAAACACGTAATATTATGCAAAAACTTCATATACGTACTTTAAACGTTTAAGCCTTTACGTAATTAGTAATTACGTAATTGAAGTAATTTATGCTTTTCCGTACAACCTCTTGCTCAGCTGCCCTCTGTAGATATTAGTCCAACCTACGCTCTGTAGATATTAGTTCAACCTACGCTCTGTAGATATTAGTCAACACTGGGACCGTCACAGATATTCGTCCGACCTTAGCTCTGTAGATATTAGTCAACACTCTGAAGTTCGTAGATATTAGTCCAACATATGAGCTGTAGATATTCGTCCGACATACAGGCTGTAGATATTAGTATCTGGAGTCGTAGGAAACTGAAGTCGCTGATAGCGCCAGTCGCAAGAATAACGACGCCTGCTTGAACTAATTCTGTCAGATGTTTGACAGCCGAAATCAGCTGTTTATTGGCAGCCATTTTGAAAACATAAATAAACCAATCACGAGTTAACGTGTAGCGAGTAAACTTGACGACCTCTCAACTTTTTTCGTAGATAGTCAACAATCTGCTAGTTAGCAATACGATTACACTGAACGAGTTTACTAACAGATAGTGAATTTCCCAGATAGTAGCTTAAAAATTAATATTGACAGGAGAGTGAAAAAATATTTCTTTAAGCAGGAACATGAAAGAAGACTTCCATTTATTTTTATTTAAGGTGTACGTTAATAATCATAATAATTAATATAAACAATTATTATTTGAAGATCCACCTCAATTTTTCTCTTCAAAAATTTTTTCACTTCACTCTAAAATATATGTTTTTTAAAATTATTAACTATTTGTAAACCAAATCCGAAAAAATATCATCTCCTCACGCCCGCCCTTCTTAACTAAAATTCGTTTACTGATAAATGTTTTGCATCGCCTTCAGATCGGAACTCGTCCCAATTAAACGGAACCGTGTCTCAAATAACCGACGTAAATTAATATCAGTTTCTTTAATTGGTTTCTGATCCTTGGGTGTTGTCCCAATAAACTGGTATACCAATTAAGCGGAATCGACTGTGTACCTACGTAAACTGAAATAAATTTTCTGTACCTACCAATAATATCAAACCACAAAGCAATCGCATTCTACGAACATATTGATAAAATATGTCGTTGTACCGTGTAAAGAAAACAATGCCTATAAATTTTGGATAGTTAGTAATATGAAAAATAATAAGGAAGTGCAGATAAATCGAAAGGTTAAAAGTTCTGTAAAAAGGTTACATATCTATAAGAATATCCCACGTTTTCCTAGTAATTTAAAATATTTCTTTATTAAATTTACTCGTATTGTGATTTTGTTGGTTGTTCTCACGTCTTGCGGTAAATTAGTTTTTACACAACCTTAACCCGCTACTGTCAATGGAAATCTTTCATCCTTGGATAACAAGATGCCAGTGTGAGAAAGATATGGTGCAATTTTGTTCAAAATATATCTATCTATAAATCCATATATATAAAAATCAATTGCTGTTCGTTTGTCTCGCTAAAACTCGAGAACGGCTGGGCCGTTTTAGCTATTTTGATTTTGAAATGTTTGTCGTAGTCCAGGGAAGGTTTAAAAGGTGAGAAAATATGGAAAAGTTGCGAGGAAGATAGTAAAAACAACATTTTCATTTTCCCATATAAACTGTTCTACCCAACTTTCCTGTCAAACATTTGACGTGTCTAGGGTCCACTAGAATTGAATCAAATAAAATAATAATAATATAAGCTTTTTTTAAGTTTTCTAATAATTTGTAGAAGGTTCTTACGGAAAGAAAAATTAATAAAATTGCGCAGAACATTGAATAATTTCAGAAAACTTCGTACATTTATTATTAACAACAGTTCGCGAATTTGAAAATAAATTTAGCACGAATTGCTAACCGTTCATCCGATTGCGATGAAAATTTGGTGAGTTGTTGTGAGCATGCCCACAAAGGTTTCTATATATATATACTGGTGAGCTCTGGCATTATGAAATTTGTATAAAAAATTTCAATTGGTGCCACGCGAACTGTTTGAAAACGGAATGTACCGGGACTGAATGTATGGAATGCGGGAGGGGGAGGCGGATGGAAGAGGAGTGAAGGATAAGGGAGGGGAGGGGAGGGGAACTCGGGAAAGGGAGTTCGCGGAAGGGGTGGGGAGGGGGAACTCGGGAGGGGGGAGAGGAACTCGGGAGGGGGTTCACGGTACAAGGGAAGCGGGCGAGGGGAATGGGAAGAGGGAAGGCGGAAAAGGCGGAGTGGAAATGCCAGAGGGGAAGGGGACACGGGAGAGGAAGGGGAGGCGGAAGGGGAACGGGACGAATGGGAAAGGACACGCAGGGAGAAACAATTTCTTTATTAAATGGCATAGCAACGCATGCCGGGTACCAGCTAGTTTTATATAAAACGACATGCATTTTAGGCCGCCCAAAAACCTTATTGTTCTACCAAAGTATTAACTTGTTAAAAAATAAATTCGTAATTAATTCTTAATTCCAATATCATGATAAAACATCAAAAGATCATCTGTTATTTATTCGATAAATATATTGTAATTAAAATCTTAATTAAACGCAACACAAGAGTTGCTAATATTGTCTTCAATGATTAAATATTTCACTTTGGGGTTTTTACCCGTTAAGTTATAGTCAAAACATAATATAACATTGTTTATCTCCCCGTCACTTGATGGTTTCGTGAATTCGAACTGCAATATGTAAACAATTATCCCAGATAAACATTGTTACTGGTAAGTTCTGACAGTTAGGACAATGCTAAAAGAGATAATCGCAGTCTTGAAGCTTATAACCGTGTCAGAGGATACACAAAACGATGAAATGGTCACATCAGATATCAGTTTGTTATTATAATAATAATAATAATCATTTTTATTTTAGTAATTTGTACATTGAAGTTTACAAATTTCTAATTGATTAAAATATTTCATATTCACTATATTTTTTCAAGTTTTATGTAGCTCCTACAATACATCTTGAACTTTCCAATTGGTGTGGACTTTAAAGTTTCTGGTAGTGTGTTGTACAACTTCATTCCCTTGTACAGTAGACTGTTCTATGTATTCGCTTTGTCCTTTTTTTGTAGCCTAATTTCCTTGCACGTCCTTGTGTTATATCTGTGAATGTCTTTATTGTATACAATTTTATTTGAGAAGTATTTTGGTAACGTGTTGTTCAATATTTTGTGGATAAATACCATCGTGTTCAAGGTCAGCATCTGTTTCACGGTCAACCAATTTAGTTCCTTTAACATTTTAATTATTTTTGAAAATCTGTTTCGTCGGAGAATTATTCTCATAGCCCTGTTTTGGAGAATTTGTAACTTATTTTGTTCTCTTTCGTTACATAGGAAAAGTATACTTGAGAAGTAGTTGAAGTGTGGAGCAATAATTGAATTGTATATGGTGATTGCAGTTTTTCTAGAAATTTTTGGCCGAATTCTTCCAAAAAAAGATATCTTTTTGCCAATTTTCTTTTGGGTGTATTCAGCATGTCTATTGAAGTTTAGTTTGAATCTAATATAACTCCTAAGTATTTCATTTCAGTAACATTTTCAATAATTTCACCATCAATTTTAATTTTGCTTTCACTGGATGTCTTCTTGTATCCGATCACCATACATTTTGTTTTTTTTGTATTTAATTTAAGCTTATTTATTTTTAGCCATCTTGATACATCATTTAGTTCATTATTTAAAATGTGTATTAGTTCTTCATAGTTATCTCCAATTAAGTATATTAGTGTATCATCGGCAAAAAGTCGTACTTTGCATTTTGAAAATATTTTCACCATGTCATTAATATAGAGTATGAACAATAGAGGTCCAAGGACCGATCCCTGTGGTACTCCTAACTTATTTTCCATTGGTTTTGAAAATTGATTATTTATTTTTGTTACCTGCTTTCTGTCTCTCAAATACTCTTGTATTAATTTAATGGCTACAGATGAGAAACCAATTTCTTTAAGCTTTCTTATTAGTATGTCTCGGTCTATAGTTTCGAATGCCCTTTGAAAATCCAAAAATATTGCTAATTAAATTTATTATTATTCATTCCTTCCTTCCATTCTTCGACAATTACGTTTAATGCTGTTTCACATGAGTTATTAGATCTGAACCCTGATTGCTCTTGGTATAAAATATCGTGTTTATCTAGATATTGCAAAATTTGTTCTTTTATTATAACTTCAAGAATCTGCTCATATTTTGGTAAGGTGTTGATTGGTCGAAATTCTTCACATTTTCTGGTATTTTTTACCTTTGGAACCGGTATAATGGTAGATATTTTCCATGACTGTGGAAATTTTCCTTTTTCAATCGTCTCATTGATAATATTTAATAGAGTAGATCCAATTACTGGAAAAGCATCTCTTATTTTACTAATAGTTAATCCATCTGAACTATTCTTTGATTTTATTTTGTTTAAAATGTTAAATAAATATTCTGCATTTATTTTTCTGAAGACCAATGATTCTTTGTTTGGGTCGATATTATCATTTGTGGGGTTAACAGCAATGTTGGGTATTAATTTGTTAATTTGAATGATACTTTCAATAAAATATTTATTAAAGTTATTAGCCATGTTTTCTTCGTTTATCTCTTTTGGAAAGTTTACAATTTTTATGTCGTCTTTGTTTTCGCCATGTACTAATTCTTTTATGCTTTTCCAAATTTTTTTGGGATCCCCTTCTTCTGAGTTTATTTTATTTTTTATGTACTCATTATGCGTTCTTTTTATGTCTTTGGAGTATTTGTTTCTCGCTTTTTTGTAGTTATCCCAATCCGTAATACTATTATTGGATAACTAACACAACTGCCGTAGGTCACCCCAATTATTTCACTAAATTATTTCACGTGCCCGGGTTCATGTGAGCTTTGTCGAGGTTTTGGCGGTGGATGCGTCTGCCAACCAACTTCATGGCAGGCCGGATCGGGAGAGACTGGTTGAGGGAGATCTTTTGACAGCTCCAACACTACATTTTTCTTTTCGAGAACTTCATCTCCTTCCTTTCCCTAAAAAGACCCTCCACACAGCATCCCCAAAGATGACATAGGCCCTGAGGGAAAGGAAGGAGAGGAGAGTTCTGGGAAGGAAAAGGGTTTAAGGGATGGGTAGGAATCTGGGGTTTAGTGTGTCCTGGACATCCGCCTCCAAGACCTAGACAAAATAAATAAAATAAAAAACACTTTTGCGCTTTCGACCATTTCTAGACTTCATTTGCCAAGCGATTTTCATGCCAATTACATATATTCGTGGTAATATAAGGCACACTAAGAACATAAACATTTTTGACTTGTGTAATTTTATTGTTAGCGGTCACTTACCCGAAACAACATAACCTCACTAGTTATGCAATCATCAAATAAATTTGCATCATTTGATTGCAATAACGCATGTTCTCACGATGATGTCGTCACACTTTTACTAAAGAATAATTCACAACAGAGTCTCTGAACATGGGATTATTCATTATCTCAGACAAAGGCGATCTTACTGTAACGCTTTAGTTGCTAACGGTATAATTAAAATTATAATTAATATTGTTGCTCGTTTCTGCTGCGGTTGGTTAGTTAATATTATTATCTTAATTTGTTCTTTAAACAATGGTATTAGAATTTTTATTCTTACAATAGGGAATTTTATTGTTAGCTTTGAAATGAAATTAAAACATTAAACAGGATCATTATGTTAATGATAAGTAGATAATAGATTTTGATCGACTAAAAAGCGTCGATGACACTGAGCGAGTTTACAAGATAGTATCTGGGAAACTCGCTCAGTGTCATCGTGTTACTTGCTAACTAGCAGATTGTTGACTATCTACGAAAAAAGTTGAAAGGTCGTCAACTTTACTCGCCACACGTTTACTCGTGATTGGTTTATTTATGTTTTCGATATGGCTGCCAATAAACAGCTGATTTTGACTGTCAAACATCTGACATAATTAGTTCACGCAGGCGTCGTTATTCTCGCTACAGTCGCTAGCAGCGACCTGCAAGCTCCGTTTCATACGCTACTGAGCGAGTGGACAGTTTTGTGTCATGACAATCTCACTCGCCGATTTAGTATTTACCCGCTTTTAAACTTAGTAAATAGTAGCTTGTAAACTCGCTCAATGTAATTGACGCTTGACGCAGAGAGAGTAAGGATTGTTCTACATAATATTTTCTTATCTGAAATTCCCGAGTATAATATTGAAATAGTAAACTAACAAAACTTAACAATAACCACAATAGGTACAGAAGACACAAAAATAACAGTGAAGAACATAGGGAATCCGTGATTTCGGCTTTCAAGATTTTGGCTATCGAGATTTCGGCTTTCGAGATTTCGGCTTTTAAGATTTCGGATTTAAGATTTTTTGGCTTTTATATCAAAAACTGAACCGTAATACAAAATTTATGACGTTATAATTTATGATAAAATGCAACAAATTTTAAATATAATATAACAAAAAGTTATCTTAAAGATGGAATTCGGGTCTGATGAAATGTAAAGGTATATATATATATGTGGAAGGAGAATGTCTATGGCAGCGGGTGGCATGGATTATTTTTATACAAATCTGCAATTTTATTCAAAGATTGATGAAATTTTGAACATTTGACCTTCAAAACAAGAGAGAGGTCACAGGCTACACGAGATTTTGAAAAGCCACCCCCATCTACTTTTTTCACCTCTTAGCAGAATTTTGATACTTCTTGATGAAATTTTGAACGCTTGATTTTTTTTTTTTACATGAGCTCCACACAGTAGGGCCCCGAGGAAAATAATTTCCCTTAGGGCCGTATAATAATTTCTTTAGGGATGCTGTGTGGAAGGTTTTTTTAAGGAAAGGAATTACCATTGGAAATGTACGGTGAGTTTTAAGCCGAAATACGCCAAGCCGCATGATCTTTTATATTTTATAGCTCTATGTGGCACATGTCTTACTGTACTTTTTTTAGCAGAATTGGTCAATATTCCGAATCAATTAAGCATGAGTCAGCTATGCTGAATCTGAAAAACATCTCACGATTACACTCACATGACTACTGTTAGAAATATTTACAGGTGTGCGTCTGTTTATTTAGTTTTTTTCATATTCATGTGAGGTCACTCAAACCACTGTCGTTTCCGTACAGTTAATATTGAAAACGAATTACAGGAAGAACATTATTTATAGTCCGGGAAATCAGATATTAAGGCTTCGTTGTAGGCGTTCAAAAAGAAGAATAAGGTGGTTTGAAAGAGAGATATGTAGAAACGAATGTTAGAGGGAGAGCGCTAATATAAAAAAAACGATATTAATTAAGGGCCCGCAACCCTAATTTCTACCGATTTCTTACATATCTCCCTTAAACACGTTAAGAGGAATATAAACGCTAGAAATATTTCGAATCTCATGCCTGCAATATTTTAAAATCGAGCGTCTTTTTGCACGAGGCTAGTAAGCGAAAAAGTGGTTTTTATTTATTTTGTACATAATTTTATAAGAACGAAAAAAAGTTAGAACATGGAAAACCTCAAAAATAGTCTTAGCCATAAAGGGGTAGTTTTTAAAAATTGTTTCTTGTATTACTTCGTAGTAAAGTCATGAAAAAACATTTTTTTTGGTGGTTTACGCTTATATTTTTTGTTACGTAAATAATAATTTTATTGTAATTCCAATACATAGAAAAGCTAGTAAAAGCTTCGATTTATCCGGAGCATATTTTTTGATGTTCATACTGTAAGCCGATTCGTCGTAAAGATTAATCAAAATAGTATCTAAATAGGATTTCACGTATATATTCATCTTAAGTTTTAAAGCTCTTAAAAAATATATGTCATTCTTGAAGATAATATCTAGACACGTCCCGCGCCGAAACACAAATTATATAAAATTCCCTCGATAGAAAAAAATCGCAAAGTATGCTCCAAAAATTATTATAAACACGTTTGTTTCAGTTATTTTACAATACATGTATGAAAAATTCACATCGTTTCTTTAAATGCTGTTTAAGACAATGCCCGCGAGATTTTTGCTCTATTTTAAACGAGTCGTGTTTTATTAAACATTTTCACATTGATTTTGTCGCTGTAAATGTTAGCGCTCTCCTCTAACATTCGTAATTTCGTATCTCTCTATCTTCTTTTCGAGCCCGGTTGCAGAGCCTTAAGCGAAAATTGTGAATACATTTCTTATACATAAAATCAATATTTGTTTGTTTGTTCCTAATTTATGCGCTGCCATACCGTTCATAAAAAAATTTGTTGATTTTTTGTGCGCACGCCCGCGAAGGTTATAGGCTATATATAATAAGCTCTGGCGTTATGAAATTTGTATGAATGAAAAAGTGTGTATTTCATATATTTCAGCGTCAGGAAGGAACGGCAGGAGGGGAGGGGAACGGGGGAGGTGGGGTTCGCGGAGACGTATCGTACTGGACACTGAATAGTGAAAATGACTGTTTTCTAGACGGTAGGATCGCCAACAGCATTTTTGATTTTTAATAAAAACATTTGGTCGGATATATTTCTTCCATGTTGTAGTGTTGATAATTTATGGAATGATAATAATGAATGAATCTTTTATTTTTTTAAATCTTTATATGTTAAATTTGCATTGCGGATTCCAAATAATTCTCACATTTTTCACGTTCAGATACCGGACACACCTCATCTAATCTACCGTCTGATTTAAATATTAATAAACCGGTCAGGTAACAGGAAAGATGGCAGTATATTAAAAAACATCGATTATGCAACTCAGGTGGTGGGAAAGTGACCGGGAGAAATGGCCACCATAAGCAGCGGTGTCATAATGGGTCGCTTCCGTTTCCCGTTGCCCATATTCGTACTTCTTAATACTAATGCTCATATATTTCATGCAATAATGGCGAGACGAGTTCACTAACCTAGGAAAATGATTTATCAATAACAATGGCATTACCTACGTGTCTTCTCCTGTAATATTTGTTTTAGTTACTGCAGGTAATAAATGGAAACGATTAAATTGAAAAATCTGTAGTTTTAGTCTATCTTAGCTGGCTTCATCACAGTACTCACAGATGCATAACTTACATGGATGTTTAGTTTAGATTGTAATAATAAATAATAATAAAAAAAACAAATAATGATTATTTGACAAGTTTCAGAAGTTTTCGAAGCCCAGGCGTGTTGAAGTGAGGTTTTATATCGAAGTTATAAAAATTGTATTTTAAAAAACCGAATATTGTTGCTTAGGCATCATAATATGTTTTAGTTGTTTTTATCTCAATTATAAATTAAGATATTTATATCACAAAGTGGTTGTATGGCGGTCTCTATGTGCTTACAGGGATACTAAATTGTATTGTGCTCTTGAACTGCGGAATGACGACAATTGGGCCATAGATGTCGTTGAAGTGTCCTTTTGGATACAAAATTTAATTTATTGAAATGTTATTGCAGCATGACGAAAAGCATACTGCCTAATCATTGTAATTTGAATCAATGTTAATTTTACTCTCTCAGGATCATCTTGAATAATCTCATCTAATTTTATCAAATTTTTCCCAATTTCTAACGTGTGGAAAATAACCAAAAGGTCGCTTGTGCAAGCAGACGATCGCTCTACAAGGTTAGTGTCTTTTGTGCCTATTTAGATCTGCTGATTGCCATTCTGTTAATTTATTTTTGTCCGTGAGTAGATTCATTAATCAACTAGTATTATGCTTAGCCAGAGGCCCTAGACTGGCTCGCAGACCTAGATGTCCCCCTCTGACCCCCATCATATCATCATACATACCCACGGACATATGAATATATCTGGATCTGCCCTAAGTGATAAAAACGTATTATTTCCCCCTCCCCATGGAGCCGGCTAGAGCTCCGCCTTGGACCCAGCTCGCTCCAAGGGGAGGGGAGAGAACCTTGCTTGAATCTAAAATATGTGACGTCATCATTCTTGTCCTGAACAGCGCAGAAGTAACATCCATACATTTTTCGAAATAACACACCAAAAACGGTAGCTTGTGCTATACATTTTACCCACATATTATATGGACATAGCGAATGTGGGCGGTTCTCCAGTGTGCTCGTCGCTGGTTACAGGGGTAAGTAAATTATGAAACATTTGTAAAAGTGTCTTAACTAAACACGGCAAGAAAATATTGCTATGTGAATTAGGGCGAATCTTTTCGAGGCGAGCATTTGGCCTTAGCAAATATGTTATTAACGTGGCAAGCAATTCACGCTCCCATGTTAAAAGGTCTATTCATTCAAAGCAGATTTTGCTTTTAAGAACTAAATGGTGATATTATAATGCGAGATGCCTATATACTGTCAGATTGATTTTTTAACGAATCACAGTCATTTTTCCTCTCTTCGCCCCCCATAGTTTGGTTTTACCCCTCATCTGTATGTTCTGGTCTATTGAATTCTAATGTCTATGTACATACCAAAGAAAAATTATGCTTAGCGAGTTTGGATCTTATTTACACACCCCAATTGTTTTAGTTCATTGGTATTATGTTATTAAAATACTGAAGGTTATTAAAATGAGTAGCCAATTTATTTTCGGAGTATTTTGGTTCTGTATTTTCGAATGTTCAACCTGCTCATACAAGCAATGCTAGTGATTGTTTAAATTCAAATAGCGCAATTAGCTCAATCGAGATCAATGAAGACATAACTTTCAAATACCTTAAGTCTATCGATATCAAAAAGGGACCGGGTAACGATAAACTTCCAGGAATCTTTATAAACTACTGTAGTAAACAATTGACACCCCCCATTTTTGCTATTTTCAAATTATCGCTATCTGAAGGAACATTTCCCGACAAGTGGAAAACAGCCTTGATTACCCCAATCTTTAAAAACGGCAGTAAAAATGATGTCTCCAACTATCGACCTATATCCAAATTACCGATTCTAAGTAAAGTATTGGAAAAAATTGTTTACGATCAATTATATTCTACCATCTCACCTTTACTCCCAATTAATCAACATGGCTTCATGAAAAATCGCTCCACAACCTCAAATCTTGCGTCTTTTACAAATTTTCTTCATGCTCAAATGGACATGAGATGCCAGGTGGATGCCAGGTGGATGCCATCTACACTGATTACTCTAAAGCATTCGACCGTGTTAACCATTATATTCTTTTACAGAAGCTTTTAGGTTTAGGAATTCACGGTGATCTCTATAGATGGATAGCATCTTATGTTAGTAATCGACACCAAATCACGGTTGACAATGGTTTCGCATCTTGCTTAATAGAAATCGTCTCAGGTGTGCCCCAGGGGTCGCATCTCGGACCACTCCTATTCAATATTTATATAAATGACATTCTTGTATGCTTCCCAAATAGTTACTTTATATTGTATGCGGATGACATGAAAATTTTTAAACCTATACAGTCGTTATCCGATTGCATCGAATTACAAAGAGATCTTGATCATTTGTGCACATACTGTGAATTAAACTTATTGTCCTTAAATATATCTAAGTATATCTATCACCAATATAAGGTATACATAGATTTAATAGAGAGTATACAGAATAAATTTTCGAAATATTTACTCAAGAAATACAACAAAACTTCAAATAATATGTTATCTTTACAAAAAAGACGCACACTGTCAGATCTGATGTTTTTACATAACCTGCTTAATAATAAAATAGATAGTCCCGAATTGCTATCTGTCATTGGTTTAAATGTTCCAATGAGGCGTACCAGGCACACTTCACTTTTTCACATAGGATCCAATAATACTAATGCAGCACAAAACTCACCAATCTCTCGCGCAATCACATCTTATACACACTATGAAAAATTATTACACTTAGACATTTTCCACAACTCCCTGCAAACATACAAAACTAATTTACTAAATTTGTTGGCGTGATATAATTAATTTTAAAACTTCTTATTTACACTTATATTTTCATTAAACTTTAATTACTACTCATGAGCATGTATTTATTGCTCTAAAAATACTTATCTTTTCACTAAACTAATTACAATTTGTTAGCATGTAATTCTTGTTCTAAAAAAAAAAAAATCTCTTTTATCTTTGTATACAATTTTCCTTTATATTATTCTTCTCTTTCATTCATTAGTTAAGTTTTAAGGACTGTTCAAATCCCAGGCGTATTATCCCAGATATTATACGGACTTACGTAATAGGTACTAAATCATGTAATAACTTCATTTAACATTCCTTATAACTTGTAAACTTATGTACTGTGTATGTCCTAATAAACAAATAAACAAATAAACAAAATAGTTTATCCTCGGGACTGAATTCAAATGCGGAATAAGTAATAAAGATATTATGCGCTCTTAGAGTATTCTAACACTTTCTGTACCTTTTCTGCTGGTTACAATAAGTAGGCGTAAACGAGACAAAAAAACATCGCACATAAATTAATATTGATGTTTAAATCATTAGGTTATCACATTGACCTGTCTTTATTGATCGAAGGGTTACCATCATCAGGTTAATGAAAACATATCTATATTGTATGTGCACGTATTGATATACATACACACAATAGCATCAGCCGTTTATGTACGACCTATGTTTATTAGTAGTATACGTAGTTCAATGAATAAATTGGATGAAAAATAAAATAAATAATATTATAGCAGAAAAGCTGATATATGGAACTTAAGAGCGTTTAACCAGCCAGCGGCCGAAAATCCACATTTCTTCGAAAGTTGTTCTTACGGTCGTACAGAGCGGATACAATGAGAAAGATTAATTATTCTCCGTTCCAATTACTTAAAATTATAACTCAATATTGATTTTATTTCATTCTAAATTTGCTTTAATACCTATATCAAAAAATGCTGAAAGGCGTGATGATAAAACTATTAAAATAATGTACTTTTTGTAATTATTTTTTTGTTAAGTATTTATCATTTTTCAATAATGTCGAATTTAAATAAGAATGTTAAAAAAATCTGAAATATATTACTTTGTAAGTGCGCAAATAAATACACAAACGGACCAATTTTCGTCAAGAAACACATGTACATATATTTTTTTTCATGATTTTATTTAAACTAAAATTAAAATTCTAAAACATGCGATACCCAGATAATGTATTGATTTATTTTACTGCATGATTTTATGATTTGAAATGGGTGTGGTATAATACAAAATCTTTTTTGAAAATTTAACAAATCTGCTAACGACCTATGGTACAACCTTAGTATACTAAAAATAAACATTTTTTCTCAAAATTTAAAACAGGCGAATGCTAGATAAAAGAACAATCTTTCGAAATCCATTTATAATTTTTTGTGGAAAAGAGTCAATACGTCTAAAATCAGATTTAAAAATGACATATTTCTGGTTTTCTCTGGTAATACCCTCTTGGTGATATTTAAAATAATTCATTATCTCCTCTTTCACAGATGGCGCGAGTTTAATTTTTTTACGGAAAAAATGCTGTTTACAAGTTGTGCATTAAAATGATAAGATGAATTAATTGTTTGCGCCCGTGCATACGTTTCCAACAGTACAAAATAATAGTTAAATGAAGTTTTGGCTTCGGTTTAGAAGTTTAAATGAAATAACCCAGCCTTAGAAAAACACTATACGTAAAAAACGGAAGAATAAGAAAGTAATAAAATTAAACATGGATTAAATTGCGTAATTTACTTGACGATACAAATGATATTAATTCAATCAATACCTGAATCAGGTTACATAAAAAAGTTCTGTCTCGTATAAACGAATGACCTTTTATAGAAATAGTAATTAAGATGTTACGACTGATGTAAGATGGAGGAAGTGTATTAGTAGATGATTGGTGGGACGATTAAGGACGGGAAGAAGAGGTGGAACCGATTAAGAAACGAGAATAGCGTAACTGTTATGTGAAAATGTTGCTCGATAAACTGATTGCTAAAACGGACAAAGCTATAAGTATTGCCTATCCGACTTAGTTGCTTTGGTTACGTTAAGCGAAATGGGAAAAAAAAAACAATTTTAAAAGTCTTCGTAATAAAATTTAAATACATATTTATGAATACAAGCATCGCTTTATTTGAAAGACAACTAGTTTCGGGCACAACCATGCTTCATCAGGTGGATACGCGCCATAAAATATATTTAAATACATTTGGGCATTAATCTCATTTAAATTAATAATGTATGCTATGGGACCATGGGGGCGCCATCTAAGGTGGTTGTATTATATTGAATTTCCCTATGTGACATTGAAATTCAGTGAATTCAGGCATTTTCTGACCTCTGTGGGGCAAGCAATTACTTCCGACGTGAGTGTTGGTTAAATCCAATAGATGTCAGTCATAATCAAATAATTAACCCATAATTAAATTATTTTGTGAGATTTTGGCACGTACTATTAATTTGCAAATTCATATCAATCGTGTGAACTACCTTCCTGTGATAAACACCTGTTGAGATTGTGCACTACCGCCTTGGCAAAATCAATATTTTGTAGGAAACTAGTGTCGTTGTGCTGGACATCGTGTGGAGAGCTGCATTCTCAGAGTGAGTTTTTGTTTTGTTTTCACTGAGGATTTTGGAATTGCTGTATAATCTGTTTTGTGTCACATAGGGAAGAGTTCATCTTTCATTAATTACATAGGGTAGTATTCCCTAGTGTCTGGGGCTATTTACACGCCCCTACAGTATAACAATTTTAAGTTGGATCTGCTTGAAAATTTTAGCTTGTTTATGAAACAATATATTATTTTTTATTCCGAATTTAATAGAATACAGTGTTTATTGTTTATTGCGGTATTTTAAATAGGTAAATAGTTATCAATGTCCTAATACAATCCTTATATATTTATACATACACTTAAAATAACACATCTATCACATATCAATTAATCACAAAATCAATCACACATCTTCGCAATTTAATTTTAAATGCCTTTATGCTCTCTTCCAATTTTATTTCTTCTGGTAATTCTCCAAATATCTTCAATGCGTACATCAATGACTTTTGACTCTGTGTTTTTTTCCTAAAGGGGAGTCTTAGTTCATTTCTTTTCCTCGTCTCATTTGTATGTTTGCTTTGTAATTCATCAATTTTTCTTAGGAATTCAATAGACTTATGGCCATTGATTATTTACCACTTTTATTGTTTACAGCTGGTTCCCGGCATGCGTTGCAATGCCATATTCAAAGAAATAAATTGTTTCTCCCTGCCTTTCCCGTGCGTCCCCGTTCCCTTCCCGCATCCCCGTCGTTCCCCTTCCCCGCCCACCCACTCCCCTCTCCCGATCCCCCCCCCCCCCCCGCGTTCCAAATTTTCAGTCCCAATACATTCAGTTTTCAAACAACTCGCGTGCCTATTACAATTTTTTTATTCAAATTCTCATTTTTCGTATATTAAAAATATTCATTTTTGTATATTGTAAGAACAATCAATCAAATTTGGTACCTAACATAGTTAGATTTTTAAAATATCTATAATTTTAAAAATCCATAGACAATTCTTTCAACACAAAAAAAAACAGCTGCCTCCTAAATTCAATGTCATCAAAAGCGCGAAATGTCAGTGCGGAGTTAAAATAGTCGTTAAGTTTTCTGAAATTATTAAATTTTCTGCGCAATTTTCTTAATTTTTCTTTCCGTAAGTACCTTCTACAAAGTATTAGAAAACTTTAATAAAAGATGAATGAAATAGATAAAGTTATGGCTTGACCAAGGGAAACAGGGATTCATTTTTATGTGTATAGATAGATAGAAGATAAAAACAACATGTTTCGTGAGCAACGCCCACTTCTTCAGGGTTTGCGTAATACTAATTATAAATAATAGACATAGACAATGGTGTCAATGGAAAAATGGGAATGGGTAGAGGGAAGAGGGGCAATAGGGAACAATTTACAAAGGGAACAGGTTTAATATTGGGTCATTTAAAAACATTTTTTGATTATTAATAATATTCAAATTCGCATTCACGCTCTTTCTGATTTTCAAAATCTCTAATTTAGCCAACCAAATGCCATTAACATTATAATGTTACAATTCTATTCCACTATTGAAGTTAAAAGTGTGACTAGTTTCCACAAAATGATTGGCAAACTCCGAGAAACTGTTATTGTTTAAAGATTTCATATGTTCTTTAATCCTTTTTTCAATTTTTCTCGAAGTTTTACCTGTACAAAAGAAACCACAATCGTTACACTTCAATTTATAGATTCCAGATTTTTTCATTGTTGAATCTCTATCCTTAATATTTACAATGTAATTTTTATGTTTGTTATTTACATAAAATACAGGAAGAAATTCATTTGGTACATTCTTTAAAATGAATTAGAAATTATATTACTTATTAAAATACATAGTTTTTATTCCATTTTTCCTTCCTGATCCTTTTGTACAGGTGTTAAGGCCCGTTTGAAGTAGAAACACACTTTTACTGGTTATTTTATTTATAGGTTAAATTTATAATTTACAATTAATCACTTAGTTTTCCTTTTGATCACAAGTAAATTTAACACGGTTATAATAATTGCTATTACGACTGAACCGAACTGATTGTGACTTGAAACTGCACTGGTCCTGACAAGATGTTCTCGTGAATTTATTTTAATTGTTGTGTAAGATTTTCTATTCACGTAATGATTAATAAGTAGTAGTATTTTCAATAACAGATAAGAACTGAATACATTCAATTATTTACGGCTATTATTTAATTCGGATTAGGAACTGCAGACTGCAAATAAGGTCAGTTTTTATCATTACTTTAATTATCTGAATACTGAAATTAGCATGAGTAAGATATTTACTGGACTATTATTATTTGAAATCAATATAAACAAGGAAACTGCAATCAGTATCAATTTTCTTCATTGGTTTACAATGGGTAGATGTGTAGGTCCATGACAAGTTACAAGGTCCATCCACAGGATAGATGTATGATTTAAGGAATTTATTCTTGTATTTTTTATTAATGTTTTTAATCAAATTGGTGTTATATCCAATATTGATTGCAATTTGTTTGATAATATTGAGTTCTATAGAAAAATTATTGGGAGATAGAGGTACATTAACTATTCTATGAATCACAGAATAGAAAGCTGACATTTGTTGAGAAATTGGATGATTTGAGGTATTACGGATTACTACGTCTGTGTATGTATCTTTACGGAAAATGTTAAATTCAAATTTATTATTAATTATTGAAATATTTAAATCCAAAAAGTTTATACTCAAATTTTGCCCAATTCCTACAGTAAATTTTATGTTTTTATGGAGTTTGTTTAAGAAATTAAGAAAAATATTAAGTTGTCTCAATGTACCTGTCCAAACACAGGACACATCATCCACATATCTCTTCCAACAATGTACATATTTTGATAATAATAATAATAATATTAATTATTTATAAATAAACCGCGACCAAGGACCAATTCCTGTACAAAAGAATCAGGAAGGGATAAAATGGAGGAAAATTATGTATTTTATTAATAAAATTTCTATTAAATAAAAAAAACACACTTTGTAAATACCACTTTTTATTGGAATTAATATTTAACAGCCAACTAGGTTTCGCTTAGCTCATGCTTGATCAGAGCTTATTATATCAACTAAAGTAAATTAGATACAGACACATATATAAAAGAAATTAAGAGAATTAGTGAAAGAGATAGCAATAGAATAGGCGACACCCTATTGGTGCCAGTAAGAGATACAAATAGAAAAGAGGGAGACAAACATAATAATTACAGTTTGGTTAAGTGACGGGAGGGAGGGAGAGGGAGGGAACTGTTTCAGAAGAGGTTGTTCCATATTGTTTCTTAGTTCCCAGTGATATTAAAATTTAAAAATATGAATTTATGTTGTTTATATTAGGCCGCATAAAAAAATAATAATAATAAAAACATTTATTCATAAATAGACTTTTACAGTTATACATTTTCGTTCATTTATCATTTATTCTATTGGTCACTGGTCAACTATACACATTATATTACACACACTCAGCTATACATTCAGGATTTCTCCTGGAATGTGTAGCTGGTTTTTAGCAGTGCCTCTAAAGCGCCTAAATTGGAAATATTTCAAGATAAAAAAATGAAAATTACAATTATTTGACATTTCAGATCTGCTTAGCTCGCGATATAACTTACGATAAATTGGTGTATACTAAAACGGTGACCAGACAACTCAGAATCATGCAACCATCTCCTTTTAAAAGTCATTAAAAGTGATGAACAAAAATATATTTAAAAATTGTTTAAATAGGTTACGTTAGGTTAGGTTATGTGCT
The DNA here is from genome assembly GCA_917880885.1 of Limnephilus marmoratus. NCBI lineage: Eukaryota > Metazoa > Arthropoda > Insecta > Trichoptera > Limnephilidae > Limnephilus > Limnephilus marmoratus. The sequence goes on along the minus strand of OU862923.1, from coordinate 39,106,711 downwards.
ATTTTACATTTTTTTTCATAACTTTTAAATGACTTTTCAAAGTGTTTAAATTTCGTGATTCTGAGTTGTCGTAGAACCACTAAAACATTACGATTTCTGTGTTTATAAAGTGAAAAGACGTTTAATTTTTCTCATAAATCATTTTCTACCCATTCAGCAACATTAACTAAAACGGCGTTAACTCATTACGTCGTTACTTGCGCATTTCCATCGATGCCATTTATCATCATCCCATAAAGCATGGCGTGACTTAGTACGCGAATACAAATATTTATATTCAATTATATGTACGCTTGTCGTTAAGTTCTCTGATGGCATTTATGGAAGAGTGAAGTCAATTTTGATTACTGCAGAATTATGGTGATTATGACTATCACCGTTGTTTAGTGATTAAGACATTATTTGACTTTGTATCCAGAGGTTGCGGGTTGGGATGCCGACGAAATCTAAAATAATGATCGAGGAATGCGTTTAATTTGTGGTTTGTCATAATTACAATATAAACACATGCATTAATTTGAAACCACATTACTTTAATCATTATTATTCCTCTATCGGTGTCGGAAGGGACCTTCCTTCATCAGGAGAATATTAAATTGATTTATGATTTATTGGGGGGCTAGAATTCCAACAATCCATGCGCTTGATAGCTGCAAGACGAGTGGTTATCTAGCCCCCTACATAGTTAAGTAAATTGAAATACGTGTATAAAAAGATATTTAATTTAATTTATCGGGGGGCTAGAATTCCAATAATCCATGCGCTTGATATCTGCAAGACGAGTTGTTATCGAGCCTCCTAAGTTAAGTAAATTCTAATGTAAAATCCATGCTAATTTGTACAGCGCTCTTGAGGTGATTTTTCGCAAAAACAGCGCTATATAAGTTGTCCAAATTTATTATTATTATTATTAAAGGTCATCCATAGAAATTCTAATGTAACATTGTCATCGGGTGGCCACTCAGCGCCATTTTGTTTTTTTTTTGACATTTGAAAGGTCCCTAACCTTTCGACCAAATTGCACTTACAAATTACTTATTATTACCGATTATTATAAATAAAACAATTGTTTTCAGCCCGAAGATTTTATGTGTCATTAAAGAATGCAAGTACGAATGCGAGAAGTTAATTTAATCTACTAATCTCTGATTTTCCGCTTTTCGTTTTAATGTTTTTCCATCATTATTTTTTTCTTTCTTTTCTTTCCTTCATTTTCTCTGTTCATTATTTCTTAAAAAATTTATTAATAATATTTTTCCAAAAATATTTATGTTTTTATGATTATATAATAATATATCTAATATAATGTAATAATGTGTATATTTTATATACCTACCTGTCTCAATTAAAAAAAATTAAATGTTAAAAAACCGTTGACAAACTGATATCAATCAGTTTAACGGGTCTTAATTGAAAAATGTAAATAAATAATACAGGAATTTATTTATTTCTCCAAATACAGCAAAATTATTTTGTGGCACCATTTTAAATTAAAAATTAAAAGATTTCTTTATTTTAATCACTTTTAATGTCTACAAAACCGACAGCTCATTGAGGAAGGGAACATCGCTCTCAAAACATATAGGTTTGGTCAAAGATATTCAAATACAGAAGAGATATGCTATGGTGTCCGCGCAACTGTCGCCGGACTACGCGCTAATTAGCGTAGTTTTCATACAAAAAGAATTTGTTCATTTCGTTGATTTTTTGAAAATGTGCATTAATATTGGTTAACAATATATTTTGAATAAGGAAAGAATTCGTTAATTTAGTTTAACGTTCGTTTGGTTTATTCGTTAATTATTTGTTCATTTAGTTTATTTGTTAATTGGTAAACAATATCGGCGACACCCGGAAGCGCAGACCCACATAGTAAAAACAGCAGATAGCACATCTACTTATATTTCAATATCTTTGGGTTTGGTAGACATTAAAAGTGGTTAAATTTTTTTTTTTTTTATTTATTTAGGGTCTGGGCGCGCAACAGCCAAATTACGAAGTCGGTGCTGTCGCTAAGTAAACTAAACTGTTTGAAATTGTTTAATCACTATGTTTATTTATATGCTTGCGGTAAAATACTATACAAATCAACAGTAACAACGATTTCAACAACAATCGCTGCTGTTTGCAAACTGTTGACACCTCAAAATCCATCAGGCGCGCAGGCCTGCTACTCCAGTCGTTTTATTTCGTTCATACGCATATATTCTATAGCTGTATATCTTTGTCGTGGAGTGAGGTTTGTCTAGGTCTTGGCAGCGGATGCGTTTGCCCACCTACTGCGTGGCGTGCCGTGTTGGGAGAGACTGGTTGAGGGAGATCTTTGACCTCTCCTGCCGGACTCTCTCGCAACATTGGATTGCACTGCAGTGGGAGGAATGGATTTATACGTCCGTCACTTCTACACACACTGCCCCCAGATTCCTTTTCACCCCTCATACCTTTTTCCTTCCTAGAACTTTACCTAAACAATCCTCCACACAGCATCTTCAAAGATGACGTAGGCCCAAGGGAAGATGTTTTCCTCAGGGCCTCCTGTATGGAGCTAATGTAAAAAAGGACTCCAGATACTAATATCTACAGCCTGTATGTCGGACGAATATCTACAGCTCATATGTTGAACTAATATCTACGAACTTCAGAGTGTTGACTAATATCTACAGAGCGTAGGTTGAACTAATATCTACAGAGCGTAGGTTGGATTAATCAGCTAAATGTGTCCAATAGTCCGATATTAGGGATTTTTACACACATACTTACAAAAATTAAGTTTTTTAAACTGCATACGCAATATTACGTTATTCCAATATGCTATACATAATTGCAAAACCACCTCTGCCAGTGCTGTAGATATTCGTCAACACTTTGGTTCTCATAGATATTCGTCAACAGTTTGAGCTGTAGATATTCGTCAACACTTTCCTTCTCATAGATATTAATTCGATTTTTTCAGTTTTTGGAATTCCTGTAGATATTAGTAGACGCCTCCGTAAAAAAGTACATGAACAACGTTTGAATTAAGAATTAACTGGAAATGCAAGAGTGTTTATTTCTTACTTGCCACAATTTAGCTAGAGTTTCTGAGACAATAGCTAGTCTAGATGTATTGTAACATCATTGGTTAATAAGCAGTTTGTGGCGTTTAACATTAGTAGGTACAGCATCGAACTATTTTCTTCACGATGAGCTTATTATTGGATATTGTTAAGTTTTATTGGATATGCACAGTTAACTGCCACCTTACAGCTTACAGTCGCGGTTCAGTTAACGGTATCAGAGACATCAATGCCAACTATTGATCCGACACGTAATGCACTGCTGGGAGCTGCGATTGTAGAAATGCGCTACAGCAAAACGATGGGAAACTGTTACTAGGAGATGGCCGTTAAATTGAGATGGCTGCAGGTGAGAATAGGTGCAAGTTGAAGAGCGTAATATGCATAATTTAATATAATCTCGTTTCAACTTTTAATAAAATTATTCTTTTGAATTATGAATTACTGAATATGTAACTGACAATGTTCGACTGAAACAGGACTTTCTACCGAAACAGAAATCGAATCTTCGGTATCTGAAAGAAACTGAAACTTTTTTAGACATGTTAAAAATCTATTGTTTATTGAAATTTGTTTATTTTTTACACTTATACAAACAGTTAACACGTGTTAAATGAAATAAAAAATAATAATTGATATACGTGATTTTTTTTTATAATAATAAAAATTAACAAAACTACTTATTGGAACAAAAAATTGTCAATAACAAGGGGTCGTCCATTAATCACGTGATGTTTTTTTAGCAACTTTTAACCTCCCCCCTGGTGATATGTGGTGAGGTTTTAGACTAACCCCCCCCCCCACCCCTCCCTCCCCCCCAAAATCGGGTGTATTTTTTTAGTACTAAGAATTTTGAAATTTTCAGAATATTATCACGAAAAATAAATACACGTGATATCTCATTATACCTCCCCCCGTCGTGATATTTCGTGATTTTTTCCGAACCCCCCCCCCCCCTTTCGAGCCTCACGTGATTAATGGACGACCCCTAAACACTTAAGAAAGAAAGGAACTTATCAATAGAGTATTTTAATTTTAATTCTATTTACAGTCACAACATTCTTAGTAAACGTGTAAAATTAAATAAAAAAAATAATAATTTAAGTATGTGAAAAAATATTTTTTTTATACTTCTACTATAACAAAAAAAATTATAAAAATTAACAAACATGTTATCTACTTCTTAAAACATTTTTTTTTTTCAATAATCAACACTTACATTAAAAAGGAATGACCTCATTAATTGAGTATTTCGCTGATGATGGCGGGTGACACACGAGGCACGAACTCACAATTATTCACATAAGTGAATTATGCATAATAAATAGGTACGCAGAGTTTCGGTGCGGCCGAAGGTTCGGCAGATTTTCTGATGCCGAAACTAGATTTTTTTGTCTAAACTTGTCGAAACCGAAATCGAACGGTCACTATAACTGACCTTAACCTAACTTGTTTATTTTATTTAAATAAAAACCAAAATTTCCTATAATAAATCATAGGATTTGTAAGTAGGTACTTTTAAGCTTACGTTATAATGACTACAACGATTTTTCATTTAAAAAGGAATGTTTATTAAACCATTAAAACGGCCGCCATTTTGAATAATTTTAGTCGACTTAAAACAGGACTTCGCCATGCTCAGTCATTTGGGAGGCGAGTATGGGTACCGCCGCCCCGGGAACCATTTATTTGATAACCAACACCCCAGCCATAAGTAGATATGTAAATACGAATGTTACGAGGGAGCGCGCTAATAATAAAAAATCATAACAATTAAGCGAAAATAGTGAAAAGTCTCGTTTAAAATAGAGCAAAAAACTCTCGACAAATGCTTAATTTGCATTTAAAGATACACTGTGAATTTTTATCATAGCTATAACATGTTAAATAACAGAACAAAATGTGTTTTTAATAATTTTCGGAGCATACTCAGCGATTTTTCTTTCAATTTGGGGAATTTCATATGATTACCGTTTACGCTCTACAAATGTATAGATATTATCTTCAAAAAACATATATATTTTCAGGAACTTTATATAAATTGTCCAATTATTATTATTATTATTAACGGCATTATAGTGACATCTGTTGCCGTACAATGACAAGATTCTTTCAATATCACCTTAATAAATTCGCTATTCAAATTCCTGTGAGTTAAAATCATCTCCAGGTCAGCTCCGAGCCAACAGCCGCCATTATATCATTTCTAAGGAGAATTACGCAATTGAGGTGATCAGCCTTCAAAGCCACGGGCAATTTCTAGATTGCTTCACAATGTACTATTATTTATTAATAATATTATTATGAATAAGACGATTGGTACGGAAATGGACAACGTAGATTCATCATACTGTCTTCTATTGGTGGCGAACTTTGATATAATAGACGAGCGATTAATGTGAAATTTATTAAGAAGAAATTGGGGATAAATACAATGTAATTGGTGTAGGTATCTTCGACCCACAGGTTCAAGTGAAATGTAGAAACAAACAGTTAAACATGGTCAATTATAGCTTTTATTATTACTAAAAAATAATAGTTTAAAATACATTTGCCAATTAGGCAAATGTATTTTAAACTATATTTTTCAGTCTTTTCATATAAAGATAATAGATAAAAAATCCTAGAGTTTAATTATTTTTTTTTCAAATTGCGGTCGGAAACTTTGGTTTCATAAAGATTAATAATTTAACAATTTTGCGGTTAACTTTTAGATTTGAATATAAAGTTTTGTATTTTCTCGTTCTAAACCATTTAGATCCGTGGTCGTCAAACTGCGGCCCGCGGGCCGCATGCGGCCTGCGGCGGATATTTGTGCGGCCCGCATAAATAACAGCCGCTTTTTTTATATTTTCTTTAGTGTAAAATTATATTAACCTGATTTTCATTTTTTACAAATATTTTGTGTTTATTATATGATTTTAAAACGTTGATTTTAATTGAAATGAATTAACATTTGGTTTTAAAACGTTGATGTCAATTGATTGACATTTGATTTTGAACACATCCTTAGTCGATTTTGAACGCGCGTATAGTGTACGTCGTAGGTCATAACGCCCCCTTGTGGGTATTTGAAACTTTCAGGAGGGGCAGTAGAAGACCCAGAAAAAATAGGGGGCGTTGAGATGGCACAGTGAGGGCGTGGGCAGGTAAAAAAATATGGTATAAAAAGAAAAAAAAAACGCCAATCACGTACTAATAAAGCAAAGTAAACTTTAAGAACATATCAATTATGGTGACAATCACCCCCCCCCCCCCCCCCCCCGCCGCCAAAATAAGTGTGCGGCCCGCGGTGATACCTCACATTGTTGTATGTGGCCCTTGACCAAAAAAGTGTGACGACCGCTGATTTAGATCATATTTCTAAATCTGATAGTAAGGGGATACAACGATTTCTATGAGACGTATATGAGTTTGTTTCGAAAACCGAACAAATAGATCTGACGGGTTAACAGAACTGTAAAAATAATACGATACAGCATTTTGCACGTTCCAAAATTTCGAATTGTTCAGAGGACAGAGATTTAGTGCTGAAACTCGAACGAAACCGGATAGTAACTACCGACAATCTGAGAAACACAAATAAAGAAATTCACTCTGCTTTACATACCGGGGAAGCTGACAGCGTGACAGTTTATGGGAGTGCTCATAATGTATTTATTCAGGTAAACAAACCGTTTTATTTCAGGTAAACAATCCATAGCATTCCCGTGCCCACCTGTGCTAGGGCTCCCGGTTACAATGGTGATCCTGCTTTCTTTCCACTCAGTTTACCGTAATAATGCACCGCCTGCATTCCTATGTTTTTTGTTCCATTGTTATGTAACTATCACGTATTAGTGATACCATATCCCAAAAGTAAAAATAAAAACATGTTTTGGGGTAAAAAAAAGACATGTTTCAGGCGTAAAAAAGCCACGTATTACCATGTTTTAAAGGATAAAAAAGCATGTTTTATGTAAGCTTTTTATTGAGGAAGGTCAAAATATTTCCACTTTGCAATAAAATCCAAATGAATGGAATATTTCTGAACACATCCGAAAACTAAAAACTGTTTTTGAAAGGTGATGTGATGAAATAGAAAAAAAAAAAAAAAAAATTAGTGGAAGAAAGTACAAAAGTGTTTAATTTCAAATTATAATACAATGGAATTCCACCACGAATTATCAGTGCAAAAACTAGACTCATTAACAAAATAACTTATAATACCTTAAAATTAACAAAATAGAAATATTCATTATATAGAGACAATGTTGTGTACCCCTGCCTAAGAGTGTATAAATACCGTAGCATAAGAATTTCAACTACCAGTCTGAAAATGTCCGTAATAGGATGAAACCGGTCCTGGTGAAATAAAAATTAGTGGAAGAAAGTACAAAAGTGTTTAATTTCAAATTATGATGAAATAGGCATTCAAATTTTACAATTCGAAGTAAACATATAATTTTTGAAATAATATTTGTTTGCAAACATAAAAAAAACTTTAAAAAACAACTGGCCTAACGTTTTTTTAAACATAAATAACTGATAAAAACACACACACACACACACACATATTTTAATAAGCAAATGTATTTTTTATTTATTTATTTATACATGCATATATATTACAAAACATTACACAATGAAACTTTGCCTGTCCAACTGGGAAGGATACCCGTTTCAGGAAAGCCAAACGTTTAATATTTATTTATTTATTTATTAACGTTTTTGCCGTTTCAGGTAAAAATAATTCATTAAAAATTTCCAAACTTTCTTAGATTTTAATATCAAGCGTGGTGTTTTCTTTTTCTATCACCGTTTAGATCATATCTCTAACCCTTGATGGTAAGGGAGACACAACAATTTCTATAAGACGTACCTACAGGGTGTTAAGGGACGTACTTGACTTACTTTAACCAGTGATTCCTGACATTATTTGGAGTAAAAAATGTAAATGAAATTTTGGTCTCCGGTGACATTTTTGATGGTTTTTTTTTTTTTTACAGAAACATAAAAAAATGGTAGTTGTTGAACAGTTGGAGGCGGGGTAAGGGGTTCGTCGGACACCCGGCTGAGTGACCAGTGACGACATGCGGAAGAATTTTTTTTGTTTGATTTTGAAGAAAAAATTTTTGAAAAAAAAAAATTCATCAAAAAAAGTCACCGGAGACCAAAATTTCATTTACATTTTTTACTCCAAATAATGTCAGGAATCACAGGTTAAAGTAAGTCAAGTACGTCCCTTAACACCCTGTATATATGATTTGTTCCGAAAAGTATAAAATTAGCCCGAGGGGTTAAATTCAAAACATCGTATTTATTCTAGGAGCTCATTCAAAAATTTGATTAAATGTTTATAAAAGCGATGCTGTTGTGATTTAATAACCTAAAGAGCTTTTGCTTGGTAATAGTGCAAATTCCTAATTTATAACTTTCTATGGCTACCGCAAATTAACGCGCAAACAATCAAAAACGCGCATGACTGGCTGTCATTTGAAATTTAAGTGCTATTTAAGGAATAAATTAGTAATAGGTAGCTTTAATATTATCATTATCATTCATAGCAGGTAGGTACTAATATTTCAAGTTCATAATTGTTTTAGACGGAAATGATATTGATTGTTTTTAAAAATTTTCGCAAAAAATACCTGTTCCGTCAAAATCAAGTTCGTCCATAAAATTCTTTGCGAAACAATCGAGATGTCAGATTCCGCGAGTTTCCATCCCGCGACAAAATATCCTCCCTGAAAATAACCAACGGACAAAACATCCCCCACAAAATATCTACTAAAACCTAACCTAACAAAAAATGGGACAAAAATAATACAGACATCCTGTAAAGACAATAAATTATTATCTGTATTATTTTTGTCCAATTTTACTATTTTTGAACTTTATTGTATTTTTTTCAATGTAATACTTCATAAGAGTCTCAGCTGTTCCCATTTCGAGCCAGTGAGACTATGGCATCCCCAATTGGGGTACGTTGTGAGGCTGAAGGTAGTGGGGAGGGGAAGGAGATGGGGAAGAGGAAGGTGGGGAAGTACCTGACTGTTTAGATCTGGTCACCAAACACGGCTAACGCCATTTCAAGCAACGGCTCAATTCTGAATGGTGGTCTTACACCAGGGCGATACTGATGGTATCTTCCACTCTGGAACGTGCCGCAAATATACCACACATTATTTTTAATGAATTAATTGTGAAATAACACAAATTATTCAAATAAAATTTATTTGCCCACGCCGGGATTCGATCTCGCGACCTATGGATTGCGAGTCAAAAGTCTTAACGCTAGACCACGCCGGCCGTCAGGATTTACAGGATGTCTTTATTATTTTCGTCCCTTTTATAGTAGGTTGGGTTAAGATTTAGTAGATATTTTGTTGGGGGATGTTTTTTCCGTGGGATTTTTTGTCGGGGATAGTTTTTATCAGCGCCTTTGAGGTATTTAAAAAAAGTGTGCAAATCACACGCGGTAGATGTGAAACCTTCAGAAAACTAGAGTAGACAAGAGTGGGGAAGCTAAAAAGCACCGCACAAAGAGGAGACCGATTATACAATCTTATTCTCTCGGAGGCTAAATCCTATAGATGTATGTGTTTGTCTTTTTTAGTGTCGCTATTTTTCGTTTCATCGAGTTTCAAATCACAACGGTGCTAAAGATGTTTCCACTTCAAAAAAATTAAAAGTGTGCAGTTCACAAGCGGCAGAAGTGAAAACAGAAAACTAAAGTAGACAACATTGGAGAGGCTACGAAGCACCGCAGAAAGAGGTGACCGATTATTCTAACTCATTCTTTGACAGACTACATCCTGTAGATGTATGACTCTTTTTAGTGTCACTTTTTCGTTTCATCGAGTTTCAAATCACAACGGTGCTAACGAAGTTTTCACTTCAAAAATGGCGCTATATCTACAAATTATCCGAATAGATTCCTACATATTAATATTATGAAAAATAACAAAGATCGGGATACACGCATTGCTCAGTTTTCAAGTCACACTCGATCTATTTAGGTATTTCAGAAGGAATAATATCTAAGGGAACGTAACAATTTTTTTTGAAATTTTTACCCCCCCCCCCCCCCTACGTGACCAATTTTTTTTGCAATTTTTACCCCCCACCCTCCCCCCCGGTGACCAAAATCCTAAGCAAACCGTAGCTCATTTGTACCAAGCGTAATTTAATTTGGGAGGCGGGAATGAGTACCGCCGCCCCAGGAACCTTTATTGGATAACCAACACCTCTGCCATAGGTCACCCCAAGTGGTTCGCTACGTTTGGTGACTTAGCAGGGGTGCCCGGGTTCATGGGGTGAGGTTTATCTAGGTCTTGGAGGCGGATGACCAAGACACACTGAACCCCAGATTCCTACCCACCCCTTAAACCTTTTTCCTTACCAGAATTCTCCTCTCCTTCCTTTCCTTAAAAAAAACTCTCCACACAGCATCCCCAAAGATTACATAGGCCCTGAGGGAAATTATTTTCCTCACGGCCTCCTGAGTGGAGCTCATGTAAAAAAAAAAGCGTCACATTTTGAAGACCCCCCTCCCGAAGAGGTCACGTAGTATGGGTACGTTAAGTGAAACAGCAAAGTATTAACCCACCCATCAATTAGCACCTTCGCCCACTTGATCAAAGTCAATTACCTGATATTATTACCGTCATAGCCCAACCGTGGAAAAAGCGATGACTATCTGCAGTACCTACTGCTTGATAATGACAATTTTGCAAGCATGCCAATGCGAAATAAATCACTATACTTAGCGTATGTATACGAGTATTATCATATCTAAGAATGAATTTAATGAATTCAAACAAAACTTTTATACACATTTAAGGTTTTAGAAAAGTCAATAGGTGTCGCACATTGTAAATAAAAATAGATATATTTATCCAAGACACAATCTAGATTGCACTTAGTTCGGAAAGAATCATGCAATCATACATAAAGATGGTATGATAGTTATTTATTTATTTATTTATTACACGCCCTGATGGGCTTTTACATTATAATTTATAAGTTGAGTAACAAACAATGAAGAAAATATAATACAATGAGAAAAGAAAATACACAAAACAGTGTAACAACAAAACAAATAATAAAATAAAAATACATATTACGTAAAAGTGATAAGAAGTCTCATATTCAATATAAACAAAAATTGAAGAAATTATGTAAATCTATTTGTGCCTAGAAGAATAAAAGTGATAGAATATACAACGTTTATACTGATTAGTTTTAAGATGAAATATATCACCTAGATTAGAATATTTATTACCGAGACTGTGAAGTCTCGGAAACGGAGAATTTTGATAAGCTAGTGTCCTGGTGTTATTGAAGTAGAAAGGTAATAAATGACGACAAGATTTTTGGGGAACATGGATATTGATAAATTGAAGTAACTCAGAACAGTCAATTTTGTAAAGCAGTATTTTATGTAATAATATTAACTCTGTGCTTATTCTTCTTTCTGAAAGTTTCAATAGATACGTTTTATCCAGGAGATAATTGTAATCAATGTTTAGTATGGGAATATGCAATTTATAGTTTATAAACCTTAGAAACTTCCGTTGAATCTTTTCAATGTTGTCTGAATGAATGTTGTAAAAGGGAGACCATAACGTCGAGTTATATTCAAGTTGGCATCTGACAAGAGTTTTATATAACATAATAAATATGATACTATGATACAGTTAAATATGACCGAAAGGGATAGGGTCGAACTAGCTTAGTGGTTAGAGCAGAGCCTCGGGAAGGCTAAGTCCTGGGATAAATTCCTAGACACGACCGAATCTTTTTCTAAATTTTCTGTATCATATTTTAGTTTCAGAATCGCGAATATTGTCTTCAATGATTAAATAAATCGTCATATTATGACGATTTGAGGATTTACTTTAATAACTTATTCCAAAATTGAATTACTTTCGGAATACAGTTTATTAAAATAATACAGTTTAATAAATTCAAAGTTTATTAATGAATTCATAGATTACGTGCACGTATGTACCTTAATAAATTAAAAATGGTTAGTCCTTTAGAGTAACAATATCTCAGGAACGTTGACAAACATATGTAGATCATCTTATGCTCAAACTATTGCAAATTTAAGGATCTTTAACCATCCAGCGGCCGAAAATCCACATTTTGGTGTAAGATGTTCTTACGATCGTACAGGGCGGTTCCAATGAGAAAGATTGATTATTCTCCGTACCAGCTATTAAAAATTATAACACAATATCGATTTTATTTCATTCGAAATTTGGTTTAATTCATACCTACATCCAAAAATGCTGAAAGGTGTGATGATAAAACTATTAAAATTATGAACTTTTTGTAATTATTTTTTTATCATAAGTATTTATAATTTTTCAATGAGCAAAATAAATGGAAAAAAATCTGAAATATATTAATTTGCAAGACCGTAAATAGACAGACAAAATAGAGAAATTTTCGTCATAAATAAGTGTTCGGATATTTTTTTAATGATTTTATTTGAACTGTGTAAAATTAAAATTTTGAAACATGCGTTTACTAGATAAAGTATTGATTTACAATAATGTATGATTACATGGTATGAAATATGTCTTGTAAAATAAGAGTTTTCGTTTGAAAATTTAAGAGGAAATACTAGCTGCGCTTTTCTATACAAACGTATTCCCCGTTTATCTCTCTGGATTTTGACCCTAGAGCAAAATTTTTTTTTACATAATATAGATATTGACCACTAGCGTGTCGGTACGTTTTGTTTTTTTTTGATAATTTACTTCTCATAGAAGTTACGACCTTCCAAAAATGAATAAAATTGCCTAATTTAAACGCCGTCAAAAAACGTTCAGTATACAAACTAAACAATGTATTTTGAAAAAAAGCAAAACGTACCGACATAGAATATTTTCTTTTAATACAGTTAGTGAAAAAAAATTTTTAAATCCGTCCAGTTTTGGAGAAGAAAAATGGGGAATACAAAACATCGATTTCGAAGATTTTATTTAGGTATTTTCGGCCCGACGTGCAGGTGTCCCTTTCGCTCATTTCTCCTGAGGGGGGCCGGGGAACGTGGGTTTTGACAAATACATACATATAATGCGAAGTAGTGATGTAAAGAATTTTATCGGTAGACTAGTGTTGTCCTTGCCCGAGTAATCGATATTTTTTATTCGTTTTTTTTCTGTTTAGTGACTCATCGCGGTATACCAATACTGACCGAGCTTTCATACTAAAATTGTGCAAAATTAAATTTTTTTATGTCAAGTACTATAATAAATTTTCAATTTGGGAGGCGTTTTAGGTACCATCGCCCCGGGAACCATTTATTGGATAACCAACACCCCCGCCACTTGGTCACCGCAAGTGGTCCTCTATGTTTGGTGACAGAGCCTGGGTTCCCGGGTTCACGGATGAGGTCTGCATGGGTTTTGGTGGCGGATAATTTTGTCCACTTACTGCGTGGCGGGCCGGATTGGGAGAAACTGGAAGAGGAAGATCTTTTGATCTCTACAGCTGGACTCTCCACCATCATTTCATACTTTTACCTACCTTTTCCCTACCCAAAACTTCCTTTCCTTCCTTATCCTAAAAATACCCTCCACACAGCTTCTCCAATGATGTCCAACAACTTCTCCAACAAAGTCCCTGAGCGATTATTTTTCCTCGGTGCCTCCAATGTGAGGTTTATGTTTTTAAAAAAAATCTGTTTCAAATTTTTAGTTGAGAGTCGCTTACATTGCCTTCAGTGATTAATTGAAATTTTTTGTTTGTAAACACTTTATTGTACAAAATTTTTTACCACTATACAATGAATTTTAAACAATTTATGATTTAGATCTTTCTCTCGCCGGTAAATTTCTTGATATGCGACCGTCAATTGTTTCTGGTAAAAGGCATTGGTGGTAGAAGTTTTTCTAACAGTGGTTCAATTTTTTGCCAGATTGAATCGTCCCTTTCAATTTTTTCATACGGCAAACCTTTAGGACTCCACACGACAAAATAACAGTATTTACGACGAGTAATGTGTAACTGGCCTTGTACTTGGTAGAAGTAATTGTGATTCCGTTTTAATGTTGAAGCATTGTCTTCAATTTTACAGTTATCAATTTTTTTTGTTCAAATCCTTCTTCTGGTGACATATTTACTATACTATATGGGCATTTCACTTCAATTATAGAATCCTTGCCAAAAAGGCCATCCGGACTTGCCGCTAAAAAGTTTTTGTTTTCATCGATAAATAGTCCACAGGCGAATACCTCTAATTTTGTTTCTTTTGTAAATTGCTCAATTGCTTGGTTTTCATTTTCTTTCCCATAATTTGTGGCCATATTTCCTTTAAATGGCGAGTACAGTAGCGAGTTTAATAATCTCGCAACTGAAGTTTTTGGCCGTAGCTTACATATTTTTGTCCAAAGTTAGAAGCTGTAAGCCGCTTACGCCTTTCAATTGTCCACAAATTATTATTGCTTTGGCCCACCGTATTCCTTTCGAGTTCATCCTTATTCGATGGAGATAATTCTTTGAAAAATTCCTCTTTATCGTTTCAAATAATTCAGCTGGCATATCTGGATCTAATTCCAATTGACCATAATTTTCATCAGGCCCTGCAACTTTTTTTCTCTTTTCTGTCGTGTTTTCGTAATACCTTAGTTTTATTTTTCGACACCTCTGTATTGTCTCCTTCGAACGTCGTTTTCTTTCAATAAAATGCTTCGTGTAGTTGCCAGGACTGTGGCCTTGGATTTTTTTTGTATTCGTGAATGGGTTGTCATTTCACTATTCCACGAAGTTACTGCTCAAGAAGCTCAACTGCTGAAGTTATCCCATTTTTGTAAAATTTGCTCTTTTTCCGCCTATAAATTTGGCTATAACGTTGTTGAATTGCTCCACAGTGTTATTTGTCACGTTAATAATAAGACTTTCTGCATTTGCTATTACAGACGACAATAATTGTTGAATATCAGTCCTGTTCCACAATCTCGAAGATCGCTTACTAAATTTGGATCATTAGTATACTTCTCCGACTTGCAATAGTATGACGAACATTTTGTATGATCACCAAAAACATGGTTTGCGGCATTTTTTTGTCCATTTTCAGATTTTTTACTTTATCACTTTGTGCCGTGTTTTCTTGCTCTTTTCTGTAATTTACTGCTCAAACTATAGCTTTTCTCATACGTAAAACGTTTGCTTCAACCTTTTTCCTTATGTGAACTGGTACAAAGCCTTTAGCGTTGTTGGTTTTTTTTCTAAGTGCTTTTATTTTATTGCAAAAATTGCGAAGTAAGTGATTTTTGCACTTTTTTTTGTACTATGAAGTTGGGCCTGAAGCCTTGGGTTGAAGTTTCGCTAATATTGTCTTCATGTAATTAAATATTACAATTTAAGGTTTTATAAAGTTGAAAATAAAAATAAAAAGTTTTGAAGTTTAAAAAAATTATATATTTGTTTCCTTTATTTCAAACTGACTGTAATAAATATTTAAAAAAAATGTGTAGGTAAATCTATCTATAGGTAAAAGACCAACATTTTTGATTGAATTTTGAACGAACTAACACATCCTTTTTTGTATTTACTGCTTAAAGAAACTCAAAAATACAGGAGTACAAATCAAACCTCAGCAAGCGATATATCTAACATTTTAAACATTATTATTTACAAACATGTCAACTCACACGTATGATACACACAACACAATAAATCCATTTAGATTTAATTGTCTAATAAAATATGTAAGTGCTTTTATCTTTTTCGTTATCGTAATTTTAATTAGAAAAAAACTTAAGGTGGGCTATTTTTAAACCTTTTTTATCTCTACATATTATAAAGTAAAGTCCCCCGCGCCGTCTTTCTGTCTGTCTGTCTGTCTGTCTGTCTGTTCGCGATAAACTCGAAAACTACTGAACGGATTTTCATGCGGTTTTCACCAATAGATAGAGTGTTTCGTGAGGAAGGTTTACGTATGTAATTTGTCAAGGATTTGTGTAAATTGGTTGAAACATAACGATAATTGTTAGAAGTGTCGGAAAAATTCCAGCCGCCTGGTAGCTTTCATCGAAAACGCTGCCTAATCCTTTTGGGATATAACAAAACAACGCTTGGTGGGATATTCCTCTTTTATAGATCTACAAAAAAGTCCGCGATGGCATATATCTATCTTTTACTATACGCATTCTATCTTCTTATCTTATTATTCTTATCAATTGCATTTTAGATATAATGTGTATAGTAAGCTATCCGTAAAAGATAGATATATGCCTTCGCGGACTTTTTTGTAGATCTATAAAAGAGGAATATCCCACCATTAATTGTTTTGTTATATCCAGGGCTGGGCAGTATTTGAAATACTTGTAATTGAAATACGTATTTGAAATACAAATACGTATTTTGTATTTGTATTTCAATTACTTCCTAAAAATGTATTTTGTAATTGGTATTTCAATTACATGGGGCTGAGGTATTTTGTAATTTGTATTTCAAATACTTATGGCTTCAAAATACATTTTCAAATACATTTAGCGATCTTAATAATGATAATGAAAAATAAACTGACATAGATAATACGTAGACTAAAAACGCTAGAATCCAGAGCTATATGTTATGTGTGTTAATATTTAGAGTTGGCAACACGTCCTGTGCTATAATAGCACTGTTATTGTACATTTTCTATCATATTTGTATCATATTATGTAATGCTTGTCATTGCTTTGTATTGTACATTTTTGTGTCATAGTATTAGATCAAGCACTATAGGAATAATTTGACTGAATACTAAACTATTTTTAAGTTAATTACAGTAGAGCGCACTTGAAGTGAAATAACTAGTGTCCGACCGAAACAGGATTTTCTACCGAAAACGAAACCGAATATTCGATATCTTTCTCAGTTTCGGCCGAAACCGAAACCGAAACTTTTTTAGACATGTTAAAAATCTATTGTTTACTGAAATTCGGCTTATTTTTTACACTTTTATTCACTATAAAGTAAGGACCTCATAAATTGAGTACTATAATTTTAATTGCGTTTACAATCACAACATTTTTTTTACATTAACTCCACATGAGAGACCCAGAGAAAAATAATTTCCCTCAGGGCGTATGTCATCTTTGAAGATGCTGTATGGAGGGTCTTTTTGGGGAGAGGAAGGAGGGAGGAAACATAGAGGCCGGGTTCCACAGCCGAGCTGTTGAACTCAAGAATGAGTCATAGAAACGACCCGTTCTCATGTGACTATATAGTATATTTCGGATAGCACCGTGTACGGAGACTAGCATTAAAAAGTAGTATGTATATCAACAGGGTACTTGTGGTTTCGTCACAATTACGAAGATTGTAAGTATCTCCATGAACGGAGGGCCTTACACCAAGCACATCAAAGGAGGGACTATTCAGAAGATCGCTTCCGTTGAAGGAGATTAGATTTTAATTTTTATTTACACTTGTTAAATAAAATTAAAATTAGAATGAAATAAATAAAAATAATTGAAGTTTGTGATTACATAAACTCACAATACAAGCACGCCGGACCGGCCAGCGAACTCAGTTGATGATGGTGGATGACACACGAGCCACGAACTCACCGGAAGTCAGTCAAACGGCACGCGATAATTCACAAATGCAGAGTTTCGGTGCGGCCGAAGGTTCGGCAGATTTTCTGCCGAAACCGAAACTGATGCCGAAACTAGATTTTTTTACCGAACCTTGACGAAACCGAAACCGAACCTTCGGTCGGTCACTAGAAATAAAACAAAATAGCGCTATACAAATGCCGTGTTATAATAATAATAATATATTATTATATTACCTAACACCTGAGTCCTTTACCACAAATTTTACAAGTGAAGCGGAGATGAGATGTGTCTTTTGAGCAATATGATTGGTCAATTTTTGCACGTCTCTGTTTCACTCTGCTCAACATTGCTTCTATTTAAACGCACCCTTAGATAAGGGCATTTATGACAATTTATTGCAACCAAAGGTTCTACCAAAACCAAATGTATTTTGTATTTTGTAATTTGTATTTTGTATTTGAAAGAAAAAAATGGTTAAAATACTGTATTTTGTATTTTGTATTTCAAATACATGACTTGAAAGTATTTTGTATTTCGTATTTTAAATACATGCGAAAAAGTATTTTGTAATTTGTATTTCAATTACAGCAAAGCATGTATTTTGCCCAGCCCTGGTTATATCCCAAAAGGATTGTGCAGCGTTTTCGATGAAAGCTACCAGGCGGCTGGACTTATTTCCGACACTTCTAACAATTATCGTTATGTTTCAACCAATTTACACAAATCATTGACAAATTGCATACTTAAACCTTCCTCACGAAATACTCTGTATATTGGTGAAAACCGCAGGAAAATCCGTTCAGTAGTTTTCGAGTTTATCGCGAATAGACAGACAGATGGCGCGGGGGACTTTATAATATGTAGAGATAGAGATAATCGGTCAAAAATACATTTTTGTTGCATATGCATTTTTGAGTTTTTTTTTTAATAAGATAGGTAAGTGCCAAATTATATGAGTAGAAATTTAAGTTTTGTGGTATCATCATCATTACATAGTATAAAATGAAGTCGCTCAAAATGTATGTGCGCATAAATCTTTTAAACTACGCAACAGATTTTCATGCGGTTTTCACCAATAGATAGAGTGATTTAAGAGGAAGGTTTATGTGTATAATAAATGCTTATTATAGTAGAGAAAAGCCAAGAAATTCAAATATTCAATTTAGGCAAAGGGCAGCGCGCAGCGGGCAGCTGGCGAGCGGATGGTGTGGATTTTATAAAGGTTGGGTAAATGGCGTTGTGTTTCGTTAGCCACAGCAACGTGTGGCCGGGTCTGCTAGTTATTAATAAAATAAAAACAAAATTATATGTTTATTTCGAATTATAAAATTTGAAAGCGTATTTCATCATCTTTCAAAAACAGTTTTTAGTTTTCGGATGCGTTCACAAATATTAAAGTTATTTGGAATTTATTGGAAAGCGGAAATATTTTGACTTTTCGAAAAACAGGCCCGAGGCCTGAGAGGTTAATACTAATTTTCAATAATAACTAATGTATCATAGAGAATAATCATATGTATGTATATAATAATTCGATGTAGTTGGTTTGACTGCATATTTATAAACGCAAATACAGTGAAAACTTTAAAACTACTAACCTACATAGAGTTCTAGTAAAATAATTCGTAATTTGTCGGTAATAAGCGTGAACAGAAGACATTGTTACAATACCTATCGACGATATTTATAAATAACCGACAATAGCAGACCTCGTGCGTTTAAAAATAATGGGCCCTTTTTCTGTCACACCGCAAGGCCGATTCAAAAACTTCATTAGCGACGAAATAAGTCGAAACATGCTTTATCTAAACAGAATATTGGATATGGCGGTATGAGGCGAAAGACGGTAGGCATGAGACGCAAAGGGGGCGAGAGGGTGTACAAGCCAAACACTCACGTGGTCTCACCAACACATCGATAGCTAGTTCTTTTTTGAGCGCGGTGCGACAGCGAGAATTTTTTAAAATACCTACCGTCGAGATTTCTCACCGGTGCTATTACCTCTTAACAAATCTGCTAACGACCTATGGTATAACAGCGCCCTTGAGGTGATTTTTCACAAAAACGGCGCTTTATAAATTATCCAATTATTATTATTATTATTATAACATTATTATACTAAAAATAAACAATTTTTCTCAAAATTTAAAACATGCGTTTACTAGATAAAATAACAATCGTTCAAAATCAATTTATAATTTTTTGTGGAAAAGAGTCAATACGTCTAAAATTTGATTTATAAATGACATCTTTCCGGTTTTCTCTGGTGAATTTCGTGATTTTTTTTTTGTACAACCCATAGTTTATGAGATATTTAATATAATTGATAAGCTATGATAATTTTTTCATATAAAAAAACCCTTTTCTTTTAAAGTTGTATCCAGGAATTTTCATACCTATATAGCTTTACCTATTACTTCACTTTCAAAAACTTGCAAACGATTTTTTCGACAGACTTTATTTTTTTAAATATAGGGCAAAAACGAAATCAATTGCCTGAATTTTTATGTTTTCGCGGGATAACGCCGACCGCGAGAGTTCGCCGAGGTCGAAAATTTGATTTTAACATCACTGTGGCAACCCAAACGATATATCAAAACTATCTGACATTTTGGAAGGAATTTTGCTAAATGATTTTCCTGATTGAAAGTAACCAATCAAAAATAATAATTTAAGTAAGCCTAAAAGCAAACAAACAAAATGTCGTCTTGTTAAGTTCGTTTTCTGGCCTCCTGCAAAGATATCATAATCAAGCTGTAGGTAGAATTAATCGGATAATTAATAGGATATTACCAGAGAAAACCAAAAATATGTCATTTTTAAATCAGATTTTAGACGTATTGACTCTTTTCCACGAAAAATTATAAATGGGTTTCGAAAGTTTGTTCTTTTATCTAGCATTCGCATTTTTTAAATTTTGAGAAAAAAATGTTAATGTTTAGTATAATAAGGTTATACCATAGGTCGTTGGCAGATTTGTTAAATTTTCAAAAAAGATTTTGTATTATACCACACCCATTTCAAATCATATAATCATGCAGTAAAATAAATCAATACATTATCTAGGTATCGCATGTTTTAGAATTTTAATTTTAGTTTGAATAAAATCATTAAAAAATATATACGTACATGTGTTTCTTGCCGAAAATTGGTCTGTTTGTGCATTTATTTGCACACTTACAAACTAATATATTTCAGATTTTTTAACATTCTTATTTAACTTAGACATTATTGAAAAATAATAAATACTTATAATCAAAAAAAATTACAAAAAGTACATTATTTTATTAGTTTTATCATCACGCCTTTCAGCATTTTTGGATGTAGGTATAAATTAAAGCAAATTTGGAATGAAATAAAACCAATACTGAGTTATAATTTAAAAAGCTGGTACGGAGAATAATTTCTCATTGTAACCGCCCTGCACGATCGTAAGAACAACTTTCGACGAAATGTGGATTTTCGGCCGCTGGCTGGTTAAACGCTCTTAAAGAGTTAAACAGAACAGTGGCAAAACAAGATAGAACGCTGGGTTGGGTTAAATAGTTTAGATTAGGATTGTGTTAGGTTAGGTTTTATTTTTTTTACTTATTTGTCGACCTCCGTAGTCCAGTGGCTAAGACTCTTGACTCACATTCCCGAGGTCGCGGGTTCGAACCCGGCATGCGCAAATAAATTTTATTTGATTAATTTGTGTTATTTCACAATTAATTCATTTAAAATAATATATAGTATATTTGCGGCATGTTCCAGAGTGGAAGATACTATTAGTATCGCCCTGGTGTAAGACCACCATTCAGAATTGAAACGTTGCTTGAAAATGGCTTTAGCCGTGTTTAGTGACCAGATCTGAATAGCCAGGTACTTCCCAACCTTCCTCTTCCCCACCTCCTTCCCCTCCCCACTACCTTCAGCCTCACAACATACCCCAATTGGGGATGCCATAGTCTCACTGGCTCCAGACGGGAGCAGTTGAGATTCTTGTGCGGTATTCACTGTAAAAAAAAAAAAAATTAGTTCCACACGGGAAACCTTGAGGAAAAACATCCCTCAGGTTTATGTCATCTTTGGAGAAGCTGCATGGAGGATTTTTTTAGGGAAATAAGGAAAGAAAGTTCTGGGAAGGAAAAAGTTAAGGAAATAAAGGAGTGACGGACTTATCTATCCCTTCCACTGCGGTGCAAGGCGATGGGTCGAGAAAGTAAGGCTAGAGAGTTCAAAAGTACTCCCTCATCCAATCTCTCCCGATCCGGCCCGCCACACAAACCTCACCCCACGGACCCAAACACCCTTGCTACCACCATTTTCACCAAACGCGTGTTGGTTAGCCAAAAAATGGTTTAAGGGGCGGCGGTATCCACACCCACCTCCGAAATTGATAACTTCAATTGTTAGTTCAGATATATTTTTTTACAACATTTTTCTTCACTTTTCTGTTTAGTCATTGCTCTTATTTTGTCATGGAGCCGAATTAACCACAGTTAGGTACAGACCAGTACAGACACAGACGACCTGACTGGCTAGAAATGCGGGCAGAACCTTGACATTTAATAATGTAGACCGCGACATCTGACACTGCGCTGGATTTAATGCGATTGCACCAATAATAATTATCGTTGAAGATCGATTGAAGCCGTTGTTTTAATAGCCGTGGTAATTAATTACCTCGGACTCCATCTTTATAAGTCATTTATCATTCTTGAGTTTGCACGATTTGAACTCTACAATTAGTCACGTGAAATATTCTCTAAATAAGTCCGGAGTCCTTATTTGTATCGATCTTCCAGTTGATTAGTCAGATATCTCCAAATACTAAGTTTTGAAATGAGGAAAGCAATATTCGAATGCTCACCATAAATTAAACATTATTTACACGTACCTGTGCTGTGTTTTACATATAAAATATGCTTTAAAATAACACGGAGACAATGTTCCGTTACATTAATATGACATTTTGAAATATCTTACTAGTGACCCAGAAAGCATCAACATTCTGTTTCATTCACTACAAGATTTTCTGCATTAGGTTTAATAGGTGTTTGTGAGTAATCTGAGTGTTGTACCAGATAGAGGTTACACTTTTACATGTAACTGCATACTCGATTCAAATTTCGATTTGTCGGAGATATCTAACTAATCAACTAGACGATCGATATCTTAGAATTAAAGATTTGTAGAAAAAAGTTATTTGGTGTCTTTAGAAAAAGGTAAGACCCAAAACAATTTTGCTTTACCATCAAAGAAGTAAGTTAAAAAAACTATATTTCTAACAATGTCCATCCACAAAGTTACTAATTTTCAATATAAAGATTTGTCTTTAGTATCGAAGAAGCTTGAGTCTAAGCGAAACCAAATTGGCTGTTTCAAAAAGTGCTTTTCGTTGAATATATCTACTCGTATAAAGGTTCGTAATTTGGGAATGCATATTGCCTCCTACAACCAGAAGATCCCGAATTATTCCTTGAACCTGACAAAATTATTGAAAATAGAAAAGCTGTGCTAGTTAGTTGTATGCATAGATAAAAATATATAATTTGATCAATTATAATAACAAATCATATAAATCAATATAAAAAAATCCACCTTCCATTGACAGCATTTTTAAACCGTTTTTGAATACAATACTCCCGTCTGGAACCAACATAATATTCTTGTTCAAGCATTGAAAGAATACAAAGTAAATTCTTACGTTTTCTAAATTTTTAAATGGGTATTCGAGCAATTATGTTTAACTACAACACTCTTTTAAATGATATGAATATGGTTAAATTGTCAGACAGAAAGATTTTCACCGACTTGCTATTTCTACATAACATTTTGAATGACGTACTTAGTTGATAATCCAGAATTGCTTGCATTGATAAGCTTTGATAATCTACGTAATACTAGTAGAAATCAGGATTTATTTCATTGCAGAAATTCTGAGAACAACTACCATATTATGTATTCCTCTCTTCCCAGGATACTAATGGAGGGAAATTTTAACAATTCAGTGGATTATATGATATATTGTTCAAGCATTCGTGGTAGCCTGGGTGTCACAGACATAAATAGTAAGCTGGAGGAACGACAGTTGAGATGGTACGGGCACATAAGACGGAGACCATCAGACCACACAGTGAAGCTGGCTATGTCTATGGAGCTTCATCGACAGCCATCCAGAGGAAGACCGAAGAACTCCTGGATGACTCAATGCTCCAAAATTCTTCAGAGAAACGGCCTAGATGAAAGCGATACTCAGAACAGAAGAAATTACAACCTGAGAACGAGCAGAGCCGACCCAACAGCTTACCTAGGCAATGAGTTGTGACAGTGCAAGGAAGAAGAAGAAGTGGACATCTTCAATTTATCACTAAACAAATACAAAATTTTGTTACAGAGGCAGTTTAATTATGTACAATAAAATACAATTTTTTTTTGACTATTCATAAAATGTAAAAGCCCCTAAGAGCGTTGTTTAGTTCTGAAACAGTTTGAAAACTAAACCCTTGTTCCCAAGTTCATTCATTATCCCTTTGTCTTCCTCCTTTCCTTGAAGTCCCTTCTTGGTTACTACAAAGGAGAGGAAGATGTTTCCTACCCATACGGAACACAAACAATATCGCACAAAACTCTAAGATTATCTACTTGTTTTGAGTTGAAAAATCGAAGTGACATAGGTCACATCTCGCAATTGAAATCTCGCTATTAATAGCGATTAATCGCATAAAATACTAATTAATGAACTACCAAGTGTCGGTAATTGTGACCAAGTTGAGCATTTTTTGAAGTGAGGTGCAGCCAACACTAGAATCGATCCGAAACAGCTGATGAAACCATCAAAGGTAGGGACTTATCCTTTCCATTTGCCATTTCCAGTGATTGAGTTTCAAAACGCAGTCAATTGTCTTGTCGCAAAATTCAGATTTACAGTCCACATCATTCCCGTGTCGCGACATTGGTCGTGACAGGCGTTAATAAATACACAAAGAATCTTTAAATAAAGGGTAATTGTTCGGAACAAACGTCAACGGTTAATACGCCCTTTTTTTGATAAAACTTTTAGATTCTTCTTAATTACCATAAAAGACAACTATTTGCATTGGGGTAGGTTGAAAATGTTACATTTTTAATTTTATTTACATAAATTGAAAATTTGCTTTCACACTGTCAAATCACTCTGTTTGCAGTTCGGAACAAACGTCAACGGTTAATACGCACTTTTTTTTATAAAACTTTTAAAATTAAGATAATATACACAAGCCCGCTACACAAACCCTGCGTAGCCAAACAAACCATTCAAAAACGTAGGCTGTTTTTTAAAGTAAAGATAACATACACAATCCCGTTACATAACCGTTGACGTTTGTTCCGAATATTTACCAAATAAAGTGCCACTATTTATTTTTCTGATCAAGAGTCGGTTTTAGTTCCACAATAATATAATAATTTTCACTAAGTGCACGTCATTACTGACACTGACCAATGCTATTTTCGTCATTATTTCTTCTTCCTGATTCGTATAGTAAATGCAGCTCAAAGTGAATGCAATGACACTATTTAAAAAAAATAGCCTTCCATACTGCCTACAAGATCACGACACTTTGATCTTTGTAGCCGAGTGTCACTTTCTATTAACTGTTTTACCGATGAACATTCTTGCCAATGAATTGATATGAATAAAATCTATTTATCTGTAACCATGACCTATGAATTATTTCAATAACTTTCGATAATATATTGCTTTTCGTTGTTGTGACAAATGGCAGCGAGATCTGTTTTATGTCAATGTTGAAACTGAATGACTTTTAAAAACAGAAATCATTGATAAATTATTCTGATGCGATGTAAGTCTCAAGTTCCAACTGAACGGAGCCAGTGGAACAATGACACTTCTGATATTTAAATGTGTTTTAAGGTTATCGAAGGGAGCAGACAGATAAATCATGTTAGAGTGAATGGCAATCTTGCGGGGCGATTTGACATCACAAATTGGGTCAAGCAAGGCTTTTGTCTCTAACGTAGTTATTAAGTCAGCATATAAAACTAAAAGTATGTTGCTTGTTGTACTTTTTTTTCCATTAGTTCCACACAGGAGGCCCTGAGGAAAATAGACAGAATTCAGCATTTTTTATTACTGCCTTATTAGGCATACGCCATGTCACGGTCTAGCAGGTATTACAATAAGCGCATATTAGTAAGTTAAGTAATCTAAAACGTTTCAATTTCTCGAGTTTTAAAATAGACCACACTGTTGGATTA
Organism: Limnephilus marmoratus; assembly: GCA_917880885.1. Classification (NCBI taxonomy): domain Eukaryota; kingdom Metazoa; phylum Arthropoda; class Insecta; order Trichoptera; family Limnephilidae; genus Limnephilus; species Limnephilus marmoratus. The sequence continues at coordinate 39,080,868 of OU862923.1, read as the reverse complement.
AATACAAGTTGAATCAAATAAAAGAACAAATTTCCGTTGGCTGGTCTTTGTGTTTTGTAGCTCATCCAGTGAATGTTTTCGATATCTGCCGATAGTGAAAACTGAACTAAACACATAGTTTTTTTTACGTTAGCTTCATTTAGGAGGCCCCACAGAAAAATAATTTCCCTCAGGGCCTATGTCATCTTTGGGGATGCTGAGTGGAGGGTCTTTTTAGGAAAGGAAGGAGAGGAGAGTTCTGGGAAGGAATCTGGGGGTCAGTGTGTCCAGTCTAGTATGAATCCATCCCTCCCACTGCGGTGCAAGGCGATGTTCCGAGAGAGTACGGCTGGAGAAGTCAAAGGGACTCCCTCAACCATTCTCTCCCATGCAGCTGGTGGGCAGACGCATCCGCTGCCAAGACCCAGACAAACCTTACCCCGTGAACCCGGGCACCCCTGCTAAGTCACCAAACGTAGCGAACTGCTTGGGGTGACATGTGTCAGAGGTGTTGGTATCCAATAAATGGTTCCCGGAGCAGCGGTAATAATACCCGCCTCCCAAATTATTTATTCAGTGCTTATTTCTAACAAAACAAGGGCGGATCCAGGATTTTTTTCTGGGGGGGGGGGGGGCAAGGGGCAGACGGGCAAAAAAATCAACAATTACTGTTAGAAATAAACTTGAAGTATCATATTTCAAGTTTATTTTTATAAGTTCAAGTATGTATAGGAAAAGGTTTATGAAAGTGTCAAAACAATAGATAAATTAAATGTTTAATAGAGACATTTTTCTGTACTGTGATGGAATCTGCACAGTACACAAAAATACCTTCTGAGGGGGCACGGGGGCACATGCCCCCCCAGAATTCCTAAATCCGCCCTCGATACGGAAGATCAGCGGTCTCATCGCAAAAACCAAATATATATGCAGAAAAACCACTAGACTAACTTCCACAGTCCTAATAATCAATATATATTATAAAAGAAAGTCCAAAAAAACGTGCGGAACGCAAAAACTCAGAAACGAGTGCCGGTACGATCAAGAGAGTTATATGGTATGGTAGATCTCTATCCCCCCTAGGGAATAAGGGTATTCGTTTTTACCTGAAGGGCTTGCTTTTGAAGATATAAGGGCTGAAAGTTCTAGGAAGACTCTGGAAAATTCAAGAAGGGTCTAGAAGATTCCGGAAACTTCTAGAAAATTCGATAAAACTCTAGAATGTTCTGGAAGAAGTGGAGGAGTATGTCGGCGAGTCTAGAAGGTTCCGGTTCAAGAAGGTTCGATAAAGCAGTAGAAAGATCTGAAAGGAGTGGAGGAGTGTGTCGGTGTGTCTAGAAGGTCCCGGAAAATTTTAAAAGGTTCCATAAAGCTGTAGGAAGTTCTAGAAGGTTCGATAGGGTTGTACAAAGTTCTGGAAGGAGTGGTGGAGTATGTCGGTGAGTCTAGAAGGTTCCGGAAACTTCTAGAAGGTTCGATAAAGCTGTAAAATGTTCTGTAAGGTATGGCGGAGTATGTCGGTGAGTCTAGAACATAGGTTCCCAACGTGGGCGATAACGCCCCCTTGGGGGCGTTTCAGACCTTCAGGGGGGCGGTAGAAGGCAAAGAGAAAATTGGGGGGCGTTTCAGACTTTCAGGGGGGCGGTAGGAGACCCAGAGAAACCCATAGCTAGTTTACTAGCACATATCGAAGAAGTCGAAGAGATGCTAAAAGAATACGAACTGTACTTGGTGATGATGAGCGAAACCTGTATTACCGAAGAAATGAACCAAAATGAAACAACATTTCAGGGCTATTCGACAATTAGATGCGACTCATTTAGCAGCAGGCATACAGGTGGAGTTATCACATTAATTCTGTAGAGTATGTGTGTGAGTGTGAGTGTGTAAACAATATCTCTTACAAAGTCACAACAAATACGGTACCAGATAAAAATAATACCTGGATACCTGCTGGCTATTGAAGGATTTTATGCTGGGAACCTATGCAGCTATTTATCATTCCCCAAATCAAAATTGGAAATTGGATTTTTTTTAAGAATGGTGCCGTTAGCAAATAAATACAAGAGACTTGAAAATCATCCGTGGCGATTTTAATATTCAATACAAAAAGCACAAGATTACAAATCATCATAAATTGCCTAGGTAGGAAGCAACTTGTCAAAAATTATACAAGAATATGAAAAAACTCTAAAACCATGATTGATTTGGTAATTTCAAATGACTTTTACGCGGAAGTTAATGCTGCAAAAGAAGTCAAAATATCTGATCACGAAACAATGATTACAAAAATTAGATGTAATCGAAGCCTTAGGGAACACGAAGTATAATATACAGGAATAAAAAGAACTATAATAAGGATAAATTGTGTACAGCATTACAAAACAAAAAGTAGATCTGCGATAACCAAGGAAATTTAGACAGAAAAGCCGATGAACTAATAGGACACCTGAAAACAGTAGTAAATGAACGAATGCCTACAACGAATATATCTTCTTGTATATAAAAATGAATCGCTAATTGTGTTGCTAAGCGCAAATCTCGAGATCAGCTGAACCGATTTCGCTAATTCTTTTTTTCGAATATTCCTCGAAATACGAGGATGGTTCTTACGGAGAGAAAAATTAAGAAAATTACGCAGAAAATTGGATAATTTCAGAAAATCTATTACTAACCTAAACTACTATCGCACGTTTGACAGTACGCGTGTTTGAGAATGACATTTTGCAAAACAATGATTGTTAAATAAAATTCTTTTTTTGAAAATCTTTAAGTTGATAAATTTATTTAAAGTAGGTACTCCCCTAATAGTTTGAATCGAATCAAGAATTTTAGATATTTTAAATAAGTACCTATGTTAGGTACCAAATTTAATATACATGAAAAATGGAAATTTGAATAAAAATTGTAAAAGGTGGCACGCGGGCAGTTTAAAAACTGAATGTACTGGGATTGAATATATGGAACGCGGGAGAAGGGTTGGCGGGACGAGAAAGCGGTAAAGGGAAGAGGGAAGGCGGGGAAGGTGGAAGGGGAAGGCGAGAGGGGGGAGGGGAACCTGGGAGGGGGAGGGGAACCTCCGAGGGGGGAGGAGAACTCGGGAGAAAGGTTTGCGGGACGGGGAAAGGGGGGGGAGTGGAGTGTGTAGAGGCAAGGTGGAGGTGACGGAGTGGGAATGCGAGGGGGGAAGAGGACGCAGGAGAAGAAGGAGAGGCGGAAGGGGAGCGGGACGAATGGGAAAGGACACTCAGGGAGAAACAATTTCTTTATTAAATGGCATAGCAACGCATGCCGTGATCAGCTAGTATTTACATATAAAATGAATTCCTGTTTCCCTTGGTCACGTCTTCATTTCACTTTTTTTTAAGTTTCCTAATACTTTGTAGAATGTTCTTACGGAAAGAAAACTTAAGAAAATTGCGCAGAAAATTGGAAAATTTCAGAAAACTTAACGACTATTTTAACTTCACACGTTTGACAGTTCGCGTGTTTGACGAAATTGAATTGTGTATTTGAACGTTTTTTTTGTAGTGAAAAAAAAAGAATTATCTATGGATTATTTAAATTATAGATATTTTAAATAGATACCTACGTTAGGTACCAAATTTGATTGATTGTTCTTATAATATATAAAAATGAATATTTGTATTGAATGAAAAGCGAAAATTTGAATAAAAAAATTGTAATAGAAGGCACGCGAAATGTTTGAAAACTGAATGTACTGGGACTGTTATATGGAACGCGGTAGGGGGATTGGTGGGACGGGGAAGTGGAAGAGGGGAGGGGGTAGGCGGGGAAGGTGGAAAGGGAACGCGGGAGGGGAAGGAAATGCGGGAGGGGAATAGGGAAACAATTTATTTCTTTAAAAATGGTATATCAACGCATGCCGGAAACCAGCTAGTAGTATATTAAAGGAAACAAATAAATAGTATACCTACGAAATCCCTACATCTTCTAAAAAAACAAAGGGATACAGCTTATAAAGCCTGTAAAATACAATTTCCAGAAGAAAGGTGGGAAACCTGTAAGAAACTTAGAAACATGTATAGGTACAGAAATAAAACATACCAAAAATTCGTATTCGAGGCTAAAAATTATTACCTCTCAAAGAGATTCAAGAAAAATGTGGACTACACTTAAAGAAATTATAAGTGGTAAGCAGAGGGAAAACATTAATTTCGTTCGGTTCCCGATGGAGTTGAAGATGATAAAACTAAAATAGCCAAATTTAATACTAAGTGTCGAAACCATAAATAAGAATATTTCATTATTCACAGATACTTCTTCTCAATCATCGGAAAGAAGAGAGAATAATAATATTTTCAGGTAACAGTGAGTATTTAATGAAAAATTTTAATACGATGACGCAAAAATCATCGACGTCTGGAATTACTATAGGCATAATTAAATTTAAGTAGTTGCACTAATAAATTAATCTGTGTTAAAGGGAATTTTTCCGCAGTCGTGGAAAACTTCCATAATAACACCAGTGCCCAAAATAATAAATGCTAAAAATTTCGAAGACCTCAGAAAAATAAATGGATAACCTTAATACGAACAAATACAAGAATCCATAGTTAAAAAACAGATGAGAAAATTTATTGAAAAAAAATAACATTCTTGTAAAACAGCAGGGTTTCGAAACAAATATTCATAATGGAAACCAGTGTGGATCAGAAGACAATCACAATAGTAGTGTTTTTGGATTTTAGACGTGTTTTTGAAACGATAGACAGAGAAATACTAATAATAAAATTAAAAATAGAGACGTGTTTTTGAAACGATAGACAGAGAAATACTAATAATAAAATTAAAAATAGAAAACAAAGAAACAAAATTGGAGATACAATATCTGAATAACAACAAGTAAACCTCGGAGTTCCTCAATGATCTGTGTTGGGACCGCTCCTATTTATTAGTATGTATATATTAATGATATAGTGAAGTGCCTAAAGTGCTGTTTTTTCAAACTTTTGCTGATGGCACACTTTTATATTTTATACTAAATAATATCGAAGATGCATTGCCAAAAAAAGTTATTTTTTTAAAGAATACTTCTATATTATATATTAAAGTTTTCTTTTCTTCGAATAAACTGAAAATAAACGTAACTAAAAGTAAATTCATGGTATTAGAGAAGAAACTCAACGAAATTACTACCCTAAATATAGAAAATCAAAATATTGAAGAAGTAGAAGAAATTAAATACTCAGGAATCATAATCTATAACAAATTAAAACTAAACACTAACTTTGAAATTTTAAATTAAAAAATTACAGAAAAGGTTATAAAGAAAAAGAAAAGTAGGATAAAGAGAAAGTTAGACGTCAAAACACGGAAATTGGTCTACAATACCACTGTAGCGTGTCACGTGAATTACGGAACAAGTGTAATCTTTCTGAGCAATAAAACCCAAGTAAAAAAAATTTAAAAAATTCAGAACGATTCCACGCCAACTCAGAATTAAACCATTTCAGAAACACCTCAGAAAGGTCATTAAAAGCTATGAAAAAATAATTTTAAAATTGCTAACCTAACTTAACCAATATTTTTTATCATCACTCTTTAATGACCTTTATGGGGTGCTTCTGAGTTGGTTTCATTCTGAGTTGGCCGGTCACCAAACAAAATATACAATAAAAAAATTTAAAAAACGCATCTTGCCCCATCCTATCTCCCCCCTTCCCCCCTCGCCACCGTTGAGGTAAATATAATCGTGACGAAAATTGCTGTTTCAGATTTACGAGTTGGGGGGCGCTAGAAAAAAAAATATTCTCAAAGTGGGCGGTGGGCAAAAAAAGGTTGGGAACCTATGGTCTAGAAGGTTCGATAAAGCTGTAGGAAGTTCTAGAAGGTTCGATAGGGCTGTAGATAGTTCTGGAAGGAGTGGCGGAGTATGTCAGTCAGTCTAGAAGGTTCCGGAAACTTCTAGAAGGTTCGATAAAGCTGTAGAATGTTCTGCAAGGTGTGGCGGAGTATGTCGGTGAGTATAGAAGGTTCCGAAAAGGTCTAGAAGGTTCGATAAAGGCGTATAAAATTCTGGAAAGAATGGCGGAGTATGTCGGTGAGTCTAGAAGGTTCGGAAAGTTCTATAAGATTCGATGAAGCTGTAGATAGTTCTGGAAGGAGTAAATGAGTATGTCAGCGGGTCTAGAAGGTTCCGGAAAATTCTATAAGGATCGATAAAGCTGTACAAAGTTCTGGAAGGAGTGGAGAAGTATGTAGGTGAGTCTAGAAGGTTCCGAAAAGGTCTAGAAGGTTCGATAAAGTTGTAGAAAATTCTGGAAGGAATGGCGGAGTATGTCGGTGAGTCTAGAACGTTCCGAAAAGTTATAGAAGGTTCGATAAAGCTGTAGAAAGTTCTGGAAGGAGTGGAGGAGTACGTCAGCGAGTCTAGAAGGTTCCGGAAAGTTCTATAAGGTTCGATAAAGCTGTAGAAAGTTCTGGATGTAGTGACGGAGTACGTAAGTCTAGAAGGTTCCGAAAAGGTCTAGATGGTTCGATAAAGTAGTATAAAATTCTGGAAGCAGTGGCGGAGTACGTAGGTGAGTCTAGAAGGTTCCGTAAAGTTCTATAAGATTCGATAAATCTGAACAAAGTTCATGAGGGAGTGACGGAGTATGTCGGCGAGTCTAAAAGGTTCTGAAAGGAGTGGCGGAGTATGTCGGTGAGTCTAGAAGGTTTCGAAAAGTTTAAGAAGGTTCGATAAATCTGTAGAAAATTTTGGAAGAAGTGGCAGAGTATGTCGGTGAGTCCAGAAGGTTCAATAAAGCAGTATAAAATTCTGGAAGGAGTGGCGGAGTACGTAGGTGAGTCTAGAACATAGGTTCCCAACCTTTTTTTGCCCACCGCCCACTTTGAGAATATTTTTTTTTCTAGCGCCCCCCAACTCGTAAATCTGAAACAGCAATTTTCGTCACGATTATATTTACCTCAACGGTGGCGAGGGGGGAAGGGGGGAGATAGGATGGGGCAAGATGCGTTTTTTAAATTTTTTTTATTGTATATTTTGTTTGGTGACCGGCCAACTCAGAATGAAACCAACTCAGAAGCACCCCATAACGGTCATTAAAGAGTGATGATAAAAAATATTGGTTAAGTTAGGTTAGCAATTTTAAAATTATTTTTTCATAGCTTTTAATGACCTTTCTGAGGTGTTTCTGAAATGGTTTAATTCTGAGTTGGCGTGGAATCGTTCTGAATTTTTTAAATTTTTTTTACTTGGGTTTTATTGCTCAGAAAGATTACACTTGTTCCGTAATTCACGTGACACGCTACAGTGGTATTGTAGACCAATTTCCGTGTTTTGACGTCTAACTTTCTCTTTATCCTACTTTTCTTTTTCTTTATAACCTTTTCTGTAATTTTTTAATTTAAAATTTCAAAGTTAGTGTTTAGTTTTAATTTGTTATAGATTATGATTCCTGAGTATTTAATTTCTTCTACTTCTTCAATATTTTGATTTTCTATATTTAGGGTAGTAATTTCGTTGAGTTTCTTCTCTAATACCATGAATTTACTTTTAGTTACGTTTATTTTCAGTTTATTCGAAGAAAAGAAAACTTTAATATATAATATAGAAGTATTCTTTAAAAAAATAACTTTTTTTGGCAATGCATCTTCGATATTATTTAGTATAAAATATAAAAGTGTGCCATCAGCAAAAGTTTGAAAAAACAGCACTTTAGGCACTTCACTATATCATTAATATATACATACTAATAAATAGGAGCGGTCCCAACACAGATCATTGAGGAACTCCGAGGTTTACTTGTTGTTATTCAGATATTGTATCTCCAATTTTGTTTCTTTGTTTTCTATTTTTAATTTTATTATTAGTATTTCTCTGTCTATCGTTTCAAAAACACGTCTCTATTTTTAATTTTATTATTAGTATTTCTCTGTCTATCGTTTCAAAAACACGTCTAAAATCCAAAAACACTACTATTGTGATTGTCTTCTGATCCACACTGGTTTCCATTATGAATATTTGTTTCGAAACCCTGCTGTTTTACAAGAATGTTATTTTTTTTCAATAAATTTTCTCATCTGTTTTTTAACTATGGATTCTTGTATTTGTTCGTATTAAGGTTATCCATTTATTTTTCTGAGGTCTTCGAAATTTTTAGCATTTATTATTTTGGGCACTGGTGTTATTATGGAAGTTTTCCACGACTGCGGAAAAATTCCCTTTAACACAGATTAATTTATTAGTGCAACTACTTAAATTTAATTATGCCTATAGTAATTCCAGACGTCGATGATTTTTGCGTCATCGTATTAAAATTTTTCATTAAATACTCACTGTTACCTGAAAATATTATTATTCTCTCTTCTTTCCGATGATTGAGAAGAAGTATCTGTGAATAATGAAATATTCTTATTTATGGTTTCGACACTTAGTATTAAATTTGGCTATTTTAGTTTTATCATCTTCAACTCCATCGGGAACCGAACGAAATTAATGTTTTCCCTCTGCTTACCACTTATAATTTCTTTAAGTGTAGTCCACATTTTTCTTGAATCTCTTTGAGAGGTAATAATTTTTAGCCTCGAATACGAATTTTTGGTATGTTTTATTTCTGTACCTATACATGTTTCTAAGTTTCTTACAGGTTTCCCACCTTTCTTCTGGAAATTGTATTTTACAGGCTTTATAAGCTGTATCCCTTTGTTTTTTTAGAAGATGTAGGGATTTCGTAGGTATACTATTTATTTGTTTCCTTTAATATACTACTAGCTGGTTTCCGGCATGCGTTGATATACCATTTTTAAAGAAATAAATTGTTTCCCTATTCCCCTCCCGCATTTCCTTCCCCTCCCGCGTTCCCTTTCCACCTTCCCCGCCTACCCCCTCCCCTCTTCCACTTCCCCGTCCCACCAATCCCCCTACCGCGTTCCATATAACAGTCCCAGTACATTCAGTTTTCAAACATTTCGCGTGCCTTCTATTACAATTTTTTTATTCAAATTTTCGCTTTTCATTCAATACAAATATTCATTTTTATATATTATAAGAACAATCAATCAAATTTGGTACCTAACGTAGGTATCTATTTAAAATATCTATAATTTAAATAATCCATAGATAATTCTTTTTTTTTCACTACAAAAAAAACGTTCAAATACACAATTCAATTTCGTCAAACACGCGAACTGTCAAACGTGTGAAGTTAAAATAGTCGTTAAGTTTTCTGAAATTTTCCAATTTTCTGCGCAATTTTCTTAAGTTTTCTTTCCGTAAGAACATTCTACAAAGTATTAGGAAACTTAAAAAAAAGTGAAATGAAGACGTGACCAAGGGAAACAGGAATTCATTTTATATGTAAATACTAGCTGATCACGGCATGCGTTGCTATGCCATTTAATAAAGAAATTGTTTCTCCCTGAGTGTCCTTTCCCATTCGTCCCGCTCCCCTTCCGCCTCTCCTTCTTCTCCTGCGTCCTCTTCCCCCCTCGCATTCCCACTCCGTCACCTCCACCTTGCCTCTACACACTCCACTCCCCCCCCTTTCCCCGTCCCGCAAACCTTTCTCCCGAGTTCTCCTCCCCCCTCGGAGGTTCCCCTCCCCCTCCCAGGTTCCCCTCCCCCTCTCGCCTTCCCCTTCCACCTTCCCCGCCTTCCCTCTTCCCTTTACCGCTTTCTCGTCCCGCCAACCCTTCTCCCGCGTTCCATATATTCAATCCCAGTACATTCAGTTTTTAAACTGCCCGCGTGCCACCTTTTACAATTTTTATTCAAATTTCCATTTTTCATGTATATTAAATTTGGTACCTAACATAGGTACTTATTTAAAATATCTAAAATTCTTGATTCGATTCAAACTATTAGGGGAGTACCTACTTTAAATAAATTTATCAACTTAAAGATTTTCAAAAAAAGAATTTTATTTAACAATCATTGTTTTGCAAAATGTCATTCTCAAACACGCGTACTGTCAAACGTGCGATAGTAGTTTAGGTTAGTAATAGATTTTCTGAAATTATCCAATTTTCTGCGTAATTTTCTTAATTTTTCTCTCCGTAAGAACCATCCTCGTATTTCGAGGAATATTCGAAAAAAAGAATTAGCGAAATCGGTTCAGCTGATCTCGAGATTTGCGCTTAGCAACACAATTAGCGATTCATTTTTATATACAAGAAGATATATTCGTTGTAGGCATTCGTTCATTTACTACTGTTTTCAGGTGTCCTATTAGTTCATCGGCTTTTCTGTCTAAATTTCCTTGGTTATCGCAGATCTACTTTTTGTTTTGTAATGCTGTACACAATTTATCCTTATTATAGTTCTTTTTATTCCTGTATATTATACTTCGTGTTCCCTAAGGCTTCGATTACATCTAATTTTTGTAATCATTGTTTCGTGATCAGATATTTTGACTTCTTTTGCAGCATTAACTTCCGCGTAAAAGTCATTTGAAATTACCAAATCAATCATGGTTTTAGAGTTTTTTCATATTCTTGTATAATTTTTGACAAGTTGCTTCCTACCTAGGCAATTTATGATGATTTGTAATCTTGTGCTTTTTGTATTGAATATTAAAATCGCCACGGATGATTTTCAAGTCTCTTGTATTTATTTGCTAACGGCACCATTCTTAAAAAAAATCCAATTTCCAATTTTGATTTGGGGAATGATAAATAGCTGCATAGGTTCCCAGCATAAAATCCTTCAATAGCCAGCAGGTATCCAGGTATTATTTTTATCTGGTACCGTATTTGTTGTGACTTTGTAAGAGATATTGTTTACACACTCACACTCACACACATACTCTACAGAATTAATGTGATAACTCCACCTGTATGCCTGCTGCTAAATGAGTCGCATCTAATTGTCGAATAGCCCTGAAATGTTGTTTCATTTTGGTTCATTTCTTCGGTAATACAGGTTTCGCTCATCATCACCAAGTACAGTTCGTATTCTTTTAGCATCTCTTCGACTTCTTCGATATGTGCTAGTAAACTAGCTATGGGTTTCTCTGGGTCTCCTACCGCCCCCCTGAAAGTCTGAAACGCCCCCCAATTTTCTCTTTGCCTTCTACCGCCCCCCTGAAGGTCTGAAACGCCCCCAAGGGGGCGTTATCGCCCACGTTGGGAACCTATGGTCTAGAAGGTTCCGAAAAGTTCTATAAGGTTCGATAACGCTGTAAAAAGTTCTGGAAGGAGTGGCGGATGTATGTCGGTGAGTCTGGAAGGTTCCGAAAAGTTCTAGAAGGCTTGATTAAGCTCTAGAAAGAAAGTACGTCGGGAGTTTAGATGATTCCGGAAAGTTCTATAAGGTTCGATAAAGCTGTAGAAAGTTCTGGAAGGAGCGGTGGAGTGTGTCGGTGAGTCTAAAAGGTTCTAGACAGATCTGGAAGGTTCCCTGTATGCTCTAGGACGTTATGGAAGGAGAAAGTTCTAGAAGCTTTTGGAAAAGAGTGGCGGAGAGTGTCGGTGAGTTTGGAAGGCTCTGGAAAGTTCTAGATGTTTGGATTATCTTAATCTTCAATATACATTATTAAAAAAAGTGTACAATGTGCATGCCGATAAAACTCAAAGACGAGTCCCGATACGATACCGGGAGTTATATTGTGTGGTAGCCCTTCCCATCTATGAAAAAATTTCCCGTTTTTACCTGAAGGGCGTGCTTTTAAAGATATAAGGGCTGAAAGTTTCGCCCCCTTAAAATTTCTAGAACAGTTCAAAACATTCCAGAGTATTCTTGAGCATTCCACCACATTCCGGAACATTCTGTAATGTTCAGGTATAGGATGTAACGTTCAGGTACATACCGGAACATCCTCGATCATTGTGGAACATTCCAGAACACTCCTGAATGTTATGGAATGATCTGGAACATTATTCTGGAACATTTGAAGTCTTTTTTGTACGGGGCTACCCATGTAAAGCAAGATCCGTCGTGGATTCGAACGTCAATTTAATCTCATATCAACTCCCTGAGCGAAGCCGGACACCCCAGTCAGAGTATTTGAGAGCATTCTATAACGTTCCAGAACATCCAGGAACATTCTGGAAAATTGTGGAATGTTCGGGAATAGGGAATCGGGAACATCAGTGTGAAACTTTCCAGAACACTCTCGAATGTTGTCCTGAGCGAAGCCGGGTAACCCAGCTAGTAGTGAATATTTTGGGGTGAAAGTGTTGCGGGTTGACCCAACGTTGTTGCAAATCCTTTTTCAGTTTCAGTGGAGAAATCGGCAGGGCCCATACCAAAAGGAGGCGTCTACTAATATCTACAGGAATTCCAAAAACTGAAAAAATCTAACTAATATCTATGAGAACCAAAGTTCTATAGCTCTATATCTACAGCCAAAGTTCTATATCTACAGCTCAAACTGTTGACTAATATCTATGAGAACCAAAGTGTTGACGAATATCTACAGCTCAAACTGCTGACTAATATCTATGAGAACCAAAGTGTTGACGAATATCTACAGCACTTGCAGAGGTTGGATTTTCAATTATGTATAGCATATTGGAATAACGTAATATTGCGTATGCAGTTTAAAAAACTTAATTTATGTAAGTAGGTATGTATGTAAAAATCCCTAATATCGGACTTTGAACACATTTAGCTGATTAGTCCAACCTACGCTCTGTAGATATTGGTTCAACCTACGCTCTGTAAATATTAGTCAACACTGGGACCGTCATAGATATTCGTCTGACCTTAGCTCTGTAGATATTAGTCAACACTCTGAAGTTCGTAGATATTAGTTCAACATATGAGCTGTAGAAATTCGTCCGACATACAGGCTGTAGATATTATTATCTGGAGTCTACCAAAATGTTCTTTCAGGACTTGCTACAAATCTTTCATACAATATCTAATACATAATAATTCCAATAGAACCGGAATAAACGAGAGCAATAACATAATGGTGACGTCACATCCCGACTGGCCTGATGCCGGTACAACAGTTTAGCAACAAGAAAAAACTTACCACACAACTAACTGTGCATTGCGGACATATCCATTGCAAGAAATAAGGATATTCAACTACTGCGAGTCAGAACCACTTATTCGCTTATGCGTTTGTTCGCTTCGTCACTTGTAACGTTGTTAAGTTAACGCGGATGTAGAATAAGACCTTTATGACGTGTCAACTTGGTATTAGATAATTAAATAGGAAATCTATGATTACTTTCTACTTAAAATTAAAAGTCATAAAATGGGATGTTGATTACTTGTTCAGTAAGAAAATCGTACTAAAGAATATTATTACTGCGGGTTGTTATAGGATAAAAGCATTTTGTTGTGGCTTAATGTTTAAGTCATTATTTTTATGGGCAGCCAATACTTTGAACCAGAGATTGCAGGTTCGAAACCCGGTGTGGTGTCATCATCAAATTAAAATTGATTATTTAATTTTTTATAAGAAAAACTCTCTTTTATAACTTTTGAAGGTTATTCCCATCAATGTAATATATCATCGAAGAAGAAGATAACAATAATAATCTAAACGAAAATATGAAAGAGAACGAGGTTAGACGAGAGGTCTGGGTTCGAGTCCCAGTTGCGACCATTGTCTTTTTTCTGTTTTCTGTGTCTTGTCCACTTTCATATTTTCGTTTAGATTATTATTGTTATCTTCTTCTTCAATTAAATTGATTAGTCAACATTTAGAAAATTTTCTAATATTTTAATATAGGTATATCTTTAGTAATATTTGACTTGAATCAATTATTTGATTTCATTCCAAGTATACATTTTGGGAGGCGGGTATGAGTACCGCTGCCCCGGGAAACATTTATTGGATACGTTTGCTACGTTTGATGACTCGGCAGGGATGCCCGGGTTCATGTGGTGAGTTTGTCGAGGTCTCGCACCTGCTGCGTGTGGGTCTGGATCGAGAGAGACTGGTCGAAGAGGTCTTTTGACCTCCCCAGCCAGAATCCCTCGACCCATCGCCTTGCAAGGCAGTTGAAGGGATCGGTTCATAAGCTCGTTACTCCTGGACACACTGACACCGAGATTCCTGCCCACCCTTCATACCTATTTCTTTCACTCCTTGCCTCGTTCACATTCATACATGGTCTCATACATGCTCTTCTATTATTCCGACTCTTCACATGGCCTGACTCAAGTATCCGATTCACTTGGTCATGCCATGTCTTACTCCGACTTCTTCTACCATTCACTTATATTCTCCTTATTCTTATATTCTCCTTACACTCCTTTCCTCGTTCATTCGCTCTACATGCCCAAACCATCTGAGTGTCCCTTTCTTAATCTTACTCATTACGCTTATACATCCCTTGCATTCTTTGCGGATCTCCACATTTTTCACACGATCGTACACTCCTTTCCTCGTTCATTCGCTCTACATGCCCAAACCATCTGAGCGTTCCTTTCTTAATCTTACTCATTACTAATAACGCTTACATCTCTTGCATTCTTTGCGGATTTCCACATTTTTTACACGATCATATATGGTTTTACCACACATTACTCTTTACTAACTGGGAATTTAAAAAATTAATTAAGAATGTTTTTTCACACGATCATACATGGTTTTACAACACATACGCCTCAGGGATCTCATTTCTTTACTAACTGGGAATTAAATAAATTAATTAAGTAAGTTATTTATTGTATTGGCTCTATAATTTCAATAGAAAAATAAAAATAAATTAAACTAGGCTAGTGCAGGTAAAATTGAACTAAAATGCTCAAAATAAATGACAAAATTGATTCAATCATGAAAATTTAGTCATACATTCATCTTGGCAGTGCATATGAAGATCTACAGAGGTACAGAGTCCGCAAAAAAGTAATAGAACACCTCTCTAGGGAGAGGAGAGGGGGGTCATTTTTGAAAAATACATGTTTAGAAACTAGGACGAGTGAGGTATCGTTTACTATGTTTTCATTCGTGCTGAATCGAATGAGACCAAGTCGATTATATCAATATTCGTTGAGATAAGACAGGTTTCAATAATTGCGCTGTATTAATGACCACTCGGATAAATACAAATAAATAAAATACAACCACAATTCAAATACTATATTATTTTATGAGACATTGAAAATGGGAGGCAGGTATGGGTACCGCCGCCCTGGAAACCATTTATTGGATAACCAACACCCCTGTCATAGATCACCCCAAGTAGTTCGCTACTTTTGGTGACTTAGCTTAAAGCCCAGGTTCATGCGGTGAGGTTTGTCTAGGTCTTGGCGACGGATGCGTTTGTCCACCTACCGCGTGGCGGGTAGGATCGGGAGAGACTGGTTGAGGGAGACCTTTTGATTTGACCTCTCCAGTCGAACTTTCTCGACCCATCGCCTTGCACTGCAGTGGAAAGGATGGATTTATACGTTCGTGGACACGTGGATCCCAAAATTCCTACCCACCTCTCGTACCTTTTCTTTCCCAGAACTTCATATCCTTCCTTTCCACATAAAGATCCTCCACACCGCATCCTCAAAGATGACATAGGTCCTGAGAGATTTTTTCTCAGAGTAGATACGTACCTAATTCATTAATCACACGCCATAAAACTAGCTTCAAAAAAGTTGCATTGTTGCAATAGGCCACACCCTTGCCAAAACATGCCAAACGCTCGTATCTCCAATCTAAATGTATTGTATTCTTACAATACTACTAATAACAGCGTATCACAAACAGTAATTGTTATGATTGTTTCTTCACAGGTATCGATCCCGTGACCTCAGTATCGTGTGGCAATCACCGAACCCATTGCGCAAACAGCTCTGAGGTCAGCTGTATATTAATAACCAGTATTGTTGGATTAAATGATTATCTTAGACTTGAAGATTGATAAGTGAATTAATTAACAATGGACCTGATTGAAATATTATAAAAAAAAATCATGGTAATGACATGTAATTCCAAAGGTTTATACCTTAATTCATTTTGAATATTCATTGTGTTATTAACCATACATAACCAAAGATATGGGTTAGTGTTTGTAACACCTAGTTTTAGGTAAGGAGATTAGGGAACGTACTCGTACTACGTGACCCACTTTATGCAATTTTTAACCCCCCCTCCCCCCTCGGTGACCACGTGTAGTATATTCCAAGACCCCTCCCCCTACAGTTTTCACGTAGTAATTCATAAATATGGTTTTGAACCATCTCTTGCTAACAAAAAGTTTAAAAAAAATTTATTTGGCTTATATTTGTCTTTATTAATACCGTGCTTGCTGCGCGACGGCAAGAGTGCATGCATACCACAAAAGTATGTAAAATAAGTGGAAAAAATATTATCAAGATAAAACTTATGTCAAAATATATTATATATGCGAGATTTCTAGATTGACTACGTGATAAAAACCTAAACCCCCCGCCCCTCATTTTAACCAAGCGTGGTATTTTAAAGATCCCTCCCCCCCCCTGAACAGGTCACGTAGTATGGGTACATTCCCTAATACATGTATACGTGTTGATGTGATGATAAGAACATGTTTTCAACGTTATTTCTCACACAGTAATAATTTCCCTCAAGGTCCACTTGAATATCGTTTTTGTGGATGCTGTGTGGAGGATATATTTGAGAAAGGGAAGGAGAAGAATAGCTGGGAAGAAAAAGATACGAGGGGTGGTTAGGAATCTGAATCAGTGTGTCCAGGTCATCCGCCGCCAAGGCCTAGACCCTTCCCCATGAACCCTTTATAAGTCACCAAATGTAGCGAACCACTTGAGGTGACCTACGTCAGAGGTGTTGGTTATTCAATAAACGATTCCCGAGGTGGGGGTACCCATTCCCGCCTACCAAATTGAACATGGTAAAATAATAGCCAGATTACATTAAGCCTACCCTATACCTTTCCTTGTCCTTGGTAGAGTTATAAGACTTATAAGTTATAATTACAAGTCACATTTTTTACCATGCCCCCCCCCTTCCCCCCTCCAAACATCACTCCCACCACCCCCACCCAATAATATCTAATCATTTCTGTACTTAGTGAACTTAAGATGCCGAAACCGGTAGCAAATAAACAAAATTAAGCAACAAAAAAAATTGCTTACAAATGTTGAAACAAGTGTTTACACGTAGTAGAAGTGAAACCTTCAGAAAATTAAAATAAATAAGAGTGGGGAGGCTACGAAGCTCCGCACAAAGAGGAGACCGATTATTTTATCTCATTCTCTTGCAGGTTTAATCCTGTAGATGTGTATGTTTGTCACTTTTTACTGTCGTGTTTTCGTTTCAAATCACAACGGTGCTAAAGAAGTTTTCACGTCAAAAATAGTTATTGTGAATAAAACTCTTCAAAACAAAATGTCTAGAAATTGTTACATGGTTAATGCCTAAGAAAAACAAAAAAATACAAGTGTGCAGTTCACGCGAGGTAATAGTGAAACCTTCAGAAAACCAAACTAGACAAGAGTGGGGAGGTTACGAAGCACCGCACAAAGAGGAGATCGATTATATACAAAGCACCGTACAAAGAGGAGACCGATTATTCTATCTCATTCTTTCGAAGGCTAAATCCTACAGATGTATGTGTTTGTCTCTTTTTCGTTTCATCGAGTTTCAAATCACAACAGTGCTAAAGAAGTTTTCACTTCAAAAATTGCAATTTGCAATGCTTAAATACTTCGAAACCATAAGAAAAGATAAATACTCGGTTTACGTGGTTTTACGCAAAAATGCATTTTCGTCAAAATTACATGTCCGACTGATGTCATTCTCTTTTTTCTAACATGCGTCACCCCAAATAAACACTTACTTGCGGTTCAAATGTATTTCATCAAAACTGATTGTCGGCGTGAGAAAAAATAATATCTGCATGGGAAAACACACTATTCTTGTAAAGTAATGGAGCCATTTAGCGACCATTGTTGCGTGTACTGTAAAGGCGGTATGTAGGCACGGGTGTTGAAAGAAACAAAGGCTATGGGTAAGCGAGAATGCTGACAATACCTACCTAATCAACGGTAGTGGCAACACAATGATGAAAGAGACAGGGACGATGTGTTCATGAGATTGAAAGTTGGTATCTACTCACCGACCTGATTTTGTAACGTTCAGACTGAAAATCAGTATTTTTTCAATGCACGGACCCAGTGGGACTACGTCACCTTAGATTTACAGTCCTTTTGAGGTGATTTTTCACAAAAACGGCGCTTTACAATTTATCCAAATTGAGGATGGCATAGATGAATGCCATCCTCAATTTGGGGTATGTTGTGAGGCTGAAGGAAGTGGGAAGGGAAAGGACTGGGGAGGAGGAAGGTTGGGAAGTAGCTGACTTTTATACGCTTAAGGGCCCACTACCCGAAATACTACCGATTTCTTACATATCTCCCTTAAACACGTTAAGTTTTAAAGGTCTTAAAAAAATATATGTTATTCTTGAAGATAAGCGACTGGTCGGTGGTTGAGTGGGCATAGCGCTTGGGTCCCACCCGAGCGTCGCGTGTTCGATTCCTCGGCTGGCTAAGTCCTCCATCACAACACAAGCAACATTTTCGGCTTTCTGTGGTGGTAGTAGGAGATTTTCAAACATTGTTGGGTTATTCGTAACCCGGGAATGTTTGTCTTTCTTTAAAAAAAAAAAAAAAAAAATATATATATATATATATATATATATATATATATATATATATATATATATATATATATATATATATATATATATATATATATCTAGACATTGCCCGCGCCAAATTACATAAAATTCCCTCGATAGAAAAAATCGCAAAGTACCTATGCTCCAAAAATTATTATAAACAAGTTTGTTTCAGTTATTTTACAAGTTATATGTATGAAAAAAATCACAGTGTTTCTTTAAATGCTGTTTAAGACAATGCCTGCGAGATTTTTGCTCTATTTTGAACGAGTCGTCTTTTATTAAACATTTTCGCATCGATTTTGTCGCTGTAAATGTTAGCGCTCTCCTCTAAAATCGTAATTTCGTATCTCTCCATCTTCTTTTTTTCGGGCCCGGTTGCGGAGCCTTAAGGGATATTCTAGTCTAGAAGTATGAGTTGTAGGTATTTTTTCAGGTATTTTTTCAATTTATTAAACATTAAAGAAAACATTAAAAAGGGTGTTGAAGTGGGTGGTCTCAAAAAAATGCCGCGCCCAGGTTACGATTGCAACCCTTCTAGTAATTTGAAAAAAGACAATCAGATACTTGACATGACAAAAGTCAGAATAATAGAAGAGAATGTATGAGACGATGTATGAATGTGAGTGAGGCAAAGAGTGTGTGCCAAGACCGAGTTGTTTGGCGGTCCGTCCTCTCTGCCCACCCCTGCGGGGAAACGGCGTGATGGTTAGTTAGTTAGTAACAAAATTACTTCTTAATCCAAACAAATGCTGCTATGGAAAAGTAAAAAGAAATTTTCAATCATTTCTCCAAATCAATTTTAATTTTCCACGGACCCCCTGGATGATCCTGGGGACCCCTGGGGGTTCGTACGGACTACTTTGGGAACCACTGCACTAAATAGATCGATACACAAGACGCCATCACTACTACACACAGGTTGCCGGCTGGTCAACAAGATCTCTATGATTCCGTTGGGAAGAGTTGAGGGAGGTCGACTTGCATTTAACCAGGAACAAGTCAAACAATAGCGGACCATGGATGTGTTGGCATCAGTCGACAGTTCAAATCAAATTTAGCAATTTTCCCAAGAACAATAGATATGAGATAAATAATTTTTTTTTTCAAACTTTTTTCAGATTTTTCTGGGTAGATTTTATAATCACACTTACAAGACTTCAAATCATGGACAGAAACGTAACGAAATTAAGGCCCAGTTGTTTCGCAGAAATTCACGTGTGACAAACTCATCAAATAACAAATGTGAGTTTCAACTTTTGAACAAATAAATAATGATAGGATAATTTCATAGAAAACTGAATCACACATAGAAACGGCGATTAACGGGGACCTTTCAAATGTAAAAAAAATATGGCGCTGAATGGCTGATTGATTTGAACCCCCGGCCTCCGGATTGCTAGTTGATAGCCTTACCCTTCTATCACGGAGGCCTTGATCGAAGGATAAGGCTGAAAATGTACCAAGTTATTACATAAAATATTGTCAATTTGTACCTGTAAAGGTAGCAGGTTTGAATGATAATACAAAAAAAATAATAGTAACTACTGAATGTTCACATTTATATAATCTTAAAACTGAAAGACAGAAAGAGTAATTGTAGGTGAACGAGAACTGGTGACAATAATAAACGGTAAAATGGCAACATCGTTCAGTGAATTTGTCGCCCTCATTCCGGAGATTGTTGCCATACGACTACTACTACTACACAGACACAGGGCACAGGCCCGGCCAGCTGGATATCTCTTGACCCCGAATCATTCAAGAAATACCTTCGGAATTCGGATTCGGTATAAAACGCCGTAAATGTTGTAAATTGAGGGGCAACCGTGTAGATCATCATTTGTTACGTTGATCCGATGTGAAACAGTGAAATAAGTTGCAAAATTAAAGCTTCGCAAAATTAAAATAAACTTAATTAAATAAAACAATTACTTTGTAACCACGTTTTTTTTTTAATATCGACTGGATCGCTTAATATACTTAGGAAACGTACCCATACTACGTGACCAACTTTTTGCAATTTTTAACCCCCCCCCCCCCTCCCGGTGACCAAAAACCTAAGCAATTCGCCGCTCATTTGTACCAAGCGTGATATTTTGAAGACCCCCTCCCCCGAACAGGTCACGTAGTATGGGTATGTCCCCTTATCTTCAAGGTATAAAATTTAAAAAATGTGTGAGCTTATATTCTCACAGATAGAGACAAAACATAAAAATAATACGGGACAGTGAGAAAGTATGAAATTAAAACTTACGTAGTAATAGAGAGAAAGGGATTGATATTGGGTTACCATATTGCGTCGAAACAATTAAATATATTTAAAATATAATATTAATAACAAATTACGTAAATAATTATGGCCATGCATAAAATATGTCACACGAATTTCATGGTTTTTAACCCCCCCCCCCCCGTTCTCTGTCACATATCGTCGCATTTGTGATACCCCCTCCCCCTTAGTGTGACGTCATATATTTTGCAATTTTACATAATTTAGATTTTTGTGTTTTAATAATTTAGATTTTTACAAGTGACGTCACAGAGCTGATGACCCCCCTCATATCCCTCGTCACACTTCACTACTCCCTTCCCCCCCTACGTAATTTATGGATGGCCCCTAATATGTACAAATAAACACGAATCACCGATGTGTTTTCGACTGGTCAGTGGTTGAGTGGGCATAGCGCTTGGGTCCCACCCGAGCGTCGCGTGTTCGATTCCTCGGCTGGCTAAGTCCTCCATCACAACACAAGCAACATTTTCGGCTTTCTGTGGTGGTAGTAGGAGATTTTCAAACATTGTTGGGTTATTCGTAACCCGGGAATGTTTGTCTTTCTTTAAAAAAAAAAAGAAAAAAAGTGTTCGTTATTGCCAGGACAAAGTTTGTATAAAACTAATGGTGAGCTTTGACATTACGAAATTTGTATAAAAAATTTGAAATAGGTGGCACGCGAGTTGTTTGAAAACTGAATGTACCAGGAATGAATGTATGGAATGCGGGAGGGGGGAGGGGAACTCGGGTAGTGGAGAGGGGAGAGGGAAGGTGGAGGAGGCAGAGTAGGAACGCGAGAGGGGAAGGGGAATTGGACGAATGGGAAAAGACACGCAGGGAGAAACAATTAACGCATGCCGGGAACCAGCTAGTACCTAATAATAAAAAAATAATATTAATAAATCATAGTTAGAAACAAGGCAGTTGTTTTATTTCAAAATACGTCAAACCATCAAAGTGACGGCTTTCTACAAAAATATTAAAAGTTTAATGCATTGGTAGAATATTTGGTAAAGTAACCGAATTCCGCCTTATGCATGCAATTTCTTAAATAACAGTTGATTTCTATTTAATTACTACTGGAAACAACTATTAATCGGGGGAGCTGCATAACACGCACAAAATACGTTGTTAGTTCCTTATTTTGGGTTATTTAAATAATTTATGCGTATTTCCTAACTTTCAAACCACGGACATATGAATATATCTGGACCTGCCCTAAGTGATAAAAACGTATTATTTCCCCCTCCCCATGGAGCCGGCTAGAGCTCCGCCTTGGAGCCAGCTCGCTCCATGGGGAGGGGAGAGAACCTCGCTTGAATCTAAAATAAGTGACGCTGTCAGCGGTAGCGAGTGGACGTATTGTATCGAGAAATTATATTACTGAAAGTGTTACGTCCTTCAAATTATTTGGCGGGAGTGAGATAGAGAGCAGTAGCAAGTTTTGCCGGGAGTGAGGTGGTCCGCGGGGCGGCCACAAGCTTAACCCATTATGGACGTGCTGTCGATAATAGAAAACATAAAATCAGAAATTTCAAATATTTCTACGGTAAAGGACTCGAAGGCAAAAAGTAATCTGGAATTAAATATAAAACTACTAGAAGAAAAATGGACTCAGGAAAAAATATCTTTACAAAACGAGATTGTTTGTCTCCAGTCAAAACTAATCGAAAAATTAGAAAAAAAAATCGAGAATACGAGTAAGTTTGAAAAAAAAACATACGCAAGTTGTCTCAAAGTAATCCCGGAATCCAAATTCTCATTGATCATCAAAGGTGAAGATGCGAACATGACATCGGATGCTATTAAAGAACAAATCGTAAAGAAAATTAAAATAGCAAACTTGGGTATCGCAGTAAATGGAATACGAAAAGCCTCGCAAAATAAATTAATTATATCTTGCCCCTCAAAATTACATGCAGAGAAATTGACTGATGAAATCAATAAAACCCTTAAAAAAAACATGGTTGCAGAGGAATTAAGAAAGAAAAATCCAAAAATATTCTTAAGAAATCTTCAAGTAGATTTAACTGAAGAGGACATAATTGAGGCTTTAAAAACGCAAAACGATGGAATAAAAGATATCATAAATAACGATATCAAAAACACGATTAAATTAATAAAAATGTTTAAACCAAAAAACCAAAATGGACTCACTAATTATATACTTGAAACTAGCGGAGCAGTAAGGTCATACCTCATGGAAAAGGAAAAAATCAACATTGGTTTTAGCAGAGTACGAGTGGAAGACGCCGTCCCCGTGACGCAATGCTACCATTGTCTCAAATTTGGTCACACTGCATTAAAATGTTTAAATAAGGATAAAAGTGCGACGTGTTTACATTGCGCAAAGGATCACGAATGGAAGGAATGCCCTAACAAAAACACTGAAGAAAAATGTAGTAATTGTGTTCATCAGAACACTATATTCAAGATGAACCTAAATACAAATCATAAAGCTAATAATACAAATTGTTCTTACTACAAAAAGATGATGCATATCGCTCAAAGTCGTATAGACTATGGTTAGGTATGTATTATAATTCTAAAAAACAATTAAAATGCTAATCATTTTTTTTTTATTTAACTTCATATTATCATTTTCATTCATGCATCTTAACGTATACAATTTTTTGAGACACACTTACCTTAAAAAGATGATGTATATCGCGCAAAGTCGCATCTATTATGATTAGGTATGTTTTGTATGTATTTTTATTCTAAAAAACAACATTCAATGCTTTTAACCAAAACTCTATTTAAACACTTAACCTCTTTTTCTGTTAAGCTCAATAATATACGTCTTCTACTTACGAAATATGAGTATCTCATATCCTTACAATTTTTTTCTTCTCCAACTATATTATATTCTGAATTATTGTCCGGTAACCACAGTGTTAACACGCTAATATTGAAATGTATGTTGATGTTAGTCTATCCTTTGTTCACTCGTACATGCAGAAAAAATATTTATTGTTGTCAATTATTAAACCAAATATGTTCTGATCAAAATCAAAATCTAACTATGAATATATTGTTAATGCTTACTGCTATAAAAACATTGATTTGTATAATTTGCCTTTATAAATCTTCATACATGTTGACATATTACTCCCGCATATTTAAATATTTAAATATTATTCAGTATGGGTGATTTGAACGGAGATTTTGACATATCAGAAATTGATTATGAACGTACTCACAATTTTGAAAATTGGTCAAATAAACATGTATTAGGAATTAATAATATAACTGCCATTAACCTTAACATTCGATCCTTATCAAAACATTTTGATACTTTCCTCCTAACTATTTCTAGTTCCTTGCGAAATATTGACATAATAACGCTATGTGAAACGTCGATAAATGAAAATAATGTAAACCTATACAAAATATCGGGTTTCAACTCTTACTATTTTTGTCGTACAAAAAGATCGGGTGGCGGAATTATTGTATACGTGAAGGATCATCTTACATTCGAAAAAATAAATATAGTAACAACTAATTTTGAATGCGTTTACGGCACTATTTCTATTTACAAACATAAACGTTTACATCTATTGGCAATGTACAGACCTCCAAACACAAATAAAAAATTATTTCTCCATGAACTGGAAACTATATTGGGCAGTATTGACATTAAAGAATCCTTTTTAATTCTTGGCGATTCGAACGTAAACATTTTACATGAACTCGAACCGATTGTAATCCAATACGAAAACCTAATGGCCAACTTCGGATTTGTCAAAACTATTCACGATGTGACACGAGAAGCAGTATTGTCAAACTATATAACGGCTACTTGTCTAGACCATATTTATATAAGAGAGAGGGAGACCATAGAAATCAGTTCGTGCGTATGTGAAACAATAATAGCTGACCACTACCTAATTGCAACGACGATTTATTTCTCTAACTACGACAAACACACTTTAGACAAATCGCACACTGAGTACTATACTGCACTCTCTGAAAAAAAAGTTAATCTATTTATCTCAATCACCGATTGGAATGAAATGCTAAAATTATCTGAACCAAATGTATTGTACGAAGAAATGAAATCGAAATTTAAAAATATTTATGAACTAAGTAACATCACAAAATTTAATAAAAAATATCGCAATTATCAAAAAACTTGGATGAATGATAGCCTCATTGAAAATATACAAACACGAGATACTCTTTGGAGGAAATGGAAAAACTCACCTAACAACAAAAAATATGAAATCGATTTCAAAAAATACAGAAATAAATTAAATAAACAAATAATAAACACAAAAAAAATATACTTTAATTATAAATTTAAACACTGTTTCAAAGACATTAAAAAAACATGGAATGAAATTAATAAAATTTTAGGTAGGAAAGATAAATCCGGTTGTGATGAAGTCATATCAAAATATTTCTTAAAATCCGAGTCGAAAGATGCAGTGGCAGAAAATTTTGCAGACTTTTTTGATGAGGGGGTAAATAAGTTATTACATGTATGTGATGTCCGAGCGTCAGAATACACGCCGGAATATTTAAATCACACAATGTATCTACCACGAGCAAATACAAAGCAAATCGAATTAATTATCGGAGGTATGAAAAATTCCAAGACACCAGGCATAGATTTAATTCGTATGTATGATTTGAAAACACATGTTAAATTACTTAGTCCTATAATCGCTCACTTAATTAACAGAATAATTGATACGGGCCATATTCCCGATGAACTAAAATATAGCATTGTAAGGCCTATCTTTAAAAATGGAAATCACTCTTTAATAAACAATTACAGGCCGATTTCCTTACTTCCTGCATTAGAAAAAATCTTAGAAAAATATATATCAATAAATTTAGATAAATACTTAAATAATCTGAGTATTATTGATGAATGCCAGTATGGCTTTCAAAAAAATAAAAGTTGCGATAAATTGCTCGAAAAATTTTCTAATCATATAAATTCACAACTAAACTGTAAACAACATGTATTGGTTCTATTTATTGATTTCTCGAAAGCTTTCGACACACTTAGCCATTTACAAATAATTAAAGTACTTGAATTTATAGGTATCCGGGGTAAACTCCTCTTATTCTTCAAAAACTATTTGAAAAATAGAAAAATGAGTGTTAAGATTTTAAATATAATTAGTAAATCAAGATACATCAAATCGGGAGTACCGCAAGGGTCAATTCTAGGTCCAAAATTATATATTATATATGTAATTGCTATGTGTAAGATTTTCAAAAAAGCTCGTCGATTCATTTTTGCTGATGATACTGCTCTTGTTGTATCACATGAAAATCCTGAAATAGCTATACAAGAATTACAAAGAGATTTTAACGAGCTTCTCAAATGGGCTCATGATGTAGGATTAATTATTAATGTGAAAAAAACCAAATGCATGTACATAAAATCTCCAAGTTTGAAAATGTGGAATGTTCCTAAAATAACCGCTCATAGCTTTGACTGTATACATAGAGGAATTGTTAATGTTTGTGACTGTGAAAAAATAGATTTCACAAATGAATATACTTATCTGGGAATAATTGTTGATAACAATTTTAAGTGGGATAAACAAGTGGCTAAAATTTGTAACCAGCTCAGATCCTTAGCTAGTAACTTTTACAAATTAAAATTTATTTTGCCTCATTGTACTCTTAAACTCATATATTTTTCTATGGTCGAATCCATCCTTAGATATGGTATTCGAACTTGGGGACATGCAAGCACTACTTACATTAAATATATTGAAAATTTACAAACTGCCATAATAAAAAAAATTGTCACAACAAATATTTACAAACAGAGACATAACTTAAAACTACTGTATGGCTCAGAGAGCCTACTTACAATAAAAGGTCTCCACTGGTTCACTACTATTATGGATAATATGGGGGAAAGCCCTTACAAACACCTCCTTGTACACAAACATACCACAAGATTTAGAGAAGGAAAGGGCCTAAAAACTCCTCGAATATTAAATAAATATGGAAGCCGTACTCTTGAATATCTAATACCAGTGATTTTCAATAAAATCAATAAAAACATAAAATTTGAAAAAAATGAGAGACTAAGTCCTAAAATGATAAAACTATGGTTAATGAACGAAAACTCCATGTATCTTTGAATATCTTAATATAGCTGCCTACATATCTTGTTATTAGGCAGATATATTGAAATATCTTATATATTATGATTGTAAGTTAAAATATCCAATATTACTATGTGATCTATTCTAATGTTTCCTTAAAACTATAAATGTATTTACAAATATTTTCTCAGATATTATATTAAGAATGTTTAAATTGTTAGAACCTGCAGACAAGCTGTCATATGACAGCTTTGTGGGTCTACTCAAATTTTTGTACTAAATGTATATTTAATCTAATAAAAAAAAAAAAAAAAAAAAAAAAATTATTCTTGTCCTGAACAGCGCGGAAGTAACATCCATACATTTTTCGAAATAACACGCCAAAAACGGTAGCTTGTGCTATACATTTTACCCACATATTATATGGACATAGCGAATGTGGGCGGTTCTCCAGTGTGCACGTCGCTGGTTACAGGGTTAAGTAAATTATGAAACATTTGTAAAAGTGTCTTAACTAAACACGGCAACAAAATATTGCTATGTGAATTGGGGCGAATCTTTTCGGGGCGAGCATTTGGCCTTAGCAAATATGTTATTACGTGGCAAGCAATTCGCGCTCCCATGCAAAAAGGTCTATTCATTCAAAGCAGATTTTGCTTTTAAGAACTAAATGGTGATATTATAATGCGAGATGCCCATATACTGTCAGATTGGTTTTTTAACGAATCACAGTCATTTTTCCTCTCTTCGCCCCCCATAGTTTGGTTTTACCCCTCATCTGTATGTTCTGGTCTATTGAATTCTGATGTCTATGTTTCAAACTTAACTTCGATTGAGAAATCCCCTGACATAAAGTTGTTTCTTGTAGAAACAAAGAGTTATTAAAAAAATGGTGGAAATCGACAACTTTACCGAAACTTTGTACAAAAGAGATGCAGCTGACTTGTTGCGTTTTCTTTGCATGCGGATATAAATAATTCATAAGCATGGAAAATAAATGCTTCTTCCGGATGCATAATATTTTAGATTGATTTATCCAAATAGTGAATGTAATATTTAATTGATGTGATTTTTATGCACCAAACAAGTATTACGATGAACATATTTATAATTTGGGAGGCGGGTATGGCGCCGCCCCGGGAACCATTTATTGGATAACCAACACCTCTGCCATGGGTCACCCCAAGTGGGTTCGCTACGTTTGGTGACTTAGCAGGGGTGTCCGGGTACATGGTGTTAGGTTTGTCTGGATCTTGGCGGCGGATGCGTGTGTCCACCAATTGCGTGGAAGGCCAGATATATACGCCCGTTACCCCTAAACACACTGACTCTCAAATTCCTATCCACACTTCATACCTTTTTCTTTCCCAGAACTTCTTATATCTTTCCTTTTGAAAAAGACCCTCCACACTGTGTGGAAACAATGAGAAAAAAAAACAGTAAAAAATAAGAAATAGCAAAATTCCGCCACACTTGCATTTTGACCATCGTCCGAACTTTAGCATTTTGCGCAGGTTTATATCGATTTATGTTTTCGGTTATAATAATAATTGGATAATTTGTAGAGAAGGAACTAAACGTCGCAAAATTTATAAAACTGGGAAGACTTCGGTGGCTGGGTCGTGTGGAGAGAATGACCGAGCATCAAGCACCAAAGTCCCTGCTGAACTCAAGACCAATAGGGCGAAGGAGCCTGGGAAGACCAAGACTAAGATGGAGCGACAACGTCCTCAAAGATATATCCATCTTGGTGCTTCTAAACTGGAGAGAGCTGGCACAAAACCGAGATGAGTGGAGGAAGACTATTTAGGAGGCCAAGACCCACCAGGGGTTGCAGAGCCAATAGTGATGATGAATTTGTAGAGTACCGACCCAATGCGACGTTGGGCTTAAGATTAATAACATCATAATACATTTTTATCACTACTCAAAGCTAAAAACCCAGCATATTTATTTGTGAAAATCCAATTAGAGATCATAGAAAAAGTTACACACATTAAATAAAAGTGAAACAATAACAATGTTTAAAAGCGTTTAATCAGCCAGCGGACGAAAATCCACATTTCGTCGAAAGTTGTTCTTCCGATCGTGCAGGGCGGTTACAACGAGAAAGATTAATTATTCTCCGTACCAGCTTTTTTAAATTATAACTCAATATCGAATTTATTTCAATCCAAATTAGTTTTAATTTATACCTTCATCCAAAAATCCTGAAAGGCGTGATGATAAAACTATTGAAATAGTGTACTTTTTGTAGTTATTTTTTGATTATAAGTATTTATCATTTTTCAATAATGTCTAAATTTAATAAGAATGTTAAAAAAATCTGAAATATATTAGTTCGTAAGTGCGCAAATAAATACACAAATGGACCAATTTTCGACAAGAAACACATGTACGTACATATTTTTTAATGATTTTATTGAAACTAAAATTAAAATTCTAAAACATACGTTTGCTAGATAATGTATTGATTTATTTTACTGCATGATTATATTATTTGAAATGGGTGTGGTATAATACAAAAACTTTTTTGAAAATTCAACAAATCTGCCAACGACCTATGGAATAACCTTATTATACTAAAAATTAAAAAAAATTCTCAAAATTTATTACATACGAATGCTAGATAAAAGAACAACCTTTCGAAATCCATTTATAATTTTTTGTGGAAAAGAGTCAATACGTCTAAAATCTTTTTTGAAAATGACGTATTCCCGGTTTTCTCTGGTAATGCCCTCTTAACAAAGAAGCATTAAATAGAAATAAAAGTCTACGCAGAAAATCGGTGATGTATCGGTGATAATCAAACGGATGTGAATAATACGATGATGTTATACGAGTGTCTGAAGGAAATGGTGGGTGTCTGCACGCGTCCAAATGCAATCATCGGAATTAAATGCACGCGCGAGGCTTTTTCATTGCCTTTGTCAAGTTCACAAAACCATTTCCTTTAGTTCCTTACGCAAAATGAATACGTGAATTAAATAACTCTACACCTAACGGCGGCTTTTATAAATAATCAAACTGAACTTCCGCTCAGGAAAAAATTGGCAAAAAACGTCTGGTCAACAAAGTCTGCGTCAATAAAGTGACAAAAGTGACCAACCCTCATGGACGGACGTTTGCCCCACCTTGGCTGGCCAATGCATGATCTCCGGGATTGTCTACCGAGTCACGTTTTCAAATTTACAGCACTTCACAGGATGGTTTTTCCTACTTCTGTGCATATTATGCCAAATCTGCTCTGTTACACTTCCTCCAAAACAAACTTCATATTCCAATTCAACCAACAACAATAATAAAAACCAGGTCCTTAACAAATATAACCCTGAACATACCAATAACACACACCACACACGGACAAAGACATTTTCAGTATTATGCAACCAAACTTTTTAATTATATGCCCATTACTCTGAAACAACTCCTAACTGCAAATTCATCTACAAACATTCACAAAAAACATATCACAGCCTGGATCAAAAATCAAGATTTTCACTTTTATGCAAAATACGTTAATCCCTAACCAAACATAACCAAACTATAAAATAAATAAACATGTCTTTCAAGAATTTACCAACTATTCATATGTACATATATATATTTATTTATTTTATAGTTAAGTTATGTTTGGTTAGGGATTAATTATTATTAATTATTATACATTATATGTATTTATTTCTATTCTTCTAAATAATCAATGTACAATTACCATTAAAATGTAAAAAAAAAGAAAAAAAAACTAACTCTCTACTACAACACATAAACCTATACTTGTCACACTTAATCATAAACACGTAAACACCTCAGCACAGGTTTTCCTAGTGAGGTGTTCACGAAACACACAATATTACCAACCAACAGTTTCACCTTCTTAAACCTACCTTACACCAAACATAATGACATGTAATGTTAATATGTAAAAACAATTATATATATATTATGTAAAAATGTTTATAATAAGGTTAAAACTGTAATATATAGATGTAAATAAAATAAAAAATCATAGAGCCTAAAGCATAAATGTTGGAGAAGCCTATTTTTTCGGTATCCACATTAGATTTTTATTTTTTGCCCCACCCTAAACCAATAATGAAAAACGTATTTATCATAGAGTAAGCTGCCATTATATTTCGATTTTTTATCATTTATAGCAGAGATTTTATTTTCATTTATCTCAGAATATATCATACAAGAAATTGGTCACTACTATTTAGGACTGTAGATCAATTCAAGTTAAAGATGCATCGAACATTACACAGTAACATAACACAATTATAAAAGAGAAAAAAAAGATGTGTAGTCCATTAACAAACAAGGCAACGGGAAATAATACCATATTGATACTGTTGATAGAAAAAAACACATGAAACATTTTAAAAGACCTGAAAAAAATAAGCATTTCGACCTGAATAGAAATTGTGAGCCAAGAGATGATGTTTGTGAGATTTTATCAATATAATTGTGCGTACGTCTGTATACCGGTTTTAAGTAAGGTAGGTTGCTAAGCAAGAACACACAACCTATGTATGAACGTAGAACGTTGTGTAAAATCGAATTACAAGTACTAGAGTACCAAAGTGAATATAAAAAGATGTGACGTAATCCGTTGTGTCGGTGAATTTTTGTCTTTGTTTGCTGATCGATGGTTATATTATTAAATTAAGGGGGTATTTCACCATCCTCATAAATTCTCCGTACTACATTTTCGATTAATTTAACACGATTTATTTATTTAAAAGGTCTAAATTTACTATTCGGTACTTGAACACGAGAACAGCGGCTATATACTCGTATTTAGGATAAGTTTTTTTATTATTTTATTTTATTTTTTATTCTATTAACTTAAAAGAAATATAATATTTCGCTTTCTTAACTTAAGTACAGAGTATAGTAAATATATAAAGTAGTGTATAGTATAGTAGTTGGTTAGGCATTACAATATGTTTATTTTGTTTGTTCGAAAATTTAAATAAATATTTTTTATCACAAGAATGGTAGTTAGGTACTCTTTGGATTTAACAGAGACACCTGATCGTTTGAAAATAGAATTCAATCAAGTGAATAACTGACACCGTCTGTTTTATGGAAAATTTTCTTGTCATTGTGAAAAACTAACTAGTTGTGTATCGTTGACAACTAACTCTTGTGCAAGTTTCAAGTCACGAAAGAATTACTAATCTGGAATTTAAGTCTCTGCAACCGGGCCCGAAAAGAAGAAGATGGAGAGATACGAAATTACGAATGTTAGAGGAGAGCGCTAACATTTACAGCGACAAAATCGATGCGAAAATTTCGAAAATGTTTAATAAAACACGACTCGTTTAAAACAGAGCAAACATCTCGCGGGCATTATCTTAAACAGCATTTAAAGAAACACTGTGAATTTTTTCATACATATATATATAACTTGTGAAATAACTGAAACAAACGTGTTAATTATAATTTTTGGAGCACACTTTGCGATTTTTTTCTATCGAGGGAATTTTATATAATTTGCATTTCGGCGCGGGCAAAGTCTAGATATTACCTTCCAGAATAACATATATTTTTTTAAGAGCTTTAAAACTTACCGTGTTTAAGGGAAATATGTAATAAATCGGTACAAATCCGGGTTGCGGGCCCTTAAGAGGAATATAAACGCTAGAAATATGTCGAATCTCATGCCTGCAAAATTTTAAAATCGAGCGTCTTTTTGCACGAGGCTAGTAAGGGAAAAAGTGGTTTTTATTTATTTTGTGCATAATTTTATAAGAACGAAAAAAAGTTAGAACATAGATAAAGTCAAAAATAGTCTTAGCCGTAAAGGGGTATTTTTTTTAAATTGTTACTTACATTACTTCATAGTTAAGTCATGAGAAAACATTTTTTTTAGTGGTTTACGCTTATATTTTTTGTTAAGTAAATAATAATTTTATTGTAATTCCAATACATAGATAAAGTAGTTAAAGCTTCAATTTATCCGTAGCATATTTTTTGATGTTCATACTGTAAGCCGATTCGTCGTAAAGATTAATCAAAATAGTATCTAAATAGGATTTCACGTATATATTCATCTTAAGTGGACAGATTTACGGAGGCCTCCCCAGCTACAAAAGACTGCAATTACAAGGTTGGTGAATCCGTTATTTTCCCTGGAGTTTTCAATTGCCATTCTTTGTGATATATTTGTCCGCGCAAGTAGATTTTCATAATCAAATCTGTGAGAATTAAGCTCAGAGGGTCTGGGGTTATTTACACACCTCAGGCTCGCACATTATAATGCAGTAGTAACATTTTTAATTTTGTTTTAACAATTTAAGTTGAAATAGTTTTTTTTAAAGGTATTTATATTCTTATCCATTTTTAGGTTATCTGGAAGAAGATTATATATGTTTACGTCCTATGGCCAATGCTTCTCTTGCCACTTACAGTATTTGTGCACAATTCATTATGTTGTCTAGTATAACGTTCGTGTACTTGTGACGTTTTTATAAATGTTGTGTTTGTGTTTTGTTTTTGCTCTTATTTTCAATCATTTTCATTTTTAAGTTAACCGAGTTTATACCTGTTGCGAGTGTTTATTTGTTTATTTATTAATATTCGTTATAGTATATTGTTATCATCAAGAGGATAATACCACGCGTCTATATATCACATATGACGTCATTGCCTGTCGCGGTTATTTTGTTCCGGTGACTAGCTGTCACTGGATCCCAGTGAATCGGAGGAACCGGCTATTTTTGGAACCAGTTCCTATCGGATTTATAAAATGGTCACCAACACTCAAAATGATCGAAGCCGAACCAAAAGCCGCCTTTTTTAACTGCTAGTTAAATACATTTAATTTTACATATAAAAAAGTGAAATTTTGACTTACATAGGAATTGCATTAAAACGGTGATAGTATGTACCAGCGGTACTTGGAAGCTGTGTGGCTGCAGACTTTCTTCGTTCTAGAAGAGAAAAATAAAATAAATTAATTACTAGGTATAATAATATTTTGATTTTTTTTTCTTAGAGCTTTTGCAGACATAATATATGGCGAACATTTAAATTCATTACACAGAAAAATATATAAGTACCTATATACATGTATGTCTCTACACAGGTATATCTTAGTAGACTGGGAGGCGAGATAGGTAAACCCTACGTCATCGAGTACACGGATGAAACTATTTTGTAGTGATAATGGATATTTAGAAAACCTTAAAAAAGCTGGTCTGCCGGTGCGGCGCCGCGCAGTCAAATGGAAATAGTCAAAATAGTAAATATAAACCTTTGTTGGATAACCAACACCTCTGCCATAGGTCACCCCAAGTGGTTCGCTATGTTTGGTGATTTAGCAGGGGTGCCCGGGTTCATGGGGTGAGGTTTGTCTAGGTCTTGGAGGCCGATGACCAGGACACACTGAACCCCAGACTCCTACCCACCCCTTAAACCCTTTTCCTTCCCAGAACTCTCCTCTCCTTCCTTTCCTCAAAAAATCATCCACACAGCATCCTCAAAGGTGATATAGGCCCTGATGGAAATTATTTTCCTCAGGGCCTCCTGTGTGGAGCTCACGTAAAAAAAAAAAGTCAGCGATTTTTTTCGAAAAAATTACGTCATCGAGTACACGAACGGGAATGGTCTCATATGATAAAGGTCGATTAGAAAATGAGAAAAAAGCAGGTCTGCCAACCGGCAGCCTGGCACGTTCGCCGGCTGCCGGCGTCAAAGTGGGGTAAAAAATAGTAAATTTTTCGTTCGTGTACCGAATTTCATCGAGTACACGAATGAAACCAACGAATAACTATAGTCCAGATCATTCCATTTAAGAATTTCTTGGTCTGCCGACCAGCAGCCTGGCAGCTTTTTGTGTACGATTTTTTAAAGTTTTTTTTTTATTTTTTTAATTTTTCTATTTCCATGACTGCGCTGCTCCTGCCAAGAGGCGCACCGGCAGACCAGCTTTTTTAAGGTTTTCTAAATGTCCATTATCACTACAAAGTAGTTTCATCCGTGTACTCGATGACGTAGGGTTTACCTATCTCGCCTCCCAGTCTATAGTGAGACAGGCATCGAAAAAACACCTGAAACCAAACTTTATATAGATAAATAATAAGTAAATAAAAATCAGTACAACATATCAGTTGCATTCACAACTAATTATTTTTGCCTCGAGGTCTTGAAAATAATTAGTAATTTAAAATTTGTATAGCGCAGTTTTTGTGGAAAATCACCACAATGGCACTAGTTGATAATGTTGTGTTTAACTAAGTTTTAAATTACTTTTAAAATGGTGCAGTTTATTTAGAATATTATCTTTGTAAATTTATAATATTTCGTAGTAGATACTTTTAGTTTTATGACTTTATGATGAACTAGCTGACCCGACCACACGTTGCTGTTGGCTAACGAAACATAACGCCATTTAATCTTCCTCATGAATCACTCTATCTATTGGTGAAAACCGCATGAAAATCCGTTGCGTAGTTTAAAAGATCTAAGTGTACAGACAGTGGGAGCGACTTTGCTTTACACTATGTAAAGATTTGAAATGTTTATTTAAATTAGCTGGTACCCGGCATGCGTTGCTACGCCATTTAATAAAGAAATTGTTTCTCTCTGCGTGTCCTTTCCCATTCTCCCACTCCGCCTCCTCCACCTTCCCTCTCCCCACTCCACTCCCCCCTTCCCCGTCCCGCAAACCCCCTCCCGAGTTTCCCTCCCCCCTCCAGGTTCCCCTCCCTGGTCCTCCTACCCCCCTCCCGCGAACCCCCTAACCGAGTTCACTTCCCCCTCCCGCATTCCATACATTCCCTCCCGGTACATTCAGTTTTCAAACAGCTCGCATGCAACCTATTGCAAAGTTCATAATACCAGAGCTCACCAGAAGTTTTACACAAACCTTGTCCTGACAATAACGAACACACAAAAAAAAGAATTATCCAATTTGGTGCAGTCGTTCGGAAGTTTTGCGCGTACATACATTTCGGCGATTCATTTTTATTTATATAGATAGATTATTTTTGTAATATATATGTAAAGTGATTGTGCGTATGTGTTTTGTACGATTATCCAGGTAAATTGCTCCGTAGAAGTGCTTCTCAAACTTTTTACTTTACTGTTTGAGTGACTAACCTACATTTTTTATGGTCGTGAAAAAAATTTGTTAAAAACAGTTTTTTTTTAATCAGTTCTGTCAGGTTCGCTTCATTAAGCCGTGGTGTATATTTTACTACGAAGAATGCAATATAACAAAAACATTATACTTCGGATTTACTCCCGGCTACCTTTTCACCAATATGAATCATCGATGACGTAGTATTGGAAGGAAGGGTCTCTACCTGAAATTGCCATTAAGAAAAATACCTATGCTAATTCTCACCGGCGGAATTTATTATCTTCAAAATTATATTGGCGAAAACAAATGTGGATGCCCTCAACTTAAATTCTATTCTGACTAGTCAGCCCTTCGTTTCATTGCGAATATCTTCGCATCAGAAGCAACAGAAAACTCCAACAGTGAGCTGTTGTGGCATCGTTAAATTTGCACAGCTTTGCCTTTTTTTCACATTAGCTCCATACAGGAGGCTTTAAGGAAAACAAAATTACCTCAGGGCCTATGTCATATTTGGGGATGCCGTGTGGAGTCTTCTTATGGAAAGGAAGGAGAGGAGAAGTTCTGGAAAGGAATACGTGTGAGGAGTAGGTAGGAATCTGGGATTCAACTAATGGAATGGTCCAGAAATAACTGACGCATGAATCCATCCTACTGCGGAGCAAGGCAAAGGGTCGAGAGAGAGCGGCTGGAGAGGTCAAAAGGTCTCCGTCAACCAGTCTCTCCGGAACCATTCCGCCACGCAGTATGTGGGCAAACGCATCCGTCTCTAAGATCTGTACAAATCTCACCCCATGAACACAGGTACCCCTGTTAAGTCACCAAACGTAGCAAACCACTTGGGGTGACCTATGGCAGAAGTGTTGGTTATTCAATAAATGGACTTTCAATGCAAATATTTTCAGTTGACACCTTCATTTTGTTCGAACATCCAAATATCAATTTAAGCATACATTAATTACGTGAGCAGTTTTTCTTTCAATCTAGCCCCCCCCCCCCCCCCTCAGTGAGATAAATTTGAGCCACTATTAATATTCTTTTCAAGTAACGGGAGATTTTGATGGACCCCCCCTTTGAGCTCACGTAATTAATGGTATGCCCCCAAAGACATAATTAAAAAAGACGTCATATTGTTATCTACTGTTATCTAAGAAATTATGACACTGAAAATTCTGCAATATTTGGAATAAACCCAGTGTTTCAAAAGAAACACGTGTAAAAATGTCAGTTGAAACCAGGTGGTAATTAATGCATAAAAAGGAAGTCCATTATAAAAAATGTCAATAATAAAGATTGGTGTCAGAAGACGAATTATCGATAATTGACGACCAAAAGAAAACGAACCGGTATTATTCATTAAAGCGAAATATTCAACGAATGTGAGTCAGAAGCCTCGATGATATTATATAAAGTATAATATACAAATGTATATCTAACGATAAATGCACACATCGTAAATCGTAATTGTATGTGGATATTTTTTGAAGATCTCACCACAAGACGTTTAGATGCGCCACGAACAACTGCTGACAGTATTGATTGTCTCTTCATAATATCCGTCGAGGTTCTGAAAAACGGATGGGTTTTTTATAACCCTTCATAGCACACTACACCGTTGGATCTTTGCGGCTCAGTGATTTCTTACTGCTGTCAATAGTTTTTATTTTAGACATCCAGTACCGGATTAACAATTTGTCAAAAACTGCAATTTTTTTTAAGGGATGAAGGAGATGTTCCCATCTGGAACATAGTATGTAGCATAATTTCAAATATTGCGTGAACTTTAGTAATCACAAATGCTTGCTTGGATATTATTGTCGATAACCGACACCTCTGCCATAGGTCACCCCGAGTGGTTCGCTACGTTTGGTGACTTAGCTGGGGTGCCCGGGTTCATGGGTTGAGGTTTGTCAAGGACTTGGCGGCTGATGTGTCTGCCCACTTGCTGCGTAGCGGGCCGGAACGAGAGAGACTGGTCGAGGAGGTCTTTTGACTTCTCCAGCCAGAATCCTTGTACCGCAGTTGAAGGGATGGATTCATACGTCCGTCACTCCTACTGACCCCCAGATTCCTACCCACCCCTCATACCTATTTCCTTCCAACAACTTCCTCTACTTCCTTTCCTTAAAAAAAATCATGTTTGCAAAAATAAACATCGAGAGAATGAGACGAAAGCAGAGTATCAGGAGTAGGAGAGTTGTAGTGTTCATTTATTATAATATTGTTACCAGGTTTAAAATCATTTTACATTTTATTCTACGAAGCACCGCACAAAGAGGAGGCTGATAGGCAGAGGATACCGATTAGTCTACCTTATTCTCTCGCAAGCTAAATCCTATAGATGTATGCGTTTGTCTCTTTTTAGTGTCGCTTGTTTCCGTTTCATCGAGTTTCAAATCACAACGGTGCTAACGAAGTTTTCACTTCAAAAAATCTTCCACACAGCCAGCTAAGATGACATACGAGTAGGTCCTGAGGGAAATTATTTTTCTCGGGGCCTCCTGTAAGGAGCTAATGTAAAAAAACCTAATTGAACAAACTTTAAAATATCAATTTACCTAAAATCATGATTTTAAAAAAACATGTGTGTAGTTCATACGCGGTAGAAGTGAAACTCGGTGAAACTACTAACCGTGTCCCTCTTTTCTGTATACATATTTACCAAATGCAGAAGGATCCTCGTTTAAAAATAAAATTTAAATAATGATCAATTACCTTGCATAACAGAGTGTGAAATATCGTTGAATTGTCAGGATTCGCAACACTCGAGGAATGCAAGCAAAAAATATATAAAAAACATTCCGGTAATTTTAATCAAATTCAGTTCCCCGCATACCTTCAAAACATGATGAAAGTGATCAAAATATAATATCTGGCAGGTCACTTCACGGAGTTCACTGAACGCCTGTTTTTATAATTATGTTAGGTTATTTTAAACCTGTCAGATTTAAAATATTCAAATACTAATTCCAAATGCACACACTTCTCAGCAAATGAAAGAGCAAATTTAGTTCTTATCTTTGTAGTATGTAGGTACTACTGTGTTAAAAATTGTAGCAACTAGCGTCGTTTCCGTTTTATATCGTAACCAATAGGAGCCTTGAGCGCAGCGTGATGCTTCGCAAGTTTCACTTAAAAAAAATACTACGAATTGGGGAGCGAAATTTTAAGCATGAGAATTATGAGCTTTAGACAACTATAATTTTATTTTTTACATTAATTCCTCACAGAAGCCCTGAAGAAAATTATTCCCTCAGGGCCTACGTCATCTTTGGAGATGCTGTGCGGAGGGTATTTTCAAGAAAGAAAAAAGAGAAAGTTCTGGAAAGGAAAAAGGTAGGAATTTAGGGGTCTGTGTGTTCAGGAGGGACGGACGTATGTCGCCCAATGAACCCGGGCGCGTATTTCCAAAACCTATATTGGTTCAGTCGCTTTACATTTTCAATATCAAAATTTAAATATTTAGAAATAAAATTATTAATTTCTAATATACATTTGAAGAGATTTTTAGATTTTAGAATAATTTTTGTTTTTGCAAAGTGATAAAAAATTATCAATGTAGAGGTGTATTTAAAATATATGGGAATATTAAAATTTATTTAAATATTTAGAAATAAAATTTATAATTTCTAATATACACATCAGAAAGATTATTTCATCTAGATTTTAGAACAATTTTTGTTTTTGCAATGTGATAAAAAATAACCAATATAGAGGTATATTTAAATTGTCGCTACCGCGACTGAATCGGTATAGGTTTTGGAAATACGCAACCCGGGCACCCTTGCTCACCCAACGTAGTGAATCACTTGGGGTGACTTATGGCAGGGATATTAATTATCCACTAAATTGTTCCCGGGGCGGCGGTACCCATAACTGCCTCCCAAATTGAGTACGACTAAATTACATGTCTTTGAATAAGATGCCATTAAGCTGTTGCTTCCTTTTTTATCATTCTTACCATGAATCCCGGCACCGGCAACCTATACAATTCGTTTCAGAAGAAGGCAACTAATAAATGGTATGTTAGATATGCTATTGCTGTTAGGCAAATTGGTGGCAATTTCAAAATGGGCGGAATGAAAATAGGCTCCATATGTTCATAATTATTACCTAAACATAGTTTGCTGATATTTCTAGTAGATCGGCAAATCGTTCATTTACACGGTGGCACTAAAATGCAGGTGGTATTTTATTTGGGCTCCTGCTTAATGACAGCCTTTTGACTAGGTCTAATCCACAGCTTCGCTTTTGTACTCGTACTTACGTAGTGGGAATGGGTCACTGGTTTCAAGGAAATATTAAAATATGCAGCAAATTTAAGGTTCCTGCATTATTTAGCATGAATCAGAAAGAAGCAACTTATAATTCTTTAACACAAAAAAATTTAAATCCCTAATTACGAGTATGTTTTCTTAAATTATATCTAAAATAGCTTTACTTGGGTAAGGCGTGTTGTAAATTTCACACACCTAATTTTTTTTTTATTAATTCCACGCAAGAGGCCCTGAGAAAAAAAAATCAGGGATATCATATTTGGGATGCTGTGTGGAGGGTCTTATAAAATTG
This sequence comes from Limnephilus marmoratus, assembly GCA_917880885.1. Classification (NCBI taxonomy): domain Eukaryota; kingdom Metazoa; phylum Arthropoda; class Insecta; order Trichoptera; family Limnephilidae; genus Limnephilus; species Limnephilus marmoratus. The sequence continues at coordinate 39,040,331 of OU862923.1, read as the reverse complement.
GAGGTCTTAGGAAAATTAAGGATTGAAAGTTCTGGAAAGGAAAAATGTATGAAGGGTGGTATTTATGAATCCACCCCCCCCCCCCCCACTGGCGATGGGTTGAGAGAGTCCGGCTGGAGAGGTCTAAGTTAGGTCTCCCTCAACCAGTCAGGTACTTCCCCACTACTTCCTCTTCCCAATCTCCTTCCCCTCCCCACTACCTTCAGCCCCACAACATACACTGACCTCAGATGGGAGCAGCTGAGACTCTTGTGAGGTATTCACATAAAAAATTCTCTCCTGATCCGGCCCGGCACGCAGTAGGTGGGCAAACGCATTCGTCGCAAAGACCTAGACACCCGTGCACCCCTGCTAGGAAAAAGATAGGAATCTAAGGGTCTGGGTATTCAGGAGTGACGGACTTATGTCATCCGATGAACCCGACACCCCTGCTAAGTCACCAAACGTAGCGAACTACTTGGGGTGACCTATGACAGGGGTGCCGGTTATCCAATAAATGGTTCCCGGGGCGATGGCGCCCATAACCACCACCCAAATTGTTGTTAAATAAAAGTAACTATTATCTGAATTCTAATTTGCCATTATTTTCTTCCTATTCTATTATTTTCTTTAGTCGAAGGCCCCTTGCTATTTTATTACTAGGCCATCCAGTAGGTACTTACTATAATGTTGATTCGTAGTTAGGTACCTTACATTATGCCTGTTAGGCATTTGAATAGGTACTCTGCACTAAGGCACGATACGATAAATATTTCTTGCATAATATATTCAAGTTGCACAAGACATCATCTGTTTTCTCGATGGGGCCATTGTTGAACTGTGCTGGATACGCCTTGCGACTAACCCAAGACCGGTCCGCTTTCTATGGTTTTGATTATAATTCGTCCATCTATATTAGGTATATATTATTCCACCATCTACATTGTGGATTATCTATGCATATGGCGATCTGCTCATTGTGTATGTAGACAGGGAAGTCAGTTGTCAAGGACAAGGCGGGTTCCTACTTTAAGTAAAATACATGCACTTCCTAACGGTGAACATGGGAGATAATTTATTCATCAAGCACGTACCTGGCCATTAGCTTTCAGTAAGTGTGGGAAGGTTAATGTATTTTACGATAAAATCAACAGTAAACTGGTTTGTGTGCCCTATTTTTGGGAATATTCATATTTTGCACAAGTATAATGAAATCCACAGCCTATTTCAAAGATTCGCTGAACAATGGCGTAACGTGCGTGAATGTTAATGAGACGAAACGTCATAGGTTTACGAAATGATATAGGTAGGGCGTATATAAAATAGTACGTACAAAGTAAATTTCCAGAAATCTTTGAGAATCACCTCGTTTTCGAAGACTTACTTCTTCGAGAAGTAATCGAAGATTTTCCTCAAATCGTGGGATTACTACGCATTTTTCCTTGTAGAAAGGAGTTGTGTATGATACGCAAGCGTTTCCCCAGGGCACGATCAAGAGAATAAAACACTTATTTAAGGTCTGTCAAGAATCGGTATAACAAAAGAGAATAATTATTAGAAAGGAACAAGCTGTAGGTATTTGAGGTAAAGTTAAGTTAATGACTTTGCATAATCTCGAGTAGGAATTAAATAATGTTATATTTTAAAGAAAATATATTTGTTCCAGATATTAAATGACACAATAAAAATATACTTACATATATTTTATGATTTGAACAATCAGTCTGAATTACTGCTACTTTTACACGATAGACTTTTAGTGCACAGGCATCAGATAGGTATGCTGTCCTCGTTCTACCGGTATTACAATGGAAGATGATCCGAGGAACTAACGTCATTGATCCCTTCGGCACCAATGCATAGTCGGGAAATACGCCAAACGCGTGCCCAACATATGTATACGGTTGACATTTGTCACATGAGAATGGGTCGCTTCTACGACTCGTTTTTGAATTCAAAAGCTCGTCTGTGAAAAGATTTGCCGGCCTCTGTGTTACCTTCCTCCTACAGCACGGGTCTCTTCACTCCGTGTTCACTCCTTCCTTTCCTCGAAAAGATCCTTCACAAAGCATTTTCAAAGACGACCTATGTCATCCATGCCCTGTGGGAAATAATTTTCCCCAGAGCCTGTGGATTTAATGTAAAAAAATAATAACCCCACACTCTTAAAAATTCTCGGTACAAGTCCTGTCACTGATAATGCCGTTTGAACCACTCGTTGCGTTTCCTAAATGCTTTGTTAAGAGGGAAAGGTCAAAAGTCCCAACGAAGCTATGTGCAAATCTGTTCCGCATTCACATCTTCATTATACAGAGTAAACAGTGCCAAAAATTGGCAGTCCATTAGCTTAATAGCCATAACTTAAGTGTTCAAATGACAGATGCTGCATGTTAACATGTCTGCCATCTAGTTAGGTACCCACTTATTACTCGTACTCTAATAATATCTTTGCACGCGCACGTTACGCAAGACTTGTCTCACGCTAATTAGCAAAGAGGACAGGTCGATAGCACGCTAATTGAAAGAAAAATTCGTTAATGTTTTACTTAATAATAGCTTATATTTTTTGTAGATGCAGGATCTTGTGTTAGGGATAAAATAAACACGTGTATAGATAAAATATTCTCGATATGCTTAAGAGGGCATTACCAGAGAAAACCAGAAATAATGTCATTTTCAAATCAGATTTTAGACGTATTGACTCTTTTCCACAAAAAAATTATAAATGGATTTCGAAAGATTGTTCTTTTATCTAGCATTCGCATGTAATAAATTTTGAGAGTTTAATTTAAAATTTTTTGTATAATAAGGTTATTCCATAGGTCGTTGGCAGGTTTGTTAAATTTTCAAAAAAGATTTTGTATTATACCACACCCATTTCAAATAATATAATCATGCAGTAAAATAAATCAATACATTATCTAGCAAACGCATGTTTTAGAATTTTAATTTTAGTTTCAATAAAATCATTAAAAAATATGTACGTACATGTGTTTCTTGACGAAAATTGGTCCATTTGTGTATTTATTTGCGCACTTACAAACTAATATATTTCAGATTTTCTTAACACTCTTAGTAAATTTAGACATTATTGAAAAATGATGAATACTTATAATCAAAAAATAATTACAAAAAGTATATTATTTTAATAGTTTTATCATCTCGCCTTTCTGCATTTTTGGATGAAGGTATAAATAAAAGCTAATTTGGATTGAAATAAATTCGATATTCGATACGGAGAATAACTAATCTTTCTCATTGTAACCGCCCTGCACGATCGTAAGAACAACTTTCGACGAAATGTGGATTTTCTTCCGCTGGCTGGTTAAACGCTCTTAATCACGAGCATGAATAATAACATTTTACAAAAAAGAGTAAAATTGTGTTAGTTGTTTTTTCTTAAATTTAAAGTTACATAACCTATGTTCAATTGCAGCGCAATGGGACAAACTGAGGGTGCGCTACAACAACGCATACAGGCAACTTATGCAACTGCCGAGGTGCTGCAGCGCCTCCACGATGTTCACCGAAGGGAGAGTGCACTCATTTCCAACCTTACTTCGCCACCGGCTAGCTAGCTTCTGGAGCAGGGCACGAAAAACAACCAACATCATTGTCGTGGCTGCATCCGAATGGCTCAGTTCCCCACTAAATGAGCGATGGATGCAGATGATAAGGCGACCTCCCTGATTTATTTTTAATTTTATGGTTAATTTTTTGTCATTTATGTTCGAATTTTATTTTCATTTATTGTTTTCATTAGGTACCTACCTAATACGTTATCATATTTTATTTCTTTTCGATTTTTATTTACTCTGTAAAATATTATTGTACTACAGTTTATGTAATATGGCAGACTGGGATTGCACCACCCTCCCTGCCCTGCTGGAATAAAAACTAAAATAAATAAATAAAGTGTTTGGCAGCGTACAATCTTTGCCAAAAGAATTTTTTTCTTCTAAATACATATGTCACACAAGGGTACACAAGTCCAACTATTAAACTTGTTATAAAGGTTCTAGCGTAGGTATAGACAGCATATATCGTTAATTTATTCTTGAGTGTTATAAACGTCAACCAACGTGTTGCGTCGCGACAGTTTCTACAATCAATCATGGGTTTTCACGATGCCCGGGCGTTGATGTCTAATACAAAACGAAAACCTGAAACTTTCTGACGTGGATTTAGAGCTTGAGCACACAGAGAGCGGTCAGAGTTCTGCGTTCTAGTGACCGTTGACCGCTCAAGAGTTCCAACGCACACAAGCGGCGTTCAAATTCTCGCGTTCTAGTTTCGTTTGGGTCTTTGCACATGCAACATGTCACTAGAAAGTTCATCATCCGATGAAAAATTATTGTTCCAGTGGAGCTTAGCAGCTTCTAAAAAGAAAAGGAGGTATTTGGTGCACCCAATCAACACAGCGCGAAAAGAACAAGGCAAATTTAGTAGTACTTTTCAGGATTTACTTAAAGATGAACAACGATTCTATATTTATTTTCGGATGTCGATTAATAGTTGTTCATCGAATTTATTTGTTAATCGAATTATGTAACGAATACGATATGTTTTCGTAATATTCTGTAAGGTTTCCAGTCAACTGCCGGGTTTGCAACCTCAGAAATCGTGGCGTTCTGGCGTTCTCTGTCTCGGCGGGAAAAGAACTCTTAGAACGCGACGTTCCGTTTTGACCGCCGCGGTCTGACTGCCCGCTGTGTGCGTTGTTGTTATAATATCAGTACATTCTAATGAACGCCGAACGCGGAACTCGGAACTCGGAACTCCTGACCGCTCTCTGTGTGCTCCCGCTCTTAGTAATGCCACGCCAATCTGTTGTAACTCAATTTGGGAGGCGGATACGCGTACCACGTAACACCCCCCCGACAACCATTTATTGGATAACAAATACGCCTATCATAGGCTACCCCAAGGTCCCCAAGTGTTTTCGATACGATGTTGATTAGCAGGAGTGCCCGGGTTCACAGGATAAGGTTTGTTCGGTTCTTAGTGATGGATGCCATTGGCGGTCCGTGAGTTTTCAGTGAACTAGAGTGCTAAGATTGAAAAATATGACGTTATTGATGTTGTTACAGCTGAAAATGTTTTTTTTTCAATTTCAACGTTTGCATGAAGATTTTCAGTATTCTACTGAAATGAACATCCGCATTTCAGTATATCTTCATACAAAGAGTTGAAATTTTAAAAAATAAAATAAAATTCGTCATCTTAGGGGTTTTTTAAGGAAAGAAAGAAGTGGAGTTCTGGGAAGGAAATAGATATGAGGGATGGGTAGGAATCTGAGGGTCAGTGTGTCCAGGAGTGACGGACATATAAATCCATCCCATCAATCGAGGGATTCTGGCCGGAGAGGTCAAAAGACCGTTGAAGAAGTTGGAAATTTTTTATTCATTATTTTTTATATGGAGAGACAATAATAATAGTTTATTCCAGAATAACGTTTCAATAACGTTTATCTAATAAAACATGTATGTGTTTTTTTCGTTATCAGTAATTTTAGTTAGAAAAAACGTAAGGTGAGTCATTATTAAATATTTTTTATGTTTGCAAGCAATTTTTTTTTAATTTAAAAATTATATTTTATTTCGATTTATAAAATTTTGAAGCGTATCTTATAACGTTTCAAAAGCAGTATTTAGTTTTTGGATGTGTTCAGAAATATTCCATTTATTTCGATTTTATTGCAAAGCGGAAATATTTTGATCCCCTGACAAAATATGGTCGGGGTAGAACTGGTTTAATCTAGAAAAAAAATACTGTGTCTGTGATAAGGAAATTATTCTTATGGTGCCCACTCCCATTGGAGGAAAGTTAGGGTCGGTCAATTTATGCCCTGCCCAGAACAACTGAACGGAACTGCAAGTGTACCAGTCATCGAGTCATCTAGGTTGAAGGTTGCTTGATGATAAATAATATAACTGCACAATACCCAGCGAGGTGTGACTGTGGCATCCTTAATAAGGAGTGCGAAGGGGAAGGAGATGGGATAGAAGGTTGTAAAGTAGGTACCTGACTACCGACTACCTGGCTATTGAGAACTGGTCACCAAATTCGGAGAATGAAATTTCAAGCATTTGAATTCTGAATGGAAAAGATCTAACCGTTCGAGAGTTTTTGCTGCTTAAGAAAGCACATTACTTGATTTATAGTAAAAATTCCAAAAGTAAACAGTCTTTCATCTTCACATGATGTAAAAGGAAAACAATAGTGAGAAAATAATAATAAAAAAAAAACATATTTATCGCTTCACACTTGATAATAAGGTAAATCATTGTACTTAATGATGTATTTACATAGAAATTGGTACATAACACCTTTAATGAAATTCCATAAGCAAGGAATTTCCATTAAAACAGGTCAAAGTATCTACAAACATCAATTTCTGAATTCAAATGTATTAATGATTGTATCAAATGATTTATTATCATATTTCCCTTAAACACAGTAAGTTTTAAAGCTCTTAAAAAATATATGTTATTCTTAAAGATAATATCTAGACTTTGCCCGCGCCGAAACGCAAATTATATAAAATTCCCTCGATAGAAAAAAATCGCAAAGTATGCTCCAAAAATTATTATAAACACGTTTGTTTCAGTTATTTTACAAGTTATATGTATGAAAAAATTCACAGTGTTTCTAATGCTATTTAAGATAATGCCCGCGAGATTTTTGCTCTATTTTAAACGAGTCCTGTTTTATTAAACATTTTCGCATCGATTTTGTCGCTGTAAATGTTAGCGCTCTCCTCTAACATTCGTAATTTCGTATCTCTCCATCTTCTTCTTTTCGATCCCGGTTGCAGAGCCTTAAGTTTTACGGTTAAATAATTGAATTTTTATTTTCAGAAAATAAAATCTAAGCCCTGCGGCTCGGCTCTGAAGTCACAGAATCCGCTCGGAATCGAGGACCAAATTAAGAACCAAGGCCGAATAGAGTGCAGCCCTAGGCGCCCGACCGACAAATTATGAAGTCAGTGCTGTCGCCAAGTTAACTTCACTATTTAAAATATGCATAATATATCTATTTAATATGCTTCCGGTAAAACAACACACAAATCAGCAATAAAAACGAGTATCAACAACTATCGCCACCATTTGCAAACCGTTGATGCTCGATGGTCCTCCCAGACCTGTACTCTTGCCGGACGTGTTGAGAACCAACATCAACTGACACAAAATTCTATGTCTCCACTCAACACAATTTTTACGAGTAAAAAATAAACTGTATTTTGATATGATAAATGAAATACTTGCAATTAGCCGGACGTAATGCCGAATGCGCTACCTTTCAAACCACTTTCCATAATATTGATCATTAACATTGTTTAATTTATTTTCGACACAAATGAACTGGAATTGAGGTATCCCATAAAATGTGAGTAAACTTGGCCGAGTAGAGAAGTAAGCCTACACATATTATTATTACCAACTTCTTGCAGTACCTAGTTTCTGGTAACATGAGATTTAAGTTACCGTACGGAGAGCACTGACTAGAGGTCACTAACATCTCTGTACTTGCGGCCAGTTACTGAGGAACTTAGAGACGTTTCTTTAAAGTACCACGTATCTCTGGAAATATTTTAACTGGTTGCGGACATGGTGTAAAATCATTACATTCTTGAAGTTTACTCACGTAAGAACGTGTTTTCTAATAGTTTTATAAACGCTTAAAAACGCTAATACACAAAATATAAAAATAGGTTGTTCAGTGTTAAATCAGAAAAGGACAATGTGTCAATTTTCTTGGTTCTAGAAAAGCCTAAAATCAATTAATACCTACAGAAAAAATAGTGTGTGTTAAGTGGATTAAATTTGAAAATATAAATGTTCAATTTAATTTTTAACGGTTTTAGGGTAGTTTCGTAATGCCGAGAAATTGTTAAGATAAAAATAACATTCAGTGCCCGGAGTTGCCAAATAAGACACATTTTATGTGCCTGCGCGCTCCACAGGCTCTTCCGTCATATTCAAAGGGGTTCAATGCAAAACAAACTGTATATTATATTATTACTATTATAGTAATATGACATAAGACACAAGCTAATGCTTCCGTGGAAGAGTGGTATCAAAATATTTGAACATGTACTTAAATTATTATATCATATAAATATACATTATATTATATATATTTTATGTAACCTATAAATAAAAAAATTTATGTATAGATTAACATGGCCCCTCAAAAAAAAAAAAAATAAAACAAAAAAAATATCATGTTAAGCGGACATTTGCAATTTCGAGCTGAAAAGTGCCTAATTTTTTTTTGCAATAACTTAATTTTAGGAAAACCTAAATTTTTATACTTATCATTGAAGATAATATTAGTGACTCTTAAACGAAAATTTGAAACAGAAAAATCAGAAAAAGATTTGGTCGCATCTAGGTAGTGGACTTAGGATCTCTAATTGTGTAATCATACGTAAAGAAGCAGTAAAGAAATATGCGTTAAGAAAATGGAGATGACGTTTGTAGTCCTTAATCGGAGTATGGTTAATATTAGTACTAAATATGACTCCAGATACTAATATCTACAGCCTGTATGTCGGACGAATATCTACAGCTCATATGTTGAACTAATATCTACGAACTTCAGAGTGTTGACTAATATCTACAGAGCTAAGGTCGGACGAATATCTATGACGGTCCCAGTGTTGACTAATATCTACCGAGCGTAGGTTGAACTTATATCTACAGAGCGTAGGTTGGACTAATCAGCTAAATGTGTCCAATAGTCCGATATTAGGGATTTTTACATACATGCTTACATAAATTAAGTTTTTTAAACTGCATACGCAATATTACGTTATTCCAATATGCTATACATAATTGTAAATCCAACCTCTGCCAGTGCTGTAGATATTCGTCAACACTTTGGTTCTCATAGATATTGGTTCGATTTTTCAGTTTTTGGAATTCCTGTAGATCAGGGTTTCCCAAACTTTTTCTTCAATGGAACACTTTGCGACCCCGTAAATTTTAACGGAACACTTGGCTTATTTTTTTGGTTGGGTACGTTGGGTACAAAGCACTATTTTTAGGGTGAATAGACTGAATAGCCTATTTCAAAAATTCCTAATAGTGAAAATTTAAAAAACTGTTGTTAACCACATTAATTTAGTATACCTACAAACAAAAAATGGAATATAAATAAAAAAAGTTGAATAAATAAAGCACCTAACGACCTTGATGATTTTGAGTCCGAGAATTGCATATCTTCTTGAGATCTGGCACAATATTGATAAAATGGATTCTAATATCCAGTGTGGCATCGAGCCTGTTCCTATACTTTGACTTCGTTGCAGCATACTACTTCGCATAAATAGGTTGTAGAAAACGGAAGTAAAATAATAATAGTTTGTTTTGATAAATGAGGTACTCTTTTGACAAACTCACCCAGAAACCATTTAAAGGCTGATCTTTGTATTTCTGTTTCAAGTTAGAGTCACTAATAAAATTAATTAGATTTTCATATTCACTTCATTGATACTTGTATTTGCCCAACATTTGTACACAGTTGACATTTGTCACATGAGAACAGGTCGTTTCTTCGACTCGTTCTTGTGTTTAACAGCTCTGCTGTGGAATGATTTGCCGGCCTCTGTATTTTCTCCTTTTTGCAACATGGGTCTCTTCAAGACCTATGTTCATTCCTTCCTCTCCTCAAAAAGACCCTCTACACAGCATCCCAGATGACATAGGCCCTGAGGGAAATTATTTTCCTCAAGGCCTCCTGTGTGGAGTTAATGTAAAAAAAAAAATATATTGCTTGCCCTTACGCCTACTGATTTAGCTGTCACGAAAAATGGATTTCGAACCTAGGAATCGTCCTTAGTCCTTACTAGTTTTCGAAAAATATTGCAAAATAGTTGTTATCACATTATGCAGATTTTCTTAAAATTCTTTGGAAACCTCTTCATTCACTTTAAAATTTAATTCATTCAAACGTTAACGTAAGGCAGGAAAACAATCAAAATGATTAGATTAAACTGATGAAATCCAAAATTGTTTTTTTGTTTTAACTTTTTCACCAACATTTACGGCACCGTGCACATTTATAGTTCGACTAATTGCTAACGATGTAAGAATGTAAGAATGATTGATTTTTACATTATTTTACTTCCAGGTTAAGTCGATATCGTAAAAAATATTGTTGGAGTCCTTGGGAACAGAAATTTCGTGAAACATATGCAGATCCGTTATCTCGTTGTCATTGTTTCTACATTTATTGACTCTTACCACAGTATTATAAACCATAGTATGTAAAATTAAGATTTGCTGCCATAACAGCAAAAACCACTCTTTCAACTTCCATAAAGCTTAGTCTCTCTACCTGGAAGGATCTAGAACCTAACTTAAGAATTATAATGAAATATTTATACAAATAATAATTTCTTGTGAATAATATCAAATGTGTTGAAATGTGAAATGTGTACTTTATATTAAATGAAATTCTTCCGATAAATTGTCGCGGAACCCCTACACGGGTTCGGCGGAACCCTGGTGTTCCGCGGAACACAGTTTGGGAAACCCTGCTGTAGATATTAGTAGACGCCTCCCTAAATATGACCGAAGGGGATGTGGTCGAATTAGCTCAGTGGTAGAGCAAAGCAACGGCGACGCTCAGCGTCAACACGCTCAACCAAATCTTTTTCCGATTTTTCTTATTTACTCTTGATCACTTGGTACTTATATTTTCTGCCAACAGAAACATAATAAATTCCGTTTTTAACTACACAAAGCAATTCTGGTTTTAATATATTTTATATTATGAATTAAAGTCAACATTATGAATAAAGTTTATTAGGTTGTGGCAGTGGGAGTATATGGAGAGCGCATTTCGAATAGACAAACAGAAAAAATATTTATCTTGTTTGCCGCGTGGGCGTGCACTTGCCCACGGAACCCGAAGGTCGATGGTTCAATCCCCTTATCCGACGTCTACAAGCTAATCCTTTGAAACTTAGAAAGACGCAGGATTCAGAATTATACTATGATATTACGATCACCACACGTGAAATATTATGCTTGATGTATTGTGGGGGTTGAACATTATTAAGCCTACTTAATTATTTGGGTAATGATGTTATGCATGTTTCATAATTAATAATAACTACTATGTCATATTACAGTATACAGTAACGCCCCGAGTTACGCTAACTGCAATATGTATGTAAATTCACGGTTACATAAATACAGGTAAATGGTCAAAATTAATAAACATGAGACTTATGTACGGTCGTTAAGTTTACAGCGCGCGGCTCAAGAGTTGGTGTTAATTATATTATGATTTGTTCTCTTATATTTTACAAATCTATTTTTGATTTAACTATCCGCTTCAAAGCATTGGAGTAATCGATATTATATAATAAAAAATATTTGACAATAGATTGTTCCATATTTATACATCAGGCTCATTTTGAAGCAACCTGGAGTACGCGAGCGATGTGTGGGCACCATACCATCGGAATTACGAGTACATTGACATTTTGGAGCACATCCAGAAGAATTTCTCAGATATATCTGTATGCGGACGCATGGAACCTATCCAAGGTTTGTGCATTATATTGACTTACTTGAGGAAACTGATTCTGTGATTCTGTGAATCTGGAATCTAGGTAGAAATCCGGAATGTTCAGCTGAGCGGCGACCGTTTTGCAAACCAATCAAAGAATGAAAAAAAAATTACTGTCCAACAAAACAGGATTCCAATTAAAGTACATTTTAGTCGCAATATCAGCATTTAGGCAGTTCACTTTTCAATAATAGTTCTAAGGCATTTAGAGAACAGTCACTTATATCCAAATGGTTTGCAAGTTCATTTAACAGCACCACTCCCTTCGTCATGCTATGCTTTGCCAGGATGTCTGTTCTGCCGTTCGGTACTCTGAAAAGGTCATGGCTGTAGTGGTCTGGTACATATGAATCATAGCATCCCTAGTTCCAAATTTTGAAAGTTCTACATTTTTTTTTAAATTAGCTCCACACAGGACGCCCTGAGGAAAATAATTCCCCTGAGGGCCTGTCATCATTTGGGATGCTGTGTTAAGGGTCTTTTTGGAGAACGAAGAAGCGCAGTAGGAGGGATGGATTCATACGTCTGAATCCATCCCTCCCACTGCGGTGCAAGGCGATGTTCCGAGAGAGTACGGCTGGAAAAGTCAAAGGGACTCCCCCAACCATTCTCTCCCGATCCGGCCTCCCAGGCAGCTGGTGGGCAGACGCGTCCACCGCCAAGACCCGGACAAACTACACACCATGAACCCGGCCACCCTTGCTAAGTCACTAAACATAGCGAACCACTCTGGCTATAACAGAGGTGTTGGTTATCCAATACATGGTTCCCGGGGCGGTGGTACCCATTCCCGTCTCCCAAAGTTCTTCAAACTTTCATTTTGACTGCAGTAACCGATATAAAAATGTTGAACAATGCAAACATTTTTCATTTACGGCGCCAATTCGCTATGTTGTATAAAAACAGCTTGGAACAAAATCCTAATAAAAATATCATGATAAAGTTAGGTGTGTTTGCAAAACTTATTTTTTACGTGGTTGACCTCGGCATTACACGGTTTAAGAACGCTTGGTCTATCTCTGTAAAACTCTTCAATACCCGTACAGAAGAATCAGCGTCTACTTCCAAACCTTAAATTTCTTACTTCTCGTTCACGAAACGGGACTGGTGTAATGGAAGAAATAAATTACACGGATTATGTATAAAAATGGGCCTTTGTGAAGATTTAAGTGGTTTTCATCCGGGCACTATAAACGCGGCTTAATTTTCAACTTCACGACACTGTGGTACGGTAGAATACTTTTAACACCGTAAGTTAGAAGAAACAAGGTTATCATAAAGTAATTTTTTATTCTTAAAAAAAGTTTTCATGAAGACGAAAGATTTTATGTTATTTATTTTTTTAAGTTGATGATAATGATAATTTAAATTGTGCTTATTTATTTCAACTTGAAGACGACTATGACGTCACTCCCGCCAAAGTTTCTTGGCGGTGTGGGGTCCCGGTGACAGTTTTGTTTGTTAAGGCTCCGCAGTAGCGTTCGAAAAGAAAAAGCCTGTGTTAATTCAGAATGTATGCATCAACATATAAAAACACCAACACAACACAATCACTGTACAAGAAAAAAAATTAAGATTCGAAAATGGACCAAAATCACAGAACTCCCCAAAAAATACCGACCAATATAAAAGAAGAGAAAAGTATGTTTAAAATTTTTTTAAATTTTGTAAATTGTATTTTTTAAATACTTGTAGATCGTCACTTCGATTGCAAAATTTAAATTGTTTTTTTTTAACATGATACGTAAAACCATTATTTATTTATTTATTAACGGCTTGAAGGCTTTTACAAGTACATATATACATCATTATCATAGGTAAGTTGTTCAAGAGTTTATTAATAAGTGAATTCCTATCACGTGACATAATAAACTGAATATGAAAAATATAAGCAGGTACAATACAAGTAATGTATTTATTATACATGAAAAATATAAGCAGGAACAATACAAATAAAGTATTATACGTAAAAACTATAAGCAGGTAATGTATTGTAATAATAATTAAACTATAAGTAATGTATTGTACATGAAAATTATAACCAGGTACAAAATATAAAGTATCCCTAAAGATATTCAATCCGAAAAAAATTATAAAATTTTTAAGAAAAAAATTAAAATACATTTCACCACTAAGTAATTTCATGTTTGTGTTATACTACGCCCACTTATATTTTCAATGTGTACACAGGTTTTATATTTTATAATTAAAAAAAAAAACTTTCTTCCTAAAATAGTGCACAGGTATATTTTACATACATGTTGTTTTTATTTTATTTTTTCATAAATACGCTCATGGTAGCATCAATTAAACATATATCAAAATATCAATTGTGTTAGTACTCCCTCCCTAAACACGAGAAATTCTCAATTAGAGAGGTATTATTACCACCATTAAAAAATATTTGCATTACATGTACATAATTAAAAAAATAATTGTACTTATACCTAACTTTGTAAAATTGTAAAAATGGAATAAATAAATATAAAAAAAAAATAAATAAAAAATACAAGTAATGTATTGAACATGAAAAATATAAGCAGGTACAATACAAGTAATGTATTATACATGAAAAATATAACCAGGTACAATACAAGTAATGTATTGAACATGAAAAATATAAGCAGGTACAATACAAGTAATGTATTTATTATACATGAAAAATATAAGCAGGAACAATACAAATAAAGTATTATACGTAAAAACTATAAGCAGGTACAATATAAGTAATGTATTGTACATGAAAATTATAACCAGGTACAATACAAGTAATGTATTGAACATGAAAAATATAAGCAGGTACAATACAAGTGATGTATTATACATGAAAAATATAACCAGGTACAATACAAGTAATGTATTGAACATGAAAAATTTAAGCAGGTACAATACAAGTAATGTATTAAACATGAAAAATATAAGCAGGTACAATACAAGTAACGTATTATACACGAAAAATATAAGCAGGTACAATACAAGTAATGTATTGTACATGAAAAATATAAGCAGGTACAATACAAGTAATGTATTGTACACATGAAAAATATTAGCAGGTACAATATAATTAATGTATTATACATGAAAAATATAACCAGGTACAATACAAGTAATGTATTGAACATGAAAAATATAAGCAGGTACAATACAAGTAATGTATTTATTATACATGAAAAATATAAGCAGGAACAATACAAATAAAGTATTATACGTAAAAACTATAAGCAGGTACAATATAAGTAATGTATTGTACATGAAAATTATAACCAGGTACAATACAAGTAATGTATTGAACATGAAAAATATAAGCAGGTACAATACAAGTGATGTATTATACATGAAAAATATAACCAGGTACAATACAAGTAATGTATTGAACATGAAAAATTTAAGCAGGTACAATACAAGTAATGTATTAAACATGAAAAATATAAGCAGGTACAATACAAGTAACGTATTATACACGAAAAATATAAGCAGGTACAATACAAGTAATGTATTGTACATGAAAAATATAAGCAGGTACAATACAAGTAATGTATTGTACACATGAAAAATATTAGCAGGTACAATATAATTAATGTATCATACATGAAAAATATAAGCAGGTACCTACAATACAAGTAAAAAAAAAAACAAATAGATTTGTAGTCTCATTACATATTAAGTAAAGTTATACAAAGGAGTTCAATAAGTCAGTATAGAGTAAAAAAGAAGTACTTAAGGTACTGTGGAGTTAGTAACAGAACAATTCGTAGTAACGTTGATATTATTATAAACATAAACATGGATAGTTTGTTGTAATACAAGTTTAATTGTAATTAGAAAAAAATTATTAGGTCCGATTGGATGTTTTACAGAACATAGCTCCATAACGGCCTCGGTGGTCGGGGGCAAAGCTCTTGACTCACAATCCGAAGGTCGCGGGATCGAATCCCGGCGTGCGCAAATAAATTTTATTTGATTAATTTGTGTTATTTAACAACTAATTCATTTAAAATAATAAATAGTATATTTGCGGCACGTTCCGGAATGGGGGATACTCTTAGTATCACCATGGTGTAAGAATTGAAAATTGAAACGTTGGTTGAAAAGGCTTTAGCCGTGTTTGGTGACCAGATCTGAAAAGCCAGGTACCTTCCCGCCTTCCTCTTCCCCATCTACCTACCCACCACTACCTTCAGCCTCACAACATACCCCAATTGGGGATACCATAGTCTCACTGGCTCCAAACGGGGGCAGCTGGTACACTTATGAGGTATTTACATAAAAAAGCTAAAATTAACACAGCTGTAAAAGATGCATATGAAAAAAGCATGAAAGTTTCCCATTATTTTAAGTTAAATAAATAAAATTTCCACCTTCACGAAACTGTGGTAAAGCAGAATATTCCCGCGACTCCGTAAGTGTAGCAATCTGTATACATAAGTTCGTAGAAGATAATGTAATGATAAAAGGGGAGTAGATTCAGTAGATGCTGAGAACGAGGTAAAACGGTTCTTTGGACTTTGACTTGTCATCGCAGTACTAACAAATCTATCGTCGTACTTACCAGCGTCATGTAATTAGTAATACTGGAATTCATAAAATAATATACAGATTTAATAATAGTTATGTAATATGCACATATGAACCAAATTTTATTTACTTTTGAACTCCATTATAAAATACACAATATATCAACATTATTGGAATCGATATGATTTTTGTGAAGTGAAAACTCTTTTAGCACCGTTATGATTTGAAACTCGAGGAAACGAAAACGAGCGACACTAAAAAGAGACAAACATACATCTATAGGATTTAGTCTGCGAACGAATGGGATATATTCATCGGTGTCCTCTTTGTGCGGTTCTTCGTAGCCTATCGGCCTCGACTTTGTGCGTACTTTACTAGAATAAAATGTAAAATAATATTTAAACTTATTAACAATATTATAATTAATAAACCCTACAGTTATCCTCATCCTGATATTCTGTATTCGTCTCATTCTTCCGAAGTTTAATTTTCTGAAGGTTTCGCTTCTACCGCGTGTGAATTGCACACATGTTTTTTCAAGTGAAAACTTCTTTGGCACCGTTGTGATTAGAAACTCGATGAAACGAAAAAGCGACACTAAAAAGAGACTAAAACATACTTCTATAGGAAAGCGAGTGAATGAGATAATCGAATACGAGAATGGAGAGAGTTCAAAGAAAATTTCTTCGATACGTTCAATTCAAATTGAGACAGCCTGTAATTGAAATCCGCTACAATGCATTAATGTCTGATCTAAACCTACCACTACTTTCTACCCGGCGTACTATTAATGACATTCTTATACTTTTTAAATTACTGAACAATCTCATAGACTGCCCTCAAATGTTAAGTGTTATAAATATTCGTGTCCCTGTTAAACCAACTCGACTCCACCACCTTTTCCACAGTGACAATCATAGCACTAACTATTCCTATCATTCACCGCTAGTGCGTTTTCACCGAACTGCCAATACGTATACAGACCTTTTCGATATTTTCAAAACCTCACCGTCTTGCATCAAAGCAAAAATAACTAGTTATTTATGTAACTGATATGTTTGTAAAATGATAAATATTTGTTGTACTAATATGCATCGTATGTATGTACTGTATGTTATTCTATATATATATGTATAATGTTTTTAAATGTTCAATACACCTGTATTATGTATGTAATAGCCCTATGTACGGGCGTTTAAATAATAAATAAAAAAACAAAAAAATAATAATCGGTCTCCTCTGGTGCGGTGCTTCGTAGCCTCCCCACTCTTGTCTACTTTAGTATTCTAAAGGTTTTATTTCAACCGCGTGTAAACTGCACACATGTTTTTTTAATATTCAGATGGGTGTATTTATTTTTACGCGTGATAGCTATTTTAATAAAATAGATTGACAAACTTCTGGCCCAGGCGGTCAAAAGAGGAACTGACGAATAAACTACTGTTATATTTGTGTTACTCTACAACATCTAGCGACGCACTGGCAAGGTAAGTTGAAATTATATTGAAGTGAAAACTTCTTTAGCACAGTTGTGATTTGAAACTCGATAAAGGTCTAAGCCCACTACACCGTTCCATACCATGACCATAACCGTAGCGGCGCATGCAAAAAAATATTCTTTGTATCGATCAGTATGAAACGCTGCCCACTAGCCCGTTCCGTCACCGACAAACACCGTCGCATACCATGACCGGACTGACGGCGAATTCTCGATGACAATATTTTGCAGGTGCCGATCCGCTCTATGCATGGCACGCGACGGTGTTAGAACGGGGATCATACGCGTATGATCCCCGTTCTAACCGCGTTGCCACTCCGTCAGTTCGTGATTTGTGTTCATTTTTCGTGTTTATATCCAGGTATTTTAATGATATGACACTATGCTTCTCCTGACGCGTCAGTCTGATACGAAAACACAGGCGAAATGATATAACGAGCACCGTACACCTATTGAACGGGGATGGCACGGACACTAACCGCGGTATATATGGTCACTATACCCGGTACGGGTATAATACGGTGTTAGCACGTTCTAGTGGGCATAGTAGGGCGTAGCGTGTTTATTTCGTGGCTGATACGTTCATAGTACGGTCATGGTATGGAACGGTGTAGTGGGCAGAGACCTTTAAACGAAAAAGGGACACTAAAAAGAGACAAACAGATACATCTATAGGATTTAGCCGAGAGAATGAGATAGAATAATCGGTCTCCTTTTTATGCGGTGCTTCGTAGCCTTCCCACTCTATTGTCTACTTTAGTTTTCTGAAGGTTTCACTTCTACCGCGTTTGTTTTCACACTTTTTTGAAGAGAAAACTTCTTTAGTGATTGTGATTTGAAACTCAATGAAACGAAAAAGCTACACTAAAAAGAGACAAACACATACATCCATAGGATTCTTTCCGGAAATCCCGCAATTACCCCCTGCCGTTCACGCACCACCCACTGAAACCCCTAAAATTTGTGTACAAGTCAATATTCTGTGTCGTAGGTTAGTTCTAATATTCACCTGACGAAGGAAGGGTTCTTCCGAACCCGGTAGAGTGCGAGAAAAATAAAAGTGGTCTATATCTTTTAAATACACAATAAATAACAAAATCTTAGAAAAAGTCAAAGAAATCAGGGATCTTGGAGTTATATTTGACACCCAATTAAATTTTATAAACCACATACAAGAAATAACCAACAAAGGCATGAAGACACTAGGATTTATAATCAGAACCATCAAAGACTTTGATTCACTAGAAGCTATTAAAATTGTATATTTGTCACTAGTACGCAGCTTGCTGGAATACAATTCCATCGTTTGGTCCCCATATTATCAAATTCATATAAAAAATATTGAACGAGTGCAGCACAAATTTTTACGATTTATTAACTTCAAGTTACATATACCTATTCAACACATTAACTATACATTCTTACTAAATACACTTAAATTGCATTCCCTAGAAAACAGAAGAAAAATAATTGACCTAACTTTTTTGTTTAAAATTATTCACTCCGAATTAAACTGTTGTGAACTCCTGCATCTCATTGACTTTAAGGAACCAACCCGAGCGACAAGGCAAAACATAGTATTCGGCAACAATAATTCTGGAACCAACAACTACCTCACACATGCACCTATTCCACGATTTCATACACTAGCAAACAAATTCACCTCAAGTATCGATATATTTAATTTAAAGTTACCATTATTTAAGAAACACTTGAACGATATTTTTATGTAGTATAACTTAATCACATAGCACAATGCATATATTTATGTATTTATCTACAATATAAAAACCTGTGGCCGTTTTCTTTTCTTTTGTATGTAAATACTGTGACATCTGATTTGAGTTGTCTAAAACTGTTTTTATGTAAATTTTGTAAATACACAATGTATACTATTTTATGTCATCTGCAACTTTAAAAACTTTCTCTTGTATTGCAATGCATTATTTTTACTAAAATGTATCTTTATACCTTCCATTCATGTGATGTTTACTTTTCAAGTTCATCTTTTTTATTGTTCAACTTTGTCTCTGTATTATAAACTTATTTGTAAAAGCCCATCAGGGCGTTGATATATTAATAAATAAATAAATAAATAAATAAAAATAACAAATTTATGTGTTTTTATTGTAAATTATAGCGAGCCACAAAGTTAATGTTTTTTACAAATATATGTGAGATCAAAAGACGTTAAGCAATAAAATTAATAGTGGAAAATACAGAACCCATTAGAAATCAATAAACAAGACACCAAGAAACCCCAAAGAGATTTATGAGAACCGATAAAATATATAATATGAAATTACATTACATAACATCAAAATTCTCATCAATTTATATTATTAAACTCCGTAATCTCCATAAAATTTGTAATAATTGCGTTGAAACTGGATTATAACGGATTTGAATACAGATCGACGTAATTCGGCCACGCTAGAGGTGTTTCTTCTCATTATCTCAAAGAAAGCGAAACAATAAGATCGCATAATATTACGGTGATTAAGAAACATTCCTGAATACTCTCATCTAGAACTTAATAGATTGACTTGCGTAATTTGCTTTAGCTGGTCGACCTGTGGCCTAAAGCCAAAGCGGTTTGATTACAATTTTACAATGATAGAACGACATATTAAAGTTTGCAATCGGTGGCGTCGTCAGTGATGATTTTATGGAAACAAAGCAAAACCTACGATATTAAGGTGATCCACTGGTCCTTGAAAATTTTGAAATCAAAATTCCGCCTCATTTTGAGATGGATTTAAAAATACTTGAGAAGACTTTTTCGGAAAGGTTGGAGAAGGTATTTGAGAGTTGTTTTACAGGTTGATTTCGTAAAGGCCAAAAAAACATTAAGAGGGTATAACCAGAGAAAACCGGAAATATGTCATTTTTAAATCAAATTTTAGCCGTATCGACTCTTTTCCACAAAAAATTATACATGAATTTCAAAAGATTGTTCTTTTATCTAGTAAACGCAAGTTTTAAATTTTGAGAAAAAATGTTTATTTTTAGTATAATAAGGTTATACCACAGGTTGATGGAAGATTTGTTAAATTTTCAATAAAACTTATTTTACACGACATATTTCATATCATGTAATCACACATTATTGTAAATCAATACGTTTTCTAGTAAACGCACGTTTTAAAATTTTAATTTTAGTTCAAATAAAATCATTAAAAAATATATCCGAACACTTATTTTTGACGAAAATTTACGGTCTTACAAATTGTGGTGAACGTATGTCTTGCGGTATAAAAGAGACATGCATGTATGAGTGAGACAGCATGAGTAACGTATAAAAGGGTGTGATTGCTGTCTACCGTCCTCTTTGCATTCTGGCTTCCTACGAAGCACACCTGTACACAATCTCGGAATAAACGTCATTAGTCTACCTACGACTTATTATTGTCAATCTCACCCTGTACTGAGATCACCATCCCAAGAAATCTGGATCCATACAACGGAGTCCAGAGGTAATGTAGATAACCGGCCACGGTCATCACACAAATTAATATATTTTAGATTTTTTTGCACATTTATTTTGCTTAGACAATATTGAAAAATCATAAATACTTATGATCAAAAAATAATTGCAAAAAGTACATAATTTTAATAGTTTTATCATCACGCCTTTCAGCATTTTTTGATGTAGGTATAAATTAAAGCAAATTTGGAATGAAATAAAATCGATATTGAGTTATAATTTTTACAAGCTGGTACGGAGAATAAATAATCTTTCTCATTGGAACCGCCCTGTACGATCGTAAGAACATCTTTCGACGAAATGTGGATTTTCGGCCGCTGACTGGTTAAAGGCCCTTAACTCCTTTTTTACGCATTTATAATAACAAAGATATTTAAAATTCGTCCATACGGACTGCCACACGAGTTAAGAATGATCACAGATTCAGCGCAATTTAGAGCTAAACTTAAAACTCATTTTTTCAGACAGTCGTATCCATAAGTTAAAAAAAAACCTTCGCCTTCACGGCTCGCAACATTGTAAATAACTAAGTGTGTAAAAGCAAATTCTTAAAATTCTCCAGACTTTCAAAATAAATATTAACTCAACTTTGGCATTAATCTTCTTTTAAATATAAATATAAATGTAAAACCCATGCAATGTCCAGTGTTTTGAATATAATGTCCTCCACGTGCAAAGTCGTATCTTCCCCAAGCATAATAAAGTGTGTTTTATCGGAAGTATGTTTAAATCAGGTAAGTATGTTTCTGTATCTATTTGAAAATAATAAAATTAGATAGAGCCTAGGATTCATAATAAATTGTAAAGCGCCCTTGAGGTGATTTTTCACAAAAACGGCGCTATACAAATTATCCAATTATTATTATTATTATACGCCACCGCGGCGAGGCGTTAACTAATACAAAATGTACGTGTATTCTTCATGCGGCGGAATGTTTAATTCTCAAATCCAAATTCGTTGAACGCCGCCCATTGTGATTCATGCCGAAAACAAGTCAGTTTGCTAGTTTAGATTTTGTGGATAATCAATCTAATTCAATGATTTTTTTAATGTTTGTTTATAAGTGTCTCCTTTGGCTGCCTGCACACATAAGTTTGTCAATCTGTACAATTATACAATCAAATGCCATTGGTTAGATATTATACGCTTTCCGTTTATCTATGTATTTTATTAATCACCGTTCGTATATCAAAGAGAAAACGCCACAGAGAGAAAAACTTACAAGTTTAATGAAGTGTAAAGTTAGCGGTCACAGACTCACAGTAATAATGATTGAACTATTACTACGTTTTTATATGATTCCCCATACATTTAAATAATATGTGCATAATACTTATAGATAATGTTGCTAGCTTAATATTTTTTGGCTTGTTGGTACCTAGCATTCATTCTTGTACCTTTTTAAAATATTATAATTCCTATCCACAAAATTACTTTTTTTCCCTAACTACCTTATGCCGACTAAATACAATCATGTGTCATCCGTGTTCAGTTGGAAATTCATACTCGTCCTGTTAACACGAATTTTGAGTGTTGAATACGGAGCCTTTGTTCGATCATGTCGAAACAGGTAAGAACTAAGAACCATCTTAAGCTCGCGAGTTCAGTTGTGAATGTAAAGAACCAGCAGAAATTAGACAAGCGAAGGAAGAAAACAGGGAAAGTCGCCAATCCTTGATATTCCCATTAAACCCCAAACAGACAAACGTAGGTAGGTACTTTTTGACCACGTTTGGTATTTAGCTATTCGGTAAAATGCTTCGACGATGCCTGTAATAAAACACAAAAACTGCTGAGCGTATACTCGGTCTTTTCCACGGTGACCGGACAACTCAACAATGTGCAACTTCATTATTCCTTTGAAAAGTCCACGGACATATGAATATATCTGGACCTGCCCTAAGTGATAAAAACGTAATATTTCCCCCTCCCCATGGAACCGGCTTTAGCTCCGCCTTGGCGCCAGCTCGCTCCATGGGGAGGGGAGAGATCCACGCTTGAATCTAAAATTTGTGACGTCATCATTCTTGTAGTGACCAGCGCCAAACTAACGTTCATACGTTTTTCGAAATAACACGCCAAAAAACGGCAGCTTGCGCTATACATTATAGGTACATATTATATAGACATATAGCGAATGTGAGCGGTTCTCCAGTGTCCTCGTCACTGGTTACAGAGGTAAGTAAATTAGGAAACATTTGTAAAAGTGTCTTAACTAAACACGGCAACAAAATATTGCTATGTGAATTGGGGCGAATGTTTTTGGGGCAAGCATTTGGCCTTAGCAAATATGTTATTAACGTGGCAAGCAATTCGCGCTCCCATGTAAAAAGGTCTATTCATTCAAAGCAGATTTTGCTTTTAAGAACTAAATGGTGATATAATAATGCGAGGTGCCTATATACTGTCAGATTGATTTTTCAACGAATCACAGTATCTTTCCTCTCTTCGTCCCCCATTAGTTTGGTTTTACCCCTTATCTGTATCTTCTGGTCTATTCATTCTGATATCTATGGAAAAGTCATTAAAAGTGACGAAAACAAAAAACTTAGTTAAATAGGTTATGTTATGGGTTATTTAAAAAAAATGCCACTTTTATTGGCTTTTCAAAAGGTGTTAAAATGCCACTTGTGAGTTGGAACCATTTTCCACTAATAATCCTCTCAATTTGGGGTGCGGTTGTGGGTACCGCCGTCTCGGGAACCATTTACTGGATACCCAACACCCCTGCCAGGGTCTCCCCAAGGGGTTCGCTACAGCAGGGGAGCCCAAGTTCATGGGGTAGGTTTGTCTTGGCGATGAATGGGTTTGTCTACTTATTACATGACGGGCCGATCGGGAGAGTTGTTGGGGAGACCTAACCTAGACCTCTGCAGCCGGACTCTCTCGAACAATCGCCTCGCACAGCAGTGAGCGGGATGGATTCGTACGTCCGTCACTCTTGGACACATTGACCCCGAGATTCCTATCCATCCCTCAAATTTTTTCCTTCCCAGCCGGAGGGCCAACTGTCGGCGGATCACCAGTCATAGTCGGAAATTAAGCTAACTATTCAATTAATGACATATCTAGAAGATTTAACTACTCCGTCACGAACCAGTGAAAAATTGGTATATATTAGTTCCACGCCCATCAAGCCCAAACCAGGTGTTAAAAGGCTGCGTTGTAGAACAGCTGATTGATGTCGTAATTCCTAATACCCGCACATGCCCGCTTGTGCATACTTTAGTGTCGTAAGATCGTCAATAAATTCTACCATGTAAAGGAAAATAATATTCAGCACCGGCCTGCATACATATTTATTTATTTGTAACATTAACGCCTTTCGACTTTTACTTAATATAATAACATAGTACCTATAAGCTATAAGGCACAAACTTTAACATGAAAATCAGATTTGCGTAAGTAATGAGCATGTAAAACAGCAAAAGTATTGTAAACAGAAGTTAAGAACGTGTGGTAAATAAAGCAAAATGAAATCCTGTTTAAGTTGTACAATATTGGAATGCCTAACAAATATACGCATTTAATACGGTTCCATGCCAACTCAGAATGAAACCAACTCAGAAACACCTCAGAAAGGTCATTAAAAGCTATGAAAAAATAATTTTAAAATGGCCGGTAACCCTAACCTAACCTATTTAACCAATTTATTTTTTTATCGTCACTCTTAATGACCTTTCTGAGGTGCTTCTGAGTTGGTTTCATTCTGAGTTGTCTGGTCACCCATTCGCACAGTCACATGTAGTGCGGAATCTTTCTCTAATACGCCTTGAGTCAAACTTGCTCCGAATTATCAATAGGCCACTTGCATCACATTTTTTTTAATTTTTTTCCCTTTTAGGCAAATATTCTAAGACATTCCGTATTTATTTTTTTTTTAATCGTATTTTTGAAACCCTGGGGATTTTTTGAAAATTTCAATACGAAAAATCAGACCATTTTTTATAAACCGGAAAGACGGGACATAATTTTATAGGTGTGAAAAAACGATAATTACATAGCCGAAAATCATTTTTAAATAAAAGAACGTTTTCCACACGAATGGCACAGGAGAATAACGAGGCATACCAAAAATATTACATCTCATAAATATTTTTTTCCTTGATCCATCTTATTGATCATAAATCATTATAATGTACAGCGTCTATATTACTAAATTCAATGTAATATACTTGAACTTGTAAATTGTAATAATAATAAGAATATTATAAAATTTTATTTTGTTAAAATCAGCACCATAATCATTATACCTCTAAAACATGTACCGACATCCTCTTCACGTTCTGAAGAGAACCCCGTAGCCATTAATTGTACGGGGTTCTCTTCAGAACATCTGTCAAAAAATCAAACCAAATGATAAGTTCGCAGAGAACAAACAATAAATCTAGTGAACGAATTCAAAAATCCGCCTGAAATCAAAGTGATGCCATATAAAAAAATAAATCAGTGTGGAATTTTATAAAATTAATAGGAACATTTTCGGCGACGGGACATTTTCATGTAGTGACGTCACGAGCCCAAATAATGGATTTATTTATTTAAAAATAAAAAAAAAACTACATTTCTATAACTTTTTACTAACATTTTCGTAATCTTAGTAAAAAACTCTATCCACACGATTTTTTCCAAGTCGTTATGAAGTCCATGCAAGTGGCCTATTGGGTGACCTCGTATTTTTCGTTCCCCATAATAATACATATTAAACAGTGCATTGAAGTCTTATAATTTAAAATCGAGTATAATTTCACAATTTACCCTTGATTATCAGTTGTATCTTGCATTTTTCGTCCCTTACGTTATGTGACTGTGACCTATGACCAAAATATTATAATTTAAATCCGCTCTAATTTGGCATAATTTACCTTTAATTATCAATTGGGTGACCTTTTGTTTTCTTTCCTTATAATATACGATCTAGGTATTGAAGTCTTCTAATTTAAATCTGTTCTAATTTCACACTATTTACTTTTAATATCGTTGGGTGACCTTGTATTTTCGTTCCTTATGTAATAATTAATCATTTTCCTTAAACGATATGACCATAGAAATAAGAGTTATATTCTTTAATCTATGGTGAACTTCCTCCTACATTTAAGTTTTAAAGTTCTTGTTTTTTCCTGTGTTACAATAGTTCTATTATTGTCTATTATTATTGTCCTGTGCTATAAACAGCACAGTTACTCTTAATTTTTGTTTGCTTGTCATTGCTTTGTGTATACACTGTATTTTCTTTTTTTCATATTATTTAATCAATATTTTGTAATGGACTCGTAAGGAGCACTGTAAGATTGTTTTAAGGTTTGTTACACATAGTTAAGAGCGCGTGAAGTGAAATGACACAAAACCGCGCTATACGCACCAGATTTAAATGTCCAGGTTAAATTTTCCCCACAGGAAAAACTAAACCCTTTCACACACTTCCCAAATGATCATCTAGTTAATCCACGCTATTCAATTGCACTATATAAGTGTTATAAATACAAAACAATACAAGAACAACATGTCACCAGAGATCAAATGGGAAAATACCGACTCCAGATATTTTCATATCAGAGGGTTCGGTTCTGTGGAACTCCTAATTGAACCTATAAATCCTACTGATCCCTCAATATAAATATTTTAAAAAATCTATCAATAAAATCTAGTAATAATACTAATATTTAATTAGCGCGGTTTTGTGATATTATTAATGTGACAATGTTATTAGAGTATTCCGATCATAGATGTACCTAGTAAAGTAGGTACTACACGTATAAGTAGGCGGTGGCGTAAACATGAATTAACGCTATAACTTTATGTTTTAATCTGGCAACCACACCTACTATCGTTATGTCATAGAAGACAGTGCCCTCGTTTTTGGCCAACTTGTGTAGCTCTGTAGATATTATAATTTCACAATTTCCCCTTAATCAGTTGGATGACCTTGTAGTCGATACTTATAGAAGAAGAAAGAAGTTATCAGTTTTGATAGCCCTCATGATGTGACGAAGATAATGTAGTCTTATCATCTTGAATTTTCATTTGGGCGACCTTGTATTTGGCGTCCCTAAAGTAAGAAAAAGACATTTTTTCTCTTTTTTAAATAATTTTTCATGGTAAAATTACCAGCATCCGTAAATAGTAAAAGTAAACACTTCAATCTATTCGTGCATGAAACTTCGCTACAAAATGGGTATAATATTAAATATTTAATATCAAGGCAAAAACCGCGAGCTTTGTACGGTTAAGGTGGTACTTTCACTTTAGCAGTCGGCCTTCGGGTATCGGCCATAGAGCCGATACAAACCTTGCCTCCGTTATGTTATGTTCAATCTTACAGCCTGCAGAAACAATGGCATGGGATTGGCACTCTCGCCATTTTAAATAGATATCTACATAATAACTTATAACTTGAAATTTAACGTTGCAGTCATCATGCTATAAATCATTTAAAATTATGTATTGTGACAAATTGTCCAAAAGAATACAAATGGGTAGGACTGCAGCAAATTTTGTGGTGATATGCTTATTAAATTCAGTATTTATTAACGTACCTATTTACATACACATGTGTGGAGTTTGAATAATTTCTACGCATTTTGCTTCTTTAACATTTATTGGGAGTCTACAAAAAACAGATCTTTTGTTACGAAAAATGAACGTTGTAGGCAGTAGCGGCGTTAGGGTAGGGCGCGGTTGGGCGACCGCCCAGGGCGCCGGACATAAAAGGGCGCCACAGGCGCCCCTTTATATTCCCTCGCTCTTTGAGCCAGGTCTACTTAATCGTAAATTCAAATTTAGGAAAAAAATTGTTATGGTGGCAACACTAGAATTGGAACGTGGTGTATAATCCCTTCGATCGGAGCACTGCTGCAGATCATTTACCGGGAATCCCCAACAAAATTTACCGGGAATCCCCAGCCATAGAGAAACACATTATCTATCTCTTTTTAACATTTTTAAGCGTGGCCTAGTGCAACTCACATTGATAATTATCCGAAGAATGATATAGGGCGACATTTCTCTAATTCTCATTTCATAAAAAAAACTAGCAAACAATGAAACAATTCATTTAAGATAAAAAAAACCTATCTGCGATCGACAAAATCTCAATCTAAATTGACAAACTTGGTAACTTTTTCAATCGAAAATGAAATTGCTAAAAACATCGATTTTGATAAAACCTAATCAAAGAATTGTATTAGGTTATCAATTTCGCCGATAGGAAGGCTAGAAAAGTGAAATTTCATTAGTTTTTTTAAATAAAAAGGTTTGTTTTTATAAACCGTTATTTCATTATACTCATTGCCTTTTTTCGTATGGAATTGTATTGTACTTAGGGGCAGTGGGGTAGCCTGGGAGAGGAGGAAGGGGGGGGGGCGGACCACCCGGGTGGCACTTTTATAGGGGGGCGGCAAATTTTCACAATAAATAATAACATTATCTTGGAAAAATTTAAATTTAAACCATTTCAAATCACTATTTGAAAATGTTCTACGATACTTTCGTTTACGAATCCAACTCGTTTTTTATTATTTATTGAAAATATCAATAATTTTATTTTTTTTACACTGCAAATTTCGCAATTCGTAGCAAAACCGTACGCATCTTATAAGAGTGATACTTATTAAAGCTGATAACTTACAGATTCACTCTTAATTAAAACCTGAATTGGGCTCAGATTGCATTAACGAATGAATTTCAGTTGTGTATTCATCTGCTGATACATTTCGAAAGATACCATTATTTTATTAGAAGTGCAGATATAAAATTCTAGTTGCAGACTATGTATGTGCTGACAGAATTAAAGAGAAACCATTTTCATATTCTGAGTGTAGTTTTAATTTGCCAAATACAGATTTAATTTAACCCGTCTAATCGCAGGAGACGCAAATTGTCCCACACATTTAATTTAAAAATAAAATTATGAAATTATATCCCACACATTTATTTTCAAAATACATTACTTTTTAAAATAAATTTGTGATTCCGATAAAAAGTTAAGATACAGTTTTATTACATTTTTTAAGAAAAGAAATCTGTATTTAAAATTTTTAGTTTTATTTTATTTTAGATACTTTAATTCGAATATTCGGAGACGTGTACTTTTAAGCCAATTCACATTTCCAATGCCAAAATTCTTATATTTAGAAACAATAATGTGTTAATAAGCACGTCGGGAAAATTAATTTATCTAGATTTTAGAACAATTTTGTTTTTTGCAAAAGAATAGAAAAAAGCAAAAAAGGAACATTTAAAATGCATGGGAAGAACCGGAAATTTTGTGCGCTAACAGTGACAGGCAAAAGTTTAAAGATATTTGGTTCTAATTATTCGAAGGGTTAAACCAGTTTTCAGAATGTAAAATTCGATTTGAGGATTCATCTGCTGTCACAATTCAAACTAAATCATTATCTTATTCGAAGTTCAGTTATAAAATTCTAGTTGCAGACTCTGTATGTGCTGCCAGAATCAAAGAAAAACCATATTCATGTTCTGAGTGTACTTTTAATTCGCCGCATACAGACTTAATTCAAACCAATTTTGTGTTGAGAATGTAAATTTGTTGGATTCATCTGTTGACACATTTCGAAGGAAAACATCCTCTTATTAAGTTATAATATTCTATTTGCAGACTATGTATGTGCTGCCAGAATCAAAGAAAAACCATTTTCATGTTCCGAGTGTAGTTTTAATTCACAAGGTAGAGATTTAATTTTAACCAATACAGAATGTCAAATTCCAGTTGGATTCATCTGCTGACACATTTTGAAAGAAAACATTCTGTTCTTCGATGTGCAGTTATAAAATTTCAGTTGCAGACTAATTATTTAATGCCAGAATCAAAGAAAAACTATTTTCGTGTTCTGAGTGTAGTTTTAATTCACCGCATACAAACGGGTTTTGTGTTCAGCATACAATGATACATTAAATAACGAGTTGCAGATGCATCGCGCATCAAGTGAAGCTTTACATTTGAGTTACATAATGCTTAAAATTCTGAGAAATTGATTGTTGCGTGTGTTACTATAATTTGGGGACTCTAACGCAATTTCAATCAATCAACTAAGGAGTAGAATTTATAAACATGATTTTTGTTGAAATAATACTCTTACAGACATACAATTCTCGATTTCTGAGAGCAGTTATATATAAATTTGTAGTAGAATTTATAATCATGATTTTATTGAAAGAGTACTCGGCACATGGGGTTATAAAAATCAGCATAAAAAAATACGATACTCCTCCCCCTTAGGGGGCGCTGTGGAAATTTCGCCCCAGGGCGCTGGTAGTGCTAAAACCGGCTCTGGTTGTAGGTACCACAGCTGGCAGTTGTTTCTATGTCAATAAAGAGTCATCCAACATAGTGCCATCTTTTTAGGTTAACAAAAACCATCTTAACTTAACCTAATTTATTTAGTAAAGATAGAATCCGTGTGATAAGGACAATGGTGAACGGACTGAATGCAGCAGTCAATAATAACAAATATAATAGACAATAGAATAGAGGATGACACACACATAATAACAGGATAATAAGGATAACCTACTTAATTGACCTAATTGAAAAATTCTGGTTGACTTCGGTATAACCAGGTACCCGCATTTCAGTCGTTTAGCAGATTTGACAGTAAGAATCTCACATTAAGCGAGGAGATAGTGACAAGCCCTTTTCTCTTTAGAAGTGCCTAGACATTGAAGCAGTGATGGGCCAAATTGATAATTATCGTATTCCAAAGCAATGTTGTAATGTAATAATCGAAACATCAATTTCGAAGGGGAAACACAATCGTCGAGAAATTTGAATAATAGATATTTTACCAAACTTTTCCTGTCACTGTTGCTGTTACCTCCCACAAATACTAAGCTAAGCGAAAGGGACAAATGTACTTCAGACTGGTAAGGGAACGTACCCATACTACGTGACCCATTCAGGGGGGAGGGGGGTCTTCAAAATACCACGCTTGGTCACAATGAGGGGCGGGGGGCTTAGGTTTTCATTACGTGGTCAATCTAGAAATCTTTGTATATTTTTTCCACTAACTTTTTAATATTTTTTCCACTTGTAATTATAGGTATGCGTGCACTCTTGCCGTCACGCAGAAAGCGCCGTATTAATAAAGACCAATATAAGCCAAATATTTTTTAATACTTTTTGTTAGCAAGTAATGATTCAAAACCATATTTATGAATTACTTGAAAATTGTAGGGGGAGGGGGGGATCTTGAAATATACTACACGTGGTCACTGAGGGGGGAGGGGGGGGGGGTTAAAATTTGCAAAAAGTGAGTCATGTAGTATGGCTACATTCCCTAATCTATAATATAAAAATGAATCGCTGAATGTTTTGCTAAGCGCAAATCTCGAGAGCAGCTGAACCGATTTCGCTAATTCTTTTTTTAGAATATTCCTTTAAGTTCGAGGATGGTTCTTACGAAGAGAAAAAAATAATAAAATTGCGCAGAAATTTTGATATTTCAGAAAACATCGCACGTTTGACAGTTCGCGTGTTTGAGAATGACATTTTGCAAAACAATGATTGTCAAATCAGGATTTTATTTTTGAAAATCTTTAAGTTGATAAATTTATTTAAAGTTGGTACTCTACTAATAGTTTGAATCGAGTCAAGAATTTTAGATATTTTAAATAGGTACCTATGTTAGGTACCAAGTTTAATATACATGAAAAATGGAAAATTGAATAAAAATTGTAAAAGGTGGCACGCGGGCTGTTTAAAAAAATATTATCTAGGAACCTGGGAGGGGGGAGGGGAACTCGGGAGGGGGGTTCGCGGGACGGGGGAAGGGGGGGGGGAGTGGAGTGGGGAGAGGGAAGGTGGAGGTGACGGAGTGGGAACGCGAGAGGGGAAGAGGACGCAGGAGAAGAAGGGGAGGCGGAAGGGGAACGGGACGAATGGGAAAAGACACGCAGGGAGAAACAATTTATTTATTAAATATCATAGCAACGCATGCCGAGACCAGCCAGTGACTAAATAAAATCGTTAGTGATCGATATCTCCATTATATTCAAAATATTTGCACAAGTATCAAAATCCAGAGAGGAAATTTGGGAATACAAATACTATTTGGTATGGACAAAATGCCGCCAGGTTTCCTCTTAAGTATGCCGTGTATCATATTGAATCTTTGCTTTAAAATAAAAAATAAAATATATTATTATATTCGGGTACTTGTATTGATTTTTAGATGGTCCTAACTTCTGTAAGATGTAACTTATCAAAAATTTCAAAACGTACCGACACGCTAGTGGTCGATATCTATTTATATTAAAAATATATAAACGGAGTACGTTTGTATGGACAAAACGCCGCCCGACGACGATTTCCCCTTAAGAGGGCATTACCAGAGAAAGCCGGAAATACGTCATTTTCAAAAAAGTTTTTAGACGTATTGACTCTTTTCCACAAAAAATTATAAATGGATTTCGAAAGATTGTTCTTTTATCTAGCATTCGTATGTAATAAATTTTTAGAATATTTTTAAATTTTTAATATAATAAGGTTATTCCATAGGTCGTTGGCAGATTTGTTAAATTTTCAAAAAACTTTTTGTATTATACCACACCCATTTCAAATAATGTAATCGTGCAGTAAAATAAATCAATACATTATCTAGCAGAGTTATGTATTAGAATTTTAATTTTAGTTTCAATAAAATCATTAAAACATATGTACGTACATGTGTTTCTTGACGAAAATTGGTCCATTTGTGTATTTATTTGCGCACTTACAAACTAATATATTTCAGATTTTTTTAACATTCTTATTAAATTTAGACATTATTGAAAAATTATAAATACTTATAATCAAAAAATAACTACAAAAAGTATACTATTTTAATAGTTTTATCATCACGCCTTTCAGCATTTTTGGATGAAGGTATAAATTAAAGCTAATTTGGATTGAAATAAATTCCATATTGAGTTATAATTTAAAAAAGCTGGTACGGAGAATAATTAATCTTTCTCATTGTAACCGCCCTGCACGATCGTAAGAACAACTTTCGACGAAATGTGGATTTTCGTCCGCTGGCTGGTTAAACGCTCTTAACGACGCGAGGTTTTCATAAAAAATATCTAACATATCGCCCATCGAAATAAAGGGGCTTCGTATTTGCCTCATAGATTCTAGATTATTCCTACATGGATTCTAGTGAATTGGAATAAATCATTAGGTGATTAGTATCGGTAAGTATAGGTATTATTTTCCTATTATTTTTCAGTATTCTTTAAATGATGAAAATTTAAATTGTGTTAGTGAAATTATGGATCTAGGCATTATGTTCGACAGTAAACTCACCTTTGTATGTCATATTAATAATATTATCAACAAAGCCCTAAAGACTCTTGGTTTTGTTTTGAGAGCTGCAAAAGATTTCAATGATTTAGACACATTTATTATGTTATATAAAACCCTTGTCAGATGCCAACTTGAATATAACTCTACGTTACGGTCTCCCTTTTACAACATTCATTCAGACAACATTGATAAGATTCAGCGGAAGTTTCTAAGGTTTATAAACTATAAATTGCATATTCCTATACTAAACATTGATTACAATTATCTCCTGGATAAAACGTCTCTATTGAAACTTTCAGAAAGAAGAATAAGCGCAGATTTAATACTATTACATAAAATACTGCATTACAAAATTGACTGTTCTGAATTACTTCAATTTATCAATATCCATGTTCCCCAAAAATCATGTCGACATTTATTACCCTTCTACTTCAATAACACCAGGACACTAGCTTATCAAAATTCTCCGTTTCCGAGACTTCACAGTCTCGGAAATAAATATTCTAATCTAGGTGATATATTTCATCTTAAAACTAATCAGTATAAACGTTGTATATTCTATCACTTTTATTCTTCTAGGCACAAATAGATTTACATAATTTCTTCAATTATTGTTTATATTGAATAAGAGACTTCTTATCATTTTTACATAATATGTATTTTTATTTTATTATTTGTTTTGTTGTTACACTGTTTTGTGTATTTTCTTTTCTCATTGTATTATATTTTCTTCATTGTTTGTTACTCAACTTATAAATTATAATGTAAAAGCCCATCAGGGCGTGTAATAAATAAATAAATACCTATCCAATTATTTCCAAAAACAACTATAAGACGAGTGGCTAATGGCTATGTTAAGAATTCAAATGTTTGAAAGAATATTATTATTTGTTTATTAAGGACAGGTTGTTTTCGAGAATTTTAAACAATTCAACAAATTTCAAATTTAATTTTCAAGTTCTGTGAAAGTTCTATTCAAGATGATTTCATTCAGTTTTGTGAAGCAACTGGCCCATACTGATACAATAACAGAACTTAAATGGGACTTTCACATAACTTGAAAATTTTATGAATTATTCAAATTCTCTTGAACAACACGTGTCCCAAATATCTTATATAATATATTTTTTTTTTAAGAAAGACACTCATTTCCGGGTTACGAATAACCCAAAATATTTGAAAATCTCCTACTACCACAACAGTAAGCGTAAAATGTTACTTGTGATGGTGAACCTAGCCAGCCGACGAATCGAACACGGGACGCCGGGATGTGACCCAAACGCGATGCCAACTCAGTCACTGACCGGTCATCACAGAATTCTAATGAATTAATGCTTCACTATTAAATGTTCGAATGAGAGTTAATCGATTATTTCACGAACCAAAATATTACCATAATTAAAAAAAAAGATTTTTATAAATGCCATCGATTACGCCCATCACTATCTCGAAGTCTGAGCATTTACAAAAGACAACGACCCAAATTCACGAACACCGCGCACAAAACCACAAGATTCTGTTGAAAATTTCGACAACCGCGTCAGGCCCTCGAGATTCATCTCGTAAATCCGATCTGTAATTGATGCGTGACTTCATTCTTGTAATAACAGTTACAAAGAAGCCTAAAGGATGTTTGATGCTCCAACTCTAAATTCTATCGTTTACCAACAAAATACGTAAGACCGCGAAGATTATCACCAGGTATCTACCTACCATCGAGAATAAATTTGGGCTGTCAAGTCAAACTGTACAGGAATCCCAAAATATATTCGTTGCTCTATATTATTTCGCATCGTTATCGATCGAACAACAAATTACGTTTGAAATGATCGAAGATTTATCATTGAGAATGAGTTTGGTCTGTCCTAAATCAAACGCGTAAAATTCGGGACCAGGCCGCTAACAATAAAACTCCTTATATAGTTGGCGATAAGGTTTAAATTCCTATTGAACACCAGCCGCCTGTTTTGATTTATTCACGAAAAACATCGTCGAAAAAGCGTGTTTTATTTTATTTTGCAAAGCTCAGGCATTAATATTTTAATGTTTTATGATCATAATTAAATTTTTCACATTATACAATAAAACCATAACCGAAAGGGGATTCGTAAGCAAGTGATTTTTAAATATAAAAACAAATTTTATAAGCCTGATACTTTACTTTTTTCTGGGCTTATAAAAAGACTAATAAAAAATACTCGATATATTTTACTCGATAATATTTCGAAGGCAAATAGGTGTATTTACTTAAAGCATCTAAAATATAACAAAAATAACAATAATATATCTTTATTAAACAAAAATTTGAAGATTTATAACTACAAGAAAAAAAGTACATCTTACAATATTTTAAAAGTAACATTAGTACAAAAGTTAATAACAAAAAACAATATACATATAAACAGTAGGTACTTAGAGAGTAGAGATTTGTGATTTGTAATTATACATTTAGGTTTCTCGTAACCTGCCTCACTAGGCTAGCCTGTGTTGAGGCAGTTATTTTACATCAATTTATAATGCTGTGGACATACCTACACTTATATTAGAATGTAATCACATGATAGATTGGTTGCATTAATAATAACAATAACATTGGTAATAATAACAGCATTGGTTTATTACTAATTTCGAATTTGGGTGAGTGCACCGGTAAATGCTCTATCATTATTTTTTATCCAAATTTTTATGTTTATTTTGAAATTTTTTTGTGAATCACATTTTTTTACACTAATTGGAAGAATGTTGTAAAGTCTTGTTGCAAGGTATCTGAAGCTTCGTTGACCAAAAGTAGTATGAGTTATGGGAATTTGTAGTAAATCTTTGTTATTGTTTCGAGTACAGCGAGAATTTAGTCTTTTTTCATAGTATTTATGTATGTTTGTGTATAAATGAGTGAGGATTGTTTTTGCATATATCTGACGAACGTCAAACACATTCATAATATTAAAGATAAAGTTCGAGTCCGTAATTAGGGGTAGTCTAAGAATTAATAATATATATAAGCGATCTAATTTTCAAACACATTGATTTTACATTGCTTAGCAGTGGCGGTCCGTGAGTTTTCAGTGCGCTAGAGTGCTAAGATTGAAAAATACTACGTTATTGATGTTGATGTAGCTGAAAATTATTATTATTTCAAAATTTCAATATATTGTACGGATATTTTCAGGATTTTTCAATTTGGGGAAGCGCTGCATCCACATTTCAATGTAGCCTCATACAAAAAGTTGATATTAAAAAAAAAAACATTTTCATTTACAACAATATTAATAACGTCGTATTTTTCAACCTTAGCACTCTAGCTCACTGAAAACTCACGGACCGCCACTATCGCTTAGTAGTGCATCACCTTAAGCCGTCGCTAACCGAATTTCTACCGATTTCTTACATATCTCTCTGAAACATTTGAAGTTTTTAAGCTCTTAAAAAAATACAGGTTATTATTTTAAGGTAATATCTAGACGCGTTCCACGCCGAAACGCAAATTGTATAAAATTCCCTCGATAGAAAAAAATCGCAAAATATGCTCCGAAAATTATTATAAACACGTTTGTTTCGGTTGTTTTACAAGTTACTTATTAAGTATCATCAGTGCCGTAAATAGCCTTTTCCGCGCCCTGTGCGAGCTTCTATATCTGCGCCCTATTTAAGTGGACCCTTCTTCTATTATAATACCACCCACTGTGTCTCACTCACTAAAACTCAAACGCAAGTTCACTAGAATCACTAGTGCAAATGCGTTGCCCGCCCTGATGCTTAAGATTTAATTTTTGGGCCACTTTGGTCTTCATACTTCTGTAATAAAATACCCTGCAAAGTTTCAGTAAACTGTAAATTAATTTAATTTTAAGTACTTGGTATGGTAGAGTTTTGAATAAGGAAGGTAGTATAGCATACTATAAATTGCGTTTAAGTATGAATTGGTGAAAAAACGTTTATTCGAAAATATTTGCAAAGATTATTCACAACTACAATACACAAATGAATGAGACCACAAATGAATAAGTTCAGATAGTAAAGATTTAAAGCAAGCCATAAACTTTTTTAAAGATTTACTTTTCGCGCTTTCTTCATTGCGAAATCGTTGATAACCTTTTCATTCATATGGCAGGCACCGTCCTATGTCGCGTTCAACCGACAAAATCGCTAGGCCCGGCCGCGTATTTACAAAACCTATACCGATTCAGTCGCGGTAACGACAATTTACTTTTTAAATATACCTCTATATTGGTTATTTTTTATCACATTGCAAAAACAAAAATAGTTCTAAAATCTAGATAAAATAATCTTTCTGGTGTGTATAATAGAAATTAATAATTTTATTTCTAAATATTTAAATTTTAATATTATTCCCATATATTGTAAATACAACTCTATATTGATAATTTTTTATCACTTTGCAAAAACAAAAATTGTTCTAAAATCTAGATAAAATAATCTTTCCGATGTGTATATTAGAAATTAATAATTTTGTTTCTAAATATTTAAATTTTGATATTGATAATTTAAAGCGACTGAAACGCGGTAAGGTTTGTAAATACGCGGCCCGGCCGTTCAACCTTTCATGGCCAATCGTCGAGCGCAAGTAAGTTTTTATTAATTTGAGCTTACTTTTGCAGGAAGCTACAGTGGGAAACATCTCTTTTAAATATAGTTGTAGCCCAAAATTCAGTAGCATTAATATCTGCTGAATATTTGATACTCAAATCAGCGGCATATTTTTTTAGTTCTTCAGCTGGATAATAAATATAAAAATGAGCGCGTTGTTTTGTCTAATTACGTTTTTGATGGTACTGGCATGTATGTGTGGGAATCGAGCACTAGGGGCGTAGCGGGGCCGGGAACTTATCAGGAGCAATAAAAAAACGAAAAAAAATAATAGTCCTGCCTAGTCTGGCCATTCTGCGCCCCCCAGAGTCTACGCCCTGTGCCTGGGCACCGGTGGCACCGCCCTATTTACGGCACTGAGTATCATTTAAAGATATCTTAAAGATACCTTCCACGAGATTTTAAACGAGTCGTGTTTTATTAAAGATTTTCGCAATTTTCGCTTCGATTTTATCGCTTTAAATATTAGCGCTCTTAACATTGGTAATTAAATTACATATCTCTCCATCTTCTTCTTTTGGCGCCTTAAGTATACCTTGTAAAATAACGCAATTTAATAATGAAATAGATAATGTTATCGTATATTGGATATAAGTTGTTGAACAAACAAACGAAAAGAATAATTCCGACATTAAAAAATAGCCTCCAGACGGTTTTTTCTTCAAATACGGATGTTGACATTCGAAAAAACACACTTTTCCGGCATCAACCAACAAAATTACAAAGTTTATAAAAACAGTCATTGGCCATTGCATGGCACTGCCCACTACCCACTACTGCCAGTCTGTTAGATTAACGTCAAAACATTTTATTTGTCCTTCTTACGATTAAGTGATGTTTATTAGCATTTGGTAACATTCGTATAGCCAGGTACTTCCTCTTCCCGATATCCTTCCTTCTTCTTCTTCTTCGATGGCGCTACAGCCCATATCGAGCTTTGGCCTCCTGCAACAGTCGCCTCCAACTCCTCCTGTCCTCAGCGGCTGACTTCCAATTTGGTACCTGGAGAAGCTGTGCTGCATCCCCTCTTACTTCGTCTTCCCACCTCAGTCTGGGTCTTCCCACTTTTCTCTTTCCACCTGGGTGTCCAGTCAAAATTCTTTTTGGGACGCGTGTATCCGGCATTCTCTGTACATGCCCAGCCCATCTCAGCCTGAGGAGTCTCATATGTGTTGAGATGCCAGGTGCCTTATATATGTAAAGAAAACCACTAGACTAATGAGTGCTTTCCTTAAGCTTGTATGCGTCACTGAGTAAGTACCAAGTTAGTGGCACTGAGTAAGTACCAGGTTAGATATCACTGCTGACAGCAAAACAACAGAATCGAATTATTTAAATATAACTGTCAGAATGATTGCATAAAAAAATCCTAAAAATATTATCTAATTATCTTATTTATTATTATATAAAGAAACCTGAAAAAAGGGCATTAAATGTTGTTTCTTTTGTTTTATAGGTAAGTGAACCTTTCTTTTAATCGATGGTGTAATTTTGTAAATAGTTGTAAATACGTATTACTAATAAAGCTTTTGTTTTATAGAGAAACACAATAACGCCTTGTTTTCATTATATATATATCATACAATTCTGTATTGTGCCGGATGCGCCACTGTTCACCCTCTTTCACGGGTCCACATATTCTTCTCAGCACTTTTCTTTCAAAAGTTCCCGATATCCTTACCCTTCCTAAATGGGGATAACATAGTTCCACTGTCTATTTTCGATAGTATTTTGCGTCTGTACTTTGGTATACATAATTAATGGCAGAGGTTCATCTGACATGTTCTATATCAGCAGGCTTCAAGATATCCGAAGAAATTAAAGAATGCGGTTTAATTATATTCGTGTAGGCATACGAATGGATTTGTTTATAACTGGTTCCGTCGGGAATGCATAATGACGAATTGTGCCACAGTGACTAGTCGTGGATAGCCAAGCCCCCCCCGGGCGTGTAACCGATTCTAGAATGGCGACAGTCATCGTTATTTCGCTTGTGTCATATTACACCGACAGGCAGCTGCAAAAAACGTGAACGTTCTCTGATAAAAATTCCAGAAATAAATTTACAATATTGAGGTGGTGTCGATAGCCTGGTGGTCGGTGAGTAGGACGCTTGACTAGCACTCGGGTGGCCCGGATCGTTACATACAACCGACTTACTTCCTTTTCAACAAAAGTCATGATTTGTGGAAAAGTCTGTAGGTTTTTTTTTAAATTTGAACATCGCGAACCGCTTGGAACCAGTGAAGCTATGGCGTCCCAAATCGGGGTATGTCGTGAGACTGAAGGTAGTGGGGAGGGGTAGGAAGATCTGGTCACCAAACGCGGTTAAAGCCACTTCAAGCAACGTTTCAATTATGAATGGTTGTCTTACACCAGGGCGATACTGAGAGTACCTTCCACTCTGATACGTGCCGCAAACATACCTTATATTATTTTTAATTATTAAATTGTGAAACAACACAAGTCGATTAAATAAAATTTATTTGCGCACGCCAGTATTTGAACCCCCGTCTCCCTATCGCTGGCTGGTTGAGAGCCTTACCCTTCGACCACGAAGGCCATGCTAAAGGTCTAAGGGTTTATAGATTATTTCATCTTTAAAAAAATCTGTAAAGAAAAAGAGGCCAAAGTTCACCGACAGGGGCAAATTAAATTTTAAAACTCGATCAGTTGGTCTGGAATATATTATTACGCTTTCCGAAATTCAACGTTACAAAGAATGTTTATGTTGCATTGTACAAGAATCCCAACTGCCCGGATTCAGTGGGATTTTGGCAAGGCAATTTTAGGTCAATGCTGTGACGAAGTGAAGAAAGGGAAGATGAAGGTTGGGAAGTACCTGGCTAAACGTAGTTAAAGGCATTTTATGGAACCGGTGTTTCTCACCGGGATAATACAAAAAGTATCTCTTCAACCTTGGAAATGGTTAAATATACGTATTTGGCAAAACAACTCAAATTTCTCATTTCGCTGTAGGCACTTCACGCAAAGCAACAACGACAGAAGGAAAAGCTTACCGTGAAATCACTATTTAGTTTAATCTTTACTACGAATTGGTTTACATTGTGAATACCAAAAAATAAATTGACACTTTTCCTTTCGTTTAGCTTGAGTACAATTAAAATTAAATAGTTAATCTTAATATATAAAAATTAAGGTTTCTCTGTTTGATTTGATTTGGGGATTTGACGGGCTATAGTGAATAGTGAGCTCTGGCGTTATGAAATTATTTCCTATACCATTCATTCGATTGCGATGAAACTTTGGTGAGTTGTTGTGCGTACGCCCGTACGGTAGTTCGCGGGAAAGGGGTGGGGGAGACGGAGAAGGTGGAGGGGTACGTGGGAGGGGAAGGTGATGAGGGAGGGGAAGGGGAGGTGGAAAAGAAAGGACCGCAGGGAGATACAACTTATTTACCTTAAGTGGCGTTGCATAGCAAGTTTGGAAGTCGCTAGTTACTTTATAAAAAATATAAGCCTAAACTTCTAAAAAATGTATTTCATTAGAAATGCAGGTACGAACTCATAGAGACCGCCAAACAACCATTTTTTATGATATTAATATTTTAAAATTATTATCGGGATCAAAACAAATACAAATTATGATTCAATTTTTTATAAGAAAAACTCTCTTTTTATAACTTTATCTTTCCATTATCTTTTTCTATTTTTCTGTGTCTTGTTCTCTTTCATATTTTCGTTTAGATTATTAGTGTCATCTTCTTCACCGATGAGACGTTATGATGCCTAACCAACAATATTACAGCTAAAATTATCTGGGACAATTTCCCTTGAATAACTTGTTTCTTATAAAATTATTCACAAAATAAATTTAAAAAAAAAAAACACTTTTACGCTTGCAATCCAGCGTTTACAGACTTCGTTTGCCAAGTGATTTTTATGCTTATTATCCTTCGACCAAGTATACGTCAGTGTAATTATCTATATTTGTGGCGATACAAAGAACACTAAGAATACACACATTTTTGAATTGTGGTTTCCTCAGAAGAAACATCCCGTGAGTTTTGATTAATTTTCATGAGAGGCTCTTTCAATAAAATTATTATTATACAGGTTGTTGAGAACCTAGCTTCCTGAAAAACAAGTTTGAAAATATGTAACTAATTTATTTGCCATTTTAGCTTGCATAAAAAAGTTTTCATTCAGTATAAAATATTCTCTGACTTGGTCTTTTAATTAAGGATGAAGTTCTTGCTACATAAATTTATGCGAAGAAAGACATTAGGTAGGTATCAAACAAATATACAGATCGACATGTTTAACTTTGCAGTCGGTGGAGTGTAGATGTAGATTTTGGAGTTAGGCTGTGGTTAGGCCTGCAAAGTTAATAGTGTTCATTAATCAAGTTCTAGAAGGGAGGAAACACAGAGGCCGGCAAATCGTTCCACAGCCGAGATGAATGTTGTTGAATTCAAGAACGAGTCGTAGAAGCTACCCGTTCTCATGTGACAAATGTTGGGTGCGATTTAGCGTGCTTCCCGATGACTCCAGATACTAATATCTACAGCCTGTATGTCGGACGAATATCTACAGCTCCTATGTTGAATTAATATCTACGAACTTCAGAGTGTTGACTAATATCTATAGAGCGTAGGTTGAACTAATATCTACAGAGCGTAGGTTGGACTAATCAGCTAAATGTGTCCAATAGTCCGATATTAGGGATTTTTACATACATACTTACATAAATTAAGTTTTTTAAACTGCATACGCAATATTATGTTATTTAAATATATGCTATACATAATTGCAAATCCAACCTCTGCCAGTGCTGTAGATATTCGTCAACACTTTGGTTCTTATAGATATTAGTCAACAGTTTGAGCTGTAGATACTTGTCAACACTTTGGTTCCCATAGATATTAGTTCGATTTTTTCAGTTTTTGGAATTCCTGTAGATATTAGTAGACGCCTCCCGACTGTGTACCGGTGCCGAGGGGATCAACGACGCTAGTTCCTCGGAGCATCTTCCGTTGAAACACCGGTGTCTCACCCGATGTCTGTGCACTGAAGATTGCAATAAGATAGGAAAATCTGCCAAAACAACCGCCCGTTTCCACAGTCGAGGGCTTTTTTCAGGTATTTTGGAGCTCCAGACTAGCGGTGGCTGCCAAATTAAATATAAAAATAATTCAAAGATCGAAATTATGGCTTGAAATCTTTAGTAAAACATTTTCTTTTTTATTTGATAAAATATGAGGATATTTAACAATGTGCAAAGTTGGTAGATAAACTCTCAGTATCGCCCTTATAAGAAACTACGATGAAAAACTTAAGGGGAACGTATGTATGCGCGGTCCATTTCTGCCTGTTTCATACAAACCTTAGATTTAGATTTGGGATCAAAATACCCAACCAAACTGAAAAATTATTTTTGTAATCAAACGGCATATCAAATATCTAGTTAGGATGTGAGCTACTTTATTTATGTTTGCTTTAAATTATAAGATATAAGTACCTAGGCCATTAAAGATTTTCATGTTCCTGGATTTTAGAGGTGATTTGGGCAATTATTTGTGAGTAAATGAAAAACAATAAAAAAATTATTTTACTATATTTATCAAATAAATATGATGAAATATAAAATAAAAATTTATAAAAAAATCATTTTGATGGGTGTAAATTAAAAATACAAATTACCTATTTACGGCAGAATAAAAAATAGTAGTTTATATATTAAAATTACCACCCAAAAATGCATTTTTTATTTTTTATTTTATTTTTCATTGTATTTTTAAAATAAATATAGTAAAATTATTTTCTTAATGTTTTTCTTTTACTCACAAATAATTGTCTAAGTTGCCTCCAAAATCATGAAACACTCAAATCTTTAAAGGCCTACTTTACATAAAAAAAGCCATAATTTAAAGCAAAAATAAATAAAGTAGCTCACATCCTAACTAGATATTTGATATACCTTTTTATTACAAAAATAATTTTTCAGTTTGGTTGGGTATTTTGATCTCAAATCTAAATCTAAGATTTGTATGAAACGGGCAGAAATGGGCTGCGCATACGTTCCCCTTAAACATTGCTTAATAAAGATATAGCCGTAATACCTTTCAATCCTTCTCTTTAACATCTTCTTCCCCTCTCCATTTCCTCCAACCTCACAACATACCTACCAAGAATTGGGGATGTCATGGACCCACTGGTTCCGGGCAGTTGGGACTTACCTACCTAACAAACAAAAGTCAAAATACAAACAATAACAACCTCCCATATAAAATGATCACTCTATGTTCTACAAAGAGGATATCCTAAACAAAACCATACCTTTCAAAAACACAGTAAATCTCAGGCAAAAATACATGTTACCAATTCCCATTTGTAAAAAAACTTTGGGTCAACAAAACTACAAATACTTGGGAACAAATTTCTTTAATAAATTACCAGAAAATATCAGATCCCTTAAGGACAGTTTCAAAAATTTCAAAACACAATTAAAAAAATATACTGAAAACCTTTACTAAAAAAAATAAATAATAAATACAAATTTTAAAAAAATGTATACATATATACACATAAGTTTCTCTTATTCTTTATATAAACTAAATTTCAAAAAAATAAAATCAAAATAACCTAACAAATAATACTTCCTCCCGTATACACAAGCATCTGCTTATTACGGGAGAATATTTAAAAAAAATATGTATATTTGTATTTAATAATTGTATTAAGTTTTATTTTTGTATATACTTTCATTATATCTATGTATCTGAATGTATCTGTATGTACTGAACCAAAAAATAAAAAATTTTCAATAAAAAAAAAAATATATAAAAAATATTCTCATAA
This sequence comes from Limnephilus marmoratus, assembly GCA_917880885.1. Classification (NCBI taxonomy): domain Eukaryota; kingdom Metazoa; phylum Arthropoda; class Insecta; order Trichoptera; family Limnephilidae; genus Limnephilus; species Limnephilus marmoratus. Next base: position 38,995,535 of record OU862923.1, on the reverse strand, counting down.
TTTTTGAATTCTATTGTACGATAGTAATTTAAAGTGCTGCGGGCAAATTTTGGCATTTAACGACCAGACTGTACTGACTGTAGGAAGGTACTAGCCAAGCATTAATTGCTCTGAAATGCCCTCTCAATAAATTCGACCGACCTCTCTCGCCAAGAATATAAAAGGTCACACACACGGCTGTTAATGAAGACGAAACTCAAATGGCTTCATTAGAGACTAGTTAGTATCTACGAGTATAAATCTAGAAATATTTCACAGTATAGCCGTCGTAATTAATATGAAACACGTTCGCCAAGAAATTTGAAAAATAAGTATTTTACCTACTGTTACTGTTGCTGTTAATAATTAAAATAGGTAGGTACCTATATCCCAAAAAGTAATAAACCCTTTTATGGGTAATAATTTTATCTGAAAGTAAGTAAGTAAGTCAAAAGTCATGGTATTTGAAAGAGAGAGAGTATGATAACAATGATGAGTATTTGGAGCAGGTGGATTTACGAGAGATGGGAGGGCTGACAGAGATATCGAAAGAAGGGTAAATGCAGGCAACTCTATTAATGGAGGACTGAACGCCGTTGGCGCCACCAAAAAAACTGTCCAAAGAAGCGAAGTTAGCCGTCCATAATGGAGTGCTGGTACCTACCCTGATGTATGGCAGTGAGGCGTGGAACTGGCAGAGGAAGGATGAAAGTAGACTGAATGCTGTAGAAATGAGATCCCTGAGGCGTAGGTATGTGTGATAAAACCATGTACGATCGTGTGAGAAATGTGGAGATCCGCGAAGAATGCAAGGCTGATGTAAGGGAACGTACCCATACTACGTGACCTGTTCGGCGGGGGGGTCTTCAAAATACCACGCTTGGTACAAATGAGTGGCTGGTTGCTTAGGTTTTTGGTCACCGGGGGGGTTAAAAATTGCAAAAAATTGGTCACGTAGTATGGGTACGTTCCCTAAGCGTGATGAGTAAGATTAAGAAAGGGACGCTCAGATGGTTTGGGCATGTAGAGCGAATGAACGAGGAAAGGAGTGTAAGGAGAATATATGACGCAAATGTGAATGGAAGAAGAAGTCGGGGACGCCCGAGGAAGACATGGCACGACCCAGTGAATCAGATACTTGAGTCGGGCCATGTGAAGAGTCGGAATATTAGAAGAGCATGTATGAGACGATGTATGAATGTGAACGAGGCAAGGAGTGTGTGCCAAGATCGAGTTGTTTGGCGGTCCGTCCTCTCTGCCTACCCCTGCGGGGAAACAGCGTGATGGTTAGTTAATTAGTTAATTTTATCTGTAGCTTACAATACAACTAATCGGCCTAATTTGGAATAGCCACGATATATTTATATCGGTTTTCTGCCATGGATGCTAAAAAATTGAGAATAATATTTCTTACGTTGTATTTCACACATCACTTATACTTTTATAAATAAAAAGTTTGAATAAAAAAGCCTGAAAACGTTTCGGCAGCCATGTTTTCTATTTTACGAGCTGTACCTATGATGTATAATAAAAAATAAAATAAAATTAGCCTTTATTGCTATTAAACTTAAACATTTTTCTAATCTAATTAATTATTATTTTTTTAAATATTATTCTAAATTATCAGCGATCGGGTGATTATTTTTAGAAACAGCTTGTCTTTCGACATAGGCCTCCTCCAAAGATTTCCATTTATCTCTATCCTTTTCAACTCTGATCCATTCTGGACCAGCCACCTTTTTTAGATCGTCTTGCCGATCTTTTCGTTTGTCCACCTTTGTTTCTTTTATCGTCTCTTGGATACCATTCTGTTACTATTTTGGTCCATTTATCTATGTTACTATAAAAGCCCGTAGGTATTAGTAAAACCTAAGTTAATTCTTGGGATTTTTAAGATTTACCGTAATGCGGGCTTTTACACTAACATATAGAGGCGTCTACTAATATCTACAGGAATTCCAAAAACTGAAAAAATCTAACTAATGAGAACCAAAGTGTTGACGAATATCTACAGCTCAAACTGCTGACTAATATCTATGAAAACCAAAGTGTTGACGAATATCTACACCACTGGCAGAGGTTGGATTTGCAATAATGTATAGCATCTTGGAATAACGTAATATTGCATATGCAGTTTAAAAAACTTAATTTATGTAAGTATGTATGTAAAAATCCCTAATATCGGACTATTGGACACATTTAGCTGATTAGTCCAACCTACGCTCTGTAGATATTAGTTCAACCTACGCTCGGTAGATATTAGTCAAGACTGGGACCGTCATAGATATTCGTCCGACCTTAGCTCTGTAGATATTAGTCAACACTCTGAAGTTCGTAGATATTAGTTCAACATATGAGCTGTAGATATTCGTCCGACATACAGGCTGTAGATATTAGTATCTGGAGTCTAACATAATATATACATAAAACTATTATTGTATCAAAAAATCTTGTTAGGTATTTTTTTTTTACATTAGCTCCACACAAAAGGACCTGAGGAAAAATAATTTCCCTCGGGGCCTATGTCGTCTTCAGGGATGCTGTGTGGAGGTTCTTTTTAGGGAAAGGAAGTTCTGGGAAGGAAAAAGGTGGGTAGGAATCTGGGGGGCAATGGGGTCAATGTGTCCAAGTGTGACGGACGTATGAATCCGTCCCTTCCATTGCGGTACAAGACGATGGGTCGAGAGAGTAAACAGATAAAAGGTCTCCATCAACCAGTCTCTCCCTAACCGGCCCGCCACGCAGTAGATGGGCAAACGCACGTGCCGTCAAGACTTTTTAGACAAACCTCATTCCGCGATGAACCCGGGCACCCCTGCAAAGTAACCAAACGTAGCGAACTACTTGGGGTGACTTATGATAGGAGTGTTGTTTATCCAATAAATTGTTCCCGGGGCGGCGGTACCCATCCCTGCCTCCTAAATTGAAATTGAATATTTTAATTAATTAATGCTGAATAAAAGTCCCATGAAACTGCTACATTTTGTCAATTTGTTTTCTTATTTAAGTACCTAGGTACCTACCTAGTTTATTTTAATAATAGGATACAAAATATTCGGCGTAACCAGTTACGCAAATGGCCATAAAACTTAACACAGTTCCGTAACCGATATTATAATATATGTAACAGTTATTTTTAATCCGGTTTAAAAAAGTGTTGCTAATGATAATCATTTTATCGATGATCCGATTTTATAACCGAATCATTTCATTGAGGGTTGAGATAATTAAAGCCTTTTTACTATTATGCAGAAAATCAAATTCTTTTCTCAGTTGTGGCTTCGTGAAGTTTGCACTTTTTTAGATCGCTACGTTATTTCTATCGTGAGCTAGGGGGCTTTGAATTATCCATTTAACTGATTGTAAATGAATATAGCTTATAACTCATTTTTTTATTGTAATGGCATTGACTTGAGGCATTCGAGATGTGGATCTACAGAAGAATACTTAACATAAGCTGGATGGACAGGGTTACGAAGGAAGATGTTATGGTTCGGATATCTTGGACATGTGATGAGACATCCAGAGAAGTATGAGATCTTGCAACTCATAACGGAAAAATTGCCGGAGGACGGGACCCTGGAAGAAGGAGAACCTCGTGGCTGAAAACCTGAGACAGTGGTTTGGCCAGTCTACCGTAGAGCCGTTCCGGGCCGCAGTAAACAAAGTCCGCATAGCCAACATGATAGCCAACGTCCGTTGAACGGACAGGGCACAAGAAGAAGAAGAATATAAAGAACATGAGTTACGTTTACACATATTAATGACATACATACAAAATATTATCTTTAAGGTCATCATTAGCCATTAGCTCAGGTACGAGGGCTCCATCGAAGCCACTGAAGCCAGAGTTAAGTTAGCCTCTTAGAAACTGGGCGTACTGTACATGGCCCGCAGATACTCGACGTTTCTAAACTATAAATACCATCACAAAAAAAGCGACCACAAATAAATAAATTTTCAGTAAGAAAAAGGCTAGTCGCTATCCATAAACAATAATTATTCTAAACAACAAAACATAGTCCCAATGATCGTGAATTTCTAAAACTGAGACGTGAGACGTTTGCGGTGGTACCCACCTGCTGAAGGTTGAGGTACTCTGCAGTCTGATTAGGTACTCCAAGTACTCCGAGAGTACAATGCTGATAGTCTCAGCCTTTCATTGGGGCGATGCTGAGACTTGAGACTCTCAGGTCTCAGCATCGCCCTAATGAAAGATCACCATTCATAATCGAAACGTGTTGCTTAGGAAGGCTCAAGGGCGGATCCAGCTTTAGCGCCAGGGGGTCACATAGCGCCAGGGGGGGGGGGGGGATCACATAGTCGTGGTCAAGTCACAAGAAGTTATAATTTAATTTTGATAATAATAGATACAAGTAAAAAGTAGGTCCACCTAGGTCCTGGACCCAGCCCAGGGGGGGGTCATGACCCCCATGACCCCCCCCTGGATCCGCCCTTGGGAAGGCTTTAGTCCTTGGTGAACAAATCTGAATAGCGGGTACTTCCCAACCTTCCTCTTTGCCATCTCCTTCCCTTCCCCGCTGCCTTCAGTCTCATAATGTACTCCAATAGGGGATACCATGGTCCCACTGACTGTGGACAGTTGTTAGGATTTTTTTGCGGAATTCACACTTACACGAATATTTTTCCAAAATCCACACGGGTAATTGCTCTTCTCCCTTGCACACTTCCACCACCTCCTTCCTTCATATCTTCAGCGGGGATGACGTCATACTCCCATTGTCTTCCACTAATAAATTGCTATATTATAGGTATATAGTGGGTCCTTTTTTCGGTTCCACGACAACTCAAAAAAGTGACATAATGATAACACATGACATATACCCCTTTGAAAATTCATTAAAAGTTATGAAGAAAAAAAAAGAAAAATAGCCCATAACCTAACCTAACCAATGTAACGAATTAAAACAAATGTTATTACTTTTAATGACTTTTCAAAGGAAGTTGTGTGATTCTGAGTTGTCCGGTCACCCTTTATCAGATAGGTACTGGTAGGTAGGTAGGTACCCTTATGAAAAAAAAATTTGTTACTTTTTCTGCTTGCACTAAAAATATTCGAAAATCGAATTTGAAAAGATTGTCGATCGCTGTGAAGGTCGCAGAACGAACCACCAAACAAATATTGATTTAGCAATAATTATTACGACTGATCAAATTGTTACTTTCCCGTATTAACATAACAATATAAATTCAAGAACACCATTAACCTCACGATATTAATTTCACCACTAGCTACCTAAATAAATATTTTGATAAATTTTTATTTATGTAGTATTTTTTATTATTATTTATTTTCGAAGTACCTACCTACCTAGGTACTTCGAAAAGTGAAAAAGTTCTCTCGAATAGTTACGTTTATAGAAAATATTTCAGAAAAGTAAAGAATTCTGTAGACATTTATGAAGGCAGTGATAATATAAATATTATTAATTAAATTAGTGTTCAGAGTGAACCCTGTCTAACCTGTTGACTCGCCTGTCCTTAAAATACCTACCTATGAAGTCATTCAAAAGCTTATAATTCATTATATTAAATTCAAATATTATTTGAGATAATAAACAACTAATTGAATGTTTAAAATACCTGGAATAGGAATTGTAAAATTATAAGTTACTTACAGCTGTTAACACCTTCTGACAATTTAAAGTTTTGTATCCAATCCAATCACCTGATGTTTTTACACTATCACTGAATCAATCACGTCTAGGTCGGTAGAAAGAACATTTTAATCATGCACAATATTCAATCATAAAACGTCACTTTTATTAATATTATGTAGTAAGAATGTCAAAATCAGACAAATACCGTTACAAACACAACACAATCATTTGATAAAGCAAGAAAATTGCACTCACGATTCCTAAAGCAAGAGTAAAGGAGTAGGTAACTAAACTAAGGAATATATTTGTAATGAGTAACAAGGAAGAGAATTAAATGAATGCACTATTCACAGTTGTTTTGTGGTTTGGTCGACAAAAGCGCCTCACGGAACCCGGATGACGAGATAATCACGCCCGCGGCGACCTGTCTGCAGGCGGCACGGCTCCTCACACTTTAAAAAGCACTGTGCAGCGAAGAAAACAAGACCCGAAGAATTTCATACCTACGAAAACTTTGGCCGAATGCCGCCGTTGCGCGACGAGGAGCTAGAAGCAAACGCAGGCCCCACGAATCACGTCACGAGTACAATAATTTGCCGGTGATCGAACAACTCAAGAAAAACTTTTTCAACACTCGACTTTTGATCGCATTTATTAATCACAAGATTGGTGAAGTTATTTTAAAATTTTGGTATTATAATTATTATTTTTTTAAATAGTTATTTAATTTTAAAATTTTGTTATCGTACATAGTTAATAAATTTTAAAAATATGTATACCTATTGAAAAACATAACTTAAAAAAAATATATATTGTTTTTATTTCTTGCTAGAGCAATCCCGATGAGTTACAGAACTCATTTTACGACAGGAGGAACATAAAAATCATAGGTGGGAGGAAATAATAGTTAAAATTTTACATATGAATTTAGATATTAAAAATATAAGTTTCATAAACAATATAGACGAAAAAATAAAAGACAGGTTGAGTAAAACAAACAACATTAGAAAACAATTACAGAAAAAAGGAACAAGGTTATAGAGATATGGATGATTATAACTAAATGGAAAAGAAAAGAAGAGAAAAGAAACATGACAAGAAAATTACAAAGTTTCATCCTTAAACATACTTAAAAAATATTCTTTTAAAGCAATACTCTGAATGTTTTATTTTGCTGGATTTCCTTGTACATATATGGTAGTAAATTATATAGTGTATAGGCAACATATATACAACAAATTCAGGAAAAAAATCGATCGAGATTAAACTCAAAAAACTTTCAAAATATAAAAATGGTTACTGTCGGAAATGGCAATCCGAAAACGAATACTAGCAATTTTCTCGCTCTGGAATGAATTGATGTATTTTTAAGTACACATAGGGTCTGAAAGGGATAAACACTTCACTACAATCTACACATCTTCCCTGATAATGGACAATGTAATGCTGTTCGAAACGTTGTCTAAAAAAAGAAGAAAGTGCACTACCATATAACGACCCGAAAAATAATCACGATTTTGCCGTGAAAATCTAAAATCATATCTATATTTAAAAAATCCGTGCAATTCACACGCGGTGTAAGTGAAACCTTCAGAAAACTAAAGTAGACAATAGAGTGGGAAGATTTAAGATTTAGTGGGAAGGGATAGATTATCCTATTCCATTCTCTCACAGGCTAAATCCTATAGATATATGTGCGTTGTCTCTTTTTAGTGTCTCTTTTTTTGGTTTCATCGAGATTCAAATCACAACGGTACTAAAGAAGTTTTCACTTCAAAAACATTATTTTATTTGATTCCAGACAATCCTACAAGAACGGATACGACCTTCGATATCGGCAACATAACCTATTAACCTTTTTTCATTACTTTTAATGACTTTTCAAATGAGATGTTGATGTTGCATAATTCTGTGTCGTCCTGTCACCATAAAAAATGTTGAAGTATTAGGTTGAATAAATAAATAAATAATATGTGAACTAAGGATGTTTGCTAAGTAATACCCTAGAAATAATACGTCTAACTCCAGTAAAATATTGGGAGTATTTTTTTTGTGTTGACTGGCAACTCTGGCCGCTGTTGCATTCCTTCGATAATGGCGGCAAATGATTGAATTTATAAATAATACAGCACTTCGTGGCGGTGGTAGTACTATTGGTGGTAGTAGTATGATTGGTTTATTTATGCTTATAACTGTCAATACAAACCTATCTGGAGGCTGTCCGTCCCGCCTCCGGCGATCCGACGCTTCTCTCCCTAGGGTCTTCTTCTATGATTTCCAATTACTCTCGTCTAGGCACCACCGGCTAGCTGGCTTACGGACGACGCTGCCGGTTGTCGGGAGGCCGGACAATCAGCCTCCTTCACTGTCTCGGGGACCGCCGGTAGCCAGTTTGCGGTAACATCAGTTCTACTCTGTACAAATGTTATTTTACTTTTGTTGCTTTTTTTTATGAACAGTACTCGGTGCCGCCCGCTGGATTGCGTATGGTCTTTCGCTGTCATGAGCTGATTACTCATGACGGCTGCTGTCTATTTTGTTCATTTTATTTTTATGTCGATGTTACTAACCACTTGTTTGACTGTCCACGAGGCTCACTGCTTTGGCGGTGACTACCTCCATGGGCTTTAGAATTGTAGAAATGACCATTACAGTACAGTCCTGTAGGCGCGACCGCATACCGCCACCTAACACAGTATGAGGGGACATTGAAGGTCTAGATTCGTTACATTAAATGTAGAGCCGTTTATTCAAAAAAATTAGATTCTTGTGAGAACTCCGAAGGGGCGACCATAAGTTGCCTATACCGGGGTGGGACAGTGGTGGGTACTTCAATGTCAATACAAACCTAATAGCAACTTTAATATTTTGTATAAAAAAACAGTAAGGTCGTTTGTAGGTTACCTGTAAATTTTAGATTTCTATATAAAATAATGAAAATATTTCACATAAAAATGTACGAAAGAAAAGCAAGCCGAGGAAGTGGCACCGCTAGGTGGCACTAGTGTAGCATATCTATCTTATAATATAAAAATAAATCGCTGAATGTGTTGCTAAGCGCATAACTTTCGAACGACTGCACCAAATTGGATAATTCTTTTTTTGTGTGTTCGTTATTGTCAGGACAAGGTTTTTATAAAACTTCCAGTGAGCTCTGGCATTACGAAATTTGTACTTATAAAAAAATTGCTATTGGTGGCACGCGAGGTTTGAAAACTGAATGTATGGAAATCGGGAGGGAGGGAGACATGGTGGAGGGGGAGGGGGGAGGGAGGGAGGTGAGTGGGGGAGGGGGGAGGTGGAGGAGGCGGAGTGGGAACCCTCCTTACACCATGCGAGTGAAGCCGCAGGATAAAGCTAGTTCATAATAAATAAAACGAACCGCTTATTTATGGTTATGGCTCACTTATTCAAAATGTAATTATTTCTGTTAAATACGTTACGTTAGGGTTAGGTTATGGGCTATTTAAAAAAGAAAACACTTTTGACTTTTCAAAGGGGTGTATGCCACTTTGTTGAGGTAGGGGTATCATGGAACCTATATTCATAAAGGGTAAACAAAAACAAACTGCAGCTGATTCAGACAGCTCCAAATTTAATGGCAAAATTTGTGACATTTAAGATGAAGCCATGCGAAAAAATGCAAAATCGTGTGTTTTTGTTTTGAAAATTTGATCTCTTAGAAGTATTACAGATGCTTCAATTAAATACTGCGAATAGAACACATCTTGCCTTAAAAAATATCAATCTTTTTCTATAAGCCTAGAAAAAAAAAGTATTAGCTCTATAAAAAAATAATTTCAAGTGCAAATTCTCCTACTTATAAACCCCTTTTCGAATATAGTTTTATTCCATAATGTGACAAATTCAGTTGTTTTTATAATAATCACAAAAAAAAATTACGTATTTATCCCTGAACTTCACAAAATAAAATATAATACGCATTTTCGCGTTGTTATTTATGACATCAATCAAGATGGCCAGCACTCGATAAATTTGGATTTTTAAAGTGAACCTTTTAAAAGCCCTGAGGAAAATAATTTCCCTCAGGGCTTGTGCCATTTTAGGGATGCTGTGTGGAGGGTTTTTTTAGGGAAGGAAGGAGAGGAAGTTTTGCGAGGGGTAGGTAAGAATCTGGGGGTCAATGTGTCCAGGAGTGACGGACGTATGAATCCAAGCCTCTTACTTCGGTGCAAGGTGATGTTCCGAGAGACTATGGCTGGAGAAGTCAAAGGGACTTCCTTAACCACTCTCTCCCTATCCGGTCTGCCGTGTAGCTGGTGGGCAGATGCATCCGCCGCCAAGACCCGGACAAACCTCACCCCCCGTGAACCCGGGCACCCCTGCTAAGACACCAAACGTAGCGAACCACTTGATGCCATCGACATAAGAACTATGTACTTGTCACACCCATTTTTTATCAGTTCTGCCCTGCCTGCGATGGGGAATAAATGTCCCTAGACTGTGCGGCGCTTGATTCCGTGAAATCAATTTTAAATTTCCTTATTATTACAATAAACAATGCGTAAGAAAGGAGTTAATGTTTTTTTACAGGCCTTTACGAAATCAACCTGTAAAAACAATTCGCAAATACCTTTTCCAAACTTTTTCTCAAGTCTTGTCATGTATTTTTAAATCACGTCCAAAAAGAGGCATGGATTCCGATTTTTTGATCACCTTAAGCAAATTAATAAAGTAATCCAATTAGAAACAAACAAAAACCATGATAAATTAAACAAATGGTAAACTTTCAGGATGACTGAAGGCGGGTACAGATTGCCGTAACTTAACACGCAATGAAAGAATTTGCCGTCCACATTGCCGCAAAGTGTCATGCGAATCAATGTAACAGAATTCTCATAGTGTGGACGCCTTGCGCGCACGAACCGCGCACACTCCGCGCACGAACAGAGCATTTCAACTCGTGCACGCCGCAATCCACAATGCTTCGGTTTTTTCGCCGAATACAAATGGGCGCGCAGTGTGCGCGGAGCGTCTGTGTGGACGGCTTGTTCGTGTCAGTACGTCAGTGGAGTGATTGTATTAAGTGAGTCCTATTTTCCTTTTTCCAATCTGGGCTTACCTTATTTTCCAAAAGCCCAAAACCATCGACGCTGATCCATTAGGTTTTGCGAGTATATGCTATTTAATTGTCACGTATAACTCAGCGATCACATAGTTTCGGGTCTAGTCCTACGGGGGTTGCATAGGGCTTTGCTCTGCAGCACTTAACGCCAAGGTACAGTGGAATCGCAGTTTCACGACAGCAGACGGGATTATAGTAATGAATTTGTTTTTAGGTAGCATTTTAAAGTTTGGTTTGTGGAAGAATGTTGTATACTGCCATTCATCAAAATCACGGAGCACGGTTTAATTCATGGAAATAAATGGAGAAAACGAATGTCTTATGGCTCAACTAGAAAGACTTCAAAGCCAAGAAGCTGAAGAATGCTTGAAAGTAGAATTTGTCCAGGAAAAATATTAAGCCTGCTTGTTAGCCGTTGAAACAATTTTGTGGAATAATGTTGTATGTTGATTGATTTCAAGACAATATCTAGAACGTAAATGGTTTCATTTATTCATATAATTTTTTTTGCAGCTCAAATACATCAATGATATGTGTATATTTGTTAGAAGAGCAAGTTGCTTTCTATAAGGTACGAAGAGTAAAAAAAAATCATTTTGTGGAATAATGTTGAAATTTTTATATACAACATTATTCCACAAATTCAGCATAAATTCTTTTTTACATTAACTCCACATAGGAGGCCCCAAGGAAAATAATTTCCCTCAGGGCCTATGTCATCTGGGATGCTGTGTGGAGGGTCTTTTTGAGGAGAGGAAGGAATGAACATTGGTTTTGAAGAGACCCATGTTGTAGGAAGGAGGAAACACAGAGGCCGGCAAATCGAAGAAACGACCCGTTCTCATGAGAAATGTCAACCGTGTACAAATGTTGGGCACGCGTTTGGCATGTTTCCCGACTATGCACCGGTGCTGAAGGGATCAATGACGCTAGTTCCTCGGAGCATCTTCTATTGCGATACCGGTAGAACAAGGATAGCATTCCCACCCGACGCCTGTGCTCTAAAGATTACAATCCATCTGTTAAGATGGGAGAATCTATTAAGCGGACCGCCCATTTTTGCACAGATTCGAGGGTATTTTTCAGGTATTTTGGAGCTCCAGACCGGAGGTGGCTGCCAAATTCAACCGTGGGGCGCAATTGTGATTTGTACAGGGTTAGTTAGCAGTTGTGTACTATTAAAGTATCTGCGGGCCCTGTACAGTGCGCCCAGTTTTTGGGAGGTTAACTTTACTCTGGCTTCGATGGAGCCCCCATACGTGAGCTAGTCACTTAGGGTTACACCAAGCATATCAATGGAGGGCCTGTTCGGCCCTAGTTTTAATTATTCTAATTCTAGTAATAAACTCGAATTTCTTCCGGGCAAGGGCTCAATCAGGTCCATAAAAAGATGCTTATTTTAAGTGGTGGTGATTAGAGTCATTTTGCTTCCCTGCATCAAATAAAAACAAAATAATTTGTGCTTTCATTTATTAATTAAATGAGTAAAAAAAAAGATATAAAATGAGTGTCTTCAGAACAAAACATATCATTCTGATTGGTTTGTTATTTTCAGTTACAAAATATTTTAAGCAGTTTAAAAAACATTTTCTAGACCAAACTACAATTGAAAATATTACAAAAAATTAACAAGACACAACTTGTTGTATAATATATGTGCACAGGAACTTAAAATACTTAATTATGACTAATAAGGCCGAATTTTATTTTAATTTAATTTTTTGTTTTCAAAAGCTTTTTTAATATTTTTTTATAAACTTAACAATAATAATTAATATAAAAATGCTCTTTTCAATGCATTATTTCTTAGTATCTATAAATTGTAAAAACACGCTTTCATAATATAAACATGACACGAGGAGAATGTGAATATGACAATGCAGGGTGTCCGGGGATCAACAAACGTGCACAAAATTCAGGAAGTGAACATGATGATAGAAGTAAATAAGATAAATAACTTTTTCGAAATTCACATGTTTTTTTCCCGTACAATTTTTTTTTTTTTTTTTTTAATTCAAACAATTCAACTTTTTTACCTTAAAATGTTGGAATTTCGAAACAATTATTTATATTTTTTTACTTGTACTATCATGTAGAATTAATTACCTTCTGACGTTGGTGCACTTTACCCCCGGACACCTTATATAATCAATAAACTAATTAGATTGGCCTACAGTACAAGGTAAATATTTCTAAAAAACGTGCACTATACAGGCCATTCTAATCTATGGTTAGGGTGCTTCAACACATTGCTGACAATCAAATCGACATTTAGCGCTATTTTTAAATTTTAATATTTCACCGATTCTAGACTAGATTTGATCAAATAGTGATCAGCTGGTCAGAATTTAAACAATCGCTAAAACAGTTGAGAATTAATGTTGAACGGGGATTGATTAAACATTGAAAAATCTAATTAATGCTAATCGTTGCCATTTTGATGGCCATCAAATGTAATGTAGTTTGAAACACTTAAACCTATGTATTTTTGACATCAATGAATATGATGGGTTAGAAACACAAAAATGGTAACTACAAACAATGCATTTTTGAGTTAATTAACACTAATTATAATCAATTCTAACTGTAACACCAAGACTGAATGAACAGTGAATTAATCTAAGGCACCTCATTGTTTGCATGTAAATCATACTCCAAAAAAACTTTCTATTTTTGTAGATACTTTTTGTGTTTCTAAACCATTAAATAGTAAGGCACATAGTTTAACACAGTAACAGTCTCATAAAGTTTCAAAAAATGATGAAATGCTGCTTCTATGATTGTTTTTCGGCCGTGTCCGGTTTGGCTTTGGTGTTCTTGTCTTCGGTTGCCGCTTCGGCTTCGCTGCAGCCTTCGGTGGTGGCTGGCTGCACCTGTTGGTTGATCTGCTGCAGGAACTGGGTTAGATGGAGCACGGCTATGAGGGAGGCAACATATTCCTTGACGTCTTGTGGCTTGATGGACTTGATCTGGGTGGACACGTTGCGGTATACGCGGCGGGCGGCCTTGTTGGACAGGCGGCCTACGGTCTGCACGGTGTGGAGAACGGGGTCTTCCGACACTGCGATGGGAGCTGGAAATAATAAAAAAACTATTGTGAAGAGAGATGAAGGTATTACAAAAACAGATGTTATTTAGGAGAATAATTTAATATGTAAGAATCGTAGTTGAATTTTATCTTTGGAGTTAGCAAGTAGCTATATACGCATAATTGTAATTATTGATAAAATTTCTGTTATCTGTAACTTCATATCTCAAATTCTCAGAAATTTAAAATAAATGATTGATTTTAATGATGGTTTACATTTTTTACAGCAACAAGAATTGTGACAATGAACAAAACAGGTCAATTTCTTAATTAAAGGAAAATATGAAAATTATTCTCAAACTTCCTCTAACTGCAAACAGTGACTTAATATTCAACATAATAAGAGTATTTGATGTTTGACAGATCTATGTCTTTAAAAACAAACTCGTGCTTCATTCGTGAAAAAAAAATAAACTTAAGATTTACACGTAATTCAAACAAAGATATATTGCAAGTTCAAGCACTCTCTTCCACCTTTGGTCAACGTAGCTTTAGATACTTTGCTGCAAAAATATTCAACATACTCCCAGAAAATATCAAACTGAGTCAAACACAGAAAGAGTTTAACAAAAATGTTAAAATTTGGATATGTTCTAATGATCGTGCCTTTACTGGTGCCCTTACCCAAACGCCTTGTCATATACAGTTATTGTAGAAATAACCGTATAAGCAAGCAATAATGTAAACTAAAATAAAGTATTGCTGTATAGGAACCTATATTATACATTTATTTTAAGTAAACCATAGACAAAATGCAAGAAACCATTTACTAAAAATTCTGCCTCAATAGAGGTTCGCCTAGTGAGGCAGCTATGCACAACTTAAAATATAGTATATTATGCTACTTCCAAATAACCGTTCTTATTTACATATTTATTTTTTCTCCTATTAGATACTGCTCTAATGACTTCAATTATTGTAACATTATTCTTATAAAAATGATATTGTTATTAACTTATAGATATTAACAATAATGAATTATTACCTTCTGTTGTTAACCTTGTAATTGAATTGAATTATTGCCAACATGTTATTATTATTACTGTTTAAAAAAGAAAAATGGAAAATATACTCAAAAAGTAATTAATACATGACTGTGTAGTAATATGATATTTTATTATAATTCATGGTATTATTTTGATGAAATAAATTATTTAAAAAAATAAATAATTTAAAAAAAAAAATTATAAATTCAATTATGTTTTGAATTTTTTTGTAATATAGCCTAAAATATAGGGTAAACACTGAAATGTGGGTGGATTCAACTTTAACCGGTTATTTGCCGGAAACGCGCCGGCGCGCGGTGTCATATAGGCGCAAGAAAATAATTCAAATATTTGAAATGAAAAACTTTTGGTCTACGATTTTTACCCTTATATGTACGAATTTGTATGAAGAACAGTGTCAAAATCGCTTGCGCCATCATTACTCTGCGCTGTCAGATTTGCCACGAAATTAACGGTCGCAATCACATCGCGATGTCTGTGTATCGCGAATAAAACGTCGTAAAACCTATTAATTTACGTAATAAATGCAAGTAATGTGGTTTTAGTAGATAGTTTATTGTGTTGTGAACGTGTTTCAGTCAATAAAATATACAATAGCTCAAAATTTATCAACAAAACATTCAATTCAAAATTCAAAGTGGTGGTTTTTTTGTGCCTTGTATGGCGGCAGTTGACCGGTTAAACCACAGTCAGCAGTTCGAATGTTTCCGTATTCAAAATGATATTCCGTTCGAATGGATAAATTATTGTAAAATATAAACTAAAATCAATTGTACTATCTCTTGGAATTCCTAGAATAATTAAGTTTACCGATAAATACAGTTTTATCTGCAGACAAATCAGATTGATAAATATTATCAAACATCATGAGGCGGATTTCCATTCTTTATCCTTGGCTAGGGACATGTCCTTAGTGTATCTACCCCCCTCATTTTGGCTTTGGCATAGACTGGAGTGAGTGAGATCCCACCTTCAAACTACTACTACACCATATAATGTAAATCCGTACCATCTCCGTAGCTCTCGTCCTCCTCAGTGGCCGGGAAGTAGTAGTCCAGCAGCCTCTCGGCGAGGGCGCTAGACGAGTCCACTCCAGACACGGCCATCTGTCCGTACTGCGTGGCCAGCACCTCGTTGGCCTTGTTCCAGGACAGCTCCTTCAGGGAGGAGGCCTTGTGCTCCCCATACGACTTGGCTGCGCACACCTGCACACATTCATTAAGTCAATTATAAATTATAGACAAAAGAAGGTTCAGTCTCTTGCCATGCGAAGAAAGGGCGTGATTTAATAGTAGTTCGCTAGTGTTCGTTGATGACTTGGTCGCGTTTCATTCTGCATGGAAACAGTCTATTTTTTAAACTTAATTGAAACCGGCCATTACTTTGGACTTGTTCTTAAGCCCTGGGAAGACCCAAAACGCATCAAGCTACCCAAAATTAGTTAAATTCATCATTGTCCTCAAAAAATATCTTCAATTATTTTACTGCTCTAAAGAGGAAAGGAGTAAAATTAAACATTTTAAAGATATTGAGTAAAGCACTTGTTACCCTTTATTATTATTATTTATTAAAAGTATTTCTACATGCTCAATGTTTCTTGCACAAACTCCTAATTTGCACGAGTAAGCATGTATTTTAAGACGACAACGGTTAACAGAAACAGTTTGCACAAAAGTAAATTTGCAGAAGAAGTAAATACATTATAATAAAAAATAAAAAATAGGGACGGCGGGGCTAAGCTCAATAGTTCTTGGTATTCTGTACTTGATGGCCAAACAATAACTAAATGCCTGAGCTATGCAAAATAAAATAAAACACGCTCTTTGGCTATGTTTTTTCTTGAATAAATCAAAACAGGCTGCGGGCGTTAAACGGGAGTTTAAACCTTATCGCCATCTACACAAGGAGGGCAATTGTTAGCAGCCTAATCCAGAATTTTACACGACCTGATGCATTAAGTGCTTTAATTTCGTTGGATTTCAGAAAAATGCGATGCAATTTGACGCATTGCATTGCATTTTTGACAAATATACACGGGTGTGTATGCGTGATTGCCACAAAAACTTGATAGAATGTATTACCTTAACACGGGCATCAGCCTGGTATGGTAGTAAAAAAAAAACATAAAAATTGTACTTTCAAGAAATCTATGAAAAAATAAATTAAAATTAAAAATTTTCATCGACAACGAGTCTATCAGCCGAGTTTTAGCTCAATCAGATGTCGGAAAGTGGGTTAATTTCCACTTCCAAGATTCCACTTCATTGACATAAAAGTGAAATTCAAATAGATGTATTTAAAAAGAGGAGGGAAGTGTAGAGGAAAATTGTAAGAACCTGGTTAATAAAGAACCCAAATCCTTGATTTGAAACAATGCACAATACATCTTGTTAATCCTACGAAGACAAAAGAATAAGCACAAAAGACAGTGATTACCGATTACATCTTATCTATGAATTAAATAAAATCTTAAATGTGTTTAAAGAGTTGAAGGCCAAACACATAAAGTACATCAAGTGATATCCGAAAGATCAGAGAGAATTAAAAAAAAAACAAACAGAAAGTTCAAAGGCCAACAATTGAAATAACTCACTAATACTTATTCATAATTTTTTGTTGCTATGCTTTCTTGCTCTTTTATATTTTTAGACAAATAAAAAATTGAAACTCATGTTTAATTTAATCTCTGGTCTGAGTTTTCTGACCAGTCTGACTTCACGTATAAATACATTATGTGGTGTGTAATTTTGATTTAATTCAAAGGACCTTTGTGTGATAATGAACCAACGAGAAAATAAGTCACACTTAAGGAAAGGAAAGAAATAGGACTCTCTTTGGTGGCTGCTTTACACTGCATTTATGGCGGAATATTTGTATATGTAATAGTAGTTAGCGATACTTTTGTAGCGATGGCGGACTTAATTCAGCGGAGAGCGAAGAGCGAAATATTGAGGCGGAAATGCTCATTCGGCAGGAATCAATTTATGACTGACAATGTACCTATATGATTTTCGCACCAATCTAATTGGGTGACCTATAAATATGACTCCTTTTACAAAAATTTACATCCTCACTGAAATGTTAGAAAATTTTTCCTCACCTCAAAGCATCAAATTTAGTATTTAACTAAATTCTGGTGTTCTCAAGTGTTTACAATGCAATGACCAACCTGTTTGACCAATCATTTACATATTTTTGCATATATGTAACAAGTTCTGTTCCTCTAGTACAGCGAGGAAAACATAAGTTTTTAAGAATGAGCAACGTCCAATTGGATTCAATAACTATTTACAACACTACTAACTGGTTAGTTGTGATATTTCAAAATATGTCATATACTTGACAAATTTTGCCTGCGGCGCTTTTTCCGTATGTGCTATTAAGCTTGTGTATGGAAAATGTGACTTCTGCTATGATGGAGGACTTACTAGTAGAGGATCGAATCAGCGACGCCCAAGTGGGAACCAATAACTAACATGCTCCAACTTAATTTTTTTTCACCTGTGGGGCTTTTTCCGTGTTTTCTGTCTATATACTTCAGATTAGATTTGAAACCTTCGCGCTATACAATGCTGCTAGGCACGACCCAAAGCACGATGATGATGGGTGATCAGACGGGAAGTCACAAGCGCACTGACCAAACAGGCTCGCACGTGCACGGATTTCGTTGACCGTCGCGTGGCCCTCCACAAAATTTTTACTTTTTCATATGGCCCGCCAACAAAACTAATTGCCGACCGCTGCTCTAGTAAGTACAAAGTTTGAAGTGTCATTTTAGCTACTAGACTATGAACTGTGCATTTTAAACTTTTGGATCAAGTGTGGATTGAATAAAATACAACTAAATTAGGGGTCATGGCTATTAAATGATATTTTGGCCTTGCTATGAATAATTTTATTGTAGATTTTAACACTCAGGATGCAGAATATTGTATATACATACATATATATATATATATATATATATATATATACATCCCGCTATCATTTCTGCGTCCTTTCATCAGATCGACATTACTGCGTCTATCTGAAGGACTTGATTTTACATAGTTCTAACTAAAGTATATACTATCTTTTCAGTGTTTGATTGTAGTTAGGTATTTAAATTTTTGAAAAACATTAATTTAAAAATATACAAAACGATAAAAACGCCCTTTACTGTTCCACCAATCTGAACTCCTTTCATATTCAATGCAGTGGTGCATCCTGCGTATATTTTCGTTAATTTGGTCCACAATATAGCGTCCAATTATATATTCATTTTCATGTTAACGACAAACCGAGGTCTTGCGACGTTGCCGCTTATTTGTTCAAGTTTTTGGTTTGACGACTGTATAGGTATTTATAGAATATGAAGGCGCCAAGATGACTGGCCCATACGTCGCGGACTCTAATCAACCCGGCGGTAATGCCCACGTAAAATTTATTAAATTGGTATGAGATTTTTTTGAGACTTATCATTCCGAATTAAAACGTTGCTTGAAGTGTTTTATTTGTTATTTTTAGTAACTAGATGTATATTGCTGGAATCTTCCTATGCTTCCTCTTCTCTCCATTTTGATTACGACAGTGATTACCATATTATGACTATATCAGTGCAGTGGAATCCTGTATTGTTTTCTCATCAAAAACAGTTTTTTCGTGTTAATTTTAAAGAATGCACTCTAGATATAAGTGGCTAATTATTACTACAACACGATTATCAGTAGAAATATTATGTGCCCTATAATATGTTATGCTCATGTGGTGAGGTTTGTCTGGGTCTTGGCAGCGGATGCGTCTGCCCACCAGCTGCATAGAAGGCCGGTTCGGGACAGAATGGTTGAGGGAGTTCCTTTGATTCTCCAGCCGTACTCTTGCTGAAACTTGCCGAAACCGAAACCGAACCTTCGGTCGGTCACTAATTATATATATTATTATTTTGAATTATAGACCGGTCAGTGGTTGAGTGGGCTACGCGTTTGGGTCCCACCCAGGCGCTTCGTGTTCGATTCCTCGGTTGACTAAGTCCTCCATGCGACTCAAGCAACATTTTCGGCTTACTATGGTGGTAGTGGGAGATTTTCAGATATTGTCGGGTTATTCGTTAACCCGGGAATGTTTGTCTTTCTTTAAAAAAAAAATTCTTATCATGCTTGACGATGCATTTTCGTTCACGGGAGAAACAATTTTAGGGGTTTTAGGGGCTTAGGTTTTTAACAACTAAATTGTATGATAAATCCTTTTAAAAGGAAAAGGGGAAAATAGAAAAGCGAAAGCATAAAACTGTCTAAACAATTAATAAAATATGACTTCGGATAATAAGTTAATAACTAAATCTAATACTAATCTAACAATGACACTGTTCTTTGCAGAGAGGACCGCCAAAGAACTCGATCTTGGCACACACTCCTTGCCTCAATCACTTTAAGTTTTAAAGCTCTTTAAAAAATATATGTTTTTCTTGAAGATAATATCTAGACATTCACCATGCCGAAAAACAAATTATATAAAATTCCCTCCATGGAAAAGAATCGGAAAGTATGCTCCAAAAATTATTATAAACACATTTGTTTCAGTTATTTTACAAGTTATATGTATGAAAAAATCACAGTGTTTTTTTAAATGCTGTTTAAGACAACCCCCACGAGATTTTTGCTCTATTTTAAACGAGTCGTGTTTTATTAAACATTTTCACAATTTTTGCATCGACTTCGTCGCTTTAAATACAAGCGCGCTCCTCTAGCACTCGTAATTTCATATTTCTCCATCTTCTTCTTTTTGAGCCCGGTTGCGGCTCCTTACGTGCTAACTTTTGAGTGTCTGATTGTAGCCAGTCTATTTATGCCAGTTCTGAAGAATGAATTCTAAACAAAAGAGGATTGAAAAACATTGATATCCGATGATAATTAAAAAGGTTAATTATTACTTCAACATTGCATGGGATGTACCATCAAGAATTGTACGGTGTACACTTAGTGTACTGGTTCACGAACTTGACCTAATAATGAAAAATTTGTTTGTAATATAAATATTATAAACAAATACATCACATCCAAACACTTGAAATGTGGTTCCTAGAACTCGATAATGGATTAGGAGACCCGTTAAGTAACAAGAGATTCATTCATTAATTTTGTCTTCTGGAGTATTGCCGATTACTTTAATGGACGGTTCATGCCATTAAAAAGATAACGATTTTAATCGACATTTTTGACAGCAGTACAGTATCTCTCAACGACAGCGGATACCTACTTATCGAGGACATCAACCGCACCTGGGTACCTAGCATGGTCGATCGACATAGGTTTTATCGAAAATGTAAAAAAGCACGACTGCAGACCGCTAACGAACAAATAACAGTTCACGTCAAATAAATTAGGAACCGTTAGTCGTTGTGAACTTTCATTTGTTCGTTAGCGGCCTGCAGTCGTGCTCAGGAGCGATGACAAGTTACCGATATTTTCGATAAAACCTATGTCAATCGACCATGCCAGGTACCCTGCTGTGAAATTCATCGTGTTCTACCTTGTCGGTATCCGTGGTCGAGGTGTAAGGCTCTCGAATTGCAATCAGGAGGTCACGGGTTCAAATCGCAAACTGAGCGAATATTTATTTTTACATAGCTCCACGCAGTTTTTTTTTATTTGATTAATCTGTATTATTTCGCAATTTAATCACTTAAAATAAAATAAGGTATATTTGCGGCACGTTTCAAAGTGTAAGATACTCTCAGAATCGCCCTGGCGTAAGATCACCATTCAGAATTGAACGGTCAGTGACTGAGAGACGCAACCGGGGGACGCTTGTTCGATTCCTCGGCTGAGTAAGTCCTCCATCACGATACAAGCAACATTTTCTGCTTAGTGTGGTGGTAGTAGGAGATTTTCAAACATTGTTGGGTTATTCATAGCCCGGGAATGTTTGTCTTTCTTTAAAAAAAAAATAAAAAAGGAAATAGAATTGAAATCCCCGGTGTAAGGCCACCATTCAGAATTGAAACGTTGCTTGAAATGGCTTTAGCCGTGTTTGGTGACCAGATTTATATAACCAGGTTCTTCCCCACCTACCTCATTCCCATCTCCTTCTCGTCCCACTACCTTCAATACCGCAACATGGGTACCCCAATTGGGGATGCCATAGACTCACTGGCTCCATTTGTTGAATGGTGGTCTTACACCAGGACGAAACTGAAATTATCATCTTCTCTAGAAGGAGTCACAAATATAGCTACTAATACAATTATTTTTAATTAATAAAATTTGTAATAATACACGCATTAATCAAATAAAATTTTATGAGCGCACGCCGCGATTTGAATCCGAGACCTCCGGATTGCTAATAGAGAGCTTTGCCCTCGACCACGGAGGTCGTTATTTCCTGTCCTTGGGTTTTCTTGCACGTCTAAATTAAATGGAACCGGGTCTTTTCTCTATGATTATACACTTCACGTTAAAAAATGTACTAATATTTATCAGTTGGTTAAAATCGCCAATAGCCAATTCTTAGTAGTTTTTCTCGATTAGTCTATGAAGTTCACCTGAACGTTTTCAGTTTAGTAGGAGAACTTGGAAAAATACTATTTCTATCATTAGAAATAATCCGGAATACAGCATCACTTGTCTTGATTTTTAAATGTTAATCTAACAATGAATTTCAACACGTTTTCAAGTAAGAAGAAAAGTCATAGTTTTCAAATTACTTGCAGCTTTGGCAGATTGGGTAATTATTACTGCAACACGATTATCGATAGAAATATTACGTCTTTTGCGAATATTATATTAAAATTAATTCAATTTGGGAGGAGCGTGTGGGTACAGCCGCCGCAGGAACCATTTATAGGATAACCAACACCTCTGCCATAGGTCATCCCAAGTAGTTCGCTACGTTTGGTGACTTAGAAGGGGTTCCCGGGTAAATGGGGTGAGATTTGTCCGGGTCTTGGTAGCGGATGTGTCTGCCTACCAGCAGCATGGCAGGCCAAGTCGGGAAAGATCGTTTGAGAGAGCCTCCTTGACTGTTACTCCTGGACACGTTGACCCCCAGATTCCTACCCACCCCCAATACCATTTTCCTTCCCAAAACTTCCACTCCTTCTTCTCCTAAAAATGACCCACCACACAGCATACCCAAAGATGACATAGATCCTGAGGGGAATTATTTTCCTCCCAGGGCCTCCTGGGAGGAAAATATATGTTAAATCTCTTAAAAGGAAAATCGAAAGCATAAAACTGTGTAAACACATAAAATAACATGCCTTTAATAATAAATAAACAGTATCTCACAATAACTATAACTATAACTAACCATCCCGCTGTTTCCTTGCAGGGGTTCGTAGAGAGGACCGCCAAACAACTCGGTCTGTGCATACACTCTTTACCTCATTCACATCCATACATCGCTCTTTTCTTCTGTCTTTCGAGAATTCGGTTTACTTAATCATGCCATGTCTTTCTCGGGCATCCCTGACTTTTTCTACCATTCAAGTTCACGTCATATATTCTTCTTACAACCTTTCTTTAGATAATTGGCTTTACATGCCCAAACCATCTAAGAGTCCTATTCTTATCTCATTACACTCATCAGTCTTGTATTCTCCGTGAATCTCAAAGTATCTCACATATATTTTTTAATTTCAAATCAGTCATAAATTGAAGAGAAAATTGTTTTATTTGTAGTAGGTTTTCAAGTTACTAATATGTTAAGCGCATTGGTTTTATCTTGTTTAATAATAATAGAGTGGCGTGGCACACGATTAAGCAATGTAGGAATTTATAATTGTGGATAAGAAAATAACCAATATTTGTTTAAAAATGATCATATAAAAAAATAAAGTTGCGAAAATATTTGCTGTACAATAATAACATAATGACAAGCTGAATTCGAATGAAATCTTGTTTTTTCTTATCTTAATTGAAATGTGCGATGTTTTTACTATAATTGATCTGTATCAGAAGAAACGCTATTAAAAAGCGATGTTGCCAAATGTAGGAGTTGCGATACGCTAGTCAATGAAACGTATATTTTGCTAAAAATATACGCTCGTCTACTGCAGCGCCGCGGCTCGCCGCTCGCGTGACAAAGCCCTGAACTAAAATAGCATATTTCAGTTGATTTGGGTACCAATACCGCGTCTGGCTTATTTTCGGTTTTGGACTGTATGAGGGTAGAGGAGTGGGGAAAACTTGAAATTACATGTGTTCAATCCTGCGTCCGTATACCGGACGCAGAATGACGGTCGGACGCAGGATTGAATGAAAGTGGACCATTAGAAGACGCAGCAATGATAGCGGGATGTATATATATATATATTTTTATTTTTTTTAAAGAAAGACTAACATTCTCGGGTTACGAATAACCTGACAATATTTGGAAATCTCCCACTACCACCACATTAAGCCGAAAATGTTGCTTGAGTCGTGGTGCTAGGACTTAGCCAGCCGAGGAATCGAACATGGGACGCCTGAGTGGGACCCAAACGTGATGCCCACTCAACGACTGACCGGTCAACTTTATGCAAATCTCAACTTTACCTGCTTACGAGGAGAAAAGGAAATATTGATTGCACATGAACCTGCAGAAAATTCTCAGAATACATTCTTTTGTGAGCTGAAAATACACAGAACTGTACAAAAATTTCCTTGCTCAAATATCGCAAAAAAAAACTATGATTTTGGTTATTGTTTTCTGTTTACAGATAACGTATCATAGTCAAATATATTTCATGTTTATATCGTAAGACGTTTTCCAAGAATAGAAAATAAACTCTCATTTTGATGACAACTGTTAAAAAAAATATTCGTACAAATTCGTAAACCTAAATAAATAACCCTACACGAAAAAATCTTCTATGATACTATATGATTGAAGGAATTGTCAGTATGATGTAGTTGAAATGACCGTTAAGAAATCACTTAAAAGCAGTGCCAATTGCATGATGCCAGTGCTCATATATTTTTGCTTTATAGTTAAGATGACTGTAACGATAGCAATAAATAATCTACCTTATCAATGGCAGGCTGGACTGCATTTGTGACTTCGCTCTTGGCAGTCTCGTAGACCGGCTGCAGTTTCTGGGTGATGGGTGACGTCGCGAGCTAAAAATAGTCGACCTATTGATTCCCACCACAAGAAAATTTCATGGCGCCGGAGCTCACCTTTCGAGAGTTTTTGCTGAAGCAGCCTACAAATATTCTGCTTGGTAGTTTATTTATTTGGGTTATTCGTAACCAGGGAGTAAGTTCACGCTTAAGGCATGATGTGTGTTTTGGTGAGAAAATTGGCTTACTTACAAAAATTATAGATGTTTTAATTAAATACTTCGAGTAGAACATATCTTGTCCTTTTGAAATAATGGAGCATTTTTTCAAAGTGCAAAATCTCCTACTTACCCTTTTCATTTATGGTTTTATTTTGTATAATGTAGAAAATTCATGGTATAATATAGAAAATTAGGTTCTTTAGAAAATGATGGGAAATCATTTTAATATGTGTGCGTGAATTTCAAAAAATACATAAGTAAATAGTGTACCTTATTCAGGGTAGGTTGCACCATGCTGGTGACGGCGGTCTTGGCTGATTCGTAGATCTGCTGAGGCTCCTGCGTGACAATGGGCACGTTAACCTCGATGCTCTGGATGCCCTTGACCAGCTGCTGGTCCACCATGTGGATGGGCCCATCCAGCTTCTGCACGAGGGGAGTGGCCGTGACCAGTGCGTACTGAACCGTGGCCTCGGCCGTGGATAACGCCCAGTTAAACAGGGAGTTTGCACCTGAAACAAAAAGAAAATTTATTAATTAAGATGTTTTTAAATACAGAAATATATTTACAGAAAAATGGATTTTGTGATAAAACAGAACATTCTGATGAGGAAAATGTTAATGGTATGCAAATGTTTGGCACATGTTTAGGGTGTTGAAAAGATCGATGCATGAGGATAGCTTGCGTCTTCCGCACTTTATTCAGACAGAGTAATTACATCATTATATAGAAATATAGATTTATCAAAATAAGTATTAAGATAAGCATTTCGCGTACATTAATTACATTAGCTGAATATTATTTCTATAAAAGAATTTGTTAAGTTTGCATAATTTATTTACAATGATTCCTCGGAGAACATTATTATGTATCATAGCATAAACTGTGGGAACTCTGACAAATTAGGTTTGAGTTTCAAAATGAATTATTTTGCATGAATTTCAGAATTTTAAAATTATTGCTGATTCATACTAAATGTTTGTCATATTATTTGAACTTTAAGACAATGCCTTTACACGAGTGTCAATGATAAAGCATGTGATCAATAAAACATTATTATTATTGATACCAGAAAAATTATGATTAAAAAATGATTTCCAAGTATTATTTTACGAACTCTTATCTTTGAATGCAGACACATAAATCAAGAAATTCTAATTTCGAGTGAGACAAGACAAAAACAATCTAGTCGAAGTTCATTTCTTTTAGAAAGATGTGATTAAGTTGACCTCTGTGAACCCTAACCAACAATATCGCTGATAGCCAACATATTGACAACAATTATGTAAGAATACGCACGACAAGCTATAAAAATAAAATATTCCGAGTTTGTGCTGGTTAACAGAATCAAAACACTGAATGTTCTTAAGTTCTGAAATAATATTTATAATCATCACAAGTATTAGTAAAACATACGAGGAAAGGGCATTGCAGCAAACAGAATTTGAACTTGGGACCTTTGACTATCAGGAAATCTGCTCTCACCACTAGCTACCGCGCCAACGTGACGCCATCCTTCAAAGGCACGATTTTTCCTTAATACAAGGTGGCACAAAAGTTGTCACCCGATGTTCTTTGGCTGTAATTTTTTTTATAAATGAAAAATTTGGGTTCTGCTTTTGGATTATGTTTATTTGATGTCTTAATTTGTTTTTCATTATCAAGTCGAGAAAATGATATTGGCCAAGTGGCCGCCGCCAGAATTGATGACCACGGGCCTGATTTATGGCATTTTCCATCACTCTTTCCAGAACTTCCGGCGATAGGTTTTCGCATTGACGGATATTCTCTTTGAGGGTTTCAAGAGACTGAGGCTTGTCGATATAGACCCGTATTTTGGTTCTGTTTACTTCACAAATGTCAAAGCAGAACTGACATTTGCCGCCATTTGCAAAAATTATGGCATCTTCTGATAGGGTGACGACCTTGCGCCACCTAGTATATATCCATATCATGGACTCTTAAAATAATTATTAAGGACTATGTTTCAGGTTTTATATATCAGAGAATTCTATTTTTATTCAATGCAGGAAATATGGTTAAAACTTCATAAATTTGCAATCAGTATTCATGGTAAGAACATAATTCATTTTCATACGGTTAAGAACTGTAAATAATGCTCTATGCTATTAAAAATAAAATTGAATTGATGCTTTGTGGGAATTCCTTAAAATAAGCCCACACACATGGAGTTATTTTTAGACAACTCCGTTAAATATGGTTTTAAAGTTGAATGAACCTTATAGACATGTGTTATGCTTGCTTTGTACTACCTACTGCCTAATTAGTGATTATAATATGTAAGAAATCACGAGAAATGTATATCTGTCAACACCAAAAAATGGGATGTTTTGTAAGAAAGTACTGTCCTCAAATAAAATACAAATACAAATCCAAATTGAGCCAAGAATTTGCAGTAATGAATATTCAATGGTTTCTGTTATGTTTTGCAAAGGGGTTTAGTGGAAAACTTTGCTAAAAAAAGTCTTTCTTCAAAGTTTTGAATCAGCCGTTCAATACAATAAGATTTTTCTTACATATTATATACCTAATATACAAAAAAAAAAATTCATGGTCCAACTTTACGTTTTAAAAAAATTTCACCTTTTTTGTTTGTTTGGATCTATGTTTGATGTATTTTAAAGATTTTCGTTTTATAAAATACCAAAAGTTTTATTGACTAATTTTGTTTAACTTTCCGAGCGATAATCAAAAGTTGCCCAAATTTCACATAGGTATTTTTTGTTCTTTAATATTTCAGAATGATAAAAATCAACAGCATTTATTGATTTGACATTGGAGATTAAATTTTGGCCTACGGTGCTTTTTAGAAAACACAAATAGGTTTACTACACCGATGGAGGTTTACTCACAATGTCGAGCTGAAGATATCCTACCCCCTGTGGCTCGCAAACAAATTGAATGGATAAATTGGCATTCCAGCTAAAATGGTTGATTGCCAGTGCTCTTAGTCTTGCATTGTCAAAAAAGTCCCTTAAATTTATAGTGTAGACCTTTTCCCAAGCATAATTTCCGAAAAGGCAGAAAGTGGATACGCGCTGTGAGTATCTTTCGAACTTCATCTGTTTGACTGCTATCCGAGTATCTTCCCCAGGCTGTTAAACACCTACATGGCAATACTTTAGAATATCTATTGAACAAAATAATATATACGCATTACATAAAAAACTGAGAATGACACAAATGTACTTTTGCAAAATGTTTGAATAAATTAACTTGTTTACAAAGATGAAAAAAAAAAACATGTACACTAGTACAAACTGGGAAATACAAATCTGTGTAAACTGTGTTTATTTGCACAACTTTTTATACATTTGGCATCGATACTCGGAAAGATTGACATAAAAACTCAAATATAATATTATTATTCTTTTGTTGGCAATGGCGACCAGAAGTAAAATGTAAGGCCGATTTTAGTGTATTAAACAGGATTCATAAACATATTTAAATTGACAATTTCAAATTGAAATACTAACTTTAAAGCTGGGTCCACACATGTTCTTTTGTCCGTTCCGTTCCTCCGTTCCGTATCAGCGTCGCGATCAAGAACGCTAGTTTGGACGCCCGTTCGGAACGGTACGGTGTTACGGAGGTACGGTACGGGTAGAGGTACGCCCCGATCCATCGGGAGTCGGTTTATTCGGCCCGTTCAAAGGCGATACGATACGGGTATGCGCCAGTCTGGACGCGATCGCGGCATGCGCGGGTCGTTCTCTCTGTCGCTGGAATGAGCACGCGGATGCCGATGATCGCAGCGACGTTACGGAGGTACGGGCTATTTTTACTTGCGTCCAGAGTTTTTGATACGGAACGGAGGTACGGAACGGAGGAACGGAACGGACAAAAGAACATGTGTGGACCCAGCTTTATATACATTGGCATTTCGTATGTACTTTTTGACACTTTGGGAGTTAATTAGTTAATGAGGTTTTTAGTAATATTTGAATAACTTTCGTTTCTCCAAGCTCGAACGGAATCAATTGATTGCTTTGATGAGTTAATTAAATCTATGGATTGTGTATACGATTTCTTTGAATTCTGAGAGCTTCGTTAGTTCACATCCATTCATTAATAAGCCAGTTATTTTGAAAAACGAATTATTAACATTATTAAAAAAATTGTGTATATTGACAATTTATCTGACACTCGAGAGGCCGCGCTAAAAATGCGGCTTTTATCAAGCGACTGTCGGAATAACATGTTGATCGTGCTAACAAATAATGCTAACTGATCGTAGATGGCAAATTTTGTCAATCGTCGGTAAGAATATTTTTTACCGATCAACCGTTCTAGACCCATCTACCTATTTTTAACCCATCCCTTCCTAAGTTGTTTTGAAACTGAATACGGCAACTGATTTCATTTTTGTGCGAGCTTGTCCTGAATTTATTGATGAGTAAAAATATCATAATTCTTTAGTTTTTGAATTTACTTAAGTAAAAAAATAAAGGGAGGAATGCAGATCCTGCCAATGTTTGTTTTTTGCCTAAAACCATGTTTTTACCGCGTTTTAAGTTGGGCACTTTAATTTGGAAGGTGAAAAAAAGTGCGGAAAGCAATAGAATTTTTTTTTGAATAATTTTAATTTTCAATTGCGAAATTTCACTTCGCGAACCGATACTACGACACCCCGCCCACTACCGCCCGCCATTTTGTCACTGTTATGTTGGTATCCCTGACCTGATACAAACAAGAGCCTAGATACGATTGTAGCCGACTTCGTGGGATACATGGCGCGTAATTATGAAATTTGGCTAGCGGGGTTGTGTATGTTATCTTTACTTTAAAAAACAGCCTACGTTTTTGAATGGTTTGTTTGGCTACGCAGGGTTTGTGTAGCGGGCTTGTGTATATTATCTTTATTTTAAAAAACACCCCAGGATTTGAATGGTTTGTCTCCATTCCAGTACCTACGCGCCTTATTATTTATCCCATGAAGTCGGCTACAATCGTATCTAGGCTCTTGTTTTTATCAGGTCAGGGATACCAACATATTAGTGTCAAATGGCGGACAGTATCGGTTCATGAAGTGACATTTTATTCATACTTTAAACGGCTGTATCGCCCTCAATTTTGCCGAGCGCACCTTAATTTCTTTTTTATTCAACTTCTCCACACTTTTCTCATCTAGAAAGTGCCTTTTTATTAAATTTCCAAACTGTGCCCGGATCTGCATTTCACCCGAAATGGGAAAATGTCACTAGTGCAATGATGGAAAACTTAGTAGTATCATCATAAGAAATGGGAAAATGTCACTAGTGCAATGATGGAAAACTTAGTAGTATCATCATAAGAAATGGGAAAATGTCACTAGTGCAATGATGGAAAACTTAGTAGTATCATCATAAGAAATGGGAAAATGTCACTAGTGCAATGATGGAAAACTTAGTTAGTAGTATCATCATAAGAAATGGGAAAATGTTGCTAGTGCAATGATGGAAAACTTAGTAGTATCATCATAAGAAATGGGAAAACATTGCTAGTGCAATGATGGAAAACTTAGTTAATAGTATCATCATAAGAAATGGGAAAATGTTGCTAGTGCAATGATGGAAAACTTAGTAGTATCATCACAAGAAATGGGAAAATGTTGCTAGCGCAATGATGGAAAACTGAGCCCGACTGTATCATGAGCCCGACTCTTTGAACTCGGCTACTAACAGATATAAATAGTGTGATGATTAGTTATGTAGCGAATAAAGTATAATTTTTCAAACCTTTAACTTTCTCATAGACTCCAGCCCCTTGGCTCAAAGCAGCTTCGATGACCGGCAGCTTCATGACTCTTTCTAGAGACTCCAGGTGGTACGGGGACTGCACCGACTGTTCTCCATTTTGGGCGAGGGCTGCTGCGGGGGCGACGGGGGTATTTGGGGTTGCCATTTTAGATTATTTTATTTAAATCTGCAAAAAAGTATTTGAAAATGAGTATGGAAAAAAAATAATTACCTAGAATATTTCATAAGTAGTGTCTACATTAGTAAAACTTGCTTTGAAATCATCTTATGACAGTTCTGTCATAACCTCCCATTTTGTTAGGTTATTTCAATATTGACAGCTTCAAGCAGTGACTGCGTAGTTCTCATAGAAAAAAAATACAAGTGTGCAGGTCACACTCGGTAGACGTGAAACCTTCAGTAAACTAAAGTAGACAAGAGTGGGGAGGCGATGACGCACTGTACAAAGAGGAGACCGATTATTATGTCCCATTCTCTCGCAGGCGAAATCCTATAGGTGTTCGTGTTTGTCTCTTTTTAGTGTCGCTTTTTCGTTTCATCGAGTTTCAAATCACAATGATGCCAAAGAAGTTTTCACTTATTCTTTATTTAAATATTCAAAACAAAACGGCAGTCCATGTGTACGTATTTCGAATAACAACTGCTTGTATATAGTAGTGTATATAATAATAATATTTGGATGATTTGTATAGCGCCGTTTTTGTGGAAAATCATATCGAAGGCGCTGAATGTTATAATATAAAATCAGAGGTTTATTTCCTGTCTTATTTGTGACTAGTGTTGTTCATGAAAAAGAGGTAGTTGTATGTCTTTACATAGTATCTTGACAAGGTTCGTAGAAAACGCATTTAATATCATTTTTTACTTTTCTACGAAATTTGGTATCTTGACCTTAAATCTAATAGGATGGTTACACAGTGTGAATTACTGACCCGACAGCACACAGCTACTGCCATTATATACCGACTCGCAAGTCAGTAGTTCGACTCGCTGCCACTAATCAAATGTTGAGAGTAGCCGCCATGACACAGGTGAGTAGCTACTGCCCAAGACTGCACAAATTTTGATCGCCGAAACACAAAAGAACACATACACATGTAAGCCCGAGCATACGAGCTACTGATTTTTTGCAAAATCATGCGAGTGACTGTCCAAGTGATGTACACGCTGCTGTCGTATGACATGGTGGGGAAAAGAGGTGGAAAAGTGAAACAAAAAATGTTGTAGCAACTTGTATGCGAGGTAATGACCGTCTCGCACATGACAATAACTCGTATCATGCTCACACGAAGTAGTAGTGCAGTAGTAACTCGAATAGCCAACTGGCAAACTGGCTAGGACAGTTTTAACAAGGCCTTAAATTAATGTAAAATTGTCTATGATAAAAGATTGAATGATGCTAAAAAAAGTTCTTTGTGGGTTTATTTGACACTAGGTTTGGAGAAAAAAGTCTTTTCGCAGTGTGAACTTATAATAAGCATGTAGTTATCTAAAATAACAATCTGTCATCCTACTTGATTTACATTACAAATTTAATGACAGATTTACCAAAGGGGTGAAATGCAGATCCTGCCAATGTCTGGGAATTTAATAAAAAGGCACTTTCTAGATGAGAAAAGTGTGGAGAAGCTGAATAAAAAAAAATTAAGGCGCGCTCGGCAAAATTGAGGGAGATACAGCCGTTTAAAGTATAAATAAAATTTCACTTTGTGAACCGATACTACGCCATTTTGTCACTGTTATGTTGGTATCCCAGACCTGATACAAACGAAGCTAGATA
The DNA here is from genome assembly GCA_917880885.1 of Limnephilus marmoratus. Lineage (NCBI taxonomy): Eukaryota > Metazoa > Arthropoda > Insecta > Trichoptera > Limnephilidae > Limnephilus > Limnephilus marmoratus. The sequence continues at coordinate 38,962,974 of OU862923.1, read as the reverse complement.
CGATTGTAGCCGACTTCGTGGGATAAATAATAAGGCGCATAATTATGAAAAACAGAATTAATAACGGTAATTTTTGGAGATCGCTGGCAACGGTTAATATGCACTTTTTTTTTTAAAACCTTTTGATTCACCAATTACATTAAAAGGCAACTATTTGCATTGGGGGAAGTGGAAAATATGTCATTCTAAATTTCGATTATGTAAAATTAAAATTAGCTTTCGTCTTGTGAGATTGTACGCCAGAATCACAAACCATGTTACACAAACCTAGCGTAGCCGCTAAACTACTTGAAAACTGGGATGTTTTTCTTGCCTTGACGCGAGTCGGCGTTATAAAGGGACACTTTCTTTTGAATCACAAACCGTGTTTAGCGTAGTTTTAGGTTACTTTAATTTGGAAGGTGAAAAACAGTTCAAAAAATCGTTGAAAAAAAACCCGCCAGACAAATTTCATAATTACGCGCCTCATGTATCCCACGAAGTCGGCTACAATCGTATCTAGCTTCGTTTGTATCAGGTCTGGGATACCAACATAACAGTGACAAAATGGCGTAGTATTGGTTCACGAAGTGAAATTTTATTTATACTTTAAACGGCTGTATGTATCTCCCTCAATTTTGCCGAGCGCGCCTTAATTTTTTATTTCAGCTTCTCCACACTTTTCTCATCTAGAAAGTGCCTTTTTATTAAATTTCCAGACATTGGCAGGATCTGCATTCCTCCCTTACCAAATTTAAAATCAATCAGAAAATGTAATAAACTTGCATTCGAATTTTACTAGATTCTTATTAGTTTGTAATTAAATTATTGTAATATTTACTTACATGATTTTATTTATTATATTCATTCAACCAAAAACGACATTGCTAAAACGAATAAATTAATTATAATCAATGTTTTCCTGTTTGGAAAACTGATTTCCTTTCAGAAACTTGAAACTACTGATCCAAGAAGCCGGAAAACTTAGGTCGAAATGCTTTATAATGATTGAAATATAATATTCCAAATTTATTTCATTTTGTTATCAAAATTGACATTAATAGGTTTTTTTTATGGAAGTAACTAAGTTCAAGCGATAAAACTTTTAGATACGTACCGCAATTACACATTTTCGATAGCGGGTTAGATAAAAATACTTTATCCACTAAGTGCTTTTGGTTACGAACTAATTAATCACTCCCAAAAAGTATTGACACAACCTAAAACTGCACGAATGGCGCGGACATTCTAATATAATCAATTACACGACATCCCACAGTTAGGTACTTCTTCAATGTAATAAAATCCACATAATAACGATACGAATCAAGAAAAATATTGTAATAATTATTGCACAACACGAAATAAAATAAAAAATCTAACGAATAAACCATGAATAAACTGTCAAAACAATGACCAACAAATTAGTGAACTTACTTCAAACTTTGAAAACAATTTATTTCCACTGAATCGGCAACAGAAGTTAAACTCAAACTATACTGTATTATGTCAAGAATATGATCGTGAGAATTTGTGGTAAATATCACGGAATAACTGTGTGTGAAAGCGAATCGAGTAAAACTGACGGAAATCTGTCGTATCGTCGCACTTTGCCACTACTTATCAAAAAGTACAAGTGCGCGTAGACTTGCGCAGAGCGACCACTCTCGTGACTCATGGAGAAGGCCCGTGTTAGACGAGAGATAAATAAATTAATACATTTCTCAGAATCTCGAGAAAAACACTGTTTGTAAAAGTTCGTGTTTTCATTTTCTTTGAAGGAAAAATTGAAATGCCGTGGTACCTACTTAACTATGTGTCCTAAACTTCATGTTTCCTACTTACCTACCTATCTACATCAGAGGATGATTGGTTTATTTATGGTCATTGGTCAGAAGTCTACAAAAATAATATTTTTTTTTTTTTTTTTTTTTAATTTATTTATTGCAACATTTATTATAATTACAATTTTACAACAAATATATAATTTTTTTTTTTACAGGTATTTTTTTTTACTACCCTTCCATTTAAAGCATTTGCTTGTGTATGGAAGGGGAGTGTACATAAATGCTATTAGTTATTAGTTATAAGTTAGTACTTAAATAATTAATTGTACATAAATATATGTGAGCTGCAGTATTTGTTTGTTAATGGTGTGAATTTTTTTAAAAAAAGAAAGAATGTAATGGAAAACTAAGGATATTTGTAAGATTAATTGACAGTAATTTTTTTCTTAAGAATATTTTTAAAATGTCTCTTGACAGAGAGCAGTATTCGGGTTTTATCAATGCTTCTGATTTCTTCTGGTAGACGATTGAAAAAAGTTCTTCCCTGGTAAGTATAATGATGCTGTGCAAAAGACGTATTTAGTTTTGGGCATAGAAAAACATGTTTAAGTCGAGTTCTGTTTTCATTTAAAAATGGATATTTATCTTTTTCCTTTATAATTTGAATCAATGAATTTTTAATATATAAATCTTTAAATGTGGGTACTTGAAATTCTTCAAACAGGCGTTCTGTTGGGTAGTCTAAGGATTTTTTTAATATAATTTTAATAATTGTCCTTTGTACAATTTCTATTGGAAGAAGGTTACATTTATACGCGGATCCCCAACTAATAATAGCGTATTGTAGAGTGGATTGAACTAAGGCATAGTAGATTAAATATAGATTTTTTATCGACAGAAAATTTCTAATTCTTAAAAATATATATATTAATTTTCTGATTTTGTTTACTACTTGACATATTTGTTCCTTCCATTTCAGATTTTTGTCGATAATTACTCCGAGATATTTAATTTTATTTGTTGTTTTTAATATTGTACAGTTTGATTTGCAATAATTTTGGCTATGAATTTTAGTATTATCGTGTATGACAATGTTAAAATTTTTGGGAGCATCGTTTGGATGGATTGCAAATGGAATTACAAATGTCTTTTCACTATTTAGTGATAGTAAATTAGTGTCGAAAAAATTCTTAAGCGTGTTGATGTCTTCTGTGGCCTTTAATTCTACATTTTCCCAAGTCTTTTCACTTATTATTAATACTGTATCGTCGGCGTATGATGTAATTTGACCATTTAAATGTTGAAAAAAAATATCATTTACATATATGGTAAAAAAAATTGGTCCAAGCACTGTACCTTGCGGGATTCCAAAGCTTGAAATCTCTTGATCACTATTAACATGATTGATTTTTACCACTTGAGGGCGGTTTTTTAAGTAGTTTGTGATCCATTTAATCGCGTTGCCTTATATAATATACATATTACATTTTTTTTTAAATTTATGAACTTAGAAGGTCAAATGTATGTTTTTACAAATACTTTGTCCAGATAATGCTGAAGATAAGGGTAAACATTATAACTGGCTAAATGACACATACATCTATAAGATTTATCCCGCGAGAAAATGAGATAGTATGAAACCTTACCGCATTGGCTGCTTTGATTATGGGCTCACTTTTCAAGACTCCTGTTGGTTGATATGGTTTCGGTGAAGGTTTCACTTCTACCGCGTGTGAACTGCACTCGATTTTTTTATGAAATAAGGCGGAACTTTATTAACAATGTTGTTATAGTTACAACAACATGGCGCGTACACAAATATAAATAGAAATTAAAAAATACAGAGTGTGGAATTCGCATGCGGTAGAAGTGAAACCTTCAGAAAACTAAGTAGACAAGAGTGGGGAGGCTACGAAGCACCGCACGAAGAGGAGACCGATTATACAATCTCATTCTCTCGCAGGCAAATCCTGTAGATGTATGTTGTCTCTTTTTAATGTCACTATTTTTCGTTTCATCGAGTTTCAAATCACGACGGCGCTTAAGAAGTTTTCACTTCAAAAATACATCTACATCGATTCAAAAAACTATTGCTTCTCAATTCAAATATGTACGAGTATTTAGAAATGATGCAGCTCTACAATAGGTAGGTACCGTTGTTTCAAAATTTTCACCGGCACAATTAATTTTAGGTGTATAGGTAATATAGGTATATACAAAGCAATGCCTATAGAACAAAATTAATAGCAGCAGTGCAAAATTAACATCAGCAGTTGCACCTCCAACTTCAATGATTTTATGATCATTGAAAAATCTTCTTGTTTACCAGGACATTTCATTAGCTAAATGTGTTCTATTTATATTGCTTACATATTTATTATTATAACCCTTAATAGGTACCTACTGTTTACGGTGACCGGTCAATTCAGAATGAAACCAACTCAGAAACACCTCAGAAAGATCATTAAGAGTGATGATAAAAAAGTATAAAAAATAGGTTAGTAGGTTAGGGTTACCGGCTATTTAAAAAATATTTTTTATAGCTTTTAAACTATTCTCAACCTATTTCTACTAATAATCCTCGGTATCACAATCTTCCATTTTCTATCGTCCTATTCATATGTATGTATTTGCTGCTTCGTTAAAAATTTTAGCTCTGTGAAAAGTGTCAACATTTTTTCTACAATTTTCTACTAAAAAATCTGAGAAATTAATTATCCCATGTAAAATGGTATTCCGTTTGCGCTGACCGCTCTAGTCCGTTCCACAGAATTGCACAACATCATACGATCAAAGATCAAAATAAGATTGTTCATAATATTATCGTGAAGTATTTTGCCCTGAGTCAGGAATTTCCAAAATCCTTTAAATATATATATGTATACATATATTTACAGGTGAGACAATGTTTCATCAGCATCTAGGTATGTACCTACCTTTCATCCGTTGCTGGACGACGAGCAGATGCTCTGGATTAGTTTTACCTATATAGGTACTGGAAATAACACGTCAGGTATTCGATGTATGTTCTAGAGGTGAAAAGCGCATCTACATTAGCTCCACATAGGAGGCTCTAAGAAAAATAATTCCACTCGTGGCCTATTTCATCTTTGGGGATGCTGTGTGGAGGGTCTTTTTAGGGGAAGGAAGGAGAGGAAATTCTGGGAAGGAAAAGGTATGAGGGGTGGGTAGGAATTTGGGGGTCAGTATGTCCAGGAGTGACGGACGAATGAATCCATCCTTTCAAGGCAATTTTCCGAGAGAGTCCTGCTGGAGAGGTCAAAAGATCTCCCTCAACCAGTCTCTCCCGACCCGGCCTGTTACGCGGTGGCAGACACATCCGCCGCCAAGATCCGGACAAACCTGACCCCATGAACCCGGGTACTCCTGCTAAGTCACCAAAAGTAGCGAACCACATGGGGTGACCTATGGCAGAAGTGTTGGTTATCCAGTAAATGGTTCCCGGGGCGACGGTACCCATACACACCTCCCACATAGGATTGTGTGCATTGGTGCATTTGACAAGTACCTATACACTTCCGACAGTCTCGTCTGGTGCACGCCTTGTTATTAGCGAGAAAGGAGAAGTGGTTTGTCGCCTGTCTTTTCTTCCTCCTAAAACATGGGTGTCTTCCCAGAGTAAGGGTATTTTCAAGAACCAAGTTCACTGTGTACTCTTTAATTTTTCAAAAAATCCTCCACACACCATCCCCAAAGATGACAAAGTCCCTGATGGAAATTATTTTAATTATTATTTTTTTTAAATATATCAATAAATAACTAAGTACTTCGATAATGATTTTTGTACCTCCATTTTTGCGAAATGTCACCTCTAGGGGCTAAATAACAAAGGAACCTACATGACCTACTTGTAAGTTAGTAATATGTATATTTTTAATGTACACCGTGATTAGAATGAAAAAAACATTTATAATATAATTGTTCAAAATTTCACGGGGTTTTTGTTTGGAAATGAAAGTATTCTTTACACATTGAAAAAAAATATAATTGAAGGTAGGTACATAGTTTACTTCTCAAAGCAGATAATAAACGTGAAAAGCACATTTTATGTAGATATAATAATATAGATAATATTATAATAACAATGGTGTATAAAGGTCGATGTTCTCTTAATTATTAATTTATTCAGTATTATTTCGTCATAAAAGTACCTAAGTACCTACTTACATGATTGGACAAAAAAAACATTTCATCATGGCGGACACGTCTGTTTCATGAAGTATAAAGTTGCGTCTTCTTCTCGTGCCCTGCCCGTTCAACGGATGTTGGCTATCGTGTTGACTGCGCGGACTTTGTTTACTGCGGCCCGGAACAGCTCTACAGTAGTAGACTGGTCAAACCACTGTCTCAGGTTTTTTCAGACACGAGGTTCTCCTTCTTCCAGACTTTCCAGAGCCCCGATTTCCGGCAATCTTTCCCTGCATTATGAGATACATGGATACATGGTCTGCATATGATCTCGTACTTCTCTGGATGTCTCATCACCATCACATATCCTAGATATTGAAGTTTACGGGTTTTTATTGTTTTAATAATTTCTTTTTCTTTATTCATCCGAACCATGACATCTTCATTCGTAACTCTGTCCATCCAGCTTATTTTGAGTATTCTTCTTTAGATCCACATCATAAAATAATACCGAAAACACGTAGCATCAGATCATTCGCATTCGTAATCCAAGGTTGAGATCATGACTGCAGAACATCTTTTTCATGCGGATAAAGGTTGCACGAGGCACTAGTTTGCATGACTATACTGTGGTAGGTACTATCTAATTACTACATCCCCAGTCTCCTAATAGGAGTCATTTACAAAGTGTATTATTTATTGAAAAAAAAAACTACACAATATACAGTACTTAGTCAGGTTTAGGTATAGCATTTATTAATTTAATTATACGTGAGTGAAAACAATCTGTAACAGAAAAAAGAGGCAAAAATGACAAAATATGCACTAACACACTAGTACCTAACGCCTAAAATATACAATAATTAAAGAAAATTGTTTAAAATACGCCCGATTATACCTATTACCTGCCTAGGCCGTGTCAACAATAGTAAAATTAAGACTCCAGATACTAATATCTACAGCCTGTATGTCAGACGAATATCTACAGCTCATATGTTGAACTAATATCTACGAACTTCAGAGTGTTGACTAATATCTACAGAGCGTAGGTTGAACTAATATCTACAGAGCGTAGGTTGGACTAATCAGCTAAATGTGTCCAATAGTCCGATATTAGGGATTTTTACATACATACTTACATAAATTAAGTTTTTTAAACTGCATACGCAATATTACGTTATTCCAATATGCTATACATAATTGCAAATCCAACCTCTGCCAGTGCTGTAGATCAACAGTTTGAGCTGTAGATATTCATCAACACTTTGATTCTCATAGATATTAGTTCGATTTTTTCAGTTTTTGGAATTCCTGTAGATATTAGTAGACGCCTCCAAAATTAATAGTGATATTTTGACCCTAGCAGGTATAAACACTTTAGTTTTTGTTTATACAGAGAACAGCTAGGATTTTTTTGTGGCTGGGCTGTAGCAAAGTGAGGAGAGTAGGTAAAACATTTATAAAATATCAATGATAAAACATGAATATTTAAGAATTATCTTATCGACTCTACGAGAAAATGTACTGGTATTTCTTACAAGATTGTAAGCTAACTGGTGTACAAATCTTTGCTCGCTTGATAAAAGTTCTGAAGTAAACAATTTAGAAAATTATCACTCTTGCACGTGTATTCGTAATCAATCATTTATTATCAGTATCTTGATGAACCTTAGCACTTGGATAAGAAAGTGGTTCAGTAAAAAATTATCTCTATTCTATAATAGGAAAGATATAATTTTATTCAAGTACTTACCTACGTGAAGCATTAGTGGTCAGAATTAGTAGGTACCTACCTACCAACCGATTTTATTTATTTACCGTAAAACTTAACACTTATCTACTTCCAGTGGCGTAGCTAGCATGGGTGGCACCCGGGGCGGAAAACGCGGTGTCACCCCCCCCCCATTTTTTTTTTGAGAAATTCAAAACACAAGTTTTTACTTCCTAAAATATTAAAAAAAAAACATTTCTAGCTAGTCAAATATGCAAAAAAAATTGTTATCCTCAAAATTAAAACACTTTTAAAAACACTAACAGAATAACAGCTTTTTCAACAATCGATAGGTGATAATTTCCTTCGCGAGTTCCCGTCAATCACAATGTACAGTACCGGATTATCCCTAAGGCAGAGTAGGCAACTGCCTAGGGGCCCCGCATCGGCTAGGGGCCCCGCGTCCCGGGAAAAAATGACTTGCTTCAATTAGTGAGCAACGAAGTTTCGGAAAAAGTCAGCTTTCAAGATGTTTTTTTTTTAATTTTTTTTATTAGGAATATTTACAGGTTAATAATATTAGGTACACGTATTAAAGAAAACAACAAATTATAATATTTAGGTTATAACCCAATAAATAAGTAATGTTCACATCATGAACAAATAATAAATAAAAAGTCTATAATTAAAACAAATATGTAAACATAGTTGTATTTTATAATATAGGTATGCTACCAGATTACCTTTTCTACTTTGTCACAAAAAATGTATGCGTACTTATATTTATATATATTATATACATTTTCTTTATTACACAGCTTAGTTTCAGAGAAAAATGATTTTTTTTTTGTATTTGTTATGTAATTATGTATCTACATTTCAGGAATAATATTAATATGAACTAAACATGTCAATTTGTCTGTCCTGGAACGGGAAACTTTCCTAGTTGGACAGGCAAAGCTTTTAAAATTATAATTTGTACTTTCTTTTGTATCGATAATAAACAAATAAATAAATAAATAAAAAATAAATAAATAAATTTTACATTTCTTTCCATCTATTTGTTGCAACATTACTTAGTATCTGAAGTGATCGAAGGTGCCGTGTGTGGTTTATATTGGCATTTGTTTCATTTTATTTTTAATTATACATACATATGTTTAAAATATAAATGTTGTAGAAACTTCAGTATGCACTACCTATCTGCTTGGGAAAATAAAACGGTCGCTTGAAACGCTGTACCATCGTTAGTTTTGCTCCGATTTACTTGAAATTTTTACACACTACTCAATATAGGTACTGACACGTTTTACATTTAAAAAAAATGAAAAGTTTTAAAACCTTATCCCCCCCCCATTAAAGCCTTGTTAAGGATTTGATCAAGGGAACAAGGAGGCGTTTGGAAGCCCCTTCAACCCCCCCCCCCCCTCCCGTTAGTCCGCCATTGGTAAAGGGGCCCCGAGACGTGCATTGCCTAGGGGCCCCGACATGGTTAATCCGGCCCTGACAATATAGGAAAGAAATGAGAATGACGCAGGGGAAAAGCGAGGAATATTTCACGGGAATCCTTAATAAATCAATAGTAAGAGCCAGGAACGAAAATAAAATAACAGAATTTTTGGGGAATGCTGACCGACCGAGCCATATAGCAACAAATAACAGAGTTCCGTGTGGAGTTCATTTGCTGGCATGAAAACATTTTGTGTTCAGAGTGTAACGATAAAATTTCAATCGTGAAATAGTAAAAGGGGCGTTCAAGTATAAGGTAAAGCAATTTTTGAAAATTTTTGACCCTCTCTCTCCCCAAGCAACGCGCCGTAACATTTTTCTGCACCTCCCTCCCCCTAAACGTTACGTAACACCCAAGTGACTATTTTTACCTAAAAGTTAAATTGCGCAACGTACTGGAAAGTCGCTTAAATATCTTTTTCTTGTTTTAATCGCGTTTGCGGTAAATTAAAACACGAGATTTCAAACTCGCAAGAGGTCCATGCATATATTAATTATTATTTTTTAATTTTTTATAAACTAACGTTTTTAAGACAAGATTTTTATGCATAGCACAAAGGGTAACAATTATTATAAGCAATAAATTATCGCTTGAAACACTCATCTACTATTCCACTTTTCAGGTGGAAAAAATGTAATAAAACAGTAATTGTTGAATGAAACACTAGTATATATTGAATTATTTTACGGGTATTAGATAAGACGCCATAGCTCAGTGGTCAAGCGCAGTTGACCGGCAATCAGAAGGACACGGTTTCAAGTCCCGTTGGCGGTAAGTATCTTTTCTCGGAAGATTTTTTCAATGTAGATGAGTGTTTCAAGCTGATAATTATTGCTTATAATAATTGTTACCATGCGCATATTGTTTTAAATTGTAATTCATAAACAAATTGGGAAAATACTATTATTTTTATCAACCTATCATTCCTTCCGGATCTCCACAATTTAATACTGTCTTACCTTTAATACACCTACATGGTTTTACAACACATATTTTTATTTACATTAGCTACACTGAGGAGGCCCTGAAGAAACTAATTTTACAAAGGTTTCATATGGAGAAACACTTTACTCCACTATGATTCATAAGCTTACTCAGAGTCGAGTAAAATCTTTTTCATGATCTGAATGCGTTATACAAGTCCTCAAAACGAAGATTTAAAAGTCCACAGTATGATTCACAGAAGATAAAAACCTTTTTCATGTCCTGATTGTAACTATTCGTGTTCTCAAAAGGGATATATAAAAAGTCAGTTGCTGACTCAGTGTGGAGAAAAACTTTTTTCATGTTCCAACTGCAACTATTCATGTACTATGAGAAGAAATCTAATAATCACACGTTTGCCGACAGTGGAAAAAAACCTATTTCTTGTCCTGACTGCAACTATTCTTATTCTCGAAAAAAATAACTAAAACGGCACTTGCTAACTCAAAGTGATGAAAAACCTTTTTCTCTTTCCCGACCGTAACTATTCATGCGCTACAAAACGGTATCTAAAAATTCACACCTACCTACCTTGTTTTTCAAACTGGTATTTCGGCACTAATAAACACGCTAACACAATAATAACTTCTTCACTAATTCACGTCAGTCCATAGATAACAATTCACTTCACGAGTCTACGTTAATCACAATATACGAACGAAATTAGAATGACACAAGGAATATTTCAGGGAAATCTCCGACTGAGCTAGGAACAAAAAAAATTTTTTTTTGGAATCCCCGACCAACCAAGCCATAGAGCAAAATAACAGTCAGTGTTAACGTGTAAAATATTTTTTACGGCAATTTTGCACTTACGTAATTTTTTCTCCACGCTCGAGTGTCACCCCCCTCCTCGGGTGGCACCCGGGGCGGTCCGCCCCCCCCCCCCGCCCCCCCCTCGCTACGCTACTGTCTACTTCTTTATCTATGTAAATTATGTACACCAGTGGTGGGTGGTTTGGTATATTTATGCACCAGTGCATCCAGTCTTTATTATGTAGGTCGGTATTCTGTGTAGGTATCTATCTCACACAGGCATCCAAATTGTTGTGTATGTTATGTCCTGTCTTATTTTTAAAAACATCCATTTGATTTTCGCTTTCGTTTTCTTGACTGAATGAATAAACAAAAAATCTCAATTTGGTGGACGGGTATGGGTACCGCCGCACAGTGGTGCCAAACACCCCATTTCGACACAATAAACAAATAAATAAACGAGTGTGCTTTAGACCACACGACTGAAGTAAAACTTCACTAACTTATATTTCAATAATTTCAGATTCATTTAGAGATATACCTAGGTACTTATCCCTGGGCACCTCTGGGCTTCAATTCCATCATTTTTAAAACCAATAGCTATTGTTATTTACGAATCACCTTTTAACGAATCACTTTTTTACGAGGCGTCTACTAATATCTACAGGAATTCCAAAAACTGAACAAATCGGACAAATATCCATGAGAACCAAAGTGAGGACGAATATCTACAGCTCAAACTGCTGACTAATATCTATGAAAACCAAAGTGAGGACGAATATCTACAGCTCAAACTGCTGACTAATATCTATGAGAACCAAAGTGAGGACGAATATATCTATAGCTCAAACTGCTGACTAATATCTATGAGAACCAAAGTGAGGACGAATATCTACAGCTCAAACTGCTGACTAATATCTATGAGAACCAAAGTGTGGACGAATATCTACAGCACTGGCAGAGGTTGGATTAGGTTAGGTTAGTTATTACGTAATTGAAGTAATTTACGCTTTTCCGTACAACCTCTTGCTCTGCTGCCATTTGTAGATATTAGTCCAACCTACGCTCCATAGATGTTAGTCACCACTGGGACCGTCATAGATATTCGTCCGACCTTAGCTCTGTAGATATTAGTCCTCTCTCTGAAGTTCAAGTAGATATTAGTCCAACATATGAGCTGTAGATATTCGTCCGACATACAGGCTGTAGATATTGGTATCTGGAGTCCTTTTTTGTTGAAGTAATTCACCTCTTGGGTCTTGGGCATATTTTACCAGAATTCTTTTAATAGAATATTTCGGTTCTATGCCAACTCAGAACGAAACCAACTCAGAAACACCTCAGAAAGGTTATTAAAAACTATGAAAAAATAAATTGAAAATAGCCGGTAACCCTAACCTAACTTTACCTATTTAACATTTTTTTATATTATTTTATCATCACTAAGGTGCTTCTGAGTTGGTTTAATTCCGAGTTGGCCGGTCACCAATATTTCTGAACGTAGGTATCCGAAAACGAAAAACGGTTTTTGAAAGTTTATAAAATATGCGTTCAAACTTTATTATTAAAACTACACATATAATTTTTAAAATATAAACTTTTTTAATGAAAACATAAAAAAGCTTTAAAAATGGCTCACCTTCCCTTTTTTCCAATAAAAATTACTTATATAAAAAAAAAACTAAAAACACTTTCATATTTTATTACAGAAATTAATCATAAACGTTATCAATACTTCACTTTTTTGTCGTTTCATGTAAAAATAATTAATAAAATCATTAAGTTCAATAAATTTTCTCAACTTGCATTCGGAAATTTTATTTTCATACTTGTGTTAACATTTTAATTCGTTTTATTAAATTATTAAGGGCCCGCAACCCGGATTTGTACCGATTTATTACATATTTCCCTTAAACACGGTAAGTTTTAAAGCTCTTAAAAAATATATGTTATTCTTGAAGATTTATTATTATTTATTATTTTTTAGCATATAAAATATAATGTACATTTAGATGATGTATTAATTAGCTTACATGTTCATATTCAAATATGTTAATACCACTCTTCCATGGAAGCGTTAGCTTGTGTCTGGAAGAGTAGTGTACATTTTTTAATGCTATATTTAAGTTCTTAAATTACAATGTGAATGTAAAAAACAATAAGTTGTAAGTTCGGTGATATGTGATTATAAGTATTTATCTACTATCAAAACAATTTTACTGTTTGGATAATGTGTCCAGAATTATTGTAATTAGTTGCTAAAAACAATACAAAATTTAACTTATTTGAAGAATGGAGTATCACTTGGAAACTGAGTTATAAGTAGATTAGATTAGTCGGAAACTGTTTTTTTTTTTTTTTGAGATTATCTTTAAAATATTTTTTTACAGTGTTTATTAATTGGATTTTATCATTAATTTTTCTAATTTCATCCGGAAATCGGTTGAAAATAAGTCTTCCTTGATAAGTATAATAATTTTGTGCAAAGGAAGTGTTTAATTTTGGGCATGAAAAAATATATTTATGTCTAGTACGGTTTTCAGTTATAAATTGATATTTTTCTTTTTCTTTTATAATTTGAATCAATGCATTTCTATTGTATAGATCTTTGAAAGATGGTACTTGCTAATAATAGATAATAGATAATAGCTAGACTTTGCCCGCGCCGAAACGCAAATTATATAAAATTCCCTCGATAGAAAAAATCGCAAAGTATGCTCCAAAAATTATTATTAACACGTTTGTTTCAGTTATTTTACAAGTTATATGTATGAAAAAAATTCACAATGTTTCTTTAAATTCTGTTTAAGATAATGCCCGCGAGATTTTTGCTCTATTTTAAACGAGTCGTGTTTTATTAAACATTTTGCAATTTTCACATCGATTTTGTCGCTGTAAATGTTAGCGCCCGTCGCTGTAAATGTAACTACTTAACAAAAAATTTTATTAATTAAAATTCTGCCAAATTTTTTTACTTTTAAATTAATTAACCCCCCTCAGCCCGCCAAATAAATCAAAAAGTTATATCATTGATGAAGAAGATAACCATAATAATCTAAACGAAACTATGAAAGAGAACAAGACACAGAAAAAAAGACAATGGTCGCAACTGGGACTCGAACCTAGACCTCTCGTCTAACCGGGACGTGCGCGTTACAATTTCGCTATTGCCACCTTCTGTCAAACCGTCATAATTGTCAATCTCACATTTAAAATTTTAGAATTAACAATATTATCTTCAACTAATTATTTTTTCTGGGTTCGAGTCCCAGTTGCGACCATTGTCTTTTTCTGTTTTTCTGTGTCTTGTTCTCTTTCATATTTTCATTTAGATTATTATTGTCATCTTCTTCTTCAATGATATATTCAGTTGATGGGAGTAACCTTCAAAAGTTATAAAAGAGAGTTTTTCTTATAAAAAATCTAAAAGTTATAATTCAAATCCAATAAATGGAACATTTCTGACTGTATTCAAAAACAAAAAACTGGTTTTGATAGGTGATAAAATAATTTTTGATTTTATTATTAGAAAGACACACCAGATATCATGCATCGGCCAGCCAGGGTGTGGCAAACGCCCCACCTTGCCCCACCGTGCCTACGCCCATACACCCCACCCCTCAGATATTTTTCCTACCCAGAACTTCCACTCCTTGCTTTCCCTCACACAGCATCCCCAAAGATGACATAGGCCTTGAGGGAAATTATTTTTCCTCAGGATCCCCTGCTTAAAGCTAATGTAAAAAATAACGAAGGAATGAATAATGTGGAATTTCGGAAGTGGAAATCAACCAACTTCCCGACAACTGATCGAGTTGAAACTCGGCATTGGAGGGGACCCCACCACTTTCCCAATGGCGTTATAAGGAAACAAATGGTTTCCTCCTTCACCGCACACGTCAAGACTCTACTTTTTTTGAACGAAGCTACATTTATTTGAACGACTCTAGACCCTCCAATGTCCATGCATATGGGATGAGTAAGCAGTATGCAAGTACTTACATTAACATTATACAAAACATAAATAGAAGTAGCAGCCCGTGGAATAATTCTTCTGAAATAGGTAACATCAAAAAGAGATAATAGTGTTAGTAAAAGAAAAAGAAAAATAACTGCTTTGATCAGTCGAGGAAACCTTCTGAAAATAGAATAAGTAATGAGGAAAAAACAGTTTTATGGTTATGTTATAATATAAGTAATTACTATAATAGCAGAAAGAAAATTTATTTATTTATTTTTATTTAAGTACATAAAACAGAATATATAAAAATAAAAAATAATAAAAAATATTACAAAATAAAATATATAAAAAGAACAGCCGTCACTCGAGCCTTCGTCTCTTACTAATTAGGGGCGAGGGACGCTATTGGTTAATTTTCATCCCGCCACTCAGGCTTACAGATTCATAGCTGGGACCCTCGCATACCCCCACTAGCCGCCCATCATTTTCCTCAACCCTGCCACCCACCTTTTCCAGCCCGCTCTATACCCACCCCTTTCCTCCAACCCTTGCTTCCCAACTCCTCACACCTTCCTACCCCTTCCGCTCCGCCCCTCCCCGCCTTTCCCTTCTCCGCCCTTCCCTTCCCCACTACCGCCACTCCCCTTCTTCCTTCACTACTTGCCCCCATCACTTGCCTTCCCACCACTTTCCTTCCCAGCAACTATTTGCCTGCCCCATCACGTGACCCGTCGCCAATTCCCTGTTCCTCTCTCCACCCTTCCCCTCCCCCAGTTCAACTCACCGTCCTTCCACTCTCCGCCGTTCTCTTTCCCACCTTCCTTCCCCGGAGAGCCTGTCCAGAAAAGCAAAGTTACTACTATTTGCAGCGCTGCCTTTGTGGAATTTTCTGCGCAGGGTCTCTGGTTTCTGTCGATTTGGTACCGATACCGAGCCAATGGGACAACGGGATTAGTCTGTCCACCTCGTAGGTCTATCTGGAAGGCTGGAAGGGACGTGATAAAAACAATCGTGCAATGATGTAAAATTAAAATTGAGGCGAAAAAATCTTCTTTGAATGATACATATACATATTTCAATTATGATTGTGCCTCAAAAAATTCACATTCCGTTTTAGTGCCCCTTCAGCTTGGCGCCCGGGAAATACGCCCCCCTAAACCCCTCTAACTACGCCTCTGCCACAACGTCAAGGATCAAAGTTCCAAAACTGGATGTCACAAATTCGTGGAATTGATAATATATTCATTCTCTGTAAACGATCATGCCACTGTTGACTGATGCTTGGACTTTGTAGCCGGAGAATCCGCCACGTCATGTTTTGTAGACAGCCGCTACCGACAAAGTAAACATGATACAACGGCATTCTTTTATTACTAGCGACTAGCGTGAGCGGGCTTGCATCATTCGATAGAATGTGGTGGAATATTGACTATGTACCTAAACGGTATTCAGTTAGTATTTTTATGCAATAATAAACCATGTCCAGTACGTGTTTGAGGAGTGTGGTAACCATGGAACTATAATATTAGGTTTTACGTTACTTAGGTACCTAGTATAACGTAAAGCAAAAATAACTCGTATTATTTGGTCCTAACTGAAGTCTCCGGCGATGCCCGGGCTTTAGACAGAGTTTTCGAAATCAAATATAGACAGTGACCTTCCTCTTATTTTGAAGGTCACGTGTGCAAAATTTCATCTGTAGATCAAAAACTGTAGATTTGCAAACAAATCAAATCCACACCGCCCGCTCGTCCACCACATACAGAAATTCTTCTCACATACATACATCATTCTTCAACCAATTTGCACAAAACCTTGACAAATTATATACCTAAAACTTCCTCGTGAATCACTCTATCTATTGGTGAAAACCGCATGAAAATCCGTTCAGTAGTTTTTGAGTTTATCGCGAACATACAGATAAACAGACTCGGCGGAGGACTTTAATTTATTATAATATGTAGAGAAGATGTAGAGATTTAATGCACTGTTTTCCTTTACTGACCGATGAAATGGTTATTAAATTTCTTATTATAATTGAATCAAAGTTGGTAAATATACAGAAAATAGGGACACGCTTCAAACACACATTTTATTTTTAAAATACTTTGTAGTAGTTAGATAATAATGAGAAGTGAGTATTTCAGTTTCGGGGAATGAAAAATAAGTAAGGGTCTCGGTCTCGGCATTCTCGGCTACAAATTCTACCGAGAACTCTGTCTCGGTTCTCGGCGAAAAATCGCCGAGATTTTGGGCCGTAGCCGAGACCGTTGTAAGTAGATACAGTATAGGCTAATGGGATTCAAATCTACCGCTCGCGTCCACATTCGTCACTTCTTGTAGTGTTGGGTAGGACACGACATCAGGATGAGTTTGTATGAGGTACTCAAATACTGAAATGAGGTGTTGAGGTGTCCCACCTCATTCGAGTTGAGGTGTGACAATATTTTCGCTTATGGGGGAGAAGGGGGGAGCGGGGTGGCTAAAGAATTTCGGGGAACGTGTTTTTTTATATTAGCTCCACACAGGAGGCTCTGAGGAAAATAATTCCCCTCAGAGCCTATGTCATCTTTGGGGATCTTATATCATCGCTGTGGACGTATTAATCCATCCCTCCAGTGGTGCAAGGCGATATTCCGAGAGAGTAAGGCTGGAGAAGTCAAAGGGACTCCCTCAACCACTCTCTCCGGATCCGGCCTGCCATGCAGCTGGTGGGCAGACGCATCCACCGTCAAGACCTGGCCAAACCTCACCCCATGAACCCAGGCACCCCTGCTAAGTCAACAAACGTAGCGAACCACTTGGGGTGACCTATGGCAGAGATGTTGGTTATCTAATAAATGGTTCCCGGGGCGGCGGTACGAAAAGTGGATATAAAAAAGTCCTATATTTGTCCCATACGTGACATGACATATATAGTAATACAAAGAAAAAGAGTTGGTACAAATACATTTTGTGAGGTGGGGGGACATTTTACGTGTTTTTATGGGACATTTGAGGTGCCTCTTGTATGAGGTACTCAACACTCACTTCTTGGTATCAGTGCGTGAGAGAGCTGTCGATCGTGATGAAAGTTTTTATCAGCACCGCCTACTAGTTTAGCAAGTGAACAGCTCTTTAGCAGAGCTGGTCAATTATACAACATGAGGCGACACTCTGAAGGGTGAAAACGCAGAAAAAATACTTTTTATGTGCTACAACATCATGTTGTTCAATTTTGATTATTAAAACTATTTAAAACAAATTATTATTACATTCTGAAATATACTGTATTATGCAAAAATAGCGCATTTTCATTTTTTCTCAATTTATCTATTCTCGGTCTCGGCCGAGATTTTAATTTATTCTCGGTCTCGGTCTCGTCCGAGAACGAAAAACCTGTCTCGGTCGACCCTTAAAAATAAGCATTAATGTAAGTAGGTAGGTATATACAAGTATACAGGTCTGAGGTTAAGGGACGTATTTGACTTATTTAAACCAGTAATTCCTGACATTATTTGGAGTAAAAAATATAAATGAAATTTTGGTCTCCGGTGACAACATTTTTTTTAAAGAAGATACGTTTGTTGGGTACATTATATTCCACTAACCGCCACATTTTTAGGGACGTATTATGGAAAGTACACTTCTTTTTAACAATTATACAAGAAACAACTATTTAGGTACACCCAGAGTGGAATACTTATATTCTCGGTATCACCCTGGTGTAGGTACGACCGCCATTCAGAATTGAAACTTTGCCTAATTGCTTCAGCTGTATTCGATGACTAGATCTGAATAGCCGGGTACTTTTCCACCTTCCTCTTCCCCTTCCCCACTCACCTTCAGTCTTACAACATACCCAAATTGGGGATACCATAGTCTCACTGGCTCCAGATGGGAGCAGTTGGGGCTCTTGTGAGGTATTCACATTAAAAAAAATTAAATAGACTATTAGGTTCTTAGTTTGGGTAAACTAAGTCATTCATAATTCATGCATATTTTGATTGAAACGAAACTGACACAAATGATACATTCAAAAATACATATTAAAAAAATGGCGCCAAAGGAATCGTTTTATACGAGAAATTTTGAACTTTGAATAAAAATGGAATTTTAATGCATCTATTACCTTCTATCCAAACGTAATTTGTTGTTTCTTACAGTAATTAAGTTGAAATCTAGTGTAATTCCCAAAATCTGTGCCTTATAAAAGTGCGGCGGTTGGGGTATCTACTATTAAGTGCATTATTTGCCAATTTGAATTATTACTTCTTATAGTTTAAATTAATTGAAACGAAATATTGTTTTTGGTAATAATGCGAGTATGGCGGAAGAGGCAATATTTAGGAAAAAACATGTAAATGGAGTACCTAAACAGTTAAGGTCAAATACTAGCAATAAATAGCATAGCGATGCCTTCATCTGAAATTGTGTATTTTACCGGGATGTAGAAGATTACAAGTCAAATTAAAAAAAAGTTTTGCCAGTGTTCGAAATTTTACTAGATTTGTGCTGATTTCCTTTTTCCCTAGAATTTTTTTTTCTCCCCTGGGTCTAGGGAAATTTTCCTAGACATCCCAACCCAGTGATGGCATGTCTAGGGAAATTTCCCTAGATCTAGGGGAGAAAAATAATTTTTAGGGAAAAGGGAAATCAGCACAAAATCTAGGGAAATTTCGATTTCTGGCAAATTTTTTATTACATATGACAATATTACTGGTTTAAAAGATTTTTTTTGGAATTCCCATGAATCTTAAATAGTATTAATATACTTACAAGCAATGTTATTTTTAACACTGACAACTCAACGTGATATTGTATCTAAAAAGATAAATGGAGACCTCTGAAAAAAAAAACATAATTTTAGTTTAAATTTCCGTATTTTGGGTAATTGCGGTTGATTTTTATTTTGTAAAGTGTTTTTTATTTGAAATTCCATTTCTAGTTCAAAGGCAAGTGTATAAAAACTTTGAAATTATTATTTCACTTAGCAAAAAGTGTTTTATTTGGAAAAGCACAGAATTATAAGTAGATTTACTAAGTTCCAATATCTTTTTAATTAATAAACGTATTACCGGTCAGTGGTTGAGTGGGCATCGCGTTTGGGTCCCACTCAGGCGTTCCGTGTTCGATTCCTCGGCTGGCTAAGTCCTCCATCAAGACTCAACAACATTTCCGGCTTACTGTGGTGGTAGTAGGAGATTTTCAAATATTGTCAGGTTATTCGTAACCTGGGAATGTTTGTCTTTCTTTAAAAAAAAATAAAAATAATAACAGGATTATTGTTACACGGTCAGGTGATTACGTACTTACGTAAATGAAATTATTTGAATAATTTGACTGAAAAAAATTTAAATTAAAGGAAAAAAACAGTTACCGAAACAAAATTTCTAGAAATTGATATACTTAGCGCCCAAGAAATACAAAGCGAGTTTTGATTTGCCAAGGAGGTACCCCCGAAATCTAGGGTAATTTCACCTCGAAATCTAAAGAATTTTTTTTTTGGCAGAAATCCCTGTCCTAACCCTCAGCTACCCTCTCTTGCTAGCAGGGTTGTCAATTTGCTGGGAATTTTTAAGATTTTAGAATTTGTGGAAGATTTCATAGTATATTTTATAGCAGCACTGAACGACTCCAGATACTAATATCTACAGCCTGTATGTCTGACGAATATCTACAGCTCATATGTTGAACCAATATCTACGAACTTCAGAGTGTTGACTAATATCTACAGAGCGTAGGTTGAACTAATATCTACAGAGCGTAGGTTGGACTAATCAGCTAAATGTGTCCAATAGTCCGATATTACGGATTTTTACGTACACACTTACATAAATTAAGTTTTTTAAACTGCATACGCAATATTACATTATTCCAATATGTTACACATAATCGCAAATCCAACCTCTGCCAGTGCTGTAGATATTCGTCAACACTTTGATTCTCATAGATATTAGTCAACAGTTTGTGCTGTAGATATTCGTCAACACTTTGATTCTCATAGATATTAGTTCGATTTTTTCAGTTTTTGGAATTCCTGTAGATATTAGTAGACGCCTCCCACTGAACTTCAAAAATGACGTATTGGAATTCGCAACTCCCAGTCGCTGTCAGTCTAACTAAATAGTTATTGCGCGTGTTACTATTATTTTTCTAAAGCGCGGGTCACATCACGCTGGTTGCCAGCCGCGAGTTGAAGAAGCCGCTTCTGCCAGCCGTCGATCAGCTTGGTGTGACCATAAAATTCAGCGCTGGCGTCGCCAGCCGGCGAGTATTTGTCAGCGGCTGACGAAGTTGAACATGTTTAACGCTTCCGTTGAGAGCTTCGAGCAAGTATACCCTAGACAAGAAATCTCATGGTAAAAATCAGAATAAAGTAACGCACTGGCGTTAAATAAATAACGCACGCATAAAGTAACGCACTACACAACAGTAATTTCGCAATAAACACTCCTTCAAATTCCGCCGTCTTGCATACGAGTTCCCGGCAATATACAACCGACCACCAAGTTATTCTATGGTGTAATTTTTAAAACTAATACATCAATAGGTGGTCACGGTTTGGACGCATGAACAATATCGACAAGCTGTATTGCATACAAGTGGTTTTAAAAAAGTTTGAAAACCACTGTAATATTGTGTCACCAGCCCTCATTGTATGTATTAGTAGTCGGTTTGTCGTAACGTCACGAGTGATTTAATGACGTCAGGAATTTCGCTTGACACAAAATTAAAAACTTTATTTTTTCACGTTAATGAATGCGGTGCCTAAAAGCTATCTGTAAGGCATATATTTTCTTTTGTATTCAGATAGCTGGCTACATTTTCAAAAATAAAGTCTGAGGCGTGTACCTTGTACAATATTTGGAAGTGGGATATTTTTGAGTTTGAAAAAATTAACTCCGGTCCGGACTCCGGACGGCTGGAACACAAATTAGTTTCAGTGTAGACCGATAAAAGGTACAACACAAAGCACTATGCGATCCAAACGGTGCAAAACAATGCACGCACTTTTCCATTAATGGGCCTTTAGCCAATTTTATTTGGTTTCTGGGGTCATTATGAATCGCACAGGGCACGTCTAGATTATACTTGGTCGAAGGTTGAGAGGAAATTAAGTGTGCATAAAAAATTGAAAACAGAAAATAGAAATCGCCTCCATACAGACACTGTTGTAGAATTGATGGCTACTCGAGAAGGGATTAAAAAAAGAGAGGAAGTTTAAAGATTAATCTTTCAAACAAAATGTTAACCAAATAATATTGCATTAAATATGTTGTTAATAAAGTCTTATAATAATGTAAAATGCTAATAAATAACTTAACTTGTTTGAAATTATTGGTCTCAATATCAACTAACGAAATATATATTTTTTAATTGGTTAAAACTTCGTTTTAAAACCAAATTTCTATTTTATCTTAATTTCGTAAACTTTACTCTTTTTTAGGAAGACATGGTACAATCAAGTGGATCAGATACTTGAGACGGGTCATGTCAAGAGTTAGAATAATAGAAGAGTAGGTATGTATGAGACGACGTATGAACGTGAATGAGGCAAAGAGTGTGTGCCAAGACCGAGTTGTTTGGCGGTCCGTCCTCTCTGCCTACCCCTTTTTAGTTTCGTTTAAATTACTAGTCTTTTCAATATTTTTTTCTTCACACTATAGGTACTTGTGTTTACATTACCTTACTTTTTATGTTTTTCTACTAAATATACAATGAATATTTTTTATACAAGTCATTATTTTTGCATCTTATGAACATTTGTTTTTGGATTGTAACCTATTTTTAAATCTTACATTGTATGTGTAACACGGGCGTAGCCAGGTTTTAGTATCGGGGGGGGTTCAAAAATCAAAACTCGTGGTCGGGGGGGGGGGGGGGGGGGGAGACGACGAAATCACCGAATTTTTTTTTCTTTCAGAGGTCCCCATTTATCTTTTTAGATACATAATATCATTTTGAGTTGTCAGTGTTAAAAATAACATTGCTTGAAAAAATTGCTTGTAAGTACATCAACAATATTTAAGATTCATGGGAATTCCAAAAAACATATGGGTATATAAAATACCAGTAATATTGTCATATGCAATAAAAAAAATTTACCAGGTCGAAATTTCCGTAGATTTAGTGCTGATTTCCCTTTTCCCTAAAACATATTTTTCTCCCTAGATCTATTACATATTATGTAATAATATGTTTTAATCCTGACAATGATCCAAATAAAATATATCAATAAAAAATGCCAAATTCAATAGAATTTTGTTTTATTTTGGAGGCAGAATTATAAAAGAACTTGTGGGGAATATGAGCACGCGCCATGCTCACAAATCAACCGGCTGTTGATTGTGTATATCTCAGCTCCTTTGAAACTGACGTAAAAGAGCCAAATTCTTATAGATAAAATGAACTGTGGATAGGTCAATAATCTTGATTTTCGTCATCTTTCGCTTTCTACGTGTAACAGACATTCTAATTTTAAGAACTAATTAACTAAGTAGTCATAAGAATAACACTAGATTAACAATTACCCTTTTATATGAATAGAATAAATTAATTTCTCTAGATCAGTAGCCCTTTTAATTGTTCCCTCCTTAATTTAAATTTAATAGTTTTAGGTTGAACTCTCCAAGACGCGGGAATACCAACTTTACCAACGAAAACTATTGCTGCGTACGTGTTATTATTTGCTTCGTTCGCGAGTTTATCCTGCATATTTTCGATCGAAAAATCATTGAACATTGAATTCCAGAGTGTATGTCAATAATTAGTAGAGGAGGTAATTATACAAAACATTAAAATTCAGCTTAATTCATTCGTAAACCAATTTGAGGTTATCTTATAAAGACCTTAGTTATGTTATAAGTAAGAAATTTCAGTCGGTTCTGCGATCCAGTGTTTTTATGTGTTATTTATAGATTGTCTTTACTGAAAATATAAGATGTACCCTGAGTTTTAATAATTTATTGGGCTAATAATTATTGAAGTAGGTTGGGTGGAAATATATTATCGTCTATGGTAGACAAATAAACTTCCTCTATCTTTAAGGAGTGTTCAGACATCTAATATAACCGCTAGCAGGTATCTGTTGAACCGCGAGCGCTTATGTTTCGTGTCGTTCACACGGCGCAGATAAAATATTTCTTCCTAGGTAGGAGAGGGGGTCAGTTGAATTAGCGAGCGGCCACGGAGTGCGCATTTTTTGTACTGAATCTATGGAGTTGACATCTGTCACCCACCGGTCTTGGCAGCTCCGTAATTAAAATGACCCCCTCTCCTGTTTTCGTCGGAGTGGGGGGCGCTTAAAGGCATGACCAAACCGGCGCGTTCAGTTTGCGTCCGCGATGGCGTGCACGGTGGCGTCCTATGTGCGTGCAGAAACCGTTCACACCAAACTAGCGATGCGTGCACTATGACAACACTCTTTTGACATCAACTGAACGGCCAAATGCCTTTACGGCATTGCAAAATATAAATCATAGAAGAAGTAATTATGCTTTCAATATTCGTGAACAGTATGTAGGATATTTCAACCTATAAGCCTTTGTATATAAACTCATATAGGTATTGAATATTGTGTTACTTTATGTAGGAAACGAATAAATATAGTTTTATCATTAAAGTTTATTTTAATCGCGTACCTAACCTATCAAATAAACATAGGAACTAATTCCGAGTCTCCATCCTATTTCGTCCCAAACCAGGTCCTTTTTTCTATTATTCTTATAATCAAAATGAGACGTATCATACAGCAATGGGTATTTGTGAACCTCATTTAAAATTTGTTCCGTTTCCCCCATACTTTATATTTAACAACACAGTTTTTACACATAGATAATAGCTGCGTGCAGCGTCCGAACGCAACATGCGCGATCTGATCGCCACCGCCGCGTGCAGACGCTGCACAGAACGCCGCGATCTGGCCGCGGCCGCCGCGGTTTGAACACGTCGCTACAAGTTCGTACACAACAACTGATCGCCACCGCGCACGCCACCGCGGACGCAAACTGAACGCGCCGGTTTGGTCATGCCTTAAAGGCATGACCAAACCGGCGCGTTCAGTTTGCGTCCGCGGTGGCGTGCACGGTGGCGTCCTATGTGCGTGCAGAAACCGTTCACACCAAACTAGCGATGCGTGCACTATGACGACACTCTTTTGACACCAACTGAACGGCCAAATGCCTTTACGGCATTGCAAAATATAAATCATAGAAGTAGTAATTATGCTTTCAATATTCGTGAACAGTATGTAAGATATTTCAACCTATAAGCCTTTGTATATAAACTCATATAGGTATTGAATATTGTGTTACTTTATGTAGGAAACGAATAAATGTAGTTTTATCATTAAAGTTTATTTTAATCGCGTACCTAACCTATCAAATAAACATAGGAACTAATTCCGAGTCTCCATCCTATTTCGTCCCAAACCAGGTCCTTTTTTCTATTATTCTTATAATCAAAATGAGACGTATCATACAGCAATGGGTATTTGTGAACCTCATTTAAAATTTGTTCCGTTTCCCCCATACTTTATATTTAACAACACAGTTTTTACACATAGATAATAGCTGCGTGCAGCGTCCGAACGCAACATGCGCGATCTGATCGCCACCGCCGCGTGCAGACGCTGCACAGGACGCCGCGATCTGGCCGCGGCCGCCGCGGTTTGAACACGTCGCTACAAATTCGTACACAACAACTGATCGCCACCGCGCACGCCACCGCGGACGCAAACTGAACGCGCCGGTTTGGTCATGCCTTTACTGTTGGCATATCGCCTCAGGAGCGGTTACGGCGTAAGATGTGCATTGTCTATGGTTGATGTGCGCAAAGCGCTCAGGTGTGAACGGTCTGAAGGGATTGTATGGAGAGCGATATGTGGCGTGTTATGATCTTTTATATTTATATGCTCAATGTGAACGAGCTCTTAGTCTATTTTAGCCATTTCGGCTCATCCGTGGTTAAGTTGATGACAAAATTGGCCCTAGAAAATGCCCGAAGATTCTACGGATTGCTTTATTATTTGTGTGGCCCATTTTTATGAACATACGTGTCAGTAGTCAGTACCATGAAAGCTAATTGATTTAAAAAAACTCGTGTTTTTAACAAACTGAACTAGCTGTCCATTTTCTATCCGAAATCTCAAAAATTATAAAGCCTTTCAGAGTTCCCGCTTTTTTTTTTTTTTTTTACATGAGCTCCACACAGGAGGCCTTGAGGAAAATAATTTCCCTCAGGGCCTATGTCATCTTTGAGGATGCTGTGTGGAGGTTTTTTTTAAGGAAAGGAAGGAGAGGAGAGTTCTGGGAAGGAAAAGGGTTTAAGGGGTGGGTAGGAATCTGGGGTTCAGTATGTCCTGGTCATCCGCCTCCAAGACCTAGACAAAACCTCATCCCCATGAACCCGGGCACCCCTGCTAAATCACCAAACGTAGCGAACCACTTGGGGTGACCTATGGCAGAGGTGTTGGTTATCCAATAAAGGTTCCCGGGGCGGCGGTACCCATTCCCGCCTCCCAAATTGGAGGAGAGAGGATGGCTTGAGAGCCATCTGTTGATATAGTAATGAAGTTTTATGGTAGTAAAGGGGTGATTTGGTATATTTATTAAAAAAGGTTTGAAGCTCATCTAAATGGAGAGAAGTTTTGTAGGAAGAGGATGAAAGCTTTCATTTTTCAGTCGAAAATCTCTGTACCCGGTCATCGCGTCATAATTATATCATGTTGCAACCTCTTTCTGCCAAATGGTCTGTTTATAATAAGGGAACGTACCCATACTACGTGACCAACTTTTTGCAATTTTTAACCCCCCCCCCCCCCCCCGGTGACCAAAATCCTAAGCAACCCGCCGCTCATTTGTATGGAGCGTGACATTTTGAAGACCCCCCCCCCCCCCCTAAACGTGTCACGTAGTATGGGTACGTTCCCTAAGAGGTTGCAACCGAGCTTCTGACTGTATGCCACTTACCACTGTACTTATTTAGAGCTGGTAAAAAACTGAAAAGCGCTGTGCTATAGCGATGCGTAAGTTCAGCTGGAGTGGGTTATTCACGGAAGTGGATCCTACTCCTTTTTCAAATTGACTACTCCCAGAGAACCCGGTTCAAGACTCAGACCAAAACCCGAATACTTCCACCGGCATCCCCGTGTTCACGGAAAGAGCTGAGGGTTCTTTTCCGGTTTTGAGTTCTTGTGCAGGTTCCGGTTCCGGCGAAACCAGTGTCACAGTAGCCATAGCAACAGTAAGAACTCCTACTGGCACCAGGAACAGACTGCTCCAAATTGCACCCGCATAGGGCCAGCCTTGCCGTGACAATTCTTTGATATTTCACCAGCCTTTCCATTAACCCATGACACAAGGAGCGGTGTTATAAGCTTGATGTGTCTCGTGTCTGCCCACAACATCGCAGCTCCTAAACGAATGGATCAATTATGATGCGTTTTTTTGTTTGAAAGCTGACATGATCGATGTAGTTCTTAGCTACAATTCATGAAAATCTGTTCAGGCGTTTCAAGATCAGCTCTTTTTTGTGTCAATTTTACTTATCTCACAAGCAGGTGCAGGTGCCTGCCGAAATATCATTTTATTCTGCACTTGAAATTCTCAATGTCAGAATAGTTATATAAATTCATATTATATTAATGTAATCAAGACAATGTAACATTTTAGATGTAAAGCCCAAATGACTATTTAACAACCAATCCTTGAAATAACAAAATGATTCTGTACTCTTAAAGAAAACTATACAACAAAAATGTTTTCCTTTCTCAGCTTGGGTAGCCTAAATTGTTGGAAGTATAGGAATAAGCATATTAGGAAAGATTTAGGCAAGAGGAATGAATACAATAGAATTAAATTATTGTCCAGTAAATGAAAAAAATCATCGACTGGAGTGTTTTATTTAATAGTCCTAACGCTGTACAATATGCATTCTCAAAAGAAATCCTCCCAAATTGTATATAATATTTAACATGATCAATCTTTCAACACATGGCAAAATGGATGGTAGGAAGCCAAAAACAATATTTAAAAATAAATATTTATCACTGGATTACTACAGATTTTAAGTAGACGCTCCTTCCACCATGTATTTAAGGATTTAACTTTACGTTGCGAACATATTATATGACACCACGCTTCGCCTCATCCAATGAAAGAAACATAATTTGATTCAGTACTACAATACGATACTTAGATATTAAACACTCGGATAGTGGTATCATGAAATAATAACGCAAGCGGGAGGTTCACAATCCGCGTGGCGGGGCGGGCGCGGTCTGTTCTCGAGAGGATGTTACGGTGATTAGATTGATTGGTTTGTTTAAACAATAACTCGCCCCGGCCAGGCAGCACTTCACTAACAGTTCCGGATGAACATTCCACGGCCAAAGCACCCCCCACACTTCCTCCGCACTCAACTTAGAAAGCGAACAGAAGGAGGAAGGCCATCATGAGACAGAAGAGACCCATGGCTTCTGACAGGGCGAACCCGAGGATGGCGTAGGAGAAGAGTTGCTGCTTGAGGGATGGGTTCCTCGCATAACCGATGATGAGGGATCCAAACACTGTTCCGATACCAGCACCTGAAATTACATGCCAACATTAATATCATGCTCACCATCATTCTCATTTATAACATTTAACAAGGAAGGAAAATATAAGGAACATATTACAACGCAACATTAATAATAGGAAAGAGTTGGGTAAAACTTACATGCGCTTTAGACTTGATGCCATGCAACCATTTATTTACACAAATCAATTGATTCTCCCATCACCAATAATGTCATTTCACAGTTAAATTATTTAAACATATTTTACAGTAAAAACTTAAAAGAATAATATTAGTTAGTTAGGTTGGTAGTTAAGGGGGTGCGAGCTGGGTAGTGGTGGGGGTAAGTTACAGTGCAAATAGCATGAGGAAAGCAATCATGAGGCAGAACAAGCCCATGGCTTCGGAGAGGGCGAACCCCAGGATGGCGTAGGAGAACATTTGCTGTTTTAGGGACGGGTTGCGGGAGTATCCCAGGATGAGGCTTCCAAACACCATACCAATACCAATTCCTAGAACACATACAACAATTACTAGTCATACTCTACACAATACAATTACTACATATAAGTATGCTTGCTTTCAAATACATAAACAAAAAATTAGAAAAAGAAACAAACGTAAATATATCTTTAACATTGTAATTATGATTAATTTGTAGTTATGAACTTCAATTTACCCGAGAGCAAGACAATTTATTAGGTAAAAATTATTACAATACTATTATCAAAGATCACCATAATTTTTACTCGTCTGTCTTAGCAATTTGATAATGTACTGGTAAAAACAGTATTAAATGTATTCAATTTTACTGTAATAATGAAAATGAGTCTAGTCAATTAAGAAAAGTGATACAAAGAGATTAGTTCCTCAGGTCCATAACACGCATTCTTGCTAACAAATCAAATTAAAATAATTAAAAAAAAAAAATTCAGTAAAATAACGACAGTCAAATAATGCATAGGTTTCAGTTGTAATACTGATTTATTGGAGAAAAGATCTCATAAAACCAATTAGGACACAATGCCCGCTTTTCAATTTTAATAATCCATATCCTATTACATACTATTCTATCTATTACACCACAAATAGATTTCACAGAATAAATCACTTCCTGGAGAAGTTTCATGCAGGCTAGGGGTCGTCCATTAATCACATGAGGCTCGAAAGGGGGGGGGGGGGGGGTTCAGAAAAAATCACGATGGGGGTTTTTTTTTAATGAGATATCACGTGTATTTATTTTTCATGATAAAATTCTGAAAATTTCAAAATAATTTGTATTAAAAAAATACACGTGATTTTTGGGGGGGGGGGGGGGGTTAGTCTAAAACCTCACCACATATCACCAAGGGGGGGGTCATCACGTGGACGACCCCATAAGGATAATTTTTGAAATACATATAAACATCAGTTCTTAATAACTTTATGTTAGCCAAGCAAGGGCTGTACGTTAAAAACCCTCTAAGATGTACTTATCTACTTAAGTTGTAAGTACAAACAGGATTGGCAGCAATTTAGTTCAATTCTGTGCTGACACAGACAATGATCTAAATTAGCATAATTTTTGTTTTGGTAGAGACGTAAAGCTAATAAGAATCGAGTTCAACATTTTACAACGATGTTGAGGTGATTTTTCACAAAAACGGCAGTATACAAATTATCCCATTATTATTAGAAAATATTTAATTCGTGGGTCGGGATGTGAAGACAGATAAGTCAAAAATTAAAATTTAAGGTTTTGGTTCTTTTAACGCTTTCTTACCTCACAACCGATTTAAGAAAACTAAAAAAAATAAAGCTTTTGGTGCACAGAAATCTCGGATTTTTCTCACCTTCCTTAGCATATTAGAGGTTTTTTTTAATCAATTATTGATATAAAAATATTTCCACTTTATCTGAACTGTTTTCACACCCTGACCCACAAATTATACAACATAAGGAATGCAAGCAGGGGTAGTAGTGCAAAGCAATATCAAGTGGGACAAAAGTAATTATTAAAAATTTCACAGGAAAAGTGGGAACCAAGACACTTTTTGCATAGCTAAAACATCTGGAATTAGATGAGCGGATCCCGGAAACATTGAAATCATAGACAATATGGGAATTGCTAGAAGTAAAAGTCAATTGAACCCGAGAAATTTTTTTTTTTTTTTACATGAGCTCCACACAGGAGGCCCTGAGGAAAATAATTTACCTCAGGGCCTATGTCACCTTTGGGGTTGCTGTGTGGAGGTTTTTTTTAAAGGAAAGGAAGGAGAAGAGAGTTCTGGGAAGGAAAAGGGTTTAAGGGGTGGGTAGGAATCTGAGGTTCAGTATGTCCTGGTCATCCGCCTCCAAGACCTAGACAAACCTCACCCCATGAACCCGGGCACCCCTGCTAAATCACCAAACGTGGCGAACCACTTGGGGTGATTAACAAACTAGACTAAAAGGAGTGCTCATTGGATCTAAGTCAACATTAGCACAATTTCCAACATTTACTAACATAACCTTCTCTGCGAATGCATCAAATCTTCCGACATTCAAAGGACAGTAGCTGAAGACCGTTGGGAATGATCAGGTTGAAGGGGCTGACGGCAACCGCAGGTCAATTGAAGATATCAATAGGTGGTAGTGTGAGTATACCTGATCCAGCTACTCCGACGGTGGCGGCACCAGCTCCGATGAACTTGGCGGCGGAGTCAATGTCCCGCACGGGGGCGGAGGTCTGCAGGGCGCGAGACACCATGGGGGACACGCTGGCGGAGGGGGCAGCCCACTGCTGGCTCACCAGGGGGGAGGACATAGCCCCTGACAAGGGACGCACATAGCCGGACACGCAGGTGTTCAGCAGCTAAGGAAAACACACAACACACATATTAGTAATTTTATAAAACTGTGAAAACAACCGCAAAATTGAAATGTTTTTTGGTTGTTGGTTTTCAACAACATAAAATACAAGTATTTGTCCCTTCTCGTAGTTATAAGTTAATTTACCAACCAATTTCAAATAAAGAGTATGTTATGATATTGATAAACACAAAATAACTTTGTGTTAGTGGTAGGTTGTTAGATTAATAAATAGTAATCAATTATACACATGCATTTTTTTTCATCATCTGAGTGTTACCATATGGATTGTCTTAAACCATAGTGAACTAACTCACTTCGACATTTTTGAGTAAGGGCTTGAAATAAAGGCTCCAAATCATAATCTAGCTCTGCCAGAAAGAAGAACCAATCAGAGAAAAACTGTTTCTGATTGGTCAAGACAGTACTTCTGATTGGTTCTCTCTGTCAGAGATAGATTATGATTTGGGGCCCTCATTTCAAGCTCTAACTCAGAAACTGTAAAAAGTGAGTTAGTTCACTATGGTTTAAGACAATCTATATTAATTGGGCCCTTTTATAAATCCTATGGCGACAGTATAACCAAAACATAATGCGTACATTCTTTATCACAATAATGCAGCAGCTCTTTCCCACACATTAAATAATAGTAGGTAGATTGAACATGAGACAAATGGCGTAAGTTTGTCTGCTTGCCGCAAGGAAATACATAATCATTATCATACATCTCCCTCTTGCGTAAAGAAATGAGAAGATGTTGCCATAGTAATCATAAAAAGCACCCTTAACCTAACGAAATTGCATCTAGGTTCATTAATTTTTGGGGATCGCTGGCAACGGTTAATATGCACTTTTTTTTGAAAAAACCTTTTGATTCACCTTAATTACATTAAAAGGCAACTATTTGCATTGGGGGATGTGGAAAATATTTCATTCTAAATTTCATTACGTAAAATTAAAATTAGCTTTCGTCTTGTGAGATTGTACGCCAGAATCACAAACAATGTTACACAAACCTAGCGTAGCCGCTAAACTACTTGAAAACTGGGATGTTTTTCTTGCCTTGACGCGAGTAGGCGTTATAAAGGGGCACTTTCTTTTGTATCACAAACCATGTTACACAAAAATATTTTCCACTTCCAACAATGCAAATAGTTGTCTTTTAATGTAATTAAGGTGAATCAAAAGATTTTTTAAAAAAAAAGTGCATATTAACCGTTGCCAGCGATCCCCAAAATTTACCCTAGGTTCTTGTAACTTACAAAGAGGTAGCAACAATGATATTTAGTGTTGGCACAGATCAATGGGCTAGTGAACATAACCTAAGGCGGCCACAGTAGGTCTTAATTATTTTAATGAAATCCTCAGGATGTGAGATCACAGTAAGGTAAAGTATTTATTAATTTTTGTTAAATTTATTAGCATTTTATTCTGGGAGAAGTACCTAATCACTGTTGTAATTGAGAAACTTTTGAATATATCAGAATAGTTGAAAAATGATAATTGCAAGGGCATAATTGCAGACCAGCCATCTTGTGACAGCTTTGTTGAACTACCGATCAGTTCGTAATAAATAATTTTTTTCATATACGTAAAAATATACCTACATAATACAGTCTGTCTATGAAAAATCTAAATATTTCTAGGGCCAATGGCTTTGTTAGATAATATTGATTTTATGGAAGAATTACTAGTTACCAGAAATTATAACCGTTAACCATTGCAGATTATGTCACATATCAGGATATAATATACTGTATACTAGAATAGCACCTTTTAAAATAAAGTTCAAAGGGAATTGAACTATTAATTCAAGCTTTCTACAAATTAATTTAAGTAATTGTTGTCCATCCCTGTTTTCAACTTGTCTGGATAGAATTTTTTAATTTACATAACCTCAAAGTTGCACTGGAAGAAAGTCTATTAATTAATTCTATATAGAAGAGATTCTCATGTAGGTGCCTCACAATTATTTAGAAAAGTACAAAATATAATTAATTTTCACAGACAAATTCTTTGCAACAAGAAATGCAAACATAATTTGATAAGAGTGTCTTCGTTTTAATAAAACAACATGCATACAATAACCTACAAACCTTATCAGATAAGTTGTATGAACTTAGTTATGTTAGTATTAAGTTAATTGATATTTGCTATAGAAAGTAATAAGGATGGAATTGAAAACCAGATCTATACAAAAGTGGGTGATGTAATAAGATTTTTAAGACAAAACTTGTACATTTTTAAACTCAAATCGGTTACTGGCATAGTTACTACAGTTATGCAATGATAGTACCTACCAAACTTCTTGCAAGCAGTATTTGTAAAAAAAATATTATTTCAGCCAAACTATAAAAAACTTGAATTATATGTAATCGAAATGCAACGGTACTATACAAACTATTCTTTAGAAGGGAGGTAAATACTAGAAAAGCTAGAAAATAGTCTTGTGAAAAATAATTGACAGATGAAATTATGTAATGGGTACACAAAAATTAAAAAGATTTTGAAGTGTCAAAGGTTATTTCAAGAAATAGAAATGGAATTTATTCACGGATTCCTATTCTGAGGATACGCGGCATACAATAATCGATTATTCGTATTCACAAGAAGGTCTACCTAACCTACTATGACAGACGATTTGGCTTGATAAAAGGGTGGGTTTGACCAGATAGCAGACGTAAAAAACACCAGACGTTACGCCTCTTACATAACAATGTATTTGAATCTTTTGGCTAAATAGAAAATAAGAACTAAAAGCACAATTTTTAAAATGAAAAAACAACTTACTGCGGATCTGGCGACTGGGGTAAGGAATCTGGCTGCGGCGAACATTTTGTCGGTTTTGTGTTTGGTCTCAGAAACCTGAAAACAATAAAATCAATGAAGGTCTTTATATCTCACAATACAAAGTTAGTTCTTCAATAACCTATTCAACTATTGTCAGGAGCCGACTGAGGCCCGTTACGTAATTTGTATACGTAACGATCGACAGTGAAAATGTATTTATACAGCAATTAAGAACTTTTTAGATGTCGCTGAACGAATATCTCACGGATTTGACGTAAATAATAGCTCATTTAGTCACGAACTGTGATTTAAACATAGAAAATGGCTGATTCTATATGAGATGAAAGAAGTCATAGGACAATTTCGCCCCTTCAAATATATCACTAGTAAACTCGATTTGCACTGAAATAATGACACTAACACTTTTTTAAAACCTGAATTATATTTTAAATTCACTTCACCTGCAAAGATGATTGTATTAACACTTGATAATAGCAGATTACTCTGAGGCCGCTGAAATTCGCCGACTTACCAAAGAACTGTGCGAGGAGGAGAAGACCGGCCTTTGGAATGTTCAATTTGCGAGTGAACCTAGAACGGAACAACGAAATCTCGCCCCTGATTGGTCGAAATGACAGGGCGTTGTATAGTTCATATTCTTGGCACCTAAATTTACTGAAGTTTCTGTAGCCCTATCGATTTACGTGGTGGCGCCACTATAGCCTTGTGATAGCAGAAGTCAAGAGTATGCTTGAATTATATTTACAGAATTACCGTAAAAAGCCAACAGAGTATACCGGTTGCATCGTGATAATAACCATTTTTTTAAATTAAATATATCTTTTTTAAATCGTTCGCAGAAAATTGAGTTTTTCAGAAAACAATATTACGTAAATTTTTAAAAGTATGATCGCAGGAGTTACTTGATTCGACGCCACTAGATATGGCCGTCTTCATGATAAACATCTGTAAATTTAATGGTTGTGGCATAACATTTCCCAGTTTAGGTGATTTAATACAGCATATAGAAGATACACATATCGGTAAATGTCTGGTTAACTTATTTTTGGTTTTTGTTGAAGTTTGGTTTCATTGCATGCCGTTTTGGTTTTCCACCAAGTTTCCAACCCACCCTCGAATCCTAGGGGTACAAAATAATAAATGACTTTTCTATTTGCTATTTTTCCTATTAGAATCTTTCAAGACTATGTGTTACATGTTTCTAATTAAGAATATATACAGTTATTAATACAATGTAAGGCTAGTAAGGTAATAAGCCATAAATATTACCCTAAGTTTTCACAGCTGATGGGGGGGTAGGTAGATGGGAAAGAAATCATAATATTGACATAATCTCCTATTAGATTACTTAAATGTTTAATTAGAGTGTTTTTACGTTAACTCTGTAGTTACTGAAAATAATGTTTTTCTACCTACTGTTTTTTGTGCTTCTTTAAATTTTGTCGAACACACAATTTTCCCAAAGAAAATTTTCCGAATGTGGTAGTGCAAATTCCCATATTATCACAAGATAGTTCCTCCCAGTAAAGAGATAATGCTTTTAATATGAAGATATTAGTGTAGTCAGTTTGTTATAACAAATAAAATTCTCAAGATCCTGCTTAGACATCTGAAAAATTCCTGAATTTGTTAAAAGCATTAAATGTCAATTTTCTCGTATTTTTGACCATCAGAACACGAAGCGCTGCAAATATATTGTTTTATTTTTAACTGAGTAAAACCTCAAATTGTAATATTGAATTAATCAAGACAATTTTACCGAAACTCGATAGAAAATTTAAAATAGAAAAATCAGAAAAAGATATGGTCACATCTAGGAATAGAGCCTTGCCGGGGTGGTGCTAGAGTGATCGTATCTTTTTTTGATTTTTCTGTTTCAGATTTACGATTGAGTTTCGCTAATATCGTCTTCATTTCAAATATATTCCTGTCAATCAATTTGTCAATGTATTATTTTAAGATTTGCTGTGTTTTTTGGAAATATCTGTAAGTTCTTATGCTTTTTCTCTACTACAACGTAGCTCTGGCAAAGACGCAGTTCAATAAATTGTTTCCTCCGTCTAAAAAGATCCCATTTAAACACTGAAGTATTGAATATTATTATTATATTATTTATTTTATAATATAATAATATATTTATTTTTCTCCAGACTATGATCCAATAGTTGTAGAGGCAAAGGAAAAGTCAAATCCATCATGTCTGCCGCTGAGTTATGTTCTACGTTTCTTCTTGGAGGACGAGCCTCGCAAAGAAGGGTCCGTGATCGCTCCAGAAGTTCGTCGGAAGCTGGCTTCCATAGTCAAGACTCCATCCGTTAGAAGCAATACACCGACTGGTATGAAAACCATTAAACTTTATTAATACTGGAAGCTCAACCGCAATATTGACTTACGGAATAAAATAGCAATCCTGTTGTCCTGGAGTCAAACTAAAATAAATAATTAATTATTATTTTTTCTAACATTTTTTATATGGACTGTTTACTGAGAAACAAAATTATTTAGAAGAAGAAAACTTTGTGTTAATGTAGTACACAGCATGACACAATTAACTTTGCAGGTTGACAGAGAAAGAGCTAAATAATGAACTATTTTTTATATCCATAGATTTTTATTTTCACAAAATTTACTAACTGATCATTTGTAACATTACAATTTTTGGTACAATTGATTATGTTATAGATTTCTTCTGTGACACCGAGAATGAAATTTGGCAACGATCATTTTGCATTGTTGCCATCATTTCTTACAATTTTTATTTAATTATTAGTTTATGTATTTTTCTGCTGTCCACCAAAATTTTCCAATGCATAATAATTTTAGAAACCTGAGAATAGGTTTTTTTCAGTATAATTAATTAATTATAACATTCCTTAATTTTACTTGACTTCATTCGAAGGTTTAAATATAAAATTTACCAATCTTTTAAATACAGGTTGAATAATAAAAAAATTAAATGTTATGAATATTTATGAGACGAGACATTATTTGAATACATAGTACATCGCAAAATTTCTCAAGGCCATACAGCAGTGATTTTATGTAAATATTATATATATTTTTTTAACTAAAATATGTATACCATCGAAGTAAGAAGCCATGTAACGGTAATAGAACCCGTATTCCATACTAGAAAATGAACCAAATTTTTAAAATACCTGATCTTATGAACACGGTAAATAGGTAAAGGGCTTTATTGAAGATGAATTTGGGCTACAGTGTAATGTTTTTTATTAACAAATATTTATATATCGTCGTTCACATTATATACAGCATACCTATCTCAAAAAATTCGTTTTTTTTTTTCGAATTTCTGTTATTTTCATAGACATCCAAATGGATAGACAAGCAGTTACAGATGAGGGGTAAAACCAAACTATGGAGAGCAAAGGGGGGAAAGATGACTGTCATTCGTTGAACAATCAATCTGACAGTATATAGGCATCTCGCATTACAATATCACCATTTAGTTCTTAAAAGCAAAATCTGCTTTGAATGAATAGACCTTTTTACATGGGAGCGCGAATTGCTTGCCACGTTCAAAACTTATTTGCTAAGGCCAAATGCTCGCTCCAAAAAGACTCGCGCCAATACACATATCAATATTTTCTTGCCGTGTTTAGTTAAAACACTTTTACAAATGTTTCATAATTTACTTACCCCTGTAACCAGCGACGAGCACATTGGAGTACCGCCCACATTCGCTATGTGCATATTGATACATAGATATATTGTATAGCACAAGCTGCCGTTATTTCGTTAAATGTATGGATGTCAGCTTCTCGCTGTTCACGGCAAGAATGATGACGTCACACATTTTAGATTCAAGCGAGGCTATATCCCCTCCCCATGGAGCGAGCCGGTTCCAAGGAGGAGCTACAGCCGGCGCCATGTGGAGGGGGAAATAATACGTTTTTATCACTTAGGGCAGGTCCAGATATATTCATATGTCCGTGGTTATTTTAAAAAAGATCCATTAAAGTTTCAAACAGCATTCCAGATGAAAAATGTCAAAAATAAAATTAACGAAACTTTAAATTTCTCAGATTCAAAAATTTTAACACAATTTCCCGACCCATTTTCCGATCAATTTTTTTCCCAATTTTCATTTTCCTAGGAAGAAATTTTTGAAATATTTAAATCATACAAAATTTCAAAACATCACACAACAAAATCAAAAAGATTAATGGTTTTTTTTTTTTAGATTTTCACGGCCAAAAGTATTTTTGTTATTAGTTTTTGGGGTGTTATGCCGTGTTGCGCTACCTCCTTCTTTAGCCAACATTTCGGACAGCATTGCAGTGTCCATCATCAGACCATCACCATCATCATCATCACACATCTGCCCTGATGATGGACACTGCAACGCTGTCCGAAATGTTGGCTAAAGAAGGAGGTAGCGCAACACGGCATAATATCCCAAAAACTAATAACAAAAATTAATGATTTTAAGATGCCTTTAAAAAATTTCCTGACTATTTTTATGATTTTTTTTCAAAAAATAAAATTATCCAGGATCAAAAATTATCAACATAAAAGTTTCCAAACTTCAAATAACGAAACCAAAAAGATAAAAGTATTTATAAAAACTTCATGTAGCTACAAGTCTTAGATGTAAGTCACTAGTTGTAATTGTAAATTTTAGTTATAAGCCAGTAATATTAATTCTTTTATATATTTATTTGTACAGCGCCCTTGAGCTGATTTTCCATGAAAACGGCGCTATATTATTATTATTATTCATGAAGTTTGTAAACTTTTCATGTTGGGAAATTTTTGATAGAAATATTTTTGAAAAAAAGTAAAAAAAAATTCTTTTACGTTTTATTTCTGAAAAGCAAAGTGATTGTGATTATCTATGTCCCACAAAAACCGCATTTAAGTTAGATTACTACATCTCGAGATGTCGCTAGTATCTACTTTCGACGGAATCTAGGTGACAAGTTAATTTTTGCACACATTCTAATAATTGGTGTTCTACTTATAAAGGGGCAAATCTCTACTATTTTTTTTTAATTTTTTATTTCATATATATCCCGTTAAACTACAGTTAAGTAGTTTGTCAACAGGATTTTTATTACAACTTTTTACAGATTACAACTTAGACCTTAATTTATACAATAACAATAAACTTACACATTAATAGTAAAACTAAATCGCCTAATACAAATTATTTCTACCTAGTAGCCATGTTTTCAGCAAATATCTGACTCTATTTGGAAATTCGCATTTCTTCAACCAGGTAGCATATTATATATTTTAGGCACATTATACTCAAGGGTTCGCTGTCCGTATTTATTATTATGTTTAGGTACAAGCATGCCTTCATTCTTTGTGAACCTAGTATTGTGCCCATGTTCAACTTTCCTCTTATACTCAGAGTCAGATATGTGCTGAATCAATATTTTATACCATAATAAGGCATATATTGGGGAACTAAATTGGGTGAAGCCTATCAAATAGCCTCCTGCAGGGCCTTTTAGTGAAAAACCCGCTACTACAGGGTGGCGCAAAACTACCGATATGGTTTGAATGAGTAATAACTTTTTTATTTAATGGTTAATAATAATTTTTTTTTTTTGTTATACAGTATATTATTGGGAAAAATTATATCCCGCAAAATTTGGGTGTGCTAAAGTGCTGATATTATAAAAAATGGTATTATTGATGTTGTAGCCGAAAAAAATTTTCTTTTTTTTTTGAAAATTAGTTTTTTGTATGAAAAATTTCAGGAAGTTTCAGTTTGGCGGTGCGCCGCACGGATTTCCTGAAAAATCTTCATATAAAAACCGATTTTTTTATTTATTTATTTATTTATTTATTTATTTAATTTCAACGGTATACATATACCATAAGAACTGATTACATGTCACAAAATGAAAAATAGTAATATAGAAATAATAAAAAAAAATTGTTTAACAAATGATTGTGGCATTTGAATTAGAAATGACACCAGAGAGACAATTACGTACAAAAATCTATAGTACAAATAGAATTAATAATGACTAAAAAGATTTGATAGCATAGCCCTCTTGTACCTACTTTCCGTGCAGTTAAATAGATCTGCAATATCTGCATATCTATTAGTAACATCATGTAACCTAGGTAAAAGGGAGTGTTTAGTATACTCAGTCTTATTATTGTTACATTTAAACAGGATTTTAGATCGAGTAGTTCTCGTGGGAATATGAAATTCAATGAGCTTAGTTAAATCAGGACTGTCTATGCTACCATTTACAATTTTGAACATAAATATTAAGTCGGATATAATTCTTCGATCTGAGAGTTTTAATAAATTTAATTCTATCAGCAAGTAATTGTAGTTAATGTTTTCAATGGGAATACCGAGTTTAAAATTAATATGTCTTAGAAATTTATGTTGAATTTTTTCGATTGAATCTGAATGAATTTTAAAATGGGGGGACCAGATCGAGGAGTTATATTCGACTTGACTACGTACTAAGGATGTATACAAAATTTTTAGTGTTGAAATATTCCTAAAACCTCTGGAATTTCGAAGAATGAAGCCAAGCATTTTCATTCCTTTATTACCGATTGTGTTTATATGGGATATAAAGTTTAATTTAGAGTCAAAAATTATGCCCAGGTCGTTAATTTCTTCGACAGAGGTAAGGGTAGAGTTATTGAGTACATACGGATGAATAATTGGTTGGCTTATTCTGTAAAATCTTATTGCATGACACTTATTTATGTTCAGAAAAAGTTTGTTAACAGAACACCAATTAATTAACTTGTGTAAATTATTCTGTAGACAGAGACAATCTTCAACAGTTTTAATTATTTTAAATATTTTCAAATCATCTGCAAAAAGCAACACATTTACATCTTTATCAAATATATCAACAATATCGTTTATAAACAGAAGAAACAAAATTGGGCCTAAATGAGACCCTTGTGGTACACCACTGGTAGCTATAAATTGATTGGAAAGGAACAAATTTATTTTAACAAGTAGTACTCTGTCAGATAGATAGCTTGCAAACCAGTCTAAAAGTTTTCCATCAATACCTAGTTTCCGTAACTTAGCCAGTAGAATTTTATGGCAAACTTTGTCGAAGGCCTTGATGAAATCCGTATAAATAGAATCGACTTGAGTTTTGTTAGCTAATGCGTTTGATATATAGTTTTCATATAACGAAAGATTTGTTAGAGTTGATCTGCCCGACAAAAATCCGTGTTGATTTGGAACAATGAGATGGTTAATACATGGGGAAATTTGATCAAGCAATAGTTTTTCAAAGAGTTTTGGGATTACAGATAGCTTACATATTGGTCTATAGTTAGTGATATCACTTTTATCACCCTTTTTTAATATAGGTGTTAGATAACAACGTTTCCAAATGTCAGGGAAGCATCCTGTGTT
Organism: Limnephilus marmoratus; assembly: GCA_917880885.1. Classification (NCBI taxonomy): domain Eukaryota; kingdom Metazoa; phylum Arthropoda; class Insecta; order Trichoptera; family Limnephilidae; genus Limnephilus; species Limnephilus marmoratus. The sequence goes on along the minus strand of OU862923.1, from coordinate 38,921,577 downwards.
GAGGGATTGATTAAACAATAAACAAATTGGCTCAGCCAGTGAAGCAATGCAATTAATAAGTATATTGGGATGCACATTGTCAGGTCCGGCCTTCTTGTTTTTGTCTAGAGATTTAATTTTAGTTATAACGTCGTTTATATTGATGTGAACAGCAGGGATATGTATGCTCTCATTAAGGGAAGGAGGTGGTACATAATTGTCTGGGATATTTTCGTCATAGACACTTTTGAAATAATCAGCAAAATAGTTAACCTTCACTTTCATATCAGTGCTAATCTTTTCTTTGAAGTGCATTGAGATGGGTAAACCTTGTTTGTTTTTTCTAAGAGAGTTAACATGTGTGAAAAAGTTTTGTGTATTAGAGGGAATAGATTTTTCGATATCATTTATGTAATTAAAATACGATATTTTTGACAGTTTTTTACATTGAGTTCTGTAGTTGTGAAATATTTTATAGTCGTTAAGGGAGTTGGATTCTTTGAAGTTTTTGTGTGCAATTTTTTTACAGATAACTAGGTTAATTAGCTCACGGCTGAACCATTTCGGGAACTTTGCTTCTTTGAAGTGTGAAAGTGGTACATAGTTTTCAATGGCCCTGTTAATAATTGTGTAAAAAATTTCAAGATTATAGTTAATATCATTGTTGTGGTGAAGAAAGGACCAGTCTTCATTTGCAAGATATTGGTTCATATTAGGATAGTCAGCTTTGGAGAAATTATAAGTAAGGTTAGGCAGAATAGTTGTGTTGTCTGGTGAGTTATTCGTCGTGATGGTTATGCTTAGAGCGGGGTGGTGACAGTCTAGGGGGAGGAGCTCATCAACCGATTTAACAATATGAATTGAGAGATCACTACAGAATACCAGATCCAGAAGCCGATTATATTTATTATAGACTTGATTGACTTGATGTAGAGAGAGTAAGTTCGTCATATCTATTATTTCGCGTGCATTTTCTGGCAGGTTTAAGTTGTTAGAAGAGTTTTTATTCATCCAATCAATGCTAGGGGTATTGTAGTCACCAAATAAAATTGTTCTGGCATCAGGGTATTTATTTTTGAAGGTTTCGAGGTCATCAATATGGTTTCTGTAGACTGTGATGTTGGATCCTGGAGGAATGTAGACACATCCCAATAGAATTTTATTTGATTTAGATTTTAGTAATACGAATACCTGTTCCACGTCTTGATGTTTGCAAATTAATCTAGTGGTCGACAGTGATTTATTAACGGATATCAGAACTCCTCCTCCTCTGGTTTTATTGCTGGTGGCTGGATTTCTGTCAAGGCGGTAGGTGTTGTAAGATGTAAATCCAAGTTCCTCTGTATGAATATCAGGATCAAGCCAGGTTTCAGTAAGAAGAAATACATCGATGTTTTGAAGTAATGGAATAGTTGTTTGCAACTTTAAGAGTTTGGTGCGGCAGCCCCGGATGTTTTGGCCATATCCATTGATGTCTTTGAGTTTTTTGGAGTTGACTTAACTATTGTCGGCTTACTGTTGATATATTTAATAGTTAGCCCAACTTCACCTCCCTGGATCCGACTTTCCATGGTTTGACGTAGGTCCAACAAGTGTTTTCTTTGATTTGGTGTTTGGTCGGAAAAAATTTTCACTGGGGAGTTGTTCAGGTAATAGTTTTTTTTTCGGAGGATAGTCATTGCTTCAGTCGAGTTTCTTAAGATGACTTTAATGGGCCTTGATTTGTCAGGCCTCACTGCTCCAAGACGAAAAGTGTTGATGGAATTTGGATCAATGTTGTTGTCTATTTTCTTTAGAATAGTTGTGATTTGTAGATTGTCATCCTCAATTTTTTCAATTTGGTTTAGTTTAGTGCTTTCAGGAACGTTTATAATAATAAGATTATTTGCCCTAATCTTTCTTTCTTCAAGCTCATCGGCCGCTTCACATGTAGATTCTAATGAGTTGGGTTTGGAGGTTAATGTTTTGGTTGCTGTTAGCTCACCCTCGAGTGCTGCCATTTTTGCAGCCATTTGTGCAATAGTTCCAAGAATAGCGTTGGTTCTTGGAATAATTTTAGCAATTTGATCCTTGTTTAGTTTGCTACTTGGGTCTATTATTAATTCAGTAAGAGCCTCAACGGCATCTCTCGCCAGACTGATGAATCCCTGTGAGTCCATTTTATTAACTTAGAAAAAAAAAAAAAAAATTTTTTTTTTTTTGAAAAAAATGGAGATGGTTTATCCTGATTCTAAGGTGAAGTGACTTGAGTTACTTGCTACAGTCGGCCGTGTCGCGCGGTAGTAACTTGGGTGACAATATTACTTATTGTTTTGACTTTTAATAATATTGATAATGCTCACTCAGTTAGATATTAGAATTGTGCAGATTTGCACTACAACTTCCTTAGACTTGCAGTCACTCAGTGGCCATTTTCGGCTTCGCACATTCGTGCTCTTCCAGTTCATTTTGCATAACTTTTCGTAAAATTTTCGGTGTTTTGACTTGAATTTCATTGCGAATGTTTTGTTTTAGCTGTGGTATGGTCGCTGGCTTATTTACGTATACCCTTTCTTTCAAATAACCCCAAAGAAAACAGTCTGGTGCCGTTAAATCCGGTGAGCGTGGGGGCCAATTGAAATCGCTTCTGCGCGAAATAATGCGTTCGCCAAAGAGGTCCCGTAACATAGCCATTGTGTACCTTGCAGTGTGCGTACTGGATGTGGTTCCATTTTGTTGGAACCACAACCGTAGATGGTTTTCTACAGCTGGCCTCAAATTGTTCAGCATCGTTTGATATTCAGCACCATTAACCGTAACTGAGGCGTCATGTGCATTTTCAAAGAAATATGGACCGATGATCCTTTCAGATGATACACCGCACCAAACAGTACACTTAAGTGAGTGTAACTGTTGCTGATGAACTGTTCTTGGATTCTCCGTAGCCCATATCCTGCAATTTTGCTTGTTTACGAAACCATTCAAGAGGTTTTTTCGCGTTTCATCCCGACATGACGTGTTTTTTTTGCTCTGCAGTATTATTTTTATATCACGGAACCCTTCGGCGCAATCTCTTTGAAAATGTGTCAAAATACATGGTTTAGTTATAGCTTCATAATTTGATTACTAAATTTGGTTTTGCATAGTTGCAACAGTGGTAAAAATAACAAAGTTTGCAAGTGAATTCGAGTGAACACAAAGGATTTGACACAAAGGCCTGACATCAATACTGAAAGATAAGATCCACCTTACTTTTGTTTATAAATATTAGTTGATGGCGTAGATTGTTTATATAACATAATATTTGAGAGCATTGAACTCGGATACCAACATAAACAAACCACTTAGAGACTCGTTCTTGAAATTTTTTCTTAATTGTTGTTTTTTCCAGTCAGCCTGATTTTAAAATATTTATTTTAATTGTTTATGTTCATCAAAAGTTTGTTGACGCGTTTCGTCCCCGTACGAGGTCTCTTATTCCTGCAGAGATTATTTTGATAATTTCAAGTGGGTCTTTTGTCATCACATTTCAGAGGGTGTCCCTTGTATTGTACACGGAATTAACAGACAAGTTATTTAATTTTTTTATTTTCATTCTTAGGTTTTTATTTTATTTTATTTAGATATTGTTCTTGCACTGAAATAGATCCCGACTTACAGCATTAAGTGTAACCCGAGAGCTTGTCAATTCAAGCAATTCTGTCTTTTTAAAACCTATTTGAGGATCTGATTCGAATATCTAAGAAAGAAAGAAGAGGCTAGAAGAAACAAGTAGATACAGGAAAAACCAAGAAGAGCCACGAAGCACGAGCCACGAATAGGCAGGGAAAAGTATGAAGAACTAAGAAAAATCTGTAAGATGCAAGAAAAAGAAGGCCACGATAAGAAAAAAAGTCGAGATGAAGCAAGGAAATGTCAGCAGAGACTAGGGGAGCCAAGAAAAGTCAAGAGAAGGAAAATGAGGATGCAAGATAAAGCCAGAAGAATTAATAAAAAAAAAATAATAATAAAAATAAAAAAGCAAGAAGATGAAAGCAGAGACTACGAGATCCCAGAGGAGCCAAGAAGATGCAAGAAGCAAGTAGATGGCAGAAGAACCAAGAAGTTTGCAAGAAGATGCAAGCTGAGACTAGGAGAGCCAAGAAGAAACTAGAAGAAGCCATATGAAGCCAGAAGAACCAAGAAGCAGAAAAACTGGCTAGTGGAAAACAAGTTAATGCAAGAAGTGGAAAGAAAATAATTAATAAGTCAAGAAAGAACCAATAAGAGCCACGACAATAAAATAATAAGCAAGAAGAGACTAGTAGAGGCACAAAATTAAAGAAGGGAGTAGTTGGAAGCAGAAGAAGTGGGGAGCATAAAGAAGCGGGAAACGAGAAACCAACGTTGAATCATCTCCTTTGTTCCTGCACTTACGCACTGGTCGATTAAATTCCGCAAGAAGTGGCAAGAAAAGCCAGACATTGTGATCCAAGAAGGATGAATAAAATGCAAGAAGAGTCAAATCGAGTCAAGGAGAGACAAGATACGAGAAGACACAAGACGATACAAGACAGGCCAAGAAAAGACAAGAAGAGATTGGAAGAGACAAGAAGAGTCGGTCAGAAGATTCAAGACGAGCCAAGAAGGGACTAGAAGAAGCAAGAAGAGTCAAGAAGATACGATAAGGTCCCAGAAGATTCAAGAAGAGACAAGAAGAGCCAAGAAGAGTCAATAAGAGACGAGAAGAAGCAAGAAGAGCCAAGAAAAGTTGAGAAGAGACAAAAAGATTCAAGAAGAGATGAGAAGATTCACGAAGAGGCAAGAAGATAGAAGCCAAGCCAAGAAGGGGCGTGAAGATCCAAGAAGAAGTAAGAAGAGCCAAGAAGTGACGATAAAACAAGAATGAACAAGGAGGGTTGGTAAGCAGTTGAGAAGAGACAAGGAGGAGCGAGAAGTTAAAATATGCAAGAAGATGCAATAAGAGGCAAGAGGATCCAAGAAAAGAAAAGAAGAGACAAGAAACGCTATGAAGAGCAAAGCATAGCCGTGAAGAGATAAGAAGATCCAAGAAGGGGCAAGAAGAGATAAGAAAAGCAGAGAAGAGTCGAGAAGATCTGAAGAAACATGAAGAGCCAAGAAGAGACATTAAGAGACGAGAAATAGCAAGAAGATAAGGAGGGCAAAGAAGAGATGAGAAGAATCAAGGAGGTGCAAGAAGAGACTAGAAGAAGTAGAAAGAGCCAAGGAGAGACAGAAAAATCCCAGAAGGGACAAGAAGAAGCAAAGAGCAGAGACAAGAAAAGCCACGAAGGGTCAAGAAGAGCCAAGAAGAGCCGGAAGAGACAAGAAGATCCAAGAAGAGACAAGAAGGGACAATAATTGGGATCAATAAGAGACAAGAAGAGTCAAGAAGAGACGAGAAGATTCAAGATAAGCGAGAAATAGACAAGAAGATTCAAGAAGAGCCGAGAATAGGCAAGAAGAAAGAACCCATAAAGAAAGGATTTAAAAAAAAAAATCGTAATGCTCAATCCATTCCTTTATTCCTGCCCAGCCTAAATTCCAATATTGGCTTATTAGGTTGCCATGTATACCGGTCGATTGAACTCCAACCTCCTTCCCATCCTCAGAGCACGTGTTCCTAGTCCTAACAAATCAGTGCCCCCTGGTGTACCGGTCTCACCGGGACAGGAGTACTCCTGGCTGGGGTGGTACAATCGTATCGTATCGTATTTACGAAACCATTCAATTGGAAATAGGCTTCATCGCTCATTATCAAATTGTTAATGATTTTCTTCTGCTTTTTGTTTAAATGAAATGGTATTATCAAGCCGTTGTTGGTAGTCTATCAGCTTCAATTCTTGCACAAGCTGAACCTTAAACGGGAACGTGTGCAATGTGGCCAAAATCCTCTGAACGGTCCTCCGCGATAGCCCCAGTTGTGCCGAACGTCTTCTTGTTGATGTTTCTGGACTGTCCCTGCACACTATCCACAACACGTTAAATATTTTCTTCCGTGTTGACCGTACGTGGTCTTCCGGTACGTGGACGGTGTCTTACTGTACCATGTTGTCGAAAATTTGCAACCAGGCGGTTTATTGTTGGTGCTGAAGGTCCAGTACGCACATTAAAAAAACGACGATAAGCACGCTGAATCAAAATAATTGACTGTTCATTTTCAAAATAAAATTCAACAATTGTTGATCGCTGTTCTGTTGTGTAGTGTTCCATTTCAAATTCCCAAAGTTTTCTTCACAAAATTCTGAAATAAAAATAAAAAATATAAATAAATTTAAAAAGTTATTAAACGTTCAAACCATATCGGTAGTTTTGCGCCACCCTGTACCTGGTAGTCTAATGTTATTTGAAAAAAAAAAAAACGTTTCATGATATGGATACATATCATCACTGTGCTTTCAAGACGGGCTATGTGAGTTTTAACAAGTTTTACAGGGGAAGCGAAATACTTCCCAGTTTTGTATTCAGAGATGCGTCAACAATCAATGTGCAGTGACGGTTAAAGTAGCCAAGATTGGGCACGGTTCTTTGATTTTTTTAAATTTTTGTTGTAATCTGGTACATGGCTAATTTTGCAAGCGCAACAACGATATATAGTTATTTTATTCATTATACCCAGTTTTAACTGACTTCTAAAAATAGAGCTCTTGTAAAGAAATTTGGCTCTCAAAATATATATAAATCGATGTACTGCTGATATTTGGCTCTTTCGACTAATGAGCTTGCCGACCACTCACTTAAGAGGAATATAAACGCTAGAAATATTTCGAATCTCATGCCTACAAAATTTTAAAATTGAGCGTCTTTTTGCACGAGGCTAGTAAGCGAAAAAGTGGTTTTTATTTATTTTGTGCATAATTTTATAAGAACGAAAAAAAGTTAGAACATAGAAAACCTCAAAAACAGTCTTAGCCATAAAGGGGTATTTTTAAAAAATTGTTTCTTGTATTACTTCATAGTTAAGTCATGAAAAAACATTTTTTTTGGTGGTTTACGCTTATATTTTTTGTTACATAAATAATAATTTTATTGTAATTCCAATACATAGAAAAGCTAGTAAAAGTTTCGATTTTTCCGTAGCATATTTTTTGATGTTCTTACTGTAAGCCGATTCGTCGTAAAGATTAATCTAAATAGTATCTAAATAGGATTTCACGTATATATTTATCTTAACCTAATAAAAATGACCTAAACACATAACCCATGGTGTTAAAGTAAAGCAGTGTAACCTACATTTTTATAAAAAATTAAAAAGGCATAATAGTGGAAAAATATTTTTCATTGCAGTATAGATACCCGCCGATCTCAAAATTAGAATTGCGTATAGGTATATTATTATTATACCTTTGCAATTTTGTGTTAATATAATGAAGAATAACTATAACGTAATGAAATATAAAGCACAGTTTAGAAATTGCTCGCATTTATTTAATACTAGATAAAGTACCTAGCGTTGCCTGGGCTTTAGATCATGTCTCTAATTTTAGATCTGAATATATTAACTCATTCAGATCTATGGCACGACCAAGTGAATCAGATACTTGAGTCGGGCCATGTCAAGAGTCAGAATAATAGAAGAGAATGTATGAGACATTGTATGAATGTAAACGAGGCAAGGAATGTGTGCCAAGACCGGGATGTTTGGCGGTCCATCCTCTCTGCCTACCCCTGCGGGGAAACGGCGTGATGGTTAGTTAGTTAGTTCAGATCTAAAAGTAGTGTTACTAAACTCACCATTAGTGATTCTTCCTTTCTATCTATCGTTAAATTCAAATTTATGTTAAATTAAATTAAAGCAAATCGCTTTATAAATCACTTTTTAATCAATTTTATGTCATGAAGAAAAATGTTTTTTTAAATGTGGTTTACTGTGTTTTGCACATTTAGTGTCATTGCACTTCAAAAAAATATTTGACAGTTAAATTGGTGTTGCCAGTCTACAAATTTAGTAGTTCAAGTTTTTATATTTTCTTCTCTATTTTGACAGACTTTATGTACGAGGATTTGTTTATTATTTTTAAATTTAGTAATGGAGTTTTGGATTGAATTTTTTATTTTATTTTTTATTAGTGACTATTTAATTACAGGTTTGATGAGAATTACAAGATATGATAATGTATATAAATATTTCATCTGTTTGTTCTTAGTCCTCCTCACTAGGTGGTCCTGTGCTGAGGCGGACTGGTAGATTTCTTTGATTTTCCTTTATTTAGTTTCTATGATGTTTTTAATACATTCTCTAGTATATCTACATTAATTTCTTTCACCCATGTTTTAATTTTTTTGATAGATCAATGTTTATTTAAATATGTAATGTTAAAATATTTACAGAGTTTTCAAATTTAGTTTTAGCAACCACTGTAGGGTTAAACAAACCGATCTAACGTGAATCTATTGAAGATTCTACTAAGTTTTATAATTAAATTGTATAAAAGACTCGAAATGAATTCATTAAGAGTCTTTTGCATCTCAGGTAGTGAATTTGATGATGAGGAGATGCTGAGTGGCCAGTCTGAAGACAGCAACGACTCCTGGACCAACGTGGAAGAGTTCAGCTCCGAGTTCATTCTCCGCTATGGCAGCAGGTAGGCACATTTACTCTATTTATACTGAACTCGGTAACTATCAATTTGACTCTACGTGAGGGTGAACACCACATTTGGTACAGGACGTGCCAAACTTAAATGCCGACCTGAACTTGATAGGATCAATTCCCGCGCAGGTACAGTCACCTTACTGACATTACAATGACCGTAAGCGAAAGATACGTAAAAACTTATGTGCGATAGAAAAGGGCATGGGCGGGGAGGCATGCCTCTTTTCGAACGTTAAACTCTCCTATTGCGACCATTTCTTTATCAACATCAGTTCGGTATTAAAGTTTGGCGTGTACTATAATATTGTTTTTATTAGAGATGGTTGATACTTGAATTGGGTTGTCACGGCAGTTTCAGTCACCGGAGATGTGGAATCGGTTCTTTATCCAGTTACTTTTGGAACCATTTCCTCAAAGGATAGGGAGGGGGTTGCTAGAGAAATTCTGAGAAAATTGGAACCAAACCTTCAAAATTCTAAAAATGCCACTTTTTGCAATTTTTATAATATCTTTTCATTATTTTTGATAAGTACATATTCCAAAAGGAACCAGTTTCAAAACTAACCGGCTCCTCTGATTAATAATATCGATAGTACCAGTGACTTTAAGCTTATGTCAGTCAGGTGCAATGCAAATCCTAACACGATCGGGTGCCATCTGTGAGATTAAATCACAGAAAAACAGATCAAAATAGATTTTTCGCTCAATTTTTAGAGACGAACGGAAACTGGCCCTCTGTGAGTGGTGGGGAAGGAGGCCACGCCCCTAGATTGGCGATATTTACCCTTAGGCACAAAAATAACAGATCACTTCATCTCACAAATTAGTTACGCCTGACGGAAGGTTAAATGTCACTGGAACCATCGGGAAAGTAAAATCAAATCTCTAATGTTGTAATTATTATTTTCAAAATGAAATAAATAATATATTAGATGAAAAAACACACTTTTTATTTGAATTAACAAATGACAGCCAACCAGGTTTGGCTTAGCTCAAACTTCCTCAGGACCTATCATATTAAGTAAAGATAATTACATACGGACGATGTATTATACACATTAGAAAATAAAACAATGAGTGAAAGAGATACAAAATAGAAAAGAAGACACCTTATTGGTGACAGAAAAAGAAACAAATAGAAAAGAGGGAGATAAATTATTATAGGAAGGGTAGATAAGGGAGAAGGAAACAGTTTCAGCAGAGGTTAACGTAATAAATTAAATATGGGACTATTATTTAAACTTCTAGGTGTGGCATCAGGCGTGGGCGTGGCGTGCAGCCACTAATTACATTGTGTGCTTATTATGTATGTACTAAGAATTGAACTGTATTTCTGAAAATCTTCATACTACACGAGAGGTTTCCCGCGATTCCATCATTTCATTTTAGATTAATAAAAACAGTATGTTACCATCATTTTTCTAATTATGTTTGAATTATTATTAACAGCTTTCTTAATTTCGAGGGCTTCTAGATTGTTTAACCTGTAGACATCCAAATCAATAGACCAGAACATACAGATGAGGGGTAAAACCAAACTATGGGGGGCGAAGAGAGAAAGAAGAGACTGTGATTCGTTAAAAAAATCAATCTGACAGTATATAGGCACCTCGCATTATAATATCACCATTTAGTTCTTAATAGCAAAATCTGCTTTGAATGAATAGACCTTTTTACATGGGAGCGCGAATTGCTTGCCACGTTAATAACATATTTTCGAAGGCCAAATGCTTGCCCCGAAAAGATTCGCCCCCATTCACATAGCAATATTTTGTTGCCATGTTTAGTTAAGACACTTTTACAAATGTTTCATAATTTACTTACCCCTGTAACCAGCGACGAGCACACTGGAGAACCGCCCACATTCGCTATGTCCAATAATATGTGGGTATAAATGTATAGCACAAGCTACCGTTTTTGGCGTGTTATTTCGTAAAATATATGAATGTTAGTTCCGCGCTGGTCACAACAAGAATGATGACGCCACATATCTCTCTTCCCTCCCCATGGAGCGAGCTGGGTCCAAGGCGGATCTCTAGCCGGCTCCATGGGGAGGGGGAAATAATACGTTTTTATCACTTAGGGCAGGTCCAGATATATTCATATGTCCGTGGTTTAACCTAATTCCTATTCCATTTTAGAATTAAATGATTAGATTACGATGTGAGTAGTACGGGAGGATGAAAGAATTATTTGTGCACAGCTTTGTGTGTTTTGCGGTGCAAAGGTTAAATAAAAATAATACTGTAATAAAATTCTGCACAAGAGTCTCAAATATCCAGAGCCAGTGGGACTATGGCATCCCCAATTGAGTAAGAAGGTTGGAAAGTAATATTATAATGTGTTTTCAGAATGAACCCGCCAACCGGTAGCAGTTCCCAGGGCGGCGGGGCTGTAGAGAAGCCCTTTGCTTGCCCCGTGCCCGGCTGCAAGAAGCGATATAAGAATGTAAATGGCATCAAGTATCATTCTAAGAATGGTCACAAGAAGGATGGGAAGTGAGTATTCTGTTTGTTTGTTATTACATTTATATCATGGAAAATGTAAATATAAATGTTGTTATAAGCTGTAACGAAGTGGGCAGGAAATTTCCCAACATCAACTAGTAGTAATTTCGCGTGATATCATGTACTTTAACCCCTTACATGCCAGCATATCCGTAGTGGATATGCTAGTAGTTTACCGTGTCTACTTGCCTCGATTTTATGGTATTTAGAACCTTAGGCCCAGGCTACACGAGAGGTTCTTCCGCCGTGGGAAACCACCCGAGAGAGCTGCCGCAGGCCATTATACTATACGGGTGGCGGTTTCCCGCCCTGGCTACATGAGCGCTTCTCCCGCCGCGGGAAACCGCTCGAGAAACCGCGCACGGCCGATCAACAATGCTCTCTCGCACGAAATGATGCAATTGCGGGAAACCGCTCATGTATCCGCTGTGGGATAACCGCTGCATGCGGCGGTTAAATTTCTCCCGCCTGTGAACCGGGAGCAGCCGCGGCGGGAGAACCGCTCGTGTAGAATGTGTTATACACTACCCTCTATCACCCTCAACAAACCTAATGAATCTTACCACCTATACACGGTGTCCGGAAACTCGTAGTACAAGCGGGAAACTGGTAAATCTACATCACATTCTGAGTCGATTTGTGATATAACTTTTTTGATTTGAGCTTTCGTTTTCGAGTAAATCGGGTCCGAAGTTGGAATTTTTTTTGTTAAATTTTTAAAAAAATTTCACTAGGGGGTTGATTTCAGTTGTGTAATGTCTTATAAAATGCATCGAAGGGTAAACCGGGCTCAAAATTTTTTTAAACCCTTTAGTAGCCGAAAAAATGAATAAATAGAAAAAAAATAATATTAATATCGAAATGCTCAGATCGAAAAAAATAAGTTTTTTGGGTTCTCTACGTGATGTAGATTCACCAGTTTCCCGCTTGTACTACGAGTTTCCGGACACATTGTATAAATAAATCGTTTGAAAATTTTGTACATGTCGATGTGATTTATACAGACTTCGAAAAAGCATTTGACAAAGTCGACCATGATATTTTATTAAAAAAATTGGGTGACCTCGGATTCTCTCAGGATTTTCTCGCTTTCGTAGCTAGCTACTTACTCAATCGTCGTCAGTATGTCAGTTACGGACACCAGCTTTCTCACGAATACAAAACTAACTCCGGGATTCCCCAGAAGTCGAATCTAGGACCCCTCTTCTTTCTTTTATTCATTAATGATATAGGCAAGACCATTAACCGCTCAAAATATCTCCTCTTCGCTGACGATATTAAACTTTTCAGAGCTTTTAAAAGTCATATAGATTCCATTCTTCTGCAGAAAGATCTTGATTCTCTTATCAAATGGTCGGAATTGAATAACTTACCATTCAGCATCCAGAAATGCAGTGTCGTCACATTTACAAGATCACAAGACACATTTCTATTCCCATATCATATTAATAAAATTATACCAACACGCAAAAACGAGATTCGAGACCTTGGCGTGATTTTTGATTTTTGTCTCCCGCGCCAACAAAATGCTCGGATTTGTTCTTTGTAATGCGAGATCATTTACTAATGGAATTGCAATACGAAGAACATATGAAGCACTTTTCCGCAGCATCCTGGAATACAGCTCCATTATTTGGGCCCCCTCTGAAGAAAACCATATCCTAGAAATAGAAAGAGTACAAAAAAGGTTTATGCGTTACCTGTATATGAGGGAATATACATACTACCCATTCCTGTATCTATCGTTGTTCTTAACAGGAATGCTCGATTTTAATACCTTAGAAGCCCACCGAAAAATATTTTTGGGGAAACATTTTTTTAAGCTAATCTCCGGTACTTTACTGAATCCACCTATGTTGAAGGAGACTAATCTATATGTCCCTAACGCGTATACTCGTGGGAGATCCCACGCACTTTTTTATGCTCCGAAAGCGAGAACTTCTTCCTTTCAGAATGCCCCATTAAACAGAGCAATTCAACTGCTTAACGATTCTGCATTGAGCATTGACATCTTCAATGTTACCTATAGAGAGTTCAGTAACTATCTTTTGACATACGTCTCAACATAGTGAAACTGCCCCCTTGGACTTTTTTTTTCTCTTAAATTTTGTAATCTTCTCTGTAATAATTTGGTGTATAACTGTTTTGTGGAGAACCTGAAAAAATAAATAAATACAACGTTCATACTAAATTGTGTCCGCTGCCTTTTTGCGGAGAACCGTTTGTATAGCCTGTGCCTTAAAAATGCTCCTAGCATACTAAAATACAATTAGCTTGACAAGGAAATAATGTAATTAATATTATTCTAGCTTGTTGTTTTGTCATTTGGAAGCATATTTATTTTATCTGTGAAAGAGCCTCGCAAATTCCGTGTCAATTTTTTTTTTACATTAGCTCCACATATTAACTTGAGGAAAACAATTTCCTTCGGGGCCTATTTCATCTTTCAGGATGCTGTGTGGAGGGTATTTTTAGGTAAAGGAAGGAGAAGAAGATATGAGGTGTAGAGGTTTTTTTTAATATAAATACCGAACAAGAGTCCCAACTGCTCCCGTCTGGAGCCAGTGGGACTATGGCATCCCCAATTGGGGTATGTTGTGAGGTTTAAGGTAGTGGGGGGGGGGGGGGGGGGAGGATATGGAGGAGGGGGAAGGTGGGGAAGTACCTGGCTATTCAGATCTGGTCACCAAACACGGCAGAAGCCATTTCAAGCAACGTTTCAATTCTGAATGGTGGTCTAACACCAGGGCGACACTGAGGGTATCTTCCACTCTGGAATGTGCCGCAAATATACTATATATTATTTTAAATGAATAAATTGTGAAATACACAAATTAATCAAATAAAATTTATTTGCTACGCCGGGATTCGATCCCGCGACCTTCGGAATGCTAGTCAAGCGCCTTACCGCTGCACTACGCTGGCCGCCGGTATGGGGGTGTGTAGGAATCTGGGGGTCAGTATGCCCAGGAGTGACGGACGTATGAATCTATTCCTCCCACTGCGGTACCAGGCGATGGGTCGACAGAGTCCTCTTGTGCGGTATTCATATAAAAAAAATAAAAAAACTTATTTCAAAGTCAGGTTCTCTAATTTCAACCATAGAGGTGCTAGGATATTAATACTATCAGATGGAAACATAAAATTGTATCGAAATAAATTTAATTATATACGTTTTACAAATAATAATAATAATAAAAAAAAAAACAAATGCACCGAATAACACTTGCACAAAAAGAATACAAGAGGTATATTAACATACAGGGTGTCCGGGGGTAAAGTGCACAAACTTCGGGAGGTGATTCTAAACGATGATAGAAGTAAAAAAGATAAATAACTTTTTTTTTCCATACAAAAATATTTTTCCATAGAGACAGTTCAACTTAGCGTTTAATTTTTTTTTGTTTGTTTTTATAAGGGAACGTACCCAAACTACGTGACCAACTTTTTGCAATTTTTAACCCCCCCCCCCCCCGGTGACCAAAATCCTAAGCAACCCACCGCTCATTTGTATGGAGCGTGACCTTTTGAAGACCCCCCCCCCCCCCCCCTAAAAGTGTCACGTAGTATGGGTACGTTCCCTAACTGGCAGTACCATAAGAGTTATGTAATTCGTAAGAAACATATTTCATACATTTGCGAAATATCTATAGGAATATGATTAAAAACATTCAACTTTCTAGTATCTTTAAGGAGAGAAGGTATAAGGAAGACTTTTATGAATGGATCTAGGACGATTGTCGATGACGTGAATACAATCTCACCCTGGGACTAGTACATTGATACTTCTTTCACACGAATGCTTGGACCCACATGCTCTTGTTACCAGCGAGCGATTCTATATCTTTTGTGTGATCGTTATTAGATAACGGAGGTTATCTCCTGTCAGATTTGTGTGATATTTACATATTTACTGTCACATATTTTAGTTTAGATGGTTTTAAACATGATTACCTGCAAGTATGCATGATTATTTATTCATTTAATGTACCTACGTTGTACATAGAAAAAGCAAATAACATAAAAATCACATAAATCTGACAGGAGATCACGTCAGTTATCTAATAACGATCCCACAAAAGCTATAGATTGTGACTTTTGATGCATTGCTGAGCGTAAAACACTTTGTTTGATATTTTTGACCATTTGCTGAAATAATATTTTGTTTTCCTTTGCATAAAACCAAGAATATTTGCCAAACCCAAGCCCATCCGTAAAAGAAAAATGAAACTCTTTTTCCAAGATCCCTTTCATCTTCCATTTGGTAAATTCCCTCTTTTATTACTATTTGTTTATGTATTAGATTTATATTACAATTTTCGAAGTAGACATATTTATTATTTAATTTATGTAGGTAAGTATATTAAATCTCACATAATTAGGTTGTAATATATAATGTAGTAATATATAATGTAGTAATGTGATTGGGTATTTCAGGATCAGGAAAGGATACAAATGCCATTGTGGCAAAAGCTATCGGTCGGCCCAGGGTCTAAAGACGCACTCGGTCTGTCAGCACTTCACCTCCCCATCCCCAACCTCCCCCGCCCGAGTTACGGCCCTCACCCCCCCTTCGCTCTACACGCAAGTGGCCAAGCCCCTCTCTCTTCCCGTCGTCAAAGCCCTCCAGGGCCTCGTGGTCCAATCTTCCCAGAACCAGATCAACACGTCTCGTCACGTCACGCAGGTCATCGACGCCAGTCACTTCGACGGTAACAAGGTCATCAGGGCCGTCCTGGAGAGCGCTGGCAACAAACCCACTAAAGAAGGCTCTTCTTCCACCATCACAACTCTAACGCTGCCTCGTCAAAACATCACAACTCTTCAGATCACCAATCCTAATGTCCTTCATCATCCCAAAACGGATGTTGAAACTACTCCGACTGGCGGGGAACAAAAGCAATTTGTATTTAAAACAAGCCCGTCTACTCAAAATACTCACGTCTACACAGACAGCAGCGTGTCTCCAAACAGTCTGGGAATCTTAACTCCCGCCTCATCTCCCAGGGCTAGTCCTCACGATAAGATGAAAACTAACTTTCCTCTGACACCGGTAACCCCGTCGAATGAAACACATGCCCGTTTCACTCTCCCAACCATGATGCACTGAATCGCCAAAACAACTGACACGGTATTTGATTTAATTCTTTAAGTTACAGAATTAATCTCAAAATGTACATGTATTCTGATAGTACATCGATGAATATATATTATGTTATTGGTATTGTTGGTTGTAGCACGATTGCCAATTGTACACCATTTTGGTATTTCAGCGTGATCTCAAAGCTTAGGATATTTTAGCACCTATATTATGCTTTATTTGTAATCTGTGAACATGTATAATAATTATATAATAGAGGCACCTTGAAAATATTTAATGTTATGAAAAACAATGTTTTCAAGCATAATATTGAGTCGTGGGATTGTCTGTAATCATTTAATAACTAAAATCTTTTGACCAAAACCAAATATCAAAGTATGTAGTGCCAAAGAGTAAAATGATTAGCTGAACACGGTCATTTTTTTTTTATAAGCTTCTGAAGGAAGCTTGATTGTTTTGAGAATTAGATGTGCAATATGAGCTTGTACATATTTTTATAATGCTTGTCAAATTGCCGACATCTATTTAACTATTAACAAAATACTCAAAAACATGAAAGAGCTTTGGATCTAGAAAACATATTATTAACTCTGAAACAGATCTCTGAAAGCTTGACTGTTTTATTGTGAATAGTTTTAGCTTAGCTATTTAATAGCTTCATGTTTTAATTTTCTTCACTATTCATTATTGCTACAATTCAAGGTGTGTAAGTATAGGGATTTAAGAAACTTCTTGTCAAATTCGTTTTTTTTCACATTTTAATCAAAAATGCTACCAACGCCATCTAAAATAATGATTGAGTATCTTAACCCATTGGCCACAGAATTAATGAGCAAAAAAATTGGCCTTCACCACTGAATTAATTTTGTACCAAAAATTGAAATCTGCATTGGTGTACTAAATCTATTGTAACTTTTAAACCTATTCAAATGAATTAATTTTTTAAAATTTATTTACCTATTCGATTAAGGTAAAGAAAAACATTAAAATAAAATTTTAAAAAATATGAAAATATGTGTAAATAACGATACAAATATAACCTTCTCTTTTTTCGTAAGTTTTTTTCCACATTTTTATTCTAAAAGTTGCAAAAAAACATAATATTCATAAATCGAACAATAATAATTTTTGATTTTTATATACATGCATACTAATAACTAATAAAATAATTTGGTATGATAGTCCTCAAAGCAATCAGGGACGTTCAGGGTCACTACCAAAAGCCTAGAACCACTTAATGGCGGCTGGCAGCATACAAAACTTGGAACACAAATATCAGGGAAAAAACATAAGAAACATTTTATTGCAAATTCTACGAAATGATTCATGAATTACCTACAGATTGTTCGGCAATTAAAATTTTATTCAAAAATGTCATTGTTGAGCTCGTTTTCCGTTTTTTGGCGGACCTACTCTAGCCCGTCAGCGTGCCGGGGTTTGTGGTTAAGTACCTGAGTTGCACACCCGGCAGGCTGCCGGGGTTTGTGGCCAATGGGTTAAAATTGTACAACTATCCAATTAATGGCAACTTGTATATAATACAGGATTTAGTTTGCCACCAGCTTAGAAGTAATCTTTAAGTAATTTATAAGTGTTTTATTATTTTGCTCTTGATAACGTAACAGCTATCCCAATTTACAGGCGATTATCACTCCCCTGAAAAGTTCTTATTTTGTTACTTATGAAGTACTGTTTCTTATCCCTCAATATGTGTGTAGATATATTATGAAATTATTGATAAAATGTGTTGTTATGAAAAAATATATTACGCTTAATTATTAACCATAGACTTGAGTAGTCTGTACATTTTCTGTAATGGTTGTATAAAAATATTTTGAAAACTATATCTAAGTATTTTTAATATTACAGAAACGTCCTCCTTCGACAAATAAATGTCATTAACTTAATGAAGGATGCATCGATATTTAAATTATAGATAGGCCTTTTATTACTAACAGACAGAATGCGGTAACCGCTAAAGGCAGCTAGCATAGTTTAGTACTAACTATGCATGTTGCAGAAGTGCCGATATTTTGTACCTACAAATATTGTATCTGTGTACTTTTTGTTACGCACACCAACGCATGACTAAGCTTTAAAATTTGTTTTTATTTTCATTAAAAAATAATATAAATTATATTTATATTTCGTTAAATTTGTTATAGGCTCCTTTTAGAGTAGGCACTGATTCATTTTGTTGTGCGTGATAAAACATTTTGATAATTAGCTAGTCAGATGGCCATTTTAGATTGACATGTTTTGAAAAATGTGTTTGATTCTAATTGCGACAAGTCTTACTTTTATTTCTGAAGTTCAGGTTATGTTCATATTTTACCTTCCTCATCTCATCACTTACTCATGAATTAGGTTTGGGTTTTCCACGGATTGTTTTTTTACTCCTTGACCAATTCTCCTTCATTTTTAATCTGAAAGTTCTGAATCTTTGTCTTCTAAAACTCACCACAATGTTATTAACCTTTCCACAGCTAGCCCCACTAAAATCATCCATCAATATTTCACGCCTCAGCACTTCACGCATCTACTAACACATATACATAATGTTACTCTAGGTTCACCCAGAATTATTGAAATTTTAAATATTCTTTCCTATTTTTGTTGATATTTTTTAACAAAGATAATGGAAACTCAACATTCAACATAGTACCTATATGTTGAGACTGGAGTGAAAAGGTCTTCTAATAATCCTTACTTTAATTTTTTGGAGTTTGCAGTCCTTACTTTCCCAATGATCGTGAGAGTTTTGAATTTTTGTGATTTTAGATAATTTAATTAGTTTTAAATAATTTCTTGAATAAAATTTAAGATTACAATAATTATAACTGAAAGCTTATTGTATCATTATAGAATTTTATATACTAAAAAAATTAAACATATATGATTTTATTGGATATTGGCTCAAAACTAACAATAAATTAATTATTTTATAGATAGTTTAGTTTATATTATTATTGTTATTTAACTTCGAAATACAGTTTTCTCTTATTTGACTTCATTGACAAAATATTAATTTATTGCAGTACATAACTGTTAATTTTATTTTATTTTAAATCAGGTTTTACCAAATAATTATAATTGCCATAAGCTACTGCGTTAGTTAGTATCTTTTATTTGTTAGTTTTTTTAAGACTTTTAAATAAAATGAAGTCAATGAGAGAGCTAATGGTGCTTTTTCACACATTTTAATTTTATTTAATAAAAAAAATTGTGTTGTTTTTTATTTATTCATAAGTTACTCATTTGTTTTGAAATTGAAATATCTCTATCCTAATAGTATTAAAAAAAAATACAGGTTTTATAGTTTAGAAAAGTAATTGACGTTTTACGGGCAAAAGCAGGACTTTGCACCGGTCAATTTTTTGTTTGTTGTTTGTTATTGGTACAAGTTTTCAATTGTGTTATGTTACAAAGATTTTATGTTTAACCTGATCTACACGCCTGTCGCGTATGTGATCCATTGGTGTTGAAAAGGTTAAATTTTGTGCAATGGTGAAAAAAAAATGATGTGCAATGTAATTATAGTGACAATTGAGTGTGAGATTGGAAATGAACGAGGATTTGTTTGCCCTTATATTCTTCAATCAAATCTAGACTAATGTTGCCTTTTAATGAATTTGACTGCTATTCAATCCTAAATTTGTTGTGTAAGGGAGTTTATTATATAGGGTGAAAAGCCCAATGTTATGTTTTATTTTTAAAAATTAATTTGGGTCTAAATACATATAATGCAAAACCTGACCTTTCGTTTATATTTTGTCTTGGATGGGCAGTGAAATCTTTTGAATTATTGATTGTTGTGAATTCAAAATATTTATTTAACCAGAATCAGTGGTGAGCCTGATCTGTTTCTGAAGCATTTCAATCATAATCACTAACTAAAAGGGCGATGCTGATTTGATTATTTATGTTATAGCTCAAACTAACGACTGATTTGAAAAAAAAAACAATTAACCTGATGTATGCACATGTCGCATATGTGATACATGAAATTTCACTAAAATACTTGTACATTGTGTCAAATGTGCTGCATGGTGGGTTAGAATGCTTTGAAAAGATTAAAATAAATTTATATCTAACTTATGAATAACTCAATTATGCTCGTCACTAATAGGCTTTGCAATAATCATCACTTGGTCTTTATTAATGAATTTATTTAAATAATACTGTTCTGTTCATCACTGTCAAGTAATAAACATGGAGGAATTGTCATAATAATGGTCATAATAGTCATAATAATCATTTTCAGAAAGCAAATGTTTTTCAATGTTTTTTTGTTGTACGCCCATGAATAAATCTTTGAAAATGACTTATAACCAAGATATTGCTGGTAAAATTGTCAGTTAAATCCTTCACTTTTATTTATAAATAGTGTACTAGAAACTTGATGTATATGATGAATAAACTGAGTATATTCTTTCGATAAATGTTGTAAAATAGTAATAATTGGATAATTTGTATAGTAGTACTGTTTTTGTGACAAATCACCTCAATGGTTGACTGTGTCTGTGTTCTGTGTTCCCCTGCTAAGATATAACATTTAAATTGACACTTATAATTTGTTGAAAATACTGCCTTTTTTAATTATCTGTTTCAATATTGAATTAGGACATTGATATATTACTTGACTTTTATATTTATATCAACTAGGCACTATACATGAATAAACACTACGAAAGTCACGTATTCTAAAGGATGATTATCTATAGTAGTGATTATCAACTTTTTTAGACGGAGGGACAATTTATCCATTTTCAATTTGTTCCCAGGCCGCAGAGGGTATGGTACCTTCAGCCTGACATTGTTAAATTTGCAGTCAGTGGTGTCACAAACCTATTTGCAATTTCTAAAATGGAAATTTTTTAATAAAACAATTATAGAACGCAAAAATGGAAGTGACGCAGGTGAAAATTTTATATCTCCAAGGCCAAACCAATAAATAATGCTTTAGATTTTTATTATTTTGAAATATTAAAGAACATAAAATTTTGGGCAACTCCTGATTATCTTTCGAAAAGTTAAACAAAATTTAGACAAGGAAACAATTGGTTTTTTATATATCTATAAAATGCATCAAACAAAAAAGTGTTGCGAGGTAAAGGTGAAATCTCCTTTTTTTTGACAACATTTCGGACAGCGTTACATTGTCTATCATCAGAGCAGGTGTCAGGCATAATAGCCCACAAATAAAGCACGAAGTAAGGGAGACAGCGATTTCTACAAGACCTTTATGAGTTGCTCCAAAAACTGAACAAATTAGCCTGAGGAGTTAACATTTTAGACTTTGACCTCGATTATAATTTTATCCGCATTTATGAAGGCAAAATCATATTTTTTGAATAATTGGTCGTAGCTCAAAATGGTTTCCCTTTCATAGTGTTACACTTGTATGTTGCCTGGGTTATCTACTTACATTATTTGGTACAGTGTTAAAGTCAATTTTTTATATCATGTGTCAATGATTCAATATACCCCAATCTGTACCTTCCTTCAAAAGTGTAAATAATGTGTGTCTAAGTGTTGTGTTAGCTATAACATGATATTACAATACTCTATTGTTAAAAATTAATAATTATTTTGTTAAAAAATTGAAAAAAATAATTGTAAAAGACTGCGGAGAGAGGGCTGTTGATTGTTTCCTGGCTTTAAAACATTGATGTCGTGCTAGTTAGAAACAAATTGTTGATCATCATTAATAATTAGGAAAAATCACGGAATGTAGAATTTGACATCTAGTTTGTATGGAAATGTAATTCAATTGACGTAATGAAGGAAAACATTCAAAATTTTTGTTTTGTTTTTTTTTTTTACTTAGATAAATTTTTTATTTTATTTTTTAATACATAAACATCCACTAGTTTTATATATGTTTTGGATTATCCCTTACTTTTTCCATCACATACATACTTACTACAGGTGTTTGCCATTTGATGTGAAATACTGCAGGTCATTGGAAGACATTGTCGACCGGTCAGTGGTTCAGTGGGCATCGCGTTTGGGTCCCACCCAGGCGTTCCGTGTTCGATTCCTCGGCTGGCTAAGTCCTCCATCACGACCCAAGCAACATTTTCGGCTTACTGTTGTGGTACTTTCAAATATTTTTGGATTATTCGTAACCCGGGAATGTTTGTCTTTCTTTTAAAAAAATAAATTATTATTGCGCCAGTATTTTATTGTTCAGTAGTTCAGTTCAACTAACGCAGAGATGTTACTTGCACAAAAACTATTGCTTCTATTACATAATCGTAGTGCAAATTCAACTTAAATTTTTGCATTCGAAAAATTGAAATTTGGGTTACTTAAAAGATATAATATAGATGTGAATACGATATTATTGTACAATAATAATATGTGCATTTAAGCCAGGGTAGATAATGGAATTTTCACCCAAGATGGCTGCAAGAGAAGTGGTGATTAAGTGGGGCCACTCCCTAATTATTCCGTTTTCTAAATCATTCAGAAAACATAAAATATATTCAGATATCTCAATAGTTAAGGATGATATTGTGTTCACAAGGATCTTTAAACTTTCATATTTCACATCAAATTTCATTCATCTTTATATTAAGCCGAATTAAGATTACACTAATAGTTGCACTGCTAGTTCCACATGTAAACATATACATAGTTTCATCATGCATTAGTTGCATAACACAAAATTAGAATCACGCTAGTGTAAATTACGGCACCAATGCAACTAATTTCGAAGAATAAAAATGTGATGCAACTAGTGTCAAGAAACCATTTCAGCTGAGCGAACATGTAACACCATTGTGCATTGCAAAAAGAGCTTTGACATTCTTGGTACCATGGTTGTTGTGATTCTGCAGATTGCACAACACCAAATTTGGGCAATTTACACAAACTTTTTGGTGTCATGCAATTATCTGGAACATGCATGCCACTAGTTGCGTAATGCAAATTCGGCTTAACTGACAATGCCCGCATATTATTTCAAATAAATTATTTTCTCTATACTATTAGCTCCAATGTGTCTAAATAAAAAAATGAGATTAAAAAAAACCTAATGTCTTCACTTCATTTCCAATGTATTAAAATATAACGGAATAATGCACATTTACAAAGTTTCCGAAAGCATGTATTGCTTTTAAATACAGATTAGTATGTATACAGCTGCTTATGTCACAATCCTGGTATTTATTTTCAATTTCAAACAATTTTTATGGAAGGACATACCAATCTTATACTTTTGGTTATGAAAATCGCAAACATTTAAAAGGTCACAGTATGCCACCATTACCTTGTGCTTAAAATGATAGGGCTTTGTAAAAAATACTAACAATTTGGAGTCAAGTATCAAATAAAATTGTGTTATTTGACTGAGAATTGAAAGCATACTTATATATTTATTTATTTATTTGTTATATTTGCTCACCTACATATTGAAATTAAATTGATGATTTATTAAAATATAATATTTCTTTCCAATATATCATAAAACATGGATAATATCCAAAAGATTTTTTTGCAACTCATTATCTAATTTTAATTAAGAATTTACTGGAAACATACAAGTGTTTATTACTTGCCACATTTCTGTTAATTTTGTGAGAGAATAACGGGTCTAGATGTATTGTAATGCCATTGGTTGCACGTTGCTGTGGCTAACGAAACCTTTATAACCAACGCCATCTGCTAAACAAATTCACACCGCCCGTTTGTCAGCCTGTTGCCTGCTGCCGCTTGGCCAGATATATTATGTATTTCAACCAATTTACACAAAACCTTGACAAATTACATACCTAAAAACCTTCCTCTTGAATCACTCTATCTATTGGTGAAAATCGCGTGAAAATCCATTGCGTAGTTTAAAAGATCTAAGCGCACATACGGTGAGCGACTTCATTTTATACACAGTAAAGATAAAGATAACCATTTAAGTTTGAAAATTTTAAATGCAAACTCTAAAAATAACTAAAATTACTGATAACGGAAAAAAAACACACACATATTTTATTAGACAAATGAAATTGAACATTATTGACGCCTCAATTTTTGTCGTTTCATATAAAAATAATTATTAAAAAATTCACAAATTTTCATTACACTTTTCCAAATTGCGGTCAGAAACTTTGGTTTTATAAAGGTGTACATTTTAATTATTTTGTGATTAACTTTTAGATTTGAATAAGAGCGTGTTGTTTTCTCTTTCCAATACCGTTTAGATTATACTTCTCACTATGATAGTAAAGGAGACACAACAATTTCTATGAGACCTATGAGCGCTGGGACAAATATGGTGTCCTGTGATTGTTAAAAAGTCACAGCACATGTTTGTGTTTAATATTCCCTCAAATTTTTCTTCATTGTCCTTTTAACTTGAACCTTCATTTTGTAATATGTTGTGATTTACTAATTGTATTGTATTGCATAACATAAACCATTTAACCATTGCATGAAACTTTATTTTTAGTTTTATCATAAAATCTGGCACGATTCATATCAAGATAGGTTATCTCATTTGACGTTATTTGTAATCATTCAATGATTTCAAATTGACAAACATGCGCTATCAGTAGTTTGCTATGGTGAAAATAATGTATACAACATAATTCCGAAGCAGGGTATATACTAACTTTTATGTGAATTTCAAGCACCGCGCGTACCCTTGAAAAACCGTACCTTTGACTTGCCCAAGTAAAAAGAACACTATTTTTTATTTATATTAAACCTACCAACCTCCAATACCTCAAAAAAATTTATTGCGTAAGAAATTATTTATTGAATAGCTGGGGTACCCGGCTTTGCTCAGGGAGTTGATATGGGATTGATGTTCGAACCCTCGACGGATCTTGCTTTATATACCCCTACCAATGGGTAGCCTCACCCATACAAAAAAGGCTTTGAATGGTCTACAATATTCCAGAACATTCGAGAGTGTTCTGGAATGTTCCACAATGATGTTCCGATTCCCTATTCAGGAACATTCCAGAATGTTATGGAATGCTCTCGAATGTTCTGGGCTGTTCTAGAAATTTATAGAGGGCTAAATTTCTAGCCCTTATATCTTCAAAAGCACGTCATTCAGAAAAACGGGAAACTTCTTCATGGATGGGGGATAGAGGGCTACCACACCATATAACTCCCTTGATCGTATCAGGGCTCGTTATTGAGTTTTGGCAGGATGAACAGTTTTTTACACTTTTAAATATGTATACAGGGTGTAACAGGACGTACCCGAGGGATTTTAACCAGCGATTCCTCAGAATATTTGGAGTAAAAAATGTACATGTCATTTTGTAGTCTGATGACATTTTTTTTCTATCAAAAACAAAAAAAATATGTTTCAATCACATGTCGCCACTGTTCCATCGCTATGGGATATATTCCATCGCGATGGATGTGAGCAACACGCACGCTGTTTCGTGTATTAACATGCTGTTAGAACGAGACGCAACGCTTATCAAATGACAGCTAGACTATAAAATGCGCCACTCTCTAACTAGTCAGTGGCGACATGTGATGGAAAAATATTTTTAATGTTTTTAATAGAAAAAAAATGTCATCAGACAGCAAAATGACATGTACATTTTTTACTCCAAATACGCTCAGGAATATCTGGTTAAAATCCCTCCGGTACGTCCTGTTATACCCTGTAGGTATATTGATTAGTAGTTCCTGGGTTTGCCTAAGTTTAAACAATATTTAAATTTTGAACAATTGAAAGATATGGAACGTGATGGAAATGACATTGCAAGATCAAAATATTTCACTAGGGATTACAGACAGAATGTGCAAATTTCTTGATGGTAGAGCTCATAATTCAAGATTTTTGTTGCTTCAGATAAACAGATTTCTGCTTTCTAATTTATTTTATCTTTATTAAAATTTGGTAATTGGTTGCACAAACAAACTGCCCTTTTCCAACCTGTAATAGTTTCTAACTACAAATAATTAGTATTTTTATTTAACCTTGCCCGACGGCATAACACCTATACTCGTGCACAGTCTCTCAGACCGAGATATCATCTCGTCTGTATTATTTTAATTATATACTTTTTTAGAATTATTGGTATTTATCACATAGAAGGGAGGATAATTGAATTACAAAAATATTAAAACTTTTACTTTATTTGGTAGAAGTCAAAGATATTCTAATACAGAAAAGATATGCTATGGTATCCGCGCAACTGTCGCCGGACTACGCGCTAATTAGCGTAGTTTTCATACAAAAAGAATTTGTTCATTTCGTTGATTTTTTGAAAATGTGCATTAATATTGGTTAAAAATATATTTTGAATATGGAAAGAATTCGTTCATTTAGTTTAACGTTCGTTTGGTTTATTTGTTAATTATTTGTTCTTTTAGTTTATTTGTTAATTGGTTAACAATATCGGCGACACCCGGAAGCGCAGACCCACATAGTAAAAACAGCAGATAGCACATCTACTTATATTCCAATATCTTGGTAGAAGTAGACTTTTAACTCAGCCTTTTAAAAATAAAATAATTTTTTGTACTCTAACTTTAATATCAAAAATAAACTTTTTCATGTGTTAATTATTAACAAAAAAAACTCTGAAATATATATAATAAACTAAATTATCAAGAAAAATAAAATATTGTAAAAATAAGAATTAATCTTTATTAGGATTTTTGGGTAGTAATTGTTACTTAAGGGTCGTCCATTAATCACGTGATGTTTTTTAGCAACTTTTTAACCCCCTCCCCCCGTGGTGATATGTGGTGAGGTTTTACACTAACCCCCCCCCCACCCCAAAAATCACGTGTATTTTTTTAGTACAAAGTATTTTGAAACACGAAAAATAAATACACGTGATATCTCATTATACCCCCCCCCCCCTTGGTGATATTTCGTGATTTTTTCCGACCCCCCCCCCCTTTCAAGCCTCATGTGATTAATGGACGACCCCTTACCTAAAACACCGATAACAGTAAATAAGTGTCACAGTTACGTCCACTCAGCACCAATGCGCACGTCGCACTAAACAATGCCTAACAATAAATTAAGAAGCTACTAAAAAACCTCAAAGTCCCATTGTTGTTAATTTTTGA
This sequence comes from Limnephilus marmoratus, assembly GCA_917880885.1. NCBI lineage: Eukaryota > Metazoa > Arthropoda > Insecta > Trichoptera > Limnephilidae > Limnephilus > Limnephilus marmoratus. The sequence goes on along the minus strand of OU862923.1, from coordinate 38,894,363 downwards.
GAAAACATTGAATTATTGATTTGTCGGTCTGAGAGACCAACGCGCGAGTATAGGAAGGTTAACGCTGTAAGAAGCTTTCTTCAGTCAAAATTGCAAAGTGAAATTGAAGTCAAAGTCAGAATTGCAAAGTGAAATTGAAAATAACCTCAGTTATATGTACTTCTTATCTATAACCCTCATGAGTTAGTATCTGGCTGGCGGTGGCAGGACCATTGGGAATGTATGGCGAGCGATATGCCCAAATAAGCCAAGCCAAATGACCTTTTATAGCTAAGTCTGTTGGCCCCATAAAACCAATTTGACCAGTTAAATAATTTAATTGCTTTGCCTTTAATAAGGTTTTGCCACAGCTGGATACTACTCCTGAGTAACTGAGCAGCCCTAACAGCTAAAATCTAGGAAAATTAATATACATGGGGTTGCGATACCGTGTGTTTATGTGTGTGCATGTTTAATTATGTTAAAAAGTTTTACCTAATTTCATTATGACACTATCTAAAATAATAATAAAAAAAAACAAATATGTAAGTGTATAAACCTGACAATTTTTTCTTCTAAAATCAGTAAAAATCAATCAAATTACTACTTACTATTGAAATGAATTCTCTTCATAAATACATATACAATATATCTTGAATAACAAAATTTAAACAGATAATTTGTGTGCAGGCCACAAATATGGTAAAATTCAACTTTTTTTGACCAATTGTCGTTTTAGGCCATGTTTAAAAATTTGGGAGTCACAAAATACGTACCTTTAATCACAGTCCCGTATTTCAGTTAAAATGAAATAAATGTCCTCTTTGTTTTTTAGTTACCTTAGCTTTTAGTGTCCCAAAGGTTTGGTTTTTTTTGTATGACTAAGACTGGGAATACAAACTGCTGCAAACAGTTGATACATTTTCAAAATTCACAGACTGCCATATTGTTTTATGTATATATATTTTTTTCTAAGAATAGATATTCTAAAGATAGGTTTTTACTTTACGATGACACAATTAAAGAATTAAAGTCAAATTACTTTCTTCAATGATATCAAATTACATACTTTGTTCACACTACTCTATGGTGGATTTTGTATCTAAGGCTTTGGCTTTAATTCAAGTTTAACTCGTTGAATGCCGGGGTATGCCAGCAAAAAGCACCACCAATTAAAACGCGGCATTATGACACCACGTGACATTTCGTGTCTCGTGATTCTGACACTGTCCTTGAGAAATTTCGTACATAGAAAGGTTAAAACCGCAGTTAAAGGAATTTTTCCCGCGCATGCGCAAGAACTGCGCACGTTCCCGCGCTCCGGTAAATCATTAATATAAATTATATGGAGTGACCAGGCGAATTGCGGTTTTCTCTATGGTAAAGAGCGATAATAGAGCAAGCGATTCTGACCGTGTTCTTCATACACTTTCTTTATACATAAGGGTCAAAATCGCGTGTAAAGTCTCACGACACGCCGGCGCACGAGCGGCACCTGAGCGGTTAATAATGTTTTTTTTCTATGAAAACTGCTTGAAATTGATATTGACTGTTTGTAAGCACTTTGTGTATTGCCATCCTAAAAATAATACATATGTACATACATTATGGAAATGTATTGGGGAGTTGAGATTGGAAAATGTTATGTTTTATTTTGATTTTGTGTTGTTTGTACTGATAAAGAGTAAACGTTTGCTCCGTTAGCTATTGACCAATGTTTACTTCTTCAATAAATTGAAGGTTGAATAAATAAGGATTGAAGAGAAATTTTGGTTTTATTTCACCCTTTCTTTTAAGTATTTTTATTTTAGTCACATTGTATTGGCAGAACTGATCATTGGGTTGTCAACACCCGTCTCGACTAACTCTTGACAAATAAGACATCGAAACATTCCGTCACTTATTATAGATGTCTTATTTTTAGATGGCTACATAACTTTAACGAGCTACGATTACTGATCTATTTCTGTATTTTAATTTATTTTTAGTAGAATAATCGATTGACTGGCGCTCTGTGGGTTTTTGTTGCTAGGCCTTGCGGGCGACAAGCGACATGACAGTACCTTTGTAACAAACTTCACATACAAAAATGCTTTTGCATAAGGGGTTTTAAATTTCAACCCTACAGACAAAAGGGTATTAAAACTATCAGATATTGGGCTACAAACTTTAATTTAATAAAAAAAACGTACATACTTATTAATATTCTGCTATATAAATTCGATTATACATTTTATCATTTTATGTACATAGAAAAACATATTTGGTACATTAAACATTCAAGCTTAAAAGTAAAGATTATAATAAATGCTAATATATTAAAATAAATTTATAATGTCTATCACAGAGCTCTCCCAATTTTTTAATGGCACTAAATATTAAAGTTATAGCAAAATTAAAATTAGACAATATTAAGACGATGTGGTGTCTGTCAGACCTTTTGTCAGTATATATTGTCGGTTCAAAGGTAAAACTGATTAGGTTTCAAATGTATTGCACTTAATTAAAGGGGGACTTACAGTACTGTGCGAATTTTTTTTTTTTTTTTTTTTTATTTATTTATCTATAATAAAATATATTTACAATGGTTTTATTTGTTAATTAATGTGAACACGTGATAATTAGCACAATTACACTTGTTCTTGCAGTTGTATGTAGCATATTATAATAGCGGCCATTTTGTGTTTGTGTTTGAGGCACACCAAGCTACAAGTTTTTTTGCAGAAGTAAACTTAACTAAAGCTTTTTGTTTCTTATTTGTAAAAAGCACCAACTTTGTGGCTCGCCATAATTTACAATAAAAAACAAATAAATTTGTTTAAGACCACTTTTATTTTAAAACACTCTACCGGTTTCAGAAGCACCCTTCCTTCGTCAGGAGAATATTATAATAAACTATGATACAGAATGTTAGGTGTTTGAGTGGGAGGTGAGCAAAGGGGTGGGGGTAATTGTGGGATTTCCGGAAAGAACAGAGCGGTTAATTGGAAAAATATTTAGAATGGGACTGAAAGATAAATTAATTTGGGTTATTCAAAATACTAGCATTATTATTGAGAGATTTTATTTTCAAAATACTAGCATTATTATTTAGGGATTTTTACCAAATTAATTTATCTTTCAGTCCCATTCTAAATATTTTTCCAATTAACCGCTCTGTTCTTTCCGGAAATCCCGCAATTACCCCCACCCTTTTGCTCACCTCCCACTCAAACACCTAACATTCTGTATCATAGTTTAGTTATAATATTCTCCTGACGAAGGAAGGGTGCTTCTGAAACCGGTAGAGTGTTTTAAAATAAAAGTGATCTTAAACAAATTTAGATGTTTTTTATTGCTTTTTGTTTCTTATTTTTAAAGATGGATATTTCTCTTTAAAAACGCACAAAGATTGTTAATATTTCAAAGACAAAAAAATTACATAGGTTGAATAGCCAGGTAACTTTCTGGATCCTAATCCAATTGAAAATCGGTGGGCTATAGTTAAAGCAAGACAAGCACAACAAAACAAAGCTGATTGAGGCAGTAATTTAGAGACACGCAAATCAGAAAATTGTAAAAAAAATTGTTGATTCTATGCCAAACCGTGTACAAGAAGTTATAAAAGTTAAGGTAGGACACACTTCGTATTAAAATAAAAAAAATTATTGTAATTGTTTCTGTATTTTTTTGTTCAATAAAGAATATATATTATTTTTTCTAATTCTACACTTGTGTTCACATTAATTCGCACAGTACTGTATATGGTCGTGATCCTTAGTTTCGGAAACCTGTCTTTCACTTTCAAAGAGCTTCAAATATAGTTGCGATTCAACGCTTCATATTTTTGAAAGGCCATTTTATAATCTCTTTGTATATTGATATAGCTGGGTACTAGTCTTTTACTTTCGTGTTTGCAGCTGTTGAACCAAATTAGCGATTTTGGATTGAACTAAGGTCTCTTTCAGCGGACATTTACTTTGGACAAACAGCAAGGCACTCTCATCTTTCTGTTCAAAGGCTACGATTGCGGCTTCTTCGTAAAATCTGAAAAATAAAAAAGAAAATGTTAAATACACAATTATTAAACAGGAATTTATTTTTTTAGAAGAAAATGGTAATCCAAACTAGGGAAGCCATATTCTCGTAGCAAATATAAATTACCAGTGAAGACCCCGTGAAAATAACAGGAGTCATAGAGGCTCTATCGCGTACTAATATCTCGTCAAAACATTTACCAATATTATCATGAAAGTAACAGGGTGCGGGGACCGGTTCGGTAGTTGGCATTTGGCATTATTTGGAGGTCAAATTGGAGGTAAAAAGTGAAACCAATTTTTTTCACTTCATGTCTCATCTAATGGGGATAGTCTGAGTAGAGAACTCCAGTTCAATTTTTTTATTTTTTTTAATGAATAATAATGACCTTCTAAATTAAATTACTGTATTTTTTTTTTTTAGAGTTAGTTTTAACTTTTTCCCCGCGTTGAACTACTCCGTTTTTTCAATACCCATACGCTGTACATGTATATGTCATATTTCAAATACCTATCCATCCAATTTTATGTCAAATTACAGCATTTTATGACATGATTTATCATACTATATAAACAGATGAGATTATTATCTACAATTTGAAACCAAATCGTCGTCTGTAAACACTCCTAGATGTTTATAAAAAAAAATTAAAATAAACACTCCTAGAAGTTAGCGTAACAAGGGCTGATACGGGCGCGTGTGAGGCATGGCTTTTTGCCGTATCAACTGTTGTTACGATCGCGTGGAAAAGGTTAATAGTTAAAATAATTGTCAAAGTTTGAATTTTTCAAGATCCCCCGAAAACCACCGTATGTGTCAAACAATCGTGTGACGTCATCGCTCCTGAAAAGTTACCATAAGATCGGGCAATCAGCTGATCAACTGCCGCCATTTTGAAACTCGGTGTTCGAAGTATTCTCCCTAGAGTAGCATTACTATTTTTTTGTGCAGTAGTTTTTGAATATTTTCAATAATAGGGATAAACTAACAAGAGATACCATTATTTTTTAAACATTGTTTAGGTCTAAATAATGTTTCAATAAACACAACAACTAAATTTCTATAAACGTGTGTAAATAAACAAATAAATTAATATGATGGCTTGTGTCATATCTACTTTTCCATACAAAGACTTAACGGTGACGTCATGACACGATGAGCAGTGACGTGACCACTAAACATTAAAATTTTCTGGAGTGTAGTTGCCATAGAAAAAAATGTGTAAGGATTCCAATTTATAAAATAAATAAATTGGCAGTTAAATGCCAACATAATCCAGATAAATAAGAATGAATAGCGACGCAATGTTAGCCCACAGTAGAATAATTATTGTTTTATTTATTTCATAGATTTTTTAAACCTTACAACAAAATGAATTTTTAAAAATTGTTCAACTTACTCGGCTTTCACATAGTATTTGACTTTGATGTCCTCCCTACACCTGGGCAGGTACTTTTGTGCTTGGATTTTGTTCCCTAGTTTCAGGCACACATCAACGAAGGGCTCATACCCTATCGGGGATTTCTTGGCTTTGGAGAACTTGTCCAGTTCAGACCATTCTCCGAGTTCTGCCAGGGCTGTGATCCTTAACCACCAAAATCTGGAGAGGAAAAATATAGAGAAGTTAATATAACCCTACAAGCTCACTTAAAAAATAAATTAAGTTTGAAATCACTAATCTGATATTTCACCTTCTTTCGGGTACTTTATACTCAGTCTTCAATTTTTCTGCGAGTTTCAGATCTCCTTTCAATAGCAGCTGGTGCAGAGTATCGTGGAGCGATGTACCAACAAATTCTGCCCCATGAGCTTCCCTCATGCTGGCCTGCTGCCTCGCTAGCTTCCTGATGTCTTCACAGATGGAAGCACCTACAAATAAATTATATTAGTATGCTATATAAAATTGAGGTAGGTACTTTCTCACTAGATTTACTCAATGTTTGAATGCGTTCCATTTTTAATTACAAAAGGTAAAGAAGTCATTTTGACAGATGCCTTTTGGAGGGAAAAAATAAATACCTATTGGGGCGGAAAAACAGTAGGGTAAGGAAAACAAAGAGACTAGAGAAATGTGTTGTGGAAATGGTGTGAGGAAAGATGAAAAAATAAAATTATTCAAAGAAAGTAAACAAACAATGAAAAAAATTGAATTGATTTGATAATTGAATAAATTGTGAAGTAACCTATAGACCAAACATGAAGATGGGGTCTGAAACATGAAGATAAGGAAATCATGATGTAACACCAACCCAAAAAGCCACAGTCTGCCTTGGAACAGGAATCCCCGGTCAGGTGGACTGTGAATATATGTACTATTATATATACTACTTATATAACTTTAGAGTCAACTCTTTAGGTATTGGGGATCAGCTCATATGGTCTTATAGAAATAATTGTCTCCCTTACTGTCACGGTGAGAAAGTTTATTTCTGTCAATTTGAGAAAATTTTTTGTGAATTTTTTATTTTTATTTTTATTTTTGACTGGTCGGTGGTTGAGTGGGCATAGCGCTTGGGTCCCACCCGAGCGTCGCGTGTTCGATTCCTCGGCTGGCTAAGTCCTCCATCACAACGCAAGCAACATTTTCGGCTTTCTGTTGTGGTAGTAGGAGATTTTCAAACATTGTTGGGTTATTCGTAACCCGGTAATGTCTGTCTTTCTTTTAAAAAAAAAAAAAAAAAATTAAACTAGCTAGCTCCCGGAATGAGTTGCAATGCCATATTCAAAGAAAAAAATTGTTTTTCCCTGCATGTCCTTTCCCGTGCGTCCCCATTCCCCTCCCGCATCCCTACCCTCCCATGTTCCCCTTCCAACTTCCCCGCCCACCCTCTTCCCTCTTCCGCTCCCCCGACCCGCAAACCCCCCTCCCTCGTTCCATACATTCAGTCCCAGTACATTCAATTTTCAAACAGCTGGCATGCCACCTGTTACAAATATTCATTTTTGTATATTATAAGAACAGTCAATCAAATTTGGTACCTAACACAGGTATCTATTTAAAATGTTGATAATTTAAAAAATCCATAGACAATTCTTTGATACAAAAAACAAAAAAAACAGTGGGAACTGTCAAACGTGCGAAGATAAATAGTCATTAAATTTTCTGCCCAATTTTCTTAATTTTTCTTTCCGTAAGAACCTTCTACAAAGTATTAGAAAACTTAAAAAAAAAGGATGAAAAATAGGTAAAGTCGTTCTGAAGTTATGGCGTGACCAAGGGAAACAGGGATTCATTTATATAAAGACAACAAAAAAGTGGGGTGACAAATATGTTTATAATACATTTGTCCAATAAAATGTGTAATCTCAGTTCAGGGTTTAGATGAAAAAACGAAAGATGAGACATTTATAAAAATTTTTATGTTTGGAATAATAAAATTTGAAGGCGTATTTCATCACCTTTCAAAAACAGTTTTTAGTTTTCGGATAAGCTTAGAAATATTCCACTTATTTGGATTTTATTGCAAAGCGGAAATATGCAGAAATCCTCCGATCTTCTGATAGCGTTTTTTAAGAAGGGGTTTAAACTAGAAGACTGATAATAATTAATCGGCATTCATAATAAATAAATAACCCAAAAAAAATTGACTGCAAAACTTACCTAATTCATTTTTTCCTTTTTTGTAAGCCTCTCGACTGGCATTCAAAGAGGCTTCCATGGATCCCGCATTCTATAAGAACAAAAATGATAAAATATAGTTAAAAATAATAATTATTTGTTGCAGAAAAGTATTTTTACATAAGATGATTACGATCTTTAACACATTGACGAACAATTGTAGGGCTGGTTTAGATCGATTTAAACACGAATTCCTGCAAGTACGTATGATTATTTATTCATTTAATGTACGTTGTACATAGAAACAGCAAAAAACAGCAATAAAAATCACACAAATCTGACAGGAGATTACGTCTGCTATCTAATAACGATCCCACAAAAAATATGGATTAGCTCGGCAGAAGGCTTTTACATAATGGTGTACATGCTTTTTCGAAAAATTACAATGAAAATAATAATAAAAGAGCAAAATACAAGAAACGAAATATAAATATGTGACATAAAAATAGATAGTTTGTCAACTTCCACCAAATCAACAATAATATTAATAAAAATATATAAAATTGGTGTTAACAATAATTTATAAATTAGATAAAAATAGTTCGCACATATTATGGCCTAAGAAGTTTGTTAAATTCAAAATATTATCAAATTCGTACATTCATTTTGTTTAAATATTTGCTACTAAGTAAGGGTCGACCGAGACATGTTTTTCGTTCTCGGCCGAGAATAAATTAAAATCTCGGCCGAGACCGAGAATAGATAAATTGAGAAAAAAAAATGAAAATGCGCTATTTTGGCATAATATAGTATATTTAAGAATGTAATAATAATTTGTTTTAAGGCGCCGCATCCGCGCTCAAAAAGAAGAAGATGGAGAAATATGTAATTAGGAATGTTAGAGGAGCGCGCTAATATTTAAAGCGATAAAATCGAAAATATTTAATAAAACACAACATCATTTAAAGAAACATTGTGAATTTTTTTCACAATTATAACTTGTAAAATAACTGAAGCAAACGTTTTTAAAATAATTTTTGGAGCATACTTTGCGATTTTTTTTCTATCGAGGGAATTGCTAATTTGCGTTTCGGCGTGGAAGGCGTCTAGATATTATCATTATGGTTATAAGTAAAACCCGCCTCGCTGCCAGCCGACCAATCACAATCGACAGCTCTCTCACGCACTGACACCAAGTGACAAATGTGAACGCGTGCGGTAGATTTGAATCCCATTATCCTATACCGTACCTACTTACAACGGTCTCGGTTATGGCCGAGAATCTCGGCGATTTTTCGCCGAGAACCGAGACAGAGTTCTCGGTAGAATTTGTAGCCGAGAATGCCGAGACCGAGACCGAGATCTCGGTCGACCCTTACTACTAAGGAATGCAAACCATTGTTAGAATGAGATATTCACAAATATGTAAAATGTTTTTTTTTTTATTATAATCTTAATTTTTTTTAATGTGCTGTGCCTGTCTCACTAGGAGTTCCTGTGTTGAGAGCAGGCGCATTTTAACATAAATAGTTTAAAAATAGTTTATAAAGGATAACAACAACAATATTATTAACTTTTTTTTTTATAAGAAGCAATTACTTTGTGGTTAAACATTATATTATAAAAATAAATAAAACACTTTGTATTAAACCACGAATTTCGAAATTTCGAAAAATAAATAAAACACTTTGTATTTAACCACGAATTTCGTGGTTAAATACAAAGTGTTTTATTTATTTTTATAATATTATTAACATTTAGAGTAAAAGTATAAGGACAATCAGCATCATATCAATGGGTTAGCATGCATTAGGAGGTTCTAAAAATATTGTTGATATATGATCTGTCTTTAATAGTGATCCAAAACTTGGTACGTATCTGTTTTGTATTTTACGTGATTAGTGTGTTGTCTAATGGTCAGTGGAAGTGTATTATAAAGTTTTGTTGCAAAGTACCTGAAGTTAATGCCTGTCTGTCTTTCATTCATTTACTTGTAAATTGATTAAATGCAGGAGATTAGAACAATCGAACTTATAGTTCAATTTGACCCTTTGGAATAACAAGGTTCTATCTCTTGCGTTAATGTCATGCGATGATGAAATCTAAACAAGCTTATAGATCCCTTTGTAGCATGACGTTACTGCAACAGTTGGAACCTTGTTATTCCAAAGGATCGAATTTCAATAAAATGGTTAGGTCATTAATTTTTCATGGGCTTTTTAAAGTTGAAATATTTAAAACAGTCATTAATGACAAGTAATTTATGTGCTTTAACCCGTCTGCTTGCTTCAATGTATTCGCACCTCACAATCCGGAAGCCTCAGTTTTGCGCGAATATTCGGAAACCGTCACTTTGGGTCGAGATTGTAAAATATCTATGCAAGATAGCTATCATATTTCAAAGACAATAATAAGCATTATTTAGTTCTCTTTCTGGTTAAAAGAAAAAAATACATATGTTTGCCGGAGAGGAAGAGAGATATATAGCTTTTAAAATGTAAGGTCGGTCGGGACGTTTTTGGTCTTATGAAAGTATAACGCGATTACGTGTTTTAGGATGTATTTATTCCTAATCAAGCAGACGGGTTAATGGGATTAAATAGGTTTAAAATTTATGAAGCTTTGAAGATTAAATTTGACCTTAGGATCCAGTGCATCTTTGATGTAGGTGGCGGCCTGCCCATGGAAGTCATCCTCCTGAATGTAGACTTTGCGCAGAGCCTCTCTGTTGTGCTCGCCGCAGTATTTCATGTACAGGTTCTGGGCCAAGGGGAAACTGCGTATTGCTAGCTGTAATGAATTAGTGCACATTTTAGGATTTTTGCTACAAAAATACAAAATTTCAGTGAATAAGTTCATACAGTTACTTGGGTATCAGTTTTATTTTCTTTAACACCCATTAGAGATTGACATTTGTAACTTTAGCAGTTGGGGATTTCGCCATTGTAGACAATTTGGCTACAAAAAATTCATTGATTTAAAAAGTTCCACTTTTGGCCGCCTGCAGAGATAACTAAGTCAAGCTGTAGTTACTAACCGGGGTTGCTTGAGTTTCAATACATTTTTTTCTTATTTATTGATCACTAAACACAACTAAAGCCATTTCAAATGGTGGTTTTTCAACAGAGCGGTACTGAAAGTAGCTTTTTTTACATTAACTCCACAGAAGAGGCCTTGAGGAAAATAATTTCCCTCAAGGCCTATGTAATCTCTGGGGAAGCTGGGTGGAAGGTCTTTTTGAGGAGAAGAAGGAGTGAATAGTTGTCTTGAAGAGGCCCATATTGTAAGAGGGAGGAAACACAGAGGCTGGCAATTCGATCCACAGCCGAGCTGTTGAACCCAAGGACGAGTTGTATAAATTACCTGATATTGTGTGACAAAAATGTGAACAGTGTACAAATTCAAAATTAATAGAATACTTGGTTTTTACCAATTTTAAAGTAAGACAAACATTCCTGGGCTACGAATAACCCAACAAAATATTTGAAAATCAAAATATGTTGTGATGGAGGACTTAGCCAGCCGAGGAATCGAACATGCGACGCTCAGTAGGGACCCAAGCGCGATGCCCACTCAACCACTGACCGGTCATAGTTCATAAACATAGTTTATAAAAACCTTGTTTTATAAACTATGTTTAATAAATGATAAAAGTGGTAAAAACTAAGAATTCTATTAATTTCAAATTAAAATGGTGCGACAAAAAAAGATTGCCGTCTTTGAAGAAGTCTACAAATGTTGGGTTGACTTGCATTGCAATTGCAAACAGAAAAAGTTGTGCAAATTTCAAGACGCCAGAGATCATCATTTAAGAGGTTCTGTAATTCAAAAATTATACAAAAAAATTTCCTATTGTAGGTATACTGCCATAATAAGCAAAAAGGCAGCTGAAATTATACAATGGGCACATTCTGATATAAAAGACCATCCAGTTTATAAAAAACCTATTATAATAAAAAAGTACAACAAAGTTTTTTGTTTATGACGACAATATAGTTAAGAAAGGAGAAAAGAAAATAAAAGGTGGCAGATACCTGAAATGCTGCAGATCCCATCTTTTCTTTGAGTTGCAGCAGGACAATATAGACCAGGTCAGTGTCACCACTCTGTGTGGCCTTCAGCAAGGCTGCTTTCTGTTCTCCCAGCTTTAGAAGCAGTGGGACTTGCTTTCTGGCTAGAGGCTCGTACTCCAAAATCTGAAATTACATCAACATAATAACAAAATAAGTTAAAAAATATTAACCCTTGTTTGCCGGGGTAATTGGGGTTGGTTGTCCACCAATTAGCGTTCGCAAAAAACGGCAGCCATGACACCCAATGACATTTCGTGTCCAGCGATTCTGACAGTGTCCTTGAGAAATTTAGAACAATAGAAAGGTCAAAATCGTAATTAAAGGAATTTTTCCCGCGCATGCGCAAGAACTGCGCACATTCCCGCGCTCCGGTAAATTATTAATATAAATTATTTGGAGAGACCTGGCGCATTGCGGTTTTCTCTATGGTAAAGGGCGATAATAAAGCAAGCGATTCTGACCGTGTTCTTCATACACTTTCTTTATACATAAGGGTCAAAATCGCGTGTAAAGTCTCACGACACGCCGGCGCACGAGCGGCAAATAAGAGGTTAAAAGCAGAAGTTGATAAGATAAGAGAAACAGAAGATAAATCTAGAGGCCAGGATATCTCTCTATCTTCGGCCCACTGATTGAAAGGTTTAACAATAAAAATACATGAAAATTGCATTGGTCAGGGGTCCGTCACATATTTTAATCTGCTACAAGTGAAGTTCAGGTAACAAAATTATTAGGTCCTTACATATGAAATTGGCGTTTTGCCGTACTGGCAACTTTAATCTCAAATATCTTCTCTTTGGTTAGGAATTCCAAATTCAAATTTATACAGCTATTTACTCATTTTCGAAAATTATAATTCATTTGTTTTTTTCCTTAATTATTTTTTTTCTTCGCGTCACTTGATAAAAGTTAATAATGAAGAATTGAAGGCTATTGTGGAAGCGGATTCATCGCAAACCACGTCCGAGTTAGCTGCAGGCTGCGGTGTTAGTGATAAAACTGTTTTAATCCACTTGCAGCAAATTGGGAAGGTGAAAAAGCTTGAAAGGTGGGCACCTCACGAATTGAGTGAAGCAAATCAACAAACGCGCGTTAAAACGCTAGACCACACACTGCACAACAGGAGCTTAAAGGAGCTTAAAGGAGCTTCAATTGGAATGTCTAAGACATCCACCGTACTCTCCGGACCTTGCCCCAACAGATTACCATTTTTTTCGAAATTTGGATAACTTCTTGCAAGGGAAAAAATTCAACTCCGATGGGGCAGTCCAAACCGCCTCCAAAGATTTTATTGATTCCCGTCCGAATGGTTTTTTAGTAAAGGGATCGACGAACTACCTATGAAATGGCAAAAGTGCATAGATAGCAATGGTACATACTTTGATTAAATAAATATATTGTATTAAAAAAAAATCGACATCATGTTCCTCCCATACAAAACGCCAATTTCATATGTAAGGACCTAATATTAAAAATTTTTTATGCCAAACAGATAATTAAAGATTGGTGCATTACAGATAGTGTAAGGCCAAAGATGGTTCTTAAGTGGTAGATTGGGTCATAGGTCTGCTTTGCCATAGGTCACCACAAGTGGTTTGCTACATTTGGTGACTTAGCAGGGGTGCCCGGATTCACGGGGTGAGGTGTGTCAAGGTCTTGGCGGCCAACGTGTTTGCCCACCTGCTGCGTGGCGGGCCGGATTGAGAGGGACTGGTTGAGGAGTTCTTTTGACCTCTCCAGCTAGAATCCCTCGACCCATCGCCTTGCACCGCAGTTGAAGGGATGGATTCATGCGTCCATCACTCCTGGACACACTGACCCCAGGACACCCACACATCTCATACCTATTTCCTTCCCAGAACTTCTTCTTCTTCATTTCCCTAAAAAACCCTCCACACAGCATCCCCTAAGATGACATAGGCCCTGAGGAAAATCATTTTCATCAGGGCCTCTTGTGTGGAGCTAATGTAAAGAAAAACGTAGATGTGCCCAAATGCAAAATCTGGGTATCATTTCGACGAACTGGAGTAAAACCATGTGACTATCTTTTGGGCACCAGGAGGGTTTGAGCATGTCTTGAATAAATTAAGCTATCATACCTACATCAACCTCCAGCGAGTACTCTTCGAAATAATCAGACCCTGAGCAGAAAAGTGGATTTCGCTAAAGTAAGATAATGCAGCAGTCAGCAGTCACAGGTGAGTAACTAGTTGGTTCCCGGCGTGCGTTGCAATGCCATATTCAAAGAAATACATTGTTTCTTCCTGAATCACCTTTCCCGTGCGTCCCCGTTCCCCTCCCGCGTCCCCTTCCTAGCTAGCTTTATAAATTATAGCCTATATGTTATTCTGAAGTATGAGCTATATTATTGTAAAGTTTCATTAAAATCCATTCAGTAGATTTTGCGTGAAAGAGTAACAAACACACATACATCCACACAAACTTTCGCATTTATAATATTAGTAAGATAAGGTTTATAAAACTGTCAAACTAAACACTGTAATAGAATATTCTATTTCGGAAGCAAGCCAAACTTTTTTCACACGATACGGAATTCGCAATTACAGTTATGATGCAGCGAGGAATTCGCGTGTCATTGTCAAAAGGATTGTATTTATAAGCAGATTTCATTTATAAAATAGTGACACCACAACGTGAGTTGCCTGAAGACTGTCGGATTCATTTATTGACAAGACAAGGGACACACCCACGTCACCTCCACACTCCGCGCAACTTGATTCTTTTCCCTCACCCTTACGGGCAGATCTGTCTCTTATGTACTCTGTGTTCAGAACACATTACTCATTCTTGAAATAGAAGTTGTTCTGTTAAATAAAAGTTGTTAGTATTTTGAAAGATATATGTACCTTTATGGCCAATGGTTGCCGCCCTTTGTCAGCGGCCTTGAGCGCGATATCAGTGTACGATACTCCCGGAACATTGCGCAACTTATCAGCTATTTCTCTTGCAACGCTTTCATTGTCCAAGTGTGGTTGGGTCACCTGAAATATGGAAGAGGTTCACACACATATTTTCAAAAGATTTCAATAGATATGTCTTTGAGGACATTGTCGCTCCATCTTAATCTTGGTCTTCCTAGGCTCCTTCGCCCTATTGGTCTTGAGTTCAGTAGGTGAATTATAGCTTACCTTATAGCACGCCCAATGAGCCAGAACCCTCGTGTGACCTTGTGTTAGTCTCAAATAAGTGGCAATGTGCTTGGCCAAGCAATGGAGTCTTCTCCACACCAGTCGGTCTAGAAGGACTCTCTCACCCAAGTGTTGCACTCTGATTTGTAATTTGAAGGAAAATATTACATAAAATAGATGATCACAACCATTGTACAACATTTAAAAAACATTCATAAACAAATTTAAACCCTCACAGATAATATGTGCACCATAAAGAAATTCAGTTATGAGGAACGATGTCTAGTAGTTTTGTCAGTGTAAAATATGTTTTTTTTTTATTTATTTTTTTATTTTTTTATTGAAAGAACAGATATACATATTAAAATCAACAAACAAGTCCTGCTAAGCCAATTCAATTGGCTTGTCAACAGGTGCTTATATTTTAGTTACATATAGATTATTTACATTTAAAATTTACATCTTATATCTACAGATTCAACATACATAACAATATACATATCAATTATCAATACAAATATTTTTTTTCCGATAGCCAATTTTTCACCATATATTCAACCTTATTCATAGAATTACATTGCTTTATAGTGTCAGGTAATAAATTAAATATCTTCGGTATGATGTATTCAAACGTTCTCTGTCCGTACTTATTGTTAAATTTCGGAACTATTAACCCGTCGTTGCGCGTGAATCTAGTGCTGTATTTATGTTCTAATTTCTCTTTATGCTGCGGGGTAAATATATGCTGAATTATAATTTTGTGCCATAGTATTGCTTTCACTGGTAAAATTTTGGCATTCTGAAACAGCAACGGTGTATCATGTCTCTGTTTGAAAATATTAGGGACGACTAATAATTTTACAATTGCGTATTGTACAACTTGTACTTGTTTCAGATTGGTTATAGAAGTATTTCCCCATATTGTTAATCCATATCTTATAATAGATTCTGCCAGTGACATATAAATTATTTTAAGTGTTTCAATTGAAAGAAAAAATTTTAATGTGTACATTCTGCCAGCAATTGATCTGAGTCTTTTACAGGTTTTTTTAATATGTTTGTCCCATTTAAAAAAAACAATCTACTGTAACACCAAGATACACGTATTCCGTAACTAATTCTAAGCTATCACATTTACAATTAGTTGGAATATTTTTATGGATGCAATTAAAATCGTGAGAAATAATATTAGGATTAAATAGAAATTTGGCATTAGATGATCTTATATGCATTACTTTGGTTTTTTTAGCATTTATTAATAATCCTGCATCATGTGACCATTTACAAAGTTGATTAAAGTCAATTTGCATGAGTTCAATTGCAATTTTTAGATCTTTATGTGATATGACCAATGCCAGAACAGATGCCAGAACATGCAATGTTCAGAACAACCGTTGACTTCATAAGAATGGGCTATCTTTGTGTAAGTTGGCTCGCATGTGGAACGAGCTACGAGCATCTGTTTTTCCTCCTTCATATAATCCAGACCTCTACAGCATTAAAAAATGCCTTCTTACAGTCCCTACCTTTGGCTTGAGGTTTGGTCAGGTGACCTCGACTCTCCTTCGCCCTGCCTCCGGCTTCTCGAGGCCGAATTCCTTAGGGTCGACGGGCATTTCCCCCCAATCTCCCATTTACTTTTCTTTAAGGCACCACCGAGGAACCGGCCAAGGGACGAGGAAGCGGAGTGTAGTTAACGGTTAGATCGAACGTCATGCGCATTCTTGCTGGGACTGCCAATCGCTTGGAGAGGAATTCCCCCCGTTTTCCAGCGCTATACTTTTATTATTTACTAGCAGACCCGGCCACACGTTGCTGTGGCTAACGAAACACAACGCCATTACCCAACCTTTATAAAATCCACACCACCCGCTTGCCAGCTGCCCGCTGCCTGAATTGAATATTTGAATTTCTTGGCTTTTCTCTACTATAATAAGCATATATTATACATATAAACCTTCCCCTTGAATCGCTCTATCTATTGGTGAAAACCGCATAAAAATCTGTTTCGTAGTTTAAAAGATCTATGCGCACATACATTTTGAGCGACTTCATTTTATACTATGTAATACAATTCGAGCGATCGCCACTAATTATACAATGCTTGCAATTCAACACTGGATATTTGAAAAGGGAAAATCAAATACCTACTTACTCTAGGACATCTATTTTCCAATTTCTTCCGTAAAACGAATTTCAAAAGTGACTATAGTACGGCCCGCCAGCCGTTTTAAATCACACAAAAATATGTTTTCTTTAAATTTTTCGGCTTTACTCTAATATAATTTACATGTATTATATACATAAACATTCCTCTTCAATCACTCTATCTATTGGAGAAAACCGTATGAAAATCCGTTGCGTAGTTTAAAAGATTAACGCGCACATACATTTTGAGCGACTTTATTTTATACTACGTAATGATGATGATGTACTGTGTCTTCCTCCCTATAGGTGCTTGCAGGATACAATCACCCAGCGCTTGCCTCCTCGTGGACTATCACCAATCTTGTCCATAGTCGTACTAACACTTATTGTATCTTGATTACCCGCTAAGCACTTGCATACTGCTTACTAACAACGTATGCAGGGACAATGGAGGTCTGGATTCATTCAAAATTAAATGTAGATTCGTTCATTCAAAAAAATTTGAATCCTTGCGAGAGCCTTGAAGGAGTAACCATCTGTTACTTATACCAGGGCGGGTACGTGGTGGATAACCTCTAAGCCCCTACCTTAACCCGCCCCACAACGCTGCCTAATGGGGTACCCATATAGTTCCCCTGTCTTTAGACTGAGCAGAGAGGGGCTCCCTTGTGAGGTGTAAAATAAAGAAAGTAATATTGTTTATCTACTTTTATAGCAAAGCCCACATACAGGGTGTCAAAATAAGAAGTGTCGCTCCTTTGTAAAATTATATAATTTGAAACCAACATGCATTTTTTACATACATGCAGTTTTCCCTTCAAGTTTTCTTATCTGTTAAAAAACCTTGTAAGAGAACTAAACTTTCACTAACTACATATGTATTGAGTATTAACCACGGAAACAAATAATTCATAGAAGTGTGAACTTTATTAAATTTTTTTTTTATGGGAATACCTCACAAGAGTCCCAGCTGCTCCCGCCTGGAGCCAGTGAGACTATGGTATCCCCAATTGGGGTATGTTGTGAGGCTGAAGGTAGTGGGGAGAGGAAGGAGGTGTAGGAGAGGAAGGTGGGGAAGTACCTGGCTATTCAGATCTGGTCACCAAACACCGCTAAAGCCATTTCAAGCAATATTTCAATTCTGAATGGCGGTCTCACACCAGGGCGATACTGAGAGTAACTTCCACTCTGGAACGTGCTGCAAATATACTACATATTATTTTAAATGAATTAATTGTGAAATAACACAAATTAATCAAATAACATTTATTTGCGCTTGCCGGGGATTCAATCCTCCGACCTTTGGATTTCGAGTCAAGAGCTTTATCCCTCGACCATCTAAACAGATTTGAAAGAAAAATGATTTCCCTCACTTCGGGCACACCAGACATGTGCTAAACCCACTTTTCTCTCAGTTTACTCTAGCGATTATAACAGGATAGATGTTCTATTGCGTTAAATATTAAGCTGGAGTACGCGAGCGATGTTTGGGCACCGTACCACCAGAAGTACATTGATGTGTTAGAGCAAATCCAGAAGAAATTCCTCAGGTATGTTTATATGCGGAAGCATGGAACCTATCCAAGGTTCATGCACCATATTGACTTACTTGAGGAAACTGATTCTGTGAGTCTAGAAACAAGACGGAAAGCAAGTCTTGCTATTCTGTCTTTCAAAATTTGGAACAATTTCATCGATAGCCCATTTCTCTTGGGATGCTATGATTTATATGTACCAGACCACTACAGCCAAAGTCGACATCATGACTTATTTAAAGTACCGAACGGTAGAACAGACGTCTTGGCAAAGCATAGCATGACGAGGGGAGTGGTGCTGTTAAATGAAATTGCAAACCATTTGGATGTAAGTGACGGTTCTTCATATGCCTTAAAAATATTATTGAAGAGTCACTTGCCTAAATGCTGATAGGGTAACTAAATTGTACTGTAATTGGAATTATTCTGTTGTACAATAATAATAAAAAAATAATAAAATAAATAAAAAATAATTGTAAAGGATACTGAATGTATGTGAGCGGTATTGCCACTTTAGGGTCTCTGACAGCATTTAAAACCCGAAGCCAGCGACACGTATGCACGTAATGGTCCGGGTTATGATCAGGGACAAAGCCTTTGCCGAATTGCGCAGCTCGTATCAGAAGTTTCTGGATCTCCGGATCAAATTCAAAGGCCGCAGCATCGATGCATTGCTGCACCGCTATGCCCAGCTGGTTCTTGACTATACAGATGTATTCATCAGCTCTGTGACTGCGTTTCTGAAATTAAAAAGTAAAATGTAATTACTAATATAATTTATAAAATATTAACTCCACATAAGAGGAGATGTTAGGCAAGTGAAGTTGTGTAGAGGATTTTTATGAGGAAAGGAAGGAATGAATCGGGGTATTAAAGAGACCAATGCTGTAGGAGGGAGGAGACACGGAGGTCGGCAAGTAAAATGCAAAAACGGAAGGTCAGTAAAGGCAAAATTACGAAAACACAGCATGTAGGAGCTCACATTTCTTGTTCGTGTATAAAATGAAGGGAGAATCGCGTAATCTGCACAGGTTCTCAGAAAGTAGCAGAAAGGAATCCAAGCAAACAGAACAGAAGATAATAGAAACAAGTAGAAGAGTAGAAATACAAGAAAATAGCAGAAGAGAACCAGCATACAAAATAAAATAAAATGAAACCATACCTGAAACTGCTTAGAAGCCTCCAACAAATAAGAGCCTGGCTCTGTGCTGTTGATCCTGAAGATCTTCTGCACGACGGCGGGCACCTTCTGCACCAGTTCATGGTTCAGGCCCGAGATGATCCTGACGCAGTCCATCTCCGGAATGAGGTGAATGGGGTAGTCGTAGGAGTAACTGACACTCTCACCCGACTTGCTGATGATGACCATCACATTGTCCCAGTGGCCGATTACAGCTTCTGTGCCACACCTGAATAAATACACAATTATAGTTAAGAGTCAATTGCTTCAGCACACAAATGCTTCCGGGAAACTGGTGAAGGGGACATTGTTCCACGATATTATGTTCTGCAATTTGTTTTTGTTCACATTCACACAAATAGAGCTCTTTTGTCAATACATATAAAAAAAAGTAAAACATGGGTAGAAAATTTTCATAGAGCGGAACTAATTTTGCAAAATATTAAGCAATGGCTGGATGATAATTTACTGACGCTAAATATAACTAAAACAAAATACCTAACATTCAGTACAAACAATCCAAGTCAACCCTCAAGTAATCATGTAATAAAAATACATTCTTGTAGTGATATATACAGCTGTTTATGCAATCCTTTGGAACGAGTAGATTCTATTAGATACTTAGGCGTAACAATTGACATAAACTTCGATGGGAAGATCATGTAATTAATGTCACAAGCCGTATACGGAAACTGGCATATATCTTCAGATCATTGCGCAATATACTAAAAAAAAATACACTGAGAGTAATAATTGTCTTGGGAGGATGCTCTAGAACGGTATTAGATCCATTAATAAAAGCCCAAAAATTGATAATACGGACTATTTACAAAGTACATTATATACACCCCACGAAAGACCTATTTAAAGACTTCAAAGTTCTTAATATACCTTTGAAACATTACCTCTTATTTTAAATTCAAATTTACAAAAAAAAAAAAAAAAATCGTAGATTCAAAATATAACACAAGATATTCCAACCAATCCAATTATATTATTCCAACAACAAAAACTTCAATGGCACAGTCCCAGTTTAACTTTATTGCACCTAAAATTTTTAATAACTTATCTATTGAAATAAAGTCTAAAGCCAAATATCTCACCTTCAGAAAGGCGCTTGCTGACCTTCTGATGAGTGACTATGACAGTGTTAACTTGTTTCACATACTCAGACAGTGATATAAATTTTCAACATCATTACATACTAGTAACATATGTTTACAGGTTTATTTTATTTACATGTTTATTTTACGCACTTCTTTTTCTCTTTTCTATTTTTTATTATAACTTTACCAATTTTAGCATGTGTCTACACTAGACTTCACTCAAAGTAACTATCCTTAATTGATCACCATGAAACAGGTAGCCGCCTAGTATGGTGATTTAATAAACCTTATCCACGTAAATGTCTAATATGTAACATGTATTTTATAAATAAATAAATATCCACGAAGTTAAGTAGTTAAAACTCTCTGTAATTCAAAGGACTTAAAAAACAAAACTTCATAAAGGCTCTCCAAAGGGGGACTTCGGATGGGAAAACCCTCACCGCTACATGATCCTCCGGGGAACCAAATGTGGCAAAAAAAACTTAGAAACAACTCAAAGCAATGAGGTGAAATGGGAAGAAGTGCAATGGGCCTACGACCTTGAGTGCTCACGGGATCTATCCGTATACCGTCTCTGTTTTAATAAAGGCCCTTCACACTACTGACCAGGTTTTTGGTTGGAGTAATACAAATAATCCAAAGATTTAAACGAGGATCTAAGCTACCATTCATGAAAATACAAAAACCTTTTTGTATTGATTTCCAAGTTTCCATTTTGACTCACTAAATACCTTATAACAAAGAAATCAACATTTCCCGGCCACCTCGGAAAGCCGACTGAATTAATAAGTTCATTACAAGGTTTATAGCGAATAGAAACAGCAAAGAGAGATAAAATAAAAGTTTAAAATAAAACAATAACTTTGTAAACACCACTTTTATTTTTATACTTTATGCCGACCGGGTTTCGCTACAACCGTAGCTTCATCAGGGCAGTATAATACTCTACTAACAATAGGTTACATGTGTGTTATAATATATAATTTACCAAAAATGGGCTGGACTTGTCAAGTGGAGGAGGAGGAAGGAGGCATAGATGGAGAATTGGGAAGGGAACGGACGTGTTCTTTATCAATAGGGAACAATCTTAGTATGGGACTTTTATTTAAATTTAGTTGATTATTAACTACCTTACTATTAGTGTTTATGGCTTTCCTAAGTTCAAGTGCCTCTAAATTATCCAACCTTATACCGATATTGTTTTTATGAATAAGTTGGCGCCAGCGTTTTTGTCAAATTTATGATCGTTTTCGATTAAGTTTTTTCAATTTTTTTAAATTTTGTCTATATTTGGGTTGAAACCGTTATTTATTGCGATTTGTTTGATCGTAGATAGTTCTATTGCAAAGTTGGTATTTGATAAAGGGACTGTAACTAATCTATGTGTCATGGAATGAAACGCTGAATGTTTAACGCTAAACATTCAGCGTTTCATTCAATGACACATAGATTAGTTACAGTCCCTTTATCAAATACCAACTTTGCAATAGAACTATCTACGATCAAACAAATCGCACCTCATAATAATAATATACCAAGTAATAATAATCAACCTCATCAATGGCGTAGAATCCTGTACATCAATAATTTCTCTCAAAAAAGTGTTAAAAATCTCCCATCAGAAATCAAACCAGCATTTTACACTAATAATAATATAGGCAAACTTTACTTTACTTTTTTAATGAACGGTAAGGATAAGGAAGACAGTCTATCTCACTCGGGAATTTATTCATTTCAATGCAGCGACTGCCCATTTTTTTATATTGGTAAAACAGCGCGCAACATAAACACCCGTGTCAAAGAACATCTTAGATGTTTACACAGCTCTGGATTTTCAGAATTTGCAAACCACTTGATCGAAAACGATCATAAATTTGACAAAAACGCTGGCGCCAAACTTATTCATAAAAACAATATCGGTATAAGGTTGGATAATTTAGAGGCATTTGAACTTAGAAAAGCCATAAACACTAATAGTAAGGTAGTTAATAATCAACTAAATTTAAATAAAAGTCCCATACTAAGATTGTTCCCTATTGATAAAGAACACGTCCGTTCCCTTCCCAATTCTCCATCTATGCCTCCTTCCTCCTCCTCCACTTGACGAGTCCAGCCCATTTTTGGTAAATTATATATTATAACACACATGTAACCTAATGTTAGTAGAGTATTATACTGCCCTGATGAAGCTACGGTTGTAGCGAAATCCGGTCGGCATAAAGTATAAAAATAAAAGTGGTGTTTACAAAGTTATTGTTTTATTTTAAATTAATAATGTCACATCACAAAGTATCCGCTTCATATGAACAAATAAAATAAAAGTGATGGAATAACAAATTGGTAAATTAACCTCATATTTTGAAATGCTATACTAGTTAAAAAATTCAAAGGAATATCATAATAAATTAGTCATATTTTTAGGAATACAAATCAGTCTTACCAAACAATTTGCTTTGGTTGTTTGAGATATCCTGTGTCCAATTCACAGTATTTCGTTTTCAGATCTGATGAGCCCATCCACACGCACCCCGCATCCGTAAACAGTGCAACATGGCGACCATTCTGCGATGCTGTAATTTTCAAAATCGCAGTGAAGGGATTGGTCATGTCGGCCCTCTGGAAACAGAAAAGTTTTAATACAAAACCCAGATTTTTTATTTTATTTTCTCGTGTATGCACTGTATAACATTCTATTAATTTATAAACACAATTATTAAAGTTTATTTATTTTTATTTTTAACTTTGAGTAAAACCTGAAATTGTAATATTTAATTAATGAAGACAATATTATCAAAAATCTGAAACAGAAAAATCATAAAGAGATACGGTCACACCTGGGACTCGAACCCAGGATCTTCGGCTTACCAGGCTGCAACTCTACCAACTGAGATGTGTCCCTTTTCGATTCGGTCATTTTTAACAGTATCATACATCGACTAAGAACTACCAACATTATCTTCATTTTCTAAGGCATTTCTTTATTGGCTGCTATTATGTAAATATGTATTGTCTTCATTAATTAATTATTAAAGTTTTAAAATTATGTACAATGCGTAACTTATGTTTATGTACTGTGTCTGCAACAGCCTTGTCCCAGCTTTACTTGTTTGGGCCGGCCTGTTGGACTTGGTGGGCTCCACCCGGCGCCCGCGCCACCCCCCCTGGCATGAAAGGGTTGGGGGAAAGACTGAGCGGCGTCCGTAGGTTGTCCGTCCCGCCTCCGGCTACCCGACGCTTTCCTCCCTAGGGTCTTCTGAATGGTCGTCCAATTACGTCGTCTAGGCACCACCGGCTAGCTGGCTAAAGGACGACTCCTTTGGATGTCGTAACGTTGGACACACTTCTTCATTCTCACGGGGACTGCCGGTCGCCGGTTGGTTACTTTCACCATTTCTATTTCAATTTTGTATATCTACACTTATTTCATTGCTTTTTTTTCTATTCCATACACAGATACCTGCAGCTCTGGAGTGTGTGGTCTCCCTCCGTTCATCAGCAACTGCATGCATAACTCATGATGGTTGCTGAAATATTATTTTTTTGTTTTCTATATCGAATTTCTTATGTACCACTAACACCTGTAGTATTAGTATACTGACCATTACAGTACAGTCTGTAGGCGATCCTACATTTCCGCCACCTAACAAAGTATGCAGGGGCATTGAAGGTCTAGATTCGTTTTATTAAATGTAGAGTTGTTCATTCAAAAAAAAAAGAGATTCTTGCGAGAGCTCCGAAGGGGCGACCATAAGTCGCCTATACCGGGGCGGGACAGTGGTGGGTACTTCAATGTGTCTGCAACAGCTGTCTGTGTTTGTAAGCCCCCTGAAATGAAAGTCTGCAAGAGGATGGGAATACAATGTTTAAAAACAGGGATATTAGTTACATTAATATCTCACCAAGAGGATTGGTTGCGTTTCTCCTAGCTGGCATTTGAAGACATCTCTATCTCTGCAAACAAGTAGACAGCTTACTTGAGATGTACTGCTTAAAACACACCAACAATTCGGCCTTTCTGAGGCTCCTAGAAAAAATAAATAAAAATAATTGAATCCTAACTGTAAAACAAAATATCTAAGTATGAACCAGCAACAACTCCGAAAATCAATCCATAATAAAAAGTGTTTTTTTTTTTACTATAATACATCTATTTTTAATTTTTGGGCCATCTCTTGGGGCTAGCAGCTAATTTCAGAAAAATTCGTGTCTGTGCGCGTGTGTATGCTTGAGTGCCACCAAAAGATGACAGAATGCATTGGCATCGGCAACGAGTCTATCTGAGGAGTTTCAGCTCGATCGAATGTGGGGAAGTGGGTTAATTACCACTTCCAAGATATGCATTCATTCATTCTCTATTCACTAATCTATTCATAAATGTAATACTAGGGTAGCAAATAATGTAAAATCATGCAATGTCCAGTGTGTTAACTGTAATGTCCTCTGCGTGCAAAGCCGTATCTTCTCCAAGCGTAAACTTTTAATTAAAGTGTGTTTATCGGAAGTGACCAGCCAGGTAAGTACGTTTCTGTATCCATTTATAAATAGTAAAATTAGTTAGAACCTAAGCATTCCTAATAAATTGTACAGCGCCCTTGAGGTGATTTTTCACAAAAACGGCGCTTTATAAATTATCCAATTATTATTATTATTATTATTATTCATTTGCTAAAAAATCAAAATTCAAATATATAAACCAGCTTGATCAAAAAATTTTAGGACCGGCTATCGTGTGACGCCGTCAGTCACCAGATTGGAATAATTTTTTTTAGTTAGGTTACCACATCTGTCATTGACACTTCCCTCTAAATTTCAGTGTCTTAGCTTGACGTTTGTAAAAGTTACGTTGTACCGAGTACCTCTACCTTTGTGCGTCTTTTCGATTTTTTACAAGTCTGAAAAGGTTTAATAACGTACTGTCGCACAATGCGATCCTTATACGTGAGTTTTTGACAAAGATAACACGAATACTATCCAACAGCCTTTGAATTCACCTGATCTGGCTCCCTGCAACTTTTTCCTGTTCAACCGACTTAAAAAACTGCTTCGCGGAATGCGTTATATTACCCCAGAGAATGTTATGAAAAAATAGAAAACGGCTCTGATGGACATATTAAAAATTGAGTACCAGCCGTGTTTCGAGGATTAGATAAAGCGCTGGCGTAAGTTTGTTGCAGTTGACGGGGAGTACTTTGAAGGGTTATCATATCTATTTTGATGAATAAACTTGTATTTTCGATTTTATGAATAAAGTTCTAAAACTTTTTGATCAAGGTGTTATGTATTATAAATTAAGCTCTAATGCGATTAGAATTTGAAAGAATACATGTTACATAGAAATAAAAAAAACTTACTGGGTATATCGGGCAGTTGTCTCACTTTAGGTTCAGCCACACTATTTACCAGAAACATTCTGTTTGAAGCTGTCATGATGGCTATCCCGGTGCCATGTGGACTTGAGAATAATTTGGCATTGTAAACCTGAAATCACAAAAACAATTGCGTGTATTATATTGTTAAACTTTAACTTGACAAAAGAAAAGTAATTTTATATTGGAAAGATCTAAATTAAATGTAATACAAATGTAGGCTCATAAAATGTGAAGAGTAGAAAATCTAGAGCAGCAATCGGCTATTGGCGGCTCGCAACTTGGCACACCACCGGTCACAATCATATTTTTCATATCTAGTTCATGTGAAGTAAACATAAATGTAAGTTTTTAACCCGGCCTGTGCCGCTTGTGCGCCGGCGCACAAAAATGAAAAATCAAAATTTTTACGCAATTTTGACCCTTATGTATAAAGAAAGTGTATGAAAAACACGGTCAGAATCGCTAGCTCTATTATCGCCCTTTACCATAGAAAAAGCCGCAATGCAGCCGGTCACTCCGAATAATTTATATGAAATTTTTCGTCGGGCGGGATGTGCGCAGGTCTTGCGCATGCGCGAAAAAAAAATATTTTCATCTTCGATTTTTACCCTTCTATGTACAAAATTTGAATAAGAACACGGTCAGAAATGCTAGCGCCAACATTCTCTATGAGATGGGTAAAAATTTCATTCACCTTGCAACATTAGAAAATTTTAAAATAATTTTTATCTGTGGGCATCTCGAACTGTCATTTTGGCGGCCGCGTCAAAATGCCGATGCGTGACCTCGAATAAAACATCATAAAACCTATCAATTTACGTAATTACGCAAGTAATATTATTTTGGTAAATAGTTTATTGTTCTAGGAATGTGTTTCAGTCAATAAAATATACGATAGGTTAAATTTAATCCACAAAACATTCAATTGAAGATCGTGAAATTTCGGTGTTGTTCTGGTAAAAAGCCTGGCCCCCAGGGGGTTAAGAGCCACGCCTCGTTGGGATTCAATAGCTACAGACAACACTAATAACTAACTGGTTGGTCGTGATATTTCAAAACTTGTAATGACCACTTAAAATTTTTTTTGTCTGCGGCACTTTTTTCATATGTGCTAGCATACTTGTAAATAATATAATCTCAGAATGTTGAAAATCCTCCCACTTTCATCATCAAGTGGAAAAGGATTGAACCAGCAATGCCGGAGTGGGAACCAATAACTACCATACTACCGACCGATCGGTTGTGATATTTCATTCCTTGTATTCTGCTAGCTGCTAGGCACGATGCAAAGCACATTGACGACGTGCGATCAGACAAGCAGTCACAAGCGCACTGATTGAGCGGGCTCGCATGCGCTCGAATGACGTCGACGGTCGCATGGCCTCCCAAAATTTTTTAGAGTGGTGGTAGTAGGAGATTTGGGTTATTCGTAACCCGGGAATGTTTGTCTTTGTTTTAAAAAAAAAAAAAATATATATATATATATATATATACATCCCGCTATCATTTCTGCGTCCTTTCATCGGATCGACATTACTGCGTCTATCTGAAGGACTCGATTTTTCATAGTTTTAACTAATGTATATAGTATCTTTTAAGTGTTTGATTGTTGCTAGGTATTTAAATTTTTGAAAAACATTAATTAAAAAATATACAAAACGAAAAAAACGCCCTTTAACGTCTCACCAATCTGAACTCCTTTCATATTTAATGTAGTGAGGCGTCCTGCATATTCTTTCTTTCATTTTGTAAACAATGTAGGGTCCAATTATATATTTATTTTCATGTTGACGACAAACGGACGTCTTGCAACGTTGCAATTTATTCATTCAAGTTTTTGGTTAAACGACTTTAAAGGTATTAATGAATATGAAGGCGCCAATACGACTGGCCCATACGTTGCGGAATCTAACCAACTCGGCGGCAATGCGCACGTAAAATCTATTGATGAATAAGCAAGAACAAAAATAAATTAAATATATTATCAATACGTACAAAATGAAGTCGCTCAAAATGTATGTGCGCATGGATCTTTTAAACTACGCAACGAATTTTTATGCGGTTTTCACCAATAAATAGAGTGATTCAAGAGGAAGATTAACATGTATAAAACATGCTTATTATAGTAAAGAAAAGCCGAGAAATTCAAATATTCAATTTAGACAGTGGGCAGCGGGCAGTTGGCAAGCGGGTAGTGTGGATTTTATAAAGGTTGGGTAGTGGCGTTGTGTTTCGTTAGCCACAGCATCGTGTGGCCGGGTCTGCTAGTATAAAATAAAATAAAATCTGTTAATGTTATGTAGTTTTAAAGAATTAACTCTGAATATAAAATTCTTAATAAAATTCTTCACAAAAACCAGTTTGGTTTTATAAAGTCACTCAGCACACAAGATGCTATTGCTAATGTAACCTCATACATCAACGAATCATTGGATAAAGGTGAAAAATGTGCCGGTATATTTATTGATCTCAGAAAAGCTTTTGATAGTATATCCCATGAGATTCTACTAAAAAAACTAAACAATATAGGTATAAAAGACAATGCAATTAAATGGATTTCGAACTACCTAAAAAATCGACCGCAAGTCGTAAAAATAAATCAGATTAATAGCGATAAAGAAATATCAGACTTTGGAATCCCTCAAGGTACAGTAATCGGACCAATCCTTTTCACCATATATGTTAATGACATTTTTTTCAAGCACTACATGGCCAAATTACTTCATATGCCGATGATACGGTATTAATAATTAGCGATAAAACTTGGGAAAAAGTAACATTTAAAGCCACCAAAGACATAAATATTTTAAAGAATTTCTTCGACGTAAATTTACTATCACTAAATGGTGATAAAACATTTGTAATTCCATTTGCAATACACAAAAATGTTACCCCTAAAAATATTGACATCATCATCCATGATAATTCCAAAACACATAGTAAAAATTATTGTATCCAAAACTGCACAATATTAAAAACAACAAACACAATCAAATATTTAGGAGTCATTATCGATAAAAATTTGAAATGGAAGGAACAAATTTGTCAAGTTGTAAAAAAAATTAGAAAATTGATTTATATATTTTTAAGAATCAGAAATTTTTTATCTGTAAAAAACTTATATCTAATATATTACGCTTTGGTTCAATCAACTTTACAATATGCTATCATTAGCTGGGGATCCGCATACAAAACTAATCTTTCCCCAATTGAAGTTGTGCAGAGGCTAATAATTAAAATCATATTGAAAAAACCTTCTGACTACCCAACGGATCAATTATTTAATGAATTCCAAGTACCATCTTTCAAAGATCTATACAA
This sequence comes from Limnephilus marmoratus, assembly GCA_917880885.1. Lineage (NCBI taxonomy): Eukaryota > Metazoa > Arthropoda > Insecta > Trichoptera > Limnephilidae > Limnephilus > Limnephilus marmoratus. Next base: position 38,864,924 of record OU862923.1, on the reverse strand, counting down.
TAGAAATGCATTGATTCAAACTATAAAAGAAAAAGAAAAATATCAATTTATAACTGAAAACCGTACTAGACATAAATATATTTTCTCATGCCCAAAATTAAACACTTCCTTTGCACAAAATTATTATACTTATCAAGGAAGACTTATTTTCAACCGATTACCGGATGAAATTAGAAAAATTAATGATAAAATCCAATTAATAAACACTGTTAAAAAATATTTTAAAGATAATATAAAAAAAAAAACTAAAAAAAAAAGTTTCCGACTAATCTAATCTCAAGAACAACTACTTATAACTCAGTTTCCAAGTGATACTCTGTTCTTCAAATAAGTTAAATTTTGTATTGTTTTTAGCAACTAATTACATATCACAGAACTTACAACTTATTGTTTTTTACATTCACATTGTAATTTAAGAACTTAAATATAGCATTAAAAATGTACACTACTCTTCCAGACACAAGCTAATGCTTCCATGGAAGAGTGGTATTAAAAAAAAAAAAAATATATATATATATATATATATATATAAGTGGGTAATTATTAAAACAACACGATTATCAGTATAAATATTATGTAACCTATCTATAATATAAAAATGAATCGCTAAATGTGTTGGTAAGCGCAAATCTCGAGATCAGCTGAACCGATTTCGCTAATTCGTTTTTTAAAATATTCCTTGAAGTACGAGGATGGTTCTTAAGGAGAGAAAAAATAAGAAAATTGGATAATTTCAGAAAACATGAGCATGTTTGACAGTTCGCGTGTTTAAGAATGACATTTTGCAAAACATTGATTGTTCAATCAGGATTCTATTTTTGAAAATCTTTAATAAATTTATTTAAAGTAGGTACTCCCCTAATAGATTGAATTGAATCAAGAATTTCAGATATTTTAAATAGGTACCTATGTTAGGTACCAAATTTAATATACATGAAAAATAGAAATTTGAATAAACATTGTAAAAGGTGGCACACGGGCTGTTTAATAACTGAATGTACTGGGATTGAATATATGGAACGCGGGAGGAGGGAGCGGGAAAGGGACGAGGGAAGGCGGGGAAGGTGGAAGGGGAACGCGGGAGGGGAAGGGGACGTGTGAGGGGGGAGGGGGGTTCGTGGGACGGGGGAAGGGGGAGTGGAGTGGGGAGAGGGAAGGTGGAGGTGACGGAGTGGGAACGCGAGAGGGTAAGAGGACGCAGAGAAGAAGGGGAGGCGGAAGGGGAACGGGAAGAACGGGAAAGGACACTCACGTAGAAACAATTTTTTTATTAAATGGCATAGTAACGGATGCCGGGACCAGCTAGTTAATTATAAAGAAACTTCGGAACAATAAGTCACTCATTTCTAGTATTTTTTTGCCATTTAATATCTAATGGTTTGTAGAAAACACAAAAATAATTGAAGCGTAAACGTCGATTTAGCGTACATAGTTTTTTTTCGCGTTTGTTTTACTGATACCAACAAAATAAAAAATATTATCTAAAAATAAAATAAAAAACAAAGTCAGAGAATGCAATTCACATGCGGTAGAAGTGAAACCTTCAGAAGACAAGATTGAGGAGGCTACGGCACACGCACAAATAGGAGACCGATAGGCTACGAAGCAATACACAAAGAAGAAACCGATTACACTATCTCATTCTCTTACAGGTCTCTTAATCCTATATATTATAGATGGTCTCTTTTCACTGTCGTTACTTTTCGTTTCATCGAGTTTCAAATTACAACAATGCTACAGATGTTTTCACTTCAAAAATACTTTAACACATTATTTAATATATTAGATACCTAGCACCTACAAGTATGAAAGCATACATGTGTGTAACAACGCGAAACGAACCACGAATTTTGGGAAAGGAATGGAGTATCTGCAAGTGGCGTTTCGCGCCGTTTGCTGTTGTTTCATTCCTTTCCCACAATTCGTGGTTCGTGTCATTCGTGTTACACGCATGAAAATGCAGCCTAGTACAGACATTTTGGGAGGCGGGTATGGGTACCGCCGCCCCGGGAATCATTTATTGGATAATCAACAACTCTGCCATAGATCACTCCAAGTGGTTCGCACACAGCATCCCCTAAAATGACATAGGCCCTGAGGGCAATTATTTTCCTCCGGGCCCCTTGTGTGGAGCTAATGTTAAAAAAAAAATCTGGAGCGTAAAGAATGTCCCATGAAACTCGACCCATGACATGCGAAACAGGCATGTTTTTGTGGCAAGAAGACTGGACACAGTGATTTTATCTAATTTTTTCTGGCCAATACTTTCATATAATTTTTTGTGTCGTAATTTTATTGATCATCGAAATAAAAATTCTTAACACTGTCAAATAAGAATGTATAACGATTGTTTAAGGCGCCATATACCCGCTCAAAAAGAAGCAGATGGAGAGATATGTAGTTACAAATGTTGGAGAGAGCGCGTTAATATTTAAAACGAAAAAATTTAAGTGAAAAGGGTGAAAACGTTTAATAAAACACAACTCGTTTAAAATAGAGCAAAAATCTCACGGAGAACATCTAAGTAGCATTTAAAGGTACAGTGTGAATTTTTTCGTACATATAACTTCCAAAAAAGTGAAATGAACGTGTATATATTAATTTGCGGAGCATACATTTCGATTTTTTTCTATCGAGGGAATTTCATATGATTTGCACTTCGTTGTAGGGAACTATTATCTTCAAAAATAACATTAGAAGGATTATTATCTTCAAAAATAACATAAGGGAGATATTATCTTCAAAAATAACATATTTTTTTAAGAACTTTAAATGTTTAATGTAGATATGTAACAAATCGGTAGAAATTCGGGTAGCGGCGGCTTAACGAAGTAAAATAAAAAAAATCTTTGTTTGAAGAAGTAAAATAAAAATGATTCGAAGTAAAATAAAACGGAGAAGTAAAATTAAAATGATAATGAAAAAACAGGACTCATTTTAAATACATAAAAACATTGTATTAAATTAGCTCCCCGCAGGAGGCCTTGAGGAAAATAATTCACCTCAGGGCCTGTCATCTTTGGGGATGCTGGAGTGGATGTGGATGGTGGAGGGTCTTACAATAATCGTAATTGAATATTATCTTATCTTACGGGACATACGAATATATCCCTCCCACTGCGGTGCAAGGTTATGTTTCGATAGAGTCCAGCTAGAGAAGTCAAAAGGTCTTCCTAAGCCAGTCTCTCCCTTTCCGATCTGCTACGCAGTTGGTGGAAAAATGCATCCGCCGCTAAGATCCAGATAAACCTCTCCCATTGAACCCGGGCACCCCTGCTAAGTCACAAAACGTATCGAACCACTTGGGGTGGCCTGTGGCAGAGGTGTTGATTATCCAGTAAATGCTTCCCTGGGCGGCGGTACCCATACCCGCCTTCCAAATTAATGAAAAAAAATATTATAAAAAAAACGTTTATTTAAGAGTTAGTCCATTGCAGGTACCCAAAAAAGTTTTTTTTTTAAATATGAAATGCATTGTGAAAAAAAATTGTGAAGGTCGAAAAACTGGTTTAATAAAAATACTATTTAGACATTTGGTACTCTAAATTATGAAAAAAAAAATTAGGTATATATGTACCTACGTATTAAAACGACCGCGCATTCGGTTCTTGTTAGTGTATCTTTTTATATTGACTGCACAGAGGAAAATAATTTTCCTCAGGAGAGGAAAGAGTTAATATGTTTACATATAAATTAATTAAATAAAAATTAGAGCATTTTTTCATTTCAATTCAAGAATGATGACTTATTTCTGGAATACAAATGGTAATATCGCTCATAATGTCAGCGCGTCGATTTAAAATAATGGGATATAAAAAAAATCAAACGTAAAGAGGCCCGACCGGCGTTGACAGTCCATAAATGTTTTATCTGCCCGGAAATATTTAATTATGCTTTCATAAACATCGCCTCAAAACAATTATTTTGAGTTATGGATGATTAGTTAAGATAAGGATGCGTAATTTGCAGTTCAAAAAATATTATTAGTCGGCGAGATGAGATGAAAAAGTGTGCTGCGTGGAGGTAAAATAACGCATACATTTTTACGCTCTTTGTCTTCGATCACATTCATGTTTCATCTCGTAGGTATAATTCGCATTTTAATAATTTTCCATTTAGGAGGCGGGTTTGGGTACCGTCGCCCCGGGAGCCATTTACTACACATAACCAACACCTCTGCCACAGGTCCCCCCCCCAGTGGCTTGCTACGTTTGTTGACTTAACAGGGGTTCCCGGGTTCTTGGGGTGAGGTTTATCTTTTGTCTTGGGAGAGACTGGTGGAGGGAGACCTTTCTACCTCTCCAGTTGGACTCTCTCGGAACATCATCTTGTACCGCAGTAGGAGGGATAGATCCATACCTACGTCCGTCATTCCTGGACACACTGACCCCCAGATTTCTACCCACCCCTCACACCTTATTCTTTCGCAGAAATTCCTCTCCTTCCTTTCCTTAAAATACCCTCCACACAGCATCCCCAAAGATGACATTGGCCCTGATTGGGAAATATTTTCTTTAGGGTCTCCTGTGTGGAGCTAATGTATAAAATAATTTTACTTATTCTATTTAAAAATTATTCGAAAATAGTAATTTCACGAAGCAACGCAATAAATAATCCCTTTGTAGAAAAAAAATCACATTAGGTACATATGTTTAGAAAATTATAAAAAGCTCCCACAGTTCGGTCATTTAACATGCTATTAATATGAAAAAAAATCACATTGTTTCTTTAAATGATACTTAACTCAAATACCTAGAGATTTTTTTTAAGTGAGTCGTGTTTTATTAAATTTTTCAGAACAATCGCTCACGTGTATTAATTGTAATTGTTTCATGATATCTCCCTTTTAAAGCATCTTCAGTAATCCTCTCACTTGTCACCAAACACGGCTAAAGCCATTTCAATCTACATTTCAATTCTGAATGGTGGTCTTACACCGGGGTCAAACTCGGAATGTTTTCTACTTTGGTACGAGCCGAAAAAGTTACTACAAATTATTAATAATGAATATTTATGAAAATTTTCTGAAAAAAAAAACACAAATTATTCAAATAAAATATTACTTGCGCACTCCGAGATTTGAATCCGCTACCTCTCAACCATGGAGTCCGTCAGTTCCTGATTAAAGTAATTTTAGATTTTCTTGTACGTCTTAACTAACTAAAACACACAGAAAGCGGCATTCCTTTCCTACTTACTACTTACTATGACGATAAAAGTTTAGGTTGAATATTTTTATAATAAACTACCAAATTCTGATAGTTTTATTTTCATTTTCTAACTCAGAATTTTTAAAAAATATGCAACGGTAGTCTCTGAAGACCTTTAGAAGAACTTGAATAAATATCATTTCTAGTAAATTAGTTAAGGCAACTTTGTCCTTATTTTTAGAAATAAGCCGTGATTGAATATTACTCGAAATTAAACCATAAATTTCAATTCACTTTTCAAATAAAACGCTCGGCAAATTCAATATTAATAAAAAAAAACTCTTGGTGAACAACGGCGTCTTTTAGCGATATTAAATTTTTTATTTTATGTATGTTTGACAAGATGCATATTTATTAGAGTCGTATTTGGCGCCAATTTTGATTAAAATCAACGAATAAATCAAAAATGGTTGGGTTTAATGCTTAAAACATCATTTGTACATTAGAATTAATTTATGTGTATCAATAATTTCGACGATTTGCACATTTTCTAGACAAAACTATGATTTAAAGTTCTTCTCTGTGAATTTTAATAAAATCATATTTTGCAATGTGCGATGTTTTATTGTGACTGATCTGTTCTCGTCGTTCTAGGAAACAGAAGAAACGCAATCAAAAAGCGATGTTGCCAAATGTAGGAGTTGCGATACGCTAGTCAATGAAACGTATATTTTGCTAAAAATATACGCTCGTCTACTGCAGCGCCGCGGCTCGCCGCTCGGTGATAAAGCACTGAACTAAAATAGCATATTTCAGTTGATTTAGGTACCAATACCGCGTCTGGCTTATTTTCGTTTTTGGACTGTATGAGGGTACAGGAGTGGGGAAAACTTGAAATTACATGTGTTCAATCCTGCGTCCGTATACCGGACGCAGAATGACGGTCGGACGCAGGATTGAATGAAAGTGGACCATTAGAAGACGCAGCAATGATTGGCCATATATATATGGCCAACCACCAAAACTAATTGCCGACCGCTGATATAGAGAATGGTAAATTATGGTTTACTTCTGAATATGCATAAAATATTTAAATTACACTTCATTTCAACTTAATTATTTTAAGAAACAACTATTAATGTCGGGGGAAGGTAAAAGATGCATTAACCGGTGGAACGGTTTTCGCGCACATTTGCAATACAAAGACAATTTTACAACCATGCTTGGCGCTCGCTCACTATAATAATAATGCTTTATTCCAGGATGTGGGGAGGACAGTGCAATCCCACCTCCCCTGTCGTTATACATATTGATAGTATAATAAAATATTAAACAATAAATATTAAGAAAAACAAGTAAACTAAAAAAAATTAACAATAATCAATTATGTAGGGCATGGTCTTGAGTGGCCCAGCGCTCACCCAGGAGAGGTGCCTGGTGCTGGAAGGCTGCGTTCACCTCTAAGTTGTCGGAGGCCATTAGCCGCATCCTGACTCTAGTGACCAGGTGTCTCATCAGGTCGGCGAATCCATTCAGTCCTAGTTCCGTAAACATACTCGATGCACTACTGTATCCAAATATAATTCTGCAGGCTTTATTATATTGGTTCCGGAGACATTTCATTGAGCTGATTCGGTAGTGAAACGATGTTTCACACATTTATAGGCTGATACAAAATGCATTGAACGATGGTAGCTCAGAAAAGCATTTCTAGGATTACCTAAATTATAGAGTATGTAATGTAAAAAGCAACTTACATATCTCACAAAACTCTCTTTGGGGAATTTGTATATATAGATTATAAATAAAAACAGTGATATCTCTCTCAACCCTTTTGGAAAAGGTGGCAAGAAGGTGAAGTTGCAAGTTAGCGGTGGTGTTGTGATAGATACCTTGGTGTCTCTGGCTTCTGGTCCCATGCTGAAGGTGTGCTGGTAGACCCCAAACATATCGTAGACAAGCACTTCTCCGCTCTCTTGTATGCAGAGTAACTGCTCTCCATCGGACCATCCCATGTGTACCAGGATGCCACTGTTCCACTGAAAATACACAGCAGAAGTTATTAGGCCTTTAATTCACCAAAAATACTTGGAAACAGTGCGTGTTGTGTCATTTCTTCTGTTTATTTATTTTTATTTCTAATCCATTAATTATTATTATTATTGTTATGCTCCACCACTATCACGTGAGCATGCATCTAATTTGGTGCATCATTTAATAAGTATTTTTTAAAAATCTACCTAGTGTTATTTTCTTATTAATAATGTAGGTTACTATTGATTCCTTCCAGTATTAATTTCCTTTGGTAAAACTCTAAGGTAAAGTATTCATTTTTGGAAGAAGACTTCTTCCAAAAGATGTAAACTATGCTATTTGTCTTTTTAATAAAAAAAGTAAAGTATTCATAACTGAAGAAGAATTTCTGACACTTGAAATTCAATGTTTGAAAGACACTTATAAAGTGTAGGGTCTACCCCATCTATTTCTTCAAACGACATCTTATTTTGGTTTGTAACAAATATTGAGAGAGAAAATGTGAAAAGATATGGTGGCAAAGCTTAGAGAGGAAGACTTAAAGAGAGTAAAGCAAGTCTCACACGAGCGTCATACTTTCATAATTGTGTAGACTGGGCCTATTTCATCATATTATATTATTTTATAAGTGTACGTCTCTAGTGTGAGACTAGCATAATGGTGTTCAAATTACTGTATTTTCCAATTTAACATAAGGAGAAATATCAATAAACTTACCACTATATTGGACATGTGAGTTCCTGCACAATTGTAAATGTGTATGACAGGCTTGGATTGTCCAACAATCCGAACAAGCTTATTTTTGTCCCTAATTAGAGCTATTGGACCTCCGTAGGGTGCTCCATTGATTACCATCGAATCTAATCCACTATCAATAGACCAATTCATGCTATACAGATCAAATTTCCTGCAAATTAGACAAACAACACATATTATTTGAACGGTAGGTTCTTAAAATCCAATTAGATTTTTAGTACCTCAACACAAAAGGAGGACACAATAATTTTATCAGAAAAGAAAGCTAAAGGAAGCATAAAACGAGATAAAACACCCCTTCAGTAATAGATTAAATAATCGTCCTTTTTGTGACGACGAAATGGGGCGTAATACAACTGCTATAATAATTGAATACAATTAAAATCAATAGCTATTTACCGGTAATATGTATCCTTATCGAGGGAAACCCAATCGGCGATGATTATGGCAGACATTTTGGCGATTTATATTATACTTCGTTAACAAGAAATGGGAACATGACAGAAGTCAGAAGTGACAGATAAATTTGTTTAACAAAATGTTGGTAACGACAAAATCTGTTTTGCAAATTGTCGTGACAAAAACTGAACATGATGTCGGTAATGAGGAAATCTGCTAAACATAATGTTGGTAATAATGGAATCTGTTTTATTATGATGTCGGCAAAGCAAGAAAATGATTACTAACGCCATCTATGATGTGGACAAATAAATAGTTGACTTTCCGTGTTGGTATTGTAGGATATTTTATTCCTTCGAACTTCCACCGGAAATGAACAGGTGAATGGTGAATGATTTGAATTTTGAAATCTCCGACATAAAAAGTTGTTGGCAGAATAAGTTATATGTTATCATAAACATAAAGTAAACCATTTTATTGACCAAGGAAATGTAGATTTTACGTAACTGTTAAACTACCAACGATATGTTAATATTAATTAATAAGTGACGCGAAACTGTAACGCAAACGTATAATTTGTTGAAAAATTTAATGAACTTGAATTAAAATTTCTCTGCAAAGAAATCTGGAGAGTCCGATTGATTTTTAATTAGGCACGAAATTCTCATAATGTTTTACTTAAATTTATAATGTGATAGCCAAAACCATAAGAAGTCAGATAAACATAACGTCCAGTAAAATATAACGTCCTAACAAATAAACAAAAATGGAATAATATGTGCACAATATTAATTAATTTATCAATTGACAACAATGACGTTAACGATTATTAATTTGCGCGGCGTAAGTAAAATTCAAATCCACGACAATAGAACTTTACTTGGAAATTACATTATTTTCACTATTCTCAACCTTCATTATTGTTAAATTAATAATAATTATTTGATTATTGGAAAATTAAATAACATGAAGTAAGAACGAAGAGATATCCCAGCAACGTGCGGAGTGCGTGACGTTTGAATAAACAACGATTCACCGAGAAGAATGTGGAGATTAAATTACCATTCATCGTTCCGCCATGACAGGTTTTGCCAACCATAACAAGAACCAAAGTAAAACTCTTATAAAATCACTATCTGTGCAGGCGGCCAAATGAGAAACTAACGAATGATAGGATTATTTCTTGCCCGTTTTTAGCATGAACAAAATCTACAGTTTAAATCTATGCCTGCCAATTCGTAAATATAGATCTACACCATTTTGCTACTACGCTATTGCAGATATTGTGTGGATGTACCATTTTTTCTTTTTATTTTATATCACGTTAATTTTACGTTACTCTTTAATTGTATTATGCGGTAAGTACATGAAATAAAACATGCTTCGTTCCTTAGTACTATTTCGTATATCTGAAGAGGAAACATTATAATCTGTACCACCAACTTATTTGCTTTGATTTGTTTTAAAAATGAATCAGCCACTGAATATTATTATTTGCTTACTAACATATTTTTTTTTATCTAACGTTGTTATTGAACGACAATAAGCTTCGACTTTTTGGAGTTCTATTTTTAACGACATTTTTATTATTTTTATTTTTCATAGTACATACATATATAGAATGGTGAAAAAAAAATATATATAGATAAATTTACATTAAGCAGCATAAGAAAAAAGTGTCTTTATTCGAGTTTTAAGTACTAAATTACCAACGCATCGAAAATGGCACTACTTTTTAAAAGATAAATTTCGCCTTTCAACTTAATTTCATTTTTCAACACTAAACATAGAACTAACTGTAGATAATTGGGAAGACTGACTTTTTGAAAAATGACATCATTAAGAGAAAATACACGAATCAACGATGACAATCGAAATATTTATATATTTTTGACGCAAATTGAAGAAAACCATCAAAACCAATCGATAAAATGACGAGTTGGTAGGTGTCTCAGAAACTGACTAAACACAAAGGCCACGAACAAGCGTTTAGTGACCACGTGATGGCTGTATTAAGTTTGTTTCAAAAGAGACGGTTAAATTTTCATTTTTTGATGCACGTCATTTTGACGAACGTTATCTATGTAGGGTTAAAGGTTAGAAGAGAGGAAGTATTTTCAATTTAAAAAAAAGAATAAATCTATTCCTTTCACTCTCTCTTTACTTCTCAAATCTCTCACCTAAACTTATCAACTACGTAACATTGCTTATAAAAAGTTGATGAAAGAGTTACGCACTTCTGCCTAAAGGTGCTAAGCAGGTAACCGTACTTCCAAATACACTAGGTAGAATATTCAGTTCTTCTCGAGTTGTCGTAGACACCAGTTCTTACGTCGGCAGTCTTCCGTTTGCCATACGAAAGGCACCGGGCTTTCTCGTTTGTTTATTTAGTCTAAAATACGCACAGTTGTATCAACAGTACATTACAATACTTCCCTGTCAGTAATAGATGAATAATTTCAGTGTTTCTAATGGATATTGTGTTGTGTTTTGAAGTATTTGTCTGAGAAACTAGTTTTTTAACCGTCGGTGACCTTTTAGATTGTGTTAACGTGCGCCTTGTGGGTCCCGGTGCCGTGGGATACTTTAAACAATCTTTTCTAAAAGTCATGGCTGGTATTTTGTTAAGTTAAAGTGCAAAGAATCCAATTGGAATACGGGGTACTGTTGGCAGAGTACTGTCGAGAAGTTTGTGTGCCTTTCTTGAAGAAATAAAAACAAAGCGTTGGACTTTGTAGCGAGGAAGGAAACAACAACGCGCGGTAAGAACAGAACCCAATTTCTTATAAAGTTTGGCAATTTTGTACTAAAATACGCCTGAATAGTGAAAGTTCTTATAACTTTATATTGCACTTTGTTTTTAATATTATAAGCAAAGTGCAACGTATAAATATATTCATGTTTATAATTATTATTAAATAAATAAATGAATTTCTTGTATCTACGACGTATGACGTTTGAAAATGAATTATTATTGTTATTGAATAATAGTTCTCATAATATAGTTGCTATTCCGACACCCCGTTAAGTTGAATTGCCTAAGGTCAGTGGCGCACCCACGGATAGATTTTAGAGGTCAGACCACCTCACGATTTTGTTAATATAATACCATGTATTAAATCAAACAATCAATGGTAACTAAAATATCAGAAGAATAACAAAAAAATATTTTATGTTTGTTTTTTGCAATAGCATATAAATATTTCAAAACACACGGAATGATAATACCACATTCATCTTGATTTTAATTCATAAAATTTTTAAAGTTAATTTTCAAGTTCTGTTATTATATCATTATATGCCAGTTGCTTTATTAAACTAAAGTAATTGCAGAACTTAGAATAGAACTTTCACAGAAATAAAAACTAAAAACTTTAAAAACTTGATGACACTTTTAAAAAATGTAACAAATTTTTTGAAACAAACCGTTCTTAGATTTTTCCATTGGCAATTTCCCGAATTTATCACTTCATTCCATGGAGCTTTTGAAATATTTGTTTGGTTAAAAAAAATAAGACAAGACGCAATTATGTTTGTATATTCTGTTTAACAAGAAAAAATATTTCGAAAAAATAAAAATGTTGAAATTCGGGCAAAGCAGGATAGTAGATGTATTTAAGGCACCTACCTAATAAAAGGGACATTACAATCCATTTGCATTTAAAAAACTTGGTTTTTGGTTTCTCAGGTACCCTTTTTTAAATTTAATGTTTAGTAAAATAAATAATAAAAAACTATAATATTATTTCGATTTAGGATGATAAAAACAACATTTCTCCTCCCAGGAAAAAAATGTTTGCGCCACTGCTCTAAGTCTTTCTATGGAAATCCACCTGCTTATTGTTTTGTTTTTCTTAACAACTGAAAAAAGTCTTTTAAAAATACACGGTCGTCTTCCTGCTTAAGCGTTTTAATTTATTCAAATGCATAACACTACCTACTCATTATTCCCAACTGATTTGTAAATAATATCTAAGTGGTAAAAATATTAAAACTCCATTTGAAATATGACGGGGATACCGATTTTAAAACGAGATATTTTAGGATTAAATACGAGTACATATTATAAGGGTAATAAGTCTTTGAGAATGCACCATAATAGGAGAGCCTGATACTTCAACACGATTTTTATAAATGGAGACACAAATAAAATTTGAGGATAACAAGTATTTTCACCACACACGACAGCGATGTTGGTGTTGATGTCATATTATTACAACAGACGAAAAAATGAATTCTCTTTAACTTGTAATATAAATAATAAATACTGATTATGAAATTTTGATATTTAATACGACTAGCTAAAAAAGGTGGCGGCAATAGCACCTACTCACAGGCAAGAATATAACATAATATTTACGAGTTCACCATATATTTTTATTCATTTATTAGTGATAACTGATAATATATTACAAAAATAATACATTACTCACAATGAGTTTAATAAAACTCATTTCGGAAAGGACAACATTATACAACTAAAAGAAAAATATTATTACATAAGAATATGAATTTAAAAGGCAGTTCAATGAACAGTACCTACATAGATTTTAAACCGGACTAGGCACATTTGATACAGTTAATATACAGAAGAATATACAAGAGTTACAAAGAAAGTAAATGAGTTTGTTTCTTAACTCATTGGGAATAATGTGTTACCATGTTTTTGTAATACATTAAATAATTAATTAAAGAAATAAAAGACAGTTAAATTCGTAACTGGTTAATAAAGCTGCTGAGAAAATATCCTTTTAGAGCTTTTGCCAATGTTTTTTTGTTGTTTTATAATGGAAGTTATTAGTCGTTAGGTAATGCGTTGTATTGCGTATGTGCGACGTATTGTAAGAATTTAATTCCAAATTTCGACGTATGACTAGATGACGATAGGTGTATTTGATTTTGTGATCGTGTTTTGTGCTGGTGTGTATCGGAATTAAAGGCTGGTTTAGTGTTGGTGAGTGAGGAGTGTTGAATTATTTGTATGATGTTAGTAGTGATGCTGTATTTTGGCAGAATCATAAAGGGAAGTATTTGTGTCAGTGAGTCTTTTGATCTTTGAGATGTGTATCCCATGGTAGATGGTATATATTCCTTATAGCTCTATTTTGGATGACTTGTATTTCGGATATTTGTTTCTTAGTAATATATGACAATAGAAGAAGAAGACTTATTTTTTCGAACATGGAATTTCAAGCAGGAAGGCTTCAAGCCATGGGTAAAAAATATGGAAGCAACTTAAAAATGTTGAGGTGCTTACCATAAAATTCTAAACAGTAAAATGACAACTGTTCGTTAAAACGTTTAATTTTTAAAATTATCTATGGCTTTCACCCTTCAAGGGTGTTCTAGCTAGGCCATAATTTAAAATTACAGATAAAGGAAAGGTGAATGAATATATTAACTTTATGTACCTATTTAAATGAGCAAATTTCAGAATTACGAGTATATGGAAGATTGGAGTTGAGTTCAGTTTTAGAAGAGATGAGATGTTGAATGGAGGGGAGGCAATCATCATCATTACATAGTATAAAATGAAGTCGCTCAAAATGTATGTGCGCGTTAATCTTTTAAACTACGCAACGGATTTTCACACGGTTTTCACTAATAGATAGAGTGATTGAAGAGGAATGTTTATATGTATAATACAAGTAAATTATATTAGAGAAAAGTCGAGAAATTCAAAGAAATAGTATATTAAAATATAAGTGGATAAACAGGTCTTTAAAACACGCGCGATTTTTCGAGCACGACGGCGTAGCCGAGTGCTCGAAATAAAGCAAGTGTTTTAAAGACCAGTTATCCACGAATACTTTACGCTATTTTATTTATTGGTACACTTTGAAAACATAAATATTGATATTATTATTAAAAATTTGGAAATAAGAACTATTAATGAATTCGTGATGTGACATCACAATATCTTGTTGTCATGGAAATGAAAAACACAAACATTAATTTGCAATCTGTCACATAAGATTAATAGTTGACATCACAGTTTTTACTAGTTATTGTGTGTTGTAAAATGAGTTCTAACATTGATAATTTAAATACCAAAGCAGAATCGCGGTTAATACCTGAAAAATCCAAAGACGTTTATAAAAAAGAATATGAAAGGTTCATAACATGGATGGAGGAGCAAAACGTAGTAGATGTAGATGAACGAGTTGTGCTTTGTTGATGTTGCCATGGTAACTTTAAAAAACTTTAAAGTTACCATGCATGATTTAAACACGCTAGAGCGTACTTTAAATGAGTAAAAAAGGGCACCAATAAAAAAAACATATTTTTGTGCGATTTAAAACGGCTGGCGGGCCGTACTATAGTCACTTTTGAAATTCGTTCTACGGAAGAAATTGGAAAATAGATGCCCTAGAGTAAGTAGGTATTTGATTTTCCCTTTTCAAATATCCAGTGTTGCATTGCAAGCATTGTATAATTAGTGGCGATCGCTAACTGTATTATTATATAAATAAAAATTAATAATAATAATATAGTTGATTCAAGAGGAAGGCTTATATCTATAATACACGCTTATTATAGTAGAGAAAAGCCGAGAAATTCAAGTACAATCAAGGAGTCAAGGATGTGAATTTTAAAAAGGTGAGAAGGAACGGAACAATGTTCGATTCTCATTCGAATAAGTGAAGAAATTTCCTTTTTTGAAAAATGGGGGAATTTTTGAAACCACGGTTTTGATGGGATAGTTCTTTGTATTGAGGCATAGCGGGCTCCCTTGGATTGATTAGCAATACTCTGTCCCAATGTATTCCAATACTCTGTCCAAACATAGCATAACGTTTATCAGGACGTTTCTTATATTTTCGAAATATTATTATAAAAAATACAATGTAGGGAGTTTGGTAGGTAATCTACCCACCTAATTATGATATAATAGCGATTGTTTATTATAGCTAGATATTTGATATTAGACCTTTAGTGTCTGCGGTTTTCTGATTAATGGGTTTTTGGCGGGACGTGAAACAGCCGATGAAAATTACCATTACTCATCCCAGTTCGGTTGAGAGGCACAAGCCCTGCAAAATTTAATAAAACTTTATCTACACAAAAACAAATCGAATCGAAGCGTTCGCTTCAGGCTTTATTGGAGAATTTACAAGATTGGCAAACATGAGTCTAACAATTTCGCCTTATTTATGAATATTAATGGTCAAGTATCTGGTGTCTCTTTTTAAACACAACATCGCCATTTTTAGCGTAGCTTCGAAAGCGATCTTTTGCGACGCTTTAGGTTGGCCGGGAGAATATACTAGATACTTTTCAAAATTTTCCTGATAACGACGTCATACTTAGTGATAATTCACCGTAATAATAATGATAATATTTTAAAATTGTTTGGAACTAATTAAGACATTGTGTATATCTATGAAAACTATTTTGAATATAATCGACAGTACATTTCTGATGTAAAGGGACATTGCACGTTGAACATTTCATAAATGTATTTTTGGGACATAATCCACATTGGGTAGATTTATTTTGGTTGACAGTGTGATAGGCTTTCTATCTAGCCTTATGGAGTCTGGGACCCGTTTTATAACAGCCAATGACGACCTAGGCACCGAAAGTTTACCAACGGAGGCGTTGGAGGCTTCTTTCATGAGAAAATATGTCGTAACTATATATACCTGGTAAATGATAATAGACATGACAACTGTTGCCCCTTTTCAACAATGCTGGAGTGGGAACTTTCTTGCTACAAGAAATTGCTACAAATTAGTGTTCTATTTTTAAAATATTATTAATTTATGTACAAAATAAAAGTATGGCGGTTGATTAGATGTTTGTATTAATGGAGGGAAAATGAAAAAAAAAACAGATCTCATGTTTTGTGATTGTTGGAAAACGTGTTTCGAAACAATGAATTATGGAATTTGTTGGGTTAATGTTTAGGTTCTGCACTGTGGAAATGTGATAATAATAAGAGTATGTAGATGTAAACAAAATGAACAGGAAAGGAAAATAATACTCGAAAAAGAACCCCTTACAAAACAATATCTTAACTACGTAAAATAATATTCATTTTGAAGTCGTGCAATGCGTTCAAGGCACAAAATGATTAACAACCTAATTACTGCTTCATTTATTGTCGTTGAAGACTTTTGAGTATAAGCTTTTGAGTATAATCATATTTGTAATATTTTTTTTTGCTTTTCATGTAATCCATTGTAAATGTTACCACCGCATGATATCCGCGCTGTTTTGTTGAGTTAATGAACTGTTTGACACGCACCCACGAACGCCTTCCAATAGAACAATTACAGGTAGATGTTTTTACAGTAATATTAATCGCACACTGAACAACAAATGCTTGGTTAATAAAACATATAATTACTCTAACTCTAAACAGATAATTGGGAGTTTGTATTCTAGTTAGAACAGTAATGGATTCAAACAAGAAACATTAACAAGGTTCGGTCAATATCTAATGTTTTAGGTTGATTTTTTTGCAGTTTAATGTAAGAATTCATTAGGAATACCAATTAATTTTCTTATTTTAATCATTCTGTATTATGCTAACAGACACGACACGCTAAAAACATTAAAGAAGTTATCAAAACAGACTCAATCTTGATTTAACGAGAAAGCATGTTCATTACGGCAGTAATAATTATGACTGAAGGTAAACAACCAAATTGCAACATCACGCTCGTAATAGGAATGACATAGTAATATCATGTTTATGATGATAAATGTTTGTGAAAGTTATGACAGTGACTTTGACGATGTTTTTGCGAGAATGTAACTCATTTACTAGTCATTATTTTTGTAGTAAATGCCGGCTAGCAACTTAGTGTCACACCTTATGCATTATGCAAGGTAATTATTTAACATTACTATCGGTAATCTTAATTTCGGCTTAGGTATTGTCGACAGTATCACGCTCACAGTGCACAATAATTCTTGTGCCCTGTGAGCGTGATACTGTCAGTTCCTCATTGCTGAGAATCGTGATCCCTACTCCAAATTCCATAGTGGTCTAGGCCACTCCACACTTGGAGAGCTGCGTGTACTCCAGCGCATTGGTGACCTTCCTCTGCTTCTTCTCCCTTCCACTTTGCCAGTGACTTTTTTACTCCATAGAGAAATGTCGATATTGCTATAATGCCCAAATTATCTCAAGTGTAAGTTCCTTTCGTAATCTTTTTTCTTCATCATGGCCTCGAATTCTATTCGTATTACTACTGCCGTATATATTCGTACTGCCAATTCCATGTCACAAATTAGCGCATCTTATGAATAATTTTGGTGGAAGTAATCCAACGAAAATACATAAAATTCAGATGCATTTACCATACTTAAGTCACAAGGCCCTATATCTAGAAACGTAGATGTCGGACAAGCAAGAGACGATCCAAAAATTTGTATATACTTCTAAAGTGATATCCTCGCCAAAATCCACTGAGAAACGCTTTTTGTCGTACTTACTTCTACTCTTTTTATTATTAGGTGAAATTGGCATATTATAGCAACGAATCGCTCAAGACGTATTGAAAATGTGCCATAAAATGCCAAAAATCACTCGAGTGGATAAAGAGGCTGAATACGGATTTTTTTTACATGAGCTCCACACAGGAGGCCCTGAGGAAAATAATTTCCCTCAGGGCCTATGTCATCTTTGGGAATGCTGTGTGGAGGGTTTTTTTTAAAGGAAAGGAAGGAGGGGAGAGTTCTGGGAAGGAAGAGGGTTTAAGGGGTGGGTAGGAATCTGGGGTTCAGTGTGTCCTGGTCATCCGCCTCCAAGATCTAGACAAACCTCACCCCATGAACCCGGGCACCCCTGCTAAATCACCTAACGTAGCGAATCACTTGATGTATTACATATTTATGAGTAAAGCGTTTGACTAAATTCTTCTTGCAGTACCCAAATAAAGTGCATCGAATTTTGCTTTATGTATATCTAAATTCTTGGTTATAAATTAGATTTCACTACAAGCACAGAGTAAGTGTGAGTCAACGCACCTGAGGTAGTCAAACGAGTTAAAACGAGTAATTCATGTAACAGGGTTCGAATCCAAGGAGGTTTTATAAAGTTAGGAGTAAATATAACCAACTTGTACACACTCACACACAGACTCGTATTCTGTTTGGACAGCCTTGAATTTATTAAACTGGTCTCGGGCCAACTAATAGCGACATTCCGGTATTTTTTCTCAGAATGGATAGATGTACGGTAAAAAAGCCCGTCTAATTGCGATGCGAAGATTTCAACGATTCTCATTAGCATAGTCAGGCCGTTTGAGAGGTGATAAAAAAAAACAGTGAACCCTCAAAGTTCATATAATAACAGATGTTATGTTAGGTATATTTCAAATACCTGTCCAACAGATCTACACGTTCTAAAATATATTTAACGAGCGTGAAAAATCATGCTATATTATAATTTGTTAGGTCTGCCACACGAGTTAAGAATGATCACAGATTCAGCAGAATTCAGAGCTAAACTTAAAACTCATCTTTTCAGACAGTCATATCCATAAGTATAAAAAAAAAAATAATAATAAATAAATATAACCTTTCACCCCCGCCTTCACGGCTCGCAACATTGTAAATTACCAAGTGTGTAAAAATAAAGCAAATTCTTAAAATTCTCCAGACTTTCAAAATAAACATTAACTCAATTTTGCCATTAATCTTCTTATAAATATAAATGTAGAACCCACAGTGATGAGGGTAGCAAGGGTAAAGTCATGCAATGTCCAGTGTTTTGAATATAATGTCCTCCACGCGCAAATTCGTATCTTCCCCAAGCATAAACTTTTTAATAAAGTGTGTTTTATCGGAAGTGTCCTACAGGTAAGTATGTTTCTGTATCTGTTTGTAAATAATAAAATTAGATAGAGCCTAAGATTAATGATAAATTGTAAAGCGCCCTTGAGGTGATTTTTCACAAAAACGGCGCTCTATAAATTGTCCAATTATTATTATTATTGTTTATTTTTATAATTTATTAATTTATTATTTGTGAAGCTGTAAGTACTTATAAAAAAAATTGCCCAGGATCATTGTCTTTCAAAATTTTCCCATTTTTAATCCAAGCATAGTGGTAAAATTCACAAACTACATAACCAATAAAAACAATGAATAAAGAAAAAAAACATTACGACGGCCTCCGAAGGTCGCGGGTTCCAATATCGGCGTGCGCAAGAACATTTTATTTGATTGATTTGTGTTATTTAATTATTTAAAATAATATATGGGATTATTTGAGACACGTTCCAGAAGATACTCTCAGTATCGCCCTGGTATGATACCGCCATTCAGAATTGAAACGGTGCTTGAAATGCTGTGTTTTGTGTCCAGATCTGAATAGTCAGGAACTCCCCACCTTCCTCTTCCCCACTACTTTCAGCCTCACAATATACCCCAATTGGGATAGTCTATGATAGATAGAGGGTGAAGGAGAAGGGGGATTGGGGGGGGGGGGGGGGATGGGTGAGTGGAGTGGGGAGAGGGAAGGTGGAGGAGGCAGAGTGGGAATCCCCCTAATACCATGCGAGCTAACTCGCGGGAAAAAGCTAGTATTGTATAATACAAAATTTTGTTTGAAAATTTCACAAATCTGCCAATGACCTACGGTAAAATCTTATTGTACTAAAAATAACTATATTTTCTCCAAATTTAAAACACAGCTTTACTAGATAAAATAACAGTCTTTCGAAAATAATTTATAATTTTTTGTGGAAAAAAGTCAATTTGATTTAAAAATGACATATTTTCGGTTTTGTCTGGTTATTCCCTATTAAGCACGGAATACAATTTCCATTCTGCTCATCCATTGTTTTATTGCAAAGTATGGTCATTTTAGTAATCCAATGAATTTGATTTGAGACGTACTTCATTGTTTGCCATTTTCATTTCCAACTACTTAGAATTTAATATAACGTGAGGTATTTCCACAACAAAGCCTCTAGGAATAACGCTGCCAGTATAAGGGCATGAGAACTGATACCACGAGGAAGCAACAGTAGAGAACAGAGGCGAATTGGATGGAAATAAATTATTATTTCTACACTTTACCACAAACAAAAGATAACGTTGCTTCTTCTTCAGGTACCCACTTAAATTGGTTGCCTTTTGACTTGGCTTTTTTTACATTTACACCATCTAGGAGGCCTTGAGGAATTATCCCTTAGATGCTGTGTGGAGGGTCTTTTTAGGAAAATAATAGGAGAGGAAGTTCTGGGAAGGAAAAATGTATGAGGGGAGGGTATCTGGGGGCCAATGTGTCCAGGACTTGACTGATTTATGAATCCATCCCTTGCTTTGATATGCAATGCGATGGGTCGAAATGCGTGAGTCCGGAGAGGTCAAAAGGTCTCCCTCAACCAGTCTCTGCCGATCCGGCCCGCCATGCAGTAGGTGGGCAAATGGATCCAGCGCCAAGACATAGACAAACTTCACCGCATGAACTCGGGCACCCCTGCAAAATTACCTTAGTGAACCACTTGGATTGACCTATGGCAGGGGTATTGGTTATTCAATAAATGTTTCCCGGGTCGGTGGTACCCGTACCCGCCTCCGAAATGTACTTGTAGCCTGGAAAAATTCAGCGGAGTAGTATGCTACTGGTATATTTGGTGCTTATAAGCACCAGACACTTAAATTTTGAAGTCGGGAGTTGCAACATTTTTCTCAACTACTTACTATGTTGTGCTCTGTCATATTTAACCCCCCAGGCTATTTTGTTCGCTTTTAGCTCATCTGCACGAGAATCTGTATCTCCCTAATTGTCATGGTGAGAAATATGAGCTAAACAATGTTAGAAAGAGAAAACAACACGCTTTATTGTCAAATATAAAAGTTGACCGCAGAAAAGTTTATCACTATGGCACCAAAGTTTCGGAAGTAAATAAAAAAAAAAAGAAATTTTGTGATACTTTTTATTAATTATTTTTACATGAAACGACAAAAAATGAGGTGATAATGATAATAATTATTTCAATTAATACAATTTGAAATCATTTTTATCACCTTTCATAAACAGTTTTTAGTTTTCGGATACGGTAGGAAATATTTTATTTATTTGGATTTCATTACAAAGCGGACATAATCTGGCCAACTCACTAATTATGCTCGAGGATTATCAGTTGAGTAATCTTTTATTTGCTGCTCATGTCGTGGTTACGACAATGTGAAGAAAAGCTTTTTTTATACGGAAAACCGACATTTTCGAGCATATTCTTCATGAAAAATGTGGAGATTCGCTAGGAATGCAAGGCTGATCTAAGCGTGATGAGTAAGATTCTAAAGCGAAGCTTATATCTTTAGATGATTTGGTATACAGAACTTGAATATCTTTGTACAGAACGAATGAAATATTAAGGGAGTGTAGGTCAGGAAGAATGTAATATACCTACGACACAAATGTGTCTGGTAGAAGATTACGACTGGTACGCCCGAGGAAGATTCATGATCGGGTGAACCAAATAATTGAGTCGGGCAGTATCAAGTTTTAGAATAACAGAATAATGTGAATGAAGCAAGAAGGGTGTACCAAGACTATTCTCACCGGTGCGATTGTAACATAGTTACGATGGGCCATGAAACAACAATAGAAATAAAACAGGAAATTATTTCGGCGGTGAAATTAGACACTTTTGGGATGAGGAAATTTATTTTTGGCTTATTGTTGAAAGCACAAAAAGACTCAAAACGGGGGTCGTTTTCAGAAGTTTCCCGACGTATTTTGATAGCAAATCCAACCCTGCAAAAGGCTACACACAAAGCTTGGCGTGTTTACACGTTTGCTGTAAATACCAAGTACCTACCTAACGCAGGCACATTGTTGACTCACATAAAAGCATTATACTCGAGCACTTTGAGAACAGACACAGTAGACATTCGACACCAAGAAAAGCACAGCTGAAAAGGGCAACTGATTTAATTCAATTTCTTTTCTAAGCCGTAATAGAACGAACCATTCTTACGCGAAGCAAATAATCAGTAAATGTGTGAAAGAAACTAAGTAACAATAATAAGACCTCGCACTCTGAATTTTTGCCGAAATGCATCATACTTCCTTGGAACATTTTCAAGTGTTAAACGATGAGAAGTTACCGAAAGTTATCGATACAATCCTTATCGATCAACCGTGGTTTGTGGAATTTATATCGGAAAACAGACAACATCGAACTGCCTAGCTCTGCTTCGACTTATTTAATTTCCTTTTTGTACCATTCCCAATTGTAATGTTCTTTGATTCGTTTTGTGGCTCTCTAGCCCATAATGTAAAGATTACAACGTAAGTTCTTTTACTGGTTTATTGCGAGATTATAATGGGAACAAATATTGTTAGTAGCGTCTGTTTACAGGTGATCTCTAATTAGGTCTGACGACGGTTCGCCGAACGGCCGTCTACTCCGCACGTTCGGAAACACTCGGCGCCGCCCGACCATCTCCGAACGAGCGCGGTCTTTCGTGTACTACATTCATATACTACACCAATCTACTACTTTTCCGTCTTGCATGTAGGAGTAATTTGTTTTTGTGATATTATGCTCATTTAGATATTATTTGTATTCAATTCAAAATAAATAAATAAATAGACAATGCTTGTGTCAAATAATTCCATAACAGCGCCAAAAATGTGCCGCTATTATGTTAAAAAAACCTTGTTTGTTTTTTGGCAAGTTAGGTACGGTTAAATCTATGCTTTATTATTCATTTAACGAGTAGCTTTTTATGCTGTTTAACTGTTAACTTGTCTCGGAACAGCGCGTTTACGTCAGCAATATCTACCTGCGGTTGGATAATATTACGATTATAAAATAACGAGATATATAAATACTAGTTTCATGAACAAAAATCCATGAAAATTCACATCGCCATAAAATGTTAAATTTGGTTTATCTTCCAAGTGAATACTATTTTTAACTCCCGACGCAAAACGGACGGGTGTTATATGTTTGACCACCATCTGTGTGTCTGTCTGTGGTATAGTAGCTCCTAAACGAATGGACATATTATGATGCCTTTTTTTATTTGAATGCTGACGTAATCGAGATGGTTCTTAGCTATAATTCATGAAAATCTGTTTAGGCATTTCAAGGTCATCAGCTCTTTTTTGTGTTCGGGGTTACTTAAAATTTTGTACTATTTATCATTGCTTTACTATGTGTAGGTACCTACTAACCTTTATTCTATAAATACTGTTTTTTGTCTCATTTCGTGTTATATGTAATGGACTTCTTGGACTATATAGTCCGTTGACAAATAAATAAATATACTCGTAATACATGCTTAACTTCTTGATCGCCGCACGTCAGCTGATTGTATTTACGTAAGAACTTACTTGATTTTAGAAAAAATTATCGTAAATTACCAGACAATGTGTTCATACATTTATAAAAAAGTACATATTTACCATAAGTGGTTTCCTCAGAATAGTTAGTTATATTCAGAGAAATTTCGAATTTTTGAAAATATCTTAAGGATGTGTTGGCATACAAGAGGTTAATCGATTTTTTGTGTGACGTTTTGGGTAAAATTTATATATATTTAGATTTTTCCCAATCTTCTCAACCATTTTTCTCCCCTCTGTCGATTCATCAAATTCTTCATAATCATCAAATTCACTTGCATGGACTTCATAACGACTTGGAAAAAATCGTGTGGATAGATTTTTTAACTAAGATTACGAAAATGTTAGTAAAATTTTTTAGAAATGTACATTTTTTTTGTTTGAAATATTACATCCATTATTTGGGCCCGTGACGTCACTACATGAAAATTTCCCGTCTCCGAAAATGTTCCTATTGATTTTGTAAAATTCCACACTGATTTATTATTTTCATATGGCAACTTTGATTTCAGGCGAATTTTTGAATTTGAAATTTAATGTTCACTAGATTTATTGTTTGTTCTCTGCGAACTTATCATTTGGTTTGACTTTTTGACAGATGTTATGAAGAGAACCCCGTACATTTTATGCTGTTTGTACGTGTTTTAGATGTATAATGGTAATGGTGTTGATTTGAACAAAAGCAAATTTTATAATATTCTTATTTTTATTATAATTTACAAGTACAAGTATATTACATTGGATTTAGTAATATAGATGTTGAACATTATAATGATTTATGATCAATAAGATGGATTAAGGAAAAAAATATTTATGATATGTCATATTTTTGGTATGCCTCGTTATTGTCCTGTGCCATTCGTGTGGAAAACGTTATTTTTTAAAATGATTTTCGGCTGTGTAATTATTGTTTTTTCGCACCCATAAAATTATGTCCCGTCTTTCCGGTTTTTAAAAAATGGTCTGAGTTTTCGGATTGAAATTTTCAAAAACCGGAAATTAAAAAAAAAAACGTGATGCAAGTGGCCTATTCCTTCAATACAATTCCTCAATTTCAAGTCCTTCATTCGATTCCTTACGAAATTACCTAAAACTTGAGATGTCATAGTCCTACTGTTTCCGGAATTTTACTTTTGCTTGATCATGTCATGACTTATTTAACAAGTAAAAAAAGTCAATAATGAAACTGACAAATAGAAAATTTATTTCTTTATTGCGATAGGAAATCCGAATAAATCTTTTATAATGGTTTCCTCGGGAGTGGTATTTATCTGAAACAAAATAATAATAATTATTAGAACAATGGAAAGATAAGCTCGTCAATACCGGAAACATCACGATATTAATTATCATGAAAGGGAAAAAACAGCCTACATTTCCTACGTAGCTTGTTGAGGAATTTCTTCAACAATG
This sequence comes from Limnephilus marmoratus, assembly GCA_917880885.1. Taxonomy (NCBI): domain Eukaryota; kingdom Metazoa; phylum Arthropoda; class Insecta; order Trichoptera; family Limnephilidae; genus Limnephilus; species Limnephilus marmoratus. Next base: position 38,839,850 of record OU862923.1, on the reverse strand, counting down.
GTTTAACTGCGTTTGGAGATGAATAGATGCGAGATACGAGTATCAGGGAAATGGAAGAAAGAATTTCTTATGATGCATTCATAAATGGGTGGGAATTTATTATTATTGAAAGCTCTTCAGCAGAATGAAGTCCATATAAGGACTTGCATGAATGAAAGGTGCCTTTTCCTACAAATATATTTTGATTTACCTATCTGTATAAATAAAAATGATTCCTCGAAATGTATGTACGCGCATAACTTCCGAACGACTGCACCAAATTAGATAATTCTTTTTTTTGTGTATTCGTTATTGCCAGGACAAGGTTTGTATAAAAGAAGCGGTGAGCTCTGGCATAATGAAATTTGTATAAAAAATTGCAATAGGTGGTACGCGAGTTGTTTGAAAACTGAATGTATGAAATTCGGGAGGGAGAGGGGGGACGGGAACTCGGGAGGGGAAGGGGAACTTGAGAGGGGGGTTTGCGTGGCGGGGAAAGCGGGAGAGGGGAGTGGGGAGAGGGAAGGCGGAGTTGGAACGCGTGAGGGGAAGGGGATGCGGGAGAGGAAGGGGAGGCAGAAGGGGAACGGGAAGAATGGGAAAGGACACGCAGGGAGAAACAATTTCTGTATTAAATGGCATAGCAACGCATGCCGGGAACCAGCTAGTAGTAGTAAAAAGTACTTCTCTGGAATGGATTTTGATTAATTAAATGATTGCTACACAATGATTGTTTTTTTCAGCGAATAATAAGGAAAAAAGAAGTGTTTTTCGTATGCTTTTGATTGTAAATTTAAATAAGGAAACAACAGTAGTTGAGTAAATTAACTGTATTGCTTTATTAAAATCATTTCCTCTAAATAATAGGAAAAGAAAAATGTTTAAAAAAACACCCAATGAGAATAAACACATAAAAAAGTTTTTATTTTATTATTGTCATGTTTAATTTGTAGAACTCTATTTAAAATGAAATAATAGATAATATAAACTAGCAATTAAAAATCCGCTCCGCAGATTTTGACTGCTAGGCCCTGCGGGCGGCTTTTGGTTTGGCTTCGCCCAGTTAGTGTTGATGGTCATTTTATAAATCTTTCCAAAATTAGCCCGTTCCTCGTATCCACTGTCAACGTGTCAACCAGTGATTGCTAGTCACCGCGACAAAGTAACCGGTTCGGGCGATGACGTCATATGTAATATACAGCCGCTTGATACAACTGAGTATTACCGTCAATCTTTCGAAATACGGGAGATACTCCAGGTTCACAAATTATACCTAGGAAGGACACATCCCTACGCATCTTGCCGACGAAAGTGGCGACATTTTGTGACGAAATCTTGAATTAGAAACGGAATTACAGCAGTAGCTTTGTCGGAAAATCCACGTACACGGATGCTATTTGTGGCGCGGCGTGTAAGGCGTAGCGTCGGACATCCAATCAAAACCGGATTCTGAAATTCAACCACACAGATGCTGTGGTATTAATAACGTTCGGTAATTTTTTTTACATTATTTGGTGTATAAAGTATAAAGTTGCATTTTACATTGATTTAATTTAATTATTAATATTATTTATTGACAATAAGATAAAGAGACATTGTGAACCCATACTGAAGTTCAAGTAAAACCAGATTCCTGAATTCTGAATTTCCCTCACCCGACTCGGAGTAAAAAATCGTATTCACTCAAAAGAACCTATTTTAAGTGACCCGTAAAAAACGGTGTCCGGACAACTCCCCCCCAGGGCCGGATCTACAAAATCTAGCGCCCTGTGCAGTAGGTACCGATGGCGCCCCCCCCCCCCCCCCTACATTTTTATTTTGATTAAAAATTCGTTTACCCCAATTTTTTTTTTTTTTTAATAAATTTTTTTTTTTACACTAATTTATCAAATAAAATCAAGACATATAAAGGGTGTAACCCTATCTAAAGTTTTCGAATAAATAAGCCACGATCTATGTAATTCTTCTCCATTAGGCAGTTTCTTGTAATAATACTCAGTATTAAATTTACGCTTGTTCATAATAGGAAAATCAAAACCTTTCAATTGTACAGGACCTTCCTGAACTAATAAACTAATGGAATTTTGAGTTTTGAAACGAGTTTTTTTATGTCATTATGCTCTTTAATTCTAAGTTTTAGATTCTGCGAGCCTGAAAGTTTTTTTTTAATTATTGTTCTATTCATTGTAATCCACAATCCACAACCTCTAACAACCAATAGAAATTTAGTTATTAATTAAAAAATCTAAACTAATCTAACCTCAAATTTGTACCTTGCATTTCCATTTCCCCTGTGTTCTGTGTTGAGCGAACAAACACGAACGTATCTATGGTATCAACGGCTTACGAAAGACGCTTACACTGATTATTACTGACTGTAAAATAACAAATCTAATAGAAATTAATTATAGGTACATTTAACGAACTTCAACTGTCAAATCAATGATGAAACTGTCAACAAGTTGCAAACTTGCAAACCGTGCGATGTTTATGCTAATGAAATTTTGAATTTACTGAAGATTTCATAAGAAAATGGTCTTTAAGTCCCTTCTCCTAGAGATTTAAATCGTGCAAAAGCATTTTGAAAGGCGCCGGCTGTTTGTTTGTTCTCTTGAATAAAAGTACGGCGCTGTGATTGGTTAATGAATTTGGATCGCACTCATTCGTCGTAAAAGACGGTAAAAGATATATGGAAAAATAGATCTTACGTTTAAACTAAATATATGGAATTTATAAAAAAATTCTGTAACTGACTATAAATTCGTAAATCGTTGAATTTCGTTGAATTCAAACCAGATGCGTGCTCAGTCTGTATCTTTGGAAAGTGTTGCTAGAGCGTAATAATTATTTCGTACTATGGGTAATTTTTAAACGATTCAGGGAATATTATAACAAATTTTTAATAAAATATTTATTTTCTCACGGCGCCCCTTCGGAGTTGGCGCCAGGTTTTTGCACGTTTTTGAACGTATGGCAGATCCGGCGCTGCTCCCCCCATTGGGATGCTATAGTTCCACCGGTTTCATGACAGTTGATCCGACGACAGTTGGCGCCCCGGCACACTTACATACAATATGCAGTCGGTTTAGGAAAAATACGGTGCAACTACTTACACAAAATATAACAATGTGTCCTCGTAGGGGTGTGCAGAGTGGATGTACCGCCGAATAACAAAAGTGTAAAAGATATTTTCATTCAAATGCATCAAAGAAAAGAAGACTTGTCCATATACTGTGTATTCCAACGTATAACAACTGGAGCGCTTTTTCCATAATAATAATAGTACACAACTGCTAACCCTGTACAAATCACAAGTGCGGCCCACGGTTGAATTTGGCAGCCACCTCTGGTCTGGAGCTCCAAAATACCTGAAAAATACCCTCGACTCCGTGCAGAAACGGGCGGTCCGTTTGATAGATTCTCCCATCTTAACAGACGGATTGCAATCTTTAGAGCACAGACGTCGGGTGGGAATGCTATCCTTGTTCTACCGGTATTACAATGGAAGATGCTCCGAGGAACTAACATCATTGATCCCTTCGGCACCGGTGCGTAGTCGGGAAACACGCCAAACGCGTGCCCAACATTTGTACACGGTTGACAATTGCCACATGAGAACGGGTCGTTTCTTCGACTCGTTCTTGTGTTCAACAGCTCGGCTGTGGAATGATTTGCCGGCCTCTGTGTTTCCTCCTTCCTACAATAAGGGTCTCTTCAAGACCAATGTTCATTCCTTCCTCTCCCCAAAAAGACCCTCCACACAGCATCCCAGATGACATAGGCCCTGAGGGAAATTATTTTCCTCAGGGCCTCCTGTGTGGAGTTAACGTAAAAAAATGCACTATTTAAAATACCTCGGATTGCTTTGTTACCAGTTTTAGGCAAAATTTTCCATGATGCATTTGTACTTTATTTGAATTATTAAGTTAAGCTATGATTTTTTTAATGTGAGCGGAAAACATTCAAAATGATTACCGAAAAATCAGAGGAAAAAGTTTTAAATAAGTACAAAAAATCGACAATGTAAATAAAATAGTTTGAAATTATTAAATCAAAAAGATTATTTTATCATAATTATAATGTCTGGGGGCCAACCGTCGGGGTCACCAGTTGCACTGGACATGTGCGATAATCACATAATACATATTTGTCATTAACTCAGTTTAACAACGCACTCGGTAGGCGAAACAGCTGTCGTGGATTAAAATAAATTAACGTAGCGGAACTTCACCTTGACAGTTGATCAATATTGACAACTGCAATAGAACACCCCATTAGAGCGGAATCTCCAGTGTGGTGTAATCACAGTAATTCAGGCGTGATTACTAACCATATGTCAACAGGTCTGGGTTTGTACTTACATGTAGTTAATAGTTACCAATGTTAATGTTCCCATCTTCGATTTGCTTACATTGTGATTGCAAATGTGACGGTAATTTTGAGATGGAGATTAAATGATTGCTATTTACGGTTCCATCTCAAAACAGAACGATGGGTAAAATTTTAGAACCGCTGATGTTTTTGAAGTAACCCTTCAAATGAACTTCTTATATATAAAAATCTCATGTCACGGTGTTTGTGGTCGCACTCCTCCGAAACGGCTTGACCGATTTTTATGAATTTTTTAATGTATATTTGGTAGATATGAGAGAAGGTTTTACAGTATATTTCATACCGCTAGGTGATTAGGGTGTTACCCAGAATTTATTATTTTATTTTTTGACAAATTTATTTTTTTGTATTTTTTTTATTTGGCATTCAAAAACACCCATGACCCCAAATTTTAACCCTCCTACCCCCACCCTCCCTAGTGTTTTTGTATGAAAAATTTATCCGTCCTTCGTATTTCAAACGTCTGCCTCATCAAATTTTCATCTAAACATGCTCAAGACATTCACGAGAAGCGTCGCATCATTTTGATACTCATTCGGTATCATGTTCTCGCGTGGGCAAACCATCGAGCTTATTTGTGTTGGCTGAAGACGGACTGAGAAAAAAACATCGTACACTCAATTGCTCTTCGAAATTCATATTGATTTTCTTTATTTTCCTACTTTAGTTGGTGTTGTTTTGCTTTTATCGGCAGTCATCGTCTATAGCGCTCCATTCCTGTTTCTGACATAGATCCCATTCCCACACATTTACATTACATTCGTTATTTTTTATTTAATAACCGAAATATTCACTAGAAATAACTTATATGGCAGAACAACGTTTGTCGGGTCAGCTAGTAATTACTATAAAAGACAACTATTTATTAGAAAATTATACACCGCGGGAGAAAGAAAAACATGCATAGATTAGTTTATTACGTTCTTAGTTTGGGTTATTTTAATAATTTGTTCGCATTTAGATTGAAACTAACGGAACCTTCCGACAAACGTCATATTCATACGAATATTTATTGGATAACCAACACCTCTGCCATAGGTCACCCCAAGTGGTTTGGTACGTTTGGTGACTTTGAAGGGGTGCCAGAGTTCATGGTCTGCCCATCCTGCCGCGTGGCGGGCAGGATCGAGAGACTGGTTGAGGAAGGCCGTTAGACCGCCTCGACGCCTTACACTGCAGTTGCAGGGATGGATTTATAAGTCCGTCCTTACTAGACACACTGACCCTCTGATTCCTACCCAGCTCTTATAACTTTTTCTTTCCCAGAACTTTCTCTCCTTTCTTTCCTTAAAAGTACCATCCACATAGCATCACCTGATGACATAGGCCCCGAAAGAAATTATTTTCAAGGCCCTAAGGCGTGAAGCTTATGTTAAAAAAATAAACGTTGCATTGATCTTCAAATTCTTCGGTCAAGCTTCAGTCCATGGTCAAATCACGTTAAATTTAAACCATGAAAAAAATTAAACTTTTTAACATTTTACCATCTGCCCCGATATAAATAGTTGCTTCTTGTAGTACTCGTAATTAAGTTTAACTGAAGTGTTTAGCGTTTACGTTATTTGTTTTTGGGGTGTTATGCCGTGTTGCACTACCTCCTTTTTTAGTCAACGTTTCTGACAGCGTTACACTGTCCATCACCAGGACAGATGTGTGGATGATGACCCCAAAACCAATAACGAAAATACTTTTGGCCGTGAAAATCTAATATCGTAATCGTATTAAGCGTGTCTAAGGATTCTGAAATTATTAGAAACACTCATCTGCATTGAAAAAATCTTCCGAGAAAAGATACATGACGTCAACGGGACTTGAACCCGTGTCCTTCGGATTGCCGGTCAGGTGCTCTCACCACTGAGCTATGGCGGCTTATCTAATACCCGCCAAATAATTCATACTAGTGTTTCATTCAACAATTACTGTTTATTACATTTAATATCATAGCTCAGTGGTGAGAGCACCTGACCGGCAATCAGAAGGACACGGGTTCAAGTTCCGTTGGCGTCATCTATCTTTTCTCGGAAGATTTTTTCAATGTAGATGAGTGTTTCAGGCTGATAATTATTGCTTATAATAATTGTTACCCTGAACGTTAGTTTATCAATTTAAAAAATAATAATAATTGATTCTGAAATTTTGCCCATTGAAGAAAAGTGAAGACAAAGAAGAGAACAAGCCTACACTAACCTAACCTCTTCGTTTATCATACTCTGTTTCCGTTGCGTTTTACCCGGTTACTGATCTTTCCCATGTTTACTTTTGACGTAAAATAAATACAAAAAGTGAGTGGTGTGTAGAATCGAGATAGAAATCAATAGCGGTTACTCACAAACTTCCCCTAATTTTCTTATCGACCAAAATAGTAGACATATTATGATAACCGGACAACTCCAAATCATGCAACTTCAGCACTTCCCTTGAAAAGTCATTAAAAGTGATGATTTTTTTTGTGAAGGTTCTTAGGTAATGTTAGGGGCTAATTTTCAATTATTTAAAAAAAAATTTTAATGACATTTCAAAGGGGTGTTGAAATGCATGATTCTGAGTTATCATTGAACCTATTTGAGAGTCAAAATAACTGTGACCGGACAACTCAAAATCATGCAATTTCAACACCCCTTTGCAAAGTTATTAAAAGCAAAGAAAAAAATAGCCCAAAACCTAATCAAAAAAATTAATTTCACCTATTTCAAAAAATTCTTTTAAGGAGACATTCTTGAATATCTAAACTATCGAAATAAGTTTTTTTCTAGAATAGAATACGCCCAATAATAATAGGGATGGTAAAAATGTTAAAAAAAATTGCTTAAATAGTTTAGGTTAAGATAGGTTATGGGCTATTTTTCATATTTTTTCGTAACTTTTGACGACTTTTCAAGGGGTGTTGAAATTGCATGATTCTGAGTTATCATGGAACCGAAATAACAATGGCGACAATTATTATTATTCAATAATTAACTTATTTATTTATTTGTTTATTAAGACATACACAGTACATTATAATAAAGATTAAAAGTATGTTAAATTAAATTTATTACATGGTTATGTACCTATTACGTAAGTCCATAGAATGTCATTTGGTAATTATGCCTGAGATATGAACCGGTCTAGTAACTTAATTATTGAATGAATGAGTAATAATAATAAAAAGGAAGAAAAAAAGGGGGGGGGGGGGATAAGGAGACATTTTAAAATCAAGAATTATGTGCTCACTAATAATATTCATGTTCGTATCGGAATCTACTTGACCCAAAATGATTGTGATGTGAAATTTTTTTATGTAGGTAATGTAAAAAGAGAAATAACATACATTAAAAATGTGAATTTCATTGAAGGATGTTAATGAAAAAAGAAAAAAGGATAATAAAATAAAAAAATAATGTGGCCCATGAGGGGATCGAACCCGCGACCTTCGCGTTATTAGCACGACGCTCTAACCAACTGAGCTAATGGGCCGGTTGGGAAGGCCGCCGAAATAATTCAGCTGCTCAAATTTATTTCTGTCACTCGTTTTATTTTAGAGATTGTCATATTGCCCGTGGAAATTGTATTTTTATTTCGGATGATTCGCATTATTTACAAATGTATTTATAATACATAAAGTTTACATACATACATAAAGTGACAACACACAAAAAAGAGTTAGAAAAAGGAAAACATATTTTTCTTCAAACACATTTTTTTAAAAGTAAACGTTCGTAAATTCAATCATAACTATGAATTAAAAATAGTAGTGTGCCTCTGTGTTTGTGAACTCGGGTTCAATGAACTCTTAGGATTTGCTTTGATTTTCAAAATTGTAATAATTACTTTATTAATGGCCGTCAACCCGGGCATTTATTGATATAATATTATCATAATATACAAACAAGTAAGTAACCCGCCTAACTAGTCGGTGTATGTTCTGAGATGGGTATATGTATATACTTACATGTATACACATACGTACATGCATACATCATGCACATATTCATACACATACACATAAAACACATAAGTATATAACAGTCTAAAAAGAATTATTGGAAATTGTTGAAAGGTTATCATTTATCATGAATGTACGTAGTTTCAGAAAACAAAATTTTTTGTTAAAACTTTAAATGTACACCAGATACACATACCCTTAGTAATGCTGTTAATGCTAGCATATTTATGAATTAAAAGACCGAGACGGGCAATGACGTCATAAATGTAATATATAGCCGCTTGATACAACTATGTATTACCGTCAATCTTTCCGCATCCGGAGAGATACAACACATTCACAAATTCGTAGCAGTTACACCTAGGGGGGAGACGTCCTATTCCGGCCTGCTGACGGAAGTAGAGACATCTTGTGACGAATTCTTGAATTAGAAACCGAATTACAACGGTAGCTTTCTTTGAAATTCGACGTACAGAGATGTTATTTGTGTCGCGGCGCATAAGGCCTGGCGTCAGACATGCAATCGAAGCCGGGTTATGAAATTCAACCACGCAGACGGAAGGGTATTAATACTGTTCGATGATGATGATTGTACATTTGAAATTTGTATTTTGTTTGTAAAATTTTTTGACAGATGTCGTAATTTTTCAAGTAACGGTGTTAGTTCTAAGGGTAAATTTCTGATCGTCTTTTGAAAGGAAATGATCCTGAGGCAATTTTTGTTTTTTTATGAAAGGTTTCATTTTCACAAATCCTACACTTATAATATTCGGTGATTTCTCACGGGTCTGCGCTAGGTGTAATCGCTAGGTGCTAATTTCGGTGTCATATCATTGTTAGTTGGAATCCGCTAACTCCGAATCCAAAATCTAGTTCTTCGACAACTTCGTCAATATCGATCTACAGTATCGAAGTATTCCTGCATCTCCTGAACTCCTGATGGTACACCACGAAGTCAAAGTAAATTCAAATCAGTTCACCGTTGAATGCAACCTCATTACTTATTCACAGTTTCTAATGCGGCGTGATGCTCCGCGGAGCAGAATGTCAGTCCTGTTGTGAGTCATGAATATTGGATGTCCTCTCAAGGCCCATCACGTCTCCTGTTCCGAATGACCCCACTCTACCTTTCAGGGATGGAAATGTTGCTAAAACATCGAAATGTCTTTGGTGCATGATTTTCCAGTTGGTGTGAATTTATAGTTGCCCTGATTACCTGACCATTATTTTTTTTGGTTTCATGCCAACTCAGAATCAAGTCAACTCAACAACTCTTTGAAAAGTCATTAAAAGCTATGATTTTTTTTTAAATAGCCGTTAACCCTAACCTAACGTAACCTATTTAACCATTTTTTTTATCATCACTCTTTACGACCTTTCAGAGGTGGTTCTGAGTTGGTTTCATTCTGAGATGGCCATCACCAATTTTTTTTACATTAGCTCCACCCAGGAAAAAAATCCTCAGGGCTTGTTTCGTACTTGGGGATGCTGTGTGGAGGGTTTTTTAGGGAAAGGAAGAAGAGAAAGTTCTGGGAAGGAAAAATGTATGATGGGTGGGTAGGAATCTTGTGGGTGGGGATTTGGGTGGGAATCAATGTTTCCAGGAGCGAATTAATGAATCTATCCTTCCCACTGCAGTGCAAGGGGTCCGGATAGAGATAATCCGGCAGGAGAAGTCTAGGTTAGGTCTCCATCAACTAGTCTCTCCCGATCCGGCCCGCAACGCAGTAGGTGGGCAAACGCATTCAGCGCCATATTCTAGCCAAATCTCAACCCGTGAACCCGGACACCCCTGCTAAGTCACCACACGTAACGAACCACTGGGGGTGACAATAAATGGTTTCCGGGCTGCGATACCCACACCTGTCTCCTAAATTGAAAATTGATAACGCTGTTAGTCGTTGTCTTAAGGTTCATTAGGTTTCCTGCTCCAAATGACCCGAGAGTGATGTTACTAAAACGTCGAAGTTTTATTCGAAGGGCTCTCAAATTTTATCATCACCCGGCTTTTAGGGAATAAATGTTGTGACAGCATCGAAGTTTTGTTCATAAACATCGATTTCGAAGACTAAGTAAAATGTAATAGCATATGCATCTCAATGTTTCTTCTTAATGTACGTGTTTTCATTAGAAGGTCTCAAATTTTATCATCCCAATGTTGCGACAGCATCGAAGTTTCGCTTTTAAACATCGATGCTGATGACTGATGATTAAATAAAATCAGAAAAGTTAAATATAAATATTGCTCTTCATACTTTTTGAAATTGCTGTGAAAGTTTAACTCTAATCTTATCTCTCCTGCTCCGAATGCATAAAAGCTACCGTGACCAGCACAGCAGCTGTGTTTCTAAATTATATTTGCGAATGATAGATTTCTTATTATAATAATGTTTGTGAATATGCAATTATATAAAGAAATAATAATATGCAATAAAAAAGAATTATATGGTATTTGTACAATAAACTAAAAAAAATTGCAGGGTTGTAATTTTTTTAAGGTTCATCATTTCATTTCTCTTGGAGATATTAATTTAGGAGTGAAAAGGAGTACCTAGGCAGATTGTGAAAGCATTAAAATATCGAACCTTTTCTATATGTAATTTCTTATTTAGAGCGATGCCGTGCATAATGGTTCATGCATCGCTTGGTACTCCCAGTGACCCAAATCTACTAATCAAGATTCCTCTATAATGTGTTTGGTGTGTGAATTCATGTGAAATATCAAACTTGGATATATTAAACATCGAAATTTGTATGTCCAACAGAATGAAGTCCTTTTTCAAAGCTTTCTTAATAATATAATCTTAATATATATAACAAAGTCGGGCTAGTTACACCATTTATAACTCAAGAACGGCCGGACCGATTTTTGGGATCATTGATTTGTTGGATTTGTCTTCACCCCGAATAGCAGAATAGCTATTAAAATATTGGAAAAAATCACGAAAAAAAAAAATTATGAAGAAAATTCTTTTCCTCATACGTTTTGTATGGAACGAATTCTTATCTTTTGAAAGAGCTGCAGGAATATTGTGATAAATATAATATTGAAGAGTGAGTGAATTCCAAAAATTCAAAACGTCAAATCTCAATGCACTGATTGTTTTGCTTTTGTTCTTAAACATATAATACTGACCCCCTTTCTTACACACTAAATGTCAACAGTTGAAGATGAGACAAACGGTGAATGTATGTCTGCACCCCTCCAAAGGAAAAATACAATAATTATAATAAATCTCCCAAAAAGTATAAAGAAAATTAAACGCCATTCCCGTAAGTAAGTTGTAAATAAAGAAAATCACATAAAATATGCAACCGTACACAACGCCATCTCTGATACTGACAAAAACAAAACAAGGACAGTTGCGCATCGATAATTGCTTCACTGTATAGATTTTAACTTAATAAAGAAACTGAATTAAATAAAAATTAATAAACTGAACAGTTAATAAGTCAACACAACAGTTATTGATTCTGAGGCGGTATGAAGTTCGCCGGGTCAGCTAGTTAATAATAAAGTATTATTTCAATGTTTGGTTTAAAATATGGTACTTTTTCAATGTTTTCAACTTGTATAATATGTGTCATCAAGTTGCTTTTAATTGTAAGGATCTCCGATGAATACCTAGCACCCCTACTTGTGGAGGTTCAGTGTTCAATAGGGTGGAGGTACTTGAGGGGGAGATATCTTTTGAATCTAGAATATAGACCACATCATGTCCTGTGTGCATCACACAGGACATCAGATGGTTCATGTATGGGCAATGCTAGTGAACATCCTATTCTGCAAATCCGTGTTAATGGCGCACGTATAATGGACAGAGATAGGTATAGATGGTTGACTTTATTCACCAAGGTTCTTGGAATAGAGGTAAGCTTCTTACCTATAACCAGAGTGTGCGAGTTTAAACTCTGACAAATAAATTTTTTTAAATTTGTATTGGGTATTCATGTATGGAATAATGATATATACTAATAGTATACATTAATATTTGCCATTCATTCCAGACTTGGAGATACTCTCAGTAGGTAAATATTACACAACATAAAAGGATTATATACACAAGAGTCAGGTACTTTTTACCCTTTCTCTTTCCCTCATTTCGCACATTTCTAAGTATGTTTAACCTCACACCATTCACCAACAGGGTGTCATAATTCTTCCGTCTCCGTTAGTTTCTCTGCTCTGCCTCATCTTGTCAAAAATAATATACAAACATTTGAACTTGGAATTTGCGAGATAAAAGTGAATTTCTAAGTTGAAAATAGGTGGAGGGTTTTCTTGATGAGAGAATAGAGTAAATTTCTGTCTTAAAAGTGATTGGAGGGTCTTGTTGATGAGAGAATAGAGTAAATTTCTGTCTTGAAAGTGGATTAAGGGTCTTGTTGATGAGAGAATAGAGTAAATTTCTGTCTTGAAAGTGGATGGAGGGTCTTGTTGATGAGAGAATAGAGTAAATTTCTGTCTTGAAAGTGAATGGAGGGTCTTGTTGGTGAGAGAATAGAGTAAATTTCTGTCTTGAAAGTGGATTAAGGGTCTTGTTGATGAGAGAATAGAGTAAATTTCTGTCTTGAAAGTGGATGGAGGGTCTTGTTGATGAGAGAATAGAGTAAATTTCTGTCTTGAAAGTGAATGGAGGGTCTTGTTGATGAGAGAATAGAGTAAATTTCTGTCTTGAAAGTGGATGGAGAGTCTTGTTGATGAGAGAATAGAGTAAATTTCTGTCTTGAAAGTGGGTGGAGGGTCTTGTTGATGAGAGAATAGAGTAAATTTAAGTCTTGAAAACGGGTGGAGGGTCTTGTTGGTGAGAGAATAGAGTAAATTTAAGTCTTGAAAACGGGTGGAGGGTCTTGTTGGTGAGATAATAGAGTAAATTAATGCCTTGAAAGTGGATGGAGGGTCTTGTTGATGAGAGAATGGAGTGAATCTATATCTTGAAAATGTGCGGAGGGTCATGTTGATACGAGAATAGAGTAAATTTCTGCCTTGAAAATAGATGGAGGGTCTTATTAATAAGAGAGCAAAGTGAATTTCTGTCTTGTAATTATATGGAGGGTGTTTTTGATCAGAGAACAGAGTGAATTTCTATCTAGAAAATGGGCGGAGGTTCTTGTTGATAAGATATAATAGTAAATTTCCGCCTTTAAAATGGATGGAGGGTCTTTTTTATGTGAAAATATGATAAGTATTGTTATTGAAAATGTGCGTTAGGTATGAGATATTAAAGAAAACCTTGGAAATTGAAAATTTGTGGAGGGATTTTTAATGAGTTAATAAGCGAACCTGGATCATAAAAATGAATGGAGGGTATTTATAATGAGATGCTACAATAAATCTTGGTTTTTGAGATCTAATTTTCAAGGAGGGAGAAATACAAATGCTGGGAGGTCGACTGTCGAGTCCGTAGAGAATATTCTCGAAGGGGTACCGAGCACTGAGAGTCACATTTCAGGCTAGTTTGCAATAAATACAAAGAGTGCAGCAGCAATGCTCCGAAACTTATATTATTGTATTTTCATCTTTGTGATTCTCGTTTAACAGTAAAACTGCGGAGAACTGTCACTCTAACCGGTTAAAATACATTATTTGCAAAGATTGCAAATATTTTTAATCCCGACGTTGCAGAATAAAATTTTAACCTTCTATAATATACTTGTCGAATTCAAATTAAACGTTTATAAAATATACATATACCGTATGTACAAGATTTAATGCCTGAAAATGTATTGTAAGTTATAAGTCTTAAAAAAAACTGAAAATTAATTTCCCGAGAGTTTGGAATTAAAAACTTTTGTTTTTCTATTTATTTGAATCAAAGACAGATACACCACTGTGCAAAGTGAGGTCGCGGCTTGGTTCGCCTACTGAAATCCCGGAATGTCCTTTGTTCCAGCATCAGTGTTTTTCATTTATCGCGTGTGTCGCATCTCAAGTGCGCCGCACGGTTGAATTTGGCAGCCACCTCTGGTCTGGAGCTCCAAAATACCTGAAAAATACCGTCGATTCTCCCATCTTAACAGACGGATTGCAATCCTTAGAGCATAGGCGTCGGGTGGGAATGCTATCCTTGTTTTACCGGTATTACAATGGAAGACGCGCCGAGGAATTAGCGTCATTGATTCCTTCGGCACCGGTGCATAGTCGGGAACACGCCAAACGCGTGCCCAACATTTGTAAACGGTTGACATTTGTCACATGAGAACGGGTCGCTTCTTCGACTCGTTCTTGTGTTCATTCTTGTGGAATGATTTGCCGGCCTCTGTGTTTCCTCCTTCCTACAACATGGATCTTTTCAAGACCAAAGTTCATTCCTTCCTCTCCTTAAAAAGACCCTCCACACAGCATCCCAGATGACATAGGCCCTGAGAGAAATTATTTTCCTCAAGGCCTCCTGTGTGGAGTTAATGTAAAAAAATGTGACAATAACAACTACTGTAAATCATTGAAACGATTCTTGGACTTCCTTTTAACAATTATTTTAACTTGAAACCGCCTCGTCCCGTCCCTCTTTACGTACCTACCCCTACAATAAATGAAAAAAATATATACTAACTCTCTATGCGCTTTTCCGAAGAATGTATCATTAAGTACCCAACCAATTAATTAATCCATATTATATTGTGGCCTGTAATACAAGGAGTACAGATTTTTGAACACTTTTCATTATGGTAATATCACCAAGTCGTGTAAAATTCGGGATCAGTACGCTAACAATAACACTTCCTAGATGGCGATAAGGTTTAAATTCCGCGTTTAACACCAGCCGCCTACTTTGATTTATTAAAAAATAACCTCGCCAAAAATGGTGTTTTTTTGTTTATTTATTTTGTGAAGTTCGCACACAAATATTTAAATGTTTTACTAAATAAAACTATAACCGAAAAGGGGTTCGTAAATAGGAAATTTTTAACTTTAAAGCAGTTTTCTCAGGTCTGATATTTTAGTGTTTTCTGGGCTTATACAGGGTGTCCGGGGGTAAAGTGCATTAACTTCGGTAGATGATTCTACATGATGGTATGAGTAAAAAAGATTAACAACTTTTTCCGCAATTCTAACATTTTTTTCCCATATAAAAAGACGTACCTACTAAAAATCCTTAGTGTGAGGTACGATCTTACTTGGCTGAGCGCCCGCCGGGCACGATTGTAGCAACATTGCATGGTTGTGACTGGCCCGTATCATAACAGCGGAAGATGATAAAGCTGGCGGCACACGCTGGTCTATTTTTATCTTTTTACCACAAGACAACCCCTAAAAGTTGGAATTTCGAGAAAAGTTATTTATCTTTTATACTTATCATATCATCTAGAATCGCCTCCCCAAGTTAATGCACTTTCCCCCGGATACCCTGTATAAAAAGACTAATAAAAAATTCTTGATCATTTCAAAAGCAAACATGTGTTCCATTCGCCATATTTAATTAAGTTATCTAAAATGTTTCTAAGCCACCTAATTTTCAAAATATAATAACGTTACTACTTAGTAATCACCCATTAATCTTTACTGACCAATGTAAGTAACCTCTACAATTTTTCGCTGTCTCGTCTCATGTCACGGACGATTGTCCTGCATTGTCCCGTATGACTGACCTAACAATGCGACCCGACTGACTGACGTTTCATTTGTTTTTGGACAAAAGCACATCAACATGATTGGTCGGCGGCTACAGGAAACATATCTGCAATAATATCCATTTTACGGGGCTGATCGACGTCGCTACAATGGCGACCAACTCGTTCTAGTTGTTGGATCCCTCCAACTCCCGTATTGGATCTGGCCAACAAAATAGGAGTTGACATGACAATGCCGTGTTCAGAGTTATCATTATTACATTCTGCGGTTGTCACTGTGGAGGTTATCAGCGCTCTAGTTGGTATTATTTTGATTTATGTAATTGTATTGGAATTATATTGAGTTTGGCTAATATAAATCTGCACTTTTTTCAGGTTTAATATTGTTTACTAGCTGGTACCCGGCATGCGTTGCTATGCCATTTAATAAAGAAATTGTTTCTTCCTGCGTGTCCTTTCCCATTCGTCCCGTTCCCTTTCCGCCTCCCCTTCCCCTCTCGCGTTCCCACTCCGTCTTCTCCACCTTCCATCTCCCCACTCCCCCCCTTCCCCCGTCCTGCGAACCCTCTACCCGAGTTCCCCCCCCCCTACCCCCTCCCGCATTCCATACATTCAGTTTTCAAACAGCTCGCGTGCCACCTATAGCAATATTTTTATACAAATTTCATAAAGCCAGAGCTTCGGCGATTTATTTTTATTTATATAGAAGATAGATAGATAGATTATAGATTATATAGATAGATAGATAGATTTAATTGGTTAATATTTTTTTTTTACATGTGCTCCACACAGGAGGCCCTGAGGAATATAATTTCCCTCCGGGCTTTATCTTTATGCTCACCTATGATGCTGTGTGGAGGGTTTTTTAAGGAAAGAAAGGAGAGGAGAGTTCTGGGAAGGAAAAGGGTTTAAGGGGTGGGTAGGAATCTTGGGTTCAGTATGTCCTGGTCATCCGCCTCCAAGACCTAGA
Organism: Limnephilus marmoratus; assembly: GCA_917880885.1. Classification (NCBI taxonomy): domain Eukaryota; kingdom Metazoa; phylum Arthropoda; class Insecta; order Trichoptera; family Limnephilidae; genus Limnephilus; species Limnephilus marmoratus. The sequence continues at coordinate 38,823,012 of OU862923.1, read as the reverse complement.
CCCCATGAACCCGGGGTGAGGTTTGTCAATATACTTATATTCAATTTCTTTTAAACTAAAAAGGAGCCACAGGTCAAAAGAGTTTGAGATACTATTTAATACTGGAAGATTGTTGAAAACACAGAGAGATAGAGATCTTCTGAAATCTATATAGGAATTTAGAACTAAAATACGAAATTAATTTTTATAGAATAAATCGATCCTTTTCTTATTGTGAGCTATTTCAAGACATTGTATTCATATCTGAATAAAATCGTGTATTTTAGCCCTCTGACCCTGTGTGACCTTTGTGTGCACTGAAGTAGGTTTTTTCGTCCCTAATTTATACGCATTCAGAAAAAATGTTCTGCCTTTTCTAAAAAATTTGTAACAATAATTTTTGAGCAACGAGTATTACTTGAATCTCCCTTTGTGTCTCTTGTGGCCCTTGCCGCTCTTTGTAATATTTTTCATTTGAGTCAGTTTTTTGAAGTGAAACTTCTTTAGCACCGTTGGGATTTGAAACACGATGAAACGGAAACGAGTGCCAAAATAGCACTGTTATTGTTAATTTTGTTCTCTTGGCATTGCTTTGCATATACCGTATATTCTTTGTTTCATATTATTCGATCATTATTTTGTAAGGAACGCTCTAGGATTACTTTTAAGTTTATCATAGTTAAGCGCGCTTGAAGTGAAATGACACAAAACTGCGCTATACAAACATATATATATATATATATATATATAATTTTTTTTTTTTTTGGAAAAGAAAGACAAACATTCCCGAGCTACGAATAACCCAACGATGTTTGAAAATCTCCTACTACCACCACATAAAGCCGAAAATGTTGCTCGTGTTGTGATGGAGGACTAGCCAGCCGAGGAATCGAACACGCGACGTCCGGGTGGGACCCAAGCGCGATGCCCACTCAACCACTGACCGGTCATATTACCTTATTATTATTATTTGTGCGGTGCTTCGTAGCCTTCCCACTCTTGTCTACTTTATTTTTCTGAAGGTTTCACTTCTACCGCGTGTGAATTGCACACTCTGATTTAATTTTTATTTTATTTTTATTTTAGGTACGCAGATATTATGTATTCTTTATCCGAGTAGTTTTTTGTAATTTCATATACCTATTTAAATATTAATTGAGTTTTTTAAACTGGATTGTACGTAAGTGAGAACGTATGTAAAAACAGTATAAATAAACAAATAAATCCCTAATGTTTAAACCTGACTTCATCTTACACAACTCGCCGTATAGCTACTGAAATCAGTATGGCAATCTCTATTAAAATTATTGTTTATGTCTGTACCATAAATTTGAGGAAATAAACATCTAAACACCTACAATTTGAGAACACCTTCAATTAGGATTATAATTATACTTCTGAGAATCTTGTATATGTCGGCAGCCGATTATAAAATCAGGCAGATCATCACGCGACCAGCTACTTCGTGAAGTGCCTGGCGGCAGATCGTGAAGTGCCTCAGGCGCATCTGTCTCGGTCTGATTTTACGATTTGCCTGCGACATACGAGTATATTGATATAAGATTCTCAGAACTAATTAACTAATCATTTGGATTGAAACCATCTCAGAAGTGTTCATGATTCAGACTATCAATTAGGATAATCTTCAAATGATGGAATTAGATTATATTAATTAATGATTATTAACTTCTTTAATTAATTTTTATAATTCAAGAAAATTTAATTTCCTATGTGGGTCAATAGTACCTATTCATTTAAATATCTCACTTTAATTTAAACACAGATAATTTGTCACTGCTAAACGGTATTTTTACCATAAAATTAGCGGTATTGACTATTTTATTTCAGGTTCAGGGCTGTGTCATCATGATTTACTGTGAAGATCTAAAGATTGAAATTCGTGCGCTTCATGGTTTAAAAAAGTGTTTAAAATTTACATAATTGTTAATAGCTATTTACTATTTTTAATGAACCGGAAGAGAAAATAAGAGAAGAGACATTTGAATAATAGGTATTTTATCAAACTGTGGCTGTCACTGTCGCTGTTGCCCCCCGAATACTGAGCGAAAGGGACAACTGTCCCTCAAGGCTGGTAATACCTAAATAAAATCGTCAAAATCTACTTCAAAACTGGACAGATTTTAAAGATTTTTTACCAACTGTTTTAGAAGAAAATGTTCTATAGCGTACGTTTTGCTTTTTTTAAATACGTTATCCAGTTTGTATACTGAACATCTGTTGACGGCGTTCAATCCAGGTATTTTTAACGATATTTGTAGGGTCCTAACTCCTTTAAGCAGTAACTTATAAAAAAGCAAAATGTACCGACACGCTAGTGGTCGATATCTTTTTTTTTTACATTAGCTCCACACAAGGAGGCCTCGAGGAAAACAATTCCTCTCAGGGCCTGTGTCATCTTTAGGGATGCTATGTGGAGTGTGGTTTTAGGAAAGGAAGGTGAGGAAGTTATGGGAAGGAAAAGGATGTTAGGGGTGGGTGGGAATCGAGGGGTCAGTGTGTCCAGGAGTGACGGGTCTTTGATTCTATCCCTCCCACTGCGGTGCAAGGCGAAGTTCCGGAAGACTACGGATAGAGAAGTCAAAGGGACTGCCATGCAGCTGGTGGGCAGACGTATTAAAAAAAATATTTGAACGAACACGCTCTAGAGTCCAAGGTGCCGAAATGAGGTACTTGAGAGGAGTGGCAGGGGTTATGAAATGGGGGGTAAAGTTCGGTTTAGGGGCGGCATTCCTAGATAATAAAACTAGTTATTTTTATACTAACTATGGGCCGGAAAATCCGAATCTGAAAGAATTAGGCGTCGGCAAGCAATATTAACTGAATTACACGAATTTAAAATTTTCTATACACACACAGGAAAACAAGCCATTTTGAACGCATTCTGACACTACAAGTCATAGAAAAACAAGAAAGACGTTACACCATATAAAATTAAGTGTTGCCATTAAGCAATAATATCAATAATGTAAAACTAAGTGTGGTGTAATATCTTTGGTGTTTTTCTATGACTTGTAGTGTCAGAATGCGTTCAAAATGGCTTGTTTTCCTGTGTGTGTATAGAAAATTTTAAAGTCGTGTAATTCAGTTTATATTGCTTGCCGACGCCTAATTCTTTCAGATTCGGATTTTCCGGCCCATAATTAGTATAAATTTTTTTTTTATCTAGGACTATCGCCCCTAAACCGAATTTTTTCCCGAAATGGGATCATATAAGAAACTCGACGATCCGAGATGATCTAAACATTGAAGCATTGCTATTCTTTATAGAAAAATCACAACTGAGGTGGCTTGGGCATGTACTAAGAATGTCTGAAGACCGAATTCCGAGGAAGATACTGAGTGCGATTCCAGAGGGCGGGGCAACTCCAGAAACTGTGTGAGGGTAGGATGGGTCTACCATGGACAGAGGCCGAGCAATCAGCACAATACAAGACAGGGACGTGTGGAGGAGCCTTGTCGATGCAATGGGTCCCCGACTCGAATAGGATTAGGGGAAGAAGATGATGATGATATTTGATCTAGTGTCCAAATCCAGAGAGGAAATTGGGAATACGTTTGTATGAACTAAACTCCGCTCGATTTCCTCATAACTCAAAACAAAGGAAATTGAATGGCGTAAAATTTATTTCGCATTATATTATCAACTTATTTACTCATCCCTAACTATGACGCATCTGTTATTCTCATCCAAATTAAAATAAATGCGCATAAAAAAATCGATGATTTCAAGTTTGAATAAAAACTGGTTCATTAGCGAACCGTCTACTAAATTTCCAGAACTCAGCCATTTTTTCATCTAAAGATGACTTAACCAGTCAATTTATGATTGCGCAAACGCTGTCACCGTGAATATTTGCCTGTATCCTGAGTCATGAATTTAGAAAAACCGTTCCCAGATTGCAAAGTCCGATATAAAAGTTGCTCAGGGCGTAATTCAAGATGACACTAATATAATAACGGTAATAAAATTGTGTAACAAACACATTTGTGAGTTCGCGTGGTCACTTTACCGTTGTGACAATAATGTTGTCAAGAGGAGTATAATACTCAAAACATATTCATATGCAACTGACTTATTATGTATTCAAGCTTTCTTATTCGATTTAGCCCCGGGCGTTTTGCATGTTGATAAAGGATTTATCTATAACGTCGATAATTTGTCGTCGTTCTCGAGCACGACTGCAGATCGATAACGTACAAACAACAGTTCACGTCGAATGAATTAAGAGCAGTTAGTCGTTGTAATTGTTATTTGTTCTTTGCCGATCTGAACTGCTCGGGAAAGATGACAAATTACCGGCATTATCGATAAAACCTTTATCGATTGACCGTGCTAGATACCATCGAGTATGTTGTGTAATACCTTTGTAATTTTTGCGCAAACTTCTGCTTCTTTTTCATTTGAAGGCAAATTAGCAAAATCACCTGTAATTACCACTCGACTTCACTCGACTGCCAACAACTCTTTTTCTAGCCCATCTATGTCATCTTTGGAGATGATGTGTGTAACGTATTTTTAGGAAAAGGAAGGAGAGAAAGTTCTGGGAAGGAAAAATGTCTGAGAGATGGGTAGGAATCTGGGGATCAATGAGTTTAGGAGTGACGAACGTATGAATCTATCTCTCCACTGCGGTACAAAGCGATGGGTCACCCTCAACCAGTCTCTCCCGATCGGGCCCTACACGCAGTAGGTGAGCAAAAGAATCCGTCGCCAAACCTTGACATGAGCCACCACATGAGCCCGGATACCCCTGCTATGTTACCAAATGTAGCGAACTACTCGGGGTGACATAATGCAGGGGTGTTGGTTATCGAATAAATTAAAACGTTGATCCTACCCCTCGAATACATTATGCCTTTTTAACTCATTTTTACCCTATTTAACATGATAGGATTTTTTTTACATTAACTCCACACTGAAGAAAATAATTTTTTTCAGGGCCTATGTCATTTTTGAAGGTGCTGCGTGAAGGGTTTTTTGAGGAGAGGAAAGTAACACAGATGCTGGCAAATCGTTCCGGAGCCCTGTTGTAGAACTCAAGAACGAGTAGCAGAAATGGCCCGTAGGGGATCAATGGCGCTAGTTCCTCGGAGCATCTTCCATTGTAACACCGGTAGAACAAAGACAGCATTCCCACCTGACGCCTGTGCTCTAAAAATTGCAATTGTTTTTGAGGATCGAATCTGCAAAACGTCGTTAATATAATTGACATGCATTTATACACACATTACATATTCTTTGCCCCTATACCATACGCAAGCTTTCCCTCGCTTTCTACCAAAGAATAGGCCATAAATCAATCAGAAATACTGAAATTGTTATTGTACTTAGATTGCAGATAGTAATGTGTTTGATTTATGTAACTAGTATCCGAGAATGTTCCCAAGAAATGGCATTACCTGTAGAAAACTTGTTCGTGTAGGTATTATAAATGTAAGTTTTTTTTTAATATTCTCCCGGCTTTCTTTGTCTATCCCTACGGGGCATGATTGGAAGGTATGCCAGTCGTGTTTCACAAGATCGATACCGGCCATCAACATCATTACTTTAATTAGACAAGAGATAAAGGATGTCAGTAGTTAGAACGTCGGTAAGTAGTTGATAAGTACAGGTTTTATCTGCTCAAAATTACTGTCATTTCAAAATACCATCAGTTTCTATGAGATTCTTGTGGAATTATCGCGGAATATTTAGACACGCATACATTCTCTCACGTAGTACGTTTACATGGAGAGCCGACAGTTGATCCCCCGATAGTTGGCACCCGGACAGTTGGCCCGCCGACTACGCCGTTTTATTATTTTATGTAAGTAGTTACAGCGTATTTCCCTAAACATACTGCATACATAAGTATGTCGTATTTTGTTATTCGGCCGTAGGTACATCCTCACGACATACAGACACGACATTATTGTTATCAAAAATATTTTGTGTAGCGGATTTTCACTGAAGAAGCCTGCAGATATAGGGATGATGATATATTTGATATGATATAATATAATATATTTGGGATGGTCCGATGCTCTGTGGGGAACCCGCTTGCACAGCGCGGGTGTAAACTGTTTGACCTAAAGTTTAATTTTAGACTTACGGATTTCAATACTTCGTTTGTGTGAAAGCACTATGAAACCAATACAAGTATATCGACTTTTGTTGTACGGCCGTACATTCTTTACAAATGAGGACATGCAGCAGAACTAATCCTTTAAGGTATCAACTATCCGAGGGATCAACTGTCCGCGGGATCAACTGTCCGAGGTATAAACTATCTGAGGGATCAAATGTCCGAGGGATCAACTGTCCAAGAATCAAATTGTATAGAGATAATCTGTACCGGGGATCAACTCCGGGGGCCAGCTGTCGGGGACGAACTGTCGAGGGACGCACTGTCGAGGGACCAAATTTCGGGGGACCAACTGTCGAGGGTCAATTATCATGGAATCGTTTACGCATTACCGCAACAAGCCTTGGTAAAATATAAGTACATCCCCTTTTATCACAAGAGTTTAGTATTTTGTGGGATCCACTGCTTGGGGTCTTCAATTTAATACATCGAATTTAAAAATTATCAGTTCACTAGTACCTACGTTCTCAATTTACATATATTTTAATAAAGCATATATGTAGCAGCATGAAAGGTTTCTGAGAACATAGGGCCCTGGGTTATGACCCATATAATATATCAAAATGGAAAACTTCCAATCAATAATTCAAAATAAAAATAAATTAATATGAAAATTCCGTTTTTTTAAACAACTTTAAATAATCAAAAAATATATGTATGATTCTAAAAATTATATAAAAATATCCATTAAAATATTTTCTAAGACGAGCTTTTAGGAAGTATGACAAATCATTCAATTGTTCAATTTTAACTATTTACAACTAGCTGACCCGGCGAACCTCGTACCGCCTCAGAATCAATAACTGTTGTATTAACTTATAAGCCGAATTAAATTAATCTTTTTTCAAGTTAAAAAATACTCAATGAAGCAAATGCGCAACTGTCCGTGTTTTGTTTATGTCAATATCAGAGATGGCGTTGTGTTTGGATTTATAATTTTTGTGATTTTCTTACTTTTTCCCTTACTTACGGAAATTGCGTTTCATTTTCTTTAAACGTGGGGGGAGATTTATTATAATTCTTGTATTTTTCCTGTGGAGGGGTGCAGACATACGTTCACCGTTTGTCCCATTTTCGACTGTTGACATTTAGTGAGCTAGAAAGAGGGGCAGCATTATATTATATTTAAAAACAGAGGCAAAAAAATCAGCGCATTGATGTTTTCGAATTTTTGAATTCACTCACTACTCAATATTTTACTTCAGTCTTATCACAAATCACAATATTCCTGCAGCTTTTTCAAAAGATGAGAATTGGTTCCATACAAAATGTATTAGGAAAAGAATTTTCTTCATATATTTTTTTCGTGAATTTTTTCGATGTTTCTGCTTTTCGGGGCGAAGACCAATCCAACAAATCAAAGATCATAAAAATCGGTCCAGCAGTTCTTGAGTTTTAAATGGTGTAACTTTGAATGAAAATCGAATTTTAATGCATATTTTTCCGCCTGTCCCGACTGAAACCGATGTTTCTTTTGTTAATAAGTTTAAAAGTAGTTTACTTTTCAAAATCTATGCACATTAAAAGTGAAGCGGCATATGGCGGCTTATGGATTATTTACCAAAAGTTTAAAATGGTTTAAATATATACAGGATGTTACAGGACGTACTTGACTTACTTCCAGTAATTCTTTTTATTTGTAGGTGTAGCGTTTCACATGACAGATTTTGCAAGTTGAAAAGGAGCGTAAAATTGTGTAAAAACTCATCTCCCAGCTTCTGGTAGGTTTACACTGCAGATTTTTTCCCCCTCCATGGCTGACGTGCGTAGCCTCATCACCGACCTTAAACTCTTAAAATGGCGATGCAACAAGACTCCAGCGGAGAATGTAAAAGTTGCCAGTGGTAATAAAATATAAATGCTACCAGTATGTCCAAAAAATGATATCAACCAGTTCCTACCTCGGCCAGACTTGCCAGACCACTAGCCATATAATGAACCGTTACTATGATAATATAATATTTGCTAGAGTGATGCAATGATTTCGGTCCTCGAAATAAGAGCTGTAGAGAATAGAGATGTATACGTTGCTTTTGATCAGTGGCATTTGGTGATTTTTTAAAAGTTGGGCATTTTCGTCAAAATTTCATTGCGTTTTAATGTAGAATATTTTAAAGTCATATATTTTAACATGAAAATTTAATGATTTACTTTATTTAGTTAATTAAATACAACTGCCGACCCTGTACGTATTTTAATTAATTACATAATTTGATTGATCGTGACTTCCTCACAATTATGTCCTCTGCGTGCGAACTCCATCTAAATTTCTTTAAATTGACAATATACAGTGTCAATTTCAAGCGACCTCCCAGGTAAGTATGGTTCTGTTTTCATTAAATTTTAAGCAGCATCGCGTTCATTGGTTAAAATATTGTACATATATTTTCGTATCGGTGATCAAACTGATCAATCAACCGGTGTATGCAATTTGTAGCCATAAGTTATTTTTAGTTGTTTGTCTAGCTTATAGTTTTTTTAGATTTTTAGAAATGTTTGTACAGCGCCCCTGTGGTGATTTTTCACAAAAACGGCGCTATTTAAATCATCCAAGTATTATTATAAATTTATATCAAAAGGAAGCGTGTTTTTACTTGTCCCGTTTCTACACTCAAACATGAAACGAAGTTTGGTTTCTAAATTAATTTTAGGTATACAAGATTAATTGTGTAGGGTTTTAAGTAGCTATAAAAACTGTTTAAAAACGGTTTATTTTTGGAAAATAAACAGTTTTTAAGTAAATTTGGACCACCATTAAAAAAAAACAGGTTTAACATTTCTGATATAGAATCCGTTACTTCCATTCCGAAACTATATTGGTGGAACGTAAAAATAAAGGAATGGAATGCATAAAAACGTGTATTTAGCGCCCTTGACGTAATTTTTCACAAAAACGGCGCTCTACAAATTATCCGATTATTATTATTAATAAGGTACAAAATTTGGGGAGAATGCCTAGTAATAGATTTTAATGTCAATAAGCCCCCGAGTTGTCGGCAAAGAAATCAATCGTTATGAAAAGTTTTTTAGGTTAGGTTAGCCTTGTTCGAAATTATGCGGAATAATTTTGAAATGTTTTGGTCAGGTTAGGTTAGACTAGTTTAGGAAGAGACCTTTTCACCTCTCTCGACCCCAATGCCTTCACCGCAGTGGGAGGGATGGATTCGCACGTCTCACTCCTAGACACATTGACCCCAGATTCCTACTCATCAATCTTACCTTTTTCCTTCCAAGAATTTTTTTTTTATTTATTTATTTTTTATTTATTTGTTTATTTAGCACAGTAATATACATTTACATACATAATTTATTAAATTTTGACTGCCCAACTAGGAGTATTATCCCGTTTTAGGACAGTCAAATAATTATGGGAATGAACATGTGGATAAAAAGAGGAAATAAAAAGAAGAGAAAGAATATAAAATAAAATAATTAAAAAAAAAAAAAGTTTAAAACATAGTACCTAACTGTTATTTGTTTAGCATAGCAAAAAGAAAAAAGAAGAGAAGAGAAAGAATAAAATAAAAATGAAATAACCAATTAAAACATAAAATAGTCGTGGGTTGTTTAGCATAGTTGTTGATATGGTAATAATAGTAAATAAAAATTTATTTATAAGCAAATGATTAAAACATAAGGTGGTAACTGGGTTTGCATTTCATATTATAGTCCTACGAACACATTTTGCATAGTGAGAACTAGAAAGAGAACAGAAACAATAAAGTAAAATAAAATAAACAATTAATGCTTGATTATTACTGTAGTTTGCTAAGCATAGTTATTAAAATAATAATAAAATAATAGGTATATATATACTTATAACTGGTGTTTACATTGCATATTATAAGCCTACATAAATATTTTGTATAAATATGAATAAAAAAGAGAAGAGATAGAATAAAATAAAATATGCAATTAACATAAGATTGACAGCTGTTTTTTAATTTAAATTTCCTCTCATACCTTTAAAAAACCCTCCATATCGCGTCCCCAAACATGATTTTTTCCTCGGGGCTTCCTGTGTGGAGTTATTAAAAAAAGTACAGAATTATTTCGAAAATTAATGACAAACTTTTCAAAAAGATTCGGGGTAGTAGGTTACTACGTATTAATTTTTCATTTGAATTTATTTATTATTTTTTTATTAAATGATATCTGCATTTATTTAACTCTAGACACAAATAGGTTTTCTTATGATATCTTTCAATTGCAGGCTCTTTTTTTAACACAATTTAAAGTCTTTAAGAGGGCATTACCAGAGAAAACCAGAAATATGTCATTTTCAAATCAGATTTTAGACGTATTGACTCTTTTCCACAAAAAAATTATAAATGGATTTCGAAAAACTGTTCTTTTATCTAGCATTCGCATGTAATAAATTTTGAGATTTTTTTAAAATTTTTAGTATAATAAGGTTATTCCATAGGTCGTTGGCAGATTTGTTAAATTTTCAAAAAAGATTTTGTATTATACCACACCCATTTCAAATAATATAATCATGCAGTAAAATAAATCAATACATTATCTAGCAAACGCATGATTTAGAATTTTAATTTTAGTTTTAATAAAATCATTAAAAAATATGTACGTACATGTGTTTCTTGACGAAAATTGGTCCATTTGTGTATTTATTTGCGCACTTACAAACTAATATATTTCAGATTTTTTTAACATTCTTATTAAATTTAGACATTATTGAAAAATGATAAATACTTATAATCAAAAAATAATTACAAAAAGTACATTATTTTAATAGTTTTACCATCACGCCTTTCAGCATTTTTGGATGAAGGTATAAATTAAATATTTTTGAATGTAGCTATTACTTTGTGGTTATCCATTATAGAAAAATGAAATAATTTAACTTTGTATAAACCACTTATTTGATGCGCAAATCCGACCGGTTTCGGAACAAACGTTCCTTCGTCAGGGAAAGCTTATACTAATTTGACAGTTTCGAACAATGTTTTATTATGGTAGGGGTGGAGCTGTTGCTAGATAATAATGTAGATTGGGTAGGTAGGTATTAGTGTAGAGTGGGTGGGTAGGGGAACAAATCCATGATTGGGCTATATGACAATATTTTTTGTTTGTTAATAATAGATTCATTATTTTTAAGGGATTTTTTAATTTCCAAGGCTTCTAAGTTATCTAAACGTTTTCCTTTATTATTAATATGAAGAATATTTATCCCTGTATTTTTTTCAAAACTATGGTTATTTTCAATGATATGGTTAGCAAACTCAGAAAAATTATTATTATTAAGACATCTTAAATGTTCTTTGATTCTGATTTCAAAATTACGAGTGGTTTTTCCAATATAAAATGAGGGACAATCATTGCATTTGAGTTTATATATTCCGGAATTAGTCAATTTATGGTCTTTATCTTTAGTATTTCTCAAAAAATTACCGATATTATTTCTTGTATAAAACGCTGGTTTAATATTAGAAGGAAGATTTTTGCAACATTGAACTGAAAAATTATTAATATACAAAATTTTACGCCATTCTTTATCATTAATATTATTAGAATTGTATAGATATTTATTTTTTGAAATTTTGATAAGTTTTTTATTTAGGATGTTATCAATTAATTTTGGTTCATATCCAAAAAAAAAAAAAAAACCACTCGTAATTTTGAAATCAGAATCAAAGAACATTTAAGATGTCTTAATAATAATAATTTTTCTGAGTTTGCTAACCATATCATTGAAAATAACCATAGTTTTGAAAAAAATACAGGGATAAATATTCTTCATATTAATAATAAAGGAAAACGTTTAGATAACTTAGAAGCCTTGGAAATTAAAAAATCCCTTAAAAATAATGAATCTATTATTAACAAACAAAAAATATTGTCATATAGCCCAATCATGGATTTGTTCCCCTACCCACCCACTCTACACTAATACCTACCTACCCAATCTACATTATTATCTAGCAACAGCTCCACCCCTACCATAATAAAACATTGTTCGAAACTGTCAAATTAGTATAAGCTTTCCCTGACGAAGGAACGTTTGTTCCGAAACCGGTCGGATTTGCGCATCAAATAAGTGGTTTATACAAAGTTAAATTATTTCATTTTTCTTTTTTGTATAAATTAAAGCTAATTTGGATTGAAATAAATTCGATATTGAATTATAATTTAAAAAAGCTGGTACGGAGAATAATTAATCTTTCTCATTGTAACCGCCCTGCACGATCGTAAGAATAACTTTCGACGAAATGTGGATTTTCGTCCGCTGGCTGGTTAAACGCTCTTAATTGACAACGAACCTTGAGATTTTTATGTGGCGAATTGCAAGATTTTGAATTTTGAGAAGTGGAATAGGTACTATGAATATTTTAGTGGAAAACTTTGGCAATAGACTTTTAGATCCATTTTTAATAATGAAAATATGCTTACCTGAAACCGTTTGTACATTTTTCACTTTTCTATCATCGTAGGGTCCGCCCCGTGTATTCATTTTTCTTAGTAAATTCGGCATTGTTGTTTTTGCTGTAGAGAAAATAGCGTTTCTTATACTGAGCTGAGCAGCTGTTGTTCACTTTGGAATTCAATATGAAACGTGCGGCGTTCTATCAAAAATGTAATGGACATCACCTTTTATAGGCAACCATCAGTTTTGTACCCAAAACCCAACCCGTGAAGCCTTCCGAACTTCCGAATAGGATCCGAAAAATGAGGTTATCGATTTGCCGTCCCGTTAAATTTCGAAGTTCCTTCAGACATACAATAATGAATATAACAATACTTTTTTGATATTGGCACAATAAGTTTAGGGAGGGGTTCTTTCACGATAAAAATGGATAGACAATAAATTATTGAATTAAAAAAGATTGATTTTGATAATCCTAGCTTAAGGCATCAAGACATTGTATTTTTTTTTTTAAATATTTTTTTTTCTTTTTCTGAAAGATGAATTTGAATGCTCTCACCAAATGTTTTAAAGAAATTCGTAAAAATGACGAGATGCAGCATTTTATGTGAAATCGTTTGTATGTTGAATTATCTTTCAGCAAAACTTTGGACGAGTTTCTCTCGAAACTACGTTTTTCAACCTGGTTGACAACATATTAAAAGAATTGTATATCCGATTTGCATGCACCAAGTCTTAAACTATTCTAAAAGCCAGTCTCTATGGCACCCCATAGGTATTTTTAATAAAGAGCCAGCCCCCTTATATTATTTTATGATTGACAAATATTTTCCACGAAATTCAAAAATAAAATTCGCTGGTCCGCCAATTTTTTGTTTGATATTAAAATCCCCCTACGTGATGCTGTAAACCTATATTTCTAGTTTCGAAATATATTTTTATTTTATTTTTAAATGAACCGTACGGCTTAATCACTGTCAACGGCTGAGAAGCAGTTTCGTCGTTGTAGAGGTATTTTATCCTTTATTTATGTTAATAATTTCAATGTTCTTGAAGATTTTCGTTCATAGTTATCAGATTTATTATCATGTTAATTGATTTGTAGTAAAATTGTGTCAATAGTCAATATGTGCCATTAATCAAGGTCATTGGAAGACTCCCTAAAACTTACACCGGATGTACTGGTAGGTAGATATTAGTTTTATCAATTCCACGGAATGTTCACTCTCTCAAAGTGAATTGTATTGATATTTTATTAGAAGTCCGCCGAATTTATTTGTAATATCATTGACATTTCTCCACCTGTCAATAATGTATGAATGCTTACATCAGTGAAAGAATGGTGATGATTCTGAGTACCGATTAGTGTCAATTAGTTTAATTTTAACGAATGGTGCTAACGAAAGGTGTAGAAATTCTATGTACCTATGTCTCGACATACATACACCCAAACCTGAACAATTTAAGAGGAGAGCTATTTACGGATTTTGTCGTTCAAATGATAATTGTCCATTGGAACCCAATTTAAACTTATGAAATAATTAGCAAGTTCCCGGCATGCTTTGCTATGCCACTTAATAAAGAAATTGTTTCTCCCTGCGTGTCTTTTCTCCTCCCCTTCCCTTCACACGTTCCCACTCTGCATTTCCGCCTTCCCTCTCCCCAATCCCCTCTCCTGCTTCCCCCATCCCGCGAACCCCCCTCCCGAGTTACCCTACCCTTTCCGCATTCCATACATCCAGTTTTCAAACAGCTCGCGTGCCACCTATTGCAATTTTTAAATACAAATTTCATAATGCCAGAGCTCACTTTTATATATAGAAACCATCGCGGGCATGCGCACATCAAATCTCCAAAGTTTCATCGCAATCGGATGAAAGGTTAGCAACTCATAATTTCATGATGCCAGAACTCATCTATAATATAAAAATGAATCGCTGAATGTGTTGCTAAGCGCATAACTTTCGAACGACTGCACAAAATTGGATATTTTTTTTGTGTGTCCGTTATTATCAGGACAAGGTTTTTATAAAACTTCCGGTGACCTCTGGCATTATGAAATTTGTATAAAAAAATTGCTATTGGTGGCACGCGAGGAAGCGGCTATTGCTATAGAAAGCGGGAGGGAGGGAGAGATGGGGGAGGGGAACCAGGGAGGGGGAGGGGATCCTGGGAGGGGGGGAGGGGAACTCGGGAGGGGGGTTCGCGGGACGGGGGATAAGGGGGGGGGGGGGAGAGTGGAGTGGGGAGAGGGAAGGTGGAGGTGACGGAGTGGGAAACCCCTAATACCATGCGAGCGAAGCCGCGGGAAAAAGCTAGTTATATATAGAAACCATCACAGGGATGCGCACATCAAATCCCCAAAGTTTCATCGCAATTGCATGAATGGTTTAGCAACGCATAGACATCTCATATACATACTCACATAAATACATATTTTGATTTTTATATATACGAGATGTTGACCCAGGATGCCATAAAAGCCATGCGAACATTCCCAGCATACCTTGCACCGGAACGCTAACCAAAAGTACCTATGTTGTATTAAAGCAAAAGCTGTGTCCTTAATATAAGAATTCTTCGTCTGTTCGCTCTATCTCTCCTGTTAGCCTCAGGCCTCGGGCTACATCCAATGCCTCGCATTCCGTCCTTTACTTTCGGCGGAGTTACACCTGCAAATATATTACACTACATGCTCTCATCTACAATATCATTACTGTACAGATTGACACACTTATCTTTGCAGGCGGCCAACATAAGAATTCTTTATAAAATGGGTAAATTTTTATTTTATTAAAAAAAAATTTTTTTGACAATTTTTTTTAGAAAATAATGTGTCCTCATTAGGGTACACCGTTCTAAGGTCGTTCTATCAACATGATGGAGTCGCTATCGATTGCATGCACAAGCGTGTTAATCTATTTTTTTTTAAATTATTTTTTATGTGAATATCTCACAAGAATTCCGTCTGGAGCCAGTGAGACTATGGCATCCCCAATTGGGGTATATTGTGAGGCTGAATGTATTGGGGAGGGGAAGGAGATGGGAAAGAGGAAGGTGGGGGAAGTACCTGAGAGATATGGTCACCAAACACGGCTAAAGCCATTTCAAGCAATAATTCAATTCTGAATGGTGGTCTTACACCAAGGCGATACTGAAAGTATCTTCCGCTCTGGAACGTGCCGCAAATATACTACATATATATTATTTTTGAATTAATTAATTGTGAAATATCACAAATTAATCAAATAAAATTTATTTGCGCACGCCGGGATTCGTTCGGATTGCGACTCAAGAGCCTTACACCTAGACTACGGTGGTAGTAATCTCTAATTTTGGAGGCGTTTTTTTGACGATTTTTCAAGGTTTTTCTAGCTATCCTAATGGGTATTGAAATATTCAAACATGATTTACTCAAAATTATGTTTGACGACCACCATGAAAGGATCCATGACTTAACTCTAAATGCGGTAAACTCTCTATATGAGTTCCATGTTTTAAGGATTTAGCTTTGTTTACTGAGCAGGCTCCCTCCTATCACAGGACCATCGATAAACCTTTTGTCGATTATGTCGGTAACTATTCATGGTACCCGAGCACGAATACAGATCGCCAACAAAGAAACAAAAATTTATGTTGGTTAAATTTTATACTGTGATCCATGTATTTATTAACGGTTGTTTGTTATGCTCGGGAAGGATGCCAAGTTATCGATATTGTCGATAAAATCTCTGTCGATGTGTTTGTGCTAGGTGGCCAGCTAGGTAGATACTTCCCATCCTGCCCCCTCTCCCCTCCCTTTTCCTCCAGCCTCTTTCTTCGCCTTTTCCCCACAGCATTCCCGATTGGGGACACCTCAGTACATTCGTACATTGTACCACTGGCTGCGGTTAGTGGGACTCTGTGACATAAAAATACTATTATTCATGAGTTATATCGCGACCAAAGTGGCACGTGCGGGATTTAGTGTCCGGCCGCAGAATACATTATAGGTATTATAATGTCTTCTCGGACTATCTGTCAATGGTCGTTGATAAAAAGCATCGCATGAGGGTTTCCTGGAGGCTTGTTTGTCTGTCATTTGCCATTATGTATGACGTTTCCGTCTCGAGGGTGATTTGTATGCAATAAATTATTGTAAAGAATGCGTGACTCCAATTCTGATTTTATTTGACTTGTAATTTTTTTATCTGCATTTCTCGATGTGGTAGGTAACGGGGATTATTATTTTGATTAATTATGACCACGTGCGAAAATTCATGATAGAAAATAAAGTATCTTCCGGTAATTGATAGACTTTCTTAGAGTGCCATCAGATTAATATCCTTCCCAAAGCAATAAGCCACATGTCGAGACATTACGTTGATTTAAATGGTTCCATGCCAACTCAGAATGAAATCTACTCAGAAATGCCTCAGAAAGGTCATTAAAAACCATGAAAAAATAATTTTAAAATAGCCGGTAACCCTAACCTAACTTAACCTATTTAACCATTTTTTTATCATCACTCTTATTGAGCTTTCTGAGGTGCTTCTGAGTTGATTTCATTCTGAGTTGTCCGGTGACCGATTTAAATAACGTATTGGATGTTGAAAACATGGAATCACCCAAGGTACAGTTCTAGATCCAATATTATTTATCATTTAGGTACGTGAATGAAATGCTTACAATTCTAAGCATTTGAAAAATCAAGTCTTTCGCCGACGACACGGTCTAAGTCAAAATAAAAAAAAACTTTCGAAGAAGCCCATTGAAGCTCGAAGATAGAATATAAAAAAATTGAAACAATGGTTGGATAACAATTATCTATCTTTAAACTCAGACAAAACGGCGTTAATATGTAAATAAGAAGGTTTATTTGACTTCATAATCAATTTGCAGTAGAAATAAAAAAAAATTAAATTCATTTCACTTTAATATTTTAAAGTCACACATTGTATTTTGATACAAACATGGCGTTTAAATGATTCTTAATGTATGTAAATTAATACCCCCGAATTGAGAATAACTAGAGTTTGGGAAGGGTTCATCATAAGTTCATTAGACTGTCCTGTTGCACTAGTTCAAAAGGGATGAAAGTTATTCAGAGGACCTACTCATGGTAAAGCAATCACAGCGTTTCGGCATACCATGCACATTGTAATCCTTCCATTAACAAGATAATCAGACGTACTGTCCATTTTTGCACAGAGTGAAGATAATTTTACAGGCATTAAGGGATATCAAACCAGAGTTGGCTACCAAAATCAAGAAATATTGTATTGTATTTCACACAGTCTAAAGTTATGATATCTACTGGATCAATAACTTATATAATAATATTACGCCCTCGAGACCCCGTACCTGGGTTGATCGCTTAAGGTTATAATAACGCATCAAATTATTGATGAGCGTGGTCGTTACCTGCAACAACAAAATACCGAAACTTCTATAGCACGGCTGCGATTTGGATTTCGGATACAACGAAAACGACGACTAGTGCACCTGCGACGCATCAACTGAGCTAATCGGCCGCTTTGATAATGATGTCACTTTTAAAGGCTCCTATTGGTTGGGATATGAAACGGAAATTAAGCAAATCAGCGCTCATAGGTCGCTTTGATTATGACCTCACCTTTCAAGTATTGGTTGAGATTGTTTTGGTAAAGTTTCGCTTTTATCGCGTGTAAACTGCACTCGATTTTTTTTTTTAATTTTCATTACCGTTTTATTTTTTTCATCTTCAGTTAATATTTTTTTTCCAAATAATCTTTTTATTGAATTTTATCAAATTGTAAAATGGGTGCCTCGGCACGGGTAAAGAGCGCCCAGTGAGGCCCACATTCTTATATAATGTTTTAAAATATGTAAAGTTTTAAGTGACTACCGCACAAGAGCCTCAACTGCTCCCAACAGCCTGGAGCCAGTGAGACTACGGCATCCCCAATTTAGAAAGGTTTGGGGCTGAAGGTACTAGGGGGGAGAAAGAGATGAGGAAGAGGAAGATTGAGAAGTACCTGGCATTTCAGATCTGGTCACCAAACACGGCTAACGTCATTTCAAGCGACGTTACAATTCTGAATGGTGAAATAACACCACTAAATGTAATACAATTTATTTGCGCACGCCGGGATTTGATCCCAAGACCCTCGGATTTATCATCGAGAGCCTTAAGAGCGTTTAACCAGCCAGCGGACGAAAATCCACATTTCGTCGAAAGTTGTTCTTCCGATCGTGCAGGGCGGTTACAATGAGAAAGATTAATTATTCTCCGTACCAGCTTTTTTAAATTATAACTCAATATCGAATTTATTTCAATCCAAATTAACTTTAATTTATACCTTCATCCAAAAATGCTGAAAGGCGTGATGATAAAATTATTAAAATAGTGTACTTTTTGTAGTTATTTTTTGATTATAAGTATTTATCATTTTTCAATAATGTCTAAATTTAATAAGAATGTTAAAAAAATCTGAAATATATTAGTTTGTAAGTGCGCAAATAAATACACAAATGGACCAATTTTCGTCGAGAAACACATGTACGTACATATTTTTTAATGATTTTATTGAAACTAAAATTAAAATTCTAATACATAGCTCTGTTAGATAATGTATTGATTTATTTTACTGCATGATTACATTATTTGAAATGGGTGTGGTATAATACAAAAACTTTTTTGAAAATTTAACAAATCTGCCAACGACCTATGGAATAACCTTATTATACTAAAAATTTTAAAAAATTCTAAAAATTTATTACATACGAATGCTAGATAAAAGAACAATCTTTCGAAATCCATTTATAATTTTTTGTGGAAAAGAGCCAATACGTCTAAAAACTTTTTTGAAAATGACGTATTTCCGGCTTTCTCTGGTAATGCCCTCTTACCCCACGACCATGGAGGTTAATTTTGATTTTTTTTACTTACACGATTTAAGTGTGACATACCTTTATTTAATGAACGTAGTAATTACTTTTAAAGTAATACTAAAAAAAATCACGTCAAGGCGTTATCATTGCAAGTAATTCATAACATAATATTGGTTTATCATTGGAAGTCTTGATTCAGTTCTGAAAGGTTTAAGAGGCTGATTTGATACAGTATTCCGGCCTGGGTGGAGGTGGTTTTGGCTGTATATCAACTGTATACCTACCATTTAACCGTGTGTCGCTTCGTATCACTCTGTAGATTTTACTCGAGAGAAAAATAGAGAGGGGATATCTCTCCGATCGCTCTTTTTCTCCGTAGCGCGTGACGATTGATGAAAGCCGAAGGCAAACTTGTTACTAATAAAATACAAAGTGGGACACCGCTGCCTTTATAATTACAAACACAGATTTCGTAGATAAATTTAAAGGGAAATTAGATTGAATGGTGGAGATCTGCGGTTGATATCAAATGAGGCTGGGAAAATATTGATTACAAAATTATGGCAAAATATGTACCGTTAAATAAATTAAACGTTTGAAATAATCATGAAAATAATTACAAATTCTCTCATAAAAGATTTGATCGAAGATTTTATAATAATTATCGTGTAACTCCCCAAACCTGAACCTATTAAAATTTCTTTAATATGTTAGTTATTAAAAAATAATTAATTCATTTTATATTTTTGACTTGGTGTCTTCATGAGACGCATAAATCTACCTACATCACATTTGAGTCGATTTTGTGTTATGCATTTTTGATTTTACCTTTTCGAGTAAATTAAGTCCGAAATAAAAAAAAATTATGGTCCAAATTGGGGGTTAATAAAATGTCTTTTAAAATGCGTCGAAGCATTATACCCTCTCTAAAAGGTGTTATTAACCCCTTCATTGCCGAAAAAAGATTAAAAAAATCGATATTTGCAGATCGAAAAGAATTTTTTTTTTGGGTATTTGTGTACCTACTTTTTAGGTACTACTTTGGGAAAATTTTACAGTATAAATTTATAATTGAATAGTTCATAGGTACAAGAGTTGATTTTACGACTTTTAAGTTATAGTTTATTTCAAAATACGATGTTTTTGGAGATAACAAAGAATCGTCTTTTGATGAAGCACAATTTAAGGCCAACAGGAATTATTGAACTATTAATAGGAATGGTAAGACACGAGACACCGATCGAATGAATGTACAAATTGATGGACTTAATCCGATGACATTTACAACTTATGTAATGTAACACCGCACAATTTAAATATGAAAATTGCTTTGACATTTCCACTTGAAATAAAATACACAAGTGTAAAGCCTGGCAGGAAAAAGATAGAAGATATTAGAGCGATGACGTCACGATATCTCGCTGGGACTAGTGTTCATGATAAATCTATCGCAGATGACGTAAACATTCGATGAAAAAAGGCTTATTTATTTATTTAAGGAACATAAATATTCGAAATAATTGTATATGCAGAGGAGGTAGATAAAAAAGACCAATTTATAAATATAAAACTTAGTATTTTTTAATGTAGCTATTACTTTGTGGTTATCCATTATAGAATAATGAAATAATTTTACTTTGTATAAACCACTTATTTGATGTGCAAATCCGACCGGTTTCGGAACAAACGTTCCTTCGTCAGGGAAAGCTTATACTAATTTGACAGTTTCGAACAATGTTTTATTATGGTAGGGGTGGAGCTGTTTCTAGATAATAATGTAGATTGGGTAGGTAGGTATTAGTGTAGAGTGGGTGGGTAGGGGAACAAATCCATGATTGGGCTATATGACAATATTTTTTGTTTGTTGATAATAGATTCATTATTTTTAAGGGATTTTTTAATTTCCAAGGCTTCTAAGTTATCTAAACGTTTTCCTTTATGATTAATATGAAGAATATTTATCCCTGTATTTTTTTCAAAACTATGGTTATTTTCAATGATATGGTTAGCAAACTCAGAAAAATTATTATTATTAAGACACCTTAAATGTTCTTTGATTCTGATTTCAAAATTACGAGTGGTTTTTCCAATATAAAATGAGGGACAATCATTGCATTTGAGTTTATATATTCCGGAATTAGTCAATTTATGGTCTTTATCTTTAGTATTTCTCAAAAAATTACCGATATTATTTCTTGTATAAAACGCTGGTTTAATATTAGAAGGATGATTTTTGCAACATTGAACTGAAAAATTATTAATATACAAAATTTTACGCCATTCTTTATCATTAATATTATTAGAATTGTATAGATATTTATTTTTTGAAATTTTGATAAGTTTTTTATTTAGGATGTTATCAATTAATTTTGGTTCATATCCGTTATTTATAGCAATTTGTTTTATTATTGAAAGTTCAGAAAGGAAATTATTATTAGACATTGGGACATTTACTAAGCGGTGTATCATGGAATGGAAGGTGGAGTGTTTTTGTGAGACAGGGTGGTTGGAGGTCCTATGAATTACTATGTCAGTGTATGTTGGCTTGCGATATATACTAAAATCGATTTTATTATTTATAATAGATAAAGTTAAATCCAAAAAGTTTAATTTTTCATTGCCTATTTCTATCGTAAATTTTATTTGGTTATGAAAGGAATTTAAAAGGTTAAGAAAGTTGTTGAGTTGACGTTCAGATCCTGTCCAAATGACGAAGATATCATCCACATATCTCTTCCATAGTAAAACATTGTTTAAAAGAGGTGATTTTGAATTAAAAACAGTTGTTTCCAAATCATTCATAAATATATCAGCAATAAGAGGACTGGTGGGGGCTCCCATTGGAAGGCCTTCTTTTTGTTGGTATATGACATTATTGTATTGAAAATAATTTTGATTTAAAACTAAGTTAAATAAACGAGTTAGGTCACTAGACAGATCTGTAGGTAATGTAGAATCTTTCAATAATTTGGAAATAATTGCTTTACTTTCAGTAATAGGCACATTAGGAAATAGATTAATGACATCAAAAGACACAAGTTTAGCATTAATGGGAAGTACAAAATTTTTCAATAAGGCAATCAGTTCATAAGAGTTCTTAATTACATATTTTGGTGTAAACACATTACTTTTATGAAATAAATCAGTTATTAAAGACGATAGTTTAAAACTTGGTGAATTACATGATAAAATGACAGGTCTTATGGGTGTATTTATTTTATGGATTTTGAGAAACCCATATAATTTTGGTGATTTGGGATTTTTTGATAATATGTTATCATCTTTAAATATGTCCGATTTACAAGATTTTAAAGCATTTGATACACTCTCGTTAAATTTATATGTTGGATCTTTTGGTAAAATAACAAAATTATCACTATTTATAAAGTCCATCACTTTGTTGTGATAATCAGGTTTGTCCATAATGATTACAGTATTTCCCTTGTCTGCCTTTGTTAATATCAGATCTTCATCTTCAAGTTTCTTCTTTAAGTTTTTAAGGTGAAAGATTTCCGGATTCATGTTTATGGAAAGTTTATTTATTTCTTTTTTAATAGTCTCCGCACTCTTGTATTGAAATGTTTTAGGACAGTATGAGAGCGCTGTTTCAATGTCTACAGCAACACTTTCAATTGCACCTTCAAAAGCTTAAAGAAGATCTTAAAAGTGCTTTTATATTTAGAAATCAAATTAAACTAAAATTAATGTCTCTTCATCTGGATTTGGTGAGTGAGCTCCACCCAATAGAGTGGGATTTGCTGGATGACAAAGTGCTGATGTATGCCTCAATAAAGGCGTACAATAAACGTGAGATTTTGAATAAAAAGTTGCAGAATCTGTACAATATTAAAATACACTGTTCTGATAATTCTCCAACGACAAATTATAAATTTTATGACAGAGTTAAAAATCTATCTTCGTGTCAGTTCCTCGACAAAGAAATGGCTTTATTATCTAAAGGTTTAAATTATAACCTTCCTTATAGCAAAGTTAATATTGAAGGTGCAATTGAAAGTGTTGCTGTAGACATTGAAACAGCGCTCTCATACTGTCCTAAAACATTTCAATACAAGAGTGCGGAGACTATTAAAAAAGAAATAAATAAACTTTCCATAAACATGAATCCGGAAATCTTTCACCTTAAAAACTTAAAGAAGAAACTTGAAGATGAAGATCTGATATTAACAAAGGCAGACAAGGGAAATACTGTAATCATTATGGACAAACCTGATTATCACAACAAAGTGATGGACTTTATAAATAGTGATAATTTTGTTATTTTACCAAAAGATCCAACATATAAATATAACGAGAGTGTATCAAATGCTTTAAAATCTTGTAAATCGGACATATTTAAAGATGATAACATATTATCAAAAAATCCCAAATCACCAAAATTATATGGGTTTCTCAAAATCCATAAAATAAATACACCCATAAGACCTGTCATTTTATCATGTAATTCACCAAGTTTTAAACTATCGTCATTAATAACTGATTTATTTCATAAAAGTAATGTGTTTACACCAAAATATGTAATTAAGAACTCTTATGAACTGATTGCCTTATTGAAAAATTTTGTACTTCCCATTAATGCTAAACTTGTGTCTTTTGATGTCATTAATCTATTTCCTAATGTGCCTATTACTGAAAGTAAAGCAATTATTTCCAAATTATTGAAAGATTCTACATTACCTACAGATCTGTCTAGTGACCTAACTCGTTTATTTAACTTAGTTTGAAATCAAAATTATTTTCAATACAATAATGTCATATACCAACAAAAAGAAGGCCTTCCAATGGGAGCCCCCACCAGTCCTCTTATTGCTGATATATTTATGAATGATTTGGAAACAACTGTTTTTAATTCAAAATCACCTCTTTTAAACAATGTTTTACTATGGAAGAGATATGTGGATGATATCTTCGTCATTTGGACAGGATCTGAACGTCAACTCAACAACTTTCTTAACCTTTTAAATTCCTTTCATAACCAAATAAAATTTACGATAGAAATAGGCAATGAAAAATTAAACTTTTTGGATTTAACTTTATCTATTATAAATAATAAAATCGATTTTAGTATATATCGCAAGCCAACATACACTGACATAGTAATTCATAGGACCTCCAACCACCCTGTCTCACAAAAACACTCCACCTTCCATTCCATGATACACCGCTTAGTAAATGTCCCAATGTCTAATAATAATTTCCTTTCTGAACTTTCAATAATAAAACAAATTGCTATAAATAACGGATATGAACCAAAATTAATTGATAACATCCTAAATAAAAAACTTATCAAAATTTCAAAAAATAAATGTCTATACAATTCTAATAATATTAATGATAAAGAATGGCGTAAAATTTTGTATATTAATAATTTTTCAGTTCAATGTTGCAAAAATCTTCCTTCTAATATTAAACCAGCGTTTTATACAAGAAATAATATCGGTAATTTTTTAAGAAATACTAAAGATAAAGACCATAAATTGACCAATTCCGGAATATATAAACTCAAATGCAATGATTGTCCCTCATTTTATATTGGAAAAACCACTCGTAATTTTGAAATCAGAATCAAAGAACATTTAAGGTGTCTTAATAATAATAATTTTTCTGAGTTTGCTAACCATATCATTGAAAATAACCATAGTTTTGAAAAAAATACAGGGATAAATATTCTTCATATTAATCATAAAGGAAAACGTTTAGATAACTTAGAAGCCTTGGAAATTAAAAAATCCCTTAAAAATAATGAATCTATTATCAACAAACAAACAATATTGTCATATAGCCCAATCATGGATTTGTTCCCCTACCCACCCACTCTACACTAATACCTACCTACCCAATCTACATTATTATCTAGAAACAGCTCCACCCCTACCATAATAAAACATTGTTCGAAACTGTCAAATTAGTATAAGCTTTCCCTGACGAAGGAACGTTTGTTCCGAAACCGGTCGGATTTGCACATCAAATAAGTGGTTTATACAAAGTAAAATTATTTCATTATTCTATAAAACTTAGTTCTTAATGAATGAAAACTCACATATAAAAAGCAGAGCTCAGTAAAAATACAAAGCTCAATATCCATTAATAAAAAATACAAAGCTCACATATCCAAAAGTAAAAAATACTAATCTCACATATGCATTTCCAACAGTAAAAAACAAAAAGCTCACATTTCCAGCAGTAAAAATACAAACCTGATATATTTGGCAATAAAAAATAACAAAGCTCACATATCCAGCAATAAAAATATAAAAATCACATTTCCAGCAGTAAAAAATACAAAGCTGACATATTCGGCAATAAAAAATACAAAGCTCACATATCCAGCAATAAAAATATAAAAATCACATTTCCAGCAGTAAAAAATACAAAGCTGACATATTCGGCAATAAAAAATACAAAGCTCACATATCCAGCAATAAAAATATAAAAATCACATATCCAGCAGTAAAAAATACAAAGCTCATATATCCAGCAATAAAAAAATACAAAGCTCACATATCCAGCAGTAAAAAATACAAAGCTCACATATCCATCTCCAGCAGTAAAAAATACAAAGCTCACATATCCATATCCAGCAGTAAGAAATACAAAGCTCTCATATCCATATCCAGCAGTAAAAAATACAAAGCTCACATATCCATATCCCGCGGTAAAAAATACAAAGCTTACATATCTATATCCAGCAGTAAAAAATACAAAGCTCACATATCCATATCCAGCAGTAAAAAATACAAAGCTCACATATCCATATCCAGCAGTAAAAAATACAAAGCTCAAATATCCATATCCAGCGGTAAAAAATACAAAGCTCACATATCCAGCAATAAAAATATAAAAATCTCATTTCCAGCAGTAAAAAATACAAAGCTGACATATTCCGCAATAAAAAATACAAAGCTCACATATCCAGCAATAAAAATATAAAAATCACATTTCCAGCAGTAAAAAATACAAAGCTGACATATTCGGCAATAAAAAATACAAAGCTCACATATCCAGCAATAAAAATATAAAAATCACATTTCCAGCAGTAAAAAATACAAAGCTGACATATTCGGCAATAAAAAATACAAAGCTCACATATCCAGCAATAAAAATATAAAAATCACATTTCCAGCAGTAAAAAATACAAAGCTGACATATTCGGCAATAAAAAATACAAAGCTCACATATCCAGCAATAAAAATATAAAAATCACATTTCCAGCAGTAAAAAATACAAATAGCTGACATATCCAGCAACAAAAAATACAAAGCTCACATATCCAGCAGTAAAAAATACAAAGCTCATATATCCAGCAATAAAAAAATACAAAGCTCACATATCCATCTCCAGCAGTAAAAAATACAAAGCTCACATATCCATATCCAGCAGTAAGAAATACAAAGCTCTCATATCCATATCCAGCAGTAAAAAATACAAAGCTCACATATCCATATCCCGCGGTAAAAAATACAAAGCTTACATATCTATATCCAGCAGTAAAAAATACAAAGCTCACATATCCATATCCAGCAGTAAAAAATACAAAGCTCACATATCCATATCCAGCAGTAAAAAATACAAAGCTCAAATATCCATATCCAGCGGTAAAAAATACAAAGCTCACATATCCAGCAATAAAAATATAAAAATCTCATTTCCAGCAGTAAAAAATACAAAGCTGACATATTCCGCAATAAAAAATACAAAGCTCACATATCCAGCAATAAAAATATAAAAATCACATTTCCAGCAGTAAAAAATACAAAGCTGACATATTCGGCAATAAAAAATACAAAGCTCACATATCCAGCAATAAAAATATAAAAATCACATTTCCAGCAGTAAAAAATACAAAGCTGACATATTCGGCAATAAAAAATACAAAGCTCACATATCCAGCAATAAAAATATAAAAATCACATTTCCAGCAGTAAAAAATACAAAGCTGACATATTCGGCAATAAAAAATACAAAGCTCACATATCCAGCAATAAAAATATAAAAATCACATTTCCAGCAGTAAAAAATACAAATAGCTGACATATCCAGCAACAAAAAATACAAAGCTCACATATCCAGCAGTAAAAAATACAAAGCTCATATATCCAGCAATAAAAAAATACAAAGCTCACATATCCATCTCCAGCAGTAAAAAATACAAAGCTCACATATCCATATCCAGCAGTAAGAAATACAAAGCTCTCATATCCATATCCAGCAGTAAAAAATACAAAGCTCACATATCCATATCCCGCGGTAAAAAATACAAAGCTTACATATCTATATCCAGCAGTAAAAAATACAAAGCTCACATATCCATATCCAGCAGTAAAAAATACAAAGCTCACATATCCATATCCAGCAGTAAAAAATACAAAGCTCAAATATCCATATCCAGCGGTAAAAAATACAAAGCTCACATATCCAGCAATAAAAATATAAAAATCTCATTTCCAGCAGTAAAAAATACAAAGCTGACATATTCCGCAATAAAAAATACAAAGCTCACATATCCAGCAATAAAAATATAAAAATCACATTTCCAGCAGTAAAAAATACAAAGCTGACATATTCGGCAATAAAAAATACAAAGCTCACATATCCAGCAATAAAAATATAAAAATCACATTTCCAGCAGTAAAAAATACAAAGCTGACATATTCGGCAATAAAAAATACAAAGCTCACATATCCAGCAAAAAAATATAAAAATCACATTTCCAGCAGTAAAAAATACAAATAGCTGACATATCCAGCAACAAAAAATACAAAGCTCACATATCCAGCAGTAAAAAATACAAAGCTCATATATCCAGCAATAAAAAAATACAAAGCTCAAATATCGAAGAAAATTAAATTCTTAAGAAAATGATCATGAAACTTTTAAATATTTGTGCCCGAGCTTCGCTAAAAAAACTGAATTGTATACTGTAGGCCTGAGCCCAAATACGAATCTTGTTGAACTCCTTTATACACAACGTAACTACTTATTGAATTCTTATACCTACTTGTGTTGTGACTTATGTCTTTCATGCTCAGTTTATTATTTATGTACTATATACTCGTACTTGTTATGATGCTCCTGTACAAATTACCAATGTTATTTGTAAAAGCCTTAAGAGCGTTTAACCAGTCAGCGGACGAAAATCCACATTTCGTCGAAAGTTGTTCTTCCGATCGTGCAGGGCGGTTACAATGAGAAAGATTGATTATTCTCCGTACCAGCTTTTTTAAATTATAACTCAATATCGAATTTATTTCAATCCAAATTAGCTTTAATTTATACCTTCATCCAAAAATGCTGAAAGGCGTGATGATAAAACTATTAAAATAGTGTATTTTTGTAGTTATTTTTTGATTATAAGTATTTATAATTTTTCAATAATGTCTAAATTTAATAAGAATGTAAAAAAAATCTGAAATATATTAGTTTGTAAGTGCGCAAATAAATACACAAATGGACCAATTTTCGTCAAGAAACACATGTACTTACATATTTTTTAATGATTTTATTGAAACTAAAATTAAAATTCTAATACACATTAACTTTGCTAGATAATATATTGATTTATTTTACTGCATGATTACATTATTTGAAATGGGTGTGGTATAATACAAAAACTTTTTTGAAAATTGAACAAATCTGCCAACGACCTATGGAATAACCTTATTATACTAAAAATTAAAAAAAATTCTAAAAATGTATTACATAACTATACTAGATAAAAGAACAATCTTTCGAAATCCATTTATAATTTTTTGTGGAAAAGAGTCAATACGTCTAAAAACTTTTTTGAAAATGACGTATTTCCGGCTTTCTCTGGTAATGCCCTCTTAAAGGCGTAAATAATAATTAAAAAAAAAAAAAACCCACTTTTTGGCGATGTTTTTGCATGAATAAATCAAACTAGGCGGCTGGTGTTAAACGGGAATTTAAACCTTATCACCATTTACATAAGGAGCGTTATAGTTAGCGGCCTGATTCCGAATTTCACACGACATGATGCATCACCATAATACGCGTACCTACATTTCTACCACCGTTATAACGTCCAACAAAATAATTAATCCGCATTAACCTAACCTAACCTAACAAACTACCTACCAAATGTCATTTTACGCGTCCCACTTTTACGAAGCTTACATCATTGTTACGCGTGCCATAGTTTGGGCACCCATCCAATAAACACCGTTATCTTGTAGGAGTAGGCAGAGCGTATTGCTGCGTCCTCTCGGGTTGACTCTTATGGCGGCCGGTCCGTTCGGAATGCCGCCGTAATTGCTTTTTACATCGAGACGTTTGCCTGCCTTACGTAACCGCATACCAAATACCAGTCCCCGTGAGAGGAAAGGAGAAGAAGAAGATTTTAGAAGAGGAAGACGTTTGACCTCTTCCGGCGCACCTTTGTTTGACGTGTCCAACGAATATATTATTATTATTTATAGGCAATTGTTGGATTTATTGCTTGTTTTGTAGGTTTCTCCATGTTAGCGTTGTGTTTTTATTATTTTATAATAATTTTAACAAAAAAGATTAATACAGCTTAACATAGTTAACTTTGCCGTTGCTTACGTGGAAGTATAGATTTAAACAATATAGACGTACCTACTAGTAGTTCTATAAACAGTAAGTCAGTTATAGTGGACGTCACGTCCAAAAATTTTTTTCTCGTATTTAATAAATCAAACCATAATATCATTTGAAATCATAAGATTTGTAAATAGGTACTTAAATTCCCACCAACTTAATTATATGCTAAATATTTTACGTATTAAAAAAAACATGTGTGCAATACACACGCAGTAGAAGTGAAACCTTTAGAAATCTAAACTTGGAGAGATGAATGAGATGAGAGGGGGAAAGAATGAGACGAATGAAGAGTATCATGAGCTGATTAATTGTAAGGCTTATTTATTATAATATTCTTATCAATTTTAAACATTATTTTACATTTTATTCTATGAAACACCGCACAAAAAAGAGGCCGAAAGGCTACGAAGCATAGCACAAAGAGGTCACCGATTATTCAATCTCATTCTGTTATGAAAATAATTTAATGAGGGAATTAATGTTCTTAATTACCCCAGGGTTATTAATATTTGTCTATAGTAATAAATTCAATTATTTTACTGGCTACTTATAATTTCATTTTTCTCCGAGTAGTTGTATTTTCGAACAATAGGGGGATAATTATCGTTTTCCTCCACTTTTTGGATTCGCGTCTTTAGGGCAGGACGTGAATCCGACAGTCGACAATGTGGATTTAAATTTACTTAAAATGTAAAATATTAATCGGCGGGTTTTTCAATTATTATTTCAATACGTGAACGTTAAGTTTATTTATTCTCAGCCGGTACAAGGTTATCGCGACTGGAGAATTGCAGGCTAAATCCTATAGATGTATGTGTTTGTCTCTTTTTACTGTCGCTAGTTTCCGTTTCATCGAGTTTCAAATCACAACGGTGCTAAAGAAGTTTTCAATTAAAAAAAAATTCAAATAAGAAACTGTGTTTATTCAAAGAAACGTCATTAGCTCGATATTTGGAAGAATATATGACGCAAATGTGAATGGTAGAAGAAGTCGGGGATGCCAGAGGAAGACATGGCACGATAAAGTGAATCAGATACTAGAAGTCGGACCATGTCAAGAGTCTGAATAATAAAAGAGTATGTATGAGACGATGTATGAATGGGAATGAGGCAAAGAGGATGTGCCAAGACTGAGTTGTTTGGCGGTCCGTCCTCTCTGCCTACCCCTCCGTGGAAACTAAGGTAGTTAGTTATAATTTTTTTTCTAACATTCTTCAGGCAGGTAGGTACCGTAACAAAGAAAATACAAAGAAACACGAAGATTTCGCATTTGGGAAAATAATCTTTACTGAACCATTAAAATGTTAAACATCTTGAGCCTGATGCGGATCGTACAAAAACTTACGAACAGATGAAATTTATGTATTTATTAGGCTTTTACATAAAATAAAAAAGTATAAGGTATAAACAACAACGTGCGAAATTAGAATCAAGTAAGTAATAAACAGACTTTGGCGTGTAAACCAGCAAAGGATAGTGAATAGTAGTTAAGAACATGAGTAAAAAACAAAGCAAAATGAAATCCTCTTTAAGTAATACTATATTGGAATGCTTAGGAAATAAATATACTATGTCATCATCATCATCTTCTTCCCCTTGTCCTATTCGCGTCGGGGACCCATTGCATTGACAAGGCCTCTCTATACGTCCCTGTCTTGTGCTGACTGTCCATGGTATACCCATCCTCTCCTCACACAGTTTCTGGAGTTGCCTCGCCCAACTGTGTCTGGGGCGGCCCACTGGACGTCTACCCTCTGGAATCGCACTCAGTATCTTCCTAGGAATTCGGTCATAATACATTCTTAGTACGTGCCCAAGCCACCTCAGTTGCGATTTTTCTATGAGGAGTAGCAGTGGTTCAATGTTTAGATCATCTCGGATCGTCGAATTTTATTTATTTATTTATTTAATACATGAATTATCGAAAGTACATACAGTTTTTTTGTGATATTTCACCCTCGGCGTATTATGGCGGGTGAAGTTTACAGTTTGCGGATATACATTCATTAGTATAGGTTGAAAATTTTCACTAATTGATACTATGCACACAAATTCTTCTACAATAATAGATTTTATGTAGTTATATTGGATTACAAGAGAAGTTATTGTTAGTATATTAAGGAATTATTGAATGAGTTTCTTATATGATCCCATTTTGTAACCCCTGCCACTCCTCTCAAGTACTTCATTTCGGCAGCTTGGACTCTAGAGCGTGTTCATTCATTTAGCATCCATGTATACAGTTTTAAACACTGCCATCTTTGTCTTAAACGTACTGTGTATTTATATTTAATTTAAAATATATGTAAGTAACTTTAGTTGAAGATGAGGTGCACAGTAAATGTATAATGGTAGGCACATAGTGAGTAAAGTACATTTTAATGAATAATTTATGGTTAATTTAAATCCGTACATCTATATAGTTAACTGTGAGTGTATAAATTTTAAAAAAATATATGTATTTTTTATAATAGCTCCACACAGGAGGCCCTGATGAAAAAAACATCTCTCAGGGCCTTTAACATCTTTAAGGATGCTGTGTGGTAGTATTTTGAGGAAATGAAGTTTTGGGAAGGAAAAAGGTATGATGGGTGTCTTTAGGAGTGACGAACGTGTTAAATTAATCCCTCCCACTGCGGTGCAATCGGTGCACTCCGAAAGAGTCCTGCTGGAGAGGTCATAAGGTCTCCCTGAAGCAGTCTCTCCCGATCCGGCCTACCATGCAGCTGGTAGTCAGATACATATGCCGCCAAGACCCGAACAACCCCCCCCCATCAACCCGGGCCCCCCTGCTAAGTCACAGTAAGAATTAACAACACAGTTTTAAATACTGACCAATAATAAAAAAAAAAAATACAAAATACAACTAATTAATTTATCCGTTTCTTGTTCTAAAATGTTTTTTTTCGATTAACGGTAAAATATTATGCATTTGCTGTGAAGGAACTTAAAAACACAAAATTCAAATTATTCATGTATCCCAATTAGATAGGAATTTCCACCCACAAGTAATTTTCAAATGCAATTTAAATCAGTTAATAAATTACATCCTCCGTTTAACTCCACTTGTAATGGTCCGCCACCCTTGGCTTTTGACACCAATTGTGATGAACCCTACCTAGCTGATTTACTTTTCTAAGCTTCTACCTCGTAGTTTAAATCTCGTAGCTCCTGTCTCGTAGCCACGCTCATAATTCTACCCTTATGTCCTACTGATCACACCACTAGGTATGATGGCCTGACTCAACCCTCCTTTCGGTTTATTTCTACCTCAGGCTCGTGATTTCTAAACCCCTATACTTTATAATCTAGCTAAACCTACCCTATCTTCTTAAATCCCTGCGATTTTTTCACAGTAATCAAGATTTAAGATTTTAGTTCACATTATTTCTATAATCTGCGTTGTGTATTTTTTTGTTTTAGATTTTACATCTGTTTGCATACTTAATATGCACACATATGTAGAGAAGATAATGTATTACGTGTGGTAACCCATAGATTCTTTTAGAGAAAGGGTGAGAATCTTCCGATTTATTAATTATTATTATTTGAGTATCTTTTACCGAGTTTGATAAACTAACCCCGCCTTAGACTTTGTGTCTATTTGATTTCCGTAGGAATTTAGTGTATTTATTTAATTCTTCCTATTACCGCTGATACATCGATAACATAAACAACAGTTAATAAATTACATCATTTCAAAAAAATAAAAACCTTATCTTACCAGTGTAGAATGTTCATATTCGAGAGTCCGGTTTTCTCAATTGGAGTTCTTGTCTGCAGCTTCCCCTAACATAATGTGTTTGTAGTCATAGTTAGTGTTATTTGTTAGTATTCGCAAAACTGTTGAAATAGTAAGGATGGATGGATATGGGGAGGGGGATAATATGTTTGCTGAAAATTTCCGAGATTCTACCCGTTTTTTGTGATCATTCCAGATCGGTTTTAATTAAATCGACCCCTGGGACCATTCATGTTACGTTTTCCGTGCCCTTATTGATAATTTTTCATTTATTTATTTCCAACATTCCCGTCTAAGATTTTTTTGTGTTTACGTTTAAAATTGTAGGTACCCAAAACCCCCAGTTCCCGATCGCGTCTTATGTAAACACGACCCGGAGTCGATAATCTTTCAACTCTTTGTCCTCAGTATTGTTTTTAATACAGTTCATTCAACCTAAGTCCCTGTAAGAATTAATTCAAGGCCGCCCAAAATGATCAAAGTCCACTCTCTTATTGGTAGAATTTAAACTTCCTTTGTTTTCGATATAACTATGATATGGTGTTCCCTCGCTTCAGTCTCTATGCAGATAATAGCTCCCAACTGCTCGGACAGATGTCGCCGAATGTACCATTTTCTCTACATAATATTTAGAGGGAAAAAAAAATTTCTTGTAGGCTTATCGTAGGTTGAAGGTTGGCATTCATCACAGCCCCCCTATAGTTATAATTCCAGCGGTAAACACGCCTCCTAGTGTTAGTTGATGGAATTAGAACTAAACATAGATCTAATTTTGTGCAATCTTCCTTAAATCTTCCCTTTTTGTTCTTTTCTTCAAACTTGTTGCGCGCCCCTGCCTTTCACAATTTTATATCGTAGAATTTTGTTCGGTTTTCCTCTGTGCTGAAACCATTTTTCAATGTACTCTTGTCTACTCAATGACCTATTTAAGTCGGCTAACTTACGTCAGTTGCTGTACCTACTCTTAGTCCTACCCCCCTAAGATTCTTACTTCCACAAACTCCCCCCTAAGACTCTACTTCCGTAACCTCCCCTAAGTTTTCCTTTCCGTAACCTCCCCCCCCTAAGATTTTACTTCACCGATCTCATTTAATTTTTTCTAATGAATTGAGGTATTTATAAGCTCACGGGCCGCTTATTAGGAATTGAATCACCTTCAATCATCGTTATTATAATTCAGGGAGTCATTATTTATACAATATTTCCCTAAACAATCTGCAACATAGCTATGTGCAATAATTTTTAATGCAACCCGGCTTTGTTTGTTTATTTATTTATTTGCACGTATATACAAATGTATAATGTACCTAAACCCCGTTTTAAACAAGTTACCCCCTCCTAAATTCGGATGCGTTTTAAACCGCTCCACTTATTGGCTCTATATTGCAAATCGGAAATAATCCGGTTACCCGAGAAATATGCCAACCCCCGGTAAGTCTAAATTTTTAATTTATTCAGCCGGCATCCATGTAATGATGTATCTCCAATCCATCCCTGTTACACGTTTGAACGCAACGATTTGAAAATCTCACTTTATTTATGTGTAAATATTTTATTTTATTTTTATTCGTCCTTTGCTTTGTATGTTATGTTGATTTTATTTATTTTTATGTCACCATGTTGAAGATGTATTTATTTATAAAATCCTTCAACTCGAAGGAAATAATAATACCCTCGACCACTATTAACATAAACAACGTTATTTGATTAACTATCGTAAGTATCTCTTCTTTCACAGTAACATCTCGAGTTGTTCAATAACAAAGATTTCGGTCACAAAACCTTGTCACAACCGTACGTGTTTGTGACCATATCACCACTTCCTCGCGACAGTGTTTATTCAATTGTTTGTTTACATAACCGCGTTTTATTATTAGTGTTATTTGACTGATTTGAATTCGAGTGTTTTAGTCCGTCGGAGGTATGCAATGTTGTTTATATAACAGCTTTTTTGTTTATCAATACGCACCACCCTTCTAAATCTGGGTCAACATTCCTGGGTGTTATGAGATTTATGATTTTTATCTGG
This sequence comes from Limnephilus marmoratus, assembly GCA_917880885.1. Classification (NCBI taxonomy): domain Eukaryota; kingdom Metazoa; phylum Arthropoda; class Insecta; order Trichoptera; family Limnephilidae; genus Limnephilus; species Limnephilus marmoratus. The sequence continues at coordinate 38,787,280 of OU862923.1, read as the reverse complement.
TATAAGGCACGTTTTTCACTTTTTGTTTTAAAATATTTGGTTTTTGAGTTATTATTTTTTTTTTTTTTTCCGACTGTTTTATTTAATGGTACGTTTTTTTTTTTTTTTTTTTTCCACTTGTTTCACGTTTAATGAAGATGATTTAATGGCACGTTTTTCACTTTTCGTTTAAATTATTTTTTTGATTTATTGTTATATTTCTACTGTATAATTTAATGATGCGATTTTTTTTTCCACTTGTTTTATGTAATCTGAAGTTGTTTTAATGGCACGTTTTTCACTTTTCGTTTAAAATATTCACTTTTTTTTCCAATTAATTATAATTTCATTTATTTGTTCATTTTATTTTATTTTTATAATATCTCAGAATTCTCTCAACTTGTAACCTTTACTCTCCTGGTCCGCGGCAACAGTTGTAATGGTCCGCCACCCTTGGCTTTTGACACCAATTGTGATGAACCCTACCTAGCTGATTTACTTTTCTAAGCTTCTACCTCGTAGTTTAAATCTCGTAGCTCCTGTCTCGTAGCCACGCTCATAATTCTACCCTTATGTCCTACTGATCACACCACTAGGTATGATGGCCTGACTCAACCCTCCTTTCGGTTTATTTCTACCTCAGGCTCGTGATTTCTAAACCCCTATACTTTATAATCTAGCTAAACCTACCCTATCTTCTTAAATCCCTGCAATTTTTTCACAGTAATCAAGATTTAAGATTTTAGTTCACATTATTTCTATAATCTGCGTTGTGTATTTTTTTGTTTTAGATTTTACATCTGTTTGCATACTTAATATGCACACATATGTAGAGAAGATAATGTATTACGTGTGGTAACCCATAGATTCTTTTAGAGAAAGGGTGAGAATCTTCCGATTTATTAATTATTATTATTTGAGTATCTTTTACCGAGTTTGATAAACTAACCCCGCCTTAGACTTTGTGTCTATTTGATTTCCGTAGGAATTTAGTGTATTTATTTAATTCTTCCTATTACCGCTGATACATCGATAACATAAACAACAGTTAATAAATTACATCATTTCAAAAAAATAAAAACCTTATCTTACCAGTGTAGAATGTTCATATTCGAGAGTCCGGTTTTCTCAATTGGAGTTCTTGTCTGCAGCTTCCCCTAACATAATGTGTTTGTAGTCATAGTTAGTGTTATTTGTTAGTATTCGCAAAACTGTTGAAATAGTAAGGATGGATGGATATGGGGAGGGGGATAATATGTTTGCTGAAAATTTCCGAGATTCTACCCGTTTTTTGTGATCATTCCAGATCGGTTTTAATTAAATCGACCCCTGGGACCATTCATGTTACGTTTTCCGTGCCCTTATTGATAATTTTTCATTTATTTATTTCCAACATTCCCGTCTAAGATTTTTTTGTGTTTACGTTTAAAATTGTAGGTACCCAAAACCCCCAGTTCCCGATCGCGTCTTATGTAAACACGACCCGGAGTCGATAATCTTTCAACTCTTTGTCCTCAGTATTGTTTTTAATACAGTTCATTCAACCTAAGTCCCTGTAAGAATTAATTCAAGGCCGCCCAAAATGATCAAAGTCCACTCTCTTATTGGTAGAATTTAAACTTCCTTTGTTTTCGATATAACTATGATATGGTGTTCCCTCGCTTCAGTCTCTATGCAGATAATAGCTCCCAACTGCTCGGACAGATGTCGCCGAATGTACCATTTTCTCTACATAATATTTAGAGGGAAAAAAAAATTTCTTGTAGGCTTATCGTAGGTTGAAGGTTGGCATTCATCACACACTATAAGACACTTTAAAATGTAAATTCTGGTTGACAACCACAAGACTTCTCACTGATATTAAATAATATTATTAAATAATCAATTCATCCATTCGATCTGGTTTTGAAGGTTATGGCACCTTTCCTTTCCCGTGATATTAATATGCAAATGGAATTTGAAACTTGATTATAATTATTATTCATAATATCAAAACAATATCTTAGTGGTGACCTAACACTGTCAAATAAAATTAAATGTATCATTAATAACCGAAAATTATCGAATATCTTATAACCCCAAATGGGCGACAGGCCCAATTTTTTCGCAGAAATTCAAGTGTAATATTATCATTAAATGGCTATTTGTTTTTTTAACATTTGAAAGGTTCCCGTTAAACGCCAATTCGAAGTGGCTTTCGGTTATCTTTGTTTTATGGGAATACAACACAAAAGTTCCAACTGATGAAAAGTTGGGGTATACCACACAAAAGTTCCAACTGATGAAATGTTGGGGTTAGTTGTGAGGCTGAAGGTAGTGGGAAGGGGAAGGAGATGGGGAAGAGGAAGGTAGGAAGTTCCTATCAAGTTGTAATAAGCTGTCCAGCGTCCACTGTCTAACCACTGTCCTAGTTGTCCTCTTCTGCTGATCACAATTTCTTCAAAGGCTGAAGGCTCTGCAACCGGGCCCGAAAAGAAGAAGATGGAGAGATACGAAATTAGGAATGTTAGAGGAGAGCGCTAACATTTACAGCGACAAAATCGACAAAAGCGAAAATTGCGAAAATATTTAATAAAACACGACTCGTTTAAAATAGAGCAAAAATCTCGCGGGTATTATCTTAAACAGCATTTAAAGAAACACTTTGAGTTTTTTCATACATATAACTTGTAAAATAACTGAAACAAACATGTTAATAATACTTTTTGGAGCATACTTTGCGATTTTTTGCTATCGAGGGAATTTTATATAATTTGCGTTTCGGCGCGGGCAAAGTCTAGATATTATCTTCAAGAATAACATATATTTTTTAAAGAGCTTTAAAACTTACCATGTTTAAGGGAAATGTGTAATACATGGGTACAAATCCGGGTTGCGGGCCCTGAAACGGACTTAAAATCGACATTTAACGATAATGAATTTAACGAAAATGGTTGCAATGATGCGTTCACGGATGTGTTTATGCACTTTGGTGGAATACAATAACACTAGCGAAGAGATGCTAACATTTTACCTAGTGTTCTTCAATATTAAAAGCGGTTAATTAGGAATAAAAAACGTCTGGACTCCCTTCCAAAATACATCACCTAATAAATGATTTTTTTCGAATGGTGACGTCACACAGACGTAGATTTGGTGCGATTTCGGGAGACTTGAAAAATTAAAACATTGAAAATTATTTTAACTAAAATATGTACTGGTATTAAGTTAGAAGGTCTCATCTATAATATAAAAATGAATCGCTGAATGTGGTGCTAAGCGCATAACTTTCGAACGACTGCACCAAATTGGATAATTCTTTTTTTTGTGTGTTCGTTATTGCCAGGACAAGGTTTTTATAAAACATCTAGTGAGCTGTGTTATTATGAAATTTGTATAAAAAATTGCTATTGGTGGCACGCGAGGACGCGGCTATTGCTATGGAAAGCGGGAGGGAGGGAGAGATGGGGGAGGGGAACCAGGGAGGGGGAGGGGAACCTGGGAGGGGGGAGGGGGACCTGGGATGGAGGAGGGGAACTTGGGAGGGGGGTTCGCGGGACGGGGGAAGGGGGGGGGGAGTGGAGTAGGGAGAGGGATGGTGGAGGTGACGGAGTGGGAACGCGAGAGGGGAAGAGGACGCAGGAGAAGAAGGGGAGGCGGAAGGGGAACGGGACGAATTGGAAAGGATACTCAGGGAGAAACAATTTCTTAATTAAATGGCATAGCAACGCATGCCTGGGACCAGCTAGTTATTAATTAAAAATTGAGTTCCTTATTTTATCACGAATGTTTACAATTTGCACAAAGAATAAGGGAATTAAAACACTATTAAAGAGTTTGAAGTATCGACTCTTATGAATGTGATATCGCAATGATCCGCTTAGTAATATTTTTAATGTTTTATTTATACAGTAAATTTTGCAGAGATTGCAGAATTACTGTTTTAAAGTCCTGTAGGTTTTTAAATATGATATATTTTTTGCCAAAAACACTGGTTAATTTTGAATCATCGAAATTAAAAGATGTATTCTGATTGTATTTGCCGAACATCTTATTTAGCATTTTCTTCCAAATTTTGTTAATCTTTAAAACTGCGTTCCGGCTGCATGATTTTGGTCATCGACATATTTTTTGAGACGGAGACCCACATCAATACACTGAATGTCTTAAATTTTATATAAATACCGGTTCGATCAAGTAGTTGGCATTGAATTGTTCGTACAATGTGAACATGTTTATACAGTGAACGGCATTCCAATCCCAATACGCTCGTAACGACAAAATAACGTTTTTGCGCGGAGACTTTCAGAATTGAATCATCCAAGATTTTGTTTTTTATTCTCGGAGTGGACAATATGAACTTGTTGTGCAGATGCTGGAATCCTTATATTGTGAGATAAATTCAATAATTTTTTTTCTTCTTGAATCCCGAGGATCGAGAACCTAACTCCAATTGCCCAGATGAAGAAGGCTGCTTGCACTCCTCGCGATTCTTCACCGCCTAGAGAGCCGCAAACACTGACGATCTTCTGAATGTCTTTTTGGGAGATATTCTTCAGAGACGACAAATAACTGTAGAATATCTCTCAGCCAGACAGGTCTCGTAAAAGTTATGCTATCTGCTTTTATATTACAGTGAGATAGATATATGATTAAAACAGATAGAAAGAGAAAATAGCGCTTTCAGTTTGCATACAAAAATATATCATAGATGCTCTATGTTATATTTTGTATGAAACAACATTTAAACGAAAATAAATGAAGTGACTATTAAGTTTATAATACCTTTGTCTAATAAAATATGTTTTTAGTGTCTTATAAGGTGGTAATTTCAGTTCACACGATCAAAACTTTCGGTAAGTGACTATGAAAACTGTAGGGGCGTGTAAATAGCCCCTGACACGAGGGAGATGACTACCCTATGTAAATTAACGAAAATTGAATTCTTCCCTATGTGACACAAAAACAGTTGACCCAGCAATTCCAAAATCTCAAGTGAAAACAGAACAATACTCACTCAGAGAATGCAGCTCTTGTATGATGTCCAGCACAAAAGACACTTCTTTTCACTCAAAATATCAAGGCGATATTGCATAATCTTAACAGATGTTTCGCACAGCAAGGAAGTTTCAACAATGAAAAAATAAATCTGCCCATCAATAATATGTGCCAAATCCTAGGCACAACAATAATTCACTCACTGGGTGAACCATTTAATAATGACTGACCAGGAGTGACATCTGTCGGTTTTGACTCACACTCCCGTCGGAAGCAATTGCCTGATTCACAGAGCTAAGGAAATGCATGAATATACCGAATCTCAAGCCACATAGGTAAATTCAATACAATACAAAAACCATGGCGCCCTCATGGTCTCATAGCATAAATCATTAATTGATTAAGAAAATGGATACAAATATATTTATGGCGCGTATCCATATTCCCCATCTTGGAAGTTCGTAGAGCTTACAAAAGAAAGAGTATAAAAATACAAATGAAACAAGAAATGAAATAGAAATAAAGTGACTGTATTCACCGGTAATATTCAGGAATGACACGCATTGGAAATTCGCAGAATCTCACAAAATAAAGAAAAATAACTAAAAAATACAATGTAAAAAAGTTCAATTGACCAAGATAACGGATATTAAGTAATGCCATGTCTGGGTCAGAGATCATTGAAACAATGACTAAAAAACAAAAAAATAAATAAATAAAAATGGATAAAATATAAAATTATTGCGTTGGAATGGGATATAATTTGACAACCGGACATTTAAAAGAACCAAATCGTGTCTTTACCGTCGCAACGCGAACAATTTTATCCATACCAGAATTAACCATTATCTGAATACAAGAATGACACACATGGCCACGCCGAGAAATAAAACGGCTGAAAGCATTTGAAGTTAGGTCAAAGACCAACTCAATATGAATGGCCTTGGTTACAAGGCACACAAAAAAATATATATATGCCTTTTGTGAAAGTTGTCCTCTCAGACGAGCAAGCGTGATACAGAGGGGACCTGCGTAATCTACACTGGTGTGAACGAAAGCCCTTGCTTCTACAACACGACATGAAGGTAAAGCTGCCATTTTCAGTGTAGGATGCGATAGAATTAAGCGGAAGCAGCAATTGCATTTCCGCACTTTTGCCCTAATAACAGTCCTGGCATCTAATATCCAATAGCGCTGCCGTAAGATGGACATAAGAAGTCCAGGGCCTATATGAAAGTACATGACATGGAAATGATCAACGATAAGATCCACAACACAGTCATGTTTAGGAAGTAAACCCGGAAGTTTAACCTCAAATGGTAAATCCGATTTAGAAGGCCGCCCCCCAATACGTAACAAATTATCCTCATCGAGAAAAACTAATAAATTCCGAAGCTTTTTTGAATTGTATATGGACAATTTGCCTTTCTGGAGTTCAGCAATATCTTCTATAAAATGAAAACTCTGCACAGAACGAATCATAACTTTTTTACAGGAAGGTGATACCTTTTTTACGAATCGAAGGACATAAACTACTATCCTTAAAGGTTTATCCCAAGTGGATATACGCTGAGCCAGTTCACTCAGGACCGATTTTTCACCCTGAAATGTTGCAATGAGCACATTAGCTTTGTGTTCAGGCATTTCACCAGTATTGGTAGGGTGAAACGGTTTTAATGGCCATTTCAAAGGTGGGCTGTGAATCCATGATGGGCCGTTCCACTATAAATCATGTGAAACGAGTTGGGAAGGAAGCAAGCCACGAGAAAGGCAGTCGCTCGGGTTTTCTCTAACGGCGACATGATAAAACTTCTCAGGAGGCAAATTCTCCTGACATTGAGCCACGTGATTACTAACAAACATCGACCATCGATGTGGCGACGAATGTATCCATGAAAGCGCAATGCTAGAATCTGAAAACGCGTATGTTCCTGCAATAGGAAGACGCTCAGAATAATTATCTTGAACCGTCCGTATTAATTTGGACATCAATACTGCGGCACAGAGCTCCAAACGAGCGAGGGTCGTCACTTTGGTGGGAGAAACCTTTGATTTTGCGCACAATAATCTCACTGTAATTTTCCCAAACAGATCAGTGGTATGCAAATAAATCACACTGCCGTAACCATTCATGCTTGCATCGCAGAAAGCAACAACGAGCACCGTACTGTCTTTCAGGACACCAACATGGCGAGGGATTTTCATCATTGAAATTAGAGGAAATTCCTGTGTAAGCGCCGAAAACCGATGAATAACACTATCAGGGGGTGTATCATCCCAACCAATGTTGCACAGCCATAGTTCTTTGATAAGTAATTTAGCGTACAGAATGACAGGGGCGACCAAGCCGAGGACATCAAATAAGCGGACGACTATGGAGAGTATGCTCCGCTTTGTGCACTTCTCCTGAACATAAGATGTCGTAAAGAAGAAGCTGTCATCAGCTGGTTCCCACGAAAGGCCCAACACCTTAGAGGTATTGTTAGAACCAACAGTGAAGTCCACCGCACTGCGGTGAAAATCTGGAAGGTTTTCAAGTACAACTTGAGAACTAGTAGTCCATTTGACCAAATCAAAGGCACCGGACTTGAATAACGAGATTAATTCTCGAGAAAGACGTACGGCGTTGGACTCATCTGCAATAGAATAGACCAGGTTGTCCACATACAACTTGAACTCTGCCACATTGGCAGTATACGGGAAATGTGGTCTCATATCTTTGGCTAACTGACGAAAGTCAAATAAAAACATAAACCAATCAGTTTGCAAATTGAGACCAGTATGCAAGATGTCATTTAGTGACAGCCCTGTATGTGTCTTAGCGCTAGCGTCCAGCACAATCCTAGGCATAGGATTATCAGGACGAATGGCGGCATGATGGATGTAATATCCATCATCTGCAATTTCAGACCTACTACAGAATACTAAGAACCTCATATCACCTTTGATTATACAGTGATTAGGCAGTTTATTTGTGATACTATCAACGACAAGTGCGTGTATATGACATTTATTATTTGAATACACGCGCGACTCAATGTCTAAATAGACGTCACTGAAGATTGGTCGTGAAGCTGAACCAATTTCTTTGACAAAAGAATTGCTCAAAGGAATTATTGGTAAATTCAGTGACTTACAACAATTTATCGTAATCAAATTATTTTGAGAGCCATTATCAATTAGGCACCGACCAATAACTTTATTTCCGTTTTTAAGCTTCGCGTATACTTGTGCGGTCGAAAGTAAAATAGAAGAGTTCGGTGTTACTTTGGCAGAAAGCGAACACGAAGAATTGACATTCGCAGTCCCCTCCACTTGCTTATCACCAATGCCAGTTCCATTGATGCTGGATGACACTGGAGGGGGGACTGACGGTTCTTCACTGGTAGGTACTTGCGACATATGTACATGAGTATTGGTTTTCATATTATTCACACTGCCAAAATGTAAGAATGTATGATGACGTTTATTGCACAAATCACAAACTAACCCCGATTTGCATGACTTGATTGTATGTGAACCACTAAGGCAATTTACACAGACATTTTTCGATTTTATAAATTCAAATCGAGCCTGTGGGGAACTCATACATTTAAACTTTGAGCAAACGTTGACTAAATTATCAGTTTTTTTTACAACACATACAACATTCCAAGGGCATATTTTGAGTCGAGAATGTACGTGCCGAGGCTAGTATCAGGTTACGAGTTCGTTTGACCGGTAAAAACAGATCCACAAAGGCATTCAATGATTCAAATTCCGGTTGAAACCCAATAAAGTCAAATGACAAAAATTAATATCGTCAATAATGTTTTCAAACTGAATGTACATTTCATCTATTAATCCGGTCAGATCTATGAAAGTTTCATTATTCCTAAAATCGAAATCAGAGACATTTTTTGTCAAGTTAAATAGATCAATAATACGTGAAAAAAGTTTTTCCTTTTTCGCTGTTAACGAAATAAGCATTCGATCATATTGATCATTTGAAATTTCTTCCGTAATTCTTGGGATTTTTTATATATGCGAAAAGATTACCACAAAATTTTACAATAATGTTACAATGTTAATAATTAATTAATAATAATGTTGCGAATAATTATCCAAAATTACGACAATTCTGCGAACAATGTTAACAATTAATTAATAATAATAATGTTGCGAATAATTATCCAAAATTACGATAATTCTGCGAACATCCAAATATGTCATCCAAAAGCAAAAAACAAGACCAGCTATAGTTCTCAAAAAATGAGAGGTACTTCAAATTTACCAAAAAAAAAACGTAAATTCGAACATCCATGTAATATCAGCTATAATCTCGAATTGAATGAATAATCCAGGCTACGAAGGACCATTAAATATGTAGGGGCGTGTAAATAGCCCCTGACACGAGGGAGATGACTACCCTATGTAAATTAACGAAAATTGAATTCTTCCCTATGTGACACAAAAACAGTTGACCCAGCAATTCCAAAATCTCAAGTGAAAACAGAACAATACTCACTCAGAGAATGCAGCTCTTGTATGATGTCCAGCACAAAAGACACTTCTTTTCACTCAAAATATCAAGGCGATATTGCATAATCTTAACAGATGTTTCGCACAGCAAGGAAGTTTCAACAATGAAAAAATAAATCTGCCCATCAATAATATGTGCCAAATCCTAGGCACAACAATAATTCACTCACTGGGTGAACCATTTAATAATGACTGACCAGGAGTGACATCTGTTGGTTTTGACTCACACTCCCGTCGGAAGCAATTGCCTGATTCACAGAGGTAAGGAAATGCATGAATATACCGAATCTCCAGCCACATAGGTAAATTCAATACAATACAAAAACCATAGATGGCGCCCTCATGGTCTCATAGCATAAATCATTAATTGATTAAGAAAATGGATACAAATATATTTATGGCGCGTATCCAAAAACTTTAAAGTCAGTTATCAAAATTTAACATTTTTATATTAAAAAAAAAATTGGCACCTCTGGGACTTGAACCCAGGACCCTTATATTCAAATAATGAATCTATTATCAACAAACAAAAAGTATTATCTTACAGCCCAATCATGGATATGTTCCCCCACCCACTCTTCATTAATCCCTAGCAACGGCTCCACCCCTACCACAATCCTTAGTATCTAATAATACATTATTCCCACCCACTATTTTGTAATTGTCAAATCAGTATACATTTGAGGAAGGAACGGTCGTTCCGAAACCGGTCGGCTTTAAACTAATATACAAGTGGTTCAAAAAAGTAACAATGTTTGATTTATTGAAAATAAATTTTAATTTCATATTAAAATCTAGTAAATATTAGTAATATTTAAATCTCAAAAGTCTTTAATTTGCCTTAAAAACGGTATTCTATTTTGAAATACGTTCAAAAACAGCGATTTTATCAGGAATCGAAGGTAATACGAAACTATATTCCGCGGAATTGAAATGACGTTTCATATGTGAGAAGCACATTGCAAAATGTCGGAGGCTTTGGGGGTTAAGGGCCCGCAACCCGAATTTCTACCGATTTCTTACATATCTCCCTTAAACACGTTTAATTTTAAAGCTCTTAAAAATATATGTTATTCTTGAAGATAATATCTAGACATTCATTGCACGCCGAAAGGCAAATTATATAAAATTCTCTCGATAGAAAACAATCGTAAATATGCTCCAAAAATTATTATAAACACGTTTTTTTCAGTTATTTTACAAGTTATATGTATGAAAAAATTCACAGTATTTCTTTAAATGCTGTTTAAGATAATGCCTGCGAGATTTTTGCTCTATCTTAAATGAATCGTGTTTTATTAAACATTTTCACAATTTTCGCATCGATTTTGTCGCTGTAAATATTAGCGCTCTCCTCTAATATTCGTAATTTCGTATCTCTCCATCTTCTTCTTTTTAAGCCCGGTTGCGGAGCCTAACAGTAATTAACTAATGCCAAGTTTTAATCCATTCGTAATTTAAATACTGAATAGCAGAAATTAGATCCCTTAGGAATACGTGCGATCAATAGGGAGATCTGAAAAGAATGCAACGAAAGTGTAGTTAACAAGATAAATAAAGGGACGATTAGATGGTTTTGAAATGAATAGTGGATGGGCGGAGAGACTACCATAAGGAGAACAATGTCGTGCAAATAATGGCGGTTCGTGGTCGTTCGCCATGGGGGTTCAATTATAATTTAGATAAGAAAAATAAATTAATTAAAATCTCCAAGTTTACATAAAAAATGCATCAAATATATAAAAACTCCAACAATATTTTTTAATTAAGCATCAATAATGCTAACAAATGTTTTGGTCTAATAAAGATGACGTCATTTCTGTATAATGTCATATTGTTGTAATATGACATTATTCAGAAGTGACATCATCTGGCGAATTTTATAAAAGTTCGTTCACACATGTGAACGGTGCACTGCGACAAAATAAAAATATTCTGGCCCTGGAGAAAGAGAGTCAAAATATTGTTCGTATAAAATATTTCATAAGAATAACTGTTCATAGGTGCGTTCTGGATTCCGCTCCTATGCACGAATTTTCTCACCCGACAAATATATGTTCTAAACGGAGCAATATTATAATTTATTTATTTATTTACGCCTTTTTTCGGGGCTTTTACAAACATTACATATGACTAATAAGAATATACAGCATTCATTATACATAACTGAACTGTCTCAGTAACAATATTTTATATTTGTTTAAACATAAATTGAAGATGTCCACTGAATTGGTATAATTGTTTCCCTCCATTAGTATTCTTGGCAAAGAGGAATACATATGGTAGTTAGTCCCAGAATTTCTGCACTGAAATAAATCCTGACTTCTAGTATTACGTAGTGGAATCCGGAAGCTTATCAATTCTAGCAATACCGGACTATCAACTAAATCATTTAGAATTTTATGTAGAAATACCAAGTCAGTGAAAATTCTTCTGTCAGACAATTTGAGCATATTTATATCATTTAAAATAGTGTTGTAGTTCAACATGATTGCTGGAATGCCCATTTTAAAATTTAGAAAACGTAAGAATTTGTTTTGTATTCTTTCAACAGATGTGGATAATGTGGATTATAGTATACATGTATAAGCTGTTGTATGGGAGTTAACTACTGTTTGGGAGTTATCTGCACATATCGATCCTCCAGTTGATTAGCCAGACATCTCAGAAAAATTGAAATTTGAGTTAAGTATGCAGTTATATGTAAAAGTGTACCTTCCTCGGTGACGTAAAACTTGTAGCTAATTAAACAAAATTTTGATGTTTTCTGGATCACTAGTAGGATATTTAAAAATGCCATAACAATGTATCGGACCGTTATGCCTCCCGGTGTTATTTTATAGCATATTAAATTTGTAAAACTCATACACGTGTAAATAATATTTTATTTATGGTGAGCATTCGAATATTGCTTTCCTCATTGTCACAAAACTTAGAATTTGAAGATGTCTGACTAATCAACTGGACGATCGATATTATCGTCCTTAGAGAAAACCGCCACTGCGTGCAAGTGAGCGGAAGAATAATTAGACAGTCAGGGACAGTCCAAGAAGTTAAGCCACGATGTAGAGTTGGAAAAAGAGAATAAAAGAATTTAATTTTTTAAATTAAGTATGGATTCATTTCCAAGAGAGATTGTATGGTACTCCATCTTCTCACCTAACCCCGCGGTAAGTAACCTCATGCAGTGGCGTAGCGTGAGTTTTCAGTGAGCTAGAATGCTAAGATTGAAAAATACGACATTACTGATGTAGTTGTAGCTGAAAATGAATTTTATTTTTTTTTCAAAATTTCAACTTTTTGTATGAGATCTTTCAGTCTAGGGGGGGAATCCTGAATTCTTCAAACTAAAAGTTGAAATTAAAAAAAAAAAAAAAATTCATTTTCAGCTACAACTACATCAGTAATGTCGTAGTTTTCAATCTTAGCATTCTAGCTCACTGAAAACTCACGCTACGCCACTGACCTCATGGTTAGTTAGTTTTAACCCGTTTAATCACAGAAGACCAAATTTGTCCCAGCTCACTTAGGACTCATAAAAATCGCTGTATCTCCCTAGAAAGAGAAAATACCATGCTTTATAGTCAAATGTAAAAAATAACCTCAAAATAGTAAAATGTACCACTTTATGAAACCAAAGTTTCGAATCGCAATTTGAAAATAAAAATTTGAAACTTTGGAAATTTTTTATTATTTTTTTTTCACAGAACGACAAAAAGTGAGGTAACGAAAACGTTTATAATGCATTTTTCTAATAAAATACTTTTTTTTCCAATATTTAGTTAGAAACAACGTAAGGTGAGCCATTTTTAAAACTTTTAAATATTAGCCTGTAAAATTTTTATATTTCAAAAAGTATATGTCAATAATATAATTTGTTCAATGTGCATACATACACACATACTCACACACTCACACACACACCTTCCCACTACATACATCACCCGGTAATTACTTAATACGCACACCATAAATAAGACACTACAATGAAACACATAATAGGTACCCACCATGTAATATACTTATTGATTGTAATTTTTTAACCAAAGTATCTAATGTACTATTTGTTTCTGTTAATAAATAAAATAAAATAAAATATGCTCATTTCAAATTATAAAATTTTAAAGTGTATTTTTTTACCTTTCAAAAACAGTTTTTAATTTTCGGATATGTTCGGAAATATTCAATTTATTTGAATTTTTTTGCAAACCGGAAAAATTCTGATCGACTGACAGAACACTCCTGAGGTTAAAAATGGTGTTGTTTTTATTTTGAAGCGCCCTGTATGTGAGTTTTGAAGGTCTGCCCCATAAAGGTCACCTACTTGCAAACGCTACAGCCCCAAATACATTATGTGGCTAGCCGCTAGACACATGAAGTAAATAATACGCATGAAACTAATCCCCAATTCAGTCTATTTCATTAAAATTAAGCTGCTGGCCTACCAGGTTGCCTTCCAACAAGGTACCTACGGCATGACACGGTTAACTTTGCAGTGGGTGACGTCACTTTTTCACAAATTCGGGATACCAGTGTAAAATAAAACTGCGAACCTTGGCTTCATTTGAAACAATTAATTATATTTTTTTTGAGTTGTCTGACGGCCTTTTTCTGTAAACACTGGGGACTGGTTGTTTCACAGAATTTGAACAAATCATCAAATTTCGAAATTTAAAAACAACTTCCATTTTTATTTCATCATGGGCCGGTTGTTTCTCACTATACTTGGATAATAACAGAACTTGAAAATTAAGGGTTAACATAAAATAATTCATAATCTGCTCGTTATTAGATGGCGCTAAATAATTATTTTAGAAAAAATACCTTTTGTAAGGATGTGTGGATTGAATCGCCAACGTAATATTGTATTTATATGCCTTTCTAGAAAGAATTCAGTTTTTATCCGGACAAAACTATTTATTCATCATAAACACATACCGTATATACCAATTGAAGCATAACTTCCTTTAAACCTTAAAAAATGATGAATTGTTCAAATTATGTCAAACAACCCGTCCTAACTAAGGGGAAGTTGTTAACTGAAATAATAACAGAACTTTTATAGAACATTCACAGAACTTGAAAATAAACTTGAATTTTAAACAATCTGTCAAATTACAAAGTGTATTTTCAAGTTCTGTGAAAGTACTATTCAAGTTCTGTTTTTTTTTTAGTTTTGTGAAACAATTGACCAATAATGATATAAAGATAGAACTTGAAAAGATCTTTCATGGAGCCAAAAAATCAACCTTGAATTTGAAAAAAATTGTTAAAATTTAAAAGTTCAACGAATGTTCTGTTATTATATTATTATTATCAGGTCGTTTAACTCGAAAATGAACTTTCACAATGCACTTTCAAAATTAACGTAAAAATGAGCTTTGATATTTAACGAAATTTAAATATTTAATAGCTAATTTTCATGTTCTGTGAAGGTTCTGTTAAAGTTCTGTTATTATATCATTATTGGCCGTATTTTCACAAATCCAAAAGCATTATAAAACTTGAATAGAATACTCATAGAACTTGAAAATTAACTTTCACCAAACCTAAAAATAAACGTTGAAATTTGTTGAATTGTTCAAATTCCGTGAAACAATTGACCTCAAGTATCGTATCATATTCGACTGAAATGTTGTCAGATGCGTTTCAAGAATTATCCTTTCCAGCGGTGAAAACATAATGCAGAATTTTATTCACCGTACAAAATCATCGTAAATATAAAAATGAATTAAAAGACAGGAACTAATCAAATGATCTTTTTATTGTTAGGTAACTTTATTCCGCTAAGTCGGCAACTTAAACTGGAAAGTAGCTCGTCCGAATGCAAAAACGCGGAAATATTGAGACATTCTCTTTGTTTTCAAAGTCAAACAATTTAAAACCTTTAAAATTTAAATATACCTTCTGTAGGTATATTTAAATTTTCCCTTATGCATCGCTTTATACAATAAAAACCAACACAGAGATTAAAGAAACCGTTTGAAAAAAATGATGGTTTGGCGTCTTTAGTTTCTGTTTTGTCTGCAAAGTTAACTATGTTGAAGTATAGGTCAAGCTTGCAGAAGCCAAACCCATTTACTGGCCGCAGATTCCTCTCGCCGAACCTCTGGATGGTCATTTGCTTTTGAAAGGATCAATTAACAACATGGCGTCGGTCGTTGGGCTGTACTCGTAATGGCAAATAGAGAAATTTAACCTTGACGACAAACTTTTAATTATTCAGAGTGTGTTCGTTGGGAAAGAGCAACTTGCACTATTGTTATGAAGCGATTTTATTTATCGTTAGTTAGTGTTATGTCTACCCTTTCCTCGGCAGATAGTAATTATTAATAACGGTTCTTTTAATATAAATGTGTTTATTACTTGAATAACCTAGCTGGATAGCTACGACTGTTTACTATTCGGGGGTAGGTAAATCTCTGGAGCCTTGCCCGGGGAGCTCGTAAAGTATATCTCTGATACTGCTTCTTGTACGCCAATGCCATCTGGCGAGCTATGGTGCAAGCTACATGCTTACCGCCATCTATCGTATTCTTTCCATATTAAATACTTAATTACTCTACATTACACCTAGGTACTATTTTTTTAATGCATTTTAATTGGGTAGGTTGGCAAGGCTGCGGAGAGTTTTGTTCAACGCGTCGGTAGGCGGCGTTTTGTTTTTTTTTTTTCCGTTTCCGCACTCTCGTTTGCGGGGCGATATGTGCGGTTCGCTGTGCAAATAACAGTGACTTAATTTTTAAGTTTTAAAACCATGTGAGTGGAATCCAAGTTTTGGGCGTCTGCATTCGGGCGAAGGAAACACGTCGTGTATTTTTAAATATATATTCCAAAGATTTATTCGCGTAAAATGCAAGTTTTCGCAAGGGCCTCAAAATGACCCACGAGTTTAATGGCGACGTTCGAGTGTAAAGATTATTGTACCTCTTTATCCGAGACATCAGACAGAAATGAGTATCGTGTTCTCCGCTTGTTGACATACTCAGACATAAGACTGAGTTTGGCGTCCAAGATTTCCTGAGATGAAATCAAAGTTGACTTGCAGATTACACCCGAGCCTGACAAAGGCACATCATTATATTTCCCTTTAACAATATAACATACAATCAGTATAATCAGTACATTCTCTTAACAGTATTTTTTCATGATATACTCGTATTTATAACGTTTCTAATATATTCGATATCGCACTGGTTGTTTCATAGAAATTCAAATGTAACATTGTCATCAAATTGCCATCCAGCACCGTATTGTTTACAGTTGAAAGATCCCGATAAGTCCGTTTCAGAACCAATTGTGATCAGCAGAAGAAGACAACTATCATGTTATTATGCTTATCAGCTCATTACAATTTGATGTAAAGGCAAAACGTTCCTAGAATCGACGTTTAACAGGGATCTTTCAATTGTCAAAAAACAACATGGCGATGAATGGCCATTTGAAGACTTTATCACACGTGAATTTCTGCGAAAAAATGGGTCTAGTTTTTTTATGAACTTTGAAAAGTGTTGATATTAGATTTTTTAATTTAAATTTTCTGTAATGGAACTGGCTGTCGGTAACAAAATGTCAAAATTATTCAAAATTGTCACAAGAGAACAGCTCATTTCTACGACTTCTTGAGTTCAACAGCTCGGCTGTATAAAGATTTTCCGGCCTGTGCATTTCCTCCCTCCTACAGCATGGGTCTCTTCAAGATCCATGTTCACTCCTTCCTTTCCTCAAAAAGACCCTCCACACAGCATACTCAAAGATAACAGTTTACATAAAAATATATATAAAATTTAGATTGTTTTCTTGATTCCAGGGTTCATAACTGTAGAAATAAATGAAATAATTGATTGAATTAAAATAATTATCTTTATTTAAACCATTAATTTATTTATTATTTTTAATTGATAAACTAATGCTTGAGACAACATTTTTATGCGTAGCACAAAGGGTAACAATTATTATAAGTAATAATTAATAGCCTGAAACACTCACGTACATTGAAAAACTCTTATGTAGTATAATAATGTAATGTAATAAGCAGTAATTGTTGAAGGAAAGATTTTTTTCTATGTAGATGAGTGTTTTAGGCTAATAATTGTTATTTAAACCACTACTAAAAGAAATTGTTTGTACGGTGGTTTAAAAAAGATAACTATTTTCATGTAATTTAAAAGTGACTTTACAATTATTGAAGAAGTAAATAATAAAACAGTTACATTTTTTAAGTATCATATTAATAAGTTTTTTATTTTTTTTTTATTTATTTATTACATAAGATACATTTATACAGCAAATATAACATAATAATAATATTTCAAAATAACTGTAAATATTAAAATGTATACAAGTGTTATTATGTCATGTTTGTCTATATTAGTTCCTAGCTAGGCAGATTGCCCGTTCTAAGGAACCAAATGCTGGTGAAAAATGCCAAAAATGTATTCTGTACCAAAAAAAAAACAAGGTGTTTTTTTTTTGTAGATTAAATACCTATAAGTATACTAAGTTTTTACTGGTTGTGCCATTTAATAGTTAACCATGTAAAAGTTTAAGTTTTAAGTGACATTATTTAATTTTTCAGACAAGTTAAATATTATTATTAAAAATAAATAAATAAATAAATAAATAAGTGTTTATTCCAGTATGTGGGGAGGAGAGTGCAATCCCACACATTCCATAAGGGTATAATATAAACTTACATGTACAAAGTATTTGAAACGAAAAAAAAGAAAAAGAAGTTGGATATGAATGTACACGAAACAAAAAAGGATAATAAGCTAATAGTAGTAAATGGAAAACAAAAGAAATAATAATATTAAGCTTTCAGGATTCTGTGAGCACGTAAGGAGCCAGTATTTTTCTCCAGTGTGCATCAATACTGGATGATGGACTGAGGCGGGCTTCCATGACGAGGATGTTTCCAGAGCTGCTTATCCTTTCCCTCATTCCTGCCACCCTGGATCTAATAAGGGCTGCAAAGCCAGGAACTCGCCCCTCCGTGAACATCCGGGAAGCGCTGCAATATCTGGGGAGACCAAACATTATGCGGAAGGCATTGTTATACTGAACCCGAAGTCTTTCTATACTACTCTTCTTGTAGTTTGCCCAGAGTTCAGACGTATACAGTGTTGCGCAGAAGGAAAGGAAGAGCGTCCTTTTTACAGCAGTACTGCAAAGGCGGAATCTTCTACTGAGCATGTTTGCTTTTACACTGAGAGCTCTTCTTTGCCTATCGATGTCGTCATCGTCCATCAGATTACTGGTGATTATGTGTCCAAGGTATTTAGTTCCTTCAGTCACCTGCAGGTTCACACCATTCAGGGTAGCTGGAGGAATATTTTTTGGTCCTTGTCCATATCTTACGACCAGTAGAGCCGTTTTAGTGGGGTTGTATTGCATGTTTGTTTCTTCAGCAAACTCTTCGCAGATCTTTAAAAGAATTCGTAGGCCCCTTATGGATGGTGCCATCAATACCATATCGTCCGCATAACTGATGTTGTTCAGAAACTGTCCTCCAATTTGGCAGCCTACCCCTGCATTGTTTAGCCTGTCGGTGAGTTCGTCCATGTACAGGTTGAACAATATCGGGGACATGCATCCTCCCTGTCTAACGCCGCTCTTCAGGAGGAAAGGTTCGGAGAGTCCATCTTTCCACCTTACTAAGTTCTCCTGCTGTCCATGCCACAAGTCGAGGATATGTATCACCGCCGGTGATATGCCTCTTTCCCTGAGTTTATCCCATAGTAGAGAGTGAGTAACCCTGTCGAAGGCCTTGCTCAGATCTAGAAAACATGCATACGTGGTGGTCTTTTTATTCCTGTAGTATTCCAGGGTTCTTTTCACAGTAAATATAGCAGTATCGGTAGACATTTGCTTTTTGAAGCCCATTTGGTTGTCCTTAGTTTCCAAGCTGGGACCGATCTGGTTTAGTAGTAGACGTTCGAATAATCGTGCGATGGTGGTGGCAATTGAAATCGGTCTGTAGCTACCCTGGGAGGTAGAGTCCAACGATTTTGATTTGAGAATGGGAGTTATTATTGTTCTTGTCATGTCAGTTGGTAGGTATCCATTCTTTAAGATGTCGGTAAACAGACTCGCCAGCAGTTGAAGAATTGGTCCTCCAGCGTGTTTGATGTGTTCGATACTCAATCCGTCGTGACCTGCTGATTTTCCAGCTTTCATGTATCTCAGGGCGGTGTTGACCATGTCCGCTGTGATCAAGAGGCCACTGTCTTCATTTGGGATAGGACTAGGTGGTGGTTTGCTTGCAGAGTTCGGTGAGGTCGGAGTAGAGATGGAGAAGTGATCTGATTAAAACAACGGCTTGGCTAAAAATATCAACCCACATAATATTATTGTTAATATTTTAATGTTCTAAGTCGATTTGAAAATGCATGTAAGAGGTTCATTATTTAAATTGTATGCTTTGTTCGAAATTCACGTATGACCTGGTTTCTGAACACTTATGTAAATATGACCTTTATGGCGTAAGACGTGTAAGAGTTTAACTATATGCAGTGGATTTCTGACTCAGATCCATCGAAGTGCAAACTATTGTTGCGGTGAAGAGCTTCGTGGGCGCGGATTACGGATCCATAAATCCATAGGTCGCAGGTTCAAATCCCAACGAAGTGTAAAGATACATGATTTAATTAGAATATCCTGACCACAATCACTTGGAATTGGTGTTTGTATTATTTTATGAAACACGACATGAATTATAAACCAGAAATGATTTACAAATTTCGTGGCGTAAGTAACTTACTTAATTTTTTGAGAGCTTTCATCGCAGTTTTTTGCGCCCGAAGCCGGTGGGACTTGACATCTCCAATTAGGGGTTGGTGTATCGTGAGGCTCAAGATGTGGTGAGGGGAATGAGATACGAAAGAGACGGTTTGAAAGTACCTGATTATTCAACAAATATTTAAATGATATGGATGTATTTGACAATATAATTTGAACATGGAAAATTTCAATAGTCGTATGTGCGAATTATTTCTTCACATTTATACATTTTTATTAATATTAACGTTGATTTAGAGGACATTGGTAGATCATCTATTTTTAAATCACATATTATTTATGTTTAATCACTGAAGACAATATTAGTGACTCTCAATCGAAAATATGAAACAAAAAAATCAGAAAAATATATTTATTTATTTTATTTTACGCCCAGAGGGCTTTCACATACACAAATAAAGGCAGTACACCTTTAACATGATAAAGAAATAATATAAATAAAATTACAATAGAATTAAAAAAGTACATAAATGAAATAAAAATATAAGCAAAATATAAGCAACAACAATAAGTTACAATAGAAAAAATACATACATGGTATAAAAATACAAATAACAAACATTTAAAAGTAAGGTGATCAGAGGTTTACAAAATTGCAACATTAACCATGTCTAATAACACCTAAGTATTGGTTTCGCATAGTGCCAAACCGCTGCGCGCTGTATCGATGGTACCTCCTGTACCTGTGCAAGTTGCAGGAGTTCGGAACTTTCCAATTAGGATTTTAATATTTTAGATAAGAAAGTTAAATCATTTTTTTAATATAACTAAATAATACTACAGGTTATGATGGTTTATAATGCATATTACAATGATTTTACTAAGACCTTACATTTAATTACATTAATAAGATAGGTAGAGATAGTTTAGCAAATTTGTCGATGAACGAGTAGTTTAATAAATTTACCAAAGAATTCCTTAGTGAGTACTTGTATCATGGATAAATGACTTCATTTAAGGGAACGTACCCAAACTACGTGACCAACTTTTTGCAATTTTTAACCCCCCCCCCCCCCCCCCGGTGACCAAAATCCTAAGGAACCCGCCGCTCATTTGTATGGAGCGTGACCTTTTGAAGACCCCCCCCCCCCCTAAAAGTGTCACGTAGTATGGGTACGTTCCCTAATATGATCTCATCTAGGAATTGAATCAAGAACTTAGCCTTGCCGGGCGATTACATATTACGATTGGAAGATTTACACATTAAGTTACAATAAAAATTAATATTATTATTATTTTCTGTTAACTCTTACAAAATTTTTATTATTACTTTTATTGTAATTCTGGGTGAAGTTTGTCCGGATCTTGAAGGCGGATGCGTCTGTCCACCAACTGCGTGTCAAGTTTGTTTCGGGAAAGATTGGTTGAGGGACACCATTTTGAGCTCTCTAGAAAAGACTTTCTCGGAACGTCACTTCGCACTGCAATGGGAGTGTTCCATTCATATGTCCATTCGACGTCCATTACTCTTGGACACACTGACCCCCAGATTCCTACCTACCCCTCATACGTTTTTCCTTCCCAGAACTTCCTCTCTATCATTTTCCAAATAGACTCTCCACACAGCATCCTCAAAGATGAAATAGGCCCTAAGGGGAATTATTTTCCTCAGGGCCTCCTTTGTGGGGCTAAGGTAAGAAATTTCAAAAAGATAATTCTATGTAAAAACCCTCTACGCTCTAGGCCAAGGCAATAAAATTAAATAAATACATTCAGAGGTGTGGAAACTTAAATTATCATGTGCTATGTGAAACGTGAACACAGTTTGTTTTTAATTTCTTTTAATTTATTAGATCCCTAATATTATTAGGTACCCACTCTGCGCTTTTGAACGGTTTGACAATCAAGTGTCTGCTAAATATGTTAATTAATTAAGCTTCCTTGTAACCATGAATGGGTAATAAACGGAGGCGTATACAGAATCTACAGGAATTCCAAAAACTGAACAAATCGGACTAATTTCTATGAGAACCAAAGGGAGGCGTCTACTAATATCTACAGGAATTCCAAAAACTGAAAAAATCGAATTAATATCTATGAGAACCAAAGTGTTGACGAATATCTACAGCTCAAACTGCTGACTAATATCTATGGGAACCAAAGTGTTGACGAATATCTACAGCACTGGCAGAGGTTGGATTTGCAATTATGTATAGGTAGCATATTGGAATAACGTAATATTGCATATGTAGTTTAAAAAACTTAATTTATGTATGTAGGTATGTATGTAAAAATCGCTAATATCGGACTATTGGACACATTTAGCTGATTAGTCCAACCTAAGCTCTGTAGATATTAGTTCAACCTACGCTCTGTAGATATTAGTCAACACTCTGAAGTTCGTAGATATTAGTTCAACATATGATCTGTAGATATTCGTCAGACATACAGGCTGTAGATATTAGTAACTGGAGTCAACCAAAGTGCGTACGAATATCTACAGCTCAAACTGCTGACTAATATCTATGAGAACCAAGGTGTGGACGAATATCTACAGCACTGGCAGAGGTTGGATTTGCAATTATGTATAGCATATTGGAATAACGTTATATTGCGTATGCAGTTTAATAAACCTAATTTATGTACTCGTATTATGTATGTAAAAATCCATAATATCGGACTCTTGTTTATTAGAATACACACATGTTTAAATTCCGATGAATCTTGTCAGTGTCCCTACATTGAGCGCACTACACAGATGAAGTATCTCGGCCTCACAATTGATCCATATCTCAAATGGAATATTCACACTCAAATAATTGCAAACAAAATAAGAAAAACCATGCACTTTTTCAGAACGATACGAAACTTTCTCGACTTACAACACTTGAAAATGATTTATTTTGCAGTCTGTCAATCTATTATTGAGTATGGTATCATAGCATGGGGAGGCGGTACTGCATCAGCACTAGACCCAATCATAAAGGCACAGAAAACTATTATAAAATTAATTCTTAGACTACCTCTAATTACAGACTCGAACTTAATCTTCAATATTATGAATGTGTTTGACGTTCGGCAGATATATGCAAAAACAATCCTCACTCATCTATATACAAATATACACAAATACTATGAAAAAAGATTAAATATTCGCTGTACTCGAAACAATAACAAAGATTTACTACAAATTCCCATAACTCATACTACTTTTGGTCAACGAAGCTTCAGATACCTTGCAACAAGACTTTACAACATTCTTCCAATTAGTATAAAAAAATGTAATTCACAAAAAAATTTCAAAAAAAAAATAAAAATTTGGATAAAAAATAATGATAGAGCATTTACCGGTGCACTCACCCAAATTCGAAATTAGTATTGAACCAATGCTGTTATCATTGTACCAATATTATTGTTATTATTTGCAACCATTGTATTGCATGATTTTATTCTAATATAAGTGTAGGTATGTTCACAGTATAATAAATTGACGTAAAATTACTGCCTCAACACAGGCTAGCCTAGTGAGGCAGGTTACGAGAAACCTAAATTTATAATTATAAATCTCTATTGTTTAAGTTCCTACTGTATATATGTATTTTGTTTTCTGTTATTAACTTTTGTCATTATCCAACTTCTAAACTCTACTTTTACTGTACTTATGATGTACTTATGATGTACTTTTTGTTTTTGTAGTTATAAATCTTAATTTTTTTTGTTCAATAAAGATATATTATTATTATTATTATATTTAGCTGATTATTAAGGATTTGGGTTTTTGTTTTAACAGCTTTCTTTATTTCGAGTGCTTCTAAATTATTTAGTCTGTTACCATGACCATTTCTATGTCAGTTAGGTTAGGTTAGGTTAGGTTAGGTTAGGTTAGGTTAGATTAGGTTAGGTTAGGTTGTGGTGCCGTGTATTTCGAAATAAATAAATATCTTTGTATTATGACCTCCATGTTTGTTCAATAAATTATTGTCCTCGTAAACAGCAAAATCCGTAATATTATGCAAAAACTTCACGTACGTACTTTAAACGTTTAAGCCTTTAAGTAATTTGTAATTACGTAATTGAAGTAATTTATGCTTTTCCGTACAACCTCTCTTGCTCAGCTGCCCTCTGTAGATATTAGTCCAACCTACGCTCTGTAGATATTAGTTCAACCTACGCTCTGTAGATATTAGTCCAACCTACGCTCTGTAGATATTAGTCAACACTGGGACCGTCATAGATATTCGTCCGACCTTAGCTCTGTAGATATTAGTCAACACTCTGAAGTTCGTAGATATAAGGCCAACATATGAGCTGTAGATATTCGTCCGACATACAGGTTGTAGATATTAGTACCTGGAGTCTTATAAACAAGGTAAAGCCGGAGTACCTACAAAATATACGCAAAACGGGTATTTGATAGTCATTTTTAGAACCCTATATTGACATATTTCTTATCGTCTTGTCTAATGACATGAATCAAATAAATCAACCAATCATCAATTATTTATTCGACTTTAATGCGGAGTGGCATAAATGTCAACTTCCAGATTAGAAACCTGATTCTGTTTAATTTCACGTCATAAAGTGCTATTTATCTTGGAGAGAATCATCGTTGAATCAGGAATATGTACTGCAGTGCCGGTAGCTGAATACTTGAAGCAAAAACTGACACATAATCAGCATCACAACCTTGCTTGCTTTTCTATATACGAGTTTAACAGGTTCAGTAACTATTCACTGCTTCATGCAGGGCCAAACCAGTGACATTTTGCGCCCGGTGCCGGTGCGGGCGGTATAAATATTCCCCCTACATAATCCCCCACAGTAAAAGCTAATTAAAGCTAAACATATTTCTTCTCATTGAAGAATTAGATAATAATAATCTAAACGAAAATATGATAGAGAACAAGCCACAGAAAAACAGAAAAAGATAATGAAAAAGATAAGATGTGCGTTTACTAATTCCACCATTGCGCCAAACTGTAAAACCGTCATAATAGCCAATCTCATATTTCAAATGTTAGAATTAACAATATTATCTCCAACTTCAACTAATTTATTTTCCATATCATAGGCAACTACCTTTTTTTATTGTAAACAATTATTCTAAGAATTGGTTTGTAACCTGGATAGCGTCTCGGATAAATATATCCGAATTTATTCATATGGAACTATTGATTTTTATAAAAGTCTAAATGAATATTCATTTTTTTATAAGAAAAACTCTCTTTTTATAACTTTTGAAGGTTATTCCCATCAATGTAATCTATCATTGAAGAAAATGATAACAATAATAATCTAAACGAAAATGTGATAAACAAGTCACAGAAAAACAGAAAAAGACAATGCAACAAGGACTCGAACCTAGACCTCTCGACTATTGTTGGTCATTGTCGTTTTCTGTTTTTCTGTGTCTTGTTCTCTTTCATATTTTCTTTTAGATTATTATTAATATCTTCTTCTTCAATGATATAATACATTGATGGGAAAAAACAGTTAAACAATAAAAGTTATAAAAGAGATTTTTTCTTATAAAAAATTGAATATTCATTTAGACTTTTGTAAAAAGTCAATTGTTCCACATGAATAAATTCGGGTATATTTATCCGAGACGCTATCCAGGTTAAAAACCAATTCTTAGAATGATTGTTTACAATAATAGTATCCAGGTTACAAACCAATTCTTAGAATGATTTTTTCCAATAAAAAGGGTAGTTGCCCGTAATATGGAAGATTATTATTGTTATCTTCTTCTTCAATGATATATTACATTGATGGGAATAACCTTCAAAAGTTATAAAAAGAGAGTTTTCTTATAAAAAATTGAATGTACTTTATTTTTAATGTAAACTGTTCCTATCTAACAAAAAAATTCAATTACGATGTTCTGGTCCTGGATCTGCGCCCATGGTAAATCCGACACTGGCAGCTTCAGAGTATCTCTTCAAGTACAAAGTTAGTTGAGACGATCTATGTGAGTACCTATGTAACCGGCAACTTACACGATACGGGGACTAGTTGGAAGATTATTACTAAGTATCTACCTACTTGAGATCTGTTTACTTAATATTTCGCTTGCATACTTGGTGCAAATATTACGTACGTACTTACACATCACGTATAATGCAATGCAAACCGATAGGGGATTCCGGAAACGTTACGTTGGAGTTACGATCCGGTGAAAACAAAAGTTTCCGGAGCCAATTATGCGCTTTTTTGTTGATGTTTCAAATAATTTAAATAAACAGTGTATTTGCGTGTTTGTAAAACGAAATAACACTGTGGATCTCCATAATTTGGTTATATCTAAAAACTGCTTACTAATTCGCGCTTTCCCCCCACAATGATTGCATACAACAAAAATATATTTATTCCGTATTAATTCCGTAGCACGCTCAAACCAGTCGTATTAAAAACGTTTAATGGTTTGTTCAATTTGCGAAAGGCGCCTGAAAAAGAAGAAGATGGAGAGATATGTAATTACGAATGTTGGAGAGAGCGCGCTCATATTTAAAACGATAAAATCGAAGCGATATTTGTGAAAATGTTTAATAAAACACGACTTGTTTAAAATAGAGCAAAAATCTCGCGGGGATCATCTTAAACAGCATTTAAAGGAACACTTTGAATATGTTCATACATGCAACTTATAAAATAACTGAAACAAACGTGTTTATAATAATTTTTGGAGCATGCTTTGCGATTTTTTTCAAACGAGGGAATTTCATATAATTTGCATTTCGGCGCGGGGAATGTCTAGATATTATCTTCAAGAATAACAAATATTTTTTTAAGTGCTATAAAACGTGTTTAAGGTCAAAAGAATTCATATTCTACTAATTAATTAAATGAAGACAATATTAGCGAAACTCAATCGAAAAGGTGGAGATAGAAAAATCAGAAAAAGATAATGGCATCTCTGGGACACGAACCCAGGACCCTTTGCTTACATGGCAAGTGCTCTACCAACTGAGATAAGGTGTCGATATCAAATTCGATCACTTTTAACTATATCATCCTTTGACTAAGAACTACCAACATTATCTTCATTTTGTTAACGCACATATTTTAAGCTACTACCTTTATATATGATTGCAAGATAGCAGCGAATAATATGTGCGTTAAGAAAATGAAGATAGTGTTGGTAGTTCTTAGTCGAAGTATGATACAGTTAAAATTTTATCTTTTTCTGATTTTTCTGTCCCCACATTTTCGATTCAGTTTCGCTAATATTGTCTTCATTTAATTAAATATTATAAATATCTTCCGAAACCGAAACCGAATCTTCGGTATCTGTCTCAGTTTCGGCCGAAACCGAAACTTTTTTAGACATGTTAAAAATCCAATTGAAGGCAATATGAAAAAACATATTTTTTATTTTATTTTTTATATTACTGCTATAAAACAAACAAAAATAACAAAACTGGATCAAAAATTTGTCAATAATCAACACTTACATTATAAAGGAAGGATCTCATTAATTGAGTATTTTAATTTTAATTGCGTTTACAATCACAGCATTCGTATTGTACGTGTAAAATGAAATAAAAAAACAATAATAAAGTATTTTCGTTATTTGTTTTTGGGGTGTTATGCCGTGTTGCGCTACCTCCTTCTTTAGCCAACTTTTCGGACATCGTTGAAGTGTCCATCATCAGGGCAGATCCGGCAGATCCAATAGATGTGGATCTACCGGATCTGCCGGATCTGCCCTGATGATGGACACTGCAACGATGTCCGAAACGTTGGCTAAAGAAGGAGGTAGCGCAACACGGCATAACACCCCAAAAACAAATAACGAAAATGCTTTTGGCCGTGAAAATCTTAAAACTTATCCAATAATAAAGTATTTGAAGAAATAATTATTTATTAATTTTGATATCACCGCCAAAAAACCAACAAAATTTATAAAAATTAACAAACATGTTAACTACTTCTTGGAAAAAAAAATGTCAGTAATAAACACTTACATTATAAAGAAAGGACCTCATTAATAGAGTCTTTTGATGATGATGGCGGGTGACACACGAGCCACAAACTCACCCGAAGTCAGCCGAACGACGCATGATAATTGACGAACGCAGGGTTTCGTTGCGGCCGAAGGCCTTTCTGAAACTTGCCGAAACCGAAACCAAACCTTCGGTCGGTCACTAGTTCTAACTCCTATAAGAAGTAACATAAAAAAACCAAACATACTCTTAATCGATATCAATATTACATTAAAAAAATTGCTTTTGTGTCAAAATCCAGAGAGGAAATTGGGGAAAACGTTCGTACGAAAAAAACGCAGCCGACACTCTAGTGATCGATATCTATATCATATTAAAAAAATATTTGCACTCGTGCCAAAATCCAGAAAGAACAAAACGTCACACGGTTTCCTCTCAGGACATTCAATATTTGAAATAATGGATTTAATATTATTAATTTTTGATTCCAGCAATTTGCATTAATTTACATGAACCAAATCGAAAGAGGGATCCATAGGAATTTTATTGTAAACGATGTACGCATTAACGAGATGATTTATTTATAGGTACAACAAGGCATTCAATAGAATACAATATACGATTATATTTTCCTTTGCACGTTGTGCTTACCGTTATCAAACTCGCTTTGACAGTTTCTCAGAATATGATTATTTCTAGTTTATTATGTAAATATATGTTTGAGGAAACTGCAGTCTTTGACGTTGAAGGTCTGCAGCAATTTGCGACCCGTTTTTAACGTCGCTGATCGTCGCGTTGCATTAACTATCTCCCTTCACACTTTGAACTTGCTGGTGCATGTATCATCATTTATATGACAAAAAGAACATACCGTTATTCTATACCTACTCTAAACGAAGGATCGACAAAGAGTCGGCGTAGTGTTGGCATATGTATGAGTAACAATTCTAGATGATGTCTCGGATATAACTAACTAACCATCACGCCGTTTCCCCGCAGGGGTAGGCAGAGAGGACGGACCGCCAAACAACTCGGTGTTGGCACACACTCTTTGCCTCACTCGTATATACATTCGATTATACGTATATGGAACTTCCATTGAGATTTTTCGATTTATTAGGGATTAATTATTAGGTCCAAAATTAATAATCAATTTATTAGAGATAATGAAGCTTATAATTATATTTAATAATTGAATATCCATCTAGAACCTAGATTTTAATATATTCTGGAACAACTGAACTTGGGAGGATAGTGCGATCCCAGTCTGCCATATTACATAAACTATAGTACAATAATATTTACTAAAAGAAATAAAATATTAGGTAGGTACCTAATAAAAACAATAAATGAAAATAAAATTCGAACATAACAAAAAATGAACCACAAAATTTAAAATAAAATAAAATTAAACAGAAATTAAAATAATAAAAAGAAATATATACATAATTTTTTTTTTCAATCAGGGAGGTCGCCTCATCATCTGCAACCATCGCTTATTTAGTGGGGAACTGAGCCACTCGGATGTAGCCATGATAATGTGATAATGATGTTGGTTGATTTCCATGTCCTGCTCCAGAAGCACAGTTCAGATGTGTACAGGCTAGTGCAGTATGTCTTGAAGAGTAATTTTCTGAAATCGTCAATACAGTGGTAGAACCGCCTTGAGAGCTTTCCGGCCCATAAAAATAAATCCATCCATTGCATAAAAATAAAGTTTAATAGGTTATGTTATGAACTACTTTTCATAAATTTTAATGAATTTTCAAAGGGGTGTTGAAATTGCATGATTCACAGTTTTCGATAAAAAATTATCGATTTTATTAAGGTCTCAATAGCTCAAATGGTTGAGATGCCGGTCACCTTACCGTAACATTTTAATTTTCTGTTTAATTAATTTTCTGACGTTTAACTAAGTAGAAAAAGCTAATTAGAAAATAGCTTTCCCTTCTGGTAAATTTTACCATTACGTAGTGCATTATTCAGAAAGGCGCCAATATACGCTTTTATTATTACCGTGACGTTTACGGTACCGTAACAGCAAGAAGGCAATAAACATACGTTCCTTATCGCTATGATGCCGTAGCTCTTTCTTTTTTTTACATTGAATAGCGGTGAGACACACAAAATACGTGTGTCTGTTTCCTTCAAGGAACTACTTTTTTTCCTTTGGAGGAAACATATTTATCTTATTAAAACTCAGCCATGGCGACGGGATTTGCGTTTCACTTTCTTTGTACGTGTGAGGGAGATGTAAGTAATAATGATTTATATTTCCTTTTGGGGGGGTGCAGACATACGTTCATCGTTCATCATTTTTGGAATTCACTCACGCTTCTATATTATCCTTGTAACTATACCCCATATTTTCAAAATTACCGCCACGGTAGAAAATAGTATTGTGAAGGTCTACGGAGATATCACGGTGCAGTGTGTCAGATTTGCTAGAAAATTATGACTTTTTTCCTTTTGAGGAAACACACCTACGTACATTGTGTATCTCATCTTTTGAAAGAGCTGCAGCATTATTGTGTTAAGGAACGTATGTTAATTGCCCTTTTTATGCCGTCACGGTACCGTAACCGTGAATCGTAATAATAAAAGCGCTTATTTTCTCAAAAGTTTTATAAATTTCCCGACAGTATTTTTTTAGCCAATGAAATTCTGTAAAAATTATTGCGATGGTCGTCATTGTTACTCCCTCAACAATAGCGACGTTTTAAGTGATTGTTATTGACAAGAAATGACTCCGAGAGTTTTTGTACTCCCAATCAACAAGGTGAAAGGAAGTCTAAGGCGATGCAATTTATTATTGTCCCCCGGTCTGTATGGAACCTGACAAAAATGCTCACAAGGGAGTTGAAGCATTTTATTTTAAAGATTTTCTGTGATATTGGGATCACGGAAAAATACTCTATGGATAAATAATATTATGTTATCTAAGATGACATGTGATAACAAAGACACAGTGGATAACCTGGCATACTCTTATATATGTATTGACAATTAAGATGTTGTCTCTCTTTAATTCTATTTAATTCTATAACTGTAGCACAAGTTCGTTCAAGACTACATCATCATCATTACATAGATAGATCTTTTAAACTACGCAATGGATTTTCATGCGGTTTTCAACAATAGATAGAGTGATTCAAGAGGAAGGTTTTTATTTATAATACATGCTTATTATAGTAGAGAAAAGCCGAGAAATTCAAATATTCAATTCAGGCAGCGGGCAGCGGGCAACTGGCAAGCGGGTAGTGTGGGTTTAATAAAGGTTGGGTAATGGCGTTGTGTTTCGTTAGCCACGGCAACGCGTGGCCGGGTCTGCTTGTTAATACTAAAAGAAGAAGTTTTATTTTGTTATTAGTTTTGGGGTATTATGCCGTGTTGCGCTACCTCCTTCTTTAGCCAACGTTTCGGACAGCGTTGCAGTGTCCATCATCAGGGCAGATGTGTAATAGTTAGGGGTGATGTTAGTACTTATCTACTTAGGAGCGATACCGTGTCGCCAGCTCCACTCTTCTACGAGCTGGCGCTACAATATACTTCAACATGTTTTTTGCGTTTAGCCTTGATGTAACCGTCAATTACCGGATACCAAGAACTATTGAGTTTAGCTCCGTCGTCTCTATTAATATTTACAGGATTTTTGTGAATTTCAATTGCCTCCGTAATCAGGCGTGCTCTATGAGTTTTAGGTCTTCCCAGGACTCAGTACCGGATTATCCCTAAGGCAGAGTAGGCAACTGCCTAGGGCCCCGCACTGGCTAGGGGCCCCGCGTCCCGAGAAAAAATGACTTGCTTCAATTAGTGAGCAACGAAGTTTCGGAAACAGCTTTCAAGATGTTTTAATTTTTTTATTAGGGACATTTATAGGTTAATAATATTAGGTATACGCATTAAAGAAAACAACAAATTATAATAATTAGGTTATATTTGTTCTTATTTGACAGACTTTAAATCAGAGGGAGTTTTTTTTTCGATTTATTTTTTATTTTTGGCATCATTTTGAAGTGAAAAACGCGATTTTTGTTAAAAAATTTCGGTGACTTTGTTATTATAAAATGGTAAAAAAACTCCCTCTGACTACCCGTTGATTTATGTTTAGAAATAGTGTACAAAATTTCAAAAACATCGGTCAAGTCAAGTCAAGATTTTGAGTTATCATGTCCACGAACTTCAGAAATATTATTTTCGAGAAAACCGATTTAAAATTTTTTATACTCGAAATGCACTCGAATCGAGCATGAGGGCCGGTCGCTTGAAACGCTGTATCTTCGTTAGTTTTGCTTAGATTTACTTGAAGTTTACAATACTCAATATACTGACATGTTGTATATTCAGAATTTTTTTTTAAAAAAAGTTTTAAAACCTTACCCCCCCCTGGAACAAAAAGGCGTTTGGAGGCCCCTTCACCCCCACCCCCCACCCCCCCGTTAGTCCGCCATTGGTCAAGGGGCCCCGAGACATGCACTGCCTAGGGGCCCAGACATGGTTAATCCGGCCCTGCCAGGACTTCAGGAACAAATCCAAAGTAATGGCCGGTTTCAATTAAATGCTCGGCGATTGCCGATTTGTCAGGGTGGCCAAGTTTACATGCTCGAAAGTGTTCCGATATCCTTTTGGAGATCTGTCTGGCCCACATAGACCTTATCACATCCGGAACAGCTGAGTTTATATACTCCATCTGTTTCCAGATGAAACTTGGTCTTTGCAGGCCTCAAAAAGTCTTTTTGTCATGGTTCCGAAGACAGTCGAAGTTTTATGTTTATGTCAAGAAGTTTTATGTTTATTTTTTTATACTTATTATTCTTTATTCATAAAATATCTTTTGAATGCAGTTTTTTCAGGTTTTTCAACTACCACACTAGGCAAACGCCCGTTTACAAAATTAATTATAAATTCATTTTCCTGTAAGTAATGCAGTAGGAAAAGTAATAAAAACAAAATCCCCTCAGGGCCTTTGTCATCTTTGGGGATGCTGTATGGAGGGTATTTTTAGGGAAAGGAAGGAGAGGAAGTTCTGGGAAGGAAACATGTATGAGTGGTGGGTAGGAATCTGGGCGTCAATGTGACCAGGAGTAACGGACGCATGAATTCATCCTTCCCCCTACGGTACAAGGCGATGGATTGAGAGAATACGGCTGGAAAGATCTAAGTTAGGTGTTCCTCTACCAGTCTCTCCCGTCATGCAGTAGGCGGGCAAACGCACTCGCCGCCACGACCTAGACAAACCTCACCACGTGAACGCGCTTAAGTCACCACCACCTAGCGAACCTTGGGATGATCTAAGGCAGGCGTGTTGGTTATCCAACAAAAGGTTCCCGGGGCGGCGATATATTAAACATATTTAGGTTTGAAAGTAAATACAAATCAATATTGATCTTATGTCACTCCAAATCATAAAATCTAAAATCAACGAATTAAGCTAGACTGCATACTCGTATTTGCTGCAAAAAATGACCGGTGTTCAACTGTCACTGTAAATGGGTAAACCACAACACCCACATCAAGAACTCTGCGAAACGAATCTTTTTTACTCCAGTCTGAATGCGCCAATGATAGAAACTTATTCATTTTTCATGGGTAATAACAGTTTGAAAAATTGAGCACACTTACTGCAATTTTGTTGTCATTGTACAAATAAGTACCTTTATACTGATATTGAAACAATTTGTATAATGAGGAGTGACCAAGGTTTGCTAGACAAAAGGCCATTAGATATGGAAATATTAACTTTACATCACAATGACGTGTAAATGAACACGAATTTTTAAATATATGATATTGTAATATTTGAATTTCGATTTTGTTTCTTGAGTGGAAGAATGAAGTCAAAATGAACATACTTCCCGACATCCTATTAGCCGAAACTCGACAAATTTTGGTGGCAATCCTGCATGAATACGGGGACATGTACGCTTGTATGCGATGGGTTGAGAGAATCCGGCCGGAGTGGTCCGGGTTGCGTATTTACAAAACCTATACCGATTCATTATCGATCTTTACGAGGACCCTAATATCTCCAAGGAAATCAAAACTGGAAGACTCAGGTGGGCTGGACATATCCAGAGAATGAGCGAAGGAGATATCCCAAAGCGAATTATGGATGGTGCACCTGGGGGTCGGAGAAGAGTTGGAAGACCAAAGCTTCGATGGCTGGATGGAGTGGTGAAGGATGCAAGCACCATCGGCATCCGAAACTGGCGCAACGCAGCACAACACCGACAGTCATGGAGGCAGGCTCTGCTGGAGGCCAAGACCCGATCTGGGTTGTAGAGCCACAGATGATGATGATGATGATACCGATTCATTACACATAATGACAATTTACATTTTAAATATACCTCTATATCGGTTATTTTTTATCACATTGCAAAAACAAAAAAAATGTTCTAAAATCAAGATAAAATAATTTTTCTGATGTGTATATTAGAAATTAATAATTTTATTTCTAAACATTTAAATTTTAATATTATTCCTATATATTGTAAATACACCTCTATATTGATAATTTTTTATCACTTTGCAAAAACAAAAATTGTTCTAAAATCTAGATAAAATAATCTTTCCAATGTGTATATTAGAAAATAATAATTTTATTTCTAAATATTTAAATTTTGATATTGAAAATTTAAAGCGAGTGAAACGCGGTAGGGATTGTAAATACGCGTCCGGATTAGGTCTCTTTCGACCAATATTTCCCGATCCGGCCCGCCACACACTATTAACGCATTGACCGCCAAGACAAACCTCACCCCCGTCACCAAACGTAGATAACCACCTGGAGTGACATATGACAGGGGTTTTGGTTATCCAATAAATGGTTCCCGGGACGGTGGTACCTATAACCGCCTTCCAAATTGAGATCCTCCTGTTTTTAGTACCTAGTTTACACCTGCAATCTCAACGTTTGTCGACCACTCCTCTAAATGCTCAAACCGAAATGTCAATAGCGCTGCTTATATGTACGAGTATAATGCTAAGGCATGTAGGGTTAATATTTGCCTAGCTAATTATTATTAGGTAATGCTGTTTATAAATCCTGTACGTGATTTTACATGAAACATACTGATATTATCCAAAGTCAGAGTTGGTAAATCAATAAAACCACCATTTTGCGCTTACCAAGTATGTTTATTTTTTATTATTTTTAAGTAGCTGGTTCCCGGCGTGCGTCGCGACGCCATTTAATAAAGAAATCGTTTCTCCCTGCGTGTCCTTTTCAATTTATCCCGTTCCCCTTCCGCCTCCTCTTCCTCTCCCGCATCCACTTCCCCTCTTGGTTCCCACTCCGCCTCCTCCACCTCCCCTCTCCCCACTCCACTCCCCCCTTCCCCCGTCCCTAAAACCCCCCTCACGTGTTTCCCTCCCCCGTCCCAGGTACCTCTCCCCCCTCCCCTCTATCGCGAATCCTCTACCCGAGTTCCCCTCCCCCCTCCCGCATTCCATACATTCAGTTCCGTTACATTCAGTTTTACAAACAGCTCGCATGCCATTGCAAATTTTTTATACAAATTTCATAACGCCAGAGCTCATCAGTAGTTATATACAAACCTTGTCCTGACAATAACGAACACAAAAAAAGAATTATCCAATTTGGTGCAGTCGTTCGGTAGTTATGCGCGTACATACATTTCGGTGATCTATTTTTATTTATATAGAATATATAGATAGATAGATGTAGGAATGTTAATGTGCAAATACAGGCTGTGCGTTTGCAAAATACGAAAGCCTTAATAATATAAATCTCTATGAAACTTTCAACTGGCCTGATAAGAGACGTTTTCCCGGTTCATACGAATTTTCAGAACAAAAACGTTTTGGTTGGTATTTTTATAATCTAATGTTGAATTTTTTGAAAACCTTTTGAATATTCACTTGACTGTGTAACGAACATTAATTTGCTGGTGGAGTTTTCTTAAAACATTTTGGCAAAAAAATGATATTTAAGTATATAAATTTTAATTAAAATAAGGTGTTGGCGTAAAAAAACTGTAAAATTCCCTAAATTATGTAGGGCTGAACAAAGTGGAAGGAACGATTTTGAGTATTTACGTCTTTTACAAATGTACATACAATCTTTACATAGTATAAAAGCAAAGTCGCTTTTATCTAAAGATCTTTTAAAGTACGCAACAGATTTTCATGCGATTTTCACCAATAGATAGAGTGATTCACGAGGAAGGTTCAGGTATATAATTAGTCAAGGTTTTGTGTAAATTGGTTGAAATTTATAATATATAAAGGGAGCAAATATATATGCAAATTAATTGATGGCGTTGGTTATAAAGGTTGGGTAATGGCATTGTCAGTAGACGGCATCGTATTTTGTTAGCCACAGCAACGTGTGACCGGGTCTGCTAGTGATTTATTATAATGATCTGTAGCACGGTGTAAAAATCCGTCCTCTCCTACACGGCCATATTCTAGTAGAAAAATTAAAAAAAATCACCTATATTATAGATCCTATTAATATTATAAAGGCGAAAGTTTGTATGGATGTATGGAAATATGGATGTATGCTATGACGTTACATACTATTAGACGAGGGGTTGAAATCTCAAAGTGGGAAGACAAGAACAAGACAATTGCACCGATCTCGATATCTAGTACTTTAGTACTAAACTGCTACGCGTCGAGTAAGGTTGCGTCTCACCAGCACTTACCAGTAAGTAAATTGCATTTTAAAAAGTGCAAAAATGTCCTCCTGTGTGATGAGAAAATGTTTCAATTACACGGCAAATAATAGTAAAGGCGAATGAATATCATTTCATTTGTAAGTACACGCAAATTACTTAATATTATCGATTATTATAAATATTACAATTAATTTTCATGTTTCCCGCTCGCGGTTTTACACGTCATTAGAGAAAATTCAAGTCCTACTAAAGTAAAGGGTCTGGACGCGCAACAGCCAAATTTCTGTTGTTAAGTAAATTTCACTGTTATAAAGTAGACTGATCAGCCTAAACACTCTGTTTATTTGTTTGCTTGCGGTAAAACAACACACAAATCAATAGTTTTAACAAGTATTGATGACAATCGCCACCATTTGAAAACTGGCGTTGCCCTATTGTATTTATTGCATAGCTCGACATATCAAACTCCGACAGGCAGCCGGACCTTTTATTCTAGTGGGCCTCAAGAAAAGGAGACAGCGAACGTTCCATCAAAAAGTGACAAGCAATACACCGCCCGCTCATATATATCCATGTTATTCATACACACACATTATTGATTATCTATCTTTATAATAAACTTTTGAATTAAGAAATTATACTGAAAATCGCTGAAAACAAAAGAGTGTTCCTTACTTTTCACATTATATTGTGAGTATATGAGACTATGGCGAGTCTATTTATTTATATAACGTCATTGGATGTATGGATGTTTGTTACTCTTTCACGCAATAAAAACTGAATGGACTTTAAAAATTCTTTCTCTAATAGAAAGCTACGTTATTTGCGAGTAATATAGGCTGTATATATTGGTAAGCTCTGGCGTTATGAATAAGCTCTGGCGTTATGAAGTTATTTAGTCCGGACGAAAAACAAAGCGTCGCTAAGTAATTGTTTGACGTGCGTTGTCATTTTGTTATTTGTTTTGGTTACTATGGAGATTTCTTTGATAATAAAAATTCAAATATGTATACATCTACACTAATGCTGAATAAAGAAATAAAAAAAAAAAAAAAAACTGTGCAATGCCGAAATTAAAACGCACGCTGCATCTCACCGGGTCAAGCGGGGGACGTGGAAGTGGTGGGTATGCGAGAGGGGGAGATCGATCTAACCGTCCCATGACCAATAGTGTCCTCGATTTGAATAATTACCTTCAGTTTATAGCTGCAGCCAATATATTACCAGGCGGGGAGAATTGAGGAAATACCGCACACGTATTTATTGGTGCTAATGTCACTGGTCAACATTCCAGCTGAAGCGATGTTTAAATGCGATATAGAGGTAGTCATGAATATTTATGTTAGAGGAACATGAGTGCCAATAAATAAACACGTTCATAATGTACAAATAAATTGCGATTTCATGTTATTTGAATTCACCTTCAATAATTTAGATGACTGCCAAATACATGGTGCAAATTTAGTGCTCATCATTTTCATTAGTTTTTCTGTACCAATGGTTTTCTAATTCATGTTTCGTTAAAATCATTTCAATTATTAAAATTGTTACTATTATTAATTAAAATAGGTTTGTCTAGGTCTTGGCGGTCAACGCATTTGCCCACCTACTGCATGGCGGGTCGGATCAGGAGAGTTTAGTTGAGGGAGACCTAAGCTAGATCTCTCCAGCCGGACTCTCTCGAACCATCGCCTTGCATTGCTGTGGAAGGGATGAATTCATACGTCCATCACTCCTACACATATTGACCCCCAGATTCCTGCCAAACCCTCATACCTTTTTCTTATTGGAACTTCTTGTCCTTCCTTTCCCTAAAAAAACCTCCACACAGCATCCCCAAAAATGACGTACGCCCTGAGGGAAATGTTTTTCCTCAGGGCCTATTAAATGGATCAAATGTAAAAAAAATTATCAATATAATTTTGGATGTGTTGCAAGTAGGCACCCAGGTAACATTTTAAAATTTCAAAAATATCGTCATCATCATCACTATTGGCTCTACAACCCCTGGTGGGTCTTGGCCTCCTCAAGAGTCTTCCTCCACTCATCTCGGTTTTGTGCCAGCTCTCTCCAGTTTGGAAGCTCCAAAAATAAAAAAAAATATTTCCTAATACAAGGTGTCCGGAAACTCGTAGTACAAGCGGGAAACTGTAGACTCCACATCACATTTGGAGTCGATTTTGTGGTATAACTTTTTTTGATTTGAGCTTTCGTTTTCGAGTAAATCGGATCCGAAGTTGGAATTTTTTTGGTTAAATTTGAAAAAATTGTTCACTAGGAGGTCGATTTCAGCTATGTAATGTCTTATAAAATGCATCGAAGGGTAAACCGGGCTCAAAAGTTTTTTTAACCCTTTAGTTGCCGAAAAAATGGAAAAATAGAAAAAAAATAATATTAAAATCGAAATGCTGAGATCGAAAAAAATAAGTTTTTTGGGTTCTCTACGTGATGTAGATTCACCAGTTTCCCGCTTGTACTACGAGTTTCCGGACACGTTGTATATTATATTAAAAAATATATATATATCCTAATACAATATATTTTTATATATTATATAAAAATATATAATTTCAAAAATATATCCCAAATATAATTTTCAGAACAAATAATGAAATTATGCCGCCGTTCTTACAATCGTTGGTGGTGTATTGGTCAGCATAGTTGCCTTTCAAGCAGTTGATCGGGGCTCGTTTCATTACCGAGGCAATTTAAAAACTAATATATGTATATCTAAAAAATTATGTTTAGGTATAATTTTATTTTTTAAAATATTGACACTATCAATTAATTACGTGAGCTCTTTTTTTTCTTCACTTTAGACTCCTCCCCCCCCCCCTTGGTGAAATTAAGTGAGATTTTGTGGGACTTCCCCCCTTCGTCCTCGCGGGAGATTTACACTACAGTTGTTAAAGGACTACATTTTTAGCAAGGTTATTAAAATTTAATAAAATTAAAAGTAAAAACAGACAACAGTAACACCTTCCTTAATTTTTAACAATTTTTATTTTTTTTTATTATCTCTATAATTATATTATATTCTTTTAAAGTTGATGTGAGATTTTTATTGACCCCCCGCCTCAGTTTAAATGAGATTTGATAAGAATTTACTGGACCCCTCCCCCCCATTTTGAGCTCACGTAATTAATGTATGCCCCCCAAAGGTCCGGGTATCTGACACGGTCGATCGATAAAGGTTTTTCGAAAATGTCGGTAAGTATCACAGATCGCTAACGAACAAACAATAGTAAACAATGACAAAGTTTTCTTAATTTATTCGAAGTGAATTGTTGTTTTTCACATTATCTTTATCTAGTATTTAAATATTAACTGTTCTAAAAGTGTGATTTAACAATAATGACCGAGTCAATAGATTTAAAAGAAGTATAATACCGTATTAGACGTACATATAATTGTAGGTATAATTGTTTCCAATAGGCCACTTGCATGGATTTCATAACGACTTGGAAAAAATCATGTGGATAGATCTTTTTACTAAGATTAAGAAAAAGTTAGTAAAATTGTTTAGAAATGTACAGTTTTTGTTATTTTTAAATAAATAAATCCAT
Source organism: Limnephilus marmoratus (assembly GCA_917880885.1). Taxonomy (NCBI): domain Eukaryota; kingdom Metazoa; phylum Arthropoda; class Insecta; order Trichoptera; family Limnephilidae; genus Limnephilus; species Limnephilus marmoratus. Next base: position 38,746,906 of record OU862923.1, on the reverse strand, counting down.
TATTTAGGCTCGTGACGTCACTACATGAAAATGTCCCGTCTCCGAAAATGTTCCTATTATTTTTTTAAAATTCCACACTGATTTATTTTTTTATATGGCATCACATTGATTTCAGGCGAATTTTTGAATTCGTTCACTAGATTTATTGTTTGTTCTCTGAGAACTTATCATTTGGTTTCACTTTTTGACAGATGCTCTGAAGAGAACCCCGTACTTTTAATGATCTACGGGGTTCTCTTCAGAACGTGCAGATGATGTCGGTACGTGTTTTAGAGGTATAATGATTATGGTGCTGATTTTAACAAAATTAAATTTTACAATATTCTTATTATTATTATAATTTACAAGTACAAGTACATTACATTGAATTTAGTAATATAAACGCTCTTCATTATAATGATTTATGGTCAATAAGATGGATCAAGGAAAAAAAATATTTATGTGATGTAATATTTTTGGTATGCCTCGTTATTCTCCTGTGCAATTCGTGTGGAAAACGTTATTTTTTTTAAAAATGATTTTCGGCTATGTAATTATCGTTTTTTCACACCTATAAAATTATGTCCCGTCTTTCCGGTTTATAAAAAATGGTCTGATTTATCGGATTGAAATTTTCAAAAAATCCCCAGGGTTTCAAAAATTTGATTAAAAAAAAAAAATGCAGAATGTCTTAGAATATTTGCCTAAACCGGAATTTTTTTTTTAAAAATGTGATGCAAGTGGCCTATTCAATTTTGGACTTCACTAGGACATCATCCCTTCGTGTTGAGATTAATACTTTTATAAGAAAAAAAAATAACACAAAATAATAACAAAGTAATAACGTATTGCCCATCTCACTAGGTGTGAAACGCCTGTGTTGAGATGAAAATTGGTTATTATCTTGGTTTTTGATTTCATAATATTATGGAAATAACAGTAAAAAAATTAAATCAGTATTTTTTTACATTATTCAATTCATGTATGAATGTAGAAGATTAAGACAAAATAATTTTGAAGCAATTAAATTTCAATGTGACAAAAAGGCATATTAATAAATGATAATAAAAAGGCAAGTGAAACTTAGTCAAATATAAATATGTGCAGTACATTGTATACATATATACAAGCAGTATTATAATGTAAACATGTAGGTAACTGTGTGTTGAATTTTGATTTGAAATTATATATTAATAGATTTTTCCTGCTGCTTCGCTCGCATGGTATTAGGGGAAATACCACTCAACCTCCCCCCCCCCTCCCCCTCACCCCCTACCCCCAACTTAATCCCCACCCTACTCCACCCCCTTCCCCTTCCTTCCCAGCACTTCCCCCCCACCCCTAACCCTTTCAACTCCGTCCTCCCCCCCTTCCCCCTCCCCCACCACCCTCCCCACCCACCTCTCCCTCTCCCCTCTCCCCTCTCCTACCTCTCGCATTCCACACATTCATTCCGGTATATTCAGTTTACAAACTGCTCGCGTGCCGCCAATTACAATTTTTCTACAAATTTCATAATGCCAGAGCTTTACGGTAGTTTTATACAAAATGACGAACAAAAAAAAAGAATTATCCAAGCAGTCGTTCGGAAGTTATGCGCATAATATATACATTTCGGCGATTCATTTTTAGAGACAGATATTAACTGCGACGCCAACAAAGTAGGCTTTACTAGGGTGAATTGCCTAATTAAAAAAAAAACATCTTTTCCAAGGCAACAATTCGTTTGCTTCTGACGTTTGCAATAACTCGATTTTGTTAGTGACAGAAAATGTATGATAAATAATTTCATAACGCCATAGATTATACATAACGCCAGGGCTTACCAATATACACGGTGTCCGGAAACTCGTAGTACAAGCAGGAAACCGGTAAATCTACATCACATTCGGAGTCGATTTGTGATATAACTTTTTTGATTTGAGCTTTCGTTTTCGAGTAAATCGTGTCCGAAGTTGGAATTTTTTTGGATAAATTTGAAAAAAAATTTCACTAGGGGGTTGATTTCAGCTGTGTAATGTCTTATAAAATGCATCGAAGGGTAAACAGGGCTCAAAAATTTTTTTAACCCTTTAGTTGCCGAAAAAATGGAAAAATAGAAAAAAAATAATATTAAAATCGAAATGCTCAGATCAAAAAAAAAAAAAGAAGTTTTTTGGGTACTCTACGTGATGTAGATTCACCAATTTCCCGCTTGGACTACGAGTTTCCGGACACGTTGTATATAGTATATAGTACTCGCAAATAATGTAGCTTTCTGTAAGTGAAATAATTTTTAAAGTCCATTCAGTAGTTTTTCTGTGAAAGAGTAACAAACATACATCCATACAAACTTTCGCCTTTATAATATTAGTAGGATTAGTAGGAGAGGATAGGCTGCACGGAATTCCATCTATTCTGTCACTGAAATAATACGAAAAAAATATTAAAAAATGTCTGAATTTATAATTTTTATTACAAAATTTAATAACATTCAAGCACGGGCGAAATTTCTTCGAACTTAAAAGTAATTAATTACCTTTTTGCTAAGTCAGTATTCAAATTTGTTCCGTTTTTTAACAGTTTTCACCGTGACTCGGTCACTTGCCGGTCGTAATTATAATGGGAAATTAATTGAGTGTATCATAATGAGGCATAATTTAATCGATCAAAATTAGATTGATTGCCACGGTTGGATGAGGGTTATTGTTATGAAACAGCGCTTATAATAGGAATAATCAGCCGCTGAGAGACAAGAATGGTAGTGAATTAAGTTGCGTTAGAAGGGAGATAGCCCAATTTACAATCTATCATTTAAATCTGCGGAAAACCGTAAAGTTTCAGGCTTTGGCGGGTCTTTTGAATCAAAAGTTAAAAATAGTTTTGTGCGACCCTTGTCACGGATGATTTATGGTATTTTACGATAAATAAGTTGCTTATCACGAGAAATCTCTTTGCTTAGAGTTCATAGTTCAATGACAAATAACTTGTAAAAATATCGTTTTAATGGTGTTTCATAAACCATCTCGAGTCAACTTTATCTCCTTTTTTTAAAGGTAAAACTTCTTTAGCACCGTTGTGATTTGAAACTCGGTGAAACGAAAAAGCGACACCAAAAAGAAACAAACACATACATCTAACTAAAGAATATGCCTGAGTGAATGAGATAGAAAAATCGGTCTTCTCTTTGTGCAGTGCTTCGTAGCCTCCCCACGCTTATCTACTCGTATATTATTCTTCTACCAACAAAGATAATATTCTAACAACATTTAAAAACAGTACAAAAGTCAGACAGACATCAACTCTCCTATCTGCAAAATGTTAAAAGAAAACTGTAGGGAAATTCAAATTTAAATATCTTGAATTAAAGTTATTTAATACATTACTAGAAAGTGTCAGAAATACGAATTACAAATTCAAAAAATTCAAATTTCACCTACAAAAACCCACTGAAAATATGAACTGAATATTCTTACAATAAATAAAGAAATAACGAACATAATAATACCTCGCCCATACACCCAAGCCTAGATTTTTTTTTGGTGGGACATCTCATATATAAAGCAACTGTGAAATTATTAGGTACTATTTATATTTTAACTTAATGTTTTCTGTAAATGATGTAACTGTATTTTTTTTGCAAATATTATTACATGAAGCGATGCAACGTAGGTATAAGAAGCCGAAAAGGTGACTCAAAATATTGTGTTTTCTAATCTGTTATCCATTTTATTCATTGGATTTCTTCCTTCCAAGTGCCGAAGTTAAGAGGAAACGTGGGCGTCGATAAATTTGAATAATAGATATATGTATGTAGGTACTACAAAACTGTGGCTTGTCATTTTCGCTGTTACCCACATCCCCCGAACACTGAGGGAAAGGGACAATTGCACCTCTGGCTGATTTCTTAAATGAAATAGTCAAAATCTAGGTTTTTAATTCACCTGTTTTTCCTCCAAAATAGGACCGATTCTAAAGATTTTTTTTCATCAACTGCATTAGAAGAAATAAGTGTGTTTTTAAGTTTTGCTTTTTTAAACATATATTGTAAAAATTGTATTGATGTCGTTCAAAGCAGGCAATTTTGAGGATTTTTGGAGAACCTTACCAAAAAAGCGAAACGTAGGGACAAGCCAGTGATCGATTTCCATATTGTAATAACACCTATTTACACTAGTGTCAAAATTCAGAGAGGAAATAGGGAAATAAAATTGTTATATTTACACCACAGAAAGCCGAAAATGTTGCTTGTGTTGTGACGGAGGACTTAGCCAGCCGAGGAATCGAACACGAGACGCCCAGGTGGGAGCCAAGCGCTATGTCCACTCAACCACTGACCGGTCGTATTGATGTTGTTCAAAGCAGGCAATTTTAACGATTTTTGGAGAACCTTACCAAAAAAGCGAAACGTAGAGACATGTCAGTGATCGATTTCCATATTGTATTAAAACCTATTTACACTGGTGTCAAAATCCAGAGAGGAAATAGGGAAATCAAATTGTTGTATTTTGCCGGCGTTTCCTTTTTACACGCACGTTCAGCGATTCCAAATACATGCTACGGTTCCGCGACTTTTTATCCCGCAACAAAATATTCCCAACAAAATATCCCCCTACAAAATATCTTATGGACAAAACATCCACCAACTAAATATCTACTCAAACCTAACCTAACTTATTCCAACAAAAAATGGGACAAAAATAATACAGACATCCTTTAAAGACAATAAATTATTGTTATCTGTATTTTTTTGTCCCATTTTACTATTTTTGAACAAAAATTATTGTACTTTTGAATGTAGCTATAACTTTGTGGTTATCTATTATAAATAAATGAAACAATGTTACTTTGTTTGAACCTCTTATATATTTGAGTAAAGCCGACCGGTTTCAGAACGACCGTTCCATCTTCAGGGCAAACGTATACTTATTTGCCAGTTATGGTATTATGGTATTATTACGTATACTTATTTGACAGGAGGTGGAGCCGTTGCTAGGTATTAATGAAGAGTGGGTGGGTAGGGGAACGTATCCATGATTGGGCTGTAAGACAATATTTTTTGTTTGTTGATAATAGATTCATTATTTTTAGGGGATTTTTTTTATTTGCAAGGCTTCTAAGTCATCTAAGCGTTTTCCTTTATGATTAATATGAAGAATATTTATCCCCGTATTTTTTTCAAAACTATGGTTATTTTCAATGATATGGTTAGCGAACTCAGTAAAATTATTATTATTAAGACACCTTAAATGTTCTTTGATTCTGAATTAAAAATTATGAGTTGTTTTTCCAATATAATATGAGGGACAATCATTACATTTGAGTTTATATATTCCAGAATTAGTCAATTTATGGTCTTTATCTTTAGCGTTTCTCAAAAATTACCGATATTATTTCTTGTATAAAAAGCTGGTTTAATAATTATTGTCTTTACAGGATGTCTGTACCTATTTTTTTTTGGCAAATTTTTAGTTAGGTTAGGTTAAGTTTTAGAAGCTATTTTATTTGGAGATGCTTTGTCTGTAGGATATTTGGTCGGAGAATATTTTGTCGGGGATATTTTGTCGCGGGATGAAAACGCGCATTAGGTACCACGTGCTACCACCGCTGGTGCAAACGAGATACCAATTTTTTAAGAAAAAACATTCATAAAATATTATTGAAAAGCTATATTTGCATTTACTACTATTTATCTTCCGGTATTTAACGTTATTAGTTATATCGTACTGCACATTCGGTCATAGCCGTTAGTGAACACCGTAAAAGGCTTACATATTTGCAAGTCAATGAGGTTGGGATTTAATTTAAAATACGTTTTTGGAAAATCTTTTCGAAACAGGTTCGCGTGTAGATTTCCATAACCGAATGTTCTTCCTACGGGAGAATATGTAAAAAAAACGTATATTTATACAAAGGAGTAGGATTTGAGAATGCATAAATTCAAAAATCTCTCTCATTAGTGAAATCACAAGAAAGTATATATATGTTACCGTAAAAGCCCGAATTTTGGTAAATCCTAAGATTTTCCGGTAAATCTTAAGATTTACCAACTCTTAATGATAAAAGTCCGAACCGTTCTATAATCATCGTTCACCAACCTAACCTAACCTAACCTAACCTAACATGTACTAAATTCTAATGGTAAAAGCCCGAAAAATCGATTCTTATTTTAATATTATAAACGATTTTTTCGGGCTTTTACCATTAGAATTTAGTACATGTCAGGTTAGGTTAGGTTAGGTTAGGTTAGGTTGGTGAACGATGATTATTGTTAGAACGGTTCGGACTTTTAACATTAAGAGTTGGTAAATCTTAGGATTTACCGAAAAATCTTAGGATTTACCGTAGTTCGGGCTTTTACAGTAACATATACAATACTAGCAGACACGTTGTTCTGCCATATAAATTTTTTCTAGTGAATATTTTGGTAGTTAAATAAAAAATAACGAATGTATTGTAAGTGGGTGGGGATGGGATCTACGACAGAAAGAGGAATGGAGCGCTGTAGACGATGACCGCCGATAAAAACAAAACAAAAACACCAACTAAAGTAGGAAAACGAAATAAAGAAAATCAATATGAATTTCGAAGAGCAATTGAGTGTGCGATCTTTTTTGTCAGTCCGTCTTTAACCAACAAAAATAAGCTCGATGGTTTGCCCACGCGAGAACATGATGCCGAATGAAATATCAAAATGACGCGACGCTTCTCGTGAACGCCTTGCGCATGTGCCGACGAAAATTCGATGAGGCGGACGTAGCTCCATCTGTCATTCAACAACATAAATAATTTCGTTCTGTTTGAAATACGAAAGACGGTTAAATTTGTTCATAAAGAAATACTAAAATCGCTATTAACAAATGGGAAGGTGGGGGTAGGAGGATTAAAATTTGGGGTTACAGGTATGTTTGATGCCAAATAAATAAAAAATAAAAAAATTCTGTATAGGGACCCCCTAATCACCTAGCTCATACCTATTCTCATACCTACCAAAAATTGGTCAAGCCGTTTCGGAAGAGTGCGACCAAAAACACCGTGACACGAGATTTTTATATATAAGATTAAAATAATACATATTACTATATTTGCGGCACGTTCCAGAGTGGAAGATACACTCAGTATCACCCTGATGTATTGAAACTTTGCTTGAAATGATTTATATAAATTGGATTAATTTGTGTTATTTCACAATTTATTCATTTAAAATAAATATATTTACGGAAAGCTCCAGAGTTGAAGATGTACTCACGATTGCCCTGATGTAAGACCACCATTCAGAATTGAAATTCTGCTTTAAAAGGTTTTAGCCGTGTTTGGTGACCAGATCTAAATAGTCCGGTATTTTTTAAAGAAAGACAAACATTCTCGGGTTACGAATAACCTGACAATATTTGAAAATCTCTTTCTACCACCGCAGTAAGCGGAAAACGTTGCTTGTATCGTGATGGAGGACTTAGCCAGCCGAGAAATCGAACACGCGACGCAAACAAACGCTATGCTAACTCAGTACTGACCGATAAAGTTCCCTACTTTCCCTCTCCCATCTCCTTCCCCTCCCCAGTACCTACCTTCAGCCTCACAACATGGTTGGAAGAAGTTGAGACTCTTGTGCGGTATTCACGTAAAAAAAATATAGCATAAGCTACAATTACAGCTTTTAAAGCTGTGCCCAAATATTGTTGAATCATGATTTTTTTTAAAATAATTCTTTATTCATTGCTTTGAATGGTTACATCATTTGTGTTATGGTGGTATTATATTAACTCAGTATTTTTTTCGTTTATATTATTCGATAAAGTCTGAATTTTAGCCATTAACATCTTATTGTAGGTACCTGATTATAAAATAAACCACAATATTAGACTTTTTTTGCGTACATTACATTTCGTTAGATTTTTACAATTATAAAAATTCTCTTACCGTCAAAACCAACCCGACAAACCAATTCTTTTCAGTTGCTATCGAGCAGAAATAACTTTAGAAACTATCCCTAATTCCACGTATCTCCAAGTGCGCAATATAACATAAAATTTCATAATATCGATATTCTTAAAGATAACCTTCAGAAATATCGAACCGTAGTAAGGCGTAAATTAATGCTTGAGTATTTATAGAATGCATCAAGAGCATCTCCTATCCTTATCCTATATTACTATTCCCCTTTACCTCCTTATTAGCTTAAAGGCAAAATATAACTCCTTTCTCCAGACAATATTAGCATAAGAAATTTTGTTGGCTTAACCTTGTTTAACCCAAGTTTAGCCCCTTAGGTATATATTTATTATATTGTTAAACGGGCTTTTTCAAAAATATGTAATAATTTCATCGAAGAAGATTTGTTAAAGAAATTATAAAATAGAACCCATGCAGAAAATAATAATAGCTAAAATGAGATGAGAATAAATTTTAATGAGATACGTTATTACAGCCTTCTTGTAAGTTAATTCCGTGCAATTGAACACATCTACTATTTCTGAGTTGTATTTTTACATATTATTTTGTCTCTATAAAGAAAAGCAGTGTGTTTCTAACAAAACAAATATTTTTTTATGTTTTAGGAAAAATGTAACTTTTTCAGTGAACATTGTGAATACATTTTGTAAATTTTTTTAAAAAAAGTTTCTAATTAGTAGTATATTATTAGATTAATGTAAAACTACCGATGAAGTAAGACTATCGGGAAAAACTTTGATTAACAACTGTTAACGGTAGAAGAAGTCGGGGACGCTCGAGGAAGACATGGCACGACCAAGAGAATCAGACAGTCGGGCCATGTCAATAGTCAGAATCATAGAAGAGCACGTATTAAACGATGTATGAGTGTGTAGAGTATCTAAAAGCTTCCGGCTTACTCACATAGATGGCAGTACTAGGAACTATCCCAAGACTCCGCTAGATGGCAGCTAGCTTAGTACAGACATTAGGCAACAGAGTGTTCAATAGCTCAGAGATAGTCTTCAGCAGATCTCTCACCTCAGATTCCAATTAGCCAGTTCTTAGATAGGTCGACTATCGTGGTCAACACTGTATACGCGAAGTATCAATAAACGAGATTTATACGAAAAGAACATTATTCTATACATTGAATAAATTATCTCCTTCCAAAGTGAGTTGGAGGACTGTAGGTGAAACACCACAAAATGTGAATGAGGCAGGGAGTGTGTGCCAAAACCGAGTTGTTTGGCGGTCCGGTCTCTCTGCCTACCCCTACGGGGAAACGGCGTGATGTTAGTTAGTTTTCTCATTAACAAATCATTTCTATTTAATTGCTTTGTTATTTCACGTGTATATTTGTTACTTAATTTTAATTTTAATTGTTTTATTACGCAAAGTAGTGCAAGGAAAGATACCGAAAAAAGTACGGCAACTAATTTTTATTTTAAGAATTGCATTATTCGAAAACAGTATCAAGCCGATATAGTTTTTGTTGATAAATATAATATTGATTTATAAGCTTTTTCTTCTGATGTAACAGGAAAAAAAGCAACTGGAAAAAATGGATGTATTTTTCGGAGTGGTTTTTTAATCGACTGACGCCCATTCCACTTACAGAGCGCGACAAATTCACCCGCCACCCTCTTGATACCCTGATCCGTATCGCTGCACCTAGCGCACGAATTAGTTTGATCCCTTAATCGCCCTTTATACCTGGGGCATTTAGCGCCCGGCCCCACAAGGGTGCGGACCGCTTGAGCCCCGGCGGCTCGCTTGAGCCCCGCGCCCCTGAGCCCCGAAGCCCGTGAGCCCTAAAGCCCGGGCTCAACTCCAACAGATGCTAATTTCCAGCTCCGGGGCGTAATTCGGCAGATCCCGACTATTCGCACATGAGGCCATTATGCCACTGCAGTTTGGTCTGGAGATGAATTCCGTAATGCGACGTAAATTTTATTACACGTAATTTTAACGTGAAGATTGCCCACGTCTACGTAAAGATCACGTGTTCAAATTGTATGTCATCTGCCATAAATTGCAACGATTCGAGCAAAGTAAAAATTTTTGAAGTGTAAACTTCTTTAGCAACGTTGTGAATTGAAATAGGATGAAACGAAAAATAGCGACACTAAAAAGAGACAAACACATACATCTATAGGATTTAGTCTGCGAGAGAGAGATTTAGTATAATTGGTCTCCTCTTTGTGCCGTGCTTCGTAGCCTATCGGTCTTCTCTTTGTGCGGTGCTTCGTAGGCTCCCAACCCTTGTCTACTTTAGTTTTCTGAAAATTTCACTTCTAACGCGCGTGAATTGCACGCTCTGTTTTTTTGTTAAAATTGTTGACAGTAAGTAAGTACGCAATTTCTTTTAACGGTATAATATTGTACCTCTGCCACAGGTCACCCCGTTCGCTACATTTGGTGATTTAGCAGGGGTGCCCGGGTTCACGGGATGAGGTTTGTCTAGGTCTTGGACACTGAACCCCAGATTCCTACCCACCCCTTAAACCCTTTCCCTCCCAGAACTCTCCTCTCTTCATTTCCCTAAAAAAAACCCTCCACACAGCATCCCCAAAGACGACACAGGCCCCCAGGGAAATTATTTTCCTCAGGGCCTCCTGTGTGGAGCTCATGTAAAAAAAATAAAATTAATAACACATTTAATTTTTTTTTTATAAAATAACAATTAAAAAGACATTATATCGTATAATGATATCAGAAATAATATAATGAATTAAAAATCTTGAAACATATAAGAGATACAAGTAAGTACCAATTTCAAACCTAAAAATGCCTTTAATAATAAGTTTATACGAATTTATTTACAGCACCGTTTTTTTGTACTTGTACCCTGGTGTACCTACACGGTATATAGATAGTTTTATTCTTGATGCATTTGAATGAAAATATGATGTTTATACTTTTGTTATTCGGCGGTATATCCACTCTGCAAACCCCTGTAGGGACACTTAGTTATATGTTGTTTAAGTAGGTATACCGTATAATCCATAAACCGACTGCTCATCTTATATAACACCTTGATCAAAAAGTTTTAGGACTTCAGTCATAAAATGGAAAATATATTTTTTTGTATTTCTTGGGCACTGACTGTGTAACAATTTCTAGACATTTTTGTTTTGAAAAGTTTTAATTTTCGATGTACATTTGTTACTTTAATTTTAATTTTTTTGCGACCGGTTTCAACACGTCCGTATCATTAACGAGCAAACTTAAAACTAACTTAAAAATTCTATACAAGTACACAATTAATTAGGCGGGGGTAACGGCAGGGGGGAATTTGGTGGAGGGGGAGGACGGTGGGAGGAGCCAAAATTACATGGAAACATCGTAAGCAGAGGTGATTTACATGGTGCTATTATTTTATTAACTAAATTAATTTTAGATTTAATTTTTTTGTTAATTTCTAAAGTTTCTAACGCGCACAAATTAAAATATTAATTAAAAATGTACATTGCAATGTTTAAACTTAGTTTTTTCTTTTTTGTGGCTATGACCTGTCTCTATGAGATGGTTAGCAAACTCGGAGTAGTTATTATTTCGTAAACAAAGTTCATGTTCCCTGATTCTGGTTTTAAAATTTCTAGTAGTCATTCCTACATACTGCGCGTCACAATCGTTACATTCTAAAGTGTATATTCCGTTTTTTCAAATTTATTAGAAATATCCTTGTTATTAATCAAATTTTTTATTTTAGAATTAGTACAGAAAGCTGGAGAAATATGATCTGGTAATATAGGGATATTTTTAAGGATAAATCGCCTGTATAAAGAATTTTTTTTTATATATTAGGTTGTTACTAGGTTTGTTGTTACTATTACTATAAAATATTATGTATATGTATATGTAGCTATAACTTTGTGGTTATCCATTATAGATAAATGAAACAATGTTACTTTGTTTGAACCACTTAAATATTTGAGTAAAGCCGACCGGTTTCGGAACGACCGTTCCTTCTTCAGGGCAAACGAATACTGATTTGACAGTTACAAAATAGTGGATGGGAACAATGTATTATTAAGACAGGGGTGGAGCCGTTGCTAGGTATTAATGAAGAGTGGGTGGGTAGGGGAACATATCCATGATTGGGCTATAAGACAATATTTTTTGTTTGTTGATAATAGATTCATTATTTTTAAGGGATTTTTTTTTATTTCCAAGGCTTCTAAGTTATCTAAGCGTTTTCCTTTATGATTAATATGAAGGATATAATATATCCCCGTATTTTTTTTCAAAACTATGGTTAGTGAACTCAGAAAAATTATTATTATTAAAAATTATCTTATATTGTATTAGATGTGAGGGAGCCGTCCGTATCGGTAGAGACGGGAGATAAATGAAATGAAAGTCTTTATTGGAGAGCTACGTAGCAAACAGTCAGATGTTGTTGACACGAGTAGTGGTGAGTGCAAGTCATAAGTGGTGTTGACAGTGATTGATGATGATGGTCGAAGATGCTGTGGTGGAGCAGACCACGGGTCTGCATGTCTCCAGCGTGTAGCGCTGCACCGAGGTGGTGGAGAAGACCATGACGTCCAGGATGTCACTCGACGCTTTGAATCGCGGAGGTGGACAGCGGTGAACCTTGTGAGGAGAAAGTCTCAGTGGCAGCGAAGCGCGACGGGCTTCGATATGCCTGAGATGTTGCTGCACCCTTGACAGAAGACGCGGCGGGCCTTGTAGTCTCGGGTAAAGGATTCTCCAAAGCTGATGGTGCGGTGGACCATGTTAGCTGCGAGATGATGGGTCCTCGAAGGCTGCGGGCGCAACGGGCACAGGTGCCGGATTTGAGTCGCCGGGGCTGGCCGTTCAGCCGATACCGCACTGGAGCGAATTCACTGATAAGCTGTACACTGTATAACTGTGTGTGTGACTGGAGACTAGACTTGAGACTGAGCTGCATGCGGCTGCGCTGGCTTTTATACTCTGCCGGTCGGGCAAGTAGTTTCGAGAACGGCGTGTGAAATTCGACCGCCGCGCCTAAGGTGAGAACATTCGAGAACAGTCGAGTCGCTGTGTTGATAAAGTATTGTGCAGTCGGGAACTTTCCAGTAGGTTGCCGCGTTAATTGTTACAAGGCGTTAGACGTACTTACAGTGACGGCAGCGGCTCGCACCTAGATATTTATTTTTGGTGTGATCATTAACCAGTGGCGCTGCGATGGTTTTAGCAGAGCGGTTTAAGTAACCGCTACAGATGTAATTATATTTAATTAAATAAATAATAAATAAATAAAAATAAAAAAGACACCTTTAATGTTCTTTGATTCTGATTTCAAAATTATGAGTTGTTTTTCCAATATAAAATAAGATACAATCATTACATTTGAATTTATATATTCCGGAATTAGTCAATTTATGATCTTTATTTTTAGATATTAGTCAATTTATGGAAAATATAAGTTTATTTATCAAAATCGATATGATTCACTTCAAAGTACTCCCCGTCAACTGCAACACACTTACACCAGCGCTTGATCTAATCCTCGAAGTACCGCTGGCACTCAATTTTCAGTATGTCCATAGGAGACATTTTCGATTTTTTCTTGACATTTTCTCGGGTGCTGCAGCGCATTTCGCGAAGCGGTTTTTTAAGTCGATTGAACAGGAAAAATTCGCAGGGAGATAAATCAGGTGAATTCGAAGGCTGCTGGATAGTATTCGTGTTGTTTTTAGTCAAAAACTCACGGACAAGGAATAGCATTGTGCGATAGTACGTTATTGTGGTGCAAAATTGACGCCCTTTTCAGACAAAAAATCGAAAAAATGCACGTAGGTAGATATTTGGTAGATATACTCAGCGTAACTTTTATAAATGTCAAGCTATGATACTGAAATTTGGAGGGAAGTATCGATGACAGATGTGGTAACCTAACAAAAAAAAAATTCTAAACGGGTGACTGATAGTGTCACACGGTGACTGGTCCTAAAACTTTTTGATCAAGTTATTTTTCTATATAATTCATGCGATGGCGATGAAACCATCATTATAAATCGGAAAGGAATTTAAAATTTAAAAATACGGAACGCTTGCCGCTGGTAAGTATGCCGCGGGGGCAACTGCCAGTGGATCAACTGTCATGGGATCATTTGTTTTACTTATAAGTTTGTTGTTACGCGGCGGTGATCCCCAGGGAGTGCAATGTGGTAGGTTCCCGTTGAATTCCACATCCTAGACCCACTTGCACGACTGTATTCCAACTATGCCTGTCTGAGCTGACCACTTGGAGGAGATTAGTTTCCAAGAACAAAAGTTACTCAAAGTTTCCAGGTGACTGTATGACATCTACAGCAGCGGTTCCTGACCACTCGAAACACACACCGCGACTACCTAGGAAACAATGCTCGAACGAACTTTAGCGTGATAGGAATTGTTTTGAATTAATGTTTATTTTTAATGTCAGTTTTATGACCGTAGTCAATTTTCTGTTGTTCTTCTACCTACAATCAGCCTCCTTCACTGTCTCGGGGACTGCCGGCAGCCAGGTTGCGGTGACACCGGTTCTTATCTGTATATATGTTATTTTACTTTTGTTTCCTTCTTTTTAACGTACAGTGCTCGGTGCCGCCCGCCGGATTATGTATGTCATTTTGATTACTTTATTTATTTGTTGATGTTACTAACAACTTGTTTGACTGTCTATGAGGCTCACTGCTTTTGCATTGACACCTCCATGGGCTTTAGAATTGTAGAGATTGACCATTACAGTACAGTCCTGTAGGCGCGCCCGCATACCGCCACCTAACACAGTATGAGGGGATATTGAAGGTCTAGATTCGTTACATTAAAAGTAGAGCCATTTATTCAAAAAAATTAGATTATTGCGAGAACTCCGAAGGGGCGACCATAAGTTGCCTATACCGGGGTGGGACAGTGGTGGGTACTTCAATGTTCTTCTACCTCCTTTCTCTTCTGACGTCCTTTCCCATAGGAAATTTTCTATCACTAGCCCATAACAACTCAACAGAACTCTTGCCAGCCACGTAGGTTATGAAGCCAAGCAGTACGTCCTCTTTCTCTACTACATCTTTCACAAATTTTCATCAGAATCATCAGATAGGTAATCTGCTGCATGCATCTATCTAATCTAATGCATCTATCGCTGCTCATGATGTGACCAAGATACTGGAGTTTCTTTCTTATTTGGAGTAACTTTCTTTTATATCTCGTATAATTTCGAAAATTATGGCCATTCGATGAAGAACTTTCAGATACCTTTTCCAGGATTTTTTTTAAAAGTGAGCATATTGAAAAAAATACTATTTTCCGTTTTAATGTTTGGTTTAGGATCTTTAAGAAGTGCAGAAGATTCTGACCCTTAATTTTAGTCATGGGTCACGACTGCAGAAGAGTTTTTCCTCTGAACGCACTCCTAGCCGACAAAAATTGCAATACTTACTTCTTGAAATGGGTCCCTTATTCGTTCCCAAGTGTTTACATTGAAAAACACGTTTCATTGGCTCATTCTTAATTGTTACATCTAAGCCAGGGTTTCCCATTTGCCGGGTAGTGACCCGGTACCGGGCCATCAAAATAAAATACCGGGTCGCAACATTCCCGCCTTGTTTTAAGATAAGGTGGAAGCTGCAAGAAAAAAAGCTTAATGTGTGGGCACAACGCGCGGAAACAGGGAACTTTAAAGCATTTAGTAATTTAAATAAAATACAAAAAGAGTACAACATGATTGCATTGCCACAAGACATCTTAACTCAAATTAAAGAACATTTATTAGGACTGGAGAGGAATCTTCAAGAATATTTTCCTCCAATCGACAGCGACAAAGCTTGGATAAGAAACCCATTTACATTCAAGTTAGATTACGAAACTAATTTGCCACGAATTGACAGATTCAGATGTCGATAGATTTTTAGTAATCTTGTCAAGAATACACAAAATTAGCTCATCAAGCAATAACTTTTTTAATGCCTTTTGTCACACCTCATAAATGTGAAACTGGGTTTTTAATACTAGTTTACCTTAAAAATAAATATAGAAACCGACTTTTTTTTTTTTTTTTTTTTTTTTTAATTGTACAACAGATTTTTTATCCAATTACTGTACAATTTTCTCATTTTGACAGTCTTAACACCTAGGAAGATGATTATTATACAAAAAAATCTTAAGGCTATCTAAAGAAGAGTTATATATATCTAGTGTTTCCGATATTTCGTTCAACTCTTGTCATGCTATGCTGTGCTAGAACATCTGTTCTGCCGTATGGTATTTTGAACAAGTCGTGTCGACGACTACGGCTGAAATTTTCAGGCACGTATAAGCCATAACATTCCAAGAGGAATGGGCTGTCAATACGATTATGGATTATGTTAAAACTAAGAATTGCAAGATTTGCATAACGTCTAGTTTCCAAGCTAAATCTATCTGTTGCCTCAAGTAATTCCATATGGTGCATGAATCTCGGGTACGTTCCATTCATCCGCATATAGACATACCTAAGGAACTTTTTCTGAATTTGCTCTAGCATATTAATATATTTAGCTTGGTGCGGAGTCCACACACCACTAGCATACTCCAGCTTACTTCTTATGACTCCATCGAACATGGCTATCATTGCATCTGGGTCATCAAATTGCTTACATATTCTGATGATGAAACCCAGGAGTTTGTAGCACGCTGAAGTGAGCCGTGATATATGATCCGAGAATGTCAGTTTGGGATCAAAGACGATACCGAGATCTTTAAAGCTATTGACTCGGCATAATGTTTTCCCTTTAATGTTGTATTCAATAACTATGGGCTTCTGGGAGCGGGTATATGTCATAGTTACACATTTTTTTTATATTGAATTCTAATTTGTTTTTTACTGACCATTCTGCAATAGCATCAAGGTCAGATTGCATTTTTAAGCAGTCATAGTAACAAATTATTTCCATCAAAAGTTTGAGGTCATCTGCAAATAGAAGACATTTGCAATATTTTACACAAACCTGGATGTCATCTATAAGGAACAGCAAAGGACCAAGGTTTGAACCTTGGGGAATACCTGATAACGCCGGGAATTGTTTAGATTCATGTCCATTTATTATAACATATTGACTTCTGCCGGCTTTTAAATAGGACGCGAAGAATATAAGTGTTTGTTGATCGAAACCAAGTTTGTACATTTTAAGTAATAAAATATCATGATCAACTCGATCAAAAGCCTTGGCAGAATCCGTATACACTACATCTGTTTGGTGTCTCGAGTCCAGTCCAACGGCCACCAATCGCGAAAATGTTAACAAATTTGAAACCGTGGATTTTCTTGGCATGAAACCGTGTTGGTTTTCTCCTAGAAATGGCATAATTTGGTGATGTAATTTCTTGTAAATAATCATTTCAAATATTTTTGGTATAGTTGACAGTACAGCTACTGGTCTGTAATTCCTTATATCAGACTTGTCTCCAGCCTTGAAAATTGGGCTTACCTGAGTTGAGATGGAAAGAGACCTTAGGATAAAACTTTCGTCATTTTCCGCGAACTTGGATTCTTTAGTAAAAATTAAGCAGCAGCTACATACTTCGCACTAAAATTTAGTGACTAAATAGGCGATACCAAAATATGTAGTATTAATAAAACATTTTTACTATTAATAAATGTGTATTATTTTACCTAATCGAACCATCTTCGGTTTAAAAGTATTAAGTGGGTCACGAAGGGGCAGTGTGAAAATTACCGGGCCACGGCAGAATAATGTTTGGGAAACCCTGATCGAAGCATTAAAATGAGTCTCATTTAAAACGACAATCATTATTGGCAACAGGTATAAATTCACAATTTTCCCATCGGTGAAAGAAAGACATCAATAAAAAAGAAATCATTTTGAAAATAGTCGCAAGGATTGAAAAATAGGCAACGGAGCACGCCGCTATTTATCTTTCTTTGTATATTGCTTTTTGCAAAGGGATAAAAGATGTCACTTATTTGACAATACCCATGTTAAAAGGTTTATATCAAATTCCTGACTACATACGTTGTGTTACATCTAAACTTAAAGGGTGAACACTGAAAAATCTGAACATGTCGCGGCGCGCTTCCGTAAAATGTAAAACCAAAAGTTTCGTAATATCCGAAGGAGTATATTATTGAAATTCTGAGCAAGACTTCGCTTGCATAGTTTTGAAGAACAGATGCGGAATAAATAATCCTGCTTGGTAAAATTGCACGAGGAATTTGAGTTTTCAGTAAACGAGAGAGTGAAGAATGTTTGTCTATGGGTTTGGGGTATTCTCATAGAAGTTCTTTGGTGTAAGAAAATATTAATATTTTTGATATATTGGCGTAAGTGTGCGTGCATATTGACGAGAATATTCTCTTTTATTTTACACTAGCGGTTGGTACTAGGCCATGCGAGCGGCTTTAACTGATAATTTCATGATGCCAGAGCTCACTATTGTATACAGAAACCATCGCGGGCATGCGCACATCAAATCCCAATGTTTCATCTCAATCGGATGAACGGTTTAGCAATGCATAATTTCATGATGCCAGAGTTCATTATTTTATAGAGAAAGAATCGAGGGGTGCGCACATCGAATCCCCGAAGTTTCACCGCAATCGGATGCATGGTTTAGCAATGCATAATTTCATGACGCCAGAGCTCACTATTGTTTTCAAAAACCATCGCGGGCATGCGCACATCAATATATTAAATACACTCATTTTCATACAAATTTCATCACGCCAGAGCTTACCATTATAAATAGCCTATAACCTTCGCGGGTGTGCGCACAACAAGTATCATCGCAATTGGATGGACATAACATAGGACAAACAAATAAACAAACAAACATACAAATAAACAAACAAATATATTAAATTTAAAAAATTAAAATGAACAATTTTTTATTTTTTTTTTTTTTTTTGCATTCTCACCAGCATTTGGTTCCTTAGAACGGGCAATCTGCCTAGCTAGGAACTAATATCGATCCACAAGATATAATGACACTTGTACACATTTTATAGTTATTTTTCAATGTTATTATTATGTTATTTTTGCCATACAAATGTATCAAACGTAATGTTATAAATAAAAAAAAAATAAAAAATAAACAAACAAATGTTGATTTTTAAATATAAGAAGATTTCTAAATATCGAACATTGTTGCGAAAAGTTTATTCAGATGCTATAAAAGTAAATATAAATATACATACTAGCTGAAGTCTGAAGCTGAATATAATGACGGTAACCTTCATCTTGTTTTGAAAATCAGTGTCAAAGATACTTTCATTTGTAGAAATAGATAGATTCATATATCGTCAGTGTCACCTAATAATATTTGGCTATTATTTATATAACGTCATTGATTAATTTACATAATTTTCTTAGTTAAACTTCCTAGGAAGGTAATGGATAATGTTGACACATTCATAACATTAAAGCGGTTTATTCAAAATGTAATGGCATTGTTTGAATAACATCGAATAAGAAACTACATTTACATAAAAAATATTTTTTTTGGCTTAGAGGTAATAGGAACACGTTAATTTTTTGCTGCTACAGAAAAAAGGTTTCTACTTTATACATAATTATTTAAGATAAAAATCCCCAGTTGCGACCGTTACCTAATTATTTTTCTTTGTCTTGTTCTGTTCCGTGTTTAGTTTATATTTATTAGTATTATCTTCTTCTTCTTCAAAAAAAAAACTAAAAACTAACAATATTTCCCGCCAAAAAATGATGCGAAAGAACTCGAAAGCCATAAAACAAATTGTTTTTCTAAGTTTTACCATATCCGCTCTATTGATATGATTTTTTTATCGTGCCATTACCACCTGACAATTTCGCAATACGTGAATCATAATATAATAAAATACATTTACTTCTTCTTCTTTCTTTGCCTCGTTAGTTCCACAAAGCACTCACCGTTCAACCAACGAGCAACAAGCAAGATAATCAGAAGTTAAAACGGCTTCCGCGGCTATACAATTAAAAAATGATTTACGATATCGCACACAAATAATAAAGCAAACTACCAAGTGTAAACGACCACTTTTTTAACTATGGTAGCTTTATTTCTAAAACCCAGCGTGTTTTTTTCATTTTACTTTCACTGACAATTTTTCACACACCATTAATTTCTCTGTACATGTACGAAATAATATGTATTCTGTACTTGTAAAGATTTTAACGAAGAAAAGGTTTTATTCAGTTTTGTAAGATAAATTATTAACAATGTTCTTTTGAACCCTAACACGATTTTGTAGTTGAATCGTTTATATGATTTCTTCTATACAATTTTCTATTGTGCATAAGGGGTAGATAATCCAAAATCCAAACACAAGCTTCAACATCGAATAGTTTGTTGAATATTATCATTGTAGGTATAGCCCTAATGAGATACAAAAAATCACTTTTATATGTAAATATCACGCAGTTTGTAATTAAAAAATCGACACTAAGTTTAATTTGGACTATTTCTTTATTGTCTCTTGAAGCACAAAATCGGTATAGACTTTATATCTACAGCCAGATAGTTGCAGATGGGACATTTACACGACGTGCACCAGGGCCGAATCACTAAAATATGCGCCGAAAAACAACACAGACTTTCCACATTTATCAACGCCCTCTAAGCGATCCAAAGCACAAACGTGCGTATCATTTATTAGAGAAATATATACTTACATGAAATAATATACTTGGATATTCAGAAACATGTTAGTGAGGACATTGTTAGAAATCATCAAAATGTGAAAATTTGAACCTTTCTTAAATACGACTTTTTGAATATCACTTTTTTTATTGATTGAGTGTATGAATGAAGCGGAATCTCGAAAGTGGAAATTAACCCACTTAACGAAATCCGATCGAGCTTAAACTTGGCAGATAGACTCGTTGTTGATGACATTGCTGTCATTGCAACTTTTGGTGGTATTTTATTTTTGGTAAAACTTGATGAGTAAAACCTCAAATTTCAATATTTAACCATCAACAGAAAAATAAAAAAAATCGCACCTAGATGCGACCGAATAAATTTCAAATTTCCACTTGAGAGCCGCTAATTTTGTCTTCAATGATTAAATAAATAAATACTTTGTTGTTCACTAGTTGATTTTTTCTCAATTTTTTTCTATTGCCTGACGAGGATGGCACATTTTTATAAAAAAATAATTTTATGTTAAGTGATGACTTTCAATTTTATTGTAACGCGTGTAGGTTTCAGCAGTTATTGAATGCACAGGTTGCATTACTGATATAGTTTGGACATATTCAGCCTTACTAAAAACCCCGTGAAAATTATATTCAATTGATGAACTACCGTGTATGTGAAAACATTACTAATTAAAAAAATGTTCATGGAAAGAAATGTACATTGCTTACACAGCCTAATGGTAGTTTATCTCATTTGTAAGACTGTTTTGTTAATGATTTCTGAACGAATTTTGGAAATTTTCCAAAGTATTTTGAATGCTCTATATATTTCTTATTTTTGAAGGCGTCGTAAAAACAAATACCATTTATAAAAACTAGATAAAATTACCTTTTAGATTTGTGTAATTGAAATATACCTTAGTTTTAAAAAATTGCCATCTTAAGCTTCAAACACGGAAAAAAATTTCTTACCAAAATATTTTTGATCGAAATGTGGAGAAATTAAAAAAAAAAAACAAAATTAAAAAAACACAGTCCTTTTATAAAATGAATTTGGAAGAAAACTGTCATCACACTTTTTCCTCGTGCATACAATAAGTTTGCTTTAATGCATAACCTAAAAATAAACCGACATTTAAAACGGATTTCTTGCATTTCGAAAGACGTTAATTTCTTTGATACGTTTACCCACACGTATATTAGCTATTAATATTATAAAAAACATCATTTTTAAGAAATTCTCATTAAACAAAGATTCTAAAATTTAAATTAATTTTTTATGTAACCTATAAAACAATTTTCTGACAGTTCAACTTTCAAAGTACGATTATAGTGCTAATAATTTGATTAAAACTGTGTATGATATATATAAGGCACCTAGCATCTCAACACATATGAGACTCCTCAGGCTGAGATGGGCTGGGCATGTACAGAGAATGCCGGATACACGCGTCCCAAAAAGAATTTTGACTGGACACCCAGGTGGAAAGAGAAAAGTGGGAATACCCAGACTGAGGTGGGAAGACCAGGTAAGAGAGGATGCAGCACAGCTTCTCCAGGTACCAAATCGGAAGTCAGCCGCCGATGACAGGAGGAATTGGAGGCGACTGTTGCAGGAGGCGAAAGCTCGATATGGGCTGTAGCGCCATCGAAGAAGAAGAAGAATTTGATTAAAACTGATGAAAAAACACAGTAAATATATTAATTATATGAATGGAAGAGTGAATTGGTCACTATAATAGAAATCATTAGGTTAAATCACAATATTTACTAATATCCCGCCATAAATATAGGTTCCAAACTGTATTTTTAGCGCGGGTCGCGGAGTACGATTGCGCAGGCGCGCCAATAACGCCACTCGCGGAAAAGAATTAAAACAACCATTTTGACAAAGTAAATTATAATCATATACGACGTTGCCAGATGTAAAATACATTCAATGCATTATTACAGCGTGACCGCGGAAGAAAGCTTATTAGTAATAGATCGTGTTTAAGTGTATATGGGGTTTATTTATGTTGTTGCAACAACACAGGTTATCGGCCGCGAAAGTTTTTTTTTTTAGTAAGGTTGATATTATTATTCGAACATTGATTCATAGAGAAGCACTGGCGATATTATTGATGGACAAAAAACTTTAATTAGGCACGAAATGTTACCAATCCGGTCCTGCTCGTACATGTATCCCATTACAACATAATGAACACGACATAAGTCGGACTAAGTGCCGCAATGAGTGTTCACGTGGGCGGTGATACATATCAACGAAAGTGTGTTAGCGACTACTTTGTTTGGGTTTAGCTTGGCACTTAAAGGCATACCGCTGGTAACTTCATCGCAAACTCTCTCTCTATCTCACACACCATACAATATAACAGAGAGGGAGGTTACAATGGATCTGAGAGTCAAGTTAGCTTCTCAGAATCTGGGCGTACTGTATTGGGCCCACAGATACTTTAATAGTACACAACTGTTGTCCCTGTACAAATCGCAAGTGTCGTAAAACGTGCACTGTTCAAACCCCACTGTTGAATTTGGCAGCCAACACTGAGGTGGAACTCCAAAATACCTGAAAAGACCCCTGCATCTGTGTCCGTTTGATAGATTCACCTATGTCCTATCTTAACAGCGAACCACTTGGGGTGACCTCGCGCCGTTTTCCCGCAGGGGTAAGCAGAGCGCACGGACCGCCAAACAACTCGGTCTTGGCACACACTTTGCCCCACTCACATTCATACATCGTCTCACACATACTCTTCTATTATTCTGACTTTTGACATAGCCCGACTCAAGGATCTGAATCACTTGATCGTGCTTCTTCTACCATTCACGTTTGGGTGATATATTCTTCTTATACAACTTTCTTCGTCCATTCGCTCTACATGCCCAAACCATCTGAGGGTCCCTTTCTTAATCTTACTCATTATTATCAGCCTTACATTCTTTGCGGATATCCACATTTCCCACACGATCATACATGGTTTTACCATACACACGCCTCAGGGATTTCATTTCAACAGCATTCAGTTTACTTTCATCTTTCCTCTGCCAGTTCCATGCCTCACTGCCATACAACAGGGTAGGTACCAGGACTCCATTGTGGACTGCTAGCTTCGCTTCTTTTGACATTTTTTTTTATTAGCACCAACGGCATTCAGTCCTCCATTAATGGAGTTACCGGCATTCACCCTTCTTTCAATATCCCTATCAGTCTTCCCATCTCTCGTAAACATACTACCCAGAGGCAGGAGTGTCGGTTGTCAAATAAATGGTTCCCTGGGCAGCGGTACCCATACCCGTCTCGCAAATTATGTTTATACTACCTATATTTATGTAAAACGCCCTCTGTGCGCTAAATATATAAATACATAATTTTAAACTTTTGAATGTAGCTATAACTTTGTGGTTATCCATTATATCTATCTATCTATCTTCTATCTTCTTCTTCTATCTTCTATCTTCTATATAAATAAAAATGAATCGCCGAAATGTATGTACGCGCATAACTTTTAACTTTGGATAATTCTTTTTTTGTTGTATTCGTTATTATCAGGACAAGGTTTGTATAGAACTACTGGTGAGCTCTGGCGTTAAGAAATGTGTATAGGAAAGGGACGCGGAAGAGGAAGGGGAGGCGGAAGGGGAACGGGACGAATGGGAAAGGACACGCAGGGAGAAACAATTTCTTTATTAAATGGCATAGCAACGCATGCCGGGAACCAGCTAGTTATAGATAAATGAAACAATTTAACTTTGTTTGAAAGTTAAATTGTTTCATTTATTTTACATACTTTTAAACAAACAAACCACCAGAAATGTAACACCATGTGTTGTAATAATCTAATACCAGTAATTTTGAATAAATTCATCAGCTAAACTAATAACAAACTCACTCTTAAGGCATAAGTGCAACCTCACAAGGCTTACATCTTACACCAGCACTTATGGAGCAAACGTGCAGATTCCGATGGAACCTAACCCCATTTAGTCCCCCCTATCGACCCCTGAGTGAATTTTGATCAGGGTGTAGCCTCGTCCGCAAAGTGAATCATGACGTATGAATAATTTACCTCCGTAAGCATTCTGCCCTGGCAGTTATCAGCAGAATCAATATTATTTGTTTGATAACTGAATAGGTCATAATAACTTTAAGGGAAACAATGAATATCCATTTTACATACCAACACATCTACACTACTAGAAGAAAACCTTAAAATCTACTTAACTTTACAAAATTAAAAAGGTACGTCTTTTGGGGATTCGCAACTTTTCAACCCGCGACTAAATATCACTGATAAAATATCCTACGGACATACAAACATCTCTCAACAAAATATCCACTAAAATCTAACCTAACCTAACAAAAAATGGGACAAAAATAATACAGTCATCCAGTAAAGACAATAAATTATTGTTCTTAAATAGTAAAATGGGAGAAAAATAATACAGACATCCCGTAAAGAACATGCAAAGACACAAGAACATGCAAAGAAATCAGGCTTCAAAAAAAGGAAAAGGCGAATACGCAGAACAGTTTGCTGTACAAGGGGATGAAGTTGTATAATAACAAGCTACCAGAGACTTTGAAGTCCACACCAATTGGAAAGTTCAAGACGTATTGTAGGAGCTACATAAAATTACATAAAATTTAGTTTGCAATATGAAATATTATAATTAATTAGAAATTTGTAAATTAAAATGTACAAATTACTAAAATAAAATTAATAAATAAAAAATAAAAAAAGTAAAGACAACAAATTATTATTCAAAAATAGCAAAATGTAAAATAAGGCTAGGTTAGGTTCGGCCTTTTGGTGAGAAAAACCATAAATTCCATGCAATAAAATTATATAATGGTTTTCCAAATGAATTAAAAAAATACTATTACGATAAACATGTTTAAAAACAACCTCAAAATATAGCTAAGTAAACATGAAGATGAGAAAATCATAAAAAAATATTAAGTAACACCAACACAACCTATGTATGATCTTCTATAGTTTCTGCCTGTACAGAGTATAAATACAACAAAATATGTAGGTACATTTTTATGCAGCATCGCGTTCATTCGTTAAATCATTGTACATACATATAGTTTCGTATCAGTGATCGATTAAGGCTCTGCAACCGGGCCCGAAAAGAAGAAGATTGAGAGATACGAAATTACCAATGTTAGAGGAGAGCGCTAACATTTAAAGCGACAAAATCGAGTGAAAATTGCGAAAATGTAATAATAAAACATGACTCGTTTAAAATACAGCAAAAATCTCGCGGGCATTATCTTAAACAGCATTAAAAAAACACTGTGATTTTTTCATACATATAACTTGTAAAATAACTGAAACAAACGTGTTTATAATAATTTTTGGAGCATACTTTTGCGATTTTTTTCTATCGAGGGAATTTTATATAATTTACCTTTCAGCGCGGGCAAAGTCTAGATATTATCTTCAAGAATAACATATATTTTTGTAAGAGCTTTAAAACTTACCGTGTTTAAGGGAAATATGTAATAAATCGGTACAAATCCGGGTTGCGGGGCCTTAACCGGTGGATGCAATTCTCAGCCATAAGTTGTTATGGCTAAAAGTATTGTTAGTTGGAAGTAAGATTGCAGAAATGTATAATAAGTTTGTACAGCATCCTAGTGGTGATTTTCCACTAACACGGCGCTATATAAATCATCCATTAACCTACAGTCAACAAACATGAGATGTAGAAATCATATATACTTTTTATTATTAAAGAATAAAGATCCATAGTATATTCATAGTCCTGTTCCGAAGTGGACTTTCGGTTGTTGATTAGGTATTAATACTTCATACGAGTGTATTTGGGAGGCGGGCAAGGGCAACGCTAACTCGGGAACCATTTATCAGCTAAACAGCGCCCCTGCCATAGGTCACCTCAAATGGTTAGCTACTTTTGGTAACTTAGCAGGGGCGAGGTTCATGAGGTTTGTTTAGGTCTTGGCGGTGGATGCTTTTGTCAACCGATTGCTCGGCGGGCCTGATCGGGAGTGACTGGTTGAAGGTGAACTTTTAACATCTCCAGCTGGATTCTTCCGAGGGATTTATACTTTAGTTTCCCAGATTCCCTTTTCTTTATCAGAACTTCTTACCCTTTCTTTCTCCAAAAATACCCTCCACACAATCCAGAAAGATGTCGTTGGAACAAACTGGAAAAAAATGGAAAAACGTGAAGATGAGCTCAGGGTCTCTCGTGTAGAGATAATGTGAAAACATATATAGATTTTTAAAAAATCCGAGTGTGCAATTCACACGCAGTAGGAAGTGATACTAGAAAGTCGCTAGACGTTGATTTCTTTTCTTTTGCCTGTTTATTTCAAAGTGGTTTGAAGATTGGAAATTGATTTCACAAAAAAAAAATTTTTTTTTTTTTGGATTTCGTAGGATTCGAATCTCCGTTTTTTACGCGCGAATTTACCGCATTATATTAGAACCGAGCACCGTCAATTAATAAATTTTTGAGACGCATTTCTGCTTCATCCGATTTTCAAATCGCTAACGGGGCTAAAAAAGTTTCACTTCAATACCATTGGCGACGGAAATGAGGTTGTCTTAAACTTAAAATACCGAATGTATGAATCAACGAACATACACGTCATTTGTTCGATTCATGGTGTGCTGTGTAGTGGAAATTATTCTGGAAAATAATTAACTAGAAATTGGAGCGTTGGTTGGGTGTAAAAAGACGACATTGCTAAAAGTAATTTCTGAAAATAAAATACAAATAATATTTGTGACAGGCCACTTGCATGGATTTCATAACGACTTGGAAAAAATCGTGGGGATAGATCTTTTTACTAAGATTACGAAAATATTAGTAAATTTTTTTTTAAATGTACAGTTTTTGTAAATTTTTAAATAAATGGATCCATTATTTGGGCTCGTGACGTCACAACATGAAAATGTCCCGTCTCCAAAAATGTTCCTATTAATTTTGTAAAATTCCACACTGATTTATTTATTTTTATACGGCAACACTTTGATTTAAGGCGAATTTTTTAATTCGTTCACAAGATTTATTGTTTGTTCTCTATGAACTTATAATTTGGTTTGACTTTTTAATAGAAGAGAACCCCGTACATTTTAGATATCGGTACGTGTTTTAGAGGTATAATGGTTATGGTGCTGATTTTAACAAAATCAAATTTTATAATATTCTTATTATAATTATAATTTACAAGTACCAGTATATTACATTGGATTTAGGAATATAGACGTTGTACATCTTTAATATAATAAATTAAATTAGTTTTAATTGCATTGGGAATACGAAGATACCGGCAAATTTACTGAAACAACAGAAGTTGCAGTAAACACGCAACTAACGCCAATTGAGCTTGTCCAACGGCACGCGTTTTTCACATCTGTGCTGTGATGCACGGAGAGTCTCGGTGCAGATTGTTCTGGAGAAATAACTTTTACATCCAGTTAAAATAGCTTTCGTATTCAACCGGGGAAAACGGAAATATGCTTCATGGGGTAAAGCACAAGAGAAATCCATAACTTTGTACAATATCGGTTCTACAAGCGTAATTTTCGACAATTTTATATCGATATACCGAGCACGGTTTCACTGTTCAATTGATAAACACATCCACGCACCAAGTATCTTTGAGTTATTCGCAGAGAGAGGACTGAGAATGGGTGTTCCAAATTAAATGGAAAATCTTTTTGAAACTTTTAATATTAAGAGCGTTTAACCAGCCAGCGGCCGAAAATCCACATTTCGTCGAAAGTTGTTCTTATGATCGTGCAGGGCGGTTACAATGAGAAAGATTAATGATTCTCCGTACCAGCTTTTTAAAATTATAACTCAATATCAATTTTATTTCATTCCAAATTTGCTTTAATTTATACCTACATACAAAAATGCTGAAAGGCGTGATGATAAAACTATTAAAATAATGTACTTTTTATGATTATTTTTTGATTATAAGTATTTATCATTTTTCAATAATGTCTAAGTTAAATAAGAATGTGAAAAAAATCTGAAATATATTAGTTTGTAAGTGCGCAAATACATACACAAACGGACCAATTTTCGTCGAGAAACACATATACGTATATATTTTTTAATGATTTTATTTAAACTAAAATTAAAATTCTAAAACACGCGTTACCCAGATAATATATTGATTTATTTTACTGCATGATTATATGATTGAAATGGGTGTGGTATAATACAAAATCTTTTTTGTATTATACCACACCTTTCTTATGGTACTAAAAATGAACATTTTTTCTCAAAATTTAAAATATGCGAATGCTAGATAAAAATAATAATCTTTCGAAATCCATTTATAATTTTTTGTGAAAAGAGTCAATAGTCTAAAATCTGATTTAAAAATGACATATTTCTGGTTTTCTCTGGTAATACCTTCTTAAACGAATAGGTGAGCACAAAATACATTCTAACGTGTCCCTTTTAAAATGATTTGTCTGTCCCTTTTGAGCCACCTCGTGTAAAATGGTGGTGATTTACAAAAAAATTATACCAATTCAATTTATTACGAAAATATCGAAATACAGTAATATATTATTATGAAGGTAGGTAGCACTTTAGTTGTTCAAGTGAAAATTATGTACCTATAGATACCATCACAAGCACATCTCAAAAACATTTTCTAAAGAGAAACTGATCCTAAATGAAAATACCACATAGTGGCATAAAGCCAAAGAAAATAATGATGTGTTATCTCCAACACTTTATTTGAGACCGGACGTTTTCAAAACAAAATTGAACATTTTCTAGTTTAATTCTTTCGCCAATGTCTATTAACTGTTTTTCCTCAATTGTATGATCAGCGGGCAATAAATTTAAAGATCCTGATAACTACTTAGATAAATCCGGCTTCATGTGAAAGCCTTTAAAAGGTTTCACCCTCTCCTCTTTCCTCCATGGTTTCCCTATTCGACACTACGTAGGACTTCTCAACCGTTCTCATAAAACGTTTTCGTTTATTTTGGCTTAGTTTGCAAGTAGTTAGTTGGTTAGTAGTTATTTTGGCTTAGTTTGCGACCTCCGTAGTCCAGTGGCTAAGACTCTTGACTCACATTCCGGAGGTTGCGGGTTCGAACCCGGCATGCGCAAATAAATTTTATTTGATTAATTTGTGTTATTTCACAATTAATTCATTTAAAATAATATATAGTATATTTGCGGCATGTTCCAGAGTGGAAGATACTATTAGTATCGCCCTGGTGTAAGACCACCATTCAGAATTGAAATGTTGATTGAAAATGGCTTTAGCCGTGTTTAGTGACCAGATCTGAATAGCCAGGTATTTCCCAACCTTCCTCTTCCCCACCTCCTTCCCCTCCCCACTACCTTCAGCCTCACAACATACCCCAATTGGGGATGCCATAGTCTCACTGGCTCCAGACGGGAGCAGTTGAGATTCTTGTGCGGTATTCACTGTAAAAAAAAAAAAAGATAAAAAGTTCATCCCTCGCTATAATTCTGATTTTAAACATGCTTAACTGGGCCCTTTATTGAACATCGACTAAATGGGTTCAAAAGGAAAATTTGAGAAAAAGATATTTAATTTGAGAGCTTTATTTATAATTTGGGAGGCGGGTATGGGTACCGCCGCCCCGGGAACCATTTATTGGACAACCAACACCCCTGCCACAGGTCACCCCAAGTGGTTCGCTACGTTTGGTGACTTAGCAGGGGTGCCGGGGTTTATGGGATGAGGTTTGTCTAGGTCTTGGTGGCGGATACGTTTGCCCAAACATTGGGCTGGATCGGAGGAGACTGATTGAGGGAGGCCTTTTGACCTCTCCAGCCGGATTCTCCCGACCCTTCGCCTTGCACCGCAGTGTGAGGAATAGATTCATACGTCCGTCACTCCTGGCCACACTGACCCCCAGATTCCTACCCACCCCTCATACCTTTTCCCTTCCTATTGCTATTAAATAACTGCTAAGTATACAATACATGTCATACTTGAAAATTAATTGTACCTACCTACCTAAAAAAATACGAATTTTTTTCACGGTTAAATTTGTATTTCTTATTATTTTTCTTGTTTTGTAGTAGCAGTTAAAAACTCGCACCGCAGGTTTTTTGCTGGTAGGCCCTGCGGTCGGCTTTTAGTTCCCCTCCTCGCTCCCGAGTTCCCCTCCTCCGCCTCCCCTCCGCACCCTTCCGAGTTCCCTTTTCCCCTCCCCTCCACACCTTTCCGAGTTCCCCTTTTCCCTTCCCCCTCCCCCTACCCCAACCCCTTCCGCCCTCCCCCCTTCACCTCCACCCTCCACCTTCCCCCACTCCTACCCCCACCCCCTCCCCCCTCCCCCCTCCCCTATCCCATCATCACGTCACCCTCACGCCCCCCCTCCCCACTCCTCCCTACAAATCCCCAAATTTTAACCGCAATAGGATGAACGGTTCAGCAATGCATACTTTCATGATGCCAGAGCTCTCTATTGTATACAAAAACCATCGCGGGCATGCGCACATCAAATCCCCAAAGTTTCGTCGCAATCGGATGAATGTTTAGCAATGCTTAGCGAACATACATCCGGGTTCATGTGGTGAGGTTTGTCTAGGTCTTGGAGGCGGATGACCAGGACATACTGAACCCCAGATTCCTACCCACTCCTTAAACCCTTTTCCTTCCCAGAACTCTCCTCTCCTTCCTTTCCTTAAAAAAACTCTCCACACAGCATCCCCAAAGATGACATAGGCCCTGAGGGAAATTATTTTCCTCAGGCCTCCTGTGTGGAGCTCATGTAAAAAAAAATACATATATACATACATACAAACCCAGAAACAAACATATTTTGATTTTTATATATATAGATGTAATCTATAAACATCTGTAAACTGCAAGTATTGGAATAGAAATAAATAAAAATCCGATATGAGAACACTGAGCAAGTACACAAGTACACATAACAAAGTGCTGAGAGGACGAGGACCAAAAGCAAAGGCAAATTGCTTTGCAAATGATAACCGTCGCTTGTCCTTTATTACGGCAGACATTACCGCTTCTTCCTCGTAAACCGGAGGCAACAGAAGTTTTAACTACACTCATAATAATACACTTAGCTTAGCTTTAGTTAGTTAATTTAGGTACAATATTAAATGGTTATATCATCCCTTAATGGGCTAATAGACGCGTTTATGGGTCGGTTTCATAACCGCCGGTTAAATTACTCACACCCCTCAACTACTGCGACGAATCTGGTGGAAGTAGTGACGAAAAGAAATTGGTACATACATAATCGATATTTTTTATTTTGTTTTTAGAATGTATACGGTTTCATAAATTCTAGGACGAAATCTGATATCGCGGGGAAAAACGTACATTATTTATTGATATGAACTGGTTATTATATTATTTTTAACAATTATTATAAGCAATAATTATCAGCCTGAAACACTTAACTACATTGAAAAAATCTTCCGAGAAAAGATACTTGCCGCCAACGGGACTTGAACCCGTGTATTTCCAGTATATTTTCCGTGTATTTTAAGTATTTCCCCAAAAAATGTAGACATAATTTGTCTCGACGCCACCTAGCGAGAGATTTAGCACTAACAATGCCTCTGTCACAAAAATAAAATTGGTTGTTTTCAATTAGATGAGTGTTTTAGGCTGATAATTATTGCTTATA
This sequence comes from Limnephilus marmoratus, assembly GCA_917880885.1. NCBI lineage: Eukaryota > Metazoa > Arthropoda > Insecta > Trichoptera > Limnephilidae > Limnephilus > Limnephilus marmoratus. Next base: position 38,714,754 of record OU862923.1, on the reverse strand, counting down.
ATAATTGTTACCCTTTGTGCTATGCATAAAAATCTTGTTTTAAACGTAAGTTTATCAATTAAAAAAAAAAAATATTATTTTTATTATTTATGTACGATTTATCAACTATATATTAATTAATAAATACCACAAATTTAAAAAGAGCATCATGTCAACAATATAAACAGTTCAATGCGCATACATATCCCTTCACATATCACCACTTCTCACATCTACCAACATACTCACACATACACACACCTAACCACTACGCACATCACCCGATAATTACTAAAATACGTACCATAAATAAGACACTACAGAGAAACATACCATAGGTACCCACCATGAAATATTAGTTAATATCTATACATATTATCATCACTGTAACCAATTTAACTGTTTGTTTCTATATAACTAAATAACCAATTTTTCTAAGAAAAACTCTCTTTTTATAACTTTTGAAGGTTATTCCCATCAATGTAATATATAATTGAAGAAGAAGATGATAATAATAATCTAAACGAAAATATGAAAGAGAACAAGACACAGAAAAAACAGAAAAAGACAATGGTCGCACCTGGGACTCGAACCCAGACCTCTCATCTAACCGGGACGTGCACGTTAACCAATTTCGCTATTGCCAACTTCTGTCAAAATTGTATTTGTCAATCTCATATTTAAAATTTTAGAATTAACAATATTGTCTTCCACTATCCTTTTTCCATATTATGGGCAACTACCCTTTTTATTGGAAACAATCATTCTAAGAATTGGCTTGTAACCTGGATAGCGTCTCGGATAAATATATCCGAATTTATTCAAATCATGTCTTTTTCTGTTTTTCTGTGTCTTGTTCTCTTTCATATTTTCGTTTGGATTATTATTATTATCCCCTTCTTCAATTATGTAAAATAAATAACCTCTTACCACTGCTGTGAAACCAGGTGTAGTGGTTTTTTTTGCGATGTTAACGGTTTCACAAATATCTTCTAAAATTGATAAATTTGTAAACTATGTATTGTCATGCATTGTAATTTTGTCCAATCCCAAGCTGACTAATTTATAAAGATAAATTATCGGATTGCTATGTGGCAAAAAATAAAATAATAAAAAATAACTAAGAGTCGAATTACTCGAACTTCCCATGACATGAACAGGAGCAAGTAACTATTAAATATACTTGCAGATAAACAGCTGGTTTAAAGATGTTTTTGTTTTGGATGTAGTGATATAAAAGTGTTTAAGGTTGAACGAAATTGTTTTTATTTATTTATGCGGTAGGCACACTTTACCCCGTACTGCCCGGAGCCATAATAGGAATTTGTGGTCCTCGAATCTCTTGTAATTTCGTTTTATTTTATATAAGGGTTGAGGCGGAAATGTTCCGACAAAAAATGTGAATATGTTCCATTTTTTTTAGCTGTTCGGTGTTCAGTGTTATAATTTTAACATATTATAATATGAACCTAAAGATTCAGATTTTGTTTTCATTCAATGGTTTCATGATTGAATTCAATGCAAAGTTTTCCATTTTCTATGGCTTTAAACCTGCAACTGATTTCAATGCTGATCAAATCCAGTATGAAGGTAATCCGGCATATTACTTCAATAACGGCTTCTATGGTGTCAATTAGTTTGCACACTTTGCTACAACAAAACCCACATAAATGAAACTAAAAAGCAGTGAGGTCTGTTGAAGCTGGAGGCTATAAATGCTGGATTTTAAGGGCGTGTTAGTTTTCACATTTTTATAGTAAAATCTTAGGTCTTTCTCAACCACAATATTTACTCTTATTTTTTTGTTTGTTTTCTAACAATTATAACTACAAGTTTGACTAATTTTATTTTCTCTTTTATTCCAGTTGAGGAAAAGCTTGCAGCGCCACGCGCATTGTGAGGTAAGAATCCAGAACATTTTTCCTGAATCAGAATTTCCTGAATCTCAGGAACACGAACATTACACGAAACATCTCAAAGTACCACTGTCTAACCGAAATACGTTAGTTATTTAAATAGTAAAATTAAAAGAATGTCCTCATTGAGAAAGATTTCGTCGAGATTTACATGGCTTTCTGCCAACCACTGATAGAATATGATTTTCATTATAAAAATTCATAATTAAAATCATACTGAAAGTACCTACGAGAACTACCACAAAATTTTAACAATTTCAACATCGTGTCAATTAAGGAACTCAATTCTAAAAAAATACTATTTTACATTTGTAAGAACAAAACACAAGAAATAACTAACACATATATTGGACACACTAGATCTCATGTTCAAAAATATCAAAAAAGTAACTACGAATACAACATTTGGACAAAAAAAACTTGGTTTACTATAACTAACAAGTATATTAGAAACACTCATGGTCAAAATATATACAAGTAACGAAGTAACTACGAATACAACATTTGGACAAAAAGTTTGATTTACTATAACTAACAAGTATATTAAAAACACTTATGATCAGAATATACACAACAAGTAACTACGAATACAACATGTGGACAAAAAATATACTGACACCAAATACAGACTGAAATCGAAACTCAAAAGCAGTAAAAATACAATACATTTATAATTTAGAAAAAAAACGACATCATACATTTATGATTACGTCATTTGATTTGATAGAGATCACAGGGAGGATGTCATTATCTCTAATTGGTCATAAAAAAATAAAATAATAAATATTGTATTATTATTAGAAAAAAAAACTTTGTTGTAATAAATTATTAGCATGCTTTGATTTTTCATTTATTTCTGAGGAACTACATTAATTTATTATTACCTAGTTCGTTTGGTTAATAATACGCAGGGAAACTGTGAATATTCGTCATATCGTTATGACACCTTTTAAATTTTTTACTAGTTACTATAATACACCTTCGTGCAATTTTTTTGTAACATTATGGTGTCGGTTTACGTTCACACGCCGCGCTCACATAAATACGATCGAATCCGTTACCTCCCGACTACAAAGTTACCTATAATTCGTATAATACGATCTCCAATTTTAAAATAATCACAGTGAGAACAGATATACTATAACAGTGAGTTTAAAAACAAAATCTTGAAATTAGCATGACAAGTGAGTAATATTTGAATTTTTGAATTTGAATATTTGAATTTGAAACCATTTAAATTTGAATTTGAATTTGAATTCGAAGTCTGAAGACAAGTGTCATTTGAAGCCATAGACAAAAAGTTAATCAAAAATAAATTAATACTTTACTCTAGTCGACAATAGATGGCGGTAAATACACCAATTTAAAGAAATACTACCTACCGATATTCATTAACAGATGGCAGTGGATATATAAAATTATTTTTTTATTAAAGTTATTTGAATTTGAAAAATGGAAAAGGGAAATAAAACACCCAGAGTAAAAAATTCGGACCCGTTCACGAAATCTTTTATGACCCCAAGATCCCCAACTGAACAAGAGGACGATAATTTATCGTCTGATTCGGAAAATAATATAAATGATGACGAAGAAAAGTCTATATTGATAGAGACAAATCAAGTGAGTAACGCACTTACTAACTCGAGAATCATAATTAATTCCATGAAGACAACCCTCTCAGAAAGTAAAGGAAAAATTTCCATGGGCCAAAAAGAAAAAATTAATGAAGGAATGGATAATTTATTTAACATTATAGCTCATTTAGTGGCAGAAAATAATGAAATGAAGGGCGAATTAAAAATTCTCCGACCACTCACAAAAATAGTTACCCATAATTTTAATGAAATGAAAAAAATAATGCAGGAAAATAAATCGGTTTTCAATAATATGAACACAAAAAATGAAGAAATTAAAAAAGACATAAGAAAAATAATAGTACCTGAAACTTATGCGGAAAAGGTAAAAAAACATGAGCCGATTGTAATCATAAAACCAAAAAAGAAAAATCAAGAAAATATTGAAACAAAAAACGAAATTAAAGGAAATATTGATCCAGTAAACTTTGGAGTAACTGGAATGAGAAATTTTAAGGATGGAGGGGTAATAATGGAATTCAAAAATTCCACCGATATAAAAAAAATTCAGGATGAGGTGACTGGACTGATAGGAGACAAATATGATGTGAAAATCCCACAAGAAAAAAAACCATCTGTTAAAATTATTGGCTTAAATGAAAAATATTCTTTTGAAGAGATAGAAATAAAAATAAAACGACAAAATGAATTTATTTTTGAAGAAAACGCCAAAATAAAAGTAACATTTGTAAAAGAAACAAAAAATATAAGAAATCAAACCAGCTACACCGTATATGCTGATGTTGATGGAAAGACATACAACAAGATGTTAAAGGAACAAAAAATAAATATCGGATGGGACCGATGCAGGGTCTTTGACAATTTAAATATCATGAGATGTTTTAAATGTAATGGTTTTAATCATAAGGCTGTAGATTGCAGAAACCTAAAATCTTGCCCAAAATGCGCCAAACATCACGATTTAAAAGAGTGCACCGATGAAAATATTCAGTGTGTAAATTGTATTATGACAAATAACAGATTAGGTTTAAAAATAAATAGTAGTCACTCAGCCATGAGCAGAGAATGCCCGATTTATAAACGAAAATTGGAAGCGAAAATGAGCAGGATCTCTTTTTTATAAAAAAAGTTTACGAGAAAAATGAAATAATATACCTAAATGTACAAAGCATCATTGCACATTACGAAGAGGTCCAAATACTTTTAGAAGAGAAGAAACCATTTATGCTAATGATGAGCGAAACACATGTGACAGAAGATATTCAAGATAATGAAATAAAATTTGAAAATTATAATACCAGCCGTTGTAACTCACATAGTCGACACACAGGAGGAGTGATGATTCTCTTAAGTAAGAAATACCCGTATGAAGTAATATCAAATCAGCAAATTGAAAAACTTTGTTGGATCTTAGCCATCACCATTAAAACAGGAAACAAGAAAGGTACATATACTGTTATTTATAGATCGCCAAACACAAGTAAGTGCGACTTTTTAACATATTTTCAAAAATGGTGTATGGAAAATTTACAAGACGAAAATGTAAACATAATAGCTGGAGATTTTAATATAAATGTCAAAGCAAAGGCAGACATATACACAAAAAAATTGAAATATATTATTCAAGCTGCAGGGATGAAACAACTGGTTAAAGATTTTACACGAATTACCAAAACCTCGAAAACAGTGATTGATCTTGTAATCTCAAATAAATTCAACTTAAATATTAATATACTAGATAATCCTAAAATTACCGATCATAACATCATTCAGATTCTATTAAATGACAGAGAAAAATACAACTCCAGCAAAGAAACAAAAGTAATAACTTTTAAAAATTACAAAAAATATGATAAAGAAATTTTCATTCAGACCTTGGAGGCTATTAATTGGAATGAAATAAATCAAATGGAATATAACAAAAAAGCGGACCAGATGATATTAAACTTAAAAAAATCTATTGATGAAGTATTCCCAGAACAGAAGATACATAAAATAAATAATAATAAGTGGTACACAAAAGAACTACGCAAAATGCAGCACGATAGAGATACATTTTACAAAAGAGCACGCCTTACTAATAATACTATGGATTGGGATAACTACAAAAAAGCGAGAAACGAATACTCCAAAGACATAAAAAGAACGCATAATGAGTACATAAAAAATCAAATTAACTCAGAAGAAGGGGATCCCAAAAAAATTTGGAAAAGCATAAAAGAATTAGTACATGGCGAAAACAAAGACGACATAAAAATTGTAAACTTCCCAAAAGAGATAAACGAAGAAAACATGGCTAATAACTTTAATAAATATTTTATTGAAAGCATCACTCAAATCAACAAATTAATACCCAACATTGTTGCTAACCCCATAAATGAAAATAACGACTCAAACAAAGAATTATTGGTCTTCAGAAGAATAAATGCAGAATATTTATTTAAAGTCTTAAATGAAATTAAATCAAAGAATAGTTCAGATGGATTAACTATTAGTATAATAAGGGATGCTTTTCCAGTAATTGGATCTACACTATTAAATATTATTAATGAGACGATTGAAGAAGGAAAATTTCCACAGTCATGGAAACAATCTACCATTATACCGGTTCCGAAGGTTAAAAATACCAGAAAATGTGAAGAATTTCGACCAATCAACACCTTACCAAAATATGAGCAGATTCTTGAAGTGATAATAAAAGAACAAATTTCACAATACCTAGATAAACACAATATTCTATGCCAAGAGCAATCAGGATTCAGATCTAATAACTCGTGTGAAACAGCATTAAACGTAATTGTCGAAGAATGGAAGGAAGGAATGAATAGTAATAAATTTATCTTAGCAATATTTTTAGACTTTCAAAGGGCATTCGAAACTATAGATCGAGAAATCTTAATAAGAAAACTTAAAGAAATTGGTTTCTCATCTATAGCCATTAAATTAATAGAAGAGTATTTGAAAGACAGAAAACAGGTAACAAAAATAAATAATCAATTCTCAAAACCAATGGAAAATAAATTAGGAGTACCGCAGGGATCGGTCCTTGGACCCCTATTGTTCATACTCTATATTAATGACATGGTGAAAATATTTTCAAAATGCAAAGTACGACTTTTTGCCGATGATACACTTATATACTTAATTGGAGATAACTATGAAGAACTAATAAATATTTTAAATAATGAACTAGATGATGTATCAAGATGGCTAAAAATAAATAAGCTTAAATTAAATACAAAAAAAAACAAAATGTATGGTGATTGGATATAAGAAGACATCCAGTGAAAGCAAAATTAAAATTGATGGTGAAATTATTGAAAATGTTTCTGAAATGAAATACTTAGGAGTCATATTAGATTCCAAACTAAACTTCAATAGACATGCCGAATATACCCACAAGAAAATTGGCAAAAAGATATCTTTTTTGGGAAGAATTCGGCCTAAAATTTCCAGAAAAACCGCCATCACCATTTACAATTCAATTATTGCTCCACACTTCAACTACTGTTCAAGTATCCTTTTCCTTTGTAATGAAAGAGAACAGAATAAATTTCAAATTCTCCAAAACAGAGCAATGCGAATAATACTCCGAAGAAATAGATTTTCAAAAATAATTAAAATGTTAAAGGAACTTAATTGGTTAACAGTGAAACAAATACTGACCTTGAACACGTTGATATTTATTCACAAAATATTAAACAACATGTTACCAAAATACTTCACAAATAAAATCGTATACAATAAGGACATTCACAGACAATACACAAGGACTTGCAAGGAAATAAGATTAAACAAAAAGGACAAAACGAATACGCAAAACAGTCTGCTGTACAAAGGAATTAAGTTATATAACACACTACCAGAAACTCTTAAGTCCTCACCAATTGAAAAGTTCAAAATGGATTGTAGGAGCTACATAAAAGAAAAACAAAAAATTTTGTGATTTCAAAAAATTTTGTGAATTTAAAATATTATAATTAAAAAAAAAAAAAAAAAAAAACTGCAATATGAAATATTATAATCAATTAGAAATTTGTAAACTTAAATGTACAAATAAAAATAAATAAAAATAAGTACTAAAATAAAATTCAAATAAAAAAAAAAAAAATCTTAATATGTATATAAAAAAATGAAAGTATCTTTCTTTGTTCCTTATGCGATCCCAAACCATTCATTCGATTGCGATGAAGCTTTGGTGAATTGTTGAACGCCCTAGATGGTTTCTATGTGTAGTGGAGAGTTTTGGCTTTATGAAATTAATTTCTATACTATTCATCCGATTGCGACGAACCTTTGGTGAGTTGTTGAGCACACGCCTGCGAACGTCTCTATATAAATGCACCCTTTGGAATAACAAGGTTCCATCTCTTGCGGTGTTATTATCATCAATCAAACAGTATTAATAGGCTTGCGTCTGCGTGGTTGAATTTCAGAACCCAGCTATGAGTACATGTGGGACGCCACCCATACGCGCCGCGCCACAAATAAAATCTGTGTAGGTGGAATTTCACACAAAGCTACTGTTATAATTCGGTTTCGAATTAAAGAATTCGACACAAGATGTCGCTACTTCCGTCAGCAGCTCGTATGTGTTATTAATACTAGTAATTATTAATTAGTAATTATTATACTACTATTAATACTAGTAATTATTAATAACACATACACACAGATCCACAAACATCGTCACTGGTCAAACTACAAGGGTTCACATATAAAAGATCGAACTATAACTAATATAGAAAAAGAAAAAAACTTCTCTAGAAAAACAGAACAAATAAAGTATCTAGGAATCGAAATTGACCATAACCTAAAATGGACACATCATATCAAACAAATCACAAATAAACTCCTCAATACACATTTTCCTAAACATAAGGAACATATATAACATAAAACAAATGAAAACAATATATTTTGCACTTTGTCAATCAATAATAGAATATGGAATAATTGTCTGGGGAGGAGCAACAAACTCAGCTATCGTGCACTTAGAAATCGCGCAGAAAACGATCTAAAAATAATTCTTTAAAACATAGACAAACTGATACAGACCAAATATTCAACAGTTGTGACGTACTAGATATACGCCAATTATACGTTAAAACTCCACTAAACTACATTTTCGACCAAAAAAACAAATTTTAACAATCTCAAAATATCACTAACAGACCAGTAAGACAATCGTACAAAAATAACATAAAAACTCCGACAATGAATACAAGCTTTGGAAAAAGGCACTATAAATATCATGCTATAAAAGCATTCAACAGTCTTACTCTTGAAAATAAAATAGAAGAAAACAAAAATATGGTGTCTTCTATCGGGTAGTAAATAATATCCGTTGATGTTACAATGTTTATTGGTTGCCAGGTTAATATGGAGAGGGCGCTCAATAGCGGGTACATCCCTTTTATACTTCCCATACTCGCTATCTCGCTCTCATGCCGTCACCCTCATACACATACGTCACACCCCCACACTTAAATCCTAATTACATAAATATCTCATACTCAAATTTATACAATGCAAATATTTAAATATTTCAATCCAGTAAGTATGTGTAATTATTCTTGATCTTCACGTGTAGCGTGGGCGTTGACCTCGAGGGCGTAACCTCCCCTCCCATGGTGTAGGTGACCTGCAAAAATTAGAGGAATTAGGAAATTTGGTCATGTCCACATCCGAGAGTGGACCCAGGTCCAGCAAATCATCAGACCTGTCACACTCCCCCCACCTAACCTTCCTCTCTGAAATCTGATCATGGTGGCGTTTCCAAATTTGTCCCGTAGACATAATTTTAACTAAATAAATCCTATTCCCCAATCTTTTAAAAATTTTTCCTAAAATCCATTTATTATCATTACTTCTTAAATCCCTGGTTAAAACTTTAGAACCAACCTCAAAGTACTTTTTAAATTTTCTTCCTCTATAATACTTTTTCTGTTTATGCTGGCTCAATAACATTTTGTTTTTAACCGTGTTGTAAATTCCTTTAAAACCTTGACTCTCAACATTATCCACTATTGGAATAATCGTATTAAAAATTGATCTAATCTTCCTACCCAACATTAATGTACTAGGCTCAATGCCCGTAGACATTTGAAGGCGTATTTCTAATATCAACTAAAAATGTCAAAAGTTTATCTTCAAAATCAGTAGGAAATTTATTATTTACCATAATTTTTTTTCAAAAAATTCTTCACTGTTTTAACCCCATTTTCAGCTAAACCGTTAGAAGCAGGATGCTTTACAGCTGAAGTCAATGATTCTATATTATAATTATGACAAAATTCATTAAAAATTGACGATGTGAAAGCTGTACCATTGTCACTTACTATTTGTTCCGGGATTCCGATCATAGAAAATAATCTTTTCAAAACTTTTATTGTACAAAACGAATCTACCTTATTCACAATATGACAGTCTATCCATTTTGTAGTTGCATCAACAATTATTAAAAAATTATGACCTCCCAACGGTCCCATGAAGTCGATATGCAATCTACTCCAGATTAACACATTGATTGGCCAAGGTGCCAACTCAACTTTACATGGAGTAGGTAAACATTCCATGCATCGAGCACACTGTTTCACAGTTGCTTCTATATCATTGTTCATTCCGAGCCAAAAAAAATGATTTCGAGCAAGACTTTTCGATTTTACAATGCCTAAATGTGATTGATGTGAAAAATTCAATATAATTTCCCTTAATTCCCTTGGAACTACAAATTTATTATTATAAAATAAACATGAATTATAAGTCGATAATTTATCCCTAAAATACCAGAATTTCAATAAATCATCCTTTAAGAACTTTTTATCCGGCCAACCATTTGCTGTGAACTCGATAATGCTCGCTATATTTACATCATTAATCGAAAACTGTTTCATTGTTTCCGCATTTAATGTTGTTTCTGACTCGATTATGTTCACAAACTCTGACTCAACCGTATTCACGTTTAAAGTATCAATATAATTTAAAAAATAATCGCTAGCATCAATATCGTCGCTACACACATCTAAATTATCCTTATTATTAATCGGCATTCGTGATAAGAAATCCGCTTTGTTATCACCTGACTTAATATGCTCTATACTATAGTCAAAAGTCTGGAGTATTAGGGCGTACCTCTGCAGACGGTTAGCGGCCAGCACAGGTACTTGCTTATCCGTGTTCAAAATGTGTACTAACGATTTATTGTCGCAAGCCAAAGCAAATTTATTGCCGTATAAATACTGAAAGAATTTCTTCAACCCAAAAATTATAGCACACGCTTCCTTATCTAAAATAGAGTACTTTAATTCTGTTTCTGACAATAATCGGCTAGCAAATGCGATAGGTCTCTCTAAACCATTATCATATACATGGCAAATCACCGCTGCTAACGCTTTTTCAGATGCGTCTGAAATAAGTTTAATTGGTAAATTAGGATCAAAATGCACTAAAATATTATCTGACGTCAGCAGTTTCTTAACTTGCTCAAACGCAATATTACATTCCTCAGACCACACATACTTTACTCCCCTTTTTAACAAGTTATACAATGGAGACAAAATACCTGAAATATTGTGAACAAAAGTTCTATAATAAGAAATAACCCCGAGTAAACTCCTAAGTTCCGAAACATTCCTCGGTATTGCCATTTGAGTAATCGCACAGATTTTATTTTCTAAAGGCATAACTCCTTTCCGCGAAATTCTAAAACCTAAATATTCTATCTCAGTTTCTAGAAAAGAACACTTATTTTCATTAATAGTTAAACCACAATCACTTAACTTGCTAAGTACAGATTCACAAATAGAAAATAATTCCTCTTCAGAATTTCCAAACAACAAAATATCATCTAGAAATATACGAACGTTACGAAGTCTACCTACTACCGCCTGAATAACTTGCATAAATATAGCCGGGCTTGTGGTCAAACCGAAAGGTAATACATTATACCTGAATAAACCTACATGCGTACTTATCACACATAATTTTCCCGACTTCTCGTTTAACGAAATCTGACCAAAAGCATTACGCAAATCTATTTTCGCAAAAAATTTCGCACCATTTAAAGATGAAATTAAATCTTCTATACGAGGCAATGGATATTTCAACTTCGCTAACATAGGGTTTAATGTGGTTTTAAAATCGGTACAAATTCTAATTGAACCGTCTTTCTTTTTTACAACAACAATCGGACTAGCCATATCACTTATTTCTACCTTTTCAATTATATCTTCACGTAACATCTTATTTAATTCCTCCTCTACCTTTCCACGTAAACTAAAAGGTAACGGTCTTGGATTTACAAACTTTGGCCTGAACTCCGAAATAACTTCGATGTTAGCTTCATAACCTATAAGCCTACCCGATTTTTCTGAAAACACATGAGAATATTTTTTCTTTAAACTATCACGAAAATTTAATTGATTATCACAACTAGTCCCACTGGTATTTACCGAATTTATTCCACTTAATCCGATACCGAAAACTTGTAAAAATTTTCTACCAACAATCGTAGAATTACCGTTTGTAATTATTATAAACTGCGTATCTACACTTTTATTTAAAAATAACACACTTAAATTAACTTTACCTACAATATTTAACCGTTTCCCGTCATATCCTGACAATTGAATATCGCATCTTTCCAATTCATAAGAAACAAAATCTTTTAAATACACTTCATATGGAATTGCATTAATTTCAGCGCCGGTGTCAACAATCGCTCGCAGAACAGTGTTACCAATAATGAGATCTACGAATATCGGTTCCGGCCCCGTGCCGTCATGCAACATAAAAACCGAATTTAATCGTTTATTCTTATTACCTACATTAATTTTACTATTTTTACACACATTACTAGGATGACCCGATTTATTGCATCGATTACAAAAAATATTCTTCCAACAATCTTTCTGCAAATGATTCGTTTTTCCGCACAAAAAACATTTTTTTAATACAATATTTACTGGCGTCTTACTACGCACTGCACTTTTAAATCTGATCGGACTATCCGACCTGGATTTACGGACAACATTACTATCCTTATGCACAACATTTAAATTCGTATCAACTTTCTTAAAATTAACAACATGTTCCCATGAAGCTGCCAACTGAATGCATTCCGAAAAAGAAGTATTTACCCCCTCAACGAACAACTTATGTTTCAATTTTTCATTGAAAATTCCAATAATGAATATGTCTTTTAAACAAGGTTCCAGCCTCAATTCAAAATTGCACGTCAAACTCAGTCCTCGCAACCTAGCAGCGTAATCTTTAATAGATTCGTTAGCTAGCTGTTTACACTTATAAAATAACTCACGCGACTCGAAAATATTTAGAATAGGTTTGCAATGTGAATCAAACAATTTACATAAATCATCAAAAGAACAAACAGAAACCTTTTTAGGGAAACATAGATCACATAATAAAGAGAAAGTTTCTTCGGTGAGGCAACTCAGCAAAAATGCTCTTTTGCGTTCTTGTGACTCAACTATGTCATCATGTAAAATGAGGGCCTGATCCAGTCGTTCCTTGAACAATGACCAGTTTCCCGTTCTGTAACAGAACGTCCCCAAATTTTTACAAACACCCTCCATTGGGGGAAGAGCTGAAACAAATAATCAGGACTACTTATCTCAGCACTTCCTAGAAGGCTACACTCCGAGGTCCACGTTCCACGTCCCACGTGCACGCCACCCAGAGCCGTAGATCACCGTCCCCGTCTGGCTCCGTCTCCCGACAGCTGCGGATCCAATCCCTTCTCCGAGGTCTTCCTTCCCAGACTGCAGCGACGGAAACCACGTCCCGGTTTCCGGCTAATCCACTCGATGATCTGATCCTGACCTGATCCTTGATCCTTGTACCCCGTTACACGGTGTACCCTTGTGTATCCTTGACACGATCCTGTACCCCGTTACACGGTGTACCCAACGACAATAATTTTGCAAATTGCCGTACCCACACACGCGTATACTTGCGTGTGGCTGCTCCAAATTCTTCTTAACGCGATCGCTCCTGCGATCGGCCAAATTCCTGACAATCCTTTCCGATTTCGATGGAATCTACCGCGTAGATTCTTTCAATATTTACGTAAAATAAAACTACCGGCTGCGCCAACTATGGTGTCTTCTATCGGGTAGTAAATAATATTCGTTGATGTTACAATGTTTATTGGTTGCCAGGTTAATATGGAGAGGGCGCTCAATAGCGGGTACATCCCTTTTATACTTTCCATACTCGCTATCTCGCTCTCATGCCGTCACCCTCATACACATACGTCACAAAAAATAAATTCATACTCAAAATAAAAAAAAATTGGAATAAAGAACAAAAAAGACAATATTTCCAAAATCCCATTACATAATAAGAATAAAACACATACACGTAACACACAAAAATAAATATAAAACACATCATTAAAAAAATACATTTTACCTAAATTATTAATTTTTATTTTTAATGTAATTTTAGCTTTTTTTTTATGCAGCATTATTTTTATATTATTTTTAATGTAATATCTATAAATTTTTGTTTTATAAAATGGAGGCCTCAGCACAGGTGAGCTACCCAGTGCGGCCGACATTGCTGATTTGTATTTAAAAATGTTAGATATTATGTCAAATAAATAAATAAATAAATAATAATATTTGACCGGTCAGTGGTTGAGTGGGTCTTGGGTCCCACTCTCACAGCGCTTGGGTCCCACGCGAGCGTCGCGTGTTTGATTCCTCGGCTGGCTAAGTCCTCCATCACAACACAAGCAACATTTTCGGCTTTCTGTGGTGGTATTAGGAGATTTTCAAACATTGTTGGGTTATTCGTAACCCGATAATGTTTGTCTTTCTTTAAAAAAAAATGTTTTTAGATATATAAAAAAGTGCCAATCATGGTATTTTATGATAAAATAATAACGCGTCGCAGAGATTGCGAATTCAACCGTTCTTTGTAGAAAAATAGATCTCAGTGCCTAGAATATCTAACTCACTTACAGGTGGATATTGAATAAGTTATTCTCGTCGTAAAATTTTATCGCGTATCCAAGATCGTAATATAATATGATAATGGCCCGGTGCAAATATGCAAGAATGCAATTTCCGAGGCATTTACCTGAAGCCAATGGCGCACTTGTGCTTTCTCCCCGGTTCACAGGTGTCGTATATTTAGCATCGATAACGGAAATATTATATACCAGATGCTTATTGCTTATTGAGCTTGCATAATATTCTTATGAGATCATAACTGCATTTTATTCAATAATAATGCAACCGATTGATATAACGTTTACTTTCATGCGGAAAATTTATACATACCTTTATGTATTTTTAAATTCATTAATTACTATATTTTTGAATGTAGCTCTAACTTTGTCGTTATCCATTATAGATAAATGAAACAATTCAACTTTGTTTGAACCACTTATATAATGAGTAAATCCGACAGGTTTCAGAACAAACGTTCCTTCTTCAGGGCAAGCGTATACTAATTTGACAGTTTCGAAATATGGATGTACAGCACCCACTCTACATTAATAACTAGCAACGGCTCCACCCCTACCATAATAGAACATTGTTCCCGTCCATATTTCGAAACTGTCAAATTAGTATACGCTTGCCCTGAAGAAGGAACGTTTGTTCTGAAACCGGTCGGATTTACTCAATATAAAAGTGGTTCAAACGTTAAATTGTTTCATTTATCATTAATTACTATTTAACTACAAAGTACGGTAGTTTATTTACAGTACTCCTCACAAGGGCGGACTGTAGGTAGTTGTGTTGGTTTTACATCATGACTTCCTCATCTTCATGTTTGTTAATTTCTTCATCTTCCTACGTTTATTGATTTCCTCATCTTCATGTATGTTGATGACTTCATCTTCGTATTTATTGATTTCATCATCTTCATGTTTGTCAATTTCCACGTCTTTATGTTTGTAGTCTGTAGGTTGTGTTAGTGTTAGGTACTTCATATTTTTATGAGTTTCTCGACTTCATGTTTACTATTATTACTGTATTTTTGTGTGTTTTAAATTTGTTTTGGAATGGCATTATTCAATTTTGTAGCACGTTAAGTTTTAAAAAATTGAGAATTAGAATCAGAGGTGTTTCAGTTTTACAAACAGATTGGCATTATTTAAATCGTTACAGCTTCTGAATTAAAAATATGGTAAATTAGCAGACCCCGCCACATATTTCTGTGGCTAATGAAACCTTTATAACCAACGCCATCTGTCAAATCAAATCCACACCACCTGTTTGTCAGCCCGTTGCCCGCTGCGCTTGGCCAGATATATTATGTATTTCAACCAATTTACACAAAACCTTGACAAATTACATGCCTAAAAACCTTTCTCATGAATCACTCTATCTATTGGTGAAAACCGCATGAAAATCCGTTGCGTAGTTTAAAAGATCTAAGCGCACATTCATCTTTATTTATACTATTAATTTTACTACGACGATACTTATTTTTTTACGACTTTATTTTATACTATGAAAAGAAGTAGAACAATCTCTCGACTGGTGAGCTATGGCGGTATGGTGTTCGCACAACATTTACCTATGTGTATTCAGTTTTCACCTTACTACACAGCTATTAAAGGAAATAATAGGTACCACAAACGACAATAATACCACAGAGGAGATCCAGAATCGCCATAATGAACGCAAATCGCTGTTATTTTCGCCTACAAAACCAATTAAAGTCTAGACTGCTGTCCAGAAACACGAAGATATTAGTGTACAAAACACTTATCAGACCAGTACTTACGCACGCAGCTGAGACTTGGGTACTAACTAAGAGGAATGAGCGAGCACTGGACGTTTTTGAAAGAAAAATTTTGAGACGCATCTTCGGACCGGTTCTAGAAAATGGATTTTGGCGCAGACGTTATAACAATGAGTTCTATACTTTGTTTAAGGAGCTAAACGTCGCGAAATTTATAAAACTGGGAAGACTTCGGTGGCTGGATCATGTGGAGAGAATGACCGAGCATCAAGCACCAAAGTCCCTGCTGAACTCAAGACCAATAGGGCGAAGGAGCCTGGGAAGACCAAGACTAAGATGGAGCGACAACGTCCTCAACGACATATCTATCTTGGAGCTTCTAAATTGTAGAGAGCTGGCACAAAACCGAGATGAGTGGAGGAAGATTCTTGAGGAGGCCAAGACCCACCGGGGGTTGTAGAGCCAATAGTGATGATGATTAAAGGAAAAATAGCCATACGTTTGACAAAACAAAATTTACGTTTTTGAACGTTTTTGTGCATTAATGTCCTTTTTCACGATGTTTGAATATTTTTTGTATTTCGTGATATTTACTTCGTAGGTTGGATAAAATAATATCTACTCATAAAAAGTTGCCTCTGAAAAAATTTAATTCGTTAATGATGTATATTTTATAAATAAAACAGTGAA
Organism: Limnephilus marmoratus; assembly: GCA_917880885.1. Lineage (NCBI taxonomy): Eukaryota > Metazoa > Arthropoda > Insecta > Trichoptera > Limnephilidae > Limnephilus > Limnephilus marmoratus. The sequence goes on along the minus strand of OU862923.1, from coordinate 38,697,851 downwards.
TTTTCCCACTAGATATTTGTTATAAATCGTTTTTGATTAAAAATCAATTTTTCAATTTGATTACATATTTTGGCAGCAAATTCAAATTTCAGTTTTGCATGAATAAAGTCGCGCGAATATTTTTTGCGCGAATAAAGTTGCCATGGCGTTCCAGTTGTTCGCTAGAAACCTTAAACATTTTCATAACAACCGGTACAAAATTTACAGATAATCTTTTTATTGCTTGTGTTATATATTCAAAAAGTATCGTTTAGCCTTATTTTTGAGTGTTGTCCCAATTAGATACGGATCTGGACATGTATTTTGTGTCTTTCTTTCTCACCACAACTACACATTTAAAGAGATATTCAACACCAACCGCACGCCTTCTCTTATTACTTCTATTCATTATCCAAGAAACTGTTTACAAATTACCTCTTTCAATCATAAAACTATATCTCCTACAAGCATCTTCTTGAAACTAATATATTCTTGGCACGATTGATGATGTGATATGCGTGGTATCTGGTAAACAGGTACCTCGTACCTTCCGGTCACTTAAAGTTCATTACCTTCTTCTGACGATGATGCCGGCAAGAGATTTAAGTTTGATTTCACGAAGATACTACAAGTAATTCACCTGCGTTCAAAAAAACAGATTTCAATCCGAATCACCGACGAACCGGCTAAGGGGCGTGGAAGCGGAGTGTAATTAACGGCTAGATCGAACGTCATGCGCATTCTTGCTGGGACTGCCAATCGATTGGAGAGGAATCCCACCCGTTTTTCAGCGCAATACTTTTATTATTTATGTACTGTGTCTTCCTCCCTACAGGTGTTTGCAGGACACGCTGGATACAATCACCCAGCGCTTGCCTCCTCGTGGACTATCACCAATCTTGTCTATAGTCATACTAACACTTATTATATCTTGATTTCCTGCTAAGCACTTGCATACTGCTTACAAACAACGTATGCAGGTCTAGATTCGTTCAAAATTAAATGGAGATTCGTTCATTCAAAAAAATTAGAGTCTTGCGAGAGCCTTGAAGGAGTAACCATCTGTTACTTATACCAGGGTGGGTAAGTGTTGGTACCAACGCCCGAGAATCATTTATTGGATAACCATCATCTCTGTCGTAGGTCACCTCAAGAGGTTCGCTTTAGAGACATAGAATGGATTCCCGGGTTCATCAGGCGAGGTGTGTTCTGTTTTTGGCGGCGGATGCGCCTGCCTCCCAGGAGCGTGGCAAGGCAGATCAAAAGAGGCTGGTTTGGGGAAACCCTTTGACCTCTCCAGCAGATCCCTCTCGACCCATTGTCTTGCACCGCAGCAGGAGGGATGGATTCATTCGCATGAGGGATGGATTCATCCGTTACTCTTGGCACATTCACCTAAATTCCTACCAAACCCTTACACCTTTTTCCTTCCCAGAAATTCCTCTCCTTCCTCCCATTAAATAAACCCTTCAAATAGCATCCCTAAAGATGACATTGGCCCTGAGGGAAAATATTTTCCTGTAAAAAAAAAACGTGGATTAAAAATCACCGATTCTGAATATTCATAATTCTATAATTTTACTCTCAGGATTAATAAATCGTTCTTGAAAATGATTTAAAAGCTATACGAATCTAATCGAAATCTGACATCAAATATATGAACTCTATGTTAAGTTTATATAATCATTTATAACAATGAAACAACTCTACGCGTTACTTTATACGCATTCTCTGCGAATAAGAGGCAGAGGTCGCCATACAGTTTTGTCTTGCGTAGGCACTTTTGTGTGCTGATCTGAGGTTCTAAGATGATTTGTGGTTTTTTTGGTTTTAACGACTGTTTTAACTTAAATTAGATGACCGCGATATTCACCAGTTTCCATTAATACAGACAACTGTTTTAAAACATATGACATTATATTGATATTTTTACATAATAATGTGTCAGAAAACAGATACATAGCTCATTGCATCAAGATCGCATCTACCACTTTTTACTTGAAATCTGTTCGAACGGAGATAAATTGCTTCGTAACGCTTTAATTTTTTACACATTGGTACGATACAATGATAATTCCTGACATTTTAGAAGGTTTTGTTAAAATCGAAGCGGAAAAATTGAAGCTATTAGCACATAATAGAACTCAAATGACAGCACTCCAAGCGCGACTGCGACCAAAATCACCTTCATCCCAAAATTACCGATTCGTAAAATTGAATAACTATTTAAAATTTACGTAAAAGCGATAGTTTAACCCCGCTGAGGAGTACATGTCCACAAAAATATTCATATCAAAATCAAACCTCAAAATATTGCCAACCACAAGGTCAATTTTTATCTTCTAAATACATCATCTTCCGGTTGTTGCATTGTATGATTTCTGCCAGAATACGATTGTCCTTGGATTAAAAATCATTATCTCCGTGTGGCGATTGTTCTCTTTAATGCAAAGATGTGATTATACCCCCATTATTAGAGGCCACCTTCCAGGCTCCGGGAATTAGAACAATGCATCATCACGAGATGATAAAAGTGATAATTATTTTATGACCGGAGTTACTGAATGTTTTATGGTTGATAATTGAGGGATTTTCTGCCGATGATTTGAGAAAAACACAGGTGGATACTTTTAACGAAATTTTAGGTGGGATAAAAAAGATTTTACCTGCTGGCTTAGATGCCAGTGCTTAGATCTTAGGGAAAATATTTTTTAACAATATTTTTTCTTAAATTGGCACTCTTATCCACCTACAGGATCTAGAAATCAATGTGCTCACTGGTGAGGGACGAAATCGACTTAATTAAATAATTAGATTATCTTTCATATACGGTATCCCCTTTTCGACAACGTTAACACAAAAAATGTTTAATGACCCTTTAAACAATTACAATTGAAAATGACATATTATAATCGTACAAATATTTGTCTCACCAATGATGACAATGGTTGATTTTCGTTATAATCTGTTATGTCGAATGAAATATGAAAAGTTTCATTGGAAATATTTTGATACAAAAATATTATCTAATTCTAAAGCAATGTGACTATTACTCGAAATGGACGTATCGATTTTCGATTTTGTCCATCACCAAATCTTTTTAGACATCACACTTAAAACGTAACTCTAATAGATCCGTGCAAAATCACGGGACATTTTAAGCGTAGCATTTGTGAAACTGAAAGTATTATGAAACACATTTGACACAGGATTATTGTCCTTTAACCTCTTATTGGCCGGAGCCGCCACCACGCCTCTGGAACAAAATTGTGATTTTTTAAATTTTTTTAATGCGATTTTAACCCTTACGTATAAAGAAACTGTATGAATAGCAAGGTCAGAATCGCTTGCGCCAACATCATTCTTGATAAACCCAAAAGTTTAATTCACCTGGCAACACCAAAATATTTTGAAATGAATTATCTGTGGAATTTGGATGTAAAATTTTGCCACAATTTAAACTGTCAAAGTACGATGCGTGATAGTTGACAAAAATATCGAAAACATATCAATTTACCAAATTAACGCAAGTAATGATATTTTAATAGATAATTTACTGTTCAAGGAATGTGTTTCGGTAAATAAAATATACGATAGCCCAAAATTAATCCACTTACTTCAAAGTGATGCTTTGCATAATTTCCAGTATGGAAGTTAGTTTCAGGCATGGCCTTCCACAGGTCAAAAGGCGATTATTGCGATTATTGCCTTTCGAAAGACGAAATGTGTCTTTCGAATGAACACCGTTAAAAAAATTTGAAAAATTACAACATAAGTTAAAAATTTAAACAATGCACATGAACTACATATTTTATTATTAATTACCTACTGGTCTGAATCGTTCCCGCAACCAATTTCAATTTTGAAAATCAAAACATTTCACAGTTTTAGAATTCTTTGAAACCGAGTTACACATAAATAAAGAGACACACCACCGAAATTATTATTTTTTGTTGTTTATTTATATAATTGCAAATTGTTATATTTTCCCTATTCCAACGAAATAAAGCTGGAACGGACTTGTAATCGTCATCTAACGTAAACCATTCAACTGTCAAAAAAATAAAATGGCGCTGAATAGCAATTTGATGACTTTGTCCAATGTGAATTTATGTTGGTTATATTATATTTTATTTGAAAAATCAATTTTATTTCAGTGCGTTCGATATTCAATATTTACAGGTAGCTCTGTTAAGTAACTCAATAAATCACGAGGGAGTTTAATGTGACTATTTCGTTAGTAGGAACGCGGAAGCATGGAATAAAATAAATTGCCCAACTGTTTGAAAAATGTTGGTTTTTTTATTCTGGGGCTAGCTGACCCGGCTACGCATTGCTGTGGCTAATAAAACACTTTGTAAAATCCAACCTTTGTAACCACCGCCGTCTTTGAATTTATCGCGAAGAGACAGGCAGATGCCGCGGAGGACTTTAATTTATAATACGTAGAAATGGTGTGAAAGATTATAATAATGTGAATGAAAACGTATTTAAGTTAATAAGGATTAATACTGTACCGTCTAAATAACTTTCCAATTATCCCATTGTACCTGAGCATTTTTTTAGAAGGTAGAATGGGCTATCCGTAAAAGATTGATGTATGCCATCGCGGACTTTTTTGTAGATCTATAAAAGAGAAATATCCCACCATGCATTGTTTTGTTATATCTCAAAGGGATTAGGTAGTGTTTTTGATGAAATCTCCCAGGCGGCTTGACTTTTTCCGACACTTCTAACAATTATCGTTATGTTTCAACCAATTTACACAAATCCTTGACAAATTACCTTACCCATACCTAAACCTTTAAAATTACCCATACCTTCCTCACGAAACACTCCATCTATTGGTGAAAACCGCATGAAAATCCGTTCAGTAGTTTTCGAGTTTATCGCGAACAGACAGAGAGACGGCCGCGGCGCGGGGGACTTTAATTTATAATATGTAGAGATGTAGAGAAGAGATAGAGATATTTAATTGAATGTGATTAGGCCTGTGTGTTGGTAATACTGAAGAGTTATATGTTTTTTCAATACTTTGACGAGTTTCCCGTTTCCCAGAATAGAATGAAAATGTCTACCTCTTATAAAAAAAATATTTTTTATGTTTTAAAGGATTTGCCGAAACATAATTATGTTAACATCAGAATATTTCCTTACTTTTTTTTAAACTAGGTGTAATTTTGTTTTCTCGTTATGTTTTTTTTAGTGTGACAGGTTGTCAGTTGTCAGGTCATTTTCCACTAGGTGAACGGTAAAAACAGTAGTACGTTTTTGACGTACCTACTACTGTTTTTAAAGCTCTCGATTGGCAAATCCAAAGTCTGGGATTCAAATCACGGTGTGCACAATTAATTTTTATTTGATTGAATTGTGTTAATTCACATTTTAATAATTAAAAAAAAAATCGAGTGCAGTTAACACGCGGTAGAAGCGAAACTTTACCAAAACAATCGAAACCAATGAAGAACTAAGGAGCCTTGAAAAGTGAGGTCATAATCAAAGCAGCCAATGAGCGCAGACCTGGCGCCGTTTCCATTTTATATCTCAACCAATAGGAGCCTTGAAAGGAGTTTTATGCTTCGCAGGTGCTGTATGCGTCATTTCCGTTTCATCCGAATTCCTAATCCAACGGGACTATAGAAGTTTCACTTCAATAACATAAGGTACGTTCCAGAGTGGAAGATACTCTCAGTGTCGCCCTGGTCTGAGACCACCATTCAGAATTGAAACTTTGTTTAAAATGGCTTTAGCCGTGTTTGGTGACCAGATCAAAATAGTCTGGTACATATCTAAATAATGACATTTGTCATGTACCTAACGGAAATACTTAATCATTACACACGAGGGTATTTTGGCACTCATTTAAGCAATTCACACGAAGCGTGACTATGTAGTACTAAATCAAGAGTACGACAATTACCGTATCTTTTGCTTGTCACTTTAAGAGCTCTACAACCTATCCAGGTATATTGTAATGTCATTGCACCAAATGCATAATTTAATTACGACCACAAACGTAAGATATGCGGTAGTTTGTTGTGTGATCATAAAAACCAACAGCAAATAACACACTTTGGTATCTTGCGATGATCGTGTGAAACTCTGGTAGCAGTATGACACGATCGAAGCACGGATGAAAAAGTAAGACTTGTCGTTGTTACTAGTTTTCAGTGGGATACGAGTTTCATCTTTGAATGGTGATGAGTTTTCTATCAATGAGACTACAATTAATGAGATAATATAAAAATCACACAGAGTTATGCAAGTTGCAATGAGCTAAATATTGTACGGTTGTATATAATGAAGTGTCTGTCGTAATTGTATTGTGGACCTATTACGTACCACACATGTTTTATTATTTTACATTATTAAATACTATAATTTTTGTAATTATGGCTTTTTGATTATGGCTTTAATTCAACTTTTAGTTTTGATCTGAATTTTCTGAATCTCAATTCAACTTTTAGTTTTTGTTCAGAGCTTGTGTTTTCCTTCGGGGTTATCATGTTTTTTTGTAAGCTTGCCTAACTGGTCTATTAAAGATTGTTTAGTATTAAAAGAGCTTTTGGACTTTTTCATATATTCGAAGGTCCTGTTCAATGTATTGTCAACTCTCATTATCCCTCTCCTTTAATCACAAGCATTACTTGGGAAGCCGAATAGAAGAAGATAGACAAAAAACCCTACGTCCCTTTGCCGGTTATAATATAAGAATACTTATAATAAGAATATCTGCATATCAGTTGAAATATTGTCTCGATCGTGACCACACCAATTTATTGGAAACTCTCGCAAAATCGCTCTCATATACGTTTTGTGTGATATACGTAATGTTAACTAGAAGGGCATTCTCCCGTCTCTCTTTTTCCCAGAGATTAAAATGTTCTTTGTTTCTGTGTTTTTGAGTTTACTTATGTTGTCAATCAGGCATTAAACGAAGTTTGTGTTTGTTGAAATTTGTTTTTTTTTTAATGCGTTTTCCATCAACGACACCATAATTAACGAGCCAATGTCAAGGTCACACAAAGTTATGCAAGTAGAAATGACCTCTTTGTTTACTGATACATTCGAGTTATCCAAGAGTAGTTAAAAAGATCAGATATTTTGATTTCATTGCAGCGATATCGAAACATTGTTTTTTTAAATAAGAAAGCCAAGTTTCGATTTGTTGGATAGTCCAATGAAAATCAATCATCTGTCTTTTAGTCGAATAATGCTCAAAACCCAAAAATAAAACTTCACAAAAGCACGAACATTTATGATGTTTGGAGTATAATTACGGGATCCGTTTTAAACGAGGTTTCAAATGTCAGATAATAAACTACCTTTTCATTGCGTTTTAAAGAAAAGGTTTATTTTTACATTTAATTATTGTGGTACTCTCAGTATCGTCCTGATGATGCACCACCGTTCAGATTTTAGCCTAGTTTAGTGACTAGTTCTTGACGGCCTCCGTGGTCCAGGGATAAGGCTCTAGATTAGCGATCTGGAAGTCAAGGGGTTAAAATTCGGTGTTATTTCACAGTTTAATCATTTAAAAGTAATATAACGTATATTTGCCGCATGTTCTAGTGTGGAAGTTACTTTTATTTATTTATTTATTTATTTATTTTCTTTATTAGGAACATTTACAGGTTTATAACTTTACATGCATTAGAAAACCACAAATTACAATAATTAGGTTATAAACCCAATAACGAATGTTCACATCATGCACCAATAATTATTAAAAAGTCTATAATTATAAAGATTTTTTGTTTAACTTAATATTATATAGTTAGGAACTAGATATGTCTAGGGATAACCAAGCTATACTGTATAATATATAAAGATACAGACAAGATAAGATAAGATAAAAAACAGAGTAGAAAAATAACTAAGTGTATATACATATTATATTATAACAATAATGAAAATTGAAAAACACCAGACGTAATGTCGAAAGCGTTAAATGTAAACATATATATAAAAATATAAGGAAAAGAAAAATAAAAGGGAAATAAAAGTATAATATTAAAATAAAATGTTCTAGTTTTATGTTAGATTAAAAAGCATTTTTAAATAAGATAATTACAAAATAAATTTAAAAAAAATTGAAAAACACCAGACGTGTTTAAAAGTGTAAGGTAGAAAAATAATATATAAATGTACACATACATACACATATATACATTCTTTTAAACTTTCAATATAAAAATACATGAAAAATTTCAATACAAAGAATACATAAGAAATTACGGTATCAATTTCGTTGCAATGAATTAAGTTATTTGTTAATTGATGGATAATTATAAGGCTCCATTAAGTATTTGTCTAAAAGTGCTTAAAGTGCAAGAAAAAATATCGGCATCGATACATTTTTTGTTATAAAGATTGCAAGTTCTTAATAGGAAAGAATTTTGCCTGAGACTGGTTGAAGCACTTTCGATATGAAACAATGACTTGTCTCTAGTTTTCTTATTTGGGATTCTAATATTTATTGATGATAAAAGAGCTGGAGAGTCAATATGACCACTCAAGACTTTGTATAAGTAAGTCATATCCGCGATGTCTCTCCTACTTCTTAGAGTTTTAAGTCCATAGTGTTTTATAGAGCTGTCTATGTCATAATAACGCACATGTCTCTTAAAGTTCAAGTGATGTACAAATTTTCTTTGTACAGCTTCTATGCGCTTTGTGTGTATATTATACAGCGGATTCCATACAGGAGAAGCATATTCAAGATGACTACGAACATAGGAGTAATATAATATTTTGAGGGTATGGATATTGGTGAACTCCTTTCCAATACGGAATAAAAATCCTAACATGCTCATGGATTTCTTAACAATAGTATCCACATGTGCCTTAAAAGAAAGTTTATTGTCAATAAGAACACCGAGGTCTCGAATTTGATTGATTTTTTTAAGTGCTTGACTGTTCGTAATATGATAATCATGTTCGATTGTTTTTTGGTTTTTTGTAAAGGTAATAACGTAACATTTGTCGGTATTCAAGTGGAGAGAGTTGGCAGTACAATAATTATTAAGTCTATTAAGATCTTCTTGAAGTTTATAGCAGTCAGAAATAGAGTTGATAGAAAGAAATATTTTCATGTCATCAGCAAAGAGCAAAACTTTAGAGTGCTTAAAGCATTTTACAATGTCATTGATAAATATAGTGAAAAGCAATGGTCCCAGATGAGACCCTTGTGGGACACCTGAAGGTACATTGATAATTTCAGAATTATAACCATTCACTGCTATTATCTGGGAACGTTTGTCAAGATAGGAGACTAGCCATCGGTACAAATCACCATGTATTCCTAAAGCAAATAATTTTGACAAGAGTAGACTATGGTCGATTCTGTCAAATGCCTTGGAGAAATCTGTATACACTGCGTCAACTTGGATTCGTTTATCCATTGATTTAGAAATAAATTCAGTAAATACAGCAAGATTGGATACAGTTGATCTTTTTTTCATAAAGCCATGTTGATTCTCAGTTATTACAGATTGAACACAGTCATACAGTTGCTCATGAACAATTTTTTCAAAGATCTTACTAAAAATAGGTAATTTTGAAATTGGACGATAGTTCTTAGCGTCGTTTTTAGACCCAGATTTGAATACTGGCGTAATGAGTGCACATTTCCATTGGTCTGGAAAGACGCCTTCTTTCAAAGATAGTTGGAAAAGCAGTACTAGAGGCATCGATATTTCTTTGACGCACATTTTTATAAAATGAGATGGTATTTTATCAAAACCTTCGCCCAACGACCAAGAGATGTTATTAATTATTTTTTCTATTTTTTCCTTGGAAACTGAAATAGAACAAATGTTTATACCATTGTTTGCTTGGGGAATATTAGTTGATGTCTTGGGAGTTACATTATAATTATAGGTAGAGGCGAAGTGTTTCGAAAACATATTACATATATCTAAAGGATTGTTAGCAGTTGTATTCTCTAGTTTCATAGTATTGGGTAACCCTGAACTATTTCTTTTTCTTTTAACATAGGACCAGAAATTCTTTGGGTCATGAGATATTTTGAGTTCAGCATTTGTTATAAATTGCCTATGACATTCATTAGACATTTTTTTTGTCTCGTTCGCAGAACACAGAATTCTTGATAATCCAAAGCATTAGACCATTTTTTCCACTTTTTAAATACCTTGTATTTTTCATTAGTCAATTTTATTAAAGCCGGGCTATACCAGTAAGGATATGAGTTATTGACCTGAACTTTTTTAGATGGAACGTTAATTTGAATAATTTCATGTAAAATATCATAAAAACGGTTAATAGCTTTATTGGTAGATAAGTTTAAAAATTCTACATCCCAATCGACATTGCTGAGGATATTGTTTATGATTTCGTAATTAGCTTTTTTAAAGAGATTAATTGTTCTAATGTTGTTTACCATGGGAATTTCTAACTCTATATTCATATTAATAGTGATTGATTTGTGATGTTTACATTCTGGTATAAGATGTTGAGAGGTGTGTGCTACGATGACAGGGAAAGAACTAAAAACAAGATCTAAGAATTTGTGTCTGTTGTTTGGAAAAGTACAATATTGTGAAAGATCAGTAAAGCAAAGAGTGTCGGAGATTTTGGAAATTATTTCTGAATGATGACTATTGATGATTTTCATACTATTTTCATCTCCATCGCTAATAGACCAGTCTATTTGAGGTAAATTGAAGTCTCCTGCTATAAGAAAATTATCATCATGATGAAGCGTCCGAAGATCACATAGTTTGTCTGTAAAGTCATAAGTGTTACGTGTGTGATTGACTCCAGGTGGAATGTATACACAACACAAATTGATCCTCTTAAGATTTTTAGTTATAATAGTCACCCATAAGTCTTCAGCAGTCGATTGCCAATCCTTCCGCTCTACAACTGTAAGGTGTTTCTTAAACGCAAGAATTACACCCCCTCCTCTTTTATTGTCTATACGATCTCGTCTAAATACTATGTAACGATTATCAAATAGTTCCTCAGTGGCAATGCTTTCGACGAGCCATGATTCAGTTATCATAATGATATCATAATCATTATTAGTAATATTTAAGTAAAATATATTGGTTTTGGAACGCAGTCCAGTTACATTTTGATAATATATTTTAAACATTATATAAGGGTAAAAAATAAAATAGGAAATTAAGTTCTTAGAAGAACAACTAATTTGTAGAAGACAAATTGGTTGGTGTTTGCGAAGAAGAAGACGATAGTTTGAGCAGCGAGTCTTTGTTTTTTATTAGTAGTGATGCAGATGTGTCATCTTTTCTTAGAAAAATGCGCCCATGCTTGACCCACACGTACTTGTAGCGAAGATCTTTGGCGACACGCCTAGCAGCTGCGTGTATATCTTTGTTGTGCGGAGATAAGTGTTCACACACGTAAATAGGGGCGGAGTCTGGGAACCCAAGATGTTGACGATTTAATTTATCGGTACTCCTTCGATTGAACGCCTTCACTGCTGATAGAAGTTCATCACGTATGCGAGGGCTCGGTAGTGTAGGTAGGTTACTCTTAGTATCGCTATAAGACCACCATTCCGAATTGAAAATATCGCTTTAATTGGCTTTAACCGTGTTTGGTGACTAGATCTGAATAGTCAGGTACTCTCTTTCCCATCTTCATACTCTCCCCATTACCTTCAGCCTCCCCATTTGGGGATGCCATAGTCTCACTGGCTCCAGGCGATTGGGAGCTGTTGGGACTCTTGTGCGTTATTCACATAAAATAAACAAATAAAAAAAGATATGAATAGCAAGGTTCTTCCTAACCTAACTTTCCCCATTTCCTTCGGCATCACATTATACTCAAATGACTTGGGGATGCCATACTCCCACTGGCTACAGGCAGTTGGAACCCTTGTGCGATGTTCATATAAGAAACGCCTTATTCTACCTCTTGTCTTTTCGCCATATTAAAAAAAAACAAATATAATACCTGTATAAACATGAATGTAAATAATACTATACAGACAAAAACTAATTCTGAGAATTATATTTAAATGTCAACCTACCCATCCGTCAAATGAACTCTTTGCAAAAATCAGGGTCTTAGATATTCGACAGTTATTTACTAAAACAAGCATTTGTTATATACGAAAAAATAATCTACTAATTGCTCCACAACATCAAGCACACACCCGCTTTTCATCAAACCTGGGTTGCGTGGTCCCAAAAACTAACACCTCATTCGCTCAACGACAATTCTGGTTCATCGCTCCTAAAATATATAATGCTCTGAGTACTGACATAAAGTCAAGTAATTCTAATTCTCTTTTTATAACACGTGTACAACATTGGATTTTTGAAAGGGGACGAACGCACTTTAAAGAATTCATGAGTTCTAACACTACATTTTAATTATTAATTTTTGCATTTCAAAATTTTAATTTCCATTTGTATTTCTATTTTACTTTAAAATGTTGTTATTTTTTTCTCTTAGTTTTTCACTAAATTTATATATGTTTTTAATTTTGATTTATATAATTATATGTTTTAATTTATACAGAACACTTGAGTTCTTAACATTTAATTTTTATTATTAATTTTTGTATTTCAAAATTTGAATTTGAATTTTCATTTTTACTTTTCTTTAAAATATGGTCTTTTTTTTTCTCTTTAGTTTTAAGTATTTCTTAATATTTTTTGAAATGTTAAAATATTAAATGTACGACTACCACAACACGGGCTTAGCCTAGTGTGGTAGCCAAAAAAAACCCAAATATCTGTTACTAATAAAAAATATATGAAAAAAAAAAAAAAAAAAAAAAAAAAAAAATCTGTCGCAAATAAATACCGATGTATGAACAAAATATTACATCCGTAGAATAATCAAATCTATTGCAAGCCTTCATACTTGGAGTTTTTTTAGGATCGGTTTGTTAGCATGGATTGTTTCACAAACAAAAAATGAATCAGTTTGTGATGCATCTCTTGTACGAGTATTCGAATGCAGCGGCTATCACGCGATAACGAGCGCTGTTCCACCACAGTAGGTCCGCTGTCTCCGTGTATGACGAGCGTTCCGCTTTTTTCTGTTTTGATTTCATTTATCCACAATCGGTGATTGGATTTCTAAATTTCTTTCAGAGCGGACGTAGCCTACATATCGGCTTATTGATTGCACGCCTGCACGCCTTGTTTCCAACACGCACTTTAATGGGAGATGTACTTAATCGTTTCGTTTATGATATACCAAAAGGGAAAATCGATAACTTTTTTGAAAGTGCTTTCATAGGACTGTTAATTTGATCAACCACACCTAATAAAGACCAGTCTAGAAGATCTGATTCGAAGAACTTTGCTCGCGTCGATTCGTGAGAGACGACCACTCAGAATCGATACATTGCTTGGAACGGTTTTAGCTACGTTAATTCTTCAGGACTCAGGCCTTTATTGTCGCAAGGTCAAAATATATCCGCTTTGCAATAAAAACCAAATAAATCGAATATTGAATGCATCCAAAAACTAAAAACCGTTTTTGAATGGCGACCAAATAAGCTTTTAAATGTAATAATCAAAATAAACACGCAATTTTTAAAAACATTTTAAACGAAAACATAAAAAAATAAATAAAAAAAAAACCCACACACACACACTTACAAATTTTATTAGCCAAATGTAATATAAACGTCATCGTCAACTCACTTTTTGTCGTTTCATGTAAAAATACTTAATAAAAAATTCTTAAAGTTTCATAATTTTTTTTCAAATTGCGGTCGGTAACTTTGGATTCATAAAGGTGTACATTGTAATTATTTTGCGGCTATATTTTGGAGTTGAATACAAAGCGTGAATTTTTCTCTTTCTAACACCATTTAGATCGTATTTCTAACCATTGTAGTAGGGAGGTAACGATTTCTATGAGACCTATACGAGTTGTTCCAAAAACCGAAAAAATTAACCTGAGGGGTTAAGTAACGAGATCCAAATTAATATTTTTCGATACACATAAAATCGGTTCCATGACAACTCCAAATCATGCAACTTCAACACTTCTTTGAAAAGTTATCAAAAGTTATGATTTTTTTTAAATTGTTCATAACCCATCCTAACGTGACCTATTTAATTACTTTTAATAACTTTTCAAAGAAAGTGATGAAGTCGCATTATTCTGAGTTGTTCGGTCACCATAAAATTTTATCCATCGCAAATCAAAGTTCCTTTTAATATGGAGATAGCTGTGTCAAAAGAATGTTAATGGAGTTACTTGATTGTAATTGTATAATTTCGAAGGAATGAGGAACCAAATAATTACACATAAAAGTAAAGGGCGACCTTCAAGCAATACCTATCCAAGTCAAGAACACGAATAAACCGGATATCTTATTTCTATATTACGAGTGACACTGTATTGTTGACGGACATTCGAAACATTTCGTCCCCACTAGAATAGAAATTAACAATCACAATTTTTTTGCATTGAATATTTATAAGCAGTGGAGTCCTTTATTAACACAAAAATAAAATGATTTTTATATATATAGTCATAGGACTTAATTTGTGCAATATGTATAAATAACAGTTTGAGGTATGTTTTTTAACGATAGTCCAGTAAACGAATGGTCCAAAAGGAGGTGTAGAGTGCGTGAGCAGGAACCTAAGCGATTCTTTCAGGACTTGTTTAGGGTGCTTAGGGTGTGAACATACTAAAAGTCCTGACGTCTAGGTGGTGAGCTAGGGGGGGGGAGGGGGGGGGGGAAGGTCCCGATTTTCGGGTTTCCGTTTATATCTCAAAAACGGTGCGTCGCAGAGGAAAACTTTTTTAGAATAAGTAAAAGCTCATAAAATTATCTACAACTTTTATTCTATACGTAATTTTGGAAATCCCAACCGTTTTTGAGTTATACGCTCCACAAATGTCAATATTTTCGAAAAAAATCATTTTACCTCACATTTTTCATCCAAGAAAGAATGATTTGATGAAATTCTTTGAGTATGAGTTGGCCCCATTTCCCTTGGCACTGTTCTCAATAACATCATGTTACACTCTCAACTTTATATGGATTCACGTTATCATATCCTCTTTGGACGTGAGGGTCCTGGCAAGCGTTGTTCATCCATGGCATCATCATTCTCAGTAGTGGATGGTTCTTGCTGAAAGGGCTCTACGTCGTCTTCATCGTCGGCTTCATCGTCGTCCTCGGCAACAGGCACGCTATTGAAGCATCTCCCTTGGCAGTGAAGGCATGCTGCAGAACAGGTCAGCATTGCTTTTCGGCATCCATATTTGCCAATTGCACAATCCTTGGTGCAGCGGCAAAATATCATTTTCAGAAGGACCTCCGGTGCTGGAGGATCTTCTATTGTAATTGGCACCAGGGTGTCTCCTTCGTGTTTCCACCCCCATTCTTCAGGGGCAGCTCAATTCCGAGCCACTGCTGAACTAGGTGGTATGTCCGCCGGGAATGCTGTTTAGCTGCACTCTCTATTGGAGGGAGGGAGCTGATATCAGGCTTCATATTTGCCACGGACATTGTGAACGACTGGAAGCGGTACTGGTTAAGGGAGGTCTGTCTTTTTGGCGCCGCATACCATTTCAGGAAGCATTTATTTCCAGCCTCTTCAACCTCGTCGTGAGTGGAGGAGGGGTTGTAAAAGATCATTGCCGCTTGCTTGATCATTTTTGACTCCAAATACAATTTTGAAAAGCCCAACTTGCTTCTCCTGAAAGTTGCAGACGTTGTATCGCATCCGGTAAATGAATGTAAAAATATGATGTATTCAAATCCACGATGCTGCATCTCTTGGGTGGACAGTGCCATTGTTTTGGTTTTTCCTCGTCCGGGTTTCAGCAGCAGAATATCTTAGGTGGGAGGAGTGGAAGCAATCAAAAGGACAGTGAGGTCCACATTCTCACCAAAGACAGCCACAGAGTTGTGAAAGGATAATTCCACAGCAATCTTCACGATAAGGACATCAGCATCATCGGTGGCCTGAAGAGTCTGTATCCCATTCTCCCGAAACTTTGTCTGTAGTAAGGAAATGAAGTTACTTTTGTTGGTAGGATTGGATAAAAAATCTTCCTGTTTAACGGGCATTGATTTGATCCATGTCAAATTGATGTCGGCTGACCTTCTCAGTATGTATCGTCGCATCTGTTCTTATGATTTCGTACTATTGGATGGGTTTGCTCACCCATCAAATACCACAGTGCGAGTCATTCCAGGATAGTGGTGATAGACATAGGTGATATAACGATCACAAATTGCGGCAACGGAGGCATCTTTTTGTCAAATTACTCTGTGTAGTAGAAATCCTCCGTCCACAACAATGTTCATCTGAGACAGTAGAACAGTTTTTTGGTAGGCTCGAATAAGCTATACAGAACAGATTTAGTTGTCTTTCGCATCCCAGTTTCATTCAACTGCAACCTTTTCATCGTGATTTTTTATCGACGAGCTGACAGAAGACATTGGGAATGCCCGAAGTTTGCGGGACAACTTGATGTCTGAGAATGTCAAGCCCACTATCGCATTCATTTACGTTATTGTAGCATCTCCGACGACTAACCTAATCACCCATCACAATAATAATGATTATAAAATGAATTCCACTAATCATCTGTTCGAGAACAACTTACCTGCTATCTTGCGTGCAAAAATTATTAAGGAATTTCCCATGAAGAAAAAACCCGTCTTAAGAGGGCATTACCAGAGAAAGCCGGAAATACGTCATTTTCAAAAAAGTTTTTAGACCTATTGACTCTTTTCCACAAAAAATTATAAATGGATTTTGAAAGATTGTTCTTTTATCTAGTGAAGTTATGTAATAAATTTTTAGATTTTTTTTTAATTTTTAGTATAATAAGGTTATTCCATAGGTCGTTGGCAGATTTGTTAAATTTTCAAAAAAGTTTTTGTATTATACCACACCCATTTCAAATAATGTTATCATGCAGTAAAATAAATCAATACATTATCTAGCAGAGTTATGTATTAGAATTTTAATTTTATTTTCAATAAAATCATTAAAAAATATGTACGTACATGTGTTTCTTGACGAAAATTGGTCCATTTGTGTATTTATTTGCGCACTTACAAACTAATATATTTCAGATTTTTTTAACATTCTTATTAAATTTAGACATTATTGAAAAATGATAAATACTTATAATCAAAAAATAACTACAAAAAGTACACTATTTTAATAGTTTTATCATCACGCCTTTCAGCATTTTTGGATGAAGGTATAAATTAAAGCTAATTTGGATTGAAATAAATTCGATATTGAGTTATAATTTAAAAAAGCTGGTACGGAGAATAATTAATCTTTCTCATTGTAACCGCCCTGCACGATCGGAAGAACAACTTTCGACGAAATGTGGATTTTCGTCCGCTGGCTGGTTAAACGCTCTTAATAATTTGGTAAGAAAAAACAGCTTTTTCTGAAAATGACATTTTACGAAAAAACTTAAAATTGCTGTAAATATTTACTGGTTGGAGGTTTATTTACATATGTATATATATTCTAAAACCTAATTAAATTATTTACAACTTCTTTCCAATAAATTTCTTTCTTGGATAAATATTTTAGACGATATGAAGGAATGTTTGATGAAAAATGTGAGGTAAAATGATTTTTTTAGAAAATATTGACATTTGTGGAGCGTATAACTCAAAAACGGTTGGCATTTCCAAAATTACGTATAGAATAAAAGTTGTAGATAATTTTATGAGCTTTTACTTATTCTAAAAAAGTTTTCCTCTGCGACGCACCGTTTTTGAGATATAAACGGAAACCCGAAAATCGGGACCTTCCCCCCCCCCTCCCCCCTTAGCTCACCACCTAGACGTCAGGACTTTTAGTATGTTCACACCCTAAGCACCCTAAACAAGTCCTGAAAGAATCGCTTAGGTTCCTGCTCACGCACTCTACAACTCCTTCCTTTACTGGACTACGAACGTTTTTTAAGCTACGATTTTAGGTTTTCACGGCCAAAAGTATTTTTGTTATTAGTTTTTGGGATATTATGCCGTGTTGTGCTACCTCCTTCTTTAGCCAACGTTTCGGACAGCGTTACAGTGTCCATCATCAGCTTTTTAAATCAGTTTTTTAAGCTGTTTAAATGGAAGACTGTATAATTATAACTTCGACTGTACATGATAGATGGAAAATCTAAAATGCAATTATTTTTTTTGTAAGAAACAAACAGCTTATACATAAAATATACGGAGATACAAAGTTAAATTAAGTCAAGCCAAAAAGGAATTATCTATTAAATGACTTATCAACGTTTCTTCCGAATACTAGAAAATCAATTTTGTAAGGTTTAATTTGGGAAATATTTTTTTTATTTTATGCATTTTATGCAAAAACGATGAACTTAAGTAGCAGCAATATAATTCGACTACCAATTAATTTATATTCCATCTTTAAAACGCAACTGATCCTCAAAGTAACGTGGCTTTATTGATACCCACTCCGCCTCCTTCCCCCTCCCCTCCCCCTCTCCCGCAACCCCTCCCCCCTACACCACTCCTCTCACCCCTCCCACCCTCCCCTACCATCCATCCTCATTAATTCCCGGTAAATTCAGTTTTCAAACTGCTCGCGTGCCACCTATTGCCATTGTTTATTCAAATTTCATAATGCCAGAGCTCGCCAGTAGTTTTATACAAAAAAAAAAATTATCCAATTTGGTGCAAGCGTTCGGAAGTTATGCGCCCATACACATTTCGGCGATTCATTTTTAGAGTACGACGCCAACATCGTTTCCACAGCAATAGAGCTTACCAAAATATATAGCCATTATTATTAGGCAATTATTTTTTAGTAAATGAAAAACATAAAAAAAATATTTTGATATATTTATTTTAAAAATATGATGAAAAATAAAAAAAAAATTAAAAAATTGTTAAAAATGCATATTTTGGGGAGTAATTTTAAAATGTAAATGACATTCTTTTGTTCCGACGTAAATACTTAATATGTATTTTAAATTTACACCCACTAAAATGATTTCTGTTAATAAGTTTTTTTTAAATTTTATATTTCATCATATTTATATGATAATTATAGTAAAACTATTTTTTTAATGTTTTTCATTTACTCACGAAAAATTGCTCAAGTTGCCTCTAAAATCATGAAACATTAAAATCTTTAATGGACTACATCTTATCATTTAAAGCAAAAATAAATAAAGTAGCTCACATCCATACTAGATATTTAATATAACTTTTGATTACAAAAATAATTTTTCAGTTTGGTTCGGTATATTGATCTCAAATCCAAAATTAAGGTTTGTATGAAACAGGCCGAAACGAGTCCGAATAGAGTCAGAATAATGTAGAGTATGTATGAGACGATATATGAATGTGAATGATGCAAGAGTGTGTGCAAAGACTAAGTTATTTTACGGTCTGTCCTCTGTGATGGTTAGTTATTTAGACATTTTCAAGCTGCTTCAGGCGCCTTTTGCCTCAGAACTAGAAAGAGTAGTGCTCTATTTTCTCCAAGCTTTTCCCGGCTCTTGGTAATCATTTATGAAAGTGATAACTGCTAAAAAATTATGAGTTGGAATAAAGTCGAAGACTTCACCATCGTATAAAATTGGTATCTGGGCAGCGGGCTGACTTAGAGTTAAATAAAACTTTTATAACTGCAGTTTATTTAAAATTAATTTTTAATACCGTTTCAAAACCTGAATACATTATTCTGATTCAGATAAACAATTTCACGTGAACCTTAGCCCAATGTAGTTTAGTACTTGAGGCAAGTTTTACAATGGCAATAAAATGAAACAATCGAATTTCACTCTTGGGGATTGCTCGGATTTCCAGCGCGGTGCTGTCAAAACCTGAGCCAATTATAATACCAAAGTTCAGGCAAAGGTTACACCAGTCCGTGGCCGATGTTATGATATTTAATGATATAAATAGTCCATTTACAACAGTAAATTTAAGTGGCTTATTTCGTTCTATGCTTTTGCGGCCATATTATATTGAAACGTTAAATTTTGTGCAACTTGACCCGGAGAGACGAGAATTATTGTTGTTTTTGCATTCAATTTGTTTTCAAAGTCTCCAGGGTTGTGTGATTTTAGTAAAACAGTGATATATTACACTGTAATACGTGTTTCCCTAGCATGGCGTGTGAAAAATACACTAACAATGTATAATAATAATAATCTTATGTTCACTTATAAGTCAATTACATTGAGGGAGTTTACAAGCTACTATCTACTAAGTTTAAAAGCGGGTAAATCAGCGAGTGAGATTGTCATGATGACACACAAAACTGTCCACTCGCTCAGTAGCGTAGGAAACTGAGCTTGCAGGTCGCTGCTAGTGCCAGTAGCGAGAATAACGACGCATGCGTGAACTAATTCTGTCAGATGTTTGACAGTCAAAATCAGCTGTTTATTGGCAGCCATTTTGAAAACATAAATAAACCAATCACGAGTAAGCATGTGGCGAGTAAAGATGACGACCTTTCAACTTTTTTCGTAGATAGTCAACAATCTGCTAGTTAGCAAGTAACACTATGACACTGAGCGAGTTTACTAACAGATAGTGAATTTCCCAGACAGTAAGTAGCTTGTAAACTCGCTCAGTGTCATCGACGCCTTAGATACTGTAAACTAATATTTTTCGCAAAATTTAAGCTGGATGGAAAAATTATTGTTAGACTCTGCTCTCCTGTTTAATTATTTCATTTGAAACTAGTAGTTCTTGTAGTACCTATACCTCATGTCAGTGGCGTAGCTAGCATGGGTATCACCCGGTGCGGATGACGCGGTGAGGAAACGTAACCTCGACTTGGTTTTGGATAATGTCCTACCCAATATTGAAGAAATGAGAATGACACAGCATGCAATATTTCATGGGAATTCCCAATCGAGCAATAGCTATAGCTAGGAACGAAAATAAAACAAAAGAATTTTTGGGGAATTCCCGACCGACCGAGCCATAGAGTTACGAAAACATAAATAACAGACGGTGTTTATGTGTAAAATATTTTGGTTGCAATATTCTATGTTCCCAAGTTTTTTTTCATGGTTGGGTGTCACCCCCCATCGGTTGGCACTCTGTGCGAGCCGCCCCCGCCGCCCCGTCTAGTTACGCCACTGCCTCATGTCCAAAAGAGTAAGTTTCTAATTTTATCTTAAATTACATATATATTTTGGAAAAAAAATTGTTGATACAATTTATAAGAAATATAAAACAGAGAAAATGGAAAAAAGATAAAGAAAAGGAAAGAGAAAATATAATGGAAAAACATTGAAACAAAAAGCGGAAAAACAGAGATTAGTACGAACAAGTTTTTTCACTTACCATTTTTTAGCGTACATTTCCTTCTGAAACTCAATTCACAGCTTTTATTGAGTTGGGTAACATGTTGTAAATTATTGGAACAAGGTATTCTGAGTTCTCTGACCGTAACATAATCCGTATATAGGCCGAAAGCCTGGATGTCACCAACATTACGTGTGTCGTCTATGAATTTAATGAAGTAATGTGTTTATTTTTTCATTGAAAAACATATTTACACTCTATATGAGTGGTATATCTACGCTCTATACTGTCTGCATCGAAATCGGTTTTTAATTTACGAGTTAATTTTTGATAAAGTTCTCCACTTCAATCAGCATGGTGCTTGCTATATGCGATGCGAGATTTGTTTTGATAGTGTCAGTGCACTATTAATGAAATTAACCTCTGAAAACCAACTGTCCTAACGTTGAAATTTTTAAAATTCCTTTTCAGTCTATTTTTGATTCATTATCAATTCATATCATCGTCATTATAATTTTACACTTATAAAATTAGGCAATTTACGTAAATTTCAGTGGTATGTATTCAAATATTATTTACGTAAACGTCAGATTTGACTTTTAGCGCCTCGGCTTCTAAAATAGGAACTATTCTGCGGCATAGCAAAGCTTGAGCGGTAGATTTAGTCCGCTTAAATTGGAGCGAGGAATGTCATACTCGTACATAGCAAGGTTACGGACTGGCTGATTCACCGGGCCTAAGTCTTCTGCTAAGGTTTATGTTTGACTTAACTTAGCGACTTAACTTAGTTATGATAGGTGAAAACGTTCGCTAGTCATTGTGATTTCTACTTCATGTTGTTATCAAATGAGTATGTAGCGGCTACTTAACCCGCTCTGTGAAATTTACCGCAGCGCCACTGACCTCCACAGAATTGGCTGGAAGATAAGGCATACCTACCTTAGCGTGGTAGTAACTGGCGCATCGTAAATAAACACCGCCACCTAGGCGAAAGACCTAGAACGTCTGGCTGTACCGTTCAAGTGCCCGCAGAAAGTTCGAGCGATTTCTCACCTTTACGTGAATTCGCCGCATTACCTACCGCGAGAATTAATTACTTGCCACGGGTATATAAGCCGCGCTCGCCGGCTCGAGTCAGTCAGTCAGTACCTCAGTATTCATTCATCGGCCGGGCAAGCAACACAGAACGAGCAGTGTCGCGACTAAGTACCTGCCCGCGCGGGGCACGGGCCTCGCGCTGTCAACCGTGAACATCAATTTATCCAGCGTGACACAGGAACATTCCAGCACCTTCGAGGAACCTCTCCGACTACCATCTCGACATGAGATGTCAACCAGCACCCTGCAACGAGCAGCTACCACAACCACAACCGGCAACGCGCCATCATCCAACATCCTGCAACGAGCAGCAACAACAACTGGCAACGCGCCAGCATCCTCATCCTGCAACGAGCAGCAACCTCATCGCCTCTCAAGGTTCCTTCCTGCGTCACGTGTGTGCTCCGACTCACTGGACACACAGCCGCCATATCCCGTCAACATGACGTCGATCGACCGCCTGGACCAAGGTCACGTCTACACCGCCATGGTGTAGGGCAACACGCCGGCTCCCTGAAGACCAGTGATCTTCACCGCCGTAGTGTCCTGACCTTCATCTTCACTCACCACGCAGCAGCATCATTCCACTCCGCTCCCGCTCCGCATCGACCTCCGCTACGTAGCCACAATAAAGACTGACTCACCACTTCGACATGATGACTTTCATTTCTGTCTCCCGCTCCCTCAAGTACAAATGACACTGAACTTCTTTATAATTTTTACGCCAATTCTTTGTCTTTATTACATCGTTATAAACATAAAAATGTGTCAATTTAACACAACGGTAGAACAATGCATTTATTTTCATGATTACGCGTATCTGAACAATGACAACAGCAAATATTCACATGGTTCAATTAAAATTTAGAAAGCTAAGCTCGGTTAAGAAACAAGGTTACTAATAGTTGGAAGATTACTTGGAGACCTTAACATAAACAACAAACAAATTGGTTCTTGAGTGAACAAACACAACATGATTTTCATAACAAAATGATGCGTGGAATATGTTTAGCATCGTGACCCACATTTCAGAACAACAAACTTTACCACACACTAAGATACACAAATTAGTATATATGGAGGGATTCGGTAAATTTTGAATATCGTTTCATAACAACATCATCGTCAAACAGTATTAATATGCTGGAGACTGTACGGTTGAAATTTAAGAATCCGGCAAAGAATGCAACTTCCGAAAAATCGATTTCTTACATGGAGTTTGTATACAAATGTATCTACATACTTTTGTAATATAACCGAATTAAAGCAATGCCAAAAGATGGCCTCACTTACGTTAACAGCTAGCATGATTAGCATCCACTGGCAGGCGTAAGTAGGTACTACTGGATTTGAAATTCGTGTTTCTCTCCGGATATATATATATATACATATTTTTTTTACATGAGCTCCACACAGGAGGCCCTGAGGAAAATAATTTCCCTCAGGGCCTATGTCATCTTTGGGCTGCTGTGTAGAGGGTTTTTTTACGGAAAGGAAGGAGAGAAGAGTTCTTAGGAGAGGAGAGAGAGAGGATTTAAAAAGAAAATACAAACATTCCAGGGTTACGAATAACCTAAAATATATTCTAACGATAATCTTCCAATAGGTACACTCTTTATTATAAGCGAAAGACGTTGTTTACGCAGTGATGAATGACTTTGCCAACCGAAGAATTGAACCCACGACATCTGGGAGGCATCCCGATACATTTTAAATTTAAATATCACTTAATTAACAGCGATATATAATCTCAAATCACCTTTGATAGATCATCATTTTCCACGTAATCTGTGGAGGCTACTACACGTTCTTTACCTATGTTTACTTCAGAAATAATTACACCTTTAATCACATCACCTCGGTGTCATCTTGATATTAGCTTCGTCAAGTTCCTCAAATCTTTGAAGTAACTTCACAACGCCGAGAATATATTGCGCAGGGTTACTTTATGGAAAGCAGAGCGCGGATTACATGATGTCATTTAAATATTCATTGTGTCCTTGTTAACCCGTGCATACCATGAATATAATTTAGTTACCTAACCATTTCCAGTAAATTAACTTTACTTATTAACATCCACTTGTAAATCTATATTTATTTTGTTATTTTGTAATGAGGAACTCCAGTGAAAAATATTATGGCTTTAAAAAATATGTTAATATAGACCAATAAACGCCGCTTCTGAATATCTAAGTTTTATTTAATAATATTAATCGCAGAGTTTAAAAAAAAATATTAAAAAGTCCATTTGTCCATTTTTAATTCGGTCGTAAAAACACGCCGTAAAGTTGGCATTATTGAAATTTTAGTGGTGACGTCACTATTCGACGTGTCGTGACGTCACCGTAAAGTCATTGTATGGGAATGTATGATATGACACTGTTTATAGAGATTTAGTTGTGTTTACTGAAACATTAATGTCCTAAATAATGTTTCAAAAATAAAGGTATCTCTTAGTTTACCTCTATTATTGAAGATATTCAAAAACTACTGCACAAAAAAATAGTAATGCTGATGACTGGTCAGTGGTTGAGTGGGCATAGCGCTTGGATCCCATCCGGGCGTCGCGCGTGTTCAATTCCTCGGCTGGCTAAGTCCTCCATCACAACACAAGCAAAATTTTCGGCTTTCTCTAGTGGTAGTAGGAGATTTTCAAACATTGTTGGGTTATTCGTAACCCGGGAATGTTTGTCTTTCTTTAAAAAAAAAACTTCTAGGGAGAATACTTCGAACAACGGAATTCAAAATGGCGGCGATCCTATAGTTATTTTTCAGGAGTGATGACGTCACACGATTCACCATACATACGGTGGTTTTTGAAAAATTAAAACTTTGACAATTATTTTAACTATTTTAAAACTAACTCTAAAAATAAAATGCAGTTATTTAAGTTAGAAGGTCATTATTCATTAAAAAAATGGACTGGAGTTCTCTATTGTAATGTATTGAAAAACTTTCAAGTGACATCGTTAGCAGGGAGGTACTTCTACCGATGACCGATAAGGGTGCCCGTGTAGACGGCGACCAGCGAAAAAAGCTCCGATAAGCGAGCCACCAGATCCCCTGTACCTCTCGTGCAGATAGGTCGGCTGACTTGCAGCCTTGTTATTGTAAATACGTAATCTCTAATAAACCAGATTGTTTATCGTGAACCTAAGATTATTTGAGAAGTCCCCCACAGATCTACAGTGTTTGAGTAGGTATAAGGAAATATCCAACATTACAGTAATCAATTTAGCTTTTTTATAAAGTTACTGATTTTACCATCGATAAGCATCGTATCAATATCTGAAAGATGCTTGAAATGGCTATAATTGTGTTTGGTGACTAGCTCTGAATAGCCTAGTTTTCCCAATCTTCCTCTTATACGTGTCACTATCTAATGTTTCTTAATTTTTCATTAAACTTTTATTAATAGTTAATTATAATTTTGCGCATAAAATTCTTGATTTCTAAATTTCTCTTTATCTCTCAATACACTTTCTTCCTTTTTATTATTATCACTCATACATTTATTAGTTAAGTTTCAAGAACCGTTCTCATCTCAGGCAAAATTGCCTACTGATTTTTCATAGACAAACGAAATAGGTAGTACTGCTTACTATAACCATGTAATAATTTAATTCCAGATACCTTATCATTTGTGTCATAATGTACAGTGTATAATATCTTAAATAACAAATAAATACCGGACAGCTGAGAGCACCAGAAACTTTTGAGTGATATTTAAAACTGTTAAAGAGGCGTAAATGACATCTATATAATTATGAAATGTGATTTGCTTGTAATGACTTTACAAATATATGCATTAAGATTAAAATAGATTACAAGTTATGGTTCTGCCTTCCATAAGCACCTTGCCATGCTTTTAGTCGTTAGGTGACTTCTCTACATATTATAAATTTAAGTCCTCCACCGCGTCTGTCTGTCTGTTCGTGATAACCTCAGAAACTACTGAACGGATTTTCATACGGTTTTCACCTATAGATATAATGATTCATGAGGAAAGTTTAGGTGTATAATTTGTCAAGGTTTGGTGTAAAATGGTTGAATATGAGAAAGTCTATATGTGGTAGCAAGCGGGCGGTATGGATTCGATTTGTATGCAAATTAACAAATGGCGATGTGAGTTAATTTATCGTGGTTATAAAGGTTAGGTAACCGTCAGCCAGGGGTGTGCACAGAAATTTTAGTGAGCTAGAGGGCTAAGACTGGAAAATTCAACATTATTGATGTTGTAGCTGAAAATGATTTTAATTTTTTTTCTAATTTTCAATTTTTTGTATGAAGATTTTTATCCAATACCCTGAATAAAAAATCTTCATACAAAAAACTGAAATTTCTCAAAAAAATAAAAATCATTTTCAGTTATAACAACATCATTTACGTCGAATTGTTCAATCTTAGCACTCTTGCTCACTAAAAACTCTGTGCACGCCACTGCCGTCAGCTGGTTATAAATATAACGAATGTCTGAATTTTTTTCTTTGTGGTTGCTAGATATAGAAGTCTTATTAGCTTCCGCAAAAATTTTCATAAAAAAACTTTAATTAAATATTAAACTAAATTACTAAATTACAGGGTTTGGATTAATTCTTTCTTGTTTCTTTGCATTTTTTTAATGACTAAGCCTCTGTCTATTGTGTAGGTACATTATTAATAAAATAAAAATACAATCCATTTCATCTGCATCGTGCTACACAAACTGAAAAAAATTGACAATAAATATGGTTACTAGCTGGTTCCCGGCGTGCGTTGCAATTTGCAATGCAATATTCAATGAAATAAATTGTTTCTCCCTGCATGTCCTTTCTTATGCGTCCCGTTACCTTCCCGCGTCTCCTTCCACTCTCGTCTCGAGGCTCGAAAGGGGGGGGGGGGGGTTCGGAAAAAAATCACGAAAGGAGGGGGAGGGGGGGGGGGGGATATAATGAGATATCACGTGTATTTATTTTCGTTGAACGCACGATTTCTAAACCAAATGCCAGTCAAAAACAACCTGCAAACTTAATGTCTTTCTGGAAATTTTTATCACGGTACTTAATTAATACAATTTAATAATAATAATAAAATTTTATACCTGTACTTAAAGATAATATTCTGAAAATTTCAATATGCTTTGTACTAAAAAAATACATGTGATTTTGGGTAGAGGGGGAGGGGTAGTCCAAAACCTCACCACATATCACAAGGGGGGGTGGGGGTTTAAAAAGTTGCTAAAAAACATCTCGTGATTAATGGATGACCCCTTTCCACACCTTTCCCGCCATCCCTCTCCCCTCCCCCGCTCCACCGTCACGCGTTCCATATATTCATTTAGTTGTCAAACAGTTCGTGTGCCACCTTAATTTACATTTTTCATAAATTACAAAAATCAATCAAATTTGGTACCTTATATAGGTACCTATTTTAAAAAATCATAGACAATTCTTTTGTTACAAAAAAAACAGCTGCCTGCTAAATTCACTTTCATCAAACGCGCGAACTGTCAAACGTGCGAAGTTAAAATAGTTGTTAAGTTTTTTTCTGCGCATTATTCTTAATTTTTCTTTCCATAAGAACCTTCTACAAAGTATTAGAAAATTTACAAAAAGAGATGAATGAAATTGGTAAAGTCGTTCTGAAGTTACGGCGTGAGCAAGGGAAAAAGGGATTCATTTTTACATACATATATATATAGATTATGAGATTGAAGTATCCTTCAACACGCAATAGGTTCTCTGCTATCTGTGCTACGCCGCCCTGAATGTCTTCCGCCTCTGACAGTCCAATCTCAGATGCACTGTTGTTCCTCTTGCGCCGCATAATGGAATTAGCTTGATACGCTCCAACACTATTCCTTTGTAGGACCATTGTTGGGAAATCTGTAGAGGATCCAGATAAATTGGATGACCCTTGCTAAGCTAAACGATTATTCTTTTCAACTCTCAATCTAGGTAAATATAATACACGAATCAAACAGTTTCTCATCTCAGTGATGCTATGACCAACATGGACGATCGATAAAACCCTATATCGATACGATATTGACTAAATCCGTCATCCATGGTCAATATTTGCAACATCATCAATACATCAATATCAGCAATATTGTCAATATCATATCAATATTTGCGAGCAGGTCAACGATGGATAACTATAGATATTCCGCATCGATTGATAATTTTTAGAGCGGCCTCCATAAGTATTGTAAATGTATCTACAAATATCTTTGAAAAATGTAACTAATTACCTCCCGTTTAGTGTCAAAACATAAATGTTAACTGCCAATGAATACTTGGGTTAGTACTTTTGAATGTAGCTATAACTTTGTGGCTATCCATTTTAGATAAATGAAACAATGTTACTTTGTTTGAACCACTTGTATATTTGTTTAAAGCCGACCGGTTTCAGAACGACCATTCCTTCCTCAGGAACTTGTATACGTTTGCCCTGAGGAAGGAACGGTCGTTCCGAAACCAGTCGGCTTTAAACAAATATACAAGTGGTTCAAACAAAGTAACATTCTTTCATTTATCTACCTAGGTTAGTATTTCAATTCAACATTGCCAATTTATTAATATTTTTACGCAATTGTTTGGCGTTTGACATTTTGGAATGTGGAATTCATAATGTTGCCAGCGTGTACCGATTTCTAATTTCTTATTTATTCCCTGTCAATATC
The DNA here is from genome assembly GCA_917880885.1 of Limnephilus marmoratus. NCBI lineage: Eukaryota > Metazoa > Arthropoda > Insecta > Trichoptera > Limnephilidae > Limnephilus > Limnephilus marmoratus. Next base: position 38,668,869 of record OU862923.1, on the reverse strand, counting down.
GGTTCGGCTGTCAACAGTGAAACCGTGCTTGGTATATCGATATAAAATTGTTGGAAGTTTCGCCTATCGATCCGATGCTGCAAAGTTATCGATTTCTCTGTGAAAAAAAAAATTATTAAGTATTAACTGATTTTAAACATAAAAATAAGAAATTAGTCATAAAATTAGAAATTGATTATAGAAAAGTAGAAATTGATCATAGAAAACGAGAAATTGATCATAGAAATCACTCATAAAGATAGCAGCCCATAAAAATATGTTTAAGAAAAATGAAGATGATGTAGGTAGTGCTTAGTTAGTAGGCAGAATTAAATATGACCGAATTGGATAGGGTGACATTTGCTGAGTGAAAGAGCCCTGTCTCGGCAATGCTAAGGTTCTGGGTTCGATTCCTAGATGAGACCGTATCCTTTTCTGATATTTCTGTTTCAGATATTCGATTGAGTATCGCTAATACATATATGTTCTTCATTAATTAAACAATACAATACTTCATTTTGTTGTAATCTATAGTTTCCCTTTTAACAATTGAGTGCCGGAAGTTCTTGCTATAAAATTTGTACGCGTTGAACACCGCAGTATCCAACGTAAAAAATCAAAACACACTTTCTTTTTAGTGGGATTTCGCATCGCAAAATGCTCCCTAAAATCAATATTATTCGTTCTGCAACAAAATAAAAAAAAATGAGATAAGGGTTCTTGCTTTTTGTTTCTCAAAGAACATCCAATTTAAAAAAAATAACCAAGTTACTTCTATTTTGTGTATTTAGTTTTTATTACGAAAAAACTAATTTAGCTTTTTGGAAAATATAATAAAAAGTACTTCTCATGTTGGATTATATACTATTAAAAAAATACAAGTGTGCAGTTCAGATGTGGTATAAGGGAAACCTTCAGAAAACTAATGTAGACAGGAGTGGGGAGGCTACGAAACACCGCACAAAGAGGAAACCGATTATTATATTTAATTCTCTCGAAGGGTTTTTAATTTTTTTTAACTTTATTTCCACACAGGAAAATAATTCCCCTCAGGACCTATGTCGTCTTAGGGGATGCTGTGTGGAGGGTCTTTTTAGGAAAGGAAGGAGAGGAAGTTCAGGGAAGGCAAAGGGTATGAGGGGTGGGTAGGAATCTGGGGGTCAGTGTGTCCAGGAGTGAGGGACGTATGTATCCATCGCTCCCACTGCGGGGCAAGGCTGGTCCGGCTGGAGAAGTCAAAGGGAATCCCTCAATCATTCTCTCCCGATCCGGCCTGCTATACAGATGGTGGGCAAACGCATCGGCCGCCAAGACACGGACAAACCTCACCCCATGAACTCCTGTAAACCAAACGTAGCGAACCAATTTATTTGTTTGTTTATTTGTTTGTTTGTTTATTTAGCACAATATATTATTTATTAAATTTTGACTGCCCAACTAGGAGTATTATCCCGTTTTAGGACAGTCAAATAATTATGGGTATGAACATGTGGAGAATGATTTGTACAAAAAGAAAGAAAATTGCTGAAATAAAAAGAAGAGAAGGAATATAAAATAAAATAATAAGAAAAGTTTTAAATATAGTACCTAACTGTTATTTGTCTAGCATAGCAAAAGAAAAAAAAAAGAGAAGAGAAAATTGGGGTGACCTATGGCAGAGGTGTTGGTTATCCAAGAAATGGTTCCCAGACGGCGGTACCCATACCCGCCTTTCAAAATGCAAGCTTTGGTTTCTTTTTTCAATTCTTGAGAGTAGATTGTTGCCAACAGGTAGATAATTAGGTAGGTACTTACTAGCAATTGCCAGTAGGTAGTTATAATACAAAAATTGAAACAGCTATACACGGGGCACGGCAAGACATGCTAAATGTTGCCTCAGCACATGATGGAGATATGGATATTAGGTAGCAGAGGCTTGGCGTTCCAAAGATTAAACTTGCCTACAAAGAAAGCGTTACATTAAGCTGCGTACGCACACGCGAGCCATACTGCCGAGCTGAACCACGACTTATGGGAAAGTAACGTAAACGCAAACAGCGCGCCGAGGAACGCAGCTTGCTGCGTTTGCTTCGTTCCTTACTCATAATATCGTGGCTCAACTCGCGCTTCTGTTGACAAATGCATACGCATGATTTGTTGCGATTAACACCATAATAATATGGGGTCTAACCACCATTTCAACTAAGTATAATTTCAGTATTTCACTCTGCCTCACTTTCGCCGTCACTTTAAATTAGTGGTGTAATTTCAATAAATTCTTTAATTTAAACACCCCTCAGAGAAGTTGCAACACAATTGAAAAATTCTGCATTATTTATTGGCCAAAAGATATCGCTGATAATGTAAAGTGACCTCTCTCTGATAGCACTGCAAGAAATAACTTAACTTTTCATATAGCACATGAAATTATTTTTAAATGTTTTTAAACGGTTTTAGAATCGACTTATTGGCAGACTAAATTAAGGACAGCAGTTTCTGGATTCTTAGAAATATCTCTCAAAAAATCTTTCGCACAGATACCCAAATTACCCACGTCTCACAATGTTCATGGCTCTCTTTAATTTACTAACGTGTAAAAGCTGTGTATTCTATTCCAGAATTCTCCGTAGGTTCCTTCATCCCGACTGTAGACGTCTCGTTCACCGCCTCGTCAAAATCTGATATCTAATTATAATAACTTCGCACAGATTTCCCCCGGCGCGGTACATTTTGTGTTTATTCTGAAATTAGCGAGGCGTCTCGTCGCGGCGTCTGCGCCACGTCATGGAGTGGAATTGGCTCCGCTCGTAACTTCCCAAGAGGACGAATTGAGAACATATTCCTTGTCAATGATGACGATTATTCTCTATGATAATCATACGGAAGCAAGGCTTTTATAAACATGGACGCAAAAGAAGGGAAGGAAGTTTTCTCACGGTGTTTTGATGGACGTTGAAAATAGTTAAAGGCTGTTGATTACTTAAATTGTTTGCTTGTTGAAATGGTGAAATTTCTTTAAAGTATGTTGCAAATGATTAAAACATATGTTAGCTATAACCATATTAGTAGCGTGCAACGATATATGAAGGCGTGCTATACTCATTTATGCATGCATGGAAAATTCATTCCATCCATGTACGAATACGTACGGAAATAAGAGATAAGGCAGTGAACAAAAGGGCTTTTTGAGGGACTCGGCTCCGTATTTGCAAATGGTTTTAATAAAAATGTGGTTTAAAGATTCAAAGGATAGAAATTACACAAAATAAAAAAAAAAATCACCGGAAATGAAAAAAACCTAGTCCACCTCGGCACTGGAACCCCTAATAAGAAGGACTAAAAAGCATTGTACGGCGAAGGCCGTAGGAAACAAAAACGACACATTTATTTTTTCAAAGTAATTAATTATTGCATTATTGATTCACCTACTTTACTACAACATCCCTTTCAATATCCCACACCGTACAATCAAAAATAATTATCCGATGTTCCAAAAATAAAACTTAACTAATTTTAATTTAATTTAATTTTTTTTTTTTTAAAAAGAAAGACAAATATTTCCGGGTTACGAATAACCCAACAATGTTTGAAAATCTCCTACTACCACCACAGAAAGCCGAAAATGTTGCTTGTGTTGTGATGGAGGACTTAGCTTGCCGAGGAATCGAACACGCGACGCCTAGGTGGTACCCAAGCGCTATGCCCACCCAACCACTGACCGACCGGTAAAATTATGGATACTATTCACCATTGTCCAGAATGTGAAGACGGATTATCTCAAGTGTGATGGTATTTGTCTAAATAATATTTGTCTGTTACTGAGCTAATAAAGAAATATTTTAAGTATTATTACTTTTAGAGAGGTTTTGACTTGAATTGTCACTTAAATTTTTTCAAAATGCTTTTACTCTGCCTTGAGTCTTTGATTTCATATGCCATCCTTTATTCTTGCAATTAAATTTTTTAATTTCATGTTACGGATTTTGAAAATTGGTTGTACGTCAGTTAATTAATAGATAAATACATAAAGAAGTATGGAAAACATATGTAAGTGTAGTATTGAATAAAAAAGTAAACCAGATAAATTTAACGTAAACAGTATTTAACGCGTCTAAAGTCTAAAGCATGCATTTCTACAGTAAAAAAGGCATGAAAACTAGATAAATAACCATTTGTTATATTTTTTTAATGATATATAATATGTTCGAAGAAGACCGCAACGTTTTAATTGCTAACAAAATAATAACAATAACAATAATGTCAACTTATTACCAATATGTGAAAGCGACACAACTTAGTGTGAAAGTGAATTTTGCATTCCGCGAACCATATGCAATGGGAATATGAATACTTACTGTACAACATATCATACTTGACTTTTATATTCACGTTGCCTGTACTAAAGAAACAGAAAAGTGATAGCTTCTACTTTACAAATAGATTTGAAGTATGTTATAGGTATATGTCCTCATTAAAAAAGACTTAATCAAGATTTACAGGCTTTCTGCCAATTACTGTTAGAATACGGTATTATCGGATGAGGCTGTGCAAATAAAAACACACTAAACCCACTAATTAAAACTCAAAAAGCCATAATGAAAATTATATATACTGAAAATTCCTGTAATTCCTGTAATTATACGAAATCTTCAATATAATCTTAACATCATATCTACTATATTCTAAAACTATACTTATTTACATTCATAAGTACAAAACCCTAGAAATAACAACTAACACGTACATAAGATCTCATGGTCAAAAACATATCCAACAAGTAACTACTAACACAATATTTGGGCCAAAAAGTTTCTTATATTATGGCATTAAGGTCTGCAATAAAAGACCACTCTCACTCAAAAACCTCAACATTATAACATTTAAATCCCAAATAAAAAGCTGGATACTAATTACAGGGAGATCAGAAATAGAAAATATACCTACTGATATTAAATACAGACTAAAACCGAATTTAGTGAAATGAATTATAAAAAAAACACCATCTTTTAATTATTTAAAAAAATACTACATGATATATGTTTTTAACTAGTTCATATTAATTTATTCTAATTAATAATATGTAAATGAAATCCTCAGCATGGGAGATCCCAGTGAGGATATCATTATCTCTACATGTTACTAAGAAAAGAAGACAATAAATCATTTTTATAATAATAATTATTATATACATGTGTCTCTGAAGTGACTAACGTAGAAATCGCAAAAGTCTATTAAAATTGCTTGGTTTTCCGCCTGTCACAGACTCATTTTCCTAGAAGTGCGGTGGTTCCACATACATTTCCCTAATACATTGGAGCAGTTGTAACTTCACACCCTGGATGGAATAAGTCGTTCTTACTACTAAGTAGTGTTTCTGTATTTACAATATACTGTACCATTTATGGTATCCCCACATGGGGGAGTGTCGTAATAATTACAATGTCAGTAGGAATATGTTTGAACAGGTGTGTGGATTTTTGGAATCGGAGGTTCGTTCTCTTTTTCGTGATTAGGTTTCCATTGAGAATCATTTCAGGATAACATTGTGATTAAAGAGGAAAATAAACTTTTACTAATGTTATACCTAAAAGTTATACCTGTGGAAGGATTGAATAAAATCATGTGTGAGCTCGCAAATTACGTCGTTACGAGGAATACATGTTAATAGTAAAAATTGGGGAAATATTCAACATGATATTATTTATTATCATTTTTTTACATTAGCTCCACACAAGAGGCCCTGAGCAAAATACTTCCACTCAGAGCCTATTTCATCTTTGGGGATGCTGTGTGGAGGGTTTTTTTTATTTAAGGAAGGACAGAAAGTTTTGTGAAGGTAAAAAGTACTAGGGGTGGGTAGGAATCTGGGCGTCAGTGTGTCTAGGAGTGACGGACGTATGAATCCATCCCTTCCACTGCGGTGCAAGGCGATGTTCCGATAGAGTACGGCTGGAGAGTCATAGGGACTACCTCAACCATTCTTTCCCGAACCGGCCTGCCATACACCTGGTGGGCAGACGTATTCGCCGTCAAGACCCGGACAAACCTCACCCCATAAACCTGGGCACCCCTGCTAAGTCAGACGTAGCGAACCACTTGGGGTGACCTGTGGCAGGGGTGTTGGTTATAAAATAAAAAAATGGTTTACCAATTATTGGAGGACTTAGTTTTAATGTTTTTATTAGATTATTTTAATGGTGACTGGACAACTCAGAATCAGAATGAAACCAAATCAGAAGCACCTCAGAAAGATAATAGAGAACTCCAGTACATTTTAATTTTTTTTTATGAATAATGACCTTCTGACTTAAATAACTGCATATTTTTTTTTGAGTTTGTTTTAATAGTTAAAATAATTTTCAAAGTTTTAATTTTTCAAGATCCCCGAAAAACACCCCACGTATAGTGAGTGAATCGTTTGACGTCATCAAAAGTTTTTCAACAGGTGTTCATTTTGTATGACAGTTATACGGAAGAAAGTATGGTACTATTCGATAAGTTAAAACATTATTTAGGTGGAATTCTTTATTTATTATATTTATTATGTTATTATATTTTTCAATATTATTACGGGATAGTGGTATAGAAATTGTTTGAAATTATTATTTTTTTAATCTTTTAAAATCAATACTAACTCAAACGGAGCATCACCTGCACACCGCAAAAATTGTAGGAAAATAAGATACAGGCGATAAGGCGCCTACCAGCTGATCAACGACGGCCATTTTGAAATCGCAGATCGTAGAGAAGTGAGTCGTTCGCGAACGAGTCGACTCAGTGACCCGGATCTTCATACGGATAAGAACGATCTTCAAAGCTACGGACACACTTGCTCGCGGTTCGCGGATCTTTGCGAACGAGTGAGGGGGTAGCATTTGCTACTAGGTAGCATGCTCTTTGGCTTTTAATGAGCAAGTGTGTCCTTAGCTTAATTCAGTCGTTCAATTGAGCCGATTCACTTTTTTTTTTTTTTTTTTTTTACAGTGAATACCGCACAAGAATCTCAACTGCTCCCGTCTGGAGCCAGTGAGACTATAGCATCCCCAATTGGGGTATGTTGTGAGGCTGAAGGTAGTGGAGAGGGGAAGGAGGTGGGGAAGAGGAAGGTTGGGAAGTACCTGGCTATTCAGATCTGGTCACTAAACACGGCTAAAGCCATTTTCAAGCAACGTTTCAATTCTGAATGGTGGTCTTACACCAGGGCGATACTAATAGTACCTTCCACTCTGGAACATGAATAATAATAATAATAACATGAACTGAACCGGATCTTTTCATTCTCGTTCAACTGAGCCGCTTTGCCGTCTCTAGGTGCATTATATGATAGCATGTGGGTGGTTTGTATATTTATGGATAGCATTTTGTTGTGGCATATTATAAAAAATTTCGTACAGTTTAAAGTTTTTCAATATTTTAAATAATAGAGATAAACTAATAGAGATACCTCTATATTTGATACTGAATTATTTAGGATTAAATATTGTTTCAATAAACACAACAAGTAAATCTCTATAAACAGTATGAAATAACGAATAACATGAAATGTTGTTAATAATGATGGCTTGTGTAATACCTACATAATCAAAGTTTCAATACAATGACTGGTGAAGCGTGACGTCAGCACTAACCATTCAGTAATACCAACTTTACAGTGTGTTTTGACGAGAGGCTTAAAAATGCACTTTTTAATAATTTTTTAGAACTCTACGCTGAACTCTATTATGAAATAAAACTTATACATTCAGAATCAGCGTTCATTGGTCTGTATGAATATTTTTTTTAAAGCCGTAATATTTTTCACTGGAGTACCTTATTAAGAGTGATGATAAAAAAAATAGTTAAATAAGTTAAGTTAGGTTAGGGTTACTGGCTATTTTAAAATTATTTTTTCATAGCTTTTAATGACCTTTCTTTCGTTGGTTTCATTCTAAGTTGGCATGGAACCTATTTTTATATACGAACATTAGGTATTTACAATGATGATGCACCCAAAACAATCTTTCAAATTACACCACATTCTCCCGCGCTATTGCAGATTTTCTATGATATTTATTGAAGGTCGCATCAACAGCTTTTCCCTCTCCTGACATACCGGGTTACTGAACTCATTAAAATACTATACAAGTGCAACAACTCTCAGTTCATGCATCATTAACCAAGAGAAGCACGAATATTACAACTTAACACGAACCGACATTATTTATATTTTAGTTTAGAGATAGGTTCAAATTAAGTCATAAGTGTGACAAGAAGATGAAATTTACACCATAAAATCCCAAGAATAGTGTTTGCAACAAACGCAATCTTGCTAGATAGTTTCATCGCTGAAGACGAACACACTAGCACAAAACATAAACAGTTCCGACGAAAACTCATCACCGTTGTCCAATCTCCAGTGATGACAGTGTCCATAAGATACTTCAACAAACTACCCATACAACTGCATCTACTCCGGTTCCTGAAGAAGGTATTTATACGAACCCGGTTCTTTCCCCGAACCCAACGGTTTCATGCAACAAACAAGTCGCCTGGGTAAAGTTACGCCAGCAGGTGGATAGAAAAGTTGGTAATTAATCTCTTCGCGGACTTGAACCCGCTAAAGGAGCCGACTTAATTATTGAATGAGTTCTCAAAGACTTAACGGTTTAATTAATAGGGGATGGTAATCAATGCGAGTGGCTAAGTAGCCAGCTAATTAATTAACTTGCAAGTTAACTGAGTTAATAAATTACTTTCAAAAAATTCCAAAAATTATACTTCTTACTTCAATATATCTACCATACATTTGACGAAATTTGACACTGCACAAGATTTCTAACGATTGGAGTCATTGGAACATAGCATTCATATATAGAGAATATTGTTATGTAGAAGAAATGGGAGAGAATGATTTGGGTCTGGCTATTCAATTGAATGGAAATGAATCACTTTAAACATCACAAAATAAAAACAGGGAACTTATAAATATCTTTACATAGTATAAAGCAAAGGCGTTACCGCTGTCTGTACGCTTAGATCTTTTAAACTACACAACGGATTTTCATGCGGTTTTCACCAATATATTAGTTATTCATGAGGAAGGTTTAGGTATATTTAGAGAATATTGTTATGTAGAAAAAATGGGAGAGGACGATTTGCGTCTGGCTATTCAATTGAATGGAAATCACATTAAACATCACAAAATGACAATAGGGAAAGGATAAATATATTTACGTAGTATAAAGCAAAGCGCTCCCGCTACCTGCACGCTTAGATCTTTTAAACCACGCAACCGATTTTCATGCGGTTTTTACCAATAGATTAATGATCCACAAGGAAGGTTTAAGTGTATAATTTGTTAAGGTTTTGTGAAAAATGGTCGAAATATTTAATTGTTATAAGCAATAATTATCAGCCTGAAATACTCATCTACATTGAAAAAATCTTCCGAGAAAAGATACTTGCCGCCAACGGGACTTGAACCCGTGTCCTTCTGATTGCCGGTCAGGTGCTCTCATCACTGAGCTATGGCGGCTTATCTAATACCCGCCAAATAATTCAATATTTACTAGTGTTTCATTCAACAATTACTGTTTTACATTTTTCCACCTGAAAACAACCAACTTTATTTTTGTGAGAGAGGCATTGTTAGTGCTAAATCTCTCGCTAGGTGGCGCCGAGACAAATTATGTCTACATTTTTTGGGGAAATACTTTAACTTGTCAAATATTAATTATTATTTTTTAATCATCTTTTCGTATGTAGATGAGTGTTTCGGGCTGATAATTATTGCTTATAATAATTGTTACCCTTTGTTCTAAGCATAAAAATCTTGTCTTAAACTTTAGTTTATCAAATAAATAAAAAAAATAATTGAATTATTTAATATTTAAAGAGAGCGGACTGGCAAGCGGGCGGTATGTATTTGATATGTATGCAAATTAACACATGGCATTGGTTATAAAGGTTGAGTAATGGCGTGGTAAGTAGATGGCATTGTGTTTCATTGGCGACTGTAACGTGTCGTCGGGTTTGCTAGTTATATTATAAATCAGTCGTCTCATTGTGGCATAACCACAATTTGATAATGGCCTTGAAAGGCGAAACAGCAGATTGAATTCTCAGCCGCTGATCAATGGGCCTTAATGGGAAACAATCTTCAAAAGTTATGAAAGAGATTTGTTCTTATAAGAATTAATTTTAATAAATTTTAAATGCATATCATCAGTGAACAGTTATCTTGCTACTAGGAATATTATCAAATGCCAATGGCTGCGAAGTAAAATTGGTTTAAGTGGTCAAATTGGATACGAAAAGGTATAACGTGATACCGTTTGGGACAGTAATTATTACGAAGGTTCAGCTCGCAAGTAGAACGATATTTTCTATCACAAGTCTGTAATTACCGACGATGTGTTACACTGTTTTTTCCATCGTACAATTTATTATAAATTTACTTTTTTAAATGTGTACTTATTGTACGCCTGCGGTGATTTGAGTATTAAGGCTCTGCAACCGGGCCCGAAAAGAAGAAGATGGAGAGATACGAAATTACGAATGTTAGAGAAGAGCGCTAACATTTACAGCGACAAAATCGATGCGAAAATTGCGAAAATGTTTAATAAAACACGACTCGTTTAACGAGCAAAAATCTCGCGGGCATTATCTTAAACAGCATATAAAGAAACACTGTGAATTTTTTTCATACATATAACTTGTAAAATAACTGAAACAAACGTGTTAGTAATATTTTTTTTCTATCGAGGGGATTTTATATAATTTGCGTTTCGGCGCGTGCAAAGTCTAGATATTATCTTCAAGAATAACATATATTTTTTTAAGAGCTTTAAAACTTACCGTGATTAAGGGAAATATGTAATAAATCGGTACAAATCCATAATATCCATATCCAAACCCATAATATACAATAACATCCGGGTTGCGGGCCCTTGGTCAAAAGATGGTCTTACGATCGTACCCTTGCAACTGTTCAGGACGGTTCCGATGAGATTCGTAAAATACGATTAAATGTAAGTACAGACAAGACATTATATTATATATTTACTAGCAGTTAAAAACTCACTCCGCAGGTTTTTGCTGCTAGGCCCTGCGCGCGGCTTTTGGTTCGGCTTGGCCCAGATTAAGTGTTGGTGATGAAATTATAAATCCGATAGGAACTGGTTTCAAAAATAGCTGGTTCCTCGGAAAAAATAATATCAGGCGATCCAGTCACAAGTGACAGCTAGGCACCGGGGCAAAGTAACCGCGACAGGCGATGACGAAAACTGCCAGTTACAATAGTAATCATATTATCATCAATCTTTCCATACACGGAGAGATTTACGAAATTGCAAATCTAATAGTACCTACCTACGCCTGCCAGACGACATTCCTCACTCTAGCTGTTAACGTAAGTGGCGCCATCGTTTGGCATTATTGGCTAGTTGCCAGAATTCAGTTCTATTACGAAAGTAGCTTAGCAACAAACTTCAAGTACGAAGATGGTTTTGCATAAGGCGCGGCGTTGGAGATGAATTCGAAATTGGGTTCTTTAATTTCAACCGTGTAGTCGCTAGCCTAATAATAACGTCAGATGAACTAGTAATTATGTGAATAGTGGACCTCGCGTCCAAAATAGTATTATCCTAAATGTTCTCTGATTTCATAAAACAAAACCAAAATTTCGTCTGAAATCTTAAGATTTGGAAGTAGGCGGTACTTAAATAGGTTAGGTTTCGTTGTGTTAGGTTTTAGTAGATATTTTGTTGGGGGATGTTTTGTCCGTAGGATATTTTGTCGGGGGATATTTTGTCGGGGATATTAGGTCGCGGGATGAAAAGTCACGGAACCATGAAAAATATTAAAAAAAAATAAGCCTGCTCGTTTGAGACCCGTATTTATGTACAATATTATAGTATCTCAAACAAGCTCCCGTAGAGCCGCAATCTACGCATTACGGATTACGCCAATCAGCTAAAGTGAATTAATCCGGTTAAAGTTTAATGATTCAAATGCCGAGCTAAGCGATAAGTCCCGCATCAGTTTGAATTACAACCGAATCATTTATCCAGACAATGCTTACCAACTTTAGTCATAATAATAAGTTCTTACCATCTGCCGGAGTATCCTTTGACTGGAATCTAGTTAGGAACAAAACTTGCTAGGGAACTTTGGACGAGTCAGAACTCGGGCAGAAATCACAACATGATAAGCGTATGTGCCCGTTTCTTGCAAGTTTCTGACTGCCGAAACATTAAACTTTTAATTGAACTAAAAGGAAAAAAAATGTGTTTTCAAGTGTGTTCGTGTTGCCAGTGGTTGATTCTCGTTTCTCGGTATAAACAGAATTAATTAAAAGTTTAAAACATGAAAGTAGTGTAAGAAGAATATGCGACGCGAATGTGAATGGTAGAAGAAGTCGGGGACGCCCGAGGAAGACATGGCACGATCAAGTGAATCGGATACTTGAGTCGGGCCATGTCAAAAGTCAGAATAATAGAAGAGTATGTATGAGACGATGTATGAATGTGAGTGAGGCAAAGAGTGTGTGCCAAGACCGAGTTGTTTGGCGGTCTGTCCTCTCTGCCTTCCCCTGCGGGGAAACGGCGTGATGGTTAGTTAGTTAGTTAAAATAGTTATTTATTTAATTTTTGAAGTAAAACTTCTTTACGCACGCTTGACTTGGGAAGTAAGCTGGTGAATGCGTAACGAGAGCGTTATGAAAAGTGTGATTGGGCGAGGCGAATGGTCGGGCGAGGCGAACGGAAGTTGAGAGGTAAGTGAAGTTTGACTTCGGTCGTGTGGTCTAAAGCACACTGGTTTTTTTTTATTATTAGGTGCCTAGTATCATTGTTGCATATTTTATATGATTAACAGTTTTCATTGCATTTACAATTTTGGGCAATATTATATTATCTCGTTTAGAACTTAGAAAAAAAAACTGTACTGTAAAAACAAATAAAAAAAAGAAAATAATGTTTTTTTTACAATAGCTCCACACAGGAGCTCTTGAGGAAAATAATTTCCTTCAGGGCCTATATCATCTTTGGGGATGCTGTACGGAGGGTCTTTTAAAGGAAAGGAAGAGGATGTTCTGGAAAGGAAAAGGTATGATGTGTGGGTAGGAATCTGGTGATCAGTGATTCCAGGAGTGATGGACAATCTCTCAAGCAATCCCTCTTGATCCGACCTGCCACGCAGTAAGTTAGCAGACGCATCCGATGCTAAGACCTAGACAAAACTCACCCTTTGAAACCGGGCACCCCTGCTAAGTCACCAAACGTAGCGAACCACTGGGGGTGACCTATGGCAGAGGTGTTGGTTATCCATACCCGCCTCCCAAATAATTATACAGTAACGTGAATAACAAAGGAAGCATAATTACACAAAAACATGATTATTAATTTAAAAAAATACAAATTTATATACGTAATTAGTAATTACTGTTCTATAGACATTTCTAGCGGAAATCCGTGAAAAGTCAAGGTTATTTTGAATACACGACAAATCAGTTATACAAGTTTTAAAGTTGCAATTAAAATTAATTTTCTATTAGAACTGTCGTATTATTGTTAGTACTTTATCGTTTGTGCAACCTGCGATCGTACCTACCAAACTTTGTCTACTTGGCTGAAGACATGATAACCAGGTTCTAGGAGTCTAGGGTGTTCGCTAGGGGTATAGTAATCACTCTAGCCTAGCGTATGCAATATAATAATATTATATTGCATACGCTAGGCTAGAGTTTCTCGCGAATTTAAAGGTACAGCTCGCAGGTGAGTACACGGCTTTACAGTACAAAGAAGGACAGGACACAATCACGCACAATCACTCTTCCGTGCATCTATCACCGACAGCCAAATTGAGCATTTTTATTATTAATCTTAATATATAAAACAAAGTCGGGTTAGTTACACCATTTATAACTCGAGAACGGTTGGACCGATTTTTAAGGTATTTGATTTGTTGGATTTGTCTCCGCCCCGAATAGCAGAATAGCTATTAAAACAGCGGAAAAATTTATGAGAAAATAAATAATGAAGAAAATTCTTTTCCTCATACATTTTGTATGGAACGAATTCTCATCTTTCGAAAGAGCTGCAAGAATATTGTGATAAGTATAATATTGAGTAGTGACTCAGTGAGTGAATTCTAAAAATTCAAAAACGTCAAATGTCAATGCGCTGATTGTTTTGCTTTTGTTCTTAAACATATGATGCTGCCCCTCTTTCTTTCACACTGAATGTCAACAGTCGAAAATGGGACAAATGGTGAACGTATGTCTCCACCCCTCCAAAGGAAAAATACAATAATTATAATAAATCTCCCTCACACGTGTAAAGAAAATGAAACGCAATTCCCGTAAGTAAGTGGAAAAGTAAGAAAATCACAAAGAATATAAATCCGTTCACAACGCCATCTCTGATACTGACAAAAACAAAACACGGACAGTTACGCATCCATAATTACTTCATTACCTACGTAATTTTTTAATTAATAAAAAAACGTGGAAGTTCGCCAGGTCAACTAGTAATGTAATAAAGCTGCAACGATAATTCCGCCATTGAGGGCAAAAAAAATTATACTCTACTTTTTATACCGCACAAGACTTACAACTGATCCCATCATGTTGTGATGCTGAAGGTAGAGGGGAAGGGAAGGTGATGAGAAAGAGGAAGATGGGCAAGTACCTAACTATTCGGACCTGGTGATTAAACACGGCTAAAGCAGTTTTTTTTAAAACTTGAGAAATATTTTAAACATATGTGATATAAAAAATATATACCTCGCACTTGCACAATCCATAATGGAATACGGCATTATTGCCTGGGGCTGTGCCATTAAAAATACATTAATACACTGTTTAAAGCTCAGAAAACCCTAATAAAAGTAATACTTAAGTTACCAATACTAACACCCACATCAATCATATTCGAAAAATTCCCAGTGCTGAAAATTCAAAAATTACATTCAAAACAAATACTAACTTTCCTTTACAAGAACTTATCCACATTTAACATTTCACAAAACTCTCGCAATACTAGAACAAGACATGCTCTCCAACTACAAATACCAAAAACAAACACATCCTTTGGACAAAAACACTACAGATACAGGCTATAAAACTATACAATTCTCTTCCTACACAATATAAAACAACTAATATTTTTGAATACAAAAAAAACATAAGAAACTGGCTACAATCTTTCTAACTTTTAATTTATAATTTTTGTCGAATTGAAGTCGATTTTATATTTTGATTTTTATTGTTTCTCTTGTTTATAGTAGCTATTAACACTCTTTTGTTTTACTATTCACAATTTATAATTTACTTCTGAAAAATGTCCTCCACAACACAGGTGAACTCCTAGTGTGGAGGACAATATATTATACCTTTGTAACATAAATGTACTAAGAATAAATAAATAAATAAAAGCCATTTCAAATGAAATTTCAATTCTGAATGGTGGTCTTACATCAGGGCGATACTGAGAGTATCTTCTAACTGAAGCGCGCCGCAAATACGCTATATATATATTATTGTAAATGAAGAAAATTTTGAAATAACACAAATTAATCATTTTTTTAATTCATTTGTGTTTTATTATAATCCAGGGATTTGAACCCGCGATCTCTGAATTACTAGTCGAGAGCCTTCCCCCTTTACCCTCGATCACGGAGGCCGTCATGGATTTATTGCATAATATGCGCAAAATATGTTCCAACTGTTCCAATTTATTTGTGCACGCAAAGATTTGAATCCGCGACCTTCAAACTCAATCCTTAATCACGGAGACCGTCAATACGATTACATAAACAATATTGTAAATTCTTTACACTGTTTTAGATTTTGACGTAATCTATATATGATTCAATGAAGTTCCCCAGCTACATAATTCGATATCACGTTTTTCCTCATTAATTTATTCCTTTCCTAACAAATTAAGGGAAATTGTATTTTTCATTTCCGAGAGAATAACCAAGCTGTATAGTTATTCCTCTTTTGATTATGTCAAGTCGTTCCCCCTTTTCGCTGGATACGAAGCAACAGGTACCATGTTGTTAGTTTCAAGTTGGATTCTTTTACCAGGGTAGTTCTTCTAAGGGTCCATATTTCAAAAGGCTTCAGTCTTGACACGGTTTTGGATTTCAGTATCCAAGCTTCCGTACGGCAGTTTTGAGTGGACTTAGACAAGATATTTTCAAATAGTAGGAAGTAGGACAGGAACGACAGGAAGCTATTAATTTTAATGAAGATAGTTCTGGCTTGTTCTGTTCGTGCCCGCAATTCTATATCAGTATCCATTATCCAGCTGTCAACCTAAGCCAAGAAGTACCTACTTAACTTTGTTCACCTGCTCAATAGTTTCCACAGGTAATCGAATAATGGTTGTTTCATATTATTACTAACTTTAATTACCAGCCTCCTTTATAATGCGCATAAAAAAATTGTTTCTCATAATTATTTATTGTTAACAAGTTTAATTTGTAGAACCACGTTTTAATGTAAAGAACGAATAACGAAAATACTTTTAGCCGTGAAAATCTAAAAAAAAAAAAAAAATTTTGATCATGTTTTATATTCTTATATATAAAAATGAATCGCTGAATCGCTGAATCGCTGAATCGCTGAATCGCATAACTTTCGGAGGACTGCACCAAATTGGATAATTCTTTTTTTTTTGTGTTCGTTTTTGTCAGGACAAGGTTTTTATAAAAAATCCGGTGAGCTTTGGCATTATGAAATTTGTAAAAAAAAATTGCTATTGGTGGCACACGAGGTTTGAAAACTGAATGTATGGAAAGCGGGAGGGAGGAAGAGATGGTGGATGGGGTGGTGGGGGGAGGGGGGAAGGGGTGGAGGGGGGGAGGTGGGGGGAGGGGGTTGGGGTGAGGAGGGAGGAATGGCGGGGAGAGGGGGGGGGGGGAGGGGGGAAGTGGAGGAGGCGGAGTGGGAGCCCCCCTTACGCCATGCGAGCGAAGCCAAATAAATAAATAAATGCCAACATACTTTTTAAAATCGTCCCGTTTCGTTGGCTCGCCTGTTATTTTAACACTGTCGATTTGTATGCTCAGTTTCCCAAACAAAGCGAATAATTCTGACTTTAAATGACATGCTAATAAAGCACTGAAAATAGCTTGGAAAAGGTAACTAAGGTATTTTTAGCACCTTTTCGGAGCCAAATTAATAAGCAAAAAATGAAAGCTCTTAAATTATCAAACGAACCAAAAAGGAAAAAAACTGCCAGAGAAGTTCATATTTGTGTGGGCTGGTTCAGAATATCTGGCTTATTAAATTGGTATTTAAATGAAAATATTTGGCTTTTGAAATGGTAATTTTGTATCGGAAAAACGTATTGGCTTAAAGTTTAAAGCCGCAGTGCATGAATATTTAACGCTCCATATTACATAGAAATTCCTAGAATACGTTTTGGAAAATTCAACAATTTCTCGATCGTTTATATCAAATTTATTTAGGTTCGTATTTCACGCTGTTTTTTAAACGAAATACGTCACATTTTGAAAAAACAGCAACGTTTGTAAAAAGCCGATCGTCAATAATTACCTAATAGATAAAATATGATGAAAAGAATGGGTAAGTAACAGTGGCATGCCGACGTTTGAGCACAATGGGCTGCTTTTCCGGAGTACCCACGGGACCTGGGTAGCTTCAAATGGATTTAGCTATTATTTTCCTCTTCCTCCCTTTATTCAGGTTTAAAATATTAAAATATATAAATACCCAAAAGGCGATCACAATATGATTCCACTTTAAGGAAGTAGTCGCCTTTGTTCTTAACAGAGAACTCCAGTCCAATTTTTTTTAATGAACCTTCTAACTAAAATAACTGCATTTTTATTTTTATTTTTAGAGTTAGTTTTAATAGTTAAAATAGTTGTCAAAGTTTTAATTTTTCAAGACCCCCCCGAAAACCACCGTATGTACGGTGAATCGTATGACGTCATCGCTCCTGAAAAATTAGTATAGGATCGGGCAATCAGCTGATCTACTGCCACCATTTTGAATTCCGTTGTTCGATGTATTCTCCCTAGAAATAGCATTACTATTTTTTTGTGCAGTAGTTTTTGAATATTTTCAATAATAGAGATAAAATAATAAGAGATACCTTTATTTTTTAAACATTATTTAGGCCTAAAAAATGTTTCAATAAACACAACAACTAAATCTCTATAAACGGTATGTAAATAAACAAATAAATTAATACGATGGCTAGTGTCATATCATACATTCCCATACAATGACTTTACGGTGACGTCACGACACGACGAATAGTGACGTCACTTGACGGCGTGTTTTTACGACCCGACTTACGAAAAATGTACTTTTAATAATTTTTTTAAAAACTCTGCGTTTAATATTATTAAATAAAACTTATATATTCAGAATCAGCGTTTATTGGTCTATACGAACATATTTATTTAAAGTCAGAATATTTTTCACTGGCGTTCCTTATTTTCCAAACGACCATCAAAAAAAATATTACAGGAGGAGAAGGTTTTCTAAAATTTCCGTAAAGGTAAAGGTCTCGTTAGTACAAATAATTCTTAGTTTAAGGATTAACTAATGTTTTTTATACTTTATTTTTAATTTTAAAGTGGAGATTGAACCATTCCTTTAGCTTTGAAGTCACATTTTTTGAAGCATTAGGAAAGATATCGTCACTTTAATTAATAAAATCTGTAATAATATTATTTTACAAATTGAGATACACATCATCGCCATTTTTAGCTTTCTTTTTAAATATGTACATTGTACATATATCAGAGAAAACAACTACTCTGTAGATTACTAATTTTCATAACATTTATATTCAAAATGCAAGAAGTTTGGGCTCACAAGTTCTCGAGTTTCACCAAAATATCCGCTAAATAATGTAAATATGTAATTCGATTGAATCTTAGAATGATTAATACTTCAAATCATAGACATATGAATATTAACTCATATGTCTATGCTTCAAATATTATACAGAAGGGTGTATCAGGAAAATGGACTCAGGTTTGTGGGAGGTAATTTTTCTGTCATGTAAGGTAAATAAAAATGAAAAAAAGTTGACTTCTTATTTAGTATATTTCAATAAATGTGCTTATGGAACAGAACAAAGAAAAGAAAAACATTACCAAAAATGAATAGTTTACCATGGTGCCAAGATCTTAAAATAAATTATAACATCGTAAATACCTGGTGGACCTAAGATATAGCTAGACTATGTTTTCACTTCAGGCTGAACCGCACGCCAAAACAAATCCCCAGCAAACAGGTACGGGAATACCGCCATCACAAGATTCGCAATCTCCTTCAAAAAAGGGAACGTGACATCTTTCAGAGTAGGAACATCGAACTTCCTCCAAGGTATGACTCCATCATAAGAATCGCAACCTCCTTCAAAAAAGGGAATGTGACATCTTTCAGAGTAGGAACATCGAACTTCCTCCAAGGTATGACTCAGCGTCGTCTCTGCGATATTGCCTGAAGGCCATGCATGAAAGGACCTCCATATAAGATGCCTATATCGTGGTCTTAATTCTTCCAAAGGGCCACAAATATATAGATCGAAATCCGGCCAATGCCAAGCAAAGCAATTGCGCGTTCAACTTTCAAAAGAAACTCCATCCCAGACAGCGGATGGATTTGATTCACGCGGAAAAAAGGCCATTCCTCGGCCGCGCGAGAATTATTCACGCAAGTGCCAAAACACACACTTTTTTATTAAAGAAATACGGATCTTCACATTTTACGATCCCGTAACATTAGATCTGACACACGGCACTATCTTCTATACCTCTCAAGACTTTTATATCTCCATTATTTAAAACTTTAAAACCCAGCGGACCAATTTCACATCAGATGCCCCGGTCTGATGTGGAGGAAGTCGCCATAGACAAAAAAAACTTTTTACTCCCAAAAAAAATTGCCAGTCTCCAAAAAAAAAAACCCATAGACAAAATAACAAAATAAGGCAAGAACTGCACTATTTACATAATATTTATGTGACAATTCCCCCCTTCCCACGAAAATGTTTGCCCTCAAACATGAAAAACTAAGTCCACTACCTAACTAAACTATTAGTCCATCAGGTAACAAGAAAAACGAAAACAAAAACATTAATTTAAAATAACAACTTAGAACTAAATTTCTTAAAAATAAATTTCTTAATAATAAAGAACAAATAAGAAAAGAAGGCACGAAAACAAGGAGTCAACCAGCATCTACTAAATTAAACAAAGTTTTGAATTTACTTTAAAAAAAAGGAGACCTGTTGTTTTCGTGTCAACTTAACAAAATTTATAAATATAACATACTCAAAATTATTTATTTAAAAAAAAACACAACCCAATATTTTGCCGAAAAGAAAAAAAATCACTTTTCCTTGCATATGAAATAAAGGCCGATTTGGCTTCACTTTAGGGTCAACAGCCCTCACTTACACTGAATTTACGCTATATTTAAATAGCAAAAAAGTAACCTATCTAACTATGTCCACCTGGTTTAACATTCTTAAGACAAAACTTAAAATTAAACAATACTTAAATAATGAAAATATCTTTATAGATATACATTTTTCACTCAGAACAATGGAGTTCAATGTTGGCAAAATTAGGACACAAGAAAATACTTTTCCGTGTTATAAGTAATATAGAATCAGTTTACAAACTGTCTATTAGATGTGGACAGAGTAGGGATCTTACATTGGATCATCTAACTGTCTCTCTCTCAATCTTGGTTCAATCTCATTATTGAACCAAGATTTACAATTCCGAAGAAATACCTATTTGTAAAAAGGGTCGTCAAACTAGAATAATATTTAAATTATCCATTTTTCAAAAAATCAAATCAGGTCAGGTTCTATAAAACAATAAATACCTGCCAATCAAGGTGGTCAGACTAGGATTTACATAACACAATACCTATCTATCAGATCATGACAAAAGTCAATTGATACTCAACAGCAAAACGGAAAGTTAAGCTCGCAGCTTAGGATATCCAAAAATCCATAAAACAACCTGCAGCAAACACTCAACAGAGTGACATTGTTTGTAAAAGAAATGAGACCAAGGCAATACCCAAGCTGGCATTCCTTAAAAAAACACTCCACGTGTGGACAAAAGTCAGCATTTCTTGTACAAACAAAACAAAATGTGTGATCAACTATGGCTTTCAGTGAGTTGACACTATTCGAGGGGTGATCAATTCAAAATTTCAATGAATGACACTAGTAATACTTAATTTATAGTTTAATAATAATACTAACGGTAAGACACTAATGTTTATATTATTTAGACTAAAAAACTATACAGAACACACTTTCCTGTATTAGAGGCAAAGCGATAATTCCAAAGGAATTTATCATTAGTTAAGCATGCCAAAGCAGTACTTTCTTTGTTAGAGACAGAAACAACTTTCTTATGAACTAAGGTTTATATAAAGAACTTTTAGTAAAGCTATACTATACTTGAACTTATGAAATACAAACTATCAATAATAGAACTTTTGTGCATCAGAAAGTAGCTCAAGTCTCTGAGACACAAAATTCCTAGATATTTCTTCTTAAGTTCCCTGGAGGTTCTGTGGGCTATGGGCAATAAAAGAGCCTCCAGTGGACCGAAGAAAGAAGGGCATAAACTTAAAAATAATAGCATTACAACTTAATCCGTTAAACAGACGGAACAAGGTATGAAATCAGTGTGTGTGTACTCATGTGAATAGGTATATTACTATCAAAATAATCATACGTTTAATAATAACTAAAAAAAACTCGAAACTAGTGTATGCTATTATTAACAGAAAAGGGTAGGAACGGAGGAAAGAAAGACTTAACTAACAAAATTTGGGCGCCAGTGACCACAAGGATCACATTCCAGTTTACTAATTTACGAACCTCACCGACAACCTTCCCAAAATTAACATTGCTGTCGACTTTTGGAAACAACTGAGGGGCCACGTCGAATTGCTTCCAAAAATCTACTCCCAAAACAATTGAAGAGGACAGAGACGGTATAACGAAAAACTTAATATATTTCTTAATATTATTATACAATACTAGTACTCGCATAGTACCAATTATATCCTGACGTTTGCCATCCGCGGTGGTAACGTAGGAATCTAACTTATTTAACTTATATCCTAAACTTATGACAAAATTATACACAGAACCCCCGAAACAACTGACAGTAGCTCCACTGTCCAAAAGCCCTGAAAAAACCAATTTCTTAATTTTAATATTAACATGTGGTCTAACATCACGTCCACAATCAGCTAACGGCACACATGCGTCCATGTTGTGCGTGGTAAACTTAGATACATTACTAGGAACTGACGACGACCTCCTGTCATCCTTGTGCACAGAACGCAAAAGATCGTCGGCTAGTTTTTTGAATTAAACTTGTTCGTTTCATTATGCTTAAGAGAATCCCTTTTCCATTTTTGACAAAATTGTTTCGTATGCCCCTGTTCCTTACAATAGAAACAATTAAAAGTTTTCTTACTATTAAAAGCAGAACTAGGAGAAGACGCGCGTGGAGAAAAGGAAGCTTGATTATAAGTAGCGCGGGGAGAGAACGAGCCTTGAGCTTGTGGCGAGTGCGACGGTTGAGAATATGGAGCCCGATGAGAATACGACGTTTTATGAAAAGGAACTCGCGGAGATGAATTAAATTGAGGTACAGGTTTGTCTACCGAAAGCTTTTCGAATTTACGGCATACACTTACTAAAGCTGAAAGATTCTTTTCCGAGAAATAGGCAATGGCCAAGGCATACTTTGGTTGTAGACTGTCACATACTAAGTCCACCAATTGTTCCTCAGAAAGCGGAACATCCAGCCTTAAGTTTGCTAACTGAACATCTTCGACATATTCCACTATAGCCTGGTTATATTTTTGCTTCATAGCGAACAAGGCTCTTAAAGCTTCCGTTTGATTGGTACAAACGTCAAAACGAGAAATGAGGAGCTTTTTCAAAGTTGACCAAGACAAAGAATCATCAAAAATAGTTCTAAACCAGGAAAGTGCCCTTCCCTCCAGGAGGTCAGAGAAAGAGGTAACAACCGCGGACAAGTCCACCTTCCGGCATCTGGATAATTCTTCTATGCGTAAAATGAAATCTCTGACATCCGAAGACCCAGAAAATTTTAAACCCCAAGAATGAACGGACGAAGAAGAAGTTGGAGGAATAGGCGACTGGTAATAATTATTAATTACGGTTGTAGTCTTTTCTAAACTAACTGTATTATCATTACCTATATTCATATTGGAAGTACCTCCTTCTTTCAAACTTCTATTAAAAGTACGAGCCTGTTCGCGCATACTGGCTAATGTTGCTTCCGGAACTATCTCACGATCCATTAATAATTTTGTCATTTCCTCCTTTGACAGTCCATTAATATCGGAAATCGCCATTGTAGAAAACAAAAAAAAATTTCAAAATAATAAAAAAATTATTTAAATTTAAATAATTTAATTTATAATTAAATTATTGTTCATAAATAATTATATTTAATTAAACGTAATAATATAATTATCCACCCTGAAATTAATAATAATATAACCGTAACACTTTAATTACCAAACACCCTGTACTTATAAACTCAATAAGTAGTCATTATTTATTAATAACGAAGCTGAAATGTGTAACATCTATTTCCTTGGAATGCAGAAAATATTTAATGTAATTATTATTTTTTTTTTTATAACATACGCTCCACATAATAATAACAATCACCAGTTGCCAGTTGTTTGTAAAACAAAGTTAACATATTTAATTAATTTCCGCGCCTCGTAATGACAGCTGACAATTGAGATGCCATTCGAAAAAGGTAAACAAACGATTATAGACATGACACATAGTATGCAGACCGTTTGATGTCAAGTATAATCAATGTACATATTTATACACACACCGATCCAATCCTAATGTTATCTTTATCACCCACATGACAGAAAAAATACGTTTCGGGCACCGAAAATAATAGAATTTTAAACGTTGGGCGCAAATGTATCAGGAAAATGGACTCAGGTTTGTGGGAGGTAATTTTTCTGTCATGTAAGGTAAATAAAAATGAAAAAGAGTTGACTTCTTATTTAGTATATTTCAATACATAAGACAATGTGCTTATGGAACAGAACAAAGAAAAGAAAAACATTACCAAAAATGAATAGTTTACCATGGTGCCAAGATCTTAAAATAAATTATAACATCGTAAATACCTGGTGGACCTAAGATATAGCTAGACTATGTTTTCACTTCAGGCTGAACCGCACGCCAAAACAAATCCCCAGCAAACAGGTACGGGAATACCGCCATCACAAGATTCGCAATCTCCTTCAAAAAAGGGAACGTGACATCTTTCAGAGTAGGAACATCGAACTTCCTCCAAGGTATGACTCCATCATAAGAATCGCAACCTCCTTCAAAAAAGGGAATGTGACATCTTTCAGAGTAGGAACATCGAACTTCCTCCAAGGTATGACTCAGCGTCGTCTCTGCGATATTGCCTGAAGGCCATGCATGAAAGGACCTCCATATAAGATGCCTATATCGTGGTCTTAATTCTTCCAAAGGGCCACAAATATATAGATCGAAATCCGGCCAATGCCAAGCAAAGCAATTGCGCGTTCAACTTTCAAAAGAAACTCCATCCCAGACAGCGGATGGATTTGATTCACGCGGAAAAAAGGCCATTCCTCGGCCGCGCGAGAATTATTCACGCAAGTGCCAAAACACACACTTTTTTATTAAAGAAATACGGATCTTCACATTTTACGATCCCGTAACATTAGATCTGACACACGGCACTATCTTCTATACCTCTCAAGGCTTTTATATCTCCATTATTTAAAACTTTAAAACCCAGCGGACCAATTTCACACCAGATGCCCCGGTCTGATGTGGAGGAAGTCGCCATAGACAAAAAAAACTTTTACTCCCAAAAAAAATTGCCAGTCTCCAAAAAAAAAACCCATAGACAAAATAACAAAATAAGGCAAGAACTGCACTATTTACATAATATTTATGTGACAAGGGGTTAAAATTGAACATATCACTTTTGTTTGTTTAATAAGTGAACTAAAATTTGATTACATTTGTTGTTGTTGTTTTTTCATATGAATACCTCACAAGAGTCCCAGTTGCTCCCGTCTGGAGCCAGTGAGTATATTGCATCTCCAATTGGGATATGTTGTGAGGCCGAAAGTAGTGGGGAAGGGAAGGAGATGGGAAGAGGAAGCTAGGGAAGTACCTGGCTATTCAGATCTGGTCACCAAACACGGCTAAAGCCATTTCAGTAACGTTTCAATTCTGAATGGTGGTCTTACACCAGGACGATACTAAGAGTATCTTCCACTCTGGAACGTGCCGCAAATATACTATATATTATTTTAAATGAATTAATCGTGAAAAGACGTACTACTCGCAACTTAATTAACTCATATAGTACATGCCAAATTTTAATACCAACCTGACGTTGATACAGAAATAATCGCAATAGGCGAGTTTAACGTCAGAAAAGCGGAATGTCTCCCCGCCGACGTCTTTCTCTGTCGCACGCATGTTTTACGCATCTTTCATCTTATTGTCATTGTAAAGTCATATGCACAAGAATACATCGCATCAAGTTCAGATCGGCATTAAAGTTTGGCGTGCACTGTAACTTAACAGAATGACACTTCATTTTAAGAAAGCTACGTCGTTCGGATACGCGACCGAACGCGCATGCGTCACAGTGCGGTTACTGGAAAAATATTGCCAGTATTTATAATTAAGTCACGAGTAGCTCCTACACATTAATTGGTGAGGATAAAATGGACACGAAATCCAAAATCTGAGATAGTCTTTTTTTCCTCCTTCATACAATTTGGTCTTTCCCAATGCCCGCTATAATTAAACCCATTCTAATAAGCCCATGCTCCACAATCCTACCAAACCGGGTGGCGATATACTCGTAGTTCCCCTGTCTTTACACTGAATACATAGATAATGGCGTACTTGTGAGGTATCGCATGAAAGCAAACAGTTCATTTATTTGTTTCCCTATTTTTAGGTGTTTTCAACAGAGGATGTAATGTTAGCAACCAAAGATATTGAAATGTTCTATCCGCACTTTTTACTGGATGGGACTGTGTTTCCGGGCGTCGCCGATATTGTTAAGCAGTACTACTTCACACCTTCAAAAAAATCAACTAAATGAACGAATTCTTTCCGTATTAAAACTACGCCCTTTGGACGGTAGTCCGCCGACGCCAGGCAGCCATCATAGCATGTCTCTTGTATTTCAATATTTTTATTATTGTAGAAAGCTATCACTTTGTGGTTTGACATATTTAATAAAATAAAATACTTTTTTGTTTCAAACCACGAGATTTATTAATTTAGAACCGACCGGTTTCGCTTTACTCAAGCATCTTCAGGGTACAAATTAATACTACTATACTACCGTTTAGGATTAATTTGTACCCTGAAGATGCTTGAGTAAAGCGAAGCCGGTCGGTTCATAAATTAATAAATCTCGTGGTTTTAAACAAAAAAAGTATTTTATTTTATTAAATACTAGCTGGTTTCCGGCATGCGTTGCTATGCCATTAATAAAGAAAAATTTTCTCCCTGCGTGTCCTTTTCCATTCGTTCCGTTCCCGTTCCCCTTCCTCCACCCCTTTCTCTCTCGCGTCCACTTCCCCTTTTGCGTTCACACTCCGTCTCCTCCACCTTTCCTCTCCCCACTCCACTCTCCCCCTTCCCCCGTCCCGCGAACCCCCCTCCCCCCTCCTAACTCCCGCATTCCATACATTCAGTCCCGGTACATTCAGTTTTCATACAGCTCGCGTGCCACCTATTGCAACTTTTTTTATACAAATTTCATAATGCCAGAGCTTACCAGTAGTTTCTTAATAACGAACACACAATAAAAAGAATTATCCAATTTGGTGCAGTCGTTCGGAAGTTATGCGCGTACATACATTTCGGCGATTCATTTTTACAGATTTTTGTTTACAATCTTTGGCAGGTGCAATGCGTAAATAAATACGTCAATATTCTATTTGTACAATGTACATAATATTTTTTATTTCTAAAATATTATTCACATTAATTGAGTGCGCACCTAATTAGCATGATGCACAATATTGTCGCATTAATACAAATTACATTTTATTGACAATTTGCCAACGGAACAGAACAAACGTTTGACCACTGGCCAAATAAACGTATTAGACCGCAATTTGAAACCATGCGGTATCCCCCTCATTATAAACGCTAATTTCATAAATAACTGCACAGATTTTCAATGATAACTTGAAATACGCACGTTGGTGTTTGTGGTAACCAGAATATCACAAAATTTATTGAGGTAGTTGCAATGAACAGAAAATTCATGGAAGTTTAATTCATTCCTGCCGATTTGAAAGAAATCACAAATTTACGTAAGTCCTTTTGATTTCCAGGCCTAGATTAGATAGCCTGATGAAATTGATGATCGTTTAAAGATTTTTTTTCCGTATTGGATTTCCACAATTTCTCCCGAAGTAACTGAAAAATGTCCTATTTTTAGGCACACCGAAGCGCCCACAACGTGCTTCGTCTTTTTTATATTATTTTTTAATATATATACAGTGGGTATTTCATATTAGCTAAGGAGTCTAATGAAGTGGAGAGTGGAGACAAATTTATAACAGATTCAGAATCTATTTGTCAGATGTTCGCAGACTACTTTCGGTCTGTATATGATAGTAACACCCCGGATCTCAGTACGGAATTTACGAAAACAGAAATTCCGTGGAACTTACGTGACACATCTCTTGGATTTACTAATCCGAAAGAGGTAGAAGCCTACATTCGTAAGCTGATGACAGACAAGGCTACAGGACCGGATGGAATTCCTTCCAGTATTATCATTAGCATAGCGCCAATGATAAGTGAAGCCCTTTGTTATATATTTAACTCTAGTATTTTGACTTCTACGTTCCCCCAAATTTGGAAACTGACCCGAGTCAGTCCTATTTTCAAGGCTGGAGATAAGACAGATGTCAAAAACTACAGAACGGTAGCCGTATTATCAGTGCTACCTAACCTTTTTTTAAAATTGATTTGTGACAAATTAAGTCACCAGATTGCGCCATTCATTGGTGAAAATCAACACGGTTTCCTTCCAAAGAAATCAACAATCACAAATCTGCTTAATTTTTCGCGGTTGGTAGCCACCAGTTTAGACTCGAGGCACCAAACAGATGTAGTTTACACCGACTTTGCCAAAGCATTTGACCGTGTTAACCATGATATACTTCTGAGAAAAATGTTTAAAATAGGCTTCAATCTACCAACACTGAACTTTTTCTCATCGTATTTAAAATCCAGAAGCCAATTTGTTTCGATAAATGGACATAATTCAAAAAAATTCCAAGCGCAATCTGGAATTCCTTAAGGGTCTAACCTCGGACCTATGTTGTTTCTAATACTAATAGATGACATCCAAAACTGTGTTAGGAACGGCAAATGTCTACTATTTGCTGATGACCTTAAAATTATGATGGAAATAAGCTGCCAACAAGATTGCTTTAAAATGCAAACTGATCTGGATGCACTATCTGAATGGTCGTTGGCAAACAAATTAGATGATTTTAACACAAAGAAATGTGTCACAATGTCCTTCACTCGTTGTAAAAACATTATAATTTACGATTATAAAATAAAAGGCGAAATGTTATCACATGTAAAATCCGTGAAGGATCTCGGTGTCGTCTTTGATCCCGAACTGACATTCTCTTGCCATATATCGCAGCTCACTCAGTCTTGCTACAAACTTCTTGGATTCATCATCAGGACTTGTAAGCAGTTTGATAACCAAGAAGCTATGCTAGCGTTGTTCGATGGCATACTGAGAAGCAAGCTGGAGTACGCGAGCGATGTTTGGGCACCGTACCACCAGAAGTACATTGATATGTTAGAGCAAATCCAGAAGAAATTCCTCAGGTATGTGTATATGCACCATATTGACTTACTTGAGGAAACTGATTATGTAAGCCTAGAAACTAGAAGGAAAGCAAGTCTTCTGTCTTTCAAAATTTGGAACAATTTCATCAATAGCCCATTTCTCTTGGGATGCTATGATTTATGACCACTACAGCCGAAGTCGACATCATGACTTATTTAAAGTACCGAACGGCAGAACAGACGTCTTGGCAAAGCATAGCATGACGAGGGGAGTGGTGCTGTTAAATAAAATTGCAAACCAATTGGATGTAAGTGACTGTTCTTTATATACCTTAAAAACATTATTGAAGAATCACTTGCCTAAATGCTGATAGGGTAACTAAATTGTACGGTAATTGGAATTATTCTGTTGTACAATAATAATAAAAATAAAATAAAATAAAATAAAATAAAATAAAAATAAAATAAAAAAGTGTGTAGGTACTACCTTTTCAGAATAAGTTATTAATATTTTAAATAAATAAGAATTTTGTTCTAGAAGGAATGGAAGAGTGGTGTTTTGCAATTCCTTCCAATAATGGGGTCAATTTACAAATTCAGTTTTGTCCTTGACATTTATTTTCGCCACAAACATCCAAAATTGTTCGTAGATGTCTACAAAATATCCATTGTTATAAAAAAAACTCCACATTTTGACTCAAACTCTCACTCCATTTGGACATTTATTTTGTTCATCTGAAAATTCTTTTTGTTCATTTAGACATTCATTTTTACATCACTACTTACAACCCACAAATCTATTCATAAATATCTACAAATAATCAAGCGTAACCAGTGGTATAATATAAAATGTTATAACTTATATCGTAACCATAAATATTACCAATAATTTATCTATTTGGAAAACTATTTTATCTCTTTGAAAGATTTTTTTAATATTATTAATTTTATTCATTTGAATAATTGTTTAGTTCGTATAGAACATTGTTGAGAATATTTTTAGAAGGGTAAATGCAGGTAACTCCATTAATGGAGAACGGAAACACATACAAAAACCTGTCCAAAGAAGCGAAGCTGTACGTTCATAATGTAGTGATAATCCTACCCTGATGTATGGCAGTGAGGTATGGAATTGGCAGAGAAAGGATGAAAGTTGGTTAAATGTTGTAGAAATGAGAACCTTGAGGCGTATGTGTGGTAAAACCATATAGGTACGATCGTGTGAGAAACGTGGAGATCCGCAAAGACTGCAAACGTAATAAATAAAATTAAGAAAGGGACGCTCAGATGGTTTGGGCATGTGGAGCGAATGAACGAGGAAAGGAGTGTAAGGAGAATATATGACGCAAATGTGAATGGTAGAAGAAGGGAACGGGGACGGGGACGACAAAGGAAGACTTGGCACGACCAAATGAATCAGATACTTGAGTCGGGCCATGTCAAGAATCAGAATAATATAATAGCACGTAAGAGACGATGTATGAATGTGAACGAGGCAAGGAGTGTGGACCACGATCGAGTTGTTTGGCGGTCCGTCCTCTCTGCCTACCCCTGCGGAGAAACGGCGTGCTAGTTATAAGTTTATATTTATGTAATAACGTAACAATAAAAAAATCCATTTTACGACATTTTTTACACAACTTACGATATTCTACCATTTTATACCATATTGTACAGTTCCTAAAATTGAACACAAAAGCGTATCGTCAAAATATTACATTTTCTATGGTTTTTTTAAACGAATTAAATTGGATGTAGCCTAATCGAAATCAGCAAAAAACTGGCGACAGCATGTTTTTCACCTGCTCGTGTAAAATAAAAATTATTTGCTTTTGGAAAATCCAAATATCTGAAAGTGTGGACCATGTTTTTTGAGTACGTATTTATTTATAAAGTTGAAGAGAAGATGAAGTGGGTACCAACCTGAATTTATGTGATACACAACATAATAAAAACACTTTGCCTTCTGTGTTCTACGAAGAACACACTACATCTCACCACAAAAATAAAACACATTAAAAAACCAATCAGCTCGTACAATGGGACGACTAGATCTTACCATCAAAGGCGCCCCTTACAAATGAAAACGAACACAACATTTGGATTGAGAAACTTTTTATTCCGTAGCACAAAACATACTACATGATTGAATTTCATTCTCCCTTAAAAAGTATAAATCCAAGTCGTCAAGATTAATGAAAAATACACGTTTTACGATAATTAATGATTTTCGGGTGTTCTGCGTTGCGCTCTATTTTCTCGCCTGAGACAAAATGAATTTCTTTTTAAACCGCCTTGAAATGTCCTTAGAATGTCCTTGTGAGATGTTGATGACGGACACTGTGAAACTATTCGAAACGTTAGCTCAAGTGGAAGAATGACTTAGCACAATATATCAAAGGTCATTAAAAATAATTTAATTGTATGCACAAATCTTATCACCTGATACAAAATAAAAATAATAAAATAATATAAACAATAAAAACATTAACTTTTTCCGGAAACTATAGAACATATTATATCGGGATGTTCTATATTAGCGCCGTCCGAGTATACATTTAGGCACAATCAGGATTTAAAAATAATTCACCAAAGTTTGGTAATTAAACATAACTTGATTGATTGCCGTAATGTAGTACCATATTATGAATACGAACCAAATTCATTATAGAAAATGAATTTTATAAAATATATTATGATAAAACTATACTAACAGACAGAACAATTAGTCATAATAGACCTGATATAGTTTTACATGACAAAATTAAAAAAATAACTTATATCATTGTTGTAGCTATTCCAAATTCCTGTAATATTCAAAAAACTGTTTCTGAAAAAATTAGAAAATACACAGATTTAGGAAATGAGATTAAAAGAATTTGGCATTCTCGGACTATAAAAATAATACCATTTGTTATTTTGGCCACTGGCATAATACCTAGGAATCTGATTCAAAATTTAAGCATATTAGATTTATCAAAGAATTTGTATATAAAAATGCAAAAATCAGTAATTTTAAATGCATGTAGGATTACAAAAGATTTTTTAAATATTTATATTGAGGGATCAGTAGAATTTATAGGTTCAATTAGAAATGCCACAGAGCCGAACCCTCTGATATGAAAATATCTGGAGTCGGTGAATTATTTTCCCATTTGGTCTCTGGTAGGTTGAAATGTTGTTCTTGTGTTATTTTGTATTTATTATACTTATATAGTGCAATTGCATAGCGTGAATTGAATAGATGATCATTTGTGGAAAAGTGTGTAAAAGGGTTTAGTTTTTCCTGTGTGGAAGATTCAACCCGGATATAAAATGTGAAGAAGAAGATTATATTAATAAATCTATACGAAAGATGCAGAAGAACAATATACAGAAAAATAAATTGTAACTGTCTTGCTCTCTCATCATATTCACTCGGCCTTTGAGACCTGCGTCTTGAAGTCCCAATGGCCGAGTAGTTAAAGGTGTTGTTCCAGTAAGACAGAGATCCTGGGTGCAGTTCCTAGTTACAACAGTTACAATTTTATTTTCCACGACTTCTTTCGTTTCATGTTTCCTTCAAATTTATTTACATTATCTTCATATTCAATGATTAAACATAAGATTGATGTGTTAACTGACATAAAATTGATATAAATGACATAAAAAAACGTTATATTTTATTTATTTTCGACTTGATGACTTTTACCTGTAACTTTGGTAAGTTGTACAGGAGCATCAGACAAGTATAAATAATAAACCGAGCATGAAAGACATAAGCAGGCACTACACAAGTAGGGATAAGTATTCAATAGGTAAGTTGAACAAAGGAGTTCAACAAACAGATTCGTATATGGGCTCAGGCTTATGCAGGCGCCAGACAGAAGTTCAAATAAGTGATCACTTCTTTGAAGACTTTGCGCACACTTTTGGTCACATATTGTTGTATCTGCCAGACATGTGTCAAAGTTTTGATCACTCCTTTGAGCTCACAGTTTTCAACTAGACTTCACACAACATGGTCGACGATTTGGTCGACACAGTTTGCTTATATTATTTATGTGCGTCTAATTATTTATATTATCTAATTAATTTATCTAATTATATTTATCTAAATATATTTATCTAAATATATTTATCTAAATATATTTATCTAAATATATCTATCTAATTAATTCTTCGATAGAGCAAGGTATGAAGAGTGGTGTTTAATTGGGTTCCAGGCGTCATTGATGTTATTTCGATTTTTATGCCCTTTACGTTTCGGATCCCATATATCTGGCTCTACTTGCATCAACTCTATAAACTCGAAAACGCTCTCATTATTCCACTCCATCGTTAGTTCGTTTGGCTGTCCACGCACGACTACTCTCCACGGCGACGCTCGCGCAACTGAGCTTCGCGCAGTGTGGCAGGCTCGCAAACTTTGAACTTTGATCCCTTTGATGTGCGCTAAAAAACCGACACGGAACGGCAAAGTGCACTTAAGTGATCACTTATGTGACAACAGTGTCAAATGCCCGTGCCACACATGTGAACACTTGTTTGATCACTTGTTTGAATTCCTGTCTGGCGCCTGCTTAGTATACGATTCAACAATTATTGTCACAATACTATTCAAAACGTGATTCCAGGGCAGCAGTACTAGCAAGTACTAGAAACATACCGGTGGCAGTGGTGTACAATATTTTTTAGCAATTAATATAAAAATACTAGCTGGTTCCCGGCGTGCGTTGCTATGCCATTTAATAAAGAAATTGTTTCTCCCTGCGTGTCCTTTCCCATTTGTCCCGTTTCCCTTCCACCTCCCCTTACTCTTCTGCTTCCCCTTCCCCTCTCGCGTTCAAACTTTCTCCTCCACCTTCCCTATGCTCACTCCATCCCTATCCTTCCACCATCCCGCGAACCCCCCTCCCGAGTTCCCCCCCCTCCCCCTCGCGCATTCCATACATTCAGTCCTGGTAAATTCTGTTTTCAAACAGCTCGCGTGCCACCTATTGCAATTTTTTTATACAAATTTCAAGATGCCTGAGCTCACCAGTAGTTTTATACAAATCTTGTCCTGACATTAATGAATACAAAAAAAAAGAATTTTCCAATTTGGTGCAGTCGTTCGGAAGTTATGCGCGTACATACATTTCAGCGATTCATTTTTATTTATATAGATTTTCGTTATTTGTTTTGGGGTGTTGTGCCGTGTTGCGCTACTTCCTTCTTTAGCCAACATTTCGGACAGCGTTGCAGTGTCCATTATCAGGACAGATCCGGCAGATCCGGTAGACGTGTAATTGTTAGTGGTGAAATGTGACGATACCGTGTTTCCAGCTCCACTACACTCCGAGATGGTATTACAGCATACTTCAGAATGGTTGCAGATTTCAATTGCCTCTGTAATCAGGCGTGCTACAATAAGAACTGGTTCCAAAAAACTGTTCCTCAAATCCACTGTCGTCCAATGATCGCAAGTCACCGGTACAAAGTAACAGAGATAGGTAATAATGGCGTAGGAACCGGTCCCAAAATCACCTCCACTGTCATTTAGCGGTCCCTTGTCACCAGTACAAAATAACAGGTAGTGGCGTCATAGCCGCGGAGGGGAACTGCAAGTTTACTAAATCGTAGTATTTATACCAGCCCGGGGCAATATTTAAAAACGTACCCAATATAAAAATAGTTAATTTTCTGCAATTGTAAATGTATCTTTTCGTGAATACCCACTAGATAGCTCAACGTGGAAGACTTTCGTAGAAACCATATTTATAATACGTATCGCAAGTAAATAAATAAAAAATTATTGGCCCACCACCATTATTTAGTTTTCATTTTCAATTGCTTACAGTGCTTTGCTTCTTATCTCAAACGTATTATAATATTAATAAATTCCATGAGTAAATTTTTATCCAATAATATTTTAGCACTAGCCGATAGATTTTCCCAGATTTCCACAGTTCCCAGAATTATACAAAATCACAGGATTATAATAATATTTGGAGAGATATTAAATTTTCCTTGTATTTATTTGCACAGCTGGTGTTTCTATCGGAAGTAAATTGTCGGGGGAATTTATAATTCTTAGAACAGAATATTTGATAAATATTTTTTATGAACCTTAGTTCAATATTAGATAAACCATTATATAATAAGGAACTCCAGTGAAAAATATTCTGGCTTTAAAAAAAAAGTTCATATAGACCAATAAATGCTTATTCTGAATATTTAAGTTTTATTTAATAATATTAAACGCAGAGTTTTTAAAAAATTATTAAAAAGTCCATTTCTAATCGGGTCGTAAAAACACGCCGTCAAGGTGACGTCACTGTTCGACGTATTGTGACGTCACCGTAAAGTCATTGTATGGGAATGTATGATATGACACAAGCCATCGTATTAATTTATTCGTTTATTTACATACTGTTTATAGAGGATTTAGTTGTTGTGCTTATTGAAACATTATTTAGGCCTAAATAATGTTTAAAAAATAAAGGTATCTCTATTATTGAAAATTTTCAAAAACTACTGCACAAAAAAATAGTAATGCTATTTCTAGGGATAATACTTCGTAAAATGGAATTCAAAATGGCGGCAGTAGATCAGCTGATTGCCCGATCCTACACTAATTTTTCAGGAGTGATGACGCCACACGATACGGTGATTTTCTTGAAAAATTAAAACTTTGACGTTATTTTAACTATTAAAACTAACTCTAACTATAAAAATAAAAATGCTATTATTTAAGTTAGAAGATCATTATTCATAAAAAAAAAGATTGGACTGGAGTTCTCTATTATATCAAATTTATTCAGTGAGAATTACGATTTTTATTAAAAGTTATAAATTTACTAGCAAGTTCCCGGCAGGCGTTGCAATGCCCCTAATAAAGAAATTGTTTCTCCCTGCGTGTCTTTTCCCATTCGTCCCGTTTCCCTTCCGCCTCTCTGCCCCTCTCATGTCCCCTTCACCTCACGCGTTCCCCCTACACCTTTTCCGCCTTCCTTCTACCCTCTTCCGCGAATCCCCCTCCCAGGATCTCCTTCCCTCTCCCGCGTTCAATATAATTATATTGTAATTTTTTTTCAAATTTTCATTTTTCATATATCACAAACATTTATTTTAGTATATTATAAGAACAATAGGTAATCAAATTTGGTACCTAAAAATAACTAACATATGTACCTATTTAAAATTAATACATTTTTTGATTAGTTTCAAAGTATTCGATTTTGGTTGGTACCATAGATGTGTACTTCGATTAAATTCATTAATTTAAAGAATTTATTCAAAAATTGAATTTTGATTTAACAATCGATGGTTTGTAAAACGTCATTCTGAAATTGTGACATTTTTGACAGTTTCGTAAGTAATACTGTTTTGTAATGATTAAACTTTTCAGATGTAGTGTCATGTGGTTGTAATAATCCAGAAATTTTCACGAGGGTGAAAAGAAGGTATTTTGATAATTTCAAATATTTCCAAGGCTTAATATAGCAATGCATAGACAACTCATATATATATATATGGAAGCCAACATATATTGATTTGTATATAATACTAGCTGACCCGACAAAACTTTGTTCTGCCATATAAATTATTTCTACTGAATATTGTAGTTGTTAAGTAAAAATTACGAATGTATTGTAAGTGTGTGGGGATGGGATCGATGACAGAAAGAGGAATGGAGCGCTGTAGACGATGACGCGTAGCGCCACTGTCATTCAACAACATAAATAATTTCGTTCTGTTCGAAATACGAAAGACGGTTAAATTTGTTCATACAAAAATACTAAAATCGCAAATAAAAAATGGGAGGGTAAGGATAGAAGGATTAAAATTTGGGGTTGTATGTATTTTTAATGCCAAATAAAAAAAAATACAAAAACAAAAAAATTGTCAAAAAATTATTTTTTTCTGGATAGGGACACCCTAATTACCTAGTGGTATGAAATATACTTTAAAACCATATCTCATACCTATCAAATATATTTTAAAAATTTCATGAAAATTGGTCAAGCGGTTTCGGAGGAGTGCGACCACAAACAACTCAAGAATATTAGTTTTTCATTTTACTACATGTTCACGAGCTTTAAGCGTAATAACAAACGAATATAAATGGATAAAAATATAATTTTAAAAAGTTATTGTTAAGACTAAAATGATAATACAATTTAGATCGCCTGTGTTCTACTGATCGTGTGAGCAAATATTAAAATTCAATTTTTTAGGTAAATAATACAAATTTTTTTTTACAAAAAATCTACATATAAATACTTTAATAAAAAAATACTAGGGGAAAAATTCCCCCAGGGCCTAAGTCTTCTTTGGGGATGCTGTGTGGAGGGTCATTCTATCCAAGAATGACGGATGTATGAATCCATCCTTCCCACTGCGGTGCAAGGCGATTGGTTGAGAGAGGAGAGGTCTAGATTAGGTCTCCCTCAACTAGTCTCTCCCGATCTGGCCCGCCACAAGCGTTAGACCTAGACAATGATGCCAGAGCTCACTATCGTATATAGAAACCATCGCGGGCATGCACACATCAAATCCCCAAAGTTTTATCGCAATGGGATGAATGGTTGGTTAGCAACGCATAATTGCTAAGACCTAGACAAACCTCACCCCATGAACCCGGGCGCGTATTCACAAAACCTATACCTAATACCGATTCAGTCGCGGTAACGACAATTTACATTTTAAATATACCTCTAAATTGGTTATTTTTTATCACATTGCAAAAACAAAAATTGTTCTAAAATATAGATAAAAAAATCTTTCTGATGTGTATATTAGAAATTAATATTTTTATTTCTTAATATTTAAATTTTAATATTATTCCCATATATTGTAAATACACCTCTATATTGATAATTTTTTATAACTTTGCAAAAACAAAAATTGTTCTAAAATCTAGATAAAATAATCTTTCCAA
This sequence comes from Limnephilus marmoratus, assembly GCA_917880885.1. Taxonomy (NCBI): domain Eukaryota; kingdom Metazoa; phylum Arthropoda; class Insecta; order Trichoptera; family Limnephilidae; genus Limnephilus; species Limnephilus marmoratus. Next base: position 38,631,087 of record OU862923.1, on the reverse strand, counting down.
TGTGTATATTAGAAATTAATAATTTTATTTCTAAATATTTAAATTTTCATATTGAAAATTTAAAGCGACTGAAACGCGGTAGGGATTGTAAATACGCAACCCGGGCGCTTCTGCTAAGTCACCAAACGTAGCGAACCACTTGGGGTGATTTATGGCAGGGGTGTCGGTTACCAATAAAGGGTGGCGATACCCCTACCCACCTCCCATACTGGGAGGTTGATAGGATACACGAGAAAAATTAACAAGATCGTGCTTTGCTAGAAAAACCACTTAACTTCGTTTTAGAAATGATTGACTTACCAAAATGAATTTCCGCAAAATCTGTTGAAATTTTCTAGTATTATCTAACTTATTATTCCCCTGATTACTCTTTAATCATGTAAAATGACATCTGTTATGCAAAAAAGCAACTAGAGTCGTGTTGCGAATGGCGAAGTATATCGTCATCTGAATTTCTATTTGACAATATTAATTAATAATAATAATGGAAGATTCACCTCAAAGCAATCTGGATTTCTCAAGATGATTAAATAATAAGTTACGCCCGGCGTTGCACCTGCCTAATCTTAACCGTAATCATGAACAGTTGCACATCTTGTAACCGCATGCCATCTCGGCATGCAACCATGATTAAAAACTAAGGGATGTGTTACCCTGATCATTAAAACATCTTTTTTATTTTTTTTATTTTGACTCCACACAGGAGGCCCTGAGGAAAATAATTTCCCTCACGACCTATGTCATCTGAGATGCTGTGTGGAAGATCTTTTTAAGGAGAGGAAGGAATGAACATTGGTCTTGAAGAGACCCATGTTGTAGGAAGGAGGAAACACAGAGGCCGGCAAATCGTTTAACAGCCGAGCTGTTTAACACAAGAACGAGTTGAAATTCTCATGTGACGTATGTCAACCGTGTGCATTTATTATGTTGGGCACGCGTTTAGCGTGTTTCCCGACTATACACCGGTGCCGAAGGGATCAATGACACTAGTTCCTCGGAGCTCTTACATTGAAATACCGGTGGAACAAGGATAGCATTTCCACCCAACGCTGTGCTGTAAAGATTGCAATCCGTCTGTTAAGATGGGAGAATCTATCAAACGGACCGCCCGTTTCTGCACAGAGTCAAGGGTATTTTTTAGGTATTTTGTAGCTCCAGACCAGAGATGGCTGCCAAATTCAATCATGGGGCGCTCTTGTGATTTGTACAGGGTTAGCAGTTGTGTACTATTAAAGTATCTGCGGGACCTGTACAGTACGCCCAGTTTTCGAGAGGCTAACTTTACTCTGGCTTCGATAGAACCCCCTTCGATCTGAGCTGGTCACTTGGAGTTACACCAAGCATATCAAAGGAGGGCCTGTTCGGAAGATTGCTTCCGTTGAAGGAGACTAGATTGGGTCTTTGAAACATCTGATGAATTAACAAAAAACATCGTAACAGTTGGCAATATTTTATAAGTAGTAGTAGATAGTTACAAGCATGTTATAATAACATAACATAATAATATGATTAATGTTAGCATAATACCTATTATTCTTCTGCATGGGATCTTGTTGGAACATAACCTCAGAATTATTTCGACTCGAAGATGCCTCAAAGTATTCTGACGACATAATAAAAATATAGAATCCCTAACATTTAAAATGCTCAACAATTGATATAAAAATGAAAACAAACAAAAATATCACATCAAATAACACAGTAAAGTATTTCTACTCACTTTCCATAAAACAATTTTCATTTTCCTTCCACAAATAAACGAGACAAAAAATACAGAAAAACAAAAAACGTTTTTCTAAAGAATTCAGTTTTACAAAAATCGTTTTTACGAATTAACAAAAAATAATTTTGCATAATAATTATAGGAAAACAAACTTCTGAGAATTTTACCGACGATTTTTTTTCCATATGTGTAGCCTTCTCATATGGATTCCATTTTGATTCCGATTTTCGTATAGTTTAAAATGGTGGATATTATTTGACAACTTTCGTCTGTTATTATTTTACGTAATTATATAATGTGCTAATGTTGTTTTAAAAGGATTTATAAAATACTATAATAATAACATATCATTTGTTTATTTCTGATCGCGAAAGTCTCACTACAGATCTAAATGTTAAATTACATTTCTTTCTATTCGGTATTATGAATTTCGCTTGTATTTTTGATGATTTGTCGACGGCAGCAGGAAAGTCAAAAGATATGATATACTTCCATGTAATGATGTTTATTTATTTTATTTTATGTAATGTTACTGTTACGTTTTTTTTACGATTTAGTAGTATACGGAGAAAAATGTGTTTAATTTTAGTAATTTTATTCGGCATTCAACGAGATTTAAAAATCAAATTCGCCGCTTACGTCCACAAAAATTATTTATTCTCTAGTGGCATAGACATCCAAATTTAATAGACGAGAAGATACAGATGAGGGGTAAAACCAAACTATGGACGGCGAAGAGGGGAAAGATGACGGTGATTCGTTAAAAAATCAATCTGACAGTATATAGGCATCTCGCATTATAATATCACCATTTAGTTATTAAAAGAAAAATCTGCTTTTGAATGAATAGACCTTTTTACATGGGAGCGCGAATTGCTCGCCACGTTATTAACATATTTGCGAAGTCCAAATGCGGCAAAGTAAAGTTCGCCACTTTTCACAGACGATTATTTTGTTGCCGTATTTAGTTAAGACACTTTTACAAATGTTTCACAATTTACTTACCCCTGTAACCAGCGACGAGCTCACTGGAGAACCGCCCACATTCGTTATGTCCACATATTTTGGGGTATAATATATAGCACAAGCTATCATTTTTGCCCTGTTATTTCGTAAAATGTACGATGTGAGCTCGACGCTGGTCAGGACAAGAATGATGACGTCACATTCTTTAGATTCAAGCGAGGCTCTCGTAAGCCCAGCCGGCTCAATGGAACCGGTATGGGGAGGGGGGAATAATACGCTTTTATCACCCACGGCAGGTCCATATATATTCATATGTCTATGTTTAGTGGCAACTATTTTTCATATGAGTTCCGATATTGTTTCAATGTGGGGAAAAATTCGAAAAATTCGAAAAGTTCCGATATTGTTTCAATGGATAAAAAAAAAAATTATTGTGCTCACGAGTGTTCTAAACTATATGTACATACTTACATGGATGTTTCTGGAATGATTAATAAGTGTAATACATTTTTAGTTAGCTTTTTTGTGAAAAAATTTGATATAATATATACATACATACATATATGTAAAATAGAGTATTTTGTTAAAGGTTCTTAAATTTTAAAAAACTTTCTTATTTTCAACACTTGATTTCGTCCTATGCATCAACATGATGCAAGAGCGCATGCAACGTCTGGTGCAGTGCGGCGGGCGGCGAGTCCGAGGAAATGTGCATTTACCTTTGTTGTGAAACTGGATGCCATCCTTGCTGCACTTTACCTTGTTTCACATTACTAGCATCATAATACCTCGTTATTGCAGCCCAAGGGTTCAAAATACACACAGACATGTGCAGATTATTAGAATCAATAAAAAAATCACAAGTTTTTAATTTTAGGAGGAAATAACAAAAACAGTTTTCAAATTTATTCGTCTAATTTTTTATATTTAAGTTTTTTTACATTAGTTCCGCCGAGAAAAAAAACAGTTTTCAAATTTATTCGTCTAATTTTTTATATTTAAGTTTTTTTACATTAGTTCCGCCGAGAAAAAAAACAGTTTTCAAATTTATTCGTCTAATTTTTTATATTTAAGTTTTTTTTACATTAGTTCCGCCGAGGGAATTCCGAGGCATTGAGGAAAACAATTTCCCTTGAGGCCTATGTCATATTTGGGGTTGCTGTGTGGAGGGTCTTTTGGAGGAAAGGAAAGATAGGTAGTTCTGGGAAGGAAAAAGGTATGAGGGGTGGGTAGGAGCCCGGATGTAAATGTGAGGTGTAGGAGGAGTGACGGACGTATGAATCCATCCCTCCCAATGCGGTACAAGGCGATTAGAGGCCGGATCGGGAGACAACGGTTGGGGGAGTCGCTTTGACTTCTCGAGACGTACGTTCTCGCCATCAACATCGCCTGGCACTGCAGTGGGAGGGATGAATTCATACGTCCGTCACTCCTGGAAACACACACACACTGACCCCCAGATTCCTACCCACCCCTCATACCCCTTTCCTTCCCTTCCCAGAACTTCCTCTCGTTCTGTTCCTAAAAAGAACCTCCACACAGCAACCCCAAAGATGACCCAGGTTCTCAGGGGAATCATTTTCCTCAGGGCCTCCTGTGTGGAGCTAAGCAAAGCTTAGCTAAAAAAATAAAAAATATTTAAAACCGGTCCAGATTTGGAGGGAATAATGTGGAATAGAAAGAAACGTTCACCAAATACCAGATTTAAGTCATTCATACAATTAAAGTAATAATGTCATTACAGTAAAAAAAAAATCGAGTGCAGTTTACATGCGGTAGAAGCGAAACTTTACCAAAACAATCTCAACCAAAACTTGAAAAGTATAGGTAATCAAAGCGACCAATGAGCGCAGACCAGCTCAATTTCCGTTTCATATCTCAACCAATAGGAGCCTTTAAAAGTGACATCTTAATCAAAATGGCCAATGAGCGTAGTTGATGCGTCGCAGGTGCAGTAATCGTCATTTCCGTTTCATCCGTAGTTCAAATCATAGCGGTGGTATAGAAGTTTCACTTCAAAAATAAAATAAAATCGTTTGAGTGTAATAATCTGGTCACGTCTGTAGATGCAACATATTATACTATACAAAACCATAAGGAGAGATTCTCCAACTATGTTTGGGCTGTACGTAGTTTGGAAACTTAAATCTTGATAAATTTGTCCATAAAGGGTAGTATCGTGGAATTCTATTTCTAACACGAGTAACCAAATTCTTTTAAACATATCACTGATTTCGGACGTTCAATTGAAGAGCCAAGTTTTTTTTTACGTCAAGAATTATTATAATATATATATTACTAGCTGACCCATAGAACTTCGTACCGCCTCAGAATAATAATTGTTGTGAAATTATTAACTGAATTACATTCAGTTTTTTTAATAAGTTTAAAATTACACAATGAAGCAATTATCGATGCGCAACTGTCCGTGTTTTGTTTTCGTCAGTATCAGAGATGGCGTTGTTTACGGATTCCACTTACTTACGAAAATTGCGTTTCATTTTCTTCTTATGTGTGAGGTATTATAATTATTGCATTTTCCCTTTGGAGGGGTGCAGACACACGTTTACCGTTTGTCGGGGTAGAATTATATGTTAAAGAACAAAAGCAGAACAATCATTTGACGATTTTGAATATTTTTAATCACTCACTATTCAATATTATACTTATCACAATATTACTACAGCTCTTTCAAAAGATGAGAATTCGTTCGATGCAAAATGTACGAGGAAAAGAATTTTCTTCATAATTTATTTTTTTGTGAATTTTTCCGATATATTAATAGCTATTCTGCTATTCCAAACCAAATCCAACAAATCAAAGATCATAAAAATCGGTCTAGTCGTTTTTGAGTTATAAATGGTGTAACTAATCCGATTTTGTTTTATATAATTAAAGATAAGAAATGGCGCCTTTTTTCTTTCCCTACTAATTTTCCTCCCCTAAGCCTTCAGCCTCACAAAATACCCCAAATGGGAATATATCCCAATAAAAATACAGATACTTACATACATACATAATTATAAAACTGAAACGTTACCGCACAGTAACAGGACTTAATTAACTTTCTTTAACTTGTGATTCCTGACATTATTTGAAGTAAAAATGTGAATGAAATTTTGGTCTCCGGTGACTTTTTGATGTTTTTTTCTAACTTAAAACCAAATCAATAGGTATTGGACAGTTTTCTAGGGTTAAAATTTCATTCGCATTTTTTACTCTAAATAATGTCAGAAATCGTTGGTTAAAATTAAAGTACAAAAAAATCAAGAACGTCTCGTTGCACACTTTATATCACATATTACTCGGTTATTAATTGTGTTTGTATTTTAACGTAAATAAATATGACAAAAAAAATTATTTTTTTAATGAAATAATTTTGAAATAACACAAATTAATAAAATAAAATTTTTGTATAAATTAAATAAGTAAATTTTGGTTAAATCAGAGAAATTGTCGTATATAAAAAAGAGGGGTTATAATGGAGGTCTGAATTAAGTAACTGGAATATTTTATAACGAACATCTTCGCCATAAGTAACAGCAAGTAGCTCGCTACGTTTGGTGATTTAGCGGAGGTACCTATGTTCATGGGTTGAGATTTGTCCAGATCTTGGTGGCAGATGCGTCTGCCCACCAGCTACCTGGCGGGCCAGATGGGAGAGGCCGGTTGAGGTAAATTCCAGCTGTTCGCCTTGCACCACCTTCATCTTGCAGTGGGAAGGATGGATTCATATGTCCCTACTCCTGAACACACTATCCCCAGATTCCTACCCATCCCTTTTCTAACTAAGAGTTGCCTCTTCTTCATTTCCTTAAAGGCCCGCAACCCGGATTTGTACCGATTTATTACATATATCCCTTAAACACGGTAAGTTTTATAGCTCTTAAAAAAATATATGTTATTCTTGAAGATAATATCTAGACTTTGCCCGCGCCGAAACGCAAATTATATAAAATTCCCTCGATAGAAAAAAATCGCAAAGTATGCTCCAAAAATTATTATTAACACGTTTGTTTCAGTTATTTTACAAGTTATATGTATGAAAAAATTCACTGTGTTTCTTTAAAACCTGTTTGAGATAATGCCCGCGAGATTTTCGCTCTATTTTAAACGAGTCGTGTTTTATTAAACATTTTCGCAATTTTCGCATCGATTTTGTCGCTGCAAATGTTAGCGCTTTCCTCTAACATTCGTAATTTCGTATCTCTCCATCTTCTTCTTTTCGGGCCCGGTTGCAGAGCCTTAAAATACCATCCACACAGCAATTCTCTAAAATTACACAAGCACTAAGGGAAATTATTTTCCTCAGTGCTTTATGTGTGAGTTAATGTAAAAACAAAAATATTGCAAAAATTAGTTAAAAGAAGTTAGTACCGATTTATATATTTATTGTTACTTTGCATGGTGTATATAATTGTTTCAAATTCTATTTTTAACATAACTTGAACAAGCCTTTATTGAGGTTAATAATTTTTCTAAGTAATACAAATTACTCAAAAAATATAGGCGTTAAAAGAGCAACATTGTTTTTGATGGTGACCATGTATTGAAATTTGATATGAAATAATTAATTTGATTAAATAACAAATTTTTGTTGCCAACCCACACTGCACTTTAACATTATAGGTATTACTATACCTTTGACCCAACAAACACCAAATGAAGAGAATTGCCAACTACGTTCGAACTCTAAACATTTTCAGCTAGTTTGAGAAACTTGGATCTTGATAAATTTCTAACTAGTTTTAATGGGTAAATGCAGGAATTCTATTAACTGAGAAGTTAATGCAGTAGTCGCTTATAAAACTTGTCAAAGTAATCCCGAAGTTAATAAAAGTTCTTTAAAACGAATCCTTTTATCTTGATTGTTTCTGGAACTAAAGAATCTAAGGCATCCCCATTTGTGGTGAGGCAGAATAAAGTGGGAGGGAGGAAACCAATGGTAAAATGTTTTTCAAACACAGACTATTGGCTAAGGCTCTTGACTCGTTATTCGAAGGTCGCGAGATCGAATGCCAGCGTAGGCAAATAAAGTTTATTTGATTAATTTGCGTTATTTCACAATTAATTCATAAAAATAATTAAGGGTCGACCCGGTCGGCCGACACCGAGACCGAGACCGAGAATAAATTAAAATCTCGGCCGAGACAGAGAATAATTAAATTGAGAAAAAAAAGCGCTATTTTTGCATAATATAGGTAGTATATCTAAGAATGTAATAATAATTTGTTTTAAATAGTTTTAAAACCTAATCAAAATTGAACAACATGATGTTGTAGCACGTGAAAAGCAATTTTTCTGCATTTTCACAGAAAAAAGTTTCAAAGAGTGTCGACTCGTGTTGTATAATTGCCCATTATCCTATATCCGATTTAGCAGGGGTGCCCGGGTTCATGGGGTGAGTTTTGTCTAGGTATTGGAGGCAGATGACTAGGACACACTGAACCCCAGATTTCTACCCACCCCTTAAACCCTTTTCCTTCCCAGAACTCTCCTCTCCTTCCTTTCCCCAAAAAAACCCTCCACACAGCATCCCCAAAGATGACATAGGCCCTGAGGGAAATTATTTTCCTCAGGGCCTCCTGTGTGGAGCTCATGTAAAAAAAAAAAATACCGTACCTACTTACAACGGTCTCGGTTATGGTCCAGAATCTCGGCGATTTTTCGCCGAGAACCGAAACAGAGTTCTCGGTAGAATTTGTACCCGAGAATGCCGAGACCGAGATCTCGTTCGACCCTTAAAAATAATATATAGTATATTTGCTGCTCGTTCCAAAATGGAAGATACTCTCAGTATCGCCCTGGTGTAAGACCAACTTTCAAAATTGAAAGGCTGCTTGAAATGGCTTCAACTATGTTTGGTGACCAGATCTACACAGCCAGGTACTTCCCATCTTCCTCTTCCCCATCTCTTTCCTTTCCACACTACCTTCAGCCTCACAACATACCACAATCAGGAAAGCCACAGTCCCTACTGTCGCCACTTGATCCAGACGGGAACAGCTGAGACTCTTGTGAGGTATTCACATAAAAAAAGCTTAAGCTATTGTAAGAAACATTTCAAAATAAAATCAAAGTGATTCGCCGAAATGTATGTACGCGTATAACTTCCAAACGACTGCACCAAATTAGATAATTATTTTTTTTTGTGTTCGTTACTGTCAGGACAAGGTTTGTATAAAACTACTTGTGGGCTCTGGCATCATGAAATTTGTATAAAAAAATTGCAATAGGTGGCACGCGAACTGTTCGTAAACTGAATGTACCGGGACTGAATGTATGGAATGCGGGAGGGGGGAGGTGAACTCGTGTAGGGGGTTGGCGGGAGGGATGGGTGGGGAACCAGGTAGGGGGGAGGGGAACCTGGGAGGGGAACTTGGGAGGGGAGTTCGCGGGACGAGGGAAGGGGACGCAGCAGAGGAAGGTAAGGCTGAAGGAGAACGGGACGAATGGAAAGGACACGCAGTACCTTGTTTTCACAAGCTTTTCGGCAATCATAATAATTGTAACAAATTTAAACCAAAATTATATTTGTTTTTATAGTAATACAAAGAAAAAGTGTTAGGACCAATATATTTGCGAAATTGAGTAATCTGGAAGTATGTTGCCTGTTGTATGCTGATGATGCGGTGCTGATTTCTAACAGTATGGAAGATCTACAGTCTCTCGTGTCTAGGATGAACGAAGTACGTGTGAAGAATGAGAGTGAGATGAATGTAAGTAAGTCTAAAGTCATGGTATTTGAAAGAGAGAGTATGAAAACAACGTGCAACATAGTTGTGACTGATGAGTATTTGGAGCAGGTGGATGAGTTTGTGTACTTGGGAAGCATGTTTACGAGAGATGGGAAGGCTGATAGAGATGTCGAAAGAAGGCAACTCTATTAATAGAGGATTGGACGCCGTTGGCGCCAACAAAAAAACTGTCCAAAGAAGCGAAGTTAGCCGTCCATAATGGAGTGCTGGTACCTATCCTGATGTATGGCAGTGAGGCAGCGGAAGGATGAAAGTAGACTGAATGCTGTAGAAATGAGATCCCTGAAGCGTTTGTGTGGTAAAACCATATACGATCGTGTGAGAAATGTGGAGATCCGCGAAGAATGCAAGGCTGATGTAAGAGTAATGAGTAAGATTAAGAAAGGGACGCTCAGATGGTTTGGGCATGTAGAGCGAATGAACGAGGAAAGGAGGGTAAGGAGAATATATGACCCAAATGTGAACGGTAGTCGGGGACGCCCGAGGAAGACATGGCACCACCAAGTGAATCAGATACTTAAGTCGGGCCATGTGAAGAGTCGGAATAATAGAAAAGCATGTATGAGACGATGTATGAATGTGAACGAGGCAAGGAGTGTGTGCTAACACCGAGTTATTTGGCGGTCCGTCCTCTCTGCCTACCCCTGCGGAGAAACGGCGTGATGGTTAGTAAGTTACCAATATATTTTGGAAGGTGGCAGGACATTTTACTTTTTGTATGGGAATTTTACGATTCATCTTGTTTGAGGTACTCAACACTAGTCGAGAGCCATTATAACCATTTAAGATAATGTGGAACAGTGAATGAAGTTAGCAATTTTTGTGAAGCTAGAGATAACTCGTTGTTAATTAATCATTCCATTTTCTGCCTGCCTCAGCCACGAATTTAGGACTTTGATTTTAACTTACTTCGAGCTCCTACGATCACGTAAATCACAAAACGCGAATAAACATTTTTTTAATGAAATGTAAGTTCATTGAAGCGTTTTAGAAAAATCATTTTAGAAGCCATACGACTCGAGAATAGGTACTTTCTCGCGGTTCTTACCCACGTGTTATTTCCCTCATATAAATCTCACCTGAGAATTACATCTTACGGGCCATAAATCCGAATTATATGAGAGTTTTCTGACGGTTTTACGGTGCGTTTGGCTGTCGGGTCGTGAAATTGAAAAAATACTTCCACTCTATTAACCCGGGCCATTTTTGAAAAACTAGTTTAAATCTATTATTAATATGCTCTGTTACCTTGGGCTATAAATAAAAAACTCACGTATGAGTATGAGTGGATTGGCATTACACTGTTATGAAATAATATAATAATTTCAAATAATAAGAAAATATGCCAGGAGTGGAAACTTTGCTTATTAAAATGATCTTCTTCGAGTTGTTCTTCAAGCTAGTCTGAAGATGATGAATCGATTTCTTTTATTTTTTTTTTAAATAAATAGTACCTGTGTGAATATTGCAAATTATTTCCAATCGCCTCCAGTCAGTGGGAGTACGGAAAAGTCAATTAAGAAGAAGACGATGGTTGGGAAGTACCCGCATATTCAAGGCTGGCAACTGCAGACGTTGACACAAAGACATCTAACACTCCATCGCGAACGGATGCCATACCGCGTGAGACTAAGGTGTCGCAGAGAGTGCAGCGTAGTGGGGAATTGGCATAGGGGAACTAGACTATAAGCCAGTGTTGCCGGATCTCGCGAAAAAATTGTTCGCCGCGACCTCGGCATCCTGGTGACCTTATTTTACGTTTTCATTAAACCTTATTTTAGACCTTAAGGACAGCCCTCGTATATGTAAGTTTTTACTTAAATTCTTTAAACGGCCTCCGTGATCGAGGGGTAAGGTTCTCGACTAGCAAATCACAAGTTCGCGGGTTCAAAATACAGCGTGCTCAAGTAAATTTTATTTGATTGTATTGTGTTATTTCATAATTTAATCACTTTAAATAATATATGGCATTCTTAGGCATGTTCCAGAATGGAAGATACTCTCAATACCACCCTGGTGTAATACCACCATGCAGAATTGGCAAATGGAATTGAAATGGCTTTGGTCGTGTTTGGTGACCAGATCTGAATAGCTAGGTACTTCCCACCTTCTCTTTCCTCATCTCCTTTGTCTCCCCACTATTTTAATCCTCACAAGACATCCCAATGGGGGATTCCGTAGTCTCAATGGCTCCAGGCGGTTGAGCGCTGTTGACAACCTTAATACCTTGAACTTTTGATGCCCTTGGGAGAAGAGTAACATGAAAAAAAATAATAAATGGCCTGCTTCATCGATATCAATGTAAAAAAATGAACTTAACATTCCAATTTGCTATCTAAAGTAAACTTTTAATGATTTTTTGAAGTGAAACTTCTTTAACCCTGTTGTGATTTGGAATTTGGATGAAACGGAACTGACGCATTGCAGCACCTGCGATTCATCAAACAGCGCTCATTGGCAGCTTTGATTCCGACCACACTTTTTAAGGCTTCTATTGGTTGAGATTGTTTTGGTAAAGTTTCGCTAAAGTTTTTTTTGTCGTAGTTTTCTCATAAATAATGTAGATAAAAGGATAATTATTATATTTTATCATAAGTATACATCACACTTTGCTTTTACTGACTTTCCGGAAAATTTATGACAAAAATACGGTCAAAAAACTTTCAAATTCTCCCGAGAAGCACGTAATATATTAGCCTGTGTAATGTGACTCGGGAACTAGAGTTCAAAACTACAAAACTACTAAGAAATTGCATTTTCACGCTAGTTATTTCAGTCTTCGGATATTATTATACTCTATTGAACATAATTTCACAATTTAAAACGACCCTTACCGCAGGGTATTTACAATACGAAATTCGAGGATTTATTTTCAGAGGTAAAAACACTACTGACCTTTATGTCTAACTAGATGCGTTGGTATGTACCTACTTATTTCTACGAATAGGAATTTACTGGTTTAAGGTGGTGTATCCACGCTCAAAAAGAGAGAGACATGTAATTACGGATGTTGAAGAGAGCGCGCTAATATTTAAAACGATAAAGTGGTAGCGTAAATTGTGAAAATGTTTAATAAAACACGACTCGTTTAAAATAGAGCAAAAATCTCATGGGGAACATCTAAAAAGCATTTAAAGAAACCTGGTATTTTTTTCATACATATAACTTCTAAAATAAGTGAAATGAACGTGTTTATAATAATTTTCGGAATTTCTATAATAAGGAATTTTATTATAAAATAACGTTGAATAGATCTCTCAGAATACATAAGTTTTTTGTAAATTTCTTTAATAACAGTGTTTAATTTATTTATAATTTTCAGAAAAAATCCACATAAAATGCATGTCTTAAAAGACGCACTGATTTTTTTTACAAAAAGTTCGACGACGCAGATAAAATGAGAAAAAAATGGATAAAAATGACATATTTAATTTATTTTTGGAATTATTGTACTTTACAACATTTCATATTTCGGCTGATTATTCAGACGTATCAAAATTCTAAGTATTGAGATAATGACGAAAGCGATTTTCGATGATAACCATTGAATAATTATTATTTACACGTGTCTATTTTTCGAAATAAATATGCTATAAAATAACACCCAGAGGCATAACGGTCAGCTAAATTTGTAGGTATGAAGTTTTGAAATATTCTACCGGTGACCTCGGAAACATCAAAGTTTTGTATAACTCATTATAAGATTTTCTGCATTATAATTGATTTGGTGAACTAGATGATCGATATATATTTTAATAACAGAACTGGTATTATATATATTTACTAGCTGACCCGGCCACGTGTTGCTGTTAATCGCGAAGAGACAGACAGATTCCGCGGAGGACTTTAATTTATAATACGTAGAGATAGTGTGAAAGATTATAATAATGTGCATGAAATGCTTGGGGTAACTAACGTATTTAAGTTAATAAGGATTAATATGTATCCGTCTAAATAACTTTTCAATTACCGCAATGTACGTAATCATTTTTTTAGAAGATAGAATGAGTATAGTAAGCTATCCGTAAAAGATAGATATATGCATTCGCGGACTTTTTTGTAGATCTATAAAAGAGGAATATCCCACCATGCACTATTTTGTTATATCCCAAAAGGATTATGCAACGTTTTCGATGAAAGCTACCAGGCGGCTTGACTTTTTCCGACACTTCTAACAATTATCGTTATGTTTCAACCAATTTACACAAATCCTTGACAAATTACATACCTCAACCTTCCCCACGAAACACTCTATCTATTGGTAAAAACCACATGAAAATCCGTTCAGTAGTTTTCGAGTTTATCGCGAACAGACAGACAGACAGACAGACGACGCGGGGGACTCTAATTTATAATATGTAGAGATAGAGATATGTAGAAATGTAGATATGTAGAGATATTGGCGAGTGTTCCAAACTAAACTTCGAAAAACATTTTTCAAACTTTCGATAGAAACGTATTACATTGAAACGTGTCCTCTTTAAAATGATTTGCCTTACTTTGTATGCACTCTTATTTTCAACGATGCATGTATTTAAAATTCAGTCACGTTGAAGTATGAAAGTGACTTTATAATATGTCTTGAATGACAATTATTATGAAATTACTATTCAAATCATGTACCAGATATGCGATTTATTAAATGTGACACGTAGTTTATTAGAAAGTGAAACAATAATCAAAATACTTTAATACGGCCTACCTGATAACATTTTTTTTTTTAAATATGTTTATTTAGTTATTAATTGTACAATAATTTCTCTTACTTAAATCTTACAAAACTGATCAATCAGTTTGATTGTAAAAAATCTCTCATTTTTCCTATTTATTTACTTACAACATATAAAATGTTTGATATTTTGGTGCTTAATTTATTAACGTCAACTAGTAGAACAATGACACTTCCAATTATTTCTGATTCTGACCGGCTATGGAATAATATTTCCTTATCAGGAACTCCAGTGAAAAATAATCTGGCTGTAAAAAAATATGTTCACATAGACCAATACACGCTGATTCTGAATATATAAGTTTTATTTAATAATATTAAACGCAGAGTTTTATAAAATATATTAAATAGTCCATTTTTAATCGAATCGTAAAAACACGCCGTCAAGGTGACATCACTGTTCGACGTGTCGTGACGTCACATATGGGAATGTATGATATGACACAAGCCATCGTATTAATTTATTCGTTTATTTACATACTGTTTATAGAGATTTAGTTGTTGTGTTTATTGAAACATTATTTAGGCCTAAATAATGTTTCAAAAATAAAGGTCTCTTATTGGTTTATCTCTATTACTGAAAATATTTAAAAACTACTGCACAAAAAAAACAGTAATGCTGTTTATAGGGAGAATACTTCGAACAACGGAATTCAAAATGGCGGCAGTAGATCAGCTGATTACCCGATTCTATAGTAATTTTTCAGGAGTGATGACGTCACACGATTCACCATACATACGGTGGTTTTCGGGGGGTCTTGAAAAATTAAAACTTTGACAATTATTTTAACTATTAAAACAAAATCTAAAAATAAAAATGCAGTTATTTAAGTTAGAAGGCCATTATTCATTAAAAAAATTGGACTGGCGTTCTCTACTGGCGAGTAAAACCAAATAGGTTGAAAACAGTTGCGACAGCTTTCCACCTTAGCAATTCGCAGGCCAAACTCTGTGTTCGATTTGATGGGAAAATTTTTTTACCATGACCCCTATCCCCGCTATCTTGGAGTTACTGTGGACAGTAGAACTACCGGCAACACATGAAAACAGTGAGCAAAAGAAACCACGGCAGGGCTAAACTTAGTCAATAGCTGGAACCAGCTAGGAATGCGAAGTCAAAATGCTCAGAATGGCATCCACTGTCCTGCTTTTCTACACAGCTGAATACTGTGCTCCAGTGTGGGCTAGAAGCGCTCACCCTTCCATGGTCGACGTTCAGCTTAATGCCACAATGCTAACCATCAGTGGGATTTTAAAATCTGCTCCTCTCTCTTGGATCCCTTGCAAACATGACGCCGCACAAATATCAGACAAGAAATTGCAACACTGAGGGAAAACAAGAAAGCGCTACAAAAAAATTCAAGTGCAGTTAACACGCGGTAGAAGCGAAACTTCACCAAAATAATCTTAACCAATGAAGAACCAATGAGCCTTGAAGAGTGAGGTTATAAAGCGGCCAATGAGCGCAGACCTATCGCTATTTCCGTATTATAACTTAACCAATAGGAGCCTTGATAGGAGTTTGATGCTTCGCAGGTGCTGTAATGTGTCATTTCCGTTTCATCAGATTTCCAAATCACAATGGGGCTAAAAAAGTTTTCGCTTCAATAATCTGGAATTAATTTGCAATTCTCCTCACCTTAGTTTTTGCATACCCCAGCGCCCCTATATTAACCTACCGCTGAATTTCAAAATAAGTTAGCCATAAGATAAGCACTCGTAGGAATATTTTTGGGTTCTTTAAAGACGATTTTATTATTTTCTTTTTCGAATATCCACCATTTTTATTTTCCATTTAGAGCCGCTCGATGGAGCGATTACCGCCAGGTGGCGGTAGTATCGCGTGAATTTTAAAATAACCTTTCTTCAGAGAAATGGCGTAGAAAATTATTTACTACCGAAAATTCTACAAACATTGCTTAAAAATACACAACGGAATACTGTATTTTACCGTTCCGTATATTTCACATTAAATAACATACATCACTAAGCATAGATTATGAGCAACTGAACGAAATAAATTGGCTTTGAAAAAAAAAATTTTTCTTGATTATTTCAGAGCATGAAAACAAGTCTTTGAAGATGGAAAACTAATCTTTCATTTATTACGCTTCTCAACAATATTCATTTTTTTGAACGGAAATACAGTTTTTCTATCTAAGTTTTTAAACATAATATAAAATGTTTATCTCGTTTATAAAGAAATTGTATTTTTTTAAGGATTTAAAATATGTCAAACGCATGAAGCAATTAAATAACAAAGAACTGAGAGTTCGTGTATTTCCTCTTGAGACATGTACACATTAAAACAGACAAACGGAAAAAAATAAATGGAGTTACTGTAAAACGTACTTCAAAATGATATGATTTTAGATTTTCACGGCCAAAAGTATTTTTGTTATATGTTTTTGGGGTGTTATGCCGTGTTGTAAGCCAGACAATGCGGACGATCTCCAAAAGGATATCAGAACTCTTTCGTGCTTGTAAACTCAGCCATCTTGACAAATCGGCAATCTCCGAGCACTTAATCGAAACTGGCCATTACTTTGGATTTGTTCCCGAAGTCCTGGGAAGACCCAAAACCCATACAGCACGCATGACTACGGAGGCAAATGAAATCCACAAAAAGCCAATTAATATTAATAGAGACGACGGAGTTAAGCTCAATAGTACTTAAACGCAAAAAAATATTGTGAAGTGTTCTGTGATACCAGCTCGTAGTGGACTGGAGCTGGCGACACGGTATCGCTTCTAAGTACATAAGCACACATTTCACCACTAACAATTGACATCTGCCCTGATGATGGACATGATGTCCGAAACGTTGGCTAAAGGAGGAGGTAGCGCAACACGGCATAACACCCCAAAAACAAATAACAAAAAGTACTTAAACAATTTTAAAGATAAACATTTATATTTGAGTAGGGATACCTACTATTATTTCAAACAAACAATTTTTTTCAATTTATTAACTAAGCAATTCATTTTTACCAATCATCTTTTTTTACACCGACTCTGCACAAGAGGCCCCGTGGAAAAAAAATCCCCCAGGACCAATGTTATCATTGGGAATGCTGTGTGGAGTGTCTTTTTTAGGGAAACGAAGTAGAGGTGGCGAAGGTCTGGGAAAGAAAAAGGTATGAGGGGTGGGTAGGGGTATTTTTACTCATGATACGGGATGTAAGATTTTATCTTCGATGATTAAATAAAGAAATACAATTATAAAGGTTATTCAAATTCTTTCTCAACATTTGAGATTTAAATTGTAACAACACTTACACAAACAAAATGAGTTTTCACTTTATCCGCTGGAGCAATTTTGGTCGAAAAATTACCACTTTTATTTTTCTGCGATTGATAGTGGTTCAACAATGGACCACATTTTCCTACCATTCGTAAAATATTTATTGTAATTACAAACATTTCCTTGGCCAGTCATTTATTTTTAAAACGAAGCTATTGAAATGCTTTATCTATTATGACTATAGATGTCGCCAATCCGAATTTCGTAGACTATTTTAGAACCGTGTTAAAAAATATTTTTTTCATGCCAAATTTTTGATTAACTGTTTACGGATAAAGTTAAGTCCTTTCCCATGATAGGCACCTTTCATTATCAAGTACACCACAGACAACATATAGAAATTCTATGTTGACTCCAATAAGTATCCCTCACGGCAGTTTCAAGTAAAAAAACACGCAGGATTCGCGTAATTATAAACGTAACGATTTTTTAATATTTTTTATAAGTCATACAAATGTGAGATAAACAGTAAAACAGGTTAGATACGTGTTTAGATTTTCATGACCAAAAGTTTTTTTCGTTATTTGTTTTTGGGGTGCTAGGCCGTGTTGCGCTACCTTTACCACGTTTCGGACAGCGTTGGCTAAAAAAGAAGGGGGTAGCGCAACATGGCATAACACCCTAAAACAAATAACGAAAATACAGGTTAATTCATTGGCTATATAGCATTATAATCAGTTTTTTATGTCTCCATGTTAAAATTCGAAGGTACGACTTTTTTAATGTTGGCGAAAAATTTAAAAAATGCCTTCTGGGAAATCGCGAGCAATCGGGGCTAGGGATGTCGAAAGTGAAAAAAATATCGATATATCAATGTATCGATATTTATTAAAATATCAATATCGACGTCGATATATCCAAGAAAAAATATCGTTATATCAATATATTGGTCAAATTTTCAAGAGATTTGCGTTTTAAAAATAATAGTGTATTCAGCTCAATATTATCAATAGTAATTTTTGTACATAATTTGCCTTTTTTAATGTACAAAAATCTCAATAAAAATTAAGGTATTTTTATAACTATTCATTTTTATTACGTAATAATTACAAAAATATCAAAAACTAAAAAGCTGTCTTCTAACTTATATGTAAACTGAGACGCATACAAAGTTTGTATGCGTCTCAGTAACATTCAATTGGCGTATTAATCTGTCAAAAAGGACTTCGTGTTTGGAACAAGGTATAGTCAATAATCATAGACAATTGGGAACCAACACACAGGAGTGGCTTAGAAAAAAATGGCGAAAAATAGCATACATTACTATGTATGTACCTACACACATGAGATAGTATTGGTGATCACAAATACTAATGCAAAGACAATAGGTTTTTAAGCTATTAATAGTTAAAATTTCAACCGCCAGATGTCATGACCCAATAAAGTTACCCTTTTCCGTTCGTTCCTACTTTACATAAATTTTAAAAAATATCGTTTTTGGTACAATTTTCGATATTGGATATTTTATATCGATATATCGGATCAAAATATATCGGCTAAAAATATCGATATATTGAATTAAAAATATCGATATATCGATACTTTTTCAACAAGCCTAATCGAGGCAAATTTATTTATTTCGCGTTTTAAGATTTTGTCCTTGTGCCATAAATTTAATTTGTAAATTTATAAAGAAATATATATTTTTGCATTGTCTGAGGTCAAATTCAAAGGTTGGTTAATGTCTGCGCGGTGTGAAGTGTGAATGTCTGAGTACAGCAACAGACTTGGTATCAAGTGGCATAAATTTGAAGTGGCCTCTGAGGAGGAATATTAAACATTTTATATCGCGACGACCTAACTGCAGGGACCTATTTGCATACAGTTTATTTTATTTTTAAAGACCAACGCAATTTTTCTAAAGTACACTAAAGCAGTTACAACATTGGAAAGTAGCAAGTTATAACGTGTTTAAAGGGCAATACATGAGCATTTAGTTACTGGTAAAAATTAAAAAATAAATTAAATTTTTATTTAATTATGGCACCTGCGAAGCATCAAACTGCGCTCAAGGCTCCTATTGGTTGAGATATAAAATGGAAACGACGATAGCTCTGCGCTCATTGGCCGCTTTGTTTTTTTTACGAGTCGTCGGAATATAATGCGTAAATTCGCGCCTCGCCGAGCGCGTCCCATAGCGCAGCTGTATAGTGCGTCGCAAATCTCAGTGGCCATAGAAATCCAGAGGACGGAGGTTCGAATCCTACGAAATCAAAAAAAAATACAGGTCGCTAGATGTCGCTTTCTTTTGCCTGTTTATTTTAAAGTGGTTTGAAGATTGGATATTGATTTACAAAAAAAAAAGATTATATTTTTTAATTTCGTAGGATTTGAACCTCCGTCCGCTGGATTTCTCTGGCCGCTGTGATTTGCGACGCACTATACCGCTGCGCTATGGAACGCGCTCGGCGAGGCGCGAATTTCGAGGACCCGTAAAAAACAAAGCGGCCAATGAGCGCAGACCTATCGTCGTTTCCGTTTTATATCTCAACCAATAGGAGCCGTCATTTCCTTTTCATCTGAATTTCAAATCACTCTAACAGGACTAAGGAAGTTTCATTTAAAAAAAAATTTACGTACGCATTTAGTTTTTAGTATTAAAAATGCCTTAAGCAGCACACATTATTTTACCAGTTGTATTTCGAAGACCATTACATGAAACAACTGAAATTGTAATTAAATCTTAAAAAAAAAATGTTGCTTGAAGGGGGTTTTACCAAAACACACTCGATATAGTAGGGTTTCTTTTTCATAATTATCTTTCTTTTTAGACATGAACCCTCATAAAAATAGTGCCCATATTAGGTCAGAGAATTTCACACTACTCCTACGTATAAGGGCGTAGCTAGGATTTTGTTAAGGGGGGGGGGGGGGCAGGCGTACACAAACCAAAAATATATCTAAGGTACTCGTAAATGCTGCATGAGCAACGGGACAGGTCACATTAAAATTGAAAAACAAAATATCCATCAGTTAATTTATTTTACATAAAAAGTATTCGACGAGGTTCTTCACAAAACCGTTTTAACACCTCAGATTCAATTATATCCTTAGTTTTTTGTACCATGATTCGATGTACACTGAGCTTACATAGGGCGTTCAAACGGTTTTCAGTCATCGTTGATCTCAGCCATGTTTTGACACGACGACGCAGTGTAGAAAAGGACCTTTCTATGTTACTTGTAGTGCAAGGTTGTGCCAAGGAAATAAGTATTGCTTTTTTGTTGCGGGAAAGAAAATGTTCGCCTCCTTTAAGAGCGTTTAACCAGCCAGCGGACGAAAATCCACATTTCGTCGAAAGTTGTTCTTACGATCATGCAGGGCGGTTACAATGAGAAAGATTAATTATTCTCCGTACCAGCTTTTGAAAATTTTAACTCAATATCGAATTTATTTCGATTTAAATTAGCTTTAATTTATACCTTCATCCAAAAATGCTGAAAGGCGTGATGATAAAACTATTAAAATAATGTACTTTTTGTAGTTATTTTTTGATTATAAGTATTTATCATTTTTCAATAATGTCTAAATTTAATAAGAATGTTAAAAAAATCTGAAATATATTACTTTGAATCAAACACAATTTATCACAAATGGACCAATTTTCGTCAAGAAACACATGTACGTACATATTTTTTAATGATTTTATTGAAACTAAAATTAAAATTCTAAAACATGCGTTTGCTAGATAATGTATTGATTTATTTTACAACATGATTATATTATTTGAAATGTGTGTGGCATAAAACAAAATCTTTTTTGAAAATTTAACAAATCTGCCAACGACCTATGGAATAACCTTATTATACTAAAAATTAAAAATATCTCAAAATTTATTACATGCTGTGATGAACCTGCTTTGTTGAATGGTTGGCGAATAATTTCTTTAAATTGATAATATGATCACACTATCGACATCTATTGGCTAATTTTGAAAGCAATATTAAGGGAAACTGTAATAATTGAACATTTTTTCTGCTACGAAGGGTGTCAACAAATTTTGCAAAAAAAAAACGACTAGCAAATCAGAGTATGATTTGAAGCCGTTAGGCACGTATCAGCCAATCACATCTCGGGGCGTGGTGTGCGGGGGTTGTGTCAAATTGAGACACAAACGTTGTCCCACGGTCTAAATCGATAGTTATTTTAAGTGGTAAAACACTTCTAATTTGGCCATAAATCGCATTTTTATGGGAAGCACGAAGGAATTGACAACAGTTGATTTCGCATCGGGGGTCGGGGAGGTTTTTCAAGTATCTCGTTGGCGGAGGTTTTAAAAGGACAAAAATCATGCGTTAATTAAACATGAAGTAACGAACGATTTCAATTATATGAGAATAAAAATGGGAGTAGGCATTGACAATCAATATCGCTTTTCCCAAACAAAATTCCAGCGCGATTTGCATGTAGGTACTAGGGAGGAACGTAATACGGTAGTCAAAATACAAAAGCTAATAATGTCAGGATAGTCGGGAAGGAATCGATTACGTTAACGACCAAATAAAATCTAAGATTTCAGGTTGGATTTTATATCTGACGAGATAGAGGGGAGGGAAGGTTGTCGATCTCTTAGGTATTGAAGTGGTTTCAGGTGAAAAATATCTAACACAGTTTTGAGTCATTAGGATATTCATTAAGCTGAAATCACCACTCGAGTTTATAAGCGAGATATAGGCGATAGGAAATTAGGAAAAGCCATAAAATTTAACGGCCTGTCAGGATTTTAAATTATTTGATTTCTTAAGTATTTTTCTTAATTGCTAGGCGCATAACAACGGAGATTTATTGGGTTTTACGCCAGAAGGAGATGGGATATGGTAGGAGGAACTAGAAATGCAGATAAAAAACGTTCGGAGGCAGGTATGGAGTTAGGTTTTGGTAGAGGTCACAGCCCGTAAAAAGGAGAATCGAGACCATAAAAGTTTAGGTTATTACTAAACAAGGCGTTACGAGTGTCGCGACCTTGGTTAGGAAGGGGTCAAATGACTAGAGATTGTACTTAGGTATTTGCGAACGCGGGAAATATTAAGAAAATGTATGCGGACCCCAGGAAACCGTCATATAGCCAGGAACAAACACGGCCGCACGTAAGGGATACGTCTGAATAAGAATATTCAGTCACAAATTGTTAGAAAGTTCATAGTTAAATGCTAAGGTGACGAAATACCTAGAAGGTGACGTATTATACGATTTGTGCAATAATAAGATGCATAGTAGATGACGGTCGGAAAATGTTGTAGGTTGCCGATTTGAGCTAAGACTTGGGGTAACTGAGAAAAGTATGGAAAGTATATCGAAAGTTCAGGATACACCGTACCTGGAAGCGATTTTAAAAATGGTAGAACGGACGCGATAGATTTTCGAGGAAAGTTGAATTAATTATTCACATGGTAAATGATATCTGTAGGCGCTAGTCTTGCAGCAGATTCGTATAGACAAGACCGAGTGCGCCCCTGTACGATTCTACGAGATAGTGCTTTCGCGCAATACGAAATCTGTGTTGGAAGCACCGTTCAGGACGAAAGATCGTAAACCGCGGGATACGATACTAGATTTGGAAACTATGAAGGTTGTGCATTTTAAAGGTCGAAATTGTAAAAATTAAGTTTGATTAATTGGAAAGTGGGGGATTAAAAAGGGCTGTTTTACGGAAGAGAGGAGAGTTCAGTGTGGGATCTCGGAAAGGAAACGCTGACCAAAAGCGCGCGAAATCAGAGTGTTTCGAATTTCGGGGACTTAGCGAAAAACGTTCGGTCTAACTTCAGTGGATTTTGTGCAAAGTATTATTCAATTAGATTCGGGAAAAGGGGTACGAGCCAGTGGTGAAAGCTTTTAGGAACTTTAAAAATTAGTGAAATTATTTAAGGACAGTGAGAATATCGAGTTAAAAATACAGATATTAGTTCGGTTTAAAGAAGCGTGACCTAATAATAAAAAACTCCAGTATTACTACAATTTTAAACGGTCGACAAATAAATAATAATAATAAAATTGCGGGTTTTATATCAGAAATAATAAGAGAATATAAAAAATCTTAATTACTATCAAACAATCGTTCTCTTGAAATGGCAGGAATGTATACCGAATAGTTTAGGAATAAAACAATAATAATAATAATCTATGAAAACTTTCAATCTAGTGGCGTCGGGCGGTTTTATCGCGTGTTTATGCTCTATTTCCCTAATTAATTTACAAATAAAAGTATGACTAATTGCAAGTTAATACGAGGATGAGGCTTTGGAAAGAATTAAAATATACGACAATTCGGGTTTCGATACCAAGATATAGCAAGCGCTAATTTAATCTTAGAGAACACACATTTAAAGAGGGACGATAGGTATATTTGAAATAATCTACAAACATCGGACAACAGGGGTACATTACAATTGCGAGATAGTAAGACTGAAGCGATAATGATACCTCCAATCAAATTCAGACTAGAAGGGGAGGGGGTTAAATTTAATCGTAAATCTAAGGTTACGTTAGGCCTCGTCGTACAAAATTTAGGAAATCGTAGGGAGGGGCCTTGTGTTTTCTCCATAGGTGCAGGTCTACAGGATACGTAATTAAGATACAATTGGTCGTGTTTTCCCGACCGGAAAATTTAGCAATTACGTATGGGTAAGTTAAAGAATCTATATTTAAATTACAGGTATCTGGTTGCAGAGTGACGTGAATGGAACGCGAGCCCTGGGCAGTAAATTTCAACAGTTCCAGCGCCGAGAAAATTAATATTATTTAAGCGGCTGATATGGATATGTTTAGCGTTATTATCATCTAGGGCAGTGACGTTTTCTCCCAGACAGCTGATGCCGTGCGGTCGGGGGAACGGACACAAAAAATGAACGAGCAATCGAGGTACCTACATCTCGGAGATGTTGTACACCCAACCAAATGGAGGGCGTCTCGAGAGTACGACATACCAAATTGGAGGCGACCGACTGCAGCCTAAACATTTAAGCGCAAAATGAAACAAATAAAACTAACAGGTACTCTGCTGAATTCCTACTTCTTGAATTACGCTTTTTAAGTTCTTCATGATTGACGAATGTGTTGGTGACACCGAGACTACACATTATGTGAGAAATTGGTGGTCGAGTGGTAAGGGTCCTTCCCACATTGTCATGTTAGGGAGGAGGAGGGTTGCCCTCCATAGACTGATCGGGTCTCGAGAGGTGCTGGAAGCAATTCCCTTTCGCGGGACTAGGTCGAGCGAATGGGCGCAACAGGGTCGTATGAAATGAGATGCCAATGGTAAGACAGGGCATGGTTCGCAGACGGAGGCGTTTGGCCGAAAGCACCTCGCGTTGCCTGCAAGGTAGTATGGAAATGCGCCAACAGGTCATCTGTGGGACGGGTTCCTGTAGCATCATCACATTTTTTAGTCATGTCGACCCAGAAGCAAACGTAATGCCCACAAGGTGAGGATTATGTCAGCTCCTGGAGGTGGAGTGTAACGCTAGGTCGGTCACGTGGGAGGACGGATCTGCCTGTCACAAGCTTACCCCACTTGTACCGTGAGTAGAGTCTTGATAAGGGACGAAACAGATTACCCCTTCTAGAGCCAGTAAGGTAGTTCCGGAGGTGTTCGATACTGGAGTTGTCTGGGAAAGGTTTGAAGGCATGCCGTTCTTCTTCTGTTATGGCGGGGTCCGGGTATCTGGTTTATCGTCAAGAGATTTTCCGGGTGCCATGGGTATAGCCTCATCATGCATTGGTCGGAGGGTCGTGACCGGAGAGCTGACCACCTAGTCAACTTGGTCAAGTGGAGGAGCCAGTATTAGCTTGCAAAGAATTCCCTTCCCGTCACCATCCATCCTATCCTCTATCCCGTCTTTATGCTTCCATCCTAGGTATAAATTTGTGTTTACTAACAACAGAACATATTATCACGATTATGTACAGAGTATAGCCATGGAGAGCGGTGCAGAGATTCGCCTATTATCCACATGAAATGAAACATTCCAGGTACGTACATTAAAACTTATTAGGACGTAGAGGGGGAGAGATCAATTTTATAGCCCAGCGAGAGTAATAACAACAGTGCTCATTATGTGAATATTGGAGCAGTGTATATCATTAGAATCATAGCGGGGACAAATTTAGGATAATCTAGACAGGGCGTGTCCTTCAGACGTCTAAGAGATACAGAGTAATTCTTCCACACCTTACCTAAAAGAACCGAAAGTTACCACGAAAGACATTAAATACCTATCCTAGATGTTCTAGGTGCTCCGAAACAAAAAATTACACAACGTGGAGAAAAGGGTTTATTGTAAGAATTTCCCGGAAAACTACCTTTTACTGTGTTCAGTCACAGGGGTGGGAAAAATAAGTCATGATTCAAAACATTAATGGCGAATCATTCAGGGTACGAGAGTAAGATCTACCAACCGGAGATCTGAACGCACGAGAAGAAGAAATATATAAAAGTCTTTCCATTAGGGGGGGGGGGGGGGGGGGGGGGGGGGGGGGGTTGACCCCATCACAATGCGAATGCTAGATAAAATAACAATCTTTCGAAATCGATTTATATTTTTTTGTGGAAAAGAGTCAATACGTTTAAAATCTGATTTGAAAATGACATATTTCTGGTTTTCTCTGGTAAAAGCCCTCTTCAGCAAAATCTAGTTTTTCGAATGTGGGACTTGTATATCAGTTCCAACGGCAGCTGCAGTTCTAATCGAAATATCTAAAATATTTTGGCTCTCTATGTCTGCATTGCTTCGATGATCATTTATAACAGAAATTATACCTTTAATATGACTCATAATTGTAAAGCATTGGCAATAGGTTCCAATATGCCTGAGTACTTGGCTATCAGTTGAAGACATATAATGAAAACTGATTTAATAACAGCGCAATGTAACTGATAGGCACGTTTTCTTGATGCTTCATTAATCATGATCAAATAAAAAGATAATAATAAAATTTATATTGATTCTCACAAAACAACAGGCTACCGACGTAATATATTTATGTATATATTTTTTTATTTTTTTTAATTTTTTATTTTTTTTTAAAATCCTTTATTTTTCCCAATTTTACATTTTATAGTTACATACTTTAGATATAATAAAAACAATGGGAACCCACTAAGGCGCAGCCTGTGCGTGGGTAATATTATAGTTAAATATATTTTATTTTAGTACCTAGAAAAAAACAAACAGTGGTATATGAGGCAAAAACATTATTAAAATTTGTTACTTTACGGTTTGTTAGCATTCCAGCATCTTCTAGGGGGGGGAGGGGGGGGGGGGGCAGCTGCCCCTCCCTGCCAGTACCTCGCTACGCCCTTGCCTACGTACCTACTTAATAATCGAACAGTATTAATAGGCCAGAGACTGTACGGTTGAAATTAATTTAAGAATCCGGCTAAGAACGCAACTCTGATGCCGCGCCGTACGCAAAACCATCTTCGTACTTGAAGTTTGTTAAAAGCTACTTTTTTAATAGAACCAAATTCAAGCAAGTAGCCAATAATGCCGAAGGATGGCACCACCTGCGTTAACAGATCGCTTACTTATACATGCCGCTGGCAGGTTTAAGTGCTACGGATTTGTAATTTTGAGTATCTCTCCGGATATGGAAAGATTGACGGTAATATGATTATTATTGTAACTGGCAGTTATGAACAATAGTACCACGCGGCTATTTATTATGTATGACGTCATTGCCTGTCGCGGTTCCTTTATCCTGGTAACTAGCTATCACTGTATCACAGTGGATCCGAGGGACCGGCTATTTTTGAAACCAATTCCTATCGTATTTATAAAATGGTCACCAACACTCAAACCGGGTGAAGCTGAAGCAAAAGCCGCCGGCAGGGCCTAGCAGGAAAAACTAGGTGTGAAGCGATATCTGTCAAAAATCTCCTTCCCTCTACCATAATACGGTATTGATCTTTGACCAAAAAAATCTGAAATTATCATGCAATGGACGGTATTCCTATATACGTAATAAACATGCATTTACCAAAATAGAAGAAATATAAATATTTTAAGATATTTCCGAACACGTTTATTATCGTATGTTCGGAAATTTGTTTTTCAGAAAGACATTTGAACAGCTGGATTATTTCGGCAGTCTTCCCAACCGGCCCATTAGCTCAGTTGGTTAGAGCGTCGTGCTAATAACGCGAAGGTCGCGGGTTCGATCCCCTCATGGGCCACAATTTTTTTGTTTAAATTAGATTTTTTTCTTTAAATGTTTTTAAGTTCGATGTTTTTTCATTGCCGAGATATATTATAATTACATTTTTAAATAAGTTACCCGCCTCACTAGACGACGTCCGTTTTAAGATGGGTAAAAATAATAATCGTTAGTGATTTGCTGCATATACTTTTAGATAAAAAATTACGTAAAATAAAACTAGCATTATAGAAAATCTTAAAAAAAAACAAAGAGCAGATATTTATAACGGTGAGAAAAATAGAATAAATGTTAAAAATGGTTTATCTAAACTACATAGTAGTCTAAAACCCACTACAGTGCTAGGCCTTGCGGGCGGCTTTTGGTTCGGCTTCGCCCAGTTAGTGTTGGTGATCATTTTATAAATTCAATAGCAATTGGTTCCAAAATTAGCCCGTTCCTCGTATTCACTGTCAACGTGTCAACCAGTGATGGCTAGTCACCGCGACGAAGTAACCGAGTCGGGCGATGACGTCATATGTAATATACAGCTGTTTGATACAACTGAGTTTTACCGTCAATCTTTCGAAATCCGGGAGATACCCCAGGTTCACAAATTCATAGAAGTTATATCTCGGAAGGACAGTTTCTTTGCGTCTTGCGGACGAAAGTTTTGACATCTTGTGACGAATTCTTGAATTAGAAACCGAATTACAACGTTAGCTTTGTCTGAAAATCTACGTACATAGATGTTATTTGTGGTGCGGCGTGTAAGGCGTGGCGTCGGAAATGCAATCGAAACAGGGTTCTGAAATTCAACCACGCAGACGCTACGGTATTAATAACGTTCGATGCACAAAACGTATGTTGAAATAAAATTTTAAATTTGACTTGTAATTTAATGCTTCCTGTTGACTGTGGAACCTTTGTGACCTCGAAAAATATGACACGTCAAAAAATCGTATATAATTTCGTCAAAGTCGTCAGAGAAGTAAGGACACATAAAATAAAAAGTATTTTCCAAAGCAAGCGATTCTGATCTTATTCTTCATATCGGTTCTTTGTGCATAGTGGTTCAAATCGCTTTAAAAAAATCATTGAAATTAGTATGAAGGACACCGGTGTTCCAAACATAGTTCACAGGTGAAGTTTAAATAACATTCATTTTTCGCACATATGTTTTCCCGTTTTAAATCAACAAATATTATAAATATCTTTACTACACCATATCGTGGTCGGAATGATAAAAAAATTGTTATCTTTTAAAAACATGTTTACTACTACTCTTGTTATCGCTGAAAAATGATCATAACATGATTAATTCATGTGATACCATGCAAGTGGTCAAATGTTTATTGCACAGGAAAGTATTTTTTGAAGGTAAACATATTACCGATCATCGGTAGTACTCATATAAAAATGTTAAGTATCGGGTTCGATTTTTTGCCGGGGTTTTTCTTAAATAAAAATAATATCATTATTTTAAAATGCTCTCTATAAAAATAAGGATTATTTTTTGTAATCTCACGATCATAACAATTTTTATACATACTTAGGTATGTTGGATGTGTAGGTTTCAAATAAATATACCATCGCATTATTTTTTAGTCGACATTCTATACACGGTGTCAGGAAACTCGTAGTACAAGCGGGAAACTGGTAATTCTACATCGAGTCGATTTGTGGTATAACTTTTTTGATTTGAGCTTTCGTTTTCGAGTAAATCGGGTCTGAAATTGAAATTTTTTTGGTTAAATTTGAAAAAAATTTTAACTAGGGGGTTGATTTCAGCTGTGTAATGTCTTACAAAATGCATTGAAGGGTAAACCGGGCTCAAAAATTTTTTTAACCCTTTAGTTGCCGAAAAAATGGAAAAACAGAAAAAAAATATTAAAATCGAAATGCTCAGATCGAAAAGAATAAGTTTTTTGGGTTCTCTACGTGATGTAGATTCACCAGTTTCCCGCTTGTACTACGAGTTTCCGGACACGTTGTATATTTAAATACCCTCTTTGTTTATTATACTCTTCAGAGAGGCGCTTGCATTGAAAATTGTGCACACATATATATATACACCCCCACAGTGGAATATGCTCTTAGTATCGCCCAGGAGTAAGACCACCATTCAGATTGAACCGATGCGCGATGCAGGAAACGGGTTAAGTCATGTTCGGTGACTAGGACTGAACAGCCAGGAACTTCCCCACCTTCCTCTCTCCCCATCTCCCCCCCTACCCACTACCTTCAGCCTCACAACATACCCCGATTGGGGATACCACAGTCTCACTGGCTCCAGGTGCTTGAAAACAGTAGGGACCCTTGTGCGGTATTGCAGTCGGTACAAAACAATTAAAAAATCGAACCAACCATCACGACGTTTTTAAGCAGATTTTGCGATAAAAATAATATTAATTACAATGAAATTATATTTATCTAAATCTTTATAACATAGTACCCTCATATAAAAAACTATGAACACCATAGACATCAAAATGGATAGACAAGCAGTTACAGATGAGGGGTAAAACCAAACTATGGAGAGCAAAGGGGGGAAAGATGACTGTCATTCGTTGAACAATCAATCTGACAGTATATAGGCATCTCGCATTACAATATCACCATTTAGTTCTTAAAAGCAAAATCTGCTTTGAATGAATAGACCTTTTTACATGGGAGCGCGAACTGCTTGCCACGTTCAAAACTTATTTGCTAAGGCCAAATGCTCGCTCCAAAAAGACTCGCGCCAATACACATATCAATATTTTCTTGCCGTGTTTAGTTAAAACACTTTTACAAATGTTTCATAATTTACTTAC
The DNA here is from genome assembly GCA_917880885.1 of Limnephilus marmoratus. Taxonomy (NCBI): domain Eukaryota; kingdom Metazoa; phylum Arthropoda; class Insecta; order Trichoptera; family Limnephilidae; genus Limnephilus; species Limnephilus marmoratus. The sequence continues at coordinate 38,600,660 of OU862923.1, read as the reverse complement.
CCCTGTAACCAGCGACGAGCACATTGGAGTACCGCCCACTTTCGCTATGTGCATATTGATACGTAGATATATTGTATAGCACAAGCTGCCGTTATTTCGTTAAATGTATGGATGTCAGCTTCTCGCTGTTCACGGCAAGAATGATGACGTCACACATTTTAGATTCAAGCGAGGCTATATCCCCTCCCCATGGAGCGAGCCGGTTCCAAGGAGGAGCTACAGCCGGCGCCATGTGGAGGGGGAAATAATACGTTTTTATCACTTAGGGCAGGTCCATATGTCCGTGATGAACACAATGTTTTAAGAAGGTAAAAATAAATCTCATTTATAAAATTACCAAAAATCGTTTTTTCTTCTTTTTTCAAACCGCTGTGATTTTATCGCAATAAATTTACCGTAAACTTGGAATATTTATTATTTATTTTGGTAATAACTTATGAGTAACAAAAAAATATACAGAAGGGGATGGGGTCAGAGGTCCTGGGATCAATTCCCATGTGCGACCGAATCTTTTTCTGTTTCAAATTTTCGTTTGAGTACCCACCGATAATTTTGCCTTCAATGACAAAATATTTCTCATTGGGGGTCGTTTCTCAATCACGTGATGTTTTTTAGTAACTTTTTAACCCCCTCCCCCCCTGGTGATATGGGGTGAGGTTTTAGACAACCCCCCCCCAAATCACGTTTTTTTTTAGTACAAAGTATTTTGAAATTTTCAGAATATTATCACGAAAAATAAATACACGTGATATATCATTATGCCCCGCCCCTCGTGAAATTTCGTGATTTTTTCCGAACCCCCCCTCCCCTTTCGAGCCTCCCGTGATTAATGGATGACCTCTTATCTGGAAAGTCAAAATGTCAAATAATATCAAAATGTCAAATAATGTCAAAATGACAAATAATATATCTGTAAACCACAGCGAAGGACAGATATTGGAATTTAATCGAGTTATATTATTAACATTGATGAGAAATAATAAAAGTCCAACTGTATTTTTGTTTCAATATTTTGTCTTTTTACCGTTGAATATGACAATATTCGATTAGATCTAATTTTTTCTCAAGAATACGTCAAAAAATGCTCCGAAATTTCAAAAACTCTGAACGTAATATTCTAATTTTAATTATTATTTCATAATTCTAACAAATAATTTTATTAATGTAACATTTTTACACAACAATGCTTAAATTTCACATTATTTATTATCAAAACACTAGCGCGGACACGTGAAAATTCACGGAGAATCGGTTATCGGTTCCAATTGGGAAAAAGACAATTTATATAATTTTCTGTTATAATAGCACATTAATTGGTACTTTATCGCTTGTCTGAAATCTTCACTCAATCAGTTTCAATTTGGAAAACTACACTTAAATTGAAAGAAAATTACATAGACAGACAGACTCACAACCGAAATTAGTATTTCTTATGTTAAGCGTTACAAAAAAAAATATATAACTACGAGAGGGATTTTGAACGTAACGAATTTTGAACGTAACGATATCCTTCAATGTTCATCCAATAAATATGGTGTTTTAAATATACATATATTTTATTCCTCAAATAAATTTCCTTTAAAATAATCACATTAATTTCACCTTTGACAAATCACCCTTCATAAATACTTTTAATTTTCTTGCAAATATTAAATATATTGGTTCTGTCAAATAAATAACTCAAGCCTTATCATCGCGAAAAATGTTCTTTTTTAAATTTATAGATGTTGACAAATTGCTTTATCGAGCCAATATCACTTCTTTACTTATTCGTTGGGAAATTGGAAAACGAAGCGGAGGGGAGATCGTATCTAATTCCTTTATAATTTAAAACTTGGCGCCTCTAAAAAATATTTATTCCCTGGAAAAACGGTTTATCGTTGAAAATTATAATTTCTCCTTAAAAAAAACAGAGTGTGCATTTTTTGTGATTCAGTGAGAGGAGCCAATAAATGCTAAAATGACATTCTTGAAATGCCATTCCACAGCTTTTAATGGCGATTTTGATATGGCGAAACTCACCATCACAGAGCACTAAAACAACCCCCATAAAGATTGATGACGCATCTAGTCGTAATATTATAATATTTTCTTGAGGCTCTGATCTTTAATGGGATTATTTGGAATTGCTTCCTGTATCGATGTTTATTTTACTGCCACGGGTTCTCAGGCCATTTCGTAAATTTACGGTCAAGCTCCGCATTTAAAGTGTTAATATTTTTCAGAAATAATATTCAGTCCGAATTTAATGCGCGAATATGCAAATATTGACATGTGAATTTTATTATTATGGGACTTCTTAAAATAATGTGGTTCTCTGAAAAGTAAAATTATTATACCATTGTAATTAAAGCTAAATTAAATATTGTACCGTTATAATTAAAGCTAAATAAACAACATACGAACATAATTAGTTTTGTTAGTTTTAATAACATTGTTAGTTTTGCAGATGACACTGCCTTAATATTTGAGGGTAAAACTTGGAATGAAACTTTCAACAAAAGTAATATAGGTTTAAGAGTGGTAAATAGTTGGTTAAACAATAATATATTAACTTTGAATGCACAAAAAACCAAATTTATCACTTTTAGCATTTCAAGTAAAAGTCAGCCTTCCGAAACTCACAACTCGATTATTCACAATTGTTTTCAAACATGTAACTGCAACCCTTTAGAAAATGTAGTCAGCATCAAATACCTTGGTGTAAAAATAGATAAATTCTTGAGATGGAATGATCATGTTAATATGTTAGTAAATAATACTAGGAGACTTACTTATATCTTTAAAGAACTGAGACATATACTAGACAAAGAAAAATTAAAGACTGTTTATTTTGCAATAATCCAGTCTCTGCTTTCTTATAATATAGTGTGCTGGGGATCCTGCGCAAAGACTTATATAGAACCACTTAATATTGCCCAAAAAATGATTCTTAAAGTTATGTTCAAGAAAAATTTTTTATATCCAACTCATTTACTTTTTAAGGAATGTAATGTAATGAACGTAAAACAGTTATATATTACACAAACGCTTTGTAGATTTTTTAATAATATTAATATTGCAGAAAGAACACAGCAAATTCGTACTACGAGAATTGGCTCTGGTCTGAATTTTATGGCAATTTAAACTAAATCTTCTTTTGGTCAAAGAAATTATTTTTATCAAGCTCCACTCATATTTAATAGCCTTCCAGAACATATAAAGTCATCTAATTCCTTGTACACTTTTAAAAAGAATCTTAAATTATTTGTGTTAGTCGAGGATTGCCAATTAATTTTCTCTACTTTGTCCTTTCTAAATTATTAGCTAAATGAGTATGGTTATGAAATAAGCTAAAATAATTTTTATTTTTGTTTAAACTGTTTTTTTTCATCTTCCTCCTGCCAAATCTTTAGCATGTTAAATTATATACATACATATATTTATTATTTACAACTTAATCCTTAAAAACTTAAAAACAAAACGAAAAAAATACTTTATTTTATTTTATTTTAAATCAGATCTCAAAACTATGGTCACCCTAAAAGTCTACATTAATGTACTACCTAGCGCCATCAATTTAGTAGGTGCCCATAATCTCAATCTGTAAGAAATACAACAATATTGTTCTTTCAAAATCTGTATAATTTTGTGTTATTTTGTTAACTTGTATAATTATTGTTAACCTCATCACAGGCTTGTCCTAGTGAGGTAACAAATTGTATTGTAAACATTTTTCCCTACAGTGTAAAGAAACAATAAATAAATAAATAAATTTAATTAAAGCTGTTTGTCTGCGCTTTTCAGTTCGATTAGAATCAAACATCCTTTCAATGTTTATATTCTTCAACACACATTTTATTTCCGTTTTATTTAATTTTATTACGTACATTACAAAGTTATTTTTCAACTTTCAAAGTACTTCTTAAGGGCCATTAACCTCCAGCGGCCGAGAATTCATATTTCGAAAGATGTTCTTAAGATCGTACAGGGTGGTTCCAATGAGAAAGATTAATTAATCTTTATACCAGCTTTTTAAAATAATAACTAAATGTCGATTTTATTTCATTCAAAATCTGCTTTAATATAAAAAAAAAATTTACATGTGCTCCACAGTCCACACAGGAAGCCCTGCGGAAAATAATTTCCCTCAGGGCCTATGTCATCTTTGGGGATGCTGTGTGGAGGTTTTTTTAAAAGGAAAATAAGGAGAAGAGAGTTCTGGAAAGGAAAAGGGTTTAAGGGGTGGGCAGGAATCTGGGGTTCAGTGCGTTCTGGTCATCCGCCTCCAAGACCTAGACAAACCTCACCCCATAAACCCGGGCACCCCTGCTAAATCACCAAACGTAGCGAACCACTTGGGCTGACCTATGACAGAGGTGTTGGTTATCCAATAAAGGTTCCCGGGGTGGCGGTACCCATTTCCGCCTCCATTCAAAAATGCTGAAAGGCGTGGTGATAAAACTATTAAAATACTTTTTGTAATTATTTTTTCATCATAAGTATTTATAGTTTTTCAATAATGTCTAAGCAAAATAAGAATGTAAAAAAATCTTAAATAAAAGACCGTAACTACTGAAGTATTTTCGTCACAAAACACGTGTGCGGATCTTTTTTATACGGATCTATTTAAACTAAAAATTAAAATTCTGAAGCTTTTACAGCGTTCCTAGATAATTTATTGATTTATTTTACTGTACGATTATATGATTTGAAATGTGTGTTGTATAATACAAAATTTTGTTTGAAAATTTAACAAATCTGCCAACGACCTACGGTAAAACCTTATTGTACTAAAAATAAACGTATTCTCTCAAAATTTGAAACATAGGTTTACTAGATAAAAGAACAGTCTTTCGAAATCAATTTATAATTTTGTTGTTAAAAAGAGTCAAATTTAATTTGTTTTCCCATTTTAACTTAGAGAGCGTACCCATACTGCGTGACCCGTTCAGGAGGGGGGAGGGGATCTTCAAAATACCACGCTTGGTCACAATGAGGGGCGGGAGGGCTGAGGTTTTTAACACGTAGTCAATCTAGAAATCTAAATTAAGTTCAGGTTACAATATATTTTGACGTAAGTTTTATCTTGATAATATAGGGTTTTCCAATAAGAGGTGTTATTTTAAATAGCCCGCTATTTCGGTAGATGTCACTTTTAAAGCTGTCATTTTTTGACATTTGACAAGTAGAAACTACGCCATTAATAAAAATGGAACGATACATGCTTCAACAACGCATTGAAATTATTAAAATTCATTATGAAAATGAGGCTGGAGCAACAGTTACGGTGAATGGATTGCGCTATCGAGAGATGATTAATGATTTTTTATGGCCGGAATTGGATGGTATTGATCTGGACAACGTTTATTTTCAACAAGACGGCGCTACGTGCCATACAAGCAACGAAACCATTGATCTTTTACGGGAAAAGTTTCCGGACCGTGTTATCTCTCGAAGAAGTGATCACAATTGGCCACCGAGATCTTGTGATTTAACACCTTGCGACTTCTTCCTTTGGGGCCACGTGAAAGAGAAGGTCTACGTCAAAAGCCCAGCGTCGATTCAAGACCCCAAAGATGGAATTCGTGAGGCTATCGAGGACATAGGGCAGCTACTTTGCGATTTGGTTATGGAAAATTTCATGAAAAGGATATGGTCCTGTAAGCGTGGTCGTGGTGGTCATTTGCCTGATGTTATTTTTCACTTTTAACGGCATACCTTCCTCTTTATAATGAAATAAACATCTGATCATTTAAATTAAAAAAAATGGCATTTTTCTTTGAATATCAAAATAACTCACCAATTACTCGCGCAATCATAACTTATACCCACTATGAAAAATTACTACACTTAGACATTTTTCATGATTCCTTGCAAACATACAAAACTAATTTATTAAATTTCTTGGCGTGATATAATTGTTTTAAAATTATTTACACTTAACTTTTCAATTCTTCTAATAGTGCAAAATTATTTTGTGGTAACATTTTAAATTCAAATTAATAAATTACTTTGTATTAACCACTTAATTATTTATAAAAACCGACATGTATGTCGGTTTTTATAAATAATTAAGTGGTTAATACAACGTAATTTATTAATTTGAACTTAACTTTTCATTAAACTTTAATCAGTCAATTACAATTAGTGAGCATATAATTCTTGATTTTAAAATGTCTCCTTATCCCCCCCCCCTTTTTTCTTTCTTTTTATTATTATTACTCATTCATTCAATAATTAAGTTACTAGACCGGTTCATATCTCAGGCATAATTACAAAATGACATTCTATGGACTTACGTAATAGGTACATAACCATGTAATAATTTAATTAAACATACTTCTAATCTGTATTATAATATACTGTGTATGTCTTAATAAACAAATAAATAAATAAACACCTCTTATTGGAAAACCCTGTATTTTTTTCCACTTATAAAATTATAGGTATGCATGCACTCTTGCCGTCACGCAGCAAGCGCCGTATTAATAAAGAAAAATATAAGCCAAATATATTTAAAGAAAAATTATTTTGCAAGAAATGATTCAAAACCATATTCATGAATTACTACGTGAAAACTGTAGGGGGAGGGGGGGGGGGTCTTGGAATATACTACACGTGGTCACCGAGGGGGGAGGGGCGGGTTAAAAAGTGCAAAAAGTGGGTCACGTAGTACGGGTACGTTCCCTTACCTATATTGAAAAATCTGAAAAGACATCGATTTCGAAAGAAAACTCACACAGAACAAAACACCCACATTCTAATTTAGACAGAAAACAATGACTGTGAATTCGATCTGTTTGCTCTGCGCTGTTTAATTTCATGTTCATTGCCTGCACCGCAGACCACTAATGGCCTAATTTATGCGGCTTGACTTTCATTTAAATTTATAGGGATTAATAAATTGGTGCACAAATTGCTTGCATATTTTATAGCACACTGAATCGCGGATTTTGGCATATGTGTGTTGTCCGATGGGTTGTTTTAGTCAATATTCATTTATTTTACATTGCCCCATCACTCCGTTACTATTGCTACCCTCTTAACTATTGATTCACGATGAAAAAGAAAATGAAGATAATGTTGGTAGTTCTCAAAGATATTCAAACACAGAAAAATATTAATATTCAAATACTTATATTTCAATATCTTCGGTAGTTCTATATATATATATATATTTTTTTTTACATTAACTCCACACAGGAGACCCTGAGGAAAATAATTTCCCTCAGTGCCTATGTCATCTGGGATGCTGAGTGGACGGTCTTTTTGAGGAGAGGAAGGAATGAACATTGGTTTATATTATTATTAACATTCGTTTATATCATGTTGTAGGAAGGAAGAAACACAGAGGCCGGCAAATCATTCCACAGCCGAGCAGTTGAACAAACGACCCGTTCTCATGTGACAAATGTCAACCGTGTACAAATGTTGGGCACGCGTTTGGCGTGTTTCCCGACTATGTACCGGTGCCGAAGGGACCAATGATGCTAGTTCTTCGGAGCATCTTCCATTGTAATACCGGTAGAACAAGGATAGGATTCCCACCCGACGCCTGTGCTCTAAAGATTGCAATCCGTATGTTAAGATGGGAGAATCTATAAAACGGACCGCCCGTTTCTGCACAGAGTCGAGGGTACTTTTCAGGTATTTTGGAGCTCCAGACCAGAGGTTACTGCCAAATTCAACCGTGGGGCGCACTTGTGATTTGTACAGGGTTAGCAGTTATGTACTATAAGTATCTGTGGGCCTTGTACAGTACGCCCAGTTTTTGGGAGGCTAACTTTACTCAGGCTTCGATGGAGCCCCCATACCTGAGCTGATTGCTGCCGTTGAAAGATACTAGATTATATTCTCGAAGTACGATACAGAAGACATTTTATATTTTAGTAATTTGTACATTAAAGTTTACAAATTACTTATTAATTATAATATTACATATTGCATACTACATTTTTTACAGTTTGATGTAGCTCCTACAATACATCTTAAACCTTCCAACTGGTGCGGACTTTAAAGTTTCTGGTAACATGTTATAAAACTTCATCCCTTTGTACAGTAAACTATTCTGTATATTCGCTTTGTCATTTTTTGTTGCCTGATTTCCTTGCACGTCCTTGTGTTGTATAAAAATGTCTGTGAATGTCATTGTTGTATATAATTTTATTTGATAAGTATTTTGGTTACATGTTGTTTACTATTTTATAGTAAATATCATCGTGTTCAAGGTTAGCATCTGTTTCACGGTTAGCTAATTTAGTTCCTTTAACATTTTATTTTGTTTTGAAAATCAATTTCGTCGAAGCATTATTCTCATTGCCCTATTTTGGAGAATTTGAAACTTATTTTGTTCTCGTTCATTACACAGGAAAATAATGGTTGAGCAGTAGTTGAAGTGTGGAGCAATAATTGAGTAGTAAATAGTGATGGAAGTTTTTGCCGAATTCTACCCAAAAAAGATATCTTACATGGTCGTACAGAGCAATGACCCGGCAAGACAGAGGTCGTGGGTTCAACCGGATGTTTTCTGTCTTATCCGTCATTTTTTAACTGGTTTAAGTGAATTGATTTGTTGTGTGTGTTTTTTTTTAATTTTCATTAAAATAACTGCCCAGACGTGAATTTTTCATTAAAAAATGTGTCGTTTATATTAGATTATTATTATTAAACAGAAACAAATACGATTCTAAAATATATACACATTTTAAAGTCACACATATCGTGATATTTTTGGGTTATTATGCCGCGTTGCGCTACCTCCTTCTTCAGCCGTAATTTTTAGGGCAGATGTTTAATTAAGAAGGGTAAATGATTGCACAATTGCCCTGATGATGGACACTGCAATGCTGTCCGAACCTTTGGCGAAACCTTTGGCGACTTTTGCTGTCCGAAACCGAGGTAGCGCATCACGGCATAACACCCCAAAAACAATAACGAAAATACTTTTGGCCGTGAAAATTTTAAAACGTATCTTACGTGAACTAACTTAAGATTGAACAATATAAATCTTTGTATATAAAAATGAATATTTCTTCTTCTAACACAGCAAACTTATTTTGTGGCACCATTTTGATTTAAATTAATAAATTACTTCGTTTTTACCACTTTTATTGTTTACAAAACCAACATGTTTCGTGAGCAATGCTCACTTCTTCAGGGTTTCAATCAGTATCAATAAAAAAACGCTGAAGAAGTGAGCATTGCTCACGAAACATGTTTGTTTTGTAAACAATAAAAGTGGTAAAAACGTAATTTATTAATTTAAACGAATATTTCTTTTTTTGTCCCTTATGCGTTCCTATACCATTCATCCGATTTCGATGAAACTTTGGTGATTTGGAGTGCGCACGCCTGCGACGTTTCAATATACTATGGTGAGCTCTAGAATTATGATATTATTACGTATAATATTCATCCGAATGCAATGAAACTTTCGTGATATGTTGTGCGCACACCAGCGAAGGTTTCCATGTATAATGGTATTGCTTGGGCATTACGACATTATTTTCTTAACCATTTATCCGATTGCGATGAAACTATGGTGATTTGTTGTGCGCACGCCCGCGAAGGTTTCTATATATGATGGAGAGCTCCGGCATTATGAAATTAATTCATATAATATTCATCCGATTGCGATGATTTGGTGATTTATTGTGCGCACGCCAGCGAAGGTTTCTATTTTTAATGGTGTGCTCTGGCAGTATGACTTTATTTCTATACCATTCATCCGATTGCGATAAAACTGTGGTGATTTGTTGTGCGCACGCCCGCGATGGTTTCAATATATAACGGTGAGCTCTGGCGTTATGAAATTTGTGTTAGGAGGTGGGAATGGCGGGGAAGGTGAAAGGAAACGCGGGGGGGGGGGGCGGGGCGCTTGGGAAAGGACACGCAGGGGAGGGGTAACAGGGGGAGATAAGGGAAGCGCAAAGAGAGGGATTGCAAAGGGGGCATATTAGGGTAGGGGATAGCACGGGGTAAATTTTGTAAAATCCAAGCTTCTCCCACGCATCGGAAAACCTTCTGTTATATTTGTGTACTCACCAGACGGAAAAACAAGAAATATAGTGTGTCCAAAATCATTTCAATTAAGGGAATTAATCAATTTATTTTATTTGAGTGGCATTGCAATGAATGCGGGTACGCGCTAGTTAATAAAAAAAATAGAAAGCAGGCATTTAAAAAAAAACCCAGGCCGTTATTCGATCAACACCCATTAATCTAGCTTGGGTATACTTATTAGTATACAGCACCATTAGTATACAGTACTGGTAGTGTCCAGTGACCAGTGTCCGTATGCCCGGAGAACGTGATAGATTAACTGTCATTTCAGCAACCTCCCCATTGTCCAACTCACCCCAACCCACCCCAACCCTTACCAGTCTTCGAATGCTGTAGAATAAGCCACTCGCATTCATTTTTCATTGGCAGAAAATGTCATGATGAGAAGAATTTTTTTATAGAGTTAGTAGTTAGAAAAGAAACTAAGAAAATTAAAATTTGAGAGTTTTATGATAATACAGCAGATGAAGATTTTTTTATTTCGTTCATCGCAACACAAAGATGATAGATTTCATATAAATATTGGGTGATCCGACAGTCGATCTTCCGACAGTAGGCATCCTTAATTATTTTATTTCTAGCGGGTTTTTGCTGCTAGACCATGCAGGCCGCGGGCGATTCCACAGAAGCTTAGTCATAAGTCATAAACTATCATCCATATCCAGACTGGAGAGATTAATAAAAATTATATATTTTGGTTTTTGGCAAGTTTAAATTAACTCCTTTGTCTTGCAAACTGTAGTAACAAATGTTCGGGCTACCTTGGGCAAGATGAAGGGCATTAATAATTTTTTTTATTGTTTTTTTTTTTATATCTGTGAGTGGTATACATTTTGTATAGATATTTGACTGGTCAGTGGTTGAGTGGGCATATCGCTTGGGTCCCACCCGAGAGTCGTGTGTTCGATTCCTCGCAACACAAGCAACATTTTCGGCTTTCTGTGGTGGTAGTAGGAGATTTTCAAACATTATTGGGTTATTCGTAACCCGGGAATGTTTGTCTTTCTTTTTAAAAAGATAAAAAGATATGCACACATACAGACATTTTTACACACATCCATGCATGAATATATTCATATACGATAAATATGTACACCATAATAAATATATACGTATAAATATATATTTTTTTACATAAGAACAAAAAGGTAATTTTATTATAGCCCACGCATCAAAGTGGATGAAGGATGGATATGGCGGTGGAGGTGATTGTCATCGGAACTTGATTGCTCGACACATGAGATGCTTGGGTTCGGATTTGAAGCTTGTTTGGAGAAAAATGTTTTGGCTAGGTCTATTATGTGTTTTATTAAGTGGAGGTATTTTCATGTCTGAATTAATATTGCTGTTTCGGACGAACCAAGGGATTTTGGTGAATCTTCTAAGCAAGACATTTTGGAAGGTTTCTAGACTCTTAGTATTAACAGGAGCGTAGCAAATAACAAGAAACACCCTTGTCAAACCAATTTTGAAACGGATCCACATTATTCTAGGACTTACACATTCATACTGCAACATACATTCAACCATTCTGGGAGACAGTAGCGCTGCAACACCCTGACAAGCCCTCTCCGTATCTGGTCTCCCAGACCAGATGACGAGCCTATCGTTATGCTGCATTGTACCGCACACTTTTTTAATACTCTCTGTCGCACAAAGTACGTCCAAACATTTACTATCCATTGTATCGCATAATTCATTCATCTCTCTTAGTATTGCTTGTGGCCCAAATTGACAAATATATATTCAAATAACGAAAATTCACTAATTCACTAAATAATTTGTTAATACATATTCTTTAAGATAGTTATCAATCGATCTTGCGTGCGATGAGGGATCATTTGGTAATCATTGCACACGGTGATTCCAGCTTTGAACTTTACCTGTAATTTTTATTGATTAAAGATTTTGGGGGGCTCTCATCCTTCCAAACCTGGCAGTCCTCTTCTGATAGTCAGCCCATCTCAGCTGTTGGCGACAAATCGTTTTGACATAGGCTTAAAACTAAATAAACATAAAAAAGTAATACGGATCCAAATTTAACAAAATATATAATAAATATTGTAAGTGGCGCATTGTACATTTGTTGCTCAGAGGCAGTACCGATTGAATGTATTCAAAAGGCATCCTATTTGGTTTCAACGGCCTTTCTTGTTTGCTTTTCAGTGGAATAGTGAGGCGCTAACAGACTAAATTTCCATATTGTTCAATGGTGTCCAAAATCAAATTCATTAAATTTAATGCCCATTCGAAATTTCCATGTCTCGTAATGGTGTCCAAATCAAATTCATTCAATATAATGTCCGTTTGAAATTCCCGTATGGTTCAATGGGGACCAAATCAAATACATTAATTTAAATGTTTATTTGATATCAAGTTGTTTTGCGCATAGTTTCGGGCACACAATTTTAGAAACAAGTAATTTTCTATAATATAAAATATAATTTATTTATTTTTAACTTAATGAATAAAACCTCAAAATGAAATACCTTATAATATATAAAACAAAGTTGGGTTAATTACAACATTTATAACTCAAGAACGGCTGGACCGATTTTTATGATCTTTTATTTTTTGGGTTTGTTTCCGTCCCGCATAGCAGAATAGCTATTAAAACATTGGAAAAATTTACGAAAAGAAAATTATGAAGAAAATTCTTTTCCTCATACATTTTGTGTATCTCATACATTCTCATATTTTGAAAGAGCTGCAGCATTATTGTGATAAATAAAATATTGAATAGTGAGTGAATTTCAAAAATTCAAAAACTCGAATGTTTTGCTTTTGTTCTTAAACATATAATGCTGCCCCTCTTTCTTACACACCGGCCTTACTAAAAAAAATTTTTTCACGGCCGATAACCTGTGTTGCTGCAGCAACATGAATACAATACATGTACACTAAAACACGAACTATTACTAATAAGTTTTATTCCGTGGTCACACTTTAAAATGCATTTAACATCTGGCGACAATGTAATTTTTTGTAGTGTACTTATTAAATTGTTTGTTTTCATTCATAACCGCTAGGTGGCGATGGTTAGTGCGCCTGCACATTTGTCGTTAATTAAATTTGTTTATCAAAAAGTTAAGAGATGATATTATTATTAAAAGACTTAATTTTAACAAAATATTGCTTACATTTTAAATACAATAGATAGAAAAGAAAACTGGACTTTTTCTATAGATAATGTAAGATGTAATGATAAGGTACCTAGTTTATGCAGTTTAGATAATAATTTGTAGTCCAACTATTTGGGTAAGTCAAGTTACACTTCCTATATAATTTTCATCAGCGTGAATCCGAAAAGTCAAACTATTTTTACTGAATGAACTTACCTCTTCTCGTTTACCTCTTTTAGTTTACCTCTTTTCATCCTTCAAATAAAGTAATCAATGTCTATTCGTGGAGCCCTTCTGAAAAATTACATAACATAATCTACAAACTGTCATCTGAATTCCATCACCCAATCAGTATTCGTATTCAGTATTCAATGTACACACGAGTATTACGACATGCTATTTGTATCCCATTCAATGGTATTTGACTAACCATGGATACCATCGGAAGAGGACAACTAACCACCAGGCAGTGGCCATGGGCGGGATGATGGGCGGGATGATGGACGGGATGATGGGTGGGGTGAATGGGGAAGAGCGGGACGGGGGCGGGGGTAGACGCGACTGCCATCAGGATTGATTAAAAACACCTTTGTAGAGTTCGGGCCTAATCGCTGCAATATTTAACAACAGGAAAATGTGTGGATGTGCGAATACTCGAAGCATGCGTTTAATTTTATAAAGTAATTTTCCAATGCGGGTCGGGAATTTAGGGAGCAGACATGTTTTTCGATATCAATTGTTCGAAATCAATTGTTCGATTTTCAGTTTTTCGAAAGAGTAATTTTTCGAACAGCAATTGGCCGAAAGTTATATTTTTCGAAATTGTTAATCAACATTTAAGATATATATATTTCACTTGCTTATGACTAACGAGATACTGTTAGGTTAGGTAAGGTTAAGTCAGTTGATATTGTCCATCCTATAATAAAATACTCCTGTACGTACTGTATACATACTTACATCAATTTGAAAAACTAGTGTTTCGGGCAATTGAAGTTCGAAAAACTACAAATGAATTTGTAAAATTGATTTCGAAATATTGCAATTCTATCAATTTACCTAGTCTCGGGGAATTTACAAGCCCTTCAAACAAATTAAAGATATTATTAGAGATATTATTTCAGATTTTGGTAGTTTAAAAAAAAAGAAGTAAGTACTTTCGTTTTTTTTTAATTATTTTTAGTTGGAGATATTTTTTCAGACTGAAAAATTTTTGCACTCTGTTTCATCCGCGAAGTGTTAAAATAAAAACTGGGACTCCTTTAACTATCATTGTGGTTTTTCAAGCATTTCTTGTTTTTTCCGCGTCCATGCTCTTTTTCATTTGTCGACTCTCTTTTTATGAGTGTTCTGATATCTTCTATTTGCGTCTTTTGCATAAACTTTCTTTCAAAAGCACTTCTCATTAAGAGGGCATTACCAGAGAAAACCGGAAATACGTCATTTTCAAAAAAGATTTTAGACGTATTGACTCTTTTCCACAAAAAATTATAAATGGATTACGAAAGATTGTTCTTTTATCTATCATTCGTATGTAATAAATTTTGAGAATTTTTTTAAATTTTTAGTATAATAAGGTTATTCCATAGGTCGTTGGCAGATTTGTTAAATTTTCAAAAAAGTTTTTGTGTTATACCACACCCATTTCAAATAATATAATCATGCAGTAAAATAAATCAATACATTAACTAGCAAACGTATGTTTTAGAATTTTAATTTTAGTTTCAATAAAATCATTAAAAAATATGTACGTACATGTGTTTCTCTGACGAAAATTGGTCCATTTGTGTATTTATTTGCGCACTTACAAACTAATATATTTCAGATTTTTTTAACATTCTTATTAAATTTAGACATTATTGAAAAATGATAAATACTTATAATCAAAAAATAACTACAAAAAGTACACTATTTTAATAGTTTTATCATCACGCCTTTCAGCATTTTTGGATGAAGGTATAAATTAAAGCTAATTTGGATTGAAATAAATTCGATATTGAGTTATATTTTTAAAAAGCTGGTACGAAGAATAATTAATCTTTCTCATTGTAACCGCCCTGCACGATCGGAAGAACAACTTTCGACGAAATGTGGATTTTCGTCCGCTGGCTGGTTAAACGCTCTTAATTAAAGGCTCTTTTCCATTTTCTGAAAAAAAATTGTATAGGTACCTTAACTTAGATTAGGAATGATACATTTTTCATTTTTCAATCTCGATAAAACAGTTGTACACCGATGTATTATAGAGATAACACATTTCGATCATTTTATCTTGAGAAGACTAATTATTTAAAACCTCCAAAATATATTCCAAATAATACACAGGCATACGGGGGGACCTAGGGGACATAGGTGTATGTATTTCTTCGGCTTTACAGAATTTTCTAATGATTTTGTTACATTGGAGTTTATTGAAATAAATGATATTTTAGGTTTTTGACAAATTTGTTTTGGAAGCATTAAATTATCGTCATTTCTCAAAGTGTAGCTAGTAATGAATTTCATAATTATTAAACTTTACATCCTTAACAAAAAAAAAAGAAAAACAAAATTCCAGGAGCGTCTAATATTTCCGTGTGTTATTTTTTTTTTTAAATATGTACGAACAAATATATAGGAATCACAAACTAAACGTTGTTGCTTAAATGATTTAAGCCGCATTTGGTGACCAGATATGAATAACCAGGTTCCACCCTTTTTCCAGGTTTCTCTTCCCAATCTTCTTCCGGCCGCCACTCTCTCACAACAAACCCCAATTATTGTGAAAGGCCTGATAAATATGTATTAAAGAAATTATTATTAAAAAGAGCACCCTCCCCCGCTCTCCGCTTTCCCCCCTCCCTCGACCCGCCCTCCTGCGAAACTGCCCTCCGAATTCCCCTCCCCCTCCCGAATACCCTCCCTGCCGCTAAAATACATGAAATACACATTTTTTCAAACAACTCGCGCGCCATCTATTTATTTATTTATTGTTGTTATACGCCCGTAGGGGCTTTTACATAGATTATAAAATAATACCTATTTAAGTTATCGTGGATTACACATACATAGAATTTATACCAAAAGTTATAAAAGTGAAAATTTTTTAAGAATATACAAGTAGTTTTTGAAGAAAAAACCACTTGCATATTTTTGCGTAAAACCATGAAATATTTTAAACAATGTAATATTTGACAATAACATAGAACAAAATATAATATTAAACATTACAATAACACATCAAATCGTTAAATATATTATACTCACGTTACAATAATTTGTAGGATTCCACAAAGTGATGGTTTAAATTGCATTTTAGAATATAAAGGGAATCAGCGAATATTTCTACAATACCACCAAACTTGTTGCCTAAATCATGCATCCTATTGGTAAGTGAGTGTGATTGATAGTTGGTTGTGTATGTGTTGCAAAAGAATGTTGTATTTTGTCTAGTATTCCTTGCCGGTACATGGAGTTTAATAGTAGCAATGATGGCAGGGCTGTCAATTAGGTTGTTCATAACTCTGTATAATAAAATTAGGTCTGAAATGATTCTTCTGTCAAACAGCGTAATTAAATTAAGTAGATTCATCAAACTTAAATAATTAATGTTTTCCATTGGAATTTTGAGTTTGAAATTTAAGTACCTAAGAAATTTGTGTTGAACCCGTTCTATTTTGTTAGAGTGTACTTTATAGAAAGGGGACCAAATAGGTGAACTATATTCCACTTGACTTCTAACTAATGAAATGTACAGTATTTTCATGCAATCCAAGGACTTAAAATCATTTTTGCAAAAATGTAGATTGATCACTTAGTAACAAAGAAGAACATTCATAATCTGAATAGTTTCGGCGTTCGTTAAATCGAACGAAAACAAAAACACGAATCACAGCTACTTTAATCAAATTCTTGATTTCGCACGTGAGACAGAATACAGTTAAGCGAGAATCACACAACGATGATCTGCGTGGCTTGCACAGTCAGAATTAAACGCCCAAGCACCTTGACCCGAATGGAGACAGTAAAAATAAAGTGGACAAGAATGGAGAGCGCTGCAATCGTTCATAAAATTTTAAGTGGCAACACCAAGTGCGATGAACATAGATTATTGAAAAATAGTCATGGAGTGGCCATGTAACGAAATTTTTTGGTTCCTATTTACTAGGCGGGCATGGTTGCGCGACCTTTTTCATAAAAATACTTGATTTCGGATTTTAAACCAAAATACTTCACCAAACTGAATAATACGTTTTTATGCTAAAGTCGTAGCAAATATCAAATACGGATGTACAAGTAATGTACTACTTTATTTATTTGTGTTTCTAATTATAAAACATAGACCAATAAAGAGATTTTTCATGAATTTGGAGATCTTTGGAAGTTAATTGTAATTTTTCCATTGTAATTTTTTGTCTTTGATCTTCTAAGCACCCCCCCCCTTTCCATCTCTCCCCCCCTCTCTCCCTCCTGTTGATCTTCTAAGCATCTCCCCTTTCCACCTCTCTCCTCCCGCTACTTCCATTTCTACCCACGCCTGTCTTTCTATACTTGATAATTTAGTTTTTAGTACATATAATGTCCTGATGAAGAGAACATCGTTCTCGAAACATGTTGATTTTTTAAATAAAGATTATCGTAGTAAAAACAAAGTATTTTTAATTATGTCATTAATT
Source organism: Limnephilus marmoratus (assembly GCA_917880885.1). Lineage (NCBI taxonomy): Eukaryota > Metazoa > Arthropoda > Insecta > Trichoptera > Limnephilidae > Limnephilus > Limnephilus marmoratus. The sequence continues at coordinate 38,582,839 of OU862923.1, read as the reverse complement.
AATTGTGTGTTTAACAATTATTTAAAAAAATAATTTTGCTTAACCTACCATTTAAATACTCGTATAATGAAATATAAATTATACAAACGATTGTTTTACGTTGCAACTCAAATTGGTCGTATATAAATTTAATATAGGAACAAAAAAAACGTCTTTTCACGATGTTTTATTTTATAATTCATTATATTAATTATAGTAGGTTGGGCAATATTATTTTTGAACAATTAGCTAACTAATTACTATTTAAATAACTAACTAAATAACCATTAACTACCAAAAAAATGATAAGTTGCCTCTAAAATAAGGAAAAAATTAATTTATAATTGAAGATAAGACTAATAATCTAAAAAAAAATATGAAAGAGAATCAGACACAGAAAAATAAAAAGATAACGGTCGCAACTGGTAGATACCTACTCTTACCCAGCACCTCAGTTGCTATCTTTTCTCTGTTTTTCTGTGTTATTATTATTGTTATCTTATTCTTCAATGATGCATTACATTGAAGGGAATAACCTTCAAAAGTTATAAAAAAGAGAGTTTTTCTTATAAAAAAATTAACATTCATTCAGACTTTTTTAAATAGAATCAGATATATTTATCCGTGACGCTATCTAGGTTATAAACCAATTCTTGGAATGATTGTTTCCAATAAAAAAAGGTAGTTGCCTATATGGAAAAAAAAAGTTGAAGATAATATTGTTAATTCTAAAGTTTTAAATATGAGATTGACTATGTGACGGTTTGACAGTAGATGCCAATGGTGAAGTGGGTAAACGCACGTCCCGGATAGACGAGAGGCTCTGGGTTCGAGTCCCAGTTGCGACAATTATCTTTTTCTGTGACTTTTTTTTTTTTTACATGAGCTCTACACAGGAGTTTGAAGGGTGGGTAGGAATCTGGGGTTCAGTGTGTCCTGGTCATCCGCCTCCAAGACCTAGACAAACCTCACCCCATGAACCCGGGCACCCCTGCTAAATCACCAAACGTAGCGAACCACTTGGGGTGACCTATGGCAGAGGTGTTGGTTATCCAATAAAGTTTCCCGGGGCGGCGGTACCCATACCCGCCTCCCAATAGACCGTTCTCTTTTATAATTTCGTTTAGATTATTATCGTTATCTTCTTCTTCAATGATATAGATTTATAACTTACAACATAAATAAAGTACCTACCACATATCCCATACACATATTATATGAATTAGATATTTGCGATAACTTTTGATCAAAAGGGTAATTCAGTTTGGTCGAGAATTTTGGCCACAAATCCAAATTTTATATTTTTTTATGAAAAAGACCGCGCTGCCGTCCCTCTTAAATTTCAAGATTTTGTTGACTCACTGTGGCGATGCTGTAATTGTTGTTGTACCATAATTACGTCCATCTGAGCAGGTGGACCGTTATAACCGCAACTGAGACCACTGCCAGACTTCGTTACGTACATAATACTACATAATATAATACGCCGTATCGATCTAAAAATGCCGGATCACTGTTACGTGTTGCGAGAACGTAGAAATACTCTCACGGTCAAACGAATTAGCAGATGTGAAACGTGTTTCGGGACTAACAGATGATGTCAAAAATACTAATTCCGGTTGGGGTTCTGTCCATGATTGAAACTCTGGTTCAATGATTTGTTTTGAATTTAATTGTCGTTTTCAAAATTGGGACTGATTGGATAAAAAAAATTCTGACAAACGATAAAGTTCCTACCTACCATCCACCGTTTTTATACCATCACTATTTTAAATGTAATTTCTTTTGTTTTTTTCCTAGGGTTATTAATCTTGACAAGTAAAGTCGGTATTTGCGATTTTTTTCAATTTTCAAAGAAAGCACTATTTACTGAAGCAAATAATTTCTGATCTTCTCTCTAGTCTAAAACAAAATAAATATGTATAATAATAATATTTTAAAGGAAATTGATAATAGATACTTGTTTTTGAAAAGAATGGCTCCCGAGGTAAATATTTAATAAATACGTACATTTATAATAATATCTTTGAATTTGAGTTTTTTCAATTTTAATTTCCATTTTTTTCTTAGAATTTTCACTGGTAAAATACTTTCATGGTCAAAGGAATTCGCAGATGTGGTTAAAATATTCTTTTACAAAATGTTTTTTTTTTTTAATTTTCGCAACTGCCTTTTTACTAAAATTTCTTGGGTGGAGGGAGCTGTGTGGAACATTCCAACGTTTTTTTTATTTACACGGTATCTGGAAACTTATTGTACAAGCGGAAACTGGTCACAGAATCAATGCCTCATTTGCAGACGTTTTATAATTTTACAATTTGGGATGCGGATATGAGTACTGCTGCCCCGGGAACTATTTATTGGATTACCAACACACCTGCCATAGGTCACCCCAAGTGGTTCGCTATGTTTGGTGACTTAGCAGGGGTGCCCGGGTTCATGGGGTGAGGTTTGTCTTTATTGAGATTGGTTGAGGGAGACCTTACCTAGACCTCTTTAGTTGGCCTGTCTCGACCCATCGCCTTGCACCGCAGTTGGAGGGATGGATTCACACGTCCATCACCCCTAGATACATTGACCCACAGATTGACCCTCCCCTCATACCCGTTTCCTTTCCAGAACTTCCTAACCTTCCTTTCCTAAAAATACTCTCCACACAGTATCCCCAAAGATGACATAAACCCTCAGGGAAATTATTTTCCTTCAGGCCTCCTGTGAAGTCCAAAGTTAGATTTTTTTTGGTAAAATTTGTAAAAATCGGTCGTTAGCATCAAAACGTAGACAATGCTCCAAAAGTTTTGAATATTAATTTTCTATTAACCAAAACTGATACCATGGATCTATACTATATATGTAAGGCTGGTGCTCTCAACTATAAAAAAAATCAGGCTGGTATTTGCTGGTTGGTGAAACCCGCTGATGGCGATTAGTGTAAATTAAGTGGGAAATTATTAATAAACTTAAAAAAGGAAATTTCTGTTACCATTTTATTAGAGCGGTTTATTTGCTTAGACATGTAGTTTCATCATCCATAAACAGATGTCGTTAGTGTATGATGTGGTGATATGTAGTTTATAGGTTACGCAACGTCAGTTAAATAGTACTTTAGAAGGGTATGATATATCGTCGTTAGTGTCTTATGTATGGATGAACGGAAATTGCCGATGGCTTGTGATAGACTGCTGGGCTCCGACGGTGTTGTGGTACCCAGCATCAGAATAACTTAGAGCCTCCTAAAATATGGAAGTCTTTAGCCAGCTCCTAGTTAGGTCGACTAACGAGGTCTATATTGTATACGCGAAGTATGTAATAAAACCATATAAAGATCAAGAATCTATTTATTCCCAAGAAGTAATCTCCATCCAAAATGTGCTGGATAATCTATTAGTGTGTCTATCAAATTACAGACAGCTGGCATTGCAAACCTTAGGATAATATAAATAAAGGAACTTGTAATCTCGACGAACCTCGACCTTTATTGGAGTTTTCTCGACCACATTTCAAGTACTCTCAATCACTGGGATTAAAGTACATTACAATTATCAATTTCGCTCATCGTAGAATCATAAACTATGATGTTATTTCAACATTTCGCGTCTTGATGTTTTAAACAAAATGGTTTATTATTAACGTTATGAACGCTTTCTTACAATACGCGACATTATTCACTAGCTTTAGAATAATGGTACTCATAAAGGATGATCAATTGGTGATAAAGTTGAAAGATGAAGGCTTTCTAGAGAGGAAATTGTAATATATTTGTCTGAACACTTAATCTGTACAGTAACTCTGACGACCTCCGTAGTCCAGTGGCTAAGACTCTTGACTCACATTCCGGAGGTCGCGGGTTCGAACCCGGCATGCGCAAATAAATTTTATTTGATTAATTTGTGTTATTTCACAATTAATTCATTTAAAATAATATATAGTATATTTGCGGCATGTTCCAGAGTGGAAGATACTATCAGTATCGCCCTGGTGTAAGACCACCATTCAGAATTGAAACGTTGCTTGAAAATGGCTTTAGCCGTGTTTAGTGACCAGATCTGAATAGCCAGGTACTTCCCAACCTTCCTCTTCCCCACCTCCTTCCCCTCCCCGCTACCTTCAGCCTCACAACATACCCCAATTGGGGATGCCATAGTCTCACTGGCTCCAGACGGGAGCAGTTGAGATTCTTGTGCGGTATTCAGTGTAAAAAAAAAAAAAAAAAACTGTTAAATTTATAACTGTAGAGTGCTGAGGATTCTTCAAATGTTTTATGTTTAAGCTAAACTATATCCAATTTGTCATTGTCTACCTATGTTACCAAGCCTTTAATCAAACTCAGATCGTTTGTGCTATTCCTAAGTGGTAAATAGCACTAATAATAATTTAATCAAATAATGAATTTGCTAATATTAATTAATAACTGAATCCAAAGATTTCAAACGTCTTCCGTCAATTAATTCCGTAAAATACTAATCAATCATGTTCTAAATTCTAAAAGCTCCCTGATTATTCACGAAATCATATTTATTATTCTGCCTTTGTCCAGAGGTTGACTCGAACCTACACTCACACATACCAGACCCACACACTTCCATTTTGAAATGATTTAGATTGAAAAGTGGTACGGTTACCCATAGACATCATCTATGAAATCAACATTAAAGCGTCAAGTGTAGTTTGTCCTGTCAAAGCAGTTGATATACTATGAGCAATTTACAGGCCTAATGCCTAATACTATAATTCTTGTACAGTCACCAGTGGCATGCCTACATTTCTTCAACCGGTACGATGTTCGGCTGCGAATTTAGTTTGTGAAAAATTACGTAAACGTCTTTTTGTTGTATGTTTATTTTTTTTAAATATCCTAGCGAGTTCCCGGCATGCGTTGCTGTGCCACTTGTACAGCACAGTACAGTGATTTTTTTTTTACTTTACGTGGTGAACCAAAAGGAAACTCCGATCAATCGATATATCTGAATTTTTAGTGCCAAATTTTACAAAACATTGCTCGATTTTTGAAAATTATTGTTATGTTTCACATTAGAAGATCTCTCTTTCCTATAATGTACGCGATCAGGCCAACTAACGGAATATGTCACCAACCGGCTATGCGACATTTTGAGGTGCAAAAAACACAATAAAACATCAGCAATGCGATATATTATATTCTAACCTTTAACATTTTGGGAAAAGGGTCACTACCGTTTCTACCACAACATACTTTAAAATACCTGCCTAAACCTGGAATGTAAAAAAACGCGTCCAGATTAAAAACACCATAATTCCTCATCAATGTAATACACTTCCATTTACATTACAACTGAAAGAAAAGTGTCCGGACACTTTACATAAAATAATTTTATTTTTTAACATTTATAATAATTGTACTTTTAAAAAACGTGGAACATACAGAATTTCTCCCCACAACACTGGCAACAGTGTTTGTACCACACGTATGTTTAGGAATTTGCGGTCACGGCGCTTAGGGGCACTCAGACTCGAGTGGATTTCCCATTAAAAGGCGTGTGTTTATAATTTCGTCACACGAAATCCAGTTTAGCGGCGCGTTGCGCTACGTGTTTTCACGGTTCTGGAATTAGAGCCCTTTGCGAAATGGCCATTGAGGGACTTTAGGCTCTACGAACATTATTTGTACTTAAGAATTTTAGCAGTATTTTCGCAAAACTTTCAATATTTTTAGTTGTGTTTTTCGTATAATGCATTTTTTTATATCACAAGAGTTTTGATTGCCAGTCAGTGATACCTGGACATCCTATTTGGAGAAGACTGAGGGAAAAAGAAGAAAGAGTACCTTTGCCTTGAAGAAGTACCTTTTTAATTTTCAAATACCACGCAATTGTCGCATTGACCTTAGCCAGTGGGATTATGTCATTACTATTCGGGAAATATTTTTATTTTTATTATAATCTTTATTTATTAAGTTAATAGGTAATTTTGCTGTGCCTGTCTCACTAGGAGTTCCTGTGTTGAGAGTAGGCGCATTTTAGCATAAACAGTTTAAAACAAAAATAAGGATAACAACAACAATGTTATTTACATTTAAAGTAAAAATACAAGGACAACCAGCATCGTACCAACGGGAAAGCATGCATTAGGAGGTTCTAAAAATATTGTTAATGTGTGATCTGTCTTTGCTAGTGATCCAAAACTTGGTATCTGATTTGTATTTTACGTGATTAGTGTGCTGTCTAATGTTCAATGGAAGTGTATTATAAAGTTTTAATACATTATTCGCATCCGCTTGCGATAAGACTGATTCTCGTTTTTTTGGACTTTTCTAGAATAAGAAAAATGAGTGCTTGAATATTTAAATATTTCATGATGAAATAAAGAATTCGCGTTTTTTTTCTGGAATCTTAAAAAATTGTTAAAAGTAGGTTTGATACGTTAAATTTTCAAAATAGTTCCTGATAAAACTTTCAAAAGTACTGACTAACGAAAACTAAAGCTTTTAAATCAGTCTGAGTAAATCGAAAATAGCAGTTTTTAAAATGATTCTAGATTAAGCGAAAGTACAGAAATTACCATTTAAGAAACGTCTGAAAATAGTTACGCCTTTCCTTGGTCGTTTTTTGTCAGAGAATGGACAGCAACTCATGAATCGATAAAAGCGTTGGGTTGGCAAGTGTTTGGTTTGCAGTTTCTGAAATATGCACCCACGTCACGTCCTGCCAACGCCGGGAAATAAAATTATTCCTTTCGTACACAGCCACTTCCCAATGCGCCACCACTGCCACCATTCCACCCCTCATCACTGAGCCAATTTCCGAAATGGATTTCGAAGATACAATTATTCCAAAAGCTGCAATTGAAATAAAAGGAACAGTAGCAATGCGATATAAAAATGACCTTATTGTATTATTATTATTCATGTTTTATCTGCTAAATAGTGGTCTGGGAATTGGTAAAAAGCACCCCTTATGGAAAACAATTACAAATAGCATGAAATAAATAAAAAAAGCTTGACAGAAAACAATTCTTCTAGATGATATTTCCAAAAATTTCAATACATCATAAGTGTACCGATGGCCTGTATGTAACAAAATATTATTTAAAGAAGAGAAAATAAATCATATAATTCGTACAATGTCATTTTATGTTCTATTTTAAACACCACAGAAAGCTCATAATTACTGACCAAAAAACCTTTTATCAAAAATATAACTTTCGACGTCAACATTAAAACTTTTCAAGCGGTTCACCGAATCGGTCATCAAGTTTTTAATCCTAATCAACATACATTCTTTCAATTCAGTGCAACCCCGTAGGAAAACAAACAATAGTGAAAATTTACGGATTTTTTATAAATGAACAATGAAAATTCTGTTGGTAAATTTTCCACATGCCAGTAGTTTGGTTGGATTCATAAAAATAATCTCAAATTCTACAATATACGATTTCTACCCAAAACTTTTTTCAACAGCAAAACAAAAACACTTTTTTTTATTTTAATTTAAATTAATAAATTAATTCGTTTTTACCACTTTTATTGTTTACAAAACCATCATGTTTCGTGAGCAATGCTCAATTCTTCAGGGTTTTTTATTGATACTAATTATAATTAATAGACGTAGACAATGGTGTCAATTGAAAAAGAATGGACATAGAATATGGTATCAATGAAAATATGGGAGTGGGTAGGGGAGAGAGGGGCAATGGGAGACAATTTACAAAGGGAACAGGTTTAATATTGGGTCATTTAAGAACAATTTTTGGTCATTAATAATATTCAAATTCGCATTAACACTCTTTCGGATTTCTAAAATTTCTAGTTTATCCAACTGAATGCCATTGACATTACAATGCATTAATTCTATTCCACTATTGAAGTCAAAGGTGACTGGTTTCCACCAAATGGTTGGCAAACTCCGAGAAACTGTTATTGTTTAAAGCTTTGATATGTTCTTTAATCCTTATTTCGAAGTTTCTCGAAGTTTTACCTATGTAGAAGAAACCACAATCGTTACACTTTAATTTATAGATTCCAGATTTTTTCATTTTTGAATCTCTATGTTTATTATTTACAATGTAATTTTTGAGTTTGTTATTTGCATAAAATACAGGAAGAATTTCATTTGGTACATTCTTTGTCAAGGAATTAGAAATTTTATTATTAAAATACATAATTTTCCTCCATTTTATCTCTTCCTGATCCTTTTGTACAGGATAGATATATGATTTAAGGAATTTATTATTGTATTTTTTATTAAGAATGTTTTCAATTAAATTTTAGAAATCCGAAAGAGTGTTAATGCGAATTTGAATATTATTAATAACCAAAAATTGTTCTTAAATGACCCAATATTAAACCTGTTCCCTTTGTAAATAGTCTTCCATTGCCCTCCTCTCCTCTACCCACTCTCATATTTTCATTGATACAATTGTCTATGTCCATTCTTTTTCAATTGACACCATTGTCTACGTCTATTATTTATAATTAGTATCAATAAAAAACCCTGAAGAAGTGAGCATCGCTCACGAAACATGTTGGTTTAGTAAACAATAAAAGTGGTAAAAACGAAGTAATTTATTAATTTAAATCAAAATGGTGCCACAAAATAAGTTTGCTGTGTTAGAAGAAGAAAAAACACTTTAATAATTTGGGTATATGTCGTGTATTGTCTAATTATTTACAAGCCACATTATTGACATACTTGAAGGTAAGGTAGAAGAATTCCCACAAGACGGTTTCTAACAGTAAAATAGCGATTTTCTAGAAATTGCCACAGATTGTATTCAATATAATATGTCCCCCGGTGGGCATTTTCAGACCACAAAGAGTGTTAATGTTCAATACACCTCCATTAGGTATAATATAAATTTATCGTGAGAAATGTACTTCAGTAAATTAATTATTGAGTTTCGTTCTGGACATTGAATTTACCCAGAAGGTAAATTATTTATGAAACTCATGAAGACTCTCTTTAGAAAGAGTAGAGTAAAACATTTAATTAAACTACATTGTACGTTTATTATGTCATAGAAACTTTTAGATACAATCATGATTTTTATTTGTCAATTTTTTAGCTCGGAGGTCAGAAAACTTTTTAAGGTATTAACCCAAAATTTACATAGGTAAGCAAGACAGTTGTTTATCCCATTGTATTGGAAATAAGAAAAACTAAGGACGAGTTGTTTAAAAAAAATTGACGGATTCGTTAAACATTTTAAGTTAATTTTCACGTTCTTTAAGTTAATCTTCACGTTAAGTTATATTCAAGTTCTGTGATTATTTCAGTTTTATGAAGCAACTGGCCTATATATATATATATATCGTCGTTGCGCCTGCAAAATCCGACAAACGTTTTTTTTGCAAAATCGGTTTTTTACGCTTTGTGATAGAACGAGACATGGCGGATAGGCCTGTAAAACACGTTTTCTAATATTATAGCTAGTTTAGAAAACTGCAAAATCAGCTATGTATTTTCGCTTATAAAATGGCTTTCAAAATACTCTATGAAGATTCCTTCACATATCGCATTTTGAACTAAAGTAAAACACTTAATTTTGCGCCAGTTAATGACACATGGCGGATTTTGCAGTGGATTTTGCACATCTTGGTTCAGAACGCACATATTACAAGTCACGTGACTGGACAGTGGACAGTTGGGCAGTCTTGTTATGATATTCAGTCTTGGTGCACGTGCCAGCGGATTATTTACGTTCATCAAAAAATAATATTTAAGCTTTTAAAACGGTGTGAAATTACATTACAGTGCACGTGCACTCAGCGCACAATAATTTATATATTTGGACATTTCTGAAACAGTTTTGGAGAAAGACGTGGGAAATGTATCCCCAGTTGTAATCTTGACCATGAATAATGATACTGACAGCATACTCAACCCTGAAACGGGACTGTTTGAACGAGTTGCACTTTCAAATTCTAACGAAAAATGTGATGAGGATCAACTGGGCACAAATAATCATAGGTTTATTTTGAATCACGAAATGGGACAATTCGAATGCTCTGATGCTAACTCTAATTCTGAAGACGATCTGTTGACTAATGTACCGAACATAAAGGACAAACAGAAATTGAATAAAAATTTACGAATCCTGGGGAAAAAATATAGCGGTATTAAACGAGTAAGTGGACGTACAATTTACGTTAAAAGGGCTCAAAGAAAAATAAAAGAAACACCATGCAATCATCATGGCTTGAATTTATCCAATAGATCTTTTCTATGCGGATTGGTTAATGAACAAGCTCGTCTAGACGTGTTTAACTATTTCTGGAGCTTGTCAACATGGGAAGCTGAGAAAGCCTATATTTTCGGACTTGTAAATATCCAAAGAGTACGCAAGAGGCGACAACGGCGACAGCAATTAAAAGGTAGAAGTGCCTGGAAGCGCAAAATTGGGGTCGACTGCTCCTTACCCAAGCTTATTGGTGAAAAAGTTAGAGTTTGCAGAGAGTTTTTCAACGCCACATTATGTATTACGAAAGATACGTTTGCTCAATGGATATCATCAACACAGATTGATAACGAAGATGAGACTCAAACAGCTGGGAAACAAAAGACCAGAGTTCCTCAGTCTTTGAGGTCAGATTCCGTTAAAAAACGGTTGGACCTATTGCCTAAAGTTTTGAGTCATTATTGCCGCTCGAATAGTTTGAGAACATACGTGGAGGATTCTTTTAAATCTAAAACAGAAATGCATAAAATTTACAAGTCGTGGTGTTCAGAAAACGGCATAACTTGCGTCCAAAGAAAGAAATTCTGTGATATTTTACAAAGTAACAAAATATCTATATTTAAACCACGCAAGGATCAATGCGACACATGCGTGTCCCACAAACAGGGAAATCTAAGTGAAGAAGAATACCAAATTCACATTAATAAGAAAAATGAGGCAAGACATGCAAAGAAGCTGGCTATTGCATCCTGCTCTGATCAACATTTAGTAGTAACAATGGACCTTCAGAGCACACAGCTTTGTCCGAAACTTTTAGTATCCTCTCAATATTATAAGCCAAAACTTCAGTTACACGACTTTACCATTTATAAAAACAACACGAAAGATGTTTTTCTGTACTTTTGGCATGAAGGCGATGGAGGTGTTTCAGCAAATGAGTTTGTTTCTTGTATTATCGATTTTATAGAAGGAGAAATTAGAAAGGGATTCAAAAAAATTACTTTGATATCGGACGCAAAAATAAATTCCTCAGCAGTGCTCTGGTAGATATATCGAAGAATATGAATATAGAAATAGAGCAACTCATATTAGAAAAAGGACATGCAATGATGAAGGTGGATAGCGTCCACTCGACATTGGAAAAGCTTGTACTCCTCCATTATACTCCCCAACGGATTATGTGGACCGAATGAGGAAATCTAGACCTTCCAAACCTTACGTTATTAAGTATCTTGATTAAAGTTTTTTTAAGGCTTACGATACACTCCCCAGTAATTACTGCACTATTCGTCCAGGCAAAAAGGTTGGAGATCCTACAGTTACCCAGTTCAGAGGGCTGCTGTACAAACAGGGTGAGGTTATGTACAAACTCCGACACATTGATAACTGGACACTTCTGCCTCAAAGGAGGAAGCAAGATTTATACACAACACCAAAACCATTGTACACAGAACAGAAAAAAATGATATGTCTAAGTTTGAGCAATTACAATCCTTAAAGTTATATATGCATCGAGATTATCATTCATTTTACGATAATCTTAAACACTGATTTTGTTGATTACTATCATACCTTCTATTTTTATAATATTTTAAAGATCTTATTTAGTTATTAGACTAATGTTCAGTTTACTAGCAGGCGTTATCATTGTTTATTTACATAACTGAAAAGTTATTTGTTTTGTTTAAAAGTTGTAATTATTGTGATTGTATTATTGTTCAATAATGTTAGGTTTGAAATAAGTATGATACTAGTTACTATCTACTTGATTTAATTCTTCCAATAAATAAAATGTAATAATCCCGAACAGTGGTTTGATAGATTACATTATGTACCTTATATTTTTATAAAATTTTACAGATCTCAATAGTTATTAGTAATTAGACCAGCAGGAGTTATCATTGTTTATTTACATAACTGATATGTTATTTGTTTTGTTAAAATGTTGTAATTATTATGATTGTATTAATGTTGAATAACGTTTGGTTTGTAATAGATATAATACTAGTTACTACAATCTACTTGATTTTATTCTTTCAATAAATAAAATGTAATAATCTCGAAGAGTGCTTTGGTAGATTACCTACGTAGTTTGTGCTTTTTATAGATTTCAAAATTTTAAAGATTTCAATAGTTATTAGACCAGCAGGCGTTATCATCGTTTATTTATATAACTGAGAGGTTATTTATTTTGTTTAAAGTAGTATTTATTATGATTGTGTTATTGCTGAATATTGTTTGGTTTGTAATAAGTAGGTATAATACTAATGACTATCTACTTGTTTATCTTCTTTTGATAAATAAAATATAATAATCTCAAATACCGATTTTGTTAATAACTTGGGTACTTTATATTTTTATAAAATTTTAACGATCTCAATAGTTATTAGACAAATGTTTAATTTGCTAGCAGGCGTTACCATTGTTTATTTATGCAACTAAAATGTTAATTTGTTTTGTTAAAATGTTGAGATTAATTTAAAATGATTGTATTATTGCTCAATAATGTTTAGTTTGTAATAGGTATAGTACTACTATCTACTTGATTTTATTCTTTCAATAAATAAAATTTAACGTGTAATAAACTTGTTTTTCCATCATACTCAAAATATTTTTCGTTCACCTTCACTCGATAATTACTTATTTAAAAGTAAATTTTCAGCTGGGAAAGATAAAGATTCGTTAGAAATAGGCTATTGGTTTGTTAAAAATGCTTTACGCATACGTTAGTACATTTAAATTATACGCAATTAAAGAATTAATATCATTTCTAACTTAATACAAAATCCATTATGTCTAAAATATACGTACATAAAAATTCGCTATATGCTGCCTCTAACACAAAGCGGATTTAAAGACCCATACAAAATCAGCTATGTGTCATTTATTCACAAAAACAAATATTACTACTAAAGTATTAAATATTTAATTGTAAAATATCATTTATACAAAATCCGACGTAAAGATCTAATTTTCTGTTTATTTGGATTGTAAAAAATGCGAGCCATTGTTAAATAAATCAGTTTTTTCCTTCTCCTGAAAAGTTACGTTTTTTAACATAGCGGATTTTGCATGCACAGCGACGATATATATATCATTATTATTATAATAACAGAACGTGAAAATTAACTTCAAATATTTGATAAATTCTTCAGATTTTTTAATTGTTCTAGCATTCCATAGCACCCGTAAAATTCGAAGAGCTTTCAAACTTTATATCGTATTTTTTGTCCATTTATTTGAATACAACCAAACAGTGTTTACATCTAAAAAAAATAGTGTTTACATCTAAGTGTGCGATTAACACGTGGTAGGAGTGAAACCTTCAGAAAACTATAGTAGACAAAAGTGTGGAGACTACGAAACACTTTGTTTATCAAAGTGAAGGATGGTTTTTTTCCATATTTTTGTCGTCGAATTCCAGTGCATCTTTTCCTATATTTTTGGTCATCTTATTAGTTTTTGTGTTTTTTTCCTCGGAGTCGCTGGATGTCACTTTATTTGTTGTTTTCTTTGTCTGTTCATTTTGGAGTGGTTTGGATATTCATTTTGCAAAAATAATTTTACAAATTGATTTATTACCGGTTAAATCATTTTGCTGAGAAACTAATTGAAACACTAGACACTATTATGTGGGGTATTTCAGAATAGTGAAAACAGTTGTAACAAAAATAAAAACTAAAATGCTCGCAGAACTTGATACATTATTAAATTTAATTCAAATTATTTTTTTAAAAATTAATGGAGTTCTATGAATTAAGCACAAAGACAATTAATAATTTACATTAAAATTGAGTCGAAAGCAGCTATCAGAATAAAACATGAACGTATCTGGCATTTAGATGCGGCACATCGACATAAAATCCGTAAACTAAGTCATAATATTAGGTATATCCGATGGAAATGTTTCTGATTCCAGAATCAAACCTACGCGCAATAAATCCAGCCGGAGCTAATGGCCTGAACAGATATAAGTAAACTTTTCGCTTCGTTGAGCTAATCAGACTAGTTAATGTATTTTAGGGGCGGATTGTATAAGTGCCCGACGCAGGACAACTATCAAAGCAGATTAAAAGAATTGACCTCTAAGAAAACAGGTTTTTGAGACTGGAAAATCAAAGTAAAATGTTAGAATTGGTCTAGAAGAAAACTGTTTTTTGGCGCAGGACAACGATCAAAATAAAATGGAAGAATTAACCTTGGAGAATTTACTTTTCACGAGGGTCAACTTTCCTTTATTAAGTGTAATTACTTTAAATTTCTATAACGAGATTGAACGAGAACACAAAACAATTATTATTTTTGAAACTCCAGAAGTCTAGGACTAAATTTCTACTATAATCTCTTGTCTCGTCTTTGACATTCTTGAAAATTCATGTAACTTAGCTCATTGTAATTAAAGTTTTTTCTAATCAAACGAAAGGTAACTAGACATTTATTTTACCTCTGATTCTAGACGTTAAGTACTAATTTATTCTTTATTTTGATTTTCTGGTTCGTTCTTTGCCATGAAGAGGGAATCATTAATTTAAATTACTGAATTTAACTCTACTTTTTTTACGTAAATGGAATGGCGTCATTTACGCCTCACAATTTGTACCTGATTTGGGTGTTTCAAAATATTGCCTATCTTTTATTGTCTTGTAGGTGTTCTATTTAGGGGAAGTAAAAAAATCGTTTCTGAAAACCCTACACAATTGCAAGCTATTGCACTACGAGTCCGGAAACTCGTAGTGCAATCGGGACTATGGTGATTTCACAGCAAGCAGAGAAAACAAAAACTATTTTTTCGATCCGAGCATTTAAATTTAGACATTTTTTCGGCATTGGTATCATAGACCCGGATCATAGAGATATGAATAATACTGGACTTGCCCTAATTGATAAAAGCGTATTATTTCCCCCTCCCCATACCGGTTCCATTGGAACCGGCTGGGATTGAGTATGGCAATGAATTTAATGAATGTGAATTTAAAAAATGTGACGTCATCATTCTTCTGCGAGCCAGCGTCGAGCGCTCATCGGTGCATTTTATGAAATAACACCGTATAAAACATGGTTTGTGTTTTGAAAACGTGTAAATATATACTATCACTCGAGATACATGGCGTGTGCTCATTGATGTTTACTGGGGTAAGTAAATTATGAAACATTTGTAAAAGTGTCCTAACTAAATACGGCAACAAAATATTGGAGTCTAAAAATAGGCGAACTTTACTTCGCCGTATTTAGACTTCGCAAATTTGTTCATTACGCGGCGCGCAATTCGCGCTCCCATGTAAAAAGGTCTATTCATTCAAAAGCAGAGTTTACTTTTAAGAACTAAATGGTGATATTAGAATGGGAGATGCCTATATACTGTCGTATTGAGTTATTGACGAATCATATATCTCCAAAGTCATCTTCCCGCTCTGCGCCCCGCTGTAGTTGTTGTCTACCCCTCACCTTTATGTTCTGGTCTAGTAATATTCATACGTCTATGACCCGAATATAATAAAAATAACCTTTGAAGATAGGTCTTCGACTCAATAGAGCTTCGACAGATTTTAAAAGTTATACAGCTGATATCATCCCCCCGGTGACAGTTTTTATTTTTAATTTGATATAAAAAATTTCATCTATGGACTGGTTTTACTCGAAAACGAAAGTTCAAATCAAACAAAGTTATACCTCAAAATCGACTGCAAATGTGAACTGGATTCACCGTTTCGCGCTTGTACTACGAGTTTTCGCACGCCGTATAAACATACTTTTCTGTTCGTTCGTGAGGAATGTTTGAGTGTCTGCTATGGCATATGTTTGAATATTCCTCCGCATTTGCGATTTTGCTTTCGATTGATAACAAGTTGGAGTGTGTTGTACAGAGTAATTTTATTTATTTATATATCTTTATAAAGTATGTTTACATTGGGTTTTTCGATGCCTGTCTCACTGGGATATACCTGTGTTGAAAATACATAACATACATAACATTTAAAGCGCCCTTAAGGTGATTTTCTCACGAAAATGGCGCTATAGAAGTTATCCAATTATTTTTATTATGCACCAGATTTAAATGTCCGGGTTAAATTTTCCCCAAAAAAAAAAGGAAAAAAAGAAGGAAAAACTAAACCCTTTCACACACTTCCCCAAATGATCATCTAGTCAACCCACGCTATGCAATTGCACTATATAGTATTATAAATACAAGAACAACATGTCAACCTACTAGAGACCAAATGGGAATATAATTCACCGACTCCAGATATTTTCATATCAGAGGGTTCGGCTCTGTGGCATTTCTAATTGAACCTATAAATCCTACCGATCCCTCAATATAAATATTTAAAAAATCCTTTGTAATCCTACATGTATTTAAAATGACTATTATTATTATTATTAAGTGATTTCTTTTATCCTGAAAATATGTAGGTACCCCGCTATATTCGAATTTTGTCAACCGCCCAAAAAAGTAAAATTTTATCGTCTTTTAACCTATTTGAAATATCGAAATCTACATTGGTTGTAAAGTAAATTCTTAGCTGGGTATCTACGTCTATTGCCAAATTGTACCCTACAAACCCTTATCATCTATTTGAAGGACCTCTCTGATCAATGGCGGTTGATTTCCAACAGTGTCAATTCCCCTGAATCCCTCGCCGTGGGGAACAATACAATTGTTGACTTGTCCGTATTATAATTGGCCTCTTTAATCTTTTAAAGCCAGGACCTTTGACTTTACTCGAATCGTCCTCTTTTGGAGATTAATTATGAATTATAAAATTTTTTAAGTGCCATGCGGACCCTGCGTCAGATATAAGGCTACATCACAGCATGGCGATGCTGTGGAAAGATATAGAGTAATTCAGGAAATATGGTTTGTTTATGAGGAATGAAACACACATATACTCAATCTGTTCCAAAGCTGAGTTATCGATACTAAAATTGAGTTGTTATTTATTTTGTCAAATCAACAGGTTTTTTACGTCTATATATTATATAATACACTTATAAACAATACAAATAAAATCTAATGACAGATTTTCACCTAAACATAAAATTATGACAAAAACTGGAGGTCCAGTACCCATGGCCTTAAATATTTACAAAAGGATACAAAAATTGCAAATATTAAATTAAAAATAAAATAAGATGTAAGAATACAAATAAATGCCAATAAGGTGACTCGTAAACTGCATAAAAAAATTCAAAACATATTAGATACATTGACAAATTTATAAAACAGCAATATTCACTAATATGCACCCACGACTAAAGTGAACACATGTTTATAAAATGATGGCAAAAAAATGTTTTGGATTAATTTTTTAAACGTTCTTAAATTATACGAAAATATGTCCATACCACTAAGTTAAAAGATCAATGATGCTAGTATCTCAAAACAATTTCTATTGAAATACATACCTGACAAACGGATTCAACATTTTCACCTGCCGTTTGAGGTAAAATATTTCAATATTCATCCGTTGACAGGTGAATCTTTCAGAATGATTGCTTTTTTTATACAGCGATCTCCAAATAAAAGATGTTTGCCAAGCGTGTACAGCCGTGTACATATGTACAATGTTGTATGTATTTTATTATATTATAACATTATATTTATTAATAATACCTGAAAACCCATGTTTATAAGGGAAAAAGTAATATATTATATTGTTCTTGTTGTATAATTGAGCCCTTGCCCGGAAGAATATTGTATCCAACAAAATTTCAGTTCCGAGAAAAATTGAAAAAACGAAACCAGTTATATTTCAAACATAAAACATACAATACTTAAGAGTTTTAATTGAAAAGTCATCTAGAAAATAAATTAAATTCGAGTTTTTTACTAGAATTTACGCAGAATTTTTGGAATAATGTTGTACATGAACACCTTCACATACAACTTTATTCCACAAAACGATTTTTTTTACTCTTCGTAGCCTACAGAAAGCAACCTGCTCTTCTCATATAAATGTTCAGATGTCATTGATATTTTTGTGCTTAAAAAGCAAAAAACGATATGAATAAATGAAAACATTTACGTTCTAGATATTGTCTTGAGATCAACATACAACATTATTCCACAAAACTGTTTCAACGGTTAATAAGCAGGCTTAATAATATTTTTTCTGGACAAATTCTACTTTCCTGCATTCTTCAGCTTCTTGGCTTTGAAAACTTTCTGGTTGAAGCCATAAGACGTTCGTTTTCTCCATTTATTCCAATAAATTAAACCATGTGCCGTGATTTTGATAAATGGTGCTATACAACATTCTTTCACAAAACAAACATTAAAAGGCTGCCACAGGCCTAAAAAACTTTTCATTATCATAATTCCTACCTTAAGAGCTCGTTCACATTGAGCATATAAATATAAAAGATCATAGCACGCCACATATCGCTCTCTATACAATCCCTTCAGACCGTTCACACCTGAGCGCTTTATGCGCACATCAACCATAGACAATGCACATCTTACGCCGTAACCGCTCCTGAGGCGATATGCCAACAGTTAAGCGCCCCCCACTCCGACGAAAACAGGAGAGGGGGTCATTTTAATTACGGAGCTGCCAAGACCGGTGGGAGACAGATGTCAAGTTCATAGATTCAGTACAAAAAATGCGCACTCCGTGGCCGCTCGCTAATTTAACTGACCCCCTCTCCTACCATAGGAAGAAATATTTTATATCTGCGCCGTGTGAACGGCACGAAACATAAGCGCTCGCGGTTCAACAGATACCTGCTAGCGGTTATATTAGATGTCTGAACACCCCTTAAAAGATGCGTATTAATATGCCCAACATTATTCGGTAACCGACGAGTTCATCGAAAACCAATTCATCGAAAGCAAATTCATCGAAAACGAGTTCATCGAAACCGAGTTCATCGAAAACGAGTTAATCGAAAACCAATTCATCGATTCGCCAATTCATCGAAAAAATGTTAGGTTAGGTTAGGTTAGTTTCCTTGTCCAAAGTTTTATTATCAATTTTTTATATATAAATTTATTGTCAACTTTTATTGATCAATGCTTTTTTAACTTCCCGGTCCGCTCGGCATTTCTCTCAAATATCTACAAAATATTTTTTTCGATGAATTGGCGATTCGCTAAATTGATCATTCGATGAATTAGTTTTCGATGAATTGGTTTTCGATGAACTCGTCTTCGATGAATTTGCTTTCGGTGAATTGATTTTCGATGAACTCGCCGTGAACCCATTATTCCACCAATAACTCAACATTGATAGTTTTGTTGGATACAACATTATTCCGGGCAAGGGCTCAATTAGATAATGGTATGTACGTAGGAGTAATTATAAAGCATGAGACACATCTTCCTCAGGTATTTCGCCTTTGATTTAGGGTCCGTCCTATCATTAACTGCCGATATATCCTTTCATCTATTCAATAGTAAGAATGTAGGGAAGGAAGGAAGCAAGGGGCTAGAAATAAGATTAGAAGGATAATGGAAAAGGAAATGTGCCGAAGATAACACAAGGATAAATGGGAAATGAAAAGAACGTGCCTGGCTAACGTGAATGAAGGGAATATTTGAAAAGCTTTAGGTAGAAAAATATCTGGTAGCCAGAAAATGATTTCACTCACTTTTGGACAATGTTTTTGACACAAAATGTTTGTGGAAAATTTAAAGTTTTATATTATGTATAACATATCCATATTGAGCGTAAGATACTCTTAATACTTAGAAATTCTCGTCCTTATTCAAAAAATAAAAATAATTATTAATATTTATACTAAAAATAATTAATACTAAAAAAGTCAATAGGTGTCGCACTTTAAAATAAAAATGGGTGTATTTATACAAGACACTATTCAGATTACATTTAGTTCTGGTAAAATCATGCAATCTTTATTATATAAAAATCAAAATTTGTTTGTCTCTGTCTATGTATGTATGTGAGTTGTATATGCATTGCTAAACCATTCATCCGATTGCGATGAAACTTTGGGGGTTTCTACATAATATACAACAGTGAGTTCTCGCGTCATGATATTATGAGTTGCTTATCATTCATCTGATTGCGGTGATACTTTGGGGATTTGATGTGCACATTCCCGCGATGGGAAGGGAAGGGAAGGGGAACGTGGGAGGGGGGGGGGGGGGGGGTTCGCGGGACGGGGGAAGCGGGAAGGCAGAGAAGGCGGAGCGGGATCATGTGAAGGGAAGGAGACGCGAGAGAGGAAGGGGAGTCGAAAGGGTAAACGGAACGAGTGGGAAAGGACACGCAGGGATAAACAATTTCTTTATTAAGTGGCATTGTATCGCATGCCAGGAAATCGCAAGTCAATAATAAAGATAACAGCTAATAAAAAAGTGAGTTAAGATTGGTAGTTTTTAGTTCAATTATGTTACAGTTAAATGTGACCGAAGGAGATAGGGTCGAATTAGATCAGTGGTATAGCAAAGCCCCGGCTAGGCTGGGGTCCTGAGTTAAATTCCTCTATTCGACCAAGTCTGTTTCTGATTATTGTACTTCAAATTTTTGTCCGGGAGTCGCTAACATTGTCTTCAATGATTAAATATTATAATTTGTGGTTTTACTCATAAAGTTATTCTAAAATTTAAAAAAAATAACAAACAGAATCAAAATGTTGGTTGTTAGACACTGCCTTTAGCCGTGTTCATTGACCAGATCTGAATAGTCAGGTTCTATCAAATCTTCTCTTTCTCCTTCGTT
Source organism: Limnephilus marmoratus (assembly GCA_917880885.1). Taxonomy (NCBI): domain Eukaryota; kingdom Metazoa; phylum Arthropoda; class Insecta; order Trichoptera; family Limnephilidae; genus Limnephilus; species Limnephilus marmoratus. Next base: position 38,562,026 of record OU862923.1, on the reverse strand, counting down.
TCCTCATTTCCTTCGGCTTCACAGTATTCACTGAACTGAGAATGCTATATTCCTATCGGCTTCTGCGTAAGGTTACTATGAGATATCGTCTTCTTTTTCATCTAGTGCCCTCTCCCATCAGTGGTTTCCTATCATCGGGGCATTTTTAACTCTGCAGTCCTAGTCCGAGACAAGTGAGCTGAACAGCACAAATGGGTTTTAAAGTCATTTTTTCACAACGTCTTTTACCAAACTTCCCTGGTCCATCAATTGGGTAATTTCGTATTTATGGCTCCTCATAATACTCGTACTAATAATAAAGCACTAGTGCAATAATATTGTACTTATCTGCTTCGTTATTTTTCTTTGAATGTCATAGATGGTAGCACTTCTGTTTGAGGCAGCGCGCGAAGCGAGAGCGTACAACAGACGTTAGTATAATAATACTGTAAGATGTAAAAGTAAACTTTTAACCATTCTGTATAATAAAATGTAAAGGTTGCATATTCATTTATGTAAAAGGAATCCAATGTGCTTTGACACGCAATAAAATCTATGTATAATGTCAAAGAAAAATAAATCTAGTGTAATTACGTCAATGCGGGGTTTCGGCCTTCAATGGGGTTTTTTTTGTGAAAAAAAGTTTCGTTCAATACAAGAAATTCATTCTTATTCAGCACTTTGGTCGAAATTCGAAATCTTAAGTGACCACTGGTCGACCGTTAGCCGATGTATAAAGGAAATACGGAATATTATTTCGAGATCATATTTATTTTAAGTGAGATATTATTTCACATTCGTCGATATGTTTTATGAAAAAAATATTTGTCAGGCGATTAATTGAAAAACGGTTTCTGGAGACTATTATTGAGTTTTGTTTTTAAGATTTCTTATAGAATAGTTGGCATTGAGAATAAATCTACCAGGGTATTTTTACTAATAACGCAACAATCATATTAATACGAAAGTTTTCTCTCCAACTTCAAATGTAACAAGTAAAAACATTGTCGATTAATAAAATGTATTAAAATAACAACAATTTTAATGCTTTTCAATCAAAGACATATTCAGTTTTCTGTTAACTATTGATTTTTACTTACTTTATATTTTATTTTATTTTATTCACCCTTTTAGCCCCGATGGGGCTTTTGCATTGGGTATACTGAGGAAAAAAATCCACTCAGGGTCTATGTCATTTTTGGGGATACTGTGTGGAGGGTCTTTTTAGGACAGGAAGGAGAGGAAGTTTTGGAAAGGAAAAAGATATGAGGAGTGGGTAGGAATCTGGGGCTCAGAATGTCCAGGAGTTATGGACACATTAATCTATACCTCCTACTGCGGTAAAGCTGGCCATTCATACTACGGTCCACGGTCTTCCACGGTTTGGCTGTGCAGGTATGCCCAGGAAGACCTGTGCAGTTTTTTGAACCTGCGCAGGCGACCGGCGCAAAATCGAAATTCAATTCTTTCGAAACAAACCTGCACACGCAAACCTGCACACGCAAACCTGCACAGGTAACATCTCCAGTAGTTCCGAGTGAGTGTTGCTGGAGAGATCGAAAGGTCTCTTTATCCAGTCTCTCCCGATACGGTCTATCATGCAGTTGAGACAGACGCATTCGCCGCCAAGATCCGAACAAATCTCACCCCTGCACACCACCAAACGTAGTGAACCACTTGGGTGACTTATGGCACCAATGAATGTTATCCAATAAATATACCCATACCGCCTTCCAAATTGAAATATACGTACGCTCCAATCATAATCCTGTTACAATAAAAAATTACGTTTTTCGATAATTCGTTAATAAATCAGGACACTAATTTTGTTTTTTCTTTGTTCCAGATCACAATGCGTCCGCTACTCTGCATTTTGCTCCTCTCCACAGTCTACGCATCAGAATGGCTCCCCTGCTCCGAGGTAGATCGCACTCTGCGCTACCCGTGCCGCTGCAGCGTGTCGGGAGGCACTGATGAGCCTGGTGACCCGCCTCAGGTCAGCATGGACTGCGACCGGGTGGTGTTCATCGGTGAATTCCCGCCCTTGCCGTACGGCGCGCCGATAGTGTCGTTCAGGCAGAGATGGGCGGGACATCAGGCGTTACCGACACAGGTAAAAAATAATCATCTTAATATTACGAAAAATTGTTAACCACTCCGGTCTATCTATCGCCTTTGTGCAAGTTTTTTTGTCTTAAACGAACTGCCAGATTTATAAGAAAAAGTGTTATTTCGGCTTCGCAAGTAAAGCTCAATAAATTAAATATTTCTGCGTTCAGGATAGTCAAATACTAAAAACTGTTTTTGAAAGGTTATGAAAAAAGCTTTCAAATTGTATTATTACATTTGTAAATATTAAAATTTAGAATGCAAGCATAAAAAATTGTAAAAATGATATTTTTATTTGAAAACGGCACTAAAATCACGAATTAAATATGAAAAAAACACTTGTTTTATCGCACAAATGTACAATAAACAATTTTGTAACCTCACTTTTTTACCATCTCATACAAACATATTTTATAAAAAATTAACACCGTCTAACGGCGCGTAGGCGATTTGGCGGGTGAAAACTGTTTCAACAAAATAAGTATGTTTTACCTATATCTATGGACAACGTTGAATGGAGATATGTAGTGTGTTTTGTTATAGATATTTTCCTTTTTGTTTTAGGGTTGTAACTAGAACAAAAATGGAGTTATTTTGATTTTATTACGATTATTACGATTTCTGTGGGAACTCACGCGTTAGCTTGAACACAAACCACAAACTTATCGGACTTGACTACTATTGTTATATTGTCGAGTAAACAAGTTTAGGGATCGGAGTGCACTCGTATAATAATATTTTCTTAAGGCTCTGCAACCGGGCTCGAAAAGAAGAAGATGAAGAGATACGAAATTACGAATGTTATAGGAGAGCGCTAACATTTACAGCGACAAAATCGAAGCGAAAATTGCGAAAATGTTTAATAAAACACAACTCGTTTAAAATAGAGCATAAATCTCGCGGGCATTATCTTAAACAGCATTTAAAGAAACACTGTGATTTTTTTCATACATATAACTTGTAAAATAACTGAAAAAAACGTGTTTATAATAATTTTTGGAGCATACTTTGCGATTTTTTTCTATCGAGGGAATTTTATATAATTTGCGTTTCGGCGCGGGCAATATCTAGATATTATCTTCAAGAATAACATATATTTTTAAGAGCTTTAAAACTTACCGTGTTTAAGGGAAATATGTAATAAATCGGTAGAAATCCGGGTTGCGGGCCCTTAACCGCTCAGTCTAATTTGTTCACAATTAATCTCTCAATGAAATAATAATGTGTATTATTTATAGGGGGGGGGGGCGCTAGATAATTCTACTGTGGTAAGGGGATTCTTTCAGAACGGTTAAGAAACACTGGGCTAAATGAACAATAAATTTGTATGGAAGGCACTCCTAGTGTTACGTTCGTTATTCTATGCTCTAGAAACAAGGATTTTCCTATACACTATAGGATTTTCCCAATCAATCAGTTTTTCCTGAGTAGAAAGAGCCCAACTCGCGTAACCCTTGTAACCAATATGACAAATTAAAAAATTAAATAAGTTTTCAACATTTACTAACTTTAAAATCTCAATCCTTATTAATGGCGCACGCATAATAATGAAAATCACATATTGTTGTTATTCAAGTTTAATGGGAAAAATGTGCACATTTCAAAATGAGCTTCAGTCTTTAGTCAAGTTGAAGTAGGTGACAATGTTTAGTTTTTATGTTTGTCATGGCCGAAAATCCGTAGATTGATTTACGCTAAATATATTTATATACATTTTGTATGTTTACCCCTTCAACCAACTTCACATACCCGTAGGGATACGCGTACCATTGATTGGGAACCACTGCTGTAAACGAAAAGCTAGACCTCCCAATTGATCTAAAACCAATTAACTTATTTTTTTAATCTTTTAAAAGTTGAATCTCATTTTAATTGAACGTGCCGGCATAAATTTTCCACCATTTATCTTTATTTTATCTGTTTTAAAGATTTATGACATTACTAAATTGGCAACCTGTATAATATTTATTATGGTCGTTTTTTACATTAGCTCCACAAGGGAGGTCCTTAGAAAAATAATTCCCATGTCATCTTTGGGGATGCTTTGTGGAGGGTATTTTTAGAAAAGGAAGGAGAGGAACTTTTGGGAAGGAAAAAGTTAAAAGGAGTAGTTAGAAATCTGGTGGTCGGTATATCCAGGCGTAACGGACGTATGAATCCAATCCTCCTTCTGAGAGATTCCTGCTGGAGAGATCAAAGATCTCGCTTAACTAGTCTCTCCCTCTGATTACAAAACTCGTGTGAAGTCACCAAATGTAGCGATCCACTTGGGGTGATCTGTGGTAGAGGTGTTGGTTATCAAAGAAATGGTTCCAGAGCGGCGGTACCCATACCCGCCTCCCAAATTGATCAATTATTGTTTTTCCCGGAAAAAAAATCTATTTATATATTTTTTCAGATATTCTCCGACCTAAGTCTACCACTTCGTCACCTCGACTTCACCGGCAACTCCGTGCGGCGCCTCACAGAGCGGCTGGTAACGGGCCTACAGAGCACCCTCACGGAACTGGTACTCGCAGACAACCTCCTTGGAGATAACCTCAACCCCATCTTCTCGACCTCCGAGTTCCACGGCCTCACTCACCTGTCCCTGCTCGACCTCAGCGGGAACTATATCAGGGGCATCGAGGAGGGGATTTTGAAGGGGTGTGATAATCTGGTGGTAAGTTGAATATAATCAGATGTTTCCTTGACAACTCGACTTCACCGGCACCTATGTGCGGCGCCTTACAAAGCAGCTGGTGGTGGCCTTGCAGGGCAACCTTACGGAGCTGGTCCTCGCTAAGTTATGCGATAAATATGACAAAACCCATCTGATATTGATGGGAGAGGCAGCGGCGGCCTTCGTGGTCGAGGAGTAAAGGTCTCAATCCAAAGGTCGGCTTTAGTAAAAGTATTTTTTTTTTTTATTAATTTGTCTTATTTCACGAGTTATTAATTAAAAATAAATTGTAGCATATTTGCGGCACGTTCCAGAGTGGAAGATATTCTCAGTATCGCCCTGGTGTAAGACCACCGTTCAGAATTGAAACATTGCTTGAAATGGCTTAAGCCGTGTTTGGTGACCAGATCTGAATAGCCAGATACTCCCCACCTTCTTCTTTCCTACCTCCTTTCCCTGCTCGCAACCTTCAGTTTCACATCACATCCTAATTGAGGATGTCGTAGTGTCACCGGATCCAGACGGTTGGGAGCAGTTGTGCGGTATTCACACAAAAATAAGATAAAACGAGATAGAAGCCGCAACTCATGACTACCTAACATTCGTGACTGGTACGAGTGTAATTCCACTGAATTTTCCTGGGCTGTGGCTTGCAGAGCGAAGATTTTCCAGATCCCCGATGATGGCCAAACTCTGATAAACTCTGATAGGAGAACGTTCAATAAAAAAATCATCTCATTAGCTTCTGGAATTTAAAAAAAAAATGATACCACTGTGTCCCAAATGCTCTCAATTTTCCGAAGCCTGTGAGACTACTATAATCACTATAAAGTATAATGTGAGACTTTTTTTTTACATGAGCTCCACACAGGAGGCCCCGAGGAAAATAATTTCCCTCAGGGCCTGTGTCATCTTTGGGGATGCTGCGTAGAGGGTTTTTAAGGAAAGAAAGGAGAGGAGAGTTCTGGGAAGGAAAAGGGTTTAAGGGGTGGGTAGGAATCTGGGGTTAAGTGTTTCCTGGTCATCCACCTCCAAGACCTAGACAAACCTCACCCCATGAACCCGGGCACCCCTGCTAAATCACTAAAAGTAGCGAACCACTTGGGGTGACCTATGGCAGAGGTGTTGGTTATCCAATAAAGGTTCCCGGGGCGGCGGTACCCATTCCCCCTCCCAAATTGACTGAAGAGAATACAATACGGAAAGAAAACACATTGTGAATGTGAAGATTGGGAAGTATCTGTCTATTTACACCAGACCCGTCTTAAGAGCGTTTAACCAGCCAGCGCACGAAAATCCACATTTCGTCGAAAGTTGTTCTTCCGATCGTGCAGGGCGGTTACAATGAAAAAGATTGATTATTCTCCGTACCAGCTTTTTAAAATTATAACTCAATATCGAATTTATTTCAATCCAAATTAGCTTTAATTTATACCTTCATCCAAAAATGCTGAAAGGCGTGATGATAAAACTATTAAAATAGTGTACTTTTTGTAGTTATTTTTTGATTATAAGTATTTATCATTTTTCAATAATGTCTAAATTTAATAAGAATGTTAAAAAAATCTGAAATATATTAGTTTGTAAGTGCGCAAATAAATACACAAATGGACCAATTTTCGTCAAGAAACACATGTACGTACATATTTTTTAATGATTTTATTGAAACTAAAATTAAAATTCTAATACATAACTCTGCTAGATAATGTATTGATTTATTTTACTGCATGATTACATTATTTGAAATGGGTGTGGTATAATACAAAAACTTTTTTGAAAAGTTAACAAATCTGCCAACGACCTATGGAATATCCTTATTATACTAAAAATTAAAAAAAATTCTAAAAATTGACGAAGCAAAACTTCGTTTCTGAATGGTGGTCACCAACCAGGGCAATGCTGAGAGTAACTCAAATTGGTCGATCGGGCGATATCCCACTACAACAGAAAAAGTTACGAAAACAGAAAAAAGGTAAATTAGTTTTAAAATGTCCTAATTTGAATTCAAAATTCTAGCGAAAACAAGTTAGTCCTATTCCACAGACTCTTAACTTAAACTCGCTCCACTTTGTAATTTGTAACAAAACTAATCCCAATGGAAACGAAGGAACTAATTTCGGTTTCTTTTATCCCGGCATTCCATTAGCTACCTTGCAGTAAGCACTTAATTCATGACGGGATTCAAGGTGTCTCTGTAATTCATTCTAGCCTCCATTTTTTTGCTCTACGTAAGGGGTCGTTCGGGGATTTCAAGAGTGAAATAAAGTTTAAAATCTAGCCCCATTGTTAGGCGGAACGCTAGAAGAAATACACAACGCAGACATGACCGTAAGTATTATAAAAAAAATGTATCTGATAGGCTTCAAACTGGTGTTTTTCTTTTCAAAAATGGCCCTGAACATCACTTTGTAGTCTACTAATCCAAGCTATACAATTAATGATTTTAATGTAAATTTTATAGGTGCAGTTAGGAAAATGCGTGAGGTTTTCAGTGACAGTCTATGAAATATATTCAGATTTTAAATTAGCTGTAATTAGGTTCAGTTTGAAAAGCAGTGAAATTAATTTTAAATGTTTTACTTAAAATTCCACTATATATTTCATAAAATAGAACTTCAAATCTGACAATCCAAAAATTTTATCACTGGAAACCTTAAAAATTTCCTGAATATTAAAACTATCCCCAAGAAATGAACTTTTCGTATTTATAAATCAATCTATACTGTATTTTTAGTTATAGTTGTTATTATTTACAAAAAAGTAATGCTTTTATTATAAATATTAAAGAATTGACAGATTTTTTTTTCTTATTAGCTCCACACAGACCCTGAGGAAAATAATTTTGCTCAGGGCCTGTTTTGTCTTTTGGAATGCTGTGTGTAGGGTTTTTAAGGAAAGGAAGGAGAAGAAGATCTGGGAAGAAAAATGGAAATGGGGGTTCCCTCCCACTGCGGCGCAAGGCGATGGGTCGAGATAGTCCTACTGAAGAGTTAAAAGGTCTCCTTCAACCAGCCTCTCGAAATTCGACCCGCCATACAGTGAGTGGTCAGACCCATCCACCGCTAAGATCCAGACATTCCTTATCCTATAAACCCGGGCACCCCAACAAGCCTAACATATCGAACCACTTGGGATGACCTATGGCAGAGGTTTTAGCCCGCCTCCCAAATTATTTGAAGTTTTTTTGTGGTCAGCCAATTGCAAAGGGCTGACCACAAAGTATGTATTTTTGATTGCTAACCGTTAAGTTTACTATATTCGGAAAAGGCCGTAAATTTTTTAGGCATTATAAATCAAAAGATAAATAAAAAAATTAGATCAAAAAAAAAAAAAATTCCCACAGCATTGGGTTTTAAGCGATGGTTCATAACACTCGGTACAAGCGTGCTGGCGAAAGAACTATAATTTTTTCAAAATTTGTAATTGAAAGAAAATGACTGGAGACTATATATGTCAATTATATTTTTTTATTTTAAATGCGGTCGAATCGCCAGAAAATCCAGAAAGCCAGGAAATCAACCTGTTAAATGTGTATTACCCATATGGCGTTTTTTTTTTTAAAATTATTATACGTATTATGTCATGTCTTTCAATATACTGTAATCTAATAAATTTGGAGTCCAGCCTAGTGTAATATTTTCCAATGCCCCCATACGGCCTTTAATTGAGGAAAAATTTATCTTGGGAAACATCCGAAGAAATGAAATTAAGAGTAACTTACCAAAAACCGATAAGATATGTTTTTTTTCTATTTCCAGGAATTCCGACTTGACAGGAATAATTTGGTGGCCATCCCCAGCACTTCTCTGAACGGACCAAGAGCTCTGAAAACCCTGTCCCTAAAAGAAAATAGAATAAGTAAGTACCTACCCATGGATTTTATTTGTCACGTGAATATTTTTTGTGTGGTAAGATTTTGTTTCTTTGTGTGGTAAGACATTGTTTCTTTGCAAGAGCAGGAGGTTGGGAGCATTTTTCCGGTATTCACATAAAAAAGACAATTTCGCCGGTTAAGAAGTTACAAAATAAATAAAAAATTAATTAAAAATTTAATATATGGTTAAATACAATAAAAGTTAATAAAATAGTTGAAAAATTTGAGAAAAGATACGTTTTAAGATTTTCACGGCCAAAAGCATTTTCGTTATTGGTTTATTGTTTATGTCAGGGCAGATCCGATAGATGTGCACACATCCATGTGCCCTGATGATGGACACTGCAACGATTTCCGAAACTTTGGCTAAAGAAAGAGGTAGCGCAACACGGCATAACACCCCAAAAACAAGTGACGAAAATTTGAGAAAACTTTATTATTATACCTGGAATATACTCTCAGCCTGAACGCTTTGTATGTACTCGTGGTCGAGTTTTTAAAGTGAAACTTCTCTAGCCCCGCTGTGATTTGGATTTCGGATGAAACGGAAATGACGATTACTGCACCTGCGACGCATCAACTGCGCTCATTGGCCGCTTTGATTATGATGTCACTTTTAAAGGCTCCTATAGATTGAGATATGAAACGGAAATTACGCAAGATCTGCGTTCATTGGTCGCTTTGATTATGACCTCACTTTTCAAGTATGGGTTGAGATTGTTTTGGTAAAGTTTCGCTTCTACGGCGTGTAAACTGCACTCGAATTTTTTTGATGAGAGACCGACCAAGATTCCCAATTGCTCCCAACAGTCTGTATCCAGTGACACTATGACTTCTCGATTCGGGAGGCGGGTATGGGTACCGCCGCCCCGGGAACCATTTATTGGATAACCAACACGGTCACCGGGGTGCCAGGGTTCATGGGGCGAGGTCTTGGCGGTGGATGCGTGGCGGGCCGGATCGAGAGAGACTGGTGGAGGGAGGCCTTTTGACCTTTCATCTTTTTCATCGCCTTGCACTGCAGTTGGACGGATGAATCCATGCGTCCGTCACTCCCGGACACACTGACCCCCAGATTCCTACCCCCCCCTCATACCTTTTTCCTTTCCAAAACTTCCCATCCTTGCATTCCTTAAAAAGACCCTCCACACAGCATCCCCTAAGATGACACAGGCCCTGAGGGAAATTATATTCCTCAGGGCCTCCTGTGTGGAGCTACCGTACAAAAAAAAATCCAATTGGGGTCTGTTGTGAGGCCAAAGGTAGTGGGAGGGGAAGGAGATTAAACACAAATTAATTGGACACAATTTACTTGCGCACGCCAGGATTAGAATCCGCGTTCTCGGGCTTACTTGTCGAAAGCCTTACCCCTCGACCACGGGGGCCGTAAAGATCGATTGGTTAAGATCCTCAACAAAAAATCGCGGATTCGCATCCCGGCGTAATCAAATTATAATCATATTTCACCTTAAATTTATACGAAATAATATTGTAAAATGCCTATATCTGCGGTACGTTCCAGTATCGTCTCCTGGTGAAAGACCACCATTTATGATCGAAACGTTGCTCGCTATTGAAATGGAACCAATCGTGTTTAGGAAATCTAAATATATCTACAGATATGCCCTAACACCTTATTCTTCTTCTTGTGCCCTGTCCGTTCAACGGACGTTGGCTATGTGGACTTTGTTTACTGCGGCCCGGAACAGCTCTACGGTAGACTGGCCAAACCACTGTCTCAGGTTTTTCAGCCATGAGGTTCTCCTTCTTCCAGGGCCCTGTCTTCCGGCAATCTTTCCCTGCATTATGAGATGCAAGATCTCATACGTCTCCGGATGTCTCATCACATGTTCAATATATTGAAGTTTTCGGATTTTTATAGTTGTAATAACTTTTTTTCCTCTATTCATTCGAACCATAACAGCTTCATTCGTAACCCTGTCCATCCAGCTAATTTTAAGTTTTCTTCTGTAGATCCACAGCTCTAACACCACTCTTCCCTATCTCCTCTCCCCCACTCTTTTAAGCCTCATAAGATGCTTTAATTGGGGATGTCATTATTCCATCAGTTCTTGATAGTTGATGAAGTATTCACATTAATAAAATTCTACAGACCAATTCTCTTGACCAATATTTATAGTTATAATCAGAAGGTGTTAATAATTTCCCATTTTTTGTACGCCGCGCGCCAGTATGTTATATTTTGTAAGTATTAAGTTAGATCTAACTATTGTTGGGAAAGGACATGAGATTTCTTCTTGTATACCTACCCTTATTTTTCATTAATCTTCGTTAAACATTTCTAAGAGTGGCTAAAGATCATGTTTTTGGTCCATAACCACGTTTTTTTCTTGTGAAGAGTCTGCACTACTCCCGTCTGGAGTCAGTAAGACTATGGCAACCCTATTTGGGGTAAGTTGTGAGGCTGGAAGTAGTGGAGAGGAGAAGGAGAAGAGAAAAAGTAAAAATGTGGTCACCAAACCCGGCTAAAGAACAAAGTTCCGAACCTTAAAATATTACCACAGATAAATTTTCTCCTCTGGTATTACCGAGAGTCGCCCTTTGGCTCGGAGCATGATAATGCTGGATTCCGGTTCTTACGTTTAGGGTTACGGTTACGTTTCTTGTAAATATATTTGACCTGCATAATCAAGAGTTTTCATTGGCAAATTTCCACTACACCAATGAGTTCAGTTTACAGATATTAAAAGGGCTGTAAGTTGCCAATCCTAACCAGAATTAAAAAATATAAAATCACCCTTTCCACAAATGCTTTAGATTTTCGTTTTCTCTGTAATAGCAAGCCACCAATAGAAGGGGAACCACAAGAAGAAATGTACTAAATAATATTGGTACGTACAAAACAGCAATAACAGGATGGAATAATATTTATTCAAAGATTCAATTACTGGTTATAAAAGCCAAGGTTCCGCAAATAAAACCTTCCAATAGGTAAACATTGATTTAGTTTTGGAGAAGTATATTATTAGAGTAAACATTCTGTAGAACTGATTGGTTTGTCCTTCAAAGGTTGGGTTATCCAAACCGAAATGAAAATATTGTACTATGATAGACAATGATATATTAATAATATATTTATTTTTGCACAATTTTCAGTAATATTCTTAAAGTTCTCATTTTAAAAATATGTATTTATAGCTACAATTTCTGCAACTGACGGCCGGTGTGGTCGGGGGGTAAGGCTCTTGACTCGCAATCCGAAGGTCGCGGGATCAAATCCCGGGATTGGCAAATAAATTTTATTTGATTGAAGAAGATGATAACAATAATAATCTGAACGAAAATATGAAAGAGAACAAGGCACACACGTCTAATAGCCCATTCACACCATTCATTTATCGTTCATTTCGTGATTTCATTCCGCCTCTTTCCCTCGAAATGAACCGTGTGAACACGAAAGTGAATAGAGACAGTTCCGAATGAAGCATTCCAACAATGTTGGAATGCTTCCTTCGGCACTGTTCACTCGCAACCGAAATTTAACATCACGTGACGCGAATGATGTGTGTGAACACTCAAGTGAACAGTCTTTCACTCGCAAATCAGTCGGCCGAAATGTTCTGGCGTGAGGACGAGTAGCCGGAGCGGCTTAAACGTCAAAATGCTCCTTTTAGTTCGCTTTTCGAAATAACTCCTACACGTCTCATAGAAATCGTTGTTTCTCCCTTACTATCATAGTGAAAAATATGATCTAAACGGTATTGGAAAGAGAAAATAATGTTCTATATATTCAATATAACAATTAACCACAAAAGAATACGAATGTTCACTTCTATGGAACCAAAGTTTCTGATCGAATTTGAAAAAAAAATTATGAAACATTGTGAATTTTTTATGAATTATTTTTATATGAAACGACAAAAAAGTGAGGTGACAGAAACGTTTATAATTTATTTGTCTAACAAAATAAGTGTGTGTTTTTATAATTTTTTTGTTACCAGTAATTTTAGTTAGAATAAAAGCAAGTAGAGCCATTTTTTAAACTTTTAAAAGTTTACATTAAAAATTATTCTATTTAAAAAATTACGTGGTTATTTCTAATAATAAATTTTGGAAGCATATTTCATCACCTTTCCAAAACAGTTTTTAGTTTTTGGATACGTTAATAAATATTCCATTTATATGGATTTTATTGCAAGCCGAGGCCTATTTTGGAATAAAAATATTTTCATGGTGCAAAAATAGTGGTAGATATCAGTTTTCAGGTTATTATTTAACCATATGTTCATTTTATGGTGCTGAAATTTATTTACTGTTTACAAGAATCGCCAATTTCTCGTAATTTAGTTCGACGTTATCGGAAATGTCAATTGAAATCGTAAATATTCCCGAACTTAGCCGTCAGCGCCGGACGAATTCCAATGCGGCCGCGACTACTCTCGACGACTTCGCAGCGAGAATGTCGAGTGAACTCTTCCTTCGAAGGAACCGTGTGAACACTCGGTGAAACGAGAATGGAACATTTCATCGAGTAAACCTTCATCCGAGTGAATGGTGTGAATGGGCTATAACCGGGAGACGAAAGGTCTGGGTTCGAGTCCCAGTTGCGGCCATTGTCTTTTTCTATTTTACTGTGTCTTGTTCGCTTTCATATTTTTGTTTAGATTATTATTGTTATCTTCTTCTTCAATGATATATTAGGTCCTTACATATGAAATAGGCGTTTTGTACGGGAGGAACATAAAGTCGATTTTTTTTAAAATATGATATATTTATTTAATCAAAGTATGTACCATTGCTATCTATGCACTTTTGCCATCTCATAGGTAGTTCATCGATCCCTTTACTAAAAAAACCGTTCGGACGGGAATCAATAAAATCTTTGAAGGCGGTTTGGACTGCCCCATCGGAGTTGAATTTTTTCCCTTGCAAGAAGTTATCCAAATTTCGAAAAAAATGGTAATCTGTTGGGGCAAGGTCCGGAGAGTACGGTGGATGTCTTAGACATTCCAATTGAAGCTCCTCTGATTTGGTAGCCGTCTGTTGTGCAGTGTGTGGTCTAGCGTTCTAACGCACGTTTGTTGATTTGCTTCACTCAATTCGTGACGTACCCACCTTTCAAGCTTTTTCACCTTCCCAATTTTCTTCAAGTTGATTAAAACAGTTTTATCACTAACACCGCAGCCTGCAGCTAACTCGGACGTGGTTTGCGATGGATCCGCTTCCACAATAGCCTTCAATTCTTCATTATCAACTTTGGTCTCCGGCCGTCCTCGTGGCTTGTTCTGCAGGTCGAAATTTCCAAAACGCACTGTGTTTTCTTTTGCGGCACCGTCGCCGTACACATCATTAATCCTTCGAGCCGTTTCTGCAGCACTGGTGCCACGGTGGAACTCGTACTCGTAAATAACGCGATATTTCAAGTTTTCCATTTTGTAAACTAAGTGACGCAAAGAAAAAAAAAAACAATTAAGGAAAAAACAAATGAATTATAATTTTCGAAACACAAATACATGAGTAAATAGCTGTATAAATTTGAATTTGGAATTCCTAACCAAAGAGAAGATATTTGAGATCAAAGTTGCCAGTACGGCAAAACGCCAATTTCATATATAAGGACCTAATATTACATTGATGGGAATAACCTTCAAAAGTTATAAAAAGACAGTTTTTCTTATAATTTTATTTGATTGATTTGTGTTATTATTTCACAATTAATTCATTAAAAATAATGTATACCTAGTTTATTTGCGGCACGTTCTAGAGTGGAAGATACTCTCAGTATCACACTGGTGTAAGACCACCATTCAGAATTGAAACTTTTCTTAAAATGGCTTTGGCCGTGGGTGAATCTGATTCACCTGATCATGCATGTCTTCCCCGGGCGTCCCCGACTTCTTCTACCTTCACATTTGCGTGAGTTTTCAACGTAAGTATATCTGAGTTTAATGTCTTTCCTTCTTTCTAGTGTCTAAATCAAAACTGACATGTGCACTTATGGGATTATCCCCCAGATATTATACTACTATTTTTGTTGCTTATATGTGTATTAGTTTAGTTTATTGACGAGCTGCAAACTAGGTCCTTCATTCATACTATTTCACATTTGACAACTGAATGGTGAAATTGTAGTATTGCTATACCAATAAGCGAAACTTCTCGTACATTGACGTGGTTTAATCATGGCAGACAGCTAAACTCTGAATTCCGGATATCACCAGGGTTAAATTGAAAACCACTCTGGTTACCGTTGCAGCGATTGGAGACGATTCGTCTAGCTAGGAGTAGCTCCTTAAATTTTCAAGATCCCGTCTGACTCCACAATTTTCAAACACAAATAAAGCTGTGAATTCTTTTGATTTACCTCTTAAACAACCTTTGAACGTGTCTCACATTTAATGTAATTATTGCACTCAATTTTTTCACACCATAGAGGGTGAGAAACGTAGGTACTTGACTTACTTTAAACAGTCAATCCTGACATTGTTTGGAGTAAAAAATATAAATTAAAATTTAGAGTCTGGCTTTTTTGAATTTTTTTCTTCCACCTATCATAAGCTGATCACTTAGCCGAGTAACGGCCGAGTAGCCGAGTAACAGCCGAGTAACGGCCCTAGCTTTTTTTAATATGTTTACCTCACAAGAGTCCCAGCAGCTCCCGTCTGGAGCGAGTGGGACTATGGCATCCCTAATTGGGGTATATTGTGAGGCTGAAGTCAGTGGGGATATTCAATATACGTAATAATATACGTAATAGATTTTCAATATACGTAATAAAAATAAGCCGTGTTCTCAAGCTTCCCGTAATTGTTTGGTTTCGGTTTCCTCATAAATGTATTTTTATTTTATGTTTCGTATCCGAATTTATGTCAGAATGTCTCTCATTTCTAAACGCAAACTGCCTTTTTATTGGTATATTATATTTTAGTTTTAAAGTTCTTGTTTTGTCCTGTGTTACAATAGCACCGCTATTGTTTATTATTATTATTGTCCCGTGTGTGCAATAACAGCACTATCTTTGTTAATTTTGTTCTTCTGTCATTGTTTTGTAAATACTGTATATTCTTTTATTGTTTTCTCAATATTATAAGAAGCACTGTAGGATTATTTTTAAATTTATTATAGTTAAGCGCACTTGAAGTGAAATGTCACAAAACTGCGCTGTACAAATATAATGTTATTATGATTATTGAGGGAAATGCGATGAGGAACAGGAGGGTGGGGAAGTACCTGGCTATTCAAATCTGGTCACCAAACACGGCTAAAGCCATTTCAAGCAACGCAACGTTTCAATTCTAAATGGTGTCTTACACCAAGGCGATATTGAGAGTATCTTCCACTATGGAACGTGCTGAAAATATACTATAATTATTTTTAAATGAATTAATAATGAAATAACAAAAAATAATCATATAAAATTTATTTGCGCACGACGGGATTAGATCCCGCGACCTTTTGATTGTGAGACAAGAGCCTTATTCCTCGACCGTCGAAAGCTGTCAAACACATACGAATTCTTTAAAAGTCTCAGCTGCCAGAGAGACAGACATCAAGCGAACGGGGATTCGAATCCCACGAAATTTTTGTGAAATCAATATCTAATCTTCAAACCACTTAAATATAATCAGGTAAAAGAAAAGAAAGCGACATCTAGCAACTTCCACTTCTGCCGCGCGTGAATTACACATTCTGATTTTTAATGATTTTAACGTCTGGGATGACATCGGATACCAAAATTTCATTTACTTTTCTATTCCAAATAATGTCAGGAATCACTGGTTAAAAGTAAGTCAAATATGTCTCTTAACACCCTTTTTTGTGTTTTTATTTAAATATATTGATAGGGTCGGGTATCAAAGTAGTGGGCTCAGTAACAAAATACAAATATCTCGGTATGATAGTTTATTTTATAACAGAATATCAGTTAATGTTTTTTACAGTCTCCCATGACGCTTCCAAAACTCCCTATCTGTCAAAAAAAAGAAAAATCAAAACAAAACAATTCAATTCGAATTCTGGTGCGTTTAAAAAAAAATGGATTTGTGTAACCACCGTACGAAAGTACCTAGACTACACTGGGTAGCTCTCTAGGTAGGCTGATTTCCTTTGCGTTTATTTTTTTAGTGACGGGGTTGTGGGTCACTCTTCATGCTCGTATCAATATATTTTTTAAATTTATGTTTACTTTCACGCTTGACAGCTATTTCGTCTTCATTTTGAATTCATATTTAACTGGTCTGAAGCTTCTGACAGACGAATATTATTATTCTTGGAAATTGAATTTTATGTATGCGGCAATATACGATGTTCTAAATTCAATTTATTTTCCAATCCGCCTACCAATGTTTCCAAGGAATTTTCCATAAATCAATATTGTTTAATTTCACATAGGTACCGCCTAAAAACACTTGACCACACTTACGGGATATTTTCCGGTTTACCGAAGGCCGATAGCGGATTCCGACTCCCATGCGTTGTCCATCCCGCTGATTTATCTTTCGTGTGGATAAAACGGTCTGACGGTGTCCAGATAACAAATACATCGACCAAAAACCCGAGTCCAGATCATAAAAAATATTTAGACCAAACCCAAACTATCCACTTTCAATTTGATTTTTGTTGTTTCACGATGAAAGGCTAAATTAGTTTTTTTGCACATTGTGAAGTGTTTCAAAATGTTCTGCCTAGCGATTTCGTATTTTGTCTGAGATCATTATTGGATAACGGACGTTATCTTCTGTCAGCTTTGTGTAATTTTTACGTCACATATTTTAGTTTAGATCGATTAAACATGAAATAGAAAACGCAAATAACAGCCATAAAAATCACATCTCAAAAAATACGGAATCGCTAGGCTGGTCCTGTTGCTGAGAATTTCATGATTATTTTCTCTCCTTTCGTTGCGTGCGATGATTAGTATGATAATAGGGAGAGGTTACAATGGAGCTACCAGCAGTAAAACATACAATAGTTATTCGTGTCGCTTTTAAACAAACGTGGAATTTGTAGATTTAGTGGAATATGTATTTTAAATGTACGTGGAATTCGCAGTTTTCCAAATTTGGGAGAAGGGTACGGGTACCACTGCCCCGGGAATCATTCATTAGATATTCAACACCTCTGCCATAGGTCACCTCAAGCTACGTTTGGTGACTTGGTACTCGGGTGCAAAGGGTAAGGTTTGTCTGGGAGTTGGCGGCGGATGCGTCTGCGTAGAGGCCGTAATACGCAACACATTCGCCTTTTCATGGTTGCCTATACTATTATTCTTAAATTTGGGAGCTATTTTAGTAATAATTGCTAACATATAAACGGCTATTCCATGGGCCAACAAATAAGAACAAAAAAAGTTCGGCATATCCGCGAAGCACTCTCGTTACAAACATGAACGATTGTACGGATATCCTAGTGACGGCCTCCGTGTTCGAGGGGCAAGGCTCTCTACTTAATTAATTTGTGTTATTTCATAAGACTTCTAACTATTTCCAAACGCCTGGAGTTAGTGAGACTATGGCATCCCCAATTGGGGTATGATGTGAGGCTGAAGGTAGTGGGGCAGGGAAGAGGAAGGTGGGGAATGGGAATGGGCTGGCTATTCAGATCTAGTCACCAACCACGGCTAAAACCGTTTCAGGCAACGTTTTGAATAGATATCTTTCACTAGGGCGCTACTGAGTGTATCTTCCACTCTACAAGGTGCGGTATATAAATCTTATATTATTTTTAAATGATAAATTGTGATATTTCACAATTTAATAAAATAAAATGTTACTTGCAGGCACCGGGATTTGAACCCTCTACCTTCGGATTGCTAGTTGAGAGCCTTACCGCTCGATCACGGAGGCTACAATAAATATCTTTTTTATACAATTTGGTTGTGACTTGAAAAAATTACACAATTCTAGCTTCTTTACATTACGAAATGTATTCATATATTTTCTTTGCAAGCAATTTCTGTATCGCGATATTTAAAATGCGATTACAATTTTCAGAACTAATCATAAAATTTAATTAATAAAAATAATACTATTAAAGAATTCACGTTTTGGGAATTGGCATCTCAAATAATTGATTAGAGAAATACCTACATTTAGTCCTGAGAACATCGCACTCGCAACCTCCGTTTAACCTCTAAACTGAATCGTCGTAAATATTTAATTAGTTGTACTTGCATAATACCGTGTTTGATACCTAGAGGAGACCTAAATACTCTCAGTATAACCCTGATGATAAACTACCATTCAGAATCGAAAATGCTTGAAATGGCTTTAGTCGTGTTATATATAATTTCCAACAGTTCTCTTTATATTTCTTTCCTTTTCCCACTCCAGCTTGCACCCAAGCCTTATAACATTCATCATTTGGGAAAGCCGTAGTTTCACTTCATACGTAGGGACTCTTGTGCGAAATAAAAATAAAAAAAAGCACACAGTAGCAGATATGATTTTAGATTTTCACGGCCAAAAATTTTATGGTTATTTCCTTTTGGGGTATTATGCCGTGTTGCGCTACCTCCTCCTTTAGCCAACGTTTCGGACAGCGTTACAGTGTCCATCATCAGGGCAGATGTGTAAATGTTAGAGATGAAATGTGTGCTTAAGTACTTCGAAGCAATACCGTGTTGCCAGCACCAATCCACTGCGGGCTGGCATTGCAGTATACTTCAAGATGGTTTTTTGCATCTAGCTTTGTTGTAGCCGTCAATTATCGGATACCAAGAACTATTGAGCTTAGCTCCGTCGTCCCTGTTAATGTTAATAGGATTTTTATGAATTTCAATTGCCTCTGTAATTAAGCGTGCTCTATAGGTTTTCGGTCTTCCCAGTACTTCAGGAACAAATCCGAAGTAATGGCCGGTTTCAATTAAATGCTCGGCGATTGCCGATTTGTCAGGGTGGCCAAGTTTACATGCTCGAAAGTGTTCCGATATCCTTTTGGAGATCGTCCGCTCTGTCTGGCCAACATAGACCTTATCACATCCGGAACAGCTGAGTTTATATACTCCATCTGTTTCCAGAGGAAACTTGGTCTTTGCAGACCTCAGTAGGTCTTGTATTTTGGTCGTGGTTCCGAAGACAGTCTTGATGCTCTCTTTCCTCAACAATCTGGCAATTCTGTCTGTCACATTGTGAACATAAGGTAAGAAAGCACAGCCTTTAGACTCTTGTTCAATTCTGTCTTCGTTTGGTGTAGATTTGGCTCTTATTATTTGCCTTACCAAAAGGAAATAACCACACAGTAGCAGTTCGCACTGTTGTACGGTATTCACTTTTTATATATTTATTGACATATACATTTACTGACGGCCGATGAATGAGGCTCTCGACTAGCAGTCCAAAGGTCGTAGGTTTAAATTCCGGCGAGTGCAATTAAATTTTATTTGACTGATTATTTCAGAATTTAATCATTTAAAATACTATAAGGTATATTTGGGGCATGTTACAGAATTGTAAGGAACCTCCTCACCTTCCTCTTCCACACTACCTTCAGCCTGACAACATACCCCGTGTGGTAATACCATAGTCTAACTGGCTCCAACAGGTTGTAAGCATTTAGGACACTTATTAACATTAAAAAAATATGTTGGCGTATTAACATTAATAAAATGAGTTGGCGAAATTTCTGAGGGGGTTATAATAATTAAATTTTAACAAAAAAAATAATAACCGTTACGAACGCCTGGCAGATGTGAAACATTGGAAGAGGAGAGAGGAGAGCTGAAGAAACGTCGCGTCGTTCTGTCATGCCACACAAGAATCGGCATTCCCCGTTCATAGTTTTGGTGGGCAGTCGGAAAGAGCCGACGAGACAAGAAGCTTTGTTCCGTGCAAGAGCATTGTCCCGTCTTGTCTGTTTTACCCCCCTAGGTGCACCAAAAGATGTTTCACATCAAAAAGTGAATAATTTTTTTACATTAAGCCCTATTAGAAATAATATTTTAAAACCGTAAGATTACAATTTTTCCAGCGCCATTGAGCTTATGGTACCTGTGGGATTTTCTAATTGGGTAACGTCAAAAAGTTAAAGAAAATGGAAAGGGAACAAGGAAAAGAGATATTTCAACAAAACATTTAAGTACCTAACTAAAAGTAATTTATCTTAAAATGATCAAAAGTTCGGAGATGTACATCTATTTATATATTCTTAACGCTTCGAAGAAGATTACCTTGAAACATTTAAATATCAAAGATCGTAGGTACCTACTCGCAAACTTCATTATTTTATTTTATGTAAGTTACCTTTTTTCTTCTTGAATCTTTTTCTCCCGGGATAAAAATAACCTAGAACTGGAAAAATGCCTTTACGGATGGATGACGAACTTTAATATATTGAATGGTGTTTATTTAACACAATATTAAATTCGTGTAAGAAAATCTTCTTTTTTTCTACTACGATTCTTTAGCTATCGACTATAACTACTTTAGCTATCGCTATATGGTATTTGATAAAGTTGCAATTCAAAGAAACCGAAACAAATTAAACTTTGTCCAGGTTCATTCTCCGTTGAATCTTAAAATGCTAATTTAAATAAATAATGTATTTTAAGCACTAAACAGTCGATCGATTTCGATTAAACTTAAAAATCGATATTTTTATTTTTACTTTGTGGGTAAAACCACAAATTGTAATATTTAATTAAATGAATATAATATAAGCGAAACTCAATTTGTCCGGGAATCGAAAGGTCCTGGGTTCGAGTCCCAGTCAATATATTTAATATATTATAATATATTTTTCTATTTCCAGATTTTCGTTTGAGTTTCGCTTATATTGCCTTTATTTAGTTAAATATTAAAATTGATATATTGCAAAATTATTAATTTTACTAACGAAAGAAAGTTAAAATGTGATTATATACTAATATTATTGTAAACTTACTAACCATCATGTCGATTGCCGCAAATATATGCAGATAGTTTGGACTGCCGCAGAACTCTTTCTTGGCACAATTTGTTATTCTGACACTGGAGGTGACTCGATTCAGATATCAATTCGGAAGGCGGTTACGGGTACCGCTGCCCGGGAACCATTTATTGGATAACCAACACCTCTGCCATAGGTCACCCTAAGTGGTTCGCTTCGTTTGGTGACTTATCAGGGGTGCCCGGTTGCGTATTTACAATCCCTACCGCGTTTCAGTCGCTTTAAATTTTCAATATCAAAATTTAAATATTTAGAAATAAAATTATTAATTTCTAATATACACATTGGAAAGATTATTTTATCTAGATTTTAGAACAAATTTTGTTTTTGCAAAGTGATAAAAAATTATCGATATAGAGATGTATTTACAATATACGGGAATAATATTAAAATTTAAATATTTAGAAATAAAATTATTAATTTCTAATATACACATCAGAAAGATTATTTTATCTAGATTTTAGAACAATTTTTGTTTTTGCAATGTGATAAAAAATAACCAATATAGAGGTATATTTAAAATGTAAATTGTCGTTACCGCGAATGAATCGGTATAGGTTTTGTAAATACGCTGCCGGGTTCATGTGGTGAGGTTTTCCCACCATCTGTATGGCAGGCCGGATCAGGAGAGAATGGATGAGGGAGTCTTGCACTGCACTGGGAGGGATGGATTCATACATCCTTAACTTCTGGACACACTGACCCCCAGATTCCTACCCTCATTTAAAACCCTTTTCCTTCCCAGAACTTCCTCTCCTTAATTTCCTAAATGGACCCTCCACACAACAACCCCAAAGATGACATAGGCCCTGAGGGGAATTATTTTTCTCAGGGTTACCTGTGTGTAGCCAACGTAAAAAAAAATCCTTCACTTGATCAAGCCACGTCCATCTTAGTCGTCCTGAACTTCTTTTACATGTTTACTTTGGCGCCATGTTTTCTCCTCATATTATTGTTGGCACTATTAATTACTTTTACCACCTTCGATGTCATAATATTAAGCTAATTTTTTTTTTTTTTTTTATTCCAGCCAAAATCCGTCAAGGCTCATTCAGCTCCCAACGTTCTTTGGAACAGATCCAACTCCAAGGTAATATGCTGACCAATATAGATGGAGGTGCCTTCTCGGGCCTGACGCATCTGCGGACCCTGGGTCTAGGCAGGAACCGGCTGTCCAGGCTCAACAGCGACGTATTCCAGGGCGCTGAGAGACTAGACAAGCTGGACCTGTCAGAGAACTTCATCTCGGAGTTCCCGAGTGTGGCGCTGAAGGCGTTCACGGCACTGAAGAACTTAAACCTGTCGACTAACATGCTGACGGTAAGAAATTCTCCTTTACTCGTTTCCTCTTTGTTGATTAGGGTCATGATCCCTAATCAAATTTCTCAGGCAAGGCTTCCAGTTCCCACTCCCCAGGATCATGCGCTGCGTGAAGACCTTTGGACACTGGCGTTCCAAGCGTTGATTGTTGTAACGTTCTTTAATCTGTGGCTCACTAGCCCACAATAATAATGATTACAACGTAAGTTCGATATATTGTAGTTTATTGTGAATTACAATGGATTCAAGTAGTATTGTATTTATGTCAACGGTAGCGACTATTTACTGAGGCTTCTAGAATAGATCTGAGAGCGGCGGTACACGTCAGCTGTTCTTTTGTACTGAGAGCCCACTCGTCAATCTCCGGAAACCCGAACCTTTCCGAGCGGCGCGATATGCGAACACACCTATATTCACATACACTACAATTGTAGATATTCGCCTATCGTCTATCAACGAAAATACTATATATAAAATAAATATTTTACTATCTTATCCCTCACTTTTATACCAGTTTACTTTATGTTCATTCTTCCATACTGAATTAATGCTAGCACAGCTTTACATATTTTCATGGACCTCTAGCACTTCTATTTAGTGTCCAGCCGAAACAGGACTTTCCACCGAAACCAAAACCGAAACCGAATCTTCGGTGACTGTCTCAGTTTCGGCCGACACCGAAACTTTTTTAGACATGTTAAAAATCGATTGTTTTACTTTTATTTGGCTTATTTTTTACACTTATTCAGATAGTTAACACGTGTTAAATTAAAAGAATAAAAAAACAATAATAGAAGTACGTGAAAAAATAATATATTTTTTACATTACTTCTATAAAACAAATAAAATTTATAAAAAATAACGAAACATGTTAACTACTTCTAGTAACGAAAATTTGTCAATAATCAACACTTACATTATAAAGGAAGGACCTCATTAATTGAGTAGGTACTCGTATTATCGCATTTAAAATCACAAAATTCTTTTTATGCCTGTTAAATGAAATAAACAACAATAATCGAAGTATGTAAAATAATATATTTATTTTTTGATATTCGGCTATAAAACAAATCAAAACTAACAAACATGTTAACTACTTCTTGGAACAAACATTTGTTAATAATCAATACTTAACCTTTTCCACGTGATCGTAACAACAGTTGATACGGCAAAAGCCATGCCTCACACGCGCCCGTATCAGCCCTTGTTACGCTAACTTCGACTGCCGATATAACAGCGCTACTATGTCACAGTATTTTTTCCCGCTCGCTAGGATATTCGTGTAACTCTCACGATGCTGACATATTCAGGCATATTTCGAAACAAAAATTTTTTTTCGTAAAAAACATCTATAATCAAGTGAATATGTCCTCGTGTCTCGTGGTACTTGAAATATGACATATACATACCGCGTATGGGTATTGAAAAAACGGAGTAGATCAACGCGGGTAAAAAGTTAAAGGAAGGACCTCATTAATTGAGTATTTTGCTGCCGAACTGATGCCGAACTAGATTTTTTTGCGGAACCTTCGGTCGGTCAGTACTTTTATTCTGTGACACTTTATTTCTATGCATAGTAGGAAATTTAAACCTGTTAAATCTCTGGTAATCTCATCTGTGATTTCCTTGTACCGACTTTATATTTCAATTTCGTTAATTTCGCAGCACTTGGACAATGGCCAACTGGGATCAATGGTATCGCTGCAGGCTCTGGACTTAAGCAGAAACAATATCGCTAATCTAGCTCCGGGGACATTCCTGGGGCTTCGCCAACTTAGATATTTGGATATCGGCGTGAATGCACTTAGAACCGTAAGTAGTGAAATTTAATCCATTATTTTTATTATTACGTTCAAAAGGAATTTAAATAAAAATTTCATGAAAAAGCGATTGCACCAGCCTTTGATGTGTTTTTGCAGCGATCATGAAACACGATGCTTAAAGCTCACCAGACAAAATCGGAAATATGTTATTTTTAAATCAAATTTTAGACCTATCGACTCTTTTCCACAAAAAATTATAAATTGATTTCGAAAGATAGTTATTTTATCTAGTAAAGCTATGTTTTAAATTTTGG
Organism: Limnephilus marmoratus; assembly: GCA_917880885.1. Lineage (NCBI taxonomy): Eukaryota > Metazoa > Arthropoda > Insecta > Trichoptera > Limnephilidae > Limnephilus > Limnephilus marmoratus. The sequence continues at coordinate 38,537,120 of OU862923.1, read as the reverse complement.
GAAAATATGTTTATTACAATAAGGTTTTACCGTAGGTCGTTGGCAGATTTGTTAAATTTTCAAACAAAATTTTGTATTATACAACACACATTTCAAATCATATGTAGTAAAATAAATCAATAAATTATATGGGAAAACTATGTTTCAGAATTTTAATTTTAGTTTAAATAAACTCATTTAAAAAAAGATCCGCACACTCGTTTTGTGACGAAAATACTTCAGTTTGTCTATTTATTTACGGTCTTACAGACTAATATATTTAAGAATTTTTTTACTTTAATATTTTGTTTAGACATTATTGAAAAATTACAAAAAGCACATAATTTTAATAGTTTTATCATCACGCCTTTCAGCATTTTTGAATGTAGGTATGAATTAAAGCAAATTTTGAATGAAATAAAATCGTTGATAAAGAAGCTGGTACGGAGAATAATTAATCTTTCTCATTGGAACCGCCCTGTACGATCGTATGATGAACATCTTTCGACGAAATGTGAATTCTCGGCCGCTGGCTGGTTAATGGCCCTTAAATCATTTGCGCTTATTCATGGGACTTTATTAATGAATTTTATTGTCATATAACCGCGCTACAATTGGAGAGACTTTAGCGCCTCAAAACGAACTCCCAATACTCTCTTTTCAATTTTTCTTTGAGCCTAATAAAAATGAAAACTTTTATCAATACGATGATGACTACCTAGCTTGTATCTATAGATAAAGATGCCTCAAGCGGATAAACTTGAAAGAATAATGTTTCAGTTAACACCAGTCGGCTGGAGACAAATGGCCTTCCTCAATGTTGACGCGATAACTGTACGGCCGTATGACAATCGCGACAATGATCTTTTTCTCACGAGTTTTTTTTAATATGCTTGAGTAATAACTATTATTTAAACATAAAACGATTATTTTTCTTTTTCCAGGTTGAAGATGACGCTTTTGAAGGCTTGGACAATTTGGAGACTCTCCTACTTCGTGATAACAATATCCTTCTCATCCCCGCATCTGCACTTGGAAGACTACCACGACTATCTTCAATCCATCTTGGCTACAACCGAGTGACTGCCGTATCAAGTGACATCTTGCGCTCAATGGCTGAACACGTTTCCTCTTTGGTTCTTGCCAGAAATGTCATCAGAGAACTTCCTCCAGCGGTGTTCCAGCATTTGAAATTCCTGACCCATTTGGACTTGAATGGAAACTTGCTCAATATCCTCAATGCTGACATATTTGCAGGACTCGAAAATACATTGGAGTATTTGTCAGTATCGCAGAACAGGATTCTTAATCTAGCAGGAGCTCCAATCCAGTTCAACAGGCTTTGGTATTTGGATATATCAGGAAACCAACTGAGCGAGATATCCAGAAATGCTTTCTCCATCATGCCAAATTTATCATTCCTCAATATGAGCAACAACCCACATTTGAATACAATCCCACATTCGCTCTTCCACGAGGCATCAGAACTTGTCACCCTTGATTTGAGCCACAATGGGCTCAAAAGTCTCCCAGTAGCCTTGTTTGCGAAATCGATGAACTTAGAAAACATTTATTTGAGTGATAATGCTATTCAAGAAATTCCTGAAGGAGCTTTTTCAAACATTAGAAATCTTACTCTTGTCGACCTTTCTAATAATCACATCACGAATATTAGACAAGGAGCGTTTGTCAATGTAATGTCTATACAGCAGTTACTGCTAAGGGGTAACCAATTGAATGCCTTCAAAGGAGAATTCTTTAACACTGGAACGAGTCTTGAAATACTTGACTTAGCTGATAATGAGTTGAGTTATCTATTCCCCTCGTCCTTCAGAATTCACCCACGTTTGATAAAACTTGTAGCCGCCAGGAATAAATTCAATTTCTTCCCAGCAGAATTGATTGCTTCGTTACAGTTTTTGGAACACATTGATTTGTCAGGGAATGGGCTTAAAAGTGTAGAAGAACTCGATTTTGCACGTCTTCCGAAATTGCGCACCTTGTTGCTCTCCAAAAATGAATTGGAATCAATCAGTGAAATGGCATTCCACAATTCAACCCAATTGCAAATTTTGGATCTAGGTTTCAATAATTTAGACCGTTTGGGAGAAAGGACATTTGAAGGTCTCGCAAGGCTAGAGCTATTAAATCTCGAACACAATTTACTAACTGAACTGCCCGATACGATCTTTGACCGCTCCCGCCTACAAATGTTAGAAAACATTAATCTCGCCCATAACTTATTTGAAACGCCTCCATTAAAAGCTTTACAAAAGCAATACTTCTTCGTGTCATCTGTCGATATTTCTTACAATAAACTAGTTGTAATTCCAGCCGATGATAGCATTATGGTGAACATTAAAAAATTGGATTTATCATTCAATCCGCTATCTCAAGAATCTGTGGCTAATGTTTTAGGCGAACCGAAGACTGTGCGTGACCTGAATTTGGCCGGAACCGGTATTAAAGAGGTATTCCAACTCGAAACACCATTTTTGCATAATTTGAACCTTTCTCACAACAACATCACCAATCTCGTCGATAAAACCTTTGAAAGAACTACTTTATTAGAGACTCTTGATATTTCCAACAACAAAATATCTGACTTGAGCTCTTCGATCTCAAAAATATGGAATGTTCTCAAAAGTCTCCAATATTTGAATATGTCTAACAATCCCATCACAGCAGTGTCTCAAGGAGATTTGGATGGATTGGAATCTTTAAGGTTATTGAGCATCGAAAATCTTGAAGATTGCTCCAAAATGGAACGAAATGCTTTCAAGCCTCTTGTGAATTTAGCTCAATTGAATGCTTACAACTATCCGAGACTCGGGTATTTAGATGTTCATGGAATTCTCCAAAGTCTTCCCGTTTTGGAAAAATTAGACATTGAAATAAAAGACACAGCTGTAGGAAGTGATCAACTTCAATCCGCTCTTCATCCAAGACTACAAGAACTGGGTATCAGAGGACCAAGACTGAAGAGCATTTCATCAAGTGCTCTCGCTGGACTTAAAAGCCAGAGCATCACCATTAGATTACGTAACACATCGTTGACAACGATCCCATCAGCACTCTTGTTCCCTCTACCGAGATCATCAAGGGTCATCCTCGATGTAACCGGCAGTCAATTGACATCTTTACAACCGCAACTTCTCGTTTCTCTCGATGACAGGAAGGCAGATCTATCCATGTTGGGATTGGCTTCAAACCCAATTCATTGCGACTGTGCAGCAAGAGCTCTGAGAAGGTGGCTACCGAGTTCTCAAATGCCAAACATTAAATGCGCCTCCCCAGATTACCTATTTGGCCAACTTCTCATTGAAATTGGCGATGACGAACTAACCTGCGATCCCAGACGACCAACGACTAAAGTGACTCCCGCGCCAACACTATCAGTAAAGCCATCGAGAGTGATGCACAAACCAACCCCGGAGCCAGAAATCATCTGGTCAGTTGCCCCAGCAAACGAAGAAAAACCGAAACCGAAAAATACGAATGTCAAAGGTGCTCCGATCACAAGCCAACCGGCAAATAATGACGATACCCTTATTATTGGAATCGTTGGAGGTGTTGTAGCATTTATTGCTATTCTTGTTATAATAATTTGCATAGTAAGGCTGAGGATGTCTTCAACGCAGTACAGAGGGGGACCACTAGCAGGTGGACCAATGGGCCCAATGCAAGCTCTGCCACCTTTGTACGCAGTTCCTCCTTACGGAAGCGCTTATGCTGCTACACTGCCACCAAATGGATCCATGAGCACGGGGACTCTGCCTCACAAGGCCCACATGCACTCTGCCCCAGCGTCAATAAGGCCCACCTACGCCACGATGGGGAGGGTTCCTTACTATGCTCAGAATGCTCCACAACCCCAACCATACTTTGTAAGTTTAGCTCCTCATGACGAGAAAATCTATCGATAGTAGTTAAGGGTAAAATTCATTTGCCGTTAGTGCCACCACTTAATTATATGTAGTTTCTGCTATGTTTTATCCAAAGGACTTCAGTGTAGTTTTTAAAGGATGCAGAACATTCATTGTTAGATTTAAGTTTTTTATGTAATATACTTTCAACAGATCATTTTATTTACAGATTGACTGAGAGTATCGTGGTTTAAAAATGATAAGGATTGTAAAATAATATTTCATACGAAAATTTCACAATTGGAAATTAATTTTGATTTATATAATTTTTATGCTATATTTTCACGGTAAAAGAAAGGAAATGAAATACATTAAATTCTGTTTATAATTTGCCTACTTATAATATATTTTATAAGTTATTTCTTGTATTTTAAGAGTGATTTACTTGGATAAAGAGGAATAATGGAAAAAAAATCTTATGTAAATAATATTTATTTTTATAAACTGTAAGAAGGTTATGAAAGTATTAAATGGTCGGTATGTTTTAGGGAAACTTTTCAAGACTCACCTTAATGAATTTTACTCAAAATTCCATTGATCTATTAGGTTTTCATTAACTTTGCCTTTGGAGATAAATTCATGTTCTTACAAGAGAATACCTTTATTACCTACATTAGAGTTAAGGTAATCTCATCGAAGAACTTCAACACATTCTAAATAAATTACTTTTAATAATTACTTTGGATCGTTCAGGTTTTTCTTATTTTTTTGTTCAGTCGTCCTTCGTTTTTCAAGCAACATAAATAAAATTTGTTTACGATAAGACTTATTTAGAGAAATTATTATAAAATTTTGAAATCCCTTGTGTTCGTATCCAATTATGTATTTTATAATATTGTATTATCACGAAGCGGGGTTTAAATCAGAAATATCACAATTTAGTTTTAATTGATTTAATTTTCAGATTGGCGTACTTATCGCGATATTACGATAATATTCAACGAGCTGCGAAATCATTTTTTTCGTTGCTGAGAGCACCGTTGTAATCTCTCTTTTATATAGATATCTTGCGTCACGTAGTTCAGGAGAAAAAAGGAGATGTTATAACAGAGCTCTCAGCGATACGCCTTTACGTATGTATATAGGGATGGAGTTGAAAAATTAAAAATGTATTACGTTTGGTGTGTTCAGTATTGCAGGTCTTAACATAGGAATAAAATTATAAATATGATGCTAACTGAGTGTTCTAAATATCAAAATATTTAATTTATAAATATAATAAAAAGATAAAATTAACAAAAAACTTGTTTTATTTTCAAGAAAAAAAAAACGATAAATATAAGTTTTATATTCTTGCACTCTGGTTCATTTCTAGACTGAAATGTTGGATTTGATCTAAAAAAAAAAAATATATATATATATTTTTTACATTAGCTTCAGACAGGGGGCCCTGAGGAAAATAGCTCCCCTCAGGGCCTATGTCATCTTGGGGATGCTGTGTGGAAGATCTTTTTAGGATGGGTCAGAATCTGGGGGTCAATGTGTCCAGGAGTGACGGACGTGTGAATATATCCCTCCCACTACGGAGAATCCTGCTGGAGAGGTCAAAAGATCTCCCTCAACCAGTCTTTTCCGATCCGGCCTGCCACGCAGTTGGTGGGCAGATGCATATGCTACCAATATCCGAACAAACCTCACCCCATAAACCTGGACAACCCTGCTAAGTCACCAAACGTTGCAAACCACTTGGGGTGACCTATGGCAGAAGTGTTGGTTATCCAATAATTGGTTCCATAATAAAAAAAACATCAAACTTACGGAACTGCGAGCCTAAGTGTTGATTTAAAAAAAATATTTTATTTCATGTAATTTTTACATTCAAATTTATTTGCATTCTTGACTACCGTACTAGGCTCATGCACGTATCATTGTAGTCGTATATAGGTTTTGTTATAATGTAATACAAATAATAGTAAAAGTCGAAACAAAAATTTAAAAACCTGGCATATAAATATTAAAGAAAGCGTAAATAACTTTAATAAATTGAGGTAAAAATGCACGAAAGAGAATTTCTATTATAAGGATTCTCTTTCGAAGAAGTCAAAACCATAGAACTCATTACTGTACAGAGCAGTGAAGAGTTCCCAAGAAATACAGACCAATACAAAATAAGAGTAAAATGGATTAAAATTTTATTCACTTAATCTTTTAACAAAGTATGCCGCTTTTCAAAATCCTATGTTGTACACGGATAGTAAAAAGGGATATAGAATTATTTGACTTTATATCGGTGCTCAATGCATTTTATATTTTAGGAGCAGTGAACCAGAATAATTGTCGTTGAGCGCATGTGGTTCTAGTTTTAAGGACTATGGAAATTGGTAATTGAGAGCCGTTTTCTCTGGCTCTATTGCAGAGAATGTATTGAAATTTTGGATTTAACAGAGTGAAGGTCCGATGTTGATTCCATGAAATAATTCTGTGAACTCAAAAAATATGCAGGAAAACGCCAGGATCGGAAATTTAAACAGTTTTTCATGAATCCATGATACCGAATGAACTGAAAATTTAGAATCCTACAAAGATTGACGTTTGGAAGACATTCAGTAAAAAAAATGTGTGCAAAAAAACTGAGCACTGAACGGAGCACACGCGGTAGAAGTTAAAATTTCAGAAAACTGAAGTAAAGAAGAGTGAAGAAGGTACGTTTTTAGATTTTCATGGCCAAAAGTATTTTCGTTATTTGTTTTTGGGGTGTTATGCCGTGTTGCGCTACCTCCTTCTTTAGCCAGATCCGGCAGATCCGGTAGATGTGATCTACATCATACACATCAACCGGATCTACCCTGATGATGGACACTGCAACGCTGTCCGAAACGTTGGCTAAAGAAAGAGGTAGCGCAACACGGCATAACACCCCAAAAACAAATAACGAAAAGAGTGAAGAATTATTATATTATAATATTTCTCTCGCAGGCTAAATCATAAAGATGTGCGTTTTTTTTTAGTATCGCTATTTTTCGTATCATCGAGTTTCAATTCACAACGGTGCTAAAGAAGTTTTCACTTCAAAAACAGAGTGTAAAACCTTCAGAAAACTAAATTCAGCAAGAGTGGCTACGAAGCACCGCACAAAGAGGAGACCGGTTATACTATCTCATTCTCTCGCAGGTTAAATCCAATAAATGTGTGTTTTTGTCTCTTTTTAGTGTAGCTCGCTTCCGTTTCATCGAGTTTGAAATGACAACGATACTAAAGAAGTTTTTACTTAACGGTTGGTTACCCTCCGTTTGGTTTCCGATAACTCAGAATCTTTGATAAAGAAATCTCTGAAAGTTATAAATTGATCAAAGAATAATGTTTTGAAGATATAAAGTAACATTTGGGAAATGATTATTCGCCTAATTTCCGATCCTACTCCTTTTGCCCTTGAATTTAATATGTTATATAGGTATATGCCCCTGACTTTACATGTTTATACAAAATTATGTACAACAAGCTTCTAACCATTCATTGTCTGAGCAATATTCATATTAAAGTTCCTAATAGCCATTATTTAAGGAGTCATAATATATTCCATCTTGAATTATTTAATAACAATATTGCATACTTCAATCCACGGTCTCGAATGTGTCGTCTGTATAATACCATTAAATGTGATCATATAGATATCTACGCAAACAGTCTCACATACTTCAAAAAAACAAATCAACAATCTTCTACCACGATATGTCATGGAGAACCATAGGCATCACATTTTAAAAAACATTCCGGTTTAGGCAAATATTCTAAGACATTCCGTATTTTTGAAACCCTAGCGATTTTTTGAAAATTTCAATCCGAAAAATCAGACAATTTTTTATAAACCGGAAAGGCGGGACATAATTTTATGGGTGCGAAATAGCCGAAAATCATTTAAAAAAAGAACGTTTCCACAAGAAAGGGCACAGGACAATAACGAGGCATACCAAAAATATTACATCTCAAAAATATTTTTTTCCTTGATCCGTCTTATTGATCATAAATCATTAAAATGTTCAATGTCTATACTACTAAAGCCAATGTAATATAGTTGTACTTGTAAATTATAATAATAATAAGAATATTATTAAATTTGATTTTGTTAAAATCAGCACTACTACTATTATACCTCTAAAACACGTAGACAGCATTAAAATGTACGGGGTTCTCTTCATAACATCTGTCAAAAAGTCAAACCAAATGATAAGTTCGCAGAGAACAAACAATAAATCTAGTGAAGTTAAAAGTCAAATTCAAAAATTCGCCTGAAATCAAAGTGTTCACATATAAAAGAAATAAATCAGTGTGGAATTTTACAAAATTAATAGGAATATTTTCGGAGACGGGACATTTTCATGTAGTGACGTCACGGGCCCAAATAATGGATTTATTTATTTAAGTATAAAAAAAACTGTACATTTCTAAAAAAATTTGCTAACATTTTCGTAATCTTAGTAAAAAAAACTATCCACACGATTTTTTCCAAGTCGTTATGAAATCCAAACAAGTGGCCTATTATGTAATGGGGTATTTCCACAAACGAGGAATTCTGTTGAAAATGTACGGAATATTGAAAGATCATTTTTCTGGTTTTAATCATCCTAGTAAAAATGTTTGTTTTATATGTTTACATTTAATATTATTGATTTTAAAAACGGTCTAAAACTGACAAAATCAAAACGGCCCATGGTTCGAAAATTGGAATGTGACGTCACAATCGTCACTCAGCTGGACCAGCACAAATTAACACTATCAGTGAACGTCCACGCTGATGACGTCACATGATAGCCCCGCCCCCAAATTATCGTTTTTGAGGTAATTCAAAAATGGGAAACTTTGACTCTGTAGAAAACTTATTCGTCAACATAAAAATAAAATAATAATGCTCTAATCATCGTAATTTTTTGCTTAATTTTTTAATCAATAAAACAACGTGGAAATACCCCATTATATAATTGCTTTATTATCATGTCTTTTCTTTATTTCTTCTCTTTCTCTGCAGGTCATGCTTTACGTTTGACACTACCACTTTAATATTTTATTTTTATTATCATTATATCTGTTATTACCACGTGCATCTCTGCTTAGGGCTCGTACCCATAAACATGATACGACGTCGGATCGTGCTTCGATGCGGCATCGTACCGAATTCACATTCTACAAATCTCCTCGCTCGAGGTCTCCTCGAGGTTTCCTGGATCCAGGAAAGCATTTGACGGTAGAACAGAGAATTTTTAAATATCGCTTGAGTCGAGCGAGGAGATTTGTAGAATGTGCATTCGGTACGATGCTGCGTCGTAGCACGATGCAACGTCGTGTCGTGTTTATGTGTACGAGCCCTTAGTAACAACTAAACATTGATGACGCATGCCGCGAACATTTCTAATTGGAATGTTAATTTCTTACACCTCAAAGGCAATTTTATAACTATAATTATTGTAAACACTGTTTAAATGTTTCAAACAATAAATTAATAAATATGATGATTTCGGTTCATTACAAAATTAGGAAAATATATATTTAAACTGTTCCCTCTCCGCAATTCCTTGGAGACTTCGTATCTCTTGTCTCCTCTTCTGGTTTATTTTCGCAAACTTCTTAAATGATTCGCAAGTAAATCAGCCCAGTTGAAATGAAGAAAGGCGAGAATGGAGAAGGCGTGTTTGGAAGATAAGAAAGGTGTTGTATAAATCATGAAATAATTTGTATGAACACGACAAATATTGTTTCTCCCCTCCAGATTATAAAGTTTGCTCGAGGGAAAAAGGAACTTTTATCTTTTTGCTTATTTTCCCGCTTGTTTTAGTATCGCGGGAACTTAAATTACTTCGTATAATTTTCCATTGAATTAAGGCCCTCCCCGAGACGTGATAACGCAAACCTTCCATTGTGGAGTCTATATTTTGGTATCATTCGGCAAAATTTATTTTACAAACGAAGGTGCAAAGTTTTTACAAAGAAAATTAGTTCATATTTACGAGTAAATTTAGGGCCAATTTTTCAAAACGTAGGTTTAGGAAACGAGGGTTTTTTTACATTAGGTCCACACAGGAGGCCATGAGAAAAAATATTTCCCCTTTCTCATCTTTCGGGATGCTGCGTGGAAGGTCTTTTTAGAAAAGGAAGGAAAGGAAGTACTGGAAATAGATATGAGGGGTAGGTTGGAATCTGGGGGTCAATGTGTCCAGAAATAAAGAACATATGTGGTGGAAGACGATGTTTCGGGGCGCGAGAGGTATGTCAATCAGTAGTCTGGCTCTTGGGAATTTAGTCTCTATGAAGCATTTCTCGGGAGCGACCGCACGTTGTGCGTGTGTGAGTTTTACAAAAATGGTGATTCGGCGACTGTAGCGCGTAGAAGATTCTGGAATATTTGAGGTTTTTGTCAATTCAATGACGCGCCAAGCATTCCTCTCATTCGAAAATGGGTCAAAAAGTTTGAAGAGATCGGTACAACGCTGTCAAAACCAAAATCCGCGCGACCAAGGTCATCGAGAACGGTAGAAAACATAAAGAGTGTTTATCAGTCTTTTAGTGACGACTCAAACTTTTCGATTCGGAAGCGCGCAAGTGCTTTAAATGTGCATAGATCATCGTTACACAGCATTTTGCACAAAGACCAAATGCTGCACCCCTACAAACTTACTGGCTATAACCAAAGAACATGGTTCCAGCAAGACGGAGCAACATTACATACGTCCAATACGTCTCTGCCATGAGTTTGTGAAATTTTCTCTGGCAAATTGTTCTCCAGGAAAGGTGACATATGTTGGCCTCCTCGTGGTCCTGACCTAACCCGTATTGACTTTTTCCTGTGGGGTTATCTCAAATCTAAAGTGTACGCAAAAAATCCGACTTCCCTGATGCAATTAAAAGAAAATATCCGTCACGTAATGGCAGCCATCACGAAGCCTACCTGGCGAGCCATCATAAGAAATTTTACTCTTCGATTAAATGAATGCTGCGAACGTGAGGGTATACATTTGGACGATATTATTTTTCAGAAATAAATTCCCAAATTGTGTATTTTAGCATTTAATAAACATTTTTTCGATAGAACCCTTACTTTTTTTAAAAATCGATCCACTAAATATCAACTTTCTTTTGGGACACCCTGTACATTAAAAACAATGCTGCATAAAAAAAGTAAGAAATATTAAACTAAAAATAAAAATTTATAATTAAGGTAAAATTATAGGTAAAATGAATTATTTTTGATGTGTTTTATATTGGTTTTGTGTGTTACGTGTATATGTTTTATTCTTATTGTGTAATGAGATTTTGGTAATATTGTCTTTTTTGTTCTTTAATCCGTTAAGACTTAAGACTACTTAAATTGAATGCTTTCATAGCATGATATTTATAGTTTCTTTGTCTAAAGCTTGTATTCACTGTCGGAGTTTTATGTTATTTTTGTACGATTGTCAAACTGTCTGTTAGTGATATTTTGAGACTGTCGAAATTTGTTTTTTTGATAAAAAATGTTGTTTAGAAGTGTTTTAACGTATAATTGGCGTATATCTAATACGTCACAACTGTTGAACGTTAAAGTTCTGCTGGAAAGATCAAAAGGTCTCTCTCGATCCGGCCTGCCACGCAGTTAGTGGGCAAAAGCATCCGATGCCAAGATCCGGAAAATCTCATCTCATGAACCCGGTCACCCGTCTCCAAACATAGTGAACCACTTGGTGTGACCTGTGGCAGAGGTGTTGGTTATCCCATAAATGATTCTCGGGCGTAAAAAAAAATCGTTATTTTATGGAATCAATTTCATTCCAGAGTGGAAGGTCTCGCCCAGGTTTAGGACCACCATTCAGATTGAAACGTTCCTTGAAATGGCTTTAGCCGTGTTTGGTAACCAGGTATGAATAGACACGTAATTCCCCACCGCTCTCTTCCGCACCTTCTTCTACAGACTACATTTTTGCACTAGCTTCGGAGAGTTGGTAGCAGTTGGGACGCTTCTGCGGTATTCACGTAAAGCAATTTCATGGCTTGAAGAAATAGTCAAGATGAATTTATTTTCTCTAGTTTGAGCAGCAAAATACCGCGGTTCACTTGAAAAGTACGTCACCACTCTCCTCAGAATAATCATGATAATAGAGTCCCGTGTTACCGCCACAGGTAGAATTTATTTTCTGTATGTGGGCAGATATAAAGCTAAAACATCAAACACTCCTCCTCTACCCACAAATTAATCCATTCATCTAATTAACAACACGTCACATATAAGGCTTAATTCCTAAAACCAAGCATTATTTCATAATCCTGCAATCTACTCTCCTTTCTACAATGGCAAAGGCTTTTCTTGGAAGAATTAAGGCTGCTTTTCATAATTTTCGATAAAGTCAAAATTTCATGGAATCACTCCATAGTCTTTCGGCGGCTTTATGAAAATTGCTAATTAGATTTTAAAGATTACTGTACTAAATCCTCGATTATATTGAGCGAGTTTACAAGCTACTAGCCGGTAAGTTTAAAAGCAGGCATATCGGCGAGTGCGATTGTGATGATGACAAATAAAACGTTCCACTCGCTCAGTAGCGAACTAGCTAGCAAAAAGTTGACCTAAAATAAGGACTCCCGCACAAACTAATTCTGTCGACATTTTTTAGAAAACTGAGATATTCGCTGTTAACTCACCGCTAGTAGCTATTTGCCGGTTACTTAAAAGATTGTAAAACGAATAATATAGATCAAGCAGTAGTTTGACAGTTACGAAATCAGCTATTCGAGGGCCGCCATCTTGCCATCCGCCGTACATGCTAGAGAGTAGCGAGCAAAGTTGACCGCCTTTCAACTTTTTTCGTAGATTTTTCACAATCTGCTAGTTAGCTAGTGATATGATTACACTGAGCGAGTTTACTAGCAGATAGTGAATTCACCGGCCATTAGCTTGTAATCTCTCTCAATGTCATCGAGGCTTAAGAGAAATGGTATTACGATATTTTGTAAATCCACACATTTACACTTTTATATTTTTGAATCGCGGAAGCATTTGTATTGATTCCTCACACGCCAATAGCGATCCCTCAACATTTCTGCCGGGAAAAATTATAATTTGGCAGTCTGGTACCATTCTGTTTCAGACTGCCGAATACATAACAGCTTTGTTAATCACTATTTGTTCGTTTCATATACGAATATCCAATAAATAATAAATTATGGCACGGATGTAAATTGTTGTAATAAACTTGTAACAGTAAATACAGTGTTAAATGCTTATTTGAGGTATACATAATCCTTACATCATAAACCCCTTTAGCTGAAATACATTTTCTACAGATAATTATTGAAGTAAAACTTCTATACGCACGCTTGACTTGGGGAGTAAGCTGGCGAATGCGTGACGAGAGCGTTACGAAAAGCGAGGCGAACGCTTCGTATATTACTGTAGGGGCAAGAGAGAGAGGTGCGAGTACACATTTTCTTTTTCTCTTTCTTTACGTTACACAGTGCAAGCCTATTGTCTGTATCACGGCCTCTTGTGTGGAGCTCATGTAAAAAATAATTACATTGTACTCTTCTTATCATATAGATGGAGTAGAAGTTTTACTTCAGTTGTGTAGTCTAAAGCACACTCATTTTTTTTGTTTAAAAAACATGCCCGAAGACTAAGGATTGATTGCTGCAATTGCTGATTGATCACTGCCACACATAACTTCAATTTCAGCGAATCATTTTATGTTGAAAATGCGCCTATATCTAACAACATTATTGCACTTGTATATACGTTTTTCCTAATCGTAATTCGTGTACCACAAGTAATGATATCGTGACATTTCAGCCACGAATAAGTCATAGTAATCCAAGAGGAATGGCCCATCAATAGAGTTAGGCGTTACGCTAGAATTAATTAAAGCTAAGTATTTTTTTTTACATTAGCTTCATACAAGAGGCCCTGATGAAAAAATATCATATGGCGTTTGTCATCTTTGAGGATGCTGTGTGAAAGGTATTTTAAGGAAAAGGAAGGAGAATAAGTTCTGGAAAGGAAAAAGGTATGAGCGGCTAAGAATCTGGGGATTAATGTGTCCAGGAGTGACGGACGTATGAATACATTCCTCGCACTCGATGGGTTGAAAGACTCCGGTTAGAGAGGTCAGAAGGCTCCCTCAACCAGTCTCACCCTATCCGACCCGCCACACAGGTGCGCAAAGGCAAACAACGATTCTAAGTTTTGCAGAATGTTGTCTGGTTTCTAGGCTAGAAAAGGGCTGCGGTAGTAAAGGGTGAGGGATGTTCTCCGAACTACTTTTTCTTAAACCATCTTTGGACAAATACACTTTAAATACATAGCTTGAAAACTACACAACACACTACCAGCTACGATTAGACAAACTAAATCAATGACCTAATTCAAACAAAATACAAAGAAATGGATTGTAAGTATTGGACTTTACACAACTTCAAACACCTGCAAAATACATTACATTTAGACAGAAATATCAATTTACATACGATCTTACCTTTATAAAACAAATTAAAATAATAGAATCCTGTATAACATAACTCCTTAAATAGATTTGACAGGATTCACTTTTATAAGTATTTTTTTAGTTGTAATTTATAAGTAAATCTCTTCGTGGGATTTAAAGGTTTAAGCTATTTTTTTCATCATTCTCAATCTGAAAGAGAGTACTTGACTTATTTGACAATCTGGAAATAAAAAATTGTAAAAACTGAATAAAAATACACGTACCGTGAATCAGTGAAGAAACCTAAGTAAGTCTCCACATTTGAACAAAAGATGTAATGTTCCTCGGGGAAGATTCATGATAAAGGAAAAGTAAGATTTTACGTTTGTACGAAAATTCTCTCTTTGATACGTAACACGCGTTACTTCACAACAAAAGCTTTTGGTAGTTACCTATTCGGGGTTTAGAATTTAAATTACCATAGTATGTGCATGAACATATTAAGTATCTACGTATTTTTTATGTGAGGACCGCACAAGAGTCCCAACTGCTTCCAACTAATTTTGCTATATTTTTTATTTACATATTTAATTTTCATATTCATAACATAGTTATGCATATATTTATGTAGAAAAATTTTCTCCTTTTTTAACTCCTGACGTTTCAAATTAAAAATAATATGAATACCAGAAATGACTCAATCAGAATTCCCAACACTTGGACAGTCATAATCAATGAAATTCCCCCAAAAATGGCATTTCCAAAATTATCAGAAGTTCCTCCAATTAGTTTAAAACAATCCAATCAGGTCTCTATACGCAAATCGCCTGATACTGCCGACCCCGCCCCCTACCCCCACCACCATCAATCACCTTCAACCCGGGTACTCTGTTCAAGACATAAGAATTGATAAGCACTCACTTAAGTCTTAGCTTCTAGACCGAACGGACACGCGAAAGCGATCAGTTTGAGACAAAAACTCAAGACATAAGGCCTCTGAAGATGGACAGTGGGATCTGTCCGAAACGTCAGAAGTTAAGAAGTCCCACACACAGGAGGCCCTGAGAAAAAAATCCCCAGGGCCTGTGTCATCCTTAGGGATGTTGTGTGGGTGATCTTTTTAGGAAAGGAAGGAGAAGAAGTTCTGGGAAGGAAAAAATGCATGAAGTGAATTGTCCAGAAGTGAAATCCCTCCCACTGTGGTAAGGTGATGTTCCGAGAGAGTCTTGCTGGAGAGATAAAAAGTCTCCATCAATCAGTTCCTCCCGATCTGGACAACCACGCAGTTGGTGCGCAGACGCACAAGATCCCGATAAACCTCACCCATGAACCCGGGCACCCTTGCTAAGTCACTAAACGTAGCGAGCCACTTGGGGTGACCTACGGCAGAGGTGTTGGTTATACAATAAAACCCGGGGCGGCGGTACTCATTCCCACCTCCCAAATTTATTGCCTATGGAGAAGATTACAAATTTAGAAAACAGAAAGGTACAAAAAAAGAGGATTGGTTAAAAAAATATAGAAGTAAATAAATAACATGGTGGATACTGAACATTTAAACCCATACTTCAGATAACGATATCAAATAAACAAGCAAGACGTGACCTTATTGGGTTTTGTTCTGTTGTCACAACTTGAAAAAAGTTGATAGGAAATTGTGTACAGAAGAAGATTGAAGAGGTTATGGGGCAGTTTTACTATTTTGTGACATTCGCCAAAAGACAGTTACTATATATATATATATATACTATATATAATTGAGCCCTTGCCCGGTTGTATCTAACAAAACTTTCAATGTTGAGTTATTAATGGAACAATGTTGGGCATATTAATATGCATCTTTTAAGATAGGGATTATGATAATTAATTTTTTTGGTTTGGTTTGTAGAAGAATGTTGTATAATGTCGTTTATCAAAATCAGGGCGCATGGTTTTATTTATGGAAATAAATGGAGAAAACGAACGTCTTATGTCTTCAACTATTAAGTCTTCATAGCCAAGAAGCTGAAGAATGCAGAAAAGTGAACTTGTGCAGAAAAAATATTATTAAGCCTGCTTTTTAGCCGTTGAAACAGTTTTGTGGAATACTGTTGTATGTTTATCTCAAGTCAATATCTAAAACGTGAATGGTTTAATTTATTCATATAATTTTTTTTTTGCTTTTTAGGCTCAAGTACATAAATGAAATGTGTACATTTATTTTAGAAGAGCATTTTGCTTTCTGAAAGGTACGAAGAGTAAAACATAAACGTTTTATGGAATAACGTTGTATGTGAAATTTAATAACATTTTTGTTGAGTATATTCATTTGTTCAAAATAAATTCATTTGTACTCGTGTGTTATATAAGGCTTATGCTACTTTTTACATATTTATATTCATACTTTTCTGTAATTTAACCAACTGTTAGATACACCTACCTGAGGTGCCTACCTTCTGCCGACAAACTAGCTCAGAATGGTCAGCAGAGCGGGGGAGACTATCATCACCAGGGTGGTAGGTTCTCTGAGGCGTTTGTGTGGCATCCCTGAAATAAGCTCAAATCCTACGGGCTGGGGGAGACAGTGAAACAAGGTGGCTACGGTAAATATCAGGTGTATTGGGTAGAATCCTTTCATAAACAACAATAGTACATAATACAGGCACAGTTAGAACAGGGTAGCATCAATAATCCTATCTAATTCGGGTGAATTTGGCTCTAAAATCTCTCTGGGGCGATCATTTATCTTCGCGTTGAATTTACAAGGAACACACGCAAAAAAGGGGGTTAAATGGCTCAGGGTACTCACAGCAGCAGGCGGCTTGGAGATCGATGTGGTGAAAGGAATTTAACCGTGCTTGGCATTTCGGCAAGTCACTATGCACGAACACAACCGCCATTGCGGCTTCGTGGAATGTTCCGGAACAGTGCAGAACGGTTCACGTTACACGTGCGCTCTAAACGCGCTCGGGGGAAGAATGGCGGCTTCGTGGCCGGCCGTTGCTCGCGTTCCGCCGCCGTCAGCGCGCGGCGCACTTGCGGCGAGGGAGCGAAACTGTAGTCTGCGCAGTGGCGTGCGCTCCAACTTATCTTTTTTGTTAAACTTATCATCAACATTATACATACCTAGATACTGTTTACTATTGTACCATGTTATTGCAAAAAAGTTGTCATTATGCACCTGCTGACTAACTACATAAGTAGTTTAGCAGGTTTAAACGTTAACAAAAAAAAAAATATTCAACATTATTCCACAAATTCAGCGTAAATTCTAGTAAAAAAACTCTAATTACTTGCCTTTCTAGACGACTTTTCAATTAAAACTCTTAAGAATTGTATCTTTTATGTATTTTAAATAAAAAAAAAATTATAAAACATAACTGGTTTCGTTATTTCAATTTTTCTCGGAACAAGAAAATTGTTGGATACAACATTCTTCTGGGCAAGGGCTCAATTGTTTGGGAGGCGGGTATGGGTACCATCGCCTCGGAAACCATTTATTGGATAACC
Organism: Limnephilus marmoratus; assembly: GCA_917880885.1. Lineage (NCBI taxonomy): Eukaryota > Metazoa > Arthropoda > Insecta > Trichoptera > Limnephilidae > Limnephilus > Limnephilus marmoratus. The sequence continues at coordinate 38,519,347 of OU862923.1, read as the reverse complement.
AACACCCCTGCCATAAGTAACTCCAAGCGTTCGCTACGTTTGGTGATTTAGCAGGGATGCCCAGGTTCACGGGGTGAGGTTTGTATAGGTCTTGGCGGCGAATACGTTTGCCCCCCTACAGCGTGGCGGGCCAGATCGGAAGAGACTGGTTGACGGGACCTAAACTAGATCTGCCCTGCCGGAATCTCTCAATCCATCAGCTTGCACCGCAGTGGGAGAGATGGATTCATTCACTCATGAACACATTTTTCTCATACATTTTTCCTTAGCAGAACTTCCCTTCCTTAAAAAAGACCCCTCACACAGCATCCCCAGATATCACACGCCTGGAGAAAAATTGTTTTCCTCAGGGCCTGAGCAAATGTAAAAAAAATAATCACGTATGCAGTCCACACGCGTTAGAAGTGAAACCCTAAGAAAACTAAACTTCGAAAGAATGAGACGAATGCAGAGTATTAGAAGTAGGATAATTGTAGGGTTAATTTATTATAATATTGTTGCCAATTACATAAATTATTTTATATTTTATTCTACGAAGCACCGTACAAAGAGGAGCCTTTTTTATATAAACACCGAATAAGAGTTCCAACTGATCTTGTCTGGAGGCAGTAAGACTATAGCATTCGCAATTGGGGTATGATGTGAGGCTGAAGGTATTGGGGAGGGGAAGGAGATAGGGAAGAGGAAGGTAGGGAAGCACCTGGCTATTCAGATCTGGTCACCAAACACGGCTAAAGCCATTTCGAGCAATGTTTCAGTTCTGAATGGTGGTCTTACATTAGGGCGATACTAAGACTATCTTCCACTCGGGAACGTGCCGCAAATATAGTATATATTATTTTTTAAATGAATTATGTAAGTGTCAAATAACTAATCAAATAAAATTTATTTATATTATGATTCGAACCCGCGACCTTAGGATTGCGAGTCAAGAGCCTTACCGCCAGACCACGCTGATAAATTTGGGCCACTTCGTAATTCTTTTCAAGTAGATGTAAGATTTTGCTGGACCCCCCCCCCCCTTTGGAGCTCGCGTAATTAATGTATGCCCCCTTAGTCGGCTGGTTAGTCTATCCCATTCTCTATATATGTGTTAATTGTGTTTGTCGCCTTTAAGTGTCGCTCGTTTCCATTTCATCGAGTTTCAAATAACAACGGTGCTAAAGAAATTTTCATTTAAAATAAATGCCAATGGACAATGCAGCATCGTTAGGCAGTTGAGTTACCTTGTTGACTGGCGCGTTCTGGCAGAAGTTTTCGCTTTCGTAGCTTAAAAAAGTGCATGGTTTTCCCACGAGTATACTCGTTAGGGACTTAAAATTTAACGGCGGGCTTCTATTGCTGCATATAAACAGGCAGGTATTACCGCGGGCCGAGCCACGAATTATGGGAAAGGAACGAAGCAGATTGCGGTTGCTTTCCCGTAATACGTTGCTCGGCTCGTTGTAATACCTTCCAGTTTATACGTGGTACGCGGTGTTGAAATCAAGCATTCTTCGTAAGAACAAGGATGGAAACAGGAATGGGTGATATGCAAGTGGTATATGTATTCCCTCATAATAAATAGTAACGCATATTTCCTTTTGTTGTGAGGCTTAAGGTAGTGGGAGGGGAACTAGGTGAGGAGATAAAACTACCTGGCTATTCAGATCTGAGCATCAAACACAGCTAAAATCATTTTCGATTTGGAAGGCGGGTATGAGTACTGCCGCCCCGGGAACCATTTATTGGAAAACCAACACTTCTGTTATAGGTCACCCCAAGTGGTTCTCTGCGTTTGGTGACTTAGCAGTGGAGGTTATCCACCTCTTACCCGCCCTGGTATAAGTAACAGATGGTTACTTCTCAAGGCTCTCGCAAGATTCTAATTTTTTTTGGAAACGAAGCTACCTTTACTTATTTTGAACGAATCTAGACCTCCAGTGTCCTTGCATACGTTGTTAGTAAGCAGTATGCAAGAGCTTAACAGAAAAAACAAAAATGCAAAAAAATAGGTTAGTAAGACAAAGATAAATTAAACAGGGCAAAAGAAAAACTTAATCATGAGGCTCCATGAGGCGGCATTGCATCTGTAAAAACCCGCAAGCACCTGCATAAAATAGAGAACATAAGTAATACGGATCCCTTCGGCACCGGTGCATAGTCGGGAAACACGCCAAACATGTGCCCAACATTTGTACACAGTTGACATTTGTCACATGAGAACGGGTCGTTTCTTCGACTCGTTCTTGTGTTCAACAGCTCGGCTGTGGAATGATTTGCCGGCCTCTGTGTTTCCTCCTTCCTACAACATGGGTCTCTTCAAGACCAATGTTCATTCCTTCCTCTCCTCAAAAAGACCCTCCACACAGCATCCCAGATGACATAGGCCCTGAGGGAAATTATTTTCCTCAGGGCCTCCTGTGTGGAGTTAATGTAAAAAAAAAAAATACAAGAAATCTCAAATCAATCGGCAAGTACCAACAAAAAATGTGAATGGTGACTTAGCAGGGGTGCCTGGGTTCGTGAGGTGAGGTTTGTCTTGACAGGCTGGATCGGGAAAGAGCGGTTGAGGAAGTCCCTTTGACTTCTTCAGCCCTACTCTCTCGGAACATCGCCTTGCATCGCAGTGGGACGGATGGATTATTACGTCCATTACTCCTGGATAAACTGACTCCAGATTCCTACTCACCCCACCTTTTCCTTCCCTGAACTTCCCCTCCTTTACCTTAAAATACCCTTTACACTGCATTCCCAAAGTTGACGTAGGCCCTGAGGGGAATTATTTTTCTCAGGGCCTCCTGTGTGTGGAGCTAATGTAAAGAAAGCAACGTTTCGTTTCTGAATGGTGGACTTTCACCAGGGTGATGTAACTGTCAAGCATAATAATTGTTACACAGCAGAACTTGTTCATAAGTAAACTGATTTTTGGAAAATAAATAAAATAATAATATTATTGAATAATGCATAAAAATATACATTTAATCATTGGAAACAATATGAACCACTGTCGAACGAAAAATCTGGAACTGAAAAGACAGAGAAAGTAACAGTCGCACAGATCTGGAAATCGAACCCAGAATCCAAACTTGCCGGGGGATTGCTCTGACCACTGATATAATACGACCATATCAACTTCTGTAATTTTTAACTGCATCCGACTTCGAACTGTATATTTTAGAAATACCAACATTATCTTCATTTTTACAAAGAAGAGGAAGGTATTTCCTACCTACATGGAACACAAACAATATCGCACAAAACTCTAAGATTACCTACATCAATGAGTTGAAAAATCGCAGTGATATCGTTCACATCTCGCTTTCGAAACCTCGCTAATAATCGTAAAAAATACTAATAATATACCAAAAAGTGTCGGTAATGTGACCTATAGTTGTGCCGTTTTCGTGGAGTGCAGCCAGCATCAAGATTGACCTGAAATAGCAGATGAAATCATCAAAGGTAGGGACTTTCTTCTTCCAATTGCCAAATCCTGTGAAATTAGATTTACAGTCTACGATCTCTCTAGTGTTACGATATTGTTCGTGACAATCATAAAAAAATATATATATCAAAAACTTGAGTCAGATCATGTCAAAAGTCAAAATATTTGAAGAATATTTAATATGATATGACGTATGAATATAAATGAAGCGTGGATTGTAAATTTTTGCAGCGTTCCAAAGAGGTTCTTTATAAAATCGACTTTAATTGTTTTCGATTTGTTGTTTTAAGATCCGGCGTTCCGAATTTCATTCGATTTATAACATTCTTCCAACACGTTGTGTTTTTAAGTTGTTAAAAAGTTTTTAAGATAAAATATATGTGCATGTGCTTAGCCAAACCTTAATTATATGAAATTCCCCGGATAGAAACAAATCCCAAAGTATGCTTCGTAAATTAATAAAAACACATTTGGTTCTGTTATTCAACATGTTATTTGTATGAAAATAATCACTATTTCTTTCAATGCTACTTCAGACATTTGTTGAGAGATTTCTGCTTTATCTCAAATAATTCGTGTTTTATTAAATACTTTCACGGCAGTCGCTTACGTCCATTCATTCCAATGTATTTTAATATTAGCGCGCTCCCTCTACCATGTACCATTCGTATTTACATATCTCTGTTCCAAACCGTCATCATAATGGTCATTCGCCGCATGGAAGGCTTACCCAACGGACCTATGCTTGTTGTTTCGGCAACTTAAATTACATGATTATATTATTTTTGGTTAACAATATTGTTTCAAGCATAGGAATCAACAACAAAAAAATGCTTGTAATTCTATATATTTGTATTTAAAATATAATCGTTATGCTATAAAAACACACAAATTTGTTAAAGACCACCAAATACCAAATAACCAAAATTTATCTTTATTTAATTTATCTATTCTAAATATATTTCCAGTAAACAGCGCTCTTCTTGCCAGAAATCCCGTTATTATCCCCTCCCCTTTGTTAACCTCCCACTTCTTATTTTTTTTATATATGTGTCAATATTCTGTGTCGTATGTTAGTTTGAATATTCTCCTGACGAAGGAAGGATTCTTCCGAAACCGGTATAGTGTTAATGTTCATGCACGGGGCATGGGGATGAGAGTAACCTTGCGGATACCCTTGCTAAGACGCTTATGGAATTCGTTGAGTTATGCCCAACCACCAAACAAGAAAGGTATATCACAATTAAGTAGTACTCACGGTTGGTCTTCTAGCTTGGTGACAGTCATAGATGTCCATGGCGCTCGATATTGTTCTATTTGATTGTTAGAACTTCGGTAAAGTTTGAGTCACGAATTCACACAAAATATACGAAAGAATACGGTAGGATTTATACTTTATGTGACGATATGATGAATAACACTTCGGCTCGGTGCGAAATGTCACTATACGGTCGGGGGTTAGCAACGGACTCACTTGTTGACGATAAAGCGCTTGTCACTTGTTGACCGTGTAATTAGGTACCCTTATTGTGCGGAATTCCCAAGTCTGGGTTCCTGCCGATCTCGTATGACAATCGGAGCACAAAACAAAAGAAATCCATCGGCGTTATGAAACAGTTAATAAAATTAAACTAAAGTGGTCTGTAACAAAGACCGTTCAGTGGTTTAGTGGGCATCGCGTTTGTGTCCCACCCGGGCGTTTAGTGTTTGATTCCTCGGCTGGCTAGGTCCTCCATCACAACTCTGGCAACATTATCGGCTTTCTGTGGTAACAGTAAGAGATTCTAAGATATTGTCGGGTTATACTTAGCCCGGGAATGTTTGTCTTTCTTTAAAAAAACCAAAAAATTATGGCGACCCAAAAAGTTAATGCTTTTTACAAATATGTATAATCTTTATATTTAAATAATTAATTTAATATTGGGGAAAAATATTCTCTTTTATCACTACAAATCCCAACTCCTCGAAATCGATATTATTAAAACATTCTCAATTTTTTTTTTCTTCATTAATTCTTAGAAACTTTGCATTTCCAAGAAAATAGTTACAAAACAAATCTGTTTATTTTATATTTGGTTATACTATATCGCAAAGCACCCTTCCAAGTGAGTACATTTAAGATCCTGTAGAAATAATGGTAATTCCCAGCAAAATATCCCGAATGCACGAGAGGGAAGACTGCTTCAGTCGGCTAATTTATTACAACGAATAAAAGCAAATAAAGGTTGTACAGACACAAGTTAATGTATTCATTAAATAAGTCCTATTTAACGCTCCACGTTTAATTTCTGTACAGATGTCGCATTAAGCATTACTGGTTTCGGATTTAATTACATAATTAAAGCTAGCTGAGTTTATTATAGTCTTGGGATTAATTCAGTAATGGGCGAGGGCGATCCTTCGAGTATTAACAGTTAAGGTATGTTACACTACATTAACTTGAAACGAATTACGCTGTTAATACTACAGATGCTTGAGGAATATTTATTTTTAATTTGTACGAAAATTAGTCCAGAAAAAATGTAAGGATTTGAACTGTTGTCCTATGACCTTACGCCAATCATTCAACTAGTGTTATATATAATAATTTCTTGAATGTTCAACTTCCAAACCCTTTTGATGATTTGCGTCAGGTACTGGAGGTTTCTACCGCATACCCACCCCGGTATAAGTAACTTATGGTTACTCCTTCAGGGCTCTCACAAGGAAGCTAATTTTTTTTATTTGAACGTCTCAACATTTAATTGAACAAAGCTAGACCCACAATGTCCCTGCATACGGTGTTAACGAGAAGTATGCAAGTGCTTTAATGTATTCATGTTAGTATTAAATAAATACATACATTACCTCTTTCTTTGGGGAAAAGCAGAGGGGATAAATAACATTTTCAAGTGTAGGCGGGATGCCTACCCTGCCAGTTTAGTGTACATAAAAGACATCACTCATTTTTCATGTGGTTGCATGTAGGGAGGGAGGGTGTCACAGATACACATACATCTTTTGATGATTTGCGTCAGGTACTGGATATTTAATATTTGTTATAACAGAGCAACACTGACGTGAATAGTCATTGGCCAGAATTTCGCTGGGAAGGGCAGGAGCGATCAGCCGGGGGCTGGCTGAGGCCCACCCGGTCTTGTTTTAAGTTTGGTGAGGGTCGGTCAAGTTACTCGATTCCTCCTTGTTTCGCATTCAAACCGATATCCGCAACATGTGTTTAAAAATTAGACTGAATTGATTGGAAATTAACTCAGTGATGTTATCTGATGATTTCCATCCTGCCGGTGTAACGTACGTAAATCTTTTTAATTATGTATCATCCAATCTGCCCTTCCTGTTATTATCTAAAATCAGTAACGTACAGAGTTCACATTGGGATTTAAGGCTTTTCCTAGGAGCGTCGAAGCAATCTAAATACTTTTCCAAGATATTTAAAAAGCAACAGAGATCTTTTTATTTATTAAAAAACCCTCCCTGATTTGTCTATCACTAACCCTTTGAAGTGACAGTCTTCTCGAATTTACCGTAAACCAACTGCAAACACGAAACCTCACAGATTGAGCTAGCTGGTGGAGGTGTGTAAGTATAGAAGTTGAACATTGTGCGTTTATTCATTATTGATACATATGTAAATCTGTATTCGAGCGGTTCGAAGCCGTCGCTACATGACACTGGTCTGAACCGCTGAACTATCGAGGTAACACTAGAACCCGTGTTGAATAACACGGTTCCGCGACTTATCATCCCGCGACCAAATATTCACGACAAAATATCCTCCGACAAAATATCCTATGGACTAAACATCCCTCAACTAAAAATATCTACTAAAACCTAACTTAACCTAACAAAAAAATGGGACTAAAATAATACTCACATTCCGTACAGGCAATAAATTATTGTATTATTTTTGTACTATTTTACTATTTTTGAGCAATTATTTTATTTGTTTTATTTTTTATTTATTTATTTGAACATAAAAGTACAGAATAAAATATAAGAACGCTTTGACTGTCAAGTAGGAGATTTTCTGTTTCAGGACAGTCGAATTCCTTAGTTTAGAGAGTCAAATTATATCCTTAGATTAATTATATATTATATCCTTAGTCAAATTCCTTAGTTTTCTTTTACACTAGAGAGCTCGTATTTATCGCAAACTTTTAAAATTTCAGAGTAACCAGAAATGTTTGCATAATATTTTCATGCATACAAACAATAATCAATAAGAATAATATTTTCCTAAGACAAAGTGAACAATGTAATCTAGAGGTACATGATAACATATAAGAGAAATTACAAAAAGGTTTTCAATATAAGGTATATATGTAAATGAGGTAGGTATTTTAATTATTCATTCTTTCTATGTGTAATAATTTAGTTATACATGTATAAATTAAGTATATATCTGCAAACAAATTTTATTTTTTTTTATTTTTAAAGGCTTGTTTTGATTTGTATGAGACATGTTTATAATGCAAATGATGTTTATTATGTGAAAATGTAGGAAGTGTGTTATGGACTAGCTTACAGTAAAAAAGAATTGTGTGAGCGTAAAGAACATTTTTGTTTGTCTGCTCGTAAGCATATAGTACGAGAGCCCACGACCAAAACCATGTCTCATAGCAATACGGCAAAAACCCTATAAAATCGTTAGATTGTATGATTCTGAACCCGACTAGATGTGTAGTAACGGTCGAAAGTGTAGCAACTGCGTGGGAGGCCATTTCTGCTGTGTCAAAAAAAAAGACAGTCGGTATTATAGTGTGGCGACACATCATTATTATCTTCGCGCTCAAAAGAACATACGAGAAACATCTCCTAATATCCGCGCGCATCGGCAAACCTACTTGCCTAGGTACCTTCCTACCTATACTGGTCGCGATGTACTTTCTCGCCTCCCGTGCCAGCCCGACGATAATAATATCGCCCCGCCTAGAAAGGTCTCGAGACAGCACCGTACAATATCTGTACGGCGCCGAATATTCTCGTCAACTGCCGAGGTGGCTCGTATTACCTACCGCGAGGTAGTTACTCTACCGCGGCTATATAAGCAGCCGATCGCTCGCCCGCTGCAGTTCAGTCTCACATTAATCATCGGTCAACATCTCAACTTGTAACAAGTGCTCCTGCATGGCACACGCTCCAGGGCAGCTTCCTCGAGGTCCATCACCACGTCTCAGCCACAAGGCCCATCGTGCCTTCAGCCCCGCAGAACAGCAACATCCCGCGACTCACAAGGCTTGCGTCACCTTCAGTCCGGGGATCAGCTCACCACTTCATGGCACCCTGAAGCCCACCGTGCTTCGCTGCCATGGAACGCGCTCCGCCTCGCCAGGACTACCTGCTGGTGGCTCAGCTCACCGAGCCACACACCGTTTACCTCCGCGACTTAAAGCGTCGAGCAACGGCCTGGAATATAGGTCATCTCCACCGCCATGGTGTCGAGCAACTCGCTGACCTTCACCACACCATCTCCACCTCCGTACGCCTGCAGCATCATCTACGGCACTCCGCATTACATCTTGTTACCGACCACCGACCATCTGCTACGTAGCCCAATAAACGACTGACTCACTACTTCGACATGACGCCTTTCATTTCGGTCTCCCGCTCCCTCAACTGGTGACCCCGACGTGATTTGAACACGTAACCTTCTGATGTGAACATGCAGCACGCAACATCCTGACAAGAGTGTTACCACGACGCACCGGTAACACCGCAAAACGAGGGAATCGGTAGAGACGCATCAGCACGGACGCTCCGACCAGCAGCATCAACCCGGCTTTCCTGCGACTCCTGGCATCATCTTTCAACCCTGTACTCCGTACACTGGGAAGGGGGTGTGTGGCGACACATCATTATTATCTTCGCGCTCAAAAGAACATACGAGAAACATCTCCTAATATCCGCGCGCATCGGCAAACCTACTTGCCTAGGTACCTTCCTACCTATACTGGTCGCGATGTACTTTCTCGCCTCCCGTGCCAGCCCGACGATAATAATATCGCCCCGCCTAGAAAGGTCTCGAGACAGCACCGTACAATATCTGTACGGCGCCGAATATTCTCGTCAACTGCCGAGGTGGCTCGTATTACCTACCGCGAGGTAGTTACTCTACCGCGGCTATATAAGCAGCCGATCGCTCGCCCGCTGCAGTTCAGTCTCACATTAATCATCGGTCAACATCTCAACATGTAACAAGTGCTCCTGCATGGCACACGCTCCAGGGCAGCTTCCTCGAGGTCCATCACCACGTCTCAGCCACAAGGCCCATCGTGCCTTCAGCCCCGCAGAACAGCAACATCCCGCGACTCACAAGGCTTGCGTCACCTTCAGTCCGGGGATCAGCTCACCACTTCATGGCACCCTGAAGCCCACCGTGCTTCGCTGCCATGGAACGCGCTCCGCCTCGCCAGGACTACCTGCTGGTGGCTCAGCTCACCGAGCCACACACCGTTTACCTCCACGACTTAAAGCGTCGAGCAACGGCCTGGAATATAGGTCATCTCCACCGCCATGGTGTCGAGCAACTCGCTGACCTTCACCACACCATCTCCACCTCCGTACGCCTGCAGCATCATCTACGGCACTCCGCATTACATCATGTTACCGACCACCGACCATCTGCTACGTAACCCAATAAATGACTGACTCACCACATCGACATGACGACTTTCATTTCTGTCTCCCGCTCCCTCAACAGCAATACGTCTGATAGTGAAAATGTACATAGATTTTATAATTGTATTACGAAAAAGTTTGTTTTCAGACATTTTGCGCGTAGCATATAGCCTGAGCGCATTTTTGAAAATGTCAACAAATTTAGCCGACCTGTATCATAGCAATACGGATAATTTTTTTTTTCAACTTTTTGTATTGCTGCCATGATTACCAAAAACCTGTTGACTCCCCTTTTCAACTTCATCCCAGTTTCCTTTTGTGCGATTTATTTCAGTCCTTCAACTTCAATGTTACGGTTTCGGGTAAATTCTTTGTTAATTATCATCTAATAAATTCAGAGTCGCAACGTATTCATTGGTTTGTAACAGAAAATTCAAGATGCCTCAAAACGATTTTTAAATGATATCTGAGTATCGAAAAGTTGTCTGATAGAGAAGGTGCTACACTTAATTTGTCTGATATAAATTTTTTGCACATGTGGACAACTTATTTTATCATGTCCAACAATTTTCAGACATATTGCTATGATACCGATCGGTAAAATTTGTTAACATTTTCAAAACGGTCTCAAAATTTAATGCGTTCACATTTCCGTCTGAAAATTGTTTTGTTCGCATCAAATAACCAAAATTTACTAATAAAAAAGATTTTCAGACGTATTGCTATGAGACATTTTTTTTGTCTCATTTTTAATTTTTTTAAGTGATTTTACGGGTTTGCGCTACACCACTAACGTCTGAAAAATATGTTTCCGGTATCTCAGAACTATCATTCAACTACAGTCTGCAAATCAGACATATTGCTATGATGCAGTTCGGTAAAATTCTTTGACAATTTTGAAAATTCGGTCAGATCAAACGCTACGCGGAAAATGTCTGATATTGGTATTTTCGAGTTCAGGATAATCGTATCTTTCGATTTGATGCGGTTTTGGCCGTATTGCTATGAGACAAAAATTTTGGTCGTGGGCTCTCGTACTAATAGTTTCGCTTTCGACTCGTCCAAGTCTAGAAGCCAATCTTTAATGAATGCTTACACTTGTCAATTTATTTCAAATATCGGGTATGAGAATTATTTATTGTCGTAATTATAATTTACGGGATGTCTGTATTATTTTTGTCCCATTTTTTGTTAGGTTAGGTTAGGTTAAGTTTTAGTAGATATTTGGTTGGGGGATGTTTTTTCCGTAGGATATTTTGTCGGAGGATATTTTTTCGGAGATTTTTTATCGCGGGATGAAAACGCGCATTACCGAATAACAAAATACATTTCGAATATCCCTTCATAGGACTAAATGATGTCAACTGACTTTAATTTCGTCTGTAGAAATATTTTTAAGCGAAATTTTTCAATCGGTATTGTTGCAAACACTTCCTCACATTTGCTTAAGGGTGTAATCAGATTTAATTAAAGTTTAATAATAATTCATATTCTCCTCTTTCATAGTTAGCTCTAATTTAATTATTTTAGGAAAAAACACTTTTTGCAAGAATTTTTTTGGGCTCGTAAATATGCAATACGCTTAGAGATTTGTCCATGTATGAACTCAATTCTTTCAAGAAAGGCATAGATATAAATACAATATTGGATAGAATCAGCGATACATTATTGTAACTTGCAAAAAGTGTTTTTTTTTCTAAATTATTTAATAGCGCCATTTTAAGCTCAAAAAAATATATGTCATTTTTGAAGATAATATCTAGATGTTCCCCAAGTCGAAACGTAAATTATATGAAATTCCCTCGATAGAAAGAAATCTCAAAGTAAGCTCCAAAAATTATTACAAATACGTTCATTTAAGGGCCCGCAACCCGGATTTGTACCAATTTATTACATATTACACGGTAAGTTTTAAAGCTCTTAAAAAATATATGTTATTCTTGAAGATAATATCTAGACTTTGCCGGCGCCGAAACGCTAATTATATAAAATTCCCTCGATAGAAAAAAATCGCAAAGTATGCTCCAAAAATTATTATTAACACGTTTGTTTCAGTTATTTTATAAGTTATATGTATGAAAAAATTCACAGTCTTTCTTTAAATGCTGTTTAAGATAATGCCCGCGAGGTTTTTGCTCTATTTTAAACGAGTCGTGTTTTATTAAACATTTTCGCAATTTTCACAACGATTTTGTCGCTGTAAATGTTAGCGCTCTCCTCTGACATTCGTAATTTTGTATCTCTCCATCTTCTTCTTTTCGGGCCCGGTTGCAGAGCCTTAACTTATTTTAGAAGTTTTGTGTACTTATGAAAAATTTCACAGTGTTCCTTTAAATGCTATTTTAGATGTTCACTACGAGTTTTTTTATTCTATTTTAAACGAGTAGTATTTTATTAAACATTTTCACAATTTTCGATTTAATTTTATCGTTTTAAATATTCGCGCTCTCTCCAGCGTTCGTAATTACGTATCTCTCCATCTTCTTCTTTTTCAGCGGGTATACGGCGCCTAAGTTTTGTAAAGCGCCAAGGAGGTACTTTTTATTTATACAAAATGTTAAAACATTATTTATTAAATATTGAAATGTTGATGTTTTCCCATAAAATAACATAAACTTTCTAACTAATGGTATGGTATAAAAAATAATATGTATTTAGATATCGTATTTATGAAATTAAATACTAAACACATATTTTCATAGTTCTAAAATAAATTTTAATAAATTACCAGAAAATGGTTTTGAGAAGGATTTATATTATTAAAAAGAAAGGGATTACATGTTTTTTAAGATCTTTAGAAAAGTTTTACCAGCCAACTTCAGGGTTGAATACCGGCATTCCTTTCTCCCAAAGACTCATTCACGAAGTTCTTCCTTACGTCCTATATAGGGTATTACAGCACTTATCCGAGGATTTTAACCAGAATTTCGACTCCAGATACTAATATCTACAGCCCGTATGTTTGACTAATATCTACAGCTCATATGTTGAACTAATATCTACGAACTTCAGAGTGTTGATTAATATCTACAGAGCGTAGGTTGAACTAATATCTACAGAGCCTAGGTTGGACTAATCAGCTAAATGTGTCCAATAGTCCGATATTAGGGATTTTTACAATCATACTTACATAAATTAAGTTTTTTAAACTGCATACGTAATATAAATCGTTATTCCAATATGCTATACATAATTGCAAATCCAACCCCTGGCAGTACTGTAGATATTCGTCAACACTTTGGTTCTCATAGATATTAATCAACAGTTTGAGCTGTAGATATTCGTCCACACTTCGATTCCCATAGATATTAGTTCGATTTTTTCAGTTTTTGGAATTCCTGTAGATATTAGTAGACGCCTCCAGAATTTCCTGAGCATTTTTGGAGCGAGAAATGAAAACGTCATTTTTCTAATCAGTTGAAATTTTTTTCAATTAAAACATTTTTTTCACCGCACGTCGCCATTGGGTAGTTGGGTAGAACCTAGCATGATATATGTGATACGTACTCCACCTCGTTCCAGCAGCATGGTAACAGATGAGGCCAGGGCCGTATCACGTGAACCGTCGAGACGTATGTTTGAAAAATGTGTTTGGTTTTTAATTGAAAAAAAAATATATTTATTTATTGTATTCAGGTTCTCCATAAAACAGTTATACACCAAATTATTACAGAGAAGATTACAAAATTTAAAATAAAAAAAAGTCCATGGGGGCAGTTTCACTATGTTGTGACGTATGTCAAAAGATAACTGAACTCCCTATAGGTAACATTGAAGATGTCGATGCTCAATGCAGAATCGTTTAGCAGTTGAATTGCTCTGTTTATTGGCGCATTCTGATAGGAAGAAGTTCTCGCTTTCGGAGCATAAAAAAGTGCGTGGGATCTCCCACGAGTATACGCGTTAGGGACATATCGGTTAATCTCCTTTAACGTGTGTGGATTCAGTACAATACCGGAGATTAGCTTAAAAAAATGTTTCCCCCCAAAATATTTTTCGGCGGGCTTCTAAGGTATTAAGATCGAGCATTCCTGTTAACGATGGATACAGGAATGGGTAGTTTGTATATTCCCTCATATACAGGTAGCGCATAAACCTTTTTTGTACTCTTTCTATTTCTAAGATATGGTTTTGTTCAGAGGGGGCCCAAAAAATGGAGCTGTATTCTAGGATGCTGCGAACAAGTGCTTCATATTATGTTCTTCGTATTGCAATTTCATTAGTAAATGATCTCGCATTACGAAGAACAAATCTGAGCATTTTGTTGGCGCAGGAGACAATGTCAGATATGTGGGATTTGAAAGAGAGATTTGCTTAAAAAATCACGCCAAGGTCACGAATCTCGATTTTGCGTGTTAGTATAATTTTATTAATAGATATCATCGGTCAGCGAAATGGAGTACATGCTGATTACACTCTGTACAGTAAGGGTGCTTCAAAAATGTATGTTTTTTTTTTAAATTTTCTGTGAGGTTCCCTTTAGTATGTTTCCAAATAAATATCTAAAAAATTACACAGTATTGGTTTAAGAATTTTTAATGCGATTTTAGGCGTCGCTACCAGCTGTGAAAATGCAGTCGTGCAATTATCAAAAGTATAAAAAGTTGGTAAACTGAGTATTTATTTTAAGCAAATTCTTACAATGTTGAGTTCAACACAAGACTAAAATCGAAGACATTATTATACGTTGCACATTATTGTTACGGTTTATTTAATTCTGCTTGCAGAGACTAGTTGAGTCTTAGCGCTGCAATCATCGCCCAAACGTCGTGTATTTTCGAAATTTTGATCAACGGTAGCACCTCCTAAAATTTATTCATGAAAAATATGTGGCTATTTTTTTTTTTTGGTACATTTCAAAAGTAATTTTTACACGTTTTCTAAATATATAGAACTAAATTTTCTAAATGTAGTTTTTACACATTTTCTAAATATATATACCATAACACGAGATAAAAATAATGTAAAAAAGTAAAAAATATATATAAGACAAAAGAAGATAATGGGAACCCACTAAGGCACTGCCTGTGCGTGGGTAATATTAATGAAAGTGCTAAATTACACTAATAAGTTGGCGGTACAGGTAAAAAATGTTAATTTCAAAGTGAAAGTTTAAAAACATAGGTAATGTAACTTTGAAAATATTGTAGTAACAAAGTGACACATACAAGTTAGTTGATTTTTTGTTACGGTTTCAAGAAGATAAATAGAGTTAGTTAGTCTTGAAGTTACAGTAGACCTGTAAAAGTGAAGCATGAAGGTTATCATAGAGTTTATAAAAAAAGTGTTTCAACATCTGCATCATTTAACCATAATTTTAATTCTTTTATGTAAAGTGATATTGAAAGCATTTTTTGACATTATCTCCACACAGGAAGCCCTGAGGAAAATAATTCCTCTCAGAGCCTATGTCATCTTTGGGGATGGTGTGTGGAGGGTTTTTTTTAGGAAAGGAAGGAGAGGAAGTTCTGGGAAGGAAAAAGGTATTAGGGGTGGGTAGGAATCTGGAGGTGTGTGTGCAGGTTTGATGGATTGATGAGTGTGAATCTATCCCTCCCACTGCGGAGCAAGGTGATGTTACGGCTGGAGAAGTCAAAGGCACTCCCACAACCACTCTCTCCCGAACCGGCCTGCCATACAGCTGGTTGGCAAACGCATCCACCCCATGAACTCGGGCACCCCTGCCAAGTCACCGATTATAGCAAACCACTTGGGGTGACCTATGGCAAAGGTGTTGGTTATCCAATAAATGGTTCCCGGGGCGGCGGTCCCTAAACCCGCCTCCAAAATTGACACATTTACAAGGGTGCCCCGTTAAAAAGACTTTTTCTTCTGAAGTGAAACTTCCTTAGCCCCATTAGTGATTTAAAATTCGGATTAAACGGAAATGCGTCACAAATTTATAATTTGGCGGGTCCTCGGTTCTAATATAATGCGGTAAATTCGCGCTTCGGCGCGGGCCCTCGACAGCGCAGCGGGCCAGACGCTGCATAAGTCTTAGCGGCCAGAGAAGCAGACATCAAGCGAACGGAGGTTGGAATCCTACGAAATCAAAAAAAAAAAAAAGTGAAATAAATATCCAATCTTCAAACCATTTGAAAATAAACATGCAAAAGAAAAGAAAGCGACTTTCTAGTTTCACTTCTACAGCGTGTGAATTACACACTCTGATTTTTTGAAGCAGTCTACTGTTCAAGTATTATAAAACAAAATCATGTGTTTTATTTCCACATTTAACGAGAAATATGTTTGAGAAGTGGAATAAACTTCAGCTTTCCACGTGCAAGAACGCACCTTAAAAATGATTAAATAATTTAATGTCCCTTCTGACTTGACTGCAAGCCGCTCGCATTACAGCAGAATTATGGACTCGTGGTTAAATTTAACTCGTGAATATTTCCATCCAATTCTACCTCTGTATTACACACTAGTTATCTATTACCTAACCCAAACTAGATTCAGTTCGTATACACTGTTAATTGCGTAATCACATGTCGCATTCCCGCAAACAAACTGCAATAAAAAAATCAGACATTTCGCACTGCGATTTAATAATTGATAATTTTGTATTTAATATAATGCAAAATTTATGGAAATCTTAAATCTTGACCCGTGTTTACATTACTGTCAATTTTTTTTCATTCCGGGTTAATATAATAAATATTAACCTGACAATGTTTGAGGATATCCTACTACCATCACATTTATCAAAAATGTTGCTTATTTCAAGATGAAGGACTTAGCTAGCCGAGGGATTGAAATCACTACGTCTGGGTGGGACCCAAACGCGATTCCAACTAAGCCACCATAAATAAACCAAACCACACACTAAGCCACTGACCGGTGGTGGAGTCCATAGTGGAGATACGGTACTTCAAAGTCCATTTATTGCGTGAACCTGAGGTGTTCACGTGTTTCAGATGAAGTGTTATTCTGCAGTCATAAATAACATCACAGCATCGTCCTTGACACAAGGACACTGTGGTTCTATCCAAAGCGGCGAATTGTGGTTATTAACAGCGAATTACTGGTTAGTAGCAGTTAAAATAAATCATAATATTATAGATGATGTTGGTACCTAGCATTAATACTTATATTTTTTCCTAATTTAATTCCTACCTACAAATACTTTTTGTCCATCTACCTACATTATGCTGACGAGTACAATCATGTGTGATAGTATTCAGTTGACATTAATAGTATCCTGTCTACACCTATGCTGTGGGTGTGATTTACGGAACCCCCCTTTCGACCGTGTCGAAACCGGAAAAACCATCCTGAGCTCTCGAGTTTGTGGTGTTGAGAGTGATTGAACCAGCGAAATTGAAGACAAGCGAATGAAGCGAATGAAGAAATAAGGTAAGTCGCCATATCTGACTTTTCCCCATTCTTTCCACTTTGCGACGGTACCCCAACAGATATCACGTAGTAACAATGTAGTTACCACAAGGTGTCTGTTGGGGACGAAGAAAAACCTAAAGTAAATACATAACAATGTAAATACTCCAAAATGTAAAAAAAAAATTGGACAATTGAGTAATAAATATCTCGGAGCAAAATTTTTTAATTCATTACCAGAAAAAATTAGAAACATGAATACCAATATAAAAAGTTTTAAAACTCACCTAAAAAATTATACTGAAAACTTAAACTGAATGATATTAAAAAAGCAATACAATAACACCCCCCCCATACACACAAGCCTTGCTTAATTATGGGGGTACATCAAATATTCTACTATGTAATTAATTACTGTATAAAATTTATTTGTAATTTATATACCTTCTATTACTAATAAAAAAAAAAAAAAAAACAAGAAAGGCTGGTTATAAGACACGCCATCGCAGAATTAGTGCTCTCACGGACAAATTTGTCCCATGAATATTTCTGTCGACCGATAGCAAAATTACGTCATTTATGATAAAGCGTCTCCTCGGGGTGTGGTGACGCGAAAAGCTGCGAGCGAATTTCGAATTTATTGCGATAGTTATAAAGTTATAGCTTGCTCCAAGAATCTCGGGTTATTGCTCCTTCAGGGTTACTACACCTCTGTGCATATCGGGAATAGATGACTTCCACGTGCTCGGCAACCTCAGACTAACTTTCATTATTTAAAGGATTGTATTCAATATATAAAATAATAGGCTGGCTGAATTCTAAGTCTGAGATTTTTTTAAAATTGTGAATAC
This sequence comes from Limnephilus marmoratus, assembly GCA_917880885.1. Classification (NCBI taxonomy): domain Eukaryota; kingdom Metazoa; phylum Arthropoda; class Insecta; order Trichoptera; family Limnephilidae; genus Limnephilus; species Limnephilus marmoratus. The sequence goes on along the minus strand of OU862923.1, from coordinate 38,501,116 downwards.
CGTACAAGAGTCCCAACTGCTCTTAATCATCTGGAGTCATTTAGACGGTGGCATCCCCAATTTAATATATACGGTATGTTGTGCGGTTGAATGTTGTGAGGGATAGGAGATGGGAGAGAGGCTGGTGGGGAATTACCAGGCTATTCGATCTGGTCACCAAACACGTCTTAAGACATTTTTAACAAGTTATCAATTCTGAATGGTGGTTTTACACCAGGGTGATACTGAAAGTATCTTCTACTGTGGGACGCGTCGCAATACTCTATATATTATTGTAATGAATAGATTGTGAAATAACCTTATTTAATAAAATAAAATTTACTTGCGCGCACTGGGATTTGATCCCACGACCTCCGGATTGCTAGTCGAGAGCCTTACCCCACGACCATGGAAGCCGTTACCTTTATAAGATTTTCAATAAAAGTTTTTGAATTGCAAATAATGCTCACTACAACATTTGAAAATATATGAAATTCAACTTATTCCTTTTGAATGTAGCTATAACTTCGTGGTTATCCATTATAGATAAATTAAACAATGTTACTTTGTTTGAACCACTTGTACATTTGTTTAAAGCCAACCGGTTTCGGAACGACCGTTTCTTTTTCAGGGCAAACGTATACTGATTTGACAAAATAGTGGGCAAATTACAATTATAAATTGACTAATTCCGGAATATATAAACTCAAATGTAATGACTGTCCCTCATTTTATATTGGAAAAACAACTCATAATTTTGAAATCAGAATCAAAGAACATTTAAGGTGTCTTAATAATAATAATTTTTCTGAGTTCGCTAACCATATCATTGAAAAAATATTCTTCATATTAACCATAAAGGAAAACGCTTATATAACTTAGAAGCCTTCGAAATAAAAAAAAAAAATCCCTTAAAAATAATGCATCTATTATCAACAAACAAAAAATATTATCTTACAGCCCAATCATGGACAGTATGTTCCCCTACCCACCCACTCTTCATTAATCCCTAGCAAAGGCTCCACCCCTACCACAATCCTTAGTAATAATACAGTGTTCCCACCCACTATTTTGTAATTGTCAAATCAGTATACGTTTGCCCTGAAGAAGGAACGGTCGTTCCGAAACCGGTCGGCTTTAAACAAATATACAAGTGGTTCAAACAAAGTAACATTGTTCCATTTAACAACTTATTCAAATTATCGGAGCCGGTGGGACCATGACATCCCCAATTGGTTTATGTTGTGAGGCTGAAAGGACGTGGAAAGGGAAGGGGCTTATAAGAGGAAGATCGGGAAGTACATGGCTATTCAGATTTAGTCATCAAACTTGGCTAAAGCCACTAGTCGACTCTGAATGGAGGTCTTTCACCAAAGCGACACCAAATCTGTCCTGGCGAAGAACACGCGAGAAGAAGAACCGCAGAGAATCTTCACTTATATATTCTTTCCGAATAATCACATTTCTAATGCGGTAGGTAATGAACGGTTTTACTACGCACCCGCCTCATAGATCTCATTTCTACCGCACTCAGTTTACCGTCGCGCGTCGTGACGAATTTATGTAACATGTGGAAACAGATAAACCTAATTCTTATTTTAAGAATGTATTTTTCTCAATTTCGGAATTTTTATTCTTAAAAGGAAACCGGGCGGTTTTTCCATTCAGATGTATTCCCCAATTTCCTCTCTGGATTTTGGACACTAGTGGAAATGTTTTTTTTATTTTTTTATTTATTTTTTATTTTTTTATAATTTTTTTTATTTTTATTTTTTTATTTCAACGCCATAAAATGGCTATTACAATCCGGTGATACATAGTGGTACATAGGAGGATAACTTCAATGATAATATATACATTAAACAAAGTACATATGTATGATAACAACTAGTATTTAGTTATAGGATACAAATATGTTTTACAACAAGAAAAAAATAGTATGAGCTCGTACAAAATACACATTTTTTTGCAGAATAAACATAAGTAAATTAAGGTGAATTCTTAGAAAAATTCTCAACATCAAGTATAATATACCTACTTTACTTTTACTTTTTTTAAATATACGAGGAGATAGATATCGACCACTAGCGTGACGGTACATTTTGTTTTTTTTTCTCAAATTACTTCTTGTAGGTGTTACGACCCCCCAAAAATCATTAAAATTGTCAGGATTAAATGCCATCAACAGACGTTCATTTACAACGCATTTTAAAATGTAGCAAAACGAACAGACATAGAATATTTTATTTTAATACAGCTGGTAAGAAAAACCTGAAAACCTATCCCGTTTTGGACAAGAATATTGGAGAATACAAAACCTCGGTTTTCACGATTTAAAGTAGGTTTATCAGCGGTTACATGCCAAATCAGAATCAAGTCAGCTCAACACCTCTGTGAATAGTCATCATAAGCTAGATATATATATATTTTTTTAAATAGCCGATAATCTTAACCCAAGGAATTAACCCTATTCAACCATTTTATTTCAAGACTTTTCGGAAGAGGTTCTGAGTAGATTTCATTCTGAGTTGTCCGGTCACCATATTCAGCAAAGTTTATTTATTTTTATTTTTTTTATTATTTAATGACAATATAAAATAAAGTAAATTACAAAGAAGTAAAAATACAAAGTAAAGTGGTTCGTTCACAGTCCTTCTCACTAGGTATTCCTGTTCCGAGACGGACTGTATTTTGTTTTATGGGTGTTGATCTTGATTTCCTCATCTTCTAGTTTGTTGATCCTCACAAAATGTACAATAAATAAGCTAATTACTTAGCCATAATTTAATTTGATGTAAACTTTTGTATCTCCGTGGTGAATTTTAATTGGAAGGGCATTATATAATTTTGTAGCATGGAAATTATGGTTTTTCTGGCCAAAAGATGTATTTAGTTTCGGGATGTTCAGTAGTTTTGAGGATTTCGTCCTTGTAATGTAGGTGTACTGGTCAGCCCCGGATCTTCGTTTTTTTTTAGGCGGGGCAAAAACTGAAAAATGCCGCCCCCGCCCACTTAGGTATCTATATTTATTTTAACCTTGCTGGGGGGGGGGGGGTGGTGGGCCATATTCGAATCAAAGAACTGGTTTTACTGTAACTAATTAAGAAATTTAATTATAGCTACACCCAGAACATGCAAATGGTTTTCCATAAATTCTGGCTGCATATAGTCTGCAACCAGAATTTTAAAACTGCACTTTGAACACGAGAATGGTTTCCATCAAAATGCTTCAGCAGATGAAATCACAACTGAAATTTATCTTGCTGGCTGCTTATTCGTTTTAAACTGCTACATTGCATTGTATTTAAATAAAAGCTGAAATAAAAAGGCTGGTTTACTTCTCAGTCATATGATGGCTGCCATCGTGTAATAAACAAATCATGACTTGCTTGATGTTAATAAAGCTAGTGGGCCCGACGGAATACCTGCCCTGGTACTGCAGAGGTGCGCTGCAGAATTAGCTCCAATTTTGACGAAGCTTTTTAAAATGTCCCTGAAGACTGGCTCTGTGCCCTCTGGTTGGAAAAAAGCGGTTATCCATCCTATTCCAAAGAAGGGTGACCGCTCCAACCCGGCCAACTACCGCCCCATAGCGATCACATCAGTTCTGTCTAAGGTGATGGAACGTGTGATCAACGACAAACTGCTCACATACCTCGAGAAGAACAAAATTATTAACGACCGTCAATACGGATTCCGTCGGAACCGCTCGTGCGGTGATCTTCTCGCGTATGTGACGCATGTTTGGGGGCGATGCCTGGAACGTTTCGGTGAGACCCAAACGGTTGCACTGGACATCTCCAAGGCCTTTTACCGGGTTTGGCACCGAGGACTTGTCAACAAACTGCATTCTTACGGACTTCCCGCATCCTTGTGTACGTGGATTGCCGACTTCTTGAGGGGGAGGTCGATTCAGACGGTAGTCGATGGTTTCACCTCTTCCTCACACTCGATAAATGCTGGCGTCCCGCAGGGATCGGTTCTGTCTCCAACTTTGTTTTTGTTGCACATCAACGACCTTTTGTCATGTGCACCAATTCACTGTTATGCGGACGACAGTACAGTTCATGATAGCTTTTTGTTTGACAAGCCCCCAAAGGGCTCACAAACTCCAACAGCTCGTAGGGCTTTGAAGCAAAGAATGGACGGCTACCTCGAGAGTGTTTTCTCTTGGGGTAAAAATAATCTCGTTGAATTTAATGTTTCAAAGACCCAATCTTGTCTGATTACGTCCAAAAGGGATCGAAATGAAAATCTAGTCTCTTTCAACGGAAGCAATCTTCCGAACAGGCCCTCCATTGATATGCTTGGTGTAACCCTAAGTGACCAGCTCAGGTATGGGGGTTCCATCGAAGCCAGAGTAAAGCTAGCCTCCCAAAAACTGGGCGTACTGTACAGGGCCCGCAGATACTTTAATAGTACACAACTGCTAACCCTGTACAAATCGCAAGTGCGCCCCACGGTTGAATTTGGCAGCCACCTCTGGTCTGGAGCTCCAAAATACCTGAAAAATACCCTCGACTCTGTGCAGAAACGGGCGGTCCGTTTGATAGATTCTCCCATCTTAACAGACGGATTGCAATCTTTAGAGCACAGGCGTCGGGTGGGAATGCTATCCTTGTTCTACCGGTATTACAATGGAAGATGCTCCGAGGAACTAGCATCATTGATCCCTTCGGCACCGGTGCATAGTCGGGAAACACGCCAAACGCGTGCCCAACATTTGTACACAGTTGACATTTGTCACATGAGAACGGGTCGTTTCTTCGACTCATTCTTGTGTTCAACAGCTCGGCTGTGGAATGATTTGCCGGCCTCTGTGTTTCCTCCTTCCTACAACATGGGTCTCTTCAAGACCAATGTTCATTCCTTCCTCTCCTCAAAAAGACCCTCCACACAGCATCCCAGATGACATAGGCCCTGAGGGAAATTATTTTCCTCAGGGCCTCCTGTGTGGAGTTAATGTAAAAAAAAAAAAAAAAAAAAAAATGACACGCATAACGACGTAAAAATTTTAAGTAAGTTTGAATAATGACGAATTGACGACGTAAGTGATTGCACGTATTAAATTGAGTTTAAAAAATAAATATAGTAACTTAAAAAGCATAAGATAGTTATATAAAATACTTACCCAGAAAAGCGATCGATGAACTATGATAGATTTATTGATGCGACACTAATTGTACCTTCGGTTGATCAACAAGTACTAAAGAGTAAAAATAAACAACACACTTTTGACACATTTTTAAAACAAAACACTGTCGTGGAGAGAGATCGACGAGGGAGTTTTCGAATATAGCTTCATCTCTTTCGCACGCACGGTAACCAGAGCAGACGCGTGCTGCCGCGATCTGTGGTTCCTGCGGGCGAGCGGGTCGGGTGCGTATTTTGAACTATGCCTACGCGCCTCGCGAATAATAAATGTTCGTGCAGCACGTCTCACTCAGGGCTCTGGGTATCAGTCGAGTTAATATGGCCGTGAAATTTCTCTACTTGTACTATTATTTATTCCGTGGTCAAAGTTGAGTTTGGCCGCCCTCTGAACTTGCCGCCCGGGGCATGGACCCCGGCTTGCCCCCCATTAGATCCGGGGCTGGTACTGGTCAGTAAGGTACTCATATTTTTCTTTGAATTTGAGTAGCATTTTTTTGGTATAGTATAATAATGCTGAACACATCAAAGTTTTTAAAAATTTCTTATGATGGAGTTCTGTGTTTTCACTAACTGCTTCATGAGTGACATAAATACTTTGATAAAATATCTATTTTTCAAATTTCTAGGCGACAGAGTTTACTCTTAAGAACGTATTAATTTTATCTGCATTAGCAGAAAGAGAAGAGATACATAAGTAAGATTTGTGGACGGCTTTAAGATAATAGTATATTTTATTAGATTCTTTTTAACTTACAGAGCTTAAAACGTAGGCCCTTTTAACGCAGACGTGATAAACCTTTAAATATTTTTTTCCCGAAGGTTGCAATTTTGTGCTCCTATTTTACGACCCTGTTAAGTGACTTTATTCCCGCAGAAGCACTTAATAAAAGTGGATAGTTAATCTGATAGATTTGCTTTATGGAGTTTTAGTTTATCCGGGCCCTTTGTGTTTAGGCTGCGGGCTCCCTTTTGACTAAAAAGCAAATAAACTTATTTTACGGTGGAATTTTGGTTAAAGAACAAATAAATATGCTTTGCGCGATATCTTCGCTGGGTAATTCGTTTCGAGTTATTTGCTTCGAGGCAGAGCACACCTTATTTTTCACCAGTATTAAATATTTTTCAAATGTAATAAGATTATAAATATTTTTTCATCCTCACATGTTTCAAAATTTCCTACATAAATTAAAGGTGCTTTCAATTATAATAATACCTACATAGACTTTTGATAAATTCTAAGGATAAAGAAAATAATGTAAGCCATTATGGCGTCAATAAGCTTAAATTTAATGATTGCCCAGGATTTTACATAGGTATAACGGCTAGCAATGTTAAAACAAGATGATTGAACACTTGAGGTACCTAAATAGTGTAGGTTTTTCAGGATTCGCAACGCACCTAATGGATAAAGATCAATCGTTTAATAAATCTTCAGGATACTATATACCTGATCATGTCAAGAATCAAGAATAATGGTTAGTTAAAGAAGAAAACTATTACATAATAGTAAATACTCATAATATTATTATCTGGTGACTTTAATAAAGTGAATTCCGTATTTTTCTAACCAGGCAGAGAAATCTTTTCTGTGAACAATTGAAGATATGTCGATCGCCCAGTTGATTAGTCAGACATCTAAAAAAAACAATATTTGAGTTGAGGACGCAGTTATGTACAAAAGTTTACCCTGGAACAATACTCAACTCATATAACTCATAAAAACCACAAAATCAATAATAATGCAGAAAAACTTGTTGAAATTTTCTGGGTCACTAGTAGGATATTTCAAAATATCATACTAATGTACCTACTGGACCGTTATACCTGGCGGTATCATTTAAAAGCATATAAAAAATATAGTTATCTTTTATGGTTTATTAATATGTAAAACACGGACACGTGTTGCGAGAAGCACTTAAAATATGCTTTGAATGATAATTTGTACAGAATAGTTAAAAAAATCTCCCCAAGAGCGCTCAGAGGACACAATTTATTATTTAAGTACTTGATACTTTATATTCGTAAGTTCACATCATAAATATTATTATTCTTCAAACTAAATATCACTGAGTATACTAACTATCGACTGATTTAAATAAATTTACAATGTGGAGACAAACTTGCGAAAATTCGAGAAACTTACTGAAAATCAAGAATTTGAATTGATTTTATTATGCCTTCGGGTTTATGTATTTTTTAGACAAAACACGGTAAAAATGTATTGTAATCAAATTTTGAAAAAAAACTTTTTTGACCGTAGAAAGACTACAATAATATTAGTATTAATTGATAATAAGGTAAAAAAACCGTGGAGCAATTCCAAATTAAAGGTTTGCAAAGAGAATGGACCGACAAGACGGGTACGGCTTGACCGTAGAAAGACTACAATAATATTAGTATTAATTGATAATAAGGTAAAAAACCGTGGAGCAATTCCATATTAAAGGTTTGCAAAGAGAATGGACCAACAAAACGGGTACGACTTGACCATAGAAAGACTACAATAATATTAGTATTAATTGATAATAAGGTAAAAAACCGTGGAGCAATTCCACATTGAAGGTTTGCAAAGAGAATGGACCGACAAAACAGTGCCATCTCGTTTAATCGATTTTCATACGTTTTTTTCATACACAGATACCTAACTCTTCTGTTATTAAGATTCTTGACATGATTTAAGTATGTATAAGGATGAAACTTTGTAATTTTCTTGTCATGTTCAATTGTCTTGTTTCTTTTCTTTTCCATTAAGTTGTAATCATCCATATCTGTATAATCTTGTTCACTTTTTCTTTAATTGTTTTCCATTGATGTTTATTCTACTCAACCTGTCTTTTATTTTTCTTCTATATTGTATGTGAATCTTATATTTTTAATATCCAAATTCCTATGTAAAATTTTAACTATTTCCTCCCACCCATGATTTGTATGTTCCTCCTGTCCTTAAATGAGTTCTGTAACTCATCGGGATTGCTCTAGCAAGAAATAAAAACAATAAAAAAATACAAAACTAGCGTGCCAACTGATTTAAGAACGTCCATGAAAAAATAAAACAAATGGTTTAAAATAATTGTTGAACCACCCAAATACAAGCACGGTTTTAAAATTTACGGTATGATGATTCTCCCCCACCTTCGTACCGAATCACAAAATAATTGCCGGGTGGCTAATAATGGTGTCTATCCGTGGCGGACACGACTTTAGGAAATAGACGAAATGGCAGGTGCCTGGCGTGTGATGGCCGGCGTCCGATGCCGGTTGAATTAACCATTCCAATAATGATAAGTCGGCGGTTGGGAACTGTAGTACGTGTTGGGCCATAATACGCGGACGAGTGGAGAAAAATTATTCTGATATTCGGAACATAAAAACATTATTTGCAATGATATGTTAGGGGAATCGGATACGTGTATTAAAATACATAAATTAACGGGATTTACGAAAAGAGTACGTGTGAATATTATGGAATTTTGAAGCACCCACATAGTAGACATGATTTGAGGGTGACCGGGCAACTCAGAACCTCCATTGAAAAGTCATTAAAAGTGATGAAAAAATATATAAAAAATATTTAAAAATACTTTAGGGTTATGGGTTATTTTGAAATATTTTTTTTCATAGTTTTTAATGACTTTTCAAAGAAATGTGGAGTTGACTTGATTCTGAGTAGGCATGGAACCGATTTGAGATTATCACGACCAAAAGTGTTAAAAAAAAGCAGAAAGAGAAGAGATACATAAGTAAGATTTGTGGACGGCTTTAAGATAATAGTATATTTTATTAGATTCTTTTTAACTTACAGAGCTTAAAACGTAGGCCCTTTTAACGCAGACGTGATAAACCTTTAAATATTTTTTTCCCGAAGGTTGCAATTTTGTGCTCCTATTTTACGACCCTGTTAAGTGACTTTATTCCCGCAGAAGCACTTAATAAAAGTGGATAGTTAATCTGATAGATTTGCTTTATGGAGTTTTAGTTTATCCGGGCCCTTTGTGTTTAGGCTGCGGGCTCCCTTTTGACTAAAAAGCAAATAAACTTATTTTACGGTGGAATTTTGGTTAAAGAACAAATAAATATGCTTTGCGCGATATCTTCGCTGGGTAATTCGTTTCGAGTTATTTGCTTCGAGGCAGAGCACACCTTATTTTTCACCAGTATTAAATATTTTTCAAATGTAATAAGATTATAAATATTTTTTCATCCTCACATGTTTCAAAATTTCCTACATAAATTAAAGGTGCTTTCAATTATAATAATACCTACATAGACTTTTGATAAATTCTAAGGATAAAGAAAATAATGTAAGCCATTATGGCGTCAATAAGCTTAAATTTAATGATTGCCCAGGATTTTACATAGGTATAACGGCTAGCAATGTTAAAACAAGATGATTGAACACTTGAGGTACCTAAATAGTGTAGGTTTTTCAGGATTCGCAACGCACCTAATGGATAAAGATCAATCGTTTAATAAATCTTCAGGATACTATATACCTACATATATCAGTACTACATAGAAATGGGAAATGTCTATGCCTTAATAATCTAGAAGCCCTTGAAAAAAAAACAATTTACTAAATAAACAGTTGGATTTATCAAACTGCCTTATTTGTAACAAATTTCACTTCCCCCTGCCTACTTTTACCCCCTTACTCTTAGGTACCCCTCCCCCTCGTCCCTCCATCAATGTTAATGTTCTATCTCTCTCTTATACTTTTCATTTAATTAATCTGTAACTGTATATTTTGTTTAATATATTTTATTCACCCCTGATGAAGGTAAATGTCGAACCAAAACCGGTTGGTTAAAGATATATAATAAAGTGGAATTAAAACAAAGTAATTTTATTATCCTAATTATAAGTTTGTAGTCAAATTAAGGTTTGTAGTCAAACATATATTTTTGATTTAACTCCCAAAAAAATTGTGTTGAAAGAAAACATTGTGATGAAAATGGCAATGATGTGTTCTACGATTACGAAAGTTTGTTGGCATATAGTGAATTTTGAAAATAATTTCCCTCAGGTCTTTTGTAATCTTTGGGGATGCGGTGTGGAGGGTCTTTTGAGGAAAGGAAGGAGAAGAAGTTCTTGGAAGAAAAGAGGTTTGAGAGGTGGGTTAGAATCTGGGGTTCAGTGTCTCCAATCTATCCCATCCCTAAAGTTCTGCTGGAGAAATCAAAAGGTTTCCATCAACCAGTCTCTCCCAAACAGAGGGTGCCGATAATAAATTAAATTTGTTGCACAATTATATAATTGGGTAGCGTGTGGTTCGGTTTTTAACAATAAACTCATTTTGGGAGGCGGGTATGGGTGCCGAAACACGAGAGGATGGTTGAGGGAGTCTTTCGACCGCTCCAGCCAGAATCACTCGACCCATCGCATTGCACCGCAGTTGAAGGGATGGATTAATACGACCGTCACTCCTGGACACACTGACCCCCAGATTCCTACCCATCGCTCATACCATTTTCCTTCCCAGTTCTTCCCCTCCTTCTTTTTCTGAAAAGACCCTTCACACACCATACCCAAAAACAATAAAGGTCCCAAGAGGAATTATTAAATACCGAATAAAGAATAAAACCGAAACAAATGGTTTATGCAGGTTTCATCAGAAATTCTCAAGCGATTAATGATGACGTGAAATTATTAAATCCGAACCTACTGCTATTGCTACTGCCTCTCGCTCCAAAACTACACACTGAGCATGCAATAGTAAGCTTAACGCTAGGAGAACATAAATGCGGATGCAGAATAACTATTGAGGGAGCGGGCCGGATCTAAATGAAAGGCGTCGGTCGAAGTATGAGTCGGTCGTTTATTGGGCTACGTAGCGAGGTCGGTGAAGCAGTAACATGATGTATGCAGGGTGCCGTAATGAAATGCTGCAGGCGTACGGAGGTGATGGAGATGGTGTGGTGAAGGTCAGCGAGTTGCTCGACGCTTTGAGTCGCGGAGATGTACGGTGAGTGGCTCGGTGAGCTGAGCCACCAGCAGGTAGTCCTGGCGAGGCGGAGCGTGTTTCCATGGCAGCGAAGCCCGGTGGGGCTTCGGGGTGCCATGAAGTGGTGAGCTGATCCCTGGACTGAAGGTGACGCAAGCCTTGTAAGTCGCGGGATGTAGCTGATCTCAGGAACTGAAGACGGGGTGGGCCTTATTGTTGGATGTTGTGTGTTGTGATTGTCCTATTTTATATTTTAATTCATGTAGCACTGAACATTTCCTTATTATTTATTTTAATCTCGATGTGTAGAGCCCTTTATCTTAAACTTTCACGTCTATGCCACCTTTTACTAAAATATCGCCATAAAATGTCTTGTCTAAAATATCTATTGTCTGTGGCGCATAAACTTTCACTTTTCGTGTCTATAAAATGGCGTGTTTTAATTTCGCTTGTAATTCTTGAAAACATTATTCTCAATCTTACAAACAGTCTATCTCTATCCTTGTCTAAACTCTGATTGTTTAGCAAACTGTCTTTCACTTCTGTAAATTAATTAGTCTAAATTATTGTCGCAGTCAAGTGTTCAGACAAAACCACTCTGTACAAATTATTCAAAAGAATAAACAGAAACAAACATCCAGTACCAAACACAAGTGTTTTTACTACAAGGATTACCTCAAAATACCACACTCACACCAGCGTGCTGAATATTCAGGCGGCTTATAAACTCTAGACCTTTCTAGTCGGTGGCAAAATTATTATTTATCGGCGGCAGCAGCAATAGATAGGTATGTACTCAGGTAAGTAGCTTGCCCGTATCGCGCGAATGTTAGATATTTCTCGTGTCTTCTTTTGATGGCGAAGTTGATAATGATGTGTCGCCACACTATGACTTACTTGATCCAAATTGTTTTGACACAAAACGAATTTTTGTTATTTATTTTTGGGGTGTTATGCCGTGTTGCGCTACCTCCTTCTTTAGACACCGTTACAGTGTCCATCATCAGAGCAGGTGTGAATATTCAGGCGGCTTATAAACTCTAGACCTTTCTAGTCGGTGGCAAAATTATTATTTATCGGCGGCAGCAGCAGTAGATAGGTATGTACTCAGGTAAGTAGCTTGCCCGTATCGCGCGAATGTTAGATATTTCTCGTGTCTTCTTTTGATGGCGAAGTTGATAATGATGTGTCGCCACACTATGACTTACTTGATCCAAATTGTTTTGACACAAAACGAATTTTTGTTATTTATTTTTGGGGTGTTATGCCGTGTTGCGCTACCTCCTTCTTTAGACACCGTTACAGTGTCCATCATCAGAGCAGGTGTGAATATTCAGGCGGCTTATAAACTCTAGACCTTTCTAGTCGGTGGCAAAATTATTATTTATCGGCGGCAGCAGCAGTAGGTAGGTATGTACTCAGGTAAGTAGCTTGCCCGTATCGCGCGAATGTTAGATATTTCTCGTGTCTTCTTTTGATGGCGAAGTTGATAATGATGTGTCGCCACACTATGACTTACTTGATCCAAATTGTTTTGAAACAAAACGAATTTTTGTTATTTATTTTTGGGGTGTTATGCCGTGTTGCGCTACCTCCTCCTTTAGACACCGTTACAGTGTCCATCATCAGAGCAGGTGTGTTAAAGTGTCCGAAACGTTGCCTAAAGAAGGAGGTAGCGGAACACGGCATAACACCCCAAAAATAAATAGCAAAATACTTTTGGCCAAGAAAATCTAAAATCATATCCAAAATGAATTTATTTTGCTCATATACTGTTTTTGAGCAAGGATCCACTCATCTATTGAAGTTACTGCAGAGTTTTTCCTATATGACCTTACTAATTTCCGCATAAGTCTCTTCTAGTATCGGCATTCATCATCAAACTAGCCGTCTCGTGAGCTAACAGTGAGCTCAAGCTTTATGAAATTATTTCCTGTACTATTCATCCGATTGCGATGAAACTTGGTGATTTGTTGTGCGATGACATGTATACTGGTGAGCTCTGGCGTATTGATATTTGTTGAAAAATTTTGCAATAGGTGTTGTTTGAAAAATGAGTGTATTTCAAGTTTAGGAGATTCTTTGTTTCATTTAGCCAGGGAGGGAAGAAGAGAGGGGGTGGAACCCGGGAGGGGGAAGAGGAACGAAGGAGGAAAGGTTCGGGAGGGGAGATGGAAGGAAAAGGCGGGATGGGGGAGGGGAACTCTATTAAACAGTATTCTTTTAGGGGGGAACACTATTGATAATTATTCTATTAAAAAAAAACTGATTCATAAAACACCGTTGAAAAACAGCGTGATGAAAATAAAACTTATATATGTTGATCGAATATTTCCCCATGAAACACAGGCTCGAATTTCTTTAATCCTTCGTATAGGAATGCACGACGTATGCCTGTTTGTATATGTGCGCTAAAGCCTATCATACGTTTCAATCTCAGCGCACAAATTGCAGAAAAATCCTAACGATACTACCCGAGGTACGAGCGTCGAGCGTCGAGCGTTGAGCGTCGAGCGCAGAGCTCTAGCGGGGGTAGACGCACATACTAAGTCCCAAGGACATGGATTACAAGGGCTATTCTACTGACATTCTGTTCAGGTTAATTTATTAAACCTTTGAATTCATGAAAAGGATTTAAAGTATTTAAATTAATGATTTAAAAAAAAAATCCATGCAATAAATACCCGGCGTCGTCCGAGGTTACAACACTTTTTTTGAAAATTTAATAAATGAACATTGTGTAGGCAGTTGGCAATATTTTATGACGTTTTGTTACATTGAAGTAAGTAACGTTCGTCTAGCATTGGATAATATGGTAAATGGTGACCTACGTATATTTTGCATTTGGACACAAGAGCAAGCGTTACTTCTCAATTCCCAAAAAACTGTTGCTTTATCAATGAGAATAAACAAAAAAAAATCAGAGTGTGTAATTCACACGCGGTAGAAGTGAAACTAGAAAGTCGAGGTGTCGCTTCCTTTTCTTTTGCCTGTTTATTTTAAAGTGGTTTGAAGATTGGATGTTGATTTTACAAAAATATATATATTTTTTTTATTATTTTTGGATTTGGTAGGATTCGAACACCCTCCGTTCAATGGATGTTTCTTATACCGCTGCGCTATTGGAGGCTAGCGCATAGTCGTAAATTAACCACATTATATCAGAACCAAGGATCGTCAAATAATACATTTTAGTGACGCATTTCCGTTTCATCCGAATTTCAAATCACTAACAAGGCTAAAGAAGTTTCACTTCAAAAATATCATACTTGAAGAACGGAGGACTTGTTGTACAAATAAATGAAACCACTGTTTCTTTTGTTGATGCTGCGCGCAACCATGGAGTAATGGTGGAGGGTAGATTGAGTTATAAGGAACACGTTAAAAAAGAGGTCAATGTATGGCACATTCGAGACTTCGTCTGTTGAATTCTTCTTCTTGTGCCCTGTCCGTTCAACGGACGTTGGCTATCATGTTGACTATGATGTATTATACTTAGATGTATGTATTACATACATCTAAGTATAATGCATTTACCTGTTTTACGCTTCTTGTGTTAACCGTTAAAACTGTTCATTTTTATATCATCTCAATCCAGTTCCAGTAAAACGAATAGAGCTTAGTGGAATCCATAAGTGAAACTGTTATCCACGTTCTCTGTGCAGAATAACTTGCTTTAAATTCAAACACAAAATCACAATTTCTAACCTTATATCAGTGACTCCTGCATCATCCTTGTCATCCTCGTTTTGAAAGCTGTGATTGGTTGTAATAGCCGCCATTTCTTCTCGCAGCCTTGTCATTGGCTTATTGCTGTCACCGCCCTCTCCTATTGGCTGTGATAACGTAAACAACTTCTAAAATATTTTAACAATTTGAAATGCCTCCTAAGAAGTTGCAGTCTGATGACTCCGAATTATTAAAGCATATCGATCTAAAATTCGACAGCTTTCAAATGTCTTTTAAATCTGAAATCCGAGACCTCATAAAGACAATAGATTTTATGTCAAAAAAAAAATCGACGATTACGAAGGAAAACTAAAAACTATGGACCTTCATCTAAAAGAAGAAAAAAACAGTTAGGCTTGAAGGCGAGATTGCTGATCTCAAGAAAATTGTAAATCACCTCGACATAAGGAATAGTAACCACGACCAACGGCTGCTCGAAAATAATATTGAAATCTTCGGAATCCCAGAAAAAACCAACGAGGACCCTGCTGACATCATCTTGAAATTTGCAACTAACGTGGGATATACAATAAACAGAGAAGATATTCTTTACGCCAGCAGGGTGAAAATACGCCAACATCCTCTAATCGATGGTCCTGGACCTGTTACCCCCCGTGACCCCCGCCCCCGAAACATTGTGGCCAAATTTGCTAGCAAGAAATTGAAGGACGAATTGATTGCTGCCATCAAAAAGAAGAAGGGACTCAACTGCAGTAATATAGGTTTAGTCGGAGGAAAAATATTTATTAACGACCATCTCACAAGAAAAAATAAATATTTATTACGGTCCGCGAAAGAGTTTAAAATCGCTAACAACTTTAGTTTTTTATGGGTGCAAAACTCCCAGATATACCTAAGAAAGAATGAAACCTCTCCTGCAATCCTGATATCTTGCCCTGCGCAATTATCAAACCTGGAATAACTATAAAAACTTCTACCCTTCCTATCCAATTCACTTATGTTTCTTTAAATCATAATTACCTACCCTTTACTCCAGCGCACACAACACATCATAACAACACATTCATTCTATCGGTATCAACAGCTAAAATGTTCAACAACCATACCTACACACTTGCTCATTCAGTATATTATCATTATCCAGCGATACACTCGCCGAATGCATATTCCAGTGGACTTGTGGCAGACAATAATAAATCGGTAATTTACTTCATTCTCCAATGTCTGAAAAAATAATAATTTTCTACCAAAATGCACGTGGCCTTTGTACTAAAACGAACGAGTTTTATCACAATGTTCTGATAAATGAATTCGATATAATTTTAATTACTGAAACTTGGTTAGTAGACAGTATATCTGATAACGAGCTCTTCGACTCCAGGTACAATGTTTACAGAAAAGACAGAGACACGTCCCTCACGGGTAAAACCAAAGGAGGTGGTGTCGCAATTGGTATTAAAAAAAAATTTACTGCACATTCACACGAGTCATGGAGCTCGGAAGCTGAGGACATTTGGATTTCAATAGTACTAAGAGACCCAAAACGTCGTATATTTAATATTCACATCTGTTGTTCGTACTTACCCGGAATCGGTCCAAAGCTCTCAAACACTCAGCGATTATCTCTTCTCAACAGTCATACGTCCAGAATATCCGATCTAACCACAAACTATCCAAATGATATCTTCATTTTAATTGGAGAGTACGACATGCCTAATATCAGCTGGAACACCACACATCATCCCCGCGGTACTGACCTTTGCTCCACCACCCTCCTTAACTGCCTATCTTATTCGGATTTAAAACAATACAACCACATTCCAAATAGGCACGGTAGAACACTTGACCTAGTGCTCTGTAACACCACAGTCTGCGTCTCTCCTGCCGACTCCCCTCTGGTTCAGGAGGACACACATCACATATCCCTAATAGTCGAATTTAATATTCACGCCCCTACTTCTACTTCCCAGCCCCAAACGATCAAATTATTCAATAAAGTCAACTATGACCTAGTCAATGACGCTCTGTCAAAAACTGACTGGTCTTCTGTCTTAAACGCACAAGACGTCAACACGGCGGTTAACAGCTTTTACTTAATCATGTTCCAAAGAAAATTCCAAAAACAAACATATTCCCAACGTGGTACTCATCGGCTCTTATCAATATTACAAAGGAAAAGCTCAAATTCTTTCGAGCCTGGAAACGCCACAAGAACCCACTAGATTACCAAACTTTTTCACTCCGCTCCGAAAACGACAAAAGAAAATCGCTACTCTCACATACCACAATTATATTTCACACTTAGAACATGCTATACAAAATAATGTAAAAAAATATGGAGCTTTGTCAAAACGCAAAGAAAATCTCCTTCCATGCCCGCACACCTAACATATGGCTCGAGAATCGCACACAATAGTAAGGAGATTACCGATCTATTTGCTGACTATTTCTCTACCGTCTTCACTGATCACACCCAAAATTTAGCATCTGATATTCATGAAACTGATCCGTTGAATAACATAGATATATCCTCAATTAACGACGATATTACCTACAAATATCTATCATCCATTGACATTAACAAAGGACCTGGATTAGATAGTTTGCCTGGTATCTTCATACGTAACTGTAGTAAATATATCACTCCTCCGGTCAGTGCAATTTTCAAAAAATCACTAAGTGAAGGTACGTTTCCTCATAAGTGGAAGTCTGCCGTAATAACCCCCATTTTTAAAAAGGGTGACAAACATGACGTAACAAACTACAGACCTATCTCTCAACTTCCCATCTTAAGTAAAATTCTTGAAAAAATCGTTTACGACCAACTTTACCCGACTATCACTACAACAATTTCACAGAACCAACACGGATTCATGAAAAATCGGTCTACAACATCTAACCTTGCCCTATTTGTCAACTATTTGCAGAGCAATATGGACGAAAGGGTGCAGGTCGATGCTATGTACACCGACTTCTCAAAGGCCTTCGACCGCGTTATCCACTCAATTCTGTTAAATAAACTCACTCGTCTTGGAATACACGGTGACTTGTTTAGATGGATTAAATCATACATTAGCAATCGTAGTCAAGTTATCTCAATAAATGGAGTTTTATCTAAAATAATCAACGTAACCTCGGGTGTCCCTCAGGGTTCCCACCTTGGTCCGCTCTTCTTTAATATATACTTAAACGACATAGGCTCATGTTTCCAATACTCTAAATTTTTATTGTTTGCAGATGATATGAAAATTTACAAAACGGTTCGCTCTCTATCGGACTGTAAAGAGCTACAAAGTGACTTAGATAGGCTCTGTAAGTACTGCACAGCTAATTATTTAGACCTCAATGTTTCTAAATGCCACACTATGTCCTTTACTAGAAACAAGCATCAAATTAACTTTTCATATTCAATCTGCGATGAACCCGTGATCTCAAAAAATGAATGTAAGGACCTTGGAGTCTATTTAGATAGTAAACTTATATTTAAAACGCACATTGATTCAATCACCGATAGATCTTACAAAATGTTGGGTTTTATACAACGTCTGAGTAAATTATTTAGAAATCCACATACTCTAGTAATGCTTTACTCCTCACTAGTCAGAAGTACACTGGAATTTGCATCGCCTGTCTGGAATCCCAAATACACCCAATACGTCAATAACATAGAGCGCATACAAAATAAATTTATTAAGTATCTCGGTTATAAATACAACAATATTTACATCTGCACTCTTTAATCCCTGAAATCCAGGCGAACGGTAGCTGACATGACATTTCTCCATAAAATTATACATAACGAAATAGACTGCCCAGAACTTCTATCCCAAATAAATTTTAACATCCCATCTAAAAGAACTCGCCACACCAACCTTTTTTACACAACCAGTAATAATACGAACGCTGCAGCCAACTCCCCCATTTCCCGCATCCTTCAAAGTTTCAACTCTATTCAAAAAACCACAAATACCGATATATTTTTTGATTCCCTCCCTCTATTTAAGAAAAACATTTTTAGCACACTGAACTCGCACACATGACACACACATCCACACACACACACACGCCCTCATTTACACACATACAAACACTCTCCCACACCCCTCTCCTTCAATAAGTTACTAACTTAATTTAGGCATAATGTATTATTTATCACACAAAAATATAAGTATATAACAGCGACATATCATTGGTACCAATTATTGTATTAATTCTCTAACTTTGTAAATATTTCCCACTATGTAATAATGTACTGTTTGTTTCTGCAAAAAAAAAAATAAATAAAAATGAGGACTTTGTTTACTGCGGCCAGGAACATCTCTACAGAGACTGGCCAAACCACGATTTTCTGATTTTTATAGTTTTAATAACTTCTTTTTCTTTATCATTCGTAACCCTGTCCATCCAGCCTATTTTAGTATCCTTCTGCAGATCCACATCTCGAATGCCTCAAGTCGCCTAATTAGTTCTTCAGTAAGCGTCCATGCTTCCATTCCATAAAATAATATCGAAAACACGTTGCATCTGACCATTCGCATTCGTATTGCAAGGTTGAGATCATGCCTGCAGAACATCTTTTTCATGCGTGTAAAGGGTGCACGAGCTTGCTCAATGTAGCATTTGATTTCAACCGTAGGATCCCTTATAGCATTTAAATTGCAGCCCAAGTATACAATACTCTGTATCTTCTCTAGTTTCGTTCGAGCAATATAAAAATTTTCATTCAATTCGTTATTTTTGCTTATGAGAATGTATTTTGTTTTATTTATATCAGTGATATTACGGAGGATTATTACCAATAGTCATGTTCTCTTAGTATTGGACTAAGGGGACACAGTGTACGGCCCCTCTTTATTACAGAATAAAAATAAAAAAAATAATTGCAAAGTGTCAAAATGCGCGTCTCCGATACTGCTACAATGTTCCGAGGCACTCACCTTACCTCCTTTGGCATCGGATTCTAAACAAGCGAACAGAAGGAAGTAACATCATTTAAGTCAAGTGTCAAACATACAATTTGATGAATTTGAAGGTTCGTGCCTTATCTGTTTAACAGACTAGCATTCCCGTGACTCTTTTGCAAACAAATAGACTATTTGCTCGTTCTTCCCAGACAGAAAACTGCTGTTTTGGGGGTAGTTTCAGCTACATTTAAATAATGGAGTATTTTCACAAACAATCAATACCGTTAAATTGTGTGGAAAATTTAAAGATTCTGTCTGATCGCTGTATTAAAAAATATTTAGTCATTTTAAAAATGAACTAAAACCGCACATTCCGAAACGGTTCTAACTGGCTACAACGTCATTATGACGTAGAAAATGTCACTGGCTGGTAACGCGGCTATCACCAACGCGTCCGGCGTGACGTCAATGCCGCCATATTCACGAATAAAAACGGCTGTAAACGTTTTAGAGACAAACCGAAAATGACACATTTTAAATCGCTATACAAAATTTATTCGACAACAAAAAAAAACTTTACCATCACGTAATTCTTATTTTTTTTTTATAGAATAAAAAAATAGTTAAGATACCATATTAAGGCGGTATCACAGGCATACGAAATTTCAGGGACACATTTTTTTAAAACTTTCAGCCTTCAATATTATTTTTCACATTACATCAATCATCACAGCGAACCTAAAAAATACCTTTAATTTTGGATTTATCTTCAAAATCGCAGAAACAAAACAGAGGATGTCTTCCATAATTTTATTATTTGTAGCAACGAAAATTAAATGGGTTTTTCCTTCTTTAATATTGGAATACCCCCTTCTATATCGGAGTGGCTGTATAATCTGAGCGAAATTGATTTTGGTGCGATGGTCCTGGAATGCGGAATGAGGGAGGAGGGTGGGCTAATTAGGGTGGCTACGCTACGGGTAAAACACTCCCCTCTCCAAGCCCCAACCCCCAACCCTCAACACGTCCGGGATCTTTTGCAATGTTCTCATATTAGCGATACAGTCGCATTCAATGGGCTACGTTTTTTTATTATCAGACTACCGAGTTCCCGGCATGCGTTGCTATGCCACTCAATAAAGAAATTGTTTCGCTCTGCGTATCCTTTCCCATTCGTCCCGTTCCCTTCCGCCTCCCCTTCCTCTCCCCTTCCCCTTTCGCGTTCCCCGCCTTCCCTCTCCTCACTCCCTTCTCCCGCTTCTTTCGTCCCGCGAACCCCCCTCCTGAGTTCCCCTCCCCCCTCCCGTATACCATACATTCAGTTTTCAAACAGCTTGCGTGCCACCTATTGCAATTTTTTTATACAAATTTCATAATGCCAGAACTTACTATTATATATATAGGAACCATCGCGGGCATGCACACATTGCACACATCAAATCCCCAAAGTTTCAACGCAAATAGATGAATGGTTTAGCAAAGCACAGCGGACGTACAAACATTTTTAGATTTTTATATATACAGGGTGTTAGGGGACATACTTGATTTCCTTTAACCAGTGATTCCTGACAATATTTGGAGAAAAAAATGTAAATGAAATTTTGGGCTCCGGTGACTTTTTTTGACGACTTTTTTTTTTTTTCAAAATTTTTTTCTTCAAAATCAAACAAAAAAAAATTCTTCCGCATGTCGTCACTTGTCACTCAGCCGGGTGTCCGACGAACCCCTTACCCCGCCTCCAACTGTTCAACAACTACCATTTTTTTGTTTATGTAAAAAAAAAAAAAAAACATCAAAAATGTCACCGGAGACCAAAATTTCTTTTACATTTTTACTCCAAATAATGTCAGGAATCACTGGTTAAAGTAAGTCAAGTACGTCCCTTAACACCCTGTATAGATAGATGATCAGACCTAAGCTTGTACAGATATTATGTGCATCCATAAAAGAAATATTTAATTTACAAGTTTTATTTATTCTTTTTTTATGTGACTACAGCACAATGGTCTCAACTGCTCCCGTTTGGAGCCAGTGAGACTATGGCACCCTCAATTGGGGTATGTTTCTTTATGATTCTGAATGTAGTAGGGAGGGGAAAATATGGGGAAGAGGAATGTGGAGAAGTACCTGGCAATTCAGATCTGGCCACCAAACATGGCAAAAACCGTTTCAAGCACGGCTTAAGCCTCACACTTCTCGACTATCAATTACACATCTGTGAGAGAGGTTTTTGGGGTGGTACACCTGTTTCCGTCAATGCAAGAGCGAGACAGGTGATCTCACTATAAAAGGAGATGCAGACATCTCCTCGCCCTCTTTTCCTACCGCCAGCACAATAGATAGGACGTTACTCTAGCCGCAAGTACAATAAATATCCATCTCGCCAATTCGCGTATTATTACTAAAAGACCTAGCCTACACTCCGAGTTTGTATATAACAACATCTGCCCTGATTATGGACACTGTAACGCTATCCGAAACGTTGGCTAAAGAAGGAGGTAGCGCAACACGGCGTAACACCCTAAAGACAAATAACGAAAATACTTTTGGCCGTAAAAATCTAATATTACATACGACTAAAGCCGTTTCAAGCAATTTCAAGTTTAAATTCTGAATGGTGGTCGTGGGCCAGGGCGATATCGAGAGTATTTTCTACTCTGAAACGTGCCGCGAACATACTGTATATTATTTTTAGTTTAATTAATACCTAAGTTAGATCCTTATATTTTTGCAGGAGTGGTAGATACGCTCAGTATCGCCCTGGTGAAAGATTACCATTCAGAATCGAAATTTTGTACTTACTTGAAATGGTGATCACATCGGAATAGCCAGGTACTTCCAACCTTTCTATTTCATTTCTCAATTCTTCCGCTCCTCATTTTAGCACGAGGGTATGTTACCCTATTTAGAAATCCCATAGTCCAACTGGTTCCAGACAGTTATTGCCATTGTTAAACGATTGTGCGGTATTCACCTTAAAAAAGGGCAATCTTCTTTTTTTACATTTGACACCATAAATTCACACATTTTAAAACATTATTTGATAAGATACGATTTTAGATTTTCACGGCCAAAAGTATTTTTGTTATTAGTTTTTGGGGTATTATGCCGTGTTGCGCTACCTCCTTCTTTAGCCAACGTTTCGGACAGCGTTGGCAACACGGCATAATACCCCAAAAACTAATAACAAAAATTATTTGATAATGTTGTTAGCATCCTTCCGAACATCAGAACATCTAAAAGACTCATTAACATTTCATTATTTATCAACTTTAGAAGATATCTAGAAGAAATATATCAGACCAGAAATTTTTATTAAAAATTACAACAGCGTTGTTGACAACAACTATCTTCCTAAAAATATTAATTTCCACTGTACAACACAAAATACAAAGCGAACCAACTATTCCAAAACATCCCACACTCAAAAACAAATTACATCCAGCATTAATTTCTCAGAAGGACGTGCACAAAATACAATAGTATCTTTTCGGACGCCGATATTTTTCATTTGCCCTCAGGTTAATTTATATAATTTATATTACACCGAATCAGTAATAGCCGCATACTATGGTTATGTATATTCAATAATAAAATACGGTATTATTTTTTGGGGAAACTCGGTAAACGCCAAAGATGTCTTCATCATACAAAAGAGATGCATAAGAAAAATTACAAACTCTGGTCGTTTAGATTCATGTAGACCTATGTTTAAAAATCTGAAAATTCTGACAGTCACAGACATATATATAATGGAGTTATGCATGTTAGTGCGATCATCTACAGACAAGTTCCCACTAAAAAACTCAACACATAAATACGCTACAAGGCTCACAGAAAACCTATTAATGCCAAAAGCAAACAAAACAATATTCCAAAAAGGACCATACTACATGGCCATTAAAGTATATAACAACCTTCCACATAACATTAAACAAATACAAGATACACACAAATTCAAATCGTCACTAAACACTTTCCTTGTTAATAAATGTCACTACACGTTGAGTGAATACCTCACGTAAATGAAACGCCTATTTTTAATAATATATATATATGTGTATTTTTTTTTATTTTTTCATTGGTATATTGTTATTTTATCTGTATAAACATTGTAATTATAATAAAACAAATAATATTATATAAACATTGTAATTAAATAAATGTGGTTAGCTGGAAGAAATGGGGTCTACCCATAAGCTACACCTTTTGTAATTTTTATTTTACAATAAATATTTTTTGATTTGATTTGATTTGATAATACATTACAGAAAAAAATCAAACAAATTGTTTATTATGAATTCTCTACCCCTGCTGTGTGTTATTTTCTCACTCTCATTATGTTATTTTTCTTTTTTTTCAATCATGTTTGAACGTTATCTTATGACGTGAAAATGAATTATTTAAAAAAAAATGTTATTAAGTACTCCTATTCACTCAATAATGAACTTGTCATCTCGAAAACGGAATGTAAAGATCTTGGTGTTTTCCTAGATAGCAAACTTATATTTAATATGCACATCGACTCAATCGTTCACAGGTCATATAAAATGCTTGGTTTTGTTCTTCGCGTGAGTAAATGTTCAATGACCCGCGTACAGTAATAATAATAATATTTTGCATTAGTCAGAAGTACACTGGAATATGCCTTGCCAATTTGGAACCCGCAATACAACGTATACATAGATAGCGTAGAACATATTCAAAACAAGTTTATAAAATATCTTACCTTCAAATTCAACAACAATTTTGAATGCACATTTCAACAAATTTTTTTGCAACAAAGGCGAGCAATGATTTGAAATTTATACACAAAATTTTAAATCATTGACTGTACCGAACTTCTTTTCCTAGTTAATTTTAATATACCATAACCGTAAGACAAATGCAGCATCTAATTCGCCAATCAATCATGCTCTTTATATGTTCAATATTATTGGTCTAAATTCTACATCAACATTTTCTTCGATTCACTGCCCAAATTTAAAAAGAGCATCATGTCAATAATATAATTTGTTCAATGCGCATACATACATACGTACATACACACATACTCACACACACACACACCTTCCCACTACATATTTCACCCGGTAATTACTTAATACGCATCCATAAATAAGACACTACAATGAAACACATAATAGGTATCCACCATGTAATATACTTATTAATTTTTAATTTTTTTTTAACCAAAGTATCTAATGTACTGTTACGTTTTAAGGTTTTCACGGCCAAAAGCATTTTCGTTATTTATCTACCGGATCTGCCCGGTTGATGGACACGGCATAACACCCCAAAAACAAATAACGAAAATATCTAATGTACTGTTAATAAATAAAATAAAATAAAAATAAAATACAATTTCTAAATAGGTACAAAGTTTAATTTCATATTATCTATCCTATATACTTTTATATGTGCTTTTTATTTCTTTTTATATTTTTTTTCTTGTTTTTCTAGCACTTTATGTTTTATTTAATCATTTGTGTTTTCTATATATATGTACTATAAATGTTTCCCTAATAAACTAAAATAAACAAAATAAAATTATGTCGGCCTCACTAAGTGCTTTACCCGTGCTCACTGTATGAGATACGGTTCTACACTGTATCACACATTCGCTTATTTGGGAAGAATTTTGCTGTTCCAGCACACATGTTTTCTGCTTTATGGGAAAGAGTATAATGTGTTTTTTGATATTGCTATTAAATTTACATTAATAGCGTGGAAAATTTGCTGATTTACCATATTAAGACAAACTTTATGGCTGCGCTTTATTAAACTGTGTGTTTTACCACTGCCAACATGCTCAAACCCATCTATTGTTTAATTCAAACCCAGCGCTTTTCAATTAGGCAAGCATTATTATATGTACTCTAACCGACTTCCTTATATTCACAGTCAACTTCATTCATGCGCCAAGATGAATAAAATTTACTGCAAAGATCATTTTCATTGGATAACCAACACTTCTGCCATAGGTCACCCCAAGTGGTTTGCTAAGTTCGCTAAGTGATGATGAAGTATGGTGGTGGGTGAGATTTGTCCACGTCTTAGCGACGGTTGCGCCTGTCCACCAACTGTGTAAAAAGTAGGATCGGAAGAAGCCGATTGAAGGAGACCCGTTGACTTCTCTAGCCGGACGCTCTCGACGCCGACGGGTGGAATGAATGGACTCACACGTCCTTTATTCTTGGACTGACGCTAGCGATACTGATCCCCAGATCCATCATTCAGGAAAATAATTTCTCTCAGGGCCTATATCATCTGAGATGTTGCGTGGAGGGCCTTTTTGAGGATATGAAGGAATGAACATTGGTCTTGAAGAGACCCATGTTGTAGGAAGGACCAAACGCAAAGGCCGGCAAATCGTTCCACAGCCAAATGACAACCTTGTACATATGTTGGACACGCGTTTGGCGTGTTTCCCGACCATGCACCGGTGCCGAAGGGATCAATGAAGTTAGTTCCTCGGAGCATCTTCCATTGAAATACCGGTAAAACAAGGATAGCATTCTCACCCAACGCCTGTTCTCTAAAGATTGCAATCCGTTTGTTAAATAAAAATTAAATTATCATTAAGTTTGTTAAGTTATCCTTCCTTTTCTTAAGCACCCGCTTTCCTAATTTTTACCGATTTATAAGATATTTCTCTTAAACACTTTAAGTTTATAAGCTTCTAAAATATTTTAATAAAAAATTTAACTTGAATTACATAAATTTAATTTGTCTAAAAAAAATCTAAGGAATTTTATTATTTGGTAAAGTAGGTACTTGATGAAATTTACTCATTGCTGTTTTTCACATTTATTTCCAAATTACTTTTCGAAAATTTGTCAGTTGTTTTTTTATATTATCTCCACAAAGGAGGCCTTGAGAAAAATAATTTACCTCAGGACCTATATCATCTTCTCGAAGATGCTGTGTTGATACTTAAGGAAAAGAAGTACTGGGAAGGAAAAAAGGTTTGAGGGGTGGGTAGGGATCTGGGGGTCAGTGTGTCCAGGAGTGACGCATGAATCCGTCGTTTCAACTGAGGTGCGTTGGGATTGGTCAAGTCCGGCTGGAGGTCGAAAGGCCGTCTTTAACCTGTCTCTTTCGATCTGGTCCGCCACGCAGTAGGTGAGCAGACACATCCATCTCCAATACCTAGACAAACCTCACCCGATGAACCCGGCTAAGCCTCACCCCTACTAAGTCACCAAACGTAGCCAACCACTTGAGGTAACCTATGGCAAAGGTGGCATTGCCGGTTATTATTCAAGCTAAAATGGAAGCGGATTGCCGTTTTTGTTTCTCATTTGCTTATCTAATTTCTTTAAAATAACTGATGCACTCCGAATTTGTGTTACGTCATCGTAATGGAGCTTCGTGATTGTTCGATATTACCAAATACCATATTTTTTTCATTTTGTGGAAGTTTTTTTCATGTTTGATAATAAATTGCAATTTCAAATTAAAATTATATTCCAAACTAGCTGGTACCCGGCATGCGTTGCAATGCCATTCAAAGGTATAAATTGATTCTCCCTGCATGTCCTTTCCTGTGCGTCCCCGTTCCTTTTCACCTTCCCCTACCTCGTCTCTTCACTCTCCGCGAGCCCCACGTACCCCCTGCATTTCCTCCCTGCCGCTAAAATGTATGAAATACACACATTTTCATTTACACAAATTTCATAACATTATTTACAGCCTGTGTTACTCGCTGATAATGTAGCTTTCTATTGGTGAAAGAATTTTTAAAAGTGGTTTAGTGGGTCAGGCGTGAATGCGTAACAAACAATTACACGTACTTTCGCATTTATAATAGTAGTATGGATTAGAGTTTTTGTTCCGAATTCTGATGCAGATATTCCGAGTATGAGATCCTCAATGTTTCCACATTCAAAACATAATACATTTTTCTCAAAAATTTCTTTGAAATTATACTTAAATGGTCTATGAGTGAAATTATTTGTCTCATGTATAGAGCTAATATAAAAGTAATGCATCCCCAGTAATTCAAGTAGGCTCTGGAAATAATAATAATTCCCATTTGATCTCTGGCAGATTGACATGTTGTTCATTTATTGTTTTGTATTTATTATACTTATATA
Source organism: Limnephilus marmoratus (assembly GCA_917880885.1). Lineage (NCBI taxonomy): Eukaryota > Metazoa > Arthropoda > Insecta > Trichoptera > Limnephilidae > Limnephilus > Limnephilus marmoratus. The sequence continues at coordinate 38,473,349 of OU862923.1, read as the reverse complement.
GTACACTTACTAAACTAGATGATCATTTGCGGAAAAGTGTGTGGAATGGTTTAGTTTTTCCTGTGGAGAAGATTTAACCCGGACATAAAGTCATAAAAAACAGACAGTAAATTACATAACATTATTTATAATAAACTTTCATGACTTTAAAAATTACATATAAAAGTACATAACATTATTTATAATAAACTTTCATAAATTACATAACATTATTTATAATAAACTTTCATAACTTTATAACACTTATCAAGCATCGAATACCTGTCTGTATGTACCACCTGCTATGGCTTTGATGTCGGCAAACCAACGTATAAATGGTTTTCTCTTCTTGTCACTAGTGAACTATGACTAATTTTGACTAATTTTGACCATTTTTCGCGTCCTCTGATTGTGTGGCCTTTCCACTTTAGCTTTTTTATTGTTTTTGTGACATCTTTTGTTCTTGTTTATTTCTTGATGGTTGCAATTTTTATTCTATCGGACAGTTTTTTCCCTATCATGCTTCTTTCCATGGAGTTTTGACATGTTATGAGCTTCTTTTTGTGATTTTTTGTGAGTGCCCAAGTTTGGCAACCATAAGTAAGTATAGGAAGTATGCTAAAACTTTCCATTTGATAGTTATCCTGGTTTCACTATTTTTAATTATTTCTTTCAAACCCCAATATTGTTTCGAAGCATTTCCAGTACGTATGTCTATTTCTTTTGTGGTTAAATCTAAAGGAGAAATTATTTCACCAAGGTTTACGCATTCATCCACATAGTCGATCAGATTGTTATTGATCCTGATAGGTTCTTGCTTCCCATTTGTCATGGTGTTATATACAGACTCGGAGTGTAGGCTTAGGTTATTCTTAATGATACGCGAATTGGCGAGATGGATATTTATTATACTTGTTGGCTAGAGTAACGTCCTATCTATTGTGCTGGCGGTAGGAAAAGAGGGCGAGGAGATGTCTGCATCTCCTTTTATAGTGAGATCACCTGTCTCGCTCTTGTATTCACGGAAACAGGTGTACCACCCCAAAAACCTCTCTCACATCCTCCCCTACTTAAATTGGAGAATCCTGGCTACATATTTTATTCCTACAGCTACATATTTCATACATATATATTATATTATTATATTATATTTCATATTTTATACATTATATTATTATATTATATGTCATATTATATTTAAAATTAACACAACATTTGTTTTCGTTCCTTCTGTTTCCTTTCTGTCCATTTTGTCCCATCCTCCTCCTCGACTGCGAAGTGCTTTCACCTAGGCCGAAGCCTTCCTTGCCACGGGTTAGACCTGAAACATGGAGAAACAGAATTAGAGACACTTCTATTACGTAACATACCGGAGAGATCTAATTCGTCCGTCGACAATTCCAACGTGTCAGACGCGAATTCCTGGTTATCTTCCTCCTGCCATGAAACATGTAATTCCTTTAGCTGGTCTAAATGCCTTTTCCACACCATATTAGACTTGTTAATCTTTATGAAATATATTTTACTACCTTTTTTATCAACAATAACCCCAGGGACCCATAACCTATTACCCTGAGATCTGAAATCTCTAGTCATTACTTTCTGACCTATATTAAAACCTGATTTAACTCTACCCTTATATTGTCTTTTCTGATTGTTTTGGCTCTGAGTAACCTTTTTCATTACTTTGTTTCGTCGAGTAGAACCTGAACTACCCGTTCTATCCTCAACTTTCCTTGGAATCAGAGAGTCAAATACTGTTCTAATTTTTCTACCCATTAATAACACAGATGGCTCACACCCTGTTGTTGCGTGAACGGTATTCCTATAGTCTGTTAAAAAGTTACCTAACTTTTCTTTATAATCTGAAGGAAATCTACTATGTTTACAAATTTTTTTATGGAAATTTTTACAAGTCTTTACTGTAGCTTCAGCTTGCCCGTTGCTACTAGGGTGATTGACTGGACTAGTGATATGTTCTATCCCATTTTTCTTACAAAAATTTTCAAAATCCTCAGAACAAAAACACGTACCATTATCACTAACTAAAGTTGCTGGAAAACCAAATTGTGAAAATAATCTATGAAGTATTTCGATATTTTCTTTTGAAGACAGACTGTTTACTTCCAGACACTCAATCCACTTTGAAGAAGAGTCTACCACCACTAAAAAGTTTTTGTTATATAAACTACCATGATCAATATGTACCCTGAACCATACTTCAGGTTCATATGGCCACACTGCTAAAGAACTCTTTTGTGATTCTGGTTTAATTTCTAAACAATCTCTACAATTTTCCGTTATTTTCTCCAAATCTTGATTAATTTTTGGCCACCAGACAAAGCTTTTTGCAATGCCCTTAGTCTTAAAAACCCCTAAATGAGATCTATGTAACATCTTTAAAACCTCTTGTCCTAATGACTCAGGTACAACAACCCTATGTTGATATAAAACACACCCATTTATCAAAGACAATTCTAACCTTTTTTCCCAAAAAATTCTAATAAAGTTACCACTTTGTGCCTTTTTTACTGATGCTGGCCAACCTTCGATAAGAAAATTTTTTACTTGACCTAACACATCATCCTTTTCGGTTTCAATTTTTATCACGTCTAAAGACAAATTAAACCCATTATTCTCGAAATAATTAATGTAACCAGACTCTATATCATCTTCACAGCTAACCTTTTCAATCGGACACCTGCTCAGAAAGTCTGAACAATTATTTTTCGATTTTACATATTCAATCTTAAAATTAAACGAACCTAACATAATAGTATACCTCTGTAACCTTGACGCGGCGATCTTAGGTACTTCCCTATTTTCACCTAAAATTCTGACTAACGGCTGATTATCCACAGCTAAAATAAATTCTCTGCCGTACAAATATTGATAAAATTTTTTAATCCCAAAAATAATTGCTGTTGCTTCAATATCTAGAATAGAATAATTCTTTTCCGCTTTAGATAAAGTTCTGCTTGCGAACCCTATCGGTCTTTCTACGCCATTTTGAAACACATGTATTAATGTTGCTCCTACGCCATTTAAACTACCATCTGTGACAAGTTTCACAGGTATATTTTCGTCAAAATGCGTTAAAATCCTATCCGAAGTTAATATTCTTTTAATTATCGCAAAACTATTTTCTTGTTCCGTACCCCATTGAAACTTAACATCTTTTTTCAGTAATACGTATAATGGTGACAATATATTTGCCATATTTGGAATAAAATTACGATAATAACTAATCATACCTAATAAACTTCTTAAATTATTTAAATCACTAGGTGCTGGTGCATTTAAAATGGCTTCCTTATTCCGTTGACATGGTTGAATCCCTTGTTCACTTATTTTATAACCTAAAAACTCAATAACTTTTAAATTGAATTCACACTTGTCACTATTCACTGTTAGATTACAATGTTTTAACCTTTCTAAAACGACACACACGTTTTTCTCTAAATCGACTTCGTCTTCCCCTATCATGATAATATCATCCAAGTAAAATGTCATGTTCTGTAATCCTGACAAACAATTTGCCATTGCCTTTACAAAAATAGCCGGCGCGGGAGATAACCCGTACACTAACCGTTTATACTGAAATAATCCTAAATGGGTATTGATTGTTGTAAAACGCCTACAGTCCTTTTTTGAAACAAATTGGTTATACGCCGATTTAAGATCAATTTTTGCAAAAACTTTTCCACCGTTTACTTTCGTTAATAGCTCCTCTATCCTAGGTAATGGATATTTGTCAACTAATAGCTGATTATTCACTGTTGATTTATAATCACCATATAACCTAATACTACCATTTTTCTTAATCACTGAAACAATCGGACTTGCAAAATCACTAAATTGAACTTGTTCTATAATACCGTCTGACAGTAAATTATTTAACTCACTTTCGACTTTTTCTTTCAAAGCGAACGGCATTATTCTGTGATTACGAAATATCGGAATGGCGGTCTCCTTTAAAGTTAAATTCACTTCGTACTTATAAAATTTTCCTAGTTTATCCGTAAAAACTTCTGGAATTTTTTTTACTAATCGCTCCTTCAAAGTATTTTGTTTTATACTGTTTACGATTCCGTTAATCCCGACGTTAAACAGATTCATAAAATCACGCCCCTCTATCGAGAACGAAGCACTTGTGACAACAACAAATTTCAACCGGTAACATTGACCGTTAAATTCCACTTGTGGAGTGATTGTACCTACCACTTTTATGAGCGTATTGTCAAAACCCCGTAGACTAATATCTTCGTGCACTAGCTTAATACTACTGAATTTACTGATAAACTATTCCCAAATTTGCAATTAGTAGAAAGAGACTTTAAAAGTCTGCAAAATCGCGAATTGATTCGTCATTTCTTTGTTTAGCACTGTAAAACTTCGATCTCTCTCCAAAAAAACATTTCGTTGAACAACAATACTCATCAAGATATGATTTTAGATTTTCACGGCCAAAAATTTTATGGTTATTTCCTTTTGGGGTATTATGCCGTGTTGCGCTACCTCCTCCTTTAGCCAACGTTTCGGACAGCGTTACAGTGTCCATCATCAGGGCAGATGTGTAAATGTTAGAGATGAAATGTGTGCTTAAGTTCTTCGAAGCAATACCGTGTCGCCAGCACCAATCCACTGAGGGCTGGCATTACAGTATACTTCAAGATGGTTTTTTGCATTTACCTTTGGTGTAGCCGTCAATTACCGGGTACCAAGAACTATTGAGCTTAGCTCCGTCGTCTCTATTAATGTTAATAGGATTTTTATGAATTTCAATTGCCTCTGTAATTAAGCGTGCTCTATAGGTTTTGGGTCTTCCCAGGACTTCAGGAACAAATCCGAAGTAATGGCCGGTTTCAATTAAAGGGGATGAACTATGCAGTTGCCCCTAAAAAGATACCTGTGGAATCTATCGTATGTGGTGTAGAGACAGCACTACATTCAATGATGAAAGTCCATAAAATGTCAGAGACCCAAGCAGAAGATATACGACAAGAGACTTGCCATATTTTGAAAAGGGCCAAAATACCCCGCCCAAACATCACAAAAGGAGAGTTTGTGGCCTTAAAAGAATTGCGCGCCAATGAGGAAATCTTAGTTCTGCCTGCCGACAAAGGTAATGCCACTGTGGTGATTAATACGGTAGACTACATCAAAAAGATGGAAGACCTCCTGTGCGATGCCGGCACTTACAAGAAGATTAAAAACAACCCCACAAATAAGATTGACTTGAAGACAAGAGAGCTAGTTAAAGCTTCCAGTATTAGGAAAGAGGATCGATCTGGGCTTTTCGTAAAAGCCTCCAGAACTCCTGCCCTATACGGTCTTCCTAAAATTCACAAAAAGGATATACCAATGAGACCGATTGTCAGTGCTATTGGTGCACCTACTTACAAACTGTCCCAATACCTATCTAGACTACTGCAGATGCAAACTGGAAAAACTGAATCCTGGATTAAGGATTCCACAGATCTGATCAGTAAACTTAAGAAGGTTAATACTGATGAAAGGGATATTCTTGTCAGTTTTGACGTAGTTTCTCTTTTTACGAATGTGCCTCTAGAAGACTCCATGACAATGCTCAGGGAGATATATGAGGAAGACATTTGCAAACTTTTTGAACACTGTCTCAAAACAGGATATTTTGCATTTCAGGGTGAGCTTTTTGAGCAAGTGGAAGGAGTTGCGATGGGCAGTCCGTTGTCGCCAGTTCTAGCTAACTTCTTTATGGAGAAGTTTGAAGAAGTGGCACTTGACACAGCTTCGGCTGTTCCAAAGGTATGGTGGCGTTATGTCGATGATGTTTTCGCCATTTGGCCTCATGGAATAGAGAAACTGAACGAATTCCTAGACCATCTTAACTCACTTCACAGTAAAATTAAGTTCACAATGGAGTTGGAAAATAACCACAAAATCCTGCCTTTTCTAGATGTGGAAGTGATGCGAAAAGAAGATGGTAGCCTAGGACACACAGTGTATAGGAAACCAACTCATACGAATCGGTATCTACATGCTGATTCGCATCACCACCCAGCGCAGAAGAGAGGACTTATCCATACGCTGGTAACCCGAGCGAGCAGAATATGCTAAGAAACAAAAATCGGAGCGGAACTTACTAAGCTCACCGATGCACTGGAGCGTAACGGTTACCCGGCAAGGCAGACAAAGCAAATAATAAGAGCCAAATCTACACCAAACGAAGACAGAATTGAACAAGAGTCTAAAGGCTGTGCTTTCCTACCTTATGTTCACAATGTGACAGACAGAATTGCCAGACTGTTGAGGAAAGAAAGCATCAAGACTGTCTTCGGAACCACGACCAAAATACAAGACCTACTGAGGTCTGCAAAGACCAAGTTTCCTCTGGAAACAGATGGAGTATATAAACTCAGCTGTTCCGGATGTGATAAGGTCTATGTTGGCCAGACAGAGCGGACGATCTCCAAAAGGATATCGGAACACTTTCGAGCATGTAAACTTGGCCACCCTGACAAATCGGCAATCGCCGAGCATTTAATTGAAACCGGCCATTACTTCGGATTTGTTCCTGAAGTCCTGGGAAGACCCAAAACCTATAGAGCACGCTTAATTACAGAGGCAATTGAAATTCATAAAAATCCTATTAACATTAATAGAGACGACGGAGCTAAGCTCAATAGTTCTTGGTATCCGGTAATTGACGGCTACACCAAAGGTAAATGCAAAAAAACATCTTGAAGTATACTGTAATACCAGCCCGCAGTGGATTGGTGCTGGCGACACGGTATTGCTTCGAAGAACTTAAGCACACATTTCATCTCTAACATTTACACATCTGCCCTGATGATGGACACTGTAACGCTGTCCGAAACGTTGGCTAAAGGAGGAGGTAGCGCAACACGGCATAATACCCCAAAAGGAAATAACCATAAAATACTCATCAAGTTTAGATATCAAATCCTCTAACTTAATATCTGTTACTTTTTTAGGAATGCACAAATTAACCAATAAGGAAAAACAATCATCTTTCAATGCATTCAGGAAAATAGCCCTTTTCTTATCATCCGATACAAACTTATCATCATTCACGAGGAGAAATTGTTCGAGGTGGACCTTGAAGTTCTCCCAGTTCCCGTCACGCAAACTGAAGGACTCCAATCCTCGAGACTCCATGTTTCCACTGCCCAGAAGGTACACAAATAGAGAGAAAGAAAACAGAAAAAACAAAAACTTCCCAATGAGGTTTCTTCTTCTGCAGTCTGCTCCCTGGACCCTGCTCTGGAAACTGCTCCTTGACCCTGTGACTTGATGGCTTCTTCCAGACCCGTAACACAGTAACACCGCTACTGATGGCTACCCCAGATCACTCCTGCGACCTGGATCCCCGATCCTTGACCCTCAGAGATGCTGCCCCTTGACGCTGGACCTCCCGTGCTTCCCCCTTTCGAAAAGCTGGCTGGCTCCAGTGTCTTCTTCCACTTCACTCCTTGCAGTGAAGTGTTGCTTTAATTTCGGTCCGGCCTTTCTTACCGACCCGAAAATAATATGTTACCGCGTATTTCTCGTGCCAAATTTTTTTGCGCGTCGATTCTTTCGCGAGCTGCTGTATTGTGCAGAATCGTGTTCCGTAGGCTGCGCCACTGTTATGTGCAGAATCGTAATCCTACTGGCTGCGCCACTGTTATATACAGACTCGGAGTGTAGGCTTAGGTTATTCTTAATGATACGCGAATTGGCGAGATGGATATTTATTATACTTGTTGGCTAGAGTAACGTCCTATCTATTGTGCTGGCGGTAGGAAAAGAAGGCGAGGAGATGTCTGCATCTTCTTTTATAGTGAGATCACCTGTCTCGCTCTTGTATTCACGGAAACAGGTGTACCACCCCAAAAACCTCTCTCACACATGGCTTTGGTCTTTTCTGTGTTCATGACTAATCCCACCTTCGGCTTTCTCTATCTAGTTCAGTCAAAATCATCTGCCGGCCTGCACTCGTCAGCGAGAGGATTATCAAATCATATGTGATTTTCGTTTCTTTTCACCGTTAATTTTTGCAATGCTAAATCTACTGCTGTTCGTTTGTCTCGCTAAAACTCGAGAACGGCTAGGTCGATTTAGCTGATTTTTGTTTTGAAATGTTTGTCGTAGACCAGAGAAGGTTTAAACGTTGAGAAAATATGGAAAAATTGGGGGAAGATAGTATAAATAACAATTTAATTTTCCCGTAAAAACTGTTTTACCTACATTTCTGTCAATCATTTGATGTTCGTCCCTTTGGTACGGTAGACTTGGGTCCACTCGAATTGAAGCACGTATTAAATTAAGGGTTTGAATCGACAACGTATATCCACATTACTCGGATTATCGCGTATTTAAATTTTAATATTTTGATGTTATCATTGTTGGTTCGTTCAGAATAACAAAATTGCAAATTTCAGAAGAAAAGTAAACAAATTGTTGCCTTGCAAATGTTTTTTTTTTTTAAATTAGGCAATTCACCCTAAAAAGAGTGCTTTGTTGGCATCGTAGTTAATATCTATCACTAAAAATGAATCGCCGAAGTGTATGTATGCGTATAACTTCCGAACGAATGCACCAAATTTGATAATTATTTTTTTTTTATCGTTATTTTGTATAAAACTACTGTTGAGCTCTGGAATTATGAAATTTGTATTAAAAATAGTAATAGGTGGCACGCGAGCAGTTTGTGAATGTATGGAATGCAGGAGGGGGGAGGGGAACTGGCGAGGGGGATCCGCGGGAGGGGGGAGGCGAATACGGAGGGGGGAGGGGAACTCGGGAGGGAGGTTCGCGGAACGGGGGAAGGGGGGGAGTAGAATGAGAAGAGGGAAGGTGGAGGAGGAGGAGTGGGAATGCGAGAGGGGAAGGGGACGTGGGGGAGGAAGGGGAGGAGGAAGGTGAACGGGACGAATGGGAGAAACAATTTCTTTATTAAATGGCATAGCAACGCATTACGGGTACCAGCTAGTTATTTTACAATTATTTCACTAAGTACAACAAAAATTCCCAGTTTTCGGCAATTTGGGAGGCGGGAATGGGTACCGCCGCCCCGGGAACCTTTATTGGATAACCAACACCTCTGCCATAGGTCACCCCAAGTGGTTCGCTACGTTTGGTGATTTAGCAGGGGTGCCCGGGTTCATGGGGTGAGGTTTGTCTAGGTCTTGGAGGCGGATGACCAAGACACACTGAACCCCAGATTCCTACCCACCCCTTAAACCCTTTTCCTTCCCAGAACTCTCCTCTCCTTCCTTTCCTTAAAAAAACCCTCCACACAGCATCCCCAAAGATGACATAGGCCCTGAGGGAAATTGTTTTCCTCAGGGCCTCCTGTGTGGAGCTCATGTAAAAAAAAAAAAAAAAAAAATTAAATAAAATTGATAAAATGTTCCTATAGCAACACTACGAGTATATACGTATTCATTGTAATAGGAATAAAGATGCCATCTTAACATGATAATTTTTTAAAGTATTCTGTTGAATAGCGTTTCCTCCTCCTTTAGCCATTATTTCGATGCCACTTTTCCCAAAATATACAACTCCTTGTTTGGAAAATTATAATTTTGAGGAACTAGACTACTCAGTTAAGGGTAGAAAGCGATTTCCGCAGTTGACATGCTTTTGTTAGGCCGTGGCATAGGAATGTGAGCCCTTTATCTGAAACGTGAGGCAAGAAAATATGATAATAGCGTTCTAGTTCAAACATCTTTCCAGCTTACTGTAGATGCCTACGCCAAAGTAATGAAATTTCTACTTTTATGATTTTTTTTTATCTGAAAGGAAAGGCAAAAAATATGATAATAGTGTTCTAGTTCACATATCTTTCCAGCTAACTGTAGATTCCCACGCCAAAGTAATGCATTTGCATAGCATCCAATACAAAATATCCGAAAACCCACGAAAACGTTTTCAGACACAGGCTTCATATATTCTAACAAGCCTCGACGTTCTATTAAAGAAATGTCAAGGGTAGCAAACACAATTGAAAAATCATCGTCAATATTTCAGTGAAAGTAATATCTGAGGGAAGTTTTCTAGTTGGCGAAAGATCGATTAAAATATTTTGTAAAAATCAAAACATTGATATTTCGCATAGTTTTCGACACACATAATAGGTATAAGAAGTGTAATTTTTTTTCTTCGAATCATTAATGAGGTGTGTTCACCTAAAAAATTTTTCTACGAATATTTTTTTTGGTTAAGTTTTAAGATTTTCACGGCCAAAAGCATTTTCGTTATTTGTTTTTGGGGTGTTGTGCCGTGTTGCGCTACCTCCTTCTTTAGCCAACGTTTCGGACATCGTTGCAGTGTCCATCATCAGGGCAGATCCGGCAGATGTCACATCAACAAATAACGAAAATATTTTATTTTTCTTTTCTTTTTTTTTTCTTTATTCATCATATAACTTTTTATACAGTTTTTACAGGTAATTCGACTCCCACGCTAGGCACATGCCCGTATTATGGAAGTCGAATGATTTAACATTTTTCTTATAATACAATAGCTGAATATACTTTTAAATATTTTTGTTAAATATTCTTGATACACCTGTTAGATGTATAACATTGGAAATCAAGAACATTTTTAGGATGTTTTGAATTCGCTAACACGATAATAGAAAACATTGGTGAAGCCGTAGGGTATTAATTAGATATAACTAGCAGTTACAGCTAGGCTTTTGATTAAAATGCCTATTACTTATAACTAGCAATCACTGCTACGCTTTTGGTTCGGCTTCGCCCAGTTAGTGTTGGTGATCATTTTGTTAATCCAATAGGAACTGGTTGGGGGGGGGGGGGGGGGGGGTTAAAAATTGCAAAAAGTTGGTCACGTAGTATGGTTACGTTCCCTAACACGGACATGTGCCTAGCATGGTGGACGAAAAATCCACAAATTATGAAACCATCAAACCAATCAATGATCAATTTGGGGGCGGGTATGGGTACCGCCGCCCCGGGAGCCATTTATTTGATAACCAACACTTCTGACATAATAGGTTACCCCAAGTGGTTTTCTACGTTTGTTGACTTTACAGGGGTGCCCGTGTTCATGGGATGAGGTTGTCCAGGTCTCAGCTGTTGTGTCTGCCCACTGGTTGAGAGAGGGAGAGACTGGTTGGTACGTCGTAACGTCAAAACGTAGCTATAGAATTCACAAGGGGGGTTCGACCGGGGGTGGGGGGAGGGGTTCGATCCTGGAGGGGAGCAAGAGTGAAAGGGTTAGTTAGGCTGATAAGAAAATGCATCAAAAAAGTTTTTTGGGACCTCTACCCACAACTAATTTTTAAAATCATTTTATTTTGCAGGTTTGAACCCCCCAAAGCCCCCCCTTTATATACGCCCTTGTTATGAAGATATTCGGAATGGCACTCTCTTTTTAACTCACTTTAAATCTTCCTTCATGTGCCAATAAAAACATATTCTCCATAAATTTTACATCATCACGTTAACTAAAAGCTAAAATGCATTTTACCCGTTTTGAAATATTTGAACGAGTGCCGTGGTTTTCCAAGGTTTAATTATTACTTGGCTAAATGGAAAACCTGTGACGGGGTAACAGGTTTTAGCAGGTTTAATTAAACAGGAATCTGACCAATGGCATCTGTAAAGAACACGAGAATTAATAAGTTAAACAAAGTTTTCATTTAATCACTTACAAATGAAAATCTTTTAAAACTTTTTTCATAAATGCGAATACACCGTGTTACGAAAATATTTTTCTTTCACGTTGGAAGCTAAAATGTTAAGAGAATAATATGACTTAGGGTCAAATGTAATAAAAAGAATACAAGATGGAGAGCATGAGACAAGTGTGATTATTACTGGAGAATTTGTATCCCAGGTGTGGACCTTAAGCAGGCGGCTGTGTAATACCTTGTACGTTTTCAACGCCACAGCACGACTTATCACTGGGGTACCCAAATTTTCGCACATTTCGGAACACCTCCGAAATCTTCACTGGCTGAAGTGTCCTGAAAGGATCCAATACAAGTTATGATGGATGGTGTTTAAATCTATCAATGAAATGGCTCCTCCCTATATCTCTGAACTATGCATTCCGGAAAATATTGGTCTAAGGCAGTAAACTCTTAGATCAGCGACATCTTCTGCAATTGGAAGGTTGAAAGAACCTAAGCGAAATCCGAACACTAAGTTTGGTGATCGTGCATTCGCAGTATCCGGCCCTGAAGCTTGGAATAAACTTCCTATGGAATTGAGATGCATAACCAACTCAGCGGAATTTAGATCCAAACTGAAAACTCACTTTTTCCGATACTCCTTCCCATAAATTCATCATTCTATTTAAACCCTGCAATTTTTAATAGTTTTTTTTTCTCTCCTTTCTCTTTGTTTATAGTTAACTCAATCTGTTTAAAGTAATCTGTTAATTGTGATGCCTCAATCTGTTTACTGTTGAGTGATGAATCACCTTAATGCAGTAAAGATCGACCATTAAATTTATTAATTTATTTAAAATTTCTATACCTTCCCGTAAATCCAGTTAATCTTCATTATACTTTTTGTACCCGTGTTCTCGAATTGTAATATTAGTTGTAAAAACTTCCTATTTCTTCTGGCGCTAATCTTAATTGTAAATATGTGTGTTAATAATTCATCAGTTTTAGGTTAGAATCTATATGTCTTAGTCATAAGTCATTAGCTTAGATGTAAGTCATTAGTTATAAATGTAAATCTTAGTTGTAAGCCAGTAATATAAGTAGCTATAAGTCTTAGATGTAAGTCACTAGTTGTAATTGTAAATCTTAGTTAAGTATAAGCCAGTAATATTAATTCTTTTATATATTTATTTGTACAGCGCCCTTGAGGTGATTTTCCACGAAAACGGCGCTATATAAATTAGCCAATTATTATTATTATTATTATTGTGGATATGTTATTTAAATGAAATAGTATAGTGCTTTGACACAGTTAAATTAATTTATTAATTAAGTACAAATAACAATCAGGGTTAGAATGAATTCTGAATGGGCATATTATGGAGCGTTAGTACCGTTTAATCTTGAGGAGTTGATGTGTGGGCGATGCCATATGTAAGCGATCCATGCTGCTGCTGCCTTCGGAGATGTGCGGTCAGCTCCCTCCGCTGCTGACATATGCTGAAATGGCAGGCTGGAGCAACGAACAGGCCTCCAGTCCCGCGGTTTCCCGGTGACGTCCAGTCCCAGGGCGGTTGCCAGCCAGCCGACTACGTTGATGGCGGCCAAGGTCAGCGATCTTGGCCCGCATCTCTGCGAGCACCTCCGGCTCCAGGTGTAGTCGGAAAGTCTTATGATGTCTGCGCTTGCAGTTGCTGGATGTGGTTAAATCCAGCAGAAATAATGTGCTCCCTTGGTACTCCGCTGCTGATCCAGGATTTTAATGAATTTCCTGATGGTCTTCAATAATAGATGCCGCTGATGGGCGCGGATTAACAATCTTCACATGTTGTAAAATAATGGCGAACTATGACTATGTGATTACGTCGACCCGCCACAGGGACGGTGGCCGAGGTCACCTGTGGCTGCTCAAAGAATGAGAAAGAGTTCAAGGCCAATCCATCCTAGTCAACCCCTCTGTGCAGATACTCAGGATCACCAACTCAGTAGAGATAAACATTTCAATGCTACCAATATAATAATGTGCAATGTTCATTAATTTCACACTAAAAGTATGATCACAGAGTAAATTCACTTGTTACATTATTTTTATGTAACAACCGTAGTACTCTGGGACCTAAGAACACGAAAACGAGTGGTGGATATGTAATCGCAGAATCCCTCCGGTGAAAGACAACCATTCAGAATGAAAATTTGGCGTTGCATGAAATGATTTTAACCGTGTTTGATAATCAGATCTAAAAAGTCTTCCTCTTCCTTATCTAATTATCTTCCTCACCCCCTTCACCCTCTTCAATTAATAGAGCACAGACTTCATATGGGAATGGTGTCCTTGTACTATTGGTATTTCAATGTTTCGAGGAACTAGATAGAACAGGTCATTTCTACGACTCGTTTTTCATCCCCAAATATGACATATGCTCTGAAGGAATTTTTTTCCTTAGGGCCTCCTGTGTGGAGTTCATGTAAATAAAATCCTCGTACCAATTGGGGATGTCATAGTCGTGTAGCCTTCGAACAGTAAAGAATCTTGTGTTGTAGCAGTTCCTACCGCTACGATGGCAATATTTAATTTACCGCGGAGATACAATGGGTGCGGGCCATACTAAAGGCTTGCAGCGACACCGGCAGGCGAGGAGAGGGAGAAAGAATTCTTGAATGAGTAAGTCTAGGAGCGAGCTGCGACATGGATCTCCCAAGAATCCAGAATTCCAACATCGGCCGACGATTTGCGTACGCGAGATGGCGAGCGATAACTACGTAATATGACATCTTATTTTTTTTATTCTATCATGGGTTACTCTTAAATTTAATATCACTATCCTTTCTCGTTGGGATATAAAATTGCAATGAGATGGCGTCCACACTTCTCTTAAATACCGATTAGATCTTTTCTAGAATTTATCACGTAACATATAATTATTCATATTTAACAATTAACTCGTAACTAAGGTTATCTTGGAGCCTTAGGCGACCTTGAGATAATTTTCATGAATACCTTTTAATATTTAGAGTCTCATGCTTATTGCTAATTTTGCATTATTAATGTCCTTGTAACTTTTGTAATAAATGGATACGATGTTTTATCTGAGCTAGCCATCTTTCATTTCTTTTGGGCACATCTTTATTCGTGTATTATTTTACTGGTTACACATTATACACTCACATAATTTAACATCTTCTATGTTACAGTGTGGTGTTCACATAAAAACTAATTAAAAAGGTTTACAACTAAATTGGCAATTTTAATAAAAAATTAAACTAAAAACATATCCTTTTTCTTGTAGGTCTTATTTGTCTTGGTACAATATTAAACATGCCACCGAATACCCAGCGTTGCAACTTTTACCAAGCAAATAGAGATCTCCGAAGAACCTCTTGAGTTTTCAAGGAGTAAACTTGTAACAATTGGAATGAACACAGGGTGCACGTCTTTTTATACACATTATCTACATATTTGCGCAAACGGTTTGAAAGAAATACATAAATATACTAAATGATGACTCGTGGTTCTTCTTGTTTTGCACTTTCCCATCTAAAATTATAAACTTAACCCTTCACTCGAACTAAAACTTGGTATAACTGTCTTCAGTGAGATTTAACGATTTCCAAGCGACGCACGCGACGGGGTGCGATCGCTAGTCACTGCCATGTCACTGTGACTCGCGTAATATTTCGCAGGACTGCGGCACTGATAGTCAAAACCATAAATTCTAACTTTTTGGTCTATCAGTCAAAAAATGTTCAGAATTACGATTTAAATAAAATCATTTGTTCGCTCGGTTTTTATTGGTAAAAGTGTCCGATTTGCAATAATTCATTAAAAAAAATATTTCCATTCTGAGTTATTATTATATATTTTTTCAAATATTTAGATTGCTCTTGTTCATGATTAACTGTTGACTACGGACTTTATAACTATGTAATTTCTCCGCAGTGCACCGGGTAAAATGTCGAGCAAATAAGATATATATGTGTTTATTTAATTGATAAAATATTACAAAATAGAAATAATAATATTTATAATAGATTATATTATTATTAATATTATAAAGGCTAAAGTTTGTATGTATGTATGTTTGTTACTCTTTCACGCAAAAAATACTTAATGGACTTTAAATTTTTTTTCACTAATGGAAAGCTACATTATTTGCTAGTAATAAATGCTGTATATATTGGTAAGCTCTGGCGTTATGAAATTATTTATTATACGTTTATTGTCAAGAAGAAAAGAAAAGCGTTGCTTGATAACTATAAATAATTATTTGACATGGGGTGTCATTTTGTTATTTCTTTAGGTCACTAAGGAGATCTCTTTGGTAGTTAAAATTATACTAATACTAGCTGACCCGGCCTCGCGTTGCTGTGGAGTGGAGATAGGGAAGGTGGTGGAGGCGGAGTGGGAACCCCCCTAATACTAAGCGAGCGAAGCCGGGGGCTAAAGCTAGTAATATAATAAACTAGCGAGTACCCGGCATGCGTTGTGATGGTTCTCAAAGAAAGAAATTGAGCGTTTAACCAGCCAGCGGACGAAAATCCACATTTCGTCGAAAGTTGTTCTTCCGATCATGCAGGGCGGTTACAATGAGAAAGATTAATTATTCTCCGTACCAGCTTTTTTAAATTATAACTCAATATCGAATTTATTTCAATCCAAATTAGCTTTAATTAAGGCGTGATGATAAAACTATTAAAATAGTGTACTTTTTGTAGTTTTTTTTTGATTATAAGTATTTATCATTTTTCAATAATGTCTAAATTTAATAAGAATGTTAAAAAAATCTGAAATATATTAGTTTGTAAGTGCGCAAATAAATACACAAATGGACCAATTTTCGTCAAGAAACACATGTACGTACATATTTTTTAATGATTTTATTGAAACTAAAATTAAAATTCTAATACATAACTTTGCTAGATAATGTATTGATATATTTTACTGCATGATTACATTATTTGAAATGGGTGTGAGGGGTGGCATACAAAAACTTTTTTGAAAATTTAACAAATCTGCCAACGACCTATGGAATAACCTTATTATACTAAAAATTAAAAAAAATTCTAAAAATTTATTACATACGAATGCTAGATAAAAGAACAATCTTTCGAAATCCATTTACAATTTTTTGTGGAAAAGAGTCAATACGTCTAAAAACTTTTTTGAAAATGACGTATTTCCGGCTTTCTCTGGTAATGCCCTCTTCGTTCCTTCCTTTACGTCCCCGATCCCGCCCGAAAGTTCGGGAGTTCCAAAGAAAGATTGTGTCACTGGTCATTAAAAAAAGAAGTTAAGAGGGAATAACAAGACAAAACCGGTAAATTATCATTATCAAATTTCAGACATATTGACTCTTTTCCACAAAAAATTATAAATTATTTTCGAAAGACCGTTCTTTTATCTAGTAAAGCTATAAGTATTTAAAATTTTGAGAAAGTAGGTTTTTTTTAGTACAATAAGGTTTTACCGTAGGTCGTTGGCAGATTTGTTAAATTTTCAAACAAAATTTTGTAATATACAACATACGTTTCAAATCATATAATCATGCAGTAAAATAAATCTATTAATTACAACAAAAATGTTGTCTGGATGTTTTCAACTAATTTCTATGTATTTAGGTGTTCTGAAAACGAGAAAAATACTCAAAAAATTCCAGAACGTCAGGTTATTTTGCAAAACGGTATACATATATATATATATATATATATACATAGATATAGATATAAAACACTTTTCTCGGCTTACCCGCGTAACGTAGTCCTGAGAAGGACTTATTAACTCCTGACGTTTCGGACAGATCACACTGTCCATCTTCAGAGGCCTTATGTCTTTAGTTTTTGTCTCAAACTGATAGCTTTAGCATGTCTGTTTGCTTGGATTCTGAACCGAACAGACATGCGAAAGCTATCAGTTTGAGACAAAAACTAAAGACATAAGGCCTCTGAAGATGGACAGTGTGATCTATCCGAAACGTCAGGAGTTAAAAAGTCCTTCTCAGGACTACGTTACGCGGGTAAACCGAGAAAAGTGTTTTACATCTTACACCCGTGAAAACCTTAACCATAACATAGATATAGATAGTATATACAATAGTGAGCTCTGGCAATAAACATTTCATTGCTAAACCGTTCAACCGATTGCTATGAAACTTTGGGGATTTGATGTGTGCATGCCCGCGATGGTTTCTGTAGCACTGGTATCATGAAATTATGAAAAATTATTTAATTAAATAAAAATGAATCGCAGAAATGTATGTACGCACATTACCTTGAATGACTGCACCAAATTGGATAATTCTTTTTTTTTGTTCGTTATTGTCAAGACAAGGTTTGTATAAAACTACTGGTGAGCTCTGGCATTATGAAATTTGTATAAAAAAATTGCAATAGGTGGCACGCGAGCTGTGAAGACTGAATGTATGGAATGCGGAAGGGGGGAGGGGACCTCTACTATTACTAACGGAACTATTTGGGAAAGCTACCTTTCAGAATTTTAATTTTATAATAAAATCATAATAAAAAGATCCACGCCCTTTGTTTTGTGACGAAATACTTCAGTTTGTCTATTATTTACGGTCTTATAAACTGATACATTTATTAAAAAAATAATACTTATTTTGCTTAGTCATCATTGAAAAATGAAAAATAATCATAATCAAAAAATAATTACAAAAAGTACATGATTTTAATAATTTTATCATCACAAGTTTAAGCACTTTGAATGAAATATAATCGATATTGATTTATTATGTTAAAATGCTGGTATGGAGAATAATTAATCTTTCTCATCGGAACCGCCCTGTACAATTGCAAGAGTATGATCGCAAGATCATCGTTCGACCAAACTTAAATTCTCGGCCGCTGGTTAATGGCTTTTTTCAACATAAAATGCTGTCATGCGCCAGCTGACAGCATATCAAATCAAATCAAATCAAATCAAAAAATATTTATTGTAAACTAAAAATTACAAAAGGTGTAGCTTATGGGTAGACCCCATTTCTTCCAGCTAACCACATTTATTTAATTACAATGTTTATATAATATTATTTGTTTTATTATAATTACAATGTTTATACAGATAAAATAACAACATACCAATGAAAAAAAAAATACGAATAAAAATAGGCGTTTTATTTACTTGAGGTATTTACTCAACGTGTAGTGACATTTATTAACAAGGAAAGTGTTTAGTGACGATTTGAATAAAACATGAAATAATAATTAATAATTATCAGTAATAATTTTCTTGTTTTTTTTTCAAAATCATATTTCTGTAAATTGTACCGTTTTACGTAATGTGTTAAAATATGTATTTATAAAAATAATATAATATAATATAATGAAGAAATACGAATATATTCTTAAGTTTCATTATATTATATTTCATTATATTTATAAGTAAGCTTACTTCACAATAAATTCAAATCATACGAGAGTAAATAAATACCTAAATTTTCGCTTTTCACACATTTTCGCTTGAAAAATAAATATTTTTGCAAGCAAATCCACGGTGGATTTCTTGGCATTCTAGAGGTTAAATAAAAGTGCTGGGATATTAACAACAGGATAGTTAATTATTGATAACAGCTCTTAATAGATAAAAAAATCTTAAACAGTGCATTTTATGAACATTTATAATTAGATAAGTAACATTTACGCTCTTTCCAACGTTAATCTTATAACTTTTTCATGTTTTATTCCGAAATTTATCGAAAATAAGCAATAAATAATATTTTGAGTAATTTCTTTACCCATTTAAGCTAAAATAATTAATAAATGCTTGTGCTGTTATTATTTTTGCGTTGAAAAATATTCATGAAATCGTGAGATAACTATGTGCGATGAAAACCTAAATTCTTCGAACCTTTGGTAACCCATGTATCGAATATCTTGTAAAATATTTTTCGTTCTTGGGAGTTAATTAATTTTGTGCGTAGTTTGATAATGGTGGTATGAAAACGGAATATTTAACAGTCTTATTGAAATGAGATGAGAATTCTTAGTATCGATCTTTTGTAATGCTGTGGTTTTTTCGAAATTGTTTCAGCAAAATTAAATATACTGTATCAATAGTTTCTTCCAGACACTCCACTCAACGTACGTGAACCTTTCCCAACTAGTAAATTAAACAGTCATACGAGAAAACTAAAGTGAATTCAATCTGTTTAGGTTTCAAGTCACATCAGTAAAAAACGCACTCTGATCAGACGAGTATTCTGAATTTCTTTTACACGAACCCTTTTAAATGAGTTTTCGATGTGAAGTTAGCTGCATTAAACGGCTCGGTGCTCCTGATTTTCTGAAATAACTGCTCGTTCTGCTTGCGAGTTAGAAAAGAGGGGATTCAAAGAATCCAATTGTAATTATAAACGTAGGTTTTTAAAAAATTAGCACTAAAAAAACAATAACAAAAAAATAACTGTCGGCACATTGGAAAAAGATCATAACAACTCTCTTCATTACCGACTGAGAGAGAAAGCTGTTGTGTCATATAAACAAAATCGTCGTGAATTTTTTAATATGTGAATACCGCACAAGAGTTCTTGTTGTTGCTTGTTCTGCTTGCGAGTTAGAAAAGAAGGGATTCAAAGAATCCGATTGTATTTATAAACATAGGTTTTTAAAAAATTGACACTAAAAAAACAATAAAAAAATAACTTTCAGCATGTTGGAAAAAGATCGTAACAATTCTCTTCATTACCGACTGAGAGAGAAATCTGTTGGATCATATAGTAATTAATTAACCTAAATGACGGTAGGTTTCAGCTAAGTTTTAAACCTAAGGCTTTTGAGCTTTTTCCTCCACAGAGGGCATAACAGTTCGTTTTCAAGTAGGTACATATCATTTAAACAAAATCATCGTAAATTTTTTAATATGTGAATACCACACAAGAGTTCCAACTGCTCCCAACCGTCTGGAGCCAGTGAGACTATGGCATCCCCATTTTGGGTATGTTGAGAGGCTAAAGGGAGTGGGGAGGGGAAGGAGTTGGAGAAGAAAATATCTAATCTGGTCACCAAACATGGCTAAAGCCATTTTTCAATTCTGAATACCAGGGCGTTACTGAGAGGCTAGGCTAGGCTTGCATTCAATAAAAGGTCGAAAATAATAGAATCAAATAATATAGACCTAAAACTGAGAATACTCCTCATCAAGACCTATGTATGGAGTATCTTGATGTACGGCTGCGAAACATGGTGCCTATCCGAAAGAGATAAACGGAGACTGGAGGCTTTTGAGATATGGTCCTAAAGAAGACTATTAGGAATTTCCTGGAGAGACCACATTACAAATGAGGAGGTTCTCCAAAGAATCGAAGGAGGAAGGCACCTGCTCAGGACCTTGTCCGAAAGGCGTGCAAGATGGATCGGCCATGTAATAAGACAAGAAGGCCTCTTGCATACCATAATGGAGGGTATGACCGAGGGGACAAACACTAGGGGACGCCCACGCCGAGAGTACCTGGAGGACCTGATGGTGGACGTGCGCTGCTCATCATATGTAGACTTCAAAAGAGCTGCACAAGACAGGGAAGAGTGGAAGAGACGAATAGATGAAATTGCTGCAAACCAATCCTACGATTGAAACCAAAGAGAGAGAGAGACTGAGAGTACTTTCCCCTCTGAAACGTGCCGCAAATACACTGTATTATTTAATTCATTAATTTATGGATAAGTCGCCGCACTTTTAATAGGCACAGATTTTGAAAAGTACACTACTTTTAAACTTAGTTACCACAAAAAACGTCAGTTTCAGTCGGGACCGGCGGAAAAATATGCATTTAAATTCATAAAAAAAAATGTATGTAATTTCTCGTTACGGCTGACATTTCGTATTACATTATTTTGCATACTGAACAACCTGAACAATTTTCATTATTTCCAGGGTACCTACCAATCGATAAATATTTAAAAAAATGTTACCATATCGCAAAAAATCACACATATTCGAGGAAGGTACAAACTAAAGGTTGCATCATACCACGGACATATGAATATATCTGGACCTGCCCTAAGTGATAAAAACGTATTATTTCCCCCTCCACATGGCGCCGGCTGTAGCTCCTCCTTGGAACCGGCTCGCTCCATGGGGAGGGGATATAGCCTCGCTTGAATCTAAAATGTGTGACGTCATCATTCTTGCCGTGAACAGCGAGAAGCTGACATCCATACATTTAACGAAATAACGGCAGCTTGTGCTATACAATATATCTACGTATCAATATGCACATAGCGAATCTGGGCGGTACTCCAATGTGCTCGTCGCTGGTTACAGGGGTAAGTAAATTATGAAACATTTGTAAAAGTGTTTTAACTAAACACGGCAAGAAAATATTGATATGTGTATTGGCGCGAGTCTTTTTGGGGCGAGCATTTGGCCTTAGCAAATAAGTTTTGAACGTGGCAAGCAATTCGCGCTCCCATGTAAAAAGGTCTATTCATTCAAAGCAGATTTTGCTTTTAAGAACTAAATGGTGATATTGTAATGCGAGATGCCTATATACTGTCAGATTGATTGTTCAACGAATGACAGTCATCTTTCCCCCCTTTGCTCTCCATAGTTTGGTTTTACCCCTCATCTGTAACTGCTTGTCTATCCATTTGGATGTCTATGCATCATACCAATTTTCATGTTCCGAATAAATAAATAATTGAGTATATTAGGATGAATTAAAAAATGTATTATTAATTAGGTTAGGTTAGGTTACGTTAGGTTAGGTTATTAAGTTAGGTTTTTTTTAAATTTATTTTCGTTCTAGGTATTAGAATAATTTCTTACGTAATTAGGCAAATCAGGTATTTTCGTAATAATATTGTCTATATACCGTTCCTAGCTATTTGTTTCGTGAATGCTTTTATATTCTCAGGTAGTGATTTTTGGCAACCTGGCAAACTTGTTTAATATTTAAAAATTGGTACCCCTTGAAAATGTTCGATCCTGGAAAGAATACAACATAAAATGTCATTCGTAAAGGAAAAATAACGTACAAATTTGTTTTTATTAAATAAAAACTTAAATGCATAGTTTTCCGTCTATCTCGACCGAAACCGATGGTTCTTGTGGTAATTAAGTTTAAAAATAGTTTACTCTTCAAATTTTATGCCAATTTAAAGCGTAGCGGCATGCGGCGCTTGTCCATACTTTACCTATAATTCTTAGTTAATTAATTCTGAAATAACATAAATTAATCAAACAAAATTTATTTGCGCGCGACGGCATTTGAATCCGCGACATCCGAATCACTAGTCGAGTGCCTTATCACTCACTCAGGATAATGTATTTTTACGTGCTGTTACACGGAGTGTCTAGACCAGCGTTTCCCATTTTTTTTTCGCCCCGGAACCCTTATCGATCATACTTTTCTAGACGGAACCCTATTTTTATAAGAAAAAGATAAACTCGTAGTTTGAATGCTTTCATGTTTACCTTGAAAAGAAAGATCTATAGTTTTGTGTAAAACTTTCATTAATGTGAAGAGTGATATCTTTTTAATTTTTTTGTTAAAATAGCATTGAAATCAGGCTTTGTATCAGACAGCTGAATACGAAGATCTGGAGCTGCATCCAGTCTGTTTCTGTATTTGTTTTTTGTGTAAGCGTAAGCCGAAAAACCAGTTTCACATCGGTAAGTGGTCACAAACGATAACAAAACTGTGATAGCCTTCTCGAGACTTCTGAATATTCGTTTTTGAGTCCAATCCAAAACTCATCCAGATTAGTTTTTTTCTGAATTAAACTTTTGTTGTAAGGAAGAAAAACATTTGATATCTATCGAAGTCTCGTGCTCTGTTGCTGTACGTTTCCTGTGAACTAGGAATGGATTCTGAACCCAGTCAATGCCCTGCAGGTTTTTTCAGGAAAATACTCTTCCAGAGATTTGTTGAGGGCCATCAAATGTTCGTAAGTGCATTTTTCAATATCTGAGGTTACTTGCAACTCTTTTTTTTCCAGAAACTCGTTTAAAAGAGAAAAAAATTGGTACTGTTTCTGTTGAACACATTCTATCCAGAATACAAGTTTCTTTCTAAGAGAAGAGATTTTGTCGTTTACTGTAGAAGTATTTGTGTTTTTTCCTTGCAATGATCCTTGCAACAATCCGGACGGAACGTGGAACCCTTGTGATGCTTCTACGGAACCCCAGGGTTCCGCGGAACACCTTTTGGGAAACGCTGGTCTAGACTCTAGACCTAGACGAAGTTATTTACATTTATTAAATATTCCATATAGTTATAAATTATAACTTATGTAAGAAAATACTAGCCTCTCATACATAAGGACGGCAGCAAGAGGCGATTAGGCTGAACTTAAATTTTACCTCGGAGAGTTTTCTAGAATCCCCTTATTTGTAGGGCCAGATATACATTCTAGAGTTGGCGAAGAAGTTTTAGAATATGGACGACATCTCTTGAGGTGAATAAACTTGTAGTTCAGTGAAAAGACCTCAAAGTCCAAGTTTCGTAGAAAATGTATTTAGCAATGCATTTTAGCCTCACGCCCAAAAATTGTGTTTCTTATTTTGTCAAAGGTACTAAAATATCAACCTACTTAACTATAAACCATTATTTTCATTTCAAATAAAGAATTATACAATCTCTCCAAAGAAACGTCACCAAAAACATCAAACGTCAAAATATTTTTTTTTAAACTCTCTTCAGACCGGTAGGTGTCATTGATGACACCGATTTGACAACTCTTTAATAGAATCCACATTCACGCGAATCCTGGTGGGATAAAAAGATAGTGCCCAATACGGATACCATCTTGGACCGGAGCCGAAACCTTATAAACAACTAAGTCGAGAGATGTTCTTACCATCGTACAGGGCGGTTCCAATGAGAAAGATTAAGTATTTTTAAAATAATAACTCAATATATTTTTTATTTTTTTCAAAATTTGCTTTAATTTATATCTACGAGTACATTCAAAAATGCAGAAAGGCGTGATGATAAAACTATTAAAATTATGTACTTGTTTGGAGTTAAAAGAACCTGCTCTGAATACCTTCCGGAACATAAAAACTTTTAAATTCAATGTAACAATAAAAATCTCTCGTCGTACGAAAAAAAAACTTTATGAAATTTCAATCACGTGAACACTCGTAAATACCACGAACAGTTCTGAAATTTCGATAAAAGCTGTAAATTCGTGTTCAAAAAATAATAATCGCAACCTTATCAAGCTGCTTTACCTTACATCTGAAAAGTTTAACCTCACGAACTCTACCAAATACCGAACAGGAATTCTCTAGAAGTTTGATCCATATCGATGTGATATATATCGCCAATTACGTAAGACCTGTCGACTTCAGGCATGCCAATAAATTTGACGACGGGCCCAAGAAAAAATGTTTGGTCTTTTCACCTTCAGAAGATCGATAAAACCCTACATCAATATGGTATTAACTAAATCCGTCATCTGTGGTCAGTTATCAATATTTGTGAGCAAGATCAACGCTTGTTAAAAGATATTCCTACCGACGATTGATAAATTTTAGCGCGGCCTCCAGACTATCAGATAAGTTTTGGAATTGTCATATATACCAGGGCCGGTGCCACCATACATACTGTGGATGCGGCGCTTCCCTTCCTTTTGAGACGTATAATAAATATAATATTAAGTGTTATTTATTTATTCAGCAATTAAAAAAAACTTTGAGCATATATTTTTTCTATCCGTAAACAGCAATAAACACTGCAATTTAACGACACCGTCCCAACCTCAGCGGCCAAAAACAACAAAACACGACGCGCGGACCGGACCGAAATACATAATAACAATGTCATTCTCGATGCTAGTGTGCCGAATGTCGCGTTAACGCACCATTACCAGCAACAGTGGATTCTCTGCTCCATTCCGCATCCACGATGTTAGAAAAAGTTTTAATGCGCGTAGGCATAGTGCATGGAATAGCATAACCAAGCGCGCGTATTAAGGTAAAACCACACTAAGCCCACGCAACGTTTCCATATCTGGACTGCTTACCATCCACACATTTTATATGGAAACGGGTGCTTTAGAATCAGACTAGCCCCACGCAACGCAAACCGACGCCCCCTACGCTACGTGGATCTGCCGCAGCCAGATCGGCGTGGGCCATGTGGAAGGTGGAGGGGGTATGGTCACGCCTACTACGAGATGATTTTACATCTTTTTGGTGTTATCTGAGCACGTTGTTTCGCTATATCTATGGTTGCTTTTTTGACAGATATTATTAAAAAATGGATGACGAACAGTTTATTGAAGCTTTTAGACGGCACGAAGTTATTTATAAAATCAAATTACAGGATTATAGAGATTCTGCGTACGCAGTGCAACTTAGGAAGAAATTTCAGCCATTCATGGCATGATTTTCAATATTATACCCCTATAATGAATGTCAATCAAACTTTAGACACACTGCCAGTCTTTCTCTGATCCCAATTGACTTTCGAAGACGTGTGTTTTCTTTTTTTATGTCATATTCAATTATGCTGTGAAGCTCTTTAAATACCACTTTACTCATACGGAAGTACATGAAGAATCGTCCGTCATCAGATTCTAGTTCCTTTACTAAAGTATGGAACTCTCCAAACATTTGTCTTTGTTTGTTAATGTTGTGGACCCAAATACTTCTCACTTTTTTATTTTTACGAGAATATTGGTTTAATAATAATAATCGTAGCAAATCATCTTCAAATTCACTTTCAAGATATTATGGCAAAGCTGTCATCTGCTGAGAAGAGAATCACATAAACATAACCTAAGAAATAAATGTCAAATGTGTCAAATCAAACGCGCCTGCGCACAACCAGAGACCCCTTGTCATAGCGACGCGTACGTACGTCGGCCAGTGTGAACGGCACAGGAACGTTGCGTGGCGTTGCGTCTGCTCAGTATGATCCTTGCATTAATTCGGCACGTTTTAGAGAATTTGTTCGTGCGACCATTTTGACATTTTGGCTTGAATAACGGATGCCGATTGATACGCTATATCTATTTAATTAATTTAATTTTAAACTGTAATAATTGATATGAAGCATAAAGGATTTATAGAGCTAATTTGCAATTTGCTAATCGCATCTTGTTCGTGGGCTAGTTTATAGGTATTTATATTTGATATTAGGTGTGTATATATATTTCAGCATCCCTTATACAAAAAGTCACCGACCGCCACAAATATTTTTAGGCAAAATTACTGGCTTTTTTAATGAACGGATTGAACTAACGAAGCTCTTAGATTTGAAGGAAGTCGAAGACGAGATCCATAATGCATGTGAGATGCGATCAATTTATTTCGTTCGATCTTTAAGAAATTAAAGTGATTGATATACATAGGATTAAAGACCTCATTAACTTATTATCTCCCGTTTAGTATAAAAAAATAAGTGCAGACTGCCAATGCATGTTTAGTTTTGTATTTCAATTCAACATTGCTATTTTTATTAATATTTTTTCGCAATTGTTTGACGTTTCGGAAAGTGAATCCATGGAAAACACATCCAGTGCTGTAAGCATGTATTGATTTCTTATATGTGCCCTTTTAATATCGGTTCGGCTGTCAACAGTGAAACCGTGGTCGGTGTATCGATATAAAATCGTGGGAAGTTATGCCTATCGATCCTATATTGTAAAGTTGTTGATTTCTCACACATATATACAGGTCCGTGTTACCCGATTTGAAAGAAAACGGTTATTACCAATTTATACAACACCTATCGACTCATAGCCCCAGACAGGAAAATAAAATTGATTACCGACCGGAAAAAGAATTTCAATTTGTATAAATGCTTGATCAATGAGAAAATTTTGAACTTCATCAGCCTTACTCATCATAAAACCGTACCACGGCTCTGTAGCGTCGCGGTAGCTACACAGTGGAGTAAGCCTACACTGCTCAGGGTAAAAATCTTTACTCATTATCATAATGTTTCTCAACAGCTGTTATGATTTTTTTACGGTAGCAACACTGCTCCAAAGCTCAAAAACGCGGCCAATTTAGCATTTCGCGGCGTGTTGCCAACTTCACGTTTATTCATACGTCAACATCAGTCAACACAACTTGAGTTTGGTAAATCTATATTTAGACCTAAAATCTCCTTCCGTGAGTGCCGCAAATGGATCGTACCATTTTTTAAACCTTTTCCGTGGCCGTGGTGCACGAATGCCGCGAATACGGTCAATATTTGCCAAAGCTCCTTTCAAAACGTCAAGATTCTCATAAAAGTTCGCCATTTCGTCAGTTACAACGCACGGGGTACTGAGTTAACCCTGGTGATCGGGTGGTTTAAATTCTGACAGCTACTACATCTCCCGTACAGCGACTCGGTAAAAACCCACCATGTTGAGTAACAATTTCACCTAACCCGGTCTTGCTCCGAGGTTGTATCATATTTTGCGATGATGATTAAGACTGAATATGTACATGCCTACAACATACTTATGTCCGTCTATCTGATCTGCGGTACGAACAAACTACCCGATACATGTGAACTTTGTCTACTGCGATATTCAATACGTTTCACAGTTCGCGATATCGGTGGGGGCGGTATCAAAATCCAGTCTAATCAAGAACTTGCTGATAATTCATGCTTTACTTTACATTACTACAAAGTTATAATTGCTAAATTAAAAATTTCTTCAGGCGATGAGTGTTTGTAAGTTGTTAAAGTACCCCGTGTGGAGTTTTTTAAGTGAAAATTAAAAATTCTATGCCTTTTTCAATAACAAATCCAGTGACGAAATGTTTTCAAAACAATTCCATCAGCCACGGAAATAAAAAAAAAAATCGAGTGCAAGAAGTGGTAGAAGCGAAACTTTCACCCATACAATCTCACCCAATAGGAGCCTTGAAAAGTGAGCTCATAACTAAAGCGGCTAATACGTTCAGCTTTTTACGATGCTTCGTAGATACTGTACGTAAGTAAGGTTTCATTCTACCTCATTATCTCGCAGGCTAAATCCTATAGATGAATGTGTTTTTTGAAAAAAAAGTTCGTTTTATTACCCACTAATTTGTTTCTGTGCTCAAAAGACAGGAAGGTAATTTGAAGAAAATCAGAGTGTGCAGTTCACACGCAGTACAAGTGATACCTTGTAGACAAGAATGAGGACAAGTGAGGCTACGAATCACCGCACTAAGAGGAGACCGATAGGCTACGAAGCACCACACAAAGAGGAGATTGGTTAGTCTATCTCATTCTCTCGCAGGCTAAATCCTAGAGATGTATGTGTTTGTCTCTTTTTAGTGGTGCTATTTTTCAATTCACAACGGTGCTAAAGAAGTTTTCACTTCAAAAATCTCAATCACTCTTATTTCAGATTAAAAAATATATATAATTACGCTTTTCAGGAAAATATAATAAATGATAAAACTGAAAAGAAGCAAGACTAGAGCCCGAGGCGCCCACAACTCTGATGACTGCCTACGAAACGCCCAAGCCGGCGCGGCGGCAGGCCTAGACGCGTAGCAATAGGCTCAGCTTCGGCCTACAAGCCCCCTGCAAGACTACGGCAGCCCCAAATGCAGATAAAGACCGCTGTCTCCAGATGGATAGACACAGCGACTTGTGTCGCTCTCCGTAGAGAGAAAAAATGGCCTTATTTTTAAACGCCCGGGGTCTCAAAAGTTTCGTACGATCTGTAGCTATTCGAAAACGTAAAAATAAATGAAATTATTTTTCACTGTTAGCCCGCTAAAATGGCCGGAAGTTTTGAAAAAAAATTGATTTTGTGATTTGGAAAATAAATAAAAAAATGGGTTCATATTTTACATTTTGTACAAAATTCTATAACTGATGTACAAAGAATGCAAAAAAATTTTTTTTTGAAAGATATGATATGTGTTTGCTACAAATTTAAAATGGGAAAATAACACTTTTTCTGGATAAAATCAGTATTCTTGTTGACTTACTTGTATTCATAAACTTGATTTTTTTTTTTCATTTTTGTCAGCTAAGTGCATTTTTTTATTAACAAACTAACGTTAAAAGGTAAAATTATTGAAAAAAAATTTTAGGTTTGTTTTCTGATTTTAAATGCATCTTAGCAAGCTAATAACCATTTAAAAAAAAAAAATTTAAATGCAGTTCTCATTTTCTTTTTAAGACGCAACTTTTGAGACCCCGGGCGTTTCTGAATTCAAAAGTTGAAATAATTGACACACCCTAATGGACAAGGCCGTCCGACCCCATCAGGAAACCCAGTCGGTCGTGTGCGGTTGCCGGATAGGCGGATTTCCGCACGAGGTAAGCGAAGGTGGTGGGGCGCCATGAAGCAAACGCGCAAATACCGATAACTTTTCTTCTTCCCCCACAGGTGCAGCGAAGAAGAATCGCATCCCTAATTTTTAAATAATCATCTTGATTAAATAATAGAGTCACCAACAGATTTAGGAAATACTGCAATTATTTGTCATATCTTTTCCTGCAATGTTCCTAATCAAGAGCTTGTCAGATCTTTTTTCATTTTATTTTTATTTTGATATAACATTTTACGTATCCATAGTACCATTCAATAATGTTGGCCTCACTGGGTGGCTTACCTATGCTGAGGTCCCCATTTTATCCCCCATCGTAGAACAAATTCAACATTACCTACCGTGTGCACGCTAAACAACACTGCAAACAAAAATAAAATAAAAAACCGTTTACAACCCGTGTAAAGCAAACTAAAAAGTTTGATTGATATTTAGCATGCAAGATTTTAGTGAACCGTCTAATTTACTAAGCAAAATTGACAATTAATTAAGCGATAAAAACATTATTTATTGTTATCAAGTTTAATTTGTAGAACTCCATTTAAATTTTTATTTTTTTATTATATAATCAATAATATTATTATTAAATTAATAAAAACAGTTTATTTTTAAACAGGTTCTGCTGTGTAATTATTGTTACGCGTGACAGCTGTTTCGCCTTCTGAAGGCAGTTTGATAATGCCTTCAGAAGGCGAAACAGCTGTCACGCGCAACAATAATTACACAGCAGAACCTGTTTAAAAATAAACTGTTTTTATTAATTTAATAATAATATTATTGATTATATAATAAAAAAAAAAAAAAAAAAAAAAAAAAAAAAAAAAAAAAGATAAAAACATTGAAGTAAATTTACAGTTCTACGCCATTTTCTGATTACCAGTTACTATTAATATTGTTAACTTCCCCGTATAGATTGTACATGCGATTATTCATTAATACTCATTGACGTTCATTCAGATAGTATAAATAAATAATTATTCGAAGTGTACATCAGTGAAATAGATAAAATCATCATTATTGCAAAAGAAAACTCATAATATTGAATACAACAATAAACCATTTATTCGCTATTCTATTACAACACGATTAACCCACGGTACCCGCGTGTATCGTTTGGTTTAGTGGTAAAAGCGCCCACCATACTTTTACAGACGTTCTGTGGACCCAGGATCAAATCCCGCTTAATCTAAAAAGAATAAGTATGTGTACCCATATTTATTTCTTTACTTTTATACAAAAATTCCTATCATTAAACTTTTTCAAAAAAATATGCAAAATAAACTCCCAAAAACGTATCATCTAAGGACTCTGTGGAAGAAGACACAAATACAAATAAGATGATCAAATGAGTAGAAAAAATTAAAGTTTTGACCGAACAATCTATGAATTAATTTAAAGAACAAATTAGAGAATTTGGTGCAATAAAAATATATGAATACGCGGAAAAAATGCACAGCCAAAAAAATTGATGAATTAACGTAAAATTGTATGAATTTCTTTAATGAACAAATTAGAAAACTGTCGAATTTTGTTGCGATAAACTATTTGATCACGAAGAAAAAAATAAAGAAATATTGATTAATGAATTACAAGCGGAAAATAAATTAATAAAACTTCAAATAAATAAAATGGAGAAAAATCACAAACAAAATAACATCGAGTTATTGGGCGTTCAATATAAGGAAAATGAAAATATAACAAAAACATATAATAATATAATGAAAACTCTCAAATGTACATAAACGAAATAGATGAAAGATGAAAGCCTAGTTGGTTAAATAAATATCGCACGAATAGAAAGACAAATATATAAAAGTTCTATGAAAATAGTGACATTTTAAATAAAGGTGGTTAAAAATAATTGACAGATTCCACAAAAATATGATAAATAGAACTATTATTTTGTTGAAAAATATTATCCGTAAATAAGTTGTCTGAATTGCCTTCACCACTCACCACTATCGGAAAAGTGTTCAAAGTGTCAAATGACAGGTTTAAAAACATTTATTATGGAAAAAAAATCTGTCCAAAAGCTTTATTTATCAATAGTCCAACAATTTTTAGAAATACATGATATGAGTGTTGGTGAATAATTTATATGTGGAATCTGTTTTGGTGTCATGTCTATGGCATAATTTTGTAAGTCGCATTTATTTAGGTAAAAATCAGGGAAAATTTGAAATTCATTATAATATGTTCATCACGTTAATGGATTTACCTAGGTTCACCCTGACAAAACCAATTAATAAAATAAATACTAGTAGTTCTGTGAACATTAGAATTTAAAAATATTAATGTGATTTTTAAATTTCTCTTATTTTTAATCAAAACCAAAAAAATCCTCTGAAATCATGTAAGTTTTATGGCTAAGTACTTAAAGCACTTGTTCGCAGAATCCTAAAATATAGCTCCATTATATGGGCCCCTTAGAAAAGTATAAAAAAGGTTTACGCGTTACCTGTATATGAGGGAATATACATACTATCTATTACTCATCCTTGTTCTTAACATTAATGCTCGATTTCAATACCTTAGAAGCCCGCCGAAAAATATTTTTGGGAAACATTTTTTAAGCTAATCTCTGGTACCATATTCAATCCGCTTAGGTTGAAAGAGATTAATTTATATGTCCCTAACCAGTATATTTGTGGGAGATCCCATGCACTTTTTTATGCTCCGAAAGCGAGAACTTCTGCCTATCAAGACGTGCCAATAAACAGAGGGACTCAACTGCTGAATGATTCTGTATTGACCATCGACATCTTACAGACAGTTCAGCAACAATCTTCTGAAACATGTCACAAAATAGTTAAGCTGCCCCCATGCGCTTTTTAATTTGTAATCTTCTCCATGATATATTGATGTATAACCGTTTTACGGAGAACATTAAAAATAAATAAATATTTTATTAATAAACACGACGATTTCATTTCGAAAAACAATCTTTTCAGAATTATGCCTGAAGAACGCCATTTGTAATTCGTGAAGTCGAGTTTTACTCGCCGTATGCTGCTACCTCCTTAAAATACCTGTAGAATGGACTCTGTTAAAATACTGTGTATCTGGTGGCAATCTGTCTGTTAACAATCGGTTGGTCTGTTGTCAATCTCCTTTATCCTAGGTTTATCAAGTATTGTAAGGTTTTATATTGTGTCCGGACGTGGCTCCCAAGACGTGACGCCCAGTTTTTTGGAAGTCAGATTTACTCGAACTTCTGTGGAGCCCCAATATTTGAGCCATTCTGATATACTTACTCCAAGAATTTTAATGGGGTCTTTAATGGGGATGGTGCTCCTATCAATTTGCACCAGAGAGTCATTGATATCCTGATTCTATTTTCCCAATAATTTATTTGTTTATTGCAAAATTATGTTTTTGTAAATCGTTTCGTATTACCGGATAACGTGCTTATATTCCACCACCTTGAACCGGATCCGTAACAAACAAATTTATAGTAGGATGAAATGCCAAATAATCGATTTATTTTTTATATTTTTTTTATTAACTTTATTTATTCCCATTTCTTTGTACATATAATGTATAATAGCAAATAGTATATAATAACATAATATATAATAACAAATAGTATGAACAAGAAATGAAAACCCACTAAGGCACTGCCTGAGTGTGGGTAATATTAAAACAAAATACTATATTTCCTAGTATCCAAAGTTTAAAATAGACTTAAAAAACATATAAAATATAAAGATAGTATAAAAAGTTAGTATTACGTAGGTAGAATAAGTGAAAAAGGTTTTTTTTCAGCTATTATAAAAATAAAATTAAAATATGGAGAAACACATACTGATTTTTTTTTTTTTAGTTATTATAAAAAAATAAACAGAAAACATATTGTACTACAGTTTAGAAAGTTACAGCAAGTACAAGCACATTGAAACAGGACTTCGCTTTGCTTAGTCAATGCACAATTTTTCGAAATCAGACATAGACAGTAATTTTTCTCTTGTTTTGAAAGTCAAGTATGAAAATTTTCATCAAGAAGTATAAAAAATCGAAGGAAAAAGGGAACGGGTGGTTTATCGAAATCTCATGTAAACCGTGACCACTTCTTGTTTTGAAGGTCAAATATGCAAAATTTTATAAAACATTAGATTTGCATAAAAAACAAAAATGCCTACCATAATTTATTAAAGATAATATATATAATATATTTATGTTTAGATAAATCTGAATTTAATTGGTGCTCGGATAAGGGCCCGCAACCCGAATTTCTACCGATTTCTTACATATCTCCCTTAAACACGGTAAGTTTTAAAACTCTTAAAAAATATGTAAATATATCTGATTCTTAAAGATAATATCTGGACATAGCCCGCGCCGAAACGCAAATTAAATAAAATTCCCTCGATAGAAAAAAATTGCAAAGTATGCTCCAAAAATAAATGTAAACACGTTTGTTTCAGTTATTTCACAAGTTATATAGGAAAAAATTCACAATGTTTCTTTAAATGCTGTTTAATTTAAACGAGTCGTGTTTTATTAAACATTTTCGAAATTTTCACATCGATTTTGTCGCTGTAAATGTGAGCGCTCTCCTCTAACATTCTAATTTCGTATCTCTCCATCTTCTTTTTTTCGAACCCGGTTTCAGAGCCGAAGACACGTCAGCGGTGATTTCTAAGGTTAAACGATTGAAATTCAATTAATTATCTAAAAAAATGTTCTTTTTCATCCCTTTGTGTACCTATGTATGATGTGATGTTGTAACATAATTTCGTCTTATTCCTCAAAAAATGCGCCGATGGTTCAATAAAATTGGCAATAAAAATCCACAATTACGCTTTTTATATTTGGCCACTAATACAAATAGACCGGGAGGCGAGATAGGTAAACCCTACGTCATCGACTACACGGATGAAACCACTTTTAAGTGATAAGGGGCATTTAGAAAACCTTAAAAAGCTGGTCTGCCGGTGCGCCTCTTTTAGCAGGAGCCGCGCAGTCATGGAAATAGTCAGCGATTTTTTTGGTCAAAATTACGTCATCGACTACACGAATGGGAATGGTCTCATATGATAAAGGTCGATTAGAAAATGAAAAAAGCAGGTCTGCCAACCGGCAGCCTGGCAAGTTCGGAGGCAGCCGGCATCAAAGTGGGGAAAAAATTGGTCGATTTTACGTCATCGACTATACGAATGAAACCAATGAATAACTATAGTCCAGATCATTCCATATAAGAATTTCGCGGTCTGCCGACCAGCAGCCTGGCAATTTTTTGTGTACGATTTTTTAAAGTTTTTTTTTAAATTTTTCGTTTATCTTTATTATTATTTTTATTAAACTATATTTTTAAAAACTTTGAATGACATATTTTTAAAAAAATAAGCGAAAAATATAAAAAAAAATAATTTAAGAGTTACCAGTGTATATGGGCACGCGTTGTCGGCGAAGGGCTCCGCGGCCAGTTTCCAGTAAGTTGTTTCACGTCGAAAGGCTCTCCCGTCCGATGGGTACACTCGGAAAACTCAAAATTTATTTTTTTATGATTACAACTTATTTTATTTAAAATCTTGCATTCTAAGTTTTCAAAACCATATTCAAATAAAAATAATAATAAAGATATTGAAAATATATTTTTTTAATGAAAAAAAAATTTAAACTTTAAAAGATCGTACACAAAAAACTGCCAGGCTGCTGGTCAGCTGATGAATGAAGTCATAAATGAGATGATTTACACTACAGGTTTTTGTTAGTTTTGATCTTGTATTGCAGCAGGGCAAGCGAAACCGATATGAAACGGACGGGGTTCGGAAATTTTCGTCGTTTTTCGGACGAACGCAGCTCTTACGGCGACGGTGGGTTGGTTGTTCGAACTTCCCACCACTATGGACTTTTAGGCAATCTTAAAAGGACTATTATTATTATAAATTTGTACAAAAATATTAACACGCGACAGCGGTGAGGGGCACCGCGGCAGGTTTCGTAAGTGGTTTGGCGTCTAAAGGTTCGCCTGAAGGATGGGTACACTGGGAACTCTTAAATTATTTTTTTTATATTTTCCGCTTATATTTTTAAAATATGGCATTCAAAGTTTTTAAAAATATAGTGAAATATAAATAATAATAAATATAAACGAAAAATTAAAAAAACAAAAAAAAACTTTAAAAAATCGTACACAAAAATTTGCCAGGCTGCTGGTCGGCAGACCGCGAAATTCTTACATGAAATGATCTGCACTATAGTTATTCATTGGTTTCAATCGTATAGTCGATGACGTAAAATCGACCAATTTTTTCCTTTTTTTCTTTGACGCCGGCTGCCTCCGAACTTTGGCGAACGGTTGGCAGACCTGCTTTTTTCTCATTTTTTAATCGACCTTTATCATATAAGACCATTCCCGTTTGTGTAGTCGATGACGTAATTTCGACCAAAAAAAATCGCTGACTATTTCCATGACTGCGCGGCTCCTGCCAAGAGGCACACCGGCAGACCAGCTTTTTTAAGGTTTTCTAAATGCCCCTTATCACTTAAAAGTGGTTTCATCCGTGTAGTCGATGACGTAGAGTTTACCTATCTCGCCTCCCGGTCTAAAACTAGAAATGTCTTCCATAGATATGAATGGAAACCGTTATTTCATAACTGACTTAATATCTTTTGGTTTTTGCCCCTTTAGACGCACTTTGTCTCTCACATCTGTCAACATATATCGCCATCTCATTTAAAATTCTATAATGATGAGCAAATACAGTTTTCAGTTTTGTATTGGAAATTAAGCTCCGACTCGATAAGATTTTTGGTTCAAGAAACACTCCAACATCGCATTCTTGTGTTATTTATTCTGTGCATTTGGCAGACTCTATTTTATAGCACATTACTCAGCAGTTATGTGAGTAAGAAATTACTTTGGATCATATCTATCCTTTATTTGACTATGTTATCAATACCATAAGGCACTAAACTTGCATCGTAAAATTCACCAATCAAATTCAGCAATTAATCCGCTGTTATTGCCCTATGCTGAATTCTCCAGCAGACCTGTCAATATCTTATATCGTCAT
Source organism: Limnephilus marmoratus (assembly GCA_917880885.1). Lineage (NCBI taxonomy): Eukaryota > Metazoa > Arthropoda > Insecta > Trichoptera > Limnephilidae > Limnephilus > Limnephilus marmoratus. The sequence continues at coordinate 38,436,493 of OU862923.1, read as the reverse complement.
TACCGACATCTGTACGTCCTGCTTGCAACAATAGTACAGCCAGAGCTGCCTCCCCTCCACCATGTTTCTCGCAGGATGGCCGCTTGACCCGGAAGATTTATGACGTCGATAAACAGGAACTTAATGGCCTGGAAACGGAAACAAAGCATCAATATCCTACGTCTCCCAATACCAATATGTCAGGAAACGGAATGGTGGTTCCGTTTTTGCATGTCAACCAAATAGGTCAAGTAATAAAAATCTCACAGGATAGAGAAATATTAGCTCAGTTGGTAGAGCTGCGCCCCGGCAAGGCGAAGGCCCTGGGTTCGAGTCCTAGATGTGACCGTACCTATTTTTAATTTTTCTTTTTTCAGATTTTCGATTGAGTTTTTTTATTACATGTTACAATTTGAGGTTTGACGCATTAAGTTATAAATAAAAATAAATATTCATCCTTGACTTGAAGATGTCAATGGGTGTTAAATTATGTCATTAATTAAAAGTCATTAATTAGTTAAGATGTTAATCGCATATTAAGAATAAAAATTTATCCAAAACACCATCTAGATAGAATTTAGTTCGGGTTTGATTCTTTAAATCGTACACGAAGACAGCAGTAAATAAAAATATGGGTTAAGAAAATGAAGATAAATGTTGGTAGTTCTTAGTCGAAGTATGATACACCTAAATATGACCGAATAGGATAGGGACACATTAGCTTAGTTGGTAGAGCTGCGCCCCGGTAAGGCGAAAACACTGGGTTTGCGTCCTAGATGTGGACCATGTCTGTTTTATGATTTCACCGTGGTCGGACGCACAATTTAACCAATTTTTTTTTCGTGAAAAATTAGTGAAATAAAGAGTTGAGAAAATATCCCATTTTCAGTTTTGATTTTACGGTTGTAAATGTGGGATCAAAGTTGTTGCATTTCGTTAAAACAAAGAAAAAACAGTACCTACCTTTGAATGAACGTAACATTCGAACAGATATTTTGAATGGATACAAAGCACACCCATAGATTGGGATTCATTGCCTAAAACTGCATCGAACGGAATGGGTTAAACAAGAACTGATATAAAATTTTTACGGAATTCAACATTTTCAACATTTTTGAGAGATTAGAAAAATATCAGCTCTTCGTTGTATAGTACATGTTCTGCGATTTAAAAAAAACTTTGCGTTCCTTTCAAAAATATATTCTTTAAACATCCTTTTATATAAAACTAGCTCTTTCCCGCGGCTTCGCTCGCATGGTATTAGGGGATTCCCACTCCGCCTCCTCCACCTTCCCTCTCCCCACTCCACTCCCCCCCCCCTCCATCAACCCCTCCCTCCTCCTCCTCCGCCCACCCCTCCCTTATTCCACTCCCACTATCAACCTCCCTCCCCCCCTCCCCCTCCACCCACCCCTTTCCCCACTCCTCCCCCCTCCACCTCCCTCTCCCCACTCCACTCATCAATCAACCCCCCTCTCCCTCCCCCTCCTTCTCCACTCACCCCTCCCCCACTCCATACCCCTCCCAACCCCACTTCCCCCCACCTTCCTCCACCCTTCTCCCTTCCCCTTCCCCTTCCTCCCCCCCCCCTCTCCCACCCCACTCCACCTCCTCCACCGTCCCTCTCTCTACTCCACTCCCCCCATCAACCCCCTCCCCCCATCAACCCCCTCCCCCATCAACCCCCTCCCACTCTCTCCACCACTCCCTCCTCCTCCTCCACCTTCCCTCTCCCCACTCCACTCCCCCCCCCTCCATCAACCCCTCCCTCCTCCTCCTCCGCCCACCCCTCCCCCATTCCACTCCCACCATCAACCTCCCTCCCCCCCTCCACCTCCACCCACCCCTTTCCCCACTCCTCCCCCTCCACCTTCCTCTCCCCACTCCACTCATCAATCAACCCCCCTCTCCCTCCCCCTCCTTCTTCACTCACCCCTCCCCCACTCCATACCCCTCCCAACTCCACCTCCCCCCACCTTCCTCCACCCCTCTCCCTTCCCCTTCCTCCCCCTCCCCTCTCCCACCCCACTCCGCCTCCTCCACCGTCCCTCTCTCTAGTCCACTCCCCCATCAATCCCCTCCCCCCCATCAACCCCCTCTCCCTCTCCCTCCACCCACCACTCCCTCCTCCATCCTTCCCCTTTACCCTTCCTTTCCTCCCCCTCTCCCTCCCCTAACCCCCCTCCCCCCCACCCTCCTATTATAATTTTTTATACAAATTTCATAATGCCAGAACTCAACGGTAGTTTTATACAAAATAACGAACCGAAAAAAGAATTATCCAATTTGGTGCAGTCGTTCGGGTTTATGCGCATACATACATTTCGGTGATTCATTTTTAGAGATAGTTATTAAGTACGACGCCAACAAAACACTCCTTTTAGGGTGAATTGCCTAATTAAAAAAAAAAATTCATAACGCCAGAGCTTACCAATAAATATATAGCCTTCAGATCTCGCAAATAATGTGGCTTACTATTAGTGAAAGAATTTTTAAAATCCATTCAGTAGTTTTTGCGTGAAGAATAACAAACATACATCCATACAAACTTTCGCCTTTACAATATTAGTAGGAGTAGAATTTACTTTTTTAAGTCGGTATTGAGTAATTTTTTTCTTTACCTCTTCCAGATCAGTTGAAATGGACTTTTATAAAGCGAATTTGATTTACCTGACCTCAAACAATTTAACATTTCAACTAGAATACTATAGACACATATTATGTACATTACCTTATCGGCTCAAATTAGGCGTCGATAATTAAAAGGGTAAACACGAGTAGGGTAATTTAAATAACCCGGAGAGTTAGCATATTAACACCCTGCTAATAAATTCATCCCTCCGGAACACTCATTAGCCCTGAAGGATTCGTTTTCGGGAGGTTTTCAGTTATTTATTAATACGACATCCGATGGACCGTTGTTTAGAGGGCTCAGTTTCTCGTTACTCTTGGACTCCGGACTCAGAGACCAGAGCCTTGCCAAACCCCTAGTCTAAAAGACGAATTTTGATGGAATGATACAAAATTAAAAGTTATGAAAACAAGATGAGACGTTAGGATTAAACACAATGCAAGTACAAACAACGAATACCCATATAATTCTAACATACAAGTACTAATCATCATCACGCTCTTTCGGACTGCATGTAATGGTGTGTTATCACCTGATCTATTCCATGAGACTCTATAGAACTAAAAGAAAATTTATAGAACTAAAGTTGAGTTGCCATTCCACCTTGGGTTACTATTCCATAGATAAGTCTGTACTCACGGATCTATTCCATAGATTCGGCGAAAAAGATCAAAGAATAAATTAGGTGAGATCCCGGCTTAAGCAAAAAGGCAAGGACGCCGATTTCACTTTAAAGTTATTCAAGTTCAGTGATGAAATATGAAAGAACTTGAATAGAAATTTCGCAGAACTTAAATATCAACTTTGAAATTTGATGAATTGTTTTGTTCAATTTGTGAAATAACTGGCCCTTGAATTTTTTCCTCACATTTCAAAGTTAAAATTAATTTTCAGTGAATTCTGTTATAATTTCATCATGGTTCGGTTGTTTCACAGAACTTAGAAAATAACATGACTTGAATAGGACTTTCACAGAACTTGAATTTCAACTTTGAAATTTGATGAATCGTTCAAATTGTGTGAAACAATGCGTCCTTTATATATTTTAGAGAAGTAGTAATTGTTTACTTTTTGCGACATCAGGTCCGAGAGACGAACTTTGATATAACCACTGGAACGACGGCGCCATTTAAGATGAATATATACGTGAAATCCTATTTAGATACTGTTTTGATTAATCTTTACGACGAATCGGCTTACAGTATGAACATCAAAAAATATGCTACGGATAAATCGAAGCTTTTACTAACTTTTCTATATATTGAAATTACAATTAACGTATTATTTACGTAACAAAAAATATCAGCGTAAACCACCAAAAAAAAGAGTTTTTTCATGACTTACATAACTATGAAGTAATATAAGAAACAATTTTTAAAAAATAGGCTAAATATGGCTAAGACTATTTTTGAGGTTTTCCATGTTCTAACTTTTTTCGTTCTTATTAAATTATGCACACAATAAATAAAAACCACTTTTTCGCTTACTAGCCTCGTGCAAAAAGACGCTGGATTTAAAAATTTTGCAGGCATAAGATTTGAAATATTTCTAGCGTTTATATTCCTCTTAAAACTTTTTTCTCCGGTTGCTCGAAATTTTTTGGTGGTCGTTTTGAATATATTCCGCCCACATTAAAAAAATCATACTTCTGAATTTTAATATCAATACATAAAAACTGATTATAGTTCTAAATGGTCAACAAATCCACCTATCTTTTGTCGATTATCACATATTTTTAATATTATAAGATCGTAAACTTCTACTTAATTACTTACAAATAAGGGAAAATTTGCCAAAATTGGCAGCAAAGCAATTCGACGTATTTTAAATAGTGCCATATTGTGGCATAAAGCGCTCCAGTGGATAATGGTCATCTCCATCTATGAATACCAATGGGGGGAAGCGCGGCTGGCAATCAAATGTATCGAATTCAGTACGCGAAGGTATTTGAGCTTTTGGTATACATTGGCCTCGCGTTCTTTTTATAACTCCTTTATCGTAATTCGGTCAAACACAGTTTTTTTTGGAAAGGAAGGAGAAAAGAAGTTCTGGGAATGAATAAGGTAAGAGTGGGATAAGGTATAAGGTGGGTGGTAATCTGAGGTTCAATGTGTCCAGGAATGACGGACCTATGAATACATTCCTCTCACTTCAGTGCAAGGTGATTGGTCGATAGAGTCCGGCTGGAGAGGTTGAAAGGTTTCCCTCTAGCAGTATCTCCTGATCCGGCCTGCCACGCAGAAGTAGTAGGGCAAATATATCCATCACCCAGACCTAAATAAACAAATCTTACCCCATAAACCCGGTTTCGCGGGAACGTTAGACGTTGGAGGGGGCAAAATCCATTCTTTTCGCGTCGAATGCTAGCTGTAAGTGGCCTGCTAACGCCTTGGAAAATCTTCTGGTTTTTCGTGCATATGTTACTGTAAAAGCCCGAACTACGGTAAATCCTAAGATTTTCCGGTAAATCCTAAGATTTACCAACTCTTAATGGTAAAAGTCTGAACCAACCGTTCTATAATCATCGTTCACCAACCTAACCTAACCTAACCTAACCTAACCTAACCTAACCTAACATGTACTAAATTTTAATGGTAAAAGCCCGAAAAAATCGTTTATAATATTTAAATAAAAAACGTTTTTTTCAGGCTTTTACCATTAGAATTTAGTACATGTTAGGTTAGGTTAGGTTAGGTTAGGTTGGTGAACGATGATTATAGAACGGTTCAGACTTTTACCGTTAGAGTTGGTAAATCTTAGGATTTACCGGAAAATCTTAGGATTTACCAATATTCGGGCTTTTACGGTAACAAATACACCGTATGGAAAAACGAAAAATACATTGTGCATCCAAAAAAACTTCAAAAAAAGAATTAAAACACAAGCACTTTCTTTCTTTGCGTAGCTGCAATGCATGCCGGGGAATCACAAGTTAATAAACCAAATCAATTTGTTAGGGTGAATTGCCTAATTCAAAAAAAAATCAATTTGGATGTCGCTTGTTGACTTTACCGCCTGTCTGATTTGATTTATAAGTATATTTGATTTATTATTTTCCATCTTTCTCTACCAATCGCACAAAAATATCGTTTGAAGTATATTTATTTTACTGTAATTAATAATAATTTTATTTCAATTTGGGAGGCAGGAATGGGTACCGCCGCCCCGGGAACCTTTATTGGATAACCAACACCTCTGCCATAGGTCACCACAAGTGGTTCGCTAAGTTTGGTGATTTAGCAGGGGTGCCCGGGTTCATGGGGTGAGGTTTGTCTAGGTCTTGGAGGCGGATGACCAGGACATACTGAACCCTAGATACCTACCCACCCCTTAAACCCTTTGCCTTCCCAGAACTCTCCTCTCCTCCCTTCCTGTGTGGAGCTCATGCAAAGATATTGAAATATAAGTAGATGTGCTATCGGCTGTTTTTACTATGTGGGTCTGTGCTTCCGGGTGTCACCGATATTGTTTACCAATTAACAAATAAACTAAAAGAACAAATAATTAACGAATAAACCAAACGAACGTTAAACTAAATGAACGAATTCTTTTCTTATTCAAAATATATTGTTAACCAATATTAATGCACATTTTCAAAAAATCAACGAAATGAACAAATTCTTTTTGTATGAAAACTACGCTAATTAGCGCGTAGTCCGGCGACAGTTGCGCGGACACCATAGCATATCTATTCTGTATTTGAATATCTTTGAGCTCATGTAAAAAAAAAATGACCATTCTAAACCAAATTAGGTAGATTTATTTCAATGTTAGCAATCTCAAAACAATATTTCCCAAAATTATGACTGTCATTAATCAAAACCAATTACATATTATATGGGATTGGTTTAAATATGAAAACAGATCGGCTTAAAAAAAATCAAAAGAGTTGTGTAAAAACAAAGTTAGGTACAATTTTCATTTAATTAAGTAAGCAAGTTACAATACAAAGCATTCCATTCGCATGAAAATAATAACTACTACAATTCATCAATACATTTGTTCGTATTCATAAAATGGTGACTTTATATTTTCAGAGTGACCTTCGTATTTGTATTTCAGTCAGTCCTTATTTGCCGTGTGTTTCGGTGACCCAAATTTTATTTTATTTATTTACGTTTTTTCTCTGAACCACATTTTCGATAAACATTGTGTCAGTAAATGACAAATACACGACGTATAAATAATAAAAATGTTTTGTTCATAAAGAAATTAAGCGTCATACAAATCATCTGGGATGCATTATACTTTAACTCCACACGTGGAAAATAAAAATATAATAAAAAAATTGAGTGCAGTTTACACGCGGGAGAAGCGAAACTTTAGCAAAACAATACTTGAAAAGTGAGGTCATAATCAAAGCGACCAATGCGCGCAGACCTAACGTAATTTCCGTTTCATATCTCAAACAATAGGAGCCTTTAAAAGTGACATAATCAAAGTGGTCAATGAGCGCAGTTGATGCGTCGCAGGTGCAGTAATCGTCATTTCCGTTTCATCCGAATTTCGAATCACAACGGGGCTATAGAAGTTTCGCTTCAAAAATAAAGTAATGTGCTGTGTGGAGAGAAAGGTACGAGGGTAGGAATCAGGGGGTCGGTGTGTCCAGGAGTGATGGACGAATGAACCCATCCTTCCCACTGGCGTGCAAGGCGATGTTCTAAGAGAGTCATGCTGGAGAGATCAAAGGGTCTCCCTCAACCAGCCTCCCCCGCGATCTATTGATGGACAAATGCTTTTGTTATTAATAATGAAGAATATGTTTATTTGGGTGTTATTATTGACTGCTTTTCCAAATGGGATTTACAAATAAATAAAGTATTTGAACGACTCAGATCAATTGTTAGCAGATAATATAAATTTAAATTCTACGTTCCAATATGCACACTGTGAATAATTTATTTATCATTAGCGGAATCTATTATAAGGTATGGAATTATATCTTGGGGACTTTTCTGTAAAATTTTTAGAATAATTCAAAATATTTACCATTGCAACATTCTTCAAGATAATATCAACAAATTGTTAATTTGGTGTAATGAAAATAGACTTTACTTAAATATCTCAAAATGTCATATAGTTAGATTTTCTCGAATAAAAAATCCAGTGATCTTCAATTACAACATTGATAACAATACTCTGGAGACATTAACACAAATTAAAGACTTGGGCATCACTTTTCAATCTAATCTTTCATTTGTTAACCACATAACAGAAATCTCTAATAAGGCCTTAAAAATGTTGGGATTTATAACTAGGCTAACTAGAAAATTTAACAATATTAAGTGTATAAAACTTTTATATTTTGCATATGTTAGAAGTCAACTTGAATACAATTCTCCCGTCTGGAACCCATATTACAATATACATGTACAAGCTGTTGAAAGAATACAAAACAAATTCTTACGTTTTCTTAATTTTAAAATGGGTATTCCAGCAATTATGTTGAACTACAATACTATTTTGAATGATATGAATATGCTCAAATTGTCAGACAGAAGAATTTTCACTGACTTGGTATTTCTGTGGTGATGAATGGTAACTTCCAATTTACGAGAAAGCCTACGGGAATTTTTTTTTAAGATGAAAAGCGCAGTACTACGACATCTGTATGGTCAAATTCAAATTTGCTCGAAAATAGAGGTATTTTTAAGTTGTTTGATGTATTATAGTTACCTTAAATATACACAGATGGTGATGAGATCGATATTTAACGGGAACCCCAGGTTTAGGGACGATTTTAAACGCGAGAGTTGAGACAACCAATTAAATAGCAGGAAAAGCAATTAAAAATCAACTCAGCCTATCAGCAAGAAGGGGGTCGTGCCCATTTTGAACACAAAGGATTGTACTTTGACCCTAGTGATTAGTGAAGAAATTTATGGTCTAGACGTTCCCACAGGGATCAGGGTTGAATGAACTAAGAGATAAATATCGAATTATTCAAGGTTTTTAGTACAACGAACCCAAGTAATGTTATTAATAAAGGGTACCTTCAAGGGGTCGGGAGACCTTAGTTTCGAGTGCATTAGGGCGGTTTTAGTTGCGGAAAACACACTTGGATAACGATAAAAAAATTTATCAGTAATATATTGAGGGGAAAACGCGGGGACAACGGGGCATGCAATGCGGGAGGATTTTCAATTATAGAATAAGTACATATGACGGCTGAGAGGCAAAATTCGAGGAAAAACGTACTAGAGGAAAATGAATATACATAACACAATGGAAAATTATTGTTATCAATTCTAGACGGAACGGAGAGATTAGGAAAGCGAATTGGGAAGGAAAATTCAAAAAAATTTAGAGTTTAAGGATTGAACAAGAGGACGAAACAAGGGTTTGGTGCAGTAGCAGGTGCTTGGGAAGGAATTGGAATAGTATACCTAGGGAGGGGTGGAAATACTGCAAACATTGCGATAGATTTAATTCATAAAAAAGAGTCATTTTACGTAATTAAAGTAGGGATCATAACATAAAGTTACACGAGACTGCGAGGGAAAGTGACACATTACAACGGTTGTCGACTCCATATGTATATTGTTGATATAAACAAGGAATATTCGAACATGCCTTTTGTTTATTTAAGGCCCATTATTCATTAAAAAGGGTCATAAAAATTAACATTGCTCTTGCCTAGTATTTAGATTATAGAATTTCCGTAAAATTTAATTATAAACACATTAAAATGGATTTATCGCCAGGTATGTAGAAATTAGGATGTATACACACGTCAGGGCGTATAGTTTATGGGATTTTGAGCGAGAGAGAGATGGAAAATTGGGCGGAATTTGATCGAAGTAGTTAACTTGACAGATATTCCAGGATAGGAATAGTTAGTGGGCCGGAAAACACCATAAATAATATATCAAAAAAGGAAAAAAGGGTTTTAACGGGAGATGGAATCACGGCAAAAAGGCAAACGTCAAATTTCAATAAGGGATCATTGGGTTAGGAGTGGGGGGAGAGAACGAAAAACCGACATAACCGGAAAACTCAGATAAGGAAATGGGAAAAACTCAAAAACGTTATAAGTAGAGTAGATACGGAACCAGGATATGATTCCTTATTAACAACGAAGGGAAAATCATTTAAGAATAGTTGTTAAAACACCGTTACTTGAAGGAAATTTAGGTGGGAAAAGCGAAAAAGTTGAATATGCCACATAAATAATGGAAATACGGTTCTGAGACATAATTGCTTACGTAGACTAGGGGAAAAGAAATGAATTTCGTGGAAATTCATACAGGACAACTAGCGTTTAAAACTAGAAGACCGAAAAATCTACGTTTCGCAAATAGGTATGCCAATTTAGAGTATAGTTTTAGCAGATCACTTATGGGCATGTTTCAAACTGAGAAAAAAAAAACAGATTAAAAACATGTTTATAAAATATATTATGAAGACAGAAGACATGTGGAAAATGGGCAAACTGGATGGCAGCTTACTAAGTCCGGGACTATAAACCTTAGGGAAGCGAGACAAAGTTGTGGGACGAACCCCGAATTACGGAGAGGAAAAATCGAAAGATCTTATGTAGGAACAAACGATAACGAGATGGGGTTTTCAAAAAATTTCGAGTGATTACAGATTATAATTCCTCGTCAAGGAATATACGATTATGCCCTTTTGGAGCTGTGATGGGTATAAATTAGCGTGTTTGGGATTATTCGAGGTCCTTCGACAACTGGCAAGGTTGCTTAAAACGTCGCGCGTGTCGTGAGAATTACCCTGGTGATTAATTAATAGAGTTTAGAATCAGTTCATACTTTGAAAATACAGTGGAAAAATAGCATCAGTTTTACACTTTAAAAATACAGTGGAAAAATAGCATCAGTTTTACACTTTAAAAATACAGTGGAAAAATAGCGTCAGTTTTATACTTTAAAAATTCAGTGGTAAAATAGAGTCTACAATCAGTTTTATACTTTGATAAAACAGAGAGTGGAGTGTCCGGGTACGGTTAATCGTGCAATTTAACGGAGTGTATGATCTTATAATAAATCTAAAAAATCAGTGTTTGCAATAGCCTCCGATTCAAAAAAAATCTAATAATTAATTAATTAATTAAAAATTCAATGCGGAAGGAGAGTTTAATAGAGTGTTTGAATTGATTTAAATTTGTTCTAATAAGGTTAAAATAAAGTTATTTATTCCGAGGTTATATAAAGAAAATTACAGTCTAATAAGTTTTATTAAATAAAAATTTACGTTAAGTCGAAAGTTGGAAATTTTATTACGAGATATTAATTATCGTTAGGTGACAATGCAATAATAATAATTGATTTATAATAATAATAATTTAACGGAGTGTATGATCTTATAATAAATCTAAAAATCAGTGTTTTCAATAGCCTCCGATTCAATAAAATCTAATAATTAATTAATTAATAAAAAAAATTCAATGCGGAAGGAATTTAATAGAGTGTTTGAATTGATTTAAATTTGTTCTATGAAGGTTAAAATAAAGTTATTTAGTCCGAGGTTATATAAAGAAAATTACAGTCTAATAAGTTTCATTAAATAAAAATTTACGTTAAGTCGAAAGTCGGAAATTTTATTACGAGATATTAATTATCGTTAGGTGACAACGCAATAATAATAATTGATCCGAAATCTGGAAAATACTTAGCCGAAGTTTAAATGAATAATCCAAGTGATTAATTTGCTGCTAAACGAAAGTGTTATAAAATAAAGTGGAAGTGGTTCTTTCAGTTCTGTTGTAATTTGAGTGACGAATAATATTTAGTTATTCGTTATAAAAGGATTCTAATTTAAATTGGAAAAATAAATAAAACTTTAACTTTGTCCTTAATTGAAATAATTCAAACTTAAAGAAAATCTTTAGTTGTTATGGAAAAAAAATATATAATTTAAATTGAGGGAAAGAATAAATAAAACTTAAATATTTTATAAAGTGGAATAATACAAATTTAAAGAAAATTCAAATTAATAAATTAATTTATTAAAGAGTAAATAGGTATAGATATATATCAAATAATAAAATAATATTCGAGCGAACGATTATTAAGAATCGATTCTCTTCTTTAGATTGAAATCAAATATGGGAGAAGAGGGGAGGGGAGGTATGGATTGTCGGGGTTAATTAGGTAGCATCGTTCTTCTTCAATAATAACGGCAGATAATAAAGGAAAATGTGAGGATTTTTTTACATCAGGGATCTATTCAAAGGAGAAAGGAAGGAGATGAATTCCGGATCTTGTAGGATTAAATCGTTAAAAGTGGGAAACCGAAATAAAAGTGCGATAAGTTACACAGGTAGTCGGGATGCTCTAATAAAATTCATATCGATGATATTACCCGATGGAGCTGAATTTAAGACATTAGAGCTTTGGTGAGTCCTTACAACATTTAAGCTTTTACAGGTTCCTGTGGATATCCTGACACTGATGAACGTAACGCCAAGTAAGGGTAAGTTAATAACTAACCAATTTATTAGCATTCGCATGTCACACCTCCCATACAGAATGAAATGTTGCTAAACAAATACTTAACACATAATTAGATAAGTAAATACCTATCGCTTCTTTTCACTAGCACGATTAGGGTATGGTTATATGACCTTCGATAGTGTAACAAAGATTTCGATTTGAGTTCAAGGCGATCCATTGACCCAGTCACCTAAATTCATTAACGAATAAACAAAACAAAACTTAACGTCAGGGACAAGTTTATCAATTATAGCTTGCGATGAAGTCTGCGGTCAAAATGTGAAGGCGACATTGATGTTAAATTCACTCAATCCTAAGCGACTTATCTGTACTAGAGCGATCGCCAATAGGTAGCATTGTTTTAGCATGCAAAATTTTCGCAAAGTAAGGTACTGCGACTAGCTTCAAACTCTAAGAGAGCTCACAATTATTCAGGAGGTCATTGATTCAATGACAACTTGATTTATCCCATTTTTAAACCTTTCTTATAGGAAGTAGGTATCCAAGAACCCATAAATACCCATTATCCTAAATACCTAACACACGAGGAGCTAGTGACCTCATTTAAACAACACTGGTGTTCAAATACTCATACAGTCCTGAATCCTAACTTGTCTTCGAATGTAAGCTTCAAGGCTTCTGTATGTAGGTATGAGCCATCTGGAAATGTAAGTGTCAACCTTTCTAGAACGGACGGCTTTGATCTTGTGGCGGTATTGTCGAGGTGGGCATGCGGGGAAGAGGAAGGACGTATGCGGACAGTACGCTGACGCGGCATTAAAGCCACAGGTTATTTGCATACCGTGAGTCTTGTCGAACCTGAAAGCAAACATAAGGTTCACGAGGTGAGTTTTATGTCAGCTAGTCAGAGGTGGAGTGTAACGCTGGGTCGGTCACGTGGGAGGAAGGATCTGCCCGTCACAAGCTTACGCCACATTTAACGGATAGAGGCATGATAAGGGAAGACATGAAATACCCCTTCTAGACTCAGTAGAGTTAAATTCAATCCGGCGGAGATGGAAGTCGGAGTGAGGCAGAAAAACGGCATGAAGACTTGGTATTCCCCCATCTGGCGTGAAGAGCCCCTTTCGTAACAAGAGACGCTCGTCGAAGAGAGTAAAACTCGGACTTAAGGATAAGCTTAGCAAACGTATTCGGGAGAATCCGGTTTGAAATTGTTGTTCATCGGTTTTCACTTGGTTAGCGGAGGAGCCGACTTTTCAGCAAACATATTATCCCCCTCCCCATATCCATCCATTCCTGCTCTTTCAACAATTTTGCGAATACTAACCAATAACACTAACTATGACTACAAACACATTATGTTAGGGGAAGCTGCAGACAAGAACTCCAATTGAGAAAACCGGACTCTCGAATATGAACATTCTACACTGGTAAGATAAGGTTTTTTATTTTTGAAATGATGTAATTTGTTAACTGTTGTTTATGTTATCGATGTATCAGCGGTGATAGGAAGAATTAAATAAACACACTAAATTCCTACGGAAATCAAATAGACACAAAGTCTAAGGTGGGGTTAGTTTATCAAACTCGGTAAAAGATACTCAAATAATAATAATTAATAAATCGGAAGATTCTCACCCTTTCTCTAAAAGAATCTATGGGTTACCACACGTAATACATTATCTTCTCTACATATGTGTGCATATTAAGTATGCAAACAGATGTAAAATCTAAAACAAAAAAATACACAACGCAGATTATAGAAATAATGTGAACTAAAATCTTAAATCTTGATTACTGTGAAAAAATCGCAGGGATTTAAGAAGATAGGGTAGGTTTAGCTAGATTATAAAGTATAGGGGTTTAGAAATCACGAGCCTGAGGTAGAAATAAACCGAAAGGAGGGTTGAGTCAGGCCATCATACCTAGTGGTGTGATCAGTAGGACATAAGGGTAGAATTATGAGCGTGGCTACGAGACAGGAGCTACGAGATTTAAACTACGAGGTAGAAGCTTAGAAAAGTAAATCAGCTAGGTAGGGTTCATCACAATTGGTGTCAAAAGCCAAGGGTGGCGGACCATTACACTGTATAAAATTCTAAATGATTTAGTTGACAGTCCGATATTGCTCGAATTGATAAGCTTCCGGATTCCAATACGTAATACTAGAAGTCAGGATTTATTTCAGTGCAGTAATTCTGGAACTAACTACCATATGTATTCCTCTTTGCCCAGAATACTAATGGAGGGAAACAAGTATACCAAGTCAGTGGACATCTTCAATTTATCTTTAAACAAATATAAAATATTGTTACGAAGGCAGTTCAGTTATGTACAATAAATACTGTGTATTTCTTACTATTCATATGTAAAAGCCCCGAAAAGGGGCGTTAATAAATAAATAAATAAATAAATAAAAAAATGTAAATCATGTTCAATCAGTTCAAAATTCATTAATTATTAGCTCATTAAGGTTAAACCAACAAAGGCATAATGTTCCGTACTAATACCAGAATCTCAAAATTCTCTCCGTAAGAGCAATTCTCTGATATTTCAGCATATGAATAGCCCTATATACACAAATTAACTGGACTACAATACTCGTTTTACTATAAATGAAGGACTAATTATTGTACCTAAGCATTTAAACAATTATGGACAAAGAACGCAGGACTATATGATAACTAATTGCTTAAATAGGTTACCTGCCGAAATTAACAAATGTAGTACAAATGGTAAAACAAATATTATGTTGAAGAATTGGCACGCCGAAAGAAATAATTTGTATTAGACTCTAGCACAAAAAATTCTTACTGCGTAATAAAGTAAAATAAGTTTATTTATTTGTTCAAAGTAAAAGTATTTATCTGTAAAATATAAAATAAATTAATTTTCCTATCATATTGTATTACTTTGACTTTATAATAAATAAAAAAAATTAAAAATAACAAAAAAATTATATCACGTATTTGTAAAATTAAAATAAATATTTATTGTTGTAAAACCTTCAGAAATATGGAAGTGAAGTAAAGAGTACGATCATAAATTAATGCAGATTTTCATCAGATTGCTCAGAAGTTTTACATTATTTTGGTAGTTTAGTTTTGGGGAAGAGAAATAAATCTGATAAATCACACAATGTATTTTAAATTATATTTTACACAGGTCATGACAAGAACATGCTGAAAATAGTAGATTATCGGGATATCATAGTTTATAGTGCTTAGCGAAAAAGTCACGAACCTCAGCAGAGACGTTCACAAAAAGAGACCAGCTCGTCTCATAAAACTTGCTAACATTAGGGGAACAGAATGCTTGAGGCGGGCCGAGTAATACTAGAGACGATCGTGTAAGTGAAAATGAAAGAGATGTAATAAAAAGAAAGAAAGTGACGGGAATTTCGGGGTGTTTTATTTTCCATATCCGTCGACCCTTTTGAAAATCGACTTCGCCGCAGATTGATGCAATTTATTTATTTATTCAAATATTAAAACAATATTTTTATAAAATTCATGAATACTGAAAACACGTGAGAGAAAAGGTAACCAATTTTCGTAACAAATTTAAACGCACACCTGATTTCTCTAAGACTCTAAGCAAGATGAGTTATTCATCTACTGAGTTATTCAGGAAAATTTAAAACCTAAAAGAAACTAACGAGTAAAAAAATGAGAAAAAACATTGTTCGAACACATTTTTACATTGCCTTGTAAAAATGAATACTTCCCACCAAAATATTAGTATTGGATTAAAAGTTTCAGAGTAGGAATAAATATATTTTTTTAATACTCTACTCTACCAAAGTATTATAATGCCCTAAAGAAGCTACGGTTGTAACGAAACCCGGTCGGCGTAAAGTATATAAAATAAAAGTGATGTTTACACATTTATTGTTTTATTTTAAATTATAATGTCACATCACTAAGTATCTGCTTCATATAAAAAAATAAAAATTTTGTAAATATGTTTAACATAAGTTTAAAGCTAGAAAATCAAGGAAAAGTTATACCGTTTTCTTTTCAATAATCTTGTTACAAAAACTAAGCTGGAAAAAAGTTAAAATTCAAGTACATTACGATAACGTAAACTTATTTCTATGGAAGGGAAGCAATCAATCTGCTTTTATACTGGCTAGGAACGTGACAATGGGAGGTACGTGTGTTTGGAAATAATAATAATAATTGAAGCAATTACGTTAGGTTGTACGCGTATATCCAAAACAAAGGGTAATTCTGCAGATAATTGTAATTTCCGCCAGTACGTACCGGGACTGAAGAAGGGGTGGCTGCATAATTAAAAACCACTTAACGGTGTTGTTGTTACACGCCGACTAAAGTTTCTGGAGGCTTGTTAAAGCCTTGCTAACAGTGGTTTGGAATAGTTATTATAAGGAACTCCAGTGAAAAATATTATGGCTTTAAAAAAATATGTTCATATAGACCAATAAACGCTGATTCTGAAAATATAAGTTTTATTTAATTATATTAAACGCAGAGTTTTTAAAAAAATATTAAAGTGTCCATTTTTCATCGGTTCGTAAAAACACGCCGTCAAGTTGGCATTACTGAAATTTTAATGGTGACCTCACTGTTCGACGTGTCGTGACGTCACCATAAAGTCATTGTATGGGAATGTATGACATGACACAAGCCATCGTATTAATTTATTCGTTTATTTACATTTAACGTTTATTTAGATTTAGTTGTTGTGTTTATTGAAACATTATTTAGGCCTAAATCATGTTTAAAAAATAAATGTATCTCTTATTAGTTGATCTCTATTATTGAAAATATTCAAAAACTACTGCACAAAAAAAATAGTAATGCTATTTCTATGGAGAATATTTCGAACAACGGATTTCAAAATGGCGGCAGTAGATCAGCTGATTGCCCGATTATACGGTGGTTTTCGGGGGGTCTTGAAAAATTAAAACTTTTACAATTATTTTCACTATTAAAACTTACTCTAAAAAAAATGCAGTTATTTAAGTTAGAAGGTCATATTCATTAAAAAAATTTGGACTGGAGTTCTCTATAATTGAAATACTGGTAAAATCACAAAAAGCAACTATTAAACGAATTATTCAAAACAATTACAAGTGCACAGTTCAGACGCGGTAAAAGTGAAAACTTCAGAAAACTAAAATATTTTGATCTTCCGACAAAATATTCCCGAGGGTGTTAACTCAGTACCATTTTGTTCAGTTGACCCACGTGACGTTTAACATTTATTTTGAGAGGTTGTAAGTATCGCCCTGGTGTAAGAGACCGCCATTCATGCTTGGAATGGCTTTATCCGTGTTTATTGAGCAGACCGGTCAGTGGTTGAGTGGGCATCGCGTTTGGGTCCCACCCAGGCGTTCCGTGTTCGATTCCTCGGCTGGCTACTTCCTCCATCATGACTCAAGCAACATTTTCGGCTTACTGTGGTGGTTGTAAGATATTTTCAAATATTGTCGGGTTGTTCGTAACCCGGGAATGTTTGTCTTTCTTAAAAAAAAAATTAATAGCTAAGTACTTCCTATCTTCCCCACCCAGCCCACTAACTTCAGCTGCACAAGGTACCTTAGTTTAGAATGGTATACCTAGTTATAGATGCTTTAGATCAGTGGTACTCACATAAGAGCATTGTAAAATAAAATAATAATAAAAATAAAATAAAAGTGTGTAATTAAAGTAGACAAGTGTGGGGAGGCTACGAAGCACCGCACAAAGAGAAAACCGATAGGCTGCGAAGCACCGTACAAAGAGAAGACCAATAGGATGGGGTGGTGCGCTTGATTATTTTATAAAACCTTTACAAACAACACAAAATTATATTATCAAAGTTATGTATAATAGAAAAAAAACATTTTCGACAGATGTTTTATACAAAGAATCTAAACTATTCAGTCTCCGTAAACTATTTATACTGCAAACTATGAAATATATCTTTAAAAACATAAACGAATTCGAAAAAAATGAAAACGGAATCAACATTAGAAATAATATTGTATTCTATACCCCCCAAACACACACAAAACAAATGCAAACTCACAGCAGCTTTATTGGACCTCGTACCTTCAATAGTTTACCAAAAAATATTAAAGTTGCAACTAAACTTCCGCATTACATAAAAGAGTTAAAATTATGGCTAAACCATACAGATGTAAAAACTCTATTTATTTAATCCGATATCACTTTATGTTTCTCACAAACTTTACACTTATTATTACACTATGTACCTATTTATTATTACAATATACACTTATTTACCCGTACACTATTGTATACACTTTTTATACAAACTGTTTAAACAAATTTTAATCATGTTTTTACTTTATATACCACTGTTTGTTTTTTTTGTTTTTTCTAGGTAACAAAATAAAATTTATTTAAGTATATTACCCACGCACCGTATATTATATTATATTATTATAGTATACTATATTACCACACTGCGCCTTAGTGGGTTCCCACATTATTGCTATGATCTTCAAAATATGTAAATATAAACTGTAAAATATGGGAAAAATAAAGGAATTAAAAAAAAAATAAAACAAAAAAAAGTATACTATCTCATTCTCTAGCAGACTAAATCCTATATATCCTATATTTTTCGTTTCATCGAGTTTCAAATCACAACGGTGCTAAAGAAGTTTTCGATGACGTTTTGTCAATTAGACAACTTTATGCCAGATCGTCTATTCTACAGCTTTTCAAATACAAACTACAAATCCCCTTATAATATCAGTTCTCGATAATAACAAGATTTTCAAGAAACCTAACCCTTAACATCTCACTAAAGTAAGGGTCGACCGAGACATGTTTTTCGTTCTCGGCCGAGACCGAGACCGAGACCGAGAATAAATTAAAATCTCGGCCGAGACCGAGAATAGATAAATTGAGAAAAAACAATGAAAATGCGCTATTTTGGCATAATATTATTTATTATTTATGTAACTGATATGTTTGTAAAATGATAAATATTTGTTGTATTAATATGCATCATATGTATGTACTGTATGTAATTCTATATATATATAATGTTTGTAAATGTTCGATACACCTGTATTATGTATGTAATAGCCCTATGTACAGGCGTTTAAATAATAAATAAATAAATAATATAGTATATTTAAGAATGTAATAATAATTTGTTTTAAGGCGCCGCATCCGCGCTCAAAAAGAAGAAGATGGAGAAATATATAATTAGGAATGTTAGAGGAGCGCGCTAATATTTAAAGCGATAAAATCGAAAATATTTAATAAAACACGACATCATTTAAAGAAACATTGTGAATTTTTTTCACAATTATAACTTGTAAAATAACTGAAGCAAACGTTTTTAAAATAATTTTTGGAGCATACTTTGCGATTTTTTTTCTATCGAGGGAATTGCAAATAATTTGCATTTCGGCGTGGAAGGCGTCTAGATATTATCATTATGGTTATAAGTAAAACTCGCCTCGCTGCCAGCCGACCAATCACAATCGACAGCTCTCTCACGCACTGACACCAAGTGACAAATGTGAACGCGTGCGGTAGATTTGAATCCCATTATCCTATACCGTACCTACTTACAACGGTCTCGGTTATGGCCGAGAATCTCGGCGATTTTTCGCCGAGAACCGAGACAGAGTTCTCGGTAGAATTTGTAGCCGAGAATGCCGAGACCGAGACCGAGACCGAGATCTCGGTCGACCCTTACACTAAAGTACTCCGTGTTGTTCCCTCAAGAGGAACGGCGGCGTTTTCTTACAAAACTTAAATTTAGATTTGCGGCCAAAACATAAAGTATTCTGAATAATTCTTTTAAACGAATGGTATAGCCAATATCAATATAGTCGGCAATCGATAATTACAGATCTGTAGTTGTCTTATCAGCGCCCGCAAAACTTTTAGAAACCATAATTTACTCACAAATATATAATCAAACAAAACACTTATCGAAAATCAGCATGGATCGTCCCACTCTATCACCCTCAACAAACCTAATGAATCTCACCACCTATATAAATAATTCGTTTGAAAATTTTGTACATGTGATTTATACAGACTTCGAAAAAGCATTTGACAAAGTCGACCATGATATTTTATTAAAAAAATTGAGTGAACTCGGATTCTCTCTGGATTTTCTCGCTTTCGTAGCTAGCTATTTACTCAATCGTCATCAGTATGTCAGTTACGGACACCAGTTCTCTCACGAATACAAAACTAGCTCCGAGATTCCCCAGGGATCGGGATCTAGGACCCCTCTTCTTTTTTTTATTCATTAATGATATAGGCAAGACCATTAACCGCTCAAAATATCTCCTCTTCGCTGACGATATTAAACTTTCAGAGCTATTAAAAGTCATATAGATTCCATTCTTCTGCAGAAAGATCTTGATTCTCTTGTCAAATGGTCGGAACTGAATATCTTACCATTCAGCATCCAGAAATGCAGTGTCGTCACATTTACAAGATCACAATACACATTTTTATTCCCATGCATCAACATAGTGAAACTGAAATATTTTGTAATCTTCTCCGTAATAATTTGGTGTATAACTGTTTTATGGAGAACCTGAAAAAATAAATAAATAAATCTAGTACGAATATTAAATTATAGGCCATTTAAAAAATATAGGCCATTGTGGACTTCAATTTTCACCATTTTAGAGGCTGCTTTGACAAATTCTGTTATTTGAATCATTAAACTTAATAGAACAATTGGAAAACCGACCCTTTAGTAGTTCTCTACTTTTGGTGACTTAAGAGAGGTGCTCGGTGTCAGGGGGGGGGGGGGGGGGGGGCTGCTTGTTCGAGTCTAGGCCGGATTGGAAGAGACTTGTTGAGGGAGACGTTTTGACCTCTCCAGCAGGACTTTCTCGGAACATCGGCTTGCACCGCAATGGGAGGAAGGGTTCATACGTCCGTTACTCCTGGAGACGCTGTCCTCCAGATGCATTCCCTCCCCTCATATCTTTTCCTTTCCAGAATTTCATCTCCTTCCTTTCTTCATAAGACCCTCCACACAGCATCCCCAACGATGACATAGGCCCAGAGGGGAATTATTTTCCTCAGGGCCTCCCGTGTGGAGCTAATGTAAAAAAATATATATGAAATAATAAGTCTTACATGGAATCTTAGAATTTTGTTTGTGAGTGGCGTGTTAGTGGGTTATGTTAGTGGCACTGCTGCTTTGCATCCAGTTGTTTAAGATTTATATAAGATTTTTTCGTCAGTGTATAAACATTTTTAACCAACATATGTCGTTCGCAATTATGTTCGCCCTCATCTAATTATTGTTCCATAGTTTGTGGGGTTATCAGGGATAGGGAGGAGAGCAATAATTCGATGAGTATGGCAACATTATAAGGGTACGTGAAAAGGTAATGAAATATTTTCCCAATTATCGGATAATATGATTATAATAATATGATATTCCAGGAATTTGACCAAAATCAGTGAAACTATGGCATTCCTAATTGAGGGAATGTTAGGAGTCTAATAATAGAAGCGGATAAATAAGGGGACTTAGGTGGTCGGATAGCATATACCTGGCTTTTCAGGAATGATTTAGAAATAAAGCTCTGGCTATTTCAATCACGTTTCGATTCAGAATTGAGGTATATTCTGGTTGAAGTACGTTCCATTTGAACTATGGTATGAGCTGCTAACATGTTCAATCATTTCATTCCCATAAATGTCAAGAATTTAAATTCAGTCATTGAATATAATATTAACATCTCTCAAACAAAAATATCACAGTGTTCAATTCACACGCGGTAGAAGTGAAACCTTCAGAAAACTGAAGTAGACGAGAGTGGGGAGGCTACGAAGCAACGCGCAAGCTTTGTTTTTATGTGAATATCGCAGAAGCTCCCCAACTGCTCCCGTCTGGAGCCAGTGAGACTATGTAATCCCCAAATTGGGGTATGTTGTGAGGCTGTGGGTAGTGGGATTGGAAGGAGAAGGTGAGGAACTACCTGGCTATTCAGATCAGGTCACCAAACATGGTTTCAAGCAACGTTTCAATTCCGAATGGTGGTCTTACGCCACGGCGATACTAAGAGCATCTTCTACTCTGGAACGTGCCGCAAATATAGTAGATATACAAGATTTTTAAATTTATTAATTGTGAAATAACACAAATTATTCAAATAAATTTTATTTGCGCACGCCGGGTTTGATACCACCACATTCGGATTGCGCGTTGGGAGCCTTACCCCTCGATCACGGAGGTCGTGAGTAGAGATAGGTAATCTACACGCCGTTTCAACAAAGTAGACACAGAGGAAGGACTGCCAAACTCAACTCTGACTCGGCATACACATCTCTCTTCATTCGCATCATATACAGGGTGTTAAGGGACATACTTGACTTACTTTAACCAGTGATTCCTGACATTATTTGAAGTAAAAATGTAAATGAAATTTTGGTCTCAGGTGACTTTTTTTTTTCAAAAAGTTTTTCTTTAAAATCAAACAAAAAAAAAATTCTTCCGCATTTCGTCACTGGTCACTCAGCCGAGTCTCCGACGAACCCCTTACGCCGCCTCCAACTGTTCAACAACTACTATTTTTTTATGTTTATGTAGAAAAAAAAAAAAAAAAACATCAAAAATGTCACCGGAGACCAAAATCTCATTTACATTTTTTACTCCAAATAATGTCAGGAATCACTGGTTAAAATAAGTCAAGTACGCTCCTTAACTCCCTGTATATATATTAGACGTGGGCAGAATGATTCCCAGGAGTGAATCGATTCAGTCTGATTCCCATGGCCTTTTGAATTGATTCCTTTTATTCATTCCTTTAATTCAATTAAATTCAAAAAAAAAATAAAAAATTGAAAATTGAAAATTAAATGAATGGGGAGGCTAACACCGCACACGAGACCGGGAGGCCACGGAGTACCGCAAAAGAGGAGACTGATAGGCTACCAAGCATCGCACAAAGAGGAGACCGATTATTCTATCTCATTATCTCGCAGGCTAAAACCTATAGATTAATGTGTTTGACTCTTTTTAGTGTCGCTTTTTCGTTTCATCAGTTTTCAAATCACAATGAGTGGGGAGGCTACGAAGCACCGCACAAAGAGGAGACCAATAGGCTACGGAACACCGCACAAAGAGGAGACCGATTATTCTATCTCATTATCTCGCACGCTAAAACCGACTCTTTTTAGTGTCGCTTTTTCGTTTCATCGGTTTTCAAAATCACAATGAGTGGGAAGGCTACGAAACACCACACAAAGAGGAGACCGATTATTCTATCTCATTATCTCGCATGCTAAATCCTATATTGTTTGTCTTTTTTTAGTGTCGTTATTTTCCGTATGTAAAATGTATTTATTGCTAGCAATTATATCTTAAAATTATACAAATTTTCGTTTCACCCTTAAAATTTTATTGATTTTATTTTATTTATTAAACTTATAATTTCGTTCCATTTTACGTGATCTAATATAAACATCATTTTAACATTAAGATGAGTATTTTATGACAGCTAACCACAGCTAATTGGCCTTATAATATCTGCAAATTTACATATTATATCGACCCAAGATCTACGTCTAAAAGTAGGTAGGTACAATATCTTTCGTACGTACCAAAAAACCGATAAGCATCGCTTCTCACTTTTCTAGCTGATGTTCAGATTCAAAGTCGAAAGTTTTCGACTAACTATGTAATGAAATTGACGGCTTGGCGCGCGGGGGAATAAATGAACCGCGCGGACGGATTAAGGGCTGGCATTGACGAATGAATTAGTAACTTTTGATTAATGTTTTGTGTCTTACCTAGCAGTGACTTGATTTACTCGCGAGCTGTGGACCTAGGACTGGGATGCGTTTGGGACATATCGTGACATTGACGTGACGATGACGCCTGACGTCATTTTTAGGTCTAAGAATTACAAAAGACCATAACGTCACAAGTGAAAAAGACTTTTGTTTTAATTCCTCTGTCTGTCGGAATCGGACAATCTCGATTTCGACAGACTAGGTACCTGGGACGCGGACATTGAACACGGACCTGGGACGGCGGGGACCTTAGGACAATGTCAGGACTATTGTTTAGGATAAATGATTAATTCCTTGCGTGAAAGAGATGCTCGGGCAACCCGGATGAATCGCGGCCGCGTTTTGGCCATTTTGGGACATGGACTTATGATGTTCGGGTGTTTTTAGAATAGCGGCGCGGCGGTAGCGGAATACAATCGTAATAGGCGAGTCGTTCACAATACCTTCCGTCGAAAACTTCGCGGCGCGCGGCCCGTTTAATAATATTTAAATACCTATGAAACAATATAATATTTAAATCGTTTACAGAACACATTATTCATTGAAATAATTTAACAGTAAAATAAATGGAAATTAAAAATGTATGGTGTCGTTAAAAATCGTAGGATGCAAGGCCAAAGATAAGGAATGAAGAATCAATTCCTTTTGAAATTGAGAATTAGATTGAGTGTGTCACAAGATTGAATTTATTCATTTAATTCGGTCATTCAATTTTGCCCACGTCTAATATATATATCCATTGCCTATGTATTAGTTGGCCCTTCTGTTATTCGGACTCTTGACACAAGCATTTGATTCTCTTGGTCGTTTTTTTTATTTTTATTTTAGTTTATTAAGGAAACAAACAGTTATACATATTTTCATAATAGAGTAACATATTACATGGTTGCATTAACCAGCGAAGTTTCCGCTAAAATTTATAATATATATTTATAAACATAGATTAAAACATAAAAGAAAACATAAAGTGGTAGAAAAAAAGAAAAAATATATATATGTACAACAGAAATGAAAAAAAATACACAAATTAAAGCATGTGGGATATGTAAATCATCCAAATATTATTATTATTATTTTAAAAAGAAGGAAAACATGCAGCAGGGGTGGAGAGTTCATAATTAACAATTTGTTTTGATTTTTTCTATTATGAATTTAATAAATTGGCCTGAGGACAAATGGAAAATATCAGCGTCGTAAAAGATATCATTGTATTTTGTGCACGTCCTTCGGAGAAATGAATGTTGTGTGTAATTTGTTTTTGAGTGTGGGATGTGGAATAGTTGGTTTGACCTTGTGTTTCTTATTGGACAGTGGAAATTAATGTGTTCCAGAAGATAGTTGTTGTCAACAACGTTGTTAATAATTTTGAATAGAAATTTCTGGTCGGATATATTTCTTCTATCTTCTAAGGTTGATAAATTATGGAATGTTAATGAGTCTTTTAGGCTTTCTGATGTTCGAAGGGATTTAAAGTCTAGGTGTTTCAGTATCTTTTTTTGAATTCTTTCTAACCTTTCAATATTAACTTTGTATTGGGGATTCCATATGACTGATCCGAATTCTAATATTGAGCGAACAAAAGAGATATACAGTATTTTGATTACGTGTGGTGACCTGAATGATTTGGTCACTCTTATGATGAATCCTAGAAGTTTGTATGCCCTGTCACAGATGAAATTTAGTTGAGTTGTCTTAACCTTAACCATTACGTCATCACTCTTCCACTCTTTTCCGATATATGCAGAGAATAACTTAGTTATTATGAGGTATATTGATCGACAAATCTTGTATTGTTACATATTTCTTGAAGAATTGAGTTTATACGGACAAAATTTATTCATTTATATTCAATATTAATCAACAAAACAGAAGTCAAAGATTTGGGAGTGACATTGGACTCTAAGCTTATTTTTGATATTCATATAGACTCAGTCACATCAAAAGCTTCGAAAATGTTAGGATTCATTCTTAGGACATGTAAAAAATTCAATAACCTTAGAACAATGAAAATCCTATATTTTGCTTATGTCCGTAGCTTACTAGAATACGCATCACAAGTTTGGAATCCGCAATACAAATCATATGTGGAAAATCTAGAACGTGTTCAAAATCGTTTTATACGATACTTAGATTTCCGCAGCTTCCGCCCACACCTAAATCACCAAGATTCAGCCGCGTACTTCAATATACTACCATTAGAAGCTCGAAGAAGCTCGGCCGATGTACTTTTTCTTCAAAAAATAGCCAGATCCGTCGTAGATTGTCCAGAACTCCTAGAACGAATACAGATACAAGTTCCAAACAGACGAACAAGATCGGACATGATTCTTAGCCTCCCTCGGTGCAACACTAATTCTAAACAGAACTCTTTCATCTATCGTGCATCCAACACTTTCAACACACACTATACACAATTCGACATTTTTAACTCTGCACCACACTCCTTAAAATCACACAGACACTCTCTCGATACTCTACAATAACAATATTTATAGATACCCTCTAATACAACCACCACTCTATACACTTCCTTTTTTTTCTCTCTCTCTTTTAATTTTTTGTCACGCATATTTTTATTACTATACCTCAACTTAACCGATCCCCCCCATCCTACCCCTTTCCTATCCCCACCTAAATAACTCGTCTCTTGAAATGTAATTTTTTATGAGTAAATATCTCTGGAATAACTACACACTTGTATACAATACCCATGTGGAAACCTCTAATTGGTTCAATTATTGTACTCAATTATTATATACTTTGTTGTTAATGTAAACTGTTGTTCTCCCAAATAAATAAAATAAAATAAAATAAAATAAAATATTCACAATGTGAAAAAAAGCGAAGAAATTTGCGCCATCTACGAACGAGTAGTTTATGAATAATTTTAAGGTAGGTGTGCTTAAATTGTAATATTGGTGTACTACACAGATATTATAAAAGGTACTAAATGGTCTAAATACATCAAAACATCGGCATATTTGGTTTCCTTTCTTGCTTGTCGGGAGTGGCTTATGCGAGTTATACGACCTGCCGGAGGCAACTATTGAGGTAATTTTAGAAATCCAGCAGAAAACACTGGCGGAATGAAATAATCTTCTTCAGTAAAGTTAAAATAAGGCGAAGTATTTAAGAGTGAGTCTCGAAGGTGCCATTAAAACCGGCGAGTAATCGGAAGTTTTTAATGATCAATTAAACATCCTGAAGTTTGAGAACAAATGAAACGAGAGAAAATAAAGGCGAAAGAAACGAAGGGGAGGACTCGAATACACTAATTGAAAAATTAAAGAAAGTTATTTTGTAATTACACTCTATCATCCTTCCAAAAATTATTTTACGCAACGGGGCGCGAAATACGCAAAAGTTGATTTGAAAACCATTTAACATTTTCCCGGGTGACTTTTGTGGGAGGTAAAATGAACCCTCCGATTAGCACCACCCAAAAGTAACATTTATGTGAGCAAGCAGATCCGTGTCAACTAATAAATGTTGTGTAGTAAATAATTGTATGGGCGGGAGAAATAAGAGAGGGGATCATTCGGATTTTCCTTTGTAATTATCAATTCAGTAAGCGTATTTGAATTTGTGAGTGCATTTGAATATGTAATGAATTATTAAGAGGGTATTACCAGAGAAAACCAGAAATATGCCATTTTCAAATCAGATTTTAGACATATTGACTCTTTTCCACAAAAAATTTTAAACGGATTTCGAAAGTTTGTTCTTTAATCTAGCATTCGCATGTAATAAATTTTGAGAAATTTTTTGAATTTTTAGTATAATAAGGTTATTCCGTAGGTCGTTGGCAGATTTCTTAAATTTTCAAAAAAGATTTTGTATTTTACCACACCCATTTCAAATAATATAATCATGCAGTAAAATAAATCAATACATTATCTAGCAAACGCATGTTTTAGAATTATAATTTTAGTTTCAATAAAATCATTAAAAAATATGTACGTACATGTGTTTCTTGACGAAAATTGGTCCATTTGTGTATTTATTTGCGCACTTACAAACTAATATATTTAAGATTTTTTTTAACATTCTTATTAAATTTAGACATTATTTAAAAATGACAAATACTTATAATAAAAAAATAATTACAAAAAGTACATTATTTTAATAGTTTTATCATCACGCCTTTCAGCATTTTTGGATGAAGGTATAAATTAAAGCTAATTTGAATTGAAATAAATTCGATATTGAGTTAAAATTTTAAAAAGCTGGTACGCAGAATAATTAATCTTTATCATTGTAACCGCCCTGCACGATCGTAAGAACAACTTTCGACGAAATGTGGATTTTCGTCCGTTGGCTGGTTAAACGCTCTTAAATCAGATATTTTCTCTAAATATTCAAGCTCATTGCCATTTCAAAACATAATATTTGAATTTTTTGTATTTTTTGGGTATTAACTATGTAACAATTTTTAGACATTTTGTTTTAAAGAGCTTTTTTTTACATGAATACCGCACTAGATTCACAACTGCTCTCGTTTGGAGCCAGTGAGACTATGGCATCCCCTATTGGGGTAAGTTGTGAGTTGAAGGTAGTGGGAAGGGGAAGGAGATAAGGAAGAATAAGGTGGGGAAGTACCTGGTTATTCAGATCTGGTCACCAAACACGGCTAAAGCCATTTCAAGCAACGTTTCAATTCTGAATGGTGGTCTTACACCAGGGCGATACTGAGAGTATCTTCCACTCTGGAACGTGCCGCAAATATGCTATATATTATGTTAAATGAATTAATTGTGAAATAACGCAAATTAATCACATTAAAATTTATTTGCCAC
The DNA here is from genome assembly GCA_917880885.1 of Limnephilus marmoratus. Lineage (NCBI taxonomy): Eukaryota > Metazoa > Arthropoda > Insecta > Trichoptera > Limnephilidae > Limnephilus > Limnephilus marmoratus. Next base: position 38,407,902 of record OU862923.1, on the reverse strand, counting down.
GCCCGGATTCGATCCCGTGACCTTCGGAATGCTAGTCAAGAGCCTTACCGCTGGACTACGCCGGCCGTCATATTAATGAATAACAAAGATGTTTCTAATAAATTCGAAAAAAATAGAATAAAATATAAGGAATTAAAATGTAATTGACGTGACGCACAGTATGTAAATATGACTACTAGAAATTTAAAAACTAAAATCAGGCAACATGAACTCTGTCTATTCCCCAGGCCTCGACCGTATTTTGTCAGAGGCTCAAAATATTTCCGTTTTGCAATAAAATCAAAATAAACGAAATAATTCTAAATGTATACGAACACTAAAAACTGTTTTGGAAAGGAAATTGAGAAACAAATATATAATTTTTGAAATAAAAAAAAAACTTGCAAACATGAAAATATTTAAAAATGGCTCACCTTACGTTTTTTCTAGTTAAAATTACTGATAGCGAAAAAAAACACCTACAAAATTCATTAGGCAAATGTATTATAATGGTTAACTTCTACTCCCCTTTTGTCGTTTAATGTAAAAATAAATAATTAATAAAAAAATTCGCAAGTTTATTTTTTTTTTCAATTTGCGGTCGGAGCCTTTGGATTCATAAAGGTGATCATTTTAATTTTTTATGTTATGTTAATTATGTTCTCTTTCTAACACCGCGTTTAGATCATATTTCCAACCATGATAGTAAGGGAGACACAACGATTTCTATGAGTTGTTCTGAAAACCGAACAAATAAACTGCTAAAAGGGCCCGCAACCCGAATTTATACCGATTTCTTACATATCTCCCCTAAACACGGTAAGCTTTAAAGCTCTTAAAAAAATATACGTTAATCTTGAAGATAATATCTAGACATTGCCCGTGCCGAAACGCAAATTATATAAAATTCCATCGATATAAAAAAATCGCAAAGTATGCTAAAAATTATTATAAACACGCTTGGTTCAGTTATTTTACAAGTTATATGTATGAAAAAATTCACAGTGTTTCTTTAAATGCTGTTTAAGACAATGCCCGTGAGATTTTTGCTCTATTTTAAACGAGTCGTGTTTTATTAAACATTTTCGCAATTTTCACATCGATTTTGTCGCTGTAAATGTTAGCGCTCTCCTCTGACATTCGTAATTTCGTATCTCTCCATCTTCTTCTTTTCGAGCCCGGTTGCAGAGCCTTAAGAAATAATAACTTTTCCGAGTTTGCCAAACATTTATTAGGGACAGGTCATGGCTTAATAAATAAAATACTTAACTTAAAATATAAATACATATTTTATTTGGTGCTCCTTAGAAATAAACAAAAAAAGAATATTTAACAAAATAATAGCACACTGTAAGTCACCATTATTAGCAATGTTTCCTTGTTTTGTTGTCTCCTCCCACCGTTCTCCTCCCCCCTAAAATCACCACTCGCACTACCCTCACCTATTTAATTCTAATCATTTCAGGTACTTGTATAATTTTTAAGTTAAGTTAAGTTAAGATTTTGCTAATGAATGACACGGATGTGTCAAAACCGGTAGCAGATAAATAAAATTATGTAACAAATGTACTTATATCATTAAAAAAACAAAATAATATTGGAATATTGACTAAGTACCTATCCTCTCACAAAAATAAACTTGCTTTTTAATTCGGTACTTAAAATAAATAAAAAATTGCCATGTATTATTCAATAACTTTGTCCACAGTTTTCCCCTAATTATTATGATAAAACATGTAATAAATCAAATAATAGCAGACACGCGAAGTAATCCATACATTTTGGTTAATTTGTTAGTTGGAAAAATCACAATCGGTCAAATAATGTCATAAGTGAAAATAAATTCAAGAAATTATGTGAAACTACTGCCATCAATCACAACAAAGAAAATGTCAACTAAATTCACATATTATTTATGTATAGTAGAACTTGCCATGCAACGCATCGAACATGAAATTCAACCCCGAGTGTGCCAAGTCCTCGGAGACCGTCAGGTAACTTACATTTAAAAAAATATTTATTCATTTCTATTCTCGTACACACAGTACAAAACAAGTAAATAAACAGTAACTATATGGGTTAGTAGTTGGTTAGGCATTGCAATATGTTTTGTTTGTTCGAAAATTTAAATAAATATATTTATATCACAAAGATGTTAGATACTCACTCTCTGGATTTAACAGAGACACCTAAATGGATTGTTTTTAAAAATAGAATCTAAACAAGTGAATAACTGACATCGTCTGTTTTATGGAAAATTTTCTTGTCATTGTGAAAAACTTACTAGTTGTGTATTAATTGACAACTAACTACTTGTGTATGTTTCAAGTCATAAAAGGATTGCACTGATTCAACTTAATTATTGGATGAAATTACGGAGGCCTCCAAGCTACAAGAACTACAAAACAAGGTTGGAGGATCTGTTATTTTCCCTGGAGTTGTCTGATTGTCATTCCTTGTAATATATTTGTCCGCGCAAGTAGAGTTTTCATAATCATTTCTTGGGTATTAAGCCCAGAGGCTGGGTTATTTACACACCTCAGGCTCGCATATTATAATGCAGTAGTAATATTTTATGCACATCTCGCTAAGAGATCCTGTCATAAGTAAAAACATAGCATCAATTATTTTAAAAGCCTATTAATAACTATTATTAAAATCAAAAATAGCCCCTGAATTCCCCACCCTCCTGCAATGGGTTAGACCTAAAGTTCTCTCGCTTTTTCCTCTAAAACACCCTCCACACATCAACCTCAAAGGCAACATTTTAATCAGGAAATAATTTCCTTCAGGATGTCCTATTTATATAATGTATACAAAAACATTTTAAATAATCACAATACAACAATAAATTAAGTTAAATGTGCAAGTTAGAGTAATTTGTTGAAGTCAAAATTTTGCAAGCCATTGAATCACAAAAATAGCAAATTATATTCGACGTAATTTTTTTTTGTAATTAAAACGAAAAGGCAAATACTAGAATTTCTAAAATTTTGCCTTACGATTCCAGCCAGCAAAATTGACACTTAATATGAATAACCAAATAATCCAGTAAATTAAACCAATGGCAAACAAACTATCCGAAAATCCGACTAAGGACTATTTATTTTTGAGAGCTTATGCAACATGCAGGCGCAGTCCGCCGAACAAATCCGCCGAATCCCAAAATTCGCCGAAATCTAAAATCCGGAATATACCGTTCAAATAGTCATCAGGGCGGCGGCGGCGGGCGGATTTAAGTTTTACCGTATCATTAACCGCCCAAGCGGAGACAAGGCCGAGTGGCAATGAACTCGTTACGACTGATAAATGAAACATTAACTGGCTAGCTTCAATCTACAGAGGAACTCATTAAAGCGCTTGCTTCGACTCATTATACATTCAAATGTTTTCGTTACCAAGGTTTTAGCAGTTCCACAAACCATTTTGTTTTAGAATCGTAGTATGTGTACCTACGAGTACGTTAAGTTTCGGTCACACGGAGCGATTTCGTCGTTACGATTTATTTATTTTTTTGTTTTGCCCATGGCATCTGCACAAAACAAGTTATCAAGTTATATTGGTGTATTAAAATTAAACAACGTAATAATAATAGCAGAAAGGCGAAATAGATTTTCAAAAGTAAGCAAAATGTTAAAGGATCTAAATTGGCTAACCGTGAAACAGATGCTGACCTTGAATACGATGATATTTATACATAAAATAATTAACAGCATTTTACCAAAATACTTCTGAAATAAAATTATATTAAACAAGGACATTTACACACATAACACAAGGACGTGCAAGGAAATCAGGCTTCAAAAAAAGGACAAGGCGAATACGCAGAACAGTTAACTGTACAAAGGGATTGTAATATCTTCGCTTGGTTAAATAAATATACCATTGACTTACAAGCACTTTTTATTAAGACTTAGAATCATGAAATTCCACAGAGTTCACCTAGTCTCCATTTTTGCAATCCCCTTAACAAAAGAGGCCGAGACAACTGTCATTAATTTTATAAACAATAATCACTCGAAACTATGAAGCAATACTTACCGCCAACTATGCGCATTTAACCTTAATTAATACATTACAGGGATGAAGTTATTTAACACGCTACCAGAAACTTCAAAGTCCACACGGATTGGAAAGTTCAAGACGTGTTGTAGGAGCCACATAAAACTACATAAAATTTAGTTTGCAATATGAAATATTACAATAAATTAGAAATTGTATAATAATAATACATGCACAAATTAATAAAATAAAATTAATAAATAAAAAAAAAAATAAAAAAAGATTAATATTTTAATCCCCAGCTACATGAATGGGAAAAGCAATTAAATTTGTCGATAGTGGCCCAGTAGTAAACGATAGAATATTAAAAAAATGAGTTAGGAATAAAATGACTCAACGCAACCCTTGATAGTATAACAGATATAAAGAAGAGGGAGATAACAAAAAGTTGATACCTGCCTAGAATAAATAGCAAAAAAATCAACATTAAAGAAAAAGAAAAAGTAAATGAATAATAGATACGAAATCGCTTCGTGTGACAAGGTAATGTCCGCTTTTATAATTACCCTGACTTTTGACGGTTTCGGTACCGTGACGGCAAAAAAGGCAATAAACATACGTTTCTTGACACAATAATGCTACAACATATTCAAAAGTTGAGATACAGTTCCTCCAAAGGAAACAAATAATCGTCATTTTCTTGCATCTCTCTCACAAATCGCACCATTATGCACCGTGATGTCTCCGTAGACTCATTCCAATACTATAATAATTTTGAAAGTATGAAATATAGTACAAGATTGAAGTGTGAGTGAATTCCAAAAATTCAAAAACGTCAAATATCAATGCGCTGATGGTTTTGCTTTGTTCTTAAACATATAATCATAGCGTAGGGAGTGTGGCGAACCCATCGCTCAGAGAGTGGAAACACAAACCTGCAATAGCCAACCGAAGCCAAGGTGTGAGCTACTGTGCTCAGGCTGAATGTCCTGGGGAACAGCGTCACGATCGGTGCCTCCGAGAAACAAGGTCGCATCTCGGAGTATTTAGACCTTACTCCAGCCTTCGGGGCTCTGCTGGAGTGAACTCTCTATTTCCCTGGTAACTTGTGGAACAAAAAACATTGGACCATTCGAAAATTAGGGGCCTTTTCGGAACCTAGGAGTGCTGGGGCCACCTCTGTGGACTTCCTTCCTGGGGCCTGTAGAAGGAACCAAGAAGAGAAGCCGTGGAGAGGAGAGCTGAGGCCACCTCCATGAACTCTTCCCTTGTAGGGCCTTTGGTGAACCAAGAGGAAGGGTACTCTACCAGCGCGGGGCCTTTGAGGAACCAAGGAGAAGTATACATAGTGGAGAGAGATGTTGTCCTCTTCCCATGTGGGGCCTTCAGGGAACCTTGTAGGAGTGAAGAGGAGAAATGAGGCCTAAAAATCTCTGTGAACTCTTCCCCTGTGGGGCCTTTAGTTAACCACGGAGGAGTGAAGAGGAGAGATGAAGTTCTGTTCCCTCCTGGGGCCCTCGGGGAACCAAGGTGGAGTGGACTATTCCCTTGTGGGGCCTTTAGGGAACCAAGGGGAGGTGGACTCTCCGTCATGGAGCTTTGAAAAACTAAGGTCGGGGAACTAAGGAGTGGAGTGGAGAGATGAAGCCCTCTTTCCTCGTGGGGCCTTAAGGGAACCAAGGAGGAGTGAAGAGGGGGGAATGAGACCTGGGAAGACACATTGTCAAACCAGAAGATATAGTTTTATTTCCAATGATAATCTTGGTGAACTTTATAAAAGGTACTGGCGTACTGTCAAAGGAATGAGGTAAAATGGGAGACAGCACAATGGGCCTACGGCATAAGTGCTCACGGGAACTATATATACTCGCATGTAAACCGTCTCCGCTCTTAAAAAAATATGTATATGTAATGCTGCAGCTTTATCTTGCATACTAAATAACAACCGTCGAAAATGAAAAAAAAGATGATGAGTGTATGTCTGCATCCCCCCCTCCCCTCGAAGGAAACATATAATATTTATCATACATCAAACGTATAAAAAAAATTAACCCAATTCAGTTGAAAAAATAGACGCACGTATTTTGTGTGCCTCACCATTGTTTAATGTGTAAGAAAGAGATGCAGCATTATAGCGATAAGGTTCGTAAGCTTATTGTGTTTTGTGCTTCGTGTGATTTTTTTTATAATAGTTCCACACAGGAGGCGCTGAGGAAAATAGTTTTCCTCAGGACCTCTCATCTTTAGGGATGCTATGCGGAGGGTCTTTTGTAGGAAAGGAAAGAGAAGGAAAAAGGTTTGGAAGTAGGGTTAGGAGTAGGCTAGGGTAGGAATCCCGGGGTGAGTGGTTCCAAAAGTGACGGTCGTGTGAATCCATCTCTTTCACTGCGTTGAAATCCAATAAATTGTTCTCGGGCGGCAGTACCCATACCCGCCTCTTGGAAGGAAAAAGTTTTGAGAAGTAGGGTTAGGAGTAGGCTAGGGTAGGAATCCCGGGGTCAGTGGTTCCAAAAGTGACGGTCGTGTGAATCCATCCTTTCACTGCGTTGAAATCCAATAAATTGTTCTCGGGCGGCATTACCCATACCCGCCTCCCAAATTGATAATTGTCTCCTAGTGGAAATAATAAGTTGAAATCACTCGCCGCGGCAAAGTAGCAACGTTGAAGGCGCTCCGTGTGACAGTGGATTTAGGGGTGGTAAATTTTGAATTAAATGGAAATTTAATTAATAATTTTACCAAGCGGTAATAATATAATTTACTAGTTTAAGCGTAACAAATTATAATAATATGTTTTACTAATTTAAGCAAAACAAAATTATGCTGTTATTATTATTACACAAGGTGGCGCAAAAGTCATCATCACCCTATCGGAAGCCGCTCTTATTTTTGCAAATATCTTCTTATGTCATCACGAATGACATCTGTAAAGCAAAAAACACGTTGACAAACCGTTGGATCGCTGTAATACTCATCAAGGACGAGGAATAACGTGCAGTATAACGGCCTTAGGAATCGATTGAGGGCTGTTGGGCCACCTAGTACGAGGATTTGTGAAAGATCACAGAATATAATTTGACTTGCCAATTGCGATGCGAATGCGTTATTCATATAAATTGATTAGAAATAGTTTACAACTTTGCCCGCAGTATACTCTTACACTCTTACCTATAGTCAGATATTTTGTCGCTGCCCTGTGAGTTTGTATTTTTTATGTCACTATAAGTTTTTGCGTTTTTGTTGGGTAATGTGTGGTATTTTAAAGAGAGAAACACCAGGATATTAAATGTGGTTTGAGGTTTCTGAATGTTTGTGGTTTGCAGTGATTCTATTAGCAACCTTGCCCACATTAGTGAAATAATTATTTATTAAAAAAAATACACACTTTTATGGAATTTTGTTATTAATAACCTGATTTGAATAGTTCTGATGATATAATAATCTCGACATCTATTGAGTTTAATATTCGGATATCTTTGTATTTTCCGAGACCTTGAATCAATCCATTTTGCCTAATAATTCATCAGTCATCACATTTCACAAATAGGAGGTAGTTCTTAGCAGTTTTTTCTCGTTTTGCCGACCTTGAATCAATCCATTTTGCCTAATAATTCATCAGTCATCACATTTCACAAATAGGAGGTAGTTCTTAGCAGTTTTTTCTCGTTTTGCCGATCCAGGATCATTTAAGCAAAAAGTTTATCAATTTTTGTGTCCACGCGCGATATTAGGCGAAGAGTTAGATCTTCAAGTACCTAATACAAGTAATGCACAAATATTTAAACAGGATTTCGAAATTTTCATTTTTTTCAGAATTTATATTTGCGTTACGATTCGTTCCAGTGATGTCACTTTAGTTATAATTTTCGGTTGATATGTTTAATAACAAAAACAAAACAATCAGCGCATTGACGTTTGACGTTTTTGAATTTTTGGAATTCACTCACTATTCAATATTATATTATCACAATATTACTGCAGCTCTATCAAAAGATGAGAATTCGTTCCATACAAAATGTATGAGGAAAAGAATTTTCTTAATAATTTTTTTATTTGTGATTTTTTCCGATGTCTTAATAGCTATTCTGCTATTCGAGGCGGAGAAAAATCCAACAAATTAAAGATCATAAAAATCGGTAAGGCCATTCTTGAGTTAAAAAAATGTGTAACTAACCCGACTTTGTTTTATATATTATAAGATTTAAAAAAAATCGTTCGTTTGAATTTTGTACATTAATTTCATAGTTTTCATCCATAAACAATTTTCGGTTTGCCGTAATACCAAAACATAATATTTTATATCAATTTATTATGCATAATATATAAATACTAGCTGGTTCCCGGCATGCGTGGCTATGCCATTTAATAAAGAAATGATTTCTCCCTGCGTGTCCTTTCCCATTCGTCCCGTTCCCCTTCTGCCTCCCTATCCTCTCCTGCGTCCCCTTCTCCTCTCGCGTTCACACTCCGATTCCTTCGCCTTCCCTCTCCCCACTCTACTCCCCCCCTTTCCCAGTCCCGCGAACTTCCCTCCCGAATTCCCCTCCCCCTCTCAGGTTCCCCTCCCCCTCCTACCGTGAACCCCCTACCCGAGTTCCCCTCCCCCCTCCCGCATTCCATACATTCAGTCCCAGTACATTCAGTTTTCAAACAGCTCGCGTGCCACCTACTGCAATTTTTATATACAAATTTCATAATGCCAGAGCTCACCAGTAGTTTTATACAAACCTTGTCCTGACAATAACAAACACAAAAAAAGAATAATCCAATTTGGTGCAGTCGTTCGGAAGTTATGCGCGTACATACATTTCGGCGATTCATTTTTGTTTATAGAGAAAGAAAGAAGATATCGTCATATATATTTTATTTAAATATATTTTCATTTAATGTTTTAATAAGGTACCTACGTAATATGTAAACATATGTATATATTTTTTCTTTTCTTTTATAGTTAATAGCTGTTTACGTAATATGGCAGACCGGGATTGCACTACCCTCCCAGTCCTGCTGGAAAAAAACTTAAATAAATAAAATAAAATAAATATCATGCTATAACTTATACTACAATATACCATAAAAATGACGTTATAACAATTGGTATCAAATTATTTAAGAGAGTGAACAAATTTTATCAGCCTTCAATAGTGAGAACGACTTTGTACAATTCTACAGTTTACAAAACCATTTTTTGTCACAACATCAGGACCCAAAGATTGTAGAATCTCTCAGCTACTGAAAGCCTATTTTCGTAACGCATCTCTATTTGGTCATTACAAATACCTATACAGTATTATATCCGATTCTCCCCAAATACAAATACGGGTACCGCCGCCCCGGGAACCATTTATTGGATAACCAACACCTCTCACCCCAAGGGTTCGCTACGTTTGGTGCCCGGGTTCATGGGGTGAGGTTTGTCCGGGTCTTGGCGGCGGATGCGTCTGCCCATCAGCTGCATGGCAGGCCGGATGGAGAGAGAATGGTTGAGAGAGTCTCTTTGACTTCTCCAGCCGTACTCTCTCGGAATATCGCCTTGCACCACTGTGGGAGGGATGGATACATACGTTCGTCACTCCTGGCACACTGACTCCCAGATTTCTACCCACCGGCCACCCCTAATACTCTTTTCCTTCCCAGAACTTCCTCTCCTTCCTCTCCTAAAAAGACCCTCCACGCAGCATCCCCAAAGATGATATGGGAATTATTTTTCTAGGAGGCCCTGAGAATATATATTCTAATATGTATTAGTATACTCGTAATATTATTTAGTTTACTCGTAATATTACGAAATCATCCAAGTGGTTCGCAACGTTTGGTGACTTAGCAGGGATGACCGGGTTTATTTGGTGAGGTTTTTCTAGGTCTTGGAGGTGGATGACTAGGACACACTGAACCCCAGATTCCTACCCACTCCTTAAACCCTTTTCCTTCCTAGAACTTCTTCTCCTACCTTTCCTAAAAAGACCCTCCGCACAGCATCCCCAACGATGACAAAGGCCCTGAGGGGAATTATTTTCCTCTGGGCCACTTGTGGAGCCAATTTTATAAAAAATAAGCAAGTATTGTAAATGTGTTATACAGTTATGTAATCTATGCCAATATTTCTTTAAAAATCTAAGAAACGTGTTAAATAAAAAGGATGTGAAAAGGGTCTACTACGCGGTATGTCATTTTCGAATTGAATATTTCGAATTGAATCATAGGATGGGGATCTGCTACGCAAACGTACCTACACAACCTGAATACGATTCAAAAAGGAATCATAAAGACCATATTGAAAGTACCAATTAGAACTCTTTCAATTGAAATTTTCAATAACTTTGACGTACCAAATGTACAGCAAATATATGCCAAAAATATATTATTGAAGCTCTTCAAAAATAATGCATCCTCTTCTAGACTGTGTATGCATAACACTAGATCGAATAAAAATGACATAAAAAATATATTCCAAGTTATAAAACCACATTTCGACAAAGAAACTATACATACTTTGCAACAAAACTCCATAACATCCTTCCCCAAGATAAAAAACTAACAAAAAATCCTAATGAATACAAATCAAGAATAAAAAAGAGGTCAATGAAAAAACCCTTACGAAGACACTAAAAACGACATAGAAGACAAATGAACTATATTTAAATAACTTTAGTCCGCCTCGGCACAGGACCCCCTAGTGAGGAGGACTAAGAAAAACAATATTTTATACCTAACTAGCAGACCTGGCCACACGTTGCTGTGGCTAACTAAGCACAACGCCATTACCCAACAAATAAAATAAAATCCACACCACCCGCTTTCCAGCTGCCAGCAGCCCGCTACCTGCATTGAATATTTGAATTTCTCGGCTTTTCTCTACTATAATAAGCATGTATTATACATATTAACCTTCCCCTTGAATCACTCTATCTATTGGTGAAAACTGCTTGAAAGTCTGTTTCGTAGTTTAAAAGATCTATGCGCACATACATTTTGAGCGACTTCATTTTATACTATGTAATGCAATTCGAGCAATCGCCACTAATTATACAATGCTTGCAATGCAACACTGGATATTTGAAAAGGGAAAATCAAATACCTACTTAATATACTATAGGACATCTATTTTCCAATTTCTTCCGTAGAACGAATTTCAGAAGTGACTATAGTACGGTCCGCCAGCCGTTTAAAATCGCACAAAAATATGTTTTCTTTGAATTTCTCGACTTTTCTCTAATATAATTTACATGTATTATACATATAAACATTCCTCTTCAATCACTCTATCTATTGGTGAAAACCGCATGAAAATCCGTTGCGTAGTTTAAAAGATTAACGCGCACATACTTTTTGAGCGACTTCATTTTATACTATGTAATAAAATAATGATAATGATAATGATGATGATGATGATGATGATGATGATGATGATAATGATGATGAAATGATAATGATTATGATTTCACCATTACATTTTGTATGTATATTTATGTTATATATGTAGTCGCTAAAATAAAAAAAAATAATCAAAAAATTATGTTTCCTTGCCACGAGCCATCAATCAGAACAAAACTTTTGAACAAAGACGTTATGACGATTTTTTTGGTTTTTAATAATTATCTTTAACAAAATGGCTTTAAAAAACTTAAACGTTCCAAATTTATAATAACGTTATTTGATAGGATCAAAAAATCGGTTACGTAAATCTGTAATTACGGTTTTGTTCCCAAACTTCACCAAACTTACGGCTTTCATATTAAATTTCATTCTAATTTCAAAGTTGAATCTCGGCGCAAATTTCAGTAAACAGTGCAGAGTTCCAATTTCAAAGACTCACAGTAGACTGTTGTAGACTTCTCCAACACGCCGATAGGTGGTCGGTCGGCAGGGTATATTTGGGAGAATTCTGCTACCCCAGTGGAGCTTTGAGCTTCGTACAGAGAGGTCGTATCCGCGCTCGGTGTTTTCAAAATTTACGGTGGAAAACCTCGCGTGAATTTTGCGCTGGAAATAATCTCGCCACGTTACATTGCCGTGCTAAATTTTAAAGTAATTGTACCAGATTAAAGGATATATCCAAATTTTATGTTGATTGTGACTTTTTATTAAATTGAAGATTTTTTGTGATTATTTTAGTAGAATTTTGTGAAGAAGAACATTTTGTGCTGGTGTGATATAATTTTAGGTAAGTTTCAATGTATTTTCATTACTAAGAAGCTAAAAACATAGTTTTGTTGGAATGGCCTTTAAAGGTTATACCCGTCAATGTAATATTAATCATTAAAAAGAAGGTGCTATTAATAAATCTAACTAACTAACTAACTAACCATCACGCCGTTTCCCCGCAGGGGTAGGCAGAGAGGACGGACCGCCAAACTATTCGGTCTTGGCACACACTCTTTGCCTCACTCACATTCATACATCGTCTCATACATACTCTTCTATTATTCTGACTTTTGACATGGCCCGTCTCAAGTATCTGATTTACTTGATCGTGCCATGTCTTCCTCGGGCGTCCCCGACTTCTTCTACCATTCACATTTGCATCATATATTCTTTTCACACTACTTTCTTCGTTCATTCGCTCTACGTGCCCAAACCATCTGAGGGTCCCTTTCTTAATTTTGCTCATTATACTTACATCAGCCTTACATTCTTTGCGGATATCCACATTTCTAACACGATCATACATGGTTTTACCACACATACGTCTCAGGGATCTCATTTCAACAGCATTCAGTTTACTTTCATCCTTCCTCTGCCAGTTCCATGCCTCACTGCCATATATCAGGGTAGGTACCAGGACTCCATTGTGGACTGCTAGCTTCGCTGTTATTGAAAGTTTTTTATTAGCTCCATCGGCATTCAGTCCTCCATTAATGGAGTTACCGGCATTTACCCTCCTTTCAATATCTCTATCAGCCTTCCCATCTCTCGTAAACATACAACCCAGATAAACAAACGCATAAATCTAAACGAAATAAAAAGACAGAATCCACAAAGTAAAATTAAAAATGTTACGGTCGCGGCTGGGAATCGAACCCTGAAGCTATGTCTTACCTGCACAAGATTTTTGTACATTTAAGATAGAGATTCTGCACTCGATTCCCAGCTGCGACTGTTACCTTTTTATTTGCTGTCTTGTTCTTTTCATGTTTCGCTTGGATTTATTATTATTATCTTGTTCTTCAATGATTTATAATTTAGTTTTCAAGTGGTTCGTTGAAAATGTATATATTTACCTTATGTTTAACATATTTACCTGTTGATGTAGGTTTGTTTAAAATATTCAAGATTATGAATTTTTTAAAGAAATTATAATGACATTACGTTTTTCAAGTATGCGAAGAAATATCTTTCTAGAAATGTTAAATACATAAAGGTTAGAAATATAAAAGTAAAAATATCTTATAAGACCACCCTCTGATCCGTGAAGGGTTCCTGGAATGAGTATAAAATATCAAATGATAAATTCTGAAAATTATGCGATCCCAACAGCTGGATTTCGTGGAAATAGATTGATTTTATATTCGTATAAGTACATAAACTCGTATAAACGAGATTCCATTTTTTGTGACTTACGCATTTCTAAAACGTTAAATTAAAAAAAAATGTGTCACGGAAATTAAGACTTCTGTGATGGAAGATTAAAATGATATACGATTTTACGTTTGTGTACCATAATTTTCATTAAATTTGTGGTGATTAATAGTTCTTCATTAAAAAAATATTGTCTTTTAACTATAATACTCGGCGACCAATTCAATTTGGCAGGCGGCAATGGGTACCACCGCCCCGGGAACATTTATTGGATAACCAACACCTGTGCCATCGGTCACCCCAAGTGGTTCGCTACGTTTGGTGATTTAGCAGGGGTGCGTGGGTCCATGGGGTGAGGTTTTTCTTAAAAAAAACACATCGTCCCCAAAGATGACATAGGCCCTGAGGGAATATATTTTCCTCTGGGCCTCCTGTGTGGAGCTTATGTAAAAATAAAAAAAATTCAAAATTGTGAAATACCAAAAAAAAAAACTAAGTTAAAAAAATATGTCTTTACATTGTGGCGTTGTTAAGACACCTAATAAAAAAAAACTTTAATGTATTTGAACATAAGTCTGATAACACTAAAAATGAAGAAGCTGCGATCGTTTAAAAGGTTTTAAATGGCAACACCAAGATGGCAAACAGGAAAATGAATGTAGGTTTTAAAAAGCACAATGGTCTAAGTGCATATTTTTTACTTTAACCAAACAGTGTTCTGATATTATTTGTTCTTTCCGAAAGATGATTCTATCTGTTTCTATAAAAACTTTGTTTCCAAAATTGCTTTATTATTTAACGTTATGCCGGGAAGATACATGGAAAGGCGATTTTTTGTAATTCTGAAATTTATTTCTCAAAATAGTTATCATCATCATCATCATAACTATTGGCTCTACAACCCATGGTGGGTCTTGGCCTCCTCAAGAGTCTTCCTCCACTCATCTCGGTTTTGTGCCAGCTCTCTCCAGTTTGGAAGCTCCAAGATAGATATGTCTTTGAGGACGTTGTCGCTCCATCTTAGTCTTGGCCTTGTCTCAAAATAGTTATATTAGATATTAAATCAAAATAAAAAAAATCTAACACACAAATCAAAATTATTAGTGACCGACCGAAGGTTCGGTTTCGGTTTCGGCAAGTTTTGACAAAAAAATCTAGTTTCGGCATCAGTTTCGGTTTCGGCAGATTTTCTGCCGAACCTTTGGCCGCACCGAAACTCGTGATTGTAAACACAATTTAAATTAAATTACTCAATTAATGAGGTCATTCCTTTATAACGTACATAAGTGTTGATTACTGAAAAATGTTTGTTCCAAGAAGTAGTTAACATGTTTGTTAATTTGTAGTAATATAAAAAAAAATTTCACACACTTCAATTATTGTTTTTTTTTTATTTATTTTTTATTTCATTTAACACATGTTAGTAACTGTTTGTATAAGTGTAAAAAAGCCAAATTTCAGTAAACAATAGATTTTTATCATTTCAAAAAAAGTTTCGGTTTCGGCCGAAACTGAGACAGTTACTGAAGATTCGGTTTCGGTTTCGGTAGAAAATCATGTTTCGTCGGACACTAAAAATTATAAATATTTAACAAGTTTAAATCTCGTCAAACCGAAAAGTGGAGAAATTTATATATGAAGAACAAATGGGTAGTATGGTGTCGTCTTAGTAATTTTTTTTGTACCAATTGAATACAATTGAAAAATATTTCGTAAAGGTACATTATAAGGGATTGTTTTATGTTATTTTTCAGTTTTGTTTTGATACATCACGACTTTATAATCTTGCTTCTTAAATTATTAATATATTTTTTTACATTCACTCCACACAGGAGGCCCTGAGGAAAATAATTTTCCTCGGGGCTTATGTCATCTTTGAAGATGCCGTGTGGAGTAAATAATATTTTTATTCAGCGAGGTAATGACCACTTGGATACTGGAAGACGCCATGGAGACGCCCTGGAGAGAGACCACCATTTAAAACAATTATAACGTCTAATGAATTGGTTTTAATTGTATTTAGTGACAGATCTGAATGGCCGAAAATTCTGAACGTTTCTCTTCCCCATCACCTACCCAATTCCAAAATTATTACCTTCACAGCTAGGGATTTAATAATTCGGCTGGCTCCGGTTAGTTGGAAATCTTGCACTGAAAGCACATAAAAAAACTTATCCAAGAATTATTAGAACATTTGGCCAGAAGTGCTGATCTTCGCTAATTGCTTTGATTGGAAGAATTTTTGACTAATGATGTTCCCCTTTTTTTTCTCTGTGATTTGATTGGCACTAGAAGAGTAAAATAATTACTCTTATTTTAATCATTTAAGTAAAATAAAAATGAATGGTAGGGACAACTGGGGACGCTGTGTGGAGGGTATTTTTGTCCAGTGTCCAGGAGTTACGAACTGGTTAGACAAATCTCACCCCACGAACCCGAGCGCGTATTTACAAAACCTATACCGATTCAGTCGCGGACAATCTACATTTTAAATATACCTCTATAGTGGTTATTTTTTATCACATTGCAAAAATAAAAATTGTTCTAAAATCTAGATAAAATAATCTTTCTGATGTGTATATTAGAAATTAATAATTTTATTTCTAAATATTTAAATTTTGATATTGAAAATTTAAAGCGACTGAAACGCGGTAGGGATTGTAAATACGCAACCCGAGCACCCCTGCTAAGTCACCAAACGTAGCGAACCACGTGGGGTGCCCTTTGGTAGATTTGTCCAATAAATGGTTTGAAATCATAACTCAAAAGGTGTTCGTAAGTAAGAGATTTTGAACTAAGCAGTTTTTTATAGGCCTGATGCTTCATTTTTTTTCTGGGTCTGGAAAAAGACTAAAAAAAAAAAATTTAAAGCACCGAAGATATTTCTAAACCATATAATTTTTCAACCAAAACAACATGATTTTCTATTACTTCGTTCATTAATATTAATAGCCTTAATATTAGGTGATAGTAATAGTAACAACTTCGCCGTAAGCAATTTTTCATACACTGTGAGAATGAGCACAATGAGTTTTATTATACAGTTTAAAAAATCATTTCAGAGTAAGCCGTTGATTAAACCACAAAAAATGAAAAACAGATATAAATTAAGTACTATTTTTATAATTAATAGGTTTGTTTACCATTTAGGAGTCCAAACTATCAATCTTTTTCAACTGCAGTCTGGTGTGTTGTGAGGCCTAAGGTAGTCGGAGACACGGCTAAAGCCGTTCCAAGGAACTTTTAGATTCTGAATGGTGGTTTTTCACCAGGGTGATACCGAGAGTATACTATTCTCAGGTTATGGCCTGATTTTAAGGCTTCTCTCAGGATCCGAAATTTTCCCACTACGCCATATAAATAAATAAGTGTTTTTCTACTTTTCATTTTATTTAACTGACCCCGTTAATTAATGACAAAATGCTAATAAAGTGTTCAATATTTACTTTGATTAAATAAAATGAGCTATTTTTGTTCCCTACTGCTAAATTATATGAAATACACAATTTTTGTAGCGCGCCACCTATTGTAAAATTTTCGCACAAATGTCAGAGCTTTCATGTATAGAAACCTTCTCGGACGTGCGCACAACAACTCACCAAAGTTTCATCGCATTTGAATGAATGGTGTTGGAAGAAATAAGGGACAAACATATAAACTTTAATTAAAATGGTTAAATTAGTAAGTTTTCAATTTTTTGTGTGGAATTTCATAAAAGTTATGATAAAACTTGTACTTTTAGCAATTATTATAAAACTTTGTTCTTATGGTGTATAAATCGCAAGCGCGCCTCGCTCTTGAATTTGGCAGCCACCTTTTGTATGGAGCCCCAAAATACCTGAAAAAACCCTTGAATCTATTCAGAAACAAGCGGTCCGTTTGATAGATCCCCTATCTTAACAGATGGATCGCAACCTTTAGAGCACAGGCGTGAGGTAGGTGTGCTGTTTTTTTTTTTTACCGGTGTTACAATGGAAGATGCTCTGAGGAACTAGAGCCATTGATCTATTCGGCACCAGTGCACAGTGGAGAAATACGCTAAACCCGCGACATATGTACCAACATATACGTACCGACATACCAACATACGTGCACGGTTGACATTTGTCACGCAAGAACGGGTCGCTTTTACGACTTGCTCTTGAGTTCAACAGAACTATTTGTCGACCTCTGTGTTTCCTCCCTCTTACAAAATGGGTCTCTTCAAGATCCATGTTCACTCCTTCCTCTCCTCAAAAAACCGCATACTAAAAAATAAGATTACTCATATTTTATTCATATTACCGCCACACAGTATGTATGAAAAAAAATCACAAAAAGCATTATTTTTATGAAAAAATAGTAAAAAAATGTAAAATTGGAGAAAGCACGATGACATTGACGTTTAGATCATATTTCTAACCATGATAGTAAGGAAGATAGAACGATTTCTATGAAACCTACACGAGTTATGATTGTCATGAGACCTACACGAGCGAACAATTTACTTGAGGGGTTAATTCAAATGAATAATACTTTTTCAAATGTACTGGAAAACTTCCAAATAAGATCAAGGTTCGTAGTGATTACAAATCGATTTTTTTTACGTAAAGTTCACAATGAATACTTAACTGGACCAAACGTCCTTACTCCAGAAGGCTCTAAGTTACTCTGAGCCTCCGATTCGCCAGACTGTTGGTATCCGCCTGACTACTAGTTGCCTTCGACTATCATCGGAACCGTTCGTCCATTAGACACAAACGACCATAAATGATAGTGTTCTAATATAATACTTAATTGACATCTGCCGTAGGTTACCCCAAGTAGCTCGCAATTTTTTTTTTTTTTTTAATTTATTTATTTCTATATATTACAGTATTTACCTATTTATTATAATTTTTACATAATATATTTTGAAAACATTTTTACATAATATATTTTGAAATTTAATTATGTTGGGTGTAAGGTAGGTTTGAGAAGGTGAAACTGTGGATGGGTAATTTTGTATGTTTCGTGAACACCTCACTAGGAGAACCTGTGCTGAGGTGTTTACGTATTTGTGATTAAGTGTGACAAGTATTTATGTGTTGTAGTAGAAAGTTTTTAATTTTTGTTTTAAACTTTAAGAGAGATAATATTAAGAGATTAATAAGAGAGATAATATTAAGAGATAATATTATATATATATATATATATATTTGAAAAAATAAGAAAAATATGTATATACATAAACATACATATACATACACGTACATGCATATATACATATAGATATATATACACATACATTACAATACACACATATACAAGTTGTAAGTCTATGTATAGTTGGTGAATACTTGAAAACTATTTAATTATTTAGTTTTTTTCATTTTATAATTTTGGTAGTTTTGTTATGTTTGGTTGGGGATTATAATGTTTTCTATAAAGTTAATATCTTGATTTTTAATCCAGGCAGTGATATGTTTTTTGTGAATATTTGTAGATGTATTAGCAGATAGTATTTGTTTCAAAGTAGTGGGCATACAATTAAAAAGTTTGGTAGCATAATACTCAAAGTGTCTTTGTCCATGTGTGGTGTGTGTTATCGGTATGTTTAGTATTTTATTTGTTGTGGACCTGGTTTTTATTGTGGTTTTTGGTTGAATGGGAATATGCAGTTTGTTTTGGAGTAGGTGGAGTATAACAGATTTGGCATAAAGTTGTCTGATTGACATGACTTCTAATGTTTTATAGATTTCGCTAGAATCTGTTTGAAATGGTACTTGCAGGATGAGTTTAATTATTGCTTTTTGTATTTTTTTAATTGGGTCAATTGCTATGTTTGTCGCACTTCCCCAAGCTAGTATTCCATATGTGGCAATGGATTGACAAAGTGCAAAATAAATTGATCTTAGTATTGTAAGTGGGAAGATGTTTTTAATGTACTTTAATAGGTGCATGACTCGTTTGAGTTTATTTGTGATGAAATTAATGTGTTCAGTCCAGCGTAAGTGTGAATCAATAATTACCCCCAGGTATTTTGTTTGTTTTACCCTTTCTATAAGTTCGCATTGGCAGTTGGATGAAGTACAGTCATGTATAAGCAAGTCTAGGTTTGGTGGAGGTTGACCTCTTTGTGTAATACTATGTGTGATATATTTTGTTTTGATTGTATTAACGGTAAGAGTATTACTGTTTAGCCATTTTTTGACAATTGATAAACTTTTTTCGGCTGTTATGAATACATCTTTCCATGTGGCTGCTTGACAGAGAAGAACTGTATCGTCGGCGAAGGTCACGATTTTACCTTCAATTTCAATATCGCACAGGTCGTTTATATATATGAGGAATAGTAAAGGGCCAAGTACACTCCCCTGTGGGACTCCGTAAGTAATTAAAAGTGGTTCACTTGTCTTGTTGCCAATTTTTACTTGTTGCGTTCTGTCAGACATGAAGCTTTTAATTAAATTGAGTTCTACTCCATTAATGCCCATGTTTTGTAACTTCTTGAAAAGTTTTTCGTGTGAGATTGTGTCGAAGGCTTTACAAAGATCTAAGTAAATGGAAATAACTTTTTTCTTAGCGTCTAAATTATGTGTTATGAAGTCTGTTACAGTAGTTATTGCATGTTCTGTGCTCCTGTTTTTCCTGAAGCCATGTTGGTTCACCGAGAGTATTTGTTTTGTTTCTAGATAGTGCTGAAGCTGTTTTTTAATAGTTTTTTCCAGAATTTTCGAAATTGTATTTAGTAGCGTAATGGGTCTGTAGTTGTTAACATTGTTTTTTTGTCCTGATTTGAAAATTGGAATAATAAGGCCTTTTTTTAATAAGCTAGGAAAAATTCCTTCTTTTATACTACGATTAATTAAATATGTGAGTGGTATAAGTAGTTGTTGGCTTAGAGTTAAGATAGTTTTAGAGTCTATACCATCAGAACCCGTAGTATTATTATTCTTTAGTGAATGAATTATTTTATTGGTATCTTCTAGTGTAATATTTCGTAATTTGAAGTGTCTATAAAAATGTTCATTATTGATGTTAGATGTATTGTTTTGAGGTTCCTGAATATCTTGGGGAGGCTGCGTAGTTTTGATATTTTCAGCTAGGCTAACTCCAATATTTGTGTAGTATTTGTTGATGTGATTGAGGATGCGTGTAGGATTGTCGTGGAAGTGGAGTTCTTCATCATCAATGAGTAGATTTTTTATGGTATCATCTTTTTTCTTCTGTGAATGTGAACTTTCCCTCAAAATTGACCATACGCTTTTAGGGTCGTAGTTTGATGTTATCAGTTTGTTACGATAGTATAATTCTTTGGCTTTACGTATTGTTAGAGAACAGATGTTTCTGTACCTTTTGTAGAAGAAATAAAGCGAAGTATCATATGGGTTCAGTTTGACTTGTTTGTGTATTTTGTCCCTTTTTTTAATGCTATTTATGATGCTTTGGGTAATCCATTTTTTAAGTCTTACTTTGCGGTGTGGAATAGGTATGTATATCGTTTTAGTATTTTGTGTAATGAGAGTTTGTAAATATGTTAAAAATAAATTCCAGGCCTCTTCTGCCGAGTTAAATTTGGTGAGATTTTCCCACGTTTTTTTTTCTAAACATTGATTTATTTTAACGTAATCAATTATTTTTTTTGCAGTGTTATTATGGAAAGTTGAGTTCCTTGTTGGCAAAGTTAGGCCTATCATGATTGTGTAGTGATCTGTGATTGTGGATTCGTATACTGTACTACATATTTGACTTTTTGATTTAACCATAAAGTGATCTATACATGATTCTGAGTCTTTGCTTATTCTGGTAGGAGTGTTAATAATGCTTATAATGCCATGTTCCAGAAGCATCAGTTGGTAATCAATATTTTGAGGGTGGCCATTAGGAAGTATGTTTATGTTTAGATCACCAGCTATGATGATGTTTTTGTATGAAGTGAGTTTTTTTAGGTGAGTATCCAAAGCTAATATAAATGGTGTAATGTTATGTGTGGATGGTGATCGGTATAGGGCGAGAATACACATATCTGAGTCAATGATTATTTGTAGGCAGTTAGTATTTATCAAGTCAATTTCTGAAACAGATGCGTTAAGACTATCATGTATGTACACAACAATCCCATCATTTTGATTTTTATTTTTTAATGTGTGATACGCAGTATAATTCTTTTTATGTTTTGTTGTAAAAGCGGTTGATATCCAACATTCCGTTAGGATTATTATTTTAAAATCTGTTTTAAAGTTATGTAAGAGTATGTCAAGTTCGTCATAGTTATGATTAAATGATCTTATATTTTGGTTAAGTAATGTAAGGGAGCCTGGAATGTTAAAGATAGAATCACATAGTTTTGTGTCATTTGTTGTATGATGTTGGTGAGAGCTATTCAAATTAATTGAGAGTAGATCAGCCATGATGTTATGTAAATCAGGATAGTGTTCTTAAGATGTCTGAATGACCTTAATTAGTTACATCATTTTTTTTAAATCATTTTCATGTTTTATTTGTATAATTTTTTCCCCTGGTCCCTTCCGGATTAGTAGTTTACCGTTTTTAAACCATACGAATTGAAAGTTTTTGTCTTTTGCTGATTGCTTTGTTTTCCAAAGTAATTCTTTGTAGTATGGTACAATGTTTGGTAACTTAGCAGGGATGCCCGGGTTGATGTGGTGAGGTTGGTCTAGTTCTAGAATCGGGAGAGGCTGGTTGAGGCCTTTGAGGGGACCTTTTTACATCTCCAGCCGGACTCTCTCGACCAAACGTCTTGCATCGCAGTAGGAGGGATGGTTTTTTCTTAACATATTGACCCCCAGATTTCTACCCACCTCTCGTACCTTTTTCCTTCCCGAAAATTCCTATCCTTCCTTTCCCTAACAAAACTCTCCACACAGCATACACAAAGATGATAAAAGGCTCAAGGGAAAGTTTTTTTCTCAGGGTCTCTTGTATAGAGCTAATCTCCTATCCCATCCTTCCTATTACAATATTATAAAGGCGAAAGTTTGAATGGATGTACGGGTTTCTGGATGCATGGATATATGTATGTTTGTTACTCTTTCACGCAAAAACTACTGAATGGATATTAAAAAATTTTTCACTAATAGAAAGCTACATTATTTGCGAGTACTATAGGCTATACATATTAGTAAGCTCTGGCGTTATGAAATTATTTATTATACGTTTATTGTCCAGACGAAAAGCAAATCGTTGCTAAGTAATTGTTTGACGTGCGCTGTCATTTTGTTATTTGTTTAGGTTACTATGGAGATCCCTTCGATAGTTAAAATTTACTGATTGCACGTGTTTGATTGTTACGTTTTAATATGTGGCACGCGAGCTGTTTGAAAAATGAATGTAACGTAAAGGGGTTGGTAAGGGGGGGAGGGGGGGATGGTGGGGTGAAGGGGAGGGAGGGGGGGGGGGGCAAAAGCTAGTAAAAATATATTGATATATACTTTGTATAACTTACTATACTAGCGGCATCTATTGAAGGACGTTGAAACTACACGACTAACCTTTACACTACACAAATTTAATAATGTCACATATATTACAACAACGAACAAATAATTTTACTTTACTTTTAATGCCAGGGTGGATAAAATAATCCAATTAAAACAATTAATAAACATATATTATTCAGATTTAGGCGAAATTTTCCAACGAGTTTAAAGTTCCTCAAGTTATACTAATTAAATTTGAGCATATTGTACCAACGTCACACAAACAAAACATGTATAGCGCCGCTTTAGCTATTCAACCCACTTAACAAAGCAGATTAAGATCTGCTCGTAATTAAAATCTCAGGATAATTAAAATTTTAATATTTCATGTGGGGCTTTACGGAAAACTGAAATTCCACCAAAATTCAACACGTGGAAGGATTGTTGGGTAATTTGGCAGAATTGCGACCTATGGTATAATATGATGGGGTGGATAATTGAATTAATTCCTCTTTGTTTGCGGTCTATTGGCTTATCACAGCTGGAGGCTTTCGAAGGCAGAAAAGCTTAACGTGAATTTTGCATGATTAACGTAGTAGGTTTTAGGGTTCCGCGACTTTTCATCCCGTGACAAAATATCCTGGACAAATTATCCTCTGACAAAATATCCTACGGACAAAACATACTCCAACAAAATATCTACTAAAACCTTATCAAACCTAACCTAACCTAAGGGGCCATCCATGAATTACGTCACAAGAATTCATGATTTTTTACCCCACCCTCATCCCTGTCACACATCGTCAAATTCGTGAAATCACCTCTCCCCTAGTGTGACGTCACATATTTTGCAACTTTATAATATTTTTAAGTTTTTCGTTTACATTAAAGTTTTGCGTTTTAGTAATTTAGATTTTTACATGTGACGTCACAGAGCTGATGACACCCCCATTATCCCTTGTCACACTTCTCTACTCCCCTCCCCCCCTTAAGGTGTGACGTAATTTACGTATGGCCCCTAACCTAACAAAAAATGGGGCAAAAATAATACAGACATCCTGCAAAAACAATAAATTGTTATTATCTATACTAAATTTGTCATATTTTACAATTTCACTATTTTTTAAAAAATAAATTTGAACAAAAACTTTTCATCCCGCGACAAAATATCCCAGACAAAATATCCTCCGACAAAATATCCTACGGACAAAATATACCATAACAAAATACCTACCAAAACTAATCAAACCTAACCGAAACTAACAAAAAAATGGGACAAAAATAATGCAAACATCACCTTAACATTATTATCTGTATTATTTTTGTCCCATTTTTTTATTTTTGAACGATAATTTTTTGTCTTTACAGGATGTCTGTATTATTTTTGTCCCATTTTTTTGTTACGTTAGGATAAGTTAAGGCGCCGCGCCTACCGATTTCTTATATATCTCCATTAAACATTTCTTATGTATGGTTCGGAATGCTGGACAATCAGTAAGGGTGATGAAGGAGCCCTAGAAAGTTTTGAAAGGAAGGTGCTGCGAAGGATTTACGGCCCAGTCTGTGATAATGGAGAATGGCGTATCAGATACAACCAGGAGCTATACGATCTTTACGAGGACCCTAATATCTCCAAGGAAATCAAAACTGGAAGACTCAGGTGGGCTGGACATATCCAGAGAATGAGCGAAGGAGATATTCCAAAGCGAATTATGGATGGTGCACCTGGGGGTCGGAGAAGAGTTGGAAGACCAAAGCTTCGATGGCTGGATGGAGTGGTGAAGGATGCAAGCACCATCGGCATCCGAAACTGGCGCAACGCAGCACAACACCGACAGTCATGGAGGCAGGCTCTGCTGGAGGCCAAGACCCGACCTGGGTTGTAGAGCCACAGATGATGATGATGATGAAACATTTGAATTTTTTAAGTCTTAAAAAAATATATGTTATTTTTGAAGATAATATCTAGACGCGTTCCACGCCGAAACGCAAATTATATGAAATTCCCTTGATAGAAAAAAATCGCAAAGTATGCTCCGAAAATTATTATGAACACGTTTGTTTCAGTTATTTTACAAGTTATATTTGTGAAAAAATTCACAATGTTTCTTTTAATGATACTTAAGATACGTTTCACGAGATTTTTGCTCTATTTTAAACGAGTCGTGTTTTATTAAACATTTTCGCATCGATTTTGTCGCTTTAAATGTAAGCGCACTCCTCTAACATTCTTAATTTCATATCTCTCCATTTTCTTCTTTTTGCGCCCGGTTGCGGCGCCTTAAGTTTTAGTAGATATTTTGTTGCGGGATGTTTTGCCCGTAGGATATTTTGTCGAAGGATATTTTGTCGGGGATATATATTTTGTCGCGGTATGAAAACGCGCATTACCAGGTTTTAGTACATTTTAGGCGTATTACTACTTCTCATTGTTTTCGCCTGAAAGGGAATCTTTTCATACCATGTCTGTTGTACAGATGTTTAATCTTTTCAGGGAGTCTTTTGTTCGGGGGTTTTAAATATTATGCTGGGAAAAAACGTCCGGTGAAATTGAATAGATACGCGAAACAAAATTGAAAAATAAAATATTTAGGTCACAATGCAAAACCATACAAGAAAAATCAGATAAATTTCAGGTGGTGAAATACCTATTGCAGCTTTTCAACTATTTTTTTGCCGAGTGATCAAAAGCGATGAGTTCTACATCAGGTTTCGTGGCTTCAATTCTCTGTATCATTGCACAATCTATGGTTACAGCTTTTAATTACGGAAGTAGGAAAAAATATGAATGGTATGCTTTTATTAAAATTACAATTATTTTTGTAGTTGTAAAATTATCTTTTTAGCAACTTTTCGGTTCTGGTTAGGGCGGCACTGATAGTTCTCTCTTCCACTTTGGATAGAGGTGCAAGAATGAGCTTAAATATTTCATAACGGCAGAGCTCATCATTTGGGAGTTTTTGTTTATTTTTATTTTATTTATTTATCTTAAAAATGTTACATATTATGATATTATTTGCCTTCCATTAAAAGCATTTGCTTTCGGATAGAAGAAGAGTTTACATTTTATACAAGTACAAATTAATACAGTCACGTTCACATATATAGGTACAGTAAAGTTAATACAGCTAATAAGCTTATATACAGTTAATATACAGTTAAATCACATAGCAATAAAGATGCTTTAACTAAAATACACAAACATCATGTATTCGGTAAGAAGAAAAATAGGTATAAATTTAAGTGTGACATTCATGTGGAAACAGGGGAAGCAGTTTTCCCGGTGAAAATTTCTCTAAAATGGTTTTTGATAATAGTTCAACAGTTTTACTTTGTCATTAACGCTTCTGATTTCTACTGATAGGTTATTCAAGAAGTATTTTCCTTGATGTGTAAAATGGTGTTGGGCAAAACAAGTGTTTAGTTTGGAGCATACAAATACATGTTTAAGTCTAGTATCATTTTCTGTTATAAACGAGTATTTATTTTTTCTTTCATAATTTGTACGATTCAATTTTTCACAAATAAGTTTTTAAACGTTGGAACTTTGAATTCTTCGAATATACGTTCAGTGGGGAAGTCTGGAGGTTTTTTTAGTATAATTTTTATTATGAGTTTTTGAACAATTTCTATTGGGGTCAGACTAGTTTTCATTGGAGTATCTTTCTTTTCCTTTTTAACTTAGTTAGGATTGTGTTTTTTAATGCATTTCCAGAATTTGATTTAATTCGAATTCGAAAAAGTGATAGACTGCATATTTATAGAGCTTTGAACGATGGCACTCAAAAGAGGCCATAAACTATTTGAAGTGTGATAAGCAATACTACAAACGATTTATCGGTAAATTCTATATGGGTAGATATGAAAATGTGTAAGGTTTCTGTAACAAAGATCCGCAAACTGCAATATTTTAAATTATGTGAAATATGTTCCAAAATATCAGAAAAAGGCGCATTAAAAAAAAGTTAACGTGTTTTGAGTTTTACCTGAAATTCCAGAACAGAATTTAATGGATTTTTCATAGAACTATGATATTTTTAAAATTTATTTATTTATTTGCAAAAACAGTATAAAAACCAATAAATTGCATAATATGTACATTTTTCTTAAAGGTACTAAAACATGAGTGATATTTGACGCTTAAAATCATTGTAGGACATGTGGAAAATATCCACATTTCCTTATAGGTAGTTAATTAACCTAGAGAGCCTTTTCAGGGCATCACAATTGGTAAGTTAGTTCTGCACCTAGGAAGAATCAAAAGCCTGTGTTGGCGGCCTCGCGTGAAACTATCTGGGACATAGAATCCCAAATAAAAGCAGCTCAGAGTCTTAGAGTTTTTTTACACGTATTCTTTCTTATGTATTGTCCTCACTACCCGTATGGAATTAACCGATAAAATATTCAAAGTGTTTCTTGTGTGAGCAGACTACAAAGTATGTATTTTTATGTGCTAACCATTAATGAATCCTTTATACTAAAATTAAATCTTCGTAAATATAACACAAAACGAAAAGGTCTGTTTTTCTTATTTATGTCAGTTGTTATTGTTGTTCCAAAAAGTTGGGTAGTTTGCCAAAATAAATATTTTCCCCTTGCGGAGTTTCCATTAATTAATTTCCCATCTGATTGGTTCTGATCTCCGCTAAGCCTTGGAAAGTTCTTACTATTGGGTTACGTGATTTGAATTTAGCGGAACGGGTACGAGGCGTGCTCTAGCGAGAATTTCTGTAAATAAAAGGTGAATATTAGTTTTTCTGTCCAGCATCTAATAATGTTATTATTAAGTTCTGCAAGTATTTATTTATCTTCATTATTGTGACAGCTGTTTCGGCTTACAGGGCCATTTTCAAACTGTGATTAGACTACTTTGAGATTACTTATTTATATAATTCTATTTACCTCGCCCAATTTCAATTCTTAAAATGAATAGCTTAAACCGATTTTCTGACAAAATATTAGTGACAATTTATTTTTTCCTTTATTTTTCCCATTATATCTTGATACATTTCAAAAGTAATTTTTACATATTTTCTAAATATATATAACATAACACAAGATAAAAATAATGTAAAAAAGTAAAGAATATGTATAAGACAAAAGTAGATAATGGGAACCCACAAAGTCACTGCCTGTGCGTGGGTAATATAATAACTAAAGTGCTAAATTACACCAATAAGTTGGCGGTACAAGTAAAAAATGTAAATTTCAAAGTGAAAGTTTAAAAATATAGGTAATGTATCTTTGAAAATATTGTAGTAAGAAAGTGACACATACAAGTTAGTTGATTGTGACAACAGATTCTCTATTTTGTAGGAAATTTGAAATCTGTTTTCCCCACAATAAATGTTAATGTGTTCTTAATTGTTTAATAATGACTGTTATTGACTTATTTAGACGTGTTATTTTGTAACATGAAAACATGCTGAGAAGTGGGGAATGAATAATTTTTCTTACTTTTTAATTAGTGTTATATTAGGGTCATTTGTTCGTTCATTGATTTCTAATTTCTTAGTAAATTTAATCTAACTGCCTTTACTGCTATATGTTAGGGTTTAGGCTTGTTGTTGTAAAGTGGGATGTAATTATTCACTAAGAGATGTTCTGCAAATTTTATAACGATAAAAACGATAATGATTATAACGAAAGACATTTGCAGAACATCCCTCAGTCAATAATTACGTTCCACTTAACAGCGACAAGCCTAAACCCTTACATATATAATGGAATAAATATATTAAACATTTTTATTCATGATTCGAAACATAAACATGTTTTTTTAAATGTTATCTATTCAAAAGTCCTAATTTCTAGAGCTGGAGGGACTAAGTGCTTCAACTAAATCGACAAAATTAAACTAGAACGCGGTGTCAAAGGTTATTAAAATTATAAAATATATATCTTCATGAGCTTCTGACTCCTGTACTATATTGCTAAATTTAATATAATATCAGTAGATCTGTAAACTTACAAAATACGTCGTGTCCAAGAAAGAAAGTTTCTGTTTTTAATTTTTTAAGAAATCAAAACAATAATTACCTCTTTTTTTACATTAACTTACAGGAGGCCATGAAGAAAATAATTCCCCTCAGGACCTCTGCCATCTTTGGGGATGCTGTGTGAAGAGTCTTTTAGGAAAGGAAGGAGAGGAAGTTCTGGGAAGGAAAAGGGTTTGAGGGGTGGGTAACATTCTAATAGTCAGGTGTCCAGGAGTGACAGATGTACGAATCCATCCCTCCCACTACGGTGCAAGTATAGCTGGAGAAGTGACTCCCTTACCATTCTCTCCCAATCCGGCCTGCCATGCAGCTGGTGGGCAGACGCATCCACCACTAAGACCCGAACAACCTCATCCCATAAACTCCTGCTAACTCACCGTAGCGAACCACTTGTGGTGACCTATGGCAGAGGTGTTGGTTATCCAATAAATGGTTCCCGGTGCGGCGGGACCCATACCCGCCTCCCTAATTGAAATACCGCCTCTTAAATCATAGGTACCTACGTAAATACCCACCTAATTAATTATAAACCTCATAACTGTCTTTTCATAAACTATGAAATAGTTTAAAAAAAAATTATTTCATTGAGGAATTATAAAATTTGGCCGAAGAAATGTCAATTATTTTTAATATTGAAAAGACTACTCGAAGTTAGCCATCTTGTTAAAGTAAGGCTTGCTTGAATAATGAAGTGAATGCAGCAGTTTTTTGAAGTAGAAAACGAAACGTACTAAAAAAATTAACAGACAGATGAAATGACAAACTAGTTTAAAAAATGCTATGTTACTCCTAATCAATGATAGGAAATTGCTAAAAAAAAGTAGAATCTTTTATGTTAGAGAATAATTTCATCGATAAAAATGGCATTATTTAACGAAGTACATACTTAAAAGCAAATGCGTAATGCTGTTGAAAATCCCATTTGATTTAACTTCCCATACAAGATAGTCAAAATTGTTCCATAGAGCTTATGACGGTATGTCTTAAGTACCTAATAAATAATAAGCTTTTTTATAAGGTACACTCATAACAACAAGTTCTAACTCTCCGAATAACTCATAACTCCCCAATAACCCAATATAATCGTTGTAATTTCTAACTTATCCCCAAAGAGAAGATACAGGATGTATCTTTACAGTTTTGTTAATACTGCTTGACATTTTACGATCGAATTCGATAGCAAAGCCCCACTGGGACTCTATCACTTCTCGAATAGCACTTTAGTCAAAATTGAAAGTAATGCCAAGTATCGCTCCCATATCGGACGTACAGAGCCAAATATTATGTTTCGTTAAAAGATGGCAATTTCTCAAATTTTTATGACGTCGTTAATTTTTTTTTGAGTCATTATGTGTAGTGTAAACATGATTCTATAATGGCATACCACCAATCCTTATACCCCAACCTTAATGTGAGATGGATGTAATTGATATTAATTACATGCCTTATAAGACATTTCAAATGATATTCATGTTCAACACTGTGAGGAGATAAAGATGATAACCCCTATTGAAATAATTACTCCG
The DNA here is from genome assembly GCA_917880885.1 of Limnephilus marmoratus. Taxonomy (NCBI): domain Eukaryota; kingdom Metazoa; phylum Arthropoda; class Insecta; order Trichoptera; family Limnephilidae; genus Limnephilus; species Limnephilus marmoratus. The sequence continues at coordinate 38,377,476 of OU862923.1, read as the reverse complement.
ATTGAACACATGTTGGAGATTTAATGCACAATTTTGGTCCAATAAATAAAATAGACTGGTAAAAACAGGCACTTCCCATCCATAATAAGTTGTTTAATATGAATAAAAATCGAATATGTTAATTGGAGACACTATATATACTTACTAGTAGACCCGGTCACACGTTGCTGTGGCTAACGAAAGACGACGCCATTACCCAACCTTTATAAAATCTGCACCACCCGATTGCCAGCTGCCCGCTGCCCGCTGTACTATAATAAGCATGTATTATACATATAAACATTATTCTTGAATCACTCTATCTATTGGTGAAAACCATATGAAAATCCGTTGCAAAAAATCCAAAAAATGTAGTTTAAAAGATCTAAGCCCATATACATTTTGAGCGACTTCATTTTATACTATGTAATGATATACAACTTATATATACTTATATACTACTTTACAATTTGGGAGGCGGGAATGGGTACCGCCGCCCCGGGAACCTTTATTGGATAACCAACACCTCTGCTGTAGGTCACCCCAAGTGGTTCGCTACGTTTGGCGATTTAGCGGGGGTGTCCGGAAATTATTTTCCTCAGGGCCTCCTGAGCTCATATAAAAAAAATCTAGATCACAAAAATTCATTAGGACTTTGTAATCATTCATTCAAGATAGCAGTCAAAGATGTGGAAAAAATAGTGAGATAATATTGTTAATTCTGAATTTGAAATATGAGATCAACAAAAAGACAAATTAGGTCTCAATGGACGAGTGGATTAAGGCGTCGCGTCGTTCTGATAAGAAAGAGATCTTGGGTTCGATTTCCCTGTCCTGACTATTTCATGTTTCATTTAGATTTATTAGAATCATTGTCTTCTTCAACGATTTAAAAAATAAATCTTTAAGTCAATTTAAAAAACACGTCCAGTTGTGAATTTTGTAAAACAATAATAAATTCACCCTGTATATACACTATTACTATCGTTCTCGTAAGCACTCGATAAACGTATAAGCTTTTATGGCAGCAGCTTTCTCTTTTAGCCCTGAACTTCTAGCACATCAAAAAATTATTACTTTATTGATAAAGCTCTTATTGGCGAGGGAAAGTGTATCGTAAAACGACATATTTTCACTCGGAGCTTTTTAGAAAGGTAACAAATTTCCGATTTAATACGTTTAAAATATTCCATTTTATGACCGGAGGGGTAAAATACCATCAAGAGAGACTTTTATTTCACATTTGTTTAAGGGCCATGGACTTGCGATCGTACTCTTGCAACTGTACAGGGCGGTTCTGATGAGAAAGATTGATTATTCTCCTTACCAGCAGTTTGAAAAATAATAACTCGATATCGATTTTATTTCATTCAAATTTTGCTTTAATAACCGATCTACATTAAAAAACGCTCAAACACGTGATGATAAAACTATTAAAATTATGTACTTTTGTAATTATTTTTCGATCATAAGTATTTATAGTTTTTCAATAATGTCTAAGCAAAATAAGATTGCAAAGAAATATATTACTTTGTAAGACCGTAAAAAAATTGACAAACTGAAGTATTTCCGGCCCAAAACACGTACGCGGATCTTTTTTTAATGATTTTATTTGAACTAAAATTAAAATTCTGAAAAGTAGCTTTCCCAGGTAATTAATTATTTATTGATTTATGTCATTGCACGATTATATGATTTGAAATGTGTGATGTATATTCAAAATTTTGTTTGAAAATATAACGACATACGGTGTAACCTTAATCTACTAAAAATAATCATAGGTATTTTCTCAAAATTTAAAACATAGCTTTACTAGATAAAAGAACAATCTTTAAAAATCAATTTATCTTTTTTTGTGGAAAAGAGTCAAAGCGTCTGGAATTTTATTTAAAAATCACTTATTTCCAGTTGTGTCTGGTTATTCCCTCTTAAGATTAAATTTTTCGGCAAGTTTTGTATATATTGGAAACAAACGTAGCATTTTTTATTATTATATTACGGTGAAGTAAAAAGTCCACAGTTAAGAGTATGTATAATTATTATTATAAATGTTCATTGTATTTTTTTTTAAATTCATCTTTATTCATTCTAGACTTACAATTTGTGATGTCCTATGCCTGTCTCACTAAGAAAACCAATGTTGAGAGCAAGCGTTTCAAAACATGAGCATTTTAAAATAAAAATACACGTATTAAAAAATATTACATTTAAAGTGACAGTCAATCATCAACGTACCATTGAAAAAAATACATACTTATAAGTTGATTTTGATAATATCTTTGTTTTTGGATCTGTCTTGGCTGGTAATCCACTACATTTTTTTGTCTTTCTTGGGCATTGAATATGTAACAATTTGTAGACATTTTTGTTTTGAAGAGTTTTGATTTTCAATGTACTTTTGTTACTTTAATTTTAAATTTTTGCGACCGGTTTCGACACGTCCGTGCCATTCACGAGCAAACTTAAAACTAACTTAAAATTTCTATACAAGTACAAAAATTGATTAGGCAGGGGTAATGGGAGGGGGATTTTGGTGAAAGGTAAGACCGGTGGGAGGAGTCAAAATTACATGGGAACATCGTAAGTAGAGGTGATTTACATGGAGCTATTATTTTATTAACTAAATTAATTTTCGATTTAATTTTTTTGTTAATTTAGTTTACTTTAGAAATTAACAAAAAAAATAAATCGAAAATTAATTTAGTTAATAAAATAATAGCTCCATATAAATTACCTCTACTTACGATGTTCCCATGTAATTTTGACCCCTCCCACCGGTCTCCCCTTCCACCAAATTCCCCCCTCCCACTACCCCCGCCTAATTAATTTTTGTACTTGTATAGAATTTTTAAGTTAGTTTTACATTTTGTTTTGTCTAATGGCCAGTGGAAGTGCATTGTCAAAAAATATTTGGCTAAAAGTTGTTTAATCAAAAGGGATAAGTAAGAGATTACTCTCTTTGATTTAATTGATTGGTTGGGTTGAATCACAGAATTTAAATAATTAAATTAATTTCACAGATAAAATTTAAATTCTGTAAGTACAATTTCCTATCGCATTGTGTGAAGATCATTATGGTTATTAAAAAAAATATGCGAAAATGCTACTACTTGATGAAAAAAACTTCAATAAGGTATGCTTATATATTAAAACTGACGTACTAAATATATCAACAACATCGGAGTATTTGCTTCCAAGCTGTTGAATCCATCGCATAGGAGTGTAATATTGGGATGTTGACTTAGAATTGCTACAATAATATGGTAGGTACTGTCTTGTGCCTGATCTGACTGGAGTATGAAAAGAGATTACATATAATAAATCAGTGATATCAAACATTGAATAAATGATTTTATACAAACAGGTTAAATCGGAAATGATCCTACGATTAGATAATTTTACTAAATTTAATGAACAAAGTACGTTATCGTAATTTAAGCATTCACTAGGAATGCCCATTTTAAAATTTATATATCTTAAAAATATATTTTAGATTCTTTCAATCGCATGTGAATGAACCTCATAATTTGGGGACCAAACCGTGGAATTGTATTCTAAATGACTCCTTACGAGTGACATATATTTTGTTTGAGTTGAGTACGCATTTATATGTAAAGTATACCCCTATCTGATTCAATACTCAGATTACTTATAAACACTACCAAATCAATGTAGAATGCAGAAAAGCATGTAGTAAAATAAAAAAATATTATGATTTCCGGTTAACTAGTAGGAAATTTTAAAATATCATACTAATGTATCGGACCGTTATTCTATGCGCTTCCAGGTGTTATTTGTTATTTTATATCATACTAGCTGATACCCGGCACGCGTTGCGATGATACATTTGCGTTGCGATACTGCTTTCCTCTCCCCTCTCCCGCTCCACCGTCCCGCCATCCCACGTTCCATACATTCAGTCCCAGTACATTCAGTTTTCCAACAGCCCGCGTGCCACCTATTACAATTTTTTTATTCAAATTATCACTTTTCATGTATTACAAATATTCATTTTTATATATTATAAGATCAATCAATCAATTTTGGTGACTAACATAGGTACCTATTTTAAATATTTATAATTCCTGATTCGATTCAAAGTATGAGGCGAGTACTTCAAATAAGTCCGTTAATTTAAAGATGTTCGAAAATAGAATTTTGATTTAACAATCGTTGTTTTGCAAAATGTCATTTTCAGGTTTTGATATTTTTGACAGGTTTTCTAAGAGTTTTTGTAATGATTAAAAAACTTATACACTTTTCAGGTGTATTGTCATGTGGTTGTAATAATAAAGAAACCTTAGCGGGGATTTAAAGAAAGTATTTTAAAAGTTTCAAACATTTCCAATGCTTAATATAGCAACGCATAACGGACATCCATACACACATACAAACATTTTTAGATTAATATATATAAAAAAAGAAAAAGAGAAGAAAGAAGATAGGAGAAGATAAGAAGAAGACAAGAAGAAGAAGATAGGAGAAGAAGAGAAGAAGAAGAAGAGAAGAAAAAGAGAAGAAGAAGAAGAAGAGAAGAAGAAGAAGAGAAGAAGAAGAGAATAAGAAGAAGAAGAGAAGAAGGAGAAGAGAAGAAGAAGAGAAGAAGAAGAAGAAGAGAAGAAGGAGAGGAGAAGAAGAAGAAGAAGAAGAGAAGAAGAAGAGAAGAAGAAGAAGAGAAGAAGAAGAGAAGAAGAAGAGAAGAAGAAGAAGAAGAGAAGAAGGAGAAGAGAAGAAGAAGAAAAGAAGATCGACGGTCCCGAAGAACAATGGCGGATCTGATAAAAATTGAGAATCGTTTTGTTGGCTTATTTTAACTTCCTTGTTAATAAGTCTGTATTTTCGGAATATTCAATGAAATACATATATATTTCTTAGACGCTATATTCATTGATCTCGAAAACAGTAAAGATGCACATAATGTAACTTCAATCAGCCTTTACTGCAAAGTTACAAAATCGCAACTCCAGCATTGTTATTTGGATGTCCTCTACGTACAAAGTCGTATCTTCTCCAAGCATAAACTTTCTAATAGAGTGTGTTTTAACGGAAGTGTCCTGCAGGTAAGTAAGTATGTATCTGTATCTATTTGTAAATAATAAAATGAGATAGAGCCTAAGATTCATTATGAATTGTAAAGCGCCCTTGAGGTGATTTTTCACAAAAACGGCGCTCTACGAATTATCCAATCTTATTTTTACGCACCAGATTTAAATATCCGGATTAAATTTTCCCCACAGGAAAAACTAAACCCTTTCACACACTTCCCCAAATGATCATCTAATCAATCCATGCTATGCAATTTCACTATATAAGTATTATAAATACAAAACAATATAAGAACAACATGTCAACCTACCAGAGACCAAATGGGAAAATAATTCACCGACTCCAGATATTTTCATATCAGAGGATTCGGCTCTGTGGAATTCCAAATTGAACCTATAAATCCTACTGATCCCTCAATATAAAAATTTAAAAAAGCTTTTGTAATCATGTATTTAAAATGACTGATTTTTGCATTTTTATATATAAATTCTTTGACAAATCTAATTAATTTATAAATCTAATTAATTTATAAATCTAATTATTTTTTTTATTATTACCGTCGATTTATTATATAAAATATGAACACGTGTAAATAATATTTGATATATGGCGAGCGTTCGAATATTGTTTTCCTCATTATCTTGAAACTTTGTATCTGGTGAAGTTTCACAAATCAGCTTAACGATCGATATTAAAGTTGTCCGATTTTGGAGAAAGCACTTCCGATCAAGATTTTATTTTTTATATTAAGGGATACCTATTAGATCGTAGGTATTACCTACGACCTTACAAAATTAGTGTTATCATTATTCAACCTTCGTTGAAAGAGTACGTTCGGGATGGCAAATAATAAAGAAGACATTCTATTTAACTAACAAATTTACTTTACTTCGAAAATTAATTAATTATAAATCTGTTTCATACCTGTTAAGTACCAAGCTTGCTAACTGTGATAAAAAAATTGTTTCAAAAAGAAAAGTAACTCAAACAAGTTTACTATGTTAAACTTGTCCAATTCCTAACCATACTGCCAAAGACGAGCACAATATATGAAGGAAAGTTTTAAGAACATTCTCAACTATTCACAACTGATGTAGGTCTTTGTTTCTAAAATTCACAGCATCCCTTAGAAGAAACTCTCAACGTTTTTCTTTATAAAACCTTATTACTCCATCAAGCATAAATCTCGAGGTCTTCTGTGAAATATCCGTAACCAAGAACTATGTTATTGCTGAAAGTTTTCAGCGGAGATAAGTTGGATTTTTCAGTTACCGTTTTTTGCCTTATTTTCCTAGTGGAAAATGTATTTTGTCTTTTGGCAAAACATTTCTTTACACTGAAAAAAGGCGTAATGGATTCATAGTGGAGGTAGGTTTTTATTTTAAGGTTTTGATTCACTTAAAGTTAAAAAGTGATTTACCAGCAACGTAGTTTTATAAGTTTCTTGAGATAATAAAAAAGTTTGTTGTTCATTCTTTCAATATTAAAAAAAAGTAGAACCAATCTGAATTTTATCATCTTTCGTACAATACAAAATTTATATTTGTTAATTTTAGGGAAATCATCAGCTCACACATCTGCCCTGATGATGAACACTGTAAAGCTGTCCGAAACGTTGGCTAAAAGAGAAGGTAGTGCAACACGGCACAATACCCCAAAAATAAATAACAAATGTACTTTTGGCCGTGAAAATCTAAAATCATATCCAACGCGGTTAATTTATACTGAGAAACCAATTATAGATTTCCTTGTCATACTAATATATGTAGTACTATGTATTTAAAAATTAAACTTTACTTCTAACAACCAAAGGATATTACACACATATATTATATAATTATAACAGGAGATACTCCATAATATATTTCATTAACTTACTAACCATCACGCTGTTTCCCCGCAGTTGTAGGCAGACACTCTTTGCCTCATTCACATTCATACATCATCTCATACACACTCTTCTATTATTCTGACTCTTGATATGGCCCGATTCAAGTATCTGATTCACTTTATCGTGCCATCTCGTCCCCGGTTTCTTCGACCATTCAGATTTGCGTCATATATTCGTCTTACAATACTTTCTTTGTTCATTCGCTCTACATGCCCAAACTATCTGAGGGTCCCTTTCTCAATCTTACTCATTATGCTTACATATGTCATTACGTAATATATAATTATATTTTACGCGATATGCTGCACATTTTATTCATTTTTAGCACATTTTTAATAAAGTTTTTATATTTATTGTCTTTAAAATTGAAGATATTTACATCAGAGAGAATATTATTAAATGTTGAACACTCGAATTTGTTTTACAACGTTTTTCTTTAAAAAGATTACGTAAAAATTCTTTCGGTACTTTAAAATCAATTCTCTTTAATAATTCAGGACACTTAGTAATGTTGTGCAGACAGTAATGTTAATGTTTATAATTAATTCAGTCGATTCTCAAAATTTTAACACCGTTTTGATAGGTATTTTATTTATTATTAATTTATTGTTTCTTTAAATGGTAGGCACAATGTTTACAGTACAATTTATAACCTCAATTTGTAGGTCAAACCTGGGTTGAGGCTTGACCGATTTCTTCTTTTCAGAATGGGATATTTTTATGCATATCACGGCCACAACGTAGAACCATTATGGGTACAAACATTCTTTTTGAGGACCTCGTCAGGGAGTATCGAAGTTTCATGAGCAAAACACTTGTTTAGTTTGTAAAAGGATTCTTCTTTTGGCTTTATTTATGGACATTTGACCTGCAACTGCAAACTGCATAATGTGAATTTATTGGACGTCTTTATTTGACCACGAAAAGGTTTATAATTTAGAAGTTATCAAACGGAGAAAAAACACTTCTCTGACAATTTTACGATTCTACTTAAGAATACTATACAACTTACTATCCTGTCTCAATATTAAGGAAAGAATAACCTCGCCAAAGGCATACAAACACGTAATGACAATTTACTATACATACTCGTAGTTGAAGGATAAGACAGGTAGAAATAAATATATTTACTCAACCGTTAATCGGAGAAGAAATTTTTCCTGCGCGCTATATTTTTCCAAGCGGAAATGGAATATTTCAAGAACAGAAGGAGAGGACGATTTGTTTGTCTCTTGTACTGTGCAAATGAAATTTCTAGTACCCACACTAGTGCGGTGTGACAAAGATAAACTATACTATGGCAGCGTAGTTTGCAGTACCTAGCCATATAAGATTGTCAGGTTTTTTAAATGGGGATTTAACTTTAATATTTAACCCGTTTAAAGGATAAAGGAGAAATGACAAAATGTGGTTAGGGCAGATGTAAAATTGTTGCCGGGGATGAGGTGGCAACAATTTATTTATTTATTTCTACGTATTACAGTATTTACCTAATAATTAACATTTTTACATAAAAGATAAATTTTGAAAACATTTTTACATAATACATTTTGCAATTTTATTATGTTGGGTGTAAGGTAGGTTTGTGAAGGTGAAACTGTGGATAGGTATTGTTGTATGTTTCGTGAACACCTCACTAGGAAAACCTGTGCTGAGGTGTTTACGTGTTTATTTATGATTACGTGTGACAAGCATTTATGTGAGTTGTAATAGAAAGTTTTATATTTATTTAATTTTTTTTAATGGTTATTGTATATTGGTTATTTAGAAGAGAAAAAAGTACATTAGAGAAAAATAATAAAAAAAAATATATATAAACATACACATACATACACATCCATATACATACATGTACATGCACACATACATATATGTATATATACATATGTATACATAAGCATACACATTCACGTACACATATGTACACACATATACAAATTGTAAGTGTATGTATAGTTGTTGGATACTTGAAGAACTACTTAATTTTTAGGTTTATTTAATTTTATACTTTTTATAGTTTTGTTATGTTTGGTTAGGAATAATAATGTTTTGTATAAAGTTAATATCTTGATTTTTAATCAACAATGTATAAGGTAAATTATTATGAGCAAAAATGACTCGCATGGCAGATGTAAGGAATAGGTTAATGAAAATAAGGTATTAGAAATACAAAAATATATATTAAACTAAAAGATGACATCCTGAAACTAAGACTCTCTGGATTGGGCTTGCTTAGGTTTGAATAGTTCATTTTGATACCGTGGTAAGTTGAAATGATGCATGGTGATAGCATGATGAAATCTTCTTTTGTGAACCGAATCTCACATCGTGAGAAGGGCAGGACTCCAGAGAAATGGCTAAAACAGGAAAGGCGGATGATTCTAGATGCCAACCATCCCTCCAGGATGACTTCCAGTCAGCTCTCACGATGGCGAGTATGACGTCCAAGGTTTACAATCACGATAGTAGCGATCTTCAGAAAGGATCCGTCGTGTTACGGTCGAGAGGATCGCCCTGAGCTCTCGGCTGTTACACAAAGAATGACAAGCTCTCTTTTCAAATCTGCTGATTTGAATTTGTCCAGGATCAACAACTGTTTCGTTCTAAAATATTGCAGGGCTCGCAATATTACCAATGCCCAAATGTCAATGGGCAAGCACAAGAGGTGCCACACACCGAAACCATAAATAAAGTGTGTATTAGAGGGTGCACACACCTTGTTATAAATACTTTTATGTAACAAAATCTACTCATCTACCCTTATGATGAACACTGTTATGCTGTCCGAAACGTTGGAAAAAGATGGACATAGCGCAACACTGCGTAAAAACCCATAAATAAATCTCGATGTATTGGAGTTCATAAATGCCGCTATAAATTTTTAAACTTCAGTGCGACGAATGCAACGCTGTTTATGTTGGGAAAATTGGCCGGGAAAGCAACTTGCGAATTTCATTGGCGGTCTGCACATAGGCAACTTCTCAAAGACCAGTTGTCAAGGGAAACGCAACCAGTCGTCGCGCATTTCATTTGCCAGGTTGACAGATATCCACGGTTGCGCCCACGACTTGTCAAGTTTTTGAGTAATTTGCGATATGTCCAACCAGTAAAATATCGATTTTGTTCAGGACGTTGATAAATTATTATTATACTAGCTGGTACCCGACTTGCGTTGCTATGCCACTTAATAAAGAAATTGTTTCTCCCCGCGTGTCCTTTCCCATCCGTCCCGTTCCCCTTTCGCCTTCCCTTCCTCTCCTGCGTCCCCTTCCTCTCTCGAGTTCCCACCCGAACCCCCCTCCCGGGTTCCCCTTCCCCCCTTCCGCGAACCCCCTACCCGAGTTCCCCTGTCCCCTAAAAAATAACCATAGGTGGCGCGCGAGTTGTTTGAAAAATGTGTGAATTTCATATAGTTTAGCAGCAGGTAGGGAAGGGGAACGGAGGAGGGGGTTCGCGGGAGGGAAACGCGGGAAGGAGGGGAGGTTCGCGGGACGTGGGGACGTGGGAGGGTGGAAGAAGATATAAGAGGAACGCGGGAGGAAAAAGGGACCGGGGAACGGCGATGCATGAGAAAGGACATGCAGGGGGAAAAATTTATTTCTTTATGTGGCATTGCAACGCATGCCACATAAAGGTTACTCGCTAGTTTGTGTATAAATAAACAACCCAGAATAGTTGAACAGCTTTATGTTTATGCCCCCGCATAACAGTAGCTCGTGAGAGACCGTCATAATGCAACAAACAGACAAAGACCGATGATATTAACGATAATAATAATAATAATAAGTTGAACACATTTCAGTGTAAGCTGTTTGCTTGACACAGTAAAATACTGTTTGATGAGCGTTCATTACTCATTGGGCCCACACATATGTTTTGTGTACACAGAGCACATTGCGTAGTAAGTAACACACACATATTTCCCGAACTAACGGCCTTGTGGTGGGTTGGTAGGCAGTGCGAATCTCTGAGGACCCATTAAGGCTTCGTGTTTGTCATTTAGCGAACACAAGCGCTCTCGTGGGCTTGGTAATTTACCAGACTTCAGATCAAATTTTCTCTGGAGGGTATTTATCAAGACGGAAACGCCGGCCGACGACACTAAATTTAATCATTTTAAAGCAAGTAACGAAGGGTGCGTAAGGTTGTAATGATGCGATTTAAATACTCGTCAAGAGTGAAGGGATGTTTGGGGGGTGAATATGAATGGATACATGATATTATAATGTTATAGTTTGATGTGTATTTTCGTAGCGTTTTGGGTTTTCAAGGCAATTCTGTTGACGTATTTATCTACTTATTAATTTTCAACGCCCTGATGGGCTTTTACATGATTATGAAGCATAATGTTTATAATACAAAGAGGATAATGTTTATGATAAAGAAACTAGTTTTTATATTTCAACTATCATTAAAATAATAACATGGTGTATGTTAACAATACAAAATTTTCAGGTGAATAACCGATGACATGATTTATTTATTTATTTATTTATTTACGCCCTTTTACGGGGCTTTTACATAAGTATGAAATTTACAAATTACACTATGATTAAATAATATATAAATACTATTTCTTTAACATAGAAATATAATAGGTTTTTGCAACGCAATATATAGTATTTATTGTACATGACTGAACTGCCTCAGTAACAGTATTTTGTATTTGTTTAAAGATAAATTGAAGATGTCCACTGACTTGGTATAATTATTTCCCTCCATTAGTATTCTGGGCAAAGAGGAATACATATGGTAGTGATGGTGATTTAGAAAAAGTAAAGAGAGGAACACATTTTTACATTGTAGAAGGAATAAAAAATATATGCAATCGCTCATTTGCAATGCTCCTCAATTAAAAAAAAAATATGCTAAATAAAAATATCATTAAGACGATATATTATAAAGTAATGCAAAATCAAGTGTTTTTGGTTTGAAAATTTGATCGCTTGGAAATATTTTAGATGCTTTAATATACTGCAAGAATAAGGCAATTTGGCTTTTAAATAATCGAGCGTTTTTATGGAAAGTCTTTTTATAAACCCAGAAAAAATAAAGTATCAGACTTATAAAAAGTTCTAAATCTCCTACTTGCGAAGCCATTTTTGGGTACGGTTTTATTGTATAAAGTGAAAAATTAAGTTATTTGAAAATGATCGCATAACATTTAAATATTTCTGCATGAACTTCACAAAATAAAATAAAACACGTGTGTTTTGCTATGTTTTTTTCTTGCGCAAATCAAAACAGTCGGTTAGTGAAGCAGGAATCTGAACCTTATCGCTAATAAGGAGTTTTGGGCAATATAGGGTATTGTTTAAATGTTTTATCCAGGTCTGACAGCTTACAGACCGTGCCCACGTCTGTAAACTGGATGCGTGTACTCGGAGGTGTTTAAAAAATAACTCTTGATATTAACGCGAGTCAAAATATATTTACAACGGAAACTTTATGTTACAATAATTTGGTCAAGTTTAATATTATTCTTGCTTAGAGGTAAAGCAGGTAGAGAGGGTGAACACTAGAACCGGAATGAATTTGCAAATGAAAATTGCGTTGTAACGCGCCTAACTGGAGAGTGGTGACCGGTGATACCACAGTCCAAAAATGATATTTTATGGCTGTTCGCTTCGTCACCATAAAGTTTTGTAGTTAGTGGCCCGCTATTATATTAGAAAGCGTGGTGCATCACCTTAAATACAGTTACACGTGAGGCCGAGAACAGTATAATAACAGACCCAACTCGATTTTTGTCTTACACTAACGATAAACGCCGCGGCTGTGACAAACTTAACCACATGGACTACAAAGACAATAAATATGATGGATCTTCTGAGATCGCTGCAGGTTTCGCACACTATTTTCAATCAGTATTTAGCGACAATATCCCCAAACTTGACATATCCTCTATAGCTTCATCGTCATTTAATTCTTTACCTGTACAAATTCATGAAATCAACGATGACGATATTATTACAGCTTTCCATAAGCTAAAACCTAAATACTCCGTCGGCCCAGATTGTATTCCACCTATAATCCTCAAAAGACATGCAAGTTATTTTATTCAACCTCTAAAACATATTTTTAACCTATCACTTCGCAAAAATATCTTTCCGGAAATGTGGAAACTAACGAAAGTAACGGCTATACACAAAAAAGGAAAAAAGTCAGAAATAGATAATTACAGACCTGTAGCTGTGTTGTTAGCACCCGCAAAACTTTTAGAAACCATAATTTATTCACAGATATATAACCAAACAAAACACGCACTCACCGAAAATCAGCACGGATTTCGTCCCACACTGTCACCTTCAACGAATCTTATGAATCTCACTACCTATATTAATAATTCATTCGAAAATTTTGTACATGTTGATGTGATTTATACAGACTTCGAGAAAGCATTTGATAAAGTCGATCATGATATTTTATTAAAAAAATTAAGTGACATGATTCTCTCAGAATTTCCTCGCTTTTGTGGCTAGCTACTTACGCAATCGTCGTCAGTATGTCAGTTACGGACACCATCTCTCTCACGAATACAAAACTAACTCCGGGATTCCCCAGGGATCGAATCTAAGACCCCTTCTCTTTCTCTTATTCATCAATGACATTGGCAACACCATAAACCACTCAAAATATCTCCTTTTTGCTGACGATATAAAACTTTTCAAAGCAATTAAAAATTACATCGATTCCATTCTTCTGCAGAACGATCTTGATTCTCTTGTCAAATGGTCGGAACTGAACAACTTACCCTTCAGCATTCAGAAATGCAGTGTCGTTACATTTAAAAGATCCAAAGATACATTCCTGTTCCCCTACCACATTAATGAACATGAATTGACACGTAAAAGTGAGATTCGAGACCTTGGCGTAATTTTTGAAGCAAGTCTCTCTTTCAAATCCCATATATCTGATATTGTCTCCCATGCCAACAAAATGCTTGGATTTGTTCTTCGTAATTCAAGATCATTTACCAACGGAATCGCAATCCGAAGAACGTATGAAGCACTTGTTCGCAGTATCTTGGAATATAGCTCCATTATTTGGGCCCCTTCTGAGCAAAACCATATTCTCGAAATAGAAAAAGTACAAAAGAGATTCATGCGTTACCTATATATGAGAGAATATATGTACTACCCTTTCCTGTATCCATCCTTATTCTTAGCAGGAATGCTCGATCTTAATACATTAGAAGCCCGCCGAAAAATATTTTTAGGAAAATATTTTTTTAAGATAATCTCTGGAACTATACATAATCCACCTATTTTGAAAGAAATTAACTTATATGTCCCAGACAAGTATACTCGTGGAAGGTCCCATACCCTTTTTTATGCTCCAAAAGCGAGGACTTCTGCCTATCAGAACGCGCCAGTCAACAGAGCGACTGAACTGCTCAACGAGTCTGCATTGACTATTGACATTTTTAACGTAACCTACAGGTAGTTTAACAATTATCTTTTGGCGTATGTCACAAAGTAGTGAAACTGACCTTTTTATGTGTTTTGCTATACTTTTTGTCAAATTTGTAATCTTCTCCATAATGTATTGGTGAATAACCGTTTTACGGAGAACATGAAAAAATAAATAAATAAATAAATAAATAAATAAACGTGATACGTTGTTTTATCGATATGCCGATATTATAAGTATATCATAAATATATTCCAAGTTTCTTAAAGCGAATAGTTGTACATGGACGGTAGTTGATCCCGGAATTATTGTTGCAGAATAATATATTTTAATAGTTGCTCGATTTGGTATTTCGTTTTATATAAATGTTCTTGTCTCGACTTATCCAATTTGTGAAAATGCTTCTTTTACTTGACTTTGTGTTGTCGAACGATCAATACAATAGGTACGTAAATATTTTAATAAGAAATAAAGACATTTTCATCACATTTTTCTTCCCCTATACTAGTCGGGTCGAGGACCAAAAGTTTCAATTTTTTATCGCATGTGCATCTGCTTGTGCCACACTATTAAAAAAAATACAAACGTTTCGGAATTTTTCGAAACAATCACTATTTGAAAGGCATTTATTTATCTAGCTGACTAACGAATTTTAATTAAAAGTGAAAGGGAAAATATTGTTTCCCGTGCATGGGTGAGATATGGGTGAGATTCGACTGGTCAGTGGTTGAGTGGGCATAGTGCTTTGGTCCCACCCGGGCGTGACGGTTGAGATTGGGTGAGATATGGGTGAGATCAGTGGTGAGGTCAGTGGTTGAGTGGGCATAGCGCTTGGGTCCCACCCGGGGGTGACGGGTGAGCTATGGGAGAGATCAGTGGTGAGGTCCACTGACCTGTTGAGTGGGCATAGCGCTTGGGTCCCACCCGGGCGTTGCGTGTTCGATTCCTCGGCTGGCTAAGTCCTCCATCACAACACAAGCAACATTTTCGGCTTTCTGTGGTGGTAGTAGGAGATTTTCAAACATTGTTGGATTATTCGTAACCCGGGAAAGTTTGTCTTTCTTTAAAAAAAATAAAAAAAAATATATATTTAACCCTAAAGATATAGACATTTGTACAATGAGAAGGGGTCGCTCTTACGACTCTTTCTTATTTGGTATTATTTGCCGGCCTCTACATATGCTTCCTCACTTCTATGACAGGGGTCTCTTCAAGACCAAGGTTCACTCATTTCTTTCCTCAAAAGACCTTCCAAACAGCATCCATAATGATGAAATTAATGGTTAACAGTCTGAAGAAAATTATTATTCTCAAGTCTTGATGAAAAAATCAAACATCTTACAAATATTAACACATTTAAAAATAAGTTCTTAGAATACCTACAACATTTTTCCTGTTGAAATTGTAATTCGTTTGAAAACAAATTCATCTGAGCTCACTCATGATTCGTGTAAAGTAATTCTGGCAAAAAAACTTTAGGGAAAGACAGCAATTTTGTGACTTTGGAATTATTTTTGTGTCAATTTCGATCTAAAATGTATAAATACTCCTTGAATAGGTCGGAAAATATTGAGTATTTAACGTGTGTTTGAAAGGTTGCAATGTTAAAGGAAAGATATGTAAAGAAAAACCAAAATAGTATGTCGAAAGCAAATTATTGACATTGGGCTATATTGGGCTGCCATGTTGGTTTCTATTTTGATTTATAATTTAATTTGATTTAGGTACTGCCTTTGTGAGTTTTTTTTAAATAGTAGATCTATTTTTGAATCATTCAAATAGAGGTAATGTAATATCTTTTAAAATAAAGTTGGTTGTTTGCAGGTGGAAAAATATAATTAGCAGTAATTGTTGAATGAACACTAATATGTATTGAATTATTTGGCGGGCAGGGATAAGCCGACGTAGCTCAGTGGATAAGAGCAGTTGACCGGAAATCAGAAGGACGCGGGTTCGAGTCCCGTCGGCGGCATGTATCTTTTATCGGGAGATTTTTTCAATGTAGACGAGTGTTTCAGGCTAATAATTATTACTTATAATAATTAATATCTTTTACATCATTGAGTTTTAAAAATTTATGCCTTTCATAATATAGGAAGTTTCATTTAGATACTTCACTATCCCTTACATCGCCCTGGTGACAGACCACCATTCACAGTTGATATGGCTTTAGCTGTGTTTGTTGACCAGATCTAAAGAGCCAGATACTTTCCTGCTTTCTTCTTCTCTGTCTCCTTTTCCTCCTTTTACTAAACAAGAGTTCAAATAGTTGGGAGCAGTGTCGGCCTCTGTGTTCGAGTGGTAATGCTCTCGAATAGCGATCGGGGGGTCGCGTCAATTCCCGGTGTGCGCAAGTTTATTATATTAATTGCTTTCACCATTTTATAATTTAAAATAACATAAGGAACATATGCGGCATGTTCCAGAGTGGAAGATACTATCAGTATCGCTGTGGTGTAAGACAACCATTGAGAATTGATATGTCGCTTGAATTGGCTTTAGCCGTGTTTGGTGACTAGATCCAAACAGCCAGGAGCTTTTCCAACTTCCTCCTCCCCACCTTCTTCCCCTCCCCACTTTTTTTCAGCCTGTCATCATACCCCGATTAGGGATGCCTTGGTCTCACTGGCTTCAGGAGGCTTGAGAACAGTTGGGAAAGTTGCGCTGTATGCACATTTAAAAAAAATACACATAAAAAAATATGTATAGTTTGAATCCAATAACATTTATTATTCAATTTATTGAAAATGCTGCGATTATAAATTATATTCGATTAAGATCAACGGTTTCCGAAGGACATTCAGAATTCTCCGTCCTTTTAAAACAATCCTAGTATAAATATATTATTTTATATAAATTCTTTGTCGTGAGGCTTAAAAAGACGGGAGGGGAAGGCAATGAGTACAAGAAAGGTCGGAAACTACCTGACTGTTCAGATCGGATCACAAAAGTCAGCTAAAGCCACTACAAGCAATGCCTGTGTTGATTTTGAACGACGGTCTTTCGCCAGTAAGATAGTCGAAAAATCTATCACTCAAGTTTACAACAGCCAGTAATTTTTACGAGCTTACCGTGAATGCATCGAAAAATGACAAATACGCCAGGAATAAAGAAAATGAAAAATAACGAGGGGAAAGGAAAAGTATGAATGCATAGAAAAATGACAAATAAGCCAGGAATAAAGAAAATGAAAAATAACGAGGGAAAGGAAAAATATGAATGCATAGAAAAATGACAAATACGCCAGGAATAAAGAAAATTAAAAATAAGGAGGGAAAAGGAAAAATATGAATGCATAGAAAAATGACAAATACGCCAGGAATAAAGAAAATGAAAAATAACGAGGGTAAAGGAAAAATATGAATGCACAGAAAAGGACAAATACGCCAGGAATAAAGGAAATGAAAAATAACGAGGGGAAAGGAAAAACATGAATCCATAGAAAAATGACACATACGCCAGGAATAAAGAAAATGAAAAATGACGAGGGGAAAGGAAAAATATGAAAGCATAGAAAAATAACAAATAAGCCAGGAATAAAGAAAATTAAAAATAACGAGGAGAAAAGAAATATATGAATGCAAAGAAAAATGACAAATAAGCCAGGAATAAAGAAAATGAAAATGACGTGGGTAAAGGAAAAATATGAATGCATGGAAAAATGACAAATACGCCAGGAATAAAGAAAATGAAAAATAACGAGGGGATAGGAATATATATATACATATTTATACATAGAAAAATGACAAATAAGCCAGGAATGAAGAAAACGAAAAAAATAAAGAGAGGAAAGAAAAAAAAATGAAAACAAATTGGAAGTAAAGTATTATGTCGGGGATAGAAGAAAGTACCACTTGAATTTTGACCTGAAGGTTTGACTCGGTACGGCGTCCCTTATTTAATAATCCCATTTAATCAATAAAAACTTGACTTCACTTTTTGCTTTCCTTTGATCGCATGTAAATTTACCCCTAGTAAATGTTAAGCCCCTTTACCCTTTGCCTTTCAAACGAACTAAAGTTTTTTTGCAGGAATCGAAGCGAATATTATTAAAGGGGGGTTATTTGGGACACTAGCGGTAATTTAAAGTCGGCAGGTACTTAACCCCTGCTTTTCGGAACAACTCATATAGGTCTCATAGATATCGTAGTGTCTCCCTTACTATCAAGGTTAGAAATTTAAATGGTGTTAGAAAGAAAAACATCATGCTTTATATTCGAATCTAAAAATTAACCAAAAAAATAACTAAAACTAGCAATCAAAAACTCAAAAGGTAGGGGGAAGGGAACCTAAGAGCGGAGTTGGAGGGATGGGGGAAGGAGGAGAGTGGAATGGGGAGAGGAAATGTGGAGGAGGCGGAGTGGAAGGGGACGCGGGAGAGGAAAGCGAGGCGGAAGGGGAACGGGACGAATGGGAAAGGACAAGCAGGGAGAAAAAATTTCTTTATTAAATAGCATAGCAATGCATGCCGGGTACCAGCGAATAATATTATAAACGCGAAAGTTTGTATGGATGTATGTGTGTATATTACTCTTTCACCCAAAAACTACTAAATGAATTTTAATGAAACTTTACACATATCAGAATAACATATTGGCTATATATAATGGTAAGCTCTGGCGTTATGAAATTTGTATAAATTAAAATGTGTGTATTTCATATATTTTATCGGCAGGCAGGAAAGGAAGGGGAAGGGGGAACGGGGGAGGTGGGGTTCGCGGAGAGGGAAGCGACGAAGGAGCGGGAAGGCGGGGAAGGTGGAAGAAAACGGGGACGCACGGGAAAGGATATGCAGGGAGAATTAGTTTATTTCTTCGAATGGCATTGCAACGCATGCCGGGGGCCAGCTAATAATTATGTAATAAGATCTCCCAGTCAAAAACATAGCTCAGAAATAAAATTGGGACGGCTCATTTACATACATGAAATAAATCTTGATACCCAGACTGTTTACCGTGGCCAATGTTAATAGATGAAGCCCCCGCGTACCGAATTTCTACCGTTTTATAACATATTTCTCTTGAACACTTCTAATTTTTAGGTTTAAAAAAATATCTACACATTAGCCACGCCGAAATGGTAATTATACGAAATTCTCTCGATAATTATTATAAACCAGTTTTTTTGCTATTATTTTACAAGTTATACGTATGTAAAAATTCACAGTGTTCCTTTATTTTTGTTCTATTTTAAACGAGTCGTGTTTTATTATACACTAGCAGTTAAAAACCCACTCTACAGGTTTTTGCTGCTAGGCTCCCAAGTTCCCCTCCTACCCCTCCCCTCCTCATCCTTCCGAGTTCTCCCTTTCCCCTTCTCCCTCCCCCCTCTCCCCCCCCCAACCCCCTCCACCCTCCCCCTACCTCCTCTATCTCCTCCCTCTTCCACCCCCTCCCCCCTCCCCTCCCCTCGCAACTCCCCTCTCCACCCACCCCACTCCACCCTCCCGCTCCCCCTCCCCACTCCTTCCTACAAATCCTTAAAATTTCATCGCAATCTGATGAACGGTTTAGCAATGCGTAATTTCATGATGCCAAGACTCACTATTGTATACAGAAACAATCGCGGGCATGCACACATCAAATCCCCAAAGTTTCATCGCAATTTGATAAACGGTTTAGCAACGCGTAATTTCATGATTGTTCACTATTGTATACAGGAAACATCGCGGGCATGCGCACATCAAATCCCCAAAGTTTCATCGCAATCGGATGAATGCTTTAACAACGCATAGCGGACGTACAAACATTTTTAGATTTTTTTTTATATATATAGATTTTCACAATTTTTGCCTAATTTTCATCGTTTTTAATATTCGAATTTACAAATCTTCCTTTCTTCTTTTCAAGCGCTACTACGGGGCCTTAAGACTTATTTGCCTTAGTTAATATCTGTGTACTCATTTTCTACAGATATTCCAGGTATTCAAATTCGTGGTTTGGCTATAAACTAAAACATGTTTGTTTATGACAAAAGTTTACATAGCAAGTCCCAAAGGGGACTCTACCCTGCGATGTGAAACTGATACGGACTTTCAGATCAGTGTGAGCTTTCATTACAGCCTGAGAAGTTTTAACGTGATAAAAGCCTTAGAGGAAAATCGTAAATTTTCAAAAAAGTTTTGATTAAGATAAAGGACGGGATGCCCATAATTCTTATACTTTGTCAGTTCTCATATGAGTGGGGTGGTTTAGGAAATTATCTATTACTTTATGGTTGTTCGTGACGTGTTGTCAGCTTTACAGGGGGAGTCTGTACCAACCGAGGTGTTTTTTAAATGCGTTTTTTCATTTATAAGATATTTTCGTTCGAGAAACTTTTGTTAATTGTAAAGGTACATTTGAACAAGAAATAAACACTATTGAAAGTTTGATTTGAATATTTATGTATGTGGATATAGCGGCCGCAAGCGGAGGATCCAAATCGGCTGGAATCCTGGAGTCCTTGAATCATTTAAAACCTGAAATTTAAAAAAAATCATTGCAGTGTGAATGTAGAATGCGCATGAATCACAATTTACAAAAAAAGTTGTTGATATAAATAAAAATTATGCAAAACCTTTGTCCTGGAGGTTCATCCGCATATAACTATTATTTTTTTAATTTAACTTTTGAAAAAATTGAATCATATGAAAATTCTATGGGCTAGGATACCAGCCAACTTGAAAAACGTAGTTTTGAGAAAAATGAGTTTAAAATTTTCGTTTGTAACCACACCGCTCCGTTTTCCGGTCTATGTGCTTGGCGCGCACCGCTCCTATACTTAACTATATTTAAAGATCGATTTTGATGCTATAACTTTGGAAATGTATTCTCCACATGTATATAAAGATTTTTAGGCAATAAAAAAGTCGATTTTTTAATCGGCTAGACCAGACTCCCCCTTGGAATAACCAGACACAAAATATGTAATTTTTTCTTCAAATTCTAGACGTATCGATTCTTTTCTAAAAGAAAATATAAATTGATATCAAAGGATTGTATTTTTTAAAACGCATGTTTATTTTTATTATAATAACTTTATAACGTTGGTCGTTTAAAATTAATTAAATTTTCAAACAAAATGTTTTTTTATGGAACACACATTTCAAATCATAATCATACAGTAAAATGAATCATCAACGAAAGCTCCTTTTCAGAAATTTAAATTTTCATCGTGAGCTTTTCTTATAAAATTTATTTGTATCAAATTAACTATTTGTATCAAAGTAAATACTTCAAAATTAAAACAATAAAGAAAAATATCTGGGACTCGAACCCAGGACCCTCTGCTTACATGGCAAATGCTCTACATGGCAAATGCTGGCAAATACTCTACCAAAATGATACAGTTAAAAGTGACCGAATTTGATTTATACACTTTAATAAATCAAATTCGGTCACTTTTAACTGTATCATTTTGGTAGAGTATTTGCCAGCATTTGCCATGTAGAGCATTTGCCATGTAAGCAGAGGGTCCTGGGTTTGAGTCCCAGAGGTGCCAATATCTTTTTCTGATTTTTCTGTCTCCAGATTTTCGGTTGAGTTTCGCTAATATTATTAAATATTACAATTTGAGGTTTCACTCATAAAGGTTAAAAATTAAAATAAAGAATTCATTAAAGGAACCAATATAAACTAATTTGAACGTCTCTCTCAGTAAACAATATTTATAATACCATTTGAGAAATATCGTTAAATAGATTAACCTTTGAATTTCGTCATTTTACTTTCTTCATATAAAATAACAATCAAGAATGTGAAAATACGTTACCATTATCTCCCGAGGCAATGTGTTTTTCGTTCTTCCAAGTCCCGTCAGTTTCCCCGAGATAAAAGGTCGATGGGAAGGGAGGTGAACGATTCTAGGCTGCGGTAGGAAGGGTAGTTGGGGAGGATGTATTTCTTTGAGAGTTATTTCCTTTGGAGGATATATTTACAATAAGGAAAAAGCTCAATGAACCCGAATTGTAAAAATTTTAATATTTAAAGTATACTAATATTGTCGCACAAAAATAACAAACTTTCAGTATTAAATTGAAGTCTGTTTAAATATATATCGTTTTTACATAATTAAAAAAAATAATAAAATAAATACTAAAAGAACGGCAATCAATAGAATACAAAAACTTGAATATTTTCAAAAAATTACTACTATTACACTACCGACGACCATCATTGTAAGCGGAATATATCGCTTGTACAATGATGGAGGATTAAACAAGCACTTGCATTGAACTCACGACGCCTGGGTGAGAACCAGGTAAATTTGTCAACTCAGCCTCTAAACGTACATAATATTTTTACACGTACATAATATTTCAAAAAGGAGATCGTGTTTTAATTATAGACAAGAAGGCTTTTCTAAATTTACCTGGAGATTTTTTTTTTTTTTTAAAGCGGAGACGGTTTAACATTGGTTCCCGTGAGTACTTAGGCCATGGGCCCATTGTACTTTCTCCCATTTTACCTCAATCCTTTAACAATAACCCAGTCCCTTTAATAAAGTTCACCAGAGTTGTTATCGGATATGTGGCTAGGTCTTCTGGTTCTACAACATGTCTCCCCAGGTATCTGAGCCTAATTCCCACCAGGGCAGGACATTGGCACCATAAGTGAATTGGAGTCTCTTCATCCTCTTCACATTTTCTACATCTACTGGTGCTTTCCACTCCCAATAGCTGCATGTGTTTCCTGAGATGGCAGTGTCCCGTTAGTAGGCCTACCAGTTCCCTCAGCGAGTTTCTGTCCATATCGAGTAGTTTCCTGGTCCGTCTGGGGTCGGGTCCGTTTATGAGTACTTTGGATTGTCTCATTCCGGGTGCCCTCTCCCTACCTGGAGATGAAAATTTATTTTTATTTTTATTTATTTATTTTTTATTTTTTTTATTTTTTTTTATTTTTTTTTTATTTTTTTACCTGGAGATGAAAATCATCGATTTTATATTCAGTTTTAATTAGTTACTCTTCATTAGAACATTATCCGAATATCAATTCGGAGTGTCTTCAATAGAAGATAAACAGAAATATTACAAAAATGTGATTTAACATTAAATGCCCCGGTAAACTGATAAACTGGTTAATAAGAAAATAATAAATCATATTAGTAAACAGCATTAACTTCGTGGCTAACCAAAATTGCCAAAAAATATGTGAATTTGTAATAGACAACTTCAATCTTATTTTATTCACACTCCACCGGTTTCGGAAGAATTCTTCTCTTATCGGAAGAATATAAGAACTAACCTACGAAACAGAATATTAACAGACATATACATTAATAGACATATACATACATTTTAGGTGTTTGAGTGGGAGACGAACAGAGGGGAAAGGTTTTTTTCTTTTAGTAAAGACACAGGGATTAAAATTCTTCACATTAACAATAAAAGCAAAAAATTAGATAACTTGGAAGCACTTGAAATTAGAAAATCCCTAAATAATAACTCAAGTATTTTGAATAACCAAATTAATTTATCTTTTAGTCCTACTCTAGACATATTTCCAATGAACCGCTCTGTTCTTCTTGGAAATTCCGTAATTACCCATTCCTCTTTGTTCACAATTTGTTTATTGTTTTTTGTGACTTAAAATCAACCTGACTGTAAAAAAATGAATTATATTTAGTTCCTTACATATGAAATTGGCGTTTTGTATGGGAGGAACATAAAGTCGATTTTTTTAAATATAATATATTTATTTAATCAAAGTATGTACCATTGCTATCTATGCAGTTTTGCCATCTCATAGGTAGTTCATCGATCCCTTTACTAAAAAAACCATTCGGACCGGAATCAATAAAATCTTTGAAGGCGGTTTGGACTGCCCCATCGGAATTGAATTTTTTCCCTTGCAAGAAGTTATCGAAATTTCGAAAAAAATGGAAATCTTTTGGGGCAAGGTTCGGAGAGTACGGTGGATGTCTTAGACATTCCAATTTGAAGCTCCTCTAATTTGGTAGCCGTCTGTTGTGCAGTGTGTGGTCTAGCGGTCAACACGCGTTTGTTGATTTGCTTCACTCAATTCGTGAGGTACCCACCTTTCAAGCTTTTTCACCTTCCCAATTTGCTTCAAGTGGATTAAAACAGTTTTTTCACTAAAGGTGCGATTCCGTGCCACGCGGCAGACGGCAGACGGCGACAGCAGACGGCGACTGCAGTGCCGCCCGACGGCAGACGGCACTACTTAACTCTATGCACTTGTATTGGACCGTTTCCGACACACCACTACAAGTGCCGCGCGGCACTTGCTGTCGATAACTGACGCGTGGCGGCAGACGGCACTCGGGTGCAAACATAGTACTGCCGTCGACTTCAGACACAATGGACGTGTTGACAGACGGAGAAAGCGAGAGTCTTATTAGTTTGGTGTCTAAAAATTCGTGCAGGACAGGTTTTTTCACAAAATTTGAAAGATTCATCAAAATTCAAAGTTAATTTTCAAGTTCTGTTATTATTTCTATGTCATTAATGTCAAGAATAATTTTTCTTCTGGCGATATTGTGTTTCGCTTTGTTTTTGGAGCAAGATCATTGTAAAATTAAAGAGATTACAAAATTAAACTGTTTTTTTATTTAAACTACAATAACTTCTGAAAATGTCTTCACTCTCATTTAGATGCCTTTTTATCAAAGTTTCAAAAGCGCCTTCTTCCAGTCTATTTAAGTACATTGGCAGTATAGGCTTTCTACTTGAATAATAATACAATAATAAATCATCGTCGTCTTCTTCTTCTTGCAATAACACTTGCAGCATTTTATTATTTTAAATGGAAGACACAACCGTCGGCAGTACGCAGCGGACGCAACTGCAGCGCCGTCAATGCCGTCAATGCCCTCGACTTTGGAACCTGCGCGTTAGTGCCGCCTGCCGTCGGCGGCACTGCAGTCGCCGTCTGCTGATGCCGTCTGCCGACTGCCGCGTGGCACGGAATCGCACCTTAAAGCGCGCCTTCCACTGCGAGCGGAGCGGACTCATTAAGGAATCCGCTCGACTAGCAAACGTTAACTGCATACAAGTGCTTCCATCAAGAACGAGGCCAGCGAAGCGGACTAAACGAGTTAAATAGTTTCGAACGAGTCCGCTCCGCTAATGCGGACTCCGTACGATCTCCGCTCGACTCGCACACGTTAACTGTATACAAGTGCTTCCATCAGGAACGAGGAAAGCGGAGCGGACCGAACTTGTTAAAATAGGTCCGAAAGAGACCGCTCGCGCACACCATCGCCGACTAGTTTCTAGCGGACTCCGCTCAAGAACTGTAGCCAATTCAATTGCCTCGCTGCGTTTTTGTCGAGATGGAGGTGTTTATTGAAGCCGTTTGCCAATTTCGTTTATAGGATACGACTAGCAAAGATTGTCAACATAAAGAATTCGGCTTAGAAAACCATTAGTGTGATGATATTGGCGGAAATAAGAAAGTAAATAATTTTTTTAAAGTTTTTACATATTTGAGGTGAGATTCTTTTTATAAATGTACATTTAATTCATACGTAACATTTTTTTCATTGCATACATGCTGTCAGAATCATATTCACTAGAATCAGTACTCGACATCACAAAAATCACTCCGTTCACTTCGAAACAAAGCGATACTGACTCGTTTTCAATGGAAGGGCAAAACTATTTCTCATTTTTCATTGACCTCGCTCCGCTCGCCCCGCTCATTTCTCTCGCACAGGCAGTGGAAGGCAAACACCTATCTTCTAAGTGACTCTTTTTTGATGGATGGTCAAAACTATTTCGCTCAGCTCCCACTCCGCTCCGCTCTACTCTTTTCCGCTCGCAATGGAAGGCGCCCTTAACACCGCAGCCTGCAGCTAACTCGGACGTGGTTTGCGATAGATCCGCTTCTACAATAGCCTTCAATTCTTCATTATCAACTTTGGTCTCCGGCCATCCACGGGGCTTGTTCTGCAGGTCGAAATTTCCAGAACGAAAACGTTGGAACCAAAAACGCACTGTGTTTTCTTTTGCGGCACCGTCGCCATACACATCATTAATCCTTCGAGCCGTTTCTGCAGCACTGGTGCCACGGTGGAACTCGTACTCGTAAATAACGCAATATTTCAAGTTTTCCATTTTGTAAACTAAGTGACGCAAAGAAAAAAAACAATTAAGGAAAAAACAAATGAATTATAATTTTCGAAACACAAATACATGAGTAAGTAGCTGTATAAATTTGTATTTGGAATTCCTAATATAGAGAAGATATTTGAGATCAAAGTTGCCAGTACGGAAAAACGCCAATTTCATATGTAAGGACCCAATATATATGGCACCGTGCTCGTGGAAAAATGACCTCACGGGCGCTTTAAAACATAATTTATTTAATCAATAACTTCATAGGTAAGCATTATTGAAGTTATGTTGGGCTGCAGTTTGAAGGGTGTAGTTTATTTTGATGAGAGCGAGTCTGCGATCAGAAGCGATCAGAAAATTGGTAAACAAATCTATAAATAAAACGCTGGTTTTACTCCTCATTTTCACAGTGCTGAAAATTTCCCGACTAAAATACGAATATACCGATATTAATATAATGCACGGCTTAAAATTAGCAATACTAACGTGGAAAATGTCGATATCAGAGGTAATGTACGACCGTTCTGGGAGGCATTACCAAAGGCAGATTAGTTCTGCGTCTCCGAACACTGAAATAAGTACCAGTGCTCTGAGCTTTCGAAAATTATCAGGGATATTTCGCAAAAAAATCTGAATTGATAATGTGGCTGCTCAACAGGTATTATTAGCAAAAGCAATTTTCGGCCTGACGGCAATTTCCGGCTGCATTATAGAAATAAAGATAGATGATATTTTGCCAAAATTGAACCACTTCAACATTGTTATTTTTAAGACCTATTTTGAAGAATCATCCGACATTAGAACCAACGTAGCTACCAGACCAGAATTTTTTTTGATGGTATCGCATAAGAGTCCCAAATTAGTTCAGATATGTTCAACTGCACGGAATATAGTTATAAAAGGCTACAATATCATAAATACATAAGAGTCCCAAAATATTACAGATATGTTAAACTGCACGGAATATTGTTATAAAAGGCTACGATATCATAAACGCGTTAGAGTCCCAAATTAGTACCTACAGATATGTTGAACTGCACGGAATTTAGTTATTAAAGGCTACAATATCATAAACGCATAAGAGTCCCAAATTAGTACAGATACGTGATATTCAACTGCACGGAATATAGTTACAAAAGGCTACAATATCAAAAACGCGTAAGAGTCCCAAATTAGTAGACATGTTCAACTGCACGGAATATAGTTACAAAAGGCTACAATATCATAAACGCATAAGAGTTCCAAATTAGTACAGATATGTTCAACTGCTCGGAATATAGTTACAAAAACATAAACGCATAACCTACAATATCATACCTCAATGATAATAATCAATGTTAGCATAATACTAACCGCGAAAGATATTTTTTTCGGAAAATTATACCAAGTTTATCTCCAACTCCGGAACGAAGTGCAAATATCATAAAACTTATTAATTTCGGTTGTCCGTTCATGGTTGTTTGCCCCGTGAAATATTCCTGCGAGAGAGGTGAAATATAGTTCAATGAACTCAAATTTACTTTGAATTTAAATGTTCAAAATTGGAACTGCTTGTGTGAATATTATTTGAGATAAGCAATAAAGTAGGTACATACCAATTGCATAATATTTAAACAAAAAATGTTTTCTAATAATTTGGTCCAATTTTGAAAAGTCTTTTAAAAATATCTCATTATTTTTCAGGGATAGTATGGTTATGAATAAAATTAAAGATAAGGTATTTTTATTGCCTGTGGTGTCGCGAAACTGCGACTCCACTGTTAATTGGCGGTAAATGCTGCAGAGCAAAGCCCACGCAGCCCTCGAAGGACCAGTCCCGAAACTACGTGAAAACGCTAAGTTATTTTATTTTATTTTATTGTATTTATTTTAGGGAAAGTTGACAGCAAATCAGAGATTACAAAATAATACAATAATAATATGATAATTATGCCAATTATGAACTTTCCACTGATAATAATTAATAATAGATAATAAAGTGTGACAGTGTAAGGGTATTTTCTTAGTTTTATTGTTTAGTTACAAAACATAAAAAAGGGGGGGGGGGGGAGGAGGAACATAGGGATAGGATTAAGTGGTAAATGACGGGAATATATAGGGATTGAACTTTCTAGTTTGTGTCATGTTGCTTGGTGAGTTTTCGTTTTATGTCACGTAAAGTTGAGTTAAAAATGTCAATGTGGTAATAATTTAAGTTAAATGAGTGTGTGGATCTGTAGATAAATGAGTTCTGTTTAGAGTTGGTCTTGCAAAGAGGGAGATTAAAGGTAAGCGACTGTCTACTGTTGCGATTTGGAACATGGAAGGATAGGCGTTGAAGAAGATCAGGACAATCGATTAAGTTATGTGTAATTTTAAATAACATTACCGAATCTGCTATATTTCTTCGACAAGTTAACGTTTGCATTTTGAAGAACTTTGCAGAGTCTTCATTACTAACATGCGATCGAAAAGAGCGGAAATTGAGGTACCTTAAAAATCTGTTTTGAACGCTTTCAATTCTATTTTTGTGCACTGCATAGCCTGGGTTCCATACCTGAGATGCGCATTCAAGGATACTACGAACATATGAGAAATACAGTGTTTTGAAAGTAGTAAGGTCTTTAAATTGTTTACAGGAGCGGATTATGAAACCAAGCACAGAAGATGCGTTAGTGACTATATGGTCGATATGTTTATTGAAATTCAGTTTACTATCAAGTATAACCCCAAGGTCCTTACTTTCGAATTTGATAGACAACGGTATATGATTAATTGATTATTCATGGATTAATACGTTTTTATTTCTAGTAAAGCGCACGATGAAGCATTTAGAAATATTTATTTCTAGACAATGGGCATTACAATACGTGCTCAAACGTAGCAAATCATCTTGCAGCTTCTGACAGTCCTCGATTGAATTTATAGGTGAAAATATTTTCATGTCATCTGCATACAGGATAGTTTGGGAGTTTAGAAAACAGTTACCAACATCATTGATATATATGTTAAATACGGGACGATTGAATAGTATACACTGGCAAAACCTGATGGATAGTCAGTCGATAGTTCAAATCTGGGCTTTTGGAAAATTAGATAAGCCCAGACTGGAATAAGGAAAACAGGACTCACCGTTGCAGATGTTGCAGTTTGGTGTACACTTTTCACTGTTTAATTTTATAAATCGCAATATTCTTACAGTAAGAGGTTACGACACATGCGCCCTGTCTGAGATGTTATTTTGTTCTGAGCAGGAAAGCACACTGTCACCTCTCCAAAGTTGAGTATTTCTTGCAACAATTTTTATGGTGACATTTGGGAAGGAAAGATTAGGTAGGTGGGATAAATTCAGGATTTTGACATATCTACCCACCAAGTCTGCGAATGCAATACCCAATCAATCCCATATAAAGATGCGCAAACAGCCTGCAACTTGAACCTGTAACTTTTCAGTCCTTAGTCAAAAAGCTTTCCATTCTGCCTTGGAGGCGGTAAAATTGGGTTTACCATTACGCTATGGAGGTCGTCATTAGCCAGAGATAATATAAATGGTCGATGGCCGACGCATCCATCTCGTGGAAACACAACATTTATTCAGGAATCGTACGAATTTAAAACAAATTCCTCAAATCTGAAACAACTGGATTTTTGGTTAGCAAAAGCGATTACACGTGCCGTAGCAAAAATTTGAATAAAAAAACACTCCTCTAAATACGAGCAACCTTCTCACAAAAATCTGAGAATCATGTTAGATGAGTTTATTCAAAACAATTTGAAAATAAAATTCCCCAACGCTCTAAGAACCTAATTCGAAAATTCAATTTCTTTACTTCAGAAGAGCTATAGCACTGCAATCAATGAACAGAAATTCTATAGTAGTGTGATCTAAACCGGTTTGAAAAAAAAATGTATCTATAACATATTTATTTAGTTATTATTTTTAATTGATAAACTAATGTTAAGACAAGATTTTTATGCAAAGCACTAATGGTAACAGTTATTATAAGTAATAATTATCAATTAAAAATAATAGTTAATATTTGACGAGTTAAAGTATTTCACCAAAAAATGTAGACATAATTTGTCTCGACGCCACCTAGTAGGAGATTTAGCATTAATGCCTTTCTCATATAAAATAAAATTGGTTGTTTGCAGGTGAAAAAATATAATAAGCAGTAATTGTTGAATGAAACACTGGTATATATTGAATTATTTGGCGGGCAGGACGTAGCTCAGTGGAGAGAGCAGTTGACCGGAAATCAGAAGGATGCGGGTTCGAGTCCCGTCGGCGGCATGTATCTTTTCTCGGGAGATTTTTCCAATGTAGATGAGAATTTCAGGCTAATAATTATTACTTATAATAATTGTCATTTATTTGGTTTTCATGTTCTCCTTGAAACGGTTATACACAAATGTATGACGGAGAAGATTACGAATTAAAGAAGCATGGGGTAGTTTTGCTATTTTAAGTTATGCGTTAAAAGATAGTTGCTGAACTGTCTGTAATTAACATTGAAAATGTCGATGGTCAATCCAGAATCGTTAAATAGTTGAGTCGCTCTGTTTATTGGCGCGTTCTGATAGGCAGAAGTCCTCGCTTTTGGAGCATAAAAAAGTGCATGGGATCTTCCACGAGAATACTTGCTAGGGACATATAAGATTACCTCTTTCAACATAGGCGGAATAATCCTATTATAAATTATAATATTATAAAGGCGAAAGTTTGGTTGGATGTATGGATGTATGGATGTATGTATGTTTGTTACTCGTTCACGCAAAAAATACTGAATGGACTTAAAAAATTCTTTCACCAATAGAGAGCTACATTATTTGCCGTTCTGGCGTTATGAAATTATTTATCGTGCGTTTTCTGTCCCTAACAAAATCAAGTTATAGCAAACGTCAGAATAAAAGCAAAATAAACGGTTGCCGTGGTTATCGCCGAAATGTATGTACGCGCATAACACGATGGCCCCAAATTGGATATTTCTTTTTTTTATAAAACTACTGGTGAGCTCTGGCATTATGAAATTTGTATACAAAAAATTGCAATAGGTGGCACGCGAGCAGTTTGAAAACTGAATGTTCCGGGAATTTATATATGGAATACGAGAGAGGGAGGGGGAGGGCGGAGGGAGGGGGAGGGGTTGGAGGGGTGAGGGATGGCGGGGAGGGGATGGCAGAGGGAAGAGGGAGGGAGGGGGGATGGGAGGGTTGGAGAGGGGGGGAGTGGGGAGTGGGTGGGGAGGGAGTGGGAGGTTGAGGGGAGGGGGGGGGTGTAGAGGAGGCGGAATGTGAACCCCCCTTATACCATGCGAGCGAAGCCGCGGAAAAAAAGCAAGTTTATATATAAATAAGACATTTCGACTCCAAAGCTCCATGCGGGCCAATGAAATTGTTTACTGTTACTATCTACTCGTCAGAAGCCAATGAGACTATGGCATTCCTAGTTAGGGTTTGTTGTGAGACTGAATGTAGGGAGAGGGGAAGGAGACGAGAAGACGACGATGGAAAACTAAATGGCTATTTTTGTACCAGTGAAGATCTGAGTTTGTTTATGGATAAAACTATTTATTAATATTCGTATTTAATGTGTACGGCGGCAAACAACTAATTCACCTTAATGTTTTAAAGCATAACTTGCACAAAGTGTTTTAATCTAACGAAAGTAAATTGGCGCCATCTGTGGGGTCTCTTAACTCGCAATCCGAAGGTCGCGGGATTGAATTCCGGCGTGAGCAAATAAATTTTATTTTAATAATTTGTGTTTTTCACAATTAATTCATTTAAAAATAACGTATTTGCGGCACGTTTCAGAGTGGAAGATACTCTCAGTATCGCCGTGGTATAAGAACACCATTCAGAATCGAAACATTGCTTGAAATGGTGTCAGTCGTGTTTAGTGACCAGATCTAAATAGCCAGGTACTTCCCTACCTTCCTCTTCCCCACCTCCTTCCCATCCCCACTACCTTCAGCCTCACAACATACCCCAATTAGGGATGCGATAGTCTCACAGGGAGCAGCTGGGACTCTTGTAAGGTTTTCATTTAAAAAAACCCTTTTCTACCCTGAAAGTTCGATAGAGTTAAATTGAATCCTCCCTCTCTTCAGGCACACGCACACGCCCATAACACAAGTCTACCGATTTATGTCTTCGATGGCTGCATGTATTCAAATTCGAGAATAAGTTTTCAGAATTTTTCCTCGCGTTTCTTCAATAATTTAGCCTTTTCACTGGGTATTTCTTTCCGAACCCTTATAGCCTTATAGCTTACAGCCACCTACCGGTGAAGCCAGCCCCTTTAAACAATTTCTCGAATAAATTAATTAGCTAATTGGACCCGGATCATGAAGGCGACGAGGCATAAAACGCTCTCAAAGGAGTTTTTTTAAATCAGTTATTTAAAGAAAGGTTCTTTTCGCCTTTTTACCTTTAAAAAATATACTTCACAGGGTAGGATAAAACAGGATCACCATTGAAGCAAAATAAACAAATTGGTCTTTGTGACACCGAAGATAACACTAGTAGATAGTTTGGGGTATGCGCGGTAGCGCGCGGTTTCATCTCGCGACAAAATATCCTCGACAAAATATCCTACGAACAAAACATCCCCCAACAAAATGTCTACTAAAATCTAACCTAACCTAACAAAAAATGGGTCAAAAATAATACAGACATTCTGTGGAGATAATAAATTATTATATACTTTTGAATGTAGCTATAACTTTGTGGTTATCCATAATAGATAAATGAAACAATTTAACTTGGTTTGAACCAATTACATATTTGAGTAAAGCCGACCGGTTTCGGAACAACCGTTCCTTCTTCAGGGCAAACGTACATGAAACCTTGGAAATAAAAAAAATCCCTTAAAAATAATGAATCCATTATCAACAAACAAAAAATATTGTCTTATAGCCCAATCATGGATATGTTACCCTACCCACCCACTCTTCATTAATACCTAGCAACGGCTCTACCCCTACCATAATAATACATTGTTCCCATCCATATTTCGTAACTGTCAAATCAGTATACGTTTGCCCTGAAGAAGGAACAGTCGTTCCGAAACCGGTCGGCTTTACTCAAATATATAAGTGGTTCAAACAAAGTTAAATTGCTTCATTTGTTAATAAATTATTGTTCAAAAATAGTAAAATGGGACAAATATAAAACACATAACAATATGTAAATTAATGAAAAATGAACTCTTCCCTATGTGACACAAAACAGATTATACAGCAATTCCAAAATCCTCAGTGAAAACAATACAATACTCACTCAGAGAATGCAGCTCTCCACACGAAGTCCAGACAAACGACACTAGTTTCTTTCAAATGTTGAATTTGCCAAGGCGGTATTGTACGATCTCAACAGATGTTTATCACAGGAAGAAAGTTCAAACAATGAATATGAATATTTTAGATTTTCACGGCCAAAAATTTTATGGTTATTTCCTTTTGGGGTATTATGCCGTGTTACACATCTGCCCTGATGATGGACCCTGTAACACTGTCCGAAACGTTGGCTAAAGGAGGAGGTAGCGCAACACGGCATAATACCCCAAAAGGAAATAACCAATGAATATGAATTTTGCACATTAATCGTACGTGCCAAAACTTCACAACAATAATTCAATTATGGGTTAATGATTTGATTAGTACTGACATCTATTGGCATTCACCAACACTCACGTCGGAAGTAATTGCTTGCTCCACAGAGGTAAGAAAATGCATGAATATACTGAATTTCAATGTCACATAGGTAAATTCAATATAATACAACCACCATAGATGGCGCCCCCATGTTCCCATAGCATAAATTATTAATTTAAATGAGACTAATGCCCAAATGTATTTAAATATATTTTATGGTGCGTGTCCAGTTAGGTTGGGTTATGTTAGGTTAAGTTAAGTTTTAGTAGATATTTTGTTGTAGGATATTTTGTCGCAGGATGAAAAAGTGCGGAACCAAATTAGGCATCTTTAGGAAGAAGGAGGTATGAGCGGAGGGTATTTCAAGGGGTAGCCAGCGTTACGTGAAGGTTGCAGCACCGATGATGAAGAATATTGTAGTCATGTAGATATTCAATTCCTTTTAAATTAGAAATTAATTGGTGCAGATAACACCATTTGGTGCAGAAAACTGAAATGGATTGTGCTTTCTATGAAAGCAATAAGCCCGATAGTGTTCTAAATCATTATTTTTAATCCAACCAATTGTAAAGAACTTCAGTCCCCTTATTTTTAATCTATAATGACATTCTAACTTTGATACCAGAATGCATTTTTTTATTGTTGTAGGTAATTAGTTTTAATCGTAAAAATAATTTTAGAATTTTAATTTTTAGGGTCTCCCAAAATCGCACCAAATCTATGGATGCCTGTGTGACGTCACCAGCCTCAAAAACTTTTTTTTTCCAACAGACGCTGTATTTTGTATGGGCATCGAGTTTTGTTTTTAATCGTGATTAACCGCTTTTAATATTGAAGAACACTAGGTAAAATGTTAGCATCTCGTCTACAGATTTTCAGTACCGAATACCCCCTGAACATTACAAAATTCAGTAGAACCAACGAAACGGGGAGTTTTAATGTGATGGTTTTTTTCACTTTAAATGACGATTTATAAATTCAACATGTAACAATATCCGTACAATAAAACTTATGTATATATTCCGAATGATCATTTGTTGATCTATACTTAAAGCAATAATATTTTTCACTGGGGATCCTTATTCTATCACAAGCGATTGATACCGCGTGAACTTGATCAATAATCAAGTGGTTCGCTACGTTTGGTGATTTAGCAGGGGTGCCCGGGTTCATGGGGTGAGATTTGTCTAGGTCTTGGAGGTGGATGACCAGGACATACTGAACCCAAGATTCCTACCCACCCCTTAAACCCTTTTCCTTCCCAGAACTCTCCTCTCCTTCCTTTCCTTAAAAAAACCCTCCACACAGCATCATAGGTGAGCATAAAGATGACTTAGGCCCTGAGGGAAATTATATTCCTCAGGGCCTCCTTTGTGGAGCTCATGTAAAAAAAATAAAAATAAACAATCGTTTTCACTTTGACATATTTTCTACAGTATCCGTAATCTCAAGGACGTATCGCCGAAAGATAAAAGGCTATAAGCAATTATCCCACCCCTTTGCAATGAGCCCACAAACAGTCTAACCATGATCTACATCAAATTAATTTGTTTTTTTTTAAATTTAATTTTTAATTATTAATTTTATTTTTATTATTTTTTTATAATAAACAAGCTGGTTCCCGGCATGCGTTGCTATGACATATAATAAAGAAATTGTTTCTCCCTGCGTGTCCTTTCCCTTTCGTCCCATTCCCCTTCCGCCTCCCCTTCCTCTCCCGCGTCCCCTTCCCCTCTCGTGTTTCCACTCTGCCTCCTCCACCTTCGCTTTCCCCACTAAACTCCCTCCCTTCCACCGTTCCGCGAACCCCCCTTGGATTTCCAGGTTCTCCTTCCCCCTCCCGGGTTCCCCTCCCCCCTCCCGGGTTTCCCTCCTCCCTCCCGCAAATCCCCTACCCGAATTCCCCTCCCCCCTCCCACAATCCATACATTCAGTCCCGGTACATTTAGTTTTCAAACAGCTCGCGTGCCACCTATTGCAATTTTTTTATACAAATTACATTATGTCAGAGCTCACCGTTTCTTTTATACATACCTGGTCCTGACAATAACAAACGCAAAGCCAAAAGAATTATCCAATTTGATGAAGTCGGTCGGAAGTTACGCGCGTACATACATTTCGGCGATTCATTTTTATTTATAGAGAAGATTATTATGACGAGCCACAAAGTTTTTTACAAATACATAATAATAACAGCGCCTCCAATTTTATGCACCAGATTTAAATGTCCGGGTTAAATTTTCCCCAAAAAAAAAAAAAAAAAAACTAAACCCTTTCACACACTTCCCCAAATGATCATCTAGTCAACCCACGCTATGCGCAATTGCACTATATAAGTATTATAAATACAAAACAATACAAGAACAACATGTCAACCTACTAGAGACCAAATGGGAATATAATTCACCGACTCCAGATATTTTCATATCAGAGGGTTCGGCTCTGTGGCATTTCTAATTGAACCTATAAATCCTACTGATCCCTCAATATAAATATTTAAAAAATCCTTTGTAATCCTACATGTATTTAAAATGACTGATTTTTGCATTTTTATATACAAATTCTTTGACAAATCTAATATGCTTATATTTTGAATCCGATTTCTAGGTATTATGCCAGTGGCCGAAATAACAAATGGCAATATTTTTATA
This sequence comes from Limnephilus marmoratus, assembly GCA_917880885.1. Lineage (NCBI taxonomy): Eukaryota > Metazoa > Arthropoda > Insecta > Trichoptera > Limnephilidae > Limnephilus > Limnephilus marmoratus. Next base: position 38,340,801 of record OU862923.1, on the reverse strand, counting down.
GTCCGAGAATGCCAAATTCTTTTAATCTCATTTCCTAAATCTGTGTATTTTCTTATTTTTTCAGAAATAGTTTTTTGAATATTACAGGAATTTGGAATAGCTACATCAATGATATAAGTTATTTTTTTAATTTTGTCATGTAAAACTAGATCAGGTCTATTATGACTAATTGTTCTGTCTGTTAGTATAGTTTTATCATAATATATTTTATAAAATTCATTTTCTAAAAATGAATTTTATTATTATTATTAATAAATGTTTATTTTTTTATTATTATTATTAATAAATGTTTATTCCTGTATATGGGGAGGATGGTGCAGTCCCACACATTCCATAAGGCTACGAACGCACAGGCAGGTGGCTGGCTTAGCGCCTAGAGCCTAGTGGCTTGCACTCTGGCTACTTGCTAGGATACATGGTGGCCGCACTGAAGGTGGTTTGCGTGGTGGGTCGCTAGGTGCCTTGGTCATTTGCTTGTCGGCGCGTTGACGAGATGTCACTTTCAAAATTAGTTCTAAAACTGCTACTTACAGAAAATTCATTTTTAAAATATTCATAACCATGTACGTCTTTAGATTTTCACGGCCAAAAGTATTTTCGATATTTGTTTTTGGGGTGTTATGCCGTGTTACGCTACCTCCTTTAGCCAAAGTTTCGGACAGCGTTACAGTGTCCATCACCACTATCATCAGGGCAGATGAGCTGCAACATGGCATAACATCCCAAAAACAAATCACGAAAATTCATAACCACGATTAACTTCTCAATGTAAAAAAAAATCTCATCATAAATAAATCACTTTTTAGTACTAACCATCTTTTTCTACTCAGATTGCTACATCTTCCCATAGTTTCTGACAACTGTCTAATAATATTTCATCCTAATAATATTATTTTAGTGGGATGGGGTGGTTGTGCTGAATCCATTATTAGACCAATTATTTTAGTTCAAAAACTAATTCTGAGAATTATATTTAAATGTCAACCTACCCATCCGTCAAATGAACTCTTTGCAAAAATCAGGGTCTTAGATATTCGACAGCTATTTACTAAAACAAGCATTTGTTATATACGAAAAAATAATCTACTAATTGCTCCACAACATCAAGCACACACCCGCTTTTCATCAAACCTGGGTTGCGTGGTCCCAAAAACTAACACCTCATTCGCTCAACGACAATTCTGGTTCATCGCTCCTAAAATGTATAATGCTCTGAGTACTGACAAAAAGTCAATTAATTCTAATTCTCTTTTTATAACACGTGTACAACATTGGATTTTTGAAAGGGGACGAACGCACTTTAAAGAATTCATGAGTTCTAACACTACATTTTAATTATTAATTTTTGCATTTCAAAATTTTAATTTCCATTTGTATTTCTATTTTACTTTAAAATGTTGTTATTTTTTTCTCTTAGTTTTTCACTAAATTTATATATGTTTTTAATTTTGATTTATATAATTATATTTTCGTTATATGTTTTTGGGGTGTTGTGCCGTGTTGCGCTACCTCCTTCTTTAGCCAACGTTTCGGACATCGTTGCAGTGTCCATCATCAGGGCAGATCCGGCAGATCCGGTAGATGTGTAATTTTTGATGGACACTGCAACGATGTCCGAAACGTTGGCTAAAGAAGGAGGTAGCGCAACACGGCACAACACCCCAAAAACATATAACGAAAATGCTTCTGGCCGTGAAAATCTTAAAACTTATCTATATAATTATATGTTTTAATTTATACAGAACACTTGAGTTCTTAACATTTAATTTTTATTATTAATTTTTGTATTTCAAAATTTGAATTTGAATTTTCATTTTTACTTTTCTTTAAAATATGGTCTTTTTTTTTTCTCTTTAGTTTTAAGTATTTCTTAATATTTTTTGAAATGTTAAAATATTAAATGTACGACTACCACAACACGGGCTTAGCCTAGTGCGGTAGCCAAAAAAAACCAAATATCTGTTACTAATAAAAAATATATGAAATAAAAAAATAAAAAAAATAAAAATAAAAAAAATCCAATTTTTTCTTCTAAAATGCCTCGCGCCTAGTGGCAAAAAACCAACACGTTGGTTTACCTGGATACACGCCAAGCGACTATCTACCACCTATCTAGGCGCCAAGCGCGCAGTGCGGCCGGTCGCTAAAATTCGAGAACGTTCGTTTTACTAAGCTACTCGCTAGGTGACTCGCTAGGCTCTAGGCGCTAAGCAAGCCGCCTGCCTATGCGGACGTGGCCTAAGGGTTATAATACAAATACAAAGTATTTGAAAGAGAAAAAAAAGCATAATAAATAAAGTACGTTCGGTTATTATTTGAGGAAGCCAAGAAATTCTATTGATAAATAAACATTATTAGATGGAAAGCAAAATATAAGGCAATATTTACAGAAAGAATCTTTTTTTCAATGGAATAATCGGAAAAAATCTATGGAACACTTATATATTGTTCGATTGGGAAATGAGGAAGCCAAACACATAAATTAAGAATTAAGATAAGTAATACATTTATCATTGGGTAATGAATAGGATAAAGTTACCAATTCTGAGAAAATTAATTGAATTACTGAAATATAGTATACAGAGAATTCAATTGGATATAGAAACCTAATCGTAATCACTTCTGAGAATAAGAGTATAATTAAATATTGGATTAACCTAGCTGGTATTGAAATATTACTTTACGATGGATTTCAGAAACGGTAGAAATAAATTCATTTTAGATAGTTTCATTTGTAGAACTCAATTGTAGGTTTGGCTGGGTCACAGAAAATTTTCTTCTAAAGGAGAAACGGCTTCTGGAGGAATGTGTAAACGGTGTTAAATAATTGCAAAATAAGATATATCTCACATCTGCTGGTATGGTCTCCTTTATTTACATTAGCTCCACACAGAAAGCCCCGAGGAAAATAATTCTCCTCAAGGCCTATGTCATCTTTGGGGATGGTGTGTGGGGCCTTTTAAGATGACAATATATCCTATATTCAGAATCTTAACGACGTAAGTAAAGAAGCCGTGAGTACAAATTGCGACTAGCGACTTATGTATTCGACGGAACTATTGTCGAATTTGCCGTATCAAAGAAAAAAGAAGAAGATAAATAATGTGGGAATCCTAACGACGTAAGTGAAGAAAGCGTGTAAACCAATATACGCCGCGGCACGGCGTATTGCACGAACGTACGGTCGAATTCACCCTAGCAGGCCTGGAGATTCGACCTTTCTGCCGCGTTCATTTTAATTAATTCTGAAGAACGCTTTACAAATATTTGAAATGTGTCTCCATGTTGTCCTCCCGAAATTATTAATTCATCGTCTAAAAAAATAAAACCTAGTGCTTACCGTTAACATTATAGTTGAAAAAAACGGGTTATAAAGTTTTAAAATCGTTGTGCGTAAAATATATTAATGGTAATAAATAACTCGCATTTCTCGTGCGGCATGGAAATAAAAAAGTTATTATAGTTACGGATTCGCCGGAAATGATTAAAATGTGGGTTTTGAGCAAACAAAAATTATTAGGATTGTGTACCGCCTTAAGGAAAGGAAGGGGTGACGGACGTAGGTATTAGGCACCAATACATTGCGTCCAGAAGCATCGCGCGTGTTTAAAATACGCGCGTAGTACGAAGGGAAATAAAGCGGCAAAATTTTGATACGGAATTGTTAATGTTAATGTCCCCAAATGCTCGAGCGTCCCACTCTCTTTTTGGACGCAAACTTATGCGCATATACGCGCCTAACGAATCGCCCCCCCTGAACAAAGCCACGTTATAATAAAATATTTTCCTTTTGAATATGTTAGACTAACATACTTTACACAAAATTCAAGCACAAAATCAGAAATCGGTAAATACATTATAAGGAATCGTCTTTCCAAACTTTGACACCTCAGAACATGGCAAGGCTATCTAGAACCCTATTCACCTAAAGTGACGTACAATGCGCCTCGTAAAAACGATCAACTTTCAGATACAACCCATAAAATGTGCTCGGCAAACTGCTTTCTGTCACAACACGAGCAATTCGGATGAGAAGACAGGATGAGGCTATGTAGCCGTCATCTGAACTGTTGTACAAAAGTTGTACCATGTAGTGACCCAGTTTGACGTACGCCCCTTCCATTCGGTTTTTAACGGAAGGAAAGAAGAAGAAGGTCCATCTTCCATTGTCCATCCCAACGATTCTGTCATTTGTTCGGTGTAATTTTACGCATCACTTTCAGTAAACCACGAAGGGATACAGCGCCGCCTGATATAAGTTGAACTCCCAGATTGCTAGTGGCCCTATCTCTCAAAACCCAACCTTTTGGTTAAAACCTTCCTAATTTCTAAGTCAATAGGCATAGTGCCAGCTAGAACTGGCAATGCATCTGAAACAATAGTCCTACTTGTTCCAGAGAGCGCTAGCAAAGGAGCCCGTTGGCCCCGTTTGAGGGCCAAGTGAATCCGAGTATTATCTATCTCTTTTGTAATATATAAGTATTTTTATATGAACACCTCACAGAGTCCCAATAATTGCTACAAACCGTTAGGAGCCAGTGAGACTATGGCATTCCCGCTCAGGGTATGTTTGGAGGTTGAAGGTAACTGGAGTGGGGAAAGAATAGAGAAGAGGAAGGTACCTGGCTATTCAGATTTAATAATCAAACAAGGCTACAGCCATTTCAAGCAACGTTTCAATTCCGAGTGGTGGTCTTACACCAGGGCGATACTGAGAGTATCTTCCACTCTGGAACGTGCCGCAAATATGCCTAGTTTTATTTTAAATTATTAAATTGCGAAAACACGAATCAATCTAACAAGATTTACTTGGGCATGCCAGAATTTGAACCCGCGACCTTCGGATCGCTGGTCGAGAGCTTTGCCCCTTGACCACGGAGGCCGTCAAATACTTGCGCAACGTATTCACACCTGTACTGGAAGCAAAGTGCCGGAGATAGCAATCCCCACAAGGCCGTTGAGAACCTTTTCAGCTTAAACAACAGGGACTGGGTCTTACTGGAAACACTCTTAACGTGCGTTAGGAAGCCAAAGGATCTGCAAAAAGAGGATGCAGTAGATTTTCGAAAACGGAACGCATCAACCAATTTGCAGACAGACGAAACGCAAAACGGTCGTGTTAAAGCAGGACAACGCTACGATAAGTCAACTAACCATCTTTGTATGCCAACTTCTTCTCAGCTGTAAACAAAGATTTCCAAGTGATCTTGTTCTAAATAACAAAGTTATTCCATTTTATCATATTATTTAATTAGTCTAGGTAAAACGTTAAAAAAATATTTATAATTTTTAATTAATAATTTGGAAAGAATGCATCGTGGCATCTATATCTTCACTGTGATAGTATAGACAGTTGCATTGCTGTCAAACGTGAGGTAAACGTGTGATTAAAGCAGGTAGTTAATTTATGCATCTATTTTTGTTGCTATATTTCAGAGCATCAGTGTTAAAATTATGTGATTTTGTTTTATATTTTCAACAAACACAGAGTGTGGCATTTTTAATTTCGGAAATGTTTTTGAGGATGAAGGAAGTGAAGAGGAGATAGAGATGGGAGGATAAAGGACGAAAAGTGTCGAGCCTTTTAGACCTAGCTACCAACGACAAACCAGACTAAATCTACTTAAGCAAGATTTCGATTTTGAATAATAAATTGTGGCCTTTCACCAGGACAATCGGTACTGAGAAATAATAATTCCAATAATAATTCATCAATTTGAAAAAAAATGGGGCCCAATTTCCCGGGTCTAGATAAATTGATCGAATTTCAATTTCAATTTCAATTTCAATTTCAATTTCAATTTTTCGAAAACATATTTTTCGAACGTCAATTGACCGAAACACTAGTTTTTAGAATTGATATAATTATAAATATGTATACTTCTTCTTCTTCTTGTGCCCTGTCCGTTCAAAGGACGTTGGCTATCATATTGGCTAGGCGGACTATGTTTACCGCGGCCCGGAACAGCTCCACGGTAGACTGTATCAGGTTTTTCAGTCATGAGGTTCTCCTTCTTCCAGGGCCCCGTCTTCCGGCAATCTTTCCCTGCATTATGAGATGCAAGATCTCATACTTCTCTGGATGTCTCATCACATGTCCAAGATATTGAAGTTTTAGGATTTTTATAGTTTTAATTACTTCCTTTTCTTTATTCATCCGAACCATAACATCTTCATTTGTAACCCTGTCCATCCAGCTTATTTTAAGTATTCTTCTGTAGATCCACCTCTCGAATATCTCAAGTCGCCTCAAATCGCCAATCTTCCAATCATACTTAAATATAGAAGCCAAATAATATATGCGTTAAGAAAATGAAGAAAATGTGTGCGGTTCTTAGTCGTTCTTAGAGTTAAAAATGACCGAATTTGATATAAACAACATGGCACAGTGGTTAGCGCGTTTGCCCGGAAAGCAAGAGGTCCTGGGTTCAAGTCCCAGAGGTGTCAATATCTTTTTCTGATTTTTCTGTTTCCAGATTTTCGATTGAGTGTCGCTTTTATTGTCTCATTTAAATATATATTTTAAAAGTTGATTAAAAATTCGAAAAATATGTCTTTCGGCCTGTTGCTGTTCGAAAAATTAGTCTTTTAAAAATCTGGAATTCGAACAATTGATTCTGAAAAATTGAATTTGAAACTTATGTCTGCTCCCCGATTGTCCGATACTCTGCATTTCGATCGTCAAAATAACTCAAAAAATCAACTTCTTTCTCTCAAATAATGTCCTCCGTTTTGTCGTATGGAGTGAATGTGTGTTCTGTAGATCCACGTGTCCAACCAACACTTTACGACATGATGTGTCGGGTTTGGCAGGAATTCTGCTTGTGAATAATACAATTGAAAATCTCAAAGGGAGGATAAAAGGGAATTGAAAGATGTGAAGAATTGATCACGTCGAAGAATAAAACAGAGCACAATTGAAAGACTTGGAAATATTCTAAATTGTTGTCAGAGATGAAAGAACGAAATTTGGATTTTCGATTTTAGAAATCCATTTTACATCTGAACATAGGTACAGTTTGACAAAGGTACTTTTGAAAGCGGACAAAATAAGAACTGACAAACGAACGAAAATCTAATGATATTGTAATTTCTAAAAAATCTGCGAAATGAACGTATTTCTGGTAAATTATGTAGGTCAATTATTTTCATGTTTATTTTTAACTATTTTGTTTTCTACACCATGATATTTTTAAGGTAAATCAAAAATATCTCATGTAAAGCCGATGCTCTCTGTGCTGATGCGGAGAAAATTCTGTATTGATGAAATTTTTTATAATATGTTATAACTGAAATTTAAAAAAATTTTTTTTTAATGAATACCTCACAAGAGTCTCAGCTGTTCCCATCTGGAGCCGGTGAGGCTATGGCGTCCCCAATTGGGGTATGTTTTGAGGCTGAAGGTAGTGGGGAGGGGAAAGAGGTGGAGAAGAGGAAGGTGGGGAAGTACCTGGCTATTCAGATCTGGTCACCAAACACGGCTAAAGCCATTTCAAGCAACGTTTCAATTCTGAATGGTGGTTTTACACCAGGTCGATTCTGAGAGTATCTTCCACTCTGGAACATGCCGCAAATATACCATATATATTATTTTAAATGAATAATTTGTGAAATAACACTTATTAATTAATAAAATAAAATTTATTTGCCCATGCCGGGATTCGATCCCGCGACTATCGGATTGTGAGTCAAAAACCTTACCGCTAGACCACGCCGGTCGTCAATTCTAGGTCAATGCAACTACAAACAATCGTTTGATATCCATACCAACTTATTATCAAAGTTATTGTGGAAGTAGTTTTTCGGTCTGAAATTGGTAAATAATACAAAAAGTATATAAGTCATTTTATAATAATTACATTTCCGGGGGGCCAACAGTCAGTGGAGAGACAAACGATGGCCGAAAATACCTACTTCATTTAGAAATTCATGACAGAAAGGTGAAAAAATTTCATCTTTCAAATTTTACTGTTGGGGAGGATTTCTTGCTCCGCAAAAACAATAAGGTTTTACAGCGAAAATCGTCCTGGTCATACAAACCCCAAGTAAGGTTAAAGAAAACGTGTAAAAATCGTCGCTGTATATAAGGAATTCGTATTATTGTTCCAATTAATTTATTCCATATCCGGAGCTGTCTCCGGGTCTGGGTGACTGGGGTAGGCTGGCCTCATGCATTTTACATTATCTGCTAGATGGAGGGCGGGGGCGGTAGGGCGGGTGAGACCAGGGCGGAATAACTACGTGGAAAGTGTTATTACGGTAGGAACAAGGGTGGATGTGAAGAAAACATAAAAATTAAAACGCTAAAAAATCACCTGACAAGTACAGCATATTTGTTAAAAGAAATGCGAGTTGTCAAATTTCGACGGCTACGTACATTCGATTTTCAAAAGATTTTTTTTATGTTGGTACACATGTCCCCAACATATACTGACATTATCAGCCATTTTGCATTTTTAGTTTGTTTTTGTGTGCTTGGAGATTTTTTACTATCGAAAAAAAGGACCAAAGAATGTTGTATTAAATTGTAATCTGTATTAAATTTTTATGTGAAAAGTAATATTAAGTGCTTTAACGCACTTAAAATGTTGACAGTCGTATTTGGTGAGTCTACTTTGAGCAAAAAATGTTTATAAGTGGTACAAGATCTTCAGAGAAGGCCGGAAAGATGTTAATGACGATGCCGATGACCCCAGCAAGTCAACAACCGATGAAAACGTTGAAGCAGTAAGGAACATTGTTACAGAGAATCGTCGAATCACTATTAGAGAAGTTGCTACGGATGTCGGCGTACCGGTTGGCGATTACCTAGAAGTTATGCGCGCCGTTTGCATGAAGCAATATGAAGAAAACGCCCAAATTTGTGGCAAAACAATTCATAGCTCTTGCATCACGATGACGCACCTGCTCACTTATCGTTGCTTGTTCGTGATTTTTTGGCCAAAAACAACACCATACCTCAGCCACCGTATTCACCATGTATTTACCATGAATTAATCAGGCATCAGCCACTGTATTCACAGGACTTGGCCCTCTGCGACTTCTACCAGGTCCCAAAACTGAAGAAACCCATGAAAGGACGGAGTTTTGCCACGATTGAGGAGATAGAGACCGCAACCCTGGAAGAGTTCAAGGCCATACCAAAAAGCGCTTATCAGAAGTGCTTCGAGGATTTCAGCAACACCTCTGCCACAGGTCACCCAAAGTGATTCGCTACGTTTAGTGACTTAGCAGGGGTTCCCGGGTTCATGGGGTATTGTTTATACGGGTCTTGGCGGCGGATGCGTTTGCCCACCAGGTGCATGGCAGGCCGGATCGGGAGAGAATGGTTGAGGGAGTCCCTTTGACTTCTCCAGCCGTAGTGGGAGGGATGGATTCATACGTGTGTCGCTTCTGGATACACTGACCCCCAGTTTCCTACCCACCTCTAATACCCTTTTCCTTCCCAGAACTTCCTCTCCTTCCTTCCTAAAAAGACCCTTCCAAACAGCATCCTCAAAGATGACATGCCCTGAGGGGAATTATTTTTCCCAGGGCCTTCTGTGTGGAGCTAATGTAAAAAAAAATGTGTAACTACATTGCAATTTTAATGGTTTTCATTTAGAATTTAGACAAATTAGAAATCCTAGAAATTAGAAAGATCGTAAATATGAATTTAAATATTAAAATTTGTTTTCATTTAATTAAACATTATAAATAATCACAAAATATTTTTGAACAAACACATTATTAAACTCGTTCCCCTCGTAAAATATGCCCTTTTACCCCCTTGCCCCATTCCACTCCCACCTTTCCATTCACACCTGTAATTCTTTATCTATTTTTGTATTTGGTTTTAAAATAACCCTGATGAAATAAGCATTGCTTTCGAAATATGTCGATTTTTTTAACAACAAACTTGGTTAAGGCAATCCATTGGTCCAGGAAAAAATCGAAATCGGAATTCACGCCCCTTTATGGGAGGAGTTTTAAAATACTTGAGAAAAAGGTTTTGGAAAGGTTGGATAAGATATTTGATATTTTTTTACAGGTTGATTTCGTAAAGGCCTGTAAAAAACATTCCAACACTCCTTTTTTAAGCATTGTCTATTGTAATAACAACGAAATTTAAAATTGATTTCACGGAACCAAGCGACGCGGAACCACACGTCTGTTCCCCGCTCCGGCCGGGGCGTAACTGATTCGAAATGGGTGTGCCAATTGCATGGTTCTTGTGCCCATGGCATAAGGGTCACTTTAAGAATCCAAATTCTTAGAGTGCAAGCTGTAATGATTGATGTCAAAAATAACAACAAGAAAACGCATATTTATTTTTTTTTATGAAGTTCTGGCGTGAATATAATTTTTTTATAATTAATTTTGAATATAATATGTTTATAAGTAGGAGAGTTTGCACTTGAAAGCGATTTTTTATAGACTTAATACTTTTTTTTCTAGGCTTATTAATAAAAAAATGACCGATATTTTTAAGGACCAATGTATGTTTTTCACGCAGTACTTAATTGAAGCATCTATAATGCTTCTAAACGATCAAATTTTCAAAACAAAAACATATGCTTTGGTATGATTTTGCATTATTTAGTATGGCTTCATCTTAAAACTAAGTAATCTATTAATTTTGAATTAAAATGGTGCCACAAAATAAGTTTTCTTTGTTTAAAGAAGATTTTTTTGTTACAGTGTTTGTGTTTTTTTGACAGTCTGCTGGAAGATTTTGGCACATCCAGTATAGTACACACGGTATAGCCCTGTAATTCTAAAAAAAAGAATTATTTCCACTCAATCATTTACTGCCCGTTGGCCTCAGCGGAGGCAGAGATCGACCGAAACGAGTACATGGGCGGGCTTTACATGTACGCTTCAGAACGATCGATCCGTACGACCTTCTATCCCTGCGCAGAAAAATTCCAAAATCATAAAATAAATAATGTAAGAACCCACAAAAGACTGCGCTGCAAACCAAGTAGCAGTGGTTCAATGTTTAGATCATCTCGGATCATTTCTTAACCCCTGCCACTCCTCTCAAGTACCTCATTTCGGCAGCTTATTTTTGTATTTTATTAATTAGAGAAACAACCTGCCGAGCGATTCTCTATGTTTTGTGAGATCGAGATAGATATCGGGCGAGATCTCCTGTCAGATTTGTGTGATTTTCTTTGGCTGTTATTTGTTTTTCTATGAGCCGATGTCAGAATTTCAGCTGTGAGCTGTCACGCATTTTATTTTAGGTCGTTTTAAACACGAATTCATGCAAGCATGCATGATTATTTATTAATTTAACAGCCTTAGAAAATTACACAAATCTGACAAGAGATCTCGCTCGATATCTATCTCGATCTCACAAAACACAGAGAATCGCTCGGCAGGACTTTATAGAACATGCTTGTAAGGAGGCGGGTGTGGGTACCGCCGCCTCAAAAATCATTTATCGGATAACCAACATCTCAACTTTGTTTCCTTCCACACACTCTCCACCTGTCCTTCCCCTCCTGTTTTCTAATTCCTCATCGTCTTTCTTCCCCATTTCTTCCACTCCGCGTCCCTATTTCTTTCTCCTTCGGTTTTCTTACCGCCCATTTCTTTTTCTCCGCATTTCCTTACCCTCCCTGTTTCGTTCCCTATTCATTTCCATTCCTCCCCATTTACTTCTAATAACCATCCCTATCTGCGTCCTTTCCCATTTCCTTCAGCCTCTCGACTTAAGGCTCTGCAACCGGGCCCGAAAAGAAGAAGATGGAGAGATACGAAATTACGAATGTTAGAGGCGAGCGCTAACATTTACAGCGACAAAATCGATGCGAAAATTGCGAAAATGTTTAATAAAATACGACTCGTTTAAAATAGAGCAAAAATCTCTCGGGCATTATCTTAAACAGCATTTAAAGAAACACTGTGAATTATTTTATACATATAACTTGTAAAATAACTGAAACAAACGTGTTAATAATATTTTTTGAAGCATATTTTGCGGTTTTTTTCTATCGAGGGAATTTTATATATTTTTCGTTTCGGCGCAGGCAAAGTCTAGATATTATCTTCAAGAATAAAATGTATTTTTTAAGAGCTTTAAAACTTACTGTGTTTAAGGGAAATATGTATACTGGTACGTATGAGGCTCCGCTCAGTCATCCCAGGGTATTGAAAGCACAGATGAGAATTAAAATCTTATACGAAAGGTAAAATAAAATAGAGACTGGTTTAATAAATACCTTCGCAATAAGAAAATATCCTGCAACAGAAGAATATTCCATCAGACAAAAATAAAACTCCATACCTTCGCCTCTCAAGTCTTTACAACGTGCCTCCATTATAATTTAACCAAACACAGCCCGAGGTGTACACGTCCGCCGTACGAGCAGAGGCCATGCAGCTAACAAGTATGCGAATACCAACCCCCTGAGATACGAAGCTCATTACATATTCTGAGAAATTATCAAATCACGTTACGTTAAAAATACATACGTGGTTAATTGATGAAAGAGAACATAATACAGGAGACTTTTTTTGGTTCCCTTATAACTCGAAAAATGAGTATGATCAAAAGAAGGAAATGAAATGACAGCAGATATTTAATGAAAAAAAAATTCTAAAAATTGCAAATTTATTTGCGCCCGCCGTAGACGAGAAACTTAACTCGACAAAATATATTATAATAAGTTCATATTTTTGATGTTTTTTTACAGGTTTTCTTTAATAACACAGGCTTGTCCTCGTAAAAATTGAGGAAAACAAAAATAAATTCGGACACAAAATAAAAAAAAAATGGATTAAAGAACAAAAAAAGCAATATTACCAAATGTTACAACATAATAAAACATATTCACACAAAACCAATACAAAACACGCAACACTCACAAACATATTCACACAAAACCAATACAAAACACGCAACACTCACAAACACACAAATCATAATATATGCCGATTTTTATTTAATTTAATTTTTTAAATTTTACTAAAATTTAATTTTTTTATTCTTTATTTTTAGTTTAAATTTATCTTAATACTAGCTGGTCCCGGCATGCGTTGCTATGCCATTTTATAAAGAAATTGTTTCTCCCTGATGGTCCTTTCCCATTCGTCCCGTTCCCCTTCCGCCTCCCCTTCTTCTCCTGCGTCCTCTTCCCCTCTCGCGTTCCCACTCCGTCACCTCCACCTTCCCTCTCCCCACTCCACTCCCCCCCCTTCCCCCTTCCCCCGTTCCGCTAACCGCCCTTTCAAGTTCCCCTCCCCCCTCACACGTCCCCTTCCCCTCCCGCATTCCCCTTCCACCTTCCCCGTCTTCCTTCTTCCCTTTCCCGCTCCCTCGTCCCGCCAACCCTCCTCCCGCGTTCCATATATTCCCAGTACATTCTGTTTTTAAACAGTCCGCGTGCCACCTTTTACAATTTTTATTCAAATTTCCATTTTTCATGTATATTAAATTTGGTACCTAACATAGGTACCTATTTAAAATATCTAAAATTCTTGATTCGATTCAAACTATTAGGGGAGTACCTACTTTAAATAAATTTTTCAACTTTTCAAAAATAGAATCCTGATTGAACAATCATTCATTGTTTTGCAAAATGTCATTCTCTAACACGCGAACTGTCAAACGTGCGATGTTTTCTGTTATTATCTAATTTTATCTTTTTTCTTAATTTTTCTCCCCGTAAGAACAATCCTCGAACTTCAAGGAATATTCTAAAAAAAGAATTAGCGAAATCGGTTCAGCCGCTCTCGTGATTTGCGCTTACCAACAAATTTAGCGATTCATTTTTATATTATAGACTAGCTGGTCCCGACATGCGTTGCTATGCCATTTAATAAAGAAATTGTTTCTCCCTGATTGTCCTTTCCCATTCGTCCCGTTCCCCTTCCGCCTCCCCTTCTTCTCCTGCGTCCTCTTCCCCTCTCGTGTTCCCACTCCGTCTCCTCCACCTTCCCTCTCCCCACTCCACCCCCCCCCCACTTCCATATATTCAACCCCAGTACATTCAATGGTAGTAGGAGATTTTTAAATATTGTCAGGTTATTGGTAATTTGGAAATATTTGTCTTTCTTTAAAAAAATGTAAGGAAACAAAACTCGAGTGCAGTTTACACGCGGTAGAACCGAAACTTTACCAAAACAATCTCAACTCAACCAATACTTGAAAAGTGAGGTCATTATCAAATCGACCAATGAGAGCAGACTAGCGTAATTTCCGTTTCATATCTCAACCAATAGAGCATTTAAAAGTGACATCATAATCAAAGCGGTCAATGAGCGCAGTCGATGCATCGCAGGTGCAGTAATCGTCATTTCCGTTTCACCGGAAATCCAATTCATAGCGGGGCTATAGAAGTTTCACTTCGATAAACTAATAACAGACAATCGAAAACAATATTGAATAATGCGCCAAACTAGGAAGTTTTAAGCTTTGCCACAAGACAATTGTTATTTCGAAGCTTTTGCTCGGAAATAATTAGCGGCATTGGCAGTGGGCTGAAACTATTGTATTTTTCTTGAGAAGTTTCTTGTTGTTGGTCTGCTTCCTCGCATCACTGTCTCTGGCAGAAATAATCTCAAATTGGGTAATTGGAAATGTTACACAGGTTCAGCAACTTACTGATAACTTTATCCAATAATTCCCTGTTTGTACCACAATCGTTACATTCCGTTCGCAATATCAGGGATGAACAGCTGTTTTGAGGGCGTTCTAATATTAAATCTGTCTTCAGAAAGTAACTGAAATCGGTAAGAGGAATTTATAGCAACAGAGGTTCTGGATTCTTGTAAGATTTGATCAGTGGTCGTTCAAAGTTCATGGCGCGTCGTTGAACTTTCTGTGCTTGTTCTGACCTCGATACTGCCAGTGATCATAAGTGCATCAGGATCCAACTATTTACAATCTTTTCTTGTGCAAGTTTGAGAAAGGATTCGTATTAAAAGGATCCAAAATACCTTGATACCTTGAATCCTAACGACCGCACCATATTGGACAATTATTTGTTTTTGTGTTCATATTGTCAGGACAAGGTTTGTATAAAAACTACTGGTGAGCGCTGGCATTATGAAATCTGTATAAAAAATTGCAATAGATAGCACGCGACCTTTGAAAAATGAATGTACCGGGACTGAATTTATGGAATGCGGGAAGGGGGAAGGGGGAAGGGGGAGCGGGAGGGTAAATGTGGTAGGTGGTTCGCGGGAGGGGGGGGGAGGGGGGGAGGGTATCCCCGGAGGGGGGAGGGGAACTCGGGAGGGTGGTTCGCGGGAAGGGGGAAGCGGGCGAGTGGAGTGGGAAGAGGGAAGGTGGAGGAGGCGGAGTGGGAACGCGAGAGAGGGGAAGGGGACGCGGGAGAGGAAGGGGAGGCGGAAGGAAAACAGACACGTAGGGAGAAACATTTTTTTATTAAATGGTATAGCAACGCATACCGCGAACTCGCTATAATAATGTAAATGGAGCGGTCGCTCCATTTACACGCGGTATGCGTGATCAATGTGATTTTTTTAAACAGAGATAATCAAAGGACTGTGAAATGACATAGGCTAATTTTTATCCCAGAAAAAACATTTCATTCCCGTGGGAAAATTCTTTATACAGTAAATTCCCCCTAATACCATGCGAGCGAAGCCATGGGTAAAGCTAGTGTTTAATATATACCTATCTCCAGAGTGACGCCATTTCTAGCTGTATTGTATAGATAATGCATTTCACGTAATTTAGTTTTCAAAACACCAAAAAATATCTAAGTGAATAAAAATCGAGAAATGAATAAGACGAATTTATACACTATGATACTTACATGAGTTAACAAAACTCGTTTTTCTAAAATTAGTTATTTGTATCACTTTAAGTATTAAGTATTGTAGCGTATCTTATTTTGTCAAGTGTCACGTTGATATCCACGTATATTTTTGAAGACCCAATGTAACACCGGGTGTCAAGTGTCATTCACACATCCAAGTCTGCATTCACGGGTATTTCCTAGTTGGACAATCAGTTCGAATATTTTTTAAACTTTCTTACAAAAAAAACAAAAAATCTCACAAGAAGACTTGCGTTTAAGTTAAAACACAGGTGTAACTGGTTTCTTTCCACTGCCTAGGATATCTTAAGTGTGTTTAATAGAAGAACAGATTTCCTGAATGTAGCAACGGTCATTTAGAAAAGTTTTCCGAAGCCTGGAGGCCGTATTTTCTGGGTGAGCCAATTATTTTTGTTTTTATATCCTTCTTTATGGGAGTTGTTTGCTCTCCTGATGTGCCCGCAGCCCAAATGAAACTTTATTATGATGGGCTATTGAAAAACTTCACACTTTATCCTTTTATTGCTAACGTAATAATAATAATAATTGGTTTTATTACCCCCTTAGCTGAAAATATGACATAAGTAATACGATTTCAGATTCATAACAACTTTACTGTGAAAAAGCGGAATGGAAATAAACGACACAATTTCAAGTAGCATAATTTCTTCTCAACTTTGCCTTTTTTTATATTTCCTGTATTACAAAAAACAGATTTATGAATATAATGTCATTTAAAAATAAATAAATACAGAAAAATATTGTTGTTTCTTCACTCATAATAAATGAATGGGAAGTGCTCAATGTTTCGTTTTCGAACAATTAAAAAAAAGGTACTTATCCAACTCTGACCTTAATGAAACTTATTTTAACGTTATTAGAGACTTATTACCACTAACATATCTAAATTTTAGAAAAATCGAAAGTCCAAAATAGTTCTGGGCATATATAGGATATTGATCGTTTTCGAATCAGGGGGCATATATGGGTTAACAAAAGGAAAAAGTTAAAGCAATGTGTTTTTTTTTTTAATTTAGTGTTTTCAATTTGATTTGTAGAACTACATTTTAAATTGTTATTTTTTATACTTAACTAGCTGGTTCCCGGCATGCGTTGCAATGCCAACATGAATCCCTTTCCCCTCACACGTCCCCTTCCCCCCCCGCGTTCCCCTTCCACCTTCCCCGCCTTCCCTCTTCCCTTTCCCGCTCCCTCGTCCCGCCAACCCTCCTCTCGCGTTCTATATATTCAATCCCAGTACATTCAGTTTTTAAACAGCCCGCGTGCCACCTTTTACAATTTTTATTCAAATTTCCATTTTTCATGATTATTAAATTTGATACCTAACATAGGTTACCTATTTAAAATATCCAAAATTCTTGATTCGATTCAAACTATTAGGGGAGTACCTACTTTAAATATATTTATCAACTTAAAGATTTTCAAAAATAGAATCCTGATTTAACAAATCATTGTTTTGCAAAATGTCATTCTCAAATACGCGAACTGTCAAACGTGCGATAGTCGTTAGATTTTCTGAAATCATACAATGTTCTGCGCAATTTTCTTAATTTTTCTATCCGTAAGAACCATCCTCGTACTTCAAGGAATATTCTAAACAATGAATTAGCGAAATCGGTTCAGCTGATCTCGAGATTTGCGCTTAGCAACACATTTAGCGATTCATTTTTATATATAATACTAGCTGATCCGGCGAACTTCGTACCGCCTCAGAATCAAAAACTGTTGTCAACTTATTAGCTGAATTGATCTAAATTGTTTCTCCCTGCGTATACCATACCTTGATCTAAATTGTTTCTCCCTGCGTATCCTTTCCCCTCTCGCGTTCCCTCTCCCTCTCCCCACTCCACTTCTCCCCTTCCCCCGTCCCGCTAACCCCCTTCCAGAGTTCTTTCCCCCCTCCCCCCCCCCTCCCCCTCCCCCCCCCTTCTCCCCCCCTCCCCACCCCTCCACCTTCCCCCCTCCCGCCTCCCCCCTCCATTCTTCCCCCTCCCCCTCCCCCCTCCCTCCACCCCCCACCCCCGGTTCACAGTTCAATATTATACCCCTTACAATATTGCTGCAGTTCTTTCAAAATAGGAGAATTCGTTCCATACAAAATGTATGCGGAAAATAATTTTCTTCGGAGTGGAACACCCTTTACTTTTAGGGGTATGAAAAATAGATGTTGGTCGATTATCAGACCTACCAGATAAGCACACAAAATTTCATCAAAATTGGTCCAGCCGTTTCGGAGGAGTATGGTAACAAACATCGTGACACGACAATTTTATATATTAGATTTATAAAACAGTTTATTTATAAACAAATTCTGCTGTGTAATTATTATTATCACAAGACAGCTGTTAGCCTTCTTAAAAAAAACAATAGCTAATCTAGATGTATAATATTGTATAACGTCATTAGGTACGAATTTACGGTTAACAGATGTAAGTGGTCGTCAATATAATTTGTTGTGAAAAGACCATTAAATGTATTTTTTCATTTTTATAAACGTAATTTAACTGGATATCCCTCTCGCATATTTTTAGTGTGATCTTTTTATTAGTACTAAACTGGAAAAGTGGTTGTAAAATAAAACGAGATTATTTTTACAGAGCCTTTGCAATTTTTACAAGCAGAATCCTTGCCACTATATATTTTGGATGTTATTTGTGATTTGCGACATAAATTAGTAACTGGGTGGATCGTAATTTGATTTATTGAAAATAATAATTTATTTAACGAGTGTTTGAAAATTTGCCATCACTCATCCATGAACATTACTGTCGTATGAAAGCGTTTAACGTATTTTTGGAAATTAAACAGCAAAATCAGTTTTGGCTTCTAGTTTTCTGATAATCAGTATTAATTCTAAATGATTTAATTGATAGTCCGATATTGCTAGAATAGGCCACTTGCATAACATTTTTAAAAAAAAAATTCCGGTTCATGCAAATATTCTAAGATATTCTGTATTTTTTTTATCGTATTTTTGAAACCCTGGGGATTTTTTGAAAATTTCAATCCGAAAAATCATACCATTTTTTGTAAACCGGAAAAATGGGACATAATTTTATAGTTGTGAAAAAACGATAATTACATAGCCGAAAATCATTTTAAAAAAAGAACGTTTTCCACACGAATGGCACATGAGAATAACGAGGCATACCAAAAATATTACATCTCATAAAATTTTTTTTCCTTGATCCATCTTATTGATCATAAATCATTATAATGTACAGCATCTATATTACTAAATTTAGAGATCCTTAATTCTGACCTCAAGGCTATGGAAGAATTTTTCCTCAATTGGCGACTAAAGCCAAATGGGTCGAAAACAGTTGTGACAGCTTTCCATCTCAGTTTTCACAGGCAAACGCAAAACTCTGTGTTCAGTTATTTACCATGAAAAATATTTACCATGACCCCCATCCCCGCTATCTTGGAGTAACTTTGGACAGGAGCCTGAACTACCGGAAACACATGAAAACAGTGGGCAAAAAAACCAGGACAAGACTAAACTTAGTCAATAAGCTGGCTGGTACTAGCTGGGGATGCGACGCCAACACGCTCAGAACGGCATCCATTGCCCTGATTTTCTCAGCAGCTGAATACTGTGCTCCAGTATAGGCCAGAAGCGCCCACACTTCCATGGTCGACGTTCAGCGTAATGCCACAATGCGAACCATCAGCGGAACCTTAAAATTGACTCCTCTTCCTTGGCTCCCCGTACTTGCAAATATAACCCCGCCAAATATCAGGCGAGAGATTGCAACACTGAGGGAATACAAGAAGGCGCTGCAAAAAAGCGAAATACCCTTGCACGATGATGTCGTTTCTCACCCGGCATGCCGCTTAAAGTCTCGAAAACCCTTCTGGACGGAAAGAGAAAGACTCATTCGAACACCTCTCACCCCAGAAGATAGGTGGAAGCTTGAGTGGCAATCAGCCAACGTCAAAAACGCCGATCTCGTGCAAGACCCCACTGAGAGACAGCCTGGGTTCTCATTGCCTCGCAAAATCTGGACTGCCATCAAAAGGATAAGGTGCTCCCATAGCCGTTGTGCTCACATGATGCATAGATGGGGCCTTAAAGAGTCGGCGACATGTGAATGCGGTGCGGTGCAGACCACCGAACATGTGGTCAACGAATGCCCGCTCCATTCATTCCCCGGCGGGATTGATGAGGTCCACAGGACAACGCCTGAGGCCCTAGACTGGCTCGCAGACCTAGATATCCCCCTCTGACCCCCCACCATACGAAAGAAGAAGAAGAATTACTAAATTCAATGTAATATTCTTGTACTTGTAAATTATAATAAAAATAAGAATATTATAAAAATTTATTTTGTTAAAATCAGCACCATAATCATTATACCTCTAAAACACGTACCGACATCATCTTCACGTTCTGAAGAGACCCCCGTACATCATTAAATGTACGGGGTTCTCTTCAGAACATCTGTCAAAAAGTCGAACCAAATGATAAGTTCGCAGAGAACAAACAATAAATCTAGTGAACGAATTAAAAAATTCGCCAGAAATCAAAGTGATGCCATATAAAAAAATAAATCAGTGTGGAATTTTACAAAATTAATAGGAACATTTTCGGATACGGGACATTTTCATTTAGTGACGTCACGAGCCCAAATAATGGATTTATTTATTTAAAACTAAAAAAAAAAAACACTGTTCATATCTAACAATTTTTGCTAACATTTTCGTAATCTTAGTAAAAAGATCTATCCACATGATTTTTTCCAAGTCGTTATGAAATCCATGCAAGTGGCCTATTGATAAGCTTCCGGATTCCACTACGTAATACCAGAAGTCAGGATTTATTTCAGTGAAGAAATTCTGGAACTAACTACCATATGTATTCCTCTTTGCCCAGAATACTAATGGAGGGAAATAATTATACCAAGTCAGTGGACATCTTCAATTTATCTTTAAACAAATACAAAATATTGTTACTGAGGCAGTTCAGTTATGTACAATAAATACTATATATTGCGTTGCAAAAACCTATTATATTTATTTGTTAAAGAAATAGTATTTATATATTATTTAATCATAGTGTAATTTGTAAATTTCATACTTATGTAAAAGCCCCGTAAAAGGGAGTAAATAAATAAATAAAATAAAAAATAAAAAAATTTTACGATAGTATTTTTATATGTTTTGTATGTATGCGTATATCTTACTTATATAGCCTTCAAGAGCTTGTAGGTATTCTTTATCATTTTACGATCTAATGGAACATTTAAGATGAGCGTCCATTTGTCCGCGCCGGATTTTTCAACGGATTTTTCTATATCTTTATATGAATTAGTACAGCACTGCGTCCACTATCGGCAAATACCAGCGGTCGGTACGGGCAATGGATTTTTCTATATAAAGACTAGCTGATCCGGCGAACTTCGTACCGCCTCAGAATCAAAAACTGTTGTCAACTTATTAGCTGAATTGATCTAAATTGTTTCTCCCTGCGTATCCTTTCCCCTCTAGCGTTCCCTCTCCCTCACCCCACTCCACTTCTCCCCTTCCCGCTAACCCCCCTTCCTGAGTTACTTTCCCCCCCTCCCCCCTCCCTCCTCCCCCCTCCCCGGTTCACAGTTCAATATTAAACCCCTTACAATATTGCTGCAGTTCTTTCAAAATAGGAGAATTCGTTCCATACATAATGTATGGGGAAAATAATTTTCTTCGGAGTGGAACACCCTTTACTTTTAGGGGTATGAAAAATAGATGTTGGTCGATTCTCAGACCTACCAGATAAGCACACAAAATTTCATCAAAATTGGTCCAGCCGTTTCGGAGGAGTATGGTAACAAACACCGTGACACGAGAATTTTAAATATTAGATATAGAAAAATCCGTTGCGTGCCGTGCGTGCGTTGCGGCCGGCGCGGACAGTTGGACGCTCACCTTAAAGGTTAGCGTCCATTTAATTGTTGCTTTTTAAAATTCATTTTAGTATTTTCTTTTGTATTTAACTATGCGATTATTGTTTATGGTATATTTATTCCGGTGACCGGAAAATTTAGAATCAACTCAACACAACATCTCCTTTAAAAAGTCTAGGTGATGAAAAAAAAAAGTTAAATAGGTTCGCAACAGTGGCGGTCCGTGAGTTTTCAGAGAGCTAGAGCGCTAAGATTGAAAAATACGACGTTATTGATGTTGTTGCAACTGAAAACGAAAAATTTCAAGTTTTTGTAGGAAAACATACTGAAAATCTTCATACAAAATGTTAAAATTTTGAAAACTCACGGACCGCCACTGGTACGCAAGGTTAGGTAATATCGGCTGTTTTTCAGTTTTTTTTTATCTTAGCTTTTAATGACTTTTCAAAGAGGTGTGGCGTTGAGTTAATTCTGGGTTATCATGAAACCATTGATATTAAATAAATAAATGATTACGTTATATGACATTTTTGGTATCGTTTGTTTATCTTTAAACCAATAGCTACAAAACTACAAAATAAAATCGAAAGTGAAAGCCTTCATTATCTATGGGTATGCTTTATGGAGGGTCTATTTGAGGAGAGGAAGGAATGAACAGTCTAAACAACAGGTCTTGATGAGACCTATGTTGCTGGAGCGAGGACTCAGAGGCCTGCAAATCTTTCCACAGCCGTTCTTATGTAACAAATGTTAACTATGTATAATTGTATAAATGTGGTGTGCTCGTTTGTCGTGTTACCGACTATGCACCGGCGCCGAAGGGATTAATTACGCTAGTTCATCTTCCATTGAAACACCGGTAAAATAAAGAGAGCGTTTGTTAAGCCAAGCGAATCCATCAAATGGATCTTATTTATCACGGAATTTAAAAACAAAATAATATGATTCATTGTACACTTTTAAAATTCTCACAGCGACGGTGTGACTATTCTTTAACACAAGTGAGGGAGATGTATGTTAACATTATGATAATGACCGCATTTTTCCTTTAGGGGAAGCAGACATACATACATCGTTTGTCTCACTATTATTTAGTGTGTAAGGAAGAGCTGCAGCATTGCCGTGATAAAAAACGTTAGTTTTATGCATTTTTGTGCCGTCGCCGTGCCTTAACCGTTGGATTTACAAAAGCACCCATTAAGTTCGGAACTTTGGTGAAATCCATAAAGCTAAAATGATGATTCCTATTTTTGAACTGAAACTTCTTTAGCACCGTTAGTGATTTGAAATTTGGCTCAAACGGAAATGCGCCAGTAAAATTTATGATATGACGGGTCCTTGGTTCTAACATAATGCGGTAAATTCGCAACTCCGCGCGAGCGTCCGGTAGCGCAGCTCCGGTAGAGCTTCGTAAATCTCAGCGGCCAGAGAAATCCAGCGAACGGAGGTTCGAATCCTACGAAATCCTATAAAAATTAATGTTTTTATTTTTGTAAATCAATATCCATTCTTCAAACCACTTTAAAATAAACAGGCAAAAGAAAAGAAAGGTACATCTAGCGACTTTCTAGTTTCACTTCTACCGCGTGTGATGTGAATAACACAAACTGATTTTTTTTTCAAAAACATCCAATTTGGAAGGCGTATATGGGTACCGCCGCCCCGGGAAGCATTTATTGGATAATTAACAACCCTGCCTTATTCACATCTACCGGATCTGCCGGATTTGCCCTGATGATGGACACTGCAACGATGTCCGAAACGTTGGCTAAAGAAGGAGGTAGCGCAACACGGCATAACACCCCAAAAACAAATAACGAAAATGCTTTTGGCCGTGAAAATCTTAAAACTTATCTAACCCTGCCTTAGGTCACCCCAAGTGGTTCGTTATGTTTGGTGAATAAGCAAATAAGCAGGGGTGCCCGGGTTCATGGGATGAGTTTTGTCTAGGTCTTGGCGGTGGAAGTGTCTGCCTACCTACTGCGTGGCAGGTCCGATCGGGAGAGACTGGTTGAGAGAGATCTTTTGACCTCTCCAGCCAGATCTTGCACCGCAGTGGGAGGGATGGATTCAAGGTTCCGGCACTTCTAGACATATTGACCCCCAGATTCCTACCCACCCCTCGTACCTTTTTCCTTTTCAGAACTTCACCTCCTTCCTTTCCCTAAAAAGTCCCTTACATAGCAACCCCAAAGACGACATAGGCCCAGAGGGAATTTTTTTCCTCAGGGCCTCCTGTGTAGAGTTAATGTAAAAAAAATAGAATTAATAACTCAAAGGATGTGGGAAAACTGAACAAAAATTGTGACAGTGCTAAAAAAACTACATCAGTATTACATTGAAAACACAACAACTAATTTAAACTTCTGATAATCATAAGAATTTTTAATGTCTCGATCACGAGTCAACGCCTTTCCATAAAATAGAAAATTATTTATTCCTTTAGACTTGTGCAGCATTGGGCTTTCTCGGAATACAGCAAATAATGATGTCCGCAGTTCGTCGGCAGGGGGCGCCCGTGTGGTGTGTAGGTTGCGCTGGTTCAAGAGAACCTCTTTGACAGAATATTGCCAATACCACGCTACATGGAGCTTTGACTAATTTTTCGGATTACCTACTTTGTGCTGTATATTGTTTTGTATGAGGTTCTTTTTTTCGCAATTTTTTTATGATTATTCCTTTGGTAAGTAATGTAAACGTGAGGGAATATAATGCGAAACATCCAGAATGTGTGATGGAATAGTTTAAAAAAAACAAGAAACTTTAAATATTATTGTTGTGTTCACACAATCAGGCTCTTTTATGTTAATTTGGGTTTCATTAACACTTCGCGTATTACAAGTTGTGACTGCAAGTAGTCAACCTAACTAGAAGCTAGCTGTCAGAGATCTGGTTCCCATTGTGTTTTATGGGAGCCGCTTAACCTCGGCCCTCGACCCTCTGGAGAACTAGCACATAACTAATCCTACCGCCATCTTGCGGACTTTTGGCAAAGCTCTTAGCACTGCCATCTATGTGCGAATCTGGGAAGCTTTTATATAACTCGTATATCTAACAATTTTTTAACAATAACTCCTTTGAATTGAAATCTTGTTTCCACTGGAGAGATACAACCATAGACGTATGTTACAGGAAAGTCTGTGTGCCTAAAGTAAGGTCAATTTTACTTACTACTGATGAAATCGATCGAACATGTTCAAATATCGAGAAATGAGTAAAATGAGTTGACCTGGGTATCTAGCATGGTCGATCAATATAGGTTTTATCGAAAATGTCGGTAAATTGTCATCACTCCTGAGCACGGCTGCAGGCCGCTAACGAACAAGTGACACTTCATAACGACTAAGGGTTCATAATTTATTTGACGTAAATTGTTAATTGTTCGTTAGCGGTCTACAGTCGTGCTCGGGAGCGATGACAAGTTACCGACATTTTCGATAAAACCTATATCGATCGTCCATGCTAGGTACCCTGAAGCTCAAATAAAATGCTTCATATTTTATGCAAAAATATCTTTCAAATTTTGAATGTTATTTTTTGGTTTCTTATTGGGAGAATTTCGTTTACACTATTGAAAGGAAGAGACGATATTAAGACCCGGTAATAAACGTTCAAGATGGTTTAAAAAGAGATTTGTAAATATGAATGTTAGAGGGACCGCGCTAATATTAAAAAAAAAACAATTGTAATTAAGGGAAAATTGTGAAATTATTTAAAAACGTGGCTCGTTCAAAATAGAGGAAAAATCTCTTGACTAATATCTAAAGTAGCATTTAAAGACACCCAAATTTTTTTCATTCCTTTATTAACACATTAAACAACAAAACAAAATGTGTTTTTAATAATTTTCGGAGCATAATTAGGGATTTTTTTCTATCGAGGAATTTCATATAATTACCGTTTCGGGTCGGCAAATGTGCAGATATTATCGTCAAAAATAAAAAAATTAAGAACTTACGTGTTCAAGGGAATTATGGTATAATTCGGCAAAAAATGCGGGATCTTAAAAATACAGTTTGACACGTCATCTGTTTTTCTACTTCATGCTTGACTTCCGTCTCGAGCTTTTAATTATTTTTTTGTTTAATTTTTTCTTAAGAATTCCTTGCAAATCTTTTTATTTTTTAATATTTTCTTTTGTATAAGCTTTTCAGTATTGCCGCAGTGCAACCCAAACTCATCTCTCCTTTGCAAACGGTGTTTCTATATTATTCTTGTTTTGTATACTCCATTACCCAAGTTTAATTTTTTATACTCCATTACCCGAACAATCTAAAATTTTGCATGTCAGTGCAGAATAAATAAAATATTCACTCTTTTTGAGGATTTGCCGTGATGTTTTATTACATTACATTCATTTTGTAAAGGAGTAGTAGGATCAAAGAGTTTTTGTTCCATGACTTGCATCCCGCTAAATTGACCCAAATACACGTTGCCGCTACCTGGTTTATTAGACATAGTACCAATGCCATTCAAAAGGATTTGCGCATATGGACCAATTTTACATTAAAAACGTTTCCTTTTATAAAGTCCCTGCCAGAAAATTTTAGCTTAAAAGGAAAAGTTGTCAGTTTTCCTTTAGCGAATTTTCAGAAAATCGACGGTTAAAAAACCAAGAGTGGTATGTTCTATTATTTTAGTTGTCAGTTTCGCCTGTAACCAGGCTACAATCGGCAAAATCTTTCGTAGGAAGTTTTGAATTTGATTAGGCGTACAAAACAATAAATAGTTTCTTAATATTTAATTAATTATACTTTTGAATGTAACTTTTGTAAAGTATAACTTTTGTAAATATACCAAAAGTATAACTTCGTGGTTATCCATTATAATAAGATAAATGAAATAATTTAACTTTGTTTGAACCACTTTTATATTTGTGTAAATCCGACCGGTTTCAGAACCACCGTTCCTTCTTCAAGGCAAACGTGTATTGATTTGACAGTTATGAAATATGAATGGGAACAATGCATTATTGTGGTAGGTTTCCCTTGCTTTCCTAATAAATACCCTCCAGCATCACCTAAGATGACATTGACCCTAAGGGAAATTATTTTCATCAGGGTCTCCTGTGTGGAGCTAATTTTAAAAAAAAAATGTCAAAGTGAGCAATCATGGTCTATTCAATTGGAAACAATTTGTTGGAGAATAGGTTGGTAGGGCTGAACCTTTCTATTCAGAACTTCTTAAATTAGTATTTCGTAGTTATTCTGCATCCACACTGGATAAATCTGTCAGCGTAGTTCTGGCTTTGGTCATGTAACAGGTGAATCACGTCCCACGGAAAGTTGGTCGTTTCTTGCCCGCAGAACTTCCGGCTAATTTGGGAAACAATGTTTATTGATGGGAATTTTACAAATGTAATAAAACTTCCTTAATGGAGTTCTTCAATCTCATTACTGTTTGATTGGCACGGAAATAGTTCGCTCATTATGCAAAACCGGATTAAAAAATAATTGAATAATTTGGAATTTTATCATAATTGGTTTTTTGCCAGTGTGTATTTACTGCTCACGTAATTAATTTAAGCTGGTACATTAATTACGTGAGCAGTTTTTTTTTTCAATTTAGAACCCCCCCCCCCCCCCTTGGTGAGATTAAGTGAGATTTGGTAGGAACCCCCCCCCCCTCGCGTGAGATCCGTGGTGTATCTGGGGTCCCACCCTATCCCATCCCGCCCCATTCTATCCCATTATCCCCCCCGTGAGATAAGTATATATAATCGCGACTATATGCTGAAAAACTGTTCAAGATCATATTAACCCCAACGGAGGGGGCATAATGAGATAGTACGGGGCGGGATGGGACAGCATGGAATGGATTTTTTTATGGGGCCCCGCCCACGTCATTAGACCTTTTCATCGAATAAAATTTGGGTTAAAGTTGACGTGAGATTTTTATTGACCCACCCCCCCCCGATTTAAATGAGATTTGGTGAGATTTTACTGTACCCCTCCCCCCCATTTTAAGCTCACGTAATTAGTGTATGCCTCCTAGTTAGATTATCTTGGCTATGAAAAAATCGTTTGATTTATTCCCTCATTTGAATGGACCAATTCTGAATCGTTACGGCATAGACACACCTGGGTATCTAGCAAGGTTGATCGATAAAGATTGATAGGATAACTTTCGTTGACTTCTCATCGTTCTCTAAGACAATAATTGCAGATCGCTAACGTACAAACAAGAATTGACGTCGAATATATTGAGAACACTCAGTTATTGTGAAATGTTATTTATTCGTTGGCGATCTCAGTCAAGCTGCATTTGCATTCCTAATAGAGTCACACGAACTAAAAATACATCATGTGTGCAGTTCACACGCGGTAGAAGTGACACCTTCAGAAATCTAAACTTCGAGAGAATGAGACGAATGCAGAGTATCAGGAGTAGGATAATTGTATGGTTTATTTACCAAGTTCAAAAATTATTTTACCTTTTATTCTACGTAGCACCGAAAGAGAAGGCCGATGGGCTACGAAAAGCACATGATATTGTCACCAAGTTCAACAATTATTTTACCTTTTCAAACCACTCCAAAATGAACAGTAAAAAGAAAAAAAAAACCCAAAGAAAGTGACTCCGAAGAAAAAAACAAAAATACTAAGAAGACGATAAAATGTAATGCAAAAGTTGCGCTGGAATTGAATGACAAAAATATGGAAAAATTATCCTTCACATTGATGAAAAAAGTGCTTAGTATGAAAAAAGTTTTCAGAAGGTTTCACTTCTACCGCGTGTGAATTGCACACTCTGATTATTTAAAAATAGTTATTAGTGTACATTTTCATTCCAATAGAATCAGGATTGTAAACTTTACTTAATATAAATCATGCTAGCATGTTACACTTTACAATTGTTTTGCAATACATTTAACAAATGTTTTATTAACTAAACTAACTAACCATCACGCCGTTTCGCCGCAGGGGTAGGCAGAGAGGACGGACCGCCAAACAACTCGGTCTTGGCACACACTCTTTGCCTCACTCACATTCATACATCGTCTCATACATTCTCTTCTATTATTCTGACTTTTGACATGACCCGACTCAAGTATCTGATTCACTTGATCGTGCCATGTCTTCCTCGGGCGTCCCCGACTTCTTCTACCATTCACATTCGCGTCGTATATTCTTCTTACACTACTTCTTTCGTTCATTCGCTCCACATGCCCAAACCATCTGAGGGTCCCTTTCTTAATCTTACTCATTATGCTTACATCAGCCTTACATTCTTTGCGGATATCCACATTTCTCACACGATCATACATTGTTTTACCACACATACGTCTCAGGGATCTCATTTCAACAGCATTCAGTTTACTTTCATCCTTCCTCTGCCAGTTCCATGCCTCACTGCCATACATTAGGGTAGGTACCAGGACTCCATTGTGGACTGCTAGCTTCGCTTTTTTTGACAGTTTTTTATTAGCGCCAACGGCATTCAGTCCACCATTAATAGAGTTACCGGCATTCACCCTTCTTTTAATATCTCTTTCAGCCTTCCCATCTCTCGTAAACATACTACCCAGATACACAAACTCATCCATCTGCTCCAAGTATTCATCATTCACAACTATGTTGCATACTGTTTTCGTACTCTCTCTTTCAAACACCATGACTTTAGACTTACTTACATTCATCATTAACTCATTCTGCATTCTTCAAATGTTTTATTCGTTACTTAAAGGTTTTTGTACAGTAAATAAATAAGTAATATTCCATAGTCCTCTACTGACGGTGGTGAGACACAATCACGGTTATCATAATTTGACGCACCAACTTCAAGAAATAAAGTGTATCATTATTATTTTAATGCAGAACTGTCTCATTTAAAATCTCGGGTTTTCTAAGGGAATCCTGAACCATGATATTGTTATTTTTCGCTTGCCAGAAGCCCGTCTGCTCCGGCGGGTGCAAAAATAGAAGATAGGTTAATGTGAGACAGATGGAGCCTTCTTATTTCTTATGCTATATAAAATAGGCTTCTCCGTGACTGCAGAACTGCAATATTTTATTTATACTTATTGTGTTAACTTTATTTTCAAAATTTACAGATTTGCTTTGCGAATTGTGTTGATAATGATAATAATGTAACCTATTTATTTATGTCATGATCATTCTCTTTTGTATATTTTTTTCTGTTTTTCATTATGTATTGGATGAACTGATCTCAAAACTTTTTTTTTTTTTTATTTTTTTTTTTATTAATCCCCATATGGGGGTGTACTGGATCTCGTCCCTCCTGCATGTTTAGTTACATATGTTTTTCTTGCAGATCCATCTCAAATTTATTTGCGCCACCCCCAATAATATGTTGAAGGCTTGAAGCTTGCTTAAACGGCCTTAACTTTGTCCTTTGTCCCGCCTCCGATCACTCAACGCTGAATTTTTCTTTAAGTCTTCCGGTATTTTACCTCCATTATTCAACTAACTTTCTTTGAGGCTTCACTGGGTGGTTGGCTAAGGGATACGGATGCTAGGTGTGGTTTATATCATGCTGAATGCAATTGGCATTTTTTATCGGTACTTGCCAAATGATTTGAGACTTAATTGTTTATCGTATGTTCTCTATCTATTTGTACAGGGGCTTCCAGGGTTTTTCACATGATGCAATGCTGCCTCATGAGCTTCTTGAATGAGTTTTGTTTTGCTTTAAATATTATTTTGCTTGTATTACTAACCTGATTTGTTGCATTATGTTTTATTTTCCTGTTAAGCACTTGCATATTGCTTTCTAACAACGTATGCAGGGACACTGGAGGTCTAGATTCGTTCAAAATAAATAAATGTAGCTTCGTTTAACAAAAAAAATTAGAATCTTGCGAGAGCCTTGAAGGAGTATCCATCAGTTACTTATACCAGGGCGGGTAAGTGGTGGATAACCTCCACTGCAGAACTGCAAATGATATGTCGTGAAGAGGGATGGCATAATAATAACATCCTTAATTATTTTGCGTGTTCTTTGAACTCTGTTGGTAGGTACGATATGTAAAAACTTTGTAAATAAAACAGATGTTTTTATTTTATACTAGATGGTACCCGACATGCGTTGCTATGCCATTTAATAAAGAAATTGTTTCTCCCTGCGTGTCCTTTCCACTTCATCCAGTTCCCCTTCCACCCCCCCCCATTCCCCTCTCGCGTTTCCACTCCGCCTCCTCCACCTTCTCTCTCCCCACTCCACTCTCCCCGTCCGGTAAACCCACTTCCCTGGTTCCCCTCCCGCGTTCCATAAATCAATTCCCGGTATATATAGTTTTCAAACAGCTCGCGTACCACATATTGCATTTTTTTTAAACCAATTTTATAATGCCAGAGCTCACCAGACAATAGCGAACACAACAAAATCCAAGAATTATCCAATTTGGTGCATTCGTTCGGCGATTCATTTTTATACAAATTTCGTAATGCCATAGCTCACCAGTAGTTTTATACAAACCTTGTCCTGACAATAACGAACACAACAAAAAGAGAATCATCCTATTTAGTGCCGTCGTTCGGAAGTTATGCGCGTTTTATTTTTAACGTCAAAAGTGCAAAATTTCTTCAAGAAGCATAACATTCTGCTTTAAGGGGATGTGAAAATAGGACAGGTGGTTTTTCGAAATTTCACAAAAACAGTTACCTCCTTATTTTAAATATCAGATGTGCAAAATTTCAGCAATCTCGGAATTTGTAGATTTATATTAAAAAAAAAACCTTGTTACAGGACGCACTAACCCGTGATTCCTGACATTATTTGGATTAAAAAATGTTAAACCAAATTTTGGTATCCGGTGATTTTTTTGATTTTTTCCATTTTTTTTTTAAAACCAAACAAAAAAACTTTCATTAAAATTTTAATAAAAGTTTTAGTTGACGTTAAAAAAAAATCACAACGTGTCGTTTTAGCGGCAGATGGCATTTATTTTTGCTTTAAATTATAAGATACTAGCAGACCCGGCCACACGTTGCTGTGGCTAACGAAACATAACGCCATTACCCAACCTTTATATAATCCACACCACCCGTTTGCAAGCTGCCCGCTGCCCGCTGCCTGAATTGATTATTTGAATTTCTCGGCTTTTATCTACTATAGTAAGCATGTATTCCTCTTGAATCACTCTATCTATTGGTGAAAACCGCATGAAAATCCGTTGCGTAATTAAAAAGATCTCTGCGCACATACATTTTGAGTGACTTCATTTTATGCTATGTAATGATTAGCCATTTAAGATTTTAATATTCCGTGATTTTAGAGGAAACTTTGGCAATTATTTATGAGTAAATAAAAAAAACATATATTTTTTTTTTACTTTATTTATTATATAAATGTGATGAAATATAAAAAAAAACATTGTAAAAAAAAACGTTTATGTGGGTCGTAATTTTAATACCTAAACGACTCATTTTGTTCCAACGTAAATAGGTATTATTTTATTTTTATTTTTTTTTTATTAGTTTTTATATACATATACATGTAATATAATCATGAGTAATTACATTTTCAGGTTACAAACGGATTAAACTCAATTCATTAAATACTAACATGCAACATTGATTATAAACAGTATAAACATATATATGTATATAATATATAACCTTTACGAGAGTGTAACTACTCGTGTGTAAAGGGAAGAGAAAAATATATATATATATTTTTTAAATTAAAAAAATTAAAATTAAAAATTATAACACATACATTATATTTACGTACTTACATAAATCGAATGTGTAAAAAAAATAAAATAATATTAAAAAAAAAATAATAATTTAAAATAAATTTTTGAATAAGTATTGTTAATTAAAGGTTAATGCGGTTCTAAGTGGCTAAATTATTTAAGATATTATTGTTTAATTTATTTTTGAATTTATTGTAGTCAGGTTCTAATCTCAGCTCTATTGCTAGTTGATTAAATCACACCACTCCATTGTACGTGTAGTAGTGTTGTGCAAAACTGGTATGCATTAATAGCGTACACAAGCGACCCACTGTGTTTTGCCTATTGCTCTCAACGCGGACCATGGCGTGGTGCGACTTATTAGAATAGTCTTTGTGTATTTGAAGCAGTGTATTTTTTATATATGTATTTTTTAGAGGTGGGACTTGAAAGTCTTGAAAAAGTTGAGAGGTTGAATAATCTGATGGTTTCTTAGTTATAATTTTGATTATTAATCTTTGAGTAATTTCCAACGGTAAAATTGAGGTTTTGTAAGCTCCTCCCCATGCAACAATACCGTATTGTATTATCGAATGGGCTAGAGCATAGTATATATTTTTAAGAATTTTTAAGTTAAGTATATTTCTTAAATTAATAAATATGTATATAAGTTTTCTTAATCTATTTATAGTATTGGTAATTTGAGTCTTCCACTTAAGGTTACTATCTATTATTACACCCAAATATTTTATTTCTTTTTTATTTGCTATGAATAGACAGTCATTATTTTGGCATGTTAATATTTTAGTGGTGCATATTTTTGAATGAATTTTAATATTTAAGGCGATAGGAGGAGATTTTTTGTTATTTATACTAAAAGGTATATAATAGGTTTTTTCAATGTTTAATGTTAATAAATTTTCGTCAAACCATTCTTTCAAGATATTAATATCATGATTAGCAGTTATTTCAAGTTCATTCCATGAATTTGCTAGGTAATTTGTAATTTAAATTGACACCCACCAAAATAATTTAAATTATTATCTAATATATAAAATTCTCGTGTCACGGTGTTTGTTACCATACTCCACCGAAACGGCTGGACCAATTTTGATGAAATTTTGTGTGCTTATCTGGTAGGTCTGAGAATCGACCAACATCTATTTTTCATACCCCTAAAAGTAAAGGGTGTTCCACTCCGAAGAAATTATTTTCCCCATACATTTTGTATGGAACGAATTCTCCTATTTTGAAAGAACTGCAGCAATATTGTAAGGGGTGAACTCAGGAAGGGGGGTTAGCGGGACGGGGGAAGGGGAGAAGTGGAGTGGGGAGAGGGAGAGGGAACGCGAGAGGGGAAAGGATACGCAGGGAGAAACAATTTAGATCAAGGTATGGTATACGCAGGGAGAAACAATTTAGATCAATTCAGCTAATAAGTTGACAACAGTTTTTGATTCTGAGGCGGTACGAAGTTCGCCGGATCAGCTAGTATTTTTATAATAATATAGTAATTTTTTATGTTTTTCATTTACTCACAACGTTGCCTCTAAAATCATGAAACATTAAAATCTTTAATGGTCTATATCTTATAATTTAAAGCAAAAATAAATAAAACAGCTCACATCCGTTATGGATATTTGAAATACCTTGTGATGACAAAAATAATTTTTCAGTTTATTTGGGTATTTATATCTCAAATCTAAAATAAATATATGTATGAAACTGGCCGAAACGGGCCGCGCAAACGTTACTCTTAAGTCGTCGTAGTAAATTTTTGGCATAAAAGTAAAATAAAATGCCATCACTATCGTTATTTTTTTGTAACTTTATGTCAAAAATAAAAAAAATATATAATTACACTATAAATACTAATCATGGTACTTTGGCATTTTTATGATTTATTATTCCTTTAAGAACTACAACTAAAAAATTACTTCCCCGTTTGAAATTATCTTCATCCCATAAGAGCCCATTCACATTTCAGTTTTTTTAAAACGGGACTCTTACAAAATTATTATCTAGACATTCACCAGATTTTAAAACGTTCCCTTAAGAGCGTTTAACCAGCCAGCGGACGAAAATCCACATTTCGTCGAAAGTTGTTCTTCCGATCGTGCAGGGGTTACAATGAGAAAAATTAATTATTCTCCGTACCAGCTTTTTTAAATTATAACTCAATATCGAATTTATTTCAATTCAAATTAGCTTTAATTTATACCTTCATCCAAAAATGCTGAAAGGCGTGATGATAAAACTATTAAAATAATGTACTTTTTGTAGTTATTTTTTGATTATAAGTATTTATCATTTTTCAATAATGTCTAAATTTAATAAGAATGTTAAAAAAATCTGAAATATATTAGTTTGTAAGTGCGCAAATAAATACACAAATGGACCAATTTTCGTCAAGAAACACATGTACGTACATATTTTTTAATGATTTTATTGAAACTAAAATTAAAATTTTAATACATAACTCTGCTAGATAATGTATTGATTTATTTTACTGCATAATTATGTGATTTGAAATATAAGAACTACAACTAAAAAATTACTTCCCCGTTTGAAATTATCTTCATCCCATAAGAGCCCATTCACATTTCAGTTTTTTTAAAACGGGACTCTTACAAAATTATTATCTAGACATTCACCAGATTTTAAAACGTTCCCTTAAGAGCGTTTAACCAGCCAGCGGACGAAAATCCACATTTCGTCGAAAGTTGTTCTTCCGATCGTGCAGGGGTTACAATGAGAAAAATTAATTATTCTCCGTACCAGCTTTTTTAAATTATAACTCAATATCGAATTTATTTCAATTCAAATTAGCTTTAATTTATACCTTCATCCAAAAATGCTGAAAGGCGTGATGATAAAACTATTAAAATAATGTACTTTTTGTAGTTATTTTTTGATTATAAGTATTTATCATTTTTCAATAATGTCTAAATTTAATAAGAATGTTAAAAAAATCTGAAATATATTAGTTTGTAAGTGCGCAAATAAATACACAAATGGACCAATTTTCGTCAAGAAACACATGTACGTACATATTTTTTAATGATTTTATTGAAACTAAAATTAAAATTTTAATACATAACTCTGCTAGATAATGTATTGATTTATTTTACTGCATAATTATGTGATTTGAAATGGGTGTGGTAATAATACAAAAACTTTTTTGAAAATTTAACAAATCTGCCAACGACCTATGGAATAACCTTATTATACTAAAAATTAAAAAAATCTCATAATTTATTACATACGAATGCTAGATCAAAGAACAATCTTTCGAAATCCATTTATAATTTTTTGTGGAAAAGAGTCAATACGTCTAAAATCTGATTTGAAAATGACATATTTCTGGTTTTCTCTGGTAATGCCCTCTTAAGAGCCCATTCACATTTCAGTTTTTTTAAAACCGGACTCTTACAAATTATTATCTTCTGACGTTATGTTTAACTGAGACATTCACCAGATTTTAAAACATTCCCTTAAGTCAGAAACAGGGACAAACTTAAGCAGATGTAAAAATGTTTTTTTAACTAAAAACTTAAAATTATAACTTTATTTTTACAGTTAGCGTGTGCATAGACATAACATAAATTTTTAACACCAACAAGATAGGCCATTTCTTAGAACCTTTATAATATAGTCTATATTCTTTTCAATTTATTTATATCTGTCAAACCAGCTATTTTCTGTAAACCTGAACTGGTTTTCGTAAAAATAACCATACTTGATGGAACATTGCTAGTCAATCCAAGGGTGCCCGCTACGCCTCAATACAAAGGACTATCCCATCAAAACCGTGGTTTCAAAAATTCCCCCATTTTTCAAAAAAAGAAATTTCCTTACTTATTCGAATGAGAATCGGACATTGTTCCGTTCCTTCTCATCTTTTTAAAATTCATGTGCTTGACTCCCCAGATTGTACATTCTGTGGTCTAGATGTGGGAACTTTAGATCACATATTTTTTTATTGTCCCTCTCTAAATAAATATCCTCTCTTCTATCAAGATTTATCCAAAATTGCCTCTCCTCCATTCAACATCTCATCTCTTCTAAGTCTGAACTCCACTCCAATCTTCCATAAAATTCTGAAATTTGCACATTTAAATAAAATTAATATATAAATTCACTTTTCAATTCTCTGTAATTATAAATGATGGCCTAGAACACCCTTGAAGGGTGAAAGCCAGAAATAATCGAAAAAAAAAAAAAACCATACTTGATTATTTGATACAAGTTGGAACAAATTCAAATGAACCACCAACAAAAAACGTTCTGATACCTTTGTCCTCTGATATTTTTTTCATGCTGAGGCTTCCACTAGATTCTATAACATTCCCTTTTATTTGTCTAGAATTCTAGAACATTCCCCTTACGTTGGTAGTAGGGGCAAACGCCAGACTCAACTATCTTCCAGTAATTTAAATGCAAATGGTACATATGCGCAAGATGCCTGCCTCCAGTCTGGCTAGATTCGGTTGGCTGCCTGATATGACCCGCCATTTTATAAAGCGCGGGAAAAGACGTTGTGCATATAGCTTTTAGTAAAAGATGCCACTCGCGTTTCCCGACGAAAAAACTCAGCGAGTTGGAATACCGCCTTTATGGTTAGGAACTTTACTAAGGTTCTGCTTTTTCCAAAATGCAAAAAAATGCTTTGCACGGGTATGTCACCTTTATCGCAAAGGATACTTGCGTTCTTGACCTGTATTAGTGTTTTAGTAGGTACTTTAAAAGTAAATTTGAAGAATCAAATTATCCAAGAGATTTTTTTGCATTAGCTCCACACAGAAAGCCCTTAGAAATATGCTGTGTGGAGGGTATTTTTAGGAAAGGAAGGAGTGGAAGTTCTGGAAAGAAAAATGTATAAGAGGTGGGTAGGAATCAATCCATCCCTCCCACTGCGGTACAAGGCAATGTTACGAGAGAGTCCTGCTCGGGAGGTCTCCCTCAATGAAATGATCTCCCTCAACCAGTCTCGCCCGAACCGGCCTGTCAAAGTCGGTGGGCAGACACATCCGCCGTGAGGACCCGGACAAATCTCACCCCCTGAATCCGGGTTCTAAACATAATGGTGTGCAGAAAGCTCAGGCATGAAGGTAAAAATGAAGTTTTGCGCCCAGGCATGTTATATTTAATGTGCTGGTCTAAATACAGCTTTGAAAAAATAATGCATTTAATATAGGTGTAGGAAGAACGCAAGAATTTTCAGTAAAAAAATAATATCACACAAATAAAACTCCAGATTCGACGTAATGTGGGTACGCGTCAATCTTGTCAGTACGGTAAGATTCTACGCGTGTTTATACCGCTCACCGAACCTTAGCGAATCAGACACGTCCGAGCTCTTCAAACATTTAAGCGACACTATTGATGACCTCTTGCCCCGCTACCCAATGGCAGAGTTTGTGGTCCTGGGGGACTTCAATGTTCATAACGAACCTTGGTTGAAGTTCTCAGGATCAACAGACTCGGCTGGACGCCAAGCGGAATCCTTTGCCCTTTGCTACGGATTGGAGCAAATGGTTCAGGAGCCTACAAGGGTTCCTGATGTCCAGACTCACCGTTCCAATCTGTTAGACCTATTTTTAACTACTGTGCCATACGGTTACAGGATTGAAGTCACAGCGCCTTTAGGATCGTCTGACCACTGCCTGGTGACGACATCAATCCCTGTAAACTTCAGACCACCAAACGAGAGA
Organism: Limnephilus marmoratus; assembly: GCA_917880885.1. NCBI lineage: Eukaryota > Metazoa > Arthropoda > Insecta > Trichoptera > Limnephilidae > Limnephilus > Limnephilus marmoratus. The sequence continues at coordinate 38,302,763 of OU862923.1, read as the reverse complement.
ATGAAGAGAAAAGTGTGGCACTATAGGTCAGCAGATTGGTTCGGTCTCCGGGCACATTTTAATGCTTTTCCGTGGTCAGCTGTCTGTTTTCGGACTTCGGATCCCTCAAGATGTGCCCAGGAAATTGGTGAAGTCATCACATCCGCGATGGATGGCTTCATCCAATCTACTGTTAAGGAAACTGGTGTAGGCTCAAAGCCGTGGTTCAGTCGACAATGCGCTGAAGCAGTGCGACGAAAAAACGCAGCTTACCGAGCCTACAACACATCTAGAACATCCGAAGACAGAACAGCTAACAACAAAATGGCAAAGGAAACCAAGAGAATCATAAATAGGTCAAAATTCGAGCACGACCAGCAGATCAGCAGAAAGCTGACTGCATACCTGCATGGCAGCAGGCAATTCTGATGCGGCAATGTCGCTTGCGGGCTCAATAGGTCGCAATTTCTGCAAATCCAGTCTGCCACCTCTTACCAGACCTGACGGCTCACTAGCAAACACCGCCACCGAAAAGGCTAACTTACTAGGTAAAATGTTTGCGGATAACTCAACCCTCGATGACCAAGGTGCTGTCCCGACGTCAGTTCCTCACTGCGGTTTTCGTATGAAAAAGCTGAGGAACCGGCATCGGGAAGTACTCCATGTTTTACGAGGGCTTGATATTAATAAAGCTAGTGGGCCTGACGGAATACCTGCCCTGGTACTGCAAAGGTGCGCTGCAGAAATACTCCAATTTTGACGAAGCTTTTTAAACTGTCCCCGAAGACTGGCTCTGTGCCCTCTGGTTGGAAAAAAGCGGTTATCCATCCTATTCCAAAGAAGGGGGACCGCTCCAACCCGGCCAACTACCGCCCCATAGCGATCACATCAGTTCTGTCTAAGGTGATGGAACGTGTGATCAACGATAAACTGCTCACATACCTCGAGAAGAACAAAATCATTAACGACCGTCAATACGGATTCCGGCGGAACCGCTCGTGCGGTGATCTTCCCGCGTATGTGACGCATGTTTGGGGGCGATGCCTGGAACGTTTCGGTGAGACCCAAACGGTTGCACTGGACATCTCCAAGGCCTTTGACCGGGTTTGGCACCGAGGACTTGTCAACAAACTGCATTCTTACGGACTTCCCGCATCCTTGTGTACGTGGATTGCCGACTTCTTGAGGGAGAGGTTGATTCAGACGGTAGTCGATGGTTTCACCTCTTCCTCACACTCAATAAATGCTGGCGTCCCACAGGGATCGGTTCTGTCACCGACTTTGTTTTTGTTGCATATCAACGACCTTTTGTCATGTGCACCAATTCATTGTTACGCGGATGACAGTACAGTTCATGATATCTTTTTGTTTGACAAGCCCTTAAAGGGCTCACAAACTACAACAGCTCGTAAGGCTTTGAAGCAAAGAATGGACGGTTACCTCGAGAGTGTTTTCTCTTGGGGTAAAAATAATCTCGTTGAATTTAATGTTTCAAAGACCCAATCTTGTCTGATTACGTCTAAAAGGGATCGAAATGAAAATCTAGTCGCTTTCAACGGAAGCAATCTTCCGAACAGGCCCTCCATTGATATGCTTGGTGTAACCCTAAGTGACCAGCTGAGGTATGGGGGCTCCATCGAAGCCAGAGTAAAGTTAGCCTCCCAAAAACTGGGCGTACTGTACAGGGCCCGCAGATACTTGAATAGTACACAACTGGAACCCTGTACAAATCGCAAGTGCGCCCCACGGTTGAATTTGGCAGCCACCTCTAGTCTGGAGCTCCAAAATACCTGAAAAATACCCTCGACTCTGTGCAGAAACGGACGGTCCGTTTGATAGATTCTCCCATCTTAACAGACGGATTGCAATCTTTAGAGCACAGGCGTCGGGTGGGAATGCTATCCTTGTTCTACCGGTATTACAATGGAAGATGCTCCGAGGAACTAGCATCATTGAACCCTTCGGCACCGGTGCATAGTCGGGAAACACGCCAAACGCGTGCCCAACATTTGTACACAGTTGACATTTGTCACATGAGAACGGGTCGTTTCTTCGACTCGTTCTTGTGTTCAACAGCTCGGCTGTGGAATGATTTGCCGGCCTCTGTGTTTCCTCCTTCCTACAACATGGGTCTCTTCAAGACCAATATTCATTCCTTCCTCTCCTCAAAAAGACCCTCCACACAGCATCCCAGATGACATAGGCCCTGAGGGAAATTATTTTCCTCAGGGCCTCCTTGTGGAGTTAATGTAAAAAAAAAAAATTGCTTATCCGTCATACTATACTTGAATAAATTAACAATAGAAATACGGTATAAAAGACGTCCCGATGCCCTATTGAGCGTAGGCGTCTTTTTCCAGCGTCGTTTTAACTCGAAAGACGTCACGGAAAGTTCGAGGCATCCCAGACAAATATTCCGCAGTTTTATTGCAGTTGTTGAAATTAACTCGATGAACATAGAGTGGAGTTCTCTGCGTGAATAATAATTCCGTTTTGGCATACTTCAACAAAATTGTTACGAATAAGAATTAACCGTTTGAATAAAAACAAATTTACGCTTCAGATGAAACAATTCATGCGTATCTAATTATTGTAAAGGAATAACTATTGGTTAATTAATTGAAATAAATGGTATAATAAATTAATTAAACTGATATTGAGTACCCAAGGAAGATCTCTCATTGGCCCGGTGAAAGACCACCATTCAGAATCGATACGTCGAAATATGTCAGTGTTACTTTGACTCAGGCCTTATTTTCGCCGGGGCGTTTCACCTTCTACATTCAAGAATAAATCACAGAACGCGTTTTAAGGGACCATACATAAATTACATCACACTTTAAGGGGAGGGAGGGGAATAGAGAAGTGTGACATTGTGTGACATGGGGTACAGGGGGTTCATCAGCTCTGTGACGTCACATTTAAAAATCTAAATTATAAAAACGCAAAACTTTTTTAGATATAAAATTGCAAAATATGTGACGTCACACTAGGGAGGAGGGGGTTTCACAAATGTGACGATATGTGACAGAACGGAAGGGGGATGGGGGTGGGTCAAAAAATTATGAAATTCATGTGACTTAATTTATGGAACATCGATGTCGGTCATGTTGACACGGAAAGTTACTACTGCAGTATATTGTAGAAAAAGGTTTGAGAAATAGCGCCTACTTCAAAATAATTTTCTCTTAACTAACTTTATTTAAGTAGAAAAAAATAAGAGGCATTAGTTCTTGAGTGACACTCGCATTATTTTCCAAACTTTTTTCCAATTTTTTCGGTAAATAAATGGTTTAAAAATTTTTGGTGGTACGACACATTTTAAAAGGCATTAAAAAGCCGATATTTTTTCTCAAATTTCACCTAAAAATTCCAATTTCGAAAACGAAAGTTCAAACAAATAAAAAAAAATTAGTGTGCTTTAGTTTAGAGCACACGACTGAAGTAAAACTTCACTAACTTATATCTCCCTTTCAACTTCCGTTCGCCTCGCCCGACCGTTCGCCTCGCCCTATCACACTTTTCAAAACTCTCTCGTCACGCACTCACCAGCTTACTCCCTAAGTCAAGCGTGAGTAAAGGCCCCACCGTTCGCCTCGCCCGATCACACTTTTCGTAACGCTCTCGTCACGCATTCACCAGCTTAATCCCCAAGTCGGTATAAAGTTTGTAAAAAAAGTCGGTAAAAAAATTGTGAGTAAAGAAGTTTTACTTTAAAAATGTCAAACTACAAAATCGACTTAAAATGTGATGTAAATCTCCCAGTTTCCCGCTTCTATTACGAACTACTCCGAACACTGTGTATAAATAACACAGACCTTACGTAAATCGGTAATCGCCTAATGAAGTTTGAGAAGTGGACTCTTTCATTCGACTCCAGATACTTATATCTACAGCCTGTATGTCGGACGAATATCTACAGCTCATATGTTGAACTAATATCTACGAACTTCAGAGTGTTGATTAATTTCTACAGAGCTAAGGTCGGACGAATATCTATGACGGTCCCAGTGTTGACTAATATCTACAGAGCGTAGGTTGAACTAATATCTACAGAGCGTAGGTTGGACTAATCAGCTAAATGTGTCCAATAGTCCAATATTAGGGAATATTATTTTACATACATACATAAATTAAGTTTTTTAAACTGCATACGCAATATTACGTTATTATATTATTCCAATATGCTATACATAATTGCAAATCCAACCTCTGCCAGTGCTGTAGATATTCGTCAACAATTTGGTTCTCATAGATATTAGTCAACAGTTTGAGCTGTAGATATTCGTCATCACTTTGGTTCTAATAGATATTAGTTCGATTTTTTCAGTTTTTGGAATTCCTGTAGATATCAGTAGACACCTCCTTTCAGTCACTAAAATGCAGAATGCAGTTCCGAGGGGAACTGAACGAACCTAACAAATAGCGCTATTTACAGAAATAGGATTACTGACAATAATAATTATAATATTTATTTAAAACACGTTATAAGCCTTATGTAAATTTCAAAACACAATTTGAAAAAGGTCGAACGGCCACGTTCACCACGTTCAAACTTTATGTCAATTAATTTTTTATCATTGTAAAATGACTGGTTGACTGATAAGCCACACTTTTATTATTTACGCAGAGCCTACACGCGCATGTCCTGAAGTGTAAACAAAATTCGTAGAAATTCTCTAATTGATTTTATTCGGTGAATTTACTTTTGTGTTACATCCGTGTTGGCGATATTGAAAATTTTCGATTAAATAAAAGCTCCCAATCGTTCGCATCAATATATCTTTTCCACGTAGAGTGAAAATACAAAACTGTTTGATAAGATTAAATAAAGTAGTATCCAGAACATCTTAGATAGAATAAACACGTGACATGATAAATAATCCCTTTCAAATCCCAATTGAACGCAGAGACAAAATATTTATTTTTCATTTGACGGGAGACGCAGAAGTAACTTCCCTGACAATGTTTCGTCAGAAATCCATTTCGCTCTTTCTGAAATAATCTCGAATCTTGTTCGCAAATATTTAACTTTTAAATTCCATCAACGATGCCTCATGCGTATTTACTCAAGATCTCTCCAAGTGGGCTTTCGTGTTTCTTTCTAACATTTATATGGGAAGAAACCTGATAAATAAAACATTTTTGATTTACGGAATGCGCAGATAACGGAGCTTTCTGTTAGTACCTGTATTCATTGTGTTATATCGATGTCGATGAGGGATCTAAAGAGAGTATATTATGCTTTATGCCACTCTCGATTGGAATATGGAGTAATAGGATGGGGCTCAGCAGCATCTAATCACTTAAAACAACTTAAGATAACTCAGAATTGCATCATAAAGACCATTCTAAAGGTCCCTATAAGGACGTCAACAACAGAAATTTTTAAACAGTTTGATGTTCCAAGCATACAGAAAATCTATGCCAAAAACATTCTAGTACATCACCACAAAAACGACCCAGAGAAAGAAACCTCACATGCTCATAAAACCAGAGCCAAACAAACAGACACACTTAATATACCAAAGTGTAACTCCTCATTTGGTCAAAGAAGTTCTGAATTTTTAGCAGTAAAGTTATATAACAAACTCCCACTTAGTATCAAACAATTTAAAACAAAAAATAGCTACATTATGGACATTAAATGTTGGCTGAAGGAACTACCGGAAAATGACCTTACTAGTATACTTAAAACATCATAGAAGTTTCTGGAAAACTCTATCCAAACAAGTTAAACCATAGAAGTCGCTGAAAAACTTATCCAAAGCATAGTCCCCCTCAGCACAGGATCTCCTAGTGAGGAGGACTTCGAATATATTTATATTTTACATATACATCTAACTAACATGTTTCATATAAAAATGTAAAAAATATTATATAGTTACTAAATAAAAAAAAATAAAAAAAAAAAAAAAAAAATATCTTCAAAGTTATTTGCGTTTTCTGTGATGCAAAGTTGAGCTTCAAACTTCAACCGTTTTTTTTTTATTTTCATTTCAGATGAACCAATTTTCTTCATGCTTTAATTACTTGTTTGGTAATATAACCTACTGTTAAACTGATATGATTGAGATTCCATTGAGAACAATCCGAAGTTGTGTTGAGTGCCATTTTTTCAAACATCTCCAAAAGGAAGTTTGATGGTACTGGTGACAACCGACTGCCCAATTTTCATTGCAACTTCTTCCTCTTGCTCAAATAGTTCAACCTCATCGCAAAGTACCCATTTTGAGGCAGTATTCAAATAGTTCACAAATATCTTTCTCATATATCTAACTGAGCATAACAATGGAGTCTTTTAAAGGACAATAATTCAATAATTAAAAAAAACAACTCAATAATTTAACAATTGAAATAAAATCTATAGCCAAATTTCACAGTTTCAGGAAAGCGCTTGGGGACTTTTTGATAAGTGAATGTGATAATAATAGTAGCCTGTTTCTTATACTCACATAAAGGTGCATATATTGTTTATATACAGGGTGTTAAGGGATCTACTTGACTTACCTTAACCATTGATTCCTGACATTATTTGACATTTTGGTGTTTTTTTTTAATTTATTTTTTCTACAAAAACATAAAAAATGGTAGGTGTTGGATAGTTGGAGGCGGGGTTAGCGGCGTCTGTTTCTCTGCTGAGTGACCAGTGACAAAATGCAGAAGAAATTTTTTTTGTTTGATTTTGAGAAAAAAAATTTGAAAAAAAAAGTCATCAAAAAAGTCACCGGAGACCAAAATTACATTCACATTTTTTACTCCAAATAATGTCAGGAATCACTGGTTAAAGTAAGTCAAGTACGTCCCTTAACACCCTGTATAGGTGTAAATATGTAAATGTATATATATGTGTATGTATGCATATGTGTGCATATACATGTGTACAAATATATACATACATATATGTGTGTGTGGGTGGACATGTGCGTGCACGTGTTTACTGATGTACTGCATGCATGCACACATATAAAACTAGAAAAAAGATTTATGGATCTGTATATGATCTAATTCTTTTAAATGTCTTTTTCTCTTTACTATTTTCTGCTTACTATTATAATTTATCCGATTTACATTTTAATTTTTCTACTATAATTTTCCAATTTCCTTCAAATTTATATATTTAATCCATATGTTCACACTAAACTTCACAAAAAAACTATATTCCACTGGTCACCATGAAACAGGCAACCGCCTAGCTTAGTGATTTAATGTATCTAATCTATTATGTAAATGTCTTAATTAATAATAATAATCGTTTATTCCAGAATGTATGCAGGGGAAGTGCAATGCAATACATTCCTTATTTTTAAATAACAAAAGAAAGATAAATAATAAGATCAGGTAAAAAATAATTAACAACACATAAATTAAATAAAAACAAAGAAGCATGAGATATGAAATATTAAGCACTTAAATTAATGCAAACAGCCGTTTAAGGGGGGTATTTACCCATCTCCCGTCTCCAGAGGGCCTGCAGGGGAGACTCCATCCAGGCAGTCATGGCGGTGATGTTCGCATTCTTTGAATGGCACAGTCTGCGTCACAAACTTCCCATGCGATGGCGGAGAAGTGCACGGAAAGTATGCACTCGTCCCTCCAGGAACATTTCCGTAGCACTGCAGTATCTCGGTAGGCAAAAAAGTTGGCGATAAGCATTATTGTAAGCAACCTTTAACTTATGCCATTGGGTTGCAGTGTAGTCAACCCACAGTTCTTATGTGTACAGCGAGGTACAGAAAGAGTTGAACAGTATTCTTTTTACTTTGGGGCTGCAGGAGTAAAAACGTCTAGACAGCATACCCGCTCTAACTGATATTGCTCTTCTCTGCCTTTCCATTTCCTCGATGTCCTGTCAATTAAATATCATGTATTTTAAAAATAAATAAAATTTGAAAGTGACCAGAATATCATCTTTTCTCAGTCTTCAGCGTCTTAAGCTTCGGTGAAACTCACTGACGGGATTTAGTAGAACTAATTACGGGATATTGTCACCTGAGGCGACATGTGCAGCTTTGGGAGTGAAAAGCACAAATTCATCTGTAGCAAATGTGAAGAGTCGTCGACAAGGTAATGTCGCGCTTTGATATGGAGATATCTCAGTTACCTGAGCCTTACGGTAGCACCAGGAAACACGGCCAAACATCCACTGACAATGGTGCGAAACGTTATTACAAGGACTGGGCTCTAATTGAAGGGAATAGACTGAAACACGGGAGATGCATAATGCTTGTATGGATCGAGCTCTTACGGAACTAATGACGTCTTTTAGTCAACATACCAATTAAAACTACATATATTATGTGATACATTTTCCTATGAAGAAAACTTTCGTTGTGAGTTTTATAGGAAACATAACCCCGTTTACAATTCTAATTCCGCTAGAAATTAATCAAATAAATCATTAAAAGAAAACAAATCACTTTGAGTCTAAAAATTATCAGAGGATTATTGTTTTATAATATTGTAAGTCAACATCTTATGTTGTCTGATTCCTTGTATAGGGAAAGAGTTTTCCATAAACATAATACAAGATTCACTCAAAATGAAGGATTGGTTCGAAATATACCAATAAATACGGTGAACGAACCCTAAACTATATTGTACCCAGAATATTTAACAAACTACCATATGACAATTAAAAATATTAACATTTTTACAGCTAAAGTCAAATATAATCTAAGAAAATGGCCATTAGATACTGAAGATTTATATTGATTCCCTACCGAAGACCTTGTTTTCCTAATTGGAATTCACATTCCAAGGAAATGGAAAATCATTATTAATTTGTATTACCTTATGTATATTAAACTTTGGAAGTACTTGTTGATTTGTTCATATTAAATTCATTTGTACTTGTTTGTTATATAAGGCTTATACTACTTTTTACATGTTTATATTTATACTATTCCGTAATTTAACCAACTTATCTTTATTGTTCATTTATCATTTATCATTAACATTGTACATACTGTTTACCATTGTACCATGCTTTTGCATAATCTTTTTTCATTATGTACCTGCTGATAAATTACATAAGTAGTTTAGCAGGTTTGAATGTTCATAAATAAAAAAATAAAAACTTCGATGTGACTGTTTTTTACAACGATGATATCACAGATTTTTTAATAGTTATGATGAATAATTATAAAAAATAGTAACTTTTTCAAATTTTGCAAACTTTAAAATTTGTGGCACCATTTTATTAATGAAATAATTAAAAACACTTTGTTTTTACCGCGATAATATATATTTAAAAGTCAACATGTTTCAAGAACGATGTTCTCTTCATCAGGACATTTAATGCACTAAAACTAAATGATCAAACATAAAAAAACAGGCGTGGGTAGAAATGGAAGTCGTGGTGGAGTAGAGAGGTGTTTTGGAGAGGTGCTTAGGAGATCAACAAGGGGGGGGGAGAGGTGGAAAGGGGGGTGCTTAGAAGAACATGGACAAAAAATTACAATGGAAATATGTTTAAGATAGGGTTATTCACAACATTAATTTGATTGTTAATAATATTCAAATTTCTATTGACACTTTAAATTTCTATTGACATTTTTCCTAATTCCTAATATTTCTAAAAGATCTAAGTGAAAACCAATAACGTTAGTGTGTAAAATTTTAAAACCAGTATTTATATCAATTGAATGTTTAAATTCAATTAGTTGGTTAGCAAATCCCGAATAATTATTGCTATTTAGACATCTCAAATGTTCCTTAATCCTCGTTTCAAAATTTCTGCAAGTTTTGCCTATGTAAAAATGGTTGCAGTCATTACAATTCAATTGGTAAAGTCCGAATTTTTTTAATTTTTTGGTCTTTGTCCTTGTTATTTAAAATATAATATATTTTTTCTTAAAATTTTTTTATTAAAATTTGGAAAAATGTCAATAGAAATTTTAATATTATTAACAATCAAATTAATTTTGTGAATAACCCTATCTTAAACATATTTCCATTGTAATTTTTTGTCTTTGTTCTTCTAAGCACCCCCCTTTCCACCTCCCCCCCCCCCCTGTTGATCTTCTAAGCACCTCCCCTTTCCACCTCTCTCCTCCCCCACTACTTCCATTTCTACCCCCACGCCTGTCTTTTATGTTTGATCATTTAGTTTTAGTACATTAAATGTCCTGATGAAGAGAACATCGTTGTTGAAACATGTTGACTTTTAAATAAAGATTATCGTGGTAAAAACAAAGTGTTTTTAATTATTTCATTAAAAATAGTAACCATACGATACTGAGTTTTCAATAAATACATCAATTCGTGGAGTTTTCAACGTACATCAGATTTGTTCTACAATTAGTAAATTGTGGAAGTACATGTCTAGAATGAAACAAGAAATTCCTTGGTCGTGATCAATTCATTTGTATTCCTTTCCATGTCCCATGGATATCGGGAGGCGGAGATTTCTCTGCGTTCCGACCATTAAAAGAGGCTTTGAGCTTGCTAATCGATTATTCCGCGTTATCAATTAGATTTAATTTAAAAATACGATTGTTATCGTTATATTATTATTTATTTATTATTAAAATATTGTACATTGTTTAGTTTTTTGTGTTATTTCATCCGCCATGCTAGAGATAACCCTGTGTTATGGCGGGTGAAGTTTACAGATTGGAAATTATAGATGTAATGGTTGATAAATTAAATTATAAGTTATACAAATTAAGTAATAGTAATTAAATTATTTGTTAAATTAAGGAATTAAGGAACATCGTTTCGAATCATCATTTCTAGTTGTAAGGATCCATTGTGGTAAATGTTTTTTAAAGGTGTGCGGTTGGGTTTCGGTTTTTAAGTTCTCAGGGAGAAGGTTAAATATTTTAGGAGCTAGTATGAAATGTCTTCGAGCTGACGTGGTATGTAGTGTAGGTACATTGTAGTATCGGTTAGTTGTTGGTGGTGTAATTATGATGTAAGAGGGTTTTTTCTTATTTTTTTTTTTTTTTTTTTTTACAGTGAATACCGCACAAGAATCTCAACTGCTCCCGTCTGGAGCCAGTGAGACTATGGCATCCCCAAAATGGGGTATGTTGTGAGGCTGAAGGTAGTGGGGAGGGGAAGGAGGTGGGGAAGAGGAAGGTTGGGAAGTACCTGGCTATTCAGATCTGGTCACTAAACACGGCTAAAGCCATTTTCAAGCAACGTTTCAATTCTGAATGGTGGTCTTACACCAGGGCGATACTAATAGTATCTTCCACTCTGGAACATGCCGCAAATATACTATATATTATTTTAAATGAATTAATTGTGAAATAACACAAATTAATCAAATAAAATTTATTTGCACATGCCGGGTTCGAACCCGCGACCTCCGGAATGTGAGTCAAGAGTCTTAGCCACTGGACTACGGAGGTCGTATATTTGAATATGAAATGCATTAAACTAAATTTTAGATGAAATTGCAGTACGTTTAGGACATTATATTCAGTGAAGAGTTGAGTGGAGGGGTATCTTGTCGGACGCTTGTTGATAGCACGTATTATCGTTTTTTGGGCTTTTTTTCTTCTTTAGAAAAACGCGGAAAGGACTCTGATCTAATTTGCATATTTGAAATTACCAACAATATTACTGACACATCTGCTTTATAACAACTTATCCAGTTCAACATCCCTTCCCATAGACTTCGAAATAATTTATTTATTTGAGACATCAACAGGATATTTATAAAACATGTTTGTGGTTAATATAGATAAATTAAAATACAAATATAAATATCCCTAGATTAATGTGTCTGCAGTAATCACATTTGAATTTTTACAGAAACACATGAAAAACAATGCAAGCATTATTTATACATAACTTAAAAAACTTAAATACAAAATTGAAATACATTATAAGTATACAATATTTATGAAGTATTTCCTGAAATGTAATAAAACAACCATTTTTTTTAACGGCACAAATCGTGGAGAAATTTTTTGAAACATGTTACTTTATTTAAAAAAATATCTATGAAACTGTGTATTTTAACAAGATCGTTGTATGACCGAGACATTCCTAGATATAGGATTAAAATATCCAGTATTATTCGCAAAAATTTCAGTCCAAAATATGTTATGGGTTCTTGTAGATTTGGGTCTGGCGTATAACTTGATTTGGTTGACTAAGTTACTGTCTACACGATTATTCACAATTTTATAAAGCATTGAGGGGTCATTTATGTTTCGTCTTTTAACTAGACTCTCTAATTTGAAATATGTAAGTCTTTGTTCGTACCCGTCTAGAAGATGGTGGACACCTTGCTGTTCCTCAATCAACATTCTACTAATTATGGATACTGTTCTCCCTTATCCAGAATGTCGAGACTTGTCAACTTGTCACTGTCATCTCTGTTTTTTTTTTATTTGTGTTATTATTATGTTTTTAATGGACTATTGTCCATAAATTAATAAAGAAATAAATAAGACAGATCTCCCGAATGGCATGACCATTGGCCGGTTAGTTCTGCAAGCCGGGAGATAAAATAGTCTATGCTGTCGGTGACGGAGATAACCATCGGGAACATAGAAACTAATGATCTCCATGATAGTCGAGTTTTTGAACCATGCACAAATCAGTCTGAAGAAATGTGTTACAATAAGCCAATCCCTTCTGACCCGTAGATGGTTTATACCGAGCATGCCCAAGAGAAAGTCGGTAGGGTAGAGCTACGGGTAGTAGCCATACTCCCTTAGGTAGAAAAATCTCAGAAGTTTCTTCTGAACCTAAGGCCGTTAAGGCCATTTTCAAACTGAATATATTTAGTTTTATGATTTACTTTCGTTGAAAGTATTATTTCTCATTTAACAATATAATGTGAGCATGTAGAGCAAATAAACGAAGACAGGAGTGTAAGGAGAATATTATATAACGCGGATGTGAATGGTAGAAGAAGTCGGGGACGCCCAATGAAGACACGCACGATCAAGTGAACCAAATATGTAAGTCGGCAAAAGTCAGGATAACAGGAGATTATGTGCGGGACGATATATGAATGTGATTGAGGCAAGGAGTGTTTGTCAAGACCGAGTTAATCATCCCTGCCTAACCTCTCAGGGAAACGGCTTGACGGTTAGTTAGTTAACAATATAATGTCCTTGTGCGCATTTTCGAAATAACAACTAATGTATAAAATGGGAACTGATTTAAGAAAATTATCAAAAAATGTAGATGGAAACTTTTCAATCATGGACGGATAAAGTAATGTAATAATTAATAATATATTATTGATAGTACCAAAATGTTTTGTTTATTCTATATTTGAAATTTGCTGACTTTAGAAGGCCATTTTTAAAAATGGAACAAAATGATGCTTTAATAAAAAATATAAAATATAGGATTGAAGAAAGTAACTTTTTTGTTTCTTTTAAAACCATATTTCAGTTTTTTTTTCCTGATTTTTCACAGTTAACTACTGGTACATTTATTTAATTTAATCTTATAATAAATATAACAAAGTCGGGTTAGTTACACCATTTATAACGCGAGAACGGCTGGACCTATTTTCATGATCTTTGATTTGTTGGATTTGTCTCCTAGCAGAATAGCTATTAAAACATCGGAAAAATTCACGAAAATAATAATTATGAAGATAAATCTTTTCCTCATACATTTTTTATGGAACGAATTCTCAACTTTTGAAAGAGCTGCAGGAATATTGTGATAAGTATAACATTGAGTAGTGAGTGAATTGCAAAAATTCGAAAACGTCAAATAAAAAAAATTGTTTTGCTTTTGTTCTTAAACATGTAAAGCTGCCCCTCTTTCTTACACACTAAATGTCAACAGTCGAAAATGGGACAAACGGTGAACGTATGTCTGCACCCCTCCAAATGAAAAATAAAATCTTATAACTAATATTGTAAATGCGAATGTTTGTATGGATGTATGTATGTTTGTCACTCTTTCGCGCAAAAACTGCTCGATGGATTTTAATGAAACTTTACAATAATATAGCTCAAACATCAGAATAACATATAGGATATATAGAATGGTAAGCTCTGGCGTTATGAAATTTGTATAAAAGTAAATTTGTGTTTTTCATATATTTTTGCGACAGGGAGGAAAGGCAGAGGAACGGAAAACGGGGGAGGTGGGGTTCGCGGAGAGGGAAGAGACAACGGAGGGGGGAGGGAACGGGGACGCACGGAACGGACATGCAGGGAGAATCAATTTATTTCTTTGAATGGCTTTGCAACGCATGCCGGGGATTAGCTAGTAAGATAATAAAAACAATACGAACATCATAAAATACTAAGAATTTATGCATCATCTCATTAATACGGTGAGTACTAGGAAAAACTTTTAATAATTACTATTTATTAAAATATGTAATTAATTACGTCACATAAAATAAAAACTTAGTAATGGCATGCAATGGAGAAGCTTGGTACTACCATTAATTTTTAATTAAACATATACCTACCATGAAATGCCACACCATCGAAGTGAAATCCGCTAGAGAATTCTCCCTCGAAGATGAACTCCTTTGACACATTTTATGTTTACCGCAAAAGGATTATAAAATTCCCCCAAAGTCATTCTAGTGACTGGCATTCCCACTTTAGGAAAAGTTGCGATACAGAGAGGTAGTAAATAAGTGGGAGCTTGGAAGGTTGTAAACGCTGTCTGGCAGAGGTTTACAAGCCTTTTTCTAAATCCTATGATTAAGATTAAAGATTAAGGTCTCTTTTTTTTTTTTTTTTAATTCCAGTGATTATTATTCATTACTAGCTGGTACACGGCATGCGTTGCAATGCCATACAAATAAATAAATTGATTCTCCCTGCATGTCCTTTCCGTGGGTCCCCGTTCCCTTCCACCTTCCCCGCCTTCCCCTTCACTTCCGCCTTCCGTCTCTTCCCTCTCCGTGTATTGTTATATGTATAAATTGGCTACATGACTAAACAGTAAGTGATATAAAAAACGTAAAAAGTGATGAAAAAAGAAACTACTCTAACCCACCTTTAAGCGTTTTTCCACTGTTTGTATTTGGTTCAGTTTCCAATTACTGTATTATAAGTTTATAAGTATACCTTGACGGGTTATTTCAAAGAATTTGAACAATTCATCAAATTTAAAAGTTAATATTCAAGTTCTCTGAGATAGTTCAATTCATGTTCCGTATTTTTACAGAGTACTGTGAAGGAACCGACCCATGATTACACAAAATGGGGTTTTCCCACGTTTTTTTTATTGCTTAAAAAATTAAGCAACAAATTGCGATGATTACAACATTTTTATTTTATTTTTAGGTTGACGAATAAATTTTCTACAGCGAGTCCCATTTAGTTTAGTTTAGAAGTTTTCCATTTATGAATTACCGCCAAAACGATAATTTGGGGCAGGGCCATCGATTGACGTCATGAGCGTGAACGCACAGTGTTAATAATTTATACTGGCCCAGCTGAACGACGCTTGTGACGTCACATTCCGATTTTCAAACCAAGGGCCGTTTTGATTTTGTCAGTTTTAGACCGTTTTTAAATCAATAATATTGAATGGAATCATATAAAACAAACATTTTCAGTAGGATGATTAAAATCAGAAAAATGATCTTTAAATATTACGTACATTTTCAACAGAATCCCTCGTTTCTGGAAATACCCCATTGAATTTTAACTTTGAAATTTGACGAATTGTTCAAATTCTGTGAAACAACCTATCCTAACAAATTCACATTAGGTCATTAAACATAGTATTTATCCCATTGTTATCAACGATCCATGGATATAAAAATCAAAATATGTTTGTATATATATAAGATGCCTATGCTTTGCTAAACCAATCATCCGATTGCGACGAAACTTTGGGGATTTGATAAGTGCATGCCCGCGATGGTTTTTATAGATATAATGGTGAATTCTGGCATACTGAAATTATGCATTGCTTGCTTGCGTCCGATTGCGATAAAACTTTGGGAATTTGATGTGTGCATACACGCGATGGTTTCATACACAACCTCTGACCTCTGGCGTCATGAAAATCAATTTATTTATTAAGTGGCATAGCAACGCATAAGAAGCAAGAAAATAAATGTTTTATTTTGCTAGGGAACATACCGATTTTCGCATTGTGTTTTTCATAGTAAAAAATTGTGTTTTCAAAATTATTTTAAACAGGTCACTTTATTGGTAATCCTGGAATTTGTATGCCAATGATAACGTCATATCAAGTTAATGAGCGGAGCGGCCCGACCAAATTGCGCTCATTTAGGTTAAATTTTAAATAGGGTCCAATGAAAACTAGGAAAAGCAATTTTATCCTAACGTTTATGTGGTACATTAAATAAATTGCCTCCGCATATTTAATCGCAATGGAAAATTACCATGAGCAGTGAGGATCCCATCTGAAACTATAGAGAAAGTATTGAACGTAATTTTTTAATATTATCGCAGTGTTAACAGCCAAAATCAATGCTAATAATCCTTGGTTCATTCATATTTTCATATTCGGACTCGATTCGTAAGGCCCTTGACTCGTAATCCAAAGGTCGTGGGATCGAATACCGGCGTGCGCAAATAAATTTAATTTGATTAATTTGTGTTTTTCATAATTAATTCATTAAAAATAAGATATAGTATATTTGCGGCATGTTCCAGAGTGGAAGATAAGCTGCTTGAAATGAGTTTAGCTGTGTGGATACGCGCCATAAATATATTTGGATCCATTTTCTTAATCAATTAATAATTTACCTATGTGACTTGAAGTTCGGTATATACATGCATTTCCTTACCTCTGTGAAGCAGGCAATTGCTTCCGACGGGAGTGTTGGTGAAAGGCCAACAGATGTCACTGGTCATTGGCCAACAGATGGTTTTCATTGTTGAAACTTCCTTGCTGTGCGAAACATCTGTTAAGATTATGCAATACCGCCTTGATATTTTTTAATGAAAAGAAGTGTCTTTTGTGTTGGACATCGTGGATGAGCTGCATTCTCTGAGTGAGTATTGTTTGTTTTCACTTTGGAATTTGGGATTGCTGGGTCAACTGTTTTTGTGTCACATAGGGAAGAATTCAATTTTCGTTAATTTATATAGGGTAGTCATTCCCTCGTGTCAGGGGCTATTTACACGCCCCTACACTGTGTTTGGCGACCAGATCTGAATAGTCTTTCTCACCTTCCTCTTTTCCACCTCCTTCCGTTCCCCACTACCTTCAGCCTTACAATATACCCCAGTTGGGGATGCTATAGTCTCACTGGATTCAAATAGGAGCAGCAGGGACTCTTATGACATATTCACATAAAAAAATATACTCATATAGAGCAGATTTGCGGCACATTCCAGAGTGGAAGATACTCTCAGTTTCGCCGTGGTGTAAAAACACCATTTAGAATTGAAACGTTGTTTGAATGCCATAGTCTCACTGGTACCGGGCGGAAGTAGGTGGGACTCTTGTGAGATATTCACATAAAATAAAAATATGTAGAGTATATTTGCGGCACATTTCAGAGTAAAGGATACTCTCCGCACCGCCCTGGTGTAAAACACCGCTTAAAATTGGAACGTTGCTTGAAATGGCTTTAGCCATGTTTGGTGACCAGATCTGAATAGCTAGCCCACCTTCCTATATCCAATCTCCTTCTCCTCCCCACTACCTTCAGCCTCACAACATATTCCAATTGCGGATGCTATAGTCTCACTGGCTCCAGACGGGAGCAGCTGAGACTCTTGTGTGGTATTCATATAAGAAAAATGAACAACTCTCTTTTTATAACTTTCGATGGTTATTCCCATCAATGTAATATATCATTGAATAAGAAGATAACAATAATAATAATAATCATAACGAAAATATGAAAGAGAACAAGATACAGAAAAATAGAAAAAGATAATGGTCGCAACTGGGACTCGAACACAGAACCTCTCGTTCTCTACTGTTCTCTTTCATGTTTTAGTTTAGATTATTAGTGTTATCTTCTTCTTTAAGGCGATCCACTAGTTCACTACTGTGCCGTGGACAGTAGTTCTTCGGTGGACGCCATAGTGGTCACTTTGAATAACCGAATTCGTCGACTAGCGGCCGTATTGTAAAATATCAACGCGAAAAATGCATATTTTATTTTATTTTGGGAAGATTGGGTGTAAATATCAACTTTTTTTGCGATTATTATAAAATAAACTGAATTTGCCACATTACACAATAAAACCATATCCGAAAAGGGGTTTATAAATAGGAGAGTTTGGACTTTAAAGTGTGTTTTTTAGACCTCATACTTTATTTTTTTATAGGCTTATTAAAAAACTCACAAAAAAACTTATAAAAAAAATGACCGACATTTTTAAGGGCCAAGGTATGTTCTACACGCAGTATTTTATTGAAGCATCTACAATACTTCTAAGCGATCAAATTTTCAAAACAAAAACATATGATTTTAAATTATTTACTATGACTTCATCTTAATGATATATTTCATTGGTGGGAATAACCATCAAAAGTTATAAAAAGAGAGTTGTTCTTATAAAAAAATGAATATTCATTTAGACTTTTATAAAAATAAAATCTTTATCTTCCACATATATAAAATCGAATATATTTATCCAAGGCGCTATCTAGGTTACAAATCAATTGTTAGAACGATTGTTTCCAATGAAAAGGGTAGTTGCCTATGATATGGAAAATTAGTCGAAGCAAAAATTTGAAAATATGAGATGGACAATTATGGTTTTATGGAAGGTGGGAATGGGTGAATTAGCAAAAGCGCACGTCCAAGTTAGACGAGAGGTTCTAGGTTCGAGTCCCAGTTGCAACCATTATTTTTTTTCTATTCTTCTGTGTCTTGTTCTCTTTTATATTTTCGTTTTGTTATTATGTCATAAATGTTTACCTTTTTTTTAATTTATTTATTTTTGTACATACAATAATGACATTACATTTTTCAGATACATTTTTTAAATAACGTGATTCACCTTTTTTTAGAGCATGCTCGTGTAAAAAAGGTGGAGCAGCGTGTGTGAAAAACTATTTAACATATTTTTTTAGAATTATAATATATATTTTTATATATTTTT
This sequence comes from Limnephilus marmoratus, assembly GCA_917880885.1. Lineage (NCBI taxonomy): Eukaryota > Metazoa > Arthropoda > Insecta > Trichoptera > Limnephilidae > Limnephilus > Limnephilus marmoratus. The sequence goes on along the minus strand of OU862923.1, from coordinate 38,283,786 downwards.
TTATATATATATATATATACATATATGTACATATATATATATACACATATATATACATATAAATATTCAAAACAAGATATATGAAATAGAATAGAAAAAAAAAGAAAACAGTATAAAAAAGAAGAAGAAGAGGAAGAGAAAGAGAGAAAAAGAAAAGAATATAAAAGTAAATTGATTTCCAAAATCAATTGTCGAGAGACATTCTATTGTATTATTAAATTGAATTATTGTAATATGCTAATGATTTAGTGTTTTTATAGAACTTTTGAATTTTTTATAATTAATTTCCAATCTTAAGTTAAGGGGTAACTGGTTAAACCACTTGACTCCAAAATATTTATAAAAATGTTGGGCTGTAGTGGTATTACAATGCGGGATAGTTATAGAGCCAAGAATATTTGGTTTTTTGCTGTTTGAAATAGATAATGAGTTATCATTGTTGAAACAATCTTTATGGATTTGTAAAAGTGTAATTTTTTTATAAATATTGTGTAGTGAAAGGACTTTAAATTCTTGAAATAATCTTATGGTGGGGAAATCATATGGTTTTTTTAGAATTATTTTTATTAATAATTTTTGGATGATTTCTAAAGGCATGAGAGAAGTTTTGAATGCACCACCCCAACCAAGAATTCCATATTGTAATACAGATTGGATCAGTGAGAAATATATAGTTCTTAATAGTTTAAAATTTAATATGTTTCGTATTCTAAGAAAAATGTACATTAATTTTCTTAATCTTTCTATTGTTGCATTGATTTGTATTTTCCACTTTAAATTGCTATCTATAATTACACCGAGGTATTTTATATTAGTTTTAACAGTGAGTACAGAGCAGTCAGGTTTACATAAATTTGTGTTTCTATTGCAATTCTATGAATGTATACTTATCATTAAATTTTCAGGGAATGCATGTTTATTAATGGTGAACGGTATTACAAAGGTTTTTTTCCGTATTAAGTGACAGCAAGTTTGAATCGAACCATTTTTTTAGGATGTTTAAGTCTAATTCTGCTGTTTTCTAGGTTTCATTCCAAGTTAAACCTTCAGTTAGAATTGCTGTGTCGTCTGCATATGAAATGAGTTTAGATTTGATGTTAAGTTTAAACATATCATTGACATAAATGATAAAAAGAATTGGCCCCAGTACAGTTCCCTGCGGGATGCCAAAATTCGTGGTCTGAGAATCGCTCATAAGGCCCTTTAATTTAACAAATTGCTCTCTATTAAATAGATAATTTTCGATCCAAGTTAAAGCATTGTCAGTTATACCAATTTTCGTTAGTTTAGAGATAAGGTTAGAGTGCGATATACTGTCAAATGCTTTTCTTAAGTCAACAAATGTTCCAATACATTTTTTTTTACAATCTAAAGATTTATATATTTTAGATGTTAAATCAACTATAGCATCTTGAGTGCTCAAATTTTCTCTAAAACCATATTGATGTGCATTTAATATGTTATTTTCTTTCCCAAATTTAAATATTTGTTTTTTTACAACTTTTTCAAATATTTTTGCAATGTTTGAAGTGAGAGAAATTGGCCTATAGTTACTGCTTAGACAGGGGTCCCCAGATTTAAAAATTGTTGTAATAATAGTTTTTTTGGAATTTAAGGGAAAGTTGCCATTAACAAAACTTGTATTTATGATGTGTGCCAAAGGTTTGCAAAGTGAGTTAGAATTTCTTTTAAGAATTTCTACAGAAATATTGTCATAACCAGGGAAAGAATTTCCTTTTAATTCATTAATAGTATCTTTGATTTCATCAGAGTTAGTTCGTTGAAATTGTGTTAGGGTGTTACAAGGAATGGAAGGTGTTGGTAGATTATAATTATCATTATCTCTGTTTTTTATTTTAATTGCTAATTTTTCACCAACTGACCCAAAATAATTGTTTAAGATATTTGCACATTTCAATGGATCTGTGTTGACATTGTAAATTGTGTTATCAATATCTGAGATTTTATTTATATTTGAATTTTTGGGTTTTTTATTGATCATTTCATTAATAGTTTGCCATACCATTTTATTGTTGTTACCAGCAATATTGATTTTATCTTTATAGAAATCTTCTTTTGTTTTCCGGATTATGTAACATAATTTATTTCTAAAATTTTTAGAATATTCGCGTAGTTTATTGTTTTCAGGAAACTTTTTTAGCTCTTTATAATTTTTTTCTTAATGCCTAATTGATATGATAATTCCTTGTGTAATCCACGGTTTTAATTTTTTAAATTTAGTCTTTGGAAAGTTTGTTACAATGGAAGAGGAGGATTGGATATGCTTATTCAATGTCAATTCAAAATTCCGTGAACATAAATCGGTATTGTTAGACGATAGTACAGTTTCCCAAATTTCATTCTCAAGATGTTGTTGTAATTTTTCATAATTAATTAGAGTTTTTGGTAAGTTATAGCGACAATAATTATTCTTATTTATTTTATCAGTTTTAATAGCTACAATGCATGTGTGGTGATCAGTAATATTATTTTTACAAATAACAGATTTTATTTTATCAGTTTCATCTTGTATTGCACCAAATATGGTCAATACAAGATGGCCTTTGTCCAAAACATTCTCTTGTATATTTTTTTATACATGGTTTGAAATTGAGTTCTGATAAAGTGTTAATATATTCAGTTTTTTCCTTATTACTGTTGTTTTCAAAATCATCAGATATATCGATGTTAATATCTCCTACAATAATTGCATTTTGAAACCGGTTTGTATTTATAAAAGTTTTCAGGTTTTCGGTAAAATTATTAATGCTTGAGCTGTGGGTTCTATATAATGCAATTATATCATAAAAAATATTTTTTATATTGATTTTAATATGTAGACAATTAACAAGTTCGATAAATATTTCATTAACAGAAACATCGTTATAAATACATTTTACAAAAACAACTATTCCACTATTTTGATTAATGTTGTAAGATGTAACAAAGTATTTGTATCCCGGTAAATTATAAGTACTTGAGTTGGGACTAATTCTGGCTTCAGACAATACAATACAATCAGGTTTAAGGGCCAGCTCATTCAATTCTAGTGTAAAATGATCAAAATTTTTATAGATGCTTCGAATATTTAAGTGAAGGATTGTTAATGATTTAAGAGGGTCTATTTCTGATAGTGAGTTATTACATTCGAAACTGGATAGACAGATTTTTTCTGAAACAATGAAAGTTGAGTCTATATCTTCAAATAGTGAGTTAGTCATGAAAGTATATTAGGTATATATTTTAATAGAATATTGACATTGATATATTTTTATGTTTCAATAATTTGTTCCAAAAATTTCGGGGATTTTTACATAGATTTTTCGAAAATTTATAGCTATCGAAAATTTGTTTGATAAACTGACCCATAATAATTGTATTCGATAGTAATAAAATAACTTACAACAATAACGATGCGCTCGGATTACACTCACTTTTGCGAAATTAGTATAAAATGTATAGATTTGGTGTATATTATACCGGTGTAATAAAACTAACCCTTTGCGGGCGAGTTTATCGAAGTATTTCTTCAAAGTATTGTTTTTGTTTTCGTTTGAATTGTAAATAATACTATACATCATTAATCGTAGTCAATGCGATCTCTCGCAATTTTCAGCATCTTGTTTCGATAGTTGCACAAAGTACTGTTGGCCGTGTGGTCTGTAGGGTTTTTTTCTCCATATTTAGTGTTTTGTCTGATGCAGTTTACACACGCTGGGGTTGTATTTTCTCTTTCCGGGCATTTTGAAAGGATGTGGTCGCCTGTGCAGTATGGGCAAATTGGAGGGTTGGTTCGATGTAGACATCTTTTAGCCGTATGCATAAACATACAGCAATGAAAACATTGCGTCAGAGGGCTGCAGTCGTCAATTTTTACTCGTTGAAACTGAATATTTAGTTTACCGAGTGCTAGAAGATTTTTTCGCATTTTCCCACTAGTTTCTATGATGTAGTTAGTGAATAGGCGCTGTTTTTCATTTATGTTTGTGTTCTTTATCTCCGCTATTAATGTGATTTTGTTGTCTTCACTTTCCTTGTAGACATCTTCAATTCCTTCGTTCTGGGTAATTATTCCGCAAACTATTTCTTCCTCAGTAAGATTGGATTTTAATCCTTTTATTATTATTTTAGGTCTTCTTTTTTGTACTTCATTTATCACCAGTTCATTTTTTAGTTTTTTTAATTCATCAGTTAGGATATTTGCATATTCCTTTTTAGGACCCGATATTATTATTTTTTCTTCTTTTGTTTTCCTCAAACCGTTTATACCTATCCGGTTGTTTAATTTTATTTCCTTTTTAATTATATTTTCAATTTCTTCGGCTTTTGTATTATTTTTAGTTGACGATATAATGATTGAGAATCTCTCTTCTTGAGGCATAACTTTGGTTGTTGATACTACTTGGGCATAGGATGGTGTTTGATCGTTTTTTTCAATAAGTTTGTCTTGTTAATGTATGATTTGTTCTTGCATTATTAGTATTGTAGATTTTATTTCATTATCGAGATCCAATATAATTTTTTCCATGTTGGTTTTAGTTTTAGAGTCCTTGACTGTTTGTATCTTTTGTACTTCATTTTTCAGCGTGTTTATTAGATCTTCTATCGCCATGAAAGGGTTACGGTTGCAAGCGCGAATATAATACCGCGGTAACGTGCTCCCGTTGCAAGCGTTAGAACACTACTGAATTACCTATATGTACAGTTTTGGCCATTTTTTTAACTACCAAACTAGGCTAATAATAGTCATAGTTTAGATTATTAGTGTGATATGATTGTTATTACTGTTAGTTTCGTTATGTTACTACGTTTGTTTCGTTTAGATTATTAATGTTATATGTTGTTTACTACGTTTGTTTCGTTTAGATTATTAATGTTATATGTTATTTACTATCCGTTTGTCGTATTATTTGATATGTCGTATTAATGAGGATTATGCGGTAAACGCATTTTTATCTCTGGTTTAGCCTTTTAGAGTTGGTGTCTTAACACAAGAGCAAAATTTACCTCGATAGCGCGATATGGTATACCGCATTTAAGAAAATTGTCTAAATGTATGCTATCGCAAAGATATAGAATCACCCCTCTGGAATCATTTTTTTGGTTTAACTTTTTGAAGTGAAAATTCCTCTAGCACCGTTGTGATTTGAAACTCGATGAAACGAAAGAAAGCGACACTAAAAGAGACAAACACATACATCTATGATTAGCCTGCGAGCGAATGAGAAAGTATAATCGGTCTCCTCTTTGTGCGGTGCTTCGTAGCCTATCGGTTACTTTTTTGTGCAGGCTTCATAGTCTCCCCACTTGTGCTTACTTTAGTTTTCTGAAGGTTTCACTTCTACCGCTGGTGAATTGCACACTGATTTTTTTGATTTGGGTTTTCTTTTTCGAGTAAATCGCGTCCGAAGTCTGAATTTTTAGGTTGAATTTGAAAAAAAACGGGGGTTCATAATAACTTTTAATGGCTTTTAAAATGCGTCGATTCCACGGACATAGGTTGGATGTCTATGGTCGATTCGTAGACCTGGTTTCAAAAGTTTTTTCAAACATTTATGTGCAGAAAAAAATAATATAAAAAATCATTCAGATCGAAAAATGAATATTTTTTGGGTTCCCTGCTATATGAGGTAGATTCACCAGTTTTACAGTTGTACTTTAAGTCTCCAGAAACCGTGCTTATTTTCTAATAATGCCATGAATTATTTTCACATCTCATCGTTCGTAATATCACCGTACATGGCTGTATTATAATACTCATCTCGTACATAATACACAGATATTAAAATCAGGTATTTCATTTCTTCTGCATTCAATCTACCTTCGTCCTTTCATTGTCAGTTCCACGCTTCAATATAAATAAAGCAATGGCATTGATATCAGACTTTTACTAGAAAATAAAATGACGTGAAGAATATTCATTATTATCTGGAATACCCATTTAGAGAAAGAATTTTAGAGAAATTTAATCTTCAATTTGGGAGGCGGGCTTGGGTACCGCCGCTCCCGGGAATAGAATATATAGTATATTTGCGGCATGTTCCAGAGTGGAAGATACTATCCGTATCGCCTTGTTGTAAGACCACCATTCAGAATTGAAACGTTGCTTGAAAATGGCTTAAGCCGTGTTTGGTGACCAGATCTGAATAGCCAGGTATTTCCCAACCTTCCTCTTCCTCCCCACCTCCTTCCCCTCCCCACTACCTTCAGCCTCACAACATACCCCAATTGGGGATGCCATAGTCTCACTGGCTCCAGACGGGAGCAGTTGAGATTCTTGTGCGGTATTCACTGTAAAAAAAAAAAAAAAATTATTCGAAAACCATTTATTCGAAAACCAACGCCCCAACCCCTGGTAACCCCAAAGTGTTTCGCTAAGTTTGGTGATTTAGCATTGATGACTTGCCCGGGTTAATGGGGTAAGCTTTGTCCGGATCTTAGCGGTACATGCGTCTGCACACCAAACGCGTTGCACGCCCGATCGGAAGGACTGGTTAAGGGAGACCTTTTGATCTCAGCAGGACGCCCTGCTGAGTGGGAGGGTTGGATTCATACATCCGTTACTCCTGGACAGATGCCTACCCACCCATCATATATTTTCCTTACCAAAACTTCTTCACATTCTTTTTATAAAAATAAACTCCACACGGCATCCAAAAAGATGACATTGGCCTTGAGGGCAATTATTTTCCTTAGGGCCTCCTACATATGTAGAGCTAATGTAAAAAAATAAATATTTTTCTTTTGGATCAATTTCTTTAGAAGCAGTATAGAAAATCTATGTCCTTTATACATAGAGGAAAAGACAAATGCAATTAAGTATGATTGGAAAAAAATTTTTTTTTAAACCTTTTAAGCTAATGATTCTGATATTTTTAGTACAGCTTTATACTAATAAAACTGTACTAATTAAACGATTTAGCAGTACATATTTTAACAAGGTCACTGTATAACAGGTTTGTTTCTTCTTCGCTGCTTTCATTAACTTTGTATTATTTTTCTTTTGGTTTATTTACAAGTAATCTTATAATTTAACATTTCTTTTTTCTTTTTATATTGAAAAAAAAAACATGTACGTAAAAGACACTTGTGCCGTTAATTATAAATAATTAAATATTTTTGCGTGAGCTTCTGTTATTAAGATAAAGTTTCTTGGCGAAGATTTTTTGATTTGTGTCCCAAATCATTTGTAAATTAAATTTACGCCTATCAAAATGTTTCTGTCATTTGACTGTCCTAGAACGGGAGACTTTCCTAGTTGGACAGTCAAAGCTTCTTTGTACTGATGTACTCTTTATAACAAAAGCAAACAAATAAATAAACCTTGGTTCGTATTAGTATTTTCGTTGGGATCAAAATCCACATCTTCCCTTCCCGTGTTTTACGGTAAGAACTCCTGCAAAAGATTTTCCTTGTAATTTTATTTTTTTTGATTCATGAAGTTTATTGATTTGTCACGGTGCAATAAAATATAATATTTGAATAATGCTATCTCCCTCCGTAACGTAAGCAGATATAAGCGTTAGAAATAGGACAGCAGTCAAGTACAATAAGCGTGTTTATACGTGGTCAGCGCTTGGGTTTTCATAGAAATCGTTCTAACTCCGTTATTGTTTTAGTTACATCCCTAAACCAAAAAGTAAAAGGTCGATAGTAGATCAAGCTGTACATTCCTATCAAGTTTTCTATAGAAATACATAACAGGAATCAGCTGTCAATCGCGTGGTTGACAAAAATATTTTCCCGCCCAAATTTACTCTTAAATTAAATTAAATTAAATTAACCTTTCTAAAACAGTTTTTACTATTCGGTTACCTACGTTCAGAAATGTTTCATTTATGGAGCTTTAATTGTGAAGTGGTAATAACAAAAAGTTTTCGTAAAATGTCATTTCGTTTGAGACAGTTTAAGAGGTAATAGCACCGGTGAGAAATCTCGACGGTAGGTATTTTAAAAAATTCTCGCTATCGCACCGCGCTCAAAAAAGAACTAGCTATCGATGTGTTGGTGAGACCACGTGAGTGTTTGGCTTGTACACCCTCTCGCCCCCTCTGCGTCTCATGCCTACCGTCTTTCGCCTCATACCGCCATATCCAATATTCTGTTTAGATAAAGCATGTTTCGACTTATTTCGTCGCTAATGAAGTTTTTGAATCGGCCTTGCGGTGTGACAGAAAAAGGGCCCATTATTTTTAAACGCACGAGGTCTGCTATTGTCGGTTATTTATAAATATCGTCGATAGGTATTGTAACAATGTCTTCTGTTCACGCTTATTACCGACAAATTACGAATTATTTTACTAGAACTCTATGTAGGTTAGTAGTTTTAAAGTTTTCACTGTATTTGCGTTTATAAATATGCAGTCAAACCAACTACATCGAATTATTATATACATACATATGATTATTCTCTATGATACATTAGTTATTATTGAAAATTAGTATTAACCTCTCAGGCCTCGGGCCTGTTTTTCGAAAAGTCAAAATATTTCCGCTTTCCAATAAATTCCAAATAACTTTAATATTTGTGAACGCATCCGAAAACTAAAAACTGTTTTTGAAAGATGATGAAATACGCTTTCAAATTTTATAATTCGAAATAAACATATAATTTTGTTTTTATTTTATTAATAACTAGCAGACCCGGCCACACGTTGCTGTGGCTAACGAAACACAACGCCATTTACCCAACCTTTATAAAATCCACACCATCCGCTCGCCAGCTGCCCGCTGCGCGCTGCCCTTTGCCTAAATTGAATATTTGAATTTCTTGGCTTTTCTCTACTATAATAAGCATTTATTATACACATAAACCTTCCTCTTAAATCACTCTATCTATTGGTGAAAACCGCATGAAAATCTGTTGCGTAGTTTAAAAGATTTATGCGCACATACATTTTGAGCGACTTCATTTTATACTATGTAATGATGATACCACAAAACTTAAATTTCTACTCATATAATTTGGCACTTACCTATCTTATTAAAAAAAAAACTCAAAAATGCATATGCAACAAAAATGTATTTTTGACCGATTATCTCTATCTCTACATATTATAAAGTCCCCCGCGCCGTCTGTCTGTCTATTCGCGATAAACTCGAAAACTACTGAACGGATTTTCCTGCGGTTTTCACCAATATACAGAGTATTTCGTGAGGAAGGTTTAAGTATGCAATTTGTCAATGATTTGTGTAAATTGGTTGAAACATAACGATAATTGTTAGAAGTGTCGGAAATAAGTCCAGCCGCCTGGTAGCTTTCATCGAAAACGCTGCACAATCCTTTTGGGATATAACAAAACAATTAATGGTGGGATATTCCTCTTTTATAGATCTACAAAAAAGTCCGCGAAGGCATATATCTATCTTTTACGGATAGCTTACTATACACATTATATCTAAAATGCAATTGATAAGAATAATAAGATAAGAAGATAGAATGCGTATAGTAAAAGATAGATATATGCCATCGCGGACTTTTTTGTAGATCTATAAAAGAGGAATATCCCACCAAGCGTTGTTTTGTTATATCCCAAAAGGATTAGGCAGCGTTTTCGATGAAAGCTACCAGGCGGCTGGAATTTTTCCGACACTTCTAACAATTATCGTTATGTTTCAACCAATTTACACAAATCCTTGACAAATTACATACGTAAACCTTCCTCACGAAACACTCTATCTATTGGTGAAAACCGCATGAAAATCCGTTCAGTAGTTTTCGAGTTTATCGCGAACAGACAGACAGACAGACAGACAGACAGAAAGACGGCGCGGGGGACTTTACTTTATAATATGTAGAGATAAAAAAGGTTTAAAAATAGCCCACCTTAAGTTTTTTTCTAATTAAAATTACGATAACGAAAAAGATAAAAGCACTTACATATTTTATTAGACAATTAAATCTAAATGGATTTATTGTGTTGTGTGTATCATACGTGTGAGTTGACATGTTTGTAAATAATAATGTTTAAAATGTTAGATATATCGCTTGCTGAGGTTTGATTTGTACTCCTGTATTTTTGAGTTTCTTTAAGCAGTAAATACAAAAAAGGATGTGTTAGTTCGTTCAAAATTCAATCAAAAATGTTGGTCTTTTACCTATAGATAGATTTACCTACACATTTTTTTTAAATATTTATTACAGTCAGTTTGAAATAAAGGAAACAAATATATAATTTTTTTAAACTTCAAAACTTTTTATTTTTATTTTCAACTTTATAAAACCTTAAATTGTAATATTTAATTACATGAAGACAATATTAGCGAAACTTCAACCCAAGGCTTCAGGCCCAACTTCATAGTACAAAAAAAAAGTGCAAAAATCACTTACTTCGCAATTTTTGCAATAAAATAAAAGCACTTAGAAAAAAAACCAACAACGCTAAAGGCTTTGTACCAGTTCACATAAGGAAAAAGGTTGAAGCAAACGTTTTACGTATGAGAAAAGCTATAGTTTGAGCAGTAAATTACAGAAAAGAGCAAGAAAACACGGCACAAAGTGATAAAGTAAAAAATCTGAAAATGGACAAAAAAATGCCGCAAACCATGTTTTTGGTGATCATACAAAATGTTCGTCATACTATTGCAAGTCGGAGAAGTATACTAATGATCCAAATTTAGTAAGCGATCTTCAAGATTGTGGAACAGGACTGATATTCAACAATTATTGTCGTCTCTAATAGCAAATGCAGAAAGTCTTATTATTAACGTGACAAATAACACTGTGGAGCAATTCAACAACGTTATAGCCAAATTTATAGGCGGAAAAAGAGCAAATTTTACAAAAATGGGATAACTTCAGCAGTTGAGCTTCTTGAGCAGTAACTTCGTGGAATAGTGAAATGACAACCCATTCACGAATACAAAAAAAATCCAAGGCCACAGTCCTGGCAACTACACGAAGCATTTTATTGAAAGAAAACGACGTTCGAAGGAGACAATACAGAGGTGTCGAAAAATAAAACTAAGGTATTACGAAAACACGACAGAAAAGAGAAAAAAAGTTACAGGGCCTGATGAAAATTATGGTCAATTGGAATTAGATCCAGATATGCCAGCTGAATTATTTGAAACGATAAAGAGGAATTTTTCAAAGAATTATCTCCATCGAATAAGGATGAACTCGAAAGGAATACGGTGGGCCAAAGCAATAATAATTTGTGGACAATTGAAAGGCGTAAGCGGCTTACAGCTTCTAACTTTGGACAAAAATATGTAAGCTACGGCCAAAAACTTCAGTTGCGAGAGTATTAAACTCGCTACTGTACTCGCCATTTAAAGGAAATATGGCCACAAATTATGGGAAAGAAAATGAAAACCAAGCAATTGAGCAATTTACAAAAGAAACAAAATTAGAGGTATTCGCCTGTGGACTATTTATCGATGAAAACAAAAACTTTTTAGCGGCAAGTCCGGATGGCCTTTTTGGCAAGGATTCTATAATTGAAGTGAAATGCCCATATAGTATAGTAAATATGTCACCAGAAGAAGGATTTGAACAAAAAAAATTGATAACTGTAAAATTGAAGACAATGCTTCAACATTAAAACGGAATCACAATTACTTCTACCAAGTACAAGGCCAGTTACACATTACTCGTCGTAAATACTGTTATTTTGTCGTGTGGAGTCCTAAAGGTTTGCCGTATGAAAAAATTGAAAGGGACGATTCAATCTGGCAAAAAATTGAACCACTGTTAGAAAAACTTCTACCACCAATGCCTTTTACCAGAAACAATTGACGGTCGCATATCAAGAAATTTACCGGCGAGAGAAAGATCTAAATCATAAATTGTTTAAAATTCATTGTATAGTGGTAAAAAATTTTGTACAATAAAGTGTTTACAAACAAAAAATTTCAATTAATCACTGAAGGCAATGTAAGCGACTCTCAACTAAAAATTTGAAACAGATTTTTTTTAAAAACATAAACCTCACATTGGAGGCACCGAGGAAAAATAATCGCTCAGGGACTTTGTTGGAGAAGTTGTTGGACATCATTGGAGAAGCTGTGTGGAGGGTATTTTTAGGATAAGGAAGGAAAGGAAGTTTTGGGTAGGGAAAAGGTAGGTAAAAGTATGAAATGATGGTGGAGAGTCCAGCTGTAGAGATCAAAAGATCTTCCTCTTCCAGTTTCTCCCAATCCGGCCCGCCACGCAGTAAGTGGACAAAATTATCCGCCACCAAAACCCATGCAGACCTCATCCGTGAACCCGGGAACCCAGGCTCTGTCACCAAACATAGAGGACCACTTGCGGTGACCAAGTGGCGGGGGTGTTGGTTATCCAATAAATGGTTCCCGGGGCGATGGTACCTAAAACGCCTCCCAAATTGAAAATTTATTATAGTACTTGACATAAAAAAATTTAATTTTGCACAATTTTAGTATGAAAGCTCGGTCAGTATTGGTATACCGCGATGAGTCACTAAACAGAAAAAAAACGAATAAAAAATATCGATTACTCGGGCAAGGACAACACTAGTCTACCGATAAAATTCTTTACATCACTACTTCGCATTATATGTATGTATTTGTCAAAACCCACGTTCCCCGGCCCCCCTCAGGAGAAATGAGCGAAAGGGACACCTGCACGTCGGGCCGAAAATACCTAAATAAAATCTTCGAAATCGATGTTTTGTATTCCCCATTTTTCTTCTCCAAAACTGGACGGATTTAAAAATTTTTTTTTACTAACTGTATTAAAAGAAAATATTCTATGTCGGTACGTTTTGCTTTTTTTCAAAATACATTGTTTAGTTTGTATACTGAACGTTTTTTGACGGCGTTTAAATTAGGAAATTTTATTCATTTTTGGAAGGTCGTAACTTCTATGAGAAGTAAATTATCAAAAAAAACAAAACGTACCGACACGCTAGTGGTCAATATCTATATTATGTAAAAAAAAAATTTGCTCTAGGGTCAAAATCCAGAGAGATAAACGGGGAATACGTTTGTATAGAAAAGCGCAGCTAGTATTTCCTCTTAAAATTACCAACAGTATTACTGATACATCTGCTTTGTTAAAACTCATCCAGTTCAACATCCCTTCCCATAGACTTCGAAATAATGAATTGCTGTTCCTCAATCAACATTCTACTAATTATGGATACCGTTCTCCCTTATCCAGAATGTCGAGACTTGTCAACGCAAGTCAAAGCATTGATTTTTTTATGTAAAACTAAATGACTTTCGGCAGTCGATACGCAATATTTAAATGCTTCTACATGCTTTGACTTGTAGTGTCTTCTAAATGTACTTTTTACATTTTATATTGTCATTGCTATTAATTTATATGTGCTCTCCCTTCACTGTCATCTCTGTTTTTTTATTTTATTTGCGTTATTATTATGTTTTTAATGGACTATTGTCCGTAAATTAATAAATAAATAAGACAGATCTCCCGAATGGCATGACCATTGGTTAGTTCTGCAAGCCGGGAGATAAAACAGTCTATGCTGTCGGTGACTGAGATAATCACCGGGAACATAGAAACTAATGATCTCCATGATAGTGGAGTTTTCGAACCATCCACAAATCAGTCTGAAGAAATGTGTTACAATGATCATATTCCTTTTGACCCGTAGATGGTTTATACCGAGCATGCCCAAGAGAAAGTCGGTAGGGTAGAGCTACGGGTAATAGCCATACTCCCTCAAGTAGAGAAATCTCAGAAGTTTCTTCTGAACCTAAGGCCGTCAAGGCCATTTTCAAACTGAATATATTCAGTTTTATGATTTACGTTCATTGAAAGTATTATTTCTCATTTAACATATAATGTGGGAATGTAGAGCAAATAAACGAAGACAGGCGTGTAAGGAAAATTTTATATAACGCGGATGTGAATGGTAGAAGAAGTCGGGGACGCCCGATGAAGACACGGCACGATCACGTGAACCAGATACGTAAGTCGACAAAAGTCAGAATAACAGGAGATTATGTGTGGGACCATATATGAATGTGAATGAGGCAAGGAGTGTTTGTCAAGACCGAGTTAGTCATCTCTGCCTAACCGCTCAGAGAAACGGCTTGACGGTTAGTTAGTTAACAATATAATGTCCTTGTGCGTAGGTAGACACGTACGAGTATGGCATTTTCGAAATAACAACTGATGTACAAAATTGGAACTGATTTAAGAAAATTTTCAAAAAAAGTAGATGGAAACTTTTATTCATGGACGGATAAAGTAAATATCTGTAATAATATATTATTTATAGTATCAAAATGTAGATGGAAACTTTTATTCATGGACGGATAAAGTAAATATCTGTAATAATATATTATTTATAGTATCAAAATGTTTTTTATTTGAAATATTTGAAATTTAGAAGTTTTTTGAGTTTAGAAGACCATTTTTAATAATGGAACAAAATGATGCTTTAATGAAAAATATAATATAAAGGACTGAAGGAAAAACTTTTTTGTTTATTTTAAAACCATATTTCAGTTACGTCTCCTGATTTTTCACAGTTAACTACTGGTACATTTATTTAATTTAATCTTATAATAAATAAAACAAAGTCGGGTTAGTTACACCATTTATAAACGCGAGAACGGCTGGACCTATTTTCATGATCTTTGATTTGTTGGATTTGTCTCCTAGCAGAATAGCTATTAAAACATCGGAAAAATTCACGAAAATAATAATTATGAAGATAAATCTTTTCCTCATATATTTTTTATGGAACGAATTCTCAACTTTTGAAAGAGCTGCAGGAATATTGTGATAAGTATAACATTGAGTAGTGAGTGAATTGCAAAAATTCGAAAACGTCAAATAAAAAAAATTGTTTTGCTTTTGTTCTTAAACATGTAAAGCTGCCCCTCTTTCTTACACACTAAATGTCAACAGTCGAAAATGGGACAAACGGTGAACGTATGTCTGCACCCCTCCAAATGAAAAATAAAATCTTATAACTAATATTGTAAATGCGAATGTTTGTATGGATGTATGTATGTTTGTCACTCTTTCGCGCAAAAACTGCTCGATGGATTTTAATGAAACTTTACAATAATATAGCTCAAACATCAGAATAACATATAGGATATATAGAATGGTAAGCTCTGGCGTTATGAAATTTGTATAAAAGTAAATTTGTGTTTTTCATATATTTTTGCGACAGGGAGGAAAGGCAGAGGAACGGAAAACGGGGGAGGTGGGGTTCGCGGAGAGGGAAGAGACAACGGCGGGGGGAGGGAACGGGGACGCACGGGAACGGACATGCAGGGAGAATCAATTTATTTCTTTGAATGGCTTTGCAACGCATGCCGGGGATTAGCTAGTAAGATAATAAAAACAATACGAACATCATAAAATACTAAGAATTTATGCATCATCTCATTACTACGGTGAGTACTAGGAAAAACTTTTAATAATTACTATTTATTAAAATATGTAATTAATTACGTCACATAAAATATAAACTTAGTAATGGCATGCAATGGAGAAGCTTGGTACTACCATTAATTTTTAATTAAACATATACCTACCATGAAATGCCACACCATCGAAGTGAAATCCGCTAGAGAATTCTCCCTCGAAGATGAACTCCTTTGACACATTTTATGTTTACCGCAAAAGGATTATAAAATTCCCCCAAAGTCATTCTAGTGACTGGCATTCCCACTTTAGGAAAAGTTGCGATACAGAGAGGTAGTAAATAAGTGGGAGCTTGGAAGGTTGTAAACGCTGTCTGGCAGAGGTTTACAAGCCTTTTTCTAAATCCTATGATTAAGATTAAAGATTAAGGTCTCTTTTTATTTTTTTTTAAATTCCAGTGATTATTATTCATTACTCGCTGGTACACGGCATGCGTTGCAATGTTATACAAATAAATAAATTGATTCTCCCTGCATGTCCTTTCCGTGGGTCCCCGTTCCCTTCCACCTTCCCCGCCTTCCCCTTCACTTCCGCCTTCCGTCTCTTCCCTCTCCGTGTATTGTTATATGTATAAATTGGCTACATGACTAAACAGAACTGTAAGTGATACAAAAAACGTAAAAAGTGATGAAAAAAGAAACTACTCTAACCCACCTTTAAGCGTTTTTCCACTGTTTGTATTTGGTTCAGTTTCCAATTACTGTATTATAAGTTTATAAGTATACCTTGACGGGTTATTTCAAAGAATTTGAACAATTCATCAAATTTAAAAGTTAATATTCAAGTTCTCTGAGATAGTTCAATTCATGTTCCGTATTTTTACAGAGTACTGTGAAGGAACCGACCCATGATTACACAAAATGGGGTTTTCCCACGTTTTTTTTATTGCTTAAAAAATTAAGCAACAAATTGCGATGATTACAGCATTTTTATTTTATTTTTAGGTTGACGAATAAATTTTCTACAGCGAGTCCCATTTAGTTTAGTTTAGAAGTTTTCCATTTATGAATTACCGCCAAAACGATAATTTGGGGCAGGGCCATCGATTGACGTCATGAGCGTGAACGCACAGTGTTAATAATTTATACTGGCCCAGCTGAACGACACTTGTGACGTCACATTCCGATTTTCAAACCAAGGGCCGTTTTGATTTTGTCAGTTTTAGACCGTTTTTAAATCAATAATATTGAATGGAATCATATAAAACAAACATTTTCAGTAGGATGATTAAAATCAGAAAAATGATCTTTAAATATTACGTACATTTTCAACAGAATCCCTCGTTTCTGGAAATACCCCATTGAATTTTAACTTTGAAATTTGACGAATTGTTCAAATTCTGTGAAACAACCTATCCTAACAAATTCACATTAGGTCATTAAACATAGTATTTATCCCATTGTTATCAACGATCCATGGATATAAAAATCAAAATATGTTTGTATATATATAAGATGCCTATGCTTTGCTAAACCAATCATCCGATTGCGACGAAACTTTGGGGATTTGATAAGTGCATGCCCGCGATGGTTTTTATAGATATAATGGTGAATTCTGGCATACTGAAATTATGCATTGCTTGCTTGCGTCCGATTGCGATAAAACTTTGGGAATTTGATGTGTGCATACACGCGATGGTTTCCATACACAACCTCTGACCTCTGGCGTCATGAAAATCAATTTGTTTATTAAGTGTACAACGCATAAGAAGCAAGAAAATAAATGTTTTATTTTGCTAGGGAACATACCGATTTTCGCATTGTGTTTTTCATAGTAAAAAATTGTGTTTTCAAAATTATTTTAAACAGGTCACTTTATTGGTAATCCTGGAATTTGTATGCCAATGATAACGTCATATCAAGTTAATGAGCGGAGCGGCCCGACCAAATTGCGCTCATTTAGGTTAAATTTTAAATAGGGTCCAATGAAAACTAGGAAAAGCAATTTTATCCTAACGTTTATGTGGTACATTAAATAAATTGCCTCCGCATATTTAATCGCAATGGAAAATTACCATGAGCAGTGAGGATCCCATCTGAAACTATAGAGAAAGTATTGAACGTAATTTTTTAATATTATCGCAGTGTTAACAGCCAAAATCAATGCTAATAATCCCTGGTTCATTCATATTTTCATATTCGGACTCGATTCGTAAGGCCCTTGACTCGTAATCCAAAGGTCGTGGGATCGAATACCGGCGTGCGCAAATAAATTTAATTTGATTAATTTGTGTTTTTCATAATTAATTCATTAAAAATAAGATATAGTATATTTGCGGCATGTTCCAGAGTGGAAGATAAGCTGCTTGAAATGAGTTTAGCTGTGTGGATACGCGCCATAAATATATTTGGATCCATTTTCTTAATCAATTAATAATTTACCTATGTGACTTGAAGTTCGGTATATTCATGCATTTCCTTACCTCTGTGAAGCAGGCAATTGCTTCCGACGGGAGTGTTGGTGAAAGGCCAACAGATGTCACTGGTCAGTCATTATCAAGTGGTTCACCCAGTGATTGAATTATTGTTGTGCCTAGGATTTGGCACGTATTATTGATAGGCAGATTTATGTTTTCATTGTTGAAACTTCCTTGCTGTGCGAAACATCTGTTAAGATTATGCAATACCGCCTTGATATTTTTTAATGAAAAGAAGTGTCTTTTGTGTTGGACATCGTGGATGAGCTGCATTCTCTGAGTGAGTATTGTTTGTTTTCACTTTGGAATTTGGGATTGCTGGGTCAACTGTTTTTGTGTCACATAGGGAAGAATTCAATTTTTGTTAATTTACATAGGGTAGTCATTCCCTCGTGTCAGGGGCTATTTACACGCCCCTACATATTTATTGGTCCTTTCGTAGCCTGGATTATTCATTCATTCATACATTCAATTCGAGATTATAGCTGATATTACATGGAAGTTGAATTTACGTATTTTTTTTTGGTAAATTTGAAGTACCTCTCATTTTTTGAGAACTATAGCTGGTCTTGTTTTTTGCTTTGGATGACATATTTGGATGTTCGCAGAATTATCGTAATTTTGGATAATTATTTGCAACATTATTATTATTAATTAATTGTTAACATTGTTCGCAGAATTGTCGTAATTTTGGATAATTATTCGCAACAATATTATTAATTAATTATTAACATTGTAACATTATTGTAAAATTTTGTGGTAATCTTTTCGCATATAAAAAATGCCAAGAATTACGGAGGAAGGTGAGGGTGAGGCTCAAGACAGATCGCTTATTTTTTTAACCGCAAAAAAGAAAAATCTTTTTTTTCGTATGAACGATCTGTTTAATGCAACAAATATTATATCTAATTTTGAGTCAAGAAATAACGAATTGTTTATGGCTCAGTCAGAGATGATTGATCAAATGCGAAGTCAATTTGAAAATATTATAGATAGCATCAATGATCGTCAGTTAACTTCAAATCCAGAATTTAAACCAGATTTTCAAGCTTTAAATGCTTTTGATGATCTTTTTTTGAAGGTCAAACGAACTAGATCGAATATGAAAACTTTTGTAAGAGAATCACTGACGTCACAAAAGAAGTCGCGGGAGCCGTGTATGATTAATCTTCCTGCAATAGATCTTCCAACCTTCGATGGTAAGAATGAAAGCTGGTCGAAATTTTTTGAGTCATTTAAAGCCAATATCCATAATAATAGACAGCTTACTGACTCGCAGCGTGTGCAGTACTTAGTCGGAAAACTCACACACGGGGCTTTGAACGTAACCGCAGGCATTGTGCCTTCGGGTGATATATATCAGATCATTTGTGAGAGTTTAGTTAAAAAATATCAAGATAAACGTACACTAGGAAAACATTATTTAAATAATATTCTCGATGCGAAAAACTGCACGAATACATCTGCCAGTCTCAATTCTTTCATTGAAAGATATTCTTCGTCAGTGTCGGCATTAAAGCAGTTAGGTATTGAAGATTTAACTGATTTTATTTTGTTTCACTGCGCGGTAAGAAAAATTGATTCACAGACGGCTCAGAACTTTGAGCTGACAGTTCGTAATAAAGAAATTCCTTCTTATAATGAGTTAGTTTCGTTTGTACAAGATCAAGTAAAGATTTTAGAACGAACGAGTAACTCGCATGGTGTCGTAAATAAAACGCATCCCATTTTGGCCTCCCGATCAAATAATACTAAATCGTTCGTCGCGAGTAATGCGAATATTCCGCGCTTCCCAGCTCCGCCGAAAGGATGTATTCTGTGTAACAAAACTGATCATTTAGTCAACGTTTGCTCAAAGTTTAAATGTATGAGATCCCCCCAGGCTCGATTTGAATTTATAAAATCAAAAAATGCCTGTGTAAATTGCCTTAGTGGTTCACATACAATCAAGTCATGCAAATCGGGGTTAGTTTGTGATTTGTGCAATAAACGTCATCATACATTCTTACATTTCGGCAGTGTGAATAATATGAAAACCAATACTCATGTACATACGTCGCAAGTACCTACCAGTGAAGAACCGTCAGTCCCCCCCTCCAGTGTCATCCAGCATTAATGGAACTGGCATTGGTGATAAGCAAGTGGAGGGGACTGCAAATGTCAATCCTTCGTGTTCGCTTTCTGCCAAAGTAACACTGAACTCTTCTATTTTACTTTCGACCGCACAAGTATACGCGAAGCTTAAAAACGGAAATAAAGTTATTGTTCGGTGCCTAATTGATAATGGCTCTCAAAATAATTTGATTACGGTCGATTGTTGTAAGACGCTGAATTTACCAATAATTCCTTTGAGTAATTCATTTGTCAAAGGAATTGGATCAACGTCTCGACCAATATTCGGTTACGTGTATTTGGACATTGAGTCTCGCGTATACCCAGAGAATAAATATAACATACATGCGCTTGTCGTTGACAGTATCACCGACCAATTACCTAATCACTATATAGCCAAGGGTGATATGAGGTACTTAGAGGGCAAACCTCTCGCAGACTTAACGTGGAATATTCCTGGATGCGTGGATGTCGTCATCGGTGCACAACTGTTCCCATATATTTATTTAGGGAAAGGGGTTGAATCGGGTACTAGTGCACCCCCGCGTTATCGGCCGCTTTCGGTTTCGTGTTGATGGGTGATTACCCCAATAATGTGCTCAACACAAACACATCATTTTCGGCACTCGCACTGAATGATTTAGTGCAAAAATTTTGGCTGTTAGAAGAGATAGTCCGGAGGAGACAGAATGTGAGAATCTCTTTACTTCATCAATTTCTCGCACTGATGATGGTAGATATTCTGTTGCTTTACCTTTCTGTAAAGATCCAAGACAATTGGGTAATTCTCGTACTGCTGCCCAACGCCGATTTTTGGCATTGGAGCGAAAATTTTAACATTCCCCTGCTTTGCAGGAGAATTATAACAAGGTTATCAGTGAATATATTGAAAATAATTACCTATCAGAAGTCTCAGAGTCTGATATCACAGAAGATGGATATTACATCCCACATCATGCTGTCACTCGTCCAGACAAACCAATGCCTCGTATTGTGCTCGATGCTAGTGCTAAAACACACACAGGGCTGTCACTGAATGACATTATTCATACTGGTCCCAATTTGCAAGCCGATTTGTTTCTGCTTTTGCTTGACTTTCGTCTTTTTCCCATCGCTATGACTGCGGATATAAAGCAAATGTATTTACAGATTGAAGTTTCTAGCAAGCATCGCAGATACCTGAGGATCTTATTTCGATTCTCAAATAATGGTCTCATACGAACTTTTCAGTTCAATCGAGTTCCTTTCGGCTTGACGGCAAGTCCATACTTAGCAATGCGGACGGTTCGCCAGTTGGCCCAGGATATGAGACCACATTACCCGGACGCTACCAAAGTGGCAGAGTTCAAGCTGTATATGGACGACCTGGTCTATTCTATTGCAGATGAGCCCAGCGCCATGCGTCTTTCTCGAGAATTAATCTCATTGTTTAAGTCCGGTGCCTTTGATTTAGTAAAATGGACTAGTAATTCTCAAGTTGTACTTGAGAACCTCCCGGATACTCACCGCAGCCCAGTGGACTTCACTGTTGGTTCTAACAATACCTCTAAGGTGTTGGGCCTTTCGTGGGAACCAGCTGATGACAGCTTCTTCTTTACGACTTCTTATGTTCAGGAGAAGTGCACAAAGCGGAGCATACTCTCAGTAGTCGCCCGCTTATTTGATGTCTTCGCTTATTTCTGTACGCTAAATTACTTATCAAAGAGCTATGGCTGTGCAACATTGGTTGGGATGATACACCCCCTGATAGCGTTATTCGTCGGTTTTCGGCGCTTACACAGGAATTTCCTCTAATTTCAATGATGAAAATCCCTCGCCATGTTGGTGTCCTGAAAGACAGTACGGTGCTCGTTGTTGCTTTCTGCGATGAAAGCATGAATGGTTACGGCTGTGTGATTTATTTGCACATCACTGATCTGTTTGGGAAAATTACAGTGAGATTGTTGTGCGCAAAATCAAAGGTTTCTCCCACCAAAGTGACGACCCTCGCTCGTTTGGAGCTCTGTGCCGCAGTATTGATATCCAAATTAATACGGACTACTACCGTTGCGCTCTCTTGGATACATTCTTCACCGCATCGCTGGTCGGTGTTTGTTAGTAATCGCGTAGCTCAGTGCCAAGAAAATTTGTCTCCAGAGAACTTTTACCATGTTGCTGGTAGTGAAAACCCGAGCGACTGCCTTTTTCGTGGCATGCTTCCTTCCCAACTCGTTTCACATGATTTATGGTGGAACGGCCTATCATGGATTCGCAGCCCACCTTTGGAATGGCCATTAAAACCGTTTCACCCTACCAATACTGGTGAAATGCCTGAACACAAGGCTAATGTGCTCATTGCAACATTTCAGGGTGAAAAATCGGTCCTGAGTGAACTGGCTCAGCATATATCCACTTGGGATAAACTACTAAGGATTGTTGTTTATGTCCTCCGATTCATAAAAAAGATATCACTTTGTCAATAATCTTATGACTGCTGAAAAGGCTGTGATTCGTGCTGTGCAGAGTATTCATTTTGCAGGAGATATTGCTGCACTCCAGAAAGGCAAATTTCATTCCAAAAGACTTCAGAGTTTATCTCTATTTCTTGATGGAGATAATCTGTTACGTATTAGGGGGCTGCTTTCTAAATCGGATTTACCTTTTGAGGTTAAACATCCGGTTTTACTTCCCAAACATGACTGTGTTGTCGATCTGATCATCGCTCACTTTCATGTCGTGAACTATCATACAGGCCCAGGACTTGTTATGTCTATCTTACGTCAACGCTATTGGATATTAGATGCTAGGACTGTTATTAGGGCGATGGTGCCGAAATGCAATTGTTGCTTCCGCTTAAATCCATCGCATCCTACACCGAAGATGGCAGATTTACCGTCATATCGTGTTGCAGAAGCAAAGGCCTTCGTACTTACCGGTGTAGATTATGCAGGTCCCCTCCGTATTACGCTGACTCGTCGGAGAGGACAACATTCTCAAAAGGCATATATTTGTCTATTCGTATGCCTTGTGACCAAGGCTATTCATATTGAGTTGGTCTCTGACTTAACTTCAAATGCTTTCCTGGCTGCTTTCAGCCATTTTATTTCTCGGCGTGGCCCGGTAACATGCTTGTATTCAGATAATGGTACTAATTTTGTGGGTGCGAAGGCACAATTAGATGACCTCTACAAGTTTTTGGTTGAATCTGAATATGAGCCCTCATTAAAGCGCGAACTCGCTAAGCGTCGTATAGAGTGGAAAATGATTCCACCACGCGCGCCTCATTTTGGGGGTATGTGGGAGTCGAACATAAAGAGCATGAAGACACACTTGTACCGTGTGATTGGAACTCAGCTTCTCACCTATGAGGAGTTACAGACTGTGCTAGTTCAAATTGAGTGCATAATGAATTCGCGTCCACTTACAGTTATGTCTTCTGACCCTTATCCAGAAGTCCTTACGCCTGCGCATTTTTTAATGTCAACACCATTGCAGTACTTGCCTGCTTCTGTCCTGGCAGACGGTAAAATCAATTTGACTCAGCGTAAGCAATTATTAGACAGCATGGTTCAGTCCTTCTGGAAGAAGTGGCGTTCAGAGTATCTGCACACCTTGCAAGTCAGGCAGAAGTGGACTACTTCTGATCATCCGATTGATATCGAACTGTCGTACTATTGGGACAGGAAGATTCCCCTCCGTTAAATTGGCCTTTAGGCGTGATAACTGAAATACATCCCGGAATGGATAAAATTGTTCGCGTTGCGACGGTAAAGACACGATTTGGTTCTTTTAAACGTCCGGTTGTCAAATAATATCCCATTCCAACGCAATAATTTTATATTTTATCTATTTTTGTTTATTTTTATTTATTTATTTTTTGTTTTTAATCATTGTTTCAATGATCTCTGACCCAGACATGGCATTACTTAATATCCTTTATCTTGGTCAATTGAACTTTATTACATTGTATTTTTTAGTTATTTTTCTTTATTTTGTGAGATTCTGCGAATTTCCAATGCGTGTCATTCCTGAATATTACCGGTGAATACAGTCACTTAATTTCTATTTCATTTCTTGTTTCATTTGTATTTTTATACTCTTTCTTGTGTAAGCTCTACGAACTTCCAAGGCGGGGAATATGGATACGCGCCATAAATATATTTGGATCCATTTTCTTAATCAATTAATAATTTATCTATGTGACTTGAAGTTCGGTATATTCATGCATTTCCTTACCTCTGTGAAGCAGGCAATTGCTTCCGACGGGAGTGTTAGTGAAAGGCCAACAGATGTCACTGGTCAGTCATTATCAAGTGGTTCACCCAGTGATTGAATTATTGTTGTGCCTAGGATTTGGCACGTATTATTGATAGGCAGATTTATGTTTTCATTGTTGAAACTTCCTTGCTGTGCGAAACATCTGTTAAGATTATGCAATACCGCCTTGATATTTTTTAATGAAAAGAAGTGTCTTTTGTGTTGGACATCGTGGATGAGCTGCATTCTCTGAGTGAGTATTGTTTGTTTTCACTTTGGAATTTGGGATTGCTGGGTCAACTGTTTTTGTGTCACATAGGGAAGAATTCAATTTTCGTTAATTTATATAGGGTAGTCATTCCCTCGTGTCAGGGGCTATTTACACGCCCCTACACTGTGTTTGGCGACCAGATCTGAATAGTCTTTCTCACCTTCCTCTTTTCCACCTCCTTCCGTTCCCCACTACCTTCAGCCTCACAACATACCCCAGTTGGGGATGCTATAGTCTCACTGGATCCAAATAGGAGCAGCAGGGACTCTTATGACATATTCACATAAAAAAATATACTCATATAGAGCAGATTTGCGGCACATTCCAGAGTGGAAGATACTCTCAGTTTCGCCGTGGTGTAAAAACACCATTTAGAATTGAAACGTTGTTTGAATGCCATAGTCTCACTGGTACCGGGCGGAAGTAGGTGGGACTCTTGTGAGATATTCACATAAAATAAAAATATGTAGAGTATATTTGCGGCACATTTCAGAGTAAAGGATACTCTCCGCACCGCCCTGGTGTAAAACACCGCTTAAAATTGAAACGTTGCTTGAAATGGCTTTAGCCATGTTTGGTGACCAGATCTGAATAGCTAGCCCACCTTCCTATATCCAATCTCCTTCTCCTCCCCACTACCTTCAGCCTCACAACATATTCCAATTGCGGATGCTATAGTCTCACTGGCTCCAGACGGGAGCAGCTGAGACTCTTGTGTGGTATTCATATAAGAAAAATGAACAACTCTCTTTTTATAACTTTCGATGGTTATTCCCATCAATGTAATATATCATTGAATAAGAAGATAACAATAATAATAATAATCATAACGAAAATATGAAAGAGAACAAGATACAGAAAAATAGAAAAAGATAATGGTCGCAACTGGGACTCGAACACAGAACCTCTCGTTCTCTACTGTTCTCTTTCATGTTTTAGTTTAGATTATTAGTGTTATCTTCTTCTTTAAGGCGATCCACTAGTTCACTACTGTGCCGTGGACAGTAGTTCTTCGGTGGACGCCATAGGGGTCACTTTGAATAACCGAATTCGTCGACTAGCGGCCGTATTGTAAAATATCAACGCGAAAAATGCATATTTTATTTTATTTTGGGAAGATTGGGTGTAAATATCAACTTTTTTTGCGATTATTATAAAATAAACTGAATTTGCCACATTACACAATAAAACCATATCCGAAAAGGGGTTTATAAATAGGAGAGTTTGGACTTTAAAGTGTGTTTTTTAGACCTCATACTTTATTTTTTTATAGGCTTATTAAAAAACTCACAAAAAAACTTATAAAAAAAATGACCGACATTTTTAAGGGCCAAGGTATGTTCTACACGCAGTATTTTATTGAAGCATCTACAATACTTCTAAGCGATCAAATTTTCAAAACAAAAACATATGATTTTAAATTATTTACTATGACTTCATCTTAATGATATATTTCATTGGTGGGAATAACCATCAAAAGTTATAAAAAGAGAGTTGTTCTTATAAAAAAATGAATATTCATTTAGACTTTTATAAAAATAAAATCTTTATCTTCCACATATATAAAATCGAATATATTTATCCAAGGCGCTATCTAGGTTACAAATCAATTGTTAGAACGATTGTTTCCAATGAAAAGGGTAGTTGCCTATGATATGGAAAATTAGTCGAAGCAAAAATTTGAAAATATGAGATGGACAATTATGGTTTTATGGAAGGTGGGAATGGGTGAATTAGCAAAAGCGCACGTCCAAGTTAGACGAGAGGTTCTAGGTTCGAGTCCCAGTTGCAACCATTATTTTTTTTCTATTCTTCTGTGTCTTGTTCTCTTTTATATTTTCGTTTTGTTATTATGTCATAAATGTTTACCTTTTTTTAAATTTATTTATTTTTGTACATACAATAATGACATTACATTTTTCAGATACATTTTTTATATAACGTGATTCACCTTTTTTTAGAGCATGCTCGTGTAAAAAAGGTGGAGCAGCGTGTGTGAAAAACTATTTAACATATTTTTTTAGAATTATAATATTTATTTTTATATATTTTTATATATATATATATATACATATATGTACATATATATATACACATATATATACATATAAATATTCAAAACAAGATATATGAAATAGAATAGAAAAAAAAAGAAAACAGTATAAAAAAGAAGAAGAAGAGGAAGAGAAAGAGAGAAAAAGAAAAGAATATAAAAGTAAATGGATTTCCAAAATCAATTGTCGAGAGACATTCTATTGTATTATTAAATTGAATTATTGTAATATGCTAATGATTTAGTGTTTTTATAGAACTTTTGAATTTTTTATAATTAATTTCCAATCTTAAGTTAAGGGGTAACTGGTTAAACCACTTGACTCCAAAATATTTATAAAAATGTTGGGCTGTAGTGGTATTACAATGCGGGATAGTTATAGAGCCAAGAATATTTGGTTTTTTGCTGTTTGAAATAGATAATGAGTTATCATTGTTGAAACAATCTTTATGGATTTGTAAAAGTGTAATTTTTTTATAAATATTGTGTAGTGAAAGGACTTTAAATTCTTGAAATAATCTTATGGTGGGGAAATCATATGGTTTTTTTAGAATTATTTTTATTAATAATTTTTGGATGATTTCTAAAGGCATGAGAGAAGTTTTGAATGCACCACCCCAACCAAGAATTCCATATTGTAATACAGATTGGATCAGTGAGAAATATATAGTTCTTAATAGTTTAAAATTTAATATGTTTCGTATTCTAAGAAAAATGTACATTAATTTTCTTAATCTTTCTATTGTTGCATTGATTTGTATTTTCCACTTTAAATTGCTATCTATAATTACACCGAGGTATTTTATATTAGTTTTAACAGTGAGTACAGAGCAGTCAGGTTTACATAAATTTGTGTTTCTATTGCAATTCTATGAATGTATACTTATCATTAAATTTTCAGGGAATGCATGTTTATTAATGGTGAACGGTATTACAAAGGTTTTTTTCCGTATTAAGTGACAGCAAGTTTGAATCGAACCATTTTTTTAGGATGTTTAAGTCTAATTCTGCTGTTTTCTAGGTTTCATTCCAAGTTAAACCTTCAGTTAGAATTGCTGTGTCGTCTGCATATGAAATAAGTTTAGATTTGATGTTAAGTTTAAACATATCATTGACATAAATGATAAAAAGAATTGGCCCCAGTACAGTTCCCTGCGGGATGCCAAAATTCGTGGTCTGAGAATCGCTCATAAGGCCCTTTAATTTAACAAATTGCTCTCTATTAAATAGATAATTTTCGATCCAAGTTAAAGCATTGTCAGTTATACCAATTTTCGTTAGTTTAGAGATAAGGTTAGAGTGCGATATACTGTCAAATGCTTTTCTTAAGTCAACAAATGTTCCAATACATTTTTTTTTACAATATAAAGATTTATATATTTTAGATGTTAAATCAACGATAGCATCTTGAGTGCTCAAATTTTCTCTAAAACCATATTGATGTGCATTTAATATGTTATTTTCTTTCCCAAATTTAAATATTTGTTTTTTTACAACTTTTTCAAATATTTTTGCAATGTTTGAAGTGAGAGAAATTGGCCTATAGTTACTGCTTAGACAGGGGTCCCCAGATTTAAAAATTGTTGTAATAATAGTTTTTTTGGAATTTAAGGGAAAGTTGCCATTAACAAAACTTGTATTTATGATGTGTGCCAAAGGTTTGCAAAGTGAGTTAGAATTTCTTTTAAGAATTTCTACAGAAATATTGTCATAACCAGGGAAAGAATTTCCTTTTAATTCATTAATAGTATCTTTGATTTCATCAGAGTTAGTTCGTTGAAATTGTGTTAGGGTGTTACAAGGAATGGAAGGTGTTGGTAGATTATAATTATCATTATCTCTGTTTTTTATTTTAATTGCTAATTTTTCACCAACTGACCCAAAATAATTGTTAAAGATATTTGCACATTTCAATGGATCTGTGTTGACATTGTAAATTGTGTTATCAATATCTGAGATTTTATTTATATTTGAATTTTTGGGTTTTTTATTGATCATTTCATTAATAGTTTGCCATACCATTTTATTGTTGTTACCAGCAATATTGATTTTATCTTTATAGAAATCTTCTTTTGTTTTTCGGATTATGTAACATAATTTATTTCTAAAATTTTTAGAATATTCGCGTAGTTTATTGTTTTCAGGAAACTTTTTTAGCTCTTTATAATTTTTTTCTTTATGCCTAATTGATATGATAATTCCTTGTGTAATCCACGGTTTTAATTTTTTAAATTTAGTCTTTGGAAAGTTTGTTACAATGGAAGAGGAGGATTGGATATGCTTATTCAATGTCAATTCAAAATTCCGTGAACATAAATCGGTATTGTTAGACGATAGTACAGTTTCCCAAATTTCATTCTCAAGATGTTGTTGTAATTTTTCATAATTAATTAGAGTTTTTGGTAAGTTATAGCGACAATAATTATTCTTATTTATTTTATCAGTTTTAATAGCTACAATGCATGTGTGGTGATCAGTAATATTATTTTTACAAATAACAGATTTTATTTTATCAGTTTCATTAGTATTGCACCAAATATGGTCAATACAAGATGGCCTTTGTCCAAAACATTCTCTTGTATATTTTTTTATACATGGTTTGAAATTGAGTTCTGATAAAGTGTTAATATATTCAGTTTTTTCCTTATTACTGTTGTTTTCAAAATCATCAGATATATCGATGTTAATATCTCCTACAATAATTGCATTTTGAAACCGGTTTGTATTTATAAAAGTTTTCAGGTTTTCGGTAAAATTATTAATGCTTGAGCTGTGGGTTCTATATAATGCAATTATATCATAAAAAATATTTTTTATATTGATTTTAATATGTAGACAATTAACAAGTTCGATAAATATTTCATTAACAGAAACATCGTTATAAATACATTTTACAAAAACAACTATTCCACTATTTTGATTAATGTTGTAAGATGTAACAAAGTATTTGTATCCCAGTAAATTATAAGTACTTGAGTTGGGACTAATTCTGGCTTCAGACAATACAATACAATCAGGTTTAAGGGCCAGCTCATTCAATTCTAGTGTAAAATGATCAAAATTTTTATAGATGCTTCGAATATTTAAGTGAAGGATTGTTAATGATTTAAGAGGGTCTATTTCTGATAGTGAGTTATTACATTCGAAACTGGATAGACAGATTTTTTCTGAAACAATGAAAGATGAGTCTATATCTTCAAATAGTGAGTTAGTCATGAAAGTATATTAGGTATATATTTTAATAGAATATTGACATTGATATATATTTATGTTTCAATAATTTGTTCCAAAAATTGCGGGGATTTTTACATAGATTTTTCGAAAATTTATAGCTATCGAAAATTTGTTTGATAAACTGACCCATAATAATTGTATTCGATAGTAATAAAATAACTTACAACAATAACGATGCGCTCGGATTACACTCACTTTTGCGAAATTAGTATAAAATGTATAGATTTGGTGTATATTATACCGGTGTAATAAAACTAACCCTTTGCGGGCGAGTTTATCGAAGTATTTCTTCAAAGTATTGTTTTTGTTTTCGTTTGAATTGTAAATAATACTATACATCATTAATCGTAGTCAATGCGATCTCTCGCAATTTTCAGCATCTTGTTTCGATAGTTGCACAAAGTACTGTTGGCCGTGTGGTCTGTAGGGTTTTTTTCTCCATATTTAGTGTTTTGTCTGATGCAGTTTACACACGCTGGGGTTGTATTTTCTCTTTCCGGGCATTTTGAAAGGATGTGGTCGCCTGTGCAGTGTGGGCAAATTGGAGGGTTGGTTCGATGTAGATATCTTTTAGCCGTATGCATAAACATACAGCAATGAAAACATTGCGTCAGAGGGCTGCAGTCGTCAATTTTTACTCGTTGAAACTGAATATTTAGTTTACCGAGTGCTAGAAGATTTTTTCGCATTTTCCCACTAGTTTCTATGATGTAGTTAGTGAATAGGCGCTGTTTTTCATTTATGTTTGTGTTCTTTATCTCCGCTATTAATGTGATTTTGTTGTCTTCACTTTCCTTGTAGACATCTTCAATTCCTTCGTTCTGGGTAATTATTCCGCAAACTATTTCTTCCTCAGTAAGATTGGATTTTAATCCTTTTATTATTATTTTAGGTCTTCTTTTTTGTACTTCATTTATCACCAGTTCATTTTTTAGTTTTTTTAATTCATCAGTTAGGATATTTGCATATTCCTTTTTAGGACACGATATTATTATTTTTTCTTCTTTTGTTTTCCTCAAACCGTTTATACCTATCCGGTTGTTTAATTTTATTTCCTTTTTAATTATATTTTCAATTTCTTCGGCTTTTGTATTATTTTTAGTTGACGATATAATGATTGAGAATCTCTCTTCTTGAGGCATAACTTTGGTTGTTGATACTACTTGGGCATAGGATGGTGTTTGATCGTTTTTTTCAATAAGTTTGTCTTGTAAATGTATGATTTGTTCTTGCATTATTAGTATTGTAGATTTTATTTCATTATCGAGATCCAATATAATTTTTTCCATGTTGGTTTTAGTTTTAGAGTCCTTGACTGTTTGTATCTTTTGTACTTCATTTTACAGCGTGTTTATTAGATCTTCTATCGCCATGAAAGGGTTATGGTTGCAAGCGCGAATATAATACCGCGGTAACGTGCTCCCGTTGCAAGCGTTAGAACACTACTGAATTACCTATATGTACAGTTTTGGCCATTTTTTTAACTACCAAACTAGGCTAATAATAGTCATAGTTTAGATTATTAGTGTGATATGATTGTTATTACTGTTAGTTTCGTTATGTTACTACGTTTGTTTCGTTTAGATTATTAATGTTATATGTTGTTTACTACGTTTGTTTCGTTTAGATTATTAATGTTATACGTTATTTACTATCCGTTTGTCGTATTATTTGATATGTCGTATTAATGAGGATTATGCGGTAAACGCATTTTTATCTCTGGTTTAGCCTTTTAGAGTTGGTGTCTTAACACAAGAGCAAAATTTACCTCGATAGCGCGATATGGTATACCGCATTTAAGAAAATTGTCTAAATGTATGCTATCGCAAAGATATAGAATCACCCCTCTGGAATCATTTTTTTGGTTTAACTTTTTGAAGTGATAATTCCTCTAGCACCGTTGTGATTTGAAACTCGATGAAACGAAAGAAAGCGACACTAAAAAGAGACAAACACATAGGTACATCTATATGATTTAGCCTGCGAGCGAATGAGAAAGTATAATCGGTCTCCTCTTTATGCACTGCTTCGTAGCCTATCGGTTACCTCTTTGTGCAGTGCTTCATAGTCTCCCCACTTGTCTTTACTTAAGTTTTCTTAAGGTTTCACTTCTACCGCGGGTGAAATGCACACTCTGATTCTTTTGATTTGTGTTTGATTTTTCGAGTAAATCGCGTCCGAAGTCGGAATTTTTAGGTTGCATTAGAAAAAAAACGGGGGTTCATAATAGCTTTTAATTTCTTTTAAAATGCGTCGATTCGTAGACCTGGTTTCAAAAGTTTTTTCAAACATTTATGATGCAGAAAAAAATAATATAAAAAATCATTCAGATCGAAAAATTTATATTTTTTCGGTTCTCTGCTGTGTGAGGTAGATTCACCAGTTTTACGATTGTACTTTAAGTTTCCAGAAACCGTGTACATGTTCAAATAACGCCATGAATTATTGTCACATCTCATCGTTCGTAATATCACCGTACATGGCTGAATTATAATACTCATCTCGTACACAATACACAGATATTAAAATCAGGTATTTCATTACTACTGCATTCAATCTACCTTCGTCCTTTCATTGTCAGTTCCACGCTTCAATATAAATAAAGCAATGGCATTGATATCCGACTTTTACTAGAAAATAAAATGATGTGAAGAATATTCATTATTATCTGGAATACCCATTTAGAGAAAGAATTTTAGAGAAATTTAATCTTCAATTTGGGAGGCGGGCTTGGGTACCGCCGCTCCCGGGAATAGTAATAATATATAGTATATTTGCGGCATGTTCCAGAGTGGAAGATACTATCAGTATCGCCCTGGAGTAAGACCACCGTTCAGAATTGAAACGTTGCTTGAAAATGGCTTTAGCCGTGTTTGGTGACCAGATCTGAATAGCCAGGTATTTCCCAACCTTCCTCTTCCCCACCTCCTTCCCCTCCCCACTACCTTCAGCCTCACAACATACCCCAATTGGGGATGCCATAGTCTCACTGGCTCCAGACGGGAGCAGTTAAGATTCTTGTGCGGTATTCACTGTAAAAAAAAAAAAAAATTATTCGAAAATCATTTATTCGAAAACCAACGCCCCAACCCCTGGTAACCCCAAAGTGTTTCGCTAAGTTTGGTGATTTAGCATTGATGACTTGCCCGGGTTAATGGGGTAAGCTTTGTCCGGATCTTAGCGGCAGATGCGTCTGCACACCAAACGCGTTGCACGCCCGATCGGAAAGACTGGTTAAGGGAGACCTTTTGATCTCAGCAGGACGCCCTGCTGAGTGGGAGGGTTGGATTCATACATCCGTTACTCCTGGACAGATGCCTACCCACCCATCATATATTTTCCTTACCAAAACTTCTTCACATTCTTTTTATAAAAATAAACTCCACACGGCATCCAAAAAGATGACATTGGCCTTGAGGGCAATTATTTTCCTTAGGGCCTCCTACATATGTAGAGCTAATGTAAAAAAATAAATATTTTTCTTTTGGATCAATTTCTTTAGAAGCAGTATAGAAAATCTATGTCCTTTATACATAGAGGAAAAGACAAATGCAATTAAGTATGATTGGAAAACATTTTTTTTTAAAACCTTTTAAGCTAATGATTCTGATATTTTTAGTACAGCTTTATACTAATAAAACTGTACTAATTAAACAATTTAGCAGTACATATTTTAACAAGGTCACTGTATAACAGGTTTGTTTCTTCTTCCCTGCTTTCATTAACTTTGTATTATTTTTCTTTTGGTTTATTTACAAGTAATCTTATAATTTTACATTTCTTTTTTCTTTTTATATAGAAAAAAAAAACATGTACGTAAAAGACACTTGTGCCGTTAATTATAAATAATTAAATATTTTTGCGTGAGCTTCCGTTATTAAGATAAAGTTTCTTGGCGAAGATATTTGATTTGTGTCCCAAATCATTTGTAAATTAAATTTACGCCTATCAAAATGTTTCTGTCATTTGACTGTCCTAGAACGGGAGACCTTCCTAGTTGGACAGTCAAATCTTCTTTGTACTGATGTACTCTTTATAACAAAAGCAAACAAATAAATAAATCTTGGTTCGTATTAGTATTTTCGTTGGGACCGAAATCCACATTTTCTCTTCCTGTGTTTAACGGTAAGAACTCCTGCAAAAGATTTTCTTTGTCATTTTTTTGTATTCATGAAGTTTATTGATTTGTCACGGTGCAATAAAATATAATATTTGAATAATGCTGTCTCCCTCCGTAACGTAAGCAGATATAAGCGTTAGAAATAGGACAGCAGTCAAGTACAATAAGCGTGTTTATACGTCGTCAGCGCGTGTGTTTCCATAGAAATCGTTCTAACTCCGTTATTGTTTTAGTTACATCCCTAAACCAAAAAGTAAAAGGTCGATAGTAGATCAAGCTGTACATCCCTATCAAGTTGTCTATAGAAATACATAACAGGAATCAGCTGTCAGTCGCGTGGTTGACAAAAATATTTACCCGCCCAAATTTACTACCGGCGCGGCGGCTCGTCCGCGCTCGACATTTTTAATTTTTATTAAATATTTTTATATGAAATGATAAAAAAGTGAGGTGACAAAAGTTTTTATTACGCATATATACAATAGAATAAGTATAGTTGTTTACATAATCTGTGATTTTAGTACCGTTTTCACATAAAAACATCACGTGAGTCAGTTTTACCTATTTTTAATGTTTGCGTTCTAAATTTTAATGTTAATAAATGCTAATATTTATTTGTAATATAATAATTTGAAAGCTTATTTTGTAACCTTTCTAAAACAGTTTTTACTATTCGGTTACCTACGTTCAGAAATGTTTCATTTATGGAGCTTTAATTGTGAAGTGGTAATAACAAAAAGTTTTCGTAAAATGTCATTTCGTTTGAGACAGTTTAAGGGCCTAAATGGCGAATTTCGGAGGGGTTAAGAATAAATTCAGCAACATTCCAAAAACAACATTACTATCTTGATGACACAGATATCTAGCCAGATTTTAAACAGTATCTGAACATAAAGGTAGGCTTATTTTATCAACCACAATACCCGATGGTGTTTACTCTTTATCTACCTTTAAACATATATTTTTTATAAGTTACCATTCACACTAATAATAAAAGCTCAAACATATATTTTTGTGAGGGATATTTTCCCCTTTGTGTTCGCTTACAATACCGCTTTATCAGTACGCTCTACAGCGGTCGGTTATAATATACTTATACCTACCCTACACGGGAAAGGCTTCGCAGGAGTTGAGTTTGCAAAGGTGCCACGGATAAGGGCTGAATGAGAAACGCTGCAGCCTTATTTTTTAAAATGGACCCTAAAAAATTGGCTACATTAGTCAAACAGCGGCGGCCCGAGTCACGAAAAAAGAATTTTACGAAATGGTGTTTGATAAAAATGGGTGACTCGAAAAAGTGTTTTGTAAGAGAAATCAATTTTAGAGCATGGATTGAATATATCAATTTATAAAAAAAAAGATTTAGATCATACACATTTTCAGTGAAGTTACAAGAGTTAGAACTAGAATTTGAACAATTCAAGTTTTAAAGTTAAAATTAAAGTTCTGTGAAAGTTCTATTGAAGTTCCGTCATTATTTCATCATGCGTTGGTTGCTCCACAATTTTTTTTTTTTTTAATATGAATACCGCACAAGAGTCCCAAGTTCTCTCGTCTGCAGCCAGTGAGACTATGGCATCCCCAATTGGGGTCTGTTGTGAGGCTGAAGGTAGTGGGGAGGAGAAGGAGATAGGGAAGAGGAAGGCGGGGAAGTACCTTGCTATTCAAATCTGGCCACCAAACACGGCTAAAGCCATTTCTGAATGGTGGTCTTACACCAGGGCGACACTGAGAGTATCTTCCACTCGGAACGTGCCGCAAATATACTGTATATTATTTTAAATGAATAAATTGTGAAATAACACAAATTGATAAAAAAAAAAAATTATTTGCCACGCCGGGATTCGATTACGCGACCCTCGGATTGCCTCACCGCTGGACTACGTCAGCCTTCATTACTTTAATAGGACTTTGGCAGAACTTGAATATTAACTGACGAATTGTTTAAATTCTATGAAGCAACCCATCCTTAGAGTTGAGATAACGAACACACACTTAGGATTATGTGCATTGGTTCATATGTGTATACTTCAAACAGCGGTGTCCTTGTTTAATGCGCGTTTTCATCCCCGACCAAAATATCCCCCCAACAAAATATCTATTAAAACTTAACCTAACCTAACAAAAAAATTGGATCAAAATAATACAGACATCCCGTAAAGACAGTAAATTATTATATCATTGAAGACGAAGATAATAATAATAATCTATATGAAAATATGAAAAAAAACAAAACACAGAAAAATAGAAAAAGACAATGGTCGCAACTGGGACTCGAACCCAGACATCTAGCTCACGTTAACCAATTTAGCTATTGCAACCTTCTGTCAAACCGTCGTATTGGTCAATCTCATATTTCAAATTTTATAATTTTATTAACAATATTATTATTGACAAATACGACGGTTTGACAGATGGTGGCAATAGCGAAATTGGTTAACGCGCACGTCCCGGTTAGAGGAGAATTCTGGGTTCGAGTCCCAGTTTTCACATTTTCTTTTAGATTATTATTATTATCTTCTTCTTCAATTGAAGATTGATGAGAATAACCTTCAAAAGTTACAAAAAGAGAGTTTTTTCTCATAAAAAAACAATAAGTTAATGTTCAAAAATAGTAAAATGGGACGAAAATCATACAAATACTGATTATTTGTTGTCTCTACAGGATGCCTGTACTATTTTTGTCCCAGTTTTTGTTAGGTTAGGTTAGGTTTTAGTAGACATTTTTCCCTTGGATATTTTGTCGGAGGATATTTTGTTGGAATATTTTGTCGCGGGATGAAAAGTCGCGGAACCGTCCAAAGTGTGCGATGTTTAAAAAAATGGATATGCAAGCAATGCATCTGTGCGACTACTGTGTTCATGTAAACATTCACTGTGATACTACTACTTCAGGTACACAGACATGCCCCCAACACATTATTATCGGTACATCTCTTCAGTAATTGCACCCTAATTTTTCAAAAGTCATAAAAAAATTATAAAAAACTCATTACATAGGTTAGCTATTTGTCATTTTTTTCATAGCTTTTAATGACCTTTCGAAGAGTTATTGAGTTGGCTTGATTCTGAGTTGGCATGGAGCCAATTTTTCAATATACATGCGTGAATAAAGCTGAAAAAAGTATTAGTGAGAAAAAAGTAGCTGAAAAATATTGATATTACTTTCTACTATTATCATGGACTAAGAAGGTAAAGGTTTAATGATACACCCTTGTGAAAAGGATGGGGGTGTTTTTCCGGACACCCTTTTCGATTCATCTTTATTTTTATAACTATTTATGGATAAAAATGCCGCAAAATTTTACTAGATACTCAAAGAAAAATATTATATTTTATTCATCGTTGGAACTAAATAAATGTTGGGGTTATGTTTTATGTACACTCCGAAGTTGAAACAGATATATCGTTTTTATTATTATTTAAAGGATGAAGAAGCTATAAACGATTCATTTGTAAAATCCATCAAATGGGTAGATAGGTTCAACATTCATGATGTCATTTTTCGAGTTCTGTGGATTAACTGGCCCATAACGGATAATAACATAACTTGAATTCTATATGAATGCTTACTTACGGAAATTTAAATAATGCCTTTGCCGGTTTTCAATTTTTATTTTACTTTTGGAAATGAAGTTCTGTTAAAAAAGTTATGAGTGGTGGGTAGGAATCTAGGGGTCAGTGTGTCCAGGAGTGACGCACATGTTAATCCAACTCTCCTACTGCGGTGCAAAGCGGTTCCGATAGAGCTCTGCTGGGGAGATCAAAAGGTCTCCCTCAACCAAAATCCGGACAAGCGAAACCCTTGGGATGACCTATGGCAGAGGTGTTGGTTTTCCAATAAATGGTTCCCTTGATGATAGCGGTATCCATACCCATGCCGCCGCCAAAACTGCATATGTAACAGACTTAAGTGGAAATTATATAATTATATTGCGTTGAATGATATTATATTTCTTGCTTGATGTAATGAAACATTAAGAGGTAATCAGCAGACACAACCGGAAATATGTTATTTTTAAATAAAATTCTGGCCGTATTGACTCTTTTCCACAAAAAATATAAATTGGCTTCGAAAGGCTGTTCTTTTATCTAGTAAATTTTTGTTTTAAATTATGAGAAAATATGTTTATTTTTAGTATAATAAGGTTATACCGTAGGTCGTTGGCATATTTGTTAAGTTTTCAAACAAAATTAAGTATTATACAACACACATTTCAAATCATATAATCATGCAGTAAAATAAATCAATAAATTATCTGGGAAAGCTACTTTTCAAAATTATTTAAAAACAGATCCGCGCACGTGTTTTGTAACGAAAATACTTCAGTTTGTCTATTTATTTAAGGTTTTTTAACATTTTTATTTTGCTTAGACATTATTGAAAAATTATAAATACTTATGATCACAAAATAATTACAAAAAATACATCATTTTAATAGTTTTATAATCACGCCTTTCAGCATTTTTTGAATATATGTATAAATTAAAGCAAATTTTCAGTGGAATAAAATCGATATTGAGTTATTATGTTAAAATGCTGGTATGGAGAATAATTAATCTTCCTCATTGGAACCGCCCTGAATAGTTTCAAGAGTACGATCGTAAGAATATCTTTTGACGAAATTTGAAGTGTTGGTCGCTGGTTAATGGCTCCTAACTTCTTTAAAAACATCCCATTTCGTAATTCAATATTTTTTAAATTTAAGCAGATTAAGCCAAAGTAATATGAATTCATTTTTAAATGTGCAGAGAGTTTTCAGTAATCTACTGCCAAAGCGATGGACGCATTTAAAATACCGTAAATACCCAAAGAGTCATAAACATCGCAGTAATGCGGCTCTCGAGTCATTATAACTAAAATGCACAGGAAATTCAAATACTTTAGTAGGGTTTTTATGGTAGTGAGCCGGAGGCCCTAATAACATAATTGCATGATACCTCATGGCTTATTTATTTCATAAAAGTAGACCACGTTATTTTGTTAACTTCTTACGAATTTAATATTTTCTTCCGCTATTGTAAGAATCCATTTATGTAATAAAATCGTGTCTGTGGCGGGCGGTGTGGATTTTATGTACGAGTATAAGTACTCGTATATACAAAACTACAAAATTCATTCCTTACTTCATCGTTAAAACAAGATTTCGTAAAACTTTGCGTAAAGTCCGCCGGGTGTTTAGCAAGTACTGTATAAGATTTTGTTGGTTTGCGCCAATTTTTTCACGTTCCGAAATAAAAAAAAAAGTATTTACGAATTTGCGTAATAATACAACAACAAAAAACCGTACTTAAAAAAAACTTCCCGACCGAAAAGCTGTTTTAGTTACACAAAAAAAAACAAACAAAAAAAAGAGCTGGCAACCTCGCATTTTGACAGACTGATGCATTATGTAGATAATTTCGGAGTAATACAACTTAAATTACATTTTATTCCTCTGAATTTGTTAGCCGTGTGTGCTTATATAATTTTTATTAACTTATCTAACTACTATCTACTCGCCGATGTGTTTTTTGTGTTTTAAAATTGTGTTTTACCCAATGCAAATTTTTCAAATCCTATTTGTTTTAAAACGCTGATGGATTTCATTCGTTTTGTGCTCCGATTGTCATACGGGATCGGAGGAATCCAGATTTTTGGAATTCCGCATAATAAGGGTGCCTAACTACACGGTAGGCAGGTGTCAGGTACTGATTTATGATCAGTCCGTTAGTCCGTTGCTAACCATCATCGTATCGTGACATTGCGCTCTACGTCGAAGTGTTATTTATCGTATCGTTGCATAAAGTGTAAATCCTATCGTATTATATCGTATGCTTTGTTGAACTTCTTATGTAAATCGACTCGTGACTTAAACTTTATCGTGGTTCTAATAACCAATCAGAACAATCTTATCGAGCGCTTATGGACACATCTGTTACTGTGACCAAACGGAAACTAAGCCAGAAGACACAACAGCAGTGAGTACCTCTTAATTGTGAGTTACCTATCTTGTTTGGTGGTCGGGCATAACTCATATTGAAATCCATAAGCGTCTTAGCAAAGAGTAGCCGCAATGTTACTCTCACCCCGTGCATCGTCACGAATCACTATTACTCTATTTATGACTTTGTGAAAATAGGTCTGTTTTTAGTGCTATCTTATAGTGCGGTGTAATTTACACAGATCTTTATTAAAAAGGTAGGTAAAGCTGTTGTATTTCCATTTTTTTTTAACTAAAGAGCATTTATCATAAATACCTAAATTAGCAAACAATGAATTCTGTGTATTCTTTTCGGAATGATTAAAACTCTAGATATTACTCGTATTCATATTTTCAGTGTTTTTGTAAATATGCGTCTTCAAATAACTAAGCTATATCAAAGATTTGTCTATTTTCTACGAAAATATAATATCGCATTATCAAGAAAAGGGGAAATAATAATAAATGAATACAACGTTACATCATGACCCGCGATACGACAGGATCTTATTATTTGACGTAGGATCTAATTTCTTGACGGATTGATGACGGGCCCGCGGCGTAACGAAGGGTGACTGTCTACGTGATATGCCATCATTTTTATCACGAACATACTAACTTGTAATATGATGAGACGTATCACGAAGTTAATCCTGAAATAAATATGATACACGGCGAGTGTTGAATCTGAATAATAATTTCATCAACGAGTTGATTTGATGTAACTTATTAACGCAGATTTAGTCAAATGGGGAAGCGTTTTCCATAAAATAAATGTTTTTTTATTACAATTAGTAGTATGTAGATAAATAGCTATCGTCTAATTATTGTGATTAGATTTTTTTTTGTTTTTTTTTTTATTAGCAAAGTTTTTTTTTGTACATTTACATATAGGTAAATACATAATAACAAAAAATGTAAGTAACAAAAAAAATCCCACAAAGGCGAAGCCTGTGTGTGGGTATTATATTATGTGGATAACAGTGGTAGTTAAAATAAAATTATAAAAAAATAATAAAAATATATATAAGCATAGTGTCTACAGTGATCAACATGAATGACTTCGTAGGAGTTTAAAAATTTAAAAATATATGTAAGATAAACACACAAATTAAAATATATATATATATATGCATAGTGTCTACAGTGATCAACATGATTGACTTCATAGGAGTATAAAAATTTAAAGATATATCTAAGGTAAACACACATTTACACCCATACTTAAATACACATGTACATACGAGTATATATATATATATACATATACATATTTCCTGTTTTTATTCTAAATATTCAGAAAGACTCCACATTTTAGAAGCTGATTGAATTACAGAAAAAACTTATTCAGTTCTAAATTATTTTTTACCCAGATTTTTACATTTTTTTTAAGTACGTTCAGATTTTGATCCTTGCTGATAGAGTGGGGTATGGAATTGAATAGTTTTGGGGCAATGTAGGTAATGTGTCTTTGGGCCAGTCTGGTTTTGCAGTGAGGCACTGTGTACACGCACGTGTTATGTCTCTGGCTAGAACGATATGTGTTTTTACTGAAATTGTTAGGACGTGTAAAAATATATTTGAGACATTGGATACAGTAGATCCGCCTTAGTTCTGGTATTTCAGTTTCTTGAAATAACTGATTGGTAGGATACATCTTGGACTTCTGGTACATTACCTTAATGATGGACTTCTGAGCAATTTCCAATGGTTTTATATGGTTATTGTATGTTCCTCCCCAGGCGATTATTCCATAGGAATTGGACGAAAGCACCAATGCATCATAAACAAGTTTCATGGTTCTTGTATTGACAATATTGCTCATACGTTTGAATATGTAATTTAAGTATCTCAGTTTATTTACAGTTTTTTCTACATGGTAAGTCCGTTTGAGTTGGCTGTCTATAGTTACACCTAAGTACTTGATATATTTTCCTAATTTTACATCTTCGCAGTTTGTGCGTGTCGCAAAGTTACAATTAACATTATGGAACTTCAAGTTAAGATTATTTTTAGGGGATGACTTTTGGGAATTATAAAAGGGAATAAGAACAGTTTTAGATTGGAACTATGTTTCCTCGATTAAGGGAATGTTAAGTTGAAGAGTATGTTTAGATTTTATCACCAAAGTCATTTCAAGCGGCGTTTCTATTCCTAATTATAATATAATCTCTACAACTTGACTCAAGAGTACATAAAATTCACTCCAAAATAAGGTACAAATTAATTTTTAAAAAAATTCTGAAACCAAAACCAAAGATCTTATCTTACTATTTTGCTAAGGAAGTTGCTTTATTTCAGCACTAGCAGACCCGGCCACACGTTGCTGTGGCTAAAGAATCACAACTCCATTACCCAACCTTTATAAAATATTTGAATTTCTCGGCTTTTCTCTACTATAATAAGTATGTATTATACATATAAACATTCCTCTTGAATTACTCTATCTATTGGTGAAAACCGCATGAAAATCCGTTGCGAAGTTTAAAAGATCTATGCGCACATACATTTTGAGCGACTTCATTTTATACTATGTGATGATTGTGCGATTTGTAGTTTTGCAGTAAAGTTATTTAAAGATTCATTTCTGCATTTTAACTGATTTTGAGATCAATAGTGTGGTTTTGAAATTTTGCATTTCATTTAAATTCATTAAAAAATCACAAAATACAGACTTTTAAAACAACAATTTGGGAGGCGGGAATGTGTACCGCCGCCCCGGGAACCTTTATTGGATAACCAACACCTCTGCCATAGGTCACCCCAAGTGGTTCGCTACGTTTGGTGATTTAGCAGGGGTGCCCGGGTTCATGGGGTGAGGTTTGTCTAGGTCTTCGATTTGGTGTCGGATGACCAGGACACACTAAACCTCAGATTTCTACCCACCCCTTAAACCCTTTTCCTTCCCAGAATTCTCCTCTCCTTATTTTCCTCAAAAAACCCTCCACATAGCATCCTCAAAGATGACATAGGCCCTGAGGGAAATTATTTTCCTCAGGGCCTCCTGTGTGGAGCTCATGTAAAAAAAAAACAAATAAATAAGGCAGCAAATCGATTTTCAATTTTTAGCAGATTCAACATTGTTCTTCGGGACCGTCGAGCTGGATGTGTATCATGCATCCTCTGGTTACATACCTTTAACAGCATTTGTATCAACAATACGAGCAGTTTATATTTAAGTTTGAAAATCTCTCCTATTCATTTTTGTAATTGTCTATTAACATAGTGGTTTCCATTCACGCAAATTCGTTTCATTATTAAAACGCGCTGTTGTTTTAGTTTACAACACTATATTTCGAATTTAATGAAACGTGAAAACAGAAACAACGAAATTCAGTTACATTCGAAAACTATTTCCAGTTTTTCAAATCGGATTAATAACTGTGGAATTTGGGTCCTTGTTTTTTTAGCGGAGCTTCAGTGCTCCGTATTACGAATACGAGCGCATTGATTTGCTAACATACATTTTATTGTTCAGAATTATCACGTTTTCTCGTGCAGTGCACTGAATATTTCTGCTTTGTTAGTTTTGAATTATTAATTGCGTTCCAGTCGACTTGTGAATTTTACTGGGAATTTAGTTCACCCTTAATCGGGCAAATAAAGTTTTTGTAGGGTTTTGTTTTCTGGGAATTAACTATTTAATAAACAGATATAATTGTGTGTATAAAATAGCAATATTTGTGAAAGTTCTTAATTCAAAACTTTTTTTGTCTACCAGTACATTTATTTCCTTAAATTAAGCTTTCAAGTGTAACTAATACTTCTTATGGAAAGTAGGATTTGCCGGACAAAATAAGCCGTGATCAAAATTGCAAGAGGTATTAAATGACAAAGGCCTAATGAAGAACCCCAAGATAAGACTCGCCCGAGGGTTGATTTTATCCATATTTCAATATGATATGGAAACATGGACACTTTCCACATCATATTGAAATACTGAAAAATACTCAAAATGTCTATTCTGAAAGATCTAGGCACTCGGCTTTCTGTCCACCAATGACTAAATATTAACTTCAATCAATGACCTTTAACAAATGATTAAATATTAACTTCAATCAACGACCTTGCTAAGTACACCTACCTGAGGTGCCTACCTTCTGCCGACAGACTAGCTCAGAATGGTCAGCATAGCGGAGGAGACTATCATCAGGGTGGTAGGATCTCTGAGGCGTTTGTGTGGCATCCCTGAAATAAGCTCAAATCCTACGGGCTGGGGGAGACAGTGAAACAAGTGGCTACGGTAGATAACAGTTGTATTGGGTAGAATTCTTTCGTAAACACAATGATACAATAATGCAAGCAGAGTAGTACAGGGTAGCAACAGTAATTCTATCTAAATCGGGTGAATTTGGCCCTAAAATCTCTCTGGGGGCGGTCATTTATCTTCGCGTTGAATTTACAAGGAACACACGCAATAAAGAGGGGTTAAATAGCTCATGGTATTCACAGCAGCAGGCTGGTCTCTTGGAGATTCGGTTATGTGGAGGGGGATTTAGCCGTTCTTGGCATTCCCGCCAGTCACTAGGCAAAATAACAACCGCCATAGCGGCGTTGTGGAATGTTCCGGAACGGTGCAGCGTGGTTCAAGATACACGTGCGCCCAGAGCGGGCTCGGGAGGAGAATGGCGGGCTCACTAGTCGGCCGACCGAGGCTGGCGTTCCGCCGCCGTCAGCGCGCTGCGCACTTGCGGCGA
Organism: Limnephilus marmoratus; assembly: GCA_917880885.1. NCBI lineage: Eukaryota > Metazoa > Arthropoda > Insecta > Trichoptera > Limnephilidae > Limnephilus > Limnephilus marmoratus. Next base: position 38,239,308 of record OU862923.1, on the reverse strand, counting down.
GGGAGCGAAACTGTTTGTCCGTACAGTGGCGTGCGCTCCTCCAATTTGAGAGGAGGCGTTTCGTATATCGTAACAACCTTTAACCTACAATGACTAAATACTAAATTCAAAGCTGCCCACATCGTATTAAGATGCTTCGTGCGCGCCATTCGCCAAATTGAGGACTTCAAATTGGAGAGATTCATAGTCACTAGAAGAATGTAAAGGTCACCAAAGCGCTGGAGTAACCAAGTAGCGTACGTTGGTATCCTTTTCTCTCCACGCAGCGCATAACCATGAGGAGTGGAGGAGCATTATCCACCAAGGAAATTGGAGTGGCGATCCTCAGCAAAGAGGAACCGACGTAAGAAGAAGAGTAGGTACTTCATTTTTTGTGGCTCTTTTACATTTAGACCTCGTTATTGAAATGATGAACCTCTCCAATTCATTCTGGTGAGAGACAACTATCAGAATTGAAATGGCTTTAACCACAACCGTTTAGTATCCACATGCGAATAACCAGATACTTAACAATATTTTAATTCCCCTTCTCCCTTCTCTTAGATTTGTAAATATAAGAAGCAGAAATTTAATTCAGAATCCCAGCCATCTCAGCATAGGGATTATAATATATTATATTTCCACCGCCTCCGGGCAGATGGCAATCTTTGACCCAGCACGTTCTTTTCTCGTGAAGAAAGAGTTATATTACAGAAAGTAGTTAAATTCAGAAAGCAGAAATCAGATGAACTAATCAAAAGTCGAAAAATGCAGTTAGTAACACAAATGCATTTTTCCCCCGACATCACCTTTTCAGTGTATTTTGGCAAATATCTAAAATACGATTTTACTGAACCCATTTTATAGTGGGTAAAATATCTTAGGTATATATAAAAATATCGTGTCACGGTGTTTGTGGTCGCACTCCGCCGAAACGGCTTGACCGATTTTTATGAATTTTTTTATGTATATTTGGTAGGTATGAGAATAGGTTTTAAAGTATATTTCATGCCGCTAGGTGATTAGGGTGTCCCTATTCAGAGATTTTTTTTTTTTTTTTGAGATTTTTTTTTTGTATTTTTTTTATTTGGTATAAAAAAATACGTATAACACCTAATTTCAACCCACCTACCCCCACCCTCCCATTTTTAAATCGCGATTTTAGTATTTTTGTATGAACAAATTTATCCGTCTTTCGTATTTCAAACAGAACGAAATTATTTATGTTGTTGAATGACAGATGGCGCTACGTCCGCCTCATCGAACTTTCAACCACACATGCGCAAGACATTTACGAGAAGCGTCGCATCATTTTGATATTTCATTCGGCATCATGTTCTTGCGTGAGCAAACCATCGAGTTTATTTGTGTTGGCTAAGATCGGACTAACAAAAATTTCGTACACTCAATTACTCTTCGAAATTAATATTGATTTTCTTTATTCCGTTTTCTTACTTTAGTTGGTGTTTTTTTGTTTTCATCGGCGGTCATCGTCTACAGCGCTCCATTCCTCTTTCTGTCATAAATCCCATCCCCACGCATTTACAGTACATTCGTTATTTTTTATTTAACAACAAAATATTCACTAAAAATGATAGAACAACGTTTGTCGGGTCAGCTAGTAACTTATATAAATTGATAAGTGTAAATACAAAGGCACTTTGGTAAATAGTCAGTTGTTGATTTTGCAGTCTCTAAAGTTTGCTAGCGAAACTTCACAAATTTGCTCAAGCCGCTTGGTCTATGTATTTTATAATGCTGTGTCTGATACTTGTTTGTACTTGAGTTTGTTCCTATTCTATGCACGGGTAATATTTTCCGTAGGGCGACAGTGCAGCGTATACCGGTTCTCGCTGGATTCCGCGTTATACAACGGTCATCCACTATACACGTAGTCCTATAAATCCCTCTAATAATAATAAGATGTATGTAATGGAGAGAGGGTGCAGGTAGGGATGCAAGGTTTTTGAAAATATCGGTATATCGATATCAATATATGTATATCGAATTAAGTCGATATTGACATATCGATATATCGGTCTAGTAGGCCGAAATATCGAAATTTCTTCTTTTTTAAAAGCTTTTAGAAATCCAATGTAGTTTTAGTCATATCAAACGTTTATCGATTATGTGTATATATAATTTTGTATACTTAATAATAATAATAATTGGATAATTTATAAAGCGCCGTTTTTGTGAAAAATCACCTCAAGGCCTATGTGAATAATCACAAAATTTGGATAGATATATAAAATTTGTTTTTTTTCATTTAAAAAAAATATTCCAGTATTTTGTACCAGTTGTCGAACTTAAAAATTGTAACTTTGATAGTCTACTTCCTTGTAGCCAGTTTTTGCTTTGAGTTACAGTGGTCAACGGTCAGTGTTGCCAGTAGGTAATAGCATTTTACCCGATTTTGTGGGTATTTTATTTTGGGAGGATTTTTCGATATTTCGGTACGATGTATTGAGTTTTTCGATATTGATATATCGATATCGACGTATCATCAATATCGATAAATATCGATATTTTTTAGGGGTCGATACATCGATATTTATCTGTTTTCCGATATATCGTTGCATCCCTAGGTGGAGGGTCTTTTTAGGAAAAGAAGGAGAGGAAGTTCTCGGAAGGAAAAAGGTGTAAGGGGTGGGTAGGAATCTGGGGCTCAGTGTGTCCAGGAGCGATGGACGCATGAATCTATCCCTCTATCTCATTGCGGCACAAGGCGGTGAATCATTCCCATTACGGTGCAAGGCGATTTTCCGAGAGTCTCTCCCGAACCGGCCTACCACGCAGTTGGTGGGCAGACGCATCCACAAATAAGACATACCTAACCCCATGAACCCGGGCACCCCTGTTAAGTCACTATCGTAGCGAACCATTTGGGATGACCTATGGCATTGGTGTTGATTATCCAATAAATGGTTCCCGGGGTGGCGATACCCAAACTCGCCTCCCAATTTGCAAAATATTAATTAAGTATTAATTGCATATAATCTGTAACTTACTTTTGTTGGTTAATAATTAACCTACTTTTTTCAAATTTTAATTTTTAGGCAGAAATCAATACTTTTTAAAAATGTCTATTTTAATTTTGCTTTCTAAATTGAATGAATGCCGCGATGTTTTGTAACAAGAAATTAACCCATTTCTCCACATCCGGTCGAACTGAAACTCGTTTTGGATGACTATGTATTCTACCATTTTTTGGTGGCCATGACTCACGGATACACGGACATACATGCATTTTTCTGAAATTGTGATAAATTAAAGCATTGAAGAAACAAAAGTCGGTTTTAAAAATCGTAATTTAAGTCTGTATGGCGATTGATTTCTATCACTGGGAAGAAAGGTGAAAACCTCGGACAAACAAAAACAAAGTAAACAAAAACAATGTGTACAATTTACACGCGATAAAAGTGAAACCTTAAGAAAACTAAAGTAAACAAGAGCGATGAGGCTACGAAGTACCGCACAAAGAGGGGACCGATTATACTACCTCAATCTCTCGCTAGCTAAATTCTATAGATGTATGTATGTGTTTGTTTATTTTTAGTGTAGCTATTTTTTGTTTAATCGAGTTTCAAATCTCAACGGTGCTAAAAAAGTTTTCACTTAAAAAAACACTTTTAAAAAAAATAAATTTAAGTTTCTAAGGACGTATAAAACTTTGTCTTTTACGGATTGATTTTTTTTCTCTTCTTTCTTATTTGTATTTATTGTAATTACTGAGTATTACCTTGGTTCATTTTGTTCTCACCATATATTTTTAAAGGTCAGAAGCAAGCTGGAGTACGCTAGTACTGTCTGGATACCTTATCAACTTAAATACATAAATATGATTGAACAAGCTCCTAAGGTATAATTATAATTTACATGTGATCATACGGAATATATCCGAAATTCATGCATCACGTGGAACTGCTAAAGGAGACAAATTATCAAAGCCTGGAGACCAGGCGTAATGCCGGACTCATGGTATTTGAATTAATGTTACTAAAACAACCTTATCGATTGTCCATATCTCCTGTCATGCTGTGGCTTATTCGTTCCTGATAAATACTGTCGAACTCGTAGCCACGCCTTATTCTGCCGTACCACAGGGTCGGACAGATGTCATGGCTCAACATAGCATGACAAGAGGTATGACATTGCTTAATGCCCTACCAGCAGATATAGATGTGTTTAATATCACTATACCATGTTTTAAAACAATTTTGTCCGTATATAGTTAGTTGTAAGAAAATTGTACCATAATTCGATTTACCTGTCTGTCGAACAAAAAAAAAATAGAAAAATAAAAATATTCTATTAATTTCATAGCAAATTATTTGTATATCTCTTTTATGTAGCATGGATAAGTATTTATTATTTCCAATATTATCATTTTACCCAAATTGGATGCACTAATGTAATTTATAATTAATGAAAAAGTTCTATGCGTGTGAATAAATAATTTAGTATTTTCATAATTTCGTTTTTATGTGAGTACCGCACAAGAGTCTCAACTGCTTCCAACCGGTTTGAGCCAGTGATACTATGGAATCCCGAATTGGGGTATGCTGTGATGATGAAGGGGAGTTGGGAAGGGCATGAATTGAAGAGGAAGGTGAGGAAGGAAATGGATATTAAAATTGGATCACAAAACACGACTTAAGCCATATCAAGCAGCTTTTCGATTCTGAATGGTGGTATTTTACCAAGTCGACAGTGGAAATATTTATCAACTTTTTTTTACGTTAGCTTCACAAATCCTACAGGTGTCATCTTTGGGGATGCTGTGTGGAGGGTCATTTCATGAAAAGGAAGAAGACGAAGATCTGAGAAGGAAGAAGTACGAGGGTTATTTTGTTTACATGTGCTCCACACAGGAGGCCCCGAGAAAAATAATTTCCCTCAGGGCCTGTATCATCTTTAGGGATGCTGTGTGGAGGGTTTTTTTTAGGGAAAGGAAGGAGAGGAGAGTTCTGGGAAGGAAAAGGGTTTAAGGCGTGGGTAGGAATCTGGGGTTCAGTGTATCCTGTTCATCCGCCTCCAAGACCTAGACACACCTCACCCCATGAACCCGGGCACCCCTGCTAAATCACTAAACGTTGCGAACCACTTGGGGTGACCTATGGCAGAGGCGTTGGTTATCCAATAAAGGTTCTCATTCACCCCTCCAAAATTGGTAGAAATATAGGGTCAATGTGTTCAGGAGTGACGGAAGTTTGAATCCATCCCTCCCACCGCGGTGCAAGGCGATGAATCGATAGAGTCCGACTGGAGAATTCAAAAGCCATTAACTTTTAGAGATGTCACAAAACAGAGACACTATTTTGTTTTAAAAGTTGAAGAAAATTATGTATCAATGCAGAAATTAGCAAAGCGAGCAAAATTTGCCATGAGCTGAAGAGTGAGCTTCGTAGTTTCAATAACTTTACAAGTTTTCATTCCCCAGTTAAAAAAAATGCAGTTTTAATTACATGCTATATTTTATCGTTTGTTTCAGGGGATTGCTTGACAAATTGAAAGGAATCACATTTCTGATCAGACTTTGCAAGACCCAAAGGAAGGTGAACCTCCAAAGAAGAAAAGTGAAAGTGAAGTAAGTCCAATTTTAAATATTTTATATAAAATGTAGGTATTCGCTAGCATTCGGAATGGAAAAAAATCAGTTCCAGGATATCGTAATCTTTTGTTTGTTTTGTCTAAGCAGATTTTGTTTCGGCTTGGATAATTCAACCATTTGGAGTCATAGCCGTCTTATGGCCGTTATACACGACATCTTTTTTCAGCCCGATTCCAACTAGACACAAAAGTCAACATTTTTCGCTTTACGCGATCGCTATTTTCATCTCTATTTTCATATCTACGATTTCAGTTGGAATCACAGCATACAGCGTGGTTCATGTGTTGTTTGCAGTGATGACAATTGAAACCGTAGATATGAAAATAGAGATGAAAATAGCGACCGCGTAAAGCGAAAAATGTTGACGTTTGTGTCTAATTGGAATCGGGACGAAAAAAGATGTCGTGTATAACGGCCATTAGGGTATTGCTGTGGATTTTCCAATAAGTTGTGATTGTTTTGTATCTTTAGTTTATCCATACTCTACGTGCGTACCGTACGTCGGCGTTTTGTATTTACCATTTGCCACCTCCGGGTAGATTTCCTGACAATCTGGGAAATTAAAATGAGGAACAGGGAGAGCACTTCCATCAGGACTTAAAGGTATCAGGGTAGATGGGATCGTCGCATGATGTTGCAGATTACTGCTGATGTTTAAAAATAGACTGCCCTCAAAAAAATAAGTAAGAAAAGCTTATAAAAGGTGTTTCTTTGAAATATAACATAAGCTTTACAAAGTTTTCTCTCTTTTTTATTTTTACTTGTATTAATTAAACACTAAAATAAAACAATTAGCTATTATTTCCATAACAATTTGAAATTGAAGAATATACTAGTTATTTCATTTTGTTTTTTTATGGTGTGATAAGAAAAAAAAACTAGAGCCAATATTCCAAAATCAATCACAGTTTCATAAATTGTAGGCATAAAATGATTCAGAACCACTTTCATATCAAAGGAAAAAAAACCACTGTTGACCAGTGTTATTTTAGCCCCATTTTACTATTTTTGAAATGTAAAGAATAAATTATTATTATCTGTATTATTTTTGTCCCATTTTACTATTTTTAAACAATAATTTATTGTATAATGAATAACTTATTACTTACACATCTACCGGATCTGCCGGATCTGCCCTGATGATGGACACTGCAACGATGTCCGAAACGTTGGCTAAAGAAGGAGGTAGCGCAACACGGCACAACACCCCAAAAACATATAACGAAAAAAACTTATTACTTTGTATAAAACCACTATATTTAAAACAATATCAACGTATTTGATATTGTTTTAAATATAGTGGTTTTATACAAAGTAATAAGTTATTCATTATATGAAAAATGATGCCACAAAATAAATTTGCGAAGTTTGAAGAAATAATTTATTGTCTTTACAGGATGTCTGTATTATTTTTGTCCCATTTTACTATTTTTAAACAATAATTTATTGTCTTTACAGGATGTCTATATTATTTTTGTCCCATTTTACTATTTTTAAACAATAATTTATTGTCTTTACAGGATGTCTGTATTATTTTTGTCCCATTTTACTATTTTTAAACAATAATTTATTGTCTTTACAGGATGTCTGTATTATTTTTGTCCCATTTTACTATTTTTAAACAATAATTTATTGTCTTTACAGGATGTATGTATTATTTTTGTCCCATTTTACTATTTTTAAACAATAATTTATTGTCTTTACAGGATGTCTGTATTATTTTTGTCCCATTTTACTATTTTTAAACAATAATTTATTGTCTTTACAGGATGTCTGTATTATTTTTGTCCCATTTTACTATTTTTAAACAATAATTTATTGTCTTTACAGGATGTATGTATTATTTTTGTCCCATTTTACTATTTTTAAACAATAATTTATTGTCTTTACAGGATGTCTGTATTATTTTTGTCCCATTTTACTATTTTTAAACAATAATTTATTGTCTTTACAGGATGTCTGTATTATTTTTGTCCCATTTCTTTGTTAGGTTAGGTTAGGTTAGGTAAGGTTATGTTTTAGTAGATAATTTGGTGGAGGATGTTTTGTCCGTAGAATATTTTGTCGGACGATAATTTGTCAGAGATATTTTGTCGCGGGATGAAAACGTGCAATAACGAATCATGAAGAACAAGTGGCGTTTCACGCAATTGCGGTAACAATAATTCGCGCAATAAATCGGCTATATATGGCTCAGTTTCCGTTATAGACACCATAGCGGAGTGCGCACGAGGCCGTAAATAGGTACCAAGAGGACCATACCGAATTAATAAAATAAGCTACGATTATTACGCATTTTAATTTAGAAACATTATTTTTTGCATCTGTCTGTAGAAGATAATCGTTTCGAAAACAACAACATTTTCGTTTTCGGCAATTATTTTTCAAAGCAAAAAATAAGTCGTTGGTAGGAACTTTTAAAATTTTGCAAATTCCAAAAATATGCACGTAGAATAAATTGTGAGCTTGGGGAAGGTATTTTCGGATAAGTGTGAGTCCGATTTAGGATGAAATACATTATAGTTTGAAATCAAGGAACATTATTAATTTATTAATCTATTCTGGAAAATTAGTAAAACTATATATAGTAAAATATATATTAACTATAATTTCCAGTTAGCTTAGTTATAAATTACAACATTTTTAAGCCCTCATTACAGATTTCTGTTATATGGTTAACAAACGAAATATTTGATTGAAAAGTGATGCCTACTTCTAAAGACAAGATACGAAACCATATGTACAATGATTTGACTAATGAACACGATGCTGCTGTAAAAATGTACCGTACAGGCAGAAAATATACCTTTACTCAGTTTACCTGGGAGGTCACTAGAGATTAACACGGTTAGTTTTTCTTTTGGCCACCTGGTTGGAGTAAATTAAAATATATTCAAAATCAAAATCACACAACGAACAAACTGTACATAAATCGTAATTTAAATATGTTACGTACTCACTTTCTGGAAAATGGAAAACGCATTGATGTTTTACCTTCACTAGAGGACAAAGCGTGATTCTTCACCGTTATCCGCTTGCCTTGTATTATACAAATTGTATGTTATAAACTGTACGTGTAATCTGTGACATGTTGAGATAGTGTAATTGTGTATGTGTCTCGAATGATATAAGTATCAGTAAACACCTCTGTTCGCCTGGGAATGTTCTCAAATCGTTTGGTATTATTTAGAAAACGGATAAGGCGAAAAGGCATTATTTCGTATAACACATGTCGTCCATTAATAATATGCGAACGTGAGAAGGAGAGTGGATGGCTTTAGAACCTTAATCACGGTCCTAGGATGACTTTAATTGGTAATGTTGCTAAATAAAAGCTCCACGAAACCCACAGTTAATTGTGAGGCGCTAGATGGATTAGTTCCAATATTGGATAATTTGGTGAATGGAACATAATTATTTATTTATGATAATAAAAGTCATCTCCTCACAGAGAGTTCTACTTTATTCTTACAAAATGGGCGAGAAAGTGCACAGTTAAACCTACAATTCCTGTTTATGGACACATTGGGCGACCGAAAAATAATGAAATATTAGATTTTTTAATTTAACTATATTTATTAATATAAGCATAAAAAACTATACCGTGTCGATCGTGGAATTTCAATTATATAAGAATGTCCATTTTCGTCAATTTCTACAAACTTTGAGTATGATGCACGACCGGAAGATGTAATTTTTTCTTCTTTTCCATACTTTAGACTCTATCGAATGAAAAATCTTGACTTTTTTCGACTTAAACTAATTCACAATATTTCAGACCAGGACATTAGGCTATTACCAGTTTAACAAGCTAGTAACTCTAGTACGCGTAAATAGAACTAACTTTTAGTTTTAACCTAGTACCTCAATCCAGGGTAGTTTAATATGATAGGGTTCATTATTTAAGCTAGTAACGCCACACACCACCGAAGTTACAATCTTGGCTTTGTGTAGCTGGTAAATGTTTGGCTGGGGTAGTGTGTTTTCTCTATAAATGTATTGTTACTTTATTCACAATGTTACTTTACACAAATTTCTTTGGTCACTTTAGTCTCAATTTTTAAGCCAGTGTCAACGCAATGACATCTTGTTCACATTTTTGCGAGAAACAAGACTATTCTAAAATTGTGTTTCAAAACCTCCTTTATCACGACCAAAAACTATGTTAAAACTGCGAGTGAGAAACAAAACCAGCTATATCATTCAAGAAGTTATTATCAAAACCCGCTATATCGGAATTCAACCAATCACGAGCAGTTATTTTGCTAAGATGGCGGGTTTAGAAACACGCCCCTCAGGTCAGTTGAGTTTCAAAAGCCTCTATATTCCATACAAATCATGAAGTATCAAAATCCGCTATATCCATTTAATTTATCGAAATTTATTAAATATTTCTGTACATACATTGAAAAATATACACTTTTTAATGAATATAACTCCAATTCATTATATAAAAAAATAAAATGCAATGTTTTATTTACGCTAGTGACAGTTTTTTGCGGTTTTCTCCGAATCAGTGAAAGTTTATATAGCGGATATAGAAATTGAATGACTCAAATCTAGCCTCGTGTCTCTGGCATTTAAGAGCGTTTAACCAGCCAACGCCAGAAAATCCACATTTCGTCGAAAGTTGTTCTTACGATTAATTAATTAAAGAGAAAGATTAATTGTTCTCCGTACCAGCTTTTTAAAATTACAACTCAATGTCGATTTTATTTCATTCCAAATTTGCTTTAATTTATATCTACATCCAAAAATGCTGAAAGGCGTGATGATAAAAGTATTAAAATAATTACTTTTTGTAATTATTTTTTGATCATAGTATTTATCATTTTACAATAATGTCTAAGTTAAATAAGAATGTTAAAAAAAATCTGAAATGTATTAGTTTGTATGTACGCAAATACACAAATACGCAAATACACAAATACGCAAATGCACAAATGGACTAATTTTCGTCAAGAAACAAATGTACGTATATATTTTTAATGGTTTTATTTAAACTAAAATTAAAATTCTAAAACATGCGATACCCAGATAATGTATTAATTTATTTTACTGCATGATTATATGATTTGAAATGGGTGTGGTATAATACAAAATCTTTTTTGAAAATTTAACAAATTTGCCAACGACCTATGTTAAAAACCCTATCATACTAAAAATATTTATTTTTTTCTCAAAATTTATTTCATGCGAATGCTATATAAAAGAACAATCTTTTGAAATCCTTTTATAATTTTTTGTGGAAAAGAGTCAATACGTCTAAAATATGATTTAAAAATGACATATTTCTGGTTTTCTCTGGTAATACCCTCTTAAGTGATAATAGGGATATCCATGATATCAATCCGCCTTAGCCATTAAGCCTAGGCGTAGAAATAGTAATTGTCAAATTTATCAAGGATTTATTCTGTAAATTCAGCAAATTGTTCATATCATATTATATATAACCAGGTTGTGTTGTTTGCTATAATCCATTACGCAAATAGTATCTACGAGTGTTTTCCACCTGGTTGGTGGGATAAGCTAGATTGATGGTGCGCCATAAAGAAATTTAATTTTTTCACCGTGTTTTACCGAGTCTACGTGAAACAAATTATTGCTATCATTCATTTTAAAACACAGGTACCGGGCTGTCTTTGTAGGTATTTTGACGATAAATCTGAAATGGAGCAAGAAATGAAAAGATGTACTGTGCAGGTGCTTCTTCAAGTTTGAAATTGTAATACTATATTGTCAAAATAATGAAAACAAATAACTTAGTTTGCACCAGTATATTATTAACAATGAAAACAAATAACTTAGTTTACACCAGTATATTATTAACAATGAAAACAAATAACTTAGTTTACACCAGTATATTATTAACAATGAAAACAAATAACTTAGTTTACACCAGTATATTATTAACAAAGAAAACAAATAACTTAGTTTACACCAATATATTATTAACAATGAAAACAAATAACTTAGTTTACACTAGAGGTGGGTAAGTTCTGCATTTTTCCGGAAGCCTCCGAGACTTGCTTCCTTTTAAAAGTACACGAGTTCTAGGAGCAGGTCCCGGGTCCGAGTTCTTAGGTGCGGACTGGGCACTGGGTATTGTTGCGGCGCACCGAAACGGGACGCACGGGTTCAAAGAACTCGGAACCAGGACCTACTCGTAGAACCCACACGAGAACTCAGAACCCCGGAGTCGGACAAGACCCGTACGAGAACAAGGACCCGTCACCCGTGCAATGTAGGTACATTCAATGTATCTACACTGCACGGTCTTTTATTGAGAATTTAAATAAGTAAATTAATAAGCTGTAATGCTTTACTATAAACTATTTTTTTATAATGCACGTCACCCGTTGATTAACGATACCAGATAAGACGCTCTAATTAAAAACTATTCCGTGTCTAGCCGAAGCGGTCACGCACGTGTGTGTCGATCAACGAACAGCGATCGAATGAACGCCCAGCGCAGTGATGGTATGTCTAGGGAAATTTCCCTAGATCTAGGGGAGAAAAATATTTTTTAGGGAAAAGGGAAATCAGCGAAAATCTAGGGAAATTTCGAACTCTGGCAAATTTTTTATTAAATATGACAATATTACTGGTATAATAGAGTTTTTTTTGGAATTCCCATGAATCTTATATAGTATTGATATACTTTCTACTTACAAGCAATGTATATTTTTAACACTGACAACTCAAAATGATATTATGTATCTAAAAAGATAGTGACCCCTGAACAAATATTTAATTTATGTTTCAAGTTCATTTTTTTCGGTGATTGCGGTTGATTTTTATTTTGCAAAGTGATTTTTATTTTAAATTCCGTTTCTAATTCAGTGGTAAGTGGTAAGTGTGTAGGTATACATACTTTGAAATTATTACTTCACTTAGCAAAAAGTGTTTTATTTGGAAAAGCACACCATTATAAGTACACCTACTAAGTTCCGATATGTTTCCAATTAATAAACATATAACAGGATTAGTGTTACACAGTACTTTCGTAAATATGATTATTTGAAAAATTTGAATGCTTATAAGGGAACGTACCCATACTACGTGACCTGTTCAGAGGCCCCCCCGATCTTCAAAATACCACGCTTGATACAAATGAGCGGCGGGTTGCTTAGGTTTTTGGTCATCGGAGGGGGGGGGGGGGGGGGGGTTAAAAATTGCAAAAAGTTGGTCACGTAGTATGGGTACGTTCCCTAATGGTATGTACAACAAACGTTTATTGTGTATTTTGTTTTGAAAAGTTTTATCTTTTATGTACATTTGTTAATCAATTTTTGTTTTTTATTTAAAAAATAAATAAAAAAATTGAAGGAAAAAAATAAAATTAAGTAACTGAAACAAAATGTCTAGATATTATTATTATACTATGTAAATAAAAGGAATACCACTTTCCAAGTACTTTATTTCAAAGTCCGACAACCCCCCCCCCCCCCTCTACGCGAATTTTTGGTACCCCCGAAATCTAGGGAAATTCTAGGGAAATTTCACCTCGAAATCTAGGGAAATAATTTTTTTGGGCAGAACATCCCTGGCCCAGCGCCCAGCAGTGTCATAGTTGGCCGGCCGCGGGTAGCGGGGAGTGTCGGGAACTCACCGAGACCCGCGACTCATGAGTGGAATGGTGAGTGACGCCGGACCGTGGATCGCGGAGCAAGCCGGCGGCCACGGGGTGAGTCAGGAATGTATGTTCGCGGCGTTCGCGCGAGTCCGGGAGTGGGCGGAATGAATGGATTGTGTCGCGATTCACGTAGCTTGGAACAAGGCGCTTGGGTTTAAAGGAACCCGGGACTTGTATTCGAGTGCGGTTTTCGCGCTTCGGCGTTGAGTTGCTCGGACCGCCGGATTATCGCCGGATTTATTTGGATGCGGAGAGTACTGGGACTGGGCCGGGTTCTCTGGGAGTAGTCGATTTGAAAAAGGAGTGGGAGTAGGAACCGCTTCCCGCAAAGGAGCGGATCACATGAGCCCATTCCAGCTGAACTGACACATCGCTAGTTTACACCAGTATATTATTAACAAAGAAAACAAATAACTTAGTTTACACGACTCCAGATACTAATATCTACAGCCTGTATGTCGGACGAATATCTACAGCTCATATGTTGAACTAATATCTACGAACTTCAGAGTGTTGACTAATATCTACAGAGCGTAGGTTGAACTAATATCTACAGAGCGTAGGTTGGATTAATCAGCTAAATGTGTCCAATAGTCCGATATTAGGAATTTTTACATACATACTTACATAAATTAAGTTTTTTAAACTGCATACGCAATATTACGTTATTCCAATATGCTATACATAATTGCAAATCCAACCTCTGCCAGTGCTGTAGATATTCGTCCATAGTTTGAGCTGTAGATATTCGTCAATACTTTCCTTCTCATAGATATTAGTTCGATTTTTTCAGTTTTTGGAATTCCTGTAGATATTAGTAGACGCCTCCGTTTACACCAGTATATTATTAACAATATCGACATGTTTCAAATACAATGTTTTCTTCATCAGGATAAGTTGTTAATATTATCCTGATGAAGAAAACATTGTTTTTGAAACATCTTCTTAATAATATATTGGTGTAAGTAAATCTAAAGTCATGGTGTTTGAAAGAGAGAGTACGAAAACAGTATGCAACATAGTTGTGAATGATGAATACTTGAAGCAGGTGGATGAGTTTGTGTATCTGGGTAGTATATTTACGAGAGATGGGAAGGCTGATAGAGATATTGAAAGAAGGGTGAATGCCGCTAACTCTATTAATGGTGAACTGAATGCCGTTGGCGCTAATAAAAAACTGTCAAAAGAAGCGAAGCTAGCAGTCCACAATGGAGTCCTGATACCTAGACTGATGTATGGCAGTGAGGCATTAAACTGGCAGAGGAAGGATGAAAATAAACTGAATGCTGTTGAAATGAGATCCCTGAGACATATGTGTGATAAAACAATGTATGATCGTGTGAGAAATGTGGATATCCGCAAAGAATGTAAGGCTGATGTAAGCATAATGAGTAAGATTAAGAAAGGGACCCTCAGATGGTTTGGGCTTGTAGAGCGAATGAACGAAGAAAGTAGTGTAAGAAGAATATACGACGCGAATGTGAATGGTAGAAGAAGATGGGGACGCCCGAGGAAGACATGGCACGATCAAGTGAATCAGATACTTGAGTCGGGCCATGTCAAAAGTCAGAATAATAGAAGAGGATGTATGAGACGATATATGAATGTGAGTGAGGAAAAGAGTGTGTGCATCCTCTCTGCCTACCCCTGCGTGATGGTTAGTTAGTTAGTTAGTTATATTGGTGAAAACTAAGCTATTTATTTTCATTATGTCAATAATTACGCCACAAGGTATTTTTGCAAAGTTTGACGAACTATACTGTCAAGTTTAACGTTAAAACGTTTGATAATAAATTGGCAGTGGGAAAAATCGAAATGCTTTGACATTAATTTAAAAAAAAAGGATATCATTTTGTCATTTAAAATGACTGCTCCACGCTATCCCGAACGAAATTTTCACACGGATCGATTAATTTTCGCTCGAATAGATTAAAAATTATTTTATTTGAGTCGAATTTTTCAAAAGACTTTTAATCGATTATTAATTTATAGAAACCATTCCAAGCGATTATGCTACTGAAACTATTGAAACTCAATTCGTGAGGTACCCACCTTTCAAGCATTTTCGCCTTCCCAATTTGCTTCAAGTGGATTAAAACAGTTTTATCACTAACACCGCAGCCTGCAGCTAACTCAGACGTGGTTTGCGATGGATCCGCCTCCACAATAGCCTTCGATTCTTCATTATCAACTTTGGTCTCCGGCCATCCACGGGGCTTGTTCTGCGGGTCGAAATTTCAAGAACGAAAACGTTGGAACCAAAAACGCATTGTGTTTTCTTTTGCGGTACCGTCGCCATACACATCATTAATCCTTCGAGCCGTTTCACAGCCGAATTACTGGTGCCACGGTGGAACTCGTACTTGTAAATAACGCGATATTTCAAGTTTTCCATTTTGTAAACAATTAAGGAAAATACAAATGGATTTTAATTTTTGAAACACAAATACACTAGTAAATAGCTGTATAAGTTTGAATTTGAAATTCCTAACCAAAGAGAAGATATTTGATATCAAAGTTGCCAGTACGGCAAAACGCCAATTTCATACGTAAGGACCTAATATTTTACCAAATGTTTGTGTATCTAAATACTGAAAAAAACATTGATTGTGAAAATTTCAAGCCAACCTTTACCTACAAAAATACACAATATTGCTGAATTTCATCCTACATAATATCTGTTCTTGCATATTATTTTGGCATTTGGCCATGAAGCGCATCAAAATAATGCATAAATTATATCAGATTGTGGAACGTTTACCCTCCCCTGCACTAAATACTCATCGGTTTGGAAATGATACTCGAAGGCGAGTCGGCTCTGTCGAGTGACCTCATCATCTGAGGAGCCAGATATCCTCCAAATTCCTCTTGTTACCCTCTCCAACTACCACTCAATGACACTCCTACAATATTGGTGTTGGAATTTGAAACTATACACTCTACGGAATTTATATACAAGTGGGAATAATAATAACAATTTATTGGATGAATTATTTAATAGTTAGTTATTATCAGAAATGTCTTCTTGTTTTTTTGTTGTTATGTTTTTTTTTAATACCGCACAAGAGTCTCAACTGTTCCCAACTGTCTGGAGTCAGTGAGACTACGGCATCCCCAATCAGAGGAAAATGGTAAAGGAGATGGGGAAAAAGGAATGTGGCGAAGCATTTGGCCATTTAGATCTGATCATCAAACACGGCTACATCTATTTCAAGCAATGTTCAATTCTGAATGTTGGGCGATACTGAAAGTATCTACCTCTCTGGAATGTGCCGAAAATATACAAAGTTCATATTATTTTTAAATTAATAAATTTTTAAATAACACGAATTTATTTTTTAGATTTTCACGGCCAGAAGTATTTTTGTTGTTTGTTTTTCGGGTGTTGCCGTGTTGCGCTACCTCCTTCTGTAGCCAACGTTTCAGACAGCGTTGCATAACACGGCATAACACCCCAAAAACAAACAACGAAAACACCAATTTATTGTTCGACTAGAATGTACCGCTAGAAAATAGTGTTTATTCACTGATAAAATCTTGAATAGTACCGGAAGATAAGTTTACTATGCTCTCAAAGGGTCCACTTTGGTCCTGAGTACATAGGTAACCTTGAATATAAGGTAACAATTATTATAAACAATAATTGTCAGCCTGAAACACTCATCCACATAGAAAAAATCTTCCGAGAAAAGATACATGCCTGAACTCGTGTCCTTCTGATTGCCGGTCAGGTGCTCTACTCAATATATATCTATTCAATATATACTAGTGTTTCATTCAACAATTACTGCTTATGTAATATATCTTTTCTCGGAAGATTTTTTCAATGTAAATGAGTGTTTCAGGCCGATAATTATTGCTTATAATAATTGTTATCCTTTGTGCTATGCATAAAAATCTCATCTTAAAATTAGTTTTTCAATTAAAAATAACAATTCTTGTATATAGGTTAGGTAGGCCCCCTTACGTGAAATCTGATAATGATCTGAAGATTATTTTGTGTTTTTTTTGCCAAAGTAATGTAAATTTTTTGCCCTTTCACAGGAATCAAAATTCGTCAGGAGACCGCTCTTCTATTCTACGTTTACAGCCAGGCCATCCGTTGACCCTAAACTAACATTTATTCGCTAACATTAAATTCGAACTATTAAAACGAACCATTTTCCCATGCCACAAACCAACCAAATAGGCTGAATAACGAAATTGTACGTTAACAGTCATCTTCAAGCTTTGGCAGTTCGTGGCCTATCTCATTGAGAAATTGTAGAAAAAAAATCCCTCAGATATATGAAAAAATCTTATTCGGTCTTTTCGATGTTATATCGCAACCAAATACAATTTGGCGATTCATTTAAGCGTCTGTGGCTGAAGAATAGAAAGTCGTAGGTAAAAAAATTGTTTTAAATACGAGAATCACAATTTACACAGGTAAATGATATTGTTTAACGTAAAAAGGAACAAATATATATATATAGAAGTTGTGAAAAGAGAATTCTTCTAAGACTATATTTGTTTAGATTATTAGTTTTATCTTCTTCCTCAATGATATATTACATTGATAGGAATAATCTTCAAAAGTTATAGAAATAGAGTTTTCTTGTAAAAAAGAATATTCATTTAGAATTTAGACTTTTAGAAAAAGGTCAATAGGTATTTCATATAATTAAAATGGGATATATTTATCCAAGACACTATCCAGGTTCATCGAACACTTATTTCCAATGAAAAAGTTGTCTGCCAATAATACGAAAAAAAATAGTCGAAGATAATATTGTTAATTCTGAAATATGAGATTGCCAAAAATTACGTTTGAATTAGAGGTCCTAGGGTCGTGTCCCTATCGTGTTGCGATCGTTATCTTTGTATTTTTCTCTGTCTCGTTCTCTTTCATTCCTTCATTTAGATTATTAGTGTTATCTTCTTTTTCAATGATATGTTACATATTAATACGCGGGGAATTTTAACATAAGTTTATTTATTTATGGTTTTTAAATGGGTACATAGTTAATAGTTATTTATGTCCTAATACAATCCTTATAAAAATATATTTAAAAAAAATGGGTATAAATATCTTCATTGTTCCGTACATTATAGTTATGATTAAAAACCTATGAGTTAGGAAGGCGGGTGTGGATACCGCTGCCAAGGAAACCATTAATTAGATGACCAAAACCCCTATTATAGTTCAAGTGCTTCGCTACGTTTGGTGACTTTGCAGGGGTGCCCGGATTCATGGGGTGAGGTTTGTTCAGAACTTGGCGGCGGATGCGTTTACCAACCTACCGCGTAGCGGTCGAGGAAGACCCTCCAGCCGAACTCTCTCGACCCTCCAATTGCACCGCAGTGGGAGGGATGGATTCAAAAGTCCGTCAATCATGGACACATTGACCCCCAGAACTTCTTCTCCTCCCTAAACTAACTAACTAACTATCACGCCGTTTCCCCGCAGGGGTAGGCAGAGAGGACGGACCACCAAACAACTCGGTCTTGGCACACACTCTTGCCTCACTCACATTCATACATCATCTCATACATTCTCTTCTATTATTCTGACTTTTCACACCCGACTCAAGTGTCTGATTCACTTGTTCGTGCCATGTCTTCCTCGGGCGTCCCCGACTTCTTCCACCATTCACATTTGTGTCGTATATTCTTCTCACACTACTTTCTTTAACTACTCCCTTCCTATAAAAATACCCTCCACACAGCATCCCCAAAGATGACATAGGCCCTGAGGGATTTTTTTAAAGAGGTTTTTTCCGGGACAAATGAATACTCGATCTAAGAAATTAAGGTTTTTGTCCACGAATTCGCCCAGTAAAAGCCGTTTGAAAATAAGAAGATTTAGATATTTTCATTTTGTGCCTTAATTTGCATAATTTTATAAAATGTTCATCTTTACCTAAAGCCTACTGTACCTAGCTAAAAGTTATACTTATTCCATGATTGGTGTTAACCCATTGGGGACCTGCGCACAGATTTGATATGTGACACTTTAATACTAAGAGCCGAATTATGTCACATAAACCATCCGGTCGAACGAGCCATCAGGGATGGGGACCTGGGCTCAGGGGTCGCAGTTGTCACAACACGAGTCGACCTACAGCTTGGGGAGGATGGGATGTACGATATGTGGTCGGACACACCTTCATGTGACATAAATAACAAACAGATAAAGAACAAACATACATTCAAATTGTGGGTTGTAATGTAGACCACACTTTATTTTATTTTATTTTCTTACATTAGCTCTACACAGGAGGACATGAGGGAAATTATTTCCCTCAGGGCCTATGTCATTTTAGGGGATGCTGTGTGGAGGGTCTTTTTAAGGAAGGTAAAGATAGGAAGTTCTGGGAAGGTAATGGTGAAAGGGGCGTGTAGTGGGTAGGAATTTGGGGATCAGTGGGTCCAGGAGTGATGGACGTATGAATCAATCCCTCCAACCGCGGTGCAAGGCGATGGGTCAAGAGAGTCCGGCTGGAAAGGTCAAAAGGCCTCCCTCGACTAGTCTCTTTCGATCCGGCCTGCCACGCGGCAGGTGGGTAGACGCATACTCCGCCGAGACCTGGACAAACCTCACCACATGAATCCGGGCACCCCTGCTAAGTCGCCAAACATAGCGAATCACTTGGAGTGACCTAAGACAGAGGTGTCTATTGTTCAACAAATGGTTCCCGGAGCGGCAGTACCTACACCCGCCTCCCACATCCAACTTCCAAAGTCAAGAGATACCTAGTTGTGCAATGAAGAAAAGCAAACTATTTTATGTGAATACCGCACAAGAGTCCCAACTGCTCCCGTCAGGAACCAGTGTGACTATGGAATTGTGAGGCTGAAGGTAGTGGGAGGTAGTTGTAGTTGCAAAAACTGTACTAGTTGAACAAAAACTGTACTAGCTCTGATTTAAAGTATTACTATTTAAAAAAAATTCTAAAATCCACATTCCGAAAGAGCTGGCAATATTGCATTTTGGCAGAATGATGCATCAGATTCCTTGTTTTGAAAAAGAGGGGGTTATTTCGGTCATTCTTTTATAATTGACGGTCAACGCGTAATTTGATATGAATTCTATGAAAGTTAAGGTTTTTTTTAATAACATAAATGCATTATCCATATTAATATTTAAGTACATATAAATCCAATAAATAAGAGTTTATATTGCGCAAACAATGAATCCGCTTCTTCACTTCTTCCAAGTTTCACACGACCTACAACTTTTCGATGTTTGAAGAAAAAAATGTATTTTTTCTGCTGTTTATTCCAATTGAAATATCCACATAAAAATATTCCAATTTATAAAAAAATATGTCTTATTACGGTTCAGCCACGGGGACGGGAATTGCGTTTCATTTTCTGTACACGTTTAAGGGAGATGATAATGACAGTGTGTTTCCTTTGGGGGTGGGGGGAGGTGGGGGGGGGGGGGGGGGGGGGCAGAGGGGTGCAGATTAGGTTCACCGTTTGTCTCATTTTCGATTTTTTTTATTTAGTATCTAGAGAGGAGATAGACCTACGTACATTGTGTATTTCTACGTATATTCTGTATCTCATTGAAAGAACTTCTGCAGCATTAATGTGATAAGGGACGTATTTTTATTGCCTTTTTTATATCGTCACGGTACTGCAATCGTGAATCGTCACGGTAATAATAAAAGTACTCAATCACTCTGTACTTAATAGGGATAAGAAATATGTCCATTTTAAAATCAAATTTTTGACGTATTGACTCTTTTCCACAAAAATTATAAATTGATTTCGAAAGACTATATTATTTTATCTAGTAAAGCTGTTTTTTAAATTTTGATAAAATATATTTATTTTTAATACAATAAGGTTTTACCGTAGGTCGTTGGCAAATTTGTTAAATTTTCAAATAAAATTTTCTGTTACACAAAACACATTTCAAAGCATATAATCACGCAGTACAATAAATTAATAAATTATTATCTGGGAAAGTTAGGTTTTAGAATTTTAATTTTGGTTTAAATAAAATAATTTTAAAAAATATCCGTGCACGTGTTTTGTGACGAAAATACTTAATTTTGTCTATTCATTTACGATCTTACAGACTTATATATTTAAGATTTTTTTTTACATTCTTATTTTGCTTAGACTTTACTGAAAAATTATAAATACTTATGATCAGAAAATAATTACAAAAAGTACATAATTTTAATAGTTTTATCATCATGCCTTTCAGCATTTTTGAATGTAGGTATAAATTAAAGCAAATTTTGAATGAAATATTTTTTTTATTTATATTTAAATTCTTTAAAAGGAAGATAAACATTCTCGGGTTTCGAATAACCCAACAATAATTAAAAATATCGTACGATCACCACAGTAAGCCGAAAATCAATATTGAGTTATTATTTAAAAAAGCTTGTACGGAGAATAATTAATCTTTCTTATTGGAACCGCTCTGTAAGATCGTAAGAACATCTTTCGACGAAATTTGAATTCTCGGCCGCTGGCTGGTTAATGGTCCTTAAAAATACATATTGAACAACACAATCGAGAGCTTAAGAGCGTTTAACCAGCCAGCGGACGAAAATCCACATTTCGTCGAAAGTTGTTCTTCCAATCGTGCAGGGCGGTTACAATGAGAAAGATTAATTATTCTCCGTACCAGCTTTTTAAAAATATAACTCAATAACGAATTTATTTCAATCCAAATTAGCTTTAATTTATACCTTCATCCAAAATGCTGAAAGGCGTGGTGATAAAACTATTAAAATAGTGTACTTTTTGTAGTAATTTTTATATTATAAGTATTTATCATTTTTCAATAATATCTAAATTTAATAAGAATGTTAAAAAAATCTGAAATATATAAGTTTGTAAGTGCGCAAATAAATACACAAATGGACCAATTTTCGTCAAGAAACACATGTACGTACATATTTTTTTAATGATTTTATTGCAACTAAAATTAAAATTCTAATACATAACTTTGCTAGATAATGTATTGATTTATTTTACTGCATGATTTCATTATTTGAAATGGGTGTGGTATAATACAAAAACTTTTTTGAAAATTTAACAAATCTGCCAACGACCTATGGAATAACCTTATTATACTAAAAATTTAAAAAAATTCTAAAAATTTATTACATGCGAATGCTAGATAAAAGAACAATCTTTCGAAATCCATTTATAATTTTTTGTGGAATATAGTCAATACGTCTAAAAACTTTTTTGAAAATGACGTATTTCCGGCTTTCTCTGGTAATGCCCTCTTAAACAAGTAACCGCATTTCTTCAAAACGTACAGACTATTTGTATTTACTCAGCAAAAGATATTAATATCATTTCTTACTAGGAATACCCAATATTATTTGACTATGATTACTTGACTACTTATGACTCTATCTCTGTAAATAATCCTCACAAATAAATGCCGTTATACTTTGTAGGAAGCCGTTATTAGTTAACTACGATTTAAATTACGTTTCCGGTACCAAAAGGTCAAGAGGTCAAGTCAAATAATTATTATTTCAAATGAAAATTGATACCTTTCCACAGTACCATGTTTCAGAACCGTTTTCAAATTACTACGAAGAAAAGTGAAACCTTAGACATGTTTCTCCTGTGAATTGAAAGTTCAGGCTAGCTTTTTTTACTCATCTAAGAGCCTTTTTCATTTGCCTTCATCATCCGTTTTGTCACATTTCATTGTAAGCGGAAGATGTCGCTTATGCAACGATGGAGGACGTAGCCAGCGGAAGAAATCACCGGTCAAATGATCATTCATTGACACGTTGAATAGATGGACGGAGAAAAGAATGTCTGGAGAATATTAGACCAGTAGTCCTATCGCGTAATGTCGATTGTACCGATTTGACATCACTATCAAACACGGCTACCATCTTGACAAGATTGACCGGACCCTGAACGGTTTCGCCACTTTCATCCCGCGACAAAATATCCCCGACAAAATATCCCCGACAAAATATCCTACGGACAAAACGTCCCCCAACAAAATATCTACTAAAACCTAACCTAACCTAACATAATCTAACCTAACCTTACAACAATGGGACAAAATAATACAGACATCCTATAAAAACAATAAATCATTGTTAAAAATACCTTTTTTACATGAATACCGCACAAGAGTCCCAACTGCTCCCGTCTGGAGCCAGTGAGACTATGGCATCCCCAATTGGGGTATGTTGTGATGCTGAAGGTAGTGGGGAGGGGAAGGAGATAGGAAGAGGATCGTGTGGAAGTACCTGGCTATTCAGATCTGGTCACCAAACACGGCTAAAGCCATTTCAAACAAAGTTTCAATTCTGAATGGTGACATTACACCAGGGCTATACTGAGAGTATCTTCCACTCTGGAACGTGCCGCAAATATACTATATATTATTTTAAATGAACAACTTGTGAAATAAGACAAATCAATCAAATAAAATTTATTTGCCACGCCGGGATTCGATCTCGCGACCTTCGGATTGCGAGTCAAAGAGCCTTACCCCTCGACCTCGTCGGCTGTGAAGACAATAAAATAATTGTTCAAAGATAGTAAAATGGTACAAAAATAATACAGATCTCCTGTTGATAAAAAATAATACAAACACTAAATTAAATAAACAAACACTAAATTATTGTTTAAAAATAGTAAAATGTGACAAAAATATTTCAGAAGTCCTGTAAAGTTAGGTTAAGTTTTAGAAGATATTTTGTTGGAGGATGTTTTGTCTGTAGGATAATTTGTCGGGATATTTTGTCGAAGATATTTTGTCTCGGGATGAAAACGTGCATTATCACCTTGAACACAAACAAATTTACGGACAGTCGAAATGTAAAGTGATTGATTAAAACAAATAGAAAGTGACTAGTAGAAGAAGTCGGGGATTGTATTAGTTAGAGAAATGGGAGTTAACGGATTGTTGAAATAAATCTTTCATCACCAAGTCAATATTTTCGTAAGTAATTGATTTTTTTTACATAAATTCCCACGGCTTCTTTCCTATCATACAATTTCTTTTCATGCTAGATTTCCTTGTCAATACGTCATGTCAAGGCTGCGAGTGCGAATGAACTCATTATAAAGGCATTACATCGAGTTCCTGAACAAATTAAATAACTTTTATTTCTCATCTGACTTGTAGTTGACGGCTCTAGAGGAAAAACCCTCTTATCTTTCCCCATCACGTTCGCCTTCAATGGTGTTACATAACTGACAAGTAAGTACGTGTCTCGTGTACCGACCAAAAATAAATAAGAGAACATGAATTACTTACATTATTACAATAATTCTTATTTTTAATAAATTAACGCACTGTCGATAGAGCAGCCAGCGAAAATCTTCATTCTCTCCTTATTTTTGTTTAGCCACTATTTAGACTGAACATAACCCAACCTAATTTGACCGTTATCCGTCGTGTAACTACTATTTCAAAGGTATACCTGAAATGAATGGAACATGAATACATTACTTTAGTTTTATTAGTCTTGTAAATAATTTGATGGGCTATTGAGGATTAGCCTTCTAGTGAACAACGTGTGTTCGTTTCTCTCTAATGCTGCTTAAAAATACGTAGGTATTTCCGCGAACCGAACCACGAATTACGGGAAGGAATTAAGGCCCCGCAACCTCGCACAAAAAGAAGAAGATGGAGAGATATGAAATTAATAATGTTAGATGAGAGCGCTAGTATTTAAAGTGACAAAATTCTAAAATTGTGAAAATGTTTAATAAAACACGACTTGTTTAAAACAGAGCAAAAATCTCGCGAGGATTGTTTTAAACATCAATTAAAGAAACACTGATTTTTTTCATACATATAACTGGCAAAATAACTAAAACAAACGTGTTTATAATAATTTTTGGAGCGTACTTTGCAATGTTTTTCTACCGAGGGAATTTTATATAATTTGCGTTTCGGCGCGACGAATATCTAGATATTATTTTCAAAAAATAACATATATTTTTTAAAGAGCTCAAAAACTTCAAATATTTAAGTTTTTAAGACTTGCAAGAAGTCGGTTGAAATTCGGGTAACGGCGTCTTAAGCAACCTCACGCGGCGTTTCGCGCCGTTTGTCGTGCATAAGTCGTGGCTCGGCTCGCGTTCATTTTCGTGTATGTATACGCAGCAGTCCTTGGAATTAAAATCAAGTTTAATTAAGTATTGAATGTATTTTTTTACTAAATGAACATGCTTCCTGCATCACTGCGCTCTGGCTTAAGATGACAGTGTTAAATCGATGGTTTTAGTTATTAAATTGGTTTATTTATGTTATTGTAACCAGAACAATTAGGTAAAATTTGATAACTTTTTTGAATGGCTATAAAATTTAGAATTGTTAACATAACCTATAATATTATTAATTTGGCACTCCCTATAAAATTAATAAATTTTAGAGCACATTACAAAACTCACTACGTAAAATAATATCCTCCTTGAAAATTCTTGAGTGTGGAGGGAATCATTATTATTATTTACTTATTTTGCAAAAACAAAACAAAATAAAAATATTATTCGCAAAAATGAAACATTAACTTTAACAATATTGACATATTTAACATAAACTTGGTAATATTTGTTGATCTTGTAAAAAACTTATTCCAAAACTATTCCTAAACCTATCTGTTTTTCTGAAAACCTATGAAATCGCTGTATTTTTGTATTTTTATGACTTGTGTGCTTTTTATCAAATTTTATTTTTATTATTTCTGTATATTATGTTAAATAATCTGTCATGAATTATTTGTACTACCAAAATGTAAAAGCCCATTGGGCGTTAAATAAATAAATAAAAAAAAAATAAAAAAATACAAACATGTTATGTTGAAACGAAAAACGAAATTCCTTTGTGAAAACACTTTTTTTAACAAAATACAAGTAGTTTGAATTTATATTTTTGTCTCAAAATAAATAATTGTATTAGGTAAATACAGTTACGTATTTTGAAAGGAGCATTTTCACAAAGATAAATATCTACAAAAACGTTTTTCCTTAGACATTTGTAAATAATCACTCGGAGCCAATATTTCATGATAATCTTTAAATAAAAATTCAATTAACTTTTAAACGGGACGAATAAAAAGAAAACTCATTTCTTTTGTGAAAAGCCACCTTTATTTTAAAAAAAGACGAAAAGTGCGAATTTTGATAAAAGCAAAATATATCCATATTTGAGAATAAAAAGTGTTCACAAAGCAAAGTACCCATACTTTTTAGTTCTACAATAAAATGATCGTTTAAAAAAAAACACATTAGCTTTAACTTTCAATTTTATTAATTATTTAAAAAAATAATTGTAAATAACTGGCGACTTCCCGGCGTGCGTTGCTATGCCACCATATAAAGAAATTGCTTCTCCCTGCGTGTCCTTTACCATTCGTCCCGTTCTCCTTCCGCCTCCCCTACCTCTCCCACGTCCCATTTCCGTCACGCGTCCCTATTCCGCCTTCACTCTCCGCACTTCCCTCTCCCGCTTCCACCATCCCGCGAACCCCCTCCCGAGTTCCCCTCCTCCTTCTCACTCCATACATTCAGTCCCGGTACATTCAGTTTTCAAACAGCTCGTTGCATAATTTCATGATACCAGAGCTCACTATTATAGATAGAAAACAAAGCGGTCATGCGCTCATCAAATCCCAAAAGTTTCGTTGCAATTGGATGAATGGTTTAGTAACGCAAAGACATCTCATATACTCATAAACACCCAAGCAAACATATTTTGATTTTTATATATAAAAATTGCTTACGTACATAAAAAAAATTTGCTTAGATCTAGGCAGAAATTGTGATAGGGAATCAGAAATTAAATTTACATTTTTATACAACGGAAATAATTTAATGAAATAGGAAATAATGGCTCTTAATAAATCAGGTAAATATGTTGAAAATCTGAATTAGCCATTTCGGACACGTCTACATAGATAATACGAATAATAATAATTAATAAGTAAAAAAATTAAAATTTTAAGCAGCCCCTGACACAAAAAAGAGCTGATGACCTTTAAACGCCAGAACATCTTTTCATGAATTGTAGCTAAGAACTATATCGATCGAATCAGCTTTCAAACAAAAAAATCGTTTAGAAGTTACGATGCCACAGACAGACACACAGACAGACACCTCTCCTTGCTTCGGGGGTTAAAAAGGTTTTGGGTAGATATTATTCTCTTTGTGAAAACGCTCCCCATTTCATTACTGAATATTTACCCTTACTTAAATAAATAGGTACTGATTCTGATATAAAATGACAGTTTTTTTAACTCCTCGGACCTCGGGCCTATTTTGTTAGAAGGTCAAAATATTTCCGATTTGCAATAAAATTCACATAAATAAAGTATTTCTCAACGCATCCAAAAACTAAAAACTGTTTTTGAAAAGTTATGAAATACGCTTCCAATTTCAAAAATAAACATATCATTTTTGAAACACACAATTTTGAATGCAAAGAAAAAAAATTGAAAATGGCTTACCTTACTTTTTTTCTAACTAAAATTAGGTACATAACACATACATATTTTATTATGCAAATGTATTATAAACATTAACGTCAACACACATTTTTGTCGTTTGATTTAAAAATAATTAATAAACAATTCCAAAAATTTATTTTTTTCTTCAAATAAAATAAATGGCGAAACGTTATCACGTGTAAAATCCGTGAAGGGTCTCGGTGTCGTCTTTGATCCCGAACTGACATGCTCTTGCCATATATCGCAGCTCACTCAGTCTTGCTACAAACTTCTTGGATTCATCATCAGGACTTGTAAGCAATTTGATAACCAAGAAGCTATGCTAGCGTTATTCGATGGCATACTGAGAAGCAAGCTGGAGTACGCGAGCGATGTTTGGGCACCGTACCACCAGAAGTACATTGATATGTTAGAGCAAATCCAGAAGAAATTCCTCAGGTATGTTTATATGCGGAAGCATGGAACCTATCCAAGGTTCATGCACCATATTGACTTACTTGAGGAAACTGATTCAGTGAGCCTAGAAACTAGAAGGAAAGCAAATCTTGCTATTCTGTCTTTCAAAATTTGGAACAATTTCATCAATAGCCCATTTCTCTTGGAATGCTATGATTTATATGTACCAGACCACTACAGCCTAAGTCAACATCATGACTTATTTAAAGTACCGAACGGCAGAACAGATGTCTTGGCAAAGCATAGCATGGCGAGGGGAGTGGTGCTGTTAAATGAAATTGCAAACCATTTGGATGTAAGTGACTGTTCTTTATATGCCTTAAAAACATTATTGAAGAGTCACTTGCCTAAATGCTGATAGGGTAACTAAATTGTACTGTAATTGGAATTATTCTGTTGTACAATAATAATAAAAAAAAAATAAATAAAAAAAAAAAAAAAATTGCGGTCAGAAACTTTGGATTTATAAAGGTGAACATTTTAATTATTTTGTTGTTAAATTTTAGATTTGATTATAAGGCGTAGTGTTAACTCTTTCTAACACCGTTTAGGCCATATTTCTGAAGGGAGACACAACGATTTCTATGAGACCTATATGAGGTGTCACGAAAAATATCGTAACATGAGAGATGGTGGACTGTAAGTCTAATTTTTGTGAAACAAGACAGTTGACTGCGTTTTTTTACCTCAATCACAGGATTTGGCAATTGGAAGGAAAAAGTCTCTTCCTTAGGGTTCATCCGCTGTTTCGGGTCGATCTTGATGCTTACTGCTTTCTAGGATAACGGCACAACTATCCGTCACAATTACCGACACTTTAGGGTTATATTGATGAGTTTTTTATAATTAATTAGCGAGATTTCGAAAGCGAGATGTGAACGATATTACTGCGATTTTTCAACTCATTGATGAAGGTAATCTTAGAGCTTTGTGCGACATACAACCTTGTGTTCCATGTAGGTAAGAAACACCTTCCTCTTATTTGTAGTAACTAAGTAGGGATTTTGAAGGAAAGGAGGAAGACAAAGGGATAATGAATGAATGAAGGACTTGGGAGCATGGGTTTAGTTTTTAAACTGTTTCAGAACTAAACATGAGCGGTTGAACAAATGTTATTTAACCATCAAAACAGGTAGTTGGTTGCTTTAACTTCCTCTTTCTAGAACGCCTAGTAAACTACGTGACGGTGAAACCGAACATGATTCCATTATTCTCCTGAACCAAATGACTTGTAATTGACATCACGTTTGCAAGTGGGAACGGGTCCTAACCTTTTCGCAAGTACAGGAGAGTCTGAAATAAATTGAACATGATTACGACAGGAATGTGTCCGTACCATGTCCGTGTCAGGGTACCGGGTGACGCGGAACTGTTTTCCTCTGCCCCCGGCTGTCAGTTAATGTCACATAAAAATGATGTGGGTACGTCAGAGCGTCGGATCCACCTTCATTCCGTACGAACCCTTTGAATGTATACAGGTTGTTACTTGTTACTAAAGTAAAATGAGGGGTTAAAAACACAAAGAAAATCAAATGTTTTTTTTTATTGGTTAAAGTCAAAGATATTCAAATACAGAATAGATATGCTATGGTGTCCGCGCAACTGTCGTCGGACTACGCGCTAATTAGCGTAGTTTTCATACAAAAAGAATGTGTTCATTTCGTTGATTTTTTGAAAATGTGCAGTAATATTGGTTAACAATATATTTTGAATAAGAAAAGAATTCGTTCATTTAGTTTAACGTTCGTTTGGTTTATTCGTTAATTATTTGTTCTTTTAGTTTATTTGTTAATTGGAAAACAATATCGGCGACACCCGTAAGCGCAGACCCACATAGTAAAAACAGCAGATAGCACATCTATTTATATTTCAATATCTTTGGTTAAAGTAGTTTATTCGTACCTATATAATAATCTGTTCGCACAAACTAGCCTGTTCGTACCCACATAATATTTTTGAACCTGTCACTAAGCGCCCTTAATTGTAACCAGTGGCGTAGCTAGCATGGGTGGCACCCGGGGCGGATAACGTAACTGGTTATGAGAGAAAGAAAATGTGTGCTCGCACCTCTCTCTCTTGCCCGTACAGTAATACACGAAACGTAACTCTCTCTCTTTCTATCTTCACAAACTTATATCTCCCTCTCAACTACCGTTCGCCTCGCTTTTCGTAACGCTCTCGTCACACATTCACCAGCTTACTCCCCAAGTCAAGCGTGCGTAAAGAAGTTTTACTTCAAAAATACCTCTTTATGGCTAAGACTTTTTTTGACGTTTTGTATGTTCTAATTTTTTTTCTTTCTTATCATCAAATTATGCATAAAATAAATAAAAACCACTCTGGCGCTCACTTTCCTAGTGCAAATAAGACGCTCGATTTTAAATTTTGAAGGCGAGAACCGAAATATGTCTAGCCCTTATATTCCTCTTAAGAATTTGTCGTCTTGGTGAAGAGGAAAACAATTATATAAACAATAATACAAACAATTGATATTAAAATCAGATCAGTATGGGTACATTGCCCCGCTACAACATTGCATCCCTGTTGTCTTTTGAAGACCAACGTTTATGTAAAGTCATTTATTGTATTCTTAATATACATTAACGACCTCAATTTGTAATCGTAATTGTGCATATTATTCTTATTTTTGTCCTTTATTAGTTTCATTTATTTGTTTGATGGGTTTTGTTTATTTGTTTTTCGTACAATAAATTACACTACCTCATTTATTAAATCACCTATCTTCAATTTGTTAAAATAAATGTGATCACTGTACAGTCCCTATTAGGTCTCTGGAAGTCTGGAATTGGACGTAAATCGAACTCCAATGTTGACTTCTTTCGTCTACCAAACAAAAATTTGTCGCACAGCATCGTTTGTAGGTTATACTCAAATAATAAAAAAACTTGTGTTAGATTGCTTGCTTATTGATGAACTTCGTATAAATTAGTTTGGATGAACTTGCAATAAAGATGATATGATTTTAGATTTCGGCTGTAAGGCTGTTAGAAATTGAATCGTTTGAATTTAAGCAAGAAATAGGTAACAATATTTTCAATAGCTTGACACTTTGCTTCTCGTGAAAGCTTAGACAAAATGATACTATGACAATTTTCATATATTAAAATGAAAATAAAATGAGACACACACATGAAATTGAAAGTAAAAGAGTCCGTAGACGAAAATGAACCAAGATGAATTTAAATATATAATGATATTGTGTAGAAAATAACCCTAAATATTTTAAATATTACGATACAATATTCAACTCAATCTCAATAGTGAAATTTTCAAAACGATTAATTAATTACTCGCACAAAGAACAATACCTAACTGCTCGCATGGGGTCACAGATGACCCCAAATAGTATGAGAAGTTTTTAATATATATTGAAATATATAAGTAAATGAAACTATTTTATTATTTAAGTGCTTTGTTTATTCTGTAATAACTAATTATACGAAAACAAGTTAAACTAAAATAATTATCAATATTTAACAATTTGTACTTAGGTATACTGAGATCATAGTTAATACTTGTATTTTTTAGGAACTCTCCGAATCACTCTTATTACACTGTTGACAGTATATTTCAGAGTGATCATTGCACACAAATCTCGTAAATTTCTTGCATTTTGTTGGTACTTTGTAAAGTAACGTAATTACTTGCACGGGGTCACCGCTCAAGAGCGCAGCGACGCGTCCTCCCACTCCCGTGACTTGGTCGTTGCTAAAATACAAACTCAGACGCGCGTTATGAAGCTAGCGAGGGCGCGGGGGGAGTCGGGCCGCGCCAAGTGCTTCATTTTTTAATCCGAAAATGCTTTGACCCCATGCGAGTAATTAAGGGTTAACTAAAAATTCACATTGTACTGTGAGTATTTGGCGTATTTTTTATGTTATTATTATTATGTAATGTACATAGATAGGTTTTTTAGTGATATTAAATTTGTATATTTTTCCCCAAGAAATACACACACATAACTTATAAACACTATCACTTGACACTGACTTGAACTCACCATCGTGTGAAACACTATCGTGTGAAAAGCAAAAAAATCTCTACATATTTGGTAGGGGTGTTTCAATCTCCACCACAATAAATCAAATCGACAATAAGCACCATTTTAATTTTGAAAGCTTTTCGTTGAGCTTGGATTCTCGTCCCGTTTCAGCTTTTAATCCAATCGTGATCAGTTGACAACGTTGACCATTTCGCTAAATTCTTTTTTTAATAGATTCTTTAGCATGAAATGTGAAACAAATTATTTATTTAGCAATTAGATACAGTTTTTGCTGATATAATTATAAGAGTTGTAGCAAAATAATTACGTACTGTTTTAAATATTACGTGAAAACTATTTGTTTGTGAACCTTTAAAAAGGTTCATTAAACATGAAATATAATTAACATTTTCAGAAAGTAAATAACGCACTAAATGTTTAATATTTGAATATGATCATGTAAAACATAATTTTATATTACCTAATAAATATAATTTACGGCTCAAAGAAGTATTTTCTTCTTATTATGCGTTTAATATTTTACTTTGAAGTACTTATTTATGTACCTACCTATTTCAATTCATTTACTTTGTAAAATAATTTAATGAAATGTTTTTTTTTTTTTAGCATATAAAATATAATATACATTTAGATGATGTAATAATTTGCGTACAAATTCGTGTTAAAATATGTTAATACCACTCTTCTATAGAAGCATTAGCTTGTGTCTGGAAGAGTAGTGTACATTTTTTTTTATGCTATATTATGTTATAAGTTCTTAAATTACAACGTGAATGTAAAAAAAAAAACAAAAAAAATATTATTAACATTTTTTTTCAAAAATAAAGTTAGTAGATGTTCAATCATTAGTAGGTACTTAATAAACCTTGAGAACGGTTTCCAAATTGTGGTGTATTGAAATTTATTCTGATATAATCTGTTTGTTTGTTTCATTATTACACAATATCTCGGCATTAGAATAAGATACGAAGTCGAATCAAAGTCTGTAAAATGTAGTTTTTTAAAACAGAAATAATGTCTTATATTGTAGTGAATGGTTGAAAAAGCCCGGGACGTCCGAGGAAGACTTACGTATTAGGCTCTGCACTGGAGTGAGATTCGGAGTCGAATGAAAGTCGACACAATTTAGTGTTTTTAACAGAGGCGGCTCTAGAGGTCCAGAAGTGGAAGGTAGTTTAAAAAAATGATATAACCTATAATACAATATCAAATTAAATATGATAATATTCATTTGTAGGAACCTCATGAGTTTGAGAGTCAAATTCATCCACAAACGTCAAATTACGTTTAATATAGTAAATTATTTCATGCGACAAGCGTAAAATATGCGAAATCAACCTACGTTTATCAAAACATCTCTTTCAGACGCATAATATTCAACATGCTCTCTCTCCCTCACGGCACTGTTCCAAACTGTCTTCAGAATCCGAAAACTTTTTACTAAGTGATATAGTGCCATCTCGTTTATTGCGTGGTGCGTAAAGAGACAGAAGATATGATATCAGGGCATTTCATAATTTGACCCAGCCAATCATAGTGCGTGGATAAGAAAGCTTCCATTTAAGACGTTAGATGTCGCTACTTGCCGTTGGCGGCTATCTCGCGATGCATTTCAAATACTTTAGAATAATACCAGTAGTTCTGATTTGCCTAATATTTCATAATAATATTATGTTTTACTGTCATCTTATAATTTTGGGAGGTTTTTGACCAATTTTCCTGAGGGAAAGAGCGCCACCGGTTTTTAACAGTAATAACGCTGCATACTGCATGATACTGCATTAAGCGAGTGGTAGGAAAAGTCAAGGACGACCCGGGAAAACACAGCAAGTAAAACAAAAACTTAAAAACGTTAAAACATTCAATTCTTGACAATAATATATGTGGGCGTGATATTGCCCGATGAAGACATGGCGTGATTAAGTGAATCAAATACTTATTTATGTGTGGTAAGATGTGGCGTGTGATATGAACGAAGAAAAGGGTGTGAGGAAAATGGCGTGGAAGTGAATAGTAGAAGAAGTGTAATGTCACCCGAGGAATCCATATCAAGTAAAACAAATACTAGAAATAAAAATTTTCAAATCTTAACAAAAAAATATGTCTACCTTTAAACTATACTCAGTTATCAGGTACACCGGTATTCACAACTCCAACACTTTACTCTAAACCACTCACGATCCCGGACAACGCTAGGTGCACATCGTATATAATACACGTAGTATCTACACTAATATTATAAATGCGAAAGTGCTGTGTTTGTTTGTTACGCTTTCATGTCTAAACAACTAAAAAGATTTTAAAAATTCTTTCAACGATAGAAAGCTAAATTATATGCGAGTAAAATAGGCTGTATATAAAAGTAAGCTCTGGCGTTATGAAATTATAAATATTAATATATTATATTTATTAATAAATATTAATATATTATATTTTGTTAGCGGACCTAAATGGGGGTCCCTACATTCTGTCGACAGACTAGCTCAAGTTTTAGTCAGCAGAGCGGGAGAGGCCCTCACCACCAGGGTGGTAGGATCTGTGAGGCGTGTGTGGGTCTTTCCTGAAATAAAGCTCAAATTTCTACGGGCTGGGGGAAGGCAGTGAAACCAGTAATCAGGGTAAACAACGGTTATATTGGGTAAAACACCTGCGTAGACACAATATCACAATAATGCATACATAGTAATTCAGGGTAGCAACAACAGTTATATCTAAAATGGAGGAATCTATCTCTATAATCTCTCTGGTAGGGCTATTTATCTCCGCGGTGAATTTACTGCGAACACACACAAATAAGGGGGGAAAACAGCTTGGGTACTTACAGCTGGGGGCTGAACTCTTGTAGATTCAGTGACGGGAAAGAATATAGTCATTCTTGGAGTTCCCGCAAGTCACTATGCAAAACACGCTGCATCGTGGCTTGCAGAATGTTCCGGAACTGTGCGGAACGGTTTACGACAACACGGGCGCTCAAGCCAGGCGCTGGAGAAGAATGGCGGTTGGCGGCTCGCTGTCGACGGTGGCTTTGCTGGGTTCCGCCGCCCGTAGCGCGCCGGTAAGCTAGCGGCGAGGGAGTGAAACTGTAGTTTGCGCAGTGGCGTATTTGTGTATCGTAACAATTTATTATATTTTTTCTGTCGCTAACAAAACCGAGGTATCGCTAAAGTCAGACGAAAAGCAAAACAAATACTTGCGGGAAATTTTATTTAAGGCATCGTAGTTAATATCGTCGAAATGTATGTACGCGCATAACTTGCGAACGACTTCACCAAATTAGATAAATTTTTTTTGTTCGTTATTGTAAGGACAAGGTTTGTGTAAACTACTGGTGAACCAAATTAGATAAATTTTTTTTCGTTATTCTAAGGACAAGGTTTGTGTAAACTACTGGTGAACTCTGCATTATGAAATTTGTATAAAAAAATTGCAATAGGTGACACGCCAGCTGTTCGAAAATTGAATGTACCGAGACTGAATGTATGGAATGCGGGAGGGGGGAGGGGGAGGTAAACTCTGGTAGGGGGTTCGCGGGACGAGGCGGGGAGGGGAACCAGAGAGGGGGAGGGAAACTCGGGAGGGGGTTCGCGGGACGGGAGAAGGGGGGAGTGCAGCGGGGAGAGATAAGGTGGAGGAGGCGGAGTGGGAAAGCGAGAGGGGAAGGGGACGCGGGAGAGGAAAGGGAGGCGGAAGGGGAATGGGGCGAATGGGAAAGGACAATATCTTTATTAAATGGCATAGCAAGGCCTGCCGGGTACCAGCTAGTATAATACATATAAAACTTATTGGCCATAATCGCCATTTCCGTCATAAGCAAAGCAGCTTTGAAAACTCAGTTTTTTCTTGTTTTTTAATTATTTGTTCATTAGCAAAAAGTATTCTAAAAAAAGCACTGGAATCAATTCAAAGAAATCAATTCTATGGCAGAAAACAAAAAAAAAATGAAATACAGCTTTTAAAAATGATTTGTTTTTCAATTCAATGTTTTCTGTTCACATTGTATTCTAGGCTAGTATTACGTATGATTCGCACGGATTAAAACTGTCATACAAAAAATGGTCCGTATCCCTGTCTCCCCTAAGCCACCTGCCAAACAAATCCACACAGAAAAATAACGAGCCAGTGCAGAAACCTATTGTTTGATGAAGGTTAAAAATACTTAGTTTATTTCTTTCTGTGTCTTTTTTTGATTGATGAGGGCCATGAGACAAAATAAAAGGGATTTATTCTTTTCTAAAAAAAACTCAATGAAAAAGCTTTAAGTACTAATGTTTGTGCCTTTTTCTTGTAGAAATCGTCAAATAGAGCATTTGTTAGAGTCATAAGTTTGTGTTATTACACAATTTAATAATTAAAAATAATATAAGGTACAGATACGTTTTAAGATTTTCTACTTCCTTCTTTAGCCGATTTAGTGAACTTTCTATTCCGTTCCGCGGCGATGACGCCACTGCTTGTCACGGTTATTTTGTACCGGTGAAAGTTAGTGGAGCTGGCGACACGGTATCGCTTCCTAGTATATAAGCACACATTTCACCACTAAAAATTACACATCTACCGGATCTGCCCTGATGATGGACACTGCAACGCTGTCCGAAACGTTGGCTAAAGAAGGAGGTAGCGCAACACGGCATAACACCCGAAAAACAAATAACGAAAATATAAGGTATGTTTGCGGCACATTCAAGAGTGGAAGATATTCTCAGTATCGTCCTGGTGTAAGACCACCATTCAGAGTTATAATATAAATAATTAAACCTTACTTTGAATGGCTTTAGCCGTATTTTGTGACCAGATCTGAATAGCCATGTAGTCCCCACCTTCTTCTACCCCATATTCTTCTCCTCTCCACTACCTTCAACCTCTACCCCATACCCAATATGGGATACCCAATATTGGCTCCTGATATTAAATTCGGGAGCAGTTGGAACTCTTGTGCGGTATAAACATGCAAAAAAAATATCTTCAAAATCAAAAAAGTCCCTACACACATCATTTTAAAAGCTTCTAACAGTCCTGACATTTCTTTTCGAAGCCCCTATGTTGCTTTTAAATATTATGTAAAGTTATAACTTCGATCATCCATTCGTTTTCTAATAATGCCTTTGTCGTCACATCACCGTAGACTGCCTTCAACCCAGTTGAATTTCTTTGACAAAATGGAGTACCTAATCCGATAAACTATTTTCCATTACTTTTGGATGATAAAAGCCTGTTTTTTGTTCGTCTGTCTGACTTGGAGGCTCTCTGAATTTTTCGAGAAGGCTTCAATGCTCTCACAAAATGGCTAAACAATTTATTTACGAATTAGGATTTGGGGAATCAATATTTCAGATATTTTTATTTTATATTTATTACATTACATTATTGTAATGTATTGAAAGAGTAGGCGGTGACCGTCGAGAGTAGTTCGGGCCAGCCTACCACTCAGATTCAATTAGCCGCTAGATAGAGAGGTCGTGTGCCTTGTAGTATAATTTCATAATAAACCAGTTTGTCATTAAGAACCTATAGTTATTGAGAAGTACCCCCACAGAACTAATAGTGTTTGAATGTAAATAGTACCAAAAATGATTATGTATAGAACAGACTCGAGAAAAGCCACAGGAAATTATAAATGTACGAATTATGAAACTGAAAAGATCACATTGCCTTAATCTTAACCTCCGCTCATTTCGATCTCATGTTAGTTATGAAGACTGTTCTTCAATATACCTACAGGCATTAACTTGCCGAAGAAGTATAGCGAATTCGGGAATGCTATTTAAAATCCAACGTAACATAATTGAAAGTCCTGATATTCTTCAAGTTGCTTACTTTACATCTCCTCTTTGCAAGGCCAACTCTAAACAGAACTCGTTTATCTAGAGATCCACACACTCATTAAAATAATTATTTTAGTGTTTAATTCGAAGAAATCCATTTAAATTTAATTTAATTTAAATTTAATTGTAATTAAAAAAAAATTAATAAAAAAAACACACTTACGCTGTCACACTTAACTGGCGTAATTAACAATTTTATAATTGAATGAATGTACATCTTAAGGCCGGTTATAGTGCTCGACCGACCGTACGCATGCGTATATCGCTACGCAGTGCGTATGAGAATCGTAGGTCGAGCGCGTGCGCATCCGTACCGTCGGTCGACCGACGAGCTAGAAATGCTCTCTGGGCGACCATAGGGTGTACGTGACATCTACGTCTTCTGTTCCTAATACGTCTACCAAGATAATAAGCAGCTATTAATTAATTAATTTCGCGTACTACGTCCGGTCAGCTTGTTGGTCAAGCGTGAACTGACGGTACGCACCGACGGTCGGTCGGTGGTATGCGTATCGTCAGGACCGACGGTGCGCATGCGTATCGTCAGGACCGACCGTACGCACCGACCGTCGGTCGAGCACTGTAACCGGTCTAAGATTTGCTGTCAACTTTCCCAAAAATACTCGTAAATTGCCTTTCAAAAATTAAAATTGCCAATCTTCTTTCTGACTTATATATACCCTTTTTTGTTGACAAATCATTAAAGATACGATTAAAATTATTTTTGTTTACAAAATACGAGATACGATTAAAATTAACTTTAAAAAATTTACTTATGTCTGCTTCCTCCAAAGGAAAAGAAAGTAATTATTTTCTTGCATATCCCTCGCTCGTATTTAAGAAATAGACGCCGTGTGCCGTTGCCATCACCGCGCCGTGCCGTCATCATCAACACAAAAAAAAAACAATTAACTTTTTTTTTGTATTTCATTTACTATCAGTTACTACAAAATTAATTTTTTAATTCTCACATAATATTTTAAATCATGTACGACAAAAATATAATTCATAAAATAAATAACAAAAATAATAATACAAAAAATAGTAAATGCTTAATTATGCCGTTCAAATAAGAAAATTTATGAAAATAAATAAATAAACGCCCGGGTTGCCGGCACTGAAATTGAAATTGAATTGAAATATTACAGAGATAAATCGAAAGAAAGTGAATACCTACGTCAGTGTACCGTAATGAGGTTTTTTTTTCTGGAATTCACCTTTTCAGATGATTGATAATCAGTTAATAATAATTTAAATAATCGTTATTAATAATTCGATTAATTTTTTTTATAGATATTCAATAATTTTACTTTTCAATAACCGATAATTTCAGTTAGTCGATTTCATTAGCCTGTCTGTGGATTTCGAGTCTAAATAGTCATATGTATCCATTATCTAGCAAATTAGTATGGAAAAGGACATGTACCAATTTTATTTACGTACATCGTTAATTTATATTGTTTCACAATTGTTAAATTTAAATTAGAATTTTTGCGGTGAAACATCAGCATTCACGTTGGAATAAATGCTTGAAATGGCTTTAGACGTATTTGGTGACCAGATCTGAATAGCCAGGTACTTCCCCACCTTCTCCTCCTCGATCTTCTTCACGTGTTCTCTGTCTTAAGCCTCAACACATATCCCCATTGGGAATGTCACAGTCACTCACTGGCTTCTGACGGATGGGAACAGTTGAGAGTCATGTGTGGTATTCGCATAAAAAGCACTGGAACATAGTAATATTTCTACATACGAAATTAAGTAGAATAATATCTCATCTTCGAATAAAAGCCGTCAAACCATTTTGGATATCATAAATAAACTAGAGAACCCAAAAAACTTTTAAATATTTCGTTTTATATTTTTTAATCATTTAAATTAACACGCATTTTAAAAGTCATAAAAAGCGAATAAAAAACGAAAGCTTATATATTCAATTTACTCAAAAACGAAAGCTTAAATTTAAAAAATCATGTGTGCAGTGCACACGCGGTAGAAGTGAAACCTTCAGAAAACTGAACTTCGAGATAATGAGACGAATACAGAGATCATAATTGGAGTAGGATAATTGTAGGGTTTATTTATTATAATATTATGAATTATTTTACATTTTATTCTACGAAGAGAAGGCCGAACGTCTACGGAGCACCGCACAAAGAGGACACCGATTAGTCTATCTCATTCTCTTGCAGGATAAATCCTGTAGATGTAAAAATTTGTCTCTTTTTAGTGTCACTCGTTTTCACTTCACGGTAGAAGTGAAACCTTCAGAAAACTAAAGTAGAGAAGAGTAGGGAGACTACGACGCACCGCAAAAAGAGGAGACCGATTATTCTATCTAATTCTGTCGCAGGCTAATTCCTATGAATTTTGTATCTTTTAGTGTCGCTATTTTTCATGTTTCATCGAGTTTCACAATCATATTATCACAACGATGCTAAAGAAGTTTTCATTTCAGAAATTATACAACAAATCGACTCCGACTTGTTTTGTACTAAGATTTTCCGGATACAGTGTATAATAACGGTGACCGGACAACTCAGAATGAAACCAACTCAGAAGCACCTCAGAAAGGTCATTAAGAGTGATGATAAAAAAATATATATGGTTAAATAGGCTAAGTTAGGTTAGGGTTACCGGCTATTTTAAAATTATTTTTTCATTTCTTTTAATAACCTTTCTGAGGTGTTTCTGAGTTAGTTTCATTCTGACTTGGCATGGAACCGTTAACAATATATTAGGTATACAAAGTGATTAAATTTTAAACAGTTGAGCAACATTTAAAATTTTATTTCAACGGTGTAAAGTTGTTTGATTAACCTTTGGTTGGATCCTTAATCGAAATAAACCTCATTTCATAAATATAACCATTGAAGTAAACTAACAACAAATTAACAATTGTAAACATGCTTTTACAAGAGTATATTATTCAAGTTCGGTCTTTTATTTTTCGCAAATTACAATTACGTAGAATATTGTTTCCGTTCCCTTGGCTTTGTATTACAAAAAATCTTTTTAGAGGACGTTGATTCAATTTTCTTTTGCTGGGAAAGTTTTTTTAAAGTTTAAGGCCATTCCCGCAAGTAGGTAATAAGACAGGAAAGTAACTTAATAATATTTACAAATTCAAAAAACATTCGAAAAAATTAATTATCCGGAAAAAAATCAGGTTGTTAGGGGTTGCGATTTTTTTATATATTAGATAGCTTTATATTGTTTCGTGAAACTAAAAATAGCGACACTAAAAAGATACAAACACATATTTATGATTTAGTCTGCGAGAGAATGAGGTAGTATAATCGGTCGCCTCTTTGTGTGATGCTTCGTAGCCACTCTTATCCCCACTCTTGTCTACTTTAGTTTTCTGAAGGTTTCACTTCTACCGCGAGTGATTTGCGCACTTTGATTTTTTAAATTTATTTTTACGTGAGTACTGTACAAGAGTCACAGACTATGGCATCCCCAATCGGGGAATGTCACGAGGTTCACGGTAGTGCGGAGGTCAAGGAGATGGAGTAGAGGAAGGTGGGAATTATCTAGATGTCAGCATAACCTAGTTGGGGCACCATAGTCTCACTGGCTCAAGACGGTTTGGAGAAGTTGGGAATTGTATGATATTTACTTTAAAAATTTCCCCTGAAATCATAATTAAGATTTGTAAGTAGGTAATTAAATACCGACTTCTTATTATAAACTCTATATTTATGGATTTTTTTTTAAATTTCAAGTGAGGAATTATAAAATTTGTCTAGAGAATTTTTTTTTAAAGAAATTTCAGTGACAACTCTATTTTCAAACTTTCATGATAAGGAAAAAATCGAATAAGAACAATAAAATCGGCCACCATCTTGAAACGGAACCGGAACGTGCTTACAAATTTATAGAAAGAGGAAATGCAGAACGATCGAGTTAAATGAGAACTTCGCAACGCTCAACCAAAAATCGACACAAACATGTTTTTTGTTTGTTTATAAAACAATATATAAGTACCAAGTCACATGTTTTAGGTTTATTTTATTACAGTGCCAACCTTACGTGATTTCTACCAGACAGGCTTGTTGCCCGAAACTCTCGAAACAATTTTATTTCGACACTTCATTTCGAAAGTTTTCGTGTAAATTATTCGAAAACTTGACGTGAGATAAATTTCGGCTCGTCGCGTCTCCGTATTGGTTTCACGTCATCTCTTCCACTTTGAAAATGCTTATCGGGAATAACTTTTTGTACGTTTACTTTACTGATTACTTATTTACTGCTACAATTGAGTTAATGCTTTTCATGATTATTAAAAGTCCTCACTACACGCGAGGCGGGAATTTTATATTCAAATATGGGTGTAACTTGTAAATTGATCGACCACGAATTTATTTTAGGAAATAGGTTCGTATTTTTAAATTTCCTTAGTTTTACTTGTGAAATTCTGTTTTAATTTTAATGTAATGTAATGAATGTAAAACAGTTATATATTACACAAACGCTTTGTAGATTTTTTAATAATATTAATATTGCAGAAAGAACACAGCAAATTCGTACTACGAGAATTGGTTCTGGTCTGAACTTTATGGCAATTCAAACTAAATCTTCTTTTGGTCAAAGAAATTATTTTTATCAAGCCCCACTCATATTTAATAGCCTTTCAGAACATATAAAGTCATCTAATTCCTTGTACACTTTTAAAAAGAATCTTAAATTATTTGTGTTAGTCGAGGATTGCCAATTGATTTTCTCTACTTTGTCCTTTCTATATTATAATAGCCCCTCCAGACTTACGGCGAGAAGCCCCGAGAACACCCGAGAAGCGTGAATGTGATGAGTTTCTCGCATTCTCTTTCACAGGCTCGCCTGTTCTCGGATCACTGTCGGTAAATTTATCCGCTTCAAAGGATTTCTCGGACGAGAAGCGAGAAGACTACTACACTCACGTTTTGTCTCAGTGTTGTTTAGTGAGCGGTTGAGAGTAGACGTGCGTTATGTTTTTGTTTTTGTTTCGAAAATTTTGTTTCCTTGTGTTAAAAATGTGGAACAATCAACAAGAGTTGCAATTTATCGCACAGAGCCAAACCTGCAGCATTTTGAATATCGTCTGTAATGTCGTCCATACCGGATGGGATACAGATCACGAGTGAGAAAAATGAGAGTGTGGATAAGTGCTTGTTCTTGCGAGAAGTCTCGGCGAGAACTTCTCGCCGAGACTTCTCGCCGTGAGTCTGGAATCAGCTTTAGCTAAATGAGTATGTTTATAATAATAAACTAAAATAATTTTATTTTTGTTTAAACCCTTTTTTTTCATCTTCCTCCTGCCAAATCAATAGCATGTTAAATTATATATATATTCTTATTATGTACAACTTAATCCTTGAAAACAAAATAAAAAAAACCTTATTTTATTTTAAATCAGATCTCAAAACTATGGTCACCCTAAAAGTCTACATTAATGTACTACCTAGCACCATCAGTTTAGTAGGTACCCATAATCTCAATCTGTAAGAAATAATAACAATATTGTTCTTTCAATATCTGTATAATTTTGTGTTATTTTGTTAACTTATATAATTATTGTTAACCTCAACACAGGCTTGTCCTAGTGAGGTTATAAATTGTATTGTAAACATTTTACCTACAGTGTAAAGAAACAATAAATTAATTAATTAATTATTGACCGGTAGGCGTTAATAAACTTCAATATTTGACATCATGTACCCTTGGAATGATGACCTCCGGATCGAGCATAATAATACACGTTTTAATTGAATTTCTTTTACATCACAAACTTTAAATTTAAAATATAAAACAAGAGATTATACATAAAGAATATTTACAAAAAAACAAATAAATTGAGTTGAGTACGCAGATATACGTA
Organism: Limnephilus marmoratus; assembly: GCA_917880885.1. Classification (NCBI taxonomy): domain Eukaryota; kingdom Metazoa; phylum Arthropoda; class Insecta; order Trichoptera; family Limnephilidae; genus Limnephilus; species Limnephilus marmoratus. The sequence continues at coordinate 38,195,467 of OU862923.1, read as the reverse complement.
AAAGTGTACCCTATGTCTGATAAAGTACTCAGATTACTAATAAACAGTACCAAATTAATTATAATACAGAAAAACCTGTAGCGAATTAAACAAAAAAAAAAGATATTTTCTGGGTTACTTGAAGGAAATTTTCAAAATATCACACTAATATATCGGGCCGTTATGCTTCCCGGTGTTTTTACAGCATATTTAATATGCAAATCACAGACACGTGTAAATAATACTTGAATATTGCTCTTCTCATTTTCTTAAAATTTAGTATTTGGAAATGCTTGATTAAACAATTTTTTAAAAATCGGGCACTGGTGAAGATCGCACAAATGAATAGAGATTATTTCAAACATTAAAAGGAATATAATATTGTATATGCCAAATGTAACAATTGGGAAAAAATAAAGAAAAAAAAAAAAAAAAAAAAAATTTCGCATTAAATATCTCTATACTGATGCAAAATATATTAATTTTGAAATAGGGAATATACTCGGTGACCGGCCAATTCAGAATGAAATCAACTCAGAACCACCTCAGAAAGGTCATTAAGAGTGATGATTAAATTGGTTAAATAGGTTAAGTTAGGTTAGGGTTATCGGCTATTTTAAAATTATTTTTTCATAGCTTTTAATGACCTTGTTTTTTAATGAGGTGGTTCTGAGTTGGTTTCATTCTGAGTTGGCATGGAACCGATTGATGGAGATAGTTGATTTATACAACTCGATTATTGACTACAATTTACACTTTTCATTTATTTATAAGAGACAAAGAGCTTTTACATAAAAATATAGCGATATGCCAAAATACGTCAAGACACATATTTTATTAGCTGCGTGTGGCACAGGTCTTAGTACGCGTCAAGCGCGGTTCGTCGTACAGAAGCGTGGTGTAGGTACTCCAAACTGACATAAGCTGGCACTATCTGGCGATCGGCCGGATGCATGTACGACGAACGTGTCGTGCAGATCCAACATCATCGGTTGAATTCTAGCTCCGTCATTGGCGGAAGCAGAACAAAGTCATCAGGACCAATGGCGTTAAGGAACATAAGCGTTGCTACATTCTATAATCGATTAGTATGAATACTATAATGTCATTGGACGGATGTTGTAATTTTTCAGGTTTTTTTTTTTTTTTACATGATCTCCACACAGGAGGCGCTGAGGAAAATAATTTCCCTCAGGGCCTATGTCATCTTTGGGGATGCTGTGTGGAGGGTTTTTTTAAGGAAAGGAAGGAGAGGAGAGTTCTGGGAAGGAAAAGGGTTTGAGGGGTGGGTACGAATCTGGGGTTCAGTATGTCCTTGTCATCCGCCTGCAAGACCTAGACAAACCTCACCCCATGAACCCGGGCACCCCTGCTAATTCATCAAATGTAGCGAACCACTTGGAGTGACCTATGGCAGAGGTGTTGGTTATCCAATAAAGGTTCCGGGGGGCGTATTTACAATCCCCACCGCGTTTCAGTCGCTTTAAATTTTCAATATCAAAATTTAAATATTTAGAATTAAAATTATTAATTTCTAATATACACATTGGAAAGATTATTTTATATAGATTTTAGAACAATTTTTGTTTTTGCAAAATGATAAAAAAATATTAATATAGAGGTGTATTTACAATATATGGGAATAATATTAAAATTTGAATATTTAGAAATAAAATTATTAATTTCTAACATACACATCAGAAAGATTATTTTATCTAGATTTTAGAACAATTTTTTTTTTGCAATGGGACAAAAAATAACCAATATAGAGGTATATTTAAAATGTAAATTGTCGTTACCGCGACTGATTCGGTATAGGTTTTGTAAATACGCTTCCGGGGGCGCCTGTACCCATTCCCTCCTCCCAAATTGAACTAACATTCGAGAGGTATTATTTATTTTATTTTGAAGGCAAATAGTTTCACAAATCCAACAATAAATTCTAAAATTGCGCGATATTTAATTTGCGTTATCGCCAGATGAAAGACCATCATCTTGAATTGAAACGAGATCCTTATTGCAGAAATTAAACTTTTATGATTCAACAGACTTTTAGTAATTAAGCGAGGCATAGCAAAACGTACGGTTACGTAATATTCGTCTTGCATAATATTCGCAATTAAGTAAATGTGAAAATTAATTAAAATTCTGTGAAATACTCGCGGGAGTAGAAGCTTTATGGCATTAGGTGAATGCATCTGATGGCCTTCGTGGTTTAGTGGTTACGAACCTTATCTACGAATTCAGAGATCATGGTATTATATATCAAGTATTTACGTCATTTCACAATACTATAATTTTCAATAATATATTAGTATGTATGCAGTACATTCCAGGGTGGAAGTTATCGTATCGCTCATTATCGCTTTGGTGAAAGACCACCTTTCATCTCATTAATTATTTAACCATGTTTAATGACTAGAAACAACTCCACCTTCCTCTATCCCATCATCTTCCCTTCTTCACTGTCTTCAGCCTGACAACATATAAGGTCCTTACGAAATTGAAATTGGCGTTTTGCCGTACTGGCAACTTTGATCTCAAATATCTTCTCTTTGGTTAGGAATTCCAAATTCAAATTTATACAGCTATTTACTCATGTATTTGTGTTTCGAAAATTATAATTCATCTGTTTTTTCCTTAATTGTTTTTTTTCTTTGCGTCACTTAGTTTACAAAATGGAAAACTTGAAATATCGCGTTATTTACGAGTACGTGTTCCACCGTGGCACCAGTGCTGCAGAAATGGCTCGAAGGATTAATGATGTGTGTGGCGACGGTGCCGCAAAGAAAACACAGTGCATTTCTGGTTCCAACGTTTTCGTTCTGGAAATTTCGACCTGCAGAACAAGCCCCGTGGACGGCCGGAGACCAAAGTTGATAATTAAAGTGAAGAATTGAAGGCTATTGTGGAAGCGGATCCATCGCAAACCACGTCCGAGTTAGCTGCAGGCTGCGGTGTTAGTGATAAAACTGTTTTAATCCACTTGAAGCAAATTGGGAAGGTGAAAAAGCTTGAAAGGTGGGTACCTCACGAATTGAGTGAAGCAAATCAACAAACGCGCGTTAGAACGCTAGACCACACTCTGCACAACAGACGGCTACCAAATTAGAGGAGCTTCAATTGTAATGTCTAAGACATCCACCATACTCTCCGGACCTTGCCCCAACAGATTATCATTTTTTCGAAATTTGGATAACTTCTTGCAAGTGAAAAAATTCAACTCCGATGGGGCAGTCCAAACCGCCTTCAAAGATTATATTGATTCCCGTCCGAACGTTTTTTTTTAGTAAAGGGATCGATGAACTACCTATGAGATGGCAAAAGTGCATAGATAGCAATGGTACATACTTTGATTAAATAAATATATTATATATTATATTCAATAAAATCGACCTTATGTTCCTCCCATACAAAACGCCAATTTCATATGTAAGGACCTAATATCCCCAGTAGGCGGCGCCGCAGTCTCTTTGGCTCCAGATAATTTACAAGTTCAATGAGAATACAGTGAAATAAATAAGACAATAAGAAAACTCACGATAAAGCAAAATAATTGTGGTGTATAGGATTGTGAAGGACGTATGCTGATGATATGTATGTAAGACTAAGAGACTGAATTTTCGAACAGTTTACGACTTTTCGATCGTATGTACAGTATTTTTAATAAGTTGTCAAACCGGTTGAAAAACATAGTTTCGAGAAAACGCGTTCAGAGTTTTACAGAAGGATAATTCAATACATAAACTGTTTCAAACGGTTTCACGAAAAATCCGTCAATTTTGAGAATTTATTTTTAAAAAATTGGTGAGAGAATTTTTAACAAATGCATCTTTTTGAAAATGAAATTAAATAAAATAAATTCGGAGTGAATAGTTAACAGACCGGTAAAGAGAATACAATACAATTTGAATCGCATGATAACATGCGATGATATAAATCCACCTCTAATTGTCACTTCGAGAACTTTGTAAATTTCGACGAATTTGCCACTTGGATGTCGCGCCATTTCAACGATCGGCACGATAAATTTTCGCTTCACCCTTCAATTTTTAAAATATTTTTACCTGCAAGTCCCAACTATGCGATGAAATCTCATGGAATTTCGGAACGCTTCCGTGGTGCTTTAACCCCTCAGGCTAATTTTTTCGATTATCATGATTAGAAATATGATCTAAACGGTATCAGAAAGATAAAAAACACGCTTTATATAAAAATCTAACCGAAAAGTTAACCGAAAAAAATTCAAACGTTTACACCAATGTTTCCTACCGCAATTTATAAAAAAAATATGAAACTTTAGGAATTTTTCGTTATTTATTTATATGAAGCGACAATAGATTAAAAAAATGTGTTTTTCTATTTTTTCGTTATTAGTAATTTTGGTTAGAAAAAAAGGTTAGCAGATTTTTAAAACTTTTTTATGCTTGCGTCCAAAAATTTAATATTATTTTTTTTTGGTTTATTTCGAATTATTAAATTGGAAAGCGTATTTTATAACCTTTCAGAAACAGTTTTTAGTTTTTGGATGCGTTCGGAAATCTTGCAAAGCGGAAATATTTTAACCTTCGTACAAAATAGGCTTAGGGGTTAAATGTGCTGCACATTTCTTATTTTCGGAGTTGTCTTAAAAAGAAATATCTTTCTAGAAACCATATAAATTTATCAATGAAATGTTTTATTTTGATTTTTTTTTTGTGCATTACAGATTGATATAATCCTATTACAATACACATAACATATACATGAGAAGAAAAAAATTACAAAAATACATATTTTAGAGTCCTTGCCTAAAATTATTCTTGAAACCTTCAAGACTAATGTTGAAAATGTCAAGAGACCTAGAAATATCATTTAGCAGCACCATACCTCTTGTCATGCTATGTTGGGCCACAACGTCTGTTCTGCCATGAGGGATATAGAGCAAGTCATGGTGGCGACCCTTTATCCACCCATGGTGGCGACCCTTTATCCACTGGAACGATTTTTGCCATTTATTGGCGGCATTTTAAATGTCTCCGATTGCTTTTCTGATAAAAAAGGAATTATGTACTTGATTCGACAATTTTATTTTTTTTAAATATTTGTAGCGCCCACGTTTGTTATTTTGGACTTAAAACGAAGCTATTGAAATGCTTTATCTATTAAGACCATGAATGTCGCAAATTCGAACTTCTTAGACATATAACGATGTTAAAAAAAAAGAAAAATATTTTTTCATGCAGAATTTCTGATCAGCTGTTTACGGTTAAAATTTGTCCTTTTTTCCATAGATATAAATTAAAATTTAATTATAATTTTTAAATATTTGTAGCGCCCACGTTTGTTATTTTCGACTTACAACGAAGCTAATTAAGACCATGAATGTCGCAAATTCGAACTTCTTAGACATATAACGATGTTAAAAAAAAAGAAAAATATTTTTTCATGCAGAATTTCTGATCAGCTGTTTACGGTTAAAATTTGTCCTTTTTTCCATAGATATAAATTAAAATTTAATTATAATTTTTAAATATTTGTAGCGCCCACGTTTGTTATACTTAAAACGAAGCTAATTAAGACCATGAATGTCGCAAATTCGAACTTCTTAGACATATAACGATGTTAAAAAAAAAGAAAAATATTTTTTCATGCAGAATTTCTGATCAGCTGTTTACGGTTAAAATTTGTCCTTTTTTCCATAGATATGATATACCTTTCATTATCAAGTATACCACAGACAATATACAGAAAATATTTTATGTTGACTCGAATAAGCACTCGATACTCACGGCAGTTTCAAAGTAACAACCACGATGGAATCGCGAGGTTATAAATTTTACGATTTTTTAATATTTTTTTAATAAATCCCACAAATATGATAAAAAATAAAACACAGGTAAATTTATTGGCTACATAGAACTGTTATAAGTTTTTATGTCTCCATGCTAAAAATTAAAGATTTCTTTAATGTTGGCGAAACATTTTAAAAATGATGTAAAAATGTCGAGCAAACGGAGAAAAAAGTTTTAAAATGCGCTGTCGCTCCCGTGGTAAACATATCTCAATAATGAAGTTCCAATATCAAATACGAAAATGATAATAAAAACATTACCGAAAATTTCTATGCCGTTTGCAAAAAGAAATTAACTTTCAGCAGGCATCGAAAAAATCCCAGCAATTTTTAACCAACTTTGAATTTTTTTTAGATTCTATCCACGACATCATGTATATTTTTAAACAATTGTTTATTTTTATAATTGAATGGTATAGTTACTGCCCTCTACCTAGTTTAATCTGTTTTATTTACCAACAGGCTATATGTCGATAATGCAGGTATCTATCGAGCGTCAGCGCTTGTGGTGAAACTGTCAAGATGTGTTTTGTTGATTAAAAACGAGTTCCCGTAAATTCATTATTTTTACTGCAAATAATCAGGGCTTGTTTTGCATTTAGTTCATTTGAGTGGAGGAACCAGGCTGTACAGACTAATTGTCGCATTTTAAAGTGTCCAGCCATGTTAATCTAAAAATTGTAAATAAAAAACTCAATTAAAAAAACACATAAATTTGTTTAAGACCACTTTTATTTTAAAACACTCTACCGGTTTCAGAAGAATATTATAACTAAATTCGTCAGGAGAATATTATAACTAAACTATGATACAGAATGTTAGGTGTTTGAGTGGGAGGTGAGCAAAGGGGTGGGGGTAATTGCGGGATTTCCGGAAAGAACAGAGCGGTTAATTGGAGAAATATTTAGAATGGGACTGAAAGATAAATTAATTTGGTTATTCAAAATACTAGCATTATTATTTAGGGATTTTCTGATTTCTAGTGCTTCTAAATTATCAAATTTTTTGCTTTTATTGTTACGGTGAAGAATTTTAACCCCAGTGTCCTTATTAAAAGTGTGATCTGTGGAAATTAGGTGATTAGCAAACTCTGAAAAATTATTATTATTTAAGCATCTTAAATGTTCTGTGATTCTAATGTTTACATTTCTAGTTGTTTTACCTATGTAGAACGAAGGACAATCATTGCAACATAGTTGGTAAATGCGCGAGTGGCTTAATTTATGTTTAACTCAGTTTAAATGTTTTGGAGTCTTTATTGTGGAAGAAGGGACCCTCCCAAATTCTAAAAATTTGAGACAAGTTGAGAATAATGATTACTTTTCTTTCCAAAAAATCAAATGAAAAAATCACACATCTCTGCATTACAGAGAAAAAGATAAAAAATGCTTTTATAATATGTTGAATCCCCGTTCAGATATGTCACTCAGAGGCTCTAATGCAATATGATGTTTGTGTCCGATAATGCCCTTCCGTGGCTTGAGGGATGGTTTTGGTACCTCGAATATTATTTATTGTATTTTCTTTTTCATTTTATGTAAGTATTTTACCGATTAGAATTTGAACTGAAATGTTATTTTCAAACTTGTATTTTAAGTTAAAAATCCACATAAAATTATGAAGGCTAAAAAGCCTGGAGAAAAGTTCGCAAACATTATATTTTTCAAGATCAAAGATACTACACCCGTCGATTTAATTTATTTTCCCGTCGATTTAATTTATTTTAAGTTCAAATGGAAGGCTTTGATGAATTGAAATAATAAATTATACAGGATAATATTAAACGTACACTAAGATAAATATAAAATTTACCCACTTATATGTTGAAATTGAAACTTTTGATTAACGTTTTTTGTTCAATTTTCAGTTTTTGCTAACCCTAATTATTTAATCACTTTTTTTTACAATAGCCCCACACCTAACCCTGAGGAAAAAAAACCGGGTCAGGGTGTCTATATCACCTTTGGGAATGCCGTATGGTCTTTTTAGGGAAAGGAAGGAGAGGAAGTTCTGGGAAGGAAAATGTACAGTTGTGGTTTATACCTTCTCGAAAATGTCGACATCATCTGAAGACAGGGATTTCTTGATGTGAAAATTAATGAGAAAAAAATACATTACTGGGTTCACCCATTTAATCAAGACTCTGCAATTAACGGTAATGTTAAAAAAAAATTTTTTTCGCCAATTTTGGTCCAGATGATTTCTGTAATCCGTCTATTGTCTATTGCTATAACAGTGAGTCCATGGTTATATATGATATAGGGTTTTTTTCAACCTCTTCACTAAACTCCACATAAAATTCAGTATTGTCTTTCATTTTTACAAACCACTGCGCCACAAAAAACGAACGCGTTCGATCATGAATACGTGTAGCGCGGCTACCATCTCGCCACAAGCTTCACCCGCTACAAACGTGTCTTTCGTGTGCGTGCTTGAGCGCAAATATAGGGGGGCGTTAAATGTGTCGCGTTTCAAATGTGGCGCCACAGTTATCGTAATACAAATGTATGTCTGGTGTGCGGCCTCGCTAAGGAATTAAAAATAACAACGAATTACAATCACGAGGTACCCCTAGGTACACTAGATGTACGAAATACAAATTAAATTAGGTAATAATGTTTATTTAAAGATATATCGTGGGGTATTTTTTTGCATTAGCTCCACACAGGAGGCCCTGATGAAAATAATTCTCCTCAGGGCCTATATATCATCTTTTGGGATGCTGTGTGGAGGGTCTTTGAAGGAAACGAAGGAGAGGAAGTTCTGGGAAGGAAAAGAGTATTAGGGGTGGGTAAGAAAATGCCCAAAAAGTTCAAAGCGCCCTTGAAGAGATTTTCTCACGAAAATGGCGCTATAAAAATCATCCAACAATTATTAAGAATCTGGGGGTCAGTATGTCCGTGAGAGACGGACGTATTCCAAGGGGATGGGTCGAGAGAGACCGGCTGGAAAGGTCAAAAGGCCTCCCTCAACCAGTCTCTTTAGAACCGGCCCACTACGCAGCAGGTAGGCAGTTGTATCCGCCGCCAAGACCTGAACAAACCTCACCCCATGAACCCGGCACCCCTGCCAAGTCACCAAACGTAGCGAACCACTTGGGGTGACCTATGGCAGAGGTGTTGGTTGTCCAATAAATAGTTCCCGGGCGGCGGTTCTGTTTAGATATTTCATCCAGGGTCTGACAGTCTTCAGGCCTATAGGTCTGTAAACTGGATGCGTTTGTGTGGAGGTATTTAACAACAACTCTTGATTTAACACGAGTCAAAATATATTTACAATGAAACTTTTGTGTTACAATCATTTGCACAGTTTTAATATTTATCTTGCTCAGAGGCAAAGCAGGTAGAGAGGACGAACGCTTAAACCAGAATGAATTGCGTTATCATGCACCTAGACATAGGGTCATCCGACAGTTCGTCCTGCGACAATTCATCCGGCGACAGTTCATCCTGCGACAGTTCATCCGGCCGACAGTTCATCCTGCCGACAGTTCATCCTGCCGACAGTTCATTCCGCCGACAATTCATCCGGCGATAATTCATCCTGCCTGATCATTTAGAAGATTTTTATTAAGTAAGTATGCAAAGAGGATATACGGCCGTACAACCAAAATCGATATACTTATATCTGAAGGCATCTTGAGTGGAAATCCGCTGTAAAAATATTTTTACTAAATAGGTTAGGTTAGGTTAGGTTAGGTTAGGTTGGGTTAGGTTGTACGGCCGTATATCCTCTTGGCATACTTACTTGAAGAAAAAATCTTCTAAATGATCAGGCATGATGAATTGTCGCCGGATGAATTGTCGGCGGGATGAACTGTCGGCAGGATGAACTGCCGGCAGGATGAACTGTAGGCCGGATGAACTGTCGCTGGATGAATTGTCGCAGGATGAACTGTCATGGAACCAGCCAGAGGGTGGTGACCGGTAAAACCATTGTATAAAATCGAATAAAAATGACATTTTATGGTTGTTCATGCTTCGCTACACACTCGAAAATGCAACAAAAGCGACTTAGGCCGGTTACAGTGCTCGACCGACGGTCGGTGCGTACGTCGGTCGCGCTTGTCATTTGTATGAAAATTCCTAAATCGTTCAGTGCAGGACCGACCGTACGCATGCGTATATCGCTACGCAGTCCGTCCGAGAATCGTCGGTCGAGCGCGTGCGCATGCAGACCGTCGGTCGACCGACGAGCTAGAAATGCTCTCTGGGCGACGATCGGGTGTACGGGATATCTAAGTCTTCTGTTCCTAATACGTCCATGAAGATAATAAGGGAACGTACCCATACTACGTGACACGTTTAGGGGGGGGGGGGGTCTTTAAAATGTCACGCTCCATACAAATGAGAGGCGGGTTGCTTAGGTTTTTGGTCACCGGGGGGGGGGGGGGGGGGGTTAAAAATTGCAAAAAGTTGGTCACGTAGTATGGGTACGTTCCCTAATCAGCTATTAACTAATTAATTTCGCGTACGACGTCCGGTCAGCTTGTTGGTCAGGACCGACCGTACGCACCGATCGTCGGTCGAGCACTGTAACCGGCCTTATGCATTTTCATTCATTTTAATGCTGTAACTAACTAATACTAGTTACCTATTTGAAGCATGGAAAAATACTTGTGGTAGCTAGAGTTACCTAATGATAAAATTAAACGGTACCGCTTTACGGAGATACTCACATAAAACATATTCAAATTATTTGATGATACCAATGCGTTACGACTTTTATGTTTGTGGCGTTCATAGACGAGGAAATAAAGTTTCCTCTTTAGTGAGTAACTCATAAACGCTGATTTCGTAGTCTCCTAGTTGAAATAATTACCCCACGATATTATGTTCACCAAATTATGCAATTTTTATATATAAGTGAGCTAACTTAAGGTCCCGCAACCCGGATTTGTACCGATTTATTACATATTTCCCTTAAACAAGGTAAGTTTTAAAGCTCTTAATAAATATACAGGGTGTCCGGGGGTAAAGCGCATTAACTTCGGGAGGTGATTCTACACGATGGTAGGAGTAAAAAAGATAAATAACTTTTTTCGAAATTCCAACTTTTTTTTCCCATACAAAAATATCTACCTACTAAAAATCTTTAGTGTGAGGTACGATCTTACTTGCCGGGAGCCTGCCGGGCACTATCGTGGCAACAGTAAATGGTGGTGACTGGCCCGTATCGTAACAGCGGAAAATAATAAAGCTGGCCGCGCACGCCGGTCAAATTTTACCACAAAACTACCCCTAAAAGTTGGAATTTCGAAAAAAGTTATTTATATTTTTTACTTACACTATCATGTAGAATCACCTCCCGAAGTTAATGCACTTTACCCCCGGACACCCTGTATGTTATTCTTGAAGATAGTATCTAGACATTGCCCGCGCCGAAACGCAAATTATATAATATTCCCTCAAAGTATGCTCCAAAAATTATTATTAACACGTTTGTTTCAGTTATTTTACAAGTTATATGTATGAAAAAATTCACAGCGTTTCTATGCTGTTTAAGATAATGCCCGCGAGATTTTTGCTCTATTTTAAACGAGTCGTGTTTTATTAAACATTTTCGCAATTTTTGCATCGATTTCGTCGCTGTAAATGTTAGCGCTCTCCTCTAACATTCGTAATTTCGTATCTCTCCATCTTCTTCTTTTCGGGCCCGGTTGCAGAGCCTTAATTTAGGGATTTTTAAAATCCTTCAATAATAATTACCCTAATCCCTAAAAAATACAAGCATTATTATTTAGAGATTTTTAAAATCCCTAAATAATAATGCTAGTATTTTGAATAACCAAATTAATTTATCTTTCAGTCCCATTCTATGTTCTTTCCGGAAATCCCGCAATTTCTCCCACCTCTTTGCTCACCTCCCACTCAAACCGGAATGGTTACCGCCGCTCCGGGAACCTTTATTGGATAACCAACACCTCTGCCATAGGTCACCCCAAGTGGTTCGCTACGTTTGGTTATTTAGCAGGGGTGCCCGGGTTCATGGGGTGAGGTTTGTCTAGGTCTTGGAGGCGGATGACTAGGACACACTGAACCCCCATCCTACCCACCCCTTAAACCCTTTTCCTTCTCAGAACTCTCCTCTCCTTCCTTTCCTTAAAAAAACCCTCCACACAGCATCCTCAAAGATGACATAGGCCCTGAGGTAAATTATTTTCCTCAGGGCCTCCTGTGTGGAGCTCATGTAAAAAAAAAATACACCTAACATTCTTTATCATAATTTAGTTATAATATTCTCCTGACGAAGGAAGGGTGCTTCTGAAACCGGTAGAGTGTTTTAAAATAAAAGTGCTCTTAAACAAATTTATGTGTTTTTATTGTAAATTATGGCGAGCCATAAAGTTAATGCTTTTTACAAATATGTATTATAAAAACGTTTGTTTCAGTTATTTTACATGTTATAGTTGTGAAAAAATTCACAATGTTTCTTAAAATGATTCTTAAGATGCCTTCAAGGAGATTTTTGCTACATTTTAAACGAGCCATGTTTTATCAAACATTTTCACAATTTTCGCACCGATTTTATCGCTTTAAATATTAGCACGCTCCTCTAACATTCGTAATTATATATCTCTCCACCTTCTTCTTTTTGAGCGCGGTTGCGGCGCCTTAAGATTAATAAATAAAAACAAATAAATACATAATATAAGCGTGATAAGTTTTCCCTTGAGTTTGCGATTAAATAAATAATAAACCGTGGAGTAAAAACGAAAAGAGAAAAATGTGCCTATATCAGAATTCACCTATTCGGAAAATATATATATAATACGTATTCTTATTTTCACGTAGCGCATTTCGCCCGTCCGTCATAAAAGCTGAGGTCCTTGTTAGGTTCTGTTTGAAAAAAAGCTCGTAAAGTTTCCGAACATTTCTTTATGGTTGACGACTCTTGTGTACGTTTGAGAAATCGACTTCTCGAAGTATTCAGCTCTAGAAATTCGTCATTCGTGAAATCGCCCTGACAAAGGTTATTCCATAATCTACTCGTACATTTAATAATTTTTTTTGAACGACTAGGCACTCGTAAGAACACTTGAACCCTTAATTTAAAAAAAAACAACCGTTTCATGTCTAACTATTATTTTTGGACGGCGCATTTTACAAACAAACTTCGCAGAAAACTATTATTTCACCAACGTGAAACCTTACTGCTGTCAGAATATAACCAAATATTATAATTTTAATTTCTTTTATATATTCAATAACTAGCTGGTTCCCGGCATACGTTGCTACGCCATTTAATATAGAAATTGTTTCTCTTTGCGTGTCCTTTCCCATTTGTCCCATTCCCCTTCCGTCTCCCCTTCCTCTCCCGCGTTCCCTTCTCCTCTCGCGTTCCCACTCCAATTCCTCCAGCTTCCCTCTTCCCACTTCACTCTCCCCCTTCCCCCGTCCCGCAAACCCTCCTCCCGAGTTCCCTTCCCTTCCCTCAGGTTCCCCAACCCTCTCCCGTATTCGAATTCTCCTCCCGAGTTCCTCTTCCCCCCTCCCGAGTTCCCCTCCCCCCTCGTGCATTCCATACATTCATTCCCGGTACATTCAGTTTTCAAACAGCTCGCGTGCCACCTATTGCAATTTTTTTATACAAATTTTATAATGTCAGAACTCGTAAATGCTATTCTGATGTGTGAGCTATATTATTGTAAACTTTCATTAAAATCCATTCAGTAGTTTTTGCGTGAAAGAGTAACAAACATACATCCATACAAACTTTTAATTAGTAAGATATTATCATTCAGTTTATAAAAACAGTTTATTTATAAACAAGTTCTGCTATGTAATTATTATTACTTGTGACAGCTGTTTCGCCATCTGTAAGCATTATCAAACAATGGTCATACCACTTACAGACGATGTATTTATATTATTTCTAGATAGGTATTTACCATGACTAATTTCCAATTTCTGAGAAAAATTACTGAAATTATTAATGGTTATTATCATCTTAAAGATTCCCCGATTACCGCATCGTTTAAATTCGACTGAAGGTGGTTATAATCAATATGTGAGTTTTTCCCAAATGATGAGTCGTGGTTTTATTTTCTGGCTAAATTACGTATTTGAAATTGGTTTAAACATATCTAAGAGCGGTGAAGAAAATATTAAATGTATCGACTAGCACCAACTACGTACAATGTAACTATATTCTTACAATAAACGTCAATCTTTAACAAGCCAAAATTGCTGTTTTCTTAGGTTATGGGCCCAGTCCGTGCTAGAAACGTAATTAGTACTTTTTGAAGTCCTTGATGTTACATAGAGTGTAAAAATGTCGGCAAATTAATCAATCAACGGTCCTAAGCTGAAGGGACGTGAGAATTTTCACGAATTGACCTTTTCCGTTTTATTAGGTTATTAATTTACTTAGTTATTTATTTGTAAGAAACAAACAGCTTTTACATAATATACCTACAGTGATAAATATACAAGTGAACTGAAGTCAAGCCACAGAAGTTTATTATGATAAAGTTAATTTTTAAAATTTCTTATTTATTTATTTCTATGTATTACATAATTTACCTACTTATTAACATTTTTTACATAATAGATAAATTTTGAAAACATTTTTACATAATATATTTTGCAATTTTATTATGTTGGGTGTAAGGTAGGTTTGTGAAGGTGAAACTGTGGATATGTATTGTTAATGAAGTTGTTAAAGAATTTGTTAATGAAGTTTTAATATCTTAAAATTAATTTTGGGTTATAGGAAGGGGAGAGGAAGAGGAATATAGGAAAAGGATAGGCTTTGCTTCCGATACATTCCATACTCTCATATTAATAATTGATCGTACGCGTTACTTCATATCGATATTTCTTTAGGTTTGTTTCATAACGCTGATGGATTTCATACGTAGGTATTTGTGTTCCAATTTACCATGCAATCGGAGGAACCCAGAAGTTGGACTTCCGCACATTAAGTGTACTTACCTATACGGTGGACAAGTCAAGTACCGCTATATCGCCAGTCTATCAACAACCATCGAAACAAAACGTAACGTGACATTTCGCTCGACGTTGAAATGTTATTTTCTATCAATCGGAAGCGTGTAATGTGAAGCATTATAATATCGCCGTATTTACCGAATGCTTCGTGTGAACCGCTTCATCCTAACGTGACTCAAACTATATCGTGGTTATAATAACCGAACATTCTTACCCTTGGATACACCTATGACCGCCGCCGAATGAAGATCAAGCTACGAGACACAACAGTGAGTATTGCTTAATTGTGTATACCGGATCTTGTTTGGTGATTGGGCATAATTCTATCGAAATCCATGGGCATTTCATTTAGCAAGGAATAACCATAGGTTATTCTAAACCCCGTGCTATCGTGCACGATACAAGGTTATTACTAAAAATGTCAATGCTGTGAAATTTTGTATTATATTGTGCGCATACACGAGGAATTGGGGATTTTTTCTAATATTTGTTCTACATGAGGGTAAATAAAATAAATCGTATTGTTGGGTTGATCTTGACGGAATACGAAAATTTATTAAGTTGGTAAGCTCTTGTGAGTCCAGGCCATTATTTAGAATTTTAAACAGAAGGGGCGTTATGGGCCCATAGTGTCATGTGTAAGTATGAGATAACTCCCCAGAGTCATTGGAACTGTGATATTTCAATTTTAAGAACATTTCACAGATGAAGTGGGGTGAAATGAAGTAAAAGTCGAAGGTGAAGGTTAGGAAGTACCAGACTATTAGTAAGTAGTTCCTCACTGTATGTTCCTCCGGGGACACGGCATTATTATAACGGATTTGCTCTCAAGACCCCTGTAGATATAAGAATATCGACTTTGGTTATACGGCCGTTCACCCTCTCGGCATACCCTTTCTCCCAGATACTTGTATATTATGTGTTAGTCATGGGGGGAGGTTAGTTTAGGAATTGGCGGCCAATGCGTTTGTTCACCTACTGGCGGGCCGGATCCAGAGAGATTGCTTACCTAACCTAACCTAACCTAACCTAGACCTCTCCAGCTGGTCTCTCTCGACAGTTGGAGGGATGGATGCGTAGGTCCGTCACTCCTAGACACATTGACCCTCGGATTCCTACCCACATACCCATTTCCTTCACAGAACTTCCTCTCCTTCCTTTCCCTAAAAATATCCACCACACAGCATCCCAAAGGTGACATTGTGTGGAGCCATTATAAAAAATATATATATGTAAACCCATTCCCCATAAAACTGTTTGCCACATGTAAAAAATAATTATTCAGTTTATTTTATTTTTTAAACATAATTTTTTATTCGTCTTTAAATACGTTTTTACTTTCTTATTTCTTTGATTTATCTTTATTATTTGTTTCTAAAAAAATATTTTTTTCCCTGGCCGTGTATCCTCTTTGCATACTTACTTTACCAATGATGAGTTACAGCAGAAATGTTCCTTTAGTTAGGGGATCAACTGTCCGAGAGATCACTTGTTCGGGGATCATCCGTCCGAGGGTCATCAATCCGAGGGATCAACTGTCAGGTACCAAGTGTCGGGGTATCAACGGTCGGGTCGGCGTTAACTTCAGCTGTATATTATATCTAAAAAGGGGAAAGTAATTGTGGTTTTCTAACTTTGTCCTACCACAAGTCAGTAAAGCGTCGTACCCACCGGTTTATCGATCAGCTTTAGTGAAAAGGCGAAAAGCAGCATCCTAGCTTCCTATATAATGTACTGAAGCCACGGAAGTTGCTTTGTGGTTGTACCTGAACCCTTTGGGCTTTCTGCTTAACCCTGCTAGAAAACGGAGCTTTTTGTAGGAAATATTTAATAATCAGGGTGAATCGGCTGGGAGTAAGGGAAGGTCGGGCTTATTGATTGGCCCGATAGTCAGAGTCTATCGAATAGACGGCAGATGGGCAATCTATCTCTCTAGGTAATTATTTTTCATGTTAGATGAAATTCAAGTTTTTGGAAAGTAGAGCAATGTTTTGATAAGTGTCGGTACACGGTTTTTAGTTCAGTTTGAAGCGAACCACTTATAAATTACCCGATACTTGTATAACTCAGAGTGAAACTTAAAATACGAAATTTTCAATTTAAATAAAAAATAGATAATTGAGTTGAAACTTTGTTTCGAAGTTATCCCGCAGAACCCGTATAAATTCAACAAAATAACCTAAATAAGATTTTTTACCATTTTACGGAAAGATGTTCTCCATTTTCCCAAAAGAACCTCTAACGTTTTTAGAGGTCAAGAATTATTTAAATTTGTACATTACTTCTCGTTTTTTTTTAAACCTTGTTAAATCTAAGAAGAGTAGTATTTTTCGGTAATGTAAAATACAGTTTTAAGTCGTTACCAAGCTTTACGTGTATTTATAGTTAGAAAAAGCCTAGTTTTTGGAGGTCATATTAGATTATAAAAGATTTTATACACAAAATATGACATTTTATCTTTTTACAATGATCTTCTCCATATATTAAAATGAATGTTTCTTTGTTTGTCCCAAATATGTTCCTATACAATAAACAAAGATTTTACATATAATGGTCATCTCTGGCGTTATGAAATTTGTTTAGAAAATTTACATTTTGTCGCTCTAGTAAAAATGTGTGTATTACATATAGTATAGCGGCTCAGAGGGAAGGAGGGAGAAGGGGAGGCGAACAAAAGAGGGCGGGGGGTTTCGTGGGAGAGGGGTGGCGCGGGAGGCGGGAAGGCGAGAAAGTTGGAAAGGGAACGCGGGAGGGGAAAGGAACCTAGGACGAGAACGGGCGAGAATGGAGCACTTGGGAAAGGACACGCATGGGAGAGGTGACGGATGAGTAGGGACGATGGGGAAAGAGCTTCACGGACCTGTTAGACGTGGAAGGGGGAGGAAGGCGGGGAAGGTGGATGGGAAACTAGGCGGGGTAAGGGGACGCGGGAGGGGAAAGAGGGAGGGAACGCATGGGAAAGCGATTGGAGCGGTGAAGGAGAGGGGAGGGAGGGAGTGGGCGAGGAAGTTGTGGAGGGTGTTGTGGAGGAAGGGATTGCAAAGGAGGCCCAGTTGCAGTAGAGGATAGCAGGGGTTAAATTTGGGAAAACCAAGATTCTCAGACACAGCTCATGCACAGCTGTTTCTAAAAAGGAAAACCAGGAGAGATTTAACATTAAAAGTGTATAAAAGCATTTAAGACAAAGAGCGATATAACATAGGACTTTTATTAGCGATAGAACATAGAGCTCTTATTAGCGATAGAACTGAGGGCGATACAAAGGGCGATGTGTACAAACTGAAATGTTTCGTTTCGGTGAATATTTTAAAAATTATGTACTTATCACTAGCAGAATCAACTTTACGGTATGGATTAACCACTTGGGGACACTCTAGCAAAACTAATTTGAACCACCTACAATCAATACAAAATGCTATGGTTAAATTATTAGTTTAAAAACATAATTTTTACAGAGACGGAACATATCATTGTTTTATCGGAATTTAACAATTTTACCGGTGCAGGCCTTATTATGGTACAAAATATTGATTCAGCATATATCTGAGTCTGATTATAAGAGGAAAGTAGAACATGAACATAATACAAGGTTCACAAAGAATGAAGATGCTTGTTCCAAAATATAATAATAACTACAGACGGCGAACCCTGGAATATAACGTGCCAAAAATATTTAACTTGTTACCAAGTATTTTAAGAAATTGCGATTCTACAAATAGATTGAGATATATGTTAAAACAATGTTTACTAAATAGAGATGGCTTATATTAATTCATGTGTGTTTATTGTGACAATCTGTGTAGTTATTGTAATAATATTACGTAAGTATGTTTAAATTGTAATTGAAAATTAACATTTTGTTGACAAACCGCTTTATTGCGGTCTAACGGGATTGTGTCTTGAAAATCAAATTAATGGCTATTATTAGCGATATTCTAAGAAAATATAGCAAGATCTAATAAAGCAGCAACTCGAATACTACAGGTACTTTCCATCGAACCATTAGTTTTAATAATTTTTCAAAATAACCCAGAGGCGTTCTAGTTTCTGATATTGTAAACCAATAGGCCAATTGCACCACACTTAAAAAAAAATCCGGCTTAGGCAAATATTCTAAGACATTCTTTATTTTTTTTAATCGTATTTTTGAAACCCTGGCGATTTTTTGAAAATTTCAATCCGAAAATTCAGAACATTATTTATAAACCGGTGCCAAAAAAGACGATAATTGCATAGCCGAAAATCATTTAAAAAAAGGACGTTTTCCACACGAATGGCACAGGAGAATAACGAGGCATACCAAAAATATTACATCTAACAAATATTTTTTTCCTTGATCCATCTTATTAATCATAAATCATTATAATGTTCAACGTCTATCCAGTGTAATATACTTGTAAACACTACGTCTAATCCAATGTAATATACTTTTACTTGTAAATTATAATAATAATAAGAATATTATAAAATTTGATTTTGTTAAAATCAGCACCATTACCATTATACCTCTAAAACACGTACAGATAGCATAAAATGTACCGGTTTCTCTTCATAACATCTGTCAAAAAGTCAAACCAAATGATAAGTTCGCAGAGAACAAACAATAAATCTAGTGAACGTTAAATGTCAAATTCAAAAATTCGCCTGAAATCAAAGTGTTGCCAAATAAAATAAAATAAATCAGTGTGGAATTTTACAAAATTAATAGGAATATTTTAGGAGACGGGACATTTTCATGTAGTGATGTCACGAGCCCAAATAATGGATTTATTTATTAAAAAAAAAAAAACAAACTGTACATTTCTAAAATTTTTTACTAACATTTTCGTAATCTTAGGTTGATATTGCTTTGGTTGCTGAAAGCGAAGAAGAATTGCAAGAGGCCTTAACAACCATGCAAAGCATTCTTCAAAACAATTACAACATGAAGATAAATAGAGACAAAACAAAGCTGCTGACTGTAGGCCGAACGCAACATCAGATGAGAGTAGAGATGTCAGGAGTTCCACTAAAAATAACATGGGACGGTCGGTCTAAGAGCGAGGTCGACAGCCGTATACACCAGGCTAGGCTTGCTTTCAATAAAAGGTCGAAAATAATAGAATCAAATAATGTAGACCTGAAACTGAGAATACTCCTCATCAAGACCTATGTATGTAGTATCTTGATGTACGGCTGCGAAACATGGTCTAAACAATGGAAACGGAGACTAGAGGCTTTTGAGATGTGGTCCTATAGAAGACTACTAGGAATTTCCTGGAGAGACCACATCACAAATGAGGAGGTTCTCCAAAGAATCGAAGGAGGAAGGCACCTGCTCAGGACCTTGTCCGAAAGGCGCGCAAGATGGATCGGCCATGCAATAAGACAAGAAGGCCTCTTGCATGCCATAATGGAGGGTATGACCGAGGGGACAAACGCTAGGGGACGCCCACGCCGAGAGTACCTGGAGGACCTGCTGGTGGACGTGCGCTGCTCATCATATGCAGAATTCAAAAGAGCCGCACAAGACAGGGAAGAGTGGAAGAAACGAATAGATGAAATTGCTGCAAACCAATCCCAGGATTGAAACCAGAGAGAGAGAGTAAAAAAAAATCTATCCACACGATTTTTTCCAAGTCGTTATGAAATCCATGCAAGTGGCCTATTATGAAATGTTTTTTTATGAAGTAATACATTTCTCAATCATTATAATACATTTAATACATTTATCGATACAACAATTCAGTGATTTAAAGCCTTCAAACTGAACAATAACCCGCACACAATGAACTTCAATATTCAACAATTTGACAGCCTGGAACATACTGCAACTCAATTATTTAACCTCGTATTGCTGCTGTCAATTTCACATTGAAATTTAATCGTCATGTTACACGCCAAATAAATAAACACAGGATCATAAAATTAATTCGTTTACAAGTTACATTATGTAAATGACAAAATATCGTTTAATTTTGCATATTTTTTATTCGGTGCAAATTTTAATCCCCAATTTCTTATTTTAATGTAAGCAGGAAAAAATACTCAACTAAGACTTTTTAAACGACTTCAAAAAGGAGGAGGTTCTCAATTCGACTGTATTTTTTTGTATGTTTGTTATCTCAGAACTTTCGACTTGGCGAACCGATATTGATGATTCTTTTTTTATTTGAAAGCTGATGCTTTCCGTGTGGTCCCATTTTAATTTGGTCCAGTTCCGCCAATGGCATCTACGAGAAAACCATATAAGTCTTAAATTTGCATTAAGTATGTGCGCGACAAATTGACGAATAACTCAATATATTCTTTTTTATTGGAAAGGATGTACTTCAAGGGTAGTTTAATGAGAGTTTGGTAAGGTTCTGATTATCGGATCCATGACAAAATAACGGAACTCTTCAATTCTTAGGAGCAAATTAACGAAACTCGGCCGAATCTCTTAATTTGACCCTCACGTCGTTATGGTCAAATTATGTCTTTCTCATATGAGCAGCACGTTTAGTAGGTCTACCTATATTTAGGCAAATTAGTAAGTGTACTTCAGATTCACTAAAAATCAAAAAATAAACGAAAATTTTAACAATACAAAAAACGACTTAAAAAAATGCACTAAAAAGTAAAAAAATAATTTCGTATTCTTCTAGAACTTCATAATCAACTAATTTTTCTACTCATCAATATGTAGGTATGGTTGTTATTTTTGGAGTCGGTGTCAGCAAAGGTAACCGGCCCGACGAGTTCACTTCAAGACCTCGTCAAGTCGCTTGTGCGACACAAGCACATCTCACCTATAACTATGTATGTAGTTACAAACCTACCTTGACTGACACCGACTCCAAAAATATCAATCGTACCTACATATTGATGAGTAGAAAAAATAAGTTGATTATGAAGTTCTAGAAGAATACGAAATTATTTTTTTACTTTTTAGTGCATTTTTTGAAGTCGTTTTTTGTTTTGTTAAATTTTTTGTTTATTACTGTAGAATAAAGTACAATTACATAAACGGTCGATATTAATATTTATCGTAAGTTTTTTTAATGTAAGTATATTATGAGATCGCTAACTATATGAGTAAAAGGAAATTATTTAGTTAAAATTAAAGTACAATAAAGAAAATACAAATATTAGGGTCGCCAAGGGCCTGGTACCGTATTTCCAAAACTATACCGATTCAGTCGCGGTAGCGACAATGTACATTTTAAATATACCTCTATATTGGTTATTTTTTATCACATTGCAAAAACAAAAATTGTTCTAAAGTCTATATAAAATAATCTTTCTGATGTGTATATTAGAAATTAATATTTTTATTTCTAAATATTTAAATTTTAATATTATTCCCATATATTGTAAATACACCTCTATATTGATAATTTTTTATCACTTTGCAAAAACAAAAAATGTTCTAAAATCCAGATAAAATAATCTTTCCAATGCGTATATTAGAAATTAATAATTTTATTTCTAAATATTTAAATTTTAATATTGAAAATGTAAAGCGACTGAACCGGTGTAGGATTTGGAAATACGGGGCCTGGTAGGAGACAAATGTCTTGGCTGCGAATTGTACGAGAGTGGACCGGCATTAGAAGTGTGGAGGAGCTATTCCGGGCAGCGCAAGACAGAGAGACATTTTCCAGAGTGATCGCCAACGTCAGGGGGATCTGATAGGGCACACCAAGAAGAAAAAAATAAATACGAAAGATATTTACCAAACACATAAAACGCAAACATCAAAATGGCGAAAGACAGTAAGTTTTCCAACTTCACAAATAACCTTTAATAATGGAGATGCCGTAGTCCCACTGGAATTCGACAATTGGATTGGACTCTTATGCGGTATTCACAGTTAAAACAAAATATTAATTTTGCAATGCAGCATTATTGAAATTATTACGATTTAGCTTAAATCTTCGATGTCATGTCCGATTTCATAACATTTAGATTTAGAATTTGGTCGCTTGTATGAAAGAGGGCTTTTGGAGAGCCCCACCTCTTATCCGCCCTGGTATAAGTATAAGTAACTTAAGGTTACTCCTTCAAGGCTCTCGCAAGGACTCTAATTTTTTTGTAAGAACGATTCTATATAAATGAACGAAGCTAGACCTCCAAATGTCCCGCATACAGGTTAGGAAGCAGTATGCAATTGCTTACAAAAGTACTGGACAGCAAAGTGTTAGTAGTCATTAGAAATAAAAAAAATGGCCGCTCCTTTGGGCGGTGGTCTTAATTCCTTAATTCTTAGTTCCATGAAAGAAGGCTGTTAAAAGAAAATATAAAAAAGTATTAATAATTTTATGCTGCGTCGAAAATCGAATCTGCAACCCTTTAGCTCAAATGTGTAGGCCGTTACGTTGTTGGGGCGTCAATATAATTAAAGTTATTTCATTTTTGGCGTAAATTTGGCCGATCTCCCGCGCACGCCGCGCGTCACTTAAACTTTGAATTCCCGCCATCAATTCCGCCGGAGCTTTCGGAATAATTCTCCAGAAATATAAACCTGTGGCGATGGAAATATTTTATGCCCGACATAAAAGTACAGCAGATGCCAGAAATGAGCACTGTACTCCACCAAACAGCAGAATTGCCAGCGCAGCGTTTTTGGAACGACCCCCACTCTACCCCAACTGTAGAGACTGGGTGGGACTGTAGGCCGGCTACAGCGTGCGCGGCGTAGAGAAGGCTTGCTCTACGACAGGGATGCTTACACGCATATTAACGCAGATTCACCATAAATACTCAATATTATAAAATAATTCACACTAGCGACGAACAAAAACAGTTAATTAATGGACTCTCCATCAAACAGACTTGTTGTTATTTTGTCTTCTCGAGATGGTTTAAACTTGTCTGACGACAGGCACCCCCACTCATATCTTAATATATAAAACAATGTCGGGTTAGTTACACTATTTATAACTCAAGAACGGCTTGACCGATTTTTATGATGTTTGATTTGTTGGATTTGTCTTCGCCCCAAATAGCAGAATAGATATTAAAACATCGGAAAAATTCACGAAAAAAAAGTTACGAATAAAAATCTTTTCCTCGTACATTTCCTATGGAACGAATTCTCATATTTTGAAAAAGCTGCAGCCAGTGATAAGTATAATATTGAATAGTGAGTAAATTCCAAAAATTCAAAAACGTCAAATTAATGTCAATGCGCTGATTGTTATTCTTTTATTCTTAAACATATAACGCTGTTCCTCTTTCTTACACACTTAATGTCAATAGACGAAAATGAGACAAACGGTGAACGTATGTCTGCACCCTCCGAAGAAAAAATACGATAATTATAATAAATCTCCCTCACACGTATAAAAAAATGAAACGTAATTCCTGTAAGAGTCTATGTCATCTTTGTTGTGTGGAGGGTCTTTTTAGGAAAGGAAGGAGTAGAAGTTCTGAGAAGGAACTTAATAAAAAAACTGTATTCAATTCAGCTAATAAGTAAACACAAGAGTTTCTGAGATTCTGATGCGGTACGAAGTTCGCCGGGTCAGCTAGTATTAATATAAACACACTAACCAATACTCAAAAGGTTGATCAACAAACTGTTCGCCAAAAATACATTTTTGTAATTTTGGCAAAACTTCGACTACACAATCTACATACCAAAGATGGACACCGAAATTTTATTCCTAAAAATCATAAAAAATGCAAGGCTGATGTGAGTGAAATGAGGCGCTTAGATGGTTTGGAAATGTACAATAGATGGCAGAGAAAGGAGTGAAGCGAAAGCAAATAGAAGAAAAAGTCAGGAACTCTCAAGGAAGACGTGTTAGGTCAGGCAATATGAAGAGTCGATACGACAGATGTTAAGAGGGTATTACCAGAGAAAACCAGAAATATGTCATTTTTAAGTCAGATTTTAGACGTATTGACTCTTTCCCACAAAAAATTAGAAGTGGATTTCGAAAGATTGTTCTTTTATCTAGAATTCCCATGTTTTAAGTTTTGAGAAAAAATGTTTATTTTAGTATAATAAGGTTATACCATAGGTCATTGACAGATTTGTTAAATTTTCAAAAAAGATTTTTTATTTTACCACACCCATTTCAAATCATATAATCAAGCACTAAAATAAATCAATAGATTATCTGGATATCGCATGTTTTAGAAATTTACTTTTAATTTAAATGAAATCATTAAAAAAATATATACGTACTTGAGTTTCTTGACGAAAATTGGTCCGTTTGTGTATTTATTTGCGCACTTACAAACTAATGTATTTCAGATTTTTTTATCATTCTTATTTAACTAAGACATTATTGAAAAATGATAAATGCTTTTAATCAAAAAATAATTACAAAAAGTACATTATTTTAATAGTTTTATCATCACGTCTTTCAGCATTTTTGCGGATGTAGGTATAAATTAAAGCAAATTTGGAATGGAATAAATTCGATATTGAGTTATAATTTTCAAAAGCTGGTACGGAGAATAATTAATCTTTCTCATTGTAACCGCCCTGAACGATCGTAAGAACAAGTTTCGACGAAATGTGGATTTTCGGCCGCTGGCTGGTTAAACGCTCCTAATACAGAAAGCAGTGTGTGCAACACAGAATTGAATGGCGGTTATCTTCTTTGCTTGTCCATACTTGGAAACTCTCAACTGTTCTTTTTTTACGTTAGCTCCACACAGAATGCCCTAAGGTAAAATATCCCTCAGGGCCCATGTCATCTTTGGAGATGGGGAGGGATGTGTGGAGGGTCTTTTTAGGAAAAGAAAGGAGTTCTGGGAAAGAAAAAAGTATGAGGGGTAGGTAGGAATCTGGGGGATAATGTGTCTAGGAGAGTGCCACTTTGGTGCTAGCCGATGGGTAGAGAGCATCTGGCAGGAGAGGTTTAGGTTAGGTCTCCCTCGACCAGTCTCTCCCGATCTGGCCTACCACGCATATACAAACCTCACCCCACAAAATTTGTCGCGGTCTGGGGTCTAGGTCATGATCTGATCACCCCTCACCCACCGTAGCGAACCACTTATGAACTAAGGCAGGGGGGTTTGTTATCCAATAAATAGTTCTCAGGGCGGGGGTAACCATACCCGCCACCCAAATTTTACTAACCGTGAAAACAAATCCCTGCATGGTGCGACGGAAAGTTAGTTAGTTTAATATTTATGCCCATCGACCTTTTGACCGCAATCAACCCCTTGACTACTCCTGGTCTACCGCATATTATATTATTTGCTATCCGGTCTATAATTTATAATATTTAGTCTACGGAAGACGGTGGCTTTTATTGTTTGTTCTAGCCAAGAACTCGCTCACTATACATAATGGTCATGTCGTGCAATAATGTACTCGAATAATATTATATTTGTGAGTTATTTAGGACTGTTTTTTGTACAATCCTTGTGTTATTTTATTTTTTGTGTAATCTCCACAATAAAATCTCAATAACCCTAAGGAGTTGAGCTTATTTTCAAATTATTTTCGCTTCGCAATAAAATCAAAATAAATGGAATTTTCTGAACGTATCCGAAAACTAAACACTGTTTTGGAGAGTAAGATAAAAAAGTTTTGAAAATAGCTCATCTTATGTTTTTTCTAACAAAAATTACCGATAACTTAAAAAAATAAGAAAAGCGTACCAAATTTTTCAGACATGTATTATGTTAATGTTATTATTATCACTCCGCTTTTTTGTCGTTTCATGTAAAAATAATTCATAAAAAAATTCACAAAGCGTCACAAATTATTTTCAAATTGTGGTTGGAAACCTTGGTTTCATAAGCGTATTCATTTTAATTTCTTTGTGGTTAACTTTAAGATTTGAATATGGCATGATTTGAGATAAAACGAAAAAGCGACAGTAGAAAGAAACAAACAAATACACCTATAGGATTTATCCTGCGAGATAATGAGGTAAAATAATCGGTCTCCTCTCTATACGGTGCTTCATAGCCGCCCAACTCTTGTCTACTTTAGCTTTCTGAAGGTTTCACTTCTACTAAGTGTGAATTGCACACTTGTAATTTTTCGTTCTAAAACCATTTATGTAGATTATATTTATTACCATGACAGGGAGGCACAATGATTGACACTATGTGAGCTGTTCCGAAAAGTGAAAAAAAAATCCTGAGAGAGTAAGATGTTATCATGAATTATAAGAATGTTATCATTTGTAGAGAGGGGGGGGGGGGGGGTGTTGTGCGGCGGTAGGAAAATGGGTGTTTAGATGATTGAATAGGGGAATTGAAGGTAGGGGAATGTATGGCTAATCAAAGGCCCTTTCTACATTGAAAAAATATATTTAGTTTATGTGCGAATGTCGCACAAGTGTTCCAAATGCTTTCATTAGAACAATGGCATGATAGGGGAAAGGAAATTGAAGAGAAACGCATTTCCATGCATCTGGCTATTCAGATTATGTCAAAAAATATGGCTAAACCCATTTTAAGTGATGTTTCGCTTCTGAATGGTAAACCTTCACCAGGGAGCACCCAGGTGAAACTTAAAAATTTGAAGAATTCGTCAAATATTTGAAGATAATTTTCACGTTCTGTGTAATTTCTATTCAAATTCTGTTATTACATCATTATAAGCCAGTTACTTCGTAAAACTGAAAAGATCACAGAACATGGATAGAACTTTAACAAAACGGGAAAATTAACTTAAAAAGTTCGACGAATTGTTCAAATTTTTTGAAACAACCGATCCTTGGAGTACCTAGCTCAAAAATGTGGTATGTATGAAGAATTTACGAGGTTAGGCTGAAAAGTAATGAACACGTGCTTGTACAGCGCGAACAAAATGACTTTCAGAAGCGCGCCAGGTGGAATATGGAAGTGACATTCCTCTTGTATACGAAGCGCAAGTTTGAGATCGTTGAATTCATCCAGTGTATTTTGAGAAGCGGAAGTATGGAGACGTGTTTTAGTGTCATGTTAACGTAAAATAAACAGCGTGCTGTTATCGAATTTTTCAGTTACGTAATGAAAAACCTTGTTTCACGTCGGGAGAAATAAATATACGATTCAAAACTTGAAAATTGTACTTTTAACCCGATCTTGCTATTTATTTTTGTTCGTGTTTTAAAAGCGTGTGTGCATTACTTTTCAGCCTACCCTAGTATGAAATTTTAAACCAACCACCAAATGTTCCGTGAGAAATCAAAATTTTAGTAAAATTTTTCCTCTTTGAGTTATAGCGTTATCTTGAAATGCTAATTTATTTGTACTAAATAATTAAAACGGAATTTTTTGTTAAGGACGAAAGCTACTTCAAAATTAAAACGTAAATAAAGTATAGAGCTATACAAATATTAAGATCATCTGTGAAAGCGGAAAATTAAAACCTTAACGTATTTACAGTATCGTCAGTGTAAATATACTCTTTTGGAAAATATCGCGCTCTGTTCGTAATTTATTATATTGCGAGTAAAATGATAAATATAGTTATAAAAGCACTATCTAAATTGATTTTTTTTTATTTGAATGTACTTAAGTAAGAACGTTTTAACTACTGAAAAGGTTATTCAAAGCGTTACTAAGAAACAATTTTCGCAAATTATGCTGATGTTTTGTGAATCAGATTGACACATTCATTTTCTAACTAGCTTGAATACAGAACTCCAGTCTAATTTTTTTTAATGAACTTAGCTTAAATAACTGCATTTTAATTTTTATTTGAGAGTTAGTTTTAATAGTTGAAATAATTGTAACGGTTTTAATTTTTTAAGACCCCCCAAAAACCACCGTATCTATGGTGAATCGTGGAACGTCATCACTCCTGAAAAAATAGTATAGAATCGGGCACTCAGCTGATCTACTGCCGCCATTTTGAATTCCGTTGTTCGAAGTATTCTCCCTAGAAATAGCATTACTATTTTTTTTTTGTGCAGAAGTTTTTTTAATATTTTCAATAATAGAGATAAACTAATAATACTTTATTTTTGAAACATTATTTGGGCCTAAATAATGTTTCAATAAACACAACAACTAAATCAATAAACAGTATGTAAATAAACGAATAAATTAATACGATATATATGTCATATCATACAGTGGCGGCTCGTGACTTTTGGGTGTGCTAGAGTGCTGATATTAAAAACATGGCATTCTTGATGTTGTTGTAGCCGAAAAACAAAAAAAAAAAATTCTTTGAAAATCTGTTTTTTGTATGAAAAATTACAGGAAGTTTCAGTTTGGCCGTGTGCCGCACCGATTTCCTGAAAAGTCTTCATACAAAATACCGATTTTTGAAAAAAAAAAAAAAAAATTTTTTTCGCATACGACAACATCCATAATGCCATTTTTTTAGTATTAGCACCCTAGAAACACCCAAAAGTCACGAGCCGCCACTGATATCATACATTCCCATACAATGACTTTACGGTGACGTCACGACACGTCAAACAGTGACGTCACCTTGACGCGTGTTTTTACGACCCGATTAAAAATGGACTTTTTAATATATTTTTTAAAAACTCTGCGTTTACTATTATTAAATAAAACTTATGAATTCAGAATCAGCGTTTATTGGAATGTATGAACATATTATTTTAAAGTCAGAATATTTTTCACTGGAGTTCCTTATTCCACAGCGTTGTCCGGGTCGTATCTGTGTGAAAATAAGATGTTTACATCAATTTTTCTCTATTTTAAATGTCAAATTGAAAAATTTCATCATGACGCATCAACATTATGCTTCCTGTGACGGGAAAGAGATGAGGGGTGGTTTTTCGAAAACTTGTGTAAGCAATGACCTTCCTCCTAACTTGAAGGTAAAGTCAGCAAAATTTCAGCAACCACCGAACAATAAAGATTTATTTAGCAAACGAACCCACACCGGGAAACACTTCTTTACATAAATAGATTAGCAGACCCGGCCACACGTTGCTGTGGCTAACGAAACCTTCATAACCAACGCCATCTGTTAAATCAAATCCACACCACGTTGCCCGCAGCTCGCTGACGCTTGGCCAGATATATAATGTATTTCAACCAATTTACACAATACCTTGACAAATTATATAACTAAAAATCTTCCTCATGAATCATTCTATCTATTGGTGAAAACCGTATGAAAATCCGTTACGCAGTTTAAAAGACCTAAGCGCACAAATGTACATCGTGAGCGACTTCATTTTGTACTTAGTAAAGAAGCTAGATTGATACGAGTATATTAGATATATTACTACTCTTAGACGAAGTTGTTTCATATGATATTTATCGTCGGTCAGTGACCGAGTTGGTATCGTATTTGGGTCCCACCCAGGCGTCGCGTTTTCGATTCCTCGGCTGTTAAGTTCCTCCATCACGACACAAGCAAAATTTTCCGCCTACTGTAATGGCAGTAGGAGATTTTCAAATAATATCAGGTTATTCGTAACGCGGGAATGTATGTCTTTCTTTTAAAAAAAATATTTTTACTTAACTTTGATTTGGGAGGCGGGTATAGGCATCGCCGCCCGTGCACCATTACTGGATAAACATCACCTCTTCCGTAGGGGCCCCCAATTGGTACGCTAGGCTTGGTGGCTTAGCAGGGGTTCCCGGGTTCATGGGATGAGGATTGTCCAGGTCTTGGTGGCGGATGCGTCTCCCTGTTTATGTGACGGGTCGGATTTGGAGAGACTTGCTAAGGGAGACCTTTTTATCTCTCAAGCAGGACTCTCTCGACCCATCGCCTTGGAGGGATGGATTCATTCTTCCGTCGCTCCTGGGCACACTGACCCCCAGATTCCTACCCACCCCTCATACCTTTTTTTCCCAGATCTTCCTCTCCTTCCTTTCCTTAAAAAACCAAAGATGATACAGACCCCGATGGAAATTATTTTCCTGCGTGGAGTACTTCTCCACGATATCTCAACTTCAGTTGCCCTAGAGTCTACCTAGAAACTTATCTATTCAAATTAAAAATAATTAATGTGAATAATTCTTTTAGATTAGTAATTTTTTTTATTTTATTCATTCAGACTTAATATTAGCATTACGTTCACCAGGAAATCCTGTAACGAGAGCGGGGACAGTTGTGACATATTATAAGCAGATACGTTTTTAGATTTTCGCGGCCAAAAGTATTTTCGTTATTTGTTTTTGGGGTGTTATGCCGTGTTGCGCTACCTCTTTAACACTACGGTACACGCGCCTCTAAAACGCTCATGAGTGCTCGCGTGGGCTTCACCTGTAGCCCATTTTAAATTGAAATATACTGAATGATAATCGTTTAATTTTTAAATAAAACACACTTATTATAAGAAATGACATTTATTAAGTAAACCGAAATAAAAAAATACATCTTCTCTTTCTTAAACTTAAAATATTAACAAAACTTCAGACTTCTCAAAAAAATCACATAATTTTTACTTATTTGAGATCAACTTTTGGTTTAATTCTTACATTTTTTTTAAACTTTTTTTAAAATTTTCATTACATGAAGGACAAATAAAAATTTTGTGATCATTACATAAGGACAAATTAAAATTAGGTGATCATTACACGTACGCCTTATACAGTTTTCCTTGTGTTTCCTTGTGTTCCGCCAGTGCACGCATGGGCTACATACGTAGCCCAACAACTTTAAATCGTTATTTTTCACACGTGCGCCAGCGTCGATCGCTCACGCCACACTGAATGCGTCGAGCAACAACCAATCGAAGCTTAGCTAGAGACTCGAAGTTAAATCACGCGATTTCACGAAGTTACGAACAAAAACAATACCCTGGGCTACATATGTAGCCCACGCGTGTACTCTAGTGTTAAGCCAATGTTTCGGACAGCGTTGCAGTGTCCATCATCAGGGCAGATCACCGGCAGATATACAGATACACTTTACCAATGATTCATTTCTAATAAGAAAAACTTTTTTCAAATGTAGTCATTTTGCGAAAAGAACAATTTTTTTACAAACATTTCTCAATCGAAATATTGAATTAACCTATCAATTGAAACAAAAAAGTTGGACTGATTTGTTTGGTACTTACGTCGAATAAAAAAGGACGTAAAATTTTATGAAAATACGAACTAATAGCAAAATGATTAATTATTTCATTAACTTATAATGTATCATGTTTCTTTTGCAAATTCCCCTACAACCAATATCAAAATGCTGAGGTTATTTTATTACTTATATGAAAAAAAGTGTTAATTTAGGCATGGGTAGATTTAATTGTTAGTACGTGCCCACGTAATTTAATACAATAAGAATTTATTGCGATACGAAAGAAGAGAATTTGAAATAATGTTTTTGTACATGTTCGTACAAAAACAGCGAGAAACCGAATAATGAATCCACGAAAATATAAAATTCAATGGTCCCGTGTAATTATTATTCCTGAGCATTCCTTTTTAATTTGAATACTCTCGAGTGGGAACAAATTCGCTAAACGCGCCCTCTGGGGCACAATTCTCCAATCGAGTCCTCTCTCAATCGTACACAAATTGGTCGACTTTGTTATTCTCAAATCTCGTCGAAGGTATACTCATACTCATTCCATTAGAGCAACGGTAGATCGAACAAATTGACACACACAAAACTGTTAAGACGACAATATACCCTAAAATATTTTCAGAATCTTAACGACGAAAGTAAAGAAACCGTGTATATAATTTGCGACTCGCGACCCGTGTATTGGACAGACCAACTGTCGAATTTGCATCAATCAAAGAAAAGAAGAAGAAGAAAAATATTGTGGGAATCTTAACGACGTAAGTGAAGAAAATATGTAAACAAATATCCGCCGCGGCACGGCGTATTGTACGAACGTACGGTCGAATTCACCCTAGCAGGCCTGGAGATTCGACCTTTCTGCCGCGTTCATTTTAATTAATTCTGAAGACCTTGTTACAAATATTTAAAATGTGTCTCCATCTGTCCTCCCGAAGTTATTAATTCATCGCCAAGAAAAATAAAATCTGTTGCTTACTGCTAACTTTATAGTTGAAAAACGGGTTATAAAGTTTTAAAATCGTTGTACGTAAAATACATTAACGGTAAGGTAATATTTTTATTAATCTAAAATATAAGTAACTCGCATTCCTTGTGCGGCATGGAAATAAAAAAAGTAATTACATTAGTTTCGAATTCGCCGGAAATGATTAAAATGTGAGTTTTGAGCGAACAAAAATTATTAGGGTTGTGTACCGCCTTAAAATCTAGTTCGTTGTATCTTGACCTAAGATCACTTCCAGCGCTGTTCGAAGGTCATGTATTCAAGAATCGCTGATTTACCGGCGATATTGTAGAGTAAGCAGATGCTTTAAGGCCAACATCTCGTTTCGCCGAAGGATGGTTCGTTTTTACATGAAAATTAAATTCCTAATCAATCTGTCGCAATGTCGTGTTGCAGGTCTTAGCAGCAATAGTTGTTTTTGGTTTTAAAACATATCCGCTAGCCATTTCAAAGAAAATACAGTTATAATTCCAAATTTACACCAAAGGAATAATAATATTTTAATAAGATTTGGCTAATTTATATAGTGCCGTTTTCGTGAAAAATCATCTCAAGGAACGTCAAAAACATCAGAAACGTAGACAATATTCATAACAGAGCTGCAAATATAATCAGCTCTTCAACCCTTCGACATGTCGCGCTAACAATAGACTGACTCTACCATTCTACTATAATAACACACATACATTATCACATTATTACTCACCAATCAGTCGATTACACATTTTGGGAAATGAATATGCTAACATCGGCGACATTTATTTCTTAAAATTAGCGCAATATAAACATGCACTCAAAAATGATTTTTCCATAATGTAACTTTATATACGCAATATGGAAATGTTGAAATGAAATGATGATATTTCTCATTGTTCTTTTTTGTTATTTTTTGTTGTGATACATAAAATAATTGTATGTTATTTTTAAGTTTAAAACTACTATAATGTAATGATATTATTTTTCTTACTTTTGTACACTATTATATGTTTATTTATAAAAGGCAGTATAGCCGTTTATGTATTTAAAATAATATAAAATAAAAATAAATACATATTATATAAGAATACGTAGATATAAATGAAACATTCGAAACTCTTGATCGCTGTTGGAGAATTGAGCCCCTCGTCGAGGAAGAGTATCAAATCTCGCACTTGTATTTTGAAAAGTTTTACTTTATGCTAATTTTCTCTCCAGGCAGAAATAATAATAATTTCTCTCAGAACTACCGCGAGAACAGAGCAGTTGCTTTAATGGAATCGTCTTAGGCGTATACTACCTGAATCAAGTATGAAATTTAAATAAAAAACATCGAAGTTTCGTACATTCCAACTAAAATCATACATTCAGCAACAGTGTTTTTTCGTGGTACTGTAGAATTTTTAATTAACAACAACGTTTCTATTTCCCAAATGGATTTATAAAATATTTGCCAACGACAGTTTTTTTTTGATAAGACGGAAAAGTTCATACGCAAAATGTGTGCCTTCTATTTTAGTTACTCAATTCTTTTGTTTTGAATTTTAATACTACGGTACACGCGCCTTTAAAACGCTCGTGAGTGCTCGCGTGGGCTTCACTTGTAGCCCATTTCAAATTGAAATATACTGAAAGATAATCGTTTAATTTTTAAATGAAATGCATTTATTATAATAAATGATATTTATTAAGTAAACCAAAACAAAAAAAAATTTTACTTACAATATTAACAAAACTTCAGACTTCTCAAAAAAACACCTCATTTTTACTTTGAGATCAATCAACTTTTGGTTTAATTCTTACATTTTTTTTAAAACTTTTTTTTAAATTTTCATTACACGAAGGACAAATAAAAATTTTGTGATCATTACATAAGGACAAATAAAAATTTGGTGATCATTACATATACGCCTCGTACAGTTTTCCTTGTGTTTCCTTGGGTTCCGCCAGTGCACGCATGAGCTACATACGTAGCCCAACAACTTCAAATCGTTATTTTTCACACGTGCGCCAGCGTCGATCGCTCACGCCACACTGAATGCGTCGAGCAACAACCAATCGAAGCTTAGCTAGAGACTCGAAGTTAAATCACGCGGTTTCACGAAGTTACGAACAAAAAAATACCCTGGGCTACATATGTAGCCCACGCGCGTACTCTAGTGTTAAAGCCATGTTTTATTTAATCCATGAAATTAATTACAATAAATTTTAATTTTGGACAATAAGCATTTTACGTTGCTAATTTAATCACGAAAAAGATTACATACTTATATAATTTAGATTTAATTTGTGAGGCGAGAATGATTACCGCCACCCGGGAACCATTTATTGGATAACCAACACCTCTTTCATGGATTTGCTACGTTTGGTGACATAACATAGATAACAAGGTCTATGGGGTAAGGGATGGTAGTGTCCAAATGCTACATGGTGTGCGGAATTGGGGAGACTTGATGAGAGAGATTCTTTGACCAGTCGTAATCTCTTGATTCGTCGCCTTGCACCGCAGTGGGATGGGATGGAACCATACCTCCCTCACTCCTTGGTACACTGACCCTCATTCCATTTTTCTTCCCACAACTGCTTCTCAGTCCTTTCCTTAAAAATACCCTCCTTACAGCATCACCAAAGATGATGTAGGCCCTGAGGGAAAATATTTTCGCCAGGGCCTCCTATGTGGAACTAAAAAAATAAAACATAAATCCGCCAATAAAATTTTGGAACTTTTTGGGAGAACTGCGGCACGGACGATAGTGATAATCGGTCAGTCCAGCGCATTGGTGACCTTCCTCTGCTTCTTCTGCCTTCCAATTTGCTAGTGACCATAAGTTTCTCCAAGTTGGAGTCCTCAGTTTGGTGAGCAACGTGTCCAAAAAGGCGTTGTAAGCAGATAAAAGCCTATTGTGGATGCCTAGATATTCCAGAATGACTTATTTGTTCACAATCTTTTTTAAGCCCGCTTTAAAATCAATTTTTATAAATCCAATAACTTCATTTCCGAACATCGTAAAAATGAAATACGTATCATTAGAAGTACTAAAATAAAGACAAAATGAGGAATAACGACAAAACTTTGTTATTATTTGACTTAGAGAGGAAGTGTGAGTGGAGCAGTATTTACATAAATTATGTAAACATCGTAAGCGAACGCAGTATTAATCGTAATTTTAGATGTTTTATCAATGATTGTTGCCATCCCTCGTTAGCATCTTAGTACGAGACTTGTTAGGCAACTCATTTTTAAATTCAAGATGTTGCTAAATTATTTCCGGGAAACGATTTTCAGCATAACGAAATAAAGAAGTTGGGGACATTAAACAAGCAAAATGTTGTTCGGGTAATATTCCTCCTTCTCTCCTAGTAAGTTTCTGATTTTGGAGTGGTTTTATTTCTGTGTAAAATTCTATAAAATATAATACAATATTTTTAGACTTTTAAAAAAATTTGTTGAAGATAATATTGTTAATTTGAGGGGAAAAAATTCCTTCAGCCCCTATGAAATCTTTCGGGATGATGTGTGGTGGGTCTCTTTAAAGAAAGGAATGAGAGGAAGCACTGGGAAGGAAAAAGGTATGAAATCTGGGGTCAATGTGTCCAGGAGTGACGGGCTGATGAATCCATGCCTCCCGCTGCGGTGCAAGGCGATAGCTCGAGAGAGTCCGGCTGGAGAATTAGGTCAGGTCTCCCTCAACTAATCTCTCCCGAATCGATCCGCCACGCAGTAGGTGGACAAACTCATTGCCGCTAATACCTAGACAAACCTCACCCCGCGAACCCGGGCACCCCTGCTAAGTCACCGAACGTAGCGAACCACTCGGGTTTGATGCAGGGGTGTGACGCAGGGGTATTGTTATCCAATAAATGGATCTCAGTTGCGACGCAGTTGCGACCGTCACCTTTTTTTCTGAGTCTTGTTCTGTTTCATGTTCCTTTCAAGATATATAAGTATTATCTTATTCTTCAATAATAAATTAAATAAGTTTTTCTCGGATCGCTTTATTGATTTTTATAGTATAGCTTTGCGAAATTTCACAACGTCAGAGCTTAAATCTTGGGAAATTTTTTATGAAACGAGTTTTCCTGATGTTAAGTTTACAATAATGAACTGGATTTTCTCATTGAATTGGTTTCAAATATTCTTTACAGAAAAAAATAATTCGGTACAAAATATAGACCATTCCAATTTGAATATTATTTAATTCAAGGATCCTTTGAAAAATTGGAATTGAAATAAATTTGGCAGTTCGTGAAAAGTTTTGAAATACCGGTCGAGACGTGTCGGAAAAACTTATGTAAAAATCTGGAAGGGTGGATGGGTGCGTACAATTGTAATAAAATGTCTTCAAACGAGGATTTTCGGATATACAAATATAAAAAAAAACTTTAATGATACAAATATAAAAAAAAACTTTAATGATAGCTGACTTCCAGTGGGAGCTCGCCCAATGCAGAACATAATTAACATGATTTCGGTTTATAAAATTGAACACAACTGTTGACAGTAACGTAGAAAGATAAAATAGACATTACATAGATAAAATAGAAATAACACGGATTTGACCAAAATGAATTACAGATTATTAGTATATAATCAAGTTTTTTAAATGAATTAATGTTTGAAGATTATATATGGTATTTACTCCTTAGATAATATATGGTATTTTAGTAATTTTTTAAAAATTTTATCCTAAATAGCAAACAATGGGGAAGCTGAAAGGTATGAAAGGTGATCCAGAAATTCCAAAAAGAAAAAATTGAGCAAATTTCATTACGCCATTTTTTTATATGTATAGGCCCTGAAGAAAATAATTTATATGTTATCTTTGGGGATGCTGTGTGGAGGGTCTTTTTAGGAAATGAAGGAGAGGAAGTTCTGGGAAAGAAAAAGGTTTAAGGGGTGGGTAGGAATCTGGGGTCAGTGTCTCCAGGAGTGACATATGAATGAGTCCATCCCTCCCACTGCGGTGCAAGCCGATGTTCGGAGAGAGTTCTGTTGGAGAGGTCAGAAGGTCTCTCTCAATCAGTCTCTTCCGATCCGGCCCGCCACGCGGTGGGTGGGCAAACGCATTCATCGCCAAGACCCAGAAAAAACTTACCCCATGAACCCAGGTACCCCTACTAAGTCACCGAATGTAGCGAATCACTTGGGACTTAGCAGAGGTTTTGGTTGGTTATCCAATAAATAGTTCCCGGAGCGGCGGTAACCATATTTGCTTCTCAAATTGTGATCACAATTAGAGAATTTTTCCCGTTCAGAGCAAACGTACACAATATATTTGGACTTAAATATTAGGTCCTTACATATGAATTTGGCGTTTTGTATGGGAGGAACATAAAGTCGATTTTTTTTAATATAATATATTTATTTAATCAAAGTATATACCATTGCTAGCTATGCACTTTTGCCATCTCATTAGTAGTTCGTTTATCCCTTTACTAAAAAAACCATTCGGACGGGAATCAATAAAATCTTTGAAGGCGGTTTGGACTGCCCCATCGGAGTTGAATTTTTATCCCTTGCAAGAAGTTATCCAAATTTCGAAAAAAATGGTAATCTGTTGGGGCAAGGTCCGGAGAGTACGGTGGATGTCTTAGACATTCCAATTGAAGCTCCTCTAATTTGGTAGCCGTCTGTTGTGCAGTGTGTGGTCTAGCGTTCTAACGCGCGTTTGTTGATTTGCTTCACTCGATTCGTGAGGTACCCACCTTTCAAGCTTTTTCACCCTCCCAATTTGCTTCAAGTGGATTAAAACAGTTTTATCACTAACACCGCAGCCTGCAGCTAACTCGGACGTGGTTTGCGATGGATCCGCTTCCACAATAGACTTCAATTCTTCATTATCAACTTTGGTCTCCGGCCGTCCACGGGGCTTGTTCTGCAGGTCGAAATTTCCAGAACGAAAACGTTGGAACCAAAAACGCACTGCGTTTTTTTTGCGGTACCGTCGCCATACACATCATTAATCCTTCGAGCCGTTTCTGCAGCACTGGTGCCACGGTGGAACTCGTACTCGTAAATAACGCGATATTTCAAGTTTTCCATTTTGTAAACTAAGTGACGCAAAGATAAAAACAATTAAGGAAAAAACAAATGAATTATAATTTTTGAAACACAAATACATGAGTAAATAGCTGTATTAATTTGAATTTGGAATTCCTAACCAAAGAGAAGATATTTGAGATCAAAGTTGCCAGTACGGCAAAACGCCAATTTCATATGTAAGGACGCAATATATAAAATATATTAAAATTATATCGGCGTCATTTGCAAAATAAAAAAAAATATTCGCAAGAGAATCAAACGCAAGTCAAGCATTTGTTGTTCAGTAAAGATAA
The DNA here is from genome assembly GCA_917880885.1 of Limnephilus marmoratus. Taxonomy (NCBI): domain Eukaryota; kingdom Metazoa; phylum Arthropoda; class Insecta; order Trichoptera; family Limnephilidae; genus Limnephilus; species Limnephilus marmoratus. The sequence goes on along the minus strand of OU862923.1, from coordinate 38,156,501 downwards.
GGACGGATTCTTCCACAAAATTTGAAAAATTCATCTTATTTAATTTCAAAGTTAATAATCAAGTTGTGTGAAAATATTATTCAAGTTCCGTTATTATCCAAGTAGGTGGTATCCAAACAACCTAACCACAGTGAAATAATAACAAAATTTTAAGAGAAAATTCACAGAACTCGAAATTTAATTTTTAAATTTGATGAATTGTTAAAATTCCGTGAAACAAGGCGTCTTTATTATTCAATTGAATTGCTTCTCTAACCAAATTGATAGTTTTCGTAAAAACTCCTGTTGAGTACGAGTATTAATTGGTCATTGGGTTTCCTTAACAGAACTAAGTAATTATGATCTGGGTTCTAGTGAACCAATGAATAATGCATTCATGGTATAAAATTCTCCATTAGGGATGGTAGCTGAGTTGTAAAATTTGTTATTTGAACGGAGAGATAAACTCCCACAACTCCGCTTGATAATTTCAAACCTTAAAATAAAACTTCATGTTAACCATAATGTTAACCTACTAGTAATCTCTATAATCTGACATCTAACATAATTTGACTCCTCGATGATAATATTATTTTATTTTATTTATTTATTCAATGCCCAGGGGGCTTTTACATGTTTGGTAACAATTAATTCATGACGGATGATTTTTCAACAGATAAAGAAATAAAAATAAATAAAATTAATTAAAAATGCACACAAGTCACAAAAATACAAAAACAATATAGGTACAGCAATTTGATAAGTTTACAAAAATACAGATATGTTTAGGAATAGTTTTGGAATAAGTTTTTTACAAGACCCACAAAATTCGCCAAGTTGATGTTAAATATGTCGACATCACCAAAGTACTGATTCCCCATAGTGTGAAATCGTTGTATAGGAGAGTGGGCAATGTAGTTCCGCTTGTGAATGCTGCAGTAGAATAGTGTATTTTGTCGCGTAGTTACTGTCGGTATTCGTAAGTTTATGAGTTGTAGGAGTTCGCAACAGTCGAATTTAGAGTTAAGTATTTTGAATAATAATGTTAAGTCGTTTATTTTACGTCGGTCTTCTAGTGTATGTATTTTTAGAACTGAGTAATAGATCGTATTTTAAGTCTTCTAGTGGGATACTTAATTTAAAATTTATAAAACGCAAATTTTTTTTTGTATTCGCTCAATATTATTAACGTGAATTTTGTAAGATGGAGACCAAACTAACTAAAGTTGAAAGGTCGTCAACTCTACTCGCCTACACGCTTGCTCCGCTTGCTCGTGATTGGCTTATTTATGTTTCCAACATGGCTTCCGATAAACAGCTGATTTTGACTGTCAAATATCTGAAAAATTAGTTCACACAGGCGTCGTCATTCTTGTTACTGGCGCTAGCAGCGGCCTCAGTTTCCTACGCTTCTGAGCGAGTGGACAGTTTTGTGTGTCATCATGACAATCTCACTCGCCGATTTACCCGCTTTTAAAACTTAGTAGATAGTAGCTTGTAACATCGAGGCTTTAAACAGCATTTAAAGAAATAATTTGATTTTTTTTCATACATATAACTTGTAAAATAACTGAAACAAACGTGTTTATGATAATTTTTGGAGCGTACTTTGCGATTTTTTTCTATCGAGAGAATTTTATATAATTTGCGTTTCGGCGCGGGCGAAATCTAGATATTATCTTCAAAAATAACATATACTTTTTAGGAGCTTTAAAACTTAACGTGTTTAAGGGAGATATGTAAGAAATCGGTAGAAATTCAGGTTGCGGGCCCTTAAACGCATGTAATAATAATGTATAATCTTACATAAAGCACAAAGGCGTCAATTGTATTTACAGAATTTATTGATCATCCAGTTGATTAGTCAAACATCTTCGAAAAATTGAAATTTGAGTTGAGTTTGCAGTTATTTGTAAAAGTGTAGTCTCTGTCTAGTTCTAGTACAATACTCAGCTTACTCATAAACATAACCATGTCAATTATAATGCAGAAAAACTTATTGTGAATTGATCTGAAAAATTATGTTTTCTGGGTTAGGTTGGTAGGTAATTCATCATTATCATCATCTTCTTCCCCTTGTCCTATTCGGGTCGGGGACCCATTGCATCGAAAAGGCTCCTCCATACGTCCCTGTCTTGCGCTGTTTGTTCGGCCTCCGTCTATGACAGTCCCATCCTCTCCTCACACAGTTTCTGAAGTTGCCTCTCCCAACTGTGTCTGGGGCGGACCACTGGAAGTCTACCTTCTGGAATCGCACTCAGTATCTTCCTCGGAATTCAATCATCAGACATTCTTAGTACATGCCCAAGCCACCTCAGTTGCGATTTTTCTATGAAGAGTAGCAGTAGTTCAATGTTTAGATTATCTCGGATCATCGAGTTTATTATATGATCCCATTTCGTAACCCCCGCCACTCCTCTCAAGTACCTCATTTCGGTAGCTTGGACTCTAGAGCGTGTTTGTTCGTTTAGCATCCATATCTGGTGGCCGTAAGTAAGCGTCGGGCGGTATACCGTTTTAAACACTCCCATCTTGTCTTGATGCTGAGCTCGGCTTTCCTTATCACTGAGCTGTAGAGAGGACGCAACACACCGCTTGCCGCAGGTAATTGCAAAATATTATTCTATCGTATCTGACCGTTATGCTTCCCGGTATTATTTTACAGCATACCCGGTCACGCCTTTCTGTGGCTAACGAAACTCAACGTCACGCCATTACCCAACCTTTATAACCAACGCCATATGTTAAATCAAATCCACACCGCCCGTTCGCCAATTCGCTGCCCGCTGCCCGCTTGTCAAACCGCTCCCTTTATTTATATATTTCAACCAATTTACACAACACCTTGACAAATGACATACCTAAAAACCTTCCTCGTAAATCACTCTATCTATTGGTGAAAACCGTATGAAAATCCGTTGCGTAGTTTAAAAGATCTAAGCACACAGGCAGCGGGACTTCATTTTATAACAATGTAAAGATTTAATATGTACTAATCAATCAAAATTTTCATAAATTTCTGACACAGGAATGAAAAAATTCGATATCATTATTTGCATCATACAGTGAACATTTCTTACTAATCTTATGCAAATAAAATTTGGTAAACATATTTTATTTACATCACGTAATCTTAGATAAACTTAAACCAACCATCATCCTGCATGAAGTTTATTCACAAAAGAACCTGAAAAAGCAATGGGAGTACGTCGTGTTTGTCCAACCTAGGTTCTATCACGTAGTACCTATGTACGTTGATCTACGTCTGTGACACCATTTCTTTGAAATTAAACACGCCTCGTGCTCCCCGAGTCCAATCATATAAAGCAATTATATTTTAATGAGGTATTCGCCGGGATCTAGCATTTCCTTTAGAAAAAAATGTCTAACATCGCTGCGATAGTGGCGGAACACATGCCTGGGAAATGAACCCTTATTCATATTACATATAAAGGTGAAATAAGCTTATCATTTGTATATTAAAGAAAACATGGGCACTTAGAGCCAGCGAAAGAAAACGGATAGACGCCCTGAAATGTGGTGCCGGAGAAAAAAGTTAAGCGAACATAAATAAACCACAAAACTTTCAACCCTGTTCACACAACTTTGATTTTGACCTTGTTTTCATACAGTTTCTTTATACATAAGGGTCAAAACCGTGGACACCGGTGTCCCCTTGGAAGCCAAGAACAAAGACGCGAAAATTTGGCTTCCCGAATTTTGTTTAAATATCCGTATAAATACGAAAATGAACTGATATTGTTATTTTTATATAAACCTGAATAGACATCCTACGTGAAAAAATAAATTTCAAAGGTGATTGATAATAAATAAACAACTTTATATGCATTTGAAAAAGGAACAAAAATGCTAAAACTCACGACTTTTCGGTTTTGACAGCGGTCTGAAGTCACAGATAAATTAATTACAAAAATTCTAGAGTTGCCACATGAATGAAATTTTTTACCCTACCTAGAGAAATATTCGTGCAAGCGATTTTGACCTCGTTTTTATACAGTTTCTTTATACATAAGGGTCAAAATCGCATATAATTTAGTTTTTGTAATTTCATAGGGGACACCGGTGTCCCCTTGGCCTCCCAGGGGGCACTTGCATACTGCTTTCTAACAACGTATGCAGGGACACTGGAGGTCTAGATTCGTTCAAAATAAATAAACGTAGCTTCGTTTAACAAAAAAATTAAAATCTTGCGAGAGCCTTGAAGGAGTAACCATATGTTACTTATACCAGGGCGGGTAAATGGTGGATAACCTCCACTGTTCACACAATTTATCACAAATCTGTGTTATCTTTCCATAAAGCACTAAAAAAATTTACATAGCTACATATTTTTAATCAAATCTCTATAATATATTTACGAAATTAATTTTATAAACACAATCGTTTATTCTCAATTAAAGCCTGATTATAAACACCTCAGAATATATTAATGATAAAAAAATTGCCTCTAATCCACCTTTATTCCAATCATTTCTAATTCTTATCAACTATGAAGACTTTTTTTATTTATTTTGGGGTATATTATTTTATTCAGCTTATGTATGAGCCAGAAAGAAGAAATTAAGTATGGTGATTGCCTCATTAGACCTTTCGAGCTGCGAGCTTCAAAACTTTGATGTTGTTTTTTTTTCCCTCTGATTTTCATGAACGCTTTTCGAAAATTCGGCGTAAGGTCTGAATATTGTGTTGAATTTAATTAATGTTCCACCATCCGTTAGATTTTTTTTTATATTTGCCCGAAGAAATACCAAATTTCTGCAAGTAAAAAGTATAATGAACGTGATGGATCTTCAGAAAACGTTTAATATTTTTATAATTTTTCGAATATTTATATTTTGTCTAATTATTTGAAATATTCTGCAAAAATTTCACCAACGTTCTTTCTTTTTCTTTTTTATTTCAACCCTTTTACTTAAGAAATGGCCTTCTGATTCTGGTATAAATGATATTTTACTTAATGGTATGAAAGATTTAAAAAAAACTAACTAACTAACTGTAGTGTTCTCTTATTTGAGACACACTAGCAGATTCTCCAACACACTTGGATGGAGATCACTTCTTAGAATAAATAGAATCTGGTTCGTTATCTGCGTTTATTTATACTTCGCGAAATACAAAAGGGTCCCCCTGCCGGAGAGCTTAAGCACTACGGCTTGCCATCTAGCGGATTCTACCGAAAGCTGATGTCACCGCCATCTGTCTCTACAAGGCGGAAGCTTTTACGATACACCACACTAACTAACCATCACGCCGTTTTATCGCAGGGGTAGGCAGAGAGGACGGACCGCCAACAACTCGATCTTGGTACACACTCCTTGCCTCGTTCACATTCATACATCGCCTCATACATGCTCTTCTATTATTCCGACTCTTCACATGGCATGTATCTGATTCACCTGGTCGTGCCATGTCTTCCTCGGGCGTCCCCGACTTCTTCTACCATTCACATCTGCATCATATATTCTCCTTACACTCCTTTCCTCGTTCATTCGCTCTACGTGCCCAAATCATCTGAGCGTCCCTATTTTATCTTACTAATTACGCTTACATCAGCCTTGCATTCTTCGCGGATATCCACATTTCTCACACGATCGTACATGGTTTTACCGCACATCCGCCTCAGGGATTTCATTTCTACGGCATTCAGTCTACTTTCATCCTTCCTCTGCCAGTTCCATGCCTCATTGCCATACATCAGGGTAGGTACCAGCACTCCATTATGGACGGCTAACTTCGCTTCTTTGGACAATTTTTTGTTGGCGCCAACAGCGTTCAGTCCTCCATTAATAGAGTTGCCTGCATTTACCCTTCTTTCGATATCTCTATCGGCCAATAACGTGGTTTTAGTACAAATAAAGGTTGTTTTTTTAGAGGTATACAAATTCAAAATGAAAAAAAAAACACATTAAAATAATGTTAATGTCTGTGCCATTGGCTTTATTTAATAGATAATTTGGTGCAAATATTGTTTAAATATGATTTCGGGCATATGAGCGCCACGACCAGCTCGGATGAAGCGCAATCGTGTCCAATTTTCGACAACTTTATCGAGAAACTGGAGCCATATATGGAGGCAATAACACGGCGAATGTTGACTTCCAAATGGTCCGATGTCTCTGGTTTATCAGCTAGCTTTTAGTTAGGTAGACCACCGCAGTCCCAATTGTATACGCGAAGTATAAATAAATCCAGAAACGAACCAGATTCTATTTATTCAAAGAAGTTATCTCCATCCAAGTGTGTTGAAGAATCTGCTAGTGTGTCGTCAAATAACAGAACACTACAGCTTCACATACCCCCAAAGAAAGTAATCTAATGGTGTGAGATCACACGATCATGGAGGTCAGTTCACAGGTCCATTACGTGAAATTATGCGCTCACCAAATGTTTCCCGCAATAAGGTAAATAAAATTTAAAAAATAAATAAACTTAATGAAATAAATTTGCACGATTTGCAAGCGCTGTTCTGACGTCAGTCTATTCATGGTGAAATGGCAAAACTTACTGACTGCAAATCAACTATCAACTGTCAAATTGACAGTCTGTAGAAACAATGTTGCCAGTTCAAAAACCAAACCTCTAAAAAAAACACCCTTCGCTAGCGCAGATTCATTAAAACTTACGCGATAGTTTGAATTCTTCTCACGATCAGAATTTTAAATGAAGGTTTGTAAACATAAATGGGATTGACTAATATGAGGGTTCGACAGAAGGTGGCAATGACGGAATAAAAGCGCACGTCCCGGTTAGACGAGAGGTTCTGGGTTCGAGTCCCAGTTGCGACCATTTTTTTCCATTTTTCTGTGTCTTGTTTTCTTTCATATTTTCGTTTAGATTATTATTTTAATCTGCTTCTTCAATGATGTATTTCATAGATGAGCACGGAATAATCTTCAAAATTTATAAAAAGAGAGTTTTTCATATAAAAAAACTTGTAGTTATAATTTGATGACACAGCGGGTACTGGCTTCTTTCAAAAAATATGTTAGAAATACTTCGAAATTCATAATCTAAGGACAACTTCCTTAAAAACGAAAATATTCTACGAAAAATTTATTTATTTATTTACGCCTATTTAGGCTTTTACATACATATATATAACAATATTAACAAAATTATACTGGTAAATAGTGCAGGAAACTACTGTTTAAAACACTTTCACAAAAATAAATACAAAGTAAAAATATTAGGTATTGAATTTAAACCACACAGTATGTAGGTACAAAATATAATAAATCTGAAATAGTTTTTTTTTTCTTTCAGCCGACTAAATACTGCCAATGAATTAGTCAATTTTAATAGCTTTATCAAAGTATTATTCCCTTATGTGATGAAAAAAACTTCAATAAGGTGCGCTTATATAATAAAATTGATGTACTAAAGATATCAACAACTTCAGAGTATTTGTTTCCAAGCTGTTGAATCCGTCGCATAGGAGTATAAAATTGATTTGTTGACTTAGAATTGCTACAATAATATGGTAGGTACTGTCTTGTGACTGACCTGCCTGGAGTATGAAAAGAGATTTCATATAATAAATCAGGGGTATCAAACATTGAATTAATGATTTTATACAAACAGGTTAAATCGGAAATGATTCTACGATCAGATAATTTTATTAAATTTAATGAAGAAAGTACGTTATCGTAATTCAGGCATTCACTAGGAATGCCCATTTTAAAATTCACATATCTTAAAAAATTATTTTGGATTCTTTCAATCGCATGTGAATGAACCTCATAATTTGGGGACCAAACCATGGAATTGTATTCTAAATGACTCTTTACGAGTGACATATATAATGTTTTTACAGTATTGACATTATTGAAATCACTAGATACCCTTAAAATAAATCCCAACATTTTCAAAGCTTTATTAGTTATTATTTCTATATGCTTGATAAAGTTGAGTTTCGTGTCAAACCAAATACCTAAGTCATTAATTTCCGAGACAGATACTAACGACATATTGTTAATGGAATAATCGAAAAATATTGGATTCTTTATTCGATAAAACCTCATAATTTGACATTTGCTTATGTTAAGTTGCAAGCGGTTATCATGACACCATATAATAAATCTCAACAAGTTATTTGACAATATGTGGCAATCATTAATGTTTCTGATTGCTTTGAATAATTTCAGGTCGTCTGCAAACATTAATACTTGAACATCGTTGAAAATATATAACACATCATTAACAAATAATAAAAACAAGATTGGACCTAAATGTGACACCTGAGGAACACCACTCGTAGCAGTGAATTTGTACGAAAATGTACCATCAATTTTAACAGCCAGTAATCTGTTGATCATGTAACTGTGAAACCACTTATATAGTGAACCACCTATGCCGAGTTTATGCAGTTTATTCAGCAATAACTCATGATTAACCTTATCGAATGCCTTACTCAAATCGGTATAAATAGAGTCAACTTGACATTTACTAGACATGGAATCAGATATATAGTTTTGATACATTAACAAGTTAGTAAGGGTAGATTTACCAGTAGAGAAACCATGTTGTTCAGGAGAAATGACGTGGTTCAATCGGAAAATAATTTTTTTAAGAAGAATTTTTTCAAAAACTTTAGGAATTGTTGATAAAAGGCATACCGGTCTATAGTTAATCACCTCGTGTTTATCCCCTTTTTTAAAAATAGGTGTAAGGTAGCTGAATTTCCATTTAGTAGGAAAACATCCTGTTTGTAAAGAATGATTAAACAGCAAAAATAAAGGATACGCTAGATTGGTAGCACAATTATTCAAAAATACAGGAGGTATTTTATCTGGTCCACCGCTTTTACTTTGATCTAGTAATTTTAGTTCAATCAGTATATCATTATATTCTATGTGGATACAAGATAAATTAAGATTATGATCAGTGGTAAAATTTGATGCTGTACTGGTATTAACTGGTGTATCACATTCATAAACGCTTTTAAAAAAATCAGCAAAAAGGTCAGCGATACTTTGAGTGTCTTTGGCCTTTTTACCTGCATATTCCAAGTTAGGGGGTACACCAAAGTTGTTATTTTTCATTGATTTTGCATAGTTCCAGAAATACTTTGCATTGTGATTTATTGAAGTTTCAACATTATTAATAAAAGAATTGTAGCAAATTTTTGATAAGATTTTGCAATCTTTTCTAACGTTTTTAAATTCAATATAATTTGATACAGACCTGTCTTCTTTATATTTCTTATGTAAATCTTTTTTAAGGGCAGTTAATTGAACAAGTTCTTTATTGAACCATCTCGGATATTTCGATTCTTTGAAATGAATGAGTGGGATTAGATCTGAAATAATTTTATCCAGCAAATAATAAAACGATTCAATATTTTTATTAATATCGCCTTCTTTAAGAAATGACCAATCTTCCTTGTGGAGACGATTATTTATGTCCCGATAGTTCGCATTTTTAAAGTTAAACGTAGGAGTTGAAATTTTTTGATTGTCTTCTTTAGTACAAGGGATAATTATTGCTAGTGGGGGATGGTGGTTGTCTATCGGAAGAATAGACTCCAATGATTCATTTATAATCACATTGCTCTCATTCGACAAAACTAGATCAAGAACACGATTATTAATATTACGTACATGGTTAAATTGGGTTAAATTAAAAAGTAAAGACATATCTAGAATTTCTCGTTCGTAGGCTGTTGCTGGTATTGAATTAAAATTACTGTCTAAAACGTTGAAATTGCAATTAGGTAGGCTGTAATCACCGCAAATGATTATTTTATGACTTGGGTATTTTGTTATTACTAACTCAACATCTTCACAGTGTTTTTTATAGATTGATATGTTAGAATTAGGAGGGATATAAACAGTACCAATTATAGTTTTCTTAAAATCACCACTTAACAATAAAAAACATTTGTTCCACATCAGTATTTTTAATTTTAAGTATTTTCGAATTAATGTGTTTGCGGACCGCTATCAGGACTCCACCTCCTCTTGTATTGGAGCTAGTATTCTGACTCCGGTCTGCTCGGTGAACATGGTGACTATGTAGTCCAAGCTCCGCTGAGAAGATCGATGATGTTAGCCAGGTTTCAGTGAGTATGATGACATCGTTTGAGAAAGATGGAGCATTTACTCTGAACTCTTTTAGTTTTGTTCTGACGCCCCTGACGTTCTGGTAGTAGATGAGGCGTTTATATGGCTGGAGTTTTTTGGTTGAACATTGACAATTTTAGGTGAGTTATTAATATATTTTATAGTTAAATTATTTTCTCCCTTATTTTTCCGGTTTTCTAATTCTTTCCATACATTTTGAATTTCTTGGCGCTGAGTCCACGTTAAGTCATTTTTGGTCTTAATGCTAACATTTTGGTAGTCTATCGCCTTTTTTTGAAGAACCAGTTTCACTTGACATCATTGCAGTTATCTTTGCAATGATGTCAAATGGTACACATAAATAATATATCTTAAAGATTTCCCCCGCTTAACTTAGAGGATATTATTATAGTTCCTTCCTCAAGAAAATGAAATTCTTGCCAAACTTCGTCAGAAAATCAAATATCGTTCGATCAAAACAAATTATTTAAAATCACAACAAAAAATCTTAAAATCAATGTTAAACCAAATTCGTTTTTCTTTTCTGGATTACAATACTTGTGATTTATCTTCTCATATAAACCTGACAAACCCGCCCGAACTCATTAAAAGTAATTTTCTTAAGGGTGGAAAACCACCCTGGGGAAGATCGAGCTGTCAAAATGTTTATATTTTACATAAAATGAACGCGAATAATAAAAGAGTTAATACGATCAGATGTGAAATTTTTTTCGAGTTTCAGAAGCTTCTAGAAATATTTTTTAGCATTTTAAATATATTCGATGGTCCAATTAACCCCTTTATGCTTTTTCGGGTGAAAAAAATTTAATATTCATTTAGAGCATTTCTCTAAAAAAATTGCTCATCATTTTTATTCCACCAGAAAACGTCTTTTACCCCAAAAACATCTCGTGAAAATATAATGTTTTCACTTTTTTTTGTTTCTTGTTGGAACTAAACTGAAATAACAACCAAATACTCTGTTTTAGAAACCTAAAAAAATATGTTCAAATACTCAATACACAGAGAAACTGGTATTTGATGAGAGACATGATAAAAGTCAAGAAATAAATGAAACAATTTGTCATATCGAATCCGTACAACATCGTTTCCTAAGAGGAATTGCTTGGAGGTTGGGTCTTGAAAGAAACAAGTACTCATATGATGAAATTGAACACATTTTAAACATGTCTTCTTTAGAAAAACGTAGAAAGGACTCTGATCTAATATGCATATTTAAAATTATCAACAGTATTACTGAAACACCTGCGTTGTTACAACTCATCCAGTTTAACATCCTTTCCCGTAGACTTCGAAATAATGAATTGCTGTTCCTCAATCAACATTCTACTAATTATGGATACCATTCTCCCTTATCCAGAATGTCGAGACTTGTCAACGCAAGTCAAAGCATTGATTTTTTTGGTGTAAAACTAAATGACTTTCGCCAGTCGATACGCAATATTTAAATGCTTCTTCATGATTTGACTTGTAGTGTCTCTATATGTACTTTTTATATTTTATATTGTCATTGCTATTAATTTATATGTGCTCTCCCTTCACTGTCATCTCTGTTTTTTTATTCGTGTTATTATTATGTTTTTAATGGACTGTTGTCCGTAAATTAATAAATAAGCACACAAGTCCTTGGGAACATAATTGCACAGCTGTGACCACTAACAAGAGTTCTGAACAAAGCGACATAAGAAACGGAAAACAGCATTTCGTCAATGGAATAAGGAAGTAGAGATATACAAAAGGTCCAGCTAACCAATCTTTGCTTCCCCGCATTTAAATGTGTTACGTACCACATCGTGAAACGGATTATAAAAACAAAAAATGATTGTCACTTGATTTTTTCAACACTACTTACACGAATACACTATTTAGTTATTATTTGTAATTATTTAGCATTTAACGGTCACCATGTACACCGCACACAAGATCTGTGGGTGTAATCAATTCAATTTGATACGGAAAATGTACAAAACTGACCAATAAAATTTACATAATTTAAATATTTTTAAAGGACTTCGACCCGCAATTCGATCACGAAAAACAAGTTGACGGTGCTTATTAAAACTTGTATTATTCATGCAATTCTAAGTATAATGGTTTCGCCAATAAAAAAATAACAAAGAAACGTAAAATTTTTTAACATTTAAATAACCAACTTTCTAGGAAACATAACACAAAATAAAAATTAGCCTTTAGAATTTTCACACAGCTGAATCCACTGAAATTTCTGAATGTTTGTGTCTTACCAGGGTGTTACTCAGAGTACATGTCTTTCTATTTTCATAAATTTCATAATTTTCTCTTCTTTAATATATTTTTCTGGAAAGCAGCAATTACGCAGAAACTTTCAGTAAACACGACTCTTTAATTTTTACAATAAACAGATTTGATTGCTACTTTCAAAGTCAACTTGAAAGAGAACATCAAACTACGTAAGAGTAGACTCGGAATTATTTGTCCTACAAATATTTGCATAACTAGAAAGATGTTTTTAAAAAAATCGCCATAGTTTCCAATTTTAACCACTTTCATCACGTCAAATAAAGAATTTACAGAAATGTTGAGAAAAATTAAACTTTTTTCACATTAACTCTACGCAAGAGGCTTGGGTGAAATAATTTCGCTCATAGGGTATTTCAATTTCAGAGATGCTGCACAGAGGGTCTTTTTAAGGAGAGCAATGAAAAAAACTCTGGGAAAGAAAAGTGTGAGAATGTTTTTAGTGGCACGCCTGCCTTTTCGAATATGCAAGAGCGAGAAGGCAGAACTGAGTATAAAAGGTGATTAATGTACCTTCTCGCTCTCATTACGTACAGACAGCTTCATTAGCTAGCACGTAGCATATAACTTGTATAGTACCAATAAATGTTCATCTCGTACACGCGTCTATTGTTAAGATCTGCAAGATCGCACACATCACACGCCTACACTACACTAAAATCTGTAAATAACTAAAAATTATGAGGGATGGGTCGGATTCTGGGGGTCAGGTTCTCCATGAGTGGCTGACATATGAATCCATCCCTCCCAATGCGGTGTAAGACGATGGATCGCGGGAGTCCTGCCGGAGAGATCAAAAGCTCTCCCTTAACCGGCTTCTCCTGCTCCGTCCCGCCTCGCAGTTACTGGGCAAACGCGTCCGCCCCAAATACTGTACAAACCTCGTCCCATGAACCTGGACACCCGTGCTGAGTCACCAATCCTGTCACTAGGGGTGACCCATAGCAAAGGTTTTGATTCCAATGAACGGTTCCCGGTGCGTCGGAACTTTAAAATTTAAAAAAATTAATTTTTTTCAAAAATGGGTTGACGATATAATTTCCCTGGCTCCATCTAGTTCTATTGGGACTGTAATAATTCTAAAGCAATAAAATTAAAGAAAAAAACTAGTATTATTTTGTGGAAGAGTGATCTTTTCTCTCCTAAGAAATACAGTTTAACCTCTAAACACATGAGGACAATACTCCTTGGCGTAAGTTAAGTTATGCACGTCTACCTTACAATGTTTTTTATTCCATTTACGTACCGTCACTTAGTTTTGTCTAGACAATCTTAAAAGCAAGTTTTATTCACATTAAAAAAAATGACAATGCCGAACATACGGATTTTTTTGGTGCTCATTTTCACAAATAATACTACTAACATGCAGTTTAAAAAACTTAATTTATGTATGTATGTATGTAAAAATCCCTAATATCGGACTATTGGATACATTTAGCTGATTATTAAGGATTTGGGTTTCTGTTTTAACAGCTTTCTTTATTACGTTTAAGCCTTTACGTCTATTAGTCACCACTGGGACCGTCATAGATATTCGTACGACCTTAGCTCTGTAGATATTAGTCCTCACTTTGAAGTTCATAGATATTAGTCCAACATATGAGCTGTAGATATTCGTCCGACATTCAGGCTGTAGGTGTAGATATTAGTATCTGGAGTCTTTTGCGGCTCCAGCCCAGTGGTGGCTTACAAATTATATGTGTATTTTTAAGGGTTCCATGTCAACTCATAATGAAACCAACTCAGAAACACCTCAAAAAGGCCATTAAAAGCTATGAAAAAATAATTTTAAAATAGCCGGTAACTCTAACCTAACTTAACCTATTTGACCAATTTTTTTATTTTTTTTTTATCATCACTCCTAATGACCTTTCTGAGGTGCTTCTGAGTTGGTTTCTTTATGAGTTGCCTGGTCACCATTTTTAAGTTATCATCAAAATAAAAATAATTTAACTGTCGTCATGATGAGCCTTCACAAAACACATAATTCTAATATTTATAAGTTTTAGGGCAAACTAAATTCAAGTCATGCATCAGAACTTTGATGGTAGTCATATATTGAAAAGAATTTTAATAATAATATTTATTCAAACAAAATAAGACCAAATATGATTATACCACGACCAGAATCTGAACGCCAAGACCCCAATACCCTGAAGACCGCAGTTATCAAGGTGATATTTGGAGATCCACTGTGAATAAAATACCCGTATTGTGAATATTTGATCAATGGCTCTGTCCACACGACACCCGCACAATGCGCTGAGCCGCTCCTAACTAGGGAGAAAGTTAAAACATTATTGAACATTGATGGGACGGCCCGTATACTTTATTTTGCCCATTTGTACGGGCTTCGTATGGACGGAACCAATATTCTAGTGCAGTCACCTGATTTGTGAAAGGTCGTGAGTTCAAATCTCGGTAAATACAATAACCTAGTTACTGGCTTCCACCATCGGTTATATGACAAATTATTATATTTCTATCACGGCGCATAACCACCCATTATTCTTGTTGACTTACAAATTATTACATTCCTATCATGGCGCATAACCATTAACTATTCTCTTTGTTTGACAAAAAATTATACACATGACATCGATTATTCTCGTTGTTTGACAAATTATTACATTTCTATCACAACGTTTAACCATCGACTATTCTCGTTGTTTGACAAATTATTACATTTCTATCATGGCGAATAACCATCGACTATTCATGATGTTTGACAAATTACGGCGCATAACCATCGATTATTCTTGTTGTTTAATAAATTATTATTAACCATCAGTTATTCGCGTAGTTTTACAAATTATTACATTATTCTATCATGGCGCTTAACCATCGATTATTCTCGTTGTTTTAAAAATTATTACATTTCTGTCATGGCGCATAACCTTCGATTATTCTCGATGTTTTACAAATTACGGCGCATAACCATCGATTATTCTCGATGTTTGACAAATTACGGTGCATAACCATCGATTATTCTCGTTGTTTTACAAATTATTACATTTCTATCACGGCGCATAACCATCGACTATTCTCGATGTTTGACAAATTACGGTGCATAACCATCTATAATTCTCGTTGTTTTACAAATTATTACATTTCTATCATGGCGCATAACCATCGACTATTCATGATGTTTGACAAATTACGGCGCATAACCTCGATTATTCTTGTTGTTTAACAAATTATTACAACTATTCATGATGTTTGACAAATTACGGCGCATAACCTCGATTATTCTTGTTGTTTAACAAATTATTACATTTCTATCATGGCGCATAACCATCGATTATTTGAGTAGTTTTACAAATTATTACACTTCTATCATGGCGCATAACCATCGACTATTCTCGATGTTTAACAAATTACGACGCATAATCATCGACTATTCTCGTTGTTTGACAAATTATGGTACATAACCATCGATTATTCTCGTTGTTTGACAAACTATTACATATCTATCATTACGCATAACCATCGATTATTCTCGTTATTTATTCTCCTTGTTCATCAAATTATTACATTTCTAACATGGCGAATAACCATCGATTATTCTCTTTGTTTTTCAAATTATTACATTTCTAACATGGCGCATAACCATCGACTATTCTCCTTGTTTTTCAAATTATTACATTTCTAACATGGCGCATAACCATCAATTATTCTCATTGTTTAATAAATTAATACATTTCTATCATACTGTACCTTCGTGTATGTACATATCAAAGTTATTTAAAAAAAAAAATTAAAGGCTTTTTCTGTGAACTTATCTTAATAAATGATTTTAAATACGACCCTTATTTTTTTCTCAGTATCTACTTAAAGTTCACATAAAATATGGGTTTATTAGATGTGCGTTTCTACGCGAAAAGCAGGTAGGTATTTGGTATTTTTTTATTTCTTGAAAAGGAATCAATTTGTTTGCGTCATCACAAATTCGGCAGCTAGGTACCTTTTACGTGACTTTCCTTGGACTTTTTTAATGGAGGTAAATTACAGGGTCGAAGGTTTAACACACACTGAACTCAGTTCATAGAATTTTAATATAAAAGCACGTTTCAATGAGATTCAAGCTTGAAGTTTATTCCTTCATAATGAAGGTAAAAGGTTATGTCACAAAAAGGAAAATTTGCAGAATCAATTGAGAGTTGGAGTTTGATGATATTTTGTTGTACAGGGTGGTTTCAATGAGAAAGATTGTTTATTCTCATGTACAGTGTGTCCCAAAAAAAAGTTGATATTTGTTTTGCTTTCTGTGTGAACGCAACTTTTCCGAGGGGTGCGGGGGTATGTCAATAAGTAGTCTGGCTCTTAGGAATTTAGTCACTATGAAGCCTTTCTCGGGAGCATCCGCGCGTTGTGCGTGCGTGAGTTTTACAAAAATGATGATTCGGAGACTGTAGCGCCTAGAAGATTCTGCAATATTTGAGGTTTTCGTCAATTTAATGATGCGCCAAGCATTTCTCTCATTTGAAAATGAGTCAAAAAGTTTGAAGAGACCGGTACAACGCTGGCAAAACCAAAATCCGGTCGACCAAGGTCATCGAGAACGGTAGAAAACGTAGAGAGTGTGTATCAGTCTTATCGTGACGACTCAAACTTTTCAATTCGGAAGCGCACAGGTGCTTTAAATGTGCATAGATCATCGTTACACAGCATTTTGCACAAATACCTAATGCTGCACCCCTACAAACTTACTGGCTATAACCAAAGAACATGGTTCCAGCAAGACGGAGCAACATTACATACGTCCAACACGTCTCTGCCATGAGTTCGTGAAATTTTCCCTGGCAAATTGATCTCCAGGAGAGGTGACATA
This sequence comes from Limnephilus marmoratus, assembly GCA_917880885.1. Taxonomy (NCBI): domain Eukaryota; kingdom Metazoa; phylum Arthropoda; class Insecta; order Trichoptera; family Limnephilidae; genus Limnephilus; species Limnephilus marmoratus. Next base: position 38,139,311 of record OU862923.1, on the reverse strand, counting down.
AATTGGCCTCCTCGTGATCCTGACCTAACCCATATGGACTTTTTCCCGTGGGGTTATCTCAAATCTAAAGTGTACGCCAAAAATCCGACTTCTCTGATGCAATTAAAAGAAAATATCACGAAATGGCAGCCATCACGAAGCCTACCTGGCGAGCCGTCATAAGAAATTTTACTCTTCGATTAAATGAATGCCGCGAACGTGAGGGTTTACATTTGGACGATATTATTTTTCAGAAATAAATTCCCAAATTGTGTATTTTAGTATTTAATAAACATTTTTTCGATAAAACCCTTACTTTTTTTTAAATCGAACCACTAAATATCAACTTTCTTTTGGGACACCCTGTATTTTATAACTCAAAATGGATATTATTTTATTCAAAATTTGCTTTAACATATGCTTACATTCAAGTTAACCATAAAAATGCTCAAACGCATTAGGATAAAATTATATACTCTTTGTAATTATTTTTTGATCATAAGTATTAATAATTAGACAAAATAAGTGTTTTAAAAAATTTGAAAAACATTAGTTTGTAAGATCGTAAAAAAATAGACAAACTGAAGAATTTTCGTCCCATTATACATACGTGCGCGGATTTTTTTAATGATTTTATTTGAACTGAAAGTAAAATTCTGAAAAGTAGCTTTCTTAAATAATTTGTTAATTTATTTTACTGTATGATTATATGATATGAAATGTGTGTTGTATAATGCAAAATTTTGTTTGAAAATTTAACAAATCTCCTAACGACCAACGGTATAACCTTACCATAATAAAAAATACATATTTTTTCAAAATTTTAAACATAACTTTACATACGTAAATTAAGAATCTTTGGAAATAATTTTTTTAATTTTGTAGAGAAGAGTTCTTTTTTTTTTTACACTAGCTCCACACAGGAGGCACCGAGGAAAACAATTTCCCTAGGGGCCTATGTCATCTTTGAGGATGTTGTGTGGAGGGTTTTATAAGGGAAAGGAAGGAGAAGAAGACAAAGGTATGAGGGATGGGTAGGAATCTGGGGGTCAGTGTGGCCAGGAGTGACGGACGCATGAATCTAGTCCTCACACTACGGTGCAAGGCGAAGGGTCGGGAGAATCCGGCTGGAGAGGTCAAAAGGCCTCCCTCAATCAGTATCCTTCGACCCAGCCCGCCACGCAGTGGTTGGGCAAACGTATCCGCCACCAAGACCTAGGCAAACCTCATCCCATGAACCCGGCACCCCTGCTAAGTCATCAAACGTAGCGAACCACTTGGGGTGACCTGTGGCAGGGGTGTTGGTCGTCCAATAAATGGTTCCCGGGGCGGCGGTACCCATACCCGCCTCCCAATTCCCTCTTAAACGGTATCTACGAGTATATTCACGGCGTAGAACAAATGACGATTTTGGAATACTTAAGAGGAATATAAACGCTAGAAATATTTCGAATCTCATGCCTGCAAAATATTAAAATCGAGCGTCTTTTTGCACGAGGGTAGTGAGCGAAAAAGTGGTTTATATTTATTTTGTGCATAATTTTATAAGAACGAAAAAAAGTTAGAACATAGAAAACCTCAAAAATAGTCTTAGCCATAGAGGGGTATTTTAAAAAAATTGTTTCTTGTATTACTTCATGGTTAAGTCATGAAAAAACATTTTTTTTGGTGGTTTACGCTTAAATTTTTTGTTACGTAAGTAATAGTTTTATTGTAATTCCAATACATAGAAAGGCTAGTAAAAGCTTCGATTTATCTGTAGCATATTTTTTGATGTTCATACTGTAAGCCGATTCGTCGTAAAGATTAATCAAAATAGTATCTAAATAGAATTTCACGTATATATTCATCTTAACCCGCATCCTCCCGACTGTATTTTATATATAGGTAAGGTAAGGGTAAAGGTAGGATAGGAAAGGTTCGGTGGGTTAGTAAGGTAATAACCGGTTAGTTGATCGAGCTGTTTAAAGCCTCGGGTTTCTCACAGGTGTCACGGGCTCAGTCGTCATCATGTGTCGACGATTCAATCAAATCGTCAAGTTCATTCAAACCATCAAGTCCTCAATCACTGCACAAACCATATATTGGATAACCAACATCCCTCCACAGATCGTCCCAAGTGGTTCGCTACCTTTGGTGAATTAATACGGGTGCTCGAGTTCAAAGGGCGAGGTTAGTCTTGGTCTTGGCGACGGATGTGTTTGCCCATGTACTTCGTGGAGAACTGGATCGGGAGAGACCTTTTAACGTCTCTCGACCCAATGCCTTGCACCGCAGTGGGAGGGATAGATTCATACATCCGTCACTCATGGACACATTGACCCCCAGATTCTTACCTACCCCTCATCCCTTTTTCCTACCCTTAACTTCCTTTCCTTCTTTTCCATAAAAAGACCCTCCAGAGCATCCCCGAAGATGACATAGGCCCTGAGAGATTTTTTACCTCAGTTGGGTTAATATATAAAAAAACTAGTGCAGTTTACACGCGGTAGAACAGAATACTTGAGGTCATAATCAAAGCGACCAATGAACGCAGACCAGCATAATTTCCGTTCCATACAACCAATAGGAGTCTTTAAAAGTGACATCATAATCAAAGCGGTCAATAAGCGCAGTTGATGCGTTGCAGGTGCAGCCATTTCCGTTTAAACGGAAATCCAATTCATAGCGGGGCTATGGAAGTTTCACTTCAAAAAAAATCTAAAATTGTTATTACCTACTACTTGATTTTGTATGTACATATATACACCGAAAAAATCAGAAGATTTTTTTTATCGTAGACAGCAAACACTTTGTCGTTTGACATTATATAGAATGAAACAAGTACTTTATTTAAAAACCACTTTATTTTTATTTATATCTATTTGTCGACCGGTTTCGGTTGAACTCAACCTTCTTCAGGACAATAAACATATAAACGAATAAACTGTTTATATGTTTATTGTTCTGAAGAAGGTTGAGTTCAACCGAAACCGGTCGACAAATATAAATAAAATAAAGTGGTTTTTAAACAAAGTACTTGATTCATTTTAGATTTTTTTGCAATTACGGTCAACGTCACTTTAAATACAAACCACGGAGTATTTCTATTCATTTGAACTATGGCGCACTACTTTGAAATGGTCGATTCGTCTGAACTTTACTTGAGTCATTAAAAAACTGAGGCCTCTAGCTATTTAAGAAAGTTTGTGGTTTCCCGTAAGCACAAAATAAGATTTATTTCCACCTGAGGTTTTTGCTCGCGAGTAAATGAAATTCAACATTAGCAAATCAACCAACACCGAAAACCACTCAGACTCCAATTGATCCAATAAGTTCTAAAAAGATTTACTGCGAGACTCAGTTTTAGCATACAGACACCAAAGTTTTTGGATTATCTACGTATTGCTAGCTCTTTGTGTTTGGGGAGAAACATATTGGATTAGAGAGCCACAGAAGAATGATCGAAAATCAACTAATAATACATTTCGAAAAAAAATTCACCACGCCGACCAATAGTTTTAATTCGTACGAAACCATTATTTGTGGCAGGTATTCGATACAGTAATGAGACATTTGATAAAGAAATTAAAAGATCCTTCTTGCGGTTGTTAGAAAGTTATTTATTTATTTATTTAAGGAACATAAAGAGTCTTAATAACATAATATACATAAGAGCATAACAAAAAACAGACCAATTATTAATGTTCACAGATAGGTATTTAGAAACATAAAAGTAACAGAATGTAAACTAGAATATTTAAGAAAATAAAAAAAAAAAACAGGACAAAGCAGCAATTAAAAAAATATGTATATATAATACAGGTGTAGATTCAACAAGTGATAAACCTGAATATAAAAAAAAACAACAATAAAATAAATGCGATTATAACTGTAAAGAAAATAGGGTGCAAATCAGGTATTTGGATTGGGACGGGTAAGGGGAGGACAGGGATAAGAGAAAGTTGCCACGCAGGTTATTTATAAATATTAGGTACAATTAAATTAATCATCACGAATATGTGTTATGTATTATTCGCACGTAGAATGTTATACAATGAAATTCTGTAGCGAAAGTAACTAGCAGCAAGTGTTTCTAAACGTGCAAATTTAATGTTATAGTAGTTACATGCCCTTTGCATAAATTCATTTTGGTTGGAATTGGTGTTGCATCTATCAATGTAGAAAAGGGTATTAGGTCTGCTATATTGAGTCGGTAATTGACGGCTTTCACATTTAACATATGTAGACATGTGATTTTTTTAAAAAAAAAATTTATTTTTTATTTTTTTTTTTTTTTTATTTAGAAGAAAACTAAATGTTTACAATAATAACATGTTACATTATGTTACATTATCAGTTTTTATGGTTATCCAATTAGTAGAGAAATATTCTCGGTTATAATTGGGGAGCTAGTCTATGTACTTATATTTAGAACTGCTTATAGATAATATGTTACAAAAATGAAAATAAAATACTGTAAGATATTACAAAAATTTGTACAATTAGAAAAATACATATAATTATAGAAATATAATATCAACAAAATATTGGCGACAGATTATATCTGAAAATCATTGAAACAAATAAGATAATCTGTTGCTTATCTGTAAAAATACAATGCGAGTTTTTTTTTTTAATTTAAGATGATTTTCCTCACTTTTTATTGCATTGGGTAATTCGTTATATAGCTTTGGGCCTACGTATTCATAATGGTGTTGGGCAGCTGTCGTGTTGCATCTAGGTACATATACGTTCCCAGATGTTCTAGGTCTTATACTTCGTGTTGAGGACAGTGGAGTTAATCCACCTCTTACCCGCCCTGGTATAAGTAACTGATGGTTACTCCTTCAAGGCTCACGCAAGATTCTATTTTTTTTTGTTAAACGAAGCTACATTTATTTATTTTGAACGAATCTAGACCTCCAGTGTCCTTGCATACGTTGTTAGTAAGCAGTATGCAAGTGCTTAACAGGAAAAACAAAATGCAAAAATAGGTTAGTAAGACAAAGATAAATTAAACAGGGCAAAAGAAAAACTCATTCATGAGGCTTCATGAGGCGGCATTGCATCTGTAAAAACCCGCAAGCACCTACATAAAATAGAGAACATAGAGTCTGTCAAATAAGAGTAGAAAAAATAAAAGCTGGAATACAAAATTTGTAGGCTGGCAACACCAATTTACCTGTCAAATATTATTTTGTAGTGCAATGACTATGATGATACAGAACACTGTATACACATTTAAAATTCCTTTTTTTTGTTCTGAAAAAAAAATCGAAGAAGCACTGTTGTTAAGTTACCTACTTAATGACATAAATTAATAATTAAATTCGTGTTGAGGACACTTCAGATTCATTAAAAACTGTTAAAATAGCGCTTTTTTTAAATAGTTTTGAAACCGGTAGGTCTTTAACTTTTCAAAAAGTTCGCCGGTTGGGAAAATTCTTGGTTTTTTAATAATAACTTTGATGATCATTATTTGTGTCGTTACTATCGGATAAAGATTATTCTTATAGATGCTTCCCCATGCGATTATGCCGTACTGCAATACTGACTGCACAAAAGCAAAGTAAAAAAAGTGATATTTAAAATGCGTCAATCATTGTGCACCTGGAGACATTTAAGGGTGACCTTCATCAAAGGTAGACGCCGCGGCCGTAAGTCTTACGAAAAATTTGCAGAATCATTTGACTTATGTTTCTACTGCAGGAATGCGTTCAACGCATGAAAGATTTATGAGCGTATCAACTTTCTACGCGTATATTCATTTACAGTTAGGAAACTCGAAACTTTTTGAAACTTTTTGTAGGTACATCATGTAAAACATTTGGCCTACATGCAAATTCCCAAATTTAAAATATATGAATATTTACGTTTCGCTTTCAAGTAGTTAAAATCTCTTCCTTGTAAAACGTCAAATAAATTATAGACAACAAACTTCTCATCTACAGACGACCATAAGGCCGGACTTTACATACGCTGCACTGATTTGGGGAAATTTTTTTTTTCCGTTAACTCCACGCAGGAGGCCCTGAGGAAAATAATTTCCCTCAGGGCCTATGTCATCTGGGATGCTGTGTGGAGGGTCTTTTTGAGGAGAGGAAGGAATGAACATTGGTCTTGAAGAGACCCATGTTGTAGGAAGGAGGAAACACAGAGGCCGGCAAATCATTCCACAGCCGAGCTGTTGAACATAAGAACGAGTCGAAGAAACGACCCGTTCTCATGTGGCAAATGTCAACCATGTACAAATGTTGGGCACGCGTTTGGCGTGTTTGACAAAAGGTCGTTGATGTGCAATAAAAACAAAGTCGGAGACAGAACCGATCCCTGCGGGACGCCAGCATTTATCGAGTGTGAGGAAGAGGTGAAACCATCGACTAGCGTCTGAATCGACCTCTCCCTCAAGAAGTCGGCAATCCACGTACACAAGGATGCGGGAAGTCCGTAAGAATGCAGTTTGTTGACAAGTCCTCGGTGCCAAACCCGGTCAAAGGCCTTGGAGATGTCCAGTGCAACCGTTTGGGTCTCACCGAAACGTTCGGTGAGACCCAAATAACGACGCAAACATCCCTCTGATAAAGGAGTTAGTTAAGAGTTAGTTTAGGTCTAGCAAGACATGAAAATCTCACAATTAATTCTCTCGCTAAATACAGTGAGAATGAAAAATTTGAACATAAAAAACCTAAAGTAATTCTCCGAAAGGAGGTAAATCCTGTCACAAGTCGCAGTATAGTATTTAATCTCATTTCCCAAAACCCCCACAATATAAAAAAAAAATCGTAAACTTACACCAACCCCGCTTCTCGCATTGTCTTTCCGTAATGCCGGCTGGTAGGAGCTATACCACGCTAAACCAAAGGAAAATAGAAAACGAAGACGGCCGTAGTTAAACATCCTCGTCTTCGATTTCCCTAACAATCGGTCCGTCAACATATACAGTCAACGTCTCCAATGAATGTATGATGCGAAAGGAGGGTATAAAAGGCATGTTTGCGTGAGAGTCTCTTCAATTTTTACCGTGCATCTTACTGGTTGTATTTTAAATATTTTATTCTTATTATCTGAGTAAAAATTTTACTGTACCTTTGTTTTTTAATAAACCCCTTTAATCTTTAGAAAGAAGTCCGATAGTAAACAACTGATAAGAGAAAAATACCGGAATGAAAAAAATAGAGGTAAAAGAAAATTCACATGGAGATTGTAAACAAGTAGGGATATTAGACTTTATTTTGTTGTTTCAATATAAATGTCTGCAAATGCAGTATTGTAAAAAACATGGTTCACAAAGTCATTTGAGTCGAAAGATTAAAATTCTCAACGCAATTTTTGAATGTTATCGTATGCTTATTCTTTTTTATATTTCGCAATATTTTTCAATCTCTCATATATCATCTCACTTAGGGTTTGCAATCCTGTGGGATTTCAGCAATTTTCGATCCCGCGAGATTTGCAAACACACCCTGTGTTCACGTTGCCTCGTAAAAATCACTTAAAAAACCAAAGAAACACACTCCCCATATTTCTTTCAACATCGGAAGGAAGAAAGTCCCGACGAATCTCATAATATCTTTCTGATGACATCGATTTTATTCGCTTGGCGTGATATTTACTTAGGGGATGTTGTCCTTGAGGAATAATATCAAATTCCCAACTTATTTCGGTAATGGCACACTCAATTTCTAGAATCGATAATACAGCATACATTAGGCGGAGCTATTAGCTTGTATTGGATTTTCGAACAATGATAATATAACGGGACTCCATTTCGATTTTCCTGAGTGTAACAAAAGGCGTGTCGATCAAGTCAAATGTTATGCTTTATCCTCGTAGATAAGTATCAAAGGGTTTGGTAGTTTTATTGAGAGTCTTAACTTATTACCGCATAAAGCCAATATCTTTAACATTTTTAGCAGGGTTAAATACTCGTAAAGTGATCTGTATTTTATTTAACAATTTTATCATCCCCATTTTTTGATGCGCCTTGTCTTTTGAAGCCTTTTTAAATAGCCTTTAGTCTGGACCCATGCTAGGGCTAAAGCTTTAATTTGTAATAAATTAAATTGGGGTTTAAATCATTATGGATGATCATCGATATGCACTGATGATGATGTTATTTGAGCGTACTCCTGAATTAATCCATTTGGCGACGGTGCACTGAAGAAAGAAGGCCAAATATTATTGTGTACAATATTACGTATTTTCGTTTTGACTTTTTCGGTACAGAAATTTGTATCTAAACTTGAAGTTATTTAAAAAAACTTTTCCAGCATTACATTATATTTAGGAAAAACATCATAATGACATCAATGGTGAAAGATAACGATGTTGTGCGTGGATTTTATGCTGAAGCGAAGCATTTTGAAAACGAAATTGTTTTTCAATCTTAAGAATGTAATTTTTTCATGAAGTATCAGTGTGAACTTTAAATCGAATTGTCATCACATCGTGTTTTGACAAATGCATATTGATTAACTGAATAATCCTTAATTTTTAGGAAACCGTGAAAAATTTACATTTTTTACAATTTCATAGTATTCTTTAAAAGCCAAACCCCCTCCACAGCACAATTGAACGACACTAATCATTAATTTACCGAAGTATCGACTTACTTCTTCGAAAACAGAACTTTCCACAAACTATAAACCTCCTTCTAAAAGTTCACACACGCGCCAGAACCTGTATTAATTTCCGCATATGTTTTCTCATTAGCCACGCTTTATTTAGCAAATTCGGTCAAAGTAAGTCAAACAAATGACAGGTCGTGTCGAACCTGAACCTTCGTTATCCTGACGGAGGTAAGACAGGCCGGGCTACTGGAAAGTATTCCTCGTGACACGGGAGGCGGAAAGGGGCGGAATGGGGGTGAGGAGGGCATGACCTCCCTGTGTTTAATTACAGCCTATCAATAATATAGATTGGATTGGATGGGGTAAATAATTAACTGGTGGAAAGTTAAATTGATCATTGGAGATATTTTGGTAACTGATAAATTTATGGGGCTTTATTGTAATTTTATAGCTTTACTGCCAGTGTTTGGAAACTCATTAGGCGCTTTTAATATTTCCACGTTTACGGAACAGCGACGGTATAGAAAGGCAATAGAGTCACGTGGGGTAACCGTACGCAATTTTTACATGGGGATGTTTGTACTAAAAAGCTTTACGTATTTTACTCAATTTTTTGTTTATTAACATGATTGATCATTAAGGCATCTCAAACAAATATATAAACCTCATATTATTCATAAATCAAAAAGTTATATAAAAAGTTTACAGGCATGTGGATTGCGTGCACTTACCCCATAAGCGGGGAAAGTATTCGCATACCGTAGGGGAGTTATCTTTAGGTATTAGAATTATCACTTTGCACCCGTGTAACTAACAATATTTCACCATAAATTATCATGGACCACATTGCTTTGAGACAGTTGGTTCTACAATAGAACACACATCGCTAAGCAAACATAGCAGATGAAAATTTTTAGAGAAGTACGAAAAAAAGTAATTTACCTACCAATTTTTATTTTCAAATTACAATTCACTGTACGCATGTCCTGCTTTAATGTGACCCAAAGCGCTAGTGAATTAAGGAACGCGCGGGCGCGAAACGGGCGCGATCTTGTCGGAAACATCCCTGTGAACACTTACACTCCGCGTACAGTTACCCCACGTGACTCTTTGCATATGTTCCTTATGGCAGCCCTTTCTTACACATTAAATAATCGTGATGTACTGTATATACTTGTTTTTTTTTTACATTAGCTCCACAAGGAGGCCGTGAGGAAAATAATTTCCCTCATCTCAGGGGATGCTGTGTAGGGTCTTTTTAAGGTTAATTTGGGTGGCGGGTGTGGGTACCGCCGCCCCTGGAACCATTTATTGGATAACCAACACCTCCGACGTAGGTCACCCCAAGTGGTTCGCTACGTTTGGTGATTTTGTTAGCAGGGGTACCCGGGTTCATGGGGAGATGTTTTTCCGGGTCTTGGCGGCGGATGAGTTTGCCCACCTGCTGTGTGGCGAAAGAGAGAATGGTTGATGGAGGCCTTATGACTTTCCAAGCCGGACTTTCTCGACCCATAGCCTTATCAGATGAAAGTATGGATTCATAGGTCTGTCACTCCCGGACACATTGACTCCAGATTCCTACCCACCTCTCATACCTTTTTCCTTCCCAGAACTTCATATCTTTGCTAACATTTTTTATTTACGTTAGCTCCACACGGCACGGAAGGGAAAGATATGTAGTTCTGTTAAGGAAAAAGGTATAAGAAGAGGGTTGGATTAAGTTGAATGCGAAAAGCAAAATATTTGAGAAATGGTTTATGATAGAAAATTTGATTAACAGTATCTCTAACTACCCCCGCGGGAAAAATCATTAGTGCCTTTTCCATTATTAATAAGTACACCTCTAAACTGGTGCTTAGTGGAATAAAATCTTGATTTTTGTTTTCTTCAATGAAATTTTACGTTTTTCATAAAATTACCACGAGTTAGGGCACACTGAAGACAAAACATTTAGAATTTTTGGAAAATACTGAATACTACCGATGATAAAGCCTTCAAAAAAAATGTAGACATAATTTGTCTGACGCCACCTAGTAGGAGATTTAGCACTTACAATGCCTTTCCCGTATAAAAATAAAGTTGGTTGTTTGCAGGTGGAAAAATGTAATAAGCAGTAATTGTTGAATGAAACACTAGTACATTTTTAATTATTTGGAGGGTAGGAGATAAGCCGACTTAGCTCAGTGGTTAAGAGCATTTGACCGGATATCAGAATGACGCGGGTTCGAGTCCCGTCGGCGGCATGTATCTTTTCTCAGGAGATTTTTTCAATGTAAAAGAGTGTTTCGGGCTAATTAAACATGAGTTTATCAATAAAAAAATATGTAGTTTTTTTTTACAAATTATTCTATTGTGCCTCTTCTGATTTCAAGCAACTTAGTCCCTCAGACCTAGACCGTATTTTGTCAGAGGGTCGAAATATTTCCGTATTGCAATAAAACTCACATAAATGGAATATTTCTTAATATATTCGAAAACTAAAAACTGTTTTGGAGAGATGATGAAATGCGCTATCAAATTTTATAATTAGAAATAAACATAATTTTTTAAATATAAAATTTTTTTCATGCACACACAAAAATTTTTTAAAAATGGTTCACCTTACGCTTTTTCTAATTAAAATTGCCATAGAATACTTTGGATTCATAAAGTTGTACATTTTATAAATCGTGGTATTTTCTCTTTCTAACACCGTTTATATATTATATTCCTAACCATGATAGTAAGGGAGACAATGATTTCTAAGAGACCTGTACGAGTTATTCCGAAAACCGAATAAATAGACTTGACGGGTTAACATTCAAGATAAAACAACACAGATAACCCACGAACCCAAGCTATCAATCATTCTCTGTCATCACTTCGCACACTAACCTAAGTAAACACATTTAATGATCGTAGCATCCATCCTTAAGCACTTCACAAATAAGCCCCATACTCCTTTATGTACCTATACGTTTTAGAAAATTATTATTCAAAACTCCATTCACACTAATCATGTGTAATTCATACGGCCTCATTCTGAAAGCTCGGTTCCGCAATGGAGGCGTTTGAACAATACGAAACGCTGACAGAATTCTTTAATTACGCTTTGCTGACAAACAATTTCGAGCTAAGTCTAATGAGAAAATTGAAGTAGAGCCTCAACTTCATTAAATATAACGGCAAACAGTTCTAGCGCCGAGAGGCAAAAGATGAAAGGACGAATAATTATTTACAGATGTGTAATTGTTTACTGTTTGCAAGAAATATTTTGCAATTAGTTTTTTTCATTTGTTTATGTTTTATTGTAAATCTCTTACAGTGGAACATAATAAAAAAATCTGTGATTTTTTAAATGCAGCTTTCTACAACGAATGTGATAGTACAACAATTGAACCTAGTTATGCAGGAAGCAGAAGGATCGCAATTTTGTCGCAAATAAGGTATTGTTCTCGTTCGACGGAGAAAGGCTAATTCTTCTGCCAGGCTGCTTTCATAGAAAAATTCATAGAAATCGGCTCCTGAAATATTTGTTGTTCGCGAAAAATAATATTTAAAAATGTATAAAAAGTGCGCAAAGTAATCTAAACACTTTTAATGTAGCTTTTTCTAAATTCACATGTACCAGAAAACAGCCAGGCAACTGGTCGATTTCAGAAATTTACCTAACATTCGAAAAAAATCAGCATAAAAAGTTCATGGCGCTTGTAATTACACACATTTAGTGTTTTTGATAGTTCTGGCTTTTTTCAGCAGAATGCACATTCACATAGACAGTTGATTGCAGAGCTCACATTCACTAATATGTATTCTACGGAAAACAGTCAGACCTGAAAAAATTTTACTATCTCAAAAAATCTACACTTATATCCTCTTTAAAGTTTTAAGAAATTGGTATCTCTACATTATTTATTATCGCCCGTGAGGTGATTTTTCACGAAAACGGCGCAATAAAAATCAGCCCGATATTATTTATTTATGACTATTAATTTAATGTTAAAAACATTCTGGTAGTTGTGTAAATTTGATTATTAAATGTTAAACCAAATTGTTTATATCGCAGTTTGATTTTTTGTGTAACGACCGACGTACAACTGTGATGTTAATTGCTGTTTCACTTTTATCGCTTTGTCTTTTTATGTCTATTGTCATTGAGCAAAATAAAAAATCATTTAAAAATGTAGTATTTAAATAATAAGAATAATATATCGTTATTTCTACATCCAACTCAGCATTCGCTCAGATGAATATTATATTAATAATAATAATTCAGGTTTAATTTTTAGCCCATTGTGTGGCCCGGATTATACGAAGGAGGAAAAAGAGATGCCGGTAGTTCGTTCCAATTAGGAGCCGACTTACACAAAAACGGGTCGAAGAAATGACCCGTTCTCATGAAGCCAACATCAATTTTTGTGAACGATTGTTCCGCACGTGTTCGTTTGAGTTTGACGAACATGCACCAGTGCATCGGAGATTATTGCTGCTACTTCCAACAACTGGTCTTCATTGTGGTCGAAAAATGCGTATAACATTTATTGTAATTATTTAAAGCATTTCTCCGGCCAGTCATTTATTTTAAAACGAAGCTATTGAAATGCTTTTTCTATTATGACCATAGATGTCGCAAATTCGATCTTCGTAGACTATTTTAGAACGATGTTAAAAAAATTTTTAGGTCTAATTTTTTATCAGCTGTTTACGGATAAATTTTAGTCCTTTTCCATAGATATACACCTTTCATTATCAAGTATACCACAGAGAATATACAGAAATCGAAAATATTCTATATTGACTCGAATAACTACCAACCCCTTTCGGCAATTTTAAAGTAACAACACGCAGGATTCGCACGGTTGATTTTTTTAATATTTTTTTTATAAATCCTATAAATATAAACGGCAAAATACAGGTTAATTCATTGGCTATATAGCAGCATAATAAGTTTTTATTTTTTCATGTTAAAATTCGAAGGTACGATTTTTTTAATGTTGGCGAAAAATTTAAAAATTGAATTTCTTAGAAATCGAAGCCAATTTATTTATTTCGCGTGGTTAAAGTAGGCTTTAATAAAATTCTTACGGAAAAGACCGCTTTGCACATTTTATTTTTTATTTTTTATAGTGATGCCTCACCAGAGTCTCAGCTGCTCCCGTCTGGAGCCAGTGAGACTATGGCATCCCCAATTGGGGTATGTTGTGAGGCTGAAGGTAGTAAGGAGGGGAAGGAGATAGGGAAGAGGAAGGTGGGGAAGTACCTGGCTATTCAGATCTGGTCACCAAACACGGCTAATGCCATTTCAAGTAGCATTTCAATTCTGAATGGTGGTCTTACACCAGGGCGATACTGAGAGCATCTTACACAAATGTGCCGCAAATATACTATAAATTATTTTAAATGAATAAATTGTTAAATAAAACTAATTAATCAAATAAAATTTATTTGCCACGCCGCGATTCGATCCCGCGACCTTCGGAATGCTAGTCAAGAGCGTTACCGCTGGACTACGCCGGCCGTCAAATCAAGTCATAATCAAGTTGGTTCATCAAGTATTGAAGAGCTTCGCCTAGAAGTGTCTCCCAAATTCAAGTGTTGGGCGAACTTGAATATAGGATTAGTAGTTTTTTTTGTAATTAGGCCCACACAAGGAAGCCCTGAGTAAAAAAATATTCCTCTCAGGGCCTATGTCATCTTTGGAGATGCTGTGTAGAGGGTCTTTTTAGGTAAAGGAAGGAGAGGAAGTTCTGAGAAGGAAAATGGTACGAGAAATGGGTAGGATTCTGGGGGTCAGTGTGTCCAGAAGTGAAGGAAGAATGAATCCATCCCTTCCACTGCGGTCCAAATCTTGCGCCAGGCAGTTGGTGGGCAGACGCATCCGCTGCCAAAATCTGGACAAACCTAACTCCATGAACCCGGGCAAGAATGAATCAAGTGTAATATCGTTGTAATCAATGTAAATCGACAAAGCAGTTCTGTTAACCTAACATAAATGTACATTTTCTATCGATAAATGTTTTAATTTCGAATTTTCATTTGCTAAATACAGGGTGTCCCAAAAGAAAGTTGATATTTAGTGGATCGATTTAAAAAAAAGTAAGGGTTCTATCGAAAAAATGTTTATTAAATACTAAAATACACAATTTGGGAATTTATTTCTGAAAAATAATATCGTCCAAATGTAAACCCTCACTTTCGCGGCATTCATTTAATCGAAGAGTAAAATTTCTAATGACGGCTCGCCAGGTAGGCTTCGTGATGGCTGCCATTTCGTGACGGATATTTTCTTTAAATTGCGTCAGGGAAGTCGGATTTTTGGCGTTAACTTTAAATTTGAGATAATTCCACAGGAAAAAGTCCGTAGGGGTTAGGTCAGGACCACGAGGAGGTCAATTTATGTCACCTCTCCTGGAGATCATGCCAGGAAAAATTTCACGAACTCATGGCAGAGACACATTGGACGTATGTAATGTTGCTCCGTCTTGCTGGAACCATATTCTTTGGTTATAGCCACTAAGTTTGTAGGGGTGCAGCATTAGGTCTTTATGCAAAATGCTGTGTAACGATGATCTAAGCACATTTAAAGCACTTGCGCGCTTCCGAATCGAAAAGTTTGATAAACACTCAGATAAACACTCTCTAAGTTAAATACGATTTTATATTTTCACAGCCAAAAGTATTTTTGTTATTAGTTTTTGAGGTATTATGCCGTGTTGCGCTACCTCCTTCTTTAGCCAACATTTCGGACAGCGTTGCAGTGTCCATCATCAGGGTAGATGTGTGCACTCTCTACATTTTCTACCGTTCTCGATAACCTTGGTCGCCCGGATTTTGGTTTTGCCAGCGTTGTACCGATCTCTTCAAACTTTTTGACCCATTTTCGAATGAGAGGAATGCTTGGCGCATCATTGAATTGACGAAAACCTCAAATAATGCAGAATCTTCTACGCACTACAGTCGCCGAATCACCATTTTTGTAAAACTTACGCATGCACAACGCGCGGTCGCTCCCGATAAATGCTTCATAGCGACTAAATTCCCAAGAGCCAGACTACTGATTGACATACCCCCCGCGCCCCTCGGAATAATTGCGTTCACACAGAAAGCAAAACAAATATCAACTTTCTTTTGGGACACCCTGTATAAGTTAAAATTAACATTTCAACATGTAGCGAATCACTCGGGGTGACCTATGGCAGTGGTGTAGGTCATCAAATAAATGATTCTAAGGGCGGCGGTACCCATACCTGCCTCCCAAATTGTAAGCTGGTCACTATGGAAGAATCTGCTGGCCAAGACGCCCTGTATTAGATGTTTGGTTTTTAATTGTCTGTTGAATGTTACCCCACTCTAACTTTACGTAATATTGAATTAATTTTAATATTGAAATTTATTCTAACGTTCAATTAAAAAGCGTACCCCAGGTACACATCCCTCTTCCGGCTTGACCCCAGGTATGGGACCTTCACCAATGAATTCTTTGTGTAGCCTTTAGTTATTTTTTTAAGTCAATGCCACTTCGCTTTTCCGGGAAACCGGCTGGCGCGAGTTCACATTCCCCCAGTACGGTGTATGTATAATTTAGTTTGTGTGGTTTTGTTCTACCACAATTTCGCGCTGTCACATAATTTATTTGGATTTCATGTTGTCAAATTTTACGTTGGAGGCTGTCTAAAGTTCACGGTCAAACGAGACGTGCCCTAGTACGGCACGTAATATTTACATAAACAAATTGTAGCCTTTCCCGCTATGTAAATAGACTTACTTTGAATTTCCCAACAAAAATGTATCTTAACCGCAACACCCTTCAAATTGTTGTATCGATTATTACGAGTTCCATGACCCAAGTGTAATATGGTTTAAATCGCGTATAAATTGATAATTCTGTTGACCTAACATATATGTACATGGTCGTAGAAGTTTCTGGAAAACCTTACCTAAACCATAAAGTTGTACCATAGAAGTAACTTAACATATTTAAAACATAGTCCCCCCCAGCACGGGATCTCTTAGTGAGGAGACCATGAATATAATCTACATTTAACATGTACTAGCGCTGTCCGTAAAATAAGGTCTCCAAAGCGCTGCGGTCGTGAGGAATGATTCTACGCGGATTTCTGTAACACGGGCGTGTAGCCTGGTTTTCGCTTGTCAGATCCCCACCACAGTACACCCTCTGTGACGCTTAGTCTCGGCGTGGCAACCATTCGCGACGGAGCTTCCACTCGCCGCACATGCAAGGTGTGAGTTACGCTCGGTAATTCGTTTTCAAACATTGCTTCGGCGAATCTGAATGATGCCACTGGGATTGTTCCTTTGTCTCTGGGGTCGTGTAGTGTATCCGGGCCTCATCAGTCATAATTGAGTTCAAAAATTCTTCGCCATCGTTGTCGTAGCACTCAAGGAATCTGAGGGCTGCTTCAACCCGTTGTTGTTTGTGATCTTCGGTGAGCACTTTTGGGACCCACCTTGGGCAGACTTTGTGGTCTCCCAAATGTTTCGTCAAAATCTTGTCAATAGTGGCCTTACTGACATCAGGGATCATATCACAGAGCTCCCGAACCGTCACCCGTCGATTTGCAATTATTGTTTTTTACACTTTGGCAACTTTTTCACCTGAAACCGATGGCAGTCCGGCACGCTTTTAAATTCTCTGCACCATTTGCGCATGTTTTCGCACTCATACACTGTTTTCCGTACACTTCAAATAGCTGAGAGTAAATTTCTACCGGGATTTTGTTCTTCGCATAAAAAATCTATTTATAGAGCGTAATTCACACCTGGCGGGTGCGGCGAGCGGAAGCTTCATCGCGAACGACTGCCACACCGAGACTAAGTGTTTCAGAGAGTTCAGCTTTGTGGGGATTTGGCGTAGGGAAACCAGGCTATTTTCTCGGATCTCGCGTAAAATTGTTCTTCGCGACCGCAGAGACCTTATTTTACGGACAGCCCTCGTATCTTCTATAAATGCAAAAATTAAATTATAATAAATATATTTTTTTTTAAATCCATGGGTGGAATGTTTCAATTTAGAATTTTCATCCGCTGAATATACGTAAGTTATAATGAACATCTCAACATCTCATGGCAATGATAAAACATAATAATTTAGAACTATAAAATTTACACATTAATTTGAAACGTGACGATGCATGAAACTAATTCTACGAAACTTTTCCTATCTTCTTCTATACAAGGCTCGCTGTTTCAATCCCTAGAAATATGTAACTCCAAATTAGACTATTCTGAGCTCTTGCAACTTATAAACCTTCACATACCCACAAGAACAACACCACACAATTCTTTTTTCTACAAAAGTATACATAAGGGCAATTACATTGCTCATTCTCTGAAACAGCGATTTCACGCCGTAGGAAACCAATACTTGTGATATTGACATGTTTCATCTTAACTTGGTTAATTTCCTGCATCAAATTATAAATCTATTCCAACCCTATTCTAAACTTTCGGTTATCTGTCTTGTCAATCTATCTGCTCACTTTATTGAAGAGTTCCGCTTGACTGAAACCAACCGAAGGCATGCTAATTAGTAGTATAATTACTTCTTCAAATTTTGCAAATTCACTTTGTGGCACCATTTTATTAATGAAATAATTAAAAACATTTGTTTTTATCACGATAATCTTTATATAAAAGTCAACATGTTTCAAGAACGATGTTCTCTTCATCAGGACATATAATGTACTAAAACTAAATGATTGAACATAGAAAGACAGGCGTGGGTAGAAATGGAAGTAATGGGGGAGGAGAGAGGTGGAAAGGGGGGGTGCTTAGAAGATCAACAAGGGGGAAGGGGGGAGAGGTGGAAAGGGGGTGTTTGGAAGAACAAAGACAAAAAATTACACGTAATTTTTTGTCGTTGTTCTTCTAATTTAAAAATTTAAAAATTAAAATCAACAATTAAAAAATTACTTGTAATTTTTTGTCTTTGTTCTTCCAAGCACCCCCTTTCCACTTCTCCCCCCCTCCCCCTTGTTGATCTTCTAAGCACCTCCCCTTTCCACCTCTCTCCTCCCCCACTACTTTCATTTCTACCCACGCCGGTCTTTCTATGTTTGATCATTTAGTTTTAGTACATTATAATATATCCTGATGAAGATAACATCGTTCTTGAAACATGTTGACTTTTAAATAAAGATTATCGTAGTAAAAACAAAGTGTTTTTAATTATTTCAGTAGTATAATTGTCTTTTTTTTTCATCCTTTGGCTGTATCCCATTCAGTATTACACTCATTATTATATTGAACGAAATGCAATGTGGTAAACTTTTGTCATTTGCTTGAGAACGTGAGAGATAATTTCATACTTAATGCGGGAAGATAGGAATTATTGCAAAACGGAAAAGGAACAGCTAACGACAATATGCGACCAGATACAAAATGGGTACATTATTGGGTTAAGTTTCCATTTATCCCTTAGGCTACGAACGCACAGGCAGGTGGCTGGCTTAGCGCCTAGAGCCTAGTGGCTTGCACTCTGGCTACTTGCTAGGATACATGGTGGCCGCACTGAAGGTGGTTTGCGTGGTGGGTCGCTAGGTGCCTTGGTCATTTGCTTGTCGGCACGTTGACGAGATGTCACTTTCAAAATTAGTTCTAAAACTGCTACTTACAGAAAATTCATTTTTAAAATATTCATAACCATATACGTCTTTAGATTTTCACGGCCAAAAGTATTTTCGATATTTGTTTTTGGGGTGTTATGCCGTGTTACGCTACCTCCTTTAGCCAAAGTTTCGGATAGCGTTAGAGTGTCCATCACCACTATCATCATGGCAGATGAGCTGCAACATGGCATAACATCCCAAAAACAAATCACGAAAATTCATAACCACAATTAACTTCTCAATGTAAAAAAAAATCTCATCATAAATAAATCACTTTTTAGTACTAACCATCTTTTTCTACTTAGATTGCTACATCTTCCCATAGTTTCTGACAACTGTCTAATAATATTTCATCCAATTTTTTCTTCTAAAATGCCTCGCGCCTAGTGGCAAAAAACCAACACGTTGGTTTACCTGGATACACGCCAAGCGACTATCTACTACCTATCTAGGCGCCAAGCGCGCAGTGCGGCCGGTCGCTAAAATTCGAGAACGTTCGTTTTACTAAGCTACTCGCTAGGTGACTCGCTAGGCTCTAGGCGCTAAGCAAGCCGCCTGCCTATGCGGACGTGGCCTTACACAGGGTGAACTACAGACAGACATATACTCGTACACTATCATCAAGGAGATGTCTATATCGATACATAAGCAGAAACCGTGAAACAAACATCTCCACTGTAGTTTATGAACATTGATGGAAAGACTGCGATTTGCGGTTGTGTAAGAAAGTGTTGATTAATTACTAATTTTGTTGAGAAAAATCCTTATAGAATCAATGATGACATTATTAAGACGTTCGTGCTAAACCTCATACAGTTTTCCTACAGATCTTGAAGTCCATTAACCAGTGGCCGAAAATTCAAATTTCGTCGAAAGATGGTCTTGCGATCGCACCCTTTTAACTGTACAAGGCGGTTCCGATGAGAAAAATAGATTATTCTGCTTACCAGCATTTTTACTAATAACTCAATATCTTTTATATTTAATTTAAAATTTACTTTAATATGTACCTTCATTCAAGTTAGCAATAAAAATGCTCAAACGCGTGATGATAAAAATATTAAAAATTTGTTCTTTCTGTAATTATTTTTAGATCAGAAGAATTTATAATTTTTCAATAATGCCTAAGCAAAATAAGGGTTGAACTAAAATGTGAAATAAATTAGTTTGCAAGTCCGTAAATAAATATAAACTCAAGTATTTTGGTCATAAAACAATCACACGCTGATTTTTTAAAATGATTTTATTTGAACTAAAATTAAAATTCTGAAACCTAGTGTAGTGTTCTGTTATTTTATGGACACACTAACAGATTCTCCCAATCCTTCGGATGGAGATTACTTCGGAATAAAAATAGATTCTTCTTCGTATATGGATTTATTTATACTTCGCGTGTACAATTGGGACTGCGGTAGTCTACCTAACTAGAAACTAGCTATAATGGTTCTGTCCAGTGATAACTGAAACACAGCCTCTCTGAGCCCTCCGATCCCCTGCCGGAGAACTTAAGCACTACGTTGCCTGCCATCTAGCGGAATCCAGCGACAGCTGATATCACCGCCATCTGTCTCTACAAGGCGGAAGCTTTTACGATACACCACACCTAGAAAATGCATTAATTTATCTTACTATGTGATTATATGATTTGAAATATGTGTCGTATTATATAATGTTGCATTAACATTTTGTTTGAAAATTTAACAAATCTGCCAACGAATAACGGCATAACTTTATTATAATAAAAATTAACATTATTTTTCAAAACTTTACTAGAAAAAAAACAATCTTTCGAAATTCATTAATATTTTGTTGTAGAAAAGAGTCGACATGGCTAGATTTTTTTTGTTTAAATTAAATATTTTCGGTGATATCAGGTTATTACCTCTTAATGCCAAAGGATGTTGACCTCATACTTATCCAACATCTTATATTTTTAGGTCTTCCAACAACTCTTCCTTTTACAGGCTTATTATATTAAGAATCCTCTTTAGAAGTCAACCATTGCTACACGTCCCATTAGAAAATCCAAGATTCTAAACTTTAGTACTTATTTATGACCTTTCGGAAAGTTGGTGGACACGAGTAGTTAGTTCGTAGTTATACACTAACCGCCAGAAACCATACATCTTAAAATTTTACTCTCAAAATTTCCAATGCCCCTTTGCTATTTTTCGCTACGACTTTACACTCTAAGCCTTTGCTAAGCAGTGGCCTTATGTGTGTTTTATAGAGATTGGATTCAGGCCTTCTCGAGAGGAATCTCGTCTTGAAATTTTACAGTAATTTTTATTGGCAGGGGTGAAGTATTGATTTTAAGGTTTCAGATGATTTTAGCCATTGATGACTGTTTCACTGTTAAAATATACCAAGCAAATTAATTTATGGGGGTACTTCAATTAATTAACTCCACTAAGCTATATATTTGTAAAATAATCGAATTCATATTGTGAGGCGGGTATGGGTACTGCCGCCCCGGGAACTATTTATTGGATAACCAACACCTCTGCCATAGGTAACTTCAAGTGGTTCGCTAAGTTTGACAACTTAGCAGGGGTGCTATGGGGTGAGGTTTGTCCGGATCTTGGTGGCGGATGTGTCTGTCCACCAGCTGCATGCTAGGCCGGATCGGGAGAGATTGGTTGAGGGAGACCTTGTGACCTCTCAAGCAGAACTCTTTTAGAACATCGCCTTTCACGGCAATAGTCAAGGGCGGATCCAGCTTTGGCGCCAGGGGGGGGGGGTCACATAGCGACAGGGGGGGGTCACATAGTCATGGTCAAGTCACTAGAAGTTATAATTTAATTTTGATAATAATAGATACAAGTAAAAAGTAGGTCAACCTAGGTCCTGGACCCAACCCGGGGGGGGGAGGTCATGACCCCCATGACCCCCCCCCTGGATCCGCCCTTGGCACGAGTGCCAATTGTGAATGTTGTAGCGCTAACATTCTTAATTAGCATTTCCAAACGAATCTATTCTAGACGCATTGGATTGTGCATGATCAAAGTTGAACCAAAATTCACTTGCTTCGTGCATGCGTCGATAGTGCACTGGATGAGTTGTATATCTGCACTGCTTTAAATATTATGAGGGTATCTCTCTCGCTCATGTCATTGTTTTGGCGGGCTGAGATATCTTGATACCGCTCGATTCTGTCGCCGTATTATGGTAGATCAAAGTTTTGTGCCCATCGGCTAATGCACGAATCGTTTGCGCTTGCGCGGGGTCAAACTTAGCTCAAATACCTGACAGGAATTATGCACTCTCGTATATATCTGTCGTAGGTCGAACGTAAAATCAGGCCGATCGTGATGCGTCTAACCGCGTCATGATGGCCGCAGATCGTGGTGTGCCTGATGCCATCATGATCTGCCTGATTTTACGGTTGTCCCGCGACATATTGACGACTGGGGCACAGATATTGTTATAAGTTGTAAGTTATGTATATAAGGAAACATATGGTTTCCTCCTTCACCGCACACGTCAACACTCTACTATTTTATTTGAACAAAGCTCCTTTTATTTTAACGACTCTCGACCCTCCAATGTTCATGCATACGGGGTTAGTAAGCAGTATGCAAGTACTTACATTAACATTATACAAAAGATAAATAAAAGTTGCAGACCGTGGAATAATTCTTCTGAAATAGGTAACATCAAAAAGAGATAATAGTGTTAGTAAAAGAAAAAGAAAAATAACGGCTAAAACCAGTCGAAGAAACCTTCTGAAAATAATAGTAATGAGGAAAAAACAATTACATGATTATGTTATAATGTAAGTAATTACTCTAATAGGAGAAAGAAAATAAAATATATTAGAGAAAAGCCAGAGAAAGTATTCCATAGACCACCGGGCAGTCCCAATTAAAATGCGTATAGCTATCGGCCCAACCGCAGACGATGCTCGAACTCCGCGCCCTTTAGCCGGCTCCCCGATTTTGCCTCGAAGAAATGTACTTGGGAGAGAGGAGGAAGTTTTTGAAGACCTTGAGGAAAATATGAGCGTCGGGTTACCGGAGGGGGGGACGGAAGGACATCTAGATCGCGTGGTTACATCTCAGGCCTTCGCATGTCCTTAGAGGAGGCGCGGGCGGATCGCGGGAAGACCGCTCCGGTGTGTGTTCGCTTGGCAATGTGCATGGACAGGGCCTATCCCACCCCCTTTTATGGGGGAACGACGATACGTAATATGTACAGTTCAGTTGCGCCTCCATTCTGATTTTAAAGGAATCATCTCGTAAGGGACCGAATTTCATAAAAATCACCTGGTTAGTGTAACTTACTAACTAATTAACTAGTGCACGCCGTTTCCCCACAGGGGTAGGCAGAGGGTCCCTTTCATAATTTTATTCATTACGCTTACATCAGACTTGCATACTTTGCGGATCTCCACGTTTCTTACACGATCGTACATGGTTTTTCCACACATTCGCCTCAGGGATCTCTACAGCATGCAGTCTACTTGTATCCTTCCTCTGCCAGTTCCGTGCCTCACTGCCATACATCAGAGTAGGTACCAGAACTCCATTGTGGACGGCTAGCTTCGCTTCTTTGGACTGCTTTTATGTTGGCGCCAACGGCGTTCAGCCCTGCATGCAGGTTACTGTAAGTTTTGTGAATACACAACTGTGATGTAATACTCTTTTTCCTCCAGATTTAACTTGGTTTAATATTAAATATATAAAACTCTCCTGGTCACCGGCAAGACAGTGTGATATTTCTATCTTCTACCTCTTTTAACTTTTTACTATTTTTGGAATTCTTTCATCCCTTCAAGTTTTCTTGAACTTTTCTTTTGGCTCTGATCGATATTTAAATTTTTAAGGCTTTATATGTGTGTAGTAGGGATGGAAAATTCCTTCCCTACGTCACACGAGCCTTCATGAAAATTGGACCCTTATTTTCTTTGATAACTACAGAAAGCTTACTTAAAGCTCCCTTGTACTACATACCTTTAGAGATATATGTACTTAACTAATTAATACGTTATTTACGACCTTGAACGTAAATATTTTCGTATTTAGGTTGTAATTAAACTCCATCAAACGTTGTGTAATTTTTTTGATTTATGATATGGGACTTTAATTACTTTCATTTTGTGGTAACTTCTTGATTCTAGACAGAGCGTTGAGTTTCAAACTGTATTGGTCTCTCTCTTGCAAACCTAACTTTAAATACTTTTCTAAAGGAGCTAACTTTCCTCCGTCGCTTATTATGATTCCCTACATCCTAACGAACTCGTAAATAACTGTACTAATCGAAATTACACATGTTTAATTGAACAGATAATTAAGTATGACTCAAATGGTTAATTGTTAGTAAATTTGATCATGGTTGTTTTTGTCTGCCTGGCTCCCCTCCACTATGATTCAGCTGCTATAAGGTACATATAAATAGGGATTTAGTAGGTTAATGTAATTAATAGATTGCATATTAGACGAACTCAGAATACCCTTTTTCTACCGAAAATTTGGCTCCTATCCTCCTGCAAGTTAACAGGATGGTCAAGGATCAACTAGAACTTCGCACAGTCAGCCGACGCGATTTTCCAGAGGGTCTTAGTACCTTGTTCTGTCAATCTTCCATGTCGTCGTGCACGTCATTCAGGTCTTTCCCTAAGTCCCGAAACCCCCAAATTCCTACTCCTCCAAGGTCTACTATTTACTTAGGGCGAACCGGTTTCGTCTTATCTGCAATCATATACTCACGGTGTTGTGTAGAGTTACGGGTCGTGAATCCTCCCTCCACGTACAAGAAATGATGTGAGAGTAACTCTGTCGAGTCTAAAACGCTAATTGTAAGCGGGTCCACATCATCCAATGTACAGTACATAGAAAGATATATATGTAAACATACGTTTGGGTAGGATTATAACTCGCAATTTTGAGTCTAGCCAGTCTCAAATCCCGAGCTCGGATTTCGTGGAAAGGAATTCTGCACAAAACCTTAACCGATGACCGAATATATACATATTAAAAGTGGGAAATATTAATAGATACTAGTATAATAAGCAATTATCTCGGTTTGTTCTGGAGTGCCGAAAATTCCAAGCTTTTGATTGATTTGGTTGACAATTTTCTTTAAGAGATTGCCATCTCTATTATGTGTTTGGTTAATGGTCCTTGATTTTTTAAGGAGCGACCACTGCCTCCTATTGTTGAACTGTTTTCTAAATTTTCCCCCAAGGTACAACTTTTGGTAAAATTTTTACTCTCCCGTGATTTTTCAACTGCTTCATGTAAATTATTTATACCTATAAGAGCAGTTATTTCATAATTTTTCCCCGAATTTTTCATGTAGTTCTTCAATAATCTTTTATCTGACTATCCCGTGATTTTCAAATGTTTGATGTACCTATTAGCTACCTAGGAGAGTAGTTACTCCATAAAATTTATCTCAAATGTTCAATGATACTCTTCAAGTTCTTTTATTTGACTATGCCGTGATTTTTCAAATGTTTGATGTACCTTTCATTTGTTTAGCTTATAATAAATCTAATTATTTTCAAATTGTTCAATCCTAAAATATCTTTTCAAGTTCAAATTAAAGATTGTGTTTAACCCCTTTTTTTTATATAATTGCGCAACGTTATGGTGTTGCCCTATCCTAAGATTGACATCTTCCTAAAGCATTCAACACAGTGCCCTACTGACCGAGTTGTTTTATAAACAATTTTAGTTATGTCAACATTCCCACTGGCCTCGTGACCTAGATCCAAGAACGCGTGACGTTTGTTTACTCTTAAACATTCCCGAATGTGAGATTTATGGTCCTAAATTTTTCTTTTGAATTTAGTAGTGATAATTTCCTTTTCGCCGAGGTCTAACCTGTTCCCCGATAAATTTAGTCATAATGCATACATATACTTTGTCTCGATACATAAATACACATATATATATATATAATTTTATTATAGTTGAGGTAAATTCTAATATCATAACTCATTTTTTTGATCATTTTATATTAGCTGAAGTTATAATAAATAGTATATATACTAAATAAATACAAAACTTTGACTTGGAAATTTATCAAACACATAACTATTTTAAATAGTTACGGATAAATGCACAGATAGGTATTCGAGATCGATACCTTTACTTTTTAATATATGTGTGTTTCTTTTTGATTAAACTTTCTTGGAATATATATATATACATATATACATAAATATATCTATTTTATATATATAATATTTTAATATAGGTACATATCACATATTAAGCAAATAATATTTTGTTATAATAATATAAAATTTTATACCGACGATCAGCTGCCCTCTGCCTCGTTCATGTCTCTAGAAATTTTTATACTTTGTAAGGACTTACCCCAAAAGGTCCACTCCTGTCGGGTTCAACACGACAAACCTTTTATATATTTTTTTTCTACCTAATTCAGCTATTGTCTAACTAAACCTCGATTAATCATCTTTATTCATTATTTCACTATTGCGTTGACTCTAAACTGAATTAATTGATGACTAATCTTTATCAATCAAAATGTATTATATTTTCAAAACCCGTTGGTTAACTTAACAAATTTATTTTATTATTTTTTTATTTATTTTATTTATTTTTATTATTTAATTCTTGTATCACCGAACTCTTTTATTTTGCAGTAAGATAACGTATTTCACTATTTATTCAAACTTTCCGAAATAATAATTATTATCAAGTTATCACAATCTCATTTAACAACAACTTAATAATTTGTATTATTTATTCTAAAGTCCATATTTATTATTATTACTTTATCTAACACTAGATTAATCCTGTGATAAATTATTACGTTCGATTTGCACTTTATTTAAGAACTATTACTGATATGTTTTTTTTTTCCAAGTATTAAATCCTAAAATTTAACTAAACACTGCTTTTAAATTTGCCAAATACAACACCACACTTTTCACTAACACAATTTAAATTTATGATTTAATCACTTCACTGAATCTAATTAATTATTATTAATGGTACTTGTTATAAATTGATATTCAGCAGAAGGACGTCAAGTAAAAACATCTGGTTTCAATGGAGGAATTCCTGGTTTTATTCACAAAGCACATTTGCTACAATAATTTGTCCCGACCCGACAAAACACTAAATTTGGTCACTTTGACCACTTGCTAGACAATGCTAGCTGTTTATAGGAGATCCACGAATTAAGAGAGAGTTAAACTAGAAAGGCAGACTATTTATAATAAGTTTTCTAACACAATCAAAATAAACAACACTTTCGTGTCACCATAATATACGATATAAAAAACCAGAGATCTACTTTACCGTCTAGTGTTTACCTTTAGTTTCGAATTACGTCGCTAATCTGTAAAATCCCATATTAACTGACAATAGGCTACAAAAATACGCCGCTAGATGGCAGTAGTCTTCACTCTTTTTAACATACTGCCCGGCGGGGAATGAGAAAAAACAACAAGTTTTTTTGAAATTAAAAATCAAACTACAAATTCCTAAATCTACACACAATATACTAAAAATTTACAAGATGTGTAACTATCTAAATTTGAAGGGTCCGGGAACCTAACCAACAATTAAAATAACCTAAAAAAAAAAAAAATTAAAAAAAATTTCACAAAATCATGCAAAAAATTAAATTATAAAATAATAAAATCACAACATTAATAATAATTTTGTAAAATTGACAAATCAATAATGTCTCATTGTTTCTATGGAGAAATTTTCACTTCAATTATATTTTTTAACCAACACCAATTCACAAATAGCAATAAATTGTTAGTTCGCTATTGACTGATTATCAGTTCATTAACTTTCACTGGCATGGCACTGCCAAAAAACCGAATGAACACTTCACCGGGTAGACTACTCGGCCATCTTGTCCAGGGTGGTCATCATTTTAGAAAAGTACATCAGCATGTACTTCTGTATGTCATCATTTGGGTAGATCATCATAAATCAAGGGGCGGCCGTGCCCTGGTAAGCAGATAGTACCATTGGATCTGCAGCGAGGATGATCATCTCGCGGTTGTTGACTTGAAGCCCCAGTGGCTTCAGGCTGGATACAGTGGTGTCAACAACACCAATACCGATGCTCCATAATTATTGACGTGGTTTGGTTGCATCGGTTCAGCCCTAATTACAGTTAGGCTGTGACCTTGGGAAGGTCAGTGATTTGCCGGGTCGGGAAATTTGGATCCAAGTTTGATTCTATTGGCATCAAACATATTTTTGTGATGGGTCTCACAAAAGTGCCTTGTGCTGTTTTGAGGGTAACTACCCTCACTACTCCATCCGGGCCTGGATGAGTAGATAATATGCGCGCCATCTTCCATAATGCAGGAGGCATATTGTCTTCCATCAGGATTACCAGATCGTCCTTCTTTATGGCCTTTTGGTTGTTGGCCTGCCATTTGGTCCGTTTTTGCAGCTCAGCAAGGTAATCTCGTTTCCATCTGAACCAGAAATTTTGAATTAGAGCGTTTAATTTTTGATATTTGCTTAGTCTGTTCTCCGGGAGCTCGCGGACATCCAACTCGGGAATAACCGAAGCATCCCTGCCTATGAGGAAATGGTTGGGGGTTAGAGGGAGAAGGTCGTCTACGTCATCAGACAGGGAAGTTAAGGGACGGGAGTTCAAACAAGCCTCTATCTGACAAAGCAAAGTATACAATAATTCAAACTGCAATGGGTTATTTTTAGTAATTCGATATAAATGAAACTTGGTGGACTTGACGGCGGCCTCCCACAGCCCCCCGTGGTTCGGCGCCCTAGGCGGTATGAAACTCCAAGATATTCCCTTATCAGCTAAAAACCTATGGATTTTGTCATTGTTCAATCTTAGACTGGCATATAGTTCTTTGAGCTTATTAGAAGCTCCTCTGAAAGTGGTTGCATTGTCAGAAAATATTTTTTCCGGTTGACCCCTACGGGCAATGAACCTCTTTAAACAATTTAAAAAAGCATCGCTTGATAAATCTGTTACGAGTTCCAAATGAACCGCTTTGGTAGAAAAACAAACAAATATGCAAAGATACGATTTAATGAGCGGAGATTTTCTCAGCGCTCCAGCCTTCGTGTCTATCGGTCCGGCAAAGTCGACACCTGTGACAGAGAACGGTAGACTGGGAGTGATTCTCTCAACTGGAAGGTCTCCCATGATCTGCCGGCAAACCTGAGGTCGGTATCTAAAACATACAACACACTTATGTAGGATACGCTTAACAGTGTTTCTCCCAAATATCGGCCAATATTTCAAGCGTATTTCCGATAACAGCGCTTGGGGACCTGCATGTAAATGTTCATAATGATAATTACGTATAATAAGTTCAGTTAGCTTATGTGACGGTGGTAATATTACAGGGTGCCTTTGATGATGCGATAAATAAGTAGCTAATTTCAATCGTCCACTTGCACAAATTAAACCATCCATTAAACAGGGATTGAGAGCTTTCAATCTACTGTTTTTGTTTACTAACCCATGCTTCTTTAGGTCCTTCAATTCTCTTTTGAAGGAATGTTCTTGCGATGATTTCAGTAGACATTTTAAAGCTGCTTCCAGCTCGGAGACAGTTAAATTGCCATACGTTTTATCCTTAGGGTTGCGACAATTATTTATAAATCTTAAACCTTGAGCGATTACTCTTTTTAATTTGGTTAGCGATGAGAATTTTTCGAAAATATCCCATTCTTGAGTATCAGTTACCAGTAGTACATTTTTACTTTTTATTTCCGGGGGATCCAAACATGACATCTTGGATACTGGCCAAGTGCTGACATCTTCCGTCAACCAGCTTGGCCCCTTCCACCATATTGAAGTGCTGACTAACCTTTCAGCTGTGGTACCTCGGGACAGTATATCCGCAGCATTTTCTGACGATGATACGTGCCGCCACTGGGTTGGATCGCTGATTTCCTGTATCTCAGCGACTCGGTTTGCCACGAAGGTGTTCCAACGAGCTGGTTGTCCTCTCAACCAGCACAACGCTATTGTTGAATCGCACCAGTAATAGGTGGCCGATTCCTCTATACTTAGCGTCAACTTGATATTTTTTATTAGCTTGGCCAATAGTAATGCACTACACAACTCTAACTTGGGTAGTGATATACACTTTAATGGTGCCACTCTAGACTTGGAGGTAACTAACTGTGCGTGCCTCTTACCTTCCGAATCTGTTGAGACGATGTAGGCGCATGCTCCGAAAGCTTTCTGAGAGGCGTCGCAGAACCCGTGCAATTGTATAGTCTTTGGTGTTCCGCTAATAACTCCTCTCGGGATTTTTAACACATTTAGTTGCGATAATTGGTCTAGATAAGCCCTCCAAGGTAGTAAAATTTCATCAGGTAGTATGTCATCCCACGATGCCTTGGACTGCCATAATTTTTGCATAATTAATTTAGCTACCACTACGATGGGCCCTAAAAGTCCTAAAGGATCAAAGGTGGAAGCTATGCACGATAATATTTGACGCTTGCTCTCCGTTTTACCTGACGGCTTTGTAATTTCATATGACAGGTAATCTAATTCATTATTCCAAATTAATCCAAGTATTTTTTCATTCTTGGAATTGTCAGTGATCATTTTCTCACAATTGCCCTGTTTGGCAATTTCACCTTGGCTCCGCCCAGATGACAATTCCAAAATATTTGATCTCCACTTCCTCAGGGTCATCCCTGCGGACAGCAAGATATCACTTATTTGTTTCTTTAACTGGAAACAAACTTCCAAGTCATCCCCTCCAGTCAATAGATCGTCCATATAAAAATCATTTTCTATGACTTGACTTGCTACTGGGAAATTAACTTTGTTATCCATACCGATTTGTCGAAGACATCTCGTTGCTAGGAAGGAGGAAGGTCCCAGCCCATATGTGACGGTCTTCAATTTGTAATGTCGGAGTTCCTCTTCTTGTGATTCGCGCCATACAATCTTCTGAAGGCTGCGATCCTCTGCGCATACGTTGATTTGACGGTACATTTTTTCGATGTCCGCAGTCATGACGTATCGATGTATTCTGAAACGTAATAAATGGCTGTATAAGTCCTTTTGAATGACAGCTCCCACCATCAGAGCATCGTTCAGGGATATTCCGGTCGACGTCTTTGCCGAACCATCAAACACTACACGCACCTTCGTCGTGGTGCTAGCTTCTTTTATGACCGCGTGATGCGGCAAAAAATAGGATTGCTCATCCCCTCTCCATTTATCACATAACTCCATATGACCTAGTTGCTCATATTCTTGCATAAATTGTACATATTGCAATTTCAATTCAGGATTTATTAAAAATCTCTTTTCTAAATGCTTAAATCTTTTTTCCGCTGTGTTTAACGAGTCACCAAGTTGACTCACACATGGGCGGCGCGGCAGACTTACAACGTATCTACCATCGCTCTCTCTAGAGTGCGTGGCGACGAAATCCGCTTCACACGCCTTCTCCTCGTGATTTTGAAATCTCGCAGGATTCACCTCCTCCATTTTCCAAAATTTTTCTATCTGATTAGATAATGTGTTTATTGATAAACTACAAAATTGCGGTACTGGCCTTTTTTTCTGATGAATGTTGATCGGGCCCGATATAACCCAGCCTAATTCAGTCCTCTGCAGAGTAGGTCCGGTATCCAATCTCAGCCGATCATCTTGTAGTATATCCCAAAAGCTCTCAGCGCCTAACAGGATATCAATAGGCGCCGCTACGTTGAAATTTGGGTCCGCCATTTGTAATCCCGGCGGCAGCTTAAAGTCTTTTCTGGCCACTGTTGCTTGAGGTAGGTTTGTGGTTATTTCCTGCAATATTAGACAAGTGATATTTTGATTATAATTTGTCCTCAGAGATTTCATTTTTATCGCAACACGTTTCTTTATATGGGTAACATTGTTGTGTATACCTAACACAGGCTTGTTTATATTTTCGCATCTCAAATTTAACTTCATTGCGAACTTTTCGCACATAAAATTGGCTTGAGCTCCAGAGTCAATTAGGACTCTTGCCTCATGCACTTTATTATTGTGACCTACTACCCCAATGATAGCAGTCGACAATAAAATTGTTTTTTCAGCCTTCGCTAAAGCTGAATGGTTTGATACTGAAACTCGTTCAGCATCCATTTGGCAGTCACCTCCTGGGTGATATTCACCTTTATTCATGGAGTCATCGCTCGGATGCATCTCCCTGTGCAATAACGTATTGTGGCTCTCGCTATCACAATGCTTGCATTTTAAATTAATTTTGCAATATGGGGCCGTATGTCCTAACCTCAAACATTTGAAGCAGGCACGGTACCTCCTTATTGCGTTGGCTCTTTCTCCTGAATTTAATTTTAAAAATTTTTTACAAAAATATATTTTATGCCTTTTGTCATTACAACAAATACAATTATTGTGGGTAGCAGCTAAAAATACCGATTCCTTTTTGGGATTATTGTTGCTACCACTTGCTTTCGGGTAGGTAGGAATTTTTTTCGAATCTGAATTTAACATTAATTCCAAAACTTGCGCACGCGAGGTCAAACATTTAAGAAATTCCTGTAATGTAGGTAGCTCATCCTGCAATGGGTTTTGTTCCCAATGCTTTCTAGAACTTGCATCCAATTTATTAGAAATTACGTATATAATTAAAGCATCCCATTGTTCGATTTTCAAGCCTAAATTTTGCAACGCTTTCAAATTTACATTAGTTTCATCAATCAGATAACGCATGGCTACTGGATCCTCATGTTTCATCTCTTTAAGTTGAAACAGAGCTTGGATGTGTCTTTGTACGGTAGTTCGCAAATTTGCAAACCTCTGCTGCAACAATTCAAAAGCCGATATATAATTCAGGTCTGATACCTCGAAATTGGCGATGATCTTTGCTGCATTCCCCTTTAAACAGGATTGCAGATAATAAAACTTCTGTACATTGCTTATGGCAGTATTGTTATGAACTAATGTCTTAAATGTTTCTAGAAAATTAATCCAATTTTTGGGATCTCCGTTAAATTCTCGTAACTGAAGGTTGGGTAACTTGATTTCTAATTTGGGAGTCTCTACAGACTGAATTGCTCCTTTAGCAGTCGCCAAGGTTGAATAATATTGATTTTCAAAATTCTCTCTTTGCAAATTATTATCAATTTCGTTGGAATCCGGAAGACTTTCGATTTGTTCCTGGACCTCTTCGAAATCATCAATTATTTTTTCAATTCTCGCATAGCGAATTTTAATTTCGTTAACTGATAATGCGTTTAATGAATCCGCAGAATGCGCCATCCATCAATGAAAAAATACTTGGATTAATTTGGAATAATGAATTAGATTACCTGTCATATGAAATTACAAAGCCGTCAGGTAAAACGGAGAGCAAGCGTCAAATATTATCGTGCATAGCTTCCACCTTTGATCCTTTAGGACTTTTAGGGCCCATCGTAGTGGTAGCTAAATTAATTATGCAAAAATTATGGCAGTCCAAGGCATCGTGGGATGCCGCCGTCAATCTCTTACACTGAATTTAATACCAAACTTTGGACACTTAGAACTTTCTGTTAAAATGCATTTTATCTAACACTAGATTATACTAAGTCCGAAATCACTTCTATTGACTTGACTCCAATTATTTCAGAGTCATAAAATTTTTTTTTAACACTTAGACAATTTTTCAATTAATAACCGCTTTAAACGTCACGTCACGTCTCACAAACTTCCGCTTTTCAAAACCCCCGATGACTAACGAGAAACTAAGTCCTGTCTTTTAAACCCCTCTCAGGTCCAAAAGATTGTATCTGAATTTCCTGTGACAAAACAATCTCAGGTCTATCGACTCGCAAACCCTTGAAATTGTCTCACCATTATCGAGTAATGCTACTTAGGTCCCTTTGTCATGTTATCACTCCTTTTTGTCTCTTACTTCCATCTCTACAAGGTCCGGATTCAGTTACTTTGTTTTAAATTGCCTCATCGTCCTTTGTCTCGATGGTCTTACGAATTTAACTTGAATTTCATAATTTTTTTGTTATTTTTTTTTCTCAATTCGTAAAAGGTCCGTCTTCGATAACTATATTTACGTCTCGATTTTTCCGTACCTATCACAAATCATGATTATCTCCATATCGAAATGTTTACTATGCAATTCTGAGTTGCAATTTTTATAAATTCTACTCTATCGCATTGCTACTTGTATGAATTTTTCCATTAAAACCCGTATTTTCTCTATTTACGTAGTATATCTGAATTTTTCCCTTTCCCCTAGAATTTTCTTGTATTCACAACACTCTTCCTACGAATTTCCTCTTTTATCCTTATGTTATTGCCCACATCTATATGATTAGTTACATTCCAAGCCAAATTTATTGTTTTCATCGATACTTCTGAATTTTCATGAGTTTTCCTTACGGAATCATCTTTTAATTGTTTTTATTTTCTTTTTTACTACCCCCCGTTTTGCCTCCGATGTATGTCACCTCTTAGAAAATTTCATTTTCTATATACTACTACTTTTTATGTTATTTTTCACATTTTTTATAGGAGAAACTTCCACTTCGGCCCTTAAATATATGTCAATTTTTATTACTTCATATGGATCTTCCCCCAAATTCCGTCCCTTTCTCCCCTAAATCTACATTAATTTAAAATTTGACATCTGTTTATGTCTGGACTTCGATGTACCGACCGATAACTCAGCGTTTATTCGAGGGTAATAAAATATGATGGTTTTTAGCTAAAGTAAACTGTCCCTAAGACCAATGATAATTTTTATCGTCCCAAAAGCCATTAAAATGGGTTTAATCGCCTAATACCATGTTCGTTTTCTGGTTGTTTTAATAACAAAATCACGTGTGGGGTCGTCAACTCAAATAATGTTTCATTTTTCCTTACAGTCTGTCCTATTTCCCATAGAACTTTCGTCAAACAACTGACGTAAAACAATTCCTTTGTTTGCCTTATCTACTGCAATGTAACTAGAATGACCTCCCTATTCCAAATATATAACGATATCTATTTAAACTCGTCTGAAAATGCAAAATTAAGTCGAAATCTTATATTGTTCAATAAACACTTCCGTTTAAACGTCCATTTTTTTCATTAGATTATCTTTCCAAATCGTTTTTTCCTGACGTGACAAAAGTGACATTCCAAATTTCCAGCGTTTTTCTTCCTTTTAAATGTGAAATGTACGCTTTCCTTTTAATCTGGTTTCCCTGACCCTCTATGTACTCGTTATACGACTGAATAACCCTACAGTAACTTTTCTTACGTTTTACACGTCTTTTCTTTAATTTTCCTCTTATCATAAATCTCTAGCTATTTTCTTGCCTAGTTTTTCCAACATAATATGGATTAATTTGTTCGTTAACGGCGGTTGCCAACACCTTCATTGCACTGATTGTTTATCTTAAATCTGGGGTCATTGTATCTAATGCACCGGGCGTGAGACCCTGTTTACATTATAGTGTATTGATCTTTCGGTCGGTGACGATATTTTTTTCCATAAATCTCTGATTTATTGCTTAGTTCAAAGTCCATTTCTTTGTTCAAAATCTGAACACGCCCTCCATTCTGTGATTGGTTTCATAAGTTATTTATAGCTTTCTGCTTAGACCTGATTGGCTGTTGATTTCAACTATTAATTATTACGCCGATTAATGATGATTTCTAGCACCCTCTGTGTTCTTTTCATCAATACTCATCTCAATCTACTTAATTGTTGATCCCTATCGTCAACAAGAATTCAATTTACTTTGAACCGGTAGATGTCGCAGGTGTGTCTGTTTTATAATTAATTGGTATTTTCTTTTTGAATTAAAGTGGGAAGCTACGATATTTTCTTATTTTCACTGTTGATTAATGCAATTCATCACACAACCTCCTAAATCTAAGGCCCGAATACCACGCCTATTATACGCCTTTTTTACATTATTTCCACACATGAGCCCCCGAGGAAAATAATTCCCTTTAGAGTCAATTTCGTATTTGGGGATGCGTGGAGGGTCTTTTTAGAAAAGGAAGGACAGAGGAGTAGGGTCAATATGACCAGGAGTGAAGAACGTATGAAACGGACGTATGCATTCTTCCCTCCCACTACGGTGCAAGGTGATGGTCTTGGAGAGTCTGACTCTAGAGGTCAAAAGGTCTCCCACAACCAGTATCTTCGGATCCAGCCTGCCACGCAGTAGGTGGGCAGATTCGCCGCCAAGATCCGAACAAACCTCACATCATGATCCCGGGCATCCCTGCTAAGTCACCAAACGTAGCGAACCACTTGGCAGAAGTGTTGGTTATCTAATAAATGGCGGTACCCATACCCGCCTCCCAAATTGGTACCTCTATGCCTATATATATTATACTAGCTGACCCAGATGCGCGTTACTGTGGCTAACGAAACACAACGTCATCTACTGGATGGTTACCTAATCTAGATAACCAAGTGTTGTCTCGATAAATTAACTCACACCGCCATCCGTTAGAAACTTATGGAACTTGCATTTAATGAACATAAATATTGAGGTAAGTTATCGAGATAAAAACTATCTTATCTTTTAAGTTGGAGCAAATTACACAAAGTTTGCAAAATTTTATCAAAATCGGTTAAGTAGTTTATCTCGAAGAAACATCGTGACGCGAGTTTTTTAATTATATAAATATTAATGACTCGTCCGAAAGACAGTATGACCTAAATAAGCCATACATTATAGTACACTCTTGCGCCGCTGAACAAATCTTTAACTTGGCGACTGTACGAGGTTTTATAAGCTTTACCCTCAATAAACCCGAGAGCCACCCTGTCTCCTCTGTTGAATAATTCACTTTGTTCAATACATGCATTATGTAACACGCGAATGTTTCCAATAACTTTCCATATTCGATGATGTACTAGACACAGGACGGTGGACATTGGTCGAAAGAAACTGAAATAAACGAGTTGGAAACTTAATGTATTATCCTTTTCTATTGATATTGTAGTATACATAGTTCACAAACAAAAAAGCTAGCGGTAATGGATATTCTTGCCACACATTGGGTTTTATTTTCTTTTGCAGAATGTGTTGCTTATATAAACTTAATCTTAAGGCATAGGCTAAACGTTCAACATTTATCACGATCTAACTCACCATCCATTTTGATGGATTGTGATCCATCAATATGGATCAAAGTGCTTTCAATATTAATTGTGATCCTTCAATATTTATCCAATATCGTGAAATTTATTGAACGTATTGAGGATCACAATATGGATCACAAATGGATAGGATAGCGTATTGACGAATCACAATATGGATCACAGATGTCTAGATTCCTGATTTCCGAATCGTGAGACCACAGATCGTGATGAATATTGATGCATATGCTACACGTTCAATATTTATTGTGTACCGTCAATATTTTTCACGATCCGTGGGTTCTTGATGCGGAATTCAATAATCTAGACATCTGTTATCCACATTGTGATCCCTCGGTAAAACAGGTCTATTAAGAAATTACGAGTTGATCACACACCAATGATACAATTTATCTAAATAAGATTTTAAAATATGGTAATCCTCTATACTAGGTATCATTATATATATTTTTAAATCATCAGCAAAGAGTAGGACTTGTTCATCTTTAAATACCTATACTGACAATGTTATTTATAAATAATAAAAAAATAAGTGGTCTGAGGTGAGATCCTTGGGGAACCCCACTTGTGGCTTCGAAGATGTAAGATTCTATAGAATTTATTTTAACACTTACTTAGACAACTGTTAATCCAGGTCAATAAGGTTCCTTTAATGAAAAAACAGACTTAGTTTATGTACGAGAATACGTCGCCTAACTTTATCAAAAGCTTTGGAAAAATCAGTGTATGTTGAATCCAATTTATAGTAACGTCATCAAATTATTTCGTGACACCATATTTTAATATAAATTAAGAACGATCACTTTTTTCATCATTCTTTTTTAAACTTTTGAATGTAGCTATAACTTTATGGTTATCCATTATAGATAAATGAAACAATTTAAGATAAATGAAACAATTTAACTTTGTTTGCCATGAAGAAGGAACGGTCGTTCTGAAACCTGTCGGATTTACTGAAATATCAAGTGGTTCAAACAAAGTTAAATTGTTTCATTTATTCTTTTTTTCAATTATTTCATCTTTTCCAATTCTAGATTCACAATTTTTGATATCTTATGCCTGTCTTACTAGGAAAACCTGTGTTGAGAGCAGGCGCTTTAAAAAATAAATAATAAAATAGTAACACATATAATAAATAAACAAATACATTTTTAATGTGAATAACGCCCAAAAGTCCCAATGGCGCCAGTGGGATGATGACATTTGATATGTTGTCAGGGTGAAGAGAGTAGAAAGGGGAAGGAGATAATAATAATAACATTTGGCGGATTCGATTTTAGATTTTCACGGCCAAAAATATTTTGGTTATTTGTTTTTGGGGTATTATGCCGTGTGATAATACCCCAAAAACTAATAACAAAAATATTTGGCAGATTTATACAGCGCCGTTTTCGTGAAAAATCACCTTAAAGGCGCTGTACAAATAAATATACAGAAAAATTGGTATAACTAAGATATTTATTTTTATTTATTTAATATAATGGTACAATGGTACATATTTTTATACGTAGCCGCCGCCAGAGTTGATGACCATATTATGGGCCCGTCTTATGGCATTTTCCATCTTTCTTGCCAGAACTTCGGGCTACAGGTTCTCGCATTCCTGGCGAATATTCTCCTTAAGGGCTTCAAGAGTCTGAGGCTTGTTGACGTAAACCCGCGACTTCAAAAAACACCATGAAAGAAGTCTAGAAAGGTTAAATCGGATGATCTGGCCGGCCATTGCAAATCACCAAAACGAGAGATTAAGCGACCCGGAAATGCTTCCTTCAGAAGATCGGTTGTGGTTCGAGCAGTGCACGCCGTTGCACTATTCTGTTGGAAGTTGGAACCACATGTTATCCAGTCCCAATTCATTCAATTTATGAAGAAAAAAATCGGTAATCATGGCTCTGTAGCGCGAGCCGTCCACAGTCATCATTTGGCCCGCGGGGTTCTAAAAAAAATGTCCCGATGACTCC
Organism: Limnephilus marmoratus; assembly: GCA_917880885.1. Classification (NCBI taxonomy): domain Eukaryota; kingdom Metazoa; phylum Arthropoda; class Insecta; order Trichoptera; family Limnephilidae; genus Limnephilus; species Limnephilus marmoratus. Next base: position 38,100,154 of record OU862923.1, on the reverse strand, counting down.
TCCAGCGTAAACAGCACACCACGCAGTAACTTTGATCGGGTGTAATGGTTCTTCGTGGGTGATACACCGATTTTCGGTGCACCAGAAATGATTATTTTGTTTATTAACGTAACCGTTAAGATGGAAATGAACTTCATCGTCCACCTCTTCGTTGAGATTCAGGATGGCTTGAGCGTAGGTTTTACGCGTTTGGCGGTCAACAGCTAACAGCTGATGCACTGTCTGCACTTTTTAAGGGAACATCTTCAAATCTTTCACCAAAATTCTGCGTAGGGACCGCCGGCTAATGCCCAATTGCGTGGCACGTCGTCTGGTCGATGTTCCGGGCTCATCTTCGACATCTTGGGCAACAGCAGCAATATTCTCAGCAGAAAGGCTGCTCCGGGGCCGGCCAGCCTTGGGAACATCTCGTGTTGTCCCAGTCTCTTCTTTGGAGTGGCCAAACGCCGCAGTGTTTGTCCAGTTGGTGTCGGACGGCCAGAAAATCTGCGACGAAATAACAACCGACGAATTGTTGCGCAAAAAAATGGAAAGAATTATATCGCCTTGTTCCTCTTATTCCTTGCGGAGTAAACCGATTCATAACTTGTCGATTTGTATTCTGCGTTTGTTTACTTCACAAATGTCAAAACCGAATTGACATTTGGCGCCATTTGCAAAAAGTTATATCTTGGACACGTGATGAGACATCCAGAGAAGTATGAGATCTTGCAACTCATAATGCAGGGAAAGATTGCCGGAAGACGGGGCCCTGGAAGAAGGAGAACCTCATGGCTGAAAAACCTAAGACAGTGGTTTGGCCAGTCTACCGTTGAGCTTTTCCGGGCCGCAGTAAACAAAGTCCGCATAGCCAACATGATAGCCAACGTCCGTTGAACGGACAAGGCACAAGAAGAAGAAGCAAAAAGTTATAGCGTTTTCCAATAGGATGATTACTTTTGCCTCATCTTGTATAACATTGAAAGCCTTATAAATCATTTAGCAAAGTATCCCGCCTGTCCTGGTGTCCCCTGTTTGTTTCCTTTCAGTCCGGCACAATAAGGGTAGTAGCAACCCTTAGTGCAAATATGTATTGTACCCACCCACCCCGAGGCAATGCAGTTCGGGGAAGTCAATTGTTTCGCCGTAGAAGATAAGCAACTTTTCATTTATGCATGATGTTCAGGAAATACTCTACTGAAACTTCTTTGTTATTCTAGGCCTCGGTGCATATTATAACTCTACGAAAGGTCTGTTGTAAAGCGAAGAATATAAATAATTGAGGTTTTAGGAATAAAACGTTATTCAAATTAACAATTGTCGGTCTCCATGGTCGAGGAGTAAGGCTCTTCACTCGCAATCCGAAGGTCGCGGGATCGAATCCCGGTGTGCGTAAATAAATTTTATCTGCATATTTGTAAAAAACATTAACTTTGTAGCTCGCCATAATTTACAATAAAAACACATATAAATTAGTTGTAGACCACTTTTATTTTATAAACACTCTACCGGTTTCAGAAGCACCCTTCCTTCGTCAGGAGAATATTATTTGATTAATTTGTCTTAATTCAGAATTAATTCATTTAAAATAATATGTAGTATGTTTTTGGCGGTTTCATCTAACTCAGAATGAAACCAACTCAGAAATACCTCAGAAAGGTCATTAAAAGCTATGAAAAAATAATTTTAAAATAGCCGGTAACCCTAAACTAACTTAACCTATTTAACCAATTTTTTAAAATATTTTATCATCACTCTTAATGACCTTTCTGAGGTGCTTCTGAGTTGGTTTCATTCTGAGTTGTCCGGTCACCGTTTTCGGCACGTTCCAAATGAAAGATACTCTCAGTACCGCCCTGGTTAACACCACCAGAATCGAAACGTTGCTTGAAATGGCTTTATTCATGTGTGGTGACCATACCTGAAAAGCCAGGTACTTTCTCACCTTCCTCTCCCTCATCTCCTTCCCCTACCCACTACTTTTAGCCTTACGACATACCCCAATTGGGGATGCCATAGTCTCAGTGGCTCAAGACGGGAGCAGCCGGAAAATATGCTGTATATTATTTTAAATGAATTAATTGTGATCCCGCGATCTTGGATTGCGAGACAAGAGCCTTACCCCTCGACCAGGCAGGACGTCTATAGTTCCTTAATTCTTCTTCTTTCGTATGGTGGGGGGTCAGAGGGGGACATCTAGGTCTGCGAGCCAGTCTAGGGCCTCAGGCGTTGCCCTGTGGACCTCATAAATCCCGCCGGGGAATGAATGGAGCGGGCATTCGTTGACTACATGTTCGGTGGTCTGCACCGCACCGCATTCACACGTCGCCGACTCTTTAAGGCCCCATCTATGCATCATGTGAGCACAACGGCTATGGGAGCAAATATTCAGCTATTGTTCCTTAATTGACTGACACCCACTCTATGGGTCTGCCCAATTATGAATTGGAAATAATGTTTGCTGTAAAATAGAAATAAACGATTGCTGCTTCACATTTAGGTAAGTAGGTATGTGAATTCTACATTCATAAACTTCTCATGAAAATTAAATTTACCCTTAATAATAAAATTCTTGAGAAAATTGTCAGCGTTTATAAAAAATTCAATAGAACCTTGCGTAGGAATTTGAAAATGAGATATTAAAAAAATATATTTTTCGGAACTTTTATATAAGTACATTTTTCTTAGAATTTGAAGAAGATGTAATAAATTATGAATATTTAATTTTTCCAAAAAAGCTTCTTAAAAATGCTTTTCACTTTGTGATGGAATTATTTATTTTATTAAAAAGGCAAATAACTTATTTCACATGTTCATACATGTTTCGTGAACGATGTAGATTGTGTATATATAAATAAAGTTATGTAGACAAAGTTATTTGTATTTTCAAAAATATCACTATTAATTTTGTGTATGACGTTTCAGTGTCCACTATGTCTACGTTTCAGTGTCCACTATATCTACAGTTTCAGTGTCCATCATTAGGGCAGATTCGGCGGATGTAGACACATCAAACGCGCAACACGGCGTAACACCCCGAAAACAAATAACGAAAATACTTTTGGCCGTGAAAATCTAAAAACGTGTCAGTATCCATTCAAAAATTGATCAGTCAAAATCCATTATTTATGCATTACTCCGCTTACTGGTTAATACGCAATATTTCTTATTCAGACAGTTAGATTTAGCTTTATTATCACGAAAAGTGAGTATTTATGACGGGGAGACAAAAAACATGCATTCAACATTTTAATTTCGATTAAATTAATTCACTTAAGCGGTAACGCCATTTTTATGTGTCATTTATATTTGACATTTCAAAGACAATCAATCAATGCTGCCAATCATAGACAAAATATTATTTCCATGTAAAACAAAGTGAATGCATTATTAACAAGTTTGTACCTGTATTTATAATAGTAGAACATGAAAAGAAATATTAATAAAGAAATTAGAATAATTACACAAACCCGATAGACAAATCCTGCTTTGCCAAACAAACCATTCAAAATTATGATGACATGCAAGTTTATTTTTGAGAATTTATCTTATAAGATTGGTACTTCCGACAAATGTCATATTTGATTGTCTATTAGTTAAAAAGGAATATTCCGTATTATCCGTGCATCAAACTTCGACAACACGAACGTTCCGTATTATCCGTGAGATGGACTAACTGCATATTTACCCAAAATTCTACTAATTTAACTATCAACCAATAGAAAGAAAAAGAAAATATCAAAATGTTACGCTTGACAAATTTTGTTTATTGGTTAGTTATTGTACAAATTTTCTACGTTATCTACCCTCTCATACCACTGGTTTTTAACCCCTTGGAATACACACATAAATCCAATTTTCATTCAAGCAATGCCCGCTAGCGTTTAGACTTATTTCAAAATACGTGTTTATCTTTTAATGCAGATAAATTGTTTCTTAAATACTTACTTTGACTTGGTATTTAGGAACCTAATAAGAATGTAGCATGCTTTCAGTACAAGACTAACTGGAAACTATGAATCATAAACAATACGCAAAGTAAAAAAGCTTTTTGGAATAAAATTGAATTAGATCGTAGTTTCGCAGCGCTTTTATAATAAAAATTGTGTTAGTTCTCAATCTGCAGCATTCTCTTAAAAATTAACTTCGCTCGGATGAAAAAATCTTAAGTAATTTACAGATTACTTTAGCAAATTGCTGAAATGTAGGTACTCAAAAAACTTCATTTAGTCTCAGATTTAAATTAATTTTTCATTCTTAGCGTTCTCACACAATGAAGAAATTATTTTTTCTCTTCATAATCAGCGCAATAGTCTATCACGTCAATATAATAGTACCTACATAACTTTTAATAGAATACAACTGCTAACCCTGTACAAATCAAAGTGCACCCTGTAGGGTCCGAGGGTCTGGTCTACGGACAGTCTACCGTCAGGCTGAGCAGACTTCGTTGACCTCTTTTGTTTCCAAACCCAGGAAACATACAGTGAGAGAGGTTATGATTTGCGGTTAATCCTTTTTGCAAGTAAAAACACTTATGTTTTGCACTGAATTATTGTAATTTTAAGTTTATTCGGATGAATAGCAAGTTTACAGCGAGATTGATTCTAATCTGAGCACTGCGTCGTTAATTTGTATAAAGAGTTAGCGAAATGAAATTGAGCATTTATAAACACATTTAAAAGAGAAAGCTTGTCAGATAACCACAGACAAAAGAGTGCGTAGACACAAAATGCATTAAAATAATTAGGAAAAGGTGACATGGACGCGAAAGTTATGAGTAAAGGACTCTACACATCGAAATTAAGCAAAAATGATAGAATCAGAAAGTCAAAGTAAAAAATAAATTTAAATATGGACAACACAATACACAACACACCCCATGGTTGAATTTGGAAACCACTTTTAATCTGGAGCCCTAAAAGGAGGCGTCTACTAATATCTACAGGAATTCCAAAAACTGAACAAATCGGACTAATATCTATGAGAACCAAAGTGTGGACAAATATCTACAGCACTGGCAGAGGTTGGGTTAGGTTATGTTAGGTTAGGTTGGGTTAGGTTAGGTTAGGTTAAGTTAGGTAAGGTAAGGTTAGATTAGGTTAGGTTAGTAATTATGTAATTGAAGTAATTTATGCTTTACCGTACAACAACTTGCTCAGCTGCCCTCTGTAGATATTAGTCCAACCTAAGCTCCATAGATATTAGTCACCACTGGGACCGGACGGACGGACGGGACGGACGAATATCTATCGTCCGACCTTAGCTCCGTAGATATCAGTCCTCACTCTAAAGTTCATAGATATTAGTCCAACATATGAGTTGTAGATATTCGCCCGACATACAGGCTGTAGATATTAGTGTCTGGAGTTGCCCTAAAATACCTGAAAAAACCCCCGACTCTGTGCAGAAACGGGCGATCCGTTGGATATATTCTCTTATCTTAAAAACGTATTGCAATCCTAATCACTGATAGTACCTACCGATATAATATTTATTAAGTTTTTTTCGATAAATAAGATTTTGTAAATGATTTATTCTTGCACTCTATTCCAGCCATCTTCGTAAATTTTAGAATTTATTACAGCGTGTTGTTTTATTTATTCTTCATTATAAATACTCGCTAAACTGGCAAAGCAGTTTATAAGCTGGTCAATTTCATAATAATAAATTATAACACCATGTATAACAAGAAACCACAATACAGACAATAGAGATAGACGAAAAACATTATAAGTGACTACAATACAAAGACATAAAATAAACAGATAGATAGATAGAACACAGGCAACATAATATGGAGGTACTCACATACATAGACGCACTAAATAATTTACAGCTCTTATTAAAAAATATTCCAAGAGAAATGCCTACATTACCTTCATATTAACATTCCCTTGTAAAATAACTACATTTTTCAGAAAATTATTTTCAGATTTCAACGAATAAGCTATTGGAAAATTTGAAGGCGAATTCATTTGACATTTCTTTGGAGCGTACTATCAACACAGTTCACTGTGGCAAAACGAAAAGAACGCGGGAACATTCTTTATTACATTTCGCAAAAAACGGTAAATAAATCATTTAACCATAAAATCCTTTGGCATTAGCAAAATGACATGGTTTGTTTTTTAATATAAATTCTGCGACGACGATTTTAATACATTAGTTCCACACAAGAGGCCCTGAGGAAAAAAAATCATGTTTAAAATGCTGTGGAGAGGGTCTTTTTAGAAAATGAAGGAGGAATGGGAAGGAATTTGGGGGTAAGTATGTCCAGGAGTGACGGACGTATAAATCCATCCCTCCCGCTGCAGTAACGCGATGTTCCGAGAGAGTCCTGCTAGAGAGATTACAAGGTCTACGTCAACCAATCTCTCCCGATCCGGCCTACCGCGCAGTCGTTGGGCTGATGAATCCACCACCAAGATCCGGACAAACCTCACCCCATGAACTCAGGCACCCCTTCTAAGCCCCCAACATAGTGAATCACTTGAGGTGACCTATGACAGAAGTGTTGGTTATCCAATAAATGGTTCCCGGGGAGACGGTACCCATTCCCATCTACTTAATTGAAAAAAAAGGATAAAAGCTGTTAAAATTTCGGTTCTAATACGAATTATTTAGTTGATTTCTGTGTATTTTTCTCACTATTCAAGCTAGCACTAATTTCCATGTTAACAACAATAAATTATTATTCAATTTATTTTTCAATTTTTATTTATTTTTGGCATAACATTCAACAAATGAATATAATGTTGATAGTTCTTATCAGAAGTATGATACACTTAAATATGACCGAAGTCAGTGGTTAGACCAGAGCCCCAGCAAGGCTAAGTTTCTGGGTTCCATTGCTAGATACGAACACCGATAACATGTGTTTCCGTCAGGACGGCGCTACGTACTACCCACCCACCTGCCACGATGGACATTCCGAACGAGCGGTTTGAGGGCATGGTTATTCGAGATCGTGCGATTTAATGCCTTTAGACTTCTTTGGGGCTTTCTTAAATTGCAGGGCTATGCGAAAAATATTTTTCTGATTTTTCTGTTTCAGATTTTTGTTTGATAGTCGCTTATAGTATTTTAAACGATGAACGTATATATTTTAAATTTTTTTTTTTAGTTATTATATAAAAATTACATACACTGGGAATTTCCCCGCTAAGCTATAGCAAGTAGCTTGTCAGTAGAAGATTAGTTCCACAGATTAGTTAATACAATACATGAAATAATCCTAAATGTATCAGCGTAGCTACAACATACACATATAACTACATATTAACTACGAACATATATATTTATATGTGTACACTATAAACATTGTGATAAACAATGTTGAAAATAATATAGATAGTAAGTATTTTATGGTGAAAACAGCGGAATAAAAAAATATTTTAATTTATTGATTTATTTTACTTAAATAAAACTTAGTTCCGGGAATTAGAAAAAATGTTTTTATTCGAACAGAGTTCTTTAGTACGAATATAAAAGGAATAATATCCCATTACAAGCAGTTTTTTTACTCAATGTTAGTTTACTCTGAATCGAATATATTCGTGGAAATTAACTTCGAGGAAAAATATTATTCGCAAACCGTCAATAATATTTATGGTTGAGTTTATAGTAGAGATGTTTTCATGTCATTTTTATTCTGAAGAAACAACAATGATTATTTTCCACACACTTTATGCAATGAACCTAAAGTAATACCTAATAATAAAAAAAATATTTGGATTACTTCTGCTGCGGCGTGGGGATATCACCTCAAGGGCGATCAAGTACAAGTAGATGAATCGTGATCTATCAATATAAAACGGAGTGCTACCCGACACGTTCAATATTTATCAACTATCGTGATATTTATTGAACGTGTAGTCTAGCGTATTGACGGACCACAAATAAAAAAATATGATATGGATGACAGGATTTTTAGATTCAAATATCGATTGACTTAAATTCGGAATTCTGGATTGTGATATGGATCATGAAAAATATTGAACATGTAGCCTACTCTACGCATCAATATTTATCCCGATGCGTGGATTCTCGATACGGAATTCAGGAATCTAGACATCTGTGATCTGTATTGTGATCCGTCACAAAATATCACGATATTTGATAAAATATTGACGGATCACAATAAATATTGAACGTTTAGGCTTCACTAGTTAAATTTTATGTCATTATGGAAATAATTGAACTAAAGAGAGCGGACTGCCGTAAAATCGGAGCCCGGTCAATGGAGAAGTGCTCCGAGCTGCCATATACACAAAAAATACGGTACAAAAATTCAAAAATGGTGTATGATTAACAAGCGACCGATAAGTCACTCCTCCATTCGATTCTTAATCGGATATAATGTCCGTCACTCCATATAAAATTTATACTAACACATTTATTGTTCAAATGCAACAAAAATGCCTTTACAACACAATCACAGCACCAGACGTAAACCAAGCGACACTACAATGTACCCAAACTTCATACTACGTCAGCACAAAGTCCTAAAATCTTCAACTTTCTTCCTGATAAACTAAAAACCAAAACCCAACTCCATACTTTCAAAACATGAATAACGCTGTCGGTCCTTACATCTGCAATACATTTCAATCAAAATGCTCATACATTTTACACTCTAATCACCTAAACTCCCTTTTACATTTCCCACATTCCGCATCCAATTTTCGTAATTTAGTTACGATTTAAAATATGTAGGTATATCTTAATCTAATAATTATATTATTGTCATGAATATTATGTATATTTTCAATTTGTAATCTTCACCCGCCATAACAAAGGGGCATCTGTGGCATGGCGGGTGAAATAATACTAAAAAATGTAACAAACGTACAACAACAAAAAAATTGCACGAAAAAAATATATTTAATATTTTTGTAGGACGCAGTTAGAAGTAAGATTGTAGAAACAAAAAGTTATATGATGAATAAAGAAAAGAAAAAAAAGAAATGTATTATAAGTTTGTACAACACCCTTGAGGTGGTTTTTCACAAAAACAGCGCTAAAGTCATCCAAATATTATTATTACTCGTAAATGAAATAATTATTTTGAATAGGTAATCTAACAAACCTGCAGATTATTACAACACTCGACCATTTTTGCCGACTTGTCATTTTTCCCTTCTTTTTGGTGAATATATTCATTGTATTTATTTATTACCAATTATTTTATTTATTTATTATGTGCGTCTATATAAAAAGGTTCACATTTTTTTGGCCTTGCCTGTCTCACTAGGAAATCCTATGTCGAGACAGACTAGTTTACAAATATTAAATAAAGTACATTTTTCAATAAAGCAAAAACATTTAACAAACAATTTCAGGTTGGTAGGTAACAATAATGAGAAAGAGGATCATATTGGTAATATAAAATAAAAATGGTAACAATAGTGAGGTGACTAATTATTGCACGACCTTTTTCGGTGATCCATTGTTTGATCAGGATGTTGTATTTGTTAATATTAATCGATTGTATTGTTTTGTCAGGTAGGTTATTGTATATTTTAGGTCCAATGTATTTGAAATTTCTTTGACCAAATGCTGTGTTTGTTTTAGGTGTTATAAGAGTTCTTTCGATTTGTGCCGCGTGTTTACAATATTTTGGGTATTTTCATAAAATGTATGTGTTTTATTTTTAAACAGATGAGTGTTAAGATGTATCCAAGAGGCTAACGAATTGTCCAGGAATAGACGTCGCGATCAAGTGAATCAACACTTGAAATAAGTGATATCGAAAGTCTGAATAACAAAATAGTGTGAATGAGATTATATAAGACTGTAGAAGAAACTCTGTTTTTAACTTCATTACCCAATTTATCCTAATTAGTTCAACTTTAGACATGTATGCCGACCTAATTTAATTCTCAGATCTCTGGCCAATGTCGCCAATCATCAGCGATCTCTATTTCTTTATCACAATGAAGGCCGCTAAAAGTCTGGTGATAAACTGAACTAATAAATCATGTAACTTTTTTCTTTTTGTTTCAGGTGCTGATTGTATTTTCAACAAATATTGTAAAATCTGTGTTCCGTAACTTAATTCTCAATAGTGATTTTAAAATAAGTGTTAGCTTCTAACACAGTGATATAAAATCTATTCATGTGAATTATGAAAGTGCACCTTAGTCGTTTTTCCAAGTTCAGCATGTTTTGGTTGGGCGGAAGTGGAAGTGGGGGGTTCCTGAGAAGACTGGCGCTGCTGCTGTTTGTGGTGCTACTGGTTCTCTGCCTACCCCCGCTGGCGCAGGGTTGGGATTGTGTGTGCAACCCGAGGGAGTGCGAAGCTCTGGAGCCCAGTGGCTGCCCTGGGCTGGGAGTTATAGTCTGGGACCCTTGCAGGTTAGAAATAAATCATTTTTCATTTTTACGCCTTTTGACTACCTTGCAAAATGAATCTGAGGCATATCATAAATATTATGAAAATGTTTTGCGAAATCCGGCTCGAAGGACCAAATTTAAGTAAAAGCGGTAATTCAAGAGGAAAGCTAATATTTTGTTATTTTTAATGTTTTTTAATGTACTTACGAATAAATGAACCTATTTTGAAATAATATTACCGGGTACACACATGGCGATTATAATTTTTAAAAATATTCATTTCGGGTGCAAGTACCTACCTACTTGTTTTGTAATAAAGAAATACTCATATGCGTACCATTTTTGTCTTTAATTATGGATACGTCATTTTTTTACATGAGCTCCACACAGGAGGCCCTGAGGAAAATATTTTCCCTCAAGGCCTATGTCATCTTTGGGGATGCCGTGAGAAGAATTTTTTAAGGAAAGGAAGAAGAGGAGAGTTCTGGGAAGGAAAAAGGTTTAAGGGGTGGGTAGGAATTTGGGGTTCAGTGTGTCCGGGTCATCCGCCTCCAAGACCTAGACAAACCTCACCCCATGAACCCGGGCACCCCTGCTAAATCACCAAACCTAGCGAACCTCTTGGGGTGACTTATAGAGGTGTTGGTTCTCCAATAAAGGTTCGGCGGTACCCATTCCCGCCTCCCAACTTGAATAAACTTAAATTAAATTAAACCTTATTTATGTAGGTTTATTAACACAATGAATTGTGTTAATTTGGTTAAAAGAAAAAAAAAACTAATTTTATTTTTAACGCTGGTTTCTATTACCACATTGTTACCATAGTTATTTTAATCGACCATAATTGGGGATTTTTTACAAGTAAGTATCTTAAAATTTGCACGCGTTTAGTGTTGAAATTTCTACGTATTTTGCTATTGTATTTGTGAATATAATATGAGGTTTTTTGATCTAAACTTACCTGAATAAAAACCAACACTCACCTAAATAAAATTTTGTTATTGATATTTTTTTCTGAAAAATCACCGGTTGGTTGAAAATTTCATTCGAACTGGTGCATCCACCATGAATCTCCTGGGCATATCAAATATTGTTTTATTTTTCATCGCTTACTTCCGGCAGTCGAAAAAATTCATCCGATGGTTTTGATTGGAGGATTTTATTTTTATTTTGGGTGGATACTTTTAACTATTTTTAGTAAATATATTACCAAATTTTGAAAATAAGCATAATTTTTTTAGGTCATGTTGCAAATAAAACTTTTCATAAGAAGTCACGCAATAATGAAACTAATTTATTTTATTTCTTCAAGGAAAAATAAAATCCAATTCTTATCTACTTTAACATGACCAAACTGCAACTTTCATGATTTACCAGTTTTACCAATCGATTCCACACGCCATTTATTTCATAATTGCAACATGGAGTAGTTTTCTTGCATCCTTCCTGACAACATCCTCCCATATCAGACTAGATCTACCATTCTTTCGTTTACCTCCCGGGTATTCTGTTAGAACACAGATTCTTAACCTTCTTTTGCCCACCGCCCACTTTGAGAATATATTTTTTTCTGCTATTGTCACGATTATATTTATCACAACGGGTGGGGGGGTGGAGGGGGGGGGGGTCGGTGAGGCTAATGGGATAGGTTTGAGCGGGATGGGATGGGGTGGGATGGGTTTCTCTGGGTCTCCTACCGCCCCCCTGAACGTCTGAAGCGCCCACAGGGAGGCGTTATCGCCCACGTTGAGAACCTATGTGTTAGAACCTTCTTCAGTACTCGTAAGCTTGGCATTCGGCGCACATGTGCGGCCTTTTCTCACTCACGTACCATTATTCTAAATATATTTCACAATCACTTTTGATTTATTTAGTCATTTAGTTTTTTTTTTTAATCTGGCGTTAGTTCACAAACAGAACGAATCGAACAATGCAAAGACAAAAAGCTCGTAAAATTGAAAAAAAAAGTCCGATTTTGTTTGTGTGACTAGTAGAATTTGCACATTTTTGTTTGATGAAAGCAACATCAGGTTAATATAAAATATTTTCTAGAATAATAATAATAATAATAACGTAGTATTTATATAGCGCAGTTTTGTGATATTTCACTTCAAGTGCGCTTGATTATAATTAACTTAAAATTAACCTATAGTGTTCCTTACGAGTCCTTAAAAAAATAATTAAATAATGTGAAATAACGAATATACAAAATATACAAAGCAATTCCTAAAGAACAATATTAACAACAATAGTGAGTGCTGTTTGGCACAGGACAATATATAATGATAAACCATCACGGTGCCATTCAACAAGAATCATTTAAAATAAATTATATAGAATAGGAGGCAGTTAACATTTAGAAATAATACAAAATCAGAGTGCACATAAAACTATAGTAAGGAGGTAATCGAAACCAAACAATTACCAGAAGCTTGAGGAACATGACTTATTAGTAGATTGAAAAGGAGTTAAAATTCATGAAAGGTATGATTTTTTAAATAAGTTTGTTTTTAAAGCTCTTTTGAATTCAGCCAAGTTCTGGATATTAGTAAGAGCTGAGGGAAGTTTGTTCCAAACGAGCGGGCCAGTTACACGAAAAGATCGATCATAGTAAACGGCTCGATTTGACCTAGAAAGTTCGATTAAATACTGAAGTATTTATATGAAGAGAGATGAAAAACACAGCTACTCTAAAAAAGCTCAAGTAAACAAGTGAGTCAAAATTGTGATACGTAATATAAACTTGAAGCTCTAAAAATAGTCCCCTTATTTACACACTGCGTGAAACTCGAGTACTTCCACAGTGGCCACAACCTGCAAATTTTAATAATAAATGAACTACCTACGGTGGTGTATTAATAATAAGAATTTTGTTTGTCTAAAAATAGGGGTTTGTTATCGCTACTACAATTTCAAGCACACTATGGCGGAGTTATGTTGCATAAAATCTACTGGTTTAGAGTCGATATTATTCTAAGGTTCCATGTAGATTATTCTGGCTGTAATGTAATGATTCATCATCATCATCAATATTGGCTCTACAACCCCTGGTGGGTCTTGGCCTCCTCAAGAGTCTTCCTCCACTCATCTCGGTTTTGTGCCAGCTCTCTCCAGTTTAGAAGCTCTAAGATAGATATGTCTTTGAGGACGTTGTCGCTCCATCTTAGTCTTGGTCTTCCCAGGCTCCTTCGCCCTATTGGTCTTGAGTTCAGCAGGGACTATGATTAATGAATGATTATTGTTAATTATTATTATTAATTATGAATGTAATGATTATTGTAGATTTAATTTGGGAGGCGTGAATGGGAACCGCCGCCCAGGAACCATTTATTGGATAAGCAACACTTCTGCTGAAGGTCATCCCAAGCGGTTCGATATGTTTGATGACTTAACAAAAAAAAATGAATTAGCAGGGGTGAGGTTTGTCCGGGTTATAGCGGTAGGTGCTTACACTAACAGCTTGGCGGGCCGAATTGGGAGAGACTGGTTGAGGGAGACCTTTTCATCTATCCAGCCGGACTCTCCCGGAACATCGCCTCGCAACCTGGTAGGAGGGACAATGGTAGATATGACACAAACTAATGAACTAAATCTTTGAATCGCTCCATGTCAAGAGTCAGAAGAACAGAATTGTATGTATGAGATGATGTATGAATATGATTGAAGCAAGTAGTCAGTATCAAGACAGAGCTGTATGGCGGTCTGTCCTCTCTGCCTACCCCTGCGGGGAAACGTTGCGATGGTTATTTAGTTAGTGATTTCCAGAATCTTTCTTTTCAAGACATTTACAAATAACATCAAAGTGCAAATAATAATTTGGAATGCGTTTAGTTCCACACAGGAGGACCTGAGGGAAAAAATCTCGCTAGGCCTATATTATCTTTGAAGTTCCATGTGGAGGGCATTTAGGGAAAGGAAGGAGAGGAAATTCTGGGAAGGAGAAATGTGTGAGGGGTGGATAGGAATCTCGGGGTCAGCGTGTCCAAGAGTGATAGACGTAAGAATCCATTCCGCCCACAGCGTTGCAAACCGATGGGTCGAGAGAGTTCGGTTGGAGAAGTCAAATGGTCTCCCTCAACCAGTCTCTCGTGATCCGACGCGCCATGCCAGGTAGGTGGGCAAACGCATCCGCCGCCAAGACCCAGACAAACCTCACCCCATGAACTCGGGCACCCCTGCCATAACATACAATAGTCACCAAACATAGCGAACTACTTTGGGTGACCTATGGCAGGTATGTTTGTTATCCAATAGATGGTTTCCGGGGCGCGTACTCGTATTTCCAAAAACCGTACCGGTTCAGTCGCGGCATCGACAATTTACAATTTAAATACACCTTTAAATTGGTTATTTTTTTATCACTTTGCAAAAACAAAAATTATTCTAAAATCTGGATAAAATAATCTTTCCAATGTGTATATTAGAAATTAATATTTTTATTTCTAAATATTTAATTTTTTATTTTATTCCCATATATTGTAAATACACCTCTATATTGGTTATTTTTTATCACTTTGCAAAAAAAAAATTATTCTAAAATTTAGGTAAAATAATCTTTCCAACGTGTATATTAGAAATTAATAATTTTATTTCAAAATATTTAAATTTTGACATTGAAAATTTAAATTGTTGCTACCGCGACTGAACCGATATAGGTTTTGGAAATACGCTTCCGGGGCGACGCGGCGTTATCCATTCCCGCCTCCCAAATTGTAAAATGCGAAAATATTAATACATTCCTATTCGCTGCTAATAATATATGCTAGCATATTAATACATTGCTATACGCTGTTAATAACACGCTAACATAATAATACATTCCTATACGCTGCTAATAATATGCTAGCATATTAATACATTGCTATACGCCATTAATAACATGCTAACATATTAATACATTCCTATATGCTGCTAATAATATGCTAACATATTAATACATTCCTATATGCTGCTAATAATATGCTAACATATTAATACATTCCTATATGCTGCTAATAATATGCTAACATATTAATACATTCCTATATGCTGCTAATAATATGCTAACATATTAATACATTCCTATATGCTGCTAATAATATGCTAACATATTAATACATTCCTATATGCTGCTAATAATATGCTAACATATTAATACATTCCTATAGAGTCACGCGGGGTAACCTTACGCAGTTTTTACATTGGGATTTTTGTATTAAAACGCTTTAGGTATTTTGCTAATTTTTTTTGTTTATTGATATGATTGATCATTAAGGCATCTCAAACAAACATAAAAACCTTATGTAGTTCATAAATCAAAAAGTTATATAAAAATGTTTACATGCATGTCGATTACGAACACTTACCCCACGTGCGGGATAAGTATTCGCATACCTTAGAGAAGTGTTCAAATCAGATTAGTGGTTATTTTTAATAGAATTATCACTTTGCACCCGTGTAACTAACAATATTTTACCAAAAATTATCATAGACCACATCGCTCTGACTCAGTTGGTTACACAATAGCACACATCGGTAAGCAAACATGTCGATAGCAGAAGACAAAATTTAAGAAAAAGCACGAAAAACAGTAATTTACCTATCAATTTTTATTTTCAAATTAGGATTCACTGTACTCATATCCTGCTTGAATGCGATCCAAAACGCTACTGAATTAAGGAAGGTGCGGGCACGAAACAGGCACGACCGCCTCGGAAACATCATTGCGAACACTTACACTCTGCGTACGGTTACCCCACGTGACTCTACGCTGCTGACATACTGATGCATTCCTATATATATATATATATTTTTTTTTTTTTTATTTATTATTTTTTAGCATATAAAATATAATGTTCATTTAGATGATGTATTAATTTGCTTACATGTTCATATTCAAATATGTTAATACCACTCTTCCATGGAAGCGTTAGCTTGTGTCTGGAAGAGTAGTGTACATTTTTTAATGCTATATTTAAGTTCTTAAATTACAATGTGAATGTAAAAAACAATAAGTTGTAAGTTCGGTGATATGTGATTATAAGTATTTATCTACTATCAAAACAATTTTACTGTTTGGATAATGTGTCCAGAATTATTGTAATTAGTTGCTAAAAACAATACAAAATTTAACTTATTTGAAGAATGGAGTATCACTTGGAAACTGAGTTATAAGTAGATTAGATTAGTCGGAAACTGTTTTTTTTTTTTTTTTTTGAGATTATCTTTAAAATATTTTTTTACAGTGTTTATTAATTGGATTTTATCATTTATTTTTCTAATTTCATCCGGTAATCGGTTGAAAATAAGTCTTCCTTGATAAGTATAATAATTTTGTGCAAAAGAAGTGTTTAATTTTGGGCATGAAAAAATATATTTATGTCTAGTACGGTTTTCAGTTATAAATTGATATTTTTCTTTTTCTTTTATAATTTGAATCAATGCATTTCTATTGTGTAGATCTTTGAAAGATGGTACTTGGAATTCCTTAAATAATTGATCCGTTGGGTAGTCAGAAGGTTTTTTTAATATGATTTTAATTATTAGCCTCTGCACAACTTCAATTGGGGAAAGATTAGTTTTGTATGCGGATCCCCAGCTAATGATAGCATATTGTAAAGTTGATTGAACCAAAGCGTAATATATTAGATATAAGTTTTTTACAGATAAAAAATTTCTGATTCTTAAAAATATATAAATCAATTTTCTAATTTTTTTTACAACTTGACAAATTTGTTCCTTCCATTTCAAATTTTTATCGATAATGACTCCTAAATATTTGATTGTGTTTGTTGTTTTTAATATTGTGCAGTTTTGGATACAATAATTTTTACTATGTGTTTTGGAATTATCATGGATGATGATATCAATGTTTTTAGGGGTATCATTTTTGTGTATTGCAAATGGAATTACAAATGTTTTATCAACATTTAGTGATAGTAAATTTACGTCGAAGAAATTCTTTAAAATATTTATGTCTTCGGTGGCTTTAAATGTTACTTTTTCCCAAGTTTTATCGCTAATTATTAGTACCGTATCATCGGCGTATGAAGTAATTTGGCCATGTAGTGGTTGAAAAAAAATGTCATTAACATATATGGTGAAAAGGATTGGTCCGATTACTGTACCTTGAGGGATTCCAAAGTCTGATATTTCTTTATCGCTATTAATCTGATTTATTTTTACGACTTGCGGTCGATTTTTTAGGTAGTTCGAAATCCATTTAATTGCATTGTCTTTTATACTTATATTGTTTAGTTTTTTTAGTAGAATCTCATGGGATATACTATCAAAAGCTTTTCTGAGATCAATAAATATACCGGCACATTTTTCACCTTTATCCAATGATTCATTGATGTATGAGGTTACATTAGCAATAGCATCTTGTGTGCTGAGTGACTTTATAAAACCAAATTGGTTTTTTTGAAGAATTTTATTACTTTCTAGGAAACCGACCAATTGGTTTTTCACAATTTTTTCAAAAATCTTTCCAATGTTTGAGATTAGACAAATTGGGCGATAGTTAGTTACTTGTTGAGGATCTCCAGATTTATAAATAGGTGAAATAATTGTATTTTTATAGTTTGTCGGAAATATTCCCTGTGTTAAACTTAAGTTTATCAAATGAGTAATTGGTTTTACCAAATGAATTTTCATGGATTTTAGAAAATGTACTGTAATAAGGTCAAATCCGGGAGACGAACCTCCTTTCATGCCTTCTATTATTTTTAAAACTTCACTTTCTGAGGTTGTTTCAAATTTTGATAAATTATTTTGATTTTGTACATTTTCAATCGTTTGTTTTTTCGGGTTAAAAGATTTATTGATATTTTTCGCAAGATTTTTTCCTACATTAGCAAAAAAAGAATTAAAGATGTTTGCGCATTGTTTAGGTTGAATATTAGCATCTATTATTTTATTTTCATGTTCAATGTATTTTATTTTTTGTGTTTTTTTAGTGTTATCCATGGCTAAGTTGACTGTTTTCCATATTTGTTTATTGTTATTGTCTGTAGAAAGTATTTTATTTTTGAAATAGTCTTCTTTATTTTTTTTGATACAGTTTGTTAATTTATTTTTAAATTTTTTGTAAAAAGTGTATGCTTTTTCATTTAGAGGATTTTTCAATGCTGTTTTATAAAGTTTTTCTTTGTTTCTAATTGATATTATAAGTCCTTGTGTTATCCAAGGCTTTAAAATTCTTAGTTTAGATTTAATGCGGACTGTAGTTTCAGTAGTTGAATTTTTTATGTGTTGAGACAATATATTTTCAAAGTTTTTTGAGCAAGTCTCGGTATCATAACTATTTAACACGTTGTTCCATTGTTCATTTCTTAGTTTTTTGGATAAAATAGTCATATTTGTGTAGGAATTTGTCTTTGTTAGATTAAATTTTTTATGTTTAATTTTGTTATCATAGAGAAGAATGCATGCATGGTGGTCAGTTATATTCGTTTTCCAAACAATTGATTTGATTTTGTCGATATCTTTAATATTTATGTTAGTCCATATATGGTCTAAACAAGATGGAGTGTGATTTTTTATCTCTCTCGTATTTTTATTAATGCACGATATATACTGTCCTTCAAAAGCAATGTTAATCTGGGGATTTATCCGTCAATCAATCTTCTCCACAAAGCCAAATTGTTCTGTTATAAAACATTCATCAGGTGTTTAGACTGTTTAGTTCTCGAATAACCGAAACAATACTCACTAAGCTACAGTCCAGCGTTTCTTGCTCCTTTGTTAGGAGACGCGGATGATGGATGGGAGAAATGTCTATAAGATTGGAAATACACAAATCGCAAATGGTAGACATCTTTATGGCGGTTATTATATTGTCAATTATTTACGATAGACGGGAAAGACGAAAGGCGTGAGACTAGGAATAAATTAAGATGTGTAAGTCGAATATCATAAACAGTACCTATTTCTACAAATCAAACGTTTGTTGTTTGAACTTTATAAATAATTCAAATTTCAAGCCAGATTTTTCCCACCACCCTCCTCCCATCTTCCTCCCCTATCCAGTATCTTTAGCCTCACGACATACCCCATTTGGGGTTACTTAGTCTCATTCCCATCAGAAACCCGGTTGGCAGAAATTAGAACTCTTGTGAGTACCACGTACATAAAAAAAATAAAGTTACAAAAAAGGAATAATTAAAATAATGCGGTGTCGAACCAGAAGAAAATTTAGCACAATACCAAATAGCATAAAAATGCACTTAAGTATTTGAGTCCTATAATTTCAATACCCGCTATATCCGATTTTTGACAAAATGATCTGAGTATGACATCACATTTTTGCGAGGAACAAGACTAATCTAAAATTGAGTTTCAAAACCTCCTTTATCATGACCAAAAACCATGTTAAAACTGCGAGTGAGAAACATCATATATCATTCAATAAGCTATTATCAAAACCCGCTATATCGGAATTCAACCAATCACGAGTAATTATTTTTCCAAGATGGCGGGTGTTGAAACACGCCCCTCAGGTCATTTGAGTTTCAAAAGCCTCTATATTCAATATAAATTACGAAGTGAGTGTCAAAATCCGCTATATCCATTTTATTTATCCAAATTACTTAAATATTTCTGGACACACATTGAAAAATGAACACTTTTCGAATGCATATTACTCCAATTCATTATATAAAAAAAATAAAATCCAATTTTTTATTTACGCAAGAGATGTGACAGTTTTCTCCGAATCACTGAAAGTTGATGTAGCGGATATAGAAATTGAACGACTCATTTACTTAGAATGAACGTAAGTATTTACTTATAATGCACATAACTACCTACTTACAATACACATAAGTGTCTTCTTACGGTGCATAAAAGTACCATCTTATAATCCATATAAGTACCTACCTATAATGGATAAATGTAATTATTTACATTGCATATAAGTACCTAAATGCGATGCACATAAGTACCTACTTACAATCCACATAAGTATCTACCTATAATCGATGCATGTACCTATTTACATTGCTTATAAGTACCTACTTACAATAACATAAGTACTTATTTACGACGCATAAAATTATTCGATTAAATTACGCGATTAGAAAATAGTACATACACATTTTCTTTCGAGAGGTGAAATTTAATGTTTATGATTTAATTGCTTGAATTAAGTAAATCAAGGGTAATAAGGTACCTACTCGGATATTCCCTTTTAAAGTGAAATAATTTAGAAAACTCTGCTTTTGTCACCAATTATCGCTATCTTTACATCTCTACATCTCATTATGAAAATGCTTGGCTTCATTCTTCGAAATTCCAGAGGTTTTAGGAATATTTATATTATAAATTTTATATACATCCTTAGTACGTAGTCAAGTCGAATATAACTCCTCGATCTGGTCCCCCCATTTTAAAATACATTCAGATTCAATCGAAAAAATTCAACATAAATTTTTAAGACATATTAATTTTAAACTCGGTATTCCCATTGAAAACATAAACTACAATTACTTGATGAAAGAACTAAATTTATTAAAACTGTCAGATCGAAGAATTATATCCGACTTAATATTTATGTTCAAAATTGTAAATGGTAGCATAGACAGTCCTAATTTAACTAAGCTCATTGAATTTCATATTCCCACGAGAACCACTCGATCTAAAATCCTGTTTAAATGTAACAATAATAAGACTGAGTATACTAAACATTCCCTTTTACCTAGGTTACATGATGTTACTAATAGATATGCAGATGTCGCAGATCTATTTAACTGCACGGAAGGTAGGTACAAGAGGGCTATGCTATCAAACCTTTTCAGTCAATATTAATTCTATATGTTGTACTATAGATTTTTGTATGTAATTGTCTATCTGATGTCATTTCTAATTCAAATGCCACAATCATATGTTAAACATTTTTTTTATTATTTCTGTATTATTATTTTTCATTTTGTGACATGTAATCAGTTCTTATGGTATATGTATACCGTTGAAATTAAATAAATAAATAAATCTCTACATATTATAAATTAAAGTCCCCCGCGTCGTCTGTCTGTCTGTCTGTTCGCGATAAACTCGAAAACTACTAAACGGATTTTCATGCGGTTTTCACCAATGGATAGAATGATTCGTGAGGAAGGTTTAAGTAAAGGATTTGTGTAAATTGGTTGAAACATAACGATAATTGTTAGAATGGTCGGAAAAAGTCAAGCCGCCTGGTAGCTTTCATCGAAAACGCTGTCTAATCCTTTTGGGATATAACAAAACAATGTATGGTGTGATATTCCTCTTTTATAGACCTACAAAAAAGTCCGCGAAAGCATATATATCTATCTTTTACGGATAGCTTACTATACCCATTTTATCTTCTAAAAAAATCCGTCACGTACATTGCGGTAATTGAAAAGTTATTTAGACGGATGCAGTATTAATTCTTATTAACTTAAATACGTTAGTTACCTCAAGCATTTTATGCACATTATTATAATCTTTCACACCATCTCTACGTATTATAAATTAAAGTCCTCCGTGACATCTGTCTGTATCTTCGCGTAAACTCAAAGACGGCGGTGGTTATAAAGGTTGGATAACCATCCAGTAGATGACGTTGTGTTTTATTAGCCCCAGCAACGCGTGGCCGGGTCAGCTAGTTATATATAAAAATTCGAAATTTTAACAGAATGATCTGCCCGTCTCATTTACGATGTCTTGTGTAACTTTCCCCTGAAGTTATTTGATTCAATGCCAAATTGACTAAAACATTTTATCAGTCATGATTATTTTAATCATGGAACACTTTAATTTGTGAAAAGGATAGTGAGTACCTACCTTCCATTTAAATAATAAAGATCGTCATCATTTTTCCTGGCGATTTCGTCCATTTAAGTTTCTGGTATTTAAATTATGAATATGAGTGCTCATACTAAAAACCATCACTCTGTATGTTGTGAAAAGAAAGAGTTTTTGAAAAACTTGGCGTTCAGACTTAACAAAGAAGAGTTGTTGAATTTCTAAAAGCAGAATACAAACCGTAGACATTTTGAAAAGCACATTGCGAAGGCTTTTTAAAGTGACGTACGCTTTGGAATTTTATCACGAGGTTTCTAAGAAAATGAAAAAAAAATCTTCTGGAAAGTTTGAATTAAAGTCCAATCAATTAAAGAGGACTTTTTAATACAGTTCGATTCGTAAGTAGTAAATATGTTAAAAGTAACTTTAGTTATTACGAGGATTTTGATTGACAATTAAAGTTACAAAGAAATACTTTTTTATGTTAACTCCATACGGGAAGAGGAAAATAATTTCCAACAGGGCCTATTTCATCTTTGGGAATGCTGGGTGGAAGGTAGTTTTTGGAAATGAATTAGTGAACCAGAGTTTTACAGAGATCCATTTGTAGGAGGAAGGAAACGCAGAGACCGACGAATCGTTCCACAGCCGAGCTCAACTCAAAAATTAGTTGTAGAAACGATCCGTTCTCATGTAACAAATTAATGTCAGCTGTCGAAGCCGAAGGAATCAGTAATGCGAGTTCCTCCGAGCATCTTCCACTGAAATAATGATGGAACAAGGACAGCTTTCCCTCCCGATGCATGTGCTCAAAAGTTTGCAATACGTTTGTTAAGATAGAAGGACCGCCGCGCGCCGTTTCTGCAGAGTCCAGTGTTTTATCAGATACTAGCTGACCCGGTCACGCATTGCTGTGGCTAAGTAAACACAACGCCATCTACTGGATGGCTATTCAACCTTTATCACTACCGCATCTTTGAGTTTATGGCGAAGAGACAGACAGACAGACAGACGCCGCGAAGGACTTTAATTTGTAATACGTAGAGATGGTGCGAAAGATTATAATAATGTGCATGAAATGCTTGAGGTAACTGACGTATTTAAGTTGATAAGGATTATTGCTGTAAGCGTCTAAATATCTTTACAATTTCCGCATTGTACTGTGACAATTTTTTAGAAGATAGAATGGGTATAGTAAGCTATCCGTAAAAGATAGTTATATGCCACTCTCGACTTTTTTTTAGATCTATAGAATAGGAATATCCCACCATGCATTGTTTTGTTATTTCTCAAAGGGATTAGGCAGCGTTTTCGATGAAAGCTCCCTGAGGGCTTGACTTTTTCCGACACTTCTAACAATTATCGTTGTGTTTCAACCAATTTACACAAATCCTTAACAAATTACATACTTAAACCTTTCTCACGAATCACTCTATCCATTGGTGAAAACGGCATAAAAATCCGTCAAGTAGTTTTTGAGTTAAATTTATAATATGTAAAGATGTAGAGAAGAGAAGATAGTAAGCTATCCATAAAAGATAGATATACGCCATAGGGCTTTTTTGTAGATCTATAAAAGAGGAATAATGAGATGTAGAGATGTAGAGAAGAGACGATGTTAAGCTATCCGTAAAAGATAGATATACGCCATAGGGCTTTTTTGTAGATCTATAAAAGAGGAATATCCCACCATGCATTGTTTTGTTATATCTCAAAGGCGTTTTCGATGAAAGCTCCCAGGCGGCTTGACTTTTTCCGACACTTCTAACAATTATCGTTATGTTTCAACCAATTTACACAAATCCTTGACAAAATACATACTTAAACCTTTCTCACGAATCACTCTATCTATTGGTGAAAACCGTATGAAAATCCGTTCAGTAGTTTTTGAGTTCATCGCGAATAGACAGACAGACAGACGACGCGGAGGACTTTAATTTATGATATGTAATAATAATTATGTAAAAAAAATCTCTAAGTGGCCTAACCACAATTTATATGTAATAGTAATAATGTAAAAAAAAATCTCTAAGTGGCCTAACCACAGTTTGATAATGCCTTCTGAAGGCGAAACAGCTGCCAGGTTTAATAATAATTACACAGCAGAACTTGTTTTTGAACAAACTGTTTTCATAAAATAAATAATAAAATTATTAAACATATAAATGAACAAAATTACATGGAGTTATACAAATTTTGAAAACAATAAATAAATCACATTCTGCAATAAATTTTCCAACGCTGTATTTGCCAATTCACGCAGTGCGTCAGTCGCAGTAATAAATGGTCAAAAATATCGGAAATTATTTTCCCGCACAGTGAGCATTGGACAATGAACACGGACACTGGACAATGGAAATAGACAATGGACGTGAGTGTTCGAAATGCAGTGTATAAAATAAGTGCCGCGATAGTGGAACTGTGATTTCCGTAAATTTTCACTTTATCGGAAAACTCTTCACTTTCTCAATGACCCGTGAAGTGTTTCGTTTTTTTGTTGTTGTTAAAACCAATAGTTCTGCGTTTAAAGTTTTATTTTGTTGGCAACGGATAAAAGTTTTTATGTTTAACTTTTTCACTTCGAATAAATACAATGCGCATTTTATTCACATAATTATAATAGTTTTTCGATACTAAGTTATAGATTACGATCTTAAATGTTTTCATCTGTTAAGTATGGGAAACAACCCCAATCACACATTTAGACTTTAAATTTAAATAAATAACTTTTATTTTTTATTAGAACAACACTCTTTTATGTCTTTTAACTAACTAACTAACTAACCATCACGCCGTTTCCCCGCAGGGGTAGGCAGAGAGGACGGACAGCCAAACAACTCGGTCTTGGCACACACTCTTTGCCTCACTCACATTCATACATTGTATCATACATCTCTTCTATTATTCTGACTTTTGACATGGCCCGACTCAAGTATCTGATTACACTATTTTCTTCGTTCATTCGCTCTACATGCCCAAACCATCTGAGGGTCCCTTTCTTAATCTTACTCATTATGCTTACATCAGCCTTTCATTCTTTGCGGATATCCACATTTCTCACACGATCATACATTGTTTTACCACACATACGTCTCAGGGAACTCATTTCAACAGCATTCAGTTTACTTTCATCCTTCCTCTGCCAGTTCCATGCCCCACTGCCATATATCAGGGTAGGTACCAGGACTCCATTGTGGACTGCTAGCTTCGCCTTTTTTGACAGTTTTTTTTATTAGCGCCAACGGCATTCAGTCTACCATTAATGGAGTTACCGGCATTCACTGTTCTTTCAATATCTCTATCAGCCTTCACATCTCTCGTAAACATACTACCCAGATACACAAACTCATCCACCTTCTCCAAGTATTGTATGTCTTTTAAAGGTTATAAAATTGTTAATTCTGAAATTTGAAATATGAGATTGTCAAATATGATGTGGAAACAATCATTCTAAGAATTGGTTTGTAAACTAGATAGCTTTTCAGATAAATATATCCGATTATATTTATATTTATGGAACTATTGACATTTTATAAAAGTCTAAATGAATATTCAATTTTGTTTGACCGAAGGTGGCAAAGGCAAAATCGGTAAGGCGTTTGTCCCTGTAAGATGAGAGGTATTGGATTCGAGTCCCAGTTGCGACCGTTATCTTTTTATTTTTCGGTGTCCATTTCTCTTTCATATTTAAGTTCAGATTATTAGTATTATCTACTTCTTCAATGATATATTACATTGATGGAAATAACCTTCAAACGTTTTAAAAAGAGAGTTGTTCTAATAAAAATTGAATATTCATTTAAACTTTTACAAAAAGGTCAATAGGTATTCCATATAAATAAAATCGGACATATTTATCCGAGACCCTATCTAGGTTACAAACCAGTTCTTCGAACACTTGCTTCCACTGAAAAGAATATTTGTCTTTAATATGGAAAAAATAAATCCAAGATAATATTGTTAGTTCCGAAATTTGAAATATGAGATTAACAAATATTACGTTTAAATTGGAGGTCTCAGAAGCCGAAGTCGTACGGCGTTTGTCCCGAAAAGAAGAGAAATTCTGGGTTTGAGTTCCAGTTGCGACCGTTATATATTTTTTTTGTCATGTCCTTTTTTGTTTAGATAATCTTGTTTTGCAATGATACAAAAATCTTTGATTGAAATCAATATTGAAGGCCGAATTTTCATTGTTGTCAAAATAATCGTATTGTTATATATATGTTGATAATAAGAGTGTATTTATTATTTGTTTTTTAATAATATTTTTTTAAGCGAGTCGGAATGAGAAAAAACATTGTACAGAATGCAAATCGTCTCTAAATTATGGCACAATCAAGCTAAACGGTTATCCAGCAAGACAGATAAGGCAAATCATAAGAACCCTACCCTACCTCTAAAGATGACAAAATTGAAAAAGAGTCAAAAGGCTGCGCCTTCTTGCCTTATATTCACATTGGCACGAACAGATTCACAAGGATTCTGAGAAAAGAAAGCATCACGACTGTATTTGGAACTACGATAAAAATAGAAGACTTAGTGCTCTTTCAATTTAGACGTTTCGTGTCGGACTTGGTCGGACTGCTGCCGCACGTTATAACCCGCTGCCGTGCTGCTGCCGTGCCGCTGCAGTACGGTAGCAGTCCGATACCAAACGCCTAAATTGAAAGCGTTTCTGACTGCCGTGCGTTTGTATGCTAGTGATGTTTAGACGTGGGTCGTTTGATGTTTTAAATTCATTTTGAACATAAAAGATGTTTAAATAATAATTATTATTCTGAATTTCCCAACCATATTTTGGAAACAAGTCATTCTTTTGATATTAATAAAGGTATTAAAATTGTACATACTTACACTACGGGCATACAATTAGATAATTTAGAAATTTTAGAAATTAGAAAAAGCGTTAATAGTAAATTAAATATTATAAATAACCAAACATTTTTTAAAAATAGCCATCTCTTAAATTTATTTTCTTATAAATAATTATAATTATTTATTTTGTTAATTAATCGCGTCTCCTTTTTAATATTTTTGTCTATGTTCTAATTTATTTTTATTTGTCTTTACTTGTTTGTCATTTATTTTTTAAATTAACATCTTTCCTGATAAAGGTAACATTGTTATCGAAACATATAGATTGATTATTAAATATAGATTGATTATTTAATATAGTGGTGTAAATAAAGTAATATATTTTTCATTATATAATAATATTTGATTTAAATAAATAGTTACCTGCTGAGTTTTTTTCACCAGAAGTTTTATTTTTAAAATCCTCTATAAATTTTTCACAGATACCTTCCCAAGCATTTTTTGTTTCCGTGCGATTACTGTGTTTGTCGCTTTTGGAGTTCCATATAGCAGGGCGTATTTCAATTTCATTTATAAATTCTTCCACGTTTATATCATCCATTTTAAGCAAACAGTAAACTTGAAAATTCGATGAAGTTAGCTCTCAGCTCTCAGCTCTCACGTCGTGTCACCGCACTATTCAACAGCGAAATGAACACGTGGAGCTTGAAACTTTGCCGTCCTGTTGTAGAGCGTTCTCGGTACCGACGCCGCACTGTTGCCGCACGGTGCATTTTGTATGAAAATAAATGACCGTCCGTGCGCCGTACGACAAACGCACTGCTTCGGCACTGCAACCGTCCGACATGAAACGTCTAAATTGAAGGCACACTTACTCAGGTCTGCATAAACCAAGTTTCCTCTTGGGACAGATGCGGTTTATAAAATCAGTTGCTCTAGATGTGACAAGGTTTATGTAGGCCACTCAAAACGAACGATCCAAAAGAATCCAGAAGGAATCATCAGAATACTTTCGAGCATGTAAACTCGGCCATCCTCAAATCGGCAATTGCCGAGCACTTAATTGAAACCGGCCATTATTTTGGATTTGTTTCTGAAGTCCTGGGTAGACTCAAAACGCATGCAGCGCGTTTAATTATGAAGGCAAAATATCCAATCAATATTGTCTAATAAAGAGGATGGGAATACGATGAATAGTTCTTGGTATCCAGTAATTGACGGCTACACCAAAATTAAACACAGAAAACGTTATTAAATTATAAGCTAATACTAGCTCTTGGAGGATGGAGTCGGTAACAAGGTACCGCACCTTCATATATCAACACACAATCTTCGATTTAACATCTGACCTGATGATGGACAATGTATTTTTATCCGGAATATTTGATAAAGGAAGCAGTGAAACACGGCCTAATAACCCAAAAATTAATCACGATAATGTACCTTGATGAGTACGTTATTCTAGCAAATGTTTTATTTACGTTAAAACGTATTTATTTTGCAATGAGCTGGCATTTTTACATAAATTATTTGAGGTCCGATATAGTAGCGTAGCATTGTTTGTTTCGTGGAATTTACCAGGGTTGGAAATTTGTACAGCAATTCAATGTACGAGGCCGGAATGTTAAACAGATTTGGAAAATTTATTTAACGCAGGTATTTTTAACGAAAACCCGAATGGTCGTGTTAATCATTACAATACAACGTTATTCTCAGTAATAATATGAAATACATTTCTGGATTATTTTTTGTAGGTTTTTTATTGACCATGTGGAATTTAGGCTTT
The DNA here is from genome assembly GCA_917880885.1 of Limnephilus marmoratus. Classification (NCBI taxonomy): domain Eukaryota; kingdom Metazoa; phylum Arthropoda; class Insecta; order Trichoptera; family Limnephilidae; genus Limnephilus; species Limnephilus marmoratus. The sequence continues at coordinate 38,071,491 of OU862923.1, read as the reverse complement.
TTTATTATTTTTTCTTCATGTTTTCCGTAAATGGTTACAAGTCAATATAAGAATGCTTATTGCGACAGCTAAATACACTTCCTAACCGTTCAACGGTGTTTTAGGTACACATTAAATGAAGATTCTGCAAGCTCAGATTCGATTTGTTACTAATAAAAAAAATACCTCTGTGCTCCGAAAGAGCTGGCAACGTTGCATTTTGCTAGAATGTCACTTGAAATTACCGTTTGAAAAAGTTATTTCAGATATATTACTTTTAATTTAAAATTGTTAGATTTCTTTGTTTTAACAATTTTGTTTATTGTTTATAAAAAACCGACATGTTTTGTGAGCGATGCTCACTTTCTCGGGGTTAACTTAATACTAATTATAACAATAGACTTTACGATGTCGAGGAAAAGGTGGGAGTGGAAAGGGGGGAAAAAAGTGCACAATTTACAAAGGGGACTGGTTCAATGATTTTTTTTTTTTTTTTTTTTAATTATTGAGTTAGTTTATACTACATGAATATAAACTAATAAGCACAATATAACATTTCATTTGATAAATTTAAATATTTTTACAGTAAGCATAACATTTCTTTTTAAATACATTCATTCTTTCTTCATTCTTCATACTTTCAGGCATTTCATCATACATCTTTAGTCCTCTGTACATTAGGGAGTTCTGTGATTTTGATTTCTTCATTTGTGGCAATCGAACTCTGTTTGTATTTCTTGTTTCGTAATTATGAATGTCTCTATTAAAAACAATTTCATCCTTAAAGTATTTTGGCATTTGGTTTTTCATAATTTTATGCACAAAAATTAACACATTAAATAGTAGTCTCTTTTTTATTGGAATCCAATTTAGCTCCTCTCTCATTTGATTAATCCTTGCGTATTTGCCTTTCCCCAGTATACATCTCATAGCTTTGTTTTGTATAACTTCTAGTTTGTTCAAATTTCCTTCATTGGCCAAATATAACATCGTAGAGCAGTAGTCCAAATATGGAGCAACGATAGTTTTATAAATAAGCTCCGTAGTGTTTCTATTTAATTTACGTCTTAGTCTTCTAAGAAAATTTACCTTTTTTGATACCTTTTTTAGAACATATTCAAAGTTTGCTGTGAAAGTCAGTTTTGAGTCGAGTATTACTCCCAGGTATTTGATTTCATTTACTTTTCCAATTTTTTCACCATTAATTGTCAAATTTAACCCTGTGTTACGTGTTTTATTGCCTATTTCCATATATTTTGTTTTGTTTACGTTCAGTTTCAACTTGTTTAATTTCAGCCATTTTGCTATATTTTGTAGGTCTTCGTTTATTTTGGTAATTGCTTCTATGTAATCTTCACACGAAATATAGATTAAGGTATCGTCTGCAAATAGTCTAATTTTGCAATGTTTAATAGTTTTGATAATATCATTTATGTAAATTATAAAAAGAATTGGACCTAATACCGACCCTTGCGGAACACCAAGGTTGTTTTCTATCGGTTCTGATTCTGAGCTTTCAACTTTCGTTACCTGTTTTCTTTGCTGGAGATATTCTTTAAATAGATTCAGAGCTACGTCAGAAAGACCTATGTCTTCTAGTTTTTCCAATAGTATTTTCCTTTCTATCGTTTCAAATGCTCTTTTGAAATCATAATGGGTCATTTAATCCGTGATAGATCCGTAAGATAGCTTTCATATTTCAAAGACAATAAGAAGCATTATTTCGTTCTCTTTCTGTTTAAAAGAAAAATACATATAATGTTTGCATGAGAGGAAGAGAGATATATAGCTTTTAAAATGTTAGGTCGCTCTGGACGTTTTTGGTCTTATGAAAGTATAACGCGATTACGTGTTTTGGGATGTATTTATTCCTAAACAAGCCGACAGGTTAAAAAAAATCTCTGATCATTTATAAAATTTAAGTTAGAATTTACGCTTTTTCTTATTTCTAAGATGTCCAATTTATCCAACTGAATGCCATTAAAAGTACAATGTAGTAACTCAATTCCACTATTAAAAGCAAAAGTGTGACTCGTCTCCAACAAATTATTGGCAAACTCCGAGAAACCATTATTGTTTAAACATCTTATAAAAATAGCCACAAAATAAATTTGCTGTGTTTGAAGAAGATATTACCTTCAATTGACTGTTACCACGTGAATATAATAAGAATTCTATGAAAATAATGTATTTTAATAATATAAATATATCATCCATGCGTAAGTAAATGTAAATCCTGGAAATTAAAATTGCGCAAACAATGAATTCAAAATGCAAATTTATTTTGGTAATTCTGTGGGAATCATTATTACATATTTTTTTTTATTTTATAAACACGGTAAAAAGTGAAATGGTAGTTTTTACAGATTTCGTTTAGATTTATTAATATTACATCATTATTTTTAACAATTATTATAAAAAATAATTATAAGCCTAAAACACTCAATTACATTGAAAAAATCTTCCGAGAAAAGATACATGCCGCCAACGGTACTTGGACCCGTGTCCTTCTGATTGCCGGTCAGGTGCTCTACCACTGAGCTGTCTAATGTCAGCTTATCAAATACCCGCCAAATAATTCAATGTATACTAGTGTTGAATGAAACACTAGTACATATTGAATTATTTGGCGGGTATTAGATAATCCGACATAGTTCAGTGGCAGAGCACCTGACCGGCAATCAGGACACGGGTTCAAGTCCCGTTGGCGGCATGTATCTTTTCTCGAAAGATTTTTTCAATGTAGATGAGTGTTTCAGGCTGATCATTATTGCTTATAATATTTTTTTTTTACAGTGAATACCGCACAAGAATCTCAACTTCTCCCGTCTGGAGCCAGTGAGACTATGGCATCCCCAATTGGGGTATGTTGTGAGGCTGAAGGTAGTGGGGAGGGGAAGGAGGTGGGGAAGAGGAAGGTTGGGAAGTACCTGGCTATTCAGATCTGGTCACCAAACACGGCTAAAGCCATTTTCAAGCAACGTTTCAATTCTGAATGGTGGTCTTACACCAGAGCGATACTGATAGTATCTTCCACTCTGGAACATGCCGCAAATATACTATATATTATTTTAAATGAATTAATTGTGAAATAACACACATTATTCAAATAAAATTTATTTGCGCATGCCGGGTTCGAACCCGCGACCTCCGGATTGTGAGTCAAGAGTCTTACCCACTGGACTACGGAGGTCGTTATTATTGTTACCCTTTGTAAAATTATGTCCTACTTCAATGATTAAATATTACATTGATGGGTATACATAACCTTCAAAAGTTATTCTAATAAATTAAATAAACTAAAGCCACACAACCAACCACATTTTTTTTAAAAGCTTTTTTATTTAGCAGTGAAGTATTTCGGCGTGCGCTAGCTTATTCCATACAATTTTATATAATACTAGCTGGTTCCCGGCATGCGTTGCAATGCCACATTCAAAGAAATAAATTGTTTCTCCCTGCATGTCCTTTCCCGTGCGTCCCCGTTCCCCTCCCACATCCCCTTCCCCACCCGCATTCCCCTTTCACCTTCCCCGCATACTCTCTCCCCTCTCTCGCTCAACCGTTCCGCCAACCCCCCTCCTGCGTTCATATATTCAGTCCCAGTCATTTAATTTTTAAACACACTCGCGTGCCACCTATTTCAATTTTTTTATTCAAATTTTCATTTTTCATATATTACAAACATTCATTTTCGTATACTATAAGAACAATCAATCTAATTTGGTACCTAACATGGGTACTATTTAAAATATCTAAAATTTAAAAAATCCACAGACAACTCTTTTGCTACAAAAAAACCAGCTGCGTGCTAAATTCAGATTCATCAAACGCGCGAACTGTCAATCGTGCGAAGTTAAAATAGTCGTTAAATTTTCTGAAATTATCCATTTTTTCTTTCCGCAAGAACCTTCTACAAAGTATGAGAAAACTTTAAAAAAATGAATGAATTAGGTAAAGTCGTTCTGAAAATATAGCGCGACTAAGGGAAACAGCGATTTTTGTATATATAGATTTCATATAGTATATTACTCTGTGATGCCCTAGAGAAATTTTCTTTGTTGTTTATGCAAACGTATTAATTTTTTACATACTTACAGTCCTCGCCCCAAGGCAAATATTGAACCAGAAGGCCTCTCTATTAAGATCTGACACGGGTTTAACTCCCCTCGGATGCAGTAAAAAGAATAATGTTTATCTCTGTCTGTGTTATCTTGAAACAAATATTCATAATATTATGCAGGAAAATTTGGTGGTGTGTTATTTTGAATCTTAAGTAAGTTAACAAGGATTCCAAAAATGTATGTACCCCTGCTTGTTTATAGATTCGTATACGAAGACCATGCTACTATCTATCAAAAGTATCAACACGATTTTCTTATTAAGATGTTTTCTTGATTTTTGAAAAAAAAAATCAATTTTTCATTTTTTTTATTTGGCCTAGAATGCCGTATGTGTCCTAATCTCTACGTACGAACATAAAAATAAATAAATGAAACAATTCATCTTTGTTTGAACCACTTATATAATGAGTAAATTCGACCAGTTTCAGAACAAACGTTCCTTCTTCAGTGCAAGCGTATACTGAAGAAGTAACGTTTGTTCTGAAACCGGTCGGATTTACTCATTATATAGTGGTTCAAACAAAGTTGAATTGTTTCATTTATCTACAATGGATAACCACAAAGTTATAGCTTCATTCAAAAATATAAAAATAAATCTTATTTAATGAATATAATATAATAATATTTAATATAATTTATTTTCCGATTATTATAAAGGAAACTGAATTTGCCACGTTAAACAATAAAACCATATGCGAAAAGGGGTTTATAAGTAGGAGAGTTTGCACTTGAATAAAAATGAATCGCTGAATGTGTTGCCAAGCGCATAACTTTCGAACGACTGCACCAAATTGGATAATTTTTTTTTGTGTGTTCTTTATTGTCAGGTTTTTATAAAACTTCCGGTGAGCTCTGGCATTATGAAATTTGTGTAAAAAATTGCTATTGGTGGCACGCGAGGTTTGAAAACTGAATGTCTGGAAAGCGGGAGGGAGGGAGAGATGAGGGGGGGGGGTGGGGGAGGGGGGGGGAGAAGTGGAGGAGGCGGAGTGGGAACCCCCCTTACACCATGCGAGCGAAGCCGCGGGAAAAATCTAGTAATAATATGAGTATGGCATCTGTGGTCGAGGGGTAAAGGTCTCGACTAGCAGTCCGGAAATGAGCTATCAAATATCGGCGTACGCAAGTAAATCTTATTTAACAAGTTTTGTGTTATTTCACAATAAATTCAATTAAGATAATACAAAGCATACTTACGGCATGCTCCAAAGTGTTAAATTATCGTAGCATCGCCCTGGTGTCTTAATAGCCAGATACTTCCCCAACTTCCTCTTCCCCATATCCTCCCTCCACTGCCCGACAAGATACCCCAATTTTGACGTTGTCTCACTGGCTCCAGATGGTCGTCAGCAGAAGGGAATCTCGTGAGTTATTTACATTTTAAGGAATAGGTTCGGGCACTTTTAGGCAGTTAATTGTTAAAACCTGGTCAATAATATTGACCGAAACTTAAAATGGACCAAACACATTACCTATTTAAATAATAAAATTAAGTTATTTTTTCAAATCTATCAAGAACGTCCTCAATAAAAAAGACTTAATCAAGATTTACAAGCCTCTCTGCCAATCACTGTTAGAATACGGTATTATCGGATGGCGCAGTGCAAATAAAAACATACTAAACCCACTAATTAAAACTCAAAAAGCCATAATGAAAATTATACTGAAAGTTCCTGTAAGACTAGCACTGACGAAATCTTCAACAATCTTAACATCATGTCAATTAAACAACTATATTCTAAAACTAAACTCATTTACATTCATAAGTACAAAACCCAAGAAATAACAACTAACATGTACATTAGAAACACTAGATCTCATGGTCAAAAACATATCCAACAAGTAACTACTAACACAACATTTGGGCAAAAAAGCTTCTTATATTATGGCATTAAAGTCTACAATAAAATACCACTCCCACTCAAAAACCTCAGCATTATAACATTCGGTTTGACCGGTCAGTGGTTGAGTGGGCATAGCACTTGGGTCCCACCTGGGCGTCGCGTGTTCGATTCCTCGGCTCCATCACAACACAAGCAACATTTTCGGCTTTCTGTGGTGGTAGCAGGAGATTTTTAAACATTGTTGGGTTATTCGTAACCCGGGAATATTTGTCTTTCTTTTTAAAAAAATAAATAAAAAATTTAAATCTCAAATATAAAGCTGGATACTAAATATAGGGAGATCAGAAATAGAAAATATACTGTACAGTATCAAATACAGACTAAAATCAATCTAGTGAACTGAATTATAAAAAAACACTATCTTATTTACTTTACAATTATTTAAAAAAAATACTACATGATATATGTTTATAACTAATTCATATTAACTTCTGTTAATTAAATTATAATATGTAAATGAAATCCTCAGCACGGGAGATCCCAGTGAGGATATCATTATCTCCACATGTTACTAAGAAAGGAAGACAATAAGTCATTATTATTATTATTATTTTGAACTAACAACAAATTTAAGGTTGTAAACGAAAAATCGATATTAATACAAATTGTATTGCCAAAATTTTATCATTGGAGGGGACCCCACCACTTTCCAACGGCGTTATAAGGATACATAATATGGTTTTCTCCTTCACCGCACACGCCAAGACTCTATTTTATTGAACGAAGCTACATTATTTAAACGACTCTAGACCCTCCAATGTCCATGCATACGGGGTTAGAAAGTAGTATTTCATTTAACATTAACATAATACAAAAATATTATCAAGTTCATTTGAACATTTGGAATACTACTTATTAAAATACGAATATTGCTTCTCAAATCCACACAATATCACACTAACGACGACCGCCATATCTGTCATGGTACCACCCTTCACACGATGTTTTGCCGGATTCGAGTTTCGGACTGCCACCCTAAAACCACCCCAACTATCTTTCCGTTTGAATCGCTTTTGATTGTGGGGTTGAAAGGTCCGCGTGGCTTCCGAGATCCATTGTTGGCCACCCCGGCGTCCAGATATCAGTAATCTTTTCCAAGGCTTTCTTTCTGTCTGTAGACAAGTATAGAAATCGATTCATCTGCCTGAATTGAAAGGCTTCAATGGAAATTGGATTAATGTTCTTTGATTCTGATAAAGTCCCCATCTCAAGGGATCTTGAAAACAAGACGCATTGGAGAGGCATACTCGAATATTCTTTTTACTACACATGAATGAATACATTTTTATGTATATTCTATTACGGAGTTCTGCGTAGCTTCCTAATGTCAACACGAATATAATTCAAGCTTTTCTATCTCTTTTATATTACGTCGTTTTGCTACACCCATATCAGTTTATAATTGATATTAATTATGTCCTTTGACAGATGAAACATTTGAAACGACGCTTAAGTGTTCGTAAATTTACGATAAAATCATAAAAATCGTGTGTGCTTAAGAAATAATTACTGTAATAGGCAAACTGACACATAACCGACAGCTTTTAAACGACAAGCTTTCGATGTGAAGGGCCGAACGTCGACCCTCATAAATGACACAAAGGTTTATTTCATCATATTGATTTGACATACAGGCTCGTATTTTAGGAAAGCGATAACTTTTTTTTACAAAAATCAATTGTACCGCCTTAGAAACAGAATGACATGAAGACTTTTTTTATTCAGTGGTATGTGGAAGATTAACGATAACCTAGAAAGTTATTAATGGTATTTATTCAGCACTGATTTATAAAGCCTAAACCTAATTACCTATTAAGCTTAGTTACGTCGGCAAGGAACATGGGATTGGTCATCAACGAGGGGAAGACAAAATATATGCCCGTACATGGACGCCAGAAACCACCAAGTATACAGATAGATAATTATACATTTGAAACTGTCAACGAGTTTGTATATCTCGGTACTATGGTGACAAATGACAACAATGTATCCAGCGAAATCAAAAGAAGAATAGTAGCTGCAAATCGATACTACTTTGGGCTACAGAAGCATATGAAATCTCGCCACCTTACCAGAAGAACTAGAGTCCTGCTTTACAAGACCCTTATACGACCTGTTCTTATGTATGGTTCAGAATGCTGGACAATCAGTAAGGGTGATGAAGGAGCCCTAGAAAGTTTTGAAAGGAAGGTGCTGCGAAGGATTTACGGCCCAGTTTGTGATAATGGAGAATGGCGTATCAGATACAACCAGGAGCTATACGATCTTTACGAGGACCCTAATATCTCCAAGGAAATCAAAACTGGAAGACTCAGGTGGGCTGGACATATCCAGAGAATGAGCGAAGGAGATATTCCAAAGCGAATTATGGATGGTGCACCTGGGGGTCGGAGAAGAGTTGGAAGACCAAAGCTTCGATGGCTGGATGGAGTGGTGAAGGATGCAAGCACCATCGGCATCCGAAACTGGCGCAACGCAGCACAACACCGACAGTCATGGAGGCAGGCTCTGCTGGAGGCCAAGACCCGACCTGGGTTGTAGAGCCACAGATGATGATGATGATGAAACCTAATTACCTTCCATATATAAACAAGAACTACTAGCACTACTACTGGATATAAAATTATTTTTAATTGCAACAACAATATCAGATGACTGAGTCATTTAGATACCCGCTTGTAACCTGTACTACATGCAGTTGACAATATTTCCTCAGTGGTAGAAGATGCGTTCAACTGTATAGGGAAGGTTATAATAGCATACCTCAAAATAATAACAAAGTTAGCATGATACTATTCTGCTGCACGGGTTCAATTTTTTTTAATTAACCCCACACAGGAGGCCCAGAGGAAAATAATTTCTTTCACGGCGTATGTCATCTTTGGGGATGCTGTGTGGAGGGTCTTTATGAGGCAAGGAAGGAGAGGAAGTTCTGGGAAGGAAAAATGTATGAGGAGTGGGTAGAAATCTAGGGATCAGTGTGTTCAGGTGATGTAGGAATCCATTCCTCCCACTATGGTAGAATATCAGCTACACAGAGGTCATAAGGTTTCCGCAAACCGGCCTCTTCCGTTTCAACCCACCACGCAACTGGTGGGCAATATTCATGTGAGAAATGTAGAGATCCGCAAAGAATGTAAGGCTTAATGAGTAAGTTTAAGAAAGGGACCCTCAAATGGTTTGGGCATGTAGAGCGAATGAATGATAAAAGTAGTGTAAGACGAATATATGACGCAAATGTGAATGTTAGAAGAGGTCGGGGACGCACGAGGAAGACATGCACGATCAAGTGAATCAGATGCTTGAGACGGGCCACGTCAAGAGTCAGAATAATAGAAGAGTATGTATGAGACGATGTATGAATGTGAATGAGGCAAAGAGTGTGTGCCAAGGCCGAGTTAGTAGGAATCAAAAACCAAATTGCAATTTTAAATAATTATTTAAAGATGGAAAAGTTAGAGTACCCAGCTGAGTACCTATTTCATGATACAATGTTTGTATATTTAATTTTACTCAATTTTCAGTGAGTGAAAATTTTGTGTATTCTTTACGGGTTCGAGTCGTTTATAAATAAATTATTTTCAGCATTAAAAGTGGACGGCTTTGAAAAGAAGCGTGTGTTTGAAATGTTACATTTTAAATTAAATTATCGTGCCTGTAACATTTCCTTTGCCACGACACAATGTGAATTTAACGAGTTATTATTTTGCGTTGTTTTCTGACTCGTTCTAGAAAAGTACCGTTTAAATGGTTCTCAAATGTTACTCTTATCGATTTTCAATACGCGATTGCTTCCGTGAAAATAGCAATGAATTCATATTAACGATCAAAGAAGTTTTTTGCACTTTCAAACAAGGTTATACTAGTAAGTAACGATTTTACGTTGAATGGAGTAAAGATGTGCAAGTCAAAAAATACATTGAAATGGTAAATTATTTCATTTCCTGGTATTGCGACACGAAAGTTTCCAAACCTTATAATAACACAGCGTGCAGTCCCCAGTTCACAGTCCACAGAGTCCACAGTGTCCACAGTGTCCATAGTGTCCACAGTGTCTACAGTGTCCACAGAGTCCACAGAGTCTACAGAGTCCACGGAGTCCACAGTGTCCACAGTGTCCACAACGTCTACAGTGTCCACAGAGTCCACAAAGTCCACAGAGTCCACGGAGTCCACAGTGTCCACAGTGTCCACAGTGCCTACAGTGTCCACAGAGTCCTCAGTGCCCGCATAATCCACAAAGGCTACATAGTAAATATAGTTCACCTAGGCTATATAGTAATTCATAGTCGAATGGTTATAATTGATCGGAAAATGTGTGTAAGTCAAAAAAAATATTATTTTGTAATAATAAGTACGTTGAACTTATTGCAGGTATTTTCTTACTTTTTCTGCATTCCTTACTCAAAGTTTTAGACATCGGAGGGAACCCCACCACTTTTCCAACGGCGTTATAAGAAAACATTATGGTTTCCTCCTTCACCGCACACGTCAAGACTCTATTTTATTGAACGAAGCTACATTTATTTGAACGACTCTAGACCCTCCAATGTCCATGCATACGAGGTAAGAAAGCAGTATGCAAGTACTTAAAACAAAATAATAATAAATGTGGCAGCCCGTGGAATAATTTTTATGAAATCTATAGAGAAAAATATATACAGAAAAAAGTGTTAGTAAATAAAAAGAAAAATAAGAGCTGCGCCCGGTTGAGGAAGCCTGGAATAAGAGAAATAACGAAAAAATAAAATTAAGTACAAAGTTTTAGACAGACTTGGATTCATCGTGCTTGTTTTTTGGGGTATTAATGGGCCTTACAATGTCCATCATCCGAACAGAAACTCAAATCATGTCCAGCCTTAGTGTCTAGCAGGCTAAGGCCAAACATAAATACATAACACGACGAACCCAATCCATCTAATAACTTATAAAACATATGAAGCAGTCTAAAAAAATGTATTTATTTAATAAATCATCTAATGACTGACAATAAATGTTTAACAGTATTGTTAAATTCTTTAATATCAATGGTTTTTTACGCGAGTTTCTCTTTATTTTGTAAATGATTCCTTCTAAATAAACACGGTAAACAGATTTTTTAGATTTTTGGAAGACTTTTGGGCATATCGGAAAAACAAAAGCAAGGAGGTGCGCCAAGGCAGAGTTTTGTGGCGGTTCATCCGCTCTGCCTGCCCCTGCGGTGAAATGACGTGATAATTGTTTGTTTTATTTAATTAACGATAAATGACTTTTTAAGAATGTATTGTTTTTATTAAATATAACAAAATTCGTAAATAACAAACCAAAAAAACGACCCAACAAAGTATTTTGATGGTCGTTAAGTCATTAATCGTAAAAATAAATTATATGATGAATTAGCCAAGAAGCACACAACTTGTTTGTTTGGCATGCTAATAATCCTAGTCGATTTGAAAGTGTCAGTAAATCTCGCAATTTCCTGAAGTGACATTTTCCAAAGGATACTGAACGACCTCGTAAAGGAGTTCAGAGCAGACATAATAATTACTTTATAGGACAAAGGACATTAAAAGTAGTGAAAACATTCACCCCACAAAAAACCCTCAATAAAAACACGAAAGGACCCTCGATATTTAACTAACCATTCAAAAAAAGAACAATAAAGTTTTTACTGCCGAATTTAAAAAAAAAAACTGTTAAATTACATTAAAAAATTGCTCTTTTTTCAAGCATTACCATTTTTTAAGTATCGGATGACAATGGCAATTGCGAATGATGAGTGAAAATTAACATCTCGTAAAATTTTATTTTTCGCGCTGTTCACATTTTTCGCCTTTTACGTACTTAACTCAATTTTATAGGCAGATCTGTTTTGCATATCAATTGTATAGCTTGGTAAAATTTGTTGTTAACATCGAGTGGTGTATTTTGGTAACTGTGCAAAAGATTGTTTATTCTGAATACGTTCGGTTAAGAGCGCTGCCGGTCGCTGCGAACATTTATGAATAGGTATTTTAAAAAATCTCTTTTATTTCACTCTCTGACAGTAGTCAGAATCGCGCTATAGATGTGTGAGTGAATGCAGGCCTTGTGTGTGTGGGCTACGCGCTTCACCCGTGTCGAATTATTATTTCTGCCGACCACGCATGTTCCAATCTGCAAATGTGTAGAGACAAGACCGCTCGCAGGGGCGTCCTATTGTAAGCGTCCTATGAATATGCTATTATAGCTACTTATCGTTGTTGCGCGCACAAAATATCCTGTGGGTATTTTAGAATATTAGGATACATAATAAAAAAAAACCGAAAAAAAAAAATTGGGGACCCATATTTTTATTTATTTTCATTAATTGTAGAGTTATTTTTGATACCATGTTTGGGTGAAAACAAGTGGGCTTAATATACATTTTTTTATTAAAACCGACAATTTTTTCTTAAATTTTGCATTCAGGATTTTTGTGCGCACTTTTTATGCACATATGATATTTTGTGTAGCAAACGTAGGAAAGGCAACTTGACCTTTCTCATAGGACCCATATCCCTCAGGCCTCGGGCATATTTTTTCATAAGGTCGAAATATTTCCGCTTTGCAATAAAATCCAAATAAATGGAATATTTCTGATAGTATCCGAAAACTAAAAATTGTTTTTGAAAGGCGATGAAATACGCTTTTAAATTTTGAAATCCGAAATAAACCTTTGCTTTTCGAATATAAAAATTTTGAACGCACACATAATTTTTTTTAAAATGACTCATCTTACGTTTTTTCTAACTAAAATTACTGATAACGAAAAAAATAAAAACACGTACATATTTATTACACAAATGTATTGTTAACATTTCCGTCACCTCACTTTTTTATTGTTTCATGTAAAAATAATTAATAGATACAAAATTCCATAAGTTTCATAAACTTTGGTTTTATAAAGGTGTACAATTCCATTATTTTGTGGTTAACTTTTGAATTTGAATATAAAGTTTGATATTTTCTCTTTCTCTTTCGAACACCGTTTAAAACTTATTTCTCAACATAATAGTAAGGGAGACACAAGATCGATATGAGTTGTTCCCAAAGCTAACAAATAGCCGAGGGGGGGGGGGGGGATTAAATTTGGATTTGTGACCAAAACACCCAAATAAATTGAAAATGTATTTTTTTAGCAAAAGGTAGAGAAAATATCTTGTGCTGATAAATATGTTTTATTTTATTTATTTTTGTTTCAAATTACGAAATATTGGTCTTAAAAAAATGAATTTCGTATGATTTTGGATGCAACTTAATTTTTTGGTAATTTTTTGACAGTTAAATAGAAATATTAAAAAAATATTCTTGCTTTACCTACTGAGTTAATATTGAAGAAAATATATATATTTTAATATTTAATATAGATGTATAATTGTACAGTGGAGTTATATAAATTACATATGGTGTACATACATAGGATACGGTTAGGGAACGTACCCATACTACGTGACACGTTTAGGGGGGGGGGGGGTCTTCAAAATGTCACGCTCCATACAAATGAGCGGCGGGTTGCTTAGGATTTTGGTCACCGGGGGGGGGGGGGGGGTTCAAAATTGCAAAAAGTTGGTCACGTAGTATGGGTACGTTCCCTTACATACTAAAATATTGTGCACTTGGGAGAAATTCGAAAAATCTAAATAAAATAGAGGTGAATATAGATTAATAATAAATAGAAAGAATGAGAAAAACAGGTAATTATTTAGTTAATTATTCCTGATGAAGTTTGAGTTTCAGTTTATTGATGTCTTTGGTTTTTTTTTATTTCAATGGGAAGGTTGTTGAAAAACTTTATTCCTAAATAGATGTAATTGTTTTGCATTAGTTTGGTATTAAATTTTGGTATTTTGATGTTATCTTCATATCTTTTTGATTTTAGTTTAAAATTTTTTGATGATATTATCTTTGTAAATTTGGGTAATTGCATTTTTCTTGAAGATATTCTCTACTCGAGGCACCGTGAAATCTGCGAAAAGCGTTTCTGTTGGATAAGTGGAGGGTTTCTTTAGGATTACTTTAATGATTAGTTTCTGGATTACTTTGATCGGGGTTAGAATATTGTTGTATGACCCCCCCCCCCCCCCCATGCAATAATTCCATATTGAATTAATGACTGGATTAGTGCATAGTATACTCTTTTTAGATTGTTGAGATTATTATTATTTTTTTATATGAGCTCCACACAGGAGGCCCTGAGGAAAATAATTTCTCTGAGGGCCTAGGTCATCTTTGGGGATGCTGTGTGTATATTATTAAAAAAACATTTCTTTGGGTAATTTTAATTTATGTGCGACAAATTTGAGTTAAAAAAATAATACGAATTCTTGCACACAAAAAGACTTTTTTTCTCATTTTAATTTTATAGTTTTATATTTTTTTTATATTTCTGTAGTATATAGGGATTTAATTTTATAATTTTATATTTTTTTATATTTCTGTAGTATATGTAGTATATTTTTTTAAATAATTACCATTAATTACAAGTAATGGTCAGAGTTGCCTCTAAAATGATTAAAAAGATGAATTTTTGAAAAATGGGATATATTTGTCAGATTATTTAGGAAACCGTGGTGAATCAAATGGTGTAAACAAAAAAAAATTTGGTCGAAAACCTCACATGGGATATTTTGTGAATGCAACGACGATATTTTCTCAAGAGTTTTGAGAATAAATATATATATATATATTTTTTTATACGTTATTAATTTATCAAAAAAAACATTCTTGCATCTATTTATTATATACTTGATGTGGAAAATAACATAGTTACTATATTAAGCCAAATAATGTATATGCGGATATACAATTGGATATATGCATAATAATAATTATACCATAATAAAAAGTCATACAGCTTCATATGTGCTAGAGCTACAAAACTACACTACTTGGATGTTTTTGACCACAAATGTTTAAAAAACTGGCGTAAAAGTACTAATGACGTGTAAGCCCATAGAAGGGTTCTCGAGAAACACAGAAATGCATTGATTGAAATTGCACAAACGAATTGGTTATGGCGACCCAGCTTGAAATGCTGCAAATGGGTCCAATCTTTGTGGCGTCATTTTTAGTTAAATGAGAACAAATAACTTTGTGAAAACAGCTTTATGTAATCAATATTATCAACATATTTCGAAAACAGAGTATTCTCTTCGTCAGGATAAGATTAATATTAAAAGACAAACAAGTATAGGCATATGAGAATTATAGACAAAATATTAAAGGGAGAGGTGATTAATTACTTAAAAATATCACAAAATGCAATTATACATATAAAATGAAATATAAAAATTATTTTTAAGTTAAATACCCTTATAGTATAGCAAAGTCATTGGAGAAGCTGTGTAGAGGATATTTTTAAAGAAAGGAAGGAGAGGAATTTCTGGGTAGGTAAAAGTATGAAATGATGGTGGAGAGAGTCCGGCTGTAGAGATCAAAAGATCTCCCACTTCCAGTTTCTCCCAATCCGGCCCGCCACGCAGTAAGTGGACAAAATCATCCGCCACCAAAACCCATGCAGACCTTACCCGTGAACCCGGGAACCCATGCTCAGTCACCAAACATAGCGGACCACTTGGGGTGACCAAGTGGCGGGGGGTTGGTATCCAATAAATGGTTCCCGGGGCGATGGTACCTATAACGCCTCCCAAATTAAAAATTTATTATAGTACTTGACATAAACAATTTTAATTTTGCACAATTTTAGTATGAAAGCTCGGTCAGTATTGGTATACCGCGATGAGTCACTGAACAGAAAAAAAAACGAATAAAAAATATCGATTACTCGGGCAAGGACAACACTAGTCTACCGATAAAATTCGTTACATCACTACTTCGCTTTATATGTATTTGTCAACACCCTCGTTCCCCGGCCCCCCCAGGAGAACTGAGCGAAAGGGACACCTGCACGTCGGGCCGAAAATACCTAAATAAAATCTTCGAAATCGATGTTTTGTATTCCCCATTTTTCTTCTCCAAAACTGGACCGATTTTAAATTTTTTTTTTCACTAACTGTATTAAAAGAAAATATTCTATGTCGGTACGTTTTGCTTTTTTTCAAAATACATTGTTTAGTTTGTATACTGAACGTTTTTTGACGGCGTTTAAATTAGGCAATTTTATTCATTTTTGGAAGGTCCTAACTTCTATAAGAAGTAAATTATCAAAAAAAGCAAAACGTACCGACACGCTAGTGGTCGATATCTATATTATGTAAAAAAAAATTTTGCTCTAGGGTCAAAATCCAGAGAGATAAACGGGGAATACGTTTGTATGGAAAAACGCAGCTAGTATTTCCTCTTAATCTCGCAAACAATGTACGAGAAACATTAACTGCTGCAAAGAAATTGCAAAGCGTTATGCTTTGAGGTCACGGGTTCGAATTCCGGCGATGGTTAATATATCTATCTTCCCCTTGATTAGTCAGACAACTCCGAAAAATAGATATTTGAATTTAGTATGCAGTTATACGCAAAAGTGTCCCCTCTATCCGGTACAATATTCAGATTACTCGTAAACACCACCAAATCAATTGTATAGCAGAAAAATTTGTAGTGAACTAAACAAAATGTTGATTTTTTTTTGGATCACTAGCAGGATATTTCAAAATGTCATACATACTAATACACCTGACCTTATGTTTTTCAATGATATTTTAGATAAGTATAAATGTTATGTATATTACGTATATTTATATCCTATTAATATTATAAAGGTGAAAGTTTGTATGGATGTACGTTTGTTACTCTTTCACACAAGAAATACTGAATGGAATTCTTTGGCCAATAGAAAGCTACGTCATTTGCGAGTAACACAGGCTATGTATAATAGTAAGCTCTGGCGTTATGAAATTATTTATCATACGTTTTCTGTCCCTAACAAAATCGAGTCATTGTAAACGTCAGAAGAAAAGCAAACAAATTGTTGCCTTGGAAACGACGTTTTTTTAATTAGGCTATTCACCCTAAAAAGAGTGCTTTGTTGCGGTCGTAGTTAATACCAGCCTCTAAAAATGAATCACCGAAATGTACTGTTACGTTACAAAAGATAAAGAATAGACCCCCTTATTCCTGTTGCGAGGAGCTAGTGAATTGACCCCAGTGCACTAACTCGCCGCACCGCCCCTCTCCGCCCCCCTCCCCGCACGCGCAGTCCGTGGCCCGAGGCCGAACGGCACCCGGCAGCCATTCCCCCGCTGCTTTCGGGCTCGGCAACAGTGTCCCAGAGTGTCCACAGTAATTGCGCCGCGGCGCTGTGTCGAGAACCTAAGAACTCGCGATGTTTACTTTAATTGTGTATTGTGCTCGAAGAGGCTTACGCCTACCCAGTACCTGTCTGACGACTACCTATTTCCTGCTTGTGAGTACAAATGAACCTTCCTTCCCCTCTGTGTGCTAAGAACTGACATTTAAATTCACTAAATACGTGTAGAGAGTTGAGAGAAGTCCCCCCCCCCGTTATGATAGGATTATAGAGATAGCCAAATACCCATGTGTATAGTGCCGAGGCTGGCTTTTGTATAACCCTGTTCACCTTTAAATGAATAAACCCTTTACGTGCAAAACTGTGTTCTGATTAAGGAAGGTGTAACGGACGTATCAGCGTCGCCACAAGACTATAAAAAAGTACCGGGTTTTTAGTGCACGAACAGGATGGTGGTGATGGAACAAATAATAAAACTGACCTCCCGTGCACCCAGTGCCTGATGCGTGAAGGACACTGGATGTGCTTAATCCTCTGCCTGATCCTGGCGCCTGGCGGTTGCCAAAGTAGGGCCGGCTCTTCTGGAGGAGTGTTGGCACCAGGACTGAAGACAGGCAGAGGTCGGCGGGGGAGGCAGCTGAGTGATAATAAATTTCCCAGTAGGAATAATAACACGAGTTGACTGTAGAGAAGAACTAACTTTATTTGGAAAATACGCGCCCTTTTATACCCTAATCTGGGCAAAAAGGTGATCACATGGTACATTTATGGGGTGGGGGGTTGGACCTCGCCCGTAAGTATAAATACGCCGACTTTCTTGTCGCACTTCATTTTGCTTGTGTCGCTCAAGAAAGTGGTCGATTAAAATCATTATTTAATAATAATTCTACAGGTTATAACATAGTTTTTATAAAGTATTTCTTAATTCTAACATGTATGTACGGGTATTCTTTACCCGTAGATTTTTAGTTTAATGAATTTAGGAACAATTTTGGAAATGTTTACCATTTGTTGGTAGGTATTTGAGTTTAATTTAAGTTTGCAAAGTGATGTGAAGAAGTTAGTATTTTCCCCAGGTTCCTCGTAAGACTGGCTACCGAAACCGGTTTGTCTCGTCGTCTTACGAGGTTCCTGGATTTTTAAAATGGAAAAAGACTGTTTTTTGATCGGAAATTTTCTAAGTACAAAATTTGTGCGCAAAGGCATATAGCGTTGGCAGTTTAAGAGTTACAAGGTTGATTTATGGCTCTATGGATGCCCCGTAGGACTCTGCACTGAAATGTCTTAGTTTCAGCGTCCTACGGGGTGTTTAAACGAAGTTATATTACAAAACGATGTTTTGCAAAGGCAGTTTGCTTGGCGGAGCTGCCTGGCTTCCTGCCGGGCCATAACCGCAGAACGGCAAGGGAGGGCAGGTAGTCCGCTTGGCGGAGCTGCCTGGCTTCCTGCCGTGCCATAACCGCAGAACGGCAAGGGAGGGCAGGTAGTCCGCTTGGCGGAGCTGCCTGGCTTCCTGCCGGGCCATAACCGCAGAACGGCAAGGGAGGGCAGGCAGTCCGCTTGGCGGAGCTGCCTGGCTTCCTGCCGTGCCATAACCGCAGAACGGCAAGGGAGGGAAGGCAAATGGCCCTTCTCAGGGCTTCAGCCTAAGGCTGGAAATTAAGGCCCTCAAAGGGGTCTTAATTAAAAATAAAAGGAGGCTAGTCAGCCTGGTTGCCTTGGAGGCGTAAACAAGCATAATTAAGCATATTAATTATTAAATTATTAAAATTATAGGATTCTAGAATGTCTCCCGGTGCAAACTTGGCACACAAGCTTTATTTGGTTGCACCGGGGCATTGTACATAAGCAAACATATAAAATTAAAAATTAAGAAATGAGGGAGAGCAACACGTCGGTTACACTCCCCCCGTGCAGCTACGCTGCACTAGTCTTCACGACGTGTTGAAGGTCGGTCAGTAGGGGTCGCATCAGTAGGCGGGGCCGGCAGGATCACAGCAAGCTTCACGGCAGGTCGAACGTAGACTCCGGTGCTCGTCTGGATGCGGGCGGTCCTCACCTCGCCGTCTGCAGCAGGGGTAGCGTCCAGGACTCGGCCGCGAGGCCAGCTGTTGCGGGGCATCGCGGGGTCCATGATGACCACCAGGTCGCCCTTCTTAATTGGGTTGACGGGGTGGTGCCACTTCTGTCGGGTGGCCAAGGTGGGGAGGTATTCGCGGAGCCAACGCCTCCAGAACATGTCAGCTAGCTGCTGACTGATGCGCCACTGGCGGCGGAGGCATACCTCCTCCTCCTGCTTGTCGTACAGCGAGAGCTGGGGCCGGTTGCCTGCTGCTCCCAGCAGAAAGTGGTTGGGAGTGAGGGGCTCCTCGTCTCTCGGGTCTGCGGAGATGTGCGTGAGAGGACGGTTGTTGACGGTCCACTCAGCTTCAGCCAGTGCTGTCCTCAGGGTCTCTTCTTTGGGGGCCCTCTCCTTCAGTATGGCTTGCAGCGCGTGTTTGACTGACCGCACCAGGCGCTCCCATGCTCCCCCCATATGAGGAGACATTGGCGGGATGAATTGCCAGTCGATCCCGTGCGATGTCAGATGATCCCTCATCCGGGCGTCATCTTTGAGCGA
This sequence comes from Limnephilus marmoratus, assembly GCA_917880885.1. Taxonomy (NCBI): domain Eukaryota; kingdom Metazoa; phylum Arthropoda; class Insecta; order Trichoptera; family Limnephilidae; genus Limnephilus; species Limnephilus marmoratus. Next base: position 38,051,661 of record OU862923.1, on the reverse strand, counting down.
GTTCAGGGCGTCCCTTAACTCGTTGTCCGCTCCGTGGAAGTTGGTCCCGTTGTCCGAGAAGATTGTCTTTGGTTGACCTCGGCATGCCGTCATGCGTTGGAGGGTCATGATAGCAGAGTCGGCAAACAGGGAAGTTGCCAGCTCGACGTGAATGGCGCGCGTGGACAGGCAGGTGAAGAGGGCTCCGTATCGCTTCTCCCTTCGTCTGCCGACAGTGATGTCCATGGGCCCGAAGTAGTCCAACCCGCAGTTTGTGAAAGCGGGGACATGGTGGGCGAGCCGTGATGGTGGCAAGGGTCCCATCAGTGGTGGGGCAGGCTTGCTTCTACGCATCTTGCAGGTGGGGCAGTGGTGAGTGATGCGACGTATGTTTGTCCGTAGTCGCAGCACGAAGTAGCTGCCTCGTACCTCCGCCATTGTCCTCTCAGTACTTGGGTGGTCCGCCTTCTGATGATGGTGGTTGACTAGGAGCCGTGTGTAGGCGTGGTCTCCATCTAAGATTATGGGCGTCCGCACATCTCGGGAGATTCTGCTGGTGGCTCGTATTCTGGAGTCCATTCGCAGCAGTCCATCGGGTCCCAGGAAGGGGTTCAGCGATCTGAGCCGGCTGTTGTTGGGTACGGGGGTTCCTTGGTGAAGAGCACTCAATTCACTGCTAAATGCGTCTTCTTGGGCTGCTTTCACCCACCGGAGTTCCGCTTCACGGGTCTCCTCGGGCCGCAGGTGTCCGTCCAATGGTTTGTGGGGTCCCGCACGGCATCGGCCTATGAAGCGGTGGACCCAGGCGGTGGCTCTGATGAGTCGGTGCCAAGAGGAGAAGCGGCTTATCTCTGGAAGCGCATCTGCCGTGGTTGAGGTGAGCCCGACATATTGGGCCTTCACTTCAAGGGTGTTGTCATCTGGCTGGGGAAGTCTGGACCTTTCGCGCGGCCATTCTGCCTCGGCCAGGGTGAGGAAGGCTGGGCCGCTGAACCAATGTCCCGCCGGTGATAGATCGGGAACCTCGATGTCGCGGGTGCCGATGTCAGCAGGGTTTAGTTTGGTGGGGACCCATCTCCAGTCGTCAATGCGAGAGAGCTCATCGATCTCGCCAAGCCGGTTGGCCACAAAGGTAGAGTAGGTACGTGGGTCCGTACGAAGCCAGCACAGCACCGTCGTAGAGTCTGTCCAGAACACTGTTCGCGCAATGTTGCTGCGACACTCCTTTTTTAGGGTTGCTAGTCTGGCGGCCATGAGCGCTGATTGGAGCTCAAGGCGGGGTATGGAGAGCGGCTTCAGGGGGGCCACCTTGCATTTACTGGCCAAGAAGGTTGCTGTAGTTTCTCCGTTGACTTCCTCCGTGTGGTAGGCGACCGCGCAACATGCTTGTTCAGACGCGTCGCAAAACAGATGGAGCGTGACGCTGCTGTGTTTGCTTCGTAGGCAGCGCCTAGGTATGGCGACTCCGCAGCTTTGGAGGAGTCCCAGCCAGTCCAGCCATCTCACGTTGTGCTCGGGTTTGATGGTGTCGTCCCATCCGATGCTCGACCTCCAGACATCTTGGAGCAGCATCTTGGATCTGACTGTGAGGCATGCCACAAACCCCACAGGATCAAAAATTTTCATGACAATACTGAGCAGCTGACGTTTCGTAGGGCTGCTGACCAGTTCTGGCTCGGCGGTGTCCCTGAAGGCGTACAGGAAACAGTCAGTCACCGGGTCCCATAGTAGGCCGAGGATTCGTTCGGTCTCTGCTTCTCCGCTGCTGATGCGTATGGCTGATCGGGCGCGGTCTTCAGGCGGGATGGTGGCCATCACCGCTGGATTATTTGAGGCCCAGTTTGTGAGATGAAAACCTCCTGATGATAGGACTGTCGCCACGTCTTTTGCGAGGCTAGTGGCTTCACTGATGGAGTCCACCGCGTCCAAGTAGTCATCCATGTAAAATTTATGTTGGATGGCGTCTGCAGCAGCTGGGAAGCGCTCGGTATTTTCTAGGGCCACCCGGTTTCGCACGTACTGGGCACTGCTTGGAGAACAGGTAGCGCCGAACATCATAGACGTCATCATATAGGTGCGAGGCTCTTGTTGAGGCGTCGGTCGCCACAGGAACAGTTGTGACAGCTGGTCCTCAGTCTTTATTTTGACTTGCAGGAACATCTCCTTTATGTCGGCGGCGAGAGCTATTTTTCTCTCTCGAAACCGGAGGATGTTCCCAAGTAGGGACGTCAGCAGGTCGGGTCCCGTCAGCAGTTGATCGTTGAGGGAGGTTCCTCGGCAGCGGCTGGCAGCGTCAAACACGACGCGGATCTTCCCCGGCTTGTTGGGGTTCACCACGGCGAAGTGCGGCAAGTACCACTTGCGGGCGGAGTCTTTCGCCGCCTCTCGTGCTGTGAGTTCTCGCGCGTGGCCTTGTGATATTAGTCGGTTGATCTTGTCTCGATACGCCACTGCGAGGTCGTCCTCCTTCAGTAGTTTTCGTTCGAGGGACCACAGCCTCTTCAGCGCACATTGTCTGTTGTCGGGCAGCGTGATGTTGTCAGCCTTCCATAATAGGCCGGTCTCCCATCTGCCGGTAGTCATCTGCCGGGTGGTGTCCTCCATCAGCTGGTTGGCACGTACAACATGTGCGGTTTCACGGGAGGCTGAAGTGATTCCCAGTGAATCTATGGCGAAGTTCGCTCGAATAAGGTCGCTCAGCAGGTCATCCTTGTGGCTCTCAGCGTGCAGGGCCAGACTGGTGATGGGGCCTTCATTGGTAGAAGGAGTCCCTCCTCCATGAGTTATCCACCCCAGGGCAGTCCGTGACAATATTTGCGTAGAGTCGCGGGCTTCGTGCACCTCCCTCGATACAATGAGGTGTGCGTTGTCCTGCCCAATGAGAATGGTGGGGGTGATATACCCGCCAGGGATCCTCTGCTCAGGAAGGCTGAGGCCTTTCACCGTGCTCGCCTTGATGTGGTGGTCGGTGCTTATACCGGCGCCGCACAGTGTGACCTGCACGCGGCGCGACAGGTGATCTGATGAGCACATGCCCTTGGCCCCGTGGAGTCGTAGTCCTTGTATGGGTCCATAAGCGCCAATCTGTTCTGCTGCTGAGGTGTCGATCAGTGTTATCGTTGATCCCTCGTCCAGCAGCGCGTAGGCGGTGATCTGCTCAGCGGGGCCTGTCAGCACCACTGGCACCACCTTGAGCACGGCGCCGTCGGCCTGGCGTCACATGTGGTGGACGTTGGCTGTTGCGGGGCTTCTCACGTACGTGGGGTCGTGAAGCAGCTTGTGATGGGGAGAACGGCAGTCTCCGATGCCGCACCAGTCGCGAGTTTTGCATGCTTTTGTTGCATGTCTCTCCAAGCACACGCGGCAGAGTCGGGAGCTTTTCACTGTTTCCCAGCGCAGCTTCACGTCCTTTCCGACAAACTCACGGCAGTCTCGGAGCAGATGGCCTTTTTCGCCACACTGTAGGCACCCGTCGCGATTTGTACTTTCGCTAGGATTCGCGTTACGATTGTTCGAGTCATATTGTGGTGACTTTCGCGCACTTTCATGTTTTACTTTTTGTGAACGGTCATATTGTGGTGACTTTCGCGACAAACTTTCGGTAGGTACTTTTCGACTGTCATATTGTGGTGACTTTCGCGACAAACTTTCACTTCTGCGCCCGAATTGTTCAGTCGTAGCGAACGACTGTTCACGACGCGGTCTAGACCTCGCGGGGTCGACCATACCCGATTTGGTGATGGCGTTCGCGATGGCCTTCAGGAATGCGGCGTACTGGCAGATCGTAGCTGGTGCGTTGTAGTGCCGCACCTCCATCAGCCACGCCAGCCGCATCGTGCACGGCATCTTCCCCGCGATGTCGCTGAGGAGCGCCGGGTTGGTCAGGTATCCGTCGTTGTTGAGGGAGCGAAGTGATGCCACTAGGTTCTGTACCGTGCCCGAAAAGTCTGCGATGTCCTCCAGTGAGGCTTCTGCTGTCATCTGTGGGAGCCGCTTGGCCTTGTCCAACATCAAGGCGGCCAGCGAAGTCGTCCCTCCGTAGCGCTGCTCCAGCACGTCAAGGATCTCAGGTACCTGAGTGGGGTCCATCAGGAGGGGTCCCACGGCGTCTCGGGCCTTCCCTTTGAGGGCCCGCTGCAGTCGGATGAGGTTTTCACTGCTAGTCATCCGGCAGGTCGCAGTTGATTGGTTGTACTGCGCCCTCCAGGTGGGCCACTCCAGCGGGTCCCCAGAGAAGGGAGGCAGGTCCTTGGCCATCGACTGCCTGGCGATGAGAGCAGCCATCCGGGGGTCATCCTCAATTGTGGGATGAGGGCTGTCCTGAGCCCTTGAAGCTCTGATGGCCTCTGTGAGCGCGTTGGTGAACTGGGCCATCGGGTTGTCCGTCTGCTGGACCCAAGCTCTGGTTTGGCGGGCCGTCTCCTCCGCACTTGGTTGCGGTGGGAATAGCGGCAGGCCGGAGCTCGGACTGGCAGCAGATGGAATCTGGTCATCAGGCTGCGCCGGCTCATGATGCGCCCACTGGGCGTATGCAGATGGTCCCTCAATGTGGTAGTAAGGGGGCGGCGGCGGAGGGCCTTCAGGCCCTGGCTGCGCCGGTGAGGCGTACCTCTGGTCCACCAGAGGCACAGGTCCGACAGGCCTCTCGCGTACGGCGCTGCTCGGCCTCTGGTCCACCAGAGGTGCAGGCGGCACGGGGCCGGAAGGTCCGGGCTGCATCCATCCATGACCCTCATTGTGATGAGGGGGCGGCGGCGGAGGGCCTTCAGGCCCTGGCTGCGCCGGTGAGGCGTACCTCTGGTCCACCAGAGGCACAGGTCCGACAGGCCTCTCGCGTACGGCGCTGCTCGGCCTCTGGTCCACCAGAGGTGCAGGCGGCACGGGGCCGGAAGGTCCAGGCGGCATCCATGATGGACATCCTTGGCTGCTTGGCTGCGGGGCTCGGCTATCTCGTGCCGGCTCAGGAGCGTTGTGTTGTGCCAGCCCTGAAGTACTGCGTTGTGGCAGCCCTGAAGTACTGGGTTGTGTCAGCCCTGGTGCAGCATGCTGAGGCGCGTTCAAGGCTGCCATCAGCTGTTGTATCTGCTTCCCTTGGTGGCGCAGCTGTCGTCGCAGCCGGCGCACCGTATCCTCCGTGGCTGTGGAGGGTGGAGGCCCCTCATCGCTGTCCTCTGCGGAGCTCGTCACCGGGGTAGTGCTGGATGAGGGCCGGGGCGTGGCGTCAGGGGAGACGTCAGGCACGCCCAGGGGCTCGGCTCCGGCGTCCGGAGCAGCAGTCGGTGGCTCAGCAGGGGGCGATGGAGGTCCATCGTCTTGCGCCGTCCTCTTCAATCGTAGGGCGGGCGGGGACATCCTGGATTCGTGCAGCAGATCCGGCTCGAAGGACCACTTGTAACGGACGTATCAGCGTCGCCACAAGACTATAAAAAAGTACCGGGTTTTTAGTGCACGAACAGGATGGTGGTGATGGAACAAATAATAAAACTGACCTCCCGTGCACCCAGTGCCTGATGCGTGAAGGACACTGGATGTGCTTAATCCTCTGCCTGATCCTGGCGCCTGGCGGTTGCCAAAGTAGGGCCGGCTCTTCTGGAGGAGTGTTGGCACCAGGACTGAAGACAGGCAGAGGTCGGCGGGGGAGGCAGCTGAGTGATAATAAATTTCCCAGTAGGAATAATAACACGAGTTGACTGTAGAGAAGAACTAACTTTATTTGGAAAATACGCGCCCTTTTATACCCTAATCTGGGCAAAAAGGTGATCACATGGTACATTTATGGGGTGGGGGGTTGGACCTCGCCCGTAAGTATAAATATGCCGACTTTCTTGTCGCACTTCATTTTGCTTGTGTCGCTCAAGAAAGTGGTCGATTAAAATCATTATTTAATAATAATTCTACAGGTTATAACATAGTTTTTATAAAGTATTTCTTAATTCTAACATGTATGTACGGGTATTCTTTACCCGTAGATTTTTAGTTTAATGAATTTAGGAACAATTTTGGAAATGTTTACCATTTGTTGGTAGGTATTTGAGTTTAATTTAAGTTTGCAAAGTGATGTGAAGAAGTTAGTATTTTCCCCAGGTTCCTCGTAAGACTGGCTACCGAAACCGGTTTGTCTCGTCGTCTTACGAGGTTCCTGGATTTTTAAAATGGAAAAAGACTGTTTTTTGATCGGAAATTTTCTAAGTACAAAATTTGTGCGCAAAGGCATATAGCGTTGGCAGTTTAAGAGTTACAAGGTTGATTTATGGCTCTATGGATGCCCCGTAGGACTCTGCACTGAAACGTCTTAGTTTCAGCGTCCTACGGGGTGTTTAAACGAAGTTATATTACAAAACGATGTTTTGCAAAGGCAGTTTGCTTGGCGGAGCTGCCTGGCTTCCTGCCGGGCCATAACCGCAGAACGGCAAGGGAGGGCAGGTAGTCCGCTTGGCGGAGCTGCCTGGCTTCCTGCCGGGCCATAACCGCAGAACGGCAAGGGAGGGCAGGTAGTCCGCTTGGCGGAGCTGCCTGGCTTCCTGCCGTGCCATAACCGCAGAACGGCAAGGGAGGGCAGGTAGTCCGCTTGGCGGAGCTGCCTGGCTTCCTGCCGGGCCATAACCGCAGAACGGCAAGGGAGGGCAGGTAGTCCGCTTGGCGGAGCTGCCTGGCTTCCTGCCGTGCCATAACAGCAGAACGGCAAGGGAGGGAAGGCAAATGGCCCTTCTCAGGGCTTCAGCCTAAGGCTGGAAATTAAGGCCCTCAAAGGGGTCTTAATTAAAAATAAAAGGAGGCTAGTCAGCCTGGTTGCCTTGGAGGCGTAAATAAGCATAATTAAGCATATTAATTATTAAATTATTAAAATTATAGGATTCTAGAATGTCTCCCGGTGCAAACTTGGCACACAAGCTTTATTTGGTTGCACCGGGGCATTGTACATAAGCAAACATATAAAATTAAAAATTAAGAAATGAGGGAGAGCAACACGTCGGTTACAGAAGGAGACCTGGAGATTGTGAGGAAAGGAAGAGGAGGAGGAATTTACAAGCGAACCAACTTTGCTGAGCTAGCTGTTGGCCTGTTTATTGCAGGCAAAGCCGGCGCGAGCAAGGTTCCTCTTAAAACCTGGGCGAGTGTTTGTGGTTCGCTTGTAAATTCCTCCTCCTCTTCCTTTCCTCGCAATCTCCAGGTCTCCTTCCTCAATCAGAACACAGTTTTGCACGTAAAGGGTTTATTCATTTAAAGGTGAACAGGGTTATACAAAAGCCAGCCTCGGCACTATACACATGGGTATTTGGCTATCTCTATAATCCTATCATAACGGGGGGGGGGACTTCTCTCAACTCCCTACACGTATTTAGTGAATTTAAATGTCAGTTCTTAGCACACAGAGGGGAAGGAAGGTTCATTTGTACTCACAAGCAGGAAATAGGTAGTCGTCAGACAGGTACTGGGTAGGCGTAAGCCTCTTCGAGCACAATACACAATTAAAGTAAACATCGCGAGTTCTTAGGTTCTCGACACAGCGCCGCGGCGCAATTACTGTGGACACTCTGGGACACTGTTGCCGAGCCCGAAAGCAGCGGGGGAATGGCTGCCGGGTGCCGTTCGGCCTCGGGCCACGGACTGCGCGTGCGGGGAGGGGGGCGGAGAGGGGCGGTGCGGCGAGTTAGTGCACTGGGGTCAATTCACTAGCTCCTCGCAACAGGAATAAGGGGGTCTATTCTTTATCTTTTGTAACGTAACAGTACGTATGCGCGTAACTTCCGAACGACTGCACCAAATTGGATCCAGGCGTGTAATGAGTCACCCACCATCATCTCCAGTCACAAAAACGCTCGGAAATTCTCATCTTTTTTTCTTGTAGGTGTTATTCCTTCCATGAGTAAATAGTGGATAACACCACTTGGCGGAATTTTTCGCCGACATCTTTCACGAAACTGGACATGTCAGTCACAAAACGTGAGTTTACATACTATCATGTTCTTGCGTTGCTCGCTATGGTCAAGAGACCCCCTCTACCAGCTAACCCCCAAAAAACAAAAAAAACACAGCCTGTTATGGTCATAGTATACTTACTTCGTGAACACAGGTTAAAATTATTATAACAAGAGTTATTCCGATAAAAAAAACGAACATGTATATTTATTTGTATTTATATACTTATATTATTATAGTAGGTTTTGTGGTTCGGTCATGAACCGATCTTAAAATATATATTTTTATTAATTGTTGTACTGTAAAGAGGCGATGTTAAAGACAAGAACTAGGGAACTCAATAAATTCCGAATAGAGTAGAGTTTCTATTTTGAATCGGTTAGAGGAAATGGTTGAAAATAGGATTTAATGATGGATGAAAAATAATGTTGGCAACTCGTTCCGTATACGGACCATTTCACAAAGCACATAAGATGTTTTATCAAAAGATCGGAACACATTTTTCTTTAAAGATTTATATGAGTGGGAAATACATTGAGGGTGATTATGGAGAGGTGGTATTTTGTATTTAGAATCAAAACGTTACTTCAAATATCAAGAGCTATGTGTATTGACCATATTTTACTAGACGGGACTTAAATAAACTATTTGGACCTCTACATTTGCCCTCCTCCATTTTCTTCTACCTCACAATGTTCACAGAAATTTGGCGTGAAAAAATATTCATATTGCCACCGGGGAGTTAAGTCTCATTTAAGATGAAGACATAGTAAATAATATATATAATACATAGCAAAATCATATGTTTTTGTTTTGAAAATTTGATCGCTTAGAAGTATTGTAGATGCTTCAATTAAATACTGCGTGTAGAACATACCTTGGCCCTTAAAAATATCGGTCATTTTTTTATAAGTCTTTTAATAAGCCTATAAAAAAATAAAGTATAAGGTCTAAAAAACACACTTTCAAGTCCAAACTCTCCTATTTATAAACCCATTTTCGGTTATGGTTTTATTGTACAATGTTGCAAATTTAGTTTATTTTATAATGATCGCAAAAAAAGTTGATATTTACACCCAATCTTCCTAAAATAAAATAAAATATGCATTTTCGCGTTGTTATTTTACAATACGGCCGCTAGTCGACGTATTCGGTTTTTCAAAGTGAATCCTATGGCGTCCACCGAAGAACTACTGTCCACGCCACAGTTGCCAAACCTCAGTCACGCCCCGAACTGAGCGGGAGATGGACGCGTCACTCCGCGTCGCTTGATTTCGTGAAAACAATTTTAAATTTCCGTTTTATTACAATAAACAATGCGTAAAACTGGAATTAATATTTTTTACAGGCCTTTACGAAATCAACCTGTAAAACAAAACTCTCAAATTCCTTTTCCAACCTTTCCAAAAGCTTTTTCTCAAGTATTTTTAAACTCCTCCCATAAAAGGCGTGAATTCCGATTTCGATTTTTTCCTGAACGTGTGGATCGTCTTAAAAGAAAAGCTTAGTTTTGTTCGTAGCTAGAGTAGTATTTTATTGAGTAGTATTTATGTCAAACGCGATATTGATTTAGTCAGACATCTCAGAAAAATCAAAATTTGAGTTAAGTACCTATGCGGTTATCCTACTAATATTATAAAGGCGAAAGTTTGTGTGGATGTGTGGATGTTTGTTGCTCTTTCACGCAAAAACTACTGAATGGATTTTATTGAAACTTTACAAAAATTTAGCTCTCATATCAGAATAACATATAGGCTATTATAGCTCAGAGCTCTGGCATTATGAAACTTGATAAAAAAAAATTGCAATTGGTGGCACGATTAGAAAGATATCTTTATTCGATTCAAATTATTAGGGGAGTACTTAAAATAAATGCGAGAGGGGGGAGGGGGAGGGGGAGGGGAGGCGGTAGGGGAGGGGGGGTGGAGGGGGAAGGGGGGATATTGCGGTGAGGGGAAGGGGGGAAAGGGATGGAGGGGGAACGAGAGAGGGGGTGGTGGGAGAGGGGAGGGGGAGGGAGAGGGGGGAGCGGAGCGGAACCCCCTAATATCAAGTGAGCGAAGCCGCGGGAAAAAGCTAGTATGTATGTAAATGTGTACCCTCTATCTGGTACTGGTACGTTACTCAGATCATTCATCAAAGCAACCAAATCAATTATAATGCCGAAAAACTTTCAAGTAAATCAAACAAAATGTTGATGTGTCTGGATCACTGGGAGAATATTTCAAAATGTCGTAGTAATGTACCGCACCACTATGCCTTCCCGGTGTTATTTTATATGTTTAATGTGTAAAACACAGACACGTGTAAATAATATTTGTTTCATGGTAAGCATTCGAATATTTCGTTCCTCATTATTTCAAACTTATTATATTATGTGGAGATTTATTTATTTACGCCCTTTTATGGGGCTTTTACATAAGTATGAAATTAACAAATTTCACTATGATTACATAATAAATAAATACTATATCAAAGAAATATAATAGGTATTTTGCAACGAAATATATAGTATTTATTGTACATAACTGAACTGCCTCAGGAACAGTATTTTGTATTTGTTTAAAAACGATGTCTGACTAATCAACTGGACGATCGATATATGTGAGCAATATGGGTTGACTTTGCAGAACATCATTGATATTGAGATCAGCTTTCTAACGTTCGGACACTGAAAATCATACACAACTACATCTCGTCAGTTGTAACCCCCTTTACGAAACCGTTTGTGATATTACACAAACGGAAAATATTAAATATCTTGGTAAATTCTTCGACCGTTATATAAAATGGGATAAACATATAGATTCGGTAATAGGAAAACTAAACAAGTTGATTTACTTTTTTAAAAACTTGAGAAATATTTTAAAAATATGTGATATAAAAAATATATACCTCGCACTTGCACAATTCATAATGAAATACGGCATTATTGCCTGGGGCTGTGCCAGTAGAAAATACATTAATACACTGTTTAAAGCTCAGAAAACCCTAATAAAAGTAATACTTAAGTTACCAATACTAACACCCACTTCAATCATATTCGAAAAATTCCCAGTTCTGAAAATTCAAAAATTATATTCAAAACAAATACTTACTTTCCTTTACAATAACTTATCCACTTTTAACACTTCACAAAATTCTCGTAATAATAGAACAAGACATGCTCACCAACTACAAATACCAAAAACAAACATATCCTTTGGACAAAAACACTATATGTACATAGATACCTGGCTATAAAACTATTCAATTCTCTTCCTACATGAGATGCAAGAAATCTGTTTTAAATTTCGGTATTATTTCTAAGTTATTTTTTTGGCAATAAAAAAACTTTGAAATTTTTTATTATTTTTTTATTGTATATACGATGAAAAAGTGAGGTGATAGTTTCTTTCCAAATTTATTACATAAAAGGACTATGTTTTTTAAATTTTGATTTTATTTAAATTTTCTCTACATTTTGGTCAAAAATGTTGTGGGAGGAAATTTTTTTCCATTTTTTTTCCGAGTTTGAATCTGGCAGTTTTTGAAAACTAAAGTGTATTTCAAATACACAAATCTAAAAGGTAATTTTATGTAGTTTTCATTAATGGTATTTGTTTTTACGACACCTTCAAAAATTAGAAATACCTATATAGAACATTCAAAATACTTTGGATTTCGTTCCGACGTCATTAACAAAACAGAGATAAACTACCCCCTCAGGCCGTGTAAACCACGTGTATTTTTGCTATGAACAATTTTTTTAATTAGTAATGTTTTCACATCCGCGGCCGTTTGTCAATTGAATAAAATTTTCACTGGGTTTTTTAGTAAGGCTGTGTGTGTGGAGGACAATATATTATACCTTTGTAATGTAAATGTACTAAGAATAAATAAATAAATAAAAACTAGTTACATAAGTGTATAGGTAGGTACATGATCTATGTGTGCTTTATATTTTACAGCTGCGTTCTTTTTATGACGAACTTTCTGCCTATATTCTAAATAGATGTAACCCTCGATCGTCCATTTCTACATTTCATGAATAAAATATTTACAGATCTGAAAAATCTGAAAAAGGTCCTTCGGGGATGAAAAAATCAGGCATAAAGATCTTCCTCTCCGGATGCGGGGAGGAAGTCGCATTGAAAGAACGGAAGCCATCCCTTCCTCTTTCCACATCTTACAATGGACCCAACAGACCTCTAAACTGCCTTACAATGAACCAAAACTTCCCAATTCATGCGTCAATACTAGCAAAAAGGAGAGGGTTTTGCCTACTCACGCAGAATTATGCATACCCCAACATAACCTTTAGAAATGTTTGCAATAGAATGACAGATCGGTATTCAATGCATGGCGTGAGACCGTGGCGTTAAATTATTTTCATGGATTCTTTTGGATTTTGATAGGTACCCTTCTATAAATATCCTCTTGTTTTGTTTTGATTTGTTATCAACCATTTACCGCGCGTGGCAAATTCATTGGTTTTTTTATTGCCTGGTTTGATCTCACTAGACCTCTTAAGTAGTCAGTAATAGAGTACTTTCACCATTATAAGATCCTTTTCTAATACTTTTACGGGGGCCGTGTCTCAAGGAACCGCAATCAGGCTAAAAAGAAGAAGATAGAGAGATATGAAATTACGAATGTTAAAGGAGAGCCCTAACATTTAATGCTTCAGAATAAATGCGAAAATTGCGAAAAAGTATAATAAAATACGACTAAAATAGAGTAAAAATCTCATGAAAAGTACCTATCTTAAGAATCATTCTAAGAAACATTGTGAATTTTTTCACAACTATAACTTGTATAATAGCTGAAACAAACGCGTTTATAACAATTTTCGGAGCAAACTATGTAGGGAATTTCGTATAATTTGCGTTTCAGCGTGGGAAGCATCTGGACACTATCTTCAAAAATAACATATATTTTTTTAAGAGCTTAAAAACTTTAAATGTTTAAGGGAGATATGTAAGAAATCGGTAGAAATGCGGGTAGCGGCGTCTTAAACCCTAGCGTTAGTGTGTTAGTCCGTTCGAGGCACATCATTGGCCGGACAATAGCGGTTAGTAGTGCTGAGGCAGTGCACGTGTTCAAACGGCCACATTTTGACCAAATTATGTATCAAGAAAATAAACAAAAACAAATGAAGCTATACAATTTCGTATGTTAAAATTTAAAAATTAAACAAAAAAAATACAAACGACGAAGGTTCAAGATAAGAGGAAGGCGGGGAAGGTGGAGGAGAAACGCGATGAGGAGTGGAAGGGAATCGGGGGGGGGGGGGGAAAGGGACAAATATACACCAGAACAAACGGCATATAAATATACACCACTTTAGCTAAGGCAACAGTAAAATCGTTTCAGTAGCTTTCGTCAGATATTCGCTAGGCGTCTTTTTACTACCAATCTACAGTACCTAAAACCAATTACCGCTCTGCCTTGAAGCTTTAATTAAAAACACGAAAATTGATTTTAAGCAAAATAATTCAGTGCTATATCAAAGTTTTTGTTACTCAAGGTTTTCAAACAGCCATGAGATTTCAGGATTATTTTACAGAATAATCTTTCAAAAGAATTGGTGAGAATTTAAAGAAACAAAAAAAATTTAAATGTAAGGTTTACTTAAATCGGAGGAATGATTTATAAGATCTGCAAGTAATTTATCAGCTTAAGTCGTTCTTCTGGATTATTTATTTCTTCTGTACACAAGGGCCACGGTAAACAGTTGTTTTTAAGTACACACGGTCACGGGTTTTCAGTATTTATGGGAAATTGCGGTCGGTTCAAGTACAAATAGGCTTTTTCTGTTGGCATCATGTAGGGCAAAACTCATTGGCCATAACATTTCGAATTTATTATGCTATTCTAAATAACAAAGTGTTGAGAATTTTTATATGTAACCGTGGTTTCGGACCCAAACATGTAAAAGTAAGTAAATTTAAATAACTATATTTGGTTTTGAAGAGATTCATTTAACGTGTATATTATTTGTTAACTGCAAAACTGCAGATAAATAAAAATTAAGTAACAAATGTAATTTTTTTTTACAATATCTCCACACAAGAGATATTAGGGCATATGTCATCTTTGGAGATGCTGTGTAGAGGGTCTTTTAAAGGAAATGAAGGAGAGAAAATTCGGTGAAGGATGAAAGTTCTGTGAGGGGTGGGAAGGAATCTGGGGTCATTGGATCCATGAGTGACGGACGTATGAATCCATTCCTCCCAGTGCGGTGCAAGGCGATGTTCCAATAGAGTTCTGCTTGAGAGATAACAAGGTCTCTCTCAACCAGTCTCTCACGATCCGGCCTGCCACGCAGCTGGTGGGCAGACGCATCCGCCGCCAAGACCTGGACAAACCTCACCCTTTGAACCCGGGCACCCTGCTAAGTCACCAAATTTAGTGAAGCACTTGGGGTGACCTATGGCAGAGTTGTTGGTTATCATAAATATGCAATAAATGGTTCCCGTGGCGGCGGTACCCATAACCGCCTCCCTTGTGAAAGAAAACTGTTAAAAAAATGTCTAGAAATTGTTACATAGTTAATGCCAAGAAATACAAAGAATTTATTTTCGTCAATTCTCTGGTTGGTATTGCCGCAAATTGACGTATTTCGGGAAATTTACAGAAAAATCAATCAGGATATCACTTCAAAACCAATAATAATTGGCTAATTTATATAGCGCCGTTTTCGTGGAAAATCACCTCAAACGCTCGTAAGACCAGTGAGTGCAGTGCATTCTTCGGCTGATAGTTTTGGCAATAAATTGAAGAGAAACGAAAAAAGATTGGTCACTTTTGGAAGACCTTGTGAAGAGTTTTAGACCAAACGAAGAAATATTTACGAAGATATTTTAATATAGTTCATAGACTTTGATAATAAAAAAATTGATGTTTTTTAAAAAGTTATGTTTCGGGAATCTTTATAGCTATATGTACCTACAGTTCATTTTAAGCTAAAATTGTAGCAAATTTACCCTACTTTTAACAGGGGAACGAATGCTTTTTATGAGAGACGTTTATTTTTTTTACAGTGAAAACGAAAACAAACGTCTAATTTTTTATTTTTTTGAAATGGTTTTTATATCACCGTGGCGACCTAAATGAGAATTTGTAAGAAACTTTCTATATTGACTGTTAAGTTACATCGACTGAGAGCTATCAACATTATCTTTATTTTCTTAACCCATTTTTTACTGTTTTCTTTATGAATGAAAACACGATCAGTATTTACTAGCTGACCCAGCCACGCGTTGCTGTGGCTAACTAAACACAACGCTATCTACTGGATGGCTATCCAACCTTTATAACCACCCCCATCTTTGAGTTTATGTCGAACAGGGACGCCGCGGAGGACTTTAATTTATAATACGTAGAGATACCACGTGTCTATATTTTATGTACGACGTCATTGCCTGTCGCGATTATCCCGGAGTTTTTTTTGTCCCGGTGACTAGCTGTCGCTGGATCCGGGGAACCGGTTATTTAGCTAGTCTGTTTAATACATTCATATTTTAAGAAAAAGAGTGTGGTTCACGAATTTAAAATAAAAGAATAATCTGTATTAAATACAATAAAAATTTAAAAAAATAATTTGTATTAAAAAAGAAAAAATGTATTAATACATTCATATTAAAAAAATAATAATTTGTATTAAGAATCTGTATTAATAAATTCATATCATTTAAACAAATAGAATGTATTAAGAATCTGTATTAATACATTCATATTTTAAGAAATAGAATGTTATTCATCACTTTAAAAAAAAGACAAAAATTGTATTAATACATTCATATTTAAAAAAAACAATTTGTATTAAGAATCTGTATTAACACATTCATATTTTAAGAAAAAGAATATGGTCCATCGCTTTTAAAAAATATATCTGTATTAATAAATTCATATTTAAAAAAAAGGATGTGGCCCATGAGGGGATCGAACCCGCGACCTTCGCGTTATTAGCACGACGCTCTAACCAACTGAGCTAATGGGCCGGTGAAGACCCTCGTCAAAATAACAAAAGAGATTGCTGCTTACGATAATTTTTATCAGTACCTAGCATCCATTTTTGTTAAAACCGATAACATATTTTTTTTACGAAACAAATGCTTTTGTCTTTTTGATCATAGGAAAATTGTATATATTAGGTAAGTATGTTTTTAATTTACTCCTTTTCAAATTTCTTTGATAGTATTTTTCACGGTAACATAGATGGAACTCGACTCACCGTGGTCGAGGGATAAGACTCTCGACTCGCAATCCGAAGGTCGCGCGTTCGAACCCGGCATGCGTAAATAAATTGATTAATTTGTAAAAATAATATAAAGTGTATTTGCGTTGCGGCACGTTCCCGAGCAGAAGATGCTCTCAGTATCGCCCAGGTGTAAGACCGCCATTCAGAATTGAAACGTTGCTTAAAATGGCTTTAGCCGTGTTCGGTGACCAGATCTGAATAGCCAGGTACTTTCCAACCTTCCTCTTCCCTATCTCCTTCCCCTCTCCCCTGCCTTCAGCATCACAACATACCCCAATTTGGGATGCCATAGTATCACTGGCTCCAGAGGGGAGTAACTGGGACTATTATGCGGTATTCAGATAAAAAATATATTCAGTTATTATAAAAGATTAATAAAAATGGTGTATTTTTTTATTATTATTTATTTATTTTATTTTAAATGCACATTACCTCTTATTGGCCGGAGACGCGTATTGTGCGCAGGCGCGAGAAAATAATTCGAAAAAAATTCAAACAAAATATGTTTGTCTGCGATTTTGGCCCTTCTATGCACAGAATTTGTATGAAAAACAAGGTCAGAATCGCTTGCGCCAACATTACCCCATAAGATGGGTAAAAATTTCATTCATCTTGCAACCCCAGAATATTTTTAAACGATTTTATCTGTGGCATGAAAATGTCAAATTTGCCGCGAATTTTATCTGTCAAGGTCGATGCTTGTTCCTTGACTAAAACATCGTAAAACCTATTAATTTACGTAATTAACGCAAGTAATGTTGTTTTGGTACATAGTTTATTGTTCTAGGAATGTGTTTCGGTCAATAAAATATACGATAGCTCAAAATTAATCCACAAAAAATTCAATTCAAAATCGTATTTTGTTACGAAATTTCCGTATTTTTCCTGGAATTTGCCGGCCTTCGATCGGTTAACAGTTATATATAATCGATAATAAACATATATTTTATTTTATTAAGTAATTCATGAATTGGTAAATATTTAGCTGAAAAATATCTATATCAGGGGACAGCTAATTTAGTAACACAATCATTTTTCCGAGCGGCATTACTAATGGTAAGTTAGTTCTGCATCTCGGAACAACAAAAGTTCTGTGTATGCGCGTTCTTGTGAAGTTGTCGGGGACATAGAACTCACTTTTTCGTATTATATCGGGATCACCGTTGAGAAGTTTTTAACTGTTGTCAGCAAAGCAGTTTTCCTGTATTAAAAGAGACATTAATTATTTTGACAAATAATATATTCACAAAATTTTCGGCTGTTTGAGTGTGTATGTTTTTCAATATTTTAACTAAAATTTTCAATATTTTAACTAAAATTTACAATATTCGTAGACTATTTTATTTTAACCCTGACCTTGATTACAAAAATCGTGATTTCGTTGAAAAATATTATTTACGGTTATAGTGATTTTTTTTAAATTTCCAACTAATTTGTGCTGGAGGCTGTCTGGAGAAAACCTATAAAAAAGTTGCGTTAAAAGATGGTATTTGAAAACAAAATACAAATACCAACATAAAACTTCAAAGTGAAAATCAGAAGATAACATCAACATCCTACGCCATAGAAGAAAGGTAACATTAAAAAATTACAAAAAATATTATAATGTTAACTTTAAATCAAATCATAAAATTCAAGTCGTATGGAATATAATTTTTTGTTTTATTTCAAGTGACAAAAATAAATTTTTCCGTGTCGAATCCGACTGACAAATTGATTGTTCATTATAAATGAATGGTATAAAATTGAATTCGACTGTATTAATAATTACTAGGCCCTTCGGGCGGCGGGCGACACAACAGTAGCTTCATCACAAACTTCAAACTTCAATAGCGATTGAAGTACGATTTTCACTACATGTACATTTTTAATTCCAAATATGCTCAGAAATCGCCAGGGCGATACTGAGAGTATCTTCCACTCTGGATCGCCGAATATTAGTCATTATAAGTCCTGAACACCGCATCTAATGAGCTAGAAATATAATAGTAGGTATCAATTATTTTTCAGGAATCACAAACGCCGGAAAGTAATTTCGAAACAGATTATTTTTTTCATTCGGAAGTATTCCGGCAAAAACCGATTTAGGCTGCGAAAATTAATAATTAGTTAGATACATAGATACACAATATTTTTTGCTAGTATCATCCATATCCAGACTGGAGAGTTTCACGAAAATGCAAATCCAAGATACTTACGCCTGACAGCCGTCGTTCCTCACGATAGCTGTAAACGTAAGTGGCGCCACCTTTGTTCACGAGATGTATTTAAATATTTGGCATTATTAGCTAATTCGGTTCTGATACAATAATTGCTTAGTCACAAACTTCACGTTCACGGATGGTTTCCATCGTAAGAGTTGTATTTTCAACCGAACAGTCGCTAGGGTATTAATATTGTCAGATTATTATTTCAGCTGAGATTTGTGCAAGTATACTTGAAGGTGTGTGGGACGAATATTGCATAAGTTTGAACAAGTTTCCTAACTTGCACGAGTCTGGTAAAAATATTGAATTTTCAAACGGCGTACTTGCGCAAACGGCGTTTGTTCAAGTATAATTATTGAGGGTGTGTCGATTTGTCCAATAGAAATATTGTATTACTCACGTTCAAATTCTTTGAATGAAGCACTTTGTGTGATGTTTGAGAAATAATGCGACTTATACACACAAATAATACTTTGCATACACCAATAAAGGGCAATGTTTGTGGAAGTGTATAGACTAAAAAAACAAGAAAAACTACTCGGTCAACTTGGTTGAAAATTTCAAAGTTTCTTCTTCCGCATTGCAATAAAATAGTTCGGCTTTGCAATAAAATCCAAAAACAAGGACTATTTGTGAACGTATCCGAAAACTAAAAACTGTTTCTGAAAGGTGATGAAATACTCTTTTTAATATTATTACTAGGAATAACGATGTAATTTTGTAACGATGTATTTTATTAAGTTTTAAAAATGGCTCACCTTATGTTTTTTCTATCCAAAATTAATGATTACGAAAAAAATTAGAAACACGTATTTTATTAGACAAATAAATAATAAACGATATTTTCACCTTTACTTATGTAAACATAATTCTTTAAACAAAAATTTTAACAAAACAAAAAAATAATTTCGTATTCTTCTACAACTTTATAATCAACTTACCTTTTCTACTCATCAATATGTACGTACGATTGTTATTTTTGGAGTCGGTGTCGGCGGGAGAGGAGCTGTCAAGTGAACACGCCGGGCCGCGGGTACCTTGGTTGACACCGACTCCAAAAATAACAATCGTACCTACATATTGATGAGTAGAAAAGGTAAGTTGATTATAAAGTTGTAGAAGAATACGAAATTATTTTTTTACTTTTTAGTGCATTTTTTGAAGTCGTTTTTTTGTTTTGTTAAAATTTTTGTTTATTTTTTGATTTTTAGTGAATCTGAAGTACACTAACTAATTCGATTAAGATTCGGCCGAGTATCGTAAATTTGTTCTTCAGAATTGGAGAGTTCCGTTACTTTGTCATGGATCCCATAATCAGAACCTAACCAAACTCTCATCAAACTACCCTTGAAGTACATCCTTTCCAATAAAAAAAGAATCATCGAAATCGGTTGGCGTGATATTGAGTTATTCGTCCATTTGTCGCGCACATACTTGATGCAAATTTAAGACTTATATGATTTTCTCATGGATGTCGTTGTCAGAACTGAACCAAATTAAAATGGGACTACACGGGAAGCACCAGCTTTCAAATAAAAAAAAAATATCAATATCGGTTCACCCAGTCGAAAGTTCTGAGGTAACAAACATAAAAAAAAAAATAAAAAAAATACAGTCGAATTGAGAACCTCCTCCTTTTCGAAGTCGTTTAAAAATCACCATGTTTTTTTTCCAATTGCGGCCGGAAGCTTTGGTTTTTTAAAGATGTAGGTACATTTAATTACTTTGTGGTTTATTTTTAGATTTGAATATTATTTTGTAGCTAGGGAGTACCTCCATTTTAGGTAGGGGAGGACGTAGGAATGTGTAGTGGTTATCTTGACCACTAGGGTACATGAGCGAAACAGGGGATGCTATAATATAAAATAGGTTGTATTATTAATATTCGCTCTCTCATTAGCGAGCTCTCAATCACGTATCTAATACATCACGTATCTAATACCGTTTAGATCATATTTCTCACTACGATAGTAAAGGGAGACACTACGATTTCTATTAGACCTGTATGCGCTGCGAAAAATATGGTTTATTGTGATTAAACGGGTTGATAGTGCCAGGAATGCTTTGAAAGGTAGAAGAAGTCCGAGAGATGGGAAGGCTGATAGAGATATCGAAAGAAGGGTAAATGCCGGTAACTCCATTAATGGAGGACTGAATGCTGTTGGCGCTAATAAAAAACTGTCAAAAAAAGCGAAGCTAGCAGTCCACAATGGAGTCCTGGTACCTACCCTGATGTATGGCAGTGAGGCATGGAACTGGCAGAGGAAGGATGAAAGTAAACTGAATGCTGTTGAAATGAGATCCCTGAGACGTATGTGTGGTAAAACCATGTATGATCGTGTTAGAAATGTGGATATCCGCAAAGAATGTAAGGCTGATGTAAGTATAATGAGCAAAATTAAGAAAGGGACCCTCAGATGGTTTGGGCACGTAGAGCGAATGAGCGAAGAAAGTAGTGTAAAAAGAATATATGATGCAAATGTGAATGGTAGAAGAAGTCGGGGACGCCCGAGGAAGACATGGCACGATCAAGTGAATCAGATACTTGAGACGGGCCATGTCAAAAGTCAGAATAATAGAAGAGTATGTATGAGACGATGTATGAATGTGAGTGAGGCAAAGAGTGTGTGCCAAGACCGAGTTGTTTGGCGGTCCGTCCTCTCTGCCTACCCCTGCGGGGAAACGGCGTGATGGTTAGTTAGTTAGTTAGTTTAGAAGTCCGGAATGCCACGAGATTGATTTCGAAAAACTCTGCGTAAAGCCCGGACAACACGGAAACTTCATGTAGTTATAATAGTAAACTTGGGAACTTCGTAACTCTGCGATTTTTTCTAGAAACCTAAAAGTTGCTATTAATCTGTCATGCGATGATGAAGCTTGTCAAAGAATTGTACTATTTTTTTTTAAATTAACAATGCATCTCATAACAGAAGCTCCAAATACCATTCTTTGTTCAAATAGAAATAATTATTGTGCCGGTCTTTCAAAGCGAATTTCAATTGCATTTTTTTTTTTTTATTGAAAATTTTTTATTTTTTGGTACAGTACATACAATAGATACATAAATATAATGAAAGTATATAAAAATAAAACTTAATACAATTATTAAATACAAATATACATATTTTTAAAAAATATTCTCCCATACTAAGCAGATGCTTGTGTAATTATTAAATTTAAATTTATTAAATTTGTATGTGAAATTTGACATATTTTATTCGGTTACATGCCAACTCAAAATCAACACCTATTTGAAAAATTATAAAAAGCCATAATATTTTTTTTTGAAAAACGTAATCTAATTTATTTAACTAATTCTTTGTATATTTTTTTCATCACTTTTCATAACTTTTCAAAGGTCACCATTTTATTCAACTAGTCTTTTCACCAAGTTGTTTATTGCTTTCTGAATTTTTATTGTATAAAACAATAGTTGCTTACGATATTAACATTTAACTAGCAGTTAAAAACCCGCTCCGCTGGTTTTTATGTTGGTGACCATTTTATAAATCCAATAGCAACTGGTTCCAAAAATAGCCCGTTTCTCAGATCCACTGTCATCTAGTAATAGCTAGTCACCGGGACAAAGTCACCGGGACTAAATCACCGAGACGAAGTCACCGGGACAAAGTAACCGAGACAGGCAATGACGTCATATGTAATATATATATATAGCCACGTGATTACAACAATGGTGACCATTTTATAAATCCGATAGGAACTGGTTCCAAAAATAGCCTCTTCTTCTTCGGATCCAGCAATTGCTAGTCACCGGGACAAAGTAACCGGGAAACCGCCATTGACCTGGATAGACAATGACGTCATTTGTAATATGTAGCCGCTTGATACTATTATTCACAAATAAGTAACAGAACTAAGTATTACCGTCAATCTTTCCATATCCGAAGAGATAGGTATTCAAATTCACAAATTCGTAGAACTTATACCTAGGGAGGAAAGGTCCCCATGCGAGCAGCTGACATTTCACGTACACGGATGTTTATATGTTGCGGCGGGTACTGCGCGGCGGCAGACATGCATTCGAAGCCGGGTTCTTAAATTCAACATTATTCATGTATTAATATTTAATGTTTCTACAGAAATGGATCCAATTTTGTGGGAAACTTATTCTCAAGGCATTTTTTATAGTTGCAGGCATTCTTTACTTTATATAAGTAACTTCAGGTTGTTTTTTAGTAGCCATCAATACTAAAAAAACATTACTTAAACGGTAAAAACTCCCGCTAATTCTAAAAAAGAAAATGAAAAATAAAATAATGCATTGAAATGAAATTCTTCGTGTGAATTGGAAAATATTAAATCTATGCAAAAAATACCATATATCTTCTGGCGGTCGATGAAAGCGACAGGAGAGAATTTCAATGAAATTATTCATTTTCGAAAATATTTTCTCTGCCATTGTTCCAATAAAAGGGTGTAATTAATATGCAAGAACAAGGCCGTTGATTGGATAATTGGTTTTATTGGTATTCAATACTCTTTTCATAAGTTTTCCCTTTGTTATTTTGGAATCCCGGCTTTAAAGGGTTGTATTTTATGTAGCCTCAAAAAGGCAGTCATTTCCAATTCATTTGAAAACTTTCCCACCTTACTTTATGACTGTAAGCCGTGAATCTACCCTTATTCGATGTGCGTTTAATTTATTGGGGTGCATTGTGCGGATGACGTGATTAAGCCTTTACCTTTCACGGAGGTTTGATAAATTGCAAATAAATTTAATTTTAAAGTTACCTGTATTAATCAACGACGCTCCGGGAAAACCAAAATTATAGCAAAATTTAGACAATTTCGACCGATGGTACTACAATGAAAACAGAATCATACTTTGTGAAGAAAAAAAATAATAGAGAGATCTGAAATCAATAAGTTTCAAAATCTAATGCAGACCATGCAAAGTTTTCATTAAAATTAAATCCAAATGATAACATGGATACTGAGTATCTCAAAGGATTTTTGTAAACAAATAAGGAGTTTATTGTGGTACAACTTATTTCTGTTCTGTACCTAATATCCTAATTCCTATCGTGTCTATCTTAAAAAAGAGTTTCGTGAATTACTTCGCTCGATGTTTCACAGTTTTTCATTTATTTTAAATTTATTTATTGACTTGCCAACAGAATAATTGATATAATTAGTATGGTAATTTACATTTAAAATGTGGTTTTTATTATTCATCTTTATTAGTTTTGAGTTACAATTTGTTTTATTCTATGCCTGTCTCACTAGGAGAACCTGTGTTGAGAGCAGGCGCTTAGCATGAGCAGTTTATAATAATAACACAAACAAAGTACAAATAATAACACAATATTACAAGTAACAGTTAATCATCAACGTAAAATTGAAAAAATAAATACTTATAAGTTAGTTTTGATAAAATCCTTGAAGCTGGATCTATTTTGGCTGGTAATCCAGGACTTGGTATCAGATTTATATTTAAAATACATTGTGTTTTGTCTAATTGCCAGTGGAAGTGTATTATATAGTTTTCTAAAATTTCTTTGGCCAAAGGTTGTTTTAGCAAAAGGGATAAGTAGGAGATTATGCCCTTTTGTTCTAGTATCGCGAGCAGTTTGGACATTTTCAAAGGTAGTTCTGTGTTTGAAGAGGTATGCTAATATGTTTTTGGCATAAATTTGCCTAATGTCCAAGACACAGATTTTCCTAAAGATTTCATCTGAACTGCTTGTGATCGGTAGTTTAAATATAATCTTAATAATTAGTTTCTGGGCTTTAAAGATCGGGTCAATGGCGGCATCGTTTGCTCCTACCCAGGCTATAATACCGTATTCAATTACAGATTGACATAGAGCATAGTAAATTGTTTTGAGTTGATTCAAGTTTAAGAAGTTGCGGGTATGTCTAAAGAAGTATATTGATTTTCTAAGTTTGTTTGCTGTAGTGATAATGTGTTCTTTCCACTTTAAATTGCTGTCAAAGATAATACCTAAGTATTTGATTTTAGTCACCCGTTCTAAGTTAGGGTATATCCCGAATGCAGTTATTCAAGTTTTCGAAGGGGAGATTTAAAAATCCACAGCGCGATTCACAGTGGAGAAAACCATTTTCGTGTTCTGAGTGTAACTATGCATGTACTACGAAGAGAAATCTAAAAAAAGCACACGTTTTCACATAGTGGATAAAAACCTTTTTCTTGTCTTTATTATAGGTGAGCCACTCTTAAAATTAAATTGGAGTACCTACATATAAAACAAGGAAGACCAAAATCAAATATAAATACGTATAACATGCACATATATGTACGCATATATTAAAAAGTCATCAATACTTGACGAAAAATTTCTTGACGAACGCGAGATCACATTATCATCAATAAAAAGCACGATATTTTGAGTGCTTTTGAAATAAGTAAATAAAATATAACAAAACCACATTTTAAAGTGATTTCAACATTATTATAAAAAAAATCTAATACAACCAAATCCAGGCTTAACAACTACTTAAAGATTAGTAATGGCTTAAGATTAATGGAAAAACAAAAAAGCCTTTTTACCAAAGTGCTCTTAGAATGATGATGAAAAATCTTGTGAGTACTTTTTAAAATCTCAAGATAAGTTCTGAATACTTCTATAAAACTCTTTTTCATTTTACTCAACGTTACACGGTTTGAAAAAGCGCCTAAGAAACATTAAGTTATGTTTTCTTATTATTAATTAAGTATTAAACATTTATGTGTTCTTAATGCAACATAAATATGGATTCTCTTGGAAACACTAAGATATCATTTTTGATTAAGTATTATACAGGGAATTGAATATGATTTCAGCTCTTTCAATATTGGCACATCCTTGAAGATATCATCAAGGTTCATTTGAAAATACCTATCAGTGCCAATCTTTTATTTTTCCTTTATGTCCCTCTCTGAAAGACCGCAAATTGAAAAAAATCCAGAAAGCTTGGAATGAGCTCGTTTGAAAAATGGTCTCAGAACACCATACGCATTTCTCCATGTCTCGTTTCAATCACTTGAAATGGGAGAAGTTTTTGGTGGTAATAGAGATCTGATCGTATCCATAAGGAGAGCGAAAACTATACTTTTTCAGATTGAAGAGGCGTTTATAGTTTGGTAGGCGGATATGGGAACCACTTATTGGATTACCAACACCCCTGCCATACGACATCGCAAGTGGTTCGCTACATTTGGTGACTTAGCAGGGGTCCCCGGGTTTATAGGGTGAGGTTTGTCTAGATCTTGACGGCGGATGCATCTGCCCACCTTCCGCGTGGCAAGCCGGATCGGGATAGACTGGCCGAGGCCTAAGGGAGATCTTTTGACCTCTCCAGCCGGACTCCGTCGATTCATCTCCATCCACTCCATGGATTCATGGGTCTGTCACTCCAGGGGGATGGGGGAGCGGTGAGGGAGGGGGGGGGTAGGCATGGTGGAGAGGGAGGGAGGTAGGGAGGGGGAGGGTGGGAGGGAGGGGGAGCGAAGGAGGGAAGGGAAGCGGAGTGGGGAGAGGGGAAGTGGAGGAGGCGAAGTGGGAACCCCCCTAATACCAGGCGAGCGAAGCCGCGGGTAAAAGCTAGCATGATCTAATATATATTACTATCGGAAGTGACCTAGATGATATAATATAATAGATAATGTTGCATGCGGACGACACTATATTTAAAAACACTGCAAACTATGCATCCGTATTAATATTGGAAGGTATGACATGTATTAAATTGAATAGCCGAATCGAAAAACGGACTCCCAGAAATACTCATCGCTCGAGTGGAAAATACGTATTATCGTTTATGTTTTAAAACTACATAAGATTTTTTTTAATTACCTAATTAATTATTAATTATTGTAGTTTTCCTTCCACCATAAAATGCTTAATTTGGTATCACAACGCCGTGTGGCACCAAGTCGCTCCCTAGTAAATAAATAATTGAGCTTTTAAAAGGGCAAATAAATTAGTTTAACTATAATAAATCAGTTATTACTTAAATAGTAAATTTGGGTCTTCCCAACAATGTTCTAGCCCTTGTGGGGGCACACTCAGTTTCCTCTAACGATATTATTATTTCCGTTTGAAATACCGCAGCTACGTTAATATAAAAAAAACATTCAATGCGTCAGGCAATACTTGCGCATTAATAAAAAAAGCAAAACGAATATATTATCGGCTACGAACCATTTCATACATCCCATTGATCCTTTGCTGCAAAGTATGAAGGTATTTAATTTGAAGATATTAAGTTTGCCCTTTCCAGGATATTCGCCGCGAGTTGTGGAGAGCGACTTGCGGCTACATTTTTTTTGTATTGTTTCATTTTTAATTTAGGCCCTGAGGAAAATAATTACCATCAGGGCCTATGTCATCTTTGGGGATGCTGTTTGGAGGGTTTTTTCAAGGAAAAGAAGGAGAGGAGAGTTATGGGAAGGAAAAGGGTTTAGGGGTGGGTAGGAATCTGGGGTTCAGTGTATCCTGGTCATCCGCCTCTAACACCTAGACAAACCTCATCCCATGAACCCGGGCACCCCTGCTAAATCACCAAACGTGCGAATAACTTGGGGTGACCTATGGCAGAGGTGTTGGTTATCCAATATAGGTTCCCGGGTCGGCGGTACCCATTCCCGCCTCCCAAACTGACATTGTTACAGTATTAAAATATAATATTGTGAAAAAACAAAACAAATAAATACTTATTATAATGGATTTCTACGCCAATTAAGAGAGCTAGCTCTTGAGCTGGTATAGGAGTTATTTCATGATTATGTACAAAGTGTATAATAAATATAATCTTAAGGCTCTGCAACCGGGCCCGAAAAGAAGAAGATGGAGAGATACGAAATTACGAATGTTAGAGGAGAGCGCTAACATTTACAGCGACAAAATCGATGCGAAAATGTTTAATAAAACACGACTCGTTTAAAATAGAGCAAAAATCTCGCGTGCATTATCTTAAACAGCATTTAAAGAAACACTGTGAATTTTTTCAAACATATAACTTGTAAAATAACTGAAACAAACGTGTTTATAATAATTTTTGGAGCGTATTGTGCGATTTTTTTCTATCGTGGGAATTTTATATAATTTGCGTTTCGGCGCGGGCAAAGTCTAGATATTATCTTCAAGAATAACATGTATTTTTTTAAGAGCTTTAAAACTTACCGTGTTTAAGGGAAATATGTAATAAATCATGTTGTGACGTTAAAATTTTAATTTGGAATTAAATGTAGTTGTAGCATTTTTATTGGTGATGTTATGGTTTTTAATTTTTTAAAAGATTAATTTGACTTTTTTCTTGAATAAGAATACATTGCAGCAAAAAAACACGCTTTTTAAACATCAAATAACAATTAATACCATCTGATACTTTGCCACAGTCGTCCAATATAAAACGAAACGTATGTAAAGATCGTGGTATTAAGGTAGGTAAGTACTAACTAGGAATTCGCTAAAGGGTGACAAGAAACCCAAATCAACCACGCGGTCAACTGGACACACGGAAGGCAATCCCGCTGACACGTGTCCGGGTGATGGATGCTGTACCGGACCATCTCCGCCGAATAATATGTTTTCTCTCGCACTTTGGGATGAATCCCAGATAGTTAGGGTTAGTTTTACCCTCATAATCCCCGCTCTATGAAGTCCCATTGTCTATACCCAGTATTAGAGTTGTCAGTGGATTTATCAGGGGATTACACTTGAGATGATTGAAGATAAACACTGGACACAGATTTAACAACATTTTAATGATAGTTTAGAAAGTTTATTAATAAATGTCGATTTATCAATCAACGTCAATTCTGACTATTGAAGTTCACAAAATTATGCAGTGTTGATTCTGATTTTGAATAATTAAAGTTTGATCCAAACTATTTGCATATTTCAGTCTTAGCTAGTGTACTTGTAAAGTAAACAAAGCCTTACATTTTGTTTGAAGGTTGTGGGCACAATGTCAAAGCCGAGGGTAAAATAAGGTTGATTGTGGTAGTTAACAAATTCATTCTGTAGGTTAGGTATGAATGTTACGAACATCATTATAATTGATGTTATGTAGCCCTCAGTAATAGTCTTGGTCACCCTCTGGAAATGTCTCTTCATCAATCGGTCTCATGTTATCTTCCTTTATTTCAGTTCTTATAGACAAGAATTTGGTATTGTCCTTGATAATGTCCGCCAATATTATTATGGTCTCCCAACACTTTAGCTCTGTTCGTCCTGTAGACTATTAAGAAGCTTGCATGATTTGTGATCGACTGTCTTTTTTACTTTTTAATTTTGTTGTTAACTTATTTTTATTACCGCTCGGTGAAGCCTCCACAGTTGGGTACCAACACAAGTATTTTTTTCAATTTAGAGACGGGTATGGGTACCGCCGCCACGGGTATTATTTGTTGGATAACTAACACCTCTACCATTCGTCACCCTAAGTGGTTCGCCACGTTTGGTGACTTAGCAAAAGTGCTCGGGTCTTGGCGGTGGATCCATCTGCCCAACAACTGCGTGTCAGGCCGGATCATGACCTTTACCTTTTTAGCTTTCCAGCAGGGCTCTCTCGGAACATCACCTTGCACCGCAGATGGATTTGTACGTTCATCACTCGTGGATGCAAAGACCCTCGGATTCCTAACCACCCCGCATAGTTATATCCTTCGCAGAACTAAAACAACCTAACCAGATGTTTATTGTTGTCAAATTCAGGGTGCTTAAAGAAAGTATTCCGGGTCCAATTCTCTTCTTAATTTTACATTAATGATCTACGCGTATGAATTGTGAAAGTAAAGTCATCAGTTCTAATTAATGGAAATAACTGAGCAGAGACATTTAAGAAAGCAGAAGAAAAATGAAGCAGTATTAAAAAATGGCTAGACTACCACTCACTTAAACTTCCTTCTTATTAGCAAAATTCAAATTAATTTAAGTAAAATTTCCAAAATTTTAAGCAACCCCCGACACAAAAAAGAGCTGATTACCTTGAACGCCTGAACAAATTTTCATAAATTGTAGCTAAGAACGTCAGCATTCAAACAAAAAAACCGCATCACAATCGATCCATCCATTTAGGAGCTACGATGCCACAGACAGACACACTGAAAGTCAAACTTATAAAACCGCTCCTTGCGTCGGGGTAAATAAGATAATGTTAAAAAAAGTATGCAAATTTTTCGAGCAGTTGGTAGATATACGAGTAGCTCGTGTTTGGCCTAGTCCAGTAACAAGTACGAATTTGATGTAGATATTATACATATTATGGATTTTGTATTACAGATAAACAATCAATTTTTATGGTATTTACATCACAACAATTTGAAGAAAACATCGATCTAACGATTGAAAATATTTTCTAGGTAACCTTAAATTCTTCTTTCGACGAGAATGAAAAAGGTAAAAATGTTAGGAAAATGATTGATTTATCTATAATTGGGAGCATGTATTTGGATTTGAATATTTTCAGCGGTGGAAATCGAAATGATAGACGTTAAATCGATATTGAAGTACGTACCATTTTATGATCTAAAAGAGAATAGTGTCAAAATATATTTAAAAAACTAACATAAAAAGCCTCATTATTTTTATGCGAGAAAACCTCTCTGAAAGAACAAAGACTTTGTTCAATTTTGAAGGAGTTAGGAGTTTAGGAGTATATCGTTCCCCGCAAACCCTGAACCCTGACAGGGGTAAATTGGATAGTGATTGATGATGGCATCGTGTAATATAATATTATATTACATAAACCATAAACACCAGCTTCATGAATAAAATATTTCTACAAAAGCCTCCGTTATGTCCGAAGAACAAATTCAAAATAGATGATTGCGTAGCCACAACTACGACTGTCTTTATTATTATAACAAATCAGGTTAGTAATACAAGTAAAATAATATTTAAAGCAAAACAAAACTCATTCAAGAAGCTCATGAGGCAGCATTGCATCATGTGAAAAACCCTGGAAGCACCTGTACAAATAGATAGAGAACATACGATAAACAATTAAGTCTCAAATCATTTGGCAAGTACCGATAAAAAATGTAAATGGCATTCAGCCTAATATAAACCACACCCAGCATTCGTATCCCTTAGCAAACCACCCAGTGAAGCCTCAAAGAAAGTTAGTTGAATAATAGAGGTAAAATACCTGAAGACTTAAAGAAAAATTCAGCGTTGAGTGATCGGAGGCGAGACAAAGTAAAGTTAAGGCCGTTTAAGCAAGATTCAAGCCTTCACATATTATTAGGGGTGGCGCAAATAAATTTGAGATGGATCTGCAAGATAAACATATGTAACTAAACATACAGGAGGGACGAGCTCCAGTACACCCCCATATGGGGATTAAAAAAATAAAAGGTTCATTTTATTTTTTTGTTTTATTTTCCTGTTAAGCACTTGATACTGCTTTCTAACAACGTATACACTGGAGGTCTAGATTCGTTCAAAATAAATAAATTTAGCTTCGTTTAACAAAAAAATTAGAATCTTGCGAAAGCCTTGAAGGAGTAACCATCAGTTACTTATACTAGGGCGGGTAAGTGGTGGATAACCTCCACTGTCTTTATTATTACGAATTTGTCGTGAAAACGAAAATTTTTAACTAAAGGTTTTAATAACGAAGATTAACTAACAGGTGTACGCATACATTATTCTACGAGTAGTTATTTAATGATAATGGGCAGATCAAACTGGAATATAAAAAGGCAAGAATATTTCCTAATATAACGTCATATTATCACATGCGGTGCTTGCTTCAACCACTACTTTGCTACGCTGAATAAATATTATATTAGATTAGTCTTTCCATATTTCAGTTCTTAGGAAAAACTCGGACACATTAATTACTTAAACAATTACCAACGGTCCCGAAGTACAATGTCGGGTGTACGATTTTTTAGTTTTACAATGAAGCTATTTAACGTTTCGTTTCTCCGGGGGTAAAGTGCATTAACTTCGGGGGGTGATTCTACATGATGGTAGGAGTAAAAAGATCAACAACTTTTCCGAAATTCCAACTTTTTGTTTTCCCATACAAAAAGACGTAACTACTAAACATCTTTAGTGTGAGGTACGATCTTACTTCCTAAGAGCTTGCCGGGCACGATTGTGGCAACATTGCATGGTTGTGTTTGGCCCGTATCGTAACAGCGGAAAATAATAAAGCTGGCCGCGCACGCCGCGGCCGTTCTAATTTTATCTTTTTACCACAAAATTACCCCTAAAAGTTGGAATTTCGAAAAAATCCACCCTGGCACCCTGCATAGTGTTGTGTTGAGGTTTTGCATTTCATTCAAAATTCCTACAGACTTTTAAATCAACAAAAGAGCCATAAATAAACCAAAAAAACGATTTTCAATTTTTAGCAGATACGTTATTTTTCTTCGGAAACGTCGCGAGTCGATATAATTTGCGAGGCGGGTATGGGTACCGCCGCACCGGGAACCATTTATTAGATAACCAAAACCTCTGCCATATGTCACCCCTAGTGGTTCGCTACGTTTGGTGACTTAGCAGGGGTGCCTGGGTTCATGGGATCAGGTTTGGGAGAGTCTAGTTGAGGGATATCTTTTGACCTCTCCATCATGACTCTCTCGGAACATTGCACCGCAGTGGAAAGGATGGATTTACTCGTCCGTCACTCCTGGAAATACTAACCCCCAGATTCCTACCCACCTTTTGTACCTTTTTCCTTTCCAGACCTTTTTTTCCTTCTTTCCCCTCCCACCAAAAAGACCCTCCACACAGAATCCCCAAGGATAACATAGCCAGAGAGTGGAATTATTTTCCTTAGGGCCTCTTGTGTGGTGATAATGTAAAAAAATTACATGTATGAATGTTTAAACGGTCAATAACAATTTCATAACTTTTGAGATTCTGCGGAATTCATCATAATTTTGGACTATGTTTTTCCAAATTGTTAATTTTTTCTTTTTTAATTCTTTTGTTTGAAATTACGTTGATACTCAGCCTTCTAAAAAAAGTATATTTAATTCTTTAAAACAACGGTTTTAATAATAACCCAAGTCATACAAAATTAGTAAATTTGCATTTCAAAAAATTTTATTAACAGGCTTTATTTGTCGAAACGTCTAGACATTTTTCGTGAAATTCCACAATATTTAAAAAAGGAAATACTCGTTCCAACGAAGTTTCAATTTGGATTTCACGATATTTCTATTGAGATATTATTCTTTATTAACAACTTTAAAAGGAGATTTCAATTATATTTAACAGAATCTCTGTAGAAGCTAACCCGCTTGAAAGACTTCGAACTAATGTAAGACATAATCAATCTTTTTTATGTTTCTATTTGAATTTTTTTACGAACCTAATCATTTGTTCTGCTCCACACCAAAACCGCAAAATTCACATTATTTAACATTAATAATTTGATTGCTGCTTCATTAGCCATAAATTTCCACTTGGCAAGACTCCGAAAGTAGAAATTTCCGCTTCACTTGACAATTACCCCGTAATCTTTGGTTCCAGCGATATTATTAAATAGCTGGTCGTTATTACGATAGAGATGAAATGACGGGAACAGTTCGACAGTAAATAAGGAAACAGACGGTGGGGTTATAAAGGGGGCAATTTATTTTTGCTCTTTACAACGATTTTTATAAGCTCAGTTGCTTGTAATTAAAAATATAATAATTGTCTTTTTCGTTATGTGTTTTTGGGGTGTTATGTCGTGTTGCGCTACCTCCTTCTTTAGCCAACGTTTCGGACATCGTTGCAGTGTCCATCATCAGGGCAGATCCGGTAGATGTGACCACAAACATCTACCGGATCTGCCGGATCTGCCCTGATGATGGACACTGCAACGATGTCCGATACGTTGGCTAAAGAAGGAGGTAGCGCAACACGGCATAACACCCCAAAAACACATAACGAAAATACTTTTGGCCGCGAAAATCTTAAAAGCCAACGTTTCGGACGTCGTTGCAGTGTCCATCATCAGGGCAGATCCGGTAGATGTGACCACATACATCTACCGGATCTGCCGGATCTGCCCTGATGATGGACACTGCAACGATGTCCGATACGTTGGCTAAAGAAGGAGGTAGCGCAACATGGCATAACACCCCAAAAACACATAACGAAAATACTTTTGGCCGTGAAAATCTTAAAACATATAATAATTGTCATTTGAGTCTTCCAGTGTAAGGACTTGATAATGCGTTGCAAACAATTATTTTTTTTTTTTGTTTAAGGTTAATTTTTTTTATCAAAATCAGTTAAGTGTAAAAATTCTGACATTTAAAAATCTTTCACAAAACTGGTATGTACTGTACAGTGTACATGTTCGATTTTTTTTTTAAATATGATAACTGATTACAGTAATTACCAATAGAATTTTGCTATACTTTTAACACAAACAGTAAAGAGTCGGTCGTCTATCTAAGATTCTCAAAAAGTTTATTATCTACCCCTCAGGCTAGTTTGTTAGCTTTTGAGAACAACTCACATAGGTCTCATAGAAATAGTTGATTCTCCCTTACTATCATCATTAAAAATATTATCTAAACGGTGTTAGAAAGAAAAAACATTACGCTTTATATTCAAATTTTAAAATTAACCATAAAATATTTAAATTGAATACCTCTATTAAACCAAAGTTACCGACCGCAATTTGCAAAATAATTATGAAATTTTGGAATTATAGCAAAATTATTAATTATTTTCACATGAAACGACAAAAAACAGAGTCGATTTTTATCGATTATAATTTTTTAGTTTGTAAAAAACTGTTTTTAGTTTTTGGATGCGTTCAGAAATATTCAATTTATCACCTGTAAAAAACAGTTTTTAGTTTTTGGATGCCTTCAGAAATATTCCATTTATATGGGTCTTACTGCGAAGCGGAGATATTTTGACACTCTGACAAAATAGACCCGCGGCCTGAGGGGTTAACATTTTAGTGCTATCTACTTTCTTCTTATTTGTTCAACCACATTTTTCTTCTCTCTACTTTACTTTATCGCACATTGCCGGTAATGAAATTCGCATGAACGGACGTTGGTTTACTTCAGCAAGTTATACGAGGCATGCCGGTACCAATTCTGCAGGACGAGGGTTATATTATATGTAGTTACTTATTATACTTAAATAGATCTTGGTCACTTGACAAAGTAGATAAACAAAGAAAGAGCAATAAAAACAATGGCATATAGTGTGTTCCCTTATACATTAATTACTGCATGAAATGTTGTGAGTATTGCAACGAATTGTACAGAGTGGCGCAAAATTAAACATCCAATTTTGTTTTTGAATGACTTTTTTACTAAATAAAAAAAAATGATTTTGAGTAATAGAAATCTTTATTTGGACTTTTAAATTTTTTTCTGTTAAGAAGAAGTCATAGTAAATAATGCAAAATCATATGTTTTTGTTTTGAAAATTTGATCGTTTAGAAGTATTGTAGATGCTTCAATTAAACACTGCGTGTAGAACATACCTTGGCCCTTAAACATATCGGTCATTTTTAATAAGCCGATAAAAAAATAAAGTATAAGGTCTTAAAAACACACTTTCAAGTCCAAACTCTCCTATTTATAAACCCCTTTTCGGATATGGTTTTATTGTGTAATGTGGCAAATTCAGTTTATTTTATAATAATCGCAAAAAAAATTGATATTTACACCCAATCTTCCCAAAATAAAATAAAATATGCATTTTCGCGTTGATATTTTACAATACGGCCGCTAGTCGACGAATTCGGTTATTCAAAGTGACCCCTATGGCGTCCACCGAAGAACTACTGTCCACGGCACAGTAGTGAACTAGTGGATCGCCTTAAGTGAAAAAGATGATATCCATCAAGTGGCTGTCGCCAGTGTTGATACACATTTGAGCCCGTTTTATCGCATTTTCCATGACTTTCCCGCAAGATTTCCGGTGATAACTGTTCGCATTCCTGTCGAATATTCTCCTTAAGGGCTGCGATTGTTTGAGGCTTGTTGGCATAAACCCGCGACTTCAAATAGCCTCAAAGAAATAAGTCGGGCAATCTTGCTAGCCATACCAAATCGCCAAAGCGAGAGATTACGCGACCAGGAAATGCTTCCTTCACAATATCCATTGTGGCTCGTGCTGTGTGCGTGGTTGCACCATCTTGTTGAAACCACATGTTCACCAAGCACCGCTCATCTAATTCCGGAAGTAATAAGTCGTTTATCATGGCCCTGTAGCGTTCGCCAGTAACAGTGACCGTTATGCCAATGGCGTCCTAAAAAAAATACGACCCAATTACTCCTCCCGCGTTAACGCGGATTTTCAATGCCCCAGAAATGAATATTTTGCTTATTGGCGTAACCGTTTAAGTGGAAGTGCGCCTCGTCGCTCATGATGACTTTCGACACAAAATCTTAAATCGACACAAAATCTTAAAAACAAAATCAAAAAAATTAAAGCTTAAATCGACACCATTATTCCACGCTCTTGCGGAGTATAGCGCTCCATTGCTTGTCTGTTTGTATTCTGCAGCTGTCTAGTTCACAAATGTCAAATATTATTGACGTACGACGCCATTTGCAAAAATAATAACATCTTCCGATAGAGTGATCAATTTTGCGCCACCTTGTATAATGAGGAAATCAAATTAGTTTTATTTATTTTTATATAAGTTTTTATTCCAGCAGGGCTGGAAGGGTACTGCAATCCCAGTCTATCATATTACATAAACTATAGTACAATATATTTTACAGAGCAAATAAAAATCTAAAATAAAATATGGTAACGTATTACGTATTTTTTAAGTTTTTTTTCCACCACATTCATCAAGACCTCATCGGTAAATGGGTGGAATTTGGCCTCCTTCACCAGTCTTCGGGTCTTTCTTGCTCTTCCAATCTTCTTATGGGAAGTCCACATTTTCCTCTTTCTACTTCATTTTCTACATCACTTTCAGTTTATCTTTCATTGGGCATTGTTTCCATGTCACATATATTTGAAACCTTTAGATTCTCAATTTTGCATTGTCATGTTCAATGAGATTCTTCGGTTGATATTTTTTCATTGGTTCCATTTTATATTTCATTTGGCATACGCCTAGTTTTTGATTCAATAAAAAAAAACGCTCCATTTAGAAACCACCCCGCGTCTCAAAGACTGTTTTGTCGGTTGAACACTGATCTTATTACGTATTGATCATGCACAGTTCACAATTTTATTAAAAGTTTTAATTAATGAATTTTATATTTTACTAGCTGAAGATTCAGGCGTTCCACCAGCTCTAAGCAGAGTTTTTTCGAGATCAGATGTGGACAGTAATTTTTCTATTATTTTGAAAGTCTAATGTGCAAAATTTCATCAAGAACTATTAAAAATAATCCTGCTTCAAAGGGTGGAAAAAGGAGACCAGGGTGGTTTTTGGAAGTCTAATGCAGAGACCTACGTCTCTCTTGTTTTGATCGTCAAGTGTGCGAAATTTTATCAACCTCAGAATAAAACTATGTATTTTTATAAATGTAGAAAGCCATCTTCCAATATACACTCTTCTAAATATATGTAGATAGATTTACATTGTACAAAGAGAAGGTGTATAATATTCATAATAATAATAAAAGTGTTAAAGTAGAAACTGTAGAAAAAATGTGACAAGCATTGCAGGAACACCAATTTTGTTTTTGTAAACGTGTATTATCTATGTATAAAAGAGGTATATAATATATTAGTTCATATAAATAATTTTCAAAACAAAAAATACAAATTTCATTATCTTGCTATTGTGGGTGTTCTATTGGAAACCTTTACTCTAATCAATAATTTCTTTACTTCAAAGTTTACAACTGTCCAAACTGCAACCCCGACAAAGTTTTCAGCCGAGGGTTAGTTCGGCTTACTGATAAATTATTCACAATTCACTTATTCCAACCATGGTAAGTCACCATTAGGGGATGCGCAGTGAATTTCGTATACCCATCATCAGTAAACTGTTGAAGGTCTTTAAAATTGAAGAAGAACTTTTGATCAGTTTTTTAAGACAAATCTTTCAGCACCGAAATATGGGTGTTAATTGTTTTCATGAAATAAATAATGGTTTTGATTTACCTATCGAATGTTAGTAAACTTGAAACATTGCGACATGTATCCAATTAGATTATAAAAACATTTCATTTAGTTCAAAAACTAATTCTGAGAATTATATTTAAATGTCAACCTACCCATCTGTCAAATGAACTCTTTGCAAAAATCAGGGTCTTAGATATTCGACAGCTATTTACATTTACTAAAACAAGCATTTGTTATATACAAAAATATAATCTACTAATCACTCCACAACATCAAGCACACACCCGCTTTTCATCAAACCTGGGTTGCGTGGTCCCAAAAACTCATTCGCTCAACGACAATTCTGGTTCATCGCTCCTAAAATATATAATGCTCTGAGTACTGACATAAAGTCAAGTAATTCTAATTCTCTTTTTATAACACGTGTACAACATTGGATTTTTGAAAGGGGACGAACGTACTTTAAAGAATTCATGAGTTCTAACGTGGTTCTAACACTACATTTTAATTATTAATTTTTGCATTTCAAAATTTTAATTTCCATTTTTATTTCTATTTTTCTTTAAAATGTTGTTATTTTTTTTTCTCTTAGTTTTTCACAAAATTTTATTTATGTTTTTAATTTTGATTTATATACTTATATGTTTTAATTTATATAGAACACTTGAGTTCTTAACATTTAATCTTTATTAATAATTTTTGTATATCAAAATTTGAATTTGAATTTTCATTTATATTTCTACTTTTCTTTAAAATATGATCTTTTTCTTTTTCTCTTTAGTTTTAAGTATTTCTTAATATTTTTAGGAATGTTAAAATATTAAATGTACGACTACCACAACACGGGCATTAGCCTAGTATGGTAGCCAAAAAAAAACAAATATCTGTTACTAATAAAAAATTTATGAAATAAAAAAAATAAAAAATTTATGAAATAAAACACAAGATACTATTCTATCAAAAAATGTAACACCGCTTTTGAAAAGGATAGCCATTCACAGAATATGTATTGAAGACGACACTATACCCTAAAATATATTCAGAATCTTAACAACGTAAGTAAAGAAGCCGTGTGTACAAATTGGGATTCGCGACCCGTGTGTTGGACGGTTTTTTTTTTTCATTTACTAGATTCTTATTATATTTCTTGAAGAGATGAATCATTTAAATTTAGTAAATTTAAAGCTAATGTTCTTTATAAATAGAACGGCGTCATTTGCGCCTTGCAATTTTTACCTCATGTGGATATTTAAAAATGTTACCTGGCTATTATAGACTTAAAGGCCTCGTGTTTCATCGGTAGGAAAAATTGTTATCTAAAAACCCTACTAATCCCAATCAAAGAAAAGGAGAAAAAAATATTTGGAAATCAACGACGTAAGTGAAGAAAGCGGGTAAACAAATATGCGCCCGCGGCACAGCGTATTGGACGGACGTAAGATCGTTTTATTTAAGATGTTTCTAAATGAATACCTACCAAAAGTTATTAATTCATCGTCTTAAAAATAAAATCTTGTGCTTACCGCCATAGTTGAAAAACGGGTTATAAAGATTTATAATCGCACGTAAAATATATTAATAGGTAAGGTACAGTGGCATAGCTACGGGATGGGAGGCCGCCCCGGGTGCCACCCGACGGAGGGCGACACCCGACCGAGTGTCAGAAGTGCTTACATTTGGCTAGGTAGTAATGTTTTTATTTTTTATGAAGTCGAAATTTGGCTTTCGAATTTCCCTAATTCAACTTTACCGGGGGGGGGGGTGGGGTGTGACACCACGTTATCCGCCTCGGGTGCCACCCATGCTAGCTACGCCACTGGTTTTTATTAATCTTAAATATAAAGAACTTACATCACCAGGTGTCGGCTTGAAAAAAAAGTTAGTATGTATAGTTACGAACTCGCCGAAAATGATTAAAATGTGAGTTTTGAGCAAACAAAAATTATTAGGGTTATGCCGTCTTATAAAGGGCTGCTAAAGTGTGTCCACTAGATCTAGTTAAACCATGCGAATTGTCTCCGTAACTTTATTCACTCTATCAATTCATCTAAGCATCTGTCGAAGAATTTGAACAAAAGAAATTAATATTTCGAATAAAAAATATTTTCTTCAATAACCGCAAATTAACTTGATGAAAACACGTCGCTTTATTTAATAAATATTATAGATACGAATGATTTCACATTTACATACTACTAGCTTTTTCATATTTGTCAAAGTTAACGTAGTATTTGAAGAGGGGGGGCAGGGTGTGAGGGTGAGGGAGGGGCGGGGGAGGTGGAGGGAGGGGGGAGGGGAGGTGGAGTGGGAACCCCACTTATACCAAGCGAGCGAAGCCGCGGGAAAAAGCTAGTAAATTATAATGTAGAAAAATTTGTAGTGAAGTGAACTGGGTTACGAATAGGATATTTCAATACTTCCCGGTGTACTTTTACAGCATATTTAATAAATATTATAGATACGAGTATGTTTCGAAACCAATGATTTCACATATATATACTACTAGCTTTTTCCCGCGGCTTCGCTCGCATGGTATTAGGGGATTCCCACTCCGCCTCCTCCACCTTGCCTCTCTCCACACCACTCTCCAACATATCCGATAGATGTCACACACATCTTCCGTATGCAGCGTCCATTTTATTAATGATGAGACAACGCAGTATTTTGTTACCGGGGTTGAACCGCCGCAGGCGGTTCGACGCGGCTCGTCGCCATGACGGCCAGCCGCCCTTTTCAACCGCGTCCGGCGGCTAGCCGCTTAGCCGAACCGCGGACGCGGCTGTCCGCTAGTGCGCACGCCCTAAGCGTTAAAAAATACCCCAAATCCAGAACTTTTGCATGATAAGATCGGATCTATAACTCTGATAAGATTTTTTTGGATCCGTACTGAGATTTTTGTTTTGAAGACGATTTTGAAAGAAAAAATTTGAAAAACGAAAAAATGAGTTTTGTTCACTTTCCAATCAAATCTCAAACCTTGGTTTTCTCAGCAGCATTTGAAAATTCGTTTATAACAAGATTTGTTCACTTGAAATGAAAACACAAATGTAAAACGACAATCTTCCCCGCTAACTATGAAAATTAAAGTAAATTTCTGATTATTTTCACACTTTGTTCTTATCTTTCTCTGAAAAATGGTTTAAAAAGCAATGACATGGATTACGAATAAAAAAAGTTAAAACATATTTTCGACCGTCATTTGTTAGTCTACAAATGTAGGTTTTTATTTTTCATGCGTCCGTCGCTCCTGGACACACCTACCCCCCGATTCCTACCCACGCCTCATACCTTTTTTCTTCTCAGAATTTCCCTAGAAATGTAAAAAAAAATATTTATCGAAATCAGCAGGATTATTTCGACATCAATATTTTCTGAAACAACAATATTTATTACGGCAACAATGAAACAGGGTATAATTTATTGTGAGGCCAACGAGGTAAATTTTCCCAAACTTATCCGTATTCTGAACTTAGATGAATTAAATTTGAAGATAGCGCGTGCTTTCACTGAACTGGGTCCAGTGGACATAACTAGAGATTTACTTCATTTTGTATCGCACATAAGTTCGTTCGGCAGACTATGTATTGTCACAATCTTTGTCATACATGAACAACATTTGAATTAAGAATTTACTGGAACAGTGTTTTGTTACTTAAAGTCTCTATTTGTATTGTAATGTCTCTGAAAAAGGATTCTGATCTAATTTGCACATTCAAAATTATGAACGGTAATACTGACACACCTGCTTTGTTACAACTCATCCAGTTCAACATCTCTTCCGGTGGACTCCGAAATAATGAATTGCTGGTCCTCGAACAACATTATACTAGTGATGGA
Organism: Limnephilus marmoratus; assembly: GCA_917880885.1. Lineage (NCBI taxonomy): Eukaryota > Metazoa > Arthropoda > Insecta > Trichoptera > Limnephilidae > Limnephilus > Limnephilus marmoratus. The sequence continues at coordinate 38,010,490 of OU862923.1, read as the reverse complement.
TATCATTCTCCTTTATCCAGAATATAGAGACTTGTCAACGCAAGACAAAGCATTGCATTTTTGGTGTAAGCCTCAATGACTTTCGGCAGTCGAAACGCAATGTGAAATTTTTAAAGCCCTTTAAATCTGTCTTCAATCTTTGTTATATGTATCTTTGACGTGTAGTTATCTTCCACATGTACTTATATATTATATGTTGTCCATGTTCTTTATTTTTTGTACTCTCCTTTCACTGTCATCTCTGTTTCTTATTCTTGTTATTGTTATATTTTTCATGGACGAAAATAAAAGCCTTTATTGCTGTTAACTTATAAAATATTTTTCTAATCTAATTATTTTTTTTAATATTATTCTAAATTATCAGCGTTCGGGTAATTATTTTTAGAAATAGCTTGTCTTTCGACATAGGCCTCCTCTAAAGATATCCTTTGAAACTCTTATCCATTCTGGACCAGCCACCTTTTTTAGATCGTCTTCCCATCTTTTCGTTTGTCCACCTTTGTTTCTTTTACCGTCTCTTGGATACCACTCTGTTATTATTCTGGTCCATTTCCCTTGCTTTTTTCTCAACATATGTCCAGTCCATCGCCATTTCAGTGTTCGATGTACAGAATGTACCTGTTTGAATTGAGTTCTTTTTTTCATTTAAGTTAATTTTACTTTATCTCTTCTATTAACTTCAGTGACACTTCTTTCTATGCTATTTTGACAGACGCTTAGTTTATTTGTTAAGGTTTTCGTTAGAGTCCATGTTTCTACTGCGACTATGTGTCTGTACATAAATAAATACATATTAATGATTCTGAATCACCGTATCTTATGGCCGTTAAATTAATTTGGTGTCCAGCATTGATTTTTCCTATATTTCTATAATATGAACACTTAATATTATAGCTAATGAAAGAAATGCTCAGCCAGACGCACAAATGTGTCCATTCTGGAAGAGCTAGACATCCACGACAGCTTTCAACTATCTGCCTACGACGCATTTTAAGATACTTTGCACACGTTGCTCGCCAAACTAAAGATTTCAACTTGCAGAAATTTATGGACGCCGGCAAAGGGGTGTGTAGGAGCCTTGTCCACCATGGAAATTGGAGTAGGGATCACGATCGTCAGAAATGAGGAACCGACTAAAGAAGAAGAAATGAATTTCATTGAAGAAATCCGAAAAGCCGTACATCACCCCGTTAAATTATTTTTAATCTGTTCAATATAACAAATAAATAAAGCTCTCTTACAGCAAAGCCAATTAAAAGTATCCATTTATTTTAAATCTAGTAAATATTATAAAGTGTTCATTTGTTAAATTCTAACCTTTTAGAAAATTAATGATCTCTTGAAGCTTTCAATATTCGAAATTCACGTAAGCTATAATAACGGTATTAAATAATAAGTGGAGAGCTTTAAACTTCGCGAAATTATTAAGGCTTTATATCTTAAGAGCTCAGAAATTCTTACCAACGTGATTAAGAAATGGGTTTAAATCATTTAAAATTCATGTTTGCTAATTTCGAAAATAAATACCTACGTAAAGAGTTTCTGTTATTTCCAATTTTCCACAGGGCCCATGTAATCTTTCGGGATACAAGTGGAAGGTTTCTTTTAAGGAAAGAAAGGAGGGGAAGTTCTAGGAAGGAAAAGTGTATGAGAGGTGGGTAGGAATCTGGTGTCAGTGTGTCCAGGAGTGACGAAAGTTTGAAAGTTTGAAGTCTCTCCAAATCCGGCCCGCTACACATTTTTTTAAATACCTCACAAGATCTGCTCCGTCTGGAGCCAGTGAAACTATGGCATCTCCAATTGGGGTATGTTGTGAGGCTGAAGGTAGTGAGGAGGGGAAGGAGATGGGGAAGAGGAAGGTGGAAAGTACCCGGCTATTCAGATCTGGTCCCCAAACAGGGCTACAGCCATTTCAAGCAACGTTTCAATTTTGAATGTCTTAGGTCTGAGGGGGATACTGAGAGTATCTTCCACTCCGGAATGTGCCACAAATATACTATATATTATTTTAAATGAATTAATTGTGAAAAACACAAATTAATCAAATAAATTTATAATATAATGTAATAATAAAATAAACAAAATCTTCACTCTTGAACCCGGGCACCCCTTTTAAGTCACCAAACCTACCTATAATATAACAGTAAATTGTTCCCGGGTCAGCGGTACCCAAACCCGCCTCCAAAATTATACGAACTACGTAGTACAACGTAATAAATTACTATTATTTTCGTACTTTGTTTCTTAACAATTTTTATCTTTTTGTTATAATAACACGGTTTTCGTAGATTTACCCACCCCTCTAAAATTATCCCATTTTTCAGTATAATATTTTTGTAATGAAATTGAACACGTGCTAACAGTATTATAGATAAAGCCTTTTTTATGAAATTCAATTTTTTTTTTTAAATTAGAGGAAAATGTTTTATGTTCGCTAATAATAAATATCGTACGTAATAAATAATTCAATTTTTTTTATTAAATTAGAGGAAAATGTTTTATGTTCGCTAATAATAAATATCATACGTAATAAATAATTCAATTTTTTTTTTTTAAATTAGAGGAAAATGTTTTATGTTCGCTAATAATAAATATCGTACGTAATAAATAATTCAACTTTTTTTTTATCTCATTGTTAATGGCTCGGCCTAAAAACACTTTCATTAAAAATAATATGACTTTATTTTTTTTTTCATTAACTCCACACAGGAGGCTCTGAGGAAAATAATTCTCTGTGGAGGGTCTTTTTGAAGAGAGGAAGGAGTGAACATTGGTCTTGGAGAGAGAATTGTAGGAAGGAGTAAACACAGAAGCCAACAAAACGTTCCGGTAAATGTATGGACAAAACGCCGCCAAAATAAATCCCAGAATTGTTAAAGTCGTATGTAGAAAATATTTGGCTTTTCCGGAAACTATAGAACATATTATATCGGGATGTTCTGTATTAGCACCGTCCGAGTTTCAGATTACATAATTAAGGGTGACTGGCCAACTCAGAATGAAACCAACTCAGAACCATCTCAGAAAGGTCATAAAGAGTGATGATAAAAAAATATATAAATTTGTTAAATACTCGTAGGTTACGTTAGATTAGGGTTAACGGCTATTTTAAAATTATTTTTTTGATAGCTTTTAATTAATTTTCAAAGAGTTGTTGAGTTGACTTGATTCTGAGTTGACATGGAACGGGTACAAATAGGATTTTGGACATTTAGCGTAGAATAAAAAGAACGATTTTAATGGTTCCGCGACTTTTAATCCCGCGACAAATTTCCTCCGATAAAATATCCTACGGAGAAAACATCACCCAACAAAATATCCACTAAAACCTAACCTAACAAAAAATGGAACAAAAATAAAACAGACATCCAGTAAAGACAATAAATTATTGTTATCTGTATTATTTATGTCCCATTTTACTATCTTTTAACAATTATTTAATGTCTTCACAAGAAGGCTGTATTATTTGTGTCCCATTTTTTGGTTAAGTTGGGTTAACTCTCGACTAGGCCAAGATGCCAAACATAACATCCGTAACAATGTGGGTCCGCCGATGACCCCATGCATTTTCTGTCTTATGGGCATAGAAAAGGTAATAGAATAGAAATCCCTTTTTTTTCTTTTTTGTCCATTTATTAGACAAGGGATATTACCTATAGTTAACAAAATATTTTTTCCTGCAATTAACGGTTTTTTCACATTTTTTATTTAAATGGCACTTTATGTACTAATCATTTGCGCAGGAACACTTAAAATACTAAAAAATATATTTCATGTATTAAAGTACCTATATATAAGAAGGATAGTAATTTTGTGGTCTACCTTCGGCCCCAGTTGGCTGCGGGAGGGTTAAGTTTTGATAGATATTTTGTCGGGGGATATTTTGTCGGAGGATATTTTGTCGGGGATATTTTGTCGGGGATATTTTGTCGCGGGATGAAAACGCGCATTACCGATTTTAATGTCGCGTTGCTTCCCTTACGGCTGTAAGGGAAGCAACCCATGTGGACGTGCCTTAAGTTAACCCTGCTTTTATCGCGGTCACAGACCATTGTTGTAATTCTAAATTACGCTAAGTAATTAACATGCTTAATTTATGTGAGCCATTTGCGGTAGCTTTGAGTACCTAAAACAGGATACCTGGAATCCTTTGCACAAGGCAACACTTTAAGGACGTTCCGTATTTTTTTAGCAGTAGGTACATATACAATCTATAATATAAAAATGAATCGCTGAATGTATTGCTAAGCGCATAACTTTCGAACGACTCTACCAAATTGGATAATTCTTTTTTTATGTGTTTGTTATTGTCAGGAGGTCTGGCATTATGAAATTTGTATAAAAAATTGCTATTGATTGTACGCGAGGAAGCGGCTATTGCTATGGAAAGCGGGAGAGAGGGAGAGATGGGTGAGGGGAACCAGGGAGTGGGAGGGGAACCTGGGACGGGGGAGGGAGACCTGGGAGGGGGGAAGGGAACTTGGGAGGGGGTTTCGCGGATCGGGGGAAGGGGGGGAGGAGTGGATTGGGGAGAGGGAAGGTGGAAGTGAAGGAGTGGGAACGCGAGAGGGGAAGAGGACGCAGGAGAAGAAGGGGAGGCGGAAGGGAAACGGGACGAATGGGAAAAGACACTCAGGGAGAAATAATTTCTTTATTAAATGGTATAGCAACGCATGCCGGGACCAGCTAATAGGTACATAAAAAAAGTGGTGTGTTGTTGTTTCCTCTGATTGATCAAGAGTTTCAATAATTCTTCGGTTCGTTTAGTTTAGTAGTCTTATTTATTATCGTCTCGTCTGAATATCTATCTGGACTCGACGTCCGTTCTAATTGTAAGTTGTGATAATCTGGAGATTGGAAAATGGTCACTGAATGGAACACCTGTATATCGGCAGTCTTAGTAACCGTTCATGTATTAAACCCGAACGGGTGACAGTTGTCTACCTCAAACCTGAACATAAAACATTTCAGGAGGCGGGTATGGGTATCGCCACCACGGGAACCATTTATTGGATATCACCTCTGTCATAGGTCACCCCAAGTGGTTTGCTACGTTTTCACTTTACTTTTAGAGACTTTTCAAGGAGGTTTCAAAGTTTGATGATTCTGAGTTGTCCGGTTACCATTGTTTGCTTACTACGCCAATTACACCAATACAAATAGCCATGTAAGGTGCGACCATAACAGCATTGTGGTTAACGAACATTGCAACGCGAATGTAAGAGAGCGCACCGCACGACGCTATTGGCGACCCATTTACCAACGGAGAAGAAACACTTTGTAGCTGCTATCAGCACCGCGACAAACTCAGCCAGTAGTAAACGTACCATGAACGAACCAACCCCTTCCTGGATACCGGTAATTAAACGCCTCAAGTCGCACTCTGTGTTCGCTTCCACATTCATATAAAATGTCGTATTTAAATATAAGTGACATCATGATTTTTATGACAAAACCAAATAAAATCCGGACTGCTGTCCAGAAATACGAAGATATTAGAGTACAAAACACTTATCAGGCCAGTACTCACGTGCGCAGCTGAGACATGGGTACTAACTAAGAGGAATGAGCGAGCACAGGACGTTTTTGAAAGGAAAATTTTAGAGCGCATCTTCGGACCGGTTCTAGAAAATGGACTTTAGCGCAGACGTTGTTACAACAATAAGCTATACATTAAATATACATATTTTTTTTACATGAGCTCCACACAGGAGGCCCTGAGGAAAATAATTTCTTTCAGGGCCTATTTCATCTTTGGAAATGCTGTAAGTAGAGTTTTTTTAAGGAAACGAAGGAGAAGAGAGTTCTGGGAAGGAAAAAGGTTTAATGAGTGGATAGGAATCTGGGGTTTAGTGTGTCCTGGTCATCCGCCTCCAAGACCTCACCCCATGAACCCAGGCACCCCTGCTAAATCACCAAACGTAGCGAACCACTTGGGGTGACCTATGGCAGAGGTGTTGGTTATCCAATAAAGGTTCCCGGGGCGGCGGTACCCATTCCCCCCTCCCAAATTGATACCCTATATACTCTGTATAAGGAGCTAAACGTCACAAAAATTTATAAAACTGGGAAGACTTCGGTGGATGGGTCATGTGGAGAGAATGACCGAGTATCAAGCACCAAAGTCCCTGCTGAACTCAAGACCGATAGGACGAAGGAGCCTGGGATGGCCAAGGGTAAGATGAAGCGACAACATCCTCAAAGATACGAGTATATAGTATACCTTGGAGTTTCTAAACTGGAGAGAGCTGGCACAAAACCGAGATGAGTGGAGGAAGACTTACTACATTACACATCTGCTCTGACAATGATCATGGCTTAAAAAACCAAAAATAAATCATGTTAATACTTTTGGCGGTGAAAATCTTAAATCATATCTAAAAAATATAAGTGATGTTTATTTAATAAAACTTGTGAGCAACTGAACCAGTGTACTTGTATTTGGGAAAATACAAGTACACAGAAATTTGGGTCATGTTTAATATGCACATTTCATTTCAAAACACTTTCAGTTAGATGGAAATGGGAAGTTCCTAAGTATTTTAGTTTCTGATTTTGGAAAATAATGCTTTTCATTAGCTATTTCGTTTTAAAAACGTTAAACATTACGTATTTTCTTCACTTCATAATATAAATGACCTATTTGACATAATAGAAATGAAATACTTTTTATGAAGTGAAACTTCTATAGCCCCGCTGTGATTTGGATTTCAGATGAAACGGAAATGACGATTACTGCACCTGCGACGCATCAACTGTGCTCAATGACCGCTTTGAATATGATGTCACTTTTAAAGGCTCCTATTTTTCAAGTACTGGTTGAGATTGTTTTGGTAAAGTTTCACTTCCACCGCGTGTAAACTGCACACGATTTTTTCTGTATTAAACCCAAACTAAGAACCTAAAAACCTCAATAATAAAGGCCGCCAAGTGATCAATCGATTTTAATTTTGCGGAAATAACTATTAAAACGCGATTTTCCCTTTCTGCAAACTGAAATACTTACTTCGCATTATTATCTATGCGATACAAAATGCTTATCTCATTAAAATTGCGTATTAACCGTGACTATATTTTCTGTACATTTACCTTTATTTGTATTTAATTAAAAAGCAATAGTACCTATAGTATTATACATCCACTGAGAAAAAAAACGTAATAATTTGTCATAACAATATCAATTATAAGACAATTTTATCGTTCCTGTTTTTTGGCCGTTTTCCACCATCTCATTTTCAGCCCTATTCCACTTAAGAGTCCAAAGTCAACATTTTTAGCTTTACCCGATCGCTATTTTCATCTTTATTTTCATATCTACGATTTCAGTTGGCATCACAGCAAGCAGCATGGTTCATGTGTTGTTTGCAGTGATGACAATTGAAATCGTAGATATGAAAATAGAGATGAAAATAGCGATCGCGTAAAGCGAAAAATGTTGACTTTTGTCTTTTTTTTACTTTTGTCTCTAATTGGAATTGGGCTGATAAAGGAGATGGTGTCAAATATAGTTCAGTCTTTTCTCTTTGAAAATTGCGCATTTTCTCCGTCAACTAAATTTAAAAGCTTGAAAATATAAACTCAACATGTCTTTACTTTTTCCAGTTTTGAATTGATGAATATTCACATGACTTATGAATATTCTTGGGAAAATCTTTTTACGAAGAACAACAAAAAATACAAAATCAAATTTGTAGAATGATATAACGTCCTAGTCTGAAACCTGAACATTAAACAATGCCGTTTTGACGCTAACGATGATTGAAACGCGAAGCCTACAATTTCTTTCAGAATCTTTCAGTCGACAGACCATTTCCTCTGAAAAACCTCGAGGAAACAGTGGCGTGTATCGCTCTACGGCCGAAGTTAGTTTTTCTGGTTCGGGTATGAATTGTGAATGAAATATTTGTGGCGGCGCAATTAATTATACAAGAGCGGGCGCTACAGACTCCCCCCCCAGCAGCATGAAGTGCTGCATAAAAAAAAAATTCCTCCGCCAGGTTGCGCCCGCGCAGTCTGCAACATGAACATACTCCTCCTAGAGCAGCGCGAAGTGCTGCGTTAAAAGATGAGGCCAGGGATCGCAGGAAAGGCGGGTTGATGCTGGTCGGTATGTCCGTGCTGACGCGCCTCTGTCGATTTCCATCGTTTGCGGTATTACCGGTGTGTTGTGGTAACACTCTCATCGCGAAGTTGCGTCCTGCGTGTTCATATCGCGTCGGGGTCACCAGTTGAGAGGGAGAAGGAGTATGTGGCGGCGAAATTAATCATACAAGAGCGGGCACAATATATTTAATAAAAACAAATACGGGTTTTGGCGGCGGATACATCTTCCCGCCTCCTGCGCGTCAAGCCGGATCGAGAGAGACTGGTTGAGGGGGGCTTTTTGACCTCTCCAGATTCTCCAGGACTATCTCGACTCGACCCGTTTTGCACCGCGGTTGGAGGGAAGGGTTCATCAGCGCACTTGAAGTGATATAACACAAAACTGCGCTATACAAATTTTAAGTTATTATAATTATTTTACATCTGTCATTCCTGGATATACTGACTCCCAGATTCCTACCCAACCCTTATAACTTCTTCCTGCTCAGAATTTCCTCTCCTTTTTTTCCATAAAAAGACCCTCCACACAGCATCCCCTAAGATGACATAGGCCCAGAAGGGAATTATTTATCTGAGGGTCTTCTGGGCGGAGCTAATTTTAAGAAAAAACGCCATTTGCGTCGTTCGCACCAAATGAGAGCATTTCCGATAGGGTGTGACCTACGCTCCACATAATATAAATTGGAATGCAACTTACAATTAAATAGTTTAAATTTGTCAAACGGAAATAATTAACTGATGTAGAACGATTTTGAAAAAAAAATTCACAAAATTTTCATACTTGTTTTATTTTTAATTTATTTATTTAAGGCGAAGGGCGTTTCACACACGTATAATAACTTAAACATTTTGAACATGGGAAAGAAATAATAATAAAAAATTTAACAGAAAAAAATACAAAAATTAAAATATAAGAAACCGAAATAAAAAATACAGTGGTCAGATACGTCCACGGAAAGACAAAATGAGGTTAAAGAATACGATGGATTTGTTCGTTTAATTTTTTGATTATTTATCTGGTTAATTTTTCAATGGCGGGTACAGCTTTTCAGTTTGTCGCGCCACTGCATGGAAGATTGTAAATAAACCTCCATCATGTCAATACCTGTAATGAAGAAAGACGGCCGAGGATTTACGAGATTAGATCAAGATTAAATGTGAAAACTGTTCACCATTTTTACAAGACGTGGGATAAAGCGATTTCCTCCAGACCCCGGGACGAAACAAAGGAAAGGTAGTTTGATTTAATGCGAAGAAGAACATTTTTGGGATAACAAGGGAAATAATAAATATTAATTTTACATTTGATTCAATTTGAGGCGTCTTGATGTATGGAAGTGACGCTTGGAATTGGCAGAAGGACTGAAATAGAATTTAAAGGCTTTGAACCCAGAGGTGAGAAACTTAATAAAATATATGTATTTGTTCATTGGAGGGGACCCCTCCACTTTCCCAACGGCGCGTTATAAGGAAACATAAGTTTTCCTCCTTCACCGCACACGTCAAGAATCTATTTTATTAAACGAAGCTACATTTATTTGATCGACTCCAGACCCTCCAATGTCCATGCATACGGGGTTAGAAAGCAGTATGCAAGTACTTACATTAACATAATACAAAAGAATAATAAATATGGCAGCCCGTAGAATAATTCTTCTGAGATCTACAGAGAAAAATATATACAGATAAGGGTGTTAGTAAATAAAAAGAAAAATAAGAGCTTCGCCCGGTTGAAACCTGTACAAGAGAAATAGCGAAAAAGTAACAGTGATAATATAATGCAAGTATTTACAATAATGACTGAGAGATAAATAATAAGATAAAATGCATAAAAAGAAAATATACGGAGAAGGTATTGCACAAACCAACAGGCAGTCCCAATGACAATGTGCATGGCTATCGGCCCAACCGCAGACGCCTGGAGTCCGCGCCCTTTAGCCGACTCCCCGATTTTGCCACGAAAAAATATATGTGGGAAAGAAGAAAGTTTTAGAAGACTCATGTATTTGATTTGTAATGTATGAGTTCAAAAAGCAGAAGAATATCACTGAAGGTGGTTTGAAAGGAAAGTATATTTAAATACGAATGATGGAGGAAGTGAGCCAATATTATACAACGATCACAATGAATAGGTGTAAGCGAATGTTAAAATCTTATATATAAAAATTTGGTGTCACGGTGTTTGTGGTCGCATTCCTCCGAAATAGCTCGACCGATTTTTATGATTTTTTTTATGTATATTCGATAGGTATGAGAATAGTTTTTAAAGTATATTTCATAACGCTAGGTGATTTGGGTATCCCTATCCAGAAAAAAATTCAATTTTTTGACATAATTTTTTTTCAGTATTTTTTTTTTATTTGGCATCAAAAAATAATAATAACCTCAAATTTTAACCCTCCTACTCCAACCTCAAATTTTAACCGTCTTTCGTATTTCAAACAGAAAAAAATTATTTATGTTGTTGAATGACAGATGGCGCTACGTCCGCCTCATCGAACTTTCATCCACACATGCGCAAGACATTCTCGAGAAGCGTCGCGTCATTTCGATATTTCATTCGGCATCATCATTGAGCTTATTTGTGTTGGCTTAAGACGGACTGACAAAAAATATCGTACGCTCAATCGCTCTTCGAAATTCATATTGATTTTCTTTATTTCATTTTCCTACTTTAGTTGGTGTTTTTTTGTTTTTATCGGCGAACATCGTCTACAGCGCTCTATACCTCTTTCTGTCATAGATCCCATCCCCATACACTTACAATACATTCGTTATTTTTTATTTAACATCCAAAATATTCACTAGAAATAATTCATATGGCAGAACAACGTTTGTCGGGTCAGCTACTATGTATATAAAAATCTATATATTTGGTAGGTCTGATAATAGGTCGTAAAGTATATTTCATACCGCCAGGTGATTAGGGTGTCCCTATCCAGATATTTTTTAAAATTTTTTGAAAAAAAAAAAACTGTATTTTTTTTTATTTGGCATCAAATATACATATAACCCCAGATTTTCACCCTCCCACCCCCCCCCCCCTCCCATTTTCAATCGCGATATTAGTATTTTTGTATAAACAAATTTAACCGTGCGTCGTTCATATTTCAAACAGAACGAAATCATTTATGCTGTTGAATGACAGATGGCGCTACGTCCGCCTCATCGAACTTTCTTTTATATGGCAGAACAACGTTTTCCGGGTCAGCTAGTAACTTATATCTAAATATCAAAGAATACTGGAGATACAGGGCCCAGTATCAAGGATTATCATCACAGAAGATTCTAAATGATAAAACCCGCTAAAGTGTAATACATTACAATATCATTGAAGAAGAAGATAACACTAATAATCTAAACGAGAATATGAAAAAGAACAAGACACAGACAAAAAAGATAGCGGGACAAATGCTTTTACCAAATCGACTACTAAAACCTCATATTTAAACGTCATTTTTGTCAATCTCATATTTCAAATTTCAGAACAAAGTTGGGAAGTAAGCAAAGACCTATGAATATTACTAGACCAGAACATAAAGGTGAGGGGTAGACAACAACTACAGCGGGGCGCAGAGCGGGAAGATGACTTTGGAGATATGTTATTCGTCAATAACTCAATATGACAGTATATAGGCATCTCGCATTACAATATCACCATTTAGTTCTTAAAAGTAAACTCTGCTTTTGAATAAATAGACCTTTTTACATGGGAGCGCGAATTGCTCGCCGCGTAATAAACAAATTTGCGAAGTCTAAATACGGAAAAGTAAAGTTCGCATATTTTCAGACATCAATATTTTGTTGCCGTATTTAGTTAGGACATTTTTACAAATGTTTCATAATTTACTTACCCCTGTAAACATCTATGAGCACTCACCATGTATCTCGAGTTATAGTATATATTTACACGTTTCCAAAACACACACCATGTTTTTTGCGGTGTTATTTCGTAAAATGCACCGATGAGCGCTCGACGCTGGCTCGCAGAAGAATGATGACGTCACATTTTTTAGATTCACGTGAAGCCATACTCAATCCCAGCCGTTTCCAATGGAACCGGTATGGGGAGGGGGAAATAATACGCTTTTATCACTTAGGGCAGGTCTACTAATATTCATACGTCTAAGGAAGTACCTAAGTATTTCGAGCTGGCAACTAAACACTGTTAAAATTCATTTCTTTCAACCTTTCGATTTAGAATAGTGATGTTTCATCAGATCGATATTTAAAGTACCTATCACCCTGAAAATAGCTGAAATAACTTGTAAAAGACATACTATAGAATAAGAAAAGAGAAGAAAGCGGAATTTTGTGAAGTTTCTTACTATGCAAATCTGCTCACAAAATTTAGCTAAATCGATTTCCAGCAACGGTTCGACCCGAATGGTGATTTCCCAACAACGATAAAGAAGAACAAATATGTAAAAATTTTATTTCTTAACTTAAAATCCCCACTTTGGATCTTGAACCCGCAACCTTTAAGTTCAGAGTATAATCAGATAACCTACGAAAATAGGAAGATTGATAATTTGAACAAACAAATTTTGTTTTTCTTTTATTATTTACTTTCTTCTGAATTTATTGAAGTTGATGAATGTTTTCCTGCGCCCGGGAACAAATAAATATTCTACTCCAGAAAACAAAACAGAAATTATTTGGAATTTTTTTTTGAAAATTATATCATAAAATCATTTCAAAAACTTTGTTATCTGATATGACAGCGACACTTCTACTGAGTTAAAATATAACCAAAGAAAATAGGATGTATAAATATTTAACAATCTTTTGTCAAATAATTTTTTTATTATTATTATTATACCTACTCGGTGTCCGGAAACTCTTAGAACCAGCAGGAATCTAGCGAATCCGCAATACACTTGATTTGAGTTGTTGTTTTGAGTAAATCGAGTCCAAAAATGGAGTTATTTAGCTCAAATTCGAAATATTTAATAATGTTTGTTGGCCAATGGAATGTGAATACATCTTGACTATAAAAATTATTAAAAGAGATAAAAACCCACGTATTCTACGAAAAATTTATAATCATGAGTGCTGAATCAAATTGAAGTTTTTTTCTAAGATTTTTATTCAAGTAGTCTATTTGTGACCTACATATTTCAAAATAAGTTTTTTTTTAAATATAAATGTACATTATGAAATGTGATATCTGTCCTTTACGAATGAAATAATTTTGGCGTGGGTTTTTTTATATTTTACGTGAATCCATTTGTTTTTTATTCAGTTGAACGATTTTATTTCGTCAGAGGAAACACTTTAATTTTGTTTATTTGTACGGTGGGAAGATGAGAGGTACGTCATAGGTACGACTAGATGTGCTATCTGCTGTTTTTACTACGTGGGTCTGCGCTTCCGGGTGTCGCCGATATTGTTTACCAATTAACAAATAAACTAAAAGAACAAATAATTAACGAATAAACCAAACGAACGTTAAACTAAATGAACGAATTCTTTCCTTATTCAAAATATATTGTTAACCAATATTAATGCACATTTTCAAAAAATCAACGAAATGAACAAATTCTTTTTGTATGAAAACTACGCTAATTAGCGCGTAGTCCGGCGACAGTTGCGCGGACACCATAGCATATCTATTCTGTATTTGAATATCTTTGGTACGACCTGACATTTTCCCATTTCGTAAATGTAACATCCATGCGCCAGTGTGCTGAAAGGGGTATAGAAGTGTGTGACCGGTTATCCAATAACTCTTCACACCTGTTACTCGAGATTATTATCTTTTATAGTGCAGTTTTAATTCTTGGTAAGTTGTAAACCAAGTTTCCTCTTGAGCGTGTACAAACTCAGCTATTCCGAATGTGACAAGGTATATGTAGGCCAAACAGAACGGACCATTTCCAAAAGGATATCTGAATACTTTTGAGCGTGCAAACTCGGTCATCCTGACAAATCGGATCAAAATTCTGAACAGTATCCCCAAAGTAAAACCCAAAAAGCATTGAACACATGGAGGCAATGGAATTCCCCAATATTCGTATTAATAAAGATGGTTTAAGCTTAATAAATCTTGGTATTCGGTAACTGATGGCTACACGAAACTAAATGCCGCAAGTTTTATTAGATAATGCTTTTGGTCGTGAAAATCTCAAATCATGTCATGTTAAACAGACATTAAACCGACAGTTTAGTAACTTATTTAGGTCGACAAAACCGAAAATTTTCCGATTGTCCTTTTAAAGCTTGATATTTATACGCACCAGATTTAAATGTCCGGGTTAAATTTTCCCCACAGGAAAAACTAAACCCTTTCACACACTTCCCAAATGATCATCTAGTGAATCCACGCTATGCAATTGCACTATATAAGTATTATAAATACAAAACAATACAAGAACAACATGTCAACCTACCAGAGACCAAATGGGAAAATAATTCACCGACTCCAGATATTTTCATATCAGAGGGTTCGGCTCTGTGGAATTCCTAATTGAACCTATAAACCCTACTGATCCCTCATTATAAATATTTAAAAAATCTTTTGTAATCCTACACGTATTTAAAATGACTGATTTTTGCATTTTTATGTATAAAAAATATTATTATTATTATTCGTTGAATAGTTTTAATTGTTTTTTTTTACATTAGCTCCACCCAGGAAGCCCTGGGGAAAACTATTTCTTTAGCCAACGTTTCGGACAGCATTACAGATGTCACACAACTGCCCTGATTATGGACACTATAACGCTGTCCGAAAAATTGGCTAAAGAAGGAGGTAATGCAACACAGCTTAGAACTCTGTTACGTTACAAAAGATAAAGAATAGAGTCCTTTATTCCTGTTGCGAGGAGTTAGTGAATTGGGTCCCAGTGCACAGCTCACCGCGCCGCCCCCCCTCTCCGCCCCCCTCTCCGCCCCCCTCTCCGCCCCCCTCTCCGCCCCCCTCTCCGCACGCGGAGGTCCGTGCCCCGAGTGCCGATCGGCACCCGGCATTCATTCAACCACTTGCCCCTGGCGCGACAACAGTGTCCAAGTAATTGCGCTATGGCGCTCTCCGAAATTCTAGACTCGTGATTGTTTCTATAATGTGTATTGTGCACGAGAAGGCTCCAGCCCACCAGTAGCCTGTCTGACGACTACCTCATTTCCTGCTTTGTGAGTAAAATGAATCTTTGCCCCTCTTGTGTGCTACATCCCGCGTTTAAATTCACTAACACGTGTGGAGAGTTGAGAGAGAGAAGTTCCCCGCCATGTTAGAATACTAGACCTAGCAAGAACCCATGTGTAGTTTGCCGAGGCTGGCAATTGTAAAACCCTGTCTCCTTCTAAATGAATAAACCCTTTACGTGTAAAACTGTGTTCTGATTGAGGAAAGAGACCTGGAGATTGTGAGGAAAGGAGGAGGATGAATTCACAAGCGAACCACAACACTCGCCTTGGTTTTAAGAGGAACCTTGCTTGCGCCGGCTTCCTGAGCTAGTTCTGTTGGCCTATTTATTGCGTGTCCTTTCCAGGTTTGGTTTAGCAAAAGGCCGTAAGTATGCGGCAATGCTAACAACCCCAAAAACAAATCACTATAAAACATTACTTATGTTTTTAATAATTATTTTAGGCCATTGCTCCCAGGCTATTGATATTTAAATAATAGAGAAACTCAATCCATTGATCACGATAATTGCCAATTACGTCAATTACTCTAAACCAAATGTTAAGTGCTTTCCATTACAAAGTTTTTCAACGCACTCAAACAAAGCGATCTCCTTGAAAATAATGCAATCTCCAAACTTAATAACTTGCGTTAGATTCCAATTTGCAATCAATTCCCAGCACAAGGACTTGGCAGTACGGATCCCAGTGGGTACGTCAGATTTCCAATTAAATCGTACTTGATCTAAGGCAGTTTCTTAATTAATAAAAGGTTTGTTTTGAAATATTCTATCGCATCCATTCATGTTCGTCAGGAGCTGCTGTTGTAAAGAATTTGAAGATGTATGTTATTTTCTATACCGATGTATTTATAAATTAAAGAATCTTACCTTGGGTAGTGGGTATGTCTTTTGTGGTAATTACACGTATTCATCAAAAACTTGACTTTTTTCCATTATTAGTAAATATAATAATAGTTGGATAATTTGTAGAACGCCGTTTTTGTGAAAAATCACCTCAAGGGCGCCGTACAATTTATTATGAATTATTAGGCTCTATCTAACTTTATTACTTACAAATAGATACAGAAACATACTTACCTTGCAGGTCAATTCCGATAAACACACTTTATTAAAAAGTTAATGCTTGGAGAAGATACGACTTTGCACGTGGAGGACATTATATTTAAAACACTGGACATTGCATGATTTTACGTTTACTGCCCCCATAACTGTTGGTATTGCATTTATAAGAAGATTAATGCCAAAGTCGAGTTAATATTTATTTTATAAGACTAAAGAATTTAGGACTCTTTAGGACTGGAGAATTTCCATGAAATGATCTGTACACAAGCTTACAAATAAGAATTTGCTTACATTTTTGCACAATTAGTTATTTACAATGTTGCGGGCAGAGAAAATGAGAGTTTCAAGTTTAGCTCTAAATTCCGTCGAGTCTGTAATTATTCTTAACTCAAGTGGCAGTCCATTCCAGGCTTTAGGTCCTGACACTCTGAAAGCACGCACACCGAACCGATAGCTGATGATGCTGCTGACCTTAGGGTTAAGTGTCGAGAATTGGAATTTTCTGGAATACATACTTCTGATAAGTAAGCCGGAGCCATTCTGTCTGTGGACTTAAATACAACCCAACAGAGCTTGAATTGGATTCTTTTAGGATATTTGAGCCAGTCACGTTTTAGTTTAATTTATTTAGGGCACTAATCTAGTAGTATTTTAAGATTTTTTAAAGTGAGAATTTGCAAGAGCGAAGTGTGAACGATTTCACGACGATTTTTCAACTGAATTAAATGTGGGAAATTTAAAAATTTTCTGCAATAATACTGGGCATGTGTGCCAGGTAGGTGGACATCATCTTCCTCTTCTTCAGGAAGGAGAGAGACAAATGGAGAAAATAACAATGCAAGGGATTTTGGAAAACGGGTTTCAGTTCATAAGCTGTTTCAGAACTAAACAAAAATATTTATGAAAAATTAAAATAGTTATGATAAATTTTATATTTTTGTGCCGTTTTAAAAACGTTTTTCAGTTTCTTCAGTTTCAGTGCCGGCAACCCGGGCGTTTATTTAGTTTCATTGTTATTTACATTGTTTTCTTTTCTTTTACCCGCCTCACTAGACAAAGTCTGTTCCGAGGCGAGTAAATCACATATTATGTTTGTTCCAAAAGAAATGTGTGTATTTAAACAAATATATATATATATATATATATATATATATATATATATATTTATGTCATACCACATTTTGTGGCTCATCTTAGAAGAAGCCACTTAAGTTGCTCATTCTTTCGCATGTAATATATACTTACGTAGATGAAGTACCAACATGCTGTCTTTTAAATTTTGTTTAAAATATGGTCAGCTATAATATGTAATCAAAAATTATGTTTATTTATTAAAAAAATGTATCTTAAAATAACGTGCATTCCTTGATCTATTTTAAGAACACACTTACCGCATCACGCTACGTTGCCAAGTTTAATGCTACATATACATACCAATATAGTTCATATGAAGGTAGGTTGACAGAACAGGTCGGATGTTGCTTATTCACACATTTATTATTTCAAGCGGCCGTTTTTGATTATTGGCGCGTTTTTTTAAAATTGGAGTATGATTTGCTAATTAATATTGTTATTTATTTGGTGTTTACGGTTGTTTTGTGTTAAGGTTTATTTTATTATTATCACAAATAAAATTAGGTATTTAAATACATATTGGTGTAGTTTCTTTTATTTGCTACATAATTATTTTATCTTAGTTTTATTAGTGTTTTCGAAAAATTATGAATAAACTTATTAGAAATATATTACAAAATTTACTTTGTTCATTGATTCGTACGCTTCTTTAAGTTGTAGGTTGGTTTGCAAATTATAATTTTTAATATGTTTATTAATTTCATGTTTACATACAGTTTTATTAAAATGTGTGTAAAATGTAATTTTTATATAATGTTTTATATTATCATGTTATACCTACTTATCTTACCCTATAATTATTTTTACACGTGTAAGCATTGTCTCCAGTTGTATGACACATAGGTAGGTACCTATCTTCCACCAATTTTATACACGTATTCTAATTTTATTATTTTCTATAGTATACATTGTACAACCAACGTCTCTACAATAGGCCGCCCCAAATGGTTTGACTAGGTGTCGCATCTGGAAGAGGGTGGTTGAGGGAGACCTTTTAACCTCTTCAGCCTGGCTCTCTCGACTCATCACCTTGCACCGCAGTAGAAGGGATAGACCCATATGCCCGTTACCGACACACTAATCCCAAGATTAGTGTCGGTGTGTGTGTGTATTAGAGCACAGGCGTCTGGTTTGAAAGCTGTCATTGTTCTACTGGTATTTCAATGGAAGATGCTCCGAGGAACTAGCGTCATTGATCCCTTTGGCACCGGTCCCTTTAGTCGGGTAACACGTCAAACGTGTGCCCAACATTTGTCACATGAGAACGGGTCATTTCTACGACTCATTTTTGCCTGCCTCTGTGTGTCCTCCCTCCTACAATACGGGTCTCAAACGTACCTTTCAACATTTCAAGGGTGATAAAATAAAAACGATCATTTTGAAAAAAAACTATTTAATTTGAATTTTTAAAAACAAAAAATATTACTATACATACTAAAAAAAGTGTGTAATCATTTGAAAAATAACATAACACAATAAAAAAATAATTATAGCCTAATAACTTTATATTCACAATCATTATAAAAACAGCATAATATAATAAAAAATTAAATCATAATTAAAACCAAATAACTTTTTATTATACATCGTTCACGAAACATTTAGCGTTGTACATTACAGAAGAATCTTTCGTTTTTTTTTTATTTAACAAGGGATATCAAATTATACCTTGCACATAAATTTAACAAAAACTAAAATAAATTATAACCCTCCACAACCAATATCATGATGAAAGATAAAGGGGCCTTATTCGCCCGGTACTCTGTATGCCAGTATTACAAAAGATAAAATATATGGAACTGCTATAACGACTGCCAATGATCAAACTATGGAACAAGCCAACAGCTACTTTACGATTGCTTCACGCTTTATATCAGCTGTAGTGGAATCGGAGTCGATACCTTTGGATCGTTCAATCGTTGAAGCCGGTATAGCGGTCTCTTAATCAATACAATTCATTTGAATTCAAGTTAAGCATCCTGGAGGTAGAATTCTCTTTTTCTCTGCAAATCCTTAGGTAAGGGCAATTTCTTGACACGGTGATTATTAATAAATGTATTAATTTGCTTCCATGACCTCATTGACAATATTCCTGTTTGTTTTTTTATTTCGTTTATTTTCGTAGCGCCAGGATCAATCCCTTCGATGAAATAATTTGCAAAGTTTTTATAAAGTTCATCTTTTTCTTGATTAAGCCACCTCCTTCTAACTATAATTTTTTTTGCCATATTCCCATCAAGTAAATTACTTGGTAAAGACTCTTGGTCATTTTCTAAGCTATTATCCAACGTAACATGATCCACATTTTCTTTATGTGATTCTTCAGGTTGAGGGACGGAATCTATTTCATTTTGTAAAGTTGTTGTAATGTTCGTTCCATTATCAGACTGTGATCGGCAAGATATTTTTCCCTCAGCTAATTGCAGTAAATTCAAGCCAACTTTACCTTTCTCAAGAGCTAGTTGTGGTATCATGTAATTCCCTTTATGTGTACCTGGTGTATGCCCTAAGAAATGAGACAAAGCGTTTACATAAGCATTATTCTTTCCAGCTACTTGGCTCATGGTTGCAACATGGTGTCGCAGCCCAGTTGAAGTTATATGATCTGAATTCACAAAGGAAAACTTGTGTCTTAGTTCCCTTAAAATTTGCGTGCCACAAAAATAAGGTTCACCTCCTAGTTTTGGGAATAAAAATTTGTTTTCATTTGGAATTCCAACTAAATTTCTGTACGCAAATATAGTGTCTACATTTTTTTTCATCTGATTTCGAAGAAGTATTGGAACTGTTCTCCCCCTTTTTCCTGGGATATGGAAGCAATATAATGTATGTATAGCATTTTGCTCCTCAGAACTCATGATTTCCAATATTTCTTCAGGAATGTCTTGTTTTTCACTTTGGCTGGCTATATAATTTTCTAATGGAGCTCTTGCAACTTCTCCTGCCCTCCTCCTATTAAAAATTATAATATGAGCAATTGTTATTTTACATAGCTCCTCATAGGCGATATAAGACTTTTCACATTCAAATCGTTGAGCTATATTCACTTCTAGTTTCATAACTTCCGTGCATATTTTTTTTATATCAGTAGTTAAAGGCATGACATCAGTTTTCAGCATTTTTTGAGTTTTCCTTGATTTTTCAGCGTTAGTAGAAATTTCAAATTTCCAAGCGTGACCAAAGATTATTTTAAATTCAGACAACTTGTTTTTTATAACATCTTTGGATGAAGTGGTCAGCACAGGATTCTGTATTGTTTTACGCATCAAAATATCAGCACAATCTTTTATAGCTGTACAAAGTCGTTGAGGGATGCTAGAAATTTTTACAGAACCTGTACTTTCATCGTAACCACTATTTATTTTGACAGCGTCCATAAAAACATTAAAATGTATAGGGTCAAATGCAAGGTCAAATGAGGATATTGCAGGATTTTTTTCTTTGATGACCATGAACAGTCTAGCGAGATCTCTCATCTTGGATGTAATGTGTGTTTTCAAATGATGTTCTTTATGATTGCTTAATAGTAGGGAACCATATGCACAAATTAATGGCTCAGACTTTGCAATTTTTGCAATAGGATCATTTTTGAACACAGGAAATATCTGAGATCTTAAAGATTCAGTGATCTCAGAATTGTCTGGGGATAATAAAATAGCGGATGATTTTAACACTCTGCAGCGTTTTAGTGGATTTCCTTCATGTGATTGTTTTCTATTTGAACATTTTTTCAGGTGTCTATAGAGTAAACTTCTTTTGAATGTGCCACAGCATTCTATACAAACCGCATAATCTTTAGCTGTCGCAGTCGTTCTTGGGCGGCGATTCGGTAGTATTATTCCATCAACTCTATTTATCGCGTCCTGCTTATATAGATAATTGCCTCTATTTCTTATTTTCTTCGAAATTAATTCACACTTTTTTTTTCGTTCGCGCAGATCGGGATCTAAAATTTTATTATATTCAATCACTTCTGCCTCTAAGGGATGTTGGATTGTGATGTGGCGTACAAAGTTGGTTATCAGCTTGAAGCAGTATGGACAGAAGTTTTTACGGTCATAAACTCTTGGTTTTTTACTAGCTAAATCAGATGTACATTGTTTTGAAGTTGATGACACATAGCAGTCCGTTTTCTCCTGCTTCCCTGGATGATCGCTGGTATATGAATCTAAAATTTAAAAATGCAATAACATTTTATAACATATTTAATAAATTAAATTTGTGTGGAAAATTATACAGAGTGAATTATACAAAGTTACCACACAAACTTAAACCAGCGATTCCTGAGCATATGTGGTGTGTCAGTCATTTTATTATGGGATGACTTCTTTGTTCGATAAACTTAAACTGTATTCACGCAAGCTGTCCCGCTACAGCAGGGTTTCCCGACCCCGTGAACGGTTCGTATGTTCCCACCACTATTCGACAGAGACAGAATTCTTTCATAAACATTAATTAAAAATGTGAATTATTTTTATTTATTTGTTAGAGTTTTAAGTTTTTAAGTGCGTAGGTTTATTAAATACGTTTGTATGTTTGCGATATTGTTTGTATGAGTGGTTCCTTTGCTGACAGTACTTCGCAACTTGTCTAGCGGCCGCGGCGTGCCAGACTGTACTCTTCACGCTAGCCTGGAACGGGAAGTGCTATTCACTATTGCACATCACGCATTGTACTGCAGATTTTGTTCAAGGTAAGATAGAAGAACTAGAGTTAGAAATTTTGGACCTTAAGAATGATATTTAGCTAAAATCCTTAATATCAGAGGACTTTTGGAATACAGTGGACAGAGAAAAGTTCCCATTTTTGAAAAAAGCCGCATAAAAAATTGAATCATTTTTCAGTTCGACATATTTATGCGAATCCTTGTTTTCAAACATGAACTTAATAAAATCAAGATATAGATCTCGACTCACCGATGAGCATCCTTATGATTGTTTGCTAACAGGATTATCGTCATACCCTCCTAATTATGAGGCAGTGACCAATGATATGCATTGCCTCAGATCATATTGACATATTGATATTATATTTTTTTATAATTGAAACGTTGCTTGAAAATGGCTTTATCCGTGTTTGGTGACTAGATCTGAATCGCCGGGTATGCTTGAAAATGGCTTTATCCGTGTTTGGTGACCAGATCTGAATCGCCAGGTACTTCCCAACCTTCCTATTCGCCACCTCCTTCCCCTCCCCACTACCTTCAGCCTCACAACATACCCCGATTGGGGATTCCATGGTGTCACTGGCTCCAGACGGGAGCAGTTGAGATTTTTGTGCGGTATACCCGGTAAAAAAAAACTCCACACAGGAGGCCCTTAAGAAAACGATTTCCCTCAAGGCCTATGTCATCTAAGATGCTGTGTGGAGGGTCTTTTTGAGGAGAAGAGGGAGTTAACATTGGTCTTGAAGAGACCCATGTTGTAGGAAGGGGAAACAGAAGTCGGCAAATCGTTCCATAGCCGAGCTGTTGAGCACAAGAACGAGTCGAAGAAGCGACCAGTTCTCATGTGACAAATGTCAACCGTGTACATATGTTGGGCACGGGTTTGGCGTGTTTCCCGACTATGCACCGGTGCCGAAGGGATCAATGATGCTAGTTTCTTGGAGCATCTTCCATTGAAATACCGGTAGAACAAGGATAGCATTCCTACCTGACGCCTGTGCCCTAAAGATTGCAATCCATCTGTTAAAATGGGAGAATTTATCAATCAAACGGATCGCCCGCTTCTGCACAGAATCGAGGTTATTTTTCAGATATTTTGGAGCTCCAGACCAGAGGTGGCTGCCAAATTCAACTGTGGGGCGGACTTGCGATTTGTACAAGGCTAGCAGTTGTGTACTATTAAAGTATCTGCGGGCCTTGTACAGTACGCCCAGTTTTTGAGAGGCTAGCTTTACTCTGGCTTCGATAGAGCCCCCAAATCTGAGCTGGTCACTTAGAGTTACATCGAGCATATCAATGGAGGGCCTGTTCGGAAGGTTGCTTCCGTTGAAGGAGACGAGATTTTCATTGCGATTGCGAGACGTAATAATACATTAAATACATTTCTCTGTGTGTATGCAATTTGAATAATAATTTTATTATTTTGAAACATTTTTGTTTATTATTTATTAATAAATTATGGGAAAATGAGAAGTTATGGGAGGAGTTTGTCGATTAAAAATATGTGGTGCCCGCCACCCTACCGATATTTTAGAATGTGCTCTAGAGTACAAAAAGGTTGGGAACCCCTGCGCTACAGCATAGCGTTTACATTACCAAGTTGGAAATTTGAAACGAGCGCTTACCATGCGCTTATCACATATATGATCAGGAATCATTGGTTAACGTTTGTCAGATAAAGGGGTTTGTTTTACCTACCAGAATCAGACGAAATTCTCGAGGGTAACTTGAATAAGTCATCACTGCCGGACGTCACACTTGCTTCTAAAATAAAGCATAATAATGTAATATTCGAAATAAAACAATTCATATTACGTAACGTAATATTCCGCATCACTATCGTTAATTGCTAAAACATTTCACAATAATAAGTAACGTAATGTTGGTATGTAATGAAAAATACCTAAGATTATTGTATATTATCAGTAATTATTATGTACATAGCTACCTGAATCTGAAGAGTTTGCAAATAGATCATCCAGTTTTTCCTCCATTTCATTAATTACGGCTCTTTTATCCTCTGAAATTGGCGAACTTTCACTTGTACTACATATATTTTTATCTATAAAATAACAAAACACATTAAAAATCATAAACATAATAAAACAATAAGCATAATTATCATACTTATGTGAAAATCAACAAGAATTATTATTAAAATATCAGTGAAAAGCGTTTTTATAGAAATCATAACCTAAAATGTAATTTTACCTAAAAAAACATTTGGTAAATATCGGTTCGGACTGGCCACGATTATTACGAATAATTTTTAGAAAAACACTTTAGATTCGCCTTAATTACTTAAAAAGGAAACTTTTTATTATATAATAAAAATTATTCGTAATAAGCGTGGCCAGTCCGAACCGATAATCACCAAACATTTTTGGTATGTCATTGATTGTAATAATTCATTATGCAACACAATATTTAAGGTTACATGATAAAATCTTACCGTTAATTGAAGAATCCATTGATATTGCAATAATGGTACCTTCGCCAGCGCGACATTTTATAAAATGCGAAAGGAAAGAATTCATATGATCCACATCCACACACGAATCGGCGGCGCCATAAATATACCAAATACCAATCTAGCGCAAATATCAACTAAATCACCGAGACAGTGTTGCCAACTTTATTTTGACCAATTCACTACCGTAACCCATCAGAAAACAACTAAATTTGGCTATCCCTCAAACCACCGTATTATGCCAGTAAGTTAATACCTAAATATTATTTTTTTACAGTGACTACCGCACAAGAGTCCCAACTGTTCCCGTCTGGAGCCAGTGAGACTATGGCATTCCCAGTATGTTATGAGGCTGAAGGTAATGGATAGGGGAAGGAGGTGGGGAAGATGAAGGTTGGGAAGTACCTGGCTATTCGGATCTGGTCACTAAACACGGCCAAAGCCATTTTCAAGCAACGTTTCAATTCTGAATGGTGGTCTTACACCAGGGTAATACTGAGAGTATCTTCCACTCTGGAACGTGCCGCAAATATACTATATATTATTTTAAATGAATTAATTGTGAAATAACACAAATTAATCAAATAAAATTTGAGACCTGCGGATTGTGAGTCAATGGTCTTACTCCTGGACTATGTAGGCCGTATATTGTAATTTATTTTTAAATTATTGTTTATTTTTGTTCATAATATTTTTTATAAAATACACCCAAACAACAATAAAACACCTTTTTATTATCTACTACAATACAACTAGAGACAATGCTTTTGAAAAATAGTCACGCGTAAAGTAATTACCTAGGTACAGATCATTTTTTTAAATGAAAAACTCTAAACAAATTAATATAACTGTATGAAAAAACATATTAAATGAGTACCTAATATATTTCTGAAATTTTTAGAAAACCCTGTATAGATATCATCACATTACAACTGACTATGCTTTCGGAACGCAAAAGACAAATACATAATTACGAAGCAAATATTTTATTTATTAAAGAAAAACTACATAAATGTGTATTAAAATACGAAATAATATAAAACTTGTAATAAAAACAAAAACCATTAACACAAAATTAATAACGATATTATAAAAGCAATTCGTAAATCAATCTTCAATTTTAAAAAAGGGCGCGAATAGCCGGTAAATATTATAATATAATGTCTGTTCTTCTAACAGTCCACCGCGAGCGCTCGACAGTCTGGCTACCTATGTAGGAATACAACATATTATAACATTCCGGCAAACATATAACATATCGCAAAAAGATTCAATCTGACTTAGCAATGTCATGCGATAATAGATTTTGAGGAATTTAACCATTGAGTTCAATATCGCAAAGCATTGATAAACGACTTGGAGTTTGAATGATATTGTATGACGAGAACATCCGGCAACGTCGCATGCCGTGATGTTATAGATGCGATAAAAAGTGTACCCAATTGATGTTCTAAGTATGGATGAATATTTACTGATAAAAAACGCATTCCGGAGCATTAACGGTCCACGTAAAAATGTCATTTATTCACTCAAAAATTTTTTTACACCGTTCGACTCGTCTCATCGAGTTTGATATGATGGACTTAAAAAAAAAAAAACGATGAGCCACTAAGTGCCCAAATGAGCCAGTAAGTCGAAATGATCAAGAAGTTCCGGTAATTAAAGGACGCTTTGAGCCACTAAATGCCGTAACATAAACCTATATATATATATATGTATGTATGTAAAAAGATAAAAAAAGATAAATTATATGTTGGTATATTAAATATTTACATACATACTTTGTTTTTTAGATAAAAGTAAATTAAAATTTTGTGACAGTTGAATATAGCGGTTACATAATAGAAGTAATAATTAATAATTAATCATAATATTTAATATTGCAAAATTGCAGTTTCTCGTATTTGTTTTATTTGAATATTATATAATTTCGTGAGAACTTGTATGAAATGTTATTTATTTAGAATATTTTGAATGTCTGTTCTTTCCTTTTCATTCAACCATATTACAAATCTTTTGAAAAGCCAATTCAAATTATTTGGGGTGACGTAAGTTTTTGTTTGTGTTAGGAAGGTATTGAAAATGTGTGGTGCTAGGTAAGATTCGTGTTTTTTTGTTTGTACAAACACATCTTTATGTTAATTATTTCTCCGCGCTCGATCAGCAGTTCTACAAATTATTTCGATTTTGAATTTACACTGTTCTATTTGTTTATCTTTTAAACGATAATGGAAACATATTTCCAAATTAATAACCGCTATTATTAGGCATGTACCTAACGCCTCGTTATCCGAACACGTTCATAACGACTCTAAAGCTACAATACACTAGAAAATTTGTATTACAATTTTTAAAATCTTTCTGCTTTGTATAATTTTTTTTGAAGTGTAAGCTTCTTCAGCACCGATATGATTTGAAACTCGATGAAACGAAAATTAGCGATACTAAAAAGAGACAAACGCACACATCTATAGGATTTAGCCTGCGAGAGAATGAGATAATGAGCGTTAATAAAATTAAGATAATGTTGGTAGTTCTTAGTCGAAGTATGATACAGTTAAAAGTGACCGAATTGGATATAGGTTTCGTAGCTCAGTTGGTAGAGCACTTGCCATGTAAGCAAAGGGTCCTGGGTTCGAGTCCCAGTGGAGCCAATATCTTTTTCTGATTTTTCTGTCTCCAGATTTTCGATTGAGTTTCGCTAATATTGTCTTCATTTAATTAAATATTATAATTTGACATTTTACTCATAAAGTTAAAAATTAAAATTATTGTAATTAGTTTTTGAGAGCCATATGTTTTTCTTCTGTAAATCTGTCATATGTATGTATTTTAAATAATAATTAAAAATATGCAATCGAAAATAAACCAACAAGTTTTTTAGTAGAATGGGCAATGCTCTCAGTATCAGTGACCAGATCTAAATTACCAGGTATTTCCCAATCTTCCTGTTACCCACCTCCTTCTCTTCCCAACTTCTGTTAGCCTCAAAACATACCCCATTTGGGGATGCCATGGTCCCACTGGCTTTTTAACTTTTTTTTTTAAACTGGTGTTAAAAAACATCAAACAGAATATTCGTAGAATGTATTATTTCGTGTCAATAATTCTTGCGTCATAGAATATCAATTGAATTACTTGATAACGTCTTGAATCTGACCACCTGTTTGCTAAGTTGCTTCAGTACCATCAATCTTCACCAAACGATTTTTGACGCACGCCAAGAAATTCCTCATAGATAAAAGGGAAGAAAGATGGATTATTATTGGTGAACTGTAATATTATCTTCTCGTTCTTCTGTTTTGTATTTTGAATTCTTACGGCGCGGCGTAATATAATGTTTTCGAGATAACAATTTTTCTGGAAAATTTGATATTTTTTTACAAAATTATTGCGAAAAGAAACATTTTGAAAAGAGAAATGTAATCTGTTTTCAGGAGGAAAAATCTATTGTTCGGTGTTTTTGTATTGTTTCGTTGTACATTAAATACGATTCTCGAACAAAAACAATATTTTCATGGTTGCTTTGATTTACCTGCTAGTTTTAATGTGAAGATATTTGGCATCTTCTTGGAAGTTGTATTGATGTTTGGGTTGTATTAAAACTGTGTTTTTATTCTTTTTGCCATATTTACTGGCTGTCATCCGGACAACCAGCAGATTTTTTGACATTAACTCCGTACAGAAAAGGCACTGTGGAAAATAATTTCCCTCATATTTAATTTCCCTGTCAACTTTGAGGATGCTGTGCTGAAGGTTTTCTTATGAAAAGGATGGAGAGAACCTGGGTCTTGAAGTGAAACCATCTTGTAGAAGGGAAGGCAGATTGCAGAGGCCAGCGAATCATTTCACAGCCGAGCAACGAGTCATGTTGCGTTTATATTACTAAAATCTGTGGGAGTTTTTCACCTGCTTTCAAAAACTGTATTTTATTTTGAAAGATTTTCAAAACAAGCGAATCCATTTGAAATTTAATGACAAGCAGGAATATTTAAAGACACATTATTTTATCGAGGCTATAATTTAATTTGCATGGCGGGAATGGGTACCGGCGCCATGTGTACCATTTATTGGATAACCAACACCTCTGCCATAGGTCATCCCAAGTGGTTTGCTACGTTTGGTGACTTAGCAAGCGTGCCAGCGTTCATGAGGTGAGGTTTGTCTAGGTCTTATCTGGATACACTGAACCCCAGATTCCTACCTACACATCATACCTTTTCCTTCCCAAAACTTCCTTTCCTTCCTTTCCTTCCTTTCCTTCCTTTCCTTCCTTTCCTTCTTTCCTTCCTTTCCTTCCTTTCCTTCCTCTCTCTCCTTCCTCTCCTTCCTTTCCTTCCTTTCCTTCCTTTCCTTCCTTTCCTTCCTTTCCTTCCTTTCCTTCCTTTCCTTCCTTTCCTTCCTTTCCTTCCTTTCCTTCCTTTCCTTCCTTTCCTTCCTTTCCTTCCTTTCCTTAAAATGACCTCTACACAGCATCCCCAAAGATCACACGAGCCCTGAGGTGAATTATTTTTCTCAGAGCATGTTTTCTGAAGCTGACGTTGAAAAAAACGAGTGTGCTTTAGACCACACGACTGAAGTAAAACTTCACTAACTTATATTATATCCCCTCTCAACTTTTCAACCGTTCGCCTCGCCCGATCACACTTTTTGTAACGCTCTCGTCACGCATTCACCAGCTTACTCCCCAAATCAAGCGTGCATAAAGAATTACTTCAAAAAGAATTTTCACAACATTTTCTTTGAAAACGTACTTTCATAAAATTTGGGAGATTAATTTTAAATTTAAAGTTTGAGAACGTGCTAACTATCGTCTCGGCCGGCTATCTGACCATCGCAGCACGTTCGTAGGTCATTAGCCTAACTACCGCGACTATTTTTCTCAACCGCAGTGCGCAGCCGGGAAATTAAAATTGAATATTGTTTTTTTTAATACCCATCCTACCCGTTTCCGCCAAAGGGTATTTTCACTGTTTTTATTCTCCAAAAAATATAAGAAAAAAATACCTAACTATAATTAAAGTATTTATAATTTACTAGCTGACCCGGAGAACTTCGTACCGCCTCAGAATCAATAACTATTTAATTAGCTGAATTAAATTCAGGTTTTTATCAAGTTAAAAATTACACAATGAAGCAATTATCGATGCGCAACTATCCGTGTTTTGTTTTTGTCAGTATCAGAGGTGGAGTTGTGTACGAATTTATATTTTTTGTGATTATCTTACTTTTCCACTTACTTACGGGAATTATGTTTCATTTTCTTTGTACGTGTGAGAGAGATTTATTATAATTATTTGTATTTTTCCTTTGGAGGGGTGCAGACGTACGTTCCTCGTTTGTCTCATTTTTGACTGTTGTTGACATTTAGTGTGTAAGAAAAAGGGGCAGCGTTATATATTTAAGAAGAAAAGCAAAACAATCAGCGCATTGCTATTTGAGGTTTTTTTTAATTTTTGGTGTTCACTCACTATTCAATATATTATTTTTATTACAATATTGCTGCAACTCTTTCAAAAGATAAGAATTCATTCCGTAAAAATGTAACGAAAATTTTCGTGAATTTTTCCGTTATTTTAATAGCTATTCGGTGCGGAGACAAATCCAACAAATCAAAGTTCATAAAAATCCGTCCAGCCGTTTTTGAGTTATAAGTGGTGTAACTAACCCAACTTTGGTTTACATATTTAGATTTGTTCGTCGACGAATATATTTTCTAGATTTTGCCATTTTTAATTTGCCCCCAAAACGACACGTTCATATTTATTCGTGAGTTCGATGGCGTTGACGTCACGCCGGACAACATTGGTGACAGCCATCTTGGCAACCAGTAGCGGTTTATACTTCACAATGACGTTGTAGCCAGTTAAAACCGTTTAATGGTGCCTTCATTTTAAACGGTGTTCACAGTTTGTAAAATACCACGTTCAGCCCCCGTTATCAATTTTTACGATATATTTGAAAATTTGAATTTATACTGGGGATGATAAAGAAAAAATAAATCATCCAAATGAAAAAAAATCATCCAATTATGTGAAAAGTACTCAACCTTACGCTTAATCAAAAACATTGAAATATAACGCTCGATGTTACAAATTTGAACCTTATGCTGAGTCCAGACTGAAGCCTACCTTCTTTGGTCGATCGTGTGGTGGCTGCGGCCAATCCTCCAACTCCGAAATTCGAACTCGAAAATGGCGGTCATCGAACAGCTGATTCGGCGCCGTATCTTATAAGTTGCCTACAATTGTGCGGGCGGTGATTCTGTTTCCATAATATTGTTTTCGATTCTTAAAACTAAAAAAATAATAATTTTTAACAACATAATATTGGTGTTTGAAATTATTATTTTTTACAACAAAATATTGATGTTCGAAATTATTATTTTTTTTCTTCCACGTAATAATATTGCGCAGACTAATGTGTTGGGCCAACTCGCACTAACCAGCCACCACCGATCACCTCGAAGGCGATCCCAGGCCAATTCGTACTCCAACATTCCAACTAGAACTTCCAACGCACAAACTACCCCTCCACACAATCGTCCGTGTTTAAAGTTGGAAGTTGGCCGCAGTGTGGCACTACCACAACGCTCGCCGGGTTAAGATAACGCCATTAGGCCTTAAGACCTGCTCTACCAAACTCTCCGGTCCATTTTATCGCACCTGCCCTAGTTTCGTATAAACAGAATTCCATTTTGTCGTATGTGCTGAAATCTGAGTGTTTCATCCGTTCTACGAGTATTTTGTCGTATCTATTATAAATTCCATTTAACCTAATTTTAGAACAAATTTACAAAAAAAAATTATTTGTATTTTGTCGTTCATACAACTTGGAATCCGATTTGTCGTATCTTCTTAATATATAAAACAAAGTCGGGTTAGTTACACTATTTATAACTCGAGATCGGCTGGACCGATTTTGAAGATCTTTGATTTGTTGGATTTGTCTCCACCCCGGATAACAGAATAATTATTAAAACATCGCAAAAATTCACAAAAAAGAAAGTTGTGAAGAAAAATTTTTTTTTTCATACATTTTTTATGGAACGAATTCTCATATTTTTAAAGAACTGCAGCAATATTGTGATAGATATTATATTTAACCAAATAATAATAATAATAACTAGACACGCATAAAAGTCAACCCATGAACCCGGGCACCCCTGCTAAATCACCAAACGCAGCGAACCACTTGGGATGATCTATGGCAGAGGTTCCCGGGGCGGTGGCACCCGTACCCCGTACCCGCTTCCTTTCAGAAATCCCCGTAAGTAAGTGAAAATGTAAGAAAATCACAAAAAATATAAATCCGCACACAACGCCATCTCTGATACTGACAAAAAAAAAAACACGAACAATTGGGCTTCGATAATTGCTTCATTGTGTAATTTTTAACTTAATAAAAAAAACTGAGGCGGTACGAAGTTCGTCGGGTCAGCTAGTTTGAAATAAATAAACATCAGCCTTACTAAAAAACCCAGTGAAAATTTTATTCAGTTGACAAACGGCCGCGGATGTGAAAACATTACTAATTAAAAAATTGTTCATGGTAAAAATACACGTGGTTTACACGGCCCAAGAGGGTAGTTTATCTCTGTTTATTAATGAGGTCGGAACGAAATCCAAAGTATTTTGGATGTTCTATATATTTATTATTTTTGAAGGTGTCGTAAAAACAAATACCATTTATGAAAACTATATAAAATTACCTTTTAGATTTGTGTATTTGAAATACACTTAAGTTTTCAAAAACTGCCATATTTTAAGATTCAAACTCGGAAAAAAATAGAAAAAAATTTCCTCCCACAAAATTTTTGACCAAAATGTAGAGAAATTTAAATAAAATCAAAATTTAAAAAACACAGTCCTTTTATGTAATAAATTTGGAAGGAAATTATCACCTCACTTTTTCATCGTGTATACAATAAAAAAAAAATAAAAAATTTCAAAGTTTTTTTATTGCCAAAAAAATAACTTAGAAATAATACCGAAATTTAAATCAGATTTCTTGCATCTCTAAAGACGTTAATTTTTTTGATACGTTTACGAACACATGTATTAGATTTTAATATTATAAAAAATTATCACTTTTAAGAAATTCTCTTAAAATAAAGATCTTAAAATGAAAATTTTATCTTTTAAGTAACCTATAAAACATATTCTGACAGTTCAACTTTGAAAGTACGGCGTTTGTACAATAACTTGATTAAACTGATGTAAACCACACAAATAACATGGTAAATATATCAATTATGTGAACAGAAGAGTAAATTCGTCACTACAATAGAAATTATTAAGTAAAATCACAAAATTTTCGATATCCCGCCATAAAACACACCGAGCTGTTTTGTCATCGCGGGCTGTCGCGGGCCGAAGAACTAATGCATAGGCGCGCCAATAATGCCCCTTGCGGAGAAAAATTAAAACAACATTGTTTCCTAGTAAATAAAAACCATATACAACGTTGTCAAATCTTCAATGCGTTTTAACAGCGTGACCACGTAAGAAACGTTATTGGTAATAAAACGTGTTTTAGTGTATACGAGGTTTATTTATGTTATTGCAATAACACAGTTAATCGGTCGCGCTGTGGTTTTTTTTTAGTAAGGCTGTTAGTATCTTCCGTTCTATTTTGTCGTATATATTATTAACCATTTTACCGTATATTAATACAAAACTTACCAAAAAATAGTTATACCTATCTTGTTATAACATTGAATTTGGGTACACATTTGAAAACTCTGAAATAAATTGGTGACAGGACAGGGAGGATATTGGTTTTAGAATACAATGATGATATTCCAACGCGCTTTTCTCAAAATCACTGTTTTGACCTTTGGACAAGACAGAACGGGGTGACGATATGCGCACAATCTTTATATCTATAACACTAACATCGTACGCGTTGAAGGCCCTGAGAAAAATAAATTCTCTCAAGGCCTATCATCTTTGGATGATGTTTTTATTCACCCCCTTAGAGTTGTTAAGACTAAGATATTACAAAGTATTACGTTACAAAATAACTTAAATGTTAAGATTTCTATATTAAGTCTGGTCTAGTAGATACTCCAAACAATAAACAAGTGGAAAACCTGTAATTATCAATATTATCATCATGATTATGTAATTAACATCGTACAAGATAAGAGACCACATTATTAGCTTATCAGTAATATATTGTAGCTATTTAATTGAGGTTATAAAGTAAGCGAATTATCATTATCACTAGTAATTATTTAGTGTCTACTAATAAAAATAATTAAACGAAATTCAAATTAATAATTTTTATTAATTTGAATTTCGTTCGAATTTTATTTGCGTTCAATTTGGGAGGCGGGAATGGGTACCACCGCCCCGGAAACCTTTATTGGATAACCAACACCTTTGCCATAGGTCACCCCAAGTGGTTCGCTATGTTTGATGATTTAGCAGGGGTGCCCGGGTTCATGGGGTGAGGTTTGTCTAGGTCTTGGAGGCGGATGACCAGGATACTGAACCCCAGATTCCTATCCACCCTTAAACCCTTTTCCTTCTCAGAACTCTTCTCTAATAATAATAATAATAACATTATATTTATATAGCGCAGTTTTGTGACATTTCACTTCAAGTGCGCTTAACTATAAAACATTTAAAATAATCCTACAGTGCTCCTTATAATATTGAAAAAATAATAAAAGAAATATACAGTATTTACAAAATAATGACAGAAGAACAAAA
Source organism: Limnephilus marmoratus (assembly GCA_917880885.1). Taxonomy (NCBI): domain Eukaryota; kingdom Metazoa; phylum Arthropoda; class Insecta; order Trichoptera; family Limnephilidae; genus Limnephilus; species Limnephilus marmoratus. Next base: position 37,976,188 of record OU862923.1, on the reverse strand, counting down.
TCTTATTTCTTCCTCTCCTTCCTTTCCTTAAAAAAAACCCTACACACAGCATCCCCAAAGATGACATAGGACCTGAGGGAAATTATTTTCCTAAGGACTTCGAGTGTGGAGCTCATGTAAAAAAAATTCTCTCCCTTACAAGATAAATATAATGACAGTAATAATAATAATAAACTAAGTAATCTGCGCCATCGTAATTTGGGAGGCGGGTATGGGTACCGCCTCAGGAACCATTTATAGGTTACTCCAAGTAGTTTGTTATGTTTGGTGACTTTCCCGGGTCTTGTCTTGGCCGGGAATGCGTTTACCCGCCTACTGCGTGCCGGGCCGGCTCGGGAGATACCGTTGGAGGGAGATCTAAACTAGACCTCTCCGTCCAAATTATCTCGATTCATCGCCTTGCTCAGCAGTGAGAAGAATGGATTCATACTTCCGTCACTCCTAGACACATTGACCATCAGATTCCTAACCAATCCTCCCACCTTTTTCCTTCTCAGAACTTAGTATCCTTCCTTTCCCTGAAAATACCCTCAACACAGCATCCCCATAGATGTCATAGGTCTTGAGGGATTTTTGCCTCAGGGCACCCTGTGTGGAGCTAATGTAAAAAAAATAAATTGCAAAGCACAAAATAATTGAAATCTGTAACTAAAAAATTCTGAATTAATTAAAACACCTCAACTTAAATTTAAATAGACGAATATTTAGAACGCACGCTGAACAGAAGTACAAGAAATGTTCGAGCGGCACGTTTCGACCGTTTTATACGAATCTTAATTTTGAATTTGAGATCAAAATACCCAACAAAACTGAATTTTTTTTTTTTTAATTAAAAGGTATATCAAATATCCAGTACGAATAAGAGCTAATTCATTTATTTCTGCTTTAAATTATAAGATTTTAAATTTATCATTATTTTAGAGGTAACTTAAGCAATTATTTGTGAGTAAACAAAAACCATTTAAATTTGTTTTTTTTTTAAATAAGATTAAAAATAAAGCGTTGATGAGTTTTCTAGGTAGTAATTTTAATATATTAACGACATATTTTTGTTCCGAAGTAAATAGGTAATTTAAATTTACGCCCGTCAAAATGATTTATTTTAACAATTTTTATTTTCCATTTTATATTTCATCATATTTATATAATAAATGTAGTAAAATTATATTTTTAAATGTTTTTAATTTACATTCATTCAATTTCAATTATCAAAATTCATTTACATTCTTTTCTTTAAATAAATGCAGTAATCACTAGTTAATCACTTTTAGTCATGTACATCCCAACACTATTTGTATTATATATTAGAGTATAGAATGTATCGGGAGCATCTCCTATCCGTTTCCTATATTCCTCTTCCTCTCCCCTTCCAATAACCCAAAATTAATTATAAGATATTAAAACTTGTGGCAGGGTATTTATAAGAAAATAGTCTTTCAGCGTTGGTCAGTTTATTTCTCTTAATTCTCGAATTCCCAAGGAGGACCCAGAGGGCTTTCTCGACTTGGTACTGGGGAGGGGAGACTGGATACTCTGGCTCCATACAGGCCTGCACGGTGTTATATACCCTTTGGGGCGGGGTAGTGCCGGCCGATGACGGAGGGTGGGGGTAGCTCGGCCATTGGGGTGTCTTCTTGTCCGTGTGGTGAGCCGAAAGTCGCCGAGCGAGACGGCGCTATGCGTGTGAGCGACCAAATACCGCGCGCTACAAACTTCATTTCCGATGTACTTTAGCATAAGAAACTTCTGTGGCTTGACTCGTTCACTTGTATATTTATCACTGTATATTATGTAAAAGTTGTTTGTTTCATACAAATAAATAAATAAATAAATATTGGAATATAGATTTTCAACGAGCAACCTTATCTCAGCAGACTAGATAAACTCAGCGGAGCTGCACTTGTACCAGTCTCCTAAATTTTCGACATTAGGTGCGCCATTTCCTCTACCTTGTCTTCCATTAAAGTTTCCCTGAGATTGGTATTTTTTACACCAAAATACTTCTAATACACATTACAGACGTTTCCTTTGAATAAATTAGTAAAATAACAAATTTTAACCGAGTTAACTAAGCAGATCTGATGTTGTAAGTAAAGAAATGTTATACCCGTGTTCGCGAATGTAAATACAAATGACAATTTAAGTAGGTTATACATGCATAAACTTCCACATAACAGTTGTGCAGAGAGAAAATGTATTTTAACTGTATGAACGTAAATTGTATCACCATAAAAACGTCTCACTACATGCACGTTTTTCACGACAACGCGAAACGTAAAAACATATTAACATCTAAAAAACACAACGTGGGATACCAGCGTTGGTTAAGAGGGAGTTACGTTTTTATTTTTTATATTACGTTCAAAGAGCAGGTATATAAAATGAAGGTAAGGTATCATTAAAGGGAATAAAATTATCTCTTGATTACTGAATGAAATTAGTTTCACGGTCACGCTTATTTTTTTTTACATTAGCTTCGCACGGAAGGTCCTGAGGAAGATAATTTCCATCAGGGACTATGTCACGTGGGACATCTTAGATGATGTGTGGCGGAAAGGAAAGGGGTGGGTTAGAATCTGGGAGTTAATGTGTCTAGGTGTGACATGCGTATGATTCCAACCCTCCTACTGCGATGCAAGGCGATGGGTCGAGAGAGTCCGGCTAAAAATTATAATAATAGTAATAAAAACATTAATTAGTAGATTTTTTACAGTATTATACATTTTGTTCTTTTATCATCGAGTCTATTGATGAAAAGGTCACTGCTCAGCTACAATTCAGGATTTCTCCTGGAAGGCAGCTGGTTTTCAGCAGTGCCGCTAATTTAAAAGGCTTTCCTCAGTTAGTCTCTCTCGATTCGTCCCTCACTGCAGCTGGTGGGCAGAAGTATCCGCCGCCAAAATTCAGACTAACCTCACTCCATGAACTCTGGCACCCCTAATAAGTCATCAAACGTAGCGAATCACTTGGGGTGACCTATGAAAGTTACCGGGGCGGCGGTACACGTACCCGCCTCCCAAATTGAAATTTCGTATATGATACCCCGTTACATTCTTACTCCAAGTGAGAGGAGAGGAAAAGGAGTTAGAGGAACGTTTGGAAGCATCTGGCTATTCAGGTCTGATTACTTAAAGTCAGAACGAGTTACAAATAAACAATATTTCAATGAGGTGTTTGATTATCTCACACTGGTATTGACTTTCACCTTTTTATAGGTTTTATAAGTATACTAGCTGACCCTGCCACGCGTTGCTGTGGCTAACGAAACACAACGCCATCCACTGGATGGTTATTCAACCTTTATAACACCGCCATCTTTGGTGCGAATGATTATAATAATGTGCATGAAATGCTTGAGATAACTAACGTATTTATGTTGTTAAGGATTAATACTGTATCTGTCTAAATAACTTTCCAATTACAGCATTGTCCGTGACAATTTTTTTAGAAGATAGATATGGGTATAGTAAGCTATCCGTAAAAGATAGATATATGCCATCACGGACTTTTTTGTAGATCTATAAAAGAGGAATATCCCACCATGCATTGTTTTGTTATATCTCAGAGATATTAGGCAGTGTTTTCGATGAAAACTCTCAGGAGGTTTGATTTTTTCCGACGCTTCTAACAGTTATCGTTATGTTTCAATCAATTTACACAAAACCTTGACAAATTATATACTTGAACCTTCCTCACGAATCACTCTATCTATTGGTGAAAACCGCATGAAAATCCGTTCAGTAGTTTTTGAATTTATCCCGAACAGACAGACAGATAGACGACGCGGAGGACTTTAATTTTTTAATATGTAGAGACTAGAGAAGAGTAGAAATGTAGAGATTAGAATAGGTCTGTTCGCTTAATCTTAGGATTTTTAGCTTATTTGCGTTAGAAAATTTATTCTGTAATTCATTCTAATCATCAGCACTCAGAAACATGGAGTTTCCTGCTTTGCAAACGGAAATCTAATTAAAATTTATAGCATTCATTTTTGTTTTTTTCTGGTTTATTTATATTTTCTTATACAGCTAGAATATGGGGATCCATCGAAGCCAGAATCCAGTTAGCCTCTCAAAAGCTGGACATACAGTAAGGGGTCCGCATATACTTTAAAGTACACAGCTGCTGACCCAGTACAAATCACAAGTGTGCCCCACTCTTGAATTTCGCACACACCTCGGTCTAAGCCCAAAATAGCTGCTAAAAACCCTCGATTCTGTGCAGAAACGGGCGGTACATTTGTTAGATTCCCCTATCTTAACAACCTTTAGAACGCAAGCGTAGGGTAGGTATGTTGTTTTTGTTATACCATTATTACAATGGAAGATGCTCCAAGAAACTAGCGTCATTGGTATTTCGGCATCGGCACATAAACAGTATAAATACACGGTTGACATTTGTCACATTAGACCGGGTCGCTTATATGGATCGTTCTCGAGTTTAACAGCTCAGCTGTGCTTCTTCCATTCTATGAACTTCTTGAAGAGACCCAAATTCACTCCTTCCTCCCCTTTTAAAAGACCCTCCACACAGCATCTTCAAAGTTGACATAGGCCTATTATTTTCCTCAGAGCCTTCTATATGGAAAATCTTAATTGAAATCACAGATTTACAATTCACGTTAATTTCTCAGTCGTGGGAAATTTCTGTAAAATAAGGCGCCGCCACCTGACCCCGATAAATTCGCCGCAGCGCTTTCCCCATCCGCATCAAGAAGGAAATCTCTCCGGTGGGTGCGGTAATATTCAGAATGCGGTAAGCTTCATTAGTCATCGTCCCCCTGCCGCGGAGAGATGCGGTAAACAGGGGGCGGCCTCGTGAACCGGGCGCTGATTAAAAAATTAAATTAAATCGTGGAAATTGTTACCCCGGGAAAGAAAATCAACAACTTTGCTGATAGATAGATTTTTTTATCTTTTACCATCAAAAATTCTAATTGTGCTTACTGGAACCATAGCATCCCAGATGTAGTGAAAATTGAAGGAGTTTCAATTGGATATTTCAATAAACATATTTTAGAACTTAAGAAATATGCAAAAACGGAAAATAATTTATTTAATTTTTGAAGTGAAACTTCTTTAGCGCCGTTAGTAATTTAAAAATTCGGTTCAAATAGAAATGCGTCACAACTCGGTTCAACACAGTTCTACACAAATACTCGGTTCTAATATCATGCGACAAATTCGCGCTTTGGCGCGTGCCTTCCTTAGCGCAGTGGGCAAGGTGCCTGACGAGTCTCAGCTGCCAGCGAGACAGGTATCAATGACTTTCTAGTTGCACTTCTACAGCGTGTAAAGAACACATCTGATTTTTTTTTTAATTACAATACACGAACGAAAAAAATTTTATAAGTTTTAAAAAAAAACGGGTTTTGAACATACACTTTTTGGATATAGAGTCAGAGAGGGTAATAATAATTATTATTGGATGATTTTTGTAGCGCCATTTTCGTGAGAAAATCACCTGAAGAGCGCAAGGGTAGGTAATGTTCTTCTACAGATGTCCAAGCTGATTATCTTCTACTTTTTATAAAATGTAGCATCTTGGTTTTAAGGCGAATATTAATGTTGAATCACTATTTTCGATAAATTTTTACTACTTGGAAACAAGTGTTCGAAAAACAGATAGTTTATCTATTTGTTCTCATAGTAGATTTTTATTTTTTATTTTTCTGTGTCTTGTTCTTTTTCATATTTCCGTTTAGATTATTAGTCTCATCTTCTTCTTCGATGATATATTACATTGATGGGAATAACCTTCAAAAGTTATAAAGAGAGAGTTGTTTGCATAAAAACTGAATATTCATTTAGTCTTTTACACCCCAGAGGTCATTAAGTGAACCATTTAAATTTTAAATAAAATCGAATGAATTTATCCTAGATATTATCTAGGTTACAAACCGGTTCTTTGAACACTTGTTTCCAAAAATAAAAAAAAATAGCTGCCAATAATATGGAAAAAAAATAGTCGAAGATTATATTTCATTAAAGAAGATAATAATAAAATCTAAACGAGAATATGAAAGATAACAAGACACAGAAAAAGATATTGGTCACAACTGGGATTCGAACCAAGAACCTTTCATCTATTTGGGACGTGCGTTTACCAATTCCGCTCTTGCGCCCTACTATCAAACCGTCGTAATAGTCAATCTCATATTTCTTACCATTATATATTTCTGTTTTTCTGTGTCTTGTTCTCTTTCATATTCTCGTTTAGATTATTATTATTATCTTCTTCTATGATATATTACATTGATGGAAATAACCGGAGGTTCGGGGTTCGAATCCCAATAGTTGCGACCGTTATCTTTTATTTTTCTGTGTCTTCTTCTTTTTAATATTTTCGTTTAGATTTTAATAATTTTTAGAAATTACCCCGTTTCTATTTGACTGCTCTATGGCTTTCTAGCTGTAAAGGTAAATAATAGACGATTTTACAGGAATGTGATGATCTTGGTATTATCAATATATTTTATATACGATTCAAACATATAATATTTTATTTTAACTTTATGAGTAAAACCTCAAATTGTAACATTTAAATAAATGAAAACAATATATGCGAAACTCAATCGAAAATCTGGAAACAGAAAAATCAGAAAAACATATTGACACCTCTGGGACTCGAACCCAGGACCTCTTGCTTTCCGGGCAAACGCGCTAACCACTAATATATGCGATGGATATATATGATAGTTGCCAATAATATATGCGTTAAAGAAAATGAAGATAATGTAGGTGGTTCTTAGTCGAAGTATGGTACAGTTAAACATGAGCGAATTTCATATCGACACCGTGGCGCAGTGGTTAGCGCGTTTACCGGAAAGCAAGAGGTCCTGGGTTCGAGTCCCAGAGGTGTCAATATGTTTTATCTGATTTTTCTGTTTCCAGATTTTCGATTGAGTTTCGCATATATTGTCTTCATTTATTTAAACATATAATAATTTAAACGAGTACGAAAGAACATATTTGTATAGCAAAATGTTAATTATTTTTTAAGATTTTTAACACATTACAAGCTTCTCTTTATGTATGGAAAAAATCAAAAACGTTGCTATTGGATACTTTTGGTCAAAAATGAAATCCATCTTTTCAAAATAACATGCATGATTCATCTACGAGTAGATGTTAGATCATCAAAAATACGTACATGTTTCATCTAGTTGTTAGATCAACAAAATGACATACCTACATGTTTCATCTACGAGTAGTTGTTAGATCAACAAAATGACATACATGTTTCATCTACGATTAGTTGTTAGATCATCAAAATTACATACATATTTCATCTAGTTATTAGATCATCAAAATTACATACATGTTATATCTAGACCGGTCAGTGGCTGAGTTGGCATCGAGTTTGGGTCCCACCCAGGCGTTCCGTGTTTGATTCCTCTGCTGGCTAAGTCCCCCATCACAAGCAACCTGTTATGCTTATTGTGGTGGTAGCAGGAGACTTTCAAAAATTATCGGGTTATTTGTAATGGGGAATTGATTGAAATAATTTGGAAATAAAATATAATTGATTTTTCTGTATATACTTACATTTAATATACCTATTTAATAAATAAAACAATTCGTAGTCTTTAAAAATTTTTCGGATATTTCAAAAAAATGCTTGTTGGTTAATATCTGAAAATCTTTCGAAGGTTATTTTCACAGTGAGTTGCCGTGAATCACCTTATACAACGGTCCTTAAACTCAACAATCATAATTTACTTTTTTAAGACTGTATGAAAATGGCAAGTTTGTTATACCAACAAGCTGAAACCTTTAATCTTTACATAATTCAATTAATATATTCATATTCAACCACTTAAAACAGTTACTGTGATGCATTGCTTACGGGATAATTCCTTATCTTCCCGTAAACCACCAATCCTTGAAAACTGGGCCCTTAATCTCCAGTATTTATTTATTTATTTAACGCCCAAAGGGCTTTTACATGTTTGGTAGTACAAATAATTCATGACAGATGATTTTTAAACAGATACAGAAATAATAAAAATAAAATTAAATAAAAAAGCACACAAGTCATAAAAATACAAAAATACAACTATTTCATAGGTTTACAGAAAAACAGATATGTTTAGGAATAAAGTAGATAAAGAAATAAGAAAAATAAAATTAGATAAAAAAGCACGCAAGTCATAAATATTAAAAAATACAGCAATTTCATAGGTGTACAAAAATACAGATATAAGTTTATGTTAAATATGTCAATATCACCTAAATACTGATTTCCCATAGTGTGAAATTGTTGTATCGGAGAGTGGGCAATGTAGTTCCGCTTATGAATACTACAGTAGAATAGTGTATTTTGTCGTGTAGTTACTGTCGGTATTCGTAAGTTTATAAGTTACAGTAGTTCGCAACAGTCAAATTTAGAGTTAAATATTTTGAATAAAAATGTTAAGTCGTTTATTTTACGTCTGTCTTCTAGTGTGTGTATTTTTAGAATATTTAATGATAAATTATATTTTAAGTCTTCTAGTGGGATATTTAATTTAAAATTAATAAAACGTAGAATTTTTTTTTGTATTCGCTCAATGTCAGAGCGTTTAACCAGCCAGCGGACGAAAATCCACATTTCGTCGAAAGTTGTTCTTACGATCGTGCAGGGCGGTTACAATGAGAAAGATTAATTATTCTCCGTACCAGCTTTTTAAAATTATAACTCAATATCGAATTTATTTCAATCTAAATTAGCTTTAATTTATACCTTCATCCAAAAATGCTGAAAGGCGTGATGATAAAACTATTAAAATAATGTACTTTTTGTAATTATTTTTTGATTATAAGTATTTATCATTTTTCAATAATGTCTAAATTTAATAAGAATGTTAAGAAAATCTGAAATATATTAGTTTGTAAGTGCGCAAATAAATACACAGATTTACCAATTTTCGTCAGGAAACACATGTACGTACATATTTTTTAATGATTTTTTTGAAACTAAAATTAAAATTCTAAAACATGAGTTTGCTAGATAATGTATTGATTTATTTTACTGCATGATTATATTATTTGAAATGGGCGTGGTATAATACAAAATCTTTTTTGAAAATTTAACAAATCTGCAAACGACCTATGGAATAACCTTATTATACTTAAAATTTAAAAAAATTCTCAAAATATATTACATGCGAATGCTAGATAAAAGAACAATCTTTCGAAATCCATTTATAATTTTTTGTGAAAAAGAGTCAATACGTCTAAAATCTGATTTGAAAATGACATATTTCTGGTTTTCTCTTGTGTGAATTAGTGTGAATTTTGTAGGATGTGTGTGAATCATATTGTGAATCATATTGTGAATCATAGTGTGAATTTTGTAAGATGAAGACCAAACTACCGAGTTATATTTTATTAGGCTTCTAACTGGAGATACATATAATAATTTAATGGCTTTTATGGAATTCCTTAGTGTTTGGTAATTGAAACTCCGTAGGTACTTGGTAAACGAAAGGTTTATTGTTGAATATAATAACAGTACAATTGAATATAATATCAAGCCCGTCGGCTGTCTATCGAAGATGTGGAGCTCCGAGCCGAGAGCTCTGTCGAACGCCTACCTCGACACATAAACAGTTGACACAAAACATATATTATACTAAAGTTACTTGTTAAATGAATAGAGTACAAACACGTTCATTACAGCAGTTACGCTATTAAAAATTTAATCCATTTGCCGTTGAACAGCGCTTTTATCATCCGTTATTATCTCGATGTTTTCAGACCTACCCTCCCCTATCGCTGTTCAATCACTGGACATTTAATCAACCTACCCGTTTTTCCAACCGCAACCACACACCCTTATCCCAGGAGTGATACACAAAGCGCATAGCGTGAATAGGGAACATCCGCATCCGAGGAAATTGCTTTCACCCTTGTCCTTTGAAAATACAAGGGAGATAATACCAAAGATATTGCAGATGGAAAAATGCGTCGGGAAATTCTGCGATTTTTCTTGTTTTCTCGTGTTATAGAAATGCTGCATGACACTCGAGATATACACGAAGTTATGCCCAGAGCTTCAATATTATGAATCGTTGTCGTTTCCATACTGGTCGATTGAAAAAAAGGACTTTATTTTGACACCTATTGAAGTGAAAACTTTTTCAGCACCGTTGTGATTTGAAACTAAAAATCGTGGCACTAAAAAGAGATAAATACATAAATCTATAAGATTTAGCCTGCGAGAGAATGATATAGTATAATCGGTCTCCTCTTTGTGTTGTGCTTCGTAGCTTATTGGTCTCCTCTTTTTGCGGTGCTTGTTAGCCTTACTACTCTTGTCTACTTCAGTTTTCTGAAGGTTTCACTTCTACCGCGAGTGAACTGCACACTCGGTTTTTATTGTTTAGTTTCGGGTACTTGACAGCTCTCATTGTTTTACGTGCCGATAATTTTATGCGTTTTGTGGAACGTTGCATGTTTATTTCGGAATATATTTTTAAAAATCGAGTGCAGTTCACACGAGGTAGAAGTGAAACCTTGACCACACAATCTCAACCAATAGGAAGCTTGAAAAGTGAGTTCATAATAAAGTGGTCAATGCGGTAAGGTTTCATTCTCTCTCATTCTCTCGCAGGCTAAATCCTATAGATGTATGAGTTTATCTATTTTTAGTGTGATTTTCCGTTTCATCGGGTTTCAAATCACAACGGTGCTAAAAGAGTTTCACTTCAAAATATATTATTATAAATATCAGGAGAGATATTTTGACCACATATCCAAAAAAAAGTTTTGGGTGAAAAAGGCCAGGTAATAATAAAATTGAATCGCCGAAATGTGTGTACGCGCATAACTTCCGAACGACTTCACCAAATTGGATAATTCTTTTTTTTTGTGTTGGTTATGTCAGACTAAGGTTTGTATAAAAGAAGCGGTGAGCTCTGGCATAATGAAATTCGTATTAAAAATTTCAATAGGTGGCACGCGAGCTGTTTGAAAACTGAATGTTCCGGGACTGAATGTATGGAATGGGGGAAGGGGGAGGGGGAAGCGGGAGAGGGGAGTGGGGAGAGGGAAGGCGGAGAAGGTGGAGTGGGAACGCGTGAGGAGAATGGGATGAGGAAGGGGAGGCGAAAGTGGAACGGAACGAATGGGAAAGGACACGCAGGGAGAAACAATTTCTTTATTAAGTGGAATAGCTACGCATGCCGGAAACCAGCTAGTATTATACATAATTAATTTGTATTAGCTTACAATAACATATTACTTATTCTAAAGACTTTAAAATTGTTATTCATGTTTTCATATATTTTTTTTTTTTATCTAAGTATATTTCTGTAAAAAATTTAATTTTATCTTATATCTATAATTGTAAAAATGTATCTACTTAAGTATATTTCTGTAAAAAAAATTAATTTTATTTTATATCTTTAACTGTAAAAATGTAACTATTTAAATCTCTATAATAAGATCTTTATTGTAAAGAACCCGTTAGACAAACTGCTAAAAAGTAGTTTATCGGGACTTTTTGTCTTATATTTGTAAAATGTATAAAATAAATAAATAAAAAAAAAAAAAAAAAAAAAAAAAAATTGACATACCACCTTTTTCGGACAGGTCATACGTAAAGCGAAGTTTCTTTTAACAAGTATTTTTATTTCTATCATGGTGCGGATCACAGAGTAAATCTACTGGAGAGGCAGTAGCCTGTTATTCATGAACAGAAATCATAACAATTTCCATTTGATCCGAACACTGGCAGTTCAGTTGATAGTATGGTCGATAGTCTCAGTTTGACCCGGACGCTTGTTTAGCTCTTCGAAAACCATCGAAAAATATTCGAATTCGATGTAAAGTTGTGTGAAAGCAATTCCATGAATACTAAGAAGAAGAAAGGCAAACTTACTTTTCTTGAAAGCTTTTGAACATCCCTAAAAGAGCATTTTAAACAGTCGTCGCTGTTTTTTCAAGTCTAAAGCCGGGCGTATAAAACGAGTTCTTTAACATCATTAGCATTAATGACATTCAATATTTATTATCAAATCTTCACATGTAGCAAACACTTTGTGGGGATACATAATTATAATAATATCACTTTATTATTTCTTAATCCAACCGGTTTCGGTTCATCCTGAACCTTCCTCAGGGGTGAATGAAAATATACTGAACATAATACAGATATACATGGTATTTAAAAGAAAATTAGAAGAGGGAGACATATCATCAACTTAGGTGGAGACGAGGAGCGAGGTGCCTAAAGGCGGCGGTTGGCGCCGCGACAGCGACACTAGACAGAGACCGGAGACGGTCACAGTACAGACAGACAAGTGTCTCGGTCTCTTCTGTACCTACTGTCGGCGGAGACGCGACCGCTCGCGGCGCTGGGAGCTGCCGGCCCGCGGCCGCCTCAGTGTAGCACAGTCTGTCGGTGGAGGCGGCCATGTGTAGTACTCTCATTAATTTACACACGCCGCGGTCGTTGCGCGAACCGCCGCCAAAGGCCTTTAATGGAAACCAAATTAGAGTTACTAATGGAGGAAGAAGAAGATGATGATGTGTACTTATATTATTATTACAAATCTAAAAAAAGGTTACCCATTAACGAATTATATGCAACTAGAGGCCAAGAAGGACCATTTTCGCTGTTAGTGAAAAATCACCTATTGTTTGATGACAATATGTTCAGGAATTATTTTAGGCTGAATTAAACATAGTTACAAAAAGACAATGTTTACAAAAGGAAGAATATCATTGAAAATAAATTTAATTTAATTTAATTTTAAAATTAATAATTTATTAATTTTTTAAATTTGTTAATTTAATTAATTAATTTTTTTCGGAATCTAATTGTGCATTGTATATGCTGTCTGATCAGTTCAATCAGTTTCTTACAGTATTAGTCAGAAAAATCGGTAATTTTTTACAACAAACACACATACTTTTCAAGCGCGACGCGAGACACTACTTGTCCGGGGCAGCGACCGTCTTGCTGTCTCCCGTCTCCCGCCTCTGTCTCCTGCCTCGGTCGCGCGCACGAACTGGCCCCCATACAAAGCTATAGGACAAGTACTCGATGCGGTCGCCTGTTTGCGTCACTGGTCTGTGTCGCGTGCCGCGGTCGCTCGCGCGAACCGCCGCCTTAAGAGGGAAGGGTGAACGTGGGCGGGGGTAATGGAAATTTTTTAAAAATGGGGGTGATAGACAAATATAATTGTTTATTAAGTAAATTGGTTTTATTTATTTTTAATTACTTTTTTATTTCAACGGCTTCAAGATTATTAAGGCGTAGACCTATCCCATTTCTATGCAATACTTCTATCCCGGAAGATTTATTAAATGAGTTATTTTTAACTATTAGGTGGGTGGCGAATTCTGAAAAACAAACACTGTTTAGACATCTCAAGTGTTCGACCATTGTTGTTTGAATATTTCTAGCCGTTTTACCTATGTAAAAGGCTGGACAATCACAACTGTATTATGTTCAATATATTTTTATTCACCCCTGAAGAAGACTCGGGATGAACCGAAACCGGTTGGATTAAGAAATAATAAAGTGGAATTGAAACAAGTTATTTTATTGTGTTTATTATACATATTATCAAACATCGGAAATGACTCATAATAAATACAATCTTAGCAATGTTAAATTTGGTATTTACTTCAGAATTTACAATGATGTCTTTTGCGAAACATCGTTTATGTTCTAAAATACCATTTCCGAAAAGTTTTTCAATGTGATCTTTTCAATAAAATTTTCTTTTGTATGGTGGAATTACAAGTTTAAAACATGCTGTACTAACGCATCTGTGTGAGTAATGTGTTCGATTCAACTCTGGTAGCAATGCCCATAAGATTGTGCTTTCCATAATTGTGCTTTCTATAATATAATACTGCATTACGAAATTGACCGTCTTGAATTGCTTCAATTAATCAACATCCATATTCCCAAAAGATCTGGCCTACATTTGGTACCCTTTTACTACAACACCAGAACACTGTCTTACCAAAATTCCCCGATTCCAAGACTTCACAGTCTCGGAAATAAATATTCTGATCTGGGAGATATATTTTTCACCTTAAAAATAATCAGCACAAAAATATTGATTATTCAAATTCTTTTATATATCTAAGCACGCTAGGCACAAAAAGACGTGCATAATAAATTCTGCAATTTTGTTTATATTGCATATCCGTATGTGAGATTTCTTATCATGTTTACCTATTATTTTATTTTATTGTGCGCTTTTTTGTTGTTGTTTATTTTTTTTTTTTTCTATGTATCATATTTTCTTTATTGTTTTAATTTTCAAGTATTTAAAATAAATGTGATACTCAACTTATAAACTAGAATGTAAAACCCCATTAGAGCGTGTAATAAATAAATAAATAAATAATATTGTTTGACATAATATAGGTTCCTCGGTAGGTACTATTTGTTTTTTTTTTAAAATTAGCTCCACACAGGAGACTTTGAGAAAAAAAGATTTCTCCAGGGCCTATGACATCTTTGGGGATGCTGTATGGAGGGTCGTTTCTATGGAGGAAAGATAGGAGTTCTGGGAAGGAAAAGGGTATGAGAGATGGGTAGAAATCTGGGGGTCAATGTATCCAAGAGTGACGGACGTTTGAATCCATCCCTTCCATTGCGTTGTAAGGCGATTATGGCTAGGTTCCTCAATCAGTCTCTCCTGATCCGGTCCACCACGCAGTAGGTGGTACACTCGCTCTAACAAAGAACTCCATAAAATATTTGTCATTTTACAATTATTATTGACCTTTTTTATTACCACCTTAAATTAACCATTTTTATTCATAGTAGAAGTAAATTCGCTAAATAATGCCCTGCTACTGGGGAATGTTCCAAATGTTTCCCTTTGTACCATGTTTTGCATCAAGTATGAAAACCCAACTAAAATTCAGAAATTTATCTAAGGAATTTTAAAGTCATTACAAAGTTATTGTTCGCTTAAATTGCGCCATAACTTGGAAAGTTATATCCCAGTTTCTCTGAAATAAATAATAATAATTGCTCTTGAATACAGAATGTTCCACTGCGCTGCGTCTAATTAGTCCAATAGTTTATTCATTGGAAACCTAATGAAATGGGCACAGACCTACATTAAAACCATATTTCTTTAATATCTGATGTACATTACTTTGTGTAATGATGATTGGTTTTTGATTTCAATCCTACTTCCAACTAAATTGAAACAATATATCAAATACCACGGAATTTATTCAAAAGTGTACAAATGTTTTCATGGATTACAATCAAATACCAACATTTTGAGGATAACATTAAAAGATATTGCGTATTTTGGGAACGGGGAAGAAAAATGGTTTGTTATGTTGTTACAGAAAATATCACTGGAGCTTTTTCATTGCTTTTTTATGGACTGGTTCGGCTTCCACGGTTGCACAAATTATTGTCCATAGGTTGACTGCAAGTAATTGAGGAGCTCAGCCCAGTTTGTTGGTTTCTCATCAGCTGGCTTAGTTTCAATCACAACTGGTGCCTCAATAAGTGGAAGTGGCCTAGTTTCAATGCTTGGGAGTGGCTTGGTTTCAATCAGAACTGGTTCCTCAACAATTGGGAGTGGCCTGGTTTCAATAATTGGGAGTGGCTTTGTTTCAATCACTGGTACTTCGACAATTGGAAGTGGCTTGGTTTCAATGATTGGGAGTGGCTTGGTTTCAATCACTGGTGCTTCGACAATTGGAAGTGGCTTGGTTTCAATGATGGGGAGTGGCTTGGTTTCAATCACAACTGGTGCTTCGACAATTGGAAGTGGCTTGGTTTCAATGATGGGGAGTGGCTTGGTTTCAATCACGGGTGCTTCAATGATTGGCAATGGTCGGATGTTGATGTCGGGGAACTCAATTGGCAGAGGAGAAATGCTGATTGGGGGCATTGGGATGGGCTGTGGTGCAAGTGGTGGAAGAACTGGAGCAACCTCTTCTACAACTTCATCCACAGAATTCTTCAGCAAGTTGACAATGATTTGCACGAGGGGAGTTCCAGTCTCGATCTCAGAAGTCGTCACGGACTGCACCGGTCTGGTCAGAGGGTTGCAATTAGCACCCACCAAGAACACCAAGAAAATGATTGCTTGCTTCATCTTGAACCTTGAACAAAGGAAAATTATTATTTTTAACAAATTCAGAAGATCGATGTTCAAGTTATTAAAATTTTGGTGATATAGCGACTTACTCGTTGTTAGCTAATGGGCTACTTCGATATATTTTTTAAGGAAGTTTCTTCTTATATACATTTTGACAATATCTTAATATGGGTTATAAAGATAAAAATTATTGATTAACTATTATATTGAATATCAAATAATCTACCACATTCTTAGAAATTGCCTTAAATAAGTATATTGTTATTGCTGCTATATTTTTTTTATTTTAGTCTGCATCAGTTAATGACGTTTTTTATGAGCTGGCGCAAAGTAGACATTCGTTCACGCGACGTCGTAAAATACAGATCAGTAAGTTTATTGGGGTCACACAATCAGCGGTCGTTACTGCTTTGGACCTGCTGGGTTTTTCTTATATCAGAAGCTATAAAGCCCCTGATAATTTATGGGGCAAGCCTTTCCATTATTTTATTATTTTAATTGGGTTTTTTTGTTACTTGAAGATACTACACGATTTTTTAATACGTCTTTTTGAATTTCGATTTTGTTTTCTGCAATGAATGCAAATCTTGGAAACCGAAATCAACCCACTTCCTGACATCCGATCGAACTGAAATTGAATGAAAATGCATTCAATTAACTTGGTGACACTCATAATATTAACACTCAAGCACACACATTCGCACACACAAGAATTTCTCTGAAATTAGCTACTAGCCGGCTTTAGAGATTGTCTGAAAAGGGAAGAACAGCTCAATTATAGTAAAAAATACTTTATTTTATCACGGCTTGATTTTAACTTTATTTTTGATCTATTTTTAATATATTTTTGATTTTTCCGAAAGTATTTTCCATGTGACAAATAGCGTTTTAAGACATTAGATAAGATATTTAAAAAAATTCACAGCCGCAATAGTTTTTCATACCAAAATTAATCCATAATTTATTTTCAAATTTGATTTTTTTCCATTAGCTCTACACAGGAGGACCTTAGGAAAGTAATTTCCCTCAGAGCGCGTGTCACTTCAGGAGATGCTGTGTGGAGGGTTTTTTAAAGGAAGGAAGGAGAGGAAGTTCTAGGAAGGAAATAGGTATTAGATGTGCGAGGTGCTTGCAACTGCGGTGCAAGGCGATTAGGATAAGGATCTCCCTCAACCAGTCTCTCTTGATCCTGCCCACCACGCAGCAGGTGGGCAGACGCATCGACCTGGACAAACCTCACCCCATGAACCCGGGCACCCCTGCTAAGTCGCCAAACGTAGCGAACCACTTGGGGTGACCAATGGCAGAGGTGTTGGTTATCCCATATCCGCCTCCCAAAATGCATATATATGTATGTTCTGAGAGGGATATATATATATAAGAATAAGTTTAGTATCGCTCTGTGAGATTCGCATACCCTCATACCTAGTTTTGTCTGCTAAGCGAGCGTTCCCTATCGACCATCTTTGGGGAGGAAGTCGTTGTATTACAAAGTGAAATGGGTGGGAGCTGCAAAAATACTCTCTCTTATATTGCATATCGTTCGCTACGAATGGCATTTAAAGCATATTCTGAAACGATCGTTAAATTATAGAATGAACCTCACGCTCATCGCACTGCTCGAGAACGGAGTTGAAATTGCTCCGTCGCGTCGACCACTTATGGTCCAGAATTTAACAAAAAATGCCGAAAAGCGTATTTTCGAAGACCCTCGTCGACACTTAGTCCAGAGATTGCGAGTTAAAAACCTCATGATTTATTTTTATTTTTCAGATATTTTTTTTTACTTATTCCACAACATTCCCAACCTTCGCTTAACCCTACATTCTTCCCTCACTTTATTTCAAACCTGAAACATTCCCAATTCAGGATATGTACCATAGAGCCACTGACACTTTTCGTTCGTGTAGCATTGACGTAAAACATTTTTAAAGTGAAACTTTTATAGCCCCGCTGTGATTTGGATTTAGCGGAAATGACGATTACTGCACTTGCTACGCATCAACTGCGCTCATTGGCCGCTTTTATTATGAAATCACTTTTAAAGGCTCCTATTGGTTGAGTTACATCAATTTGGTAGGCGGGAATGGGTAACGCCGCCCCGGGAACCTTATTGGATAACCAACACCTCTGCCACAGGTCACCCCAAGTGGTTCGCTACGTTTGGTGATTTAGCAGGGGTGCCCGGGTTCATGGGGTGAGGTTTGTCTAGGTCTTGGAGGCGGATGACCAGGACATACTGAACCCAAGATTCCTACCCACCCCTTAAACCCTTTTCCTTCCCAGAACTCTCCTCTCCTTCCTTTCCTTAAAAAAAACCCTCCACACAGTATCATAGGTGAGCATAAAGATGACAAAGGCCCTGAGGGAAATTTTTGAAGGCTCCCATTTGTTGAGATATTTTTATTTATTTATTTATTTAAATACATGTTACATAATTAGACATTTACATAGAATTGGATACATTGAATCACCATACTAGGCGGCTGCCTGTTTCATGGTGACAATGGAGGATATTTACTTTAAGTGAAGTCTATTGTTAACATATGGAACTATTAGTAATGTAATGATAATAAAAAACTAGTAAAGAGAAAAAGAATTGGGTAAGGATAAGTTTGTGAGAAGATACATATCCTTATTTTAAAATTTATATGTGTGAGTGCATACGCATACGTATATACAGGTGCACACATCCATACACACATAGGCATATACACACACACACTTACACATATATATGCGTCTAGGTACATGAATACATTAATATGTATATATACGGCCATGGACACAGTACCAACACATTTACACACAGTTGTAATTTTTTTTTTTTTTTTTTTGAAGTGTATGAAGGTGTAATTAGAATGGAGCTTGAGTATTTGCAGTAAGTATCTTTCCAAATAGTATTGAGATATATGTTAATAAAAGAGGTGTTATTTTCTAACATGGTGACAGAATATAATTATTTATTAATGTTTTTTTTTTTTTTTTTTTTTAATGTTTTATTAATGTTATGAAACGGAAATTACGCTAGGTCTGCGCTCATTGGTCGCATTGATTATGACCTCACTTTTCAAGTATTGGTTGAGATTGTCTTGATAAATTTTCGCTTCTACCGGGTGTAAACTGCACTCGATTTTTTTTATACCAATTACTAACGAGTTTCCGGCATGCCTTGCAATGCTTCTAAAATAAAGGAATTGTTTCTCCCTGCGTGCCCTTTCCCATTCGTCCCCATTCCCCTCCCGCGATTCTCCTCCACCTTCCCCGCATTCCCCCCTAGCTTCTTCCGCTTCCACCCGTTCCACGAATAATCCGTCTCGCGTTCCTCTCTCCCCTCCCGCATACCTCTTTTACCTTTTCTGCCTTCTCCCTCCTGGATTCCCCTCCCTCTCCTCCCGTCTTTGCCTGCCGCTAAACTCTATGAAATACACTATTTTTTCAAATAACTCGCCTATTCCAAAATTTGTATTCGAATTTCAAAACACCAGAGCTCACTATGTATAGAAACACCCTACAACTCACCAAAGTTTCACCGTGATCGGACTAATAGTGTAGGAAATGATTTCACAACGCCAGAGCTTATTATTTTTATAGAAGCCATCGCGGGCGTGCGCACAACAACTCACCAAAGTTTCATGGCAATCGGATGAATGGTTAAGGAACTCTTAAGGGACAATCATGATGTTTCTTTACAATAAAAAGCCATAGCGTATTAGCCATAACGCATTACGACACAAATTTCTTAAGTGCTTTATTTTTTGTTTTGATAACAATAGGCAGTTTTTTTTTACTCAATTATCGTTATTACATTGCGAATCTATGATTCACAAAATTACAAAGCCGCATCGTTCGCCTTTCGCGCTGTTCCTTCCGAAAAAAACCTAAAAAGCTTCGTTCCCTTTCCGCTTAATCCCCTTGTATGTGGGCACCACAAAGCCGCAACCAAAAAAAGTAAAACAACAGATTAAAAATGCAATTTCCTTGATCCCCATTCCACTACTACTTCTGTGAGCCGATCCCCGGGTTTTTGCTCGCTTTTGCCATTATGAAAACATTTGAAAACGATGAGTTTTTTCCTGCGCAATCGTTTTCATTTGCACAATTTGATGGAGGATTTTTGTTTTAATGATGCTTCAAATTATACAGAAGCTCTCGACATGGAATGAGATTTAAAAAAAATTGACAATCGTAAAATAAAGCACATTCTGTTTTTTTCGTATCTCCGATGCAAGGTATACCTAAAGGCTTTGTATTTTTATAAAAGAAAGTCAAACATTCCCGGGTTACGAAAAATTTGACAATTTTTAAAATCTCTTACTGTGTTGTGTCGTGATGGAGGACTTAGCCAGGCGAGGAACTGAATACACGGCCTCCGGGTGGCGTATTTCCTTTTCCGTGTTCAATACGAGGCATCCATGCCTCAAAATCAACACGGGTTTGTAATGCCATTTTTTTCTCCAAGCCCGTGTCCAGTAGAAATAAATAACTAACAACATGTACGCACTCGCATACTGCCTGCTAACAATGTATGCCCGGGCATTGGGGGTCTAGAGTCATTTTAAATAAACAGTAGCTTCTTAATAAATAAAAAATTAGAGTCCTGACGAGTACGGTGAAGGAGGAAACCATCTGTTTCCTTAGAACGCCGTGGGAAAGTGGTGGGCAACCACCAATGTCCAGTAGAAGGCAAGCGGCATCCTACTCAGTGGCGGCGTAAGGGGGGGGCGGAGGGGGCGGTCCGCCCCGGGTGCCAAGCACCAAGGGGTGACAACGACAACTCACTCGTAGAGCCAAAGAATGTGCACAAAATATCCCTCTATAAAGACATATCAATATTCAACTACCTACTCCTGTACCTAGCTACTTACATACTGATATCATATTTTGAAACGTATCGCAACCATATTTTTTTTTCGAATATAATTTCTAATACCCAAAAGAATAAATTCATGTTGCGCTTGTTCTGATCTTATACCGCGTGTAACATCGAGCGTGGTGTGAAACATGAATGAAAAATGTAGGCGTATCCGTTAAATGACTATCAGAGACAAGATGGAGTGCTCATCACGACGCTGTTAAACCACTGAAGAATAATTTTTGGAAGCTTATATCAACACTCGAAGAGATGTGTGATCCCAGCACCAGCAAAGAAAGCGTTAAAATAAGAGAAGCAGTATCAACACTCGTACCAGCTTTGTGTGACTTCAGCTTTCTATGCTATCTTTCCTTTTGGTGTGAAGTCCTAGAAGAAGTTAATCAGACAAAAAAGTATATACAAAAATCTGGGCTATCATTGGTGAAGTGTGTAATAAAAATTAAAGCTATTCAAAATTTTTTTCAACATCAACGCAACCAAATAGTGGACAAAATGTCCAACTTAGACATTCCGATTGAAGGAAAAAGAGGAAGGAAGAGATTTCGAAAACGTATGAATGGAAAAATAGCCCGGGATGCTTGACTTACATTACCAGGGTGCTGCAGAGAGCAAGGTTAGAAGATCATGATATATTTTACGAAGAACTAGACCATCGTTACGGGGCGATGGATTTTATTCTGGATAAATTTTGTGTTATTCAGCCTAAAACGTTGGTAACAGCACCAGAAGAATATCTTCGTGAAATGGATCCAAATCTGTTAAAAAATTACAATGAATTTTCAGGAGAGGACATTGCGTTGAAGATTTTACGATTAAGGTACCATTTGGAAGCCGCCAACATTTCTGCCCAAGAAGTGGTTCAATGGATTAAATTGAAGCTTCTCAGATGCATTGTAAAATGGGGCTATTCTGAGTCTATTCCTAGTTTAGCGCTATATCTTAGATTTTTTTAACAATTTATGTTTCGGTGGCTTCATGTGAAAGAAGCTTTTCAAAGTTAAAATTAAAAAAAATCTTACTTAAGGTCCACAATGAGCCAAGCGCGACTAACAAATGTTTCGATTTTATCAATTGATAGAAGCAGGGAAATCAATTTTGATAATGTGATGGAATATTTGGGAAAATAAAGTCTCGTAAGCATGTTTAGTATATGGTGTTTAACCATAATACGGGCATGTGCCTAGCGTGGTAGTCGAATCACCTGTAAAAACTGTATGAAAAGTTATATGATGAATAAGGGAAAGAAAAAAAAATTAAGTAGGGGTGCTCAATACAAAACCGCCCCGGGTGCCAATCTACCCTACGCCGCCACTGATCCTACTGTGCACGGGTTTGTAACGCCAATTCCTTCCAAATCTTTAGTACGAGGCACGCGTCCTCCAAACGTGATTATAACATAAAAAAGGAAGTGTGTGCATACACGCACAATATAATGGATGGGCAATAAAACGCAAATAGCCTTACTAATAAAATAAATAAAAACACTTTACAATATAGTACTTATAACACTTTATGGTACCAATCTTATAAAATAAATTCTCTAAAATAAAAACGCATGTTATCATAATTTTAAAAAAACATTCCATCAGGGTTTGTCTAGCGGGCATGTGTAATTATTCTAATAAATTTCTTTCCATGTACTGCTGTTATAAATACCGGTACAAACTTGTCTATAATGCATTCACTTAACATGCCTTACACTGAACACGGGTTTGGGAAGGGAATTGGCGTTACAAACCCGTGCACAGTAGGATGCCGCTTGCCTTCTACTGGACACGGATTTGGTGGATAAATGGCGTTACAAACCCGTGTTGATTTCGAAACCAGGTTGCCTCGTGTTGAAAACGGAAAAGGAAATACGCCTCCGGGTGCAACTCAATTGCGAAACTAACTCAGCCACTAACCGGCCATTATGTTTTTTTTTTTTTTTTTTTTTTTTAATTATAACATTGTTACACTAAAACACCAAGAGCTTGGTGTAGGAGTTATTTAATATATAATAGAGTGTATAATAAATATAATCTTAAGTACAAGAATATTGTACCGTTAAAAGTTATAATATGACCAGGGGGCCAAGTCTCTATCTTTTATTAATGTTTATTAACGTCTGTTAGCGCATTAATTACGTCACAAACACGTATTTTGACCTTAACGCTATTTTTTGTAGTCTCTATTAATTCGTAATGCGGAATTTATGGTTACTTAACAGTTTAAAAAAAAATGGTTAGCTAACGGGCGACGCCTGTTAACGCCCCTGTATTTTGACAGTTCTCAATAAGTTTTGTAGTCTATACCACGGAATGTCATAAATTTTGCTGTTTACTAACGTTGAATTTCACGTCAAGCTAAAAGGGCCGATCGACCTCCCGTTTGGTAACAGGGGAACATTTAGAAGTGTCGCATTGCCGAAAGGCATACTTTTCAAAGTTGATTAATTCGAATTTAGTTCTTTAAAAGGTAAGTAATATAATTTACTATGAATTAAACGATACCTCAACGAAATATTTACCTAACCTCCAAACTTTTAGGCACATAAACGTGTATTAATCATTTATGAAAAATACACTTCGTTTCAACAATTATTACAAGAAATCACTATTTATATCCAAAAATAGGTTTTAGGTTCTTAGTTTGAGTTATTTGTGCGTATTTAGATTAAAGTGAAACTTTCGAAAACGTCAAATGTCAAATGCAGTGAAGAGATCGTTTTTTTGAGGAAACTCTAATAAAAATAGATTTTTGATGCAAATTTCACTTTTCCCGACGTAAATAGTTGCTTCTTGTAGGTAGTGAGGAAGATGGAAGAGGTAAACTTAAAACTGCTTATTAAAACTTCAAAATCCGTAATACGTGTCGTAGAATTTGAAGCAAGATGCGATGCAATGCGTCAGAAATTCATAGACAATTTACATTTTTGCATAGAGTTTCATGTTTCGTAACTGCCGACGCCGAAAATAAACAGATCGTTATCAGAA
Organism: Limnephilus marmoratus; assembly: GCA_917880885.1. NCBI lineage: Eukaryota > Metazoa > Arthropoda > Insecta > Trichoptera > Limnephilidae > Limnephilus > Limnephilus marmoratus. The sequence goes on along the minus strand of OU862923.1, from coordinate 37,952,256 downwards.
TAGTTCCTGACTACCACTGTTAGCTTTTTGTGACAACTTTGCTCAAATCACCAAGTTAAGTAACAGGCTGTTAGTAAACAATAAAAGATAGAGACTTGGCCCCCTGAGATTAATGAAGTTACAGCATTTTGATCGGTGATGTTATGGTTGTTAATTTTTTAAGGATAATTTGTCATTTTCTTGAATGATACCAAATCTGTAATTTTATTTACTTCTTCTGAAAGACTATTATAAAATTTTATATTTCAAGAGGCAAATTTTAAAATTCTAAGATAACGTTAATGCGTATCTATCTACCTATTTATTTTTTATAAATGTTTCTGTGGTTGACGAGCATTTCGGCGGGCGGTGTATATTAGAATTTGATACAAATCTACAGTTTTTTTCCGAAATGGATAAAATTTTCTACACTTGTCCTTCAAAATAAGAGAAAGATAACTCACTATACGAGATTTAGAAAAAAATACCCCCATGTTCTTTTCCCACCCTTAAGGCAGTATTTTGATACTCGAAACTTGCACACTTGACGTTTAAAATAGGATGAAAATTTCTTTCTACATCTGATTTATAAAAACTCAGTGTAACACTTAACGTACTACATCATATATAGTTAACAGAATAAAACGTGTCGTATATTTGCGACACTTTCCAGAGCGGTAGATCATCTCGGTGTCGCACTAATGAAAGACCACCACTTAGAATCGAAACGTTGCTCAAGCAAATGGCTTTCACCCCGCTAAGTGACTAGATCTGAAGAGACATGTACTTCCCAAACATTCTCTTTCCCGTCTCCTTCTCCTTCTACTCCGTTCAGCTTTTCAACAAACCCCAATCATTGAGGATGTCGTAGTCCCATTGTGTGCGGGATCAAGACCAAGGAAATTCTGTGATTTTTATTATTTAATTAATAAGAAGACCTAAACTCAGTAGAAGATACCGTTTTAAATTTGCGTTTTAAGTATCGTGATTTGCAAAAAAACGAGTCGGTCTGCGTCATATTAGTATGAACGAGTATTCTGCAGTGCATTCCATCATGCAATCGAATTATAGGATTAATAATAATGCAACCAAATTAAGATAACTTAATCATAAACACTTATATTTTATCTTCATGAAAAAATAATCATAAATCATTATTAAACACTTTTTGCAACTGGCACAATAATAATAAGTGTTTAATCTGACTACCAATTTTTGTTGTTGTTTATCTTACAAAAAACATAAAAATAAATATTCAGACATTTGATGTGAATGCCTTTTAAATGAATAACCACTAGTTAACTAACTTAAAAATAATAATAATAACAAAACAAAAACGTTTATTCATCAGCAATTTTTTTTTACAAAATAGATGTTTTGTGGAGTCAGCCATGTTTTTCAAAATCTCGTCACTAGAAAACCCTAGAAATTCTGCAGACGTAATATTCTTGCAAAAGATCTCTGCGATAGATTGCCCGGAATTACTTGAAAGAATTCAATTAAGAGTGCCCACCAGACAAACTAGACTAAATCACACACTTAACACTCCTCGATGCAACACTAACTCTAAACAAAACACATTCATTAATCGCGCTTCACACTTTTTTAACAATTCATACAATGAATTCGACTTATTCAACACAGCACCCCAAATTCTAAAAAAAAATAAACAATAAATAACTTCTAAACATATACAAACTATTATACTTCTATACAAATAACTTATTCACTCCCAGATTAGATCCGTCCCCTTCCCCTCCCGCCCACCATCCCATCCCAAAAGCTATTATATTATAATTTTTATAACTTTTTAATCTCTCTAATTAATATACACTAGTGAAAACCTATTATTGGTTCAATAACATATACATATGTAAATACACCTAAGTAAATAATGTAACTGTTGGTTTTCCAAAATAAAATAAAATAAAAATAAAAATAGATTTTTTCTTTTATCATTGATTCTATTAATATATTATAATAAAACGAATATAAAACTTTATTCCACTTAATTTTATTCGACCGTAACCGGTTTCAGCTCGTCAAAGCCATCTTCAGACTGATACAAATATTTCCTAGTCTACGGTTTATATACACAACATATTGGAGAGAGGGAGAGGGGTGGCTAAGTCATTAGCAACAAATATAATTATTGTAATTGATTAAAATCCTTGTAGACCACCCCTCTCCCCCTCTCCAATATGTTGTGTATATAAACCGTAGACTAGGAAATATTTGTACCAGTCTGAAGATGGCTTTGACGACCTGAAACCGGTTACGGTCGAATAAAATTAAGTGGAAAAAAGTTTTATATTCGTTTTATTATAATATATAATAATGGAATTCCACCATGAAATATCACTCTCAAAAATAGAAATATTGATTCTATTGATGAAAAGGTCACTGCTCAGCTACAATTCAGGATTTCTCCAGGAAAGCAGCTGGTTTTCAGTAGTGCCTCCAATATAAAATAAAAAATAAATAAAATAAAATAAAAGTGAATTAAAAATTAAATTGAATTAAAATAAAATAAATACAATTAAATTAAATTCCATAAAAAATAATTAAATCAATATCAAATCTCTAATTCAATGCACACAATATAATAATATATAAATAAGTGAAGTTAAAATTAAAAAAATAAAATATTTAATTAAAAAATAAAAATAAATAAATAATGTACATCGGAATTCAAATTAAAGCCAATAATCCTAATATTAAAACTCCAATACATAATAAAATCGATTCAAATAAAATATAATCAATTCAAATTCCACATAAATATAATCAAATTAAGCATAAAATATAATCAAAAATGTAATCAAAGCAACTTAACATAACCGTTAAGAGGAAACCCGGTCGATAATAAATTTGAACAATCAGAAGGTATTTTAACAGCGTTCCATTTTTCACACCGGAATTCATAAATAAATTTTAAAAATGGATGAAGCGATACTAATTTATTTTTCTTTTGTTTCAGGTATGTATCACCTACACTGGCGAATGGTATTAGCATTAATTTTTTAAGGTACGTATAGATATAAAGTTGATAAATACAACCCTGATTAAACGTGGGTACAAGTGAAACTTGATTAATGTCACGTACATAAATGGTTGTGCTGAAACAAAGCAAGTATTATGATTTTATTTTCCCACAAAATGTAAAATCATTGTTAAATTTTATGACAATGTACAAGTGAAACCTTGTGGGCATCTAAAATATGACTTGTTAGTGGTATTAAGAGGATTCCAATTGGTATTAAGACGATTCCAATTAGAGACCAAAGTCAAAATTTTTCGCTTTACGCGGTCGCTATTTTCATATCCACAATTTCAGTTGTCATCACTGAAAATAACACATGAACCATGCTGTTTGCTGTGATGGCAACTGAAATTGTAGATATGAAAATAGAGATGAATATAGCGATCGCGTAAAGCGAAAATTTTTGACTTTGGTCTCTAATTGGAATCGGGCTGAAAAAAGATGTCGTGTATTGTAGGTATAAGGGACAACTGAACCTCAGGCTGATAAAACCTAAATAAAATTTTCAAAATCGAGATTTTGTTCTCCCCATTTTTCTCCTCAAAATCTGTAATAATTTTTTAACTAACTAATTAACTAACCATCACGCCGTTTCCCCGCAGGGGTAGGCAGAGAGGACGGACCGCCAAACAACTCAGTCTTGGCACACACTCCTTGAATCGTTCACATTCATACATCGTTTCATACTTGCCCTTTTATTATTCTGACTCTTGACATGACCCGACTCAAGTATCTGATTCACTTGGTCGTGCCATGTCTATCTCGGGCGTCCCCGACTTCTTCTACTATTCACATAAGCGTCATATATTCTCCTTACCAATTTTTTTCATTTTTTTTACTAACTCCATTAGAAGATAGTACTCTATTTTATGCTTTGCTTTTTTTAAAAATACATTGCCTCATTTGTTTACTGAACGTCTTCTGATGACGTTCAAACCTGGCAATTTTAATGAGGCCACTAGCATCACATTTAAAAAAATTCCGGTTTAGGCAAATATTCTAAGACATTCTGATTTTTTTTTAATCGTATTTTTGAAACCCTGGCGATTTTTTGAAAAATTTCAATCCGAAAAGTCAGACCATTTTTTATAAACTGGAAAGACGGGACATAATTTTATAGGTGTAAAAAAACGATAATTACATAGCCGAAAATAATTTAAAAAAAACGAACGTTTTCCACACGAATGGCACAGGAGAATAGCGAGGCATACCAAAAATATTATATCTCATAAATATTTTTTTCCTTGTTCCATCTCATTGATCATAAATCATTATAATGTTCAACGTCTATATTATTAAAGCCAATGTAATATACTTGTACTTGTAAATTATAATAATTAAAAGAATATTATAAAATTTGATTTTGTTAAAATCATCACCATTACCATTATACCTCTAAAACACGTACAGACATCATAAAATGTGCGGAGTTCTCTTCATAACATCTGTCAAAAAGTCGAACCAAATGATAAGTTCGCAGAGAACAAACAATAAATCTAGTGAACGTTAAATTTCAAATTCAAAAATTCCACTCAATCAAAGTGTTGTCATATAAAAAAAATAAATCAGTGTGGAATTTCACAAAATTAATAGGAACATTTTCGGGGACGGAACATTTTCATGTAGTGATGTCACGAGCCCAAATAATGGATTTATTTATATGTTTAAAAAAAAAAACTGTACATTTCTAAAATAAATTACTAACATTCTCGTAATCTTAGTAAAAAAATCTATCCACACGATGTTTTCCAAGTCGTTATGAAATCCATGTAAGTGGCCTATTCCTGTAAGAAGTAACTTTAAAAAAAAGTATTGAGCAAGCGACACGCTAATGGTTGATATTTATATTTATTACCTACACAAAAAAAAATCAGAATGTGCAGTTCACACGCAGTAGAAGTAAAACTAGAAAGTTCCTGGATGTCGCTTTCTTTTCTTTTGCCTGTTTGTTTTAAAGTGGTTTGAATATTGGATATTGATTTTACAAAAATATATTTTTTATTGTTTTTGGATTTGGTAGGTTTTGAACCTCCGTTCGCTGGATGTCTCTCTGGGCGTTGAGAGTCAGGCGTTACCGCGGCGCTATTGGAGCCCGCGCATAGTCGTGAATTTACCGCAATATATTAGAACCGAGGACCGTCAAATAATAAATTTTTGAGACGTATTTCGGTTTCATCCGATTTTCAAATCACTGACGGGGTTAAAAAAGTTTCACTTCAAAAAAATATTTGAGGTAGTGCCAAAATCCAGACAGGATATTGTGGATTTCGTTTGTATGGACTAAACGCTCGGTTTCCGGTTTTCACAAGAGCGGTCAGTGGCTGAGTTGGCATCGTATATTAGAGGGCACAGATTATTCGTTTGTTACAATATGTGATTACTTATTTATTTATTTATTCATACATTTATTTAACGCCCAGAGGGCTTTTACATGTTTAGTAGTACAATTATTTCATGATATATGATTTTTAAACAGATGGAGAAATAATAAAAATAAAATTAGATAAAAAATGCACATAAGTCCCAAAAATACCAAAAAATACAGCGATTTGATAGGTTTGCAAAAATTCAGATATGTTTAGGAATAGTTTTGGAATAAGTTTTTTACAAGACCACAAAATTCGCCTAGTTGATGTTAAATACCTATGTCAACATCACCTAAGTACCTTACATAATATATATGTGTATCTATATATATATATTTTTTTAGCACGATAAAATAATTCAATTTCTTTAAATCATCTTGCTTCAATCAAAATCGGTATTAAACTCCAGCATCCATGTTAAACTGAAATAATTTACAATACTTACGAAGGAAGTAGGTAGGTATACTAAATTTGGTTACATTTAATCACAGTTCAAAATAGCGATTTTCATAAAATGTATTTTGGTTGTAAAAATGAAAACATAATTAATTTTGTATTTTTCTCTTGTTCAAATTAAATTTTCGTTTTGAAATGTCTTTTATCTATTAATCGTGAGCCAGTACAAGCAATATAAAATGTTCAGGCGCAGATTTAAATAATATATTCATTAAAAATCATGGAAATTTATTCAAAGTAGTTTTTCGTTATTGAGGTCTTTTGTACATAGAATTCACCTGATGAATTAATTCCACAGTACGATATTGAACGGAAAATGAACCACGCTAAACAATTAGTCTTTAGATAAAATCAATTGAATCCTATTTGATTTTATTTACGACAAATCATAAAAGCCATTTATGTATTTTACCAATGGATTTCGTGCAAGAGTCCAGTAAATATATATCTTTTCTAGTATGAAATGACGTCGCTCACGCTGTATGTGCGCTTAGATCTTTTAAACTACCCAACGGATTTCCATGCGGTTTTCACTAATAGATAGACTGATTCATGAGGAAGTTTTAGGTATATAATTTGTCACGGTTTTGTGTAAATTGATTGAAATACATAATATATCTGGCCAAGCGGCAGCGGGCAGCGTGGATTTGATTTTACAGATGGCGTTGGTTATAAAGGTTTCGTTAGCCACGGCAACGTGTGTCCGGATCTGCTAGTTTATAATAAACGCAATAAAATAACTTTGTTTCAATTCCACTTTATTATTTCTTAATCCAACCGGTTTCGGTTCATCCTGAACCTTCCTCAGGGGTGAATAAAAATTATTAAACCGAATTAATAAGAATTAATAAGAAATTAATAAGAATTATACACCCCTGAGGAAGGTTCAGGATGAACCGAAACCGGTTGGGTTAAGAAATAATAAAGTGGAATTGAAACAAAGTTATTTTATTGGTTTTATTATAATTATGTATTCCCACAAAGTGTTGGGAAAGGTTAGGTTGGATAGGGATTATACTCGTAAATAGGTCAAACGGAAAGGTTTTTTTTAATAGAGATCACAAAAAGTTTATATTGCTAGGGAAAGGTCTAGTTAAAAAAATAGGTCACAAATAAGTAATAAGGCTAAGGGAAAGTTTAGTAGAATTTTGGTAAAAAGGTTAGGGGAAAGTTTAGTTGAGTAAAGGCCTCACATTGGAGTTATATTCGTAAGGTTTTGGGAAGGTTTAGTTGAATAGAGGTCACAGATATGTTATAAGATTGGGGGAAGGTTTAGTTGAATAGTCACAAATAGGTTATACGGTTGGGGGAATGTTTAGGTGAATAGAGGTCATAAATGGTGAGGAAAGGTTTAATTGAATAGATATCATAAGGTTAGGGGAAGGTTTAGTTGAATATATGTCATAATAAACAGGACATGAGGAAAGGGAAGGTTTGGTTGAATATAATTCTGCGATCCAATTGGTTCTTAGAATCGGCGAAACGGGAATCTTTCAACCGTCAGAAAAGTTAAATGGTTCTGAATAGCCATTTGATGACTTTATCACTTGTGAATTTCTGCGAAACAACTGGGGCATTTATCGGATCAATTCGGATCATTAAATAAATGGCGAAGAATAAATTATTATCAAGGAAATTTTATGACCATTTATGTGTAAGATTGGATAAACACTTAAATAATTAGAAATTGAATACCAGTTCCACAAATTTATAATATTACATTTAGTACACAATTCAGAGTTCATAATCCAATATTATAAATGTAGTTGCCTCGTTGAAAAAGAAAATTCGATTATCCCTGTATTTTCTTTCTTATTCAGCTATTGTTCGTCTTACTCCCACTAAGTGGTAGGAAAATGATGAAAAAAATTTAGAAGGATTGATCAGACACGAAGAAAAAAAATTGTCAAAAATGATTTCAAAATCTATTGCCCTCTTTTTAAGCTTTGATTTTATTCCATTCTTATTTGAAATTAAGTATAAAAAAATACAAATATTCTCGGGTTACGAATAACCCGATAATATTTAAAAATCTCCTTCACCACAGTAAGCGGAAAATATTGCTTGTGAAAATATCGTGATGGATTTTCATAATTATGTTTATGCCGGCAACCCGGGGGTTTATTGTTTTAAATTATCGTATACAAACGAGTAAGTAAACCGCCTCATTAGACTATGTCTGTTTTAAGACGGGTACATATACATATATTTACAGATGCATACATTTATACATACATATATATACACATACATTCACACATACATACACGTACGTATTCGCATAATGCACATAATCATACACATACATATAAAAGCATAAGTAAATACAATCAAAAAAGAATTAATGGAATTTACATTGTTTCATATAACCAAAAATTCATAAGATACACTACTAAAGCAAGCATTTAAAACTAAAACTATTAAAATTTCAACAAAATAATATAAACAAACATAGGCAGCAATAATAATATAAGCAGGCGTAAAACAAAAGTAGTAATTAGTAAGAATAATCTCCATACATGTAAATAAACATATTTATATTTTATTGGTATATAATTTTTTTTTTAATTTTAAAAACGAAATACAAACATTCCCGGTTTACGAATAACCCAACAATGTTTGAAAATCTCATACAACCACCACAGAAAGCCGAAAATATTGCTTGTGTTGTGATGGAGGACTTAACTAGCCGAGGAATCGAACACGCGACGCTCGGGTGAGACCCAACCGCTATGCCCACTCAACCACTGACCACTAACCACTATATAATTATATAGTGGTTAGTGGTATTATGACTGTCCTAAAACGGGAATACTCCTAGTTGGGCAGTCAAAAAAATTAATGAATTATATATATACATGTATAATCTTGTACTAAATAAAAAAAAAAAAAAAAATAAAAAAATAAAAAAAAATAAATAAATAAATAAATAAAAAAATATAAAGAGTGAGGAGTAAAGACTAAGATGAGATTACTAATAAGGCACTTCAACTTGCATGGAACTTTCACAGAACTCGTAAATTATCAATGAAACGTGATGAATTGTTCAAATTCTGTGAATCAACCCGTTCTAACAAAAATAATGTTATCTGAATTTTGGATTATCGTTTTTATTTCTTACTCATACTTTTGCTTGGTACTTAACGGTTCTTAAGTCTAAAGAATGGGAGGTTTTTTATTTGCTTTCCTTTCATGCGGTTGAGCCAACGTGTTCAGAATTACGACGAGAATATATTTCTAAAAAGAACTTGGAAATTATGAACTGTGGGTTTGACAAAGTTCACTCTCCTCAGCAAGCAATTTACCCTCCAATGAATTTAATTACGAAAAAAGTGACAGTTGAATAAGTAAAAAAAAAATATAGAATTGTGTGTTGTGTTTCTTCGTGAAACCATTTTCTAATGTAATCGAAGTTAAAAATAGAAAAATCGTTTCTAATAAATAAGAACTTGGCATAATTCGTTGCGAATGAAGGCTTTGTTGGATTGTTTGGTAGATTGGAAACATTAATCAAGGTTTACTCATTTCGGGTTGATAGAATTTAAAGCAAGTATTTAATCAGGCGGTCTCCGAGCCAGAAATGTTCAAAGAATGAGGTATTTACACGTGCGTATTAATACAAGGGAATGTAGTTTATACGTGTGGGTGATCTCAATCTAACTATTGTAGTTTGATGATTTTTTAAAATTGAATATTCTTACAGGTTCTGAATATTGAAACATATTCAACGGATAACTTCTCTCTTCGACGCCTCGTGCATTCCACAGAGCATGTGGCTTTTGTGTATAGTTTTTTTTTTTTTACATTAACTTCATACAGGGGGCCCTGAGGAAAATAATTTCCCTCAGGGCCTATGTCATCTTTGAAGATGCTGTGTGGAGGGTCTTTTTGAGGAAAGGAAGGAGTGAACATGGGTCTTGAAGAGACCCATGTTGTAGGAGGGAGGAAACCCAGAGGCCGGCAAATCGTTCCACAGCCGAGCCGTTTAACTCAAGCACGAGTTATAAAGTTATATTATTACAAGCCTCAATTTGGGAGGCGGAGATGGGTACCGCCGCCTCGGGAACCTTTATTGGATAACCAACACCTCTGCCATAGGTCACCCTAAGTGGTTCGCTACGTTTGGTGATTTAGCAGAGGTGCCCGGGTTCATGGGGTGAGGTTTGTCTAGGTTTTGGAGGCGGGTGACCAGGACATATTGAACCCCAGATTCCTACCCACCCCTTAAACCCTTTTCCTTCCTAGAACTCTCCTCTCCTTCCTTTGCTTAAAAACCCTTCGCACAGCATCCCCAAGATGACATAAGCCCTGAGGGAAATGATTTTACTCAGGGCCTCCTGTGTGGAGCTTATGTAAAAAAAAAAGAAACGACCCATTCTCATGTGACTAATGTCAATCGTGTACAAATGTTGGGCGCGTATTTGGCGTGTTTCCCGACTACGCACCGGTGCCGAGGGGATCTCCAGAAAATAGCATCTCCAGAAAAGTTTCCACAAAAAAACTCTACACATAAACACGCTACAAGGTTTACAGAAAATTTATTAATACCAAAAGCAAACAAAACAATTTTCCAAAAAGGACCCTTTTACATGGCCATTAAAGTATACAACAACCTTCCACATGATATTAAACAAATACAAGATACACTCAGATTTAAGTCATCACTAAAAACATTCCTTCTGAACAGGTCTCATTACACATTAAGTGAATACCTCACATAGGTACAACTGTTTTTATATTTATGTCTATATAATAAATTAAAACAAATTCACTTTGTATTACACCACTTTTATATTTATATTTAATTTGTGTTCAAATCTGTATAACATGTTAGGTTAACTGGAAGAAATAGGATATAGGTACCTATAAGTTATACCTTTTGTACTTAATGTAAATTTTGTACAATAAATGATTTTGATTTTGATTTTGATTTTGATTTTGATTTTGATTTTGATTTTGATTTTGATTTTGATTTTGATTTTGATTTTGATCAATGACGCTAGTTCCTCAGAGCGTCTTCCATTGTAATACCGGTAGAACAAGGACAGCATTCCCATCTGATGCCTATGCTCTAAAGATAGCAGTCCGTCTGTTAAGATGGGAGAATCTATCAAACGGACCGCCCGTTTCTGCATAGAGTCAAGGGTTTTTTTTAGGTATTTTGGTGCTTCTTGTCCTTTAAGAGCTTGTTAAACAAAAAGCTATCATGGACTGTACTGTCATCCACGTAACAATGAATCGGTGCAAAAGACAAGAGGTCATTGATGTGCAACAGAAACAAAGTTATTTAAACCCAAATTTATTTTTTGCATTAGACCCACAGAACAGAAAATAAGGTCATCCTAAGGAAGCTGTGTGCGGGGTATTCTTAAGGAAAGAAAGGAGAGGATGTTCTAGGAAGGAAAAAGGTATGAGAGGTGGATAGGAATCCGGGAGTGAGTGTGTCAAGGAGTGACGGATGTATGAATCCATCCGTCCCACCGAGGAAGACGAGAGAGTTTGGCTTTCTCCCTCCACCAGTCCCTCCCGATCCGAAGGTGGGCAGATGCAATCACCGCCAAGACCTATAAAGAACACGGGCACCCCTGCTAAGTCACCAAACGTAGCGAACCACTTAAGGGTGACTTATGGCATGGTTAACAAATATACTACTTTCCAATTTTTATTTTCTTTTTGTTTGTTGTTTTTTTTTTTTTACAGTGAATACCGCACAGTACCTGGCTATTTAGATCTGGTCACCAAACACGGCTAAAGCCATTTTCAAGCAACGTTTCAATTCTGAATGGTGGTCTTACACCAGGGCGATACTGATAGTATCTTCCACTCTGGAACATGCCGCAAATATACTATATATTATTTTAAATGAATTAATTGTAAAATAACACAAATTAATCAAATAAAATTTATTTGCGCATGCCGGGTTCGAACCCGCGACCTCCGGATTGTGAGTCAAGAGTCTTACCCACTGGACTACGGAGGTCGTTCGAGTAATTAAGTAATTAATGAATTAATTTGCCGTTCCTAATTGCCGGTAAAAAATAAACTCCCCTCGGGGCCTATTTCATCTTTGGGAATGCTGTGTGGAGAGTCTTTTTAGGAAAGGAAGGAGAGGAAGTTCTCGGAAAGAAAAGGGTATTATGGGTGCGTAGGAATCTGAGGTTCAGTTTGTCCAGGAAAGACGTATGAATCCATCCCTCCCACTACGGTGCAAAGCGATGTTCCGAGAGAGTACGGCTGGAGAAGTCAAAGGAACTCTCTCCCGATCCGGCCTGCATGCATCCGCCGCCAAGGCCCGGAACAACCTAACCCTATGAACCCACGTAGTAAACCACTTGGGGTAACCTTGACATAATATACCAATCACAGAATAAGTGCTACCAAACACGCCTGCCTCAAACAAGTCTTTTCTCGAACAAAACAAGAACTTCCAAAGAAAGATTTTATTTACAACAGATTTACATAATAAATTAGCGCTCCAACAAGGAAAGTAAGGAAACAGATTATTTAAACAAATTTTGAAAGTTTCGGTGCCTGATTTTTAGCTTAGTAGAATCTTCAGAAGATGACTCCCTGTGGGTAAAGGTGGAGGTTGTCGATGTTCTCAGCTGGGGTGTATTCTGGGTGTCCGTAGAGGTCCTCAGTCTGGGGAAGCTCTTCAATTGGCAAAGGTGCTGGCAGGGCAATTGGACCTTCGTAGAGATCTTCAGTCTGGGGCAGCTCCTCAATTGGCAAAGGTGCTGGCAGGGCAATTGGACCTTCGTAGAGATCTTCAGTCTGGGGCAGCTCCTCAATTGGGAAAGGTGCTGGCAGGGCAATTGGACCTTCGAAGAGATCTTCAATCTGTGGCTGTTCTGGAATTGGCATTGGCAGGGTGATGATGGGCAGCTGTGGCATGGGCAATGGGAGAGATGGAAGCGATTCTGGAATAAACTGTGGCAGCTCAACGGAGGAAGTCTTGTCATCAATGTTGACTACGATTTGCACCAAGGGGAGACCCAGAGGGCTGGCAGCAACAAAGGCGGCGAAAGCCGCTACGAGGAAGAAAGTCTTCATCTTGAATTACTGAAAATAAATAAAAAAAGTGAAATAAATAAATAAATTAGTATAAGCTTTCCCTGACGAAGGAACGTTTGTTCCGAAACCGGTCGGATTTGCACATCAAATAAGTGGTTTATACAAAGTAAAATTATTTCATTATTCTATAATGGATAACCACAAAGTAATAGCTACATTCAAAAATATAAATAAAAAAGTGTTGCTCAAATACTCACCATTATTAGAAAAACCTTTCTAGATGAATTAAGTAAAGACAGAGAAATTTTTAATGATGTCACCTGTTGAATGGTGATGCTTCTTTCTTTCTTCGAGGTGACCACTTGGGGGTGACATAGTACTACGGATTTGTAATTTTGAGTATCTCTCCGGATGTGAAGAGATTGACGGTACTATGATTATTATTGTAACTGACAGTTGTGAATAATAGTACCACGCGGCTATATATATTAAATATGACATCATTGCCTGTCGCAGTTACTTTGTCACGGTGACAGATGTCACTGAATCACAATGGATCCGAGGAACCGGTTAAAATAGTCACCAAAACTCAAACTGGGCGAAGCCGTCAAGCCGAACCAAAAGCCGCCTGGCAGCAAAATGGCCTAGCAGGGTTTTTAACTGCTAGTCACGATAATTGTATTTTTATTTGATTTTTATGTTGACGAATAAACCTTCTATAACGATTTAAAATGTACCTTTTTCGATATGGAGCCAAAATGGCATGTTCGTTTTTATTTGTAAATATGGAGGCGATGATGTCACGTTGGTGACAGCCATATTATAACAGCCAGTGGCGTTTTCATAATGACGTTGTAGTTGGAACGCTTAAGAACACTTAATAAATGTGCGTGTTTAGATAGTTTTTAAAATCAATAATTATTAGGAATTAAAATATTAAAGTTACACATTTTTTAGTGATATGATCAGATTCAGAAAAATAAACTTTAAATATTCCACGCATTTTTAACGGTATTCATACTTCTACTAGAATGTAATTTAGTTACAACTAGTTGTTAATAAGTTTTTACTAGAACGTTGTTAAGTTACTTCCAGAATAATCTTACTAAGAAAAGGATGTTACTACTAGAATATTACTATTACTACTACAGAGTTACTATTAGAATATATGTTCAGTTTTTACTAGAATGGTTATTTAAGTTACTAGGTACTTACATGTTATTGATTTCACAGAGAAAAGTACAATATGATCTTCTAGAACGTTGTCCGTATATTTATACGAATTTCCATATGTAAAAGGGCCGTAAAATGTAATTAATTTATACCCCATAAATTATTCTATCCAGTTAATCATGTTAGGGCTGTTATCGAAGTCGGCAATAAAATTGGTGAAATTTGCTGTGATAAAAATGAAATGCAGTAAATGATTTGTCTAACTGGTGTAAGGATAAAAACCCGTAGAGATTAAATAATGCTAATGGCCATTGTTTTGATAATAAATTTAAAAAAATCATTATTACAAGCAGTTTTTAATTTGGCGGGTTTTCACTAATTAAACAACCGCCAGCCAAACGTACTGAAAACATAATTTTTTATTGGGATGTTAAGGTTAAACGTCACGTATGTTATAATCTACGCATTCAAAGATGGCGCCAATCAAATTATTTTAGGTTTTTATAACTTTTTGCATGTTACGCTTTAAAATATTAAGGTAAATTAATTGTTTGCGCCCGTACATATTTAATATCAATACAAATAAATAGTTTTGTCCTTAAACAAACCCAAATCTTTCAAGGAAGGCTGAAAAATTCAATTTTTTATAGGTACCTCAATCCAATATTATATTTTTCAGCCTTTTTTGAAAGATTGGGTTTGTTTATGGGCAAAACTATTATTTATATTCATATTAAATATGTACGGGCGCAAACAATTAATTTACCTTAATATTTTAAAGCGTAACGTGCAAAAAGTATTAAAAACCTAAAATAATTTATTTGGCGCCATCTGTGAATGCGTAGATTATAATGTATGTGACGTTTAACCTTAAGCGATTTTAATATAGTTTATTTTATAATACTGACAATTTGGGAGGCGGGAATGGGTAGCGCCGCCCCGGGAACTATTTATTGGATAACCAACACCTCTGCAGGTCACCCCAAGTGGTTCGGTACGTTTATTTAAGAGGTGAGGTTTGTCCGGGTCTTGGCGACGGATGCGTACCCCTTTCCTTCCCAGAACTTCCTCTCCTTCCTTTCCTAAAAAGACCCTCCAGACAGCATTCCCAAAGATGACATAGGCCCTGAGAGGAACTATTTTCCTCAGAGCCTCCTGGGTGGAGCTAATGTAAAAAAAAAATGCTAGGATTTGCAATAGAATATTCAAATAAACTTAAGATAATTAAGAACTCGCATATAATATGCAAGAAAGTTCATAATTTTTTTTTTTAATTATAATTCACGAATGAAAAAATAAATAAGATGGGAAACATGAAGGTAGGGAGTACCTGGCCATTCAAGTCTGGTCACAAAACATGGTTTAAGCCATTTCAAGCTACGTTTTAATTCTGAATGGTGGTCTTACACCAGGGCGATTCTAAGAGTAACTTCCATTGTGGAACGTTGAGACCTTATGTCTATTATTTTTATGATTGTGAAATAATACAAACCAATAAAATAAAATTTGATTGGTTTATATTATCAATCAAACACGACCTTCGGATTACTAGTCGAGAACCTTACCCTTTGATCACGGAGGCCGCCTGTTAGTGTTCTTTTGAAATTCCGTACAAAATCAAGTTTTCAAGCGTTTCTTTCTGGCATTCGGTTTTTAAAGTGGGCCAATTTAAAATGTTACAATTTGAACCGATTGTTGGTGGTTCCCACAATTTTCTATAACCCTTTACTGCTTAATAATAATAATAATTTGTCTTCCTTTCTTAGTAACATGTAGAGATAATGATATCCTCGCTGGGATCCCCCGTGCTGAGGATTTCATTTACATATTATAATTTAATTACAAGAAATTAATATGAATTAGTTATAAATATTTATCATGTAGTATTTTTTTTAAATAATTATAAAGTAAATAACATAGTGTTTTTTTTTATAATTCAGTTCACTAGATTCGTTTTAATCTGTATTTAATATCAGTATGTTTTCTATTTCTGATCTCCCTATATTTAGTATCCAGATTTATATTTGAGATTTAAATGTTATAATCTTGAGGTTTTTGAGTGAGAGTGGTATTTTATTGTAGACTTTAATGCCATAATATAAGAAGCTTTTTTGCCCAAATGTTTTGTTAGTATTTACTTGTTGGATATGTTTTTGACTTGTTGGATATGTTTTTTATTAGTTATAAATATTTATCATGTAGTATTTTTTTTAAATAATTATAAAGTAAATAACATAGTGTTTTTTTTTATAATTCAGTTCACTAGATTCGTTTTAATCTGTATTTAATATCAGTATGTTTTCTATTTCTGATCTCCCTATATTTAGTATCCAGATTTATATTTGAGATTTAAATGTTATAATCTTGAGGTTTTTGAGTGAGAGTGGTATTTTATTGTAGACTTTAATGCCATAATATAAGAAGCTTTTTTGCCCAAATGTTTTGTTAGTATTTACTTGTTGGATATGTTTTTGACCATGAGATCTAGTGTTTCTAATGTACGTTGTAGTTGTTAGTTCTTGGGTTTTGTACTTATGAATGTAAATGACTACAGTTTTTTAATATAGTTATTTAATTGAAATGATGTTAAGATTGTTGAAGATTTCATCAGTGCTAGTTCAGGAACTTTCAGTATAATTTTCATTATGCCTTTTTTAGTTTTAATTAGTGGCTTTAGTACGTTTTTATTTGCACTGCCCCATCCGATAATACCGTATTCTAACAGTGATTGGCAGATAGCCAAGTAAATCTTGAAAATTCTTTTTTAATGAGGACATTCCTGATAGTTTTGAAAAAAAAAAACTTTGTTTTTTAATTGTAGTTAATTGATGTAATTAATATAAATATTTTTTTTTATCCTGACATTGATGGATTAGTTTTAGTGATACAGAAAGGTTGTAAAATTATCTGTGTTTATTGGGCTGAAGAATTCCAATATGTGGCATATGTCAATATGAAGAATTCATATAACTTTTGACCGTTCGAGGTTACGTTAATTATTATGTTTAACGTGCATTTAGATGTTTAGTATCTTATCAAGAAATGTGGTTCCTATTTTGGGCCGTAATTACATTGCTTCATTAAAAATATGGTACCATCATGTGTTTTTCTTTAAATTATGTATTTTAACCCGTCTGCTTATTTAGGAAAAAATACGTCCCAAAACACGTAATTGCGTTATACTTTCATAAGACCAAAAACGTCCCGAGCGACCTTACATTTTAAAAGCATATATATATATACCTCTCATGCAAGCATATTTTTCTTTTAACCAGAAAGAGAACGAAATAATGCTTCTTATTGTCTTTGGAATATGAAAGCTATTATGCATAGATATTTTACAATCTCGATCCAAAGTGACGGTTTCAGAATTTACGCGCAAAACCGAGGCTTCCGGATTGTGAGGTGCGAATATATTGAACCAAGCAGATGGGTTAACCGTGTAAATTTGACGAAATATTATTATGACGTAATAAAATTCCTTTCAAAAAAATGGAAAAATATGTTTTTAAATTATATTTAACTAATTTTACAATTTAAGAGAGTGGATGAGTTGGCATCGCGTTTGGGTCTCACCCAGGCGTCCCAAAGTCCCATGATCCTGCAGTACTAGGAGTATCTGCGACTCACTAAATTTGGTAAATTATCTCGGCAGATGCGCTCCGAATAGTGCGTTGATGCAAGCTAACATTGCTTAATGATTTTTTAACAGAAATTCTCAATTTTTGGAACTGTTTGATGACTAAGACATCCCATATACTCATTTTTTGTAGAAAACCATTCAAACACTTCGGAAATCTAATCGTTAAAAAAAAAAAATTTATGTTTTTTATTAGGTTTGTCAACAATGATTCACATCAAAGCGCTTACGAATACATTTACACTGAACATGGTTGATACCATCACTAATTAAGAGGGCATTACCAGAGAAAGCCGGAAATACGTCATTTTCAAAAAAGTTTTTAGACGTATTGACTCTTTTCCATAAAAAATTATAAATGGATTTCGAAAGATTGTTCTTTTATCTAGTGAAGTTATGTAATAAATTTGAAGATTTTTTTTTAATTTTTAGTATAATAAGGTTATTCCATAGGTCGTTGGCAGATTTGTTAAATTTTCAAAAAAGTTTTTGTATTATACCACACCCATTTCAAATAATGTCATCATGCAGTAAAATAAATCAATACATTATCTAGCAGAGTTATGTATTAGAATTTTAATTTTAGTTTCAATAAAATCATTAAAAAATATGTACGTACATGTGTTTCTTGACGAAAATTGGTCCATTTGTGTATTTATTTGCGCACTTACAAACTAATATATTACAGATTTTTTTAACATTCTTATTAAATTTAGACATTATTGAAAAATGATAAATACTTATAATCAAAAAATAACTACAAAAAGTACACTATTTTAATAGTTTTATCATCACGCCTTTCAGCATTTTTGGATGAAGGTATAAATTAAAGCTAATTTGGATTGAAATAAATTTGATATTGAGTTATAATTTAAAAAGCTGGTACGGAGAATAATTAATATTTCTCATTGTAACCGCCCTGCACGATCGGAAGAACAACTTTCGACGAAATGTGGATTTTCGTCCGCTGGCTGGTTAAACGCTCTTAAAGACAAACACAACATAACTAACTAACTAACCATCACGCCGTTTCCCCGCAGGAGTAGGCAGAGAGGACGGACCGCCAAACAACTCGGTCTTGCCTCACTCACATTCATACATTGTCTCATACATTCTCTTCTATTATTCTGACTTTTGACATGGCCCGACTCAAGTTGATAACATAACACAACATTGATAACATAATATTCACACATACATTATATTCATACATACACACACATACCATACATAACATAACAGTAATAAGTTCTTGCAATAAGTTTTTAGAATAATTATGTTCATAGAACGACATAATAGGAAGCTTTAAATCTTGTAATCTTAATTATTCTCATCGAAGAACGTAAATTGCTATGAAAGAATAAATGCGTAGCCATGAAAAGATAAACTAGAAATTCAACAACACGATTTGTGACTTCTCATTAAGATTTAAAATGAGGTGGAAGTCTCAAAAGTCTAACGTTTTTTTATAAGTTAAAAAAAGGCATATTGTAGTCAAAAGGGTTGTGGCACCGCAGTGGGAGGGAAGAATCCTTCCCTCCCACTGCGGTGATTTTGGACCGAGAGAGTACTGTTGGAAAAGTCAAAGGAACTCGTAACCACTCTCTCCCAATCCAGCCTGCCATGCAGCTGGTAAGCAAAACCCGGAAAAACCTCACCCCTTTAAGATGAAGCCATAGTAGATAATGCAAAATCATACAAAATCATGAATTTTGTTTTGAAAATTTGATCGCTTAAAAGTATTATAGATGCTTCAATTAAATACTGCGTGTAGAACATACTTTGGCCCTTAAAAATATCGGTAATTTTTTTTATAAGTCTATTAATACGCCTATTAAAAAATAAAGTATAAGGTCTATAAAAAATATTTTCACGTCCAAACTCTCCTATTTATAAACCCCTTTTTGGATTTGGTTTTATTGTATTATGTGGCAAATTCAGATAATTTTATAATAATCTCAAAAAAAAATGATGTTTACGCCCGAACTTCACAAAATCAAATAAAATATTAATTTTCTCGTTGTTATTTTTGACATCAATCAATACGGCTCGCACTCTACGAATTTGGATTCTTGAAGTGACCCTTATGGCATGGGCACAAGAACCATGCACTCCTTCGCATCAGTCACGCCCCGACAGGAGCGGGAAACAGACGTGTGACTTAGCGTCGCTTAGTTTCGTAAAATAAATTTTAAATTTCAGTTTTATCACAATAAACAATTCATAAAAGCGGATTTAATATTTTTGACGAAATACACATGTAAAAAAATTATCAAAACCTTTCCAAAAGCTTTTTCTCAAGTATTTTTAAACTCCTCCCATAAAGGGCGTGATTTCGATTTTTTCCTGAACTATTGGATCGCCTTAACCTGGGCACCAAACGTAGCGAACCACTTGGGGTGACCTTGACATGTACCAATCATAGAATAATTGTTACTAAACAGGCTTGCCAGTAGTCTTTTCTCAAATGAAACAAGAACTTCCAAAGAAAGATTTTATTTACAACAGATTTACATAATAAATTAGCGTTTCCAACAAGGAATGTAAGGAAACAGATTATTTAATCAATTTTTGAAAGTTTCGGTGCCTGATTTTTTGCTTGGTAGAATCTTCAGAAGATGACTCCCTGTGGGTAAAGGTGGAGGTTGTCAATGTTCTCAGCTGGGGTGTATTCTGGGTGTCCGTAGAGATCCTCAGTCTGGGGAAGCTCTTCAATTGGCAAAGGTGCTGGCAGGGCAATTGGACCTTCGTAGAGATCTTCAGTCTGGGGAAGCTCTTCAATTGGCAAAGGTGCTGGCAGGACAATTGGACCTTCGTAGAGATCTTCAGTCTGGGGCAGCTCCTCAATTGGCAAAGGTGCTGGCAGGGCAATTGGACCTTCGAAGAGATCTTCAATCTGTGGCTGTTCTGGAATTGGCATTGGCAGGGTGATGATGGGCAGCTGTGGCATGGGCACTGGGAGAGATGGAAGCGATTCTGGAACAAACTGTGGCAGCTCAACGGAGGAAGTCTTGTCATCAATGTTGACTACGATTTGCACCAAGGGGAGACCCAGAGGGCTGGCAGCAACAAAGGCGGCGAAAGCCACTACGAGGAAGAAAGTCTTCATCTTGAATTACTGAAAATAGAAAAAAAGTGTTGCTCAAAATCTCACCATTATTAGAAAAACCTTTCTAGATGAGTTAAGTAAAGACAGACATTTTCTTTATGATGTCACCTATTGAATGGTGATGCTTCTTTATTTCTTCCAACCTCATCTTAATTAAGCACTGCCAATATAATCTTATTAAGTTACTAGGATGTTATTAGTACCAGAAGAATGTTAATAGGGTATATTCCCTGTTTATTATAATAATAGAATCGGAAAGTATTAATAGCCCAGAGACTGTAGGGATGAAATTCAAGAATCCGGCTAAGAATGCAACTCTAATGCCGCGCCGTACGCAAACCCATCTTCGTACTTGAAGTTTGTTAAAAAGTCACTTTTGTAATAGAACCGAATTCAAGCAAGTAGCCAATAATACCAAAGGATGGCGCCGTTTACGTTAACAGATCGCATACTTGGCATGTATAAGTACTAAGGAGTTGTAATTTTGAGTATCTCTCCGGATGTGAAGAGATTGACGGTAATAAGATAATTATTGTAACCGGCAGTTGTGAATAATAGTACCACGCTGCTATATATTGCATATGACGTCATTGCCTGTTGCATTTACTTTGTCCCGGTAACTAGATGTCACTGGATCACAATGAATCCGAAGAACCGGCTATTTTTGGAACCAGTTCCTATCGTAACCAGTTCCTAAAATAGTCACCAACACACAAACGGGGCGAAGCCGTCAAACCGAAGCAAAAGCCGCCCACAGGGTCTAATAGCAAAATGGCCTAGCAGGGTTTTTAACTGCTTGTCGCGATTATTGACGTATTTTTATTTGATTTTTATGTTGACGAATTAACTTTCTACAACGATTTAAAATGGGCCTTTTTCGACATGCAGCCAAAATAAGGCATGTCCGTTTTTATTCGTGAAAATGGCAACGTTGACTTCACGTTGGTGACAGCTGTCGTAATGACTTTGCAGCCAGTTAGAACAGTTTAGAAATTTGCATGTTTAGATAGTTTTTGAAATCAATAATTATGAATTACGGTTCCATGACAGTTCATCCTGCGACAATTCATCCGGCGACAGTTCATCCTGCGACAGTTCATCCGGCCGACGGTTCATCCTGCCGACAGTTTATCCTGCCGACAGTTCAACCCGCCGACAATTCATCCGGCGACAATTCGATTCAAACTCAAACAGATAGAGGAATAGAGCGCTGTAGATGATGACCGCGATGAAAAAAAAAACACCAACAAGGAAAATGAAATCCTGCCGACAGTTCATCCCGCCGACAATTCATCCTGACAATTCAACCTAACCTAACCTAACCTAACCTAACCTAACCTAACCTAACCTAACCTAACCTAACCTAACTTAACCTAACCTATAAGTATAACCTATAAGTATAAGTATGTCGTATTTTGTTATTCATGCATGCTTCTTCGGAGAGTCGAAATTATTGTTAGTAAAAATATTTTTTCAGCGGATTTCCACTCAAGATGCCTTCAGATATAAGTATATCGATTTTGGTTGTACGGCCGTATATCCTCTTTGCATACTTACTTAATAAAAATCTTCTAAATGATCAGGCAGGATGAATTGTCGCCGGATGAATTGTCGGCGGGATGAACTGTCGGCAAGATGAACTGTCGGCAGGATGAACTGTCGGCCGGATGAACTGTCGCCCGGATGAACTGTCGCAGGATGAACTGTCGCCGGATGAATTGTCGCAGGACGAATTGTCGGGTCACCATGAATTACAGTATTAAAAATAAACATTTTTAGTAATATGATCATATTCAGAAAAATAAACTTTAAATCTTCTACTATAATGTTATTTAGTTACAACAAGCTGTTATTAAGTTATTACCGGAATAATCTTACTGTGAAAAGGATGTTACTACAAAAATATTACTATTACTACTATAGAGTTACTATTACAATATTTATTCCGTTTCTACTAGAATGTTAATTTAAGTTACCAGGTACTTACATGTTATTGATTTCACAGAGAAAAATACAATATGATCTTCTGAGAAGTTGTCCGTATATTTATACGAATATCCATTTATTTAAAAGGGCCGTAAAATGTAATTAATTTATATCCTATAAATTATTCTGTCTAATTTATCATGTTAGGGCTGTTATCGAAGATGGCAATAAAATTGGGGAAATTTGCTGTGATAAAAATTAGATGCAGTAAATGATTTTTCTGACTGGTGTAAGGATAAAAATCCGTAGAGATTAAATAATGCTAATGGCCTACATTTTGAAAATAAATTAACAAAATTCATTATTACAAGCAGTTTTAAATGTGGCGGTTTTTCACTAATTAAACAACCGCCAGTCAAACGTACTAAAAAGATAATTTTTTTATTGGGATATTAAGATTGTTAATATCGTTTATTTTATAATGCTCGTAGGTACATAAGGTTCTTTCGATGATTTTTGAATGTAAAGATTTGACAATTTAATCTAACAAATAACAATCAACTTTTCAATCGCTTTGTTCAGCAAAATGCAAATGAGGGCAGTTATTTTCTTCTGGGTTTGGTCACACTTGTGAACTTTGGCCCAGTGTTCAAATGTTTAGATTCAGTTATTGTTATGTTTAGAAATATTTTAAACCTACTCAGAATTGTTGCAAGAGGAAGACATTCTAAAAGATACAACTTCAAATAAAACATCGTCATCTCTTCTAGCCATTCCTGATCTTCTTTAAGTACAAAGCCAGAAAAACAGCGATTAAACTCCAGCGGAACAATTTGACAAATTTGGTTCTAACGCAACAATGGCTTTAACATGAACGTAGTGTCTTGGATTCTGAAATTGTGAATTTTGAAATCCACTTCATCATTATCATTATTACATAGTATAAAATGAAGTCGCTCAAAATGTATGTGCGCATAGATCTTTTGAACTACGCAACAGATTTTCATGCGGTTTTCACAAATAGATAGAGTGATTCAAGAGGAAGGTTTATATATATAATACATGCTTATTATAGTAGAGAAAAGACGAGAAATTCAAATATTCAATTCAGGCAGCAGGCAGCAAGCAGCTGGCAAGCGGGTGGTGTGGATTTTATAAAGGTTGGGTAATTAGCCACAGCAACGTGTGGCCGGGTTTGCTAGTACTATATAAATAAACCATGTTAAAAATCTCTGAACGTTTTAATATTATTATTGTGCTCTAAACTGCACCTACTCACAATACAGGGTTTTCTAGCGAGATAGGCACACTACACCGCCGAACTGCGTGGCAGCCTGGATCGGGAGAGACTGGTTAAGGGAGACCTTTTGACTTCTCCAACCGGACACTCTCGACCCATCGCCTCGTACCGCAAGGGAGGGATGCATTCATACATACGTCACTCCAGGTTACACTGACCCCCAGATTCCTACTCACCCCTCGTAACCTTTTCCTTTCCATAACTTCCTATGCTTCATTTCCATAAAAAGTCCCACCGCACAACATCCCCAAAGATGACATAGTTCCTGAGGGATTTTTTCCTCAGGGCCTGCTGTATAGAGCTAATGTAAAAAATAGTATTTATATGAAAAACTTTATTTAAAAAAAATATATATTATAAACGCGAAAGTTTGTGTGAATGTATGTGTGTTTATTGCTCTTTCACGTACAAACTACTGAATGAATTTTACTGAAATTTTGCAATCATGTAGCTCATACATCAGAATAACATGTCGGCTAAATATAATGGTAAGCTCTGGCGTTATGAAATTATAAATATTAATATCTTATATTTATTATGTGTTTTTTGTCGCTTACAAAAGCGAGTAATTTATAACGTCAGACGTAAAGCAAAACAAATCGTTGTCTTGGTAACTACGAGTATATTGATATAACTAACTAACCATCACGCCGTTTCCTCGCAGGGGTAGGCAGAGAGGACGGACCGCCAAACAAATCGGTCTTGGCACACACTCTTTGCCTCACTAACATTCCTACATCGTCTCATACATTCTCTTCTATTATTCTGACTTTTGACATGGCCCGACTCAAGTATCTGATTCACTTGATCGTGCCATGTCTTCCTCGGGCGACCCCGACTTCTTCTACCGTTCACATTCGCGTCATATATTCTTCTTACACTACTTTCTTCGTTCATTCGCTCTACATGCCCAAACCATCTGAGGGTTCCTTTCTTAATCTTACTCATTATACTTACATCAGCCTTACTCTTCTTTGCGAATATCCACATTTCTCACACGATCATACATTGTTTTACTACACATACATCTCAGGGATCTCATTTCAACAGCATTCAGTTTAATTTCATCCTTCTCTGCCAGTTCCATGCCTCACTGGCATACATCAGGATAGGTACCAGGACTCCATTGTGGACTGCTAGCTTCGCTTCTTTTAACAGTTTTTTATTAGCGCCAACGGCATTGTCCACCTTTAATGGAGTTACCGGCATTCACCCTTCTTTCAATATCTCTATCAGTCTTACCATCTCTCGTAAACGTATTACCCAGATACACAAACTCATCCACCTGCTCCAAGTATTCATCATTCACAACTATATTGCATACTGTTTTCGTACTCTCTCTTTCAAACACCATATATTGATATATTTGCGGGAAATTATATTTCAGGCGTCTTCGTTAAAAATGAATCGCCGAAATGTTTGTTCGCGCATAACTTCCGAACGACTGCACCAATTTGGATAATTACTATTTTTTTGTGTTCGTGATTGACAGGAAAAGGCTTGTATAAAACTACTGGTGAGCTCTGGAATTATGAAATTTGTATAAAAAAATTGCAATAGGTGGCACGCAAGCTTCTTGAAAACTTAATGTACCGGGAATGAATGTATGGAATTCAGGAGGGGGGAGGGGTGAATGGTGAAGGGGGAGGGGGAGGAGGGAGTGGGGAGAGGGGAGAGGGGAGGGGGGAGTGAGTGACGGGGAGGGAGGCGGGGGGAGGAGAACTCGGGTACGGAGTTCACGGGGGGGGGATGGGAACCCGGGTGGGGGAAGGGGAACCTGGGAGGGGGGAGGGGATCTCGGGAGGGAGGTTTATGGGACGGGGGAAGGGGGGAATGGATTGGGGAGAGGGAAGGTGGAGGAGGCGTAGTGGGGACGCATAATGGTAAAGGGACGCGGGAGAGGAAGGGGAGGCGGAAGGGGAACGGCACGAATAGGAAAGGACACGCAGGGATAAACAATTTGTTTATTAAATGGCGTAGCAACGCATGCCGGGGACCAGCTAGTGATTAATATTAGGTTGTTTTAGATGTAAATTAAAATGATTCGAATACTTCGACCGTTCCAAGGGAATGAAGTAATTGCAGTCTATTCCAAAAGATCCGCAGGGTTGTGCAATATATTCAATAATGTTATTATTAAATTAATAAAAACAGTTTATTTTTAAACAAGGTGTGCTACGTAATTATTATTGCGCGTGACAGCTGTATCGCCTTCTGAAGGCATTATTATATGACCACAGTTTGATAATGCCTTCAGAAGGCGAAACAGCTGTCACGCGTAATAATAATTTCGCAGCAGAACTTGTTTAAAAAGGAGCAATTTTTATTAATTCAATAATAATATTTTGAATATATAAAATAAATAGTTTTATTTTTATATTTATTAATTTTTTAATTTATATTGAATAACCCAACAATGTTTCATAATCTCCTACTACCATCACAGAAAGCCGAAAATGTTGCTTGTGTTGTGATGGAGGACTTAGCCAACCGAGGAATCGAACCCGGGACGTATGGCTGGGACCCAAGCGCGATGCCCATACCACTGACCGATCATTATATTATTGAAGTGAAATTTTCTTTGACACTCGATTTGAAACTCGATGAAACGAAAAATAGCGACCCTAAAAAGAGACAAACACATTCATCAGTAGGATTTAGCCTGCGAGAGACTGAGATAGTATAATCGGTTTCCTCTTGGTTTATCGGTCTCTTTTTTGTGTGGTGCTTCTCCTCACTCTTGTCTACTTTAGTTTTCTGAAGATTTCACTTCTACCGCGTGTGATTTTTATTTGTCATTGTACTTAGCTTGAACGTACACTTTTACGTTTCAATGTATGTGTAAGTTTATGGTTTGATATGAAATTGGATAAAACCTGGGATTTGGATATATATGCACCAATAACTCCAGTAATGAAGTTTATGTCCGTGTTAATCCATTTTAATTTATTGCACCTTGATAAACTAATCCATCGCAACTTCATTTTAATGTCAGATAATTATAAATAGAAATTTATTGATCTATCATTAATCCGCAAAATAAAAAAAAAAAAAAAAAAAATTAGAGTGTGTAATTCACACGCGATAGAAGTGAAACTAGATAGTCAAAGGATGCCGCTTTCTTTTGTTTATTATATGCTGATTCCAGACTCACGGCGAGAAGTCTCGGCGAGAACTTCTCGCCGAGACTTCTCGCAAGAACAAGGACTTATCCACACTCTCATTTTTCTCACTCGTGATCTGTTTCCCATCCGGTATGGACGACATTACTAACGATATTCAAAATGCTGCAGGTTTGGCTCTGTGCGATAAATTGCAACTCTTGTTGATTGTTCCACATTTTTAACACAAGGAAACAAAATTTTCTAAACAAAACAAAAATAAAACGCACGTCTACTCTCAACCGCTCACTAAACAACACTGAGACAAAGCGTGAGTGTAGTAGTCTTCTCGCTTCTTGCCCGAGAAATCATTTGAAGCGGCCAAATTTACCGACAGTGATCCGAGAACAGGCGAGCCTGTGAAAGAGAATGCGAGAAACTCATCATAGCCCATCCAGACTCTAGGCGAGAAGCCCCGAGAACACCCGAGAAGCGAGAATGTGAGGTTTTTCTCGCATTCTCTTTCTCGGGCTCGGCTGTTCTCGGATGGCTGTCGGTAAATTTGGCCGCTTCAAAGGATTTCTCGGGCGAGAAGCGAGAAGACTACTACACTCACGTTTTGTCTCAGTGTTGTTTAGTGACCGGTTGAGAGTAGACGTGCGATATATTTTTGTTTTTGTTCGAAAAGTTTGTTTCTTTGTATAAAAAATCAACAAGAGTTGTAATTTATAGAATATTTTCAATCTGAACCGGTGTTATGGGATGCACAACATCGAATTACAAAAGTTTGAACCACGATGCGTGGAACAGACTTGGAGAAATAATGGAGATGAAAGTACCTGAACTCAAAAAGAAAAAAGATTCACTTTTTGCTAGTTAACGGAAATATAGAAAAATGGTGAATGATTCCTCCAAATCGGGTGCTGGTGAAAATGAAATTTATAAACCTATATGGTTTGCATATGACGCTCTGGATTCCTTTCTAAATCAAGGGCTAACTACAACGTTCACAAAATTATAATATGCCATGGTACACAGAGCCAAACCTGCTGCATTTTGAATATCGTCTGTGATGTCGTCCATACCGGATGGGAAACAGATCACGAGTGAGAAAAATGAGAGTATGGATAAGTGCTTGTTCTCGCGAGAAGTCTCGGCGAGAAATTTTCGCCGAGACTTCTCGCCGTGAGTCTGGAATCGCCTTCCATTCACGCTTCTCGGGTGTTCTCGGGGCTTCTCGCCGTGAGTCTGGAGGGGCTATTAAAGTGATTTGAAGATTGGATATTGATTTACAAAAACAAAAATGTTTATTTTTTTTGGAATTTGTAGGATTCCAACCATCGTTCGCTGGATTTCTCTGGCCGCTGAGATTTGCGACGCACTATACCGCTGTGCTACGGGACGTACTTGAGCGCAGTTTGATGCTTCGCAGTTGCCGTAGTGCATCATTTCCATCCGAATTTCAAATCACTCTAACGGGGCTAAGTTAGTTTCACTTCAAAAAATTATAAAGGGGGCGGCAAAATACCCGCCGAACATGTTTGTATTAATTTGAGTGTAAATTATACATATTAGTTAGTGTTAAATTTGGGTGAATATGTTACTGTAAAAGCCCGGACTACGGTAAATCTAAAGATTTTCCAGTAAATCCTATGATATACCATATTACGGGCTTTTACAGCAACATATAAATGAGAATGACCTTATAAAGTCATATTAATTGCCTAAACTGCTTGGTCGGGCTGTAGTTTCGTAGTGTGTGCGTTTTCTGTAGTGAAATGGAAATACATAATAATTAGCATAAAAATTAAAAATTATATAAATCAAGAGTAAAAAGGTATAAATATATTTTAATCCTTTTTACTCTCGTTTTATACAATTTGATTTTCTTGTTTATTTTGTGTTATTGAAGTGAAACTTCTATAGCACCGTTGTGATTTGGAATTCAGATGAAACGGAAATGACGCATAACAGCACCTGCGAAGCATCAAACTCCTGTCAAGGCTCCGATTGGTTCAGATATAAAACGGAAATGACGTTAGGTATGCGCTCTTTGCCCGCTTTGATTATGACCTCACTTTTCAAGGCTCCTTGGTTCTTCATTGGTTGAGATTATTTTGGTAAAGTTTCGCTTCTAGCGCGTGTTGACTGCACTCGATTTTTTTAATGTACTCCTTTTTCTTCTTCTTTGTGTGCCGTATCGGATCCCCCTGACGTTGGCGATCATTCTTGAAAATGTCTCTCTGTCTTGCGCTGCCCGGAATAGCTCCTCCACACTTCTAATGCCGGTCCACTCTCGTATATTACGCAGCCAAGACATTTGTCTCCTACCAGGCCCTCGGTGACCCTCTATCTTGCTTTTCAATATTAAATGGAGCGAGTGATACTTCTCCCCTCGAAGTATATGACCCAGATATTGAATTTTCCTGATTTTTATTAATGTAAGCAGTTCTCTATCTGCTCTAGCCCGCCTGAAAATTTCTGTGTTGATGATCATGTCGGTCCATGGGACCTTGAGCATTCTCCGGTGAAGCCACATTTTTCACTTTTCCTAATATTTTATTTTTTTGTTTTATTACCTGCCTCAGAACAGGTATCGTCTAGTGAGGCGGGTAAATTACTTGCTCAATTAAGATTATTTTTTCTCAAAAAACGCCCGGGTTGCCAGCAATAAAAAAAATGAGATATCACGAAAACACTAGCAACTCAAGCAACCCGGATACTGTCCCTGTTTTGTCAGAATTCGTTAATCCTTCTCTACCAATTCTCTTCATGATCTACCAGAAAACGATAAATCTTCCGTCCCCGTTCAGGCACTTTAACCCTTCAAAAATTAGGCATTTTTTTCAGATGGTCAAAATATTTTCGGTTCACAGTAAAATGCAAATATTTGGAATATTTCTGAGCATATTCAAAAACCAAAAACTGTTTTAGAAAGGTGATGAAATACACCTTCAACGTATAGAATTTGAAAAAAACTTATATTTTTTTTTTATTATAAAATTTTTGCATGCAAACATAAAAAAGTTTTCAAAATGGCTCACCTTACGTTTTTTCTAACTAAAGTTACTGATAATAAAAAAAACACACGCATATTTTATTAGACAAATGTACAACAAATACATATTGTAACAACAATTTATAAAAAATTCCCGAAGTTTCAATTTTTTTTTTTCAATTTGCGATTAAAAATTTTGTTTACATAAAAGTGTACATTTTACTTTGTTTGTGGCTATTTTTTAGATTGGAATATAAAGCGTGGTGTTTTTCCTTTCCAACACCGATTAGAACATATTTCTAACTATGATGGTAAGGGAGTTACAGCGTTTTATATGAGACCTATATGCGTTGGGACAAATATGGTCTCCTGTGATTAAATTATATATCGTATCGAGGTGAATTTTGGGCTATTATGCCTTGCTTTACTTCCTCCTTATTACAGCATTACATTGTCCATTTTCAGGGCAGATGGACACTCACTGATGCAACACTGCATAATAACCCAAAAATTAATCACCATACCTAATGCTTTTAGCTTTGAAAATCTCACACCGTTGATTATCTAGCTTATTTTCTATACGCAGACTTTAATTATCCAATCGTTGCTGATTGAAAACCATTTTTATGTGAATGAAAATCATTTTTATGTGAATAAAAACCATTTTTGTTTGAATGAAAATCATTTATATGTGAATGAAAACCATTTTAATGTGAATGAAAACCATTTTTATGGGAATGAATCATTTTTATGTCCCATTGGAATAGTCGGAATTTTTAATAGTAGGAATTTTTATGTCCCATAGGAATGAACCATTTTTAGGTCTTCGGACCGGTTCTATGTAGAAAATGGGTTTTGGCGCAGACGTTATAACAATGAGCTCTATACTTTGTTTAAGGAGCTAAACGTCGCAAAATTTATAAAAATGGGAAGACTTCGGTTGCTGGGTCATGAGGAGAGAATGACCGAGCATCAAGCACCAAAGTCCCTGCTGAACTCAAGACCAATAGGGCGAAGGAGCTTGGGAAGACCAAGACTAAGATGGAGCGACAACGTCCTCAAAGACATATCTATCTTGGAGCTTCTAAACTGGAGAGAGCTGGCACAAAATCGAGATGAGTGGAGGAAGACTCTTGAGGAGGCCAAGACCCACCAGGGGTTGTAGAGCCAATAGTGATGATGATGAACCATTTTTATATGAATACCACACATTTGTTGTGGGGCTGAAGTGAGTGAGGAATGGAAGGAGATGGGAAACAGAAAGGTTAGAAAGTTGCTGGTGATGGACAATCTCGCCAAAAATAATTCAAAAATGGTCCAAGTTGCGCCGAATACTTCTGCCATCGTAATAGGCCACTTGCATGGACTTCATAACGACTTGGAAAAAATCGTGTGGATAGAGTTTTTTACTAAGATTACGAAAATGTTAGTAAAAAGTTATAGAAATGTACAGTTTTTTTTATTTTTAAATAAATAAATCCATTATTTGGGCTCGTGACGTCACTACATGAAAATGTCCCGTCGCCGAAAATGTTCCTATTAATTTTATAAAATTCCACACTGATTTTTTTTTTTATATGGCATCACTTTGATTTCAGGCGAATTTTTGAATTCGTTCACTAGATTTATTGTTTGTTCTCTGCGAACTTATCATTTGGTTTGATTTTTTGACAGATGTTCTGAAGAGAACCCCGTACAATTAATGGCTACGGGGTTCTCTCCAGAACGTGAAGAGGATGTCGGTACATGTTTTAGAAGTATAATGATTATGTTGCTGATTTTAACAAAATAATATTTTATAATATTCTTATTATTATTACAATTTACAAGTTCAAGTATATTACATTGAATTTAGTAATATAGACGCTGTACATTATAATGATTTATGATCAATAAGATGGATCAAGGAAAAAAATATTTATGAGATGTAATATTTTTGGTATGCCTCGTTATTCTGCTGTGCCATTCGTGTGGAAAACGTTCTTTTTTTTTAAATGATTTTCGGCTATGTAATTATCGTTTTTTCACACCTATAAAATTATGTCCCGTCTTTCCGGTTTATAAAAAATGGTCTGATTTTTCGTATTGAAATTTTCAAAAAATCCCCAGAGTTTCAAAAATACTATTAAAAAAAAAAAAAAAATACAGAATGTCTTAGAATATTTGCCTAAACCGGAAAAAAATTTAAAAAAATGTGATGCAAGTGGCCTATTATAGTGATAAATGTTTATTAATCTGAAAATTAAATTATTCGCTAAGAACTTGTAAATTTATTCCGCAGCTATAATTCTGTTGATGTTGAAGTTATAAGTCTTTGTTAAGAGGAGCTTAGTGTTGAAGATGCAAGTCTTGGGGAAACTGCTCAGAGCATAAACTATAAACTTGCATTTAGCCTTTGAGCAATCAGTGAACAAGTACTCTGCAGGCACTTACTTAGCACCTGTAAGTATGTTTGTTGAGTATACTTGAATGGAATATACGTCTCATTTTATTTATATACCCAGGTGAAGCGTAATAAATAATAATATTTGGATGACTTGACTGTATATACATCTCTACAATCTTACTTCTAACTACAAACTAGACAAACCATTATAACAACTTATGGCTAAAAATGGAGGCGTCTACTAATATCTACAGGAATTCCAAAAACTGAAAAAATCAAACTAATATCTATGAGAACCAAAGTTATGACGAATGTCTACAGCTCAAACTGTTGACTAATATATATGAGAACCAAAGTGTTGACGAATTGGCAGAACAGCACTGGCAGAGGTTGGATTTGCAATTATGTATAGCATATTGGAATAACGTAATATTGCGTATGCAGTTTAAAAAACTTAATTTATGTAAGTATGTATGTAAAAATCCCTAATATCGAACTATTGGACACATTTAGCTGATTAGTCCAACCTACGCTCTGTAGATATTAGTCAACACTGAGACCGTCATAGATATTCGTCCGACCTTAGCTCTATGGATATTAGTCAACACTCTGAAGTTCGTAGATATTAGTTCAACATTATGAGCTGTAGATATTCGTCCGATATACAGGCTGTAGATATTAGTATCTGGAATCCTAAAAATTGCATCCACCAGTTCATATAAACTACATATATGTACGTACAATGATTTCACTAATGAACGCGATGCTGTGTAAAAATTTACTATACAAGCAGAAAATATATAGGACCATAGGTACTTAACTCGGAGGACATTTCAGATAAACACTGTTATTGTTTATTTAGAGAAATTCAGGAACAGTTCAGATGACATAATTGGGAACTAGATAGTATAAAATGAAGTCGCTCAAAATGTATATGAGCGTTGATTTTTTAAACTACGTAACGGATTCATGCGGTTTTCACCAATAGATAGAGTGATTCAAGAGGAAGGTTTATATGTATAATACATGTTTATTATATTAGAGAAAAGCCGCGAAATTCAAATACCTATTCAATTCAGGCAGCGGGCAGCGGTCAGCAGGCAAGCGGGTGGTGTGGATTTTATAAAGGTTGGGTAATGGCGTTGTGTTTAGTTAGGCACAGCAACGAGTGGCCGGGTCTGCTGGTAATATTTAATACATTCTTTAATGAGCGTATTTTGAAAGAATCTGATCAGAATATATCTTCCTAAATGTGATTCGTTCCTGAGTAAGAGAAAGAATGATGTTTAAAGATTCGAATAATAAATGTTAATCCAATAAAAAAGTGTGACTAATATTTAGACATATCATAGGCAAAACAAGAATGATACTTTCAGATAGGTATATTTAATTTAAGGATATTAGAACCAAAAAGGTAGGTTTTTAATTTTGACCTAGATTCTGTTGTGCTTGTTATGCATATGTTAGCGTAGGTTATGATACAATATTTATATTTTATCTATGTTCCAACTCACCTTTAAAACATTACTAGTAACTTAATAAATGCGCACCCAACGACCCACAACTTAACACCTTTCATACACATAGGGACACAAACAGTTTTCCACACACACAAACTCTTATACACCACATAATTATTTTGTTTATGTACTTAACCCTCGACCCGTCGCGTGGGGTCTTTAAAAGCCCAGGTTTTACAGAAATGCTAATTATGTTCATTTTAAATGTTCCCACTGATTTCTTACTTAAGGTAGCTTCCTAAAAGGGACTATACTTGACGCAAGCGCCGAGAAAATTTAGTTTGCGCATGTGCGATGTGAGATACAGACTTGTGTTTCGGCGTGAGGCTAAAAAAATCAACAAAATACCATGAAAAATCAAGTTTATATATATTTTTTTTGTATTTTGTTGATTTTTTTGTTGTAATAATAATAAGTCTATATCAACCTCAAATAGTTATGAGTTTGATGGAAAATGATTAGATTTTTTTAAAAGTTTTCTATTAAAAAATATGATTCAAAATTTCAAAAAAATGTTCCTTGTGATTTTTAAGCTCTTGCATTGAAAATAAATAACTAATTTTTAACATTTCTTTTTATTTCAAAGCAATCATTATCACCTGACTGTAATCAGTTAAAATAACATATAAAATGTATGCTACAACAACAATTTAATCATATTTATTTTTGGGGTCCTAAGCGACCCCACGCGACACCTCGCGTTACAAAAAAGGCGCGACGGGCGGAGGGTTAATATCGCTTACCTTTTTTATCTCAAATCATTCCTATATTATAATAATCAATAATCACTCATTAGATATTTCACAGATACATGTTATTGGTACCGATGGTTATGGCCGCCGCACATGCTCCCACTCGCACTCGTTCACGACACTGCGCCTGTCGCATTGACATTGGTGGACACGTGTGTGTCCGCATTTGCTTTTACGAGTCGTACATCAGTCAGTCGTCTCGTCTCTATCATTCGTAGACAAAAACGAAGCAAGACGGACGCGATTGATTTAACCCTAGATCACTAACCTTATTTTACAACGCTTATTACTAACCTTCGTCGTTTCGGCTACGCCGTATAAAAGGGAGGCTTCTAAGGGTTTATGGAATCAAATGTTTATATGTGTTTTACTTATTTATTACAATAATCATATGTTAACATGTTTATAAGTTTTCTATTTTCGAAAATCACATTTTAATTACTTTGGCAGTCTTTTAATTGAGACCAGAGTTTTTACTCATTTGAAAATTTTTGTTTTTTTAAATGCTTAAATCTTATTAACTAAAAAAAACAAATACTTAAAATATTAAAATTAAGTAATAAAATCAACCAAAGAAAGAAACATTTTAGAAAAAACTATTCATTAATACATTTGTGACAAATTTCAAGTTTGTGTTCGCCACACAAGGATTTGTTGCACTTGGGCATACAGGGCACACAGGGCCCCTACACAAAAAAACACACACGTGCGCCGTGCGAGCTGCAGGTCGTCTTAGATTAGCCGAAATCTGGAATGCGTACGACGACGCACTCAAAATTTATACCACTTTTTCGAGTCCGCGTCGTCGTTTTGACGAAGGTTAGTGATCTAGGGATAAGTTCAGAATCCGACAGTGATATGGAGTTTTATAGATTATTGTTAATAAGGAAATCATCCGGAAAAAATATATGGAAGAGCTCTTACATGTCCAAAAGGAAAACACATGGAGAATTCAAATTAACTTCTGAGTTTTCAGACGAAAATTTTAGAAATTATTTTAGAATGACTAGAAAGTAAATATATTCTTTAATTTTGTATTCATATAATCTGGGTGTTTTACGTCGTATAAACATTTTTCGCTTCGAATAACTTCAATGAGCTCCTCCACACTCGCGCCACTGCCACTCGAAAACAATGTCTCGGTCAATTAATCGACACGTGCGTACACGCTCATGTACGTGCCTGCGTTGACACGTTTGATACTGCGCCATACGAGTGACGGCCAATGCGAGTGTGGGCATGTGCGGCGGGGCTTATGCATAGTTATATCTAAAACCTTTAACTATTTACCACGCTTTTTTAAATGTAATTTAAATTAAATTTCATAATGTTATTATTAAGATCTGCAAGCATTTAGTGTGTGAATACCACCCAACAACAACAAGCCTAAATCATTACATATAAAATTACAAATTAACGGTGTCCACGAACTCGTCAACATTCAATTTATTTGGTAATTTATTCATCCTTTAATTTACTTAAATCGTTAATTTGTTTCACATTAGCATAATAAATTATATTCTAATAAATTAGATTTTCCGATATCTTTCAATAATAACAAAGAGCAATTATTAAAGTTATTTTGTGGCAACCGGTTTTATCTTTTTAAGAATGTCTAGCGTCATTATATTAATTGTTCTGGTGAAACATTATCACCAGAACAATTAATATATTTTCTTTTGTGGATTTATCCAGTATATTGAAGAGGAATTGGTATAAGTAATTATATTCTTGATTGTCAAAATACTTAGAGGTATGTTAAGAGGCTGATTAAGTTCTTTAAAGTACGATTGGAAAACACTTTAAACATTTTTGAAAACCTTTTATGCTAACGATTCTGATATTTTTTGTATGCCTCTACTGAAGTATAAAGCTGTACTAATTAAACAATTTAGCAGTACGTTTTTTTTAACAAGGTCACCATATACAAGAATTTTCTGTTTGCTTCTTCTTCACTGCTTTCAATAACTTTGTATTAATATGTATTATTTTTCT
Organism: Limnephilus marmoratus; assembly: GCA_917880885.1. Taxonomy (NCBI): domain Eukaryota; kingdom Metazoa; phylum Arthropoda; class Insecta; order Trichoptera; family Limnephilidae; genus Limnephilus; species Limnephilus marmoratus. The sequence continues at coordinate 37,915,498 of OU862923.1, read as the reverse complement.
TTTGGTTTATTTATAATTAATAGGTATTATTTTTCTTATGTATTATTTTTCTTTTGGTAGAATGTATTATTTTTATTTTGGTAATATGTATTATTTTTCTTTTGGTTTATTTACAAGTAAACTTATAATTTTACATTTCTTTCTTTTTTCTATATTGAAAAAAAAAACATGTACGTAAAGGACACTTGTGCATAATTATAAATAATTAATAATAACTAAATTAGAAAATAATTAAATTATGCATACATTATAAATAATTAAATATTTTTGCCTGAACTTTAGTAAATAAGATAAAGTTTTTTGGCGATGATTTGTTGATTTGTGTCCCAAATTGGTAATTTCTAAATTAAATTTACGCCTATCAAAATGTTTGTCATTTGACTGTCCTAGAACGGGAGACCTTCCTAGTTGGACAGTCAAAGCTTCTTTGTATTGATGTATTCTCTGTAACAAATAAACGTTTTATTATTATTATTTATTATTATTATATGTGACGGGCATTGAACTCGGGCAGTGTACATTCATTTTGTAAGCCTTTAGGAAGGGCATTTACGCTTGGAAGAAAGAAATAATTGGTATAGGAAGTAAGTTTGCTTTTCGAAACATAAATTTCACTTTTCAGAATCAAAACGTTGCTTGATGTCTTTAGACATGGCGACAAGATCCAATGAATAGCCGGGTACTTCCCAACCTTCATCCGCTCATCTCCTTCTCCCTATTTACTTTTATCATATACTGGTCAGCCCTGATCCTTCACTGATAAAAAACATAATCTCCCCACTCATGTCTAATTTAGTTTTCTGAAGGTTTCACTTCTACTTGCGAACTACGTGAATTGCACACAAACTACACGACAAACTACGATACATTAAAGACTTCCACACACAGCACATAAGACAGAAAAAAACATAAGACTACAAAAAATTAACAAAACAAAAGACAGACTTGTTTAATGTGTAGAGAAATCCAAATGCATGGATTAGTTCTAATTAAAATTAAAAATGTATTTTGTTTAAGAAAATGAAAAAAAAAAATTATGTATGTAATTAGACTAATTATTATTTGAAGGGAAGTAAGGATACAAGTCGCAAGTGCGCCTCACTGTTGAATTTGGCAACCCCCTCTGATTTGGAGTCCCAAAAAACCTGAAAAAAACCCTTGGGTCTGTGCAGAAATGGGCGGTTTATTTGATGGATTCTCCTTTAACAAACGGATCGCAATCTTTTTAGCACATGCGTCAGGTTGGTATACTGTGCTTGTTCTACCGGTATTACAATGGTAGAAACTCTATATATAATCGGGAAACACGTCAAACGCGCGACCAACAAGGAGGCCGATAGGCACCGCACAAAGATGAGACCGATTATAATCGAGAATAATTATTCTATCTCATTCTCTCGCAGGCTAAATCCTGTAGATGTATTTCTTTGACTCTTTTTTAAGTGTCGCTTTTTCGTTTCATCGAGTTTCAAATCACAATGGTGCTAACGAAGTTTTCAACTTAAATTTTTTTTTTTACATGAATACCTCACAAGAGTCCTAACTGCTCCCGTCTGGAACCAGCGAGACTATGTCATCCCCAGTTGGGGTATGTTATGAGGCTGAAGGTAGTGGGGAAGGGAAGGAGATAGGGAAGACAAAGGTGGGGAAGTACCTGGCTATTCAGATCTGGTCACCAAACACGACTAAAGCCATTTCAAGCAATGTTTCAATTCTGAATGGTGGTCTTCCACCAGGGCGATACTGAGAGTAAACGGGCCGTACCGCAAATATACAATATTAATATATATTATTTTAAATGAATAAATTGTGAAATAACACAAATTAATCAAATAAAATTTATTTGCCACGCCGGGATTCGATCCCGTGACCTACGGAGTGCGAGTCAAAAGCCTTGCCGCTAGACTACACCGGCCTTCAAATGTATCAATGTTTAGGTATATTAGACCACATAAAGTGGATCTATTTTAAGTGCAATAAATAAATAAATAATAATATGAATAAATGTATTAAAAAATTATATTTGTTTTAACAGACTGGCTGATAGCAATAATTGATTTATGGTCGATGTTTGGCGATAAAAATATTTTTTAATAATTATTGTGGAATATGTGTCATCAATAACACAATACCAGGCAATATTATTTTTAAGTACCTTCCGTCGAATGATGGACGTAATCTACTTGTTGTTCTCAGATGATAAAAGGAAGCAAAGAAATTCCTACTGATTGGGTTGATAAAATGATAAATTGGACAGTACCCTATAGTACTCAAAATGTGGCTCCTAATATTGTGTTTTTATTTTATTTTCGTAATTTATATTTACTGTCATTGGTATGTTTTTGCAAAACAAAAATTTATTTATTTATTTTGGTACAATCTATATATATGTATAAAAATAAAAATATGCTTGCTTGGGTGTAATGGGTTGTCTATGCGTTGCTAAACCATTCATCCGATTGCGATGAAACTTTGGAGATTTGATGTGCGCATGCCCGCGACGGTTTCTATATACAATAATGAGCTCTAGTGTCATGAAATTATGCGTTGCTAACCATTCATCCGATTGTGATGAAACTTTGGGGATTTGATGTGTGCATGCCCGCGATGGTTTCTATATATAAAAGTGAGCTCTGGCATTATGAAGTTGTATAAAAAAATCGCTAAAGGTGGTACGCGAGCTGCTTGAAAACATGTAAAGAATGTACCTGAACTGTATGTATGGAATGCGGGAGGGGGGAGGGGAACTCGGGAGGGGGGTTCGCGGGACGGAGGAATCGGGAGTGGTAGTGGGGAGAGGGAAGGCGGAATGTGAGGGGAAGGGGACCCCGGAGAGGAAGGGGAGGCGGAAGGGGAACGGGACGGATGGGAAACATGCAGGGAGAAACAATTTCTTTAGGTAACTCGCTAATAACATATATTTTATAACATAATGATGATTTAGGCCTCACGGTGCTAGCATGGCCGATTGATATAGGTTTTACCGAGAATGTCGGTAACTTGTCATCGCTCCTAAGCACGACTGCAGGCCGCTAACGAACAAACAACAGTTCACAACGACTAAGGGCTCCTAATTTATTTGACGTGAACTGTTATTTGTTCGTTAGCGGCCTGCAGTCGTGCTCTGGAGCGATGACAAGTTACCGACATTTTCGATAAAACTTATATCGATCGACCATGCCAGGTACCCAGGTGGTTTACCCTTGCCGAAGCCCCCATTTTAGATTACAAATTCAACAAGATATGGGTATATTAAAAGGTACGATTGTGTGTAATTTTATAATGGTGTGTGTTACGTGTTTATATTTTATTATTTTATGTCATTATTGTAATATTGCCTTTTTTGTTCTTTAAATTTTGTACCTGATTTTTTTGCTGTTTTCCTCTTTTTGTATTAAGTGTAAGATTGGTAAATGCTTTTCTGCCTGGTATTAATGATATCTTGGTCCAAAGCTTGTGTTTATCATTGGAGTTTTCAAGTTTTTTTATACGCTTGTCTAACTGGTCTATTATTAACAGTTTTTTTGGTCTATTAATAACAGTACGCTTGTCTATTAGTAACAGTGCGCTTGTCTGGTCTATTAGTAAACAGTTTGTTTTTTAACGCATAATTGGCATATATCTAGTATGTCAACAAGTTGAATGTTCGGTACGTATCAGCCAGTCTATCTTTTTTAGGAATCTTTAAGATGTTTGCGATTTTCATATAATGCATAGATACCGCATGATGTTCAGACTTCCAAGGAACTGCAGTGCCTCCTCGTTGTTCATGGAATGGCAAGTTCCTGGATTTGCAGCTCTAATGAGAACCAGAATGGAAGGAATGAGGAAAAAGATCAACAACTCCATAAATGTCCTTATCATCGAATCCCGTCTGACTTCAGGATCATGATCGTAGGATCGTATCTAAGAACACTGATTAAAAATATTGGTCTCAATAATTTTCAATACAATGGACCAATAACGCATGGAAGTGCTCGATAATTTATTTATTTTTAATTTATTTTGTGTTTTTATTGTTTTCTATTTCTAGTACTAGGTACTCTCTTTTGTGATTTTTTTTTACTCATATTTAAATTCATGTTCTTACTTGTACGTGTTTTATAAGAATTCATACTATAAGATTTAATAACTTTTTGTGTGTCATCTTTGGGGATGCTGTGTGGAGGTTTTTTTCAAGAAATGGAAGTTCTGGGAAGGAAAAAGGTGGGTTGGGTAGGAATCTAGGGTTCAATGTGTTTCCAATAAGATAACGTATCAGCAAGTTCTAACGAATGTAATAATTTTTATTTTTTTTTAACTTTATGAGTAAACCTCAAATTGTAAAATTTAATTAAATGGAGACACTGTGAGCGAAAATCAATCGAAAATATGGAAACAGAAAGATCAGAAAAATATATTGGCTCCTCTGGGACTTGAACCCAAAACTCCTGTGAAGTCCCAGGGGAGCCAATATTTTTTCTGATTTTTCTGTTTCCAGATTTTTGATTGAGTTTTGCTCACAGTGTCTGCATTTAATTAAATAACATAATAATTTTCCATTGAAGAAGAAGATAACTTTAATAATCTAAATGAAAATCAAAAAACTAACTAGACAGAAAAATTAGAGATAACGGTCGCAACTTGGACTCGAACCCAGAACTTTTCATCTTACCGGGTAAAACGCCTTTACAAATTCGGCTACCGAGACCTCGAGACCTCTTATTTAAATTTCAGAACTTACAAATTTTATCTTTGTCTTTTTTTAGAGTTGTTCTAATAAAAATGAATTATCATTTTCCACCCAACAAACATTTTGAGAACCATAAAACAAAATGCTTTTTTTATCTCAAAGCAAACAGATACCAAGTACCTTAATTCATTTAGTTCAATCTGCGCAACGTGAGAGGCCAAAGCATCTTCCGTCACCGTCAAAGCATCCGAGACTCGGTACAAATTAAAGGAATATTATTTCTCAATCTGCAGCCATGCAGACCGTGGGATATATGGAATACTTCTTGCAACAGCTGAGCAGGATCTTCTATGGCAGTTCAAGACAAATGATTGAAGAAAATGGACCAGAAAAATACGTAAACACTAACAGTGATTCCTACTACTTGTTGGAAGTTCTGGCCCCGGATCCAATTTTGTTCTGTGTATCTGGACTTCCATACATGGAGTACTCTCACTGAGAAGTTAAATGCTGAAGAAAAATGATAAGAAAAAAATGAAGATCTTCGTAATTTGAAATTTATTTTAACGTGTCAACTACGAGTTTAAGTGATGTGTTACGTCGAGTGATGAAATAATTAAAAATATTGCTTTATTTCTATATCATTCAAGTCACAATGATTTTATGAAATTACGTAGAACGAAGAACGAAGAATGTGAATTTTAAACCATCTTTGAAAACATGTTTTGACTTTGTGATTCCTTATTTTGCCATTATTCCTTGATTGGACGGTCAAAACCGATTTATAGTAGAAAATTTTAATACATAACCGATTGAGCTAGTGTAGAACCAAGAGCACTTACAATTTTCATTAAGGTTTAGATAGAAGACCATTGAAACTCCGTTCACAAATAATTATTTGATTTTTAATTCTTATACATTTTTACGTAAACTGCTTTTGTTTTGGGGTGATGTAAAGTGTTTATGTGATTAATAAAATAACCATAAAAGTTCTTTATTTTTTTCTTTTCATCGTAAACAAAAGTCAAAATGAATTGGTCACACCAGAAAAAGCCTAACAAAAGTGCTGACACAGTGAAGTTACGTAACTCCAAAGTACAAACAAATAAATTTTGAAATGGATAAATCGATACCTACGTCCCAGTGGATTGTGTACACCACTCATACATTTTGTTTTAAATAATAATAATAAAGATTTTTAAACACCTGTCGAATCTTGTTTTTATTTTTTTCATATATTTGATAATATTATTATTTTTCAAATTATAAAAACAGTTTATTTATAAACAAGTTCTGTCATACATATATTATTAAGCGCGACAGCTGTTTCGCCTTCTGAAGGCATCAACAAACTGTCTATCTGATATTCATTTAATAATAGCAGAACTTTTTTATAAATAAATATTAAAATGGTGTTCTACAAATTAAACTCGGTAACAATAAATGCTTGTCGAATCGTTTTGGAAGTCACCAATGCAACCCTGTTGCTCTTTTTTTAACGTACTGTCTATGTATAAGACTGTGAACTGCCTTATTGCCTCACAAAGTCACAAGCCATATTAGAAAGGATTGCATTTTGTTTCTCCAAACGCAATACCAGATCGAATACCTTATTTTATATACAATATTTCATTTAGAAATACGCACAAAAGATAAAAAAAAACTCTTACATTCATCTGCAAATTTTATAGAGATATTGATATTTTCCATTATTGTAGAAAGCAATCACTTTGTGGTTTGACATATTTTATAAAATAAAAAACTTTTTTGTTTAAAACCACGAGATTTATTAATTAATGAACCGACCGGTTTCGCTTACTTAAGCATCTTCAGGGTACAAATTAATACAGTACAGGGTACAGTTAATACAGTACAGTACAGTATTAATACGGTACAGAGTACAGTATTAATTTGTACCCTGAATATGCTTAAGTAAGCGAAACCGGTCGGTTTATAAATTAATAAATCTCGTGGTTTTAAACAAAAAAGTTTTTTATGATATTTTCCACTTCACTCTTCAAACGTTTTAAATCAAATTAACCTTATAATGTACTTAATTCAAAAATATTATTTTTATATTGTTCATTAATTTTTTTTTCAATTATAATTTATTATTAACCTATGTAATATTATAACTTTTAATATGTAATTGCTTTCTGATCTGTAACCACAATAATTTTTTTTTAAATGTAACTTAACTGGTTATGCACAATTAAATATACTATTAATGTATGTATGTAACTATCTGATTCCTAAATAAACTAAAAAAATAACAAACTTTCCATCTAAAAATAAAAGCGTACCATAAATATATTATGAAACAGTTAAAATGTGTCAAGAAAATAACAACGGAGCACGTACTTAGCAACAGAATGTTTTCATTGTTTGTGACGACGTTATCTACGAAGAAAATCTTTTGTTGAAAAATAACATTAGCAGGTTATAAAGATAAAGAAAAAACATTAAGTATATTATTTAAGGTGTTTTTTGCTATAGATAAGATACCTACATAATTGATTGATGAGTAATATCAAATTGTTTTTTTCATTTATTATCTTTAACGCGTTGCAATGCCATCTGTTCTCTATTTGATTAGGATTAGGTTACTACCTAGCTTCGCCCGAGTTTCAAATACTGATTTTTCTAGAAAAAAAATCGACCAAATTATACGGCAGATACGTTTTTAGATTTTCACGTATAATTTATTTTTTCGTTATTTGTTTTTGGGGTTTTATGCCGTGTTTATGTTATGGCTAAAGAAAGAGGTAGCGCGGCACGGCATAATACCCCAAAAACAAATAATGAAAAAATAAATTATACGGCGATTACCTATTATGTATTAGATATCACAGAAAAATAAATTTTAAACTCCAGGACTCACCATGGAGAAAAAATGGGGCATTTAAACTTTTTATTTTATTCTCGAAAAAATACGAAAATGGAGGTATTTTAATTTTATTTTTATTTTGTCGAATAAATTTTCTATAACGATTAAAAATGTGATTTTTCGATTTGCCGCCTAAAAAATTATTATTATTCGCGAAATCGGCGGCTATGACGTCACGCCGGGCAACGTTGGTGACGGCTGTCTTACCAGACATTGGCGTTTTACGTTTTCTACCACAGTATGATTTTTTAGCCAATAGGGAGCGTTTCGGAATGCGCTATTTTTCAATGGTTTGTAAAAATACCTCATTGCGGGCTGAAAATTGTTGCGCTGATTTTGAAATTAAAAAAAAATCTGTACATATATATTCCATAACGTCAGAGCTCACCGTTCGCTATTTTCTGTTCGAGAAAAATATCTATTATTGTTCGTTATTTTTCTTTTTCTTTTACTAACACTAGTATCTCTATTTTTATGTCACCTACGAGTATTTCAGAAGAATTATTCCACGGGCTGCTACTTGTATTTTTTTTAATGTTAATGTAAGTATTTGCATACTGCTTACTAACCCCGTATGCATGGACATTGGAGTGTCTAGAGTCGTTCAAATAAATGTAGCTTCGTTCAATAAAAAAGTAGAGTCTTGACATGTGCGGTGAAGGAGAAAACCATATGTTTCCTTATAACGCCATTGGGAAAGTAGTGGGGTCCCTTCCAATGTTAGGGAAAAACGGATTTTACACAGTTCTGAACGGATAAAATTTTGGTCATGGGTTTTTAGTGAAACACGAAAATAGATTTACCTACCTCTTTTTTTGCTACATTTGTTAACAGACATATTTTGTTAACTATCCAATAATAACACAACATATAACATGGACTCAAACAATCTTAATATATAAAACAAAGTCGGGTTAGTTACACCATATATAACTCGAGAACGGCTGGACCGATTTTTATGATCTTTGATTTGTTGGATTTGTCTCCGCCCCGGATAACAAAATAACTATTAAAACATCGCAAAAATTCACGAAAAAGAAAGTTATGAAGAAAATTAATTTTCTCATACATTTTGTATGGAACGAATTTTCATCTTTTGAAAGAGCTGCAGCAATATTGTGATAAATGTAATATTAAATAGTGAGTGAATTCCAAAAATTCAAAACGACAAATGTCAATTCGCTGATTGTTTTGCTTTTGTTCTTAAACGTATAATGCTGCCTCTCTTTCGTACACACTAATTGTCAACAGTCGAAAATGAGACAAACGGTGAAACTATGTCTGCACCCCTCCAAAGGAAAAATATAATAATTATAATAAATCTCTCTCACCATATAAAGAAAATTAAATACAATTCCCGTAAGTAGAAAAGTAAGAAAATCACAAAAAATATAAATCCGTACACAACGCCATCTCTAATACTGACATAAACACAACACCGACAGTTGCGCATCGATAATTGCTTCATTGTGTAATTTTTAACTTAATAAAAAACTGAATTTAATTCAGCTTATAAGTTAACACAACAGTTATTGATTCTGAGGCGGTACAAAGTTCGCCAGGTCAGCTAGTATAAATTAAAGACGATAACGGTAGGCACCTATAAACTAACTCCACGGGAAAATAACAATGACAAATTGGCCAAACGCATATACGAGTACCAGGGAGATATTTTCTGAACAAGGTTTTGATATATGTAAAATATGTACATATCGATCATCCAGTGATTAGTCAGATATCTCCAAATACTAAGTTTTGAGATAATGAGAAAAGTGTTATTCGAAGGCTTGCCATTATTCAAATATTATTTTCATGTTTTACATATAAAATACGCAATAAAAAACGTCCGGTACATTAATTTTCTTTTTATTATTATTGTATAAAAATTTCATACAATTGATATTTATTACCCGCTAAGTTACTGCAAGTAGCTTGTCAGCAGGAGATTAGTTCCACAGATTACTTACAACAACAAATGAAATAATCATGAACGCATTAGCGTAGCAATAGCATACACATATAATAACATATAACATACCTACCAACATTGTGATATGTAAATATTGAAAATAATTCAGAATCAGCATTTTTATGGAAAAAAAAGAGTGGAATAAGTATTTTGAGGCGTCTACTAATATCTACAGGAATTCCAAAAACTGAAAAAATCGAACTAATATCTATGAGAAGGAAAGTGTTGATTATATATATCTACAGCTCAAACTGTTGACGAAAATCTATGAGAACCAAAGTGTTGACGAATATCTACAGCACTGGCAGAGGTTGGATTTGCAATTATGTATAGCATATTGGAATAACGTTATATTGGTATGCAGTTTAAAAAACTTAATTTATGTAAGTATGTATGTAAAAATCCCTAAAATCGGACTATTGGACACATTTAGCTGATTAATCCAACCTACGCTCTGTAGATATTAGTTCAACCTATGCTCTGTAGATATTAATCAACATTCTGAAGTTCGTAGATATTAGTTCAACATATGAGCTGTAGATATTCGTCCGACATACAGGCTGTAGATATTAGTATCTGGAGTCATTTTGAAATATTCTACTAGCGACCCAGAAAACATCAAAATTTTATTTAATCCAGTACAAGTTTTTATGCATTATAATTGTTTTGGTGGTTTACGTGTAATCTGAGTATTGTCCAGATAGAGGATACACTTTTACGTATAACTGCATTACTCAACACAAATTTAGATTTTTCGGATATGTCTGACTAATCAACAGAACGATCGATATGTACACAGGTGTAACAGCACGTACCCGAAGGATTTTAACCAGCGATTACTGAGCATATTTGAATTAGAACAATGATGATGTTATTTTGCTGTCCGATGTCTTTTTTCAATAGAAAAAAAATCATAGAGCAGCAAAATGACAACTATATTTTTCACTCCAAATATGCTCAGGAATCGCTGGTTAAAATCTTTCGGGTACGTGCTGTTACATACACCCTGCACATCTCTTCTTCTTCCTTGCGCTGTCCCAACTCATTGCCTAGGTAGGCTGTTGGGGTCGGCTCTTCTCGTTCTCAGGTTGTAATTTCTCCTGTTCTGGGTATCGCCTTCATCCAGGCCGTTTTTCTGAAGAATTTTGGCGCATTGAGTCATCCAGGAGTTCTTCGGTCTTCCTCTGGATGACTGTCGATGAAACTCCATAGACATTGCCTGCCTCACTGTGTGGTCCGATAGTCTCCGTCTTACGTGTCCGTACCATCTCAACTGTCGTTCCTCCAGCTTACTATTTATGTCTGTGACACCCTGCTACCACGAATGCGTGAACTTTTGATCTTATCTTTTAGTGATACTCCTGCCGACCATCTAAGCATTCGCATTTCTGCTGTTTCGAGTTGCCTAGAGTAGGAGTTGTACATAGTCCAGCATTCGGAGCCATACATTATTGCGGGTCTTACAATAGTCTGGTATATCATACACATACACCCTGCACATATTCCTCTATAACTACTTTCATAGCACTTTAGGCACTTCTGTTTCACCATTATAAAATACTTCTACTTATTAACTGCTTTGTACAACTTTTCACGATAATGAAACTACATAATTGCACCTGCTTATGTCCTTAATGTTGAGTTTATGATGTTATATACTACACGACCGGTCAGTGGTTGAGTGGGCATAGCGCTTGGGTCCCACCCGAGCGTCGCGTGTTCGATTCCTAGGCTGCCTAAATCCTCCATCACAACACAAGCAACATTTTCGGCGTTCTGTGGTGGTAGAAGGAGATGTTCAAACATTGTTAGGTTATTCGTAACCCGGGAATGTTTGTCTTTCTTTAAATAATTAAAAAAAATTAAATGCTTTTTATTATACTCCTGAATAACTTATGTATCTTTGCCTGTTGTATGCTGATGATGCGGTGCTGATTTCTAACAGTATGGAAGATCTACAGTCTCTCGTGTCTAGGATGAACAAAGTTTGTATGAAGAATGAGTTAATGATGAATGTAAGTAAGTCTAAATTCATGGTATTTGAAAGAGAGAGTAAGAAAACCATGTGCAACATAGTTGTGAATGATGAGTATTTGTAGCAGGTGGATGAGTTTGTGTACTTGGGAAGTATGTTTACGAGAGATGGAAGGGCTGACAGAGATATTGAAAGAAGGGTAAATGCAGGCAACTCTTTTAATGGAGGACTGAACGCCGTTGGCGCCAACAAAAAGCTGTCTAAAGAAGCAAAGTTAGCCGTCCATAATGGAGTGCTGGTACCTACCCTGATGTATGGCAGTGAGGCATGGAACTGGCAGAGGAAGGATTAAAGTAGACTGAATGCTGTAGAAATGAGATCCCTGAGGCGTATGTGTGGTAAAACCATGTACGATCGTGTAAGAAGTGTGGATATCCGTGAAGAATGCAAGGCTGATGTAAGCGCGATGAGTAAAATTAAGAAAGGGACGCTAAGATGGTTTGGGCATGTAGAGCGAATGAACGAGGAAAGGAGTGTAAGGAGAATATATGACGCAAATGTGAATGGAAGAAGAAATCGGGGACGCCCGAGGAAGACATGGCACGACAAGTGAATTAGATACTTGAGTCGGGCCATGTGAAGAATCGGAATAATAGAAGAGCATGTATGAGACGATGTATGAATGTGAACGAGGCAAGGAGTGTGTGCCAAGACCGAGTTGTTTGACGGTCCGTCCTCTCTGCCTACCCCTGCGGGGAAACGGCGTGATGGTTAGTTAGTTAACAAGTGAATTGTGAAAGCCTTCGAGGCGTGAATAAATAAATAAATACATATATAAACGTACACATACCACACATGAAGGTCATGTGAAAAAAACTGTTAATTTCACGGTTATTCTTTATTGGAAAACATGTCTTTAACACCGTCATCTGTGTAGTAATATAACAGACAACAGATTATTCTATCTACTAGGATGTAAAGGCTGTTTTACAGGGGTTTTACTGTGGTAAAAATGTATAAATTCGCTCTTCAATAAAAAAAAACACCAAAATTTTATCTCAATGGTCCCCGACATTACGGTATTTCTGTAGTAGGACAAAAAATTGCCATTCTCCGTGCACTAGAGCAAATGACTTCCTCAAATGGCCCTAACTTGAAATATGTCCGGGAGATACTGCGTCCCGGGCAGAGCCGAATTTACATGCAGTATATTACAGAAAACCTAGAAATCTTGCTACAGAATATTGGGAATCCTGTGGGAACGTAATAAATTTAATGTAAATGAACAATCTGAATAGAGAACTCCAGTCTATTTTTTAAAAAAAATTTTAATGAATACTTAAAACTTAACTTTCTAACATAAATAACTGCATTTTTATTTTTATTTTTATTTTTAGAGTTAGTTTTAATAGTTAAAACAATTGTCAAAGTTTTCATTTTTCAAGACCCCCCGAAAACCACCGTATATATATGGTTAATCGTGTGACGTCATCACTCCTGAAAAATTATTATAGAATCGGGCAATCAGCTGATCAACTAACACCATTTTGAATTTCGTTGTTCGAAGTATTCTCCCTAGAAGAAGCATTACTATTTTTTTAGCAGTAGTTTTTGAATATTTTCAATAATAGAGATAAACTAATTAATAAGAGATACTTTATTTTTGAAACATTATTTAGGCCTAAATAATGTTTCAATAAACACAACAATTAAATCTCTATAAACAGTATGTAAATAAACGAATAAATTAATTCGATGGCTTGTGTCATATCATACATTCCCATACAATTACTTTACGGTGACGTCACGACACGTTGAACAGTGACGTCACCACTTAATTTTTTATAATGCCAACTTGACGGCGTATTTTTACGACCCGATTAAAAATGGACATTTTAATCATTTTTTAAAAACTCTGCGTTCAATATTATTGAATAAAACTTATATATTCAGAATCAACGTTTATTGGTCTATTCTATATGAACATATTTTTTTAAAGCCATAATATTTTTCTCTGGATTTCCTTATTATGTTGCTCTAACGATGTTGTGCTGTTTTATAACTTCTACTCGTAATTCTACCGTGTAAGTTGGAAGGTTGGACGCTTTGACTTGAGTCGAGTAGCGTGTTAGATTCTTGCTTCATTTAAAAATATGTTTACAGGCTATTCATAATTTCATCCATCCAGTAAGAATTTTCTTTGCAATATTTAAACAAACAAAAGTTTTAAGGCGTTGTTTCCTTTTATCCATGTTTTCCGGATTTTTAAGACATAATAGACGATATAACAATGGAAGGCTACACACATCTTTTTCACAGGGTATAAAATATTCATTGCAAATAGATTTTCTTTAGAAATCAAATAATCAAAAGATACATTCATAAATGTTAGAAAAAAGATTGATAGCATTTTATTGTGTGTATGTAAATTATAATATTAAATAAATTTATCTCACATACGCATTAACATTAGCGCAAAAATACGGTTTGTTTTCTAAATGATCTCTCGAAATAATAATGAAAAAAAATTAATATGTAAATAAAAAATACATATTACAGAAAAAGAAAAGTCAAAATAAAGTACTTTTAAGTAGTTTGTCAATTGGTGCTGGTATTTTTTAACTGAAGATAAAAATAAAACTTATTTACTATGCAGTTACGAGTAGAAATTGTTTGTGATAGAATCTTATACAAACTATTTATTTCAGCGAGCCCATTTTTCGACAAATATTTGTTTTTTAATTTGTGCATTTGGTTTATTTCGGCAGGTAACGTATTTAAGCAATTAGGTATCATATAGTCCAGCATTCTTTGTACATATTTGTTTAAATGCTTTGGTACGATAGTAGGTGTGTTCCAATCTATTTATGTATATAGGGCTATCCATATTCTGAAATATAATTTTATACCACAAAATTGCTCTTACTGAGAGAATTTTGAGACTCTGGTAAAAGTATGGAACATTATGCATTTGTTCGTATAAAATTTTATGAGCTAATACTTTACATAAGTAATGAATTTTGAACTGATTGAACATGATTTACATTTGTTTTACACGAAATACCCAAGCTGTAATTCCATAGCTTATAATAGATTCAGCTAATGATAAATCAAATATTCGAAGTGTGAATCTTAAAATAATAATGCAGATTTTAAAAAATTTTTAGATTTTAAAACATTTTTTTAAACAATTTCATTACATTATATCCTGTGAAAAGGTTTAAATATTGTTTCAAAGAGAATTAAAAATTTAATTTTTTTACTTTTAGGAATGGTTCTTTTACAGAATTTGAACAAAAAATTAAATTTCTAACAAGTTCTGATATTATTTCAGTTCTGAGAAGTAACTGGCCCATAATGATATTAAAACATAACTTGAGTAGAACTTTCAGAGAACTTGGAAATTAGATTCAAAATTTGATGAATTGTCCTGCGAAATTCTGTGAAACAAACGACCCTTAAAGTATCCTGAAGATGTTAAGAGGAAACCCGGTTCCCGAGAAATTTGAACAATTGGTATTTTACCAAACTATTGATGTCACTATCGCTCTTACTCCTCCGAATACGGAGCGAAAGAGACAGCTGCACCTCAGGCTAAATAAAATCATCAACATCGAGGTTTCGGATTCCCCATTTCTCTCCCCTAAAACTGAACCGATTTTTATGACTTTTTAGATTCTATTAAAAAAAACTCTATGTTTATACGTTTCCTTTTTTTTTTAAATACACTGTCGAATTTGTATACTGAACGTTTGTTAGTGGCGTTCAAACCAGGCAATTTTAACGATTTTTGGAGGGTCGTAACTCCTTTAAGAAGTAACTAAAAAAAGTAAAACTTATAAAATAAAACGTAACAACGCACGATAGTGGTCGACATCTATATTATATTAAAATACATTTGCATTAGTGGCTAAATCCAGAGTGGAAATTGGGGAAAACGGTTTTATGGACAAAGCGCCACCAATTTTTCTCAACGAAACTACATGAAAATTGAATGTGTTAAAAAAAAATTAAAACTTTAATTAAATACGTTTCTTTGGTGTTTCTTTTTTTGATAGCCGACGCGCAATACAACATATTTTTCCGCATTTGAATTATTTGAATATAACTTTTTTAAAAATACAAGTGTTCAGTTCACACGCGGTAGAAGTGACAATAGTGAGGAGGTACGAAGCACCGCATAATGAGGAGACCGATTATTTACGAAGCACCGCACAAAGAGGCGACTGATTTCTATCTCATTCTCCGCATGCTTAATCCTATAGATGTATGTGTTTGTCTCTTCTTAAAGTCGCTTTTTCGTTTCATCGAGTTTCAAATCACAACGGTGTTGAATAAGTTTTCACTTCAAAAAGTCAAGGTTGAGAAAAAAATAAATTAATTAAAAAGCTCTAGAAATCAGAAATCTGTTTAAATCAGCGCACCGCCTAAGTACACCCCTAATAATTCTGCTATTCCCAGCCCAAAAACTTTATTATACATGAGTTGATATCTGAAATTATTCCGGCCACATCCTCGCCGTAAAGTGTCCGACAGTTTAGCACGCTTGGGGGGATGGGGAGAGCGGAGCCGCCACACTTGCTACTTGCTCCACATACTATAATAGCCCCACACTTTCCGAACAAGCGTATTTACTACACAGAATATGAGAACGTTGGGAACCTACCTTCTTTGCTTTACTATAGTGCCTTCATAACTATGCACCTGGGAGTAAGTTCAGACGTTTGTAATTTTTCAGATGGGCACAAATTATTTTAAAAATTCTTTGTATAAGCTGTGGCGCGTTTGAGAATTTTTTATTCTAGGATTGTGATGGCAAGAATACCAATTTGGAAGAAGGGTATGGGTACATTCATTGGATAACCAACACCTCTGCCATAGGTTACCCAAAGGGGTTTGCAAGGTTGGTGACTTAACAACTCTGCCCGGGTTCATGGGGTGAGGTTTATCCGGGTCTTGGTGGCGGATGCATTGCCCACCAACTGGATTGCAGGCCGGGTCGGGAGAGACTGGTTGAGGAAGACCCCTTGACTTCTCCAGCAGGGCTATCTAAGAACACTACCTTGCACGTTGTTGTGTATCTAAAAAGCTTCCGGCTTTTAGACATAGATGGCGGTGATAAGAACTGTCAGTAGATTCCGCTAGATGGCAGGTAACGTACCTAAGTTGACCAACAGAGGGTCAGGGGGCTGAGAGTGGGTGATTTCTAGAACACACGGATTAGAACCAATTTAGCTAGCTCTAAATTGGGACGACTAACGAGGTTCACATTATATAAGCGAAGTATTAATAAAACCAGATAAATGAACCAGAATCTATTTATTGCCGAAGTAATCTTCAGTCTAAGTATTTGGAGAATCTGTTAGTGTTGCTACAGATAACAGAACACTACACACTTAAATCGGAAGGATGGATTCATTCGTCCGACACCCCTCCACACACTGACATCCAGATTTCTATCCACCTTTCACACATTTTTCTTCCTAGAAGTTTCTCTTTTTCCTTTCCTGAAATGACCCCCACACAGCATCAAAAAGATGACATAGGCCCTGAGGGGAATTATTTTTTTCAAGGCCTTCCATGTGAAGCCAATAAGTTCAGGGGAGTGGCAAAAAAACTTGTACATGAATCCATAAATTTGGCTTGTAAAAGTAGTGGTAGTTACTTTAAGTATCGCCTAGGTGAAAGACCACTATTCACATTCCAAGCGTTGCTTGAAATGACTTAAGCTGAGTTTTGTGACTCTATCTGAATCAAGGGCGGCTGGTTGAACAGTGTGTTTGTGTGCAGCACTGGTAAATTATATCGTCTAAAATTACTTTAAATATCTTACCGAAAAATATAAAATCTATGAATTTCATTAAAAATATCACCTACCAATATAATGCATAATATACATAATATGAATCAGGGAGAGCAAATTCTCAAAGTTCCGCGCGAATTTACCCTGTCCGGTGTGCAGGCCAATTGCAAGCGGAACGAATTATGTTTTTGTATCGAATATCCCAAACATCGCCAGCGCGCCACGCCGGCCATATGTATGAAAAATTAAGCTTTAGCGGTGTGCCACCCAGCGGCCTTTATCATACAAACTTAAATTTGGATTTAAGGCCAAAATACTTAACCAAACTGAATAATTCTTTTTTTAATCAAAAGGTACAGCAAATACCTAAATTTTACATATATTTGATTTTTTTATTGATTGGTGTTTTAAATTATAAAATGCAAATCATTAAGGAATACAATTTTTTCATAGGTAACTTTGACAATTTTGCCCTCGTGCTGTTTATACATTGTTTATAAATACTGTTTGTATCCTGCTTAAAATGAAATATAAAACTAACTAACCAACCATCACGCCGTTTCCCCACAGGGGTAGGCAGAGAGCACGGACCGCCAAATAACTCTTGGCACACACTCTTTGCCTCACTCATATTCATACATCGTCTCATACATTCTCTTCTATTATTCCGACTTTCGACATGGCCCGACTCAAGTATATGATTCACTTGCTCGTGCCATGTCTTCCTTGGGCGTCCCCAACTTCTTCTACCATTCACATTTGAATCGTATATTCTTCTTACACTACTTTCAAATTTATTTTATGAAATATAAAATAAAATAAATTAAACATTGTAAAAAAATAGAGTTTTTTGGGTTGAAATTTAAGATTTAGTGTTTTTATTTTCTTAGTACCGAAAAATAAAAATTTTAATTAAAAAGCGATACGTAGAAGTTTTCGCACTTCGAAAACAGCTTAAAATAGATCTTCTCTCCAAATAAGATTTGTGGGATCATTTTTACCTAATGTTGCTTAGTAATCGTTATCTCATAGTTACGGATTATCAGTGAACCACCACGTTTTCAGTGCAGCGGCCGCCACTGATCTGAATTGGTAGATACTTTCCAACTTACTTATTTCCTATCTCCTTCCCTTTCCCACACCTTCCAGCTTAGGTACCTCAATTTAGGATGCCAAATTACCAAATGGTACAGTCAGTCCGGAGCAGTTGCAACTATTCCGCGATATTCACTTTTTTTTTAATCAAATATATTTTAGATTTAAAGTACAAAAAATACTCCACGAAGATCCACGAAATATCACGGATATATTATTTTATTATTTTATTTTTTTTTTAATTTTAAATACATAAACGGCTATACTGCCTTTTATAAATAAATATATAATAGAGTGCAAAAGTAAGAAAAATAATATCATTACATAATAATAGTTTTAAACTTAAAAATAACATACAATTATTTTACATATCACAACAAAAAATAACAAAAAAGAACAATGAGAAATATCATCATTTCATTTCAACATGTCCATATTGCGTATATAAAGTTACATTATGGAAAAAATAAAAAACTTAAAAACTGAAACTTCAAAATAACATACAATTATTTTGTGTATCACAACAAAAAATAACAAAAAAAGAACAATGAGAAATATCAACATTTCATTTCAACATGTCCATATTGCGTATATAAAGTTACATTATGGAAAAATAATTTTTGAGTGCATGTTTATATTGCGCTAATTTTAAGAAATAAATGTCGCCGATGTTAGCATATTCATTTCCCAAAATGTGTAATCGACTGATTGGTGAGTAATAATGTGATAATGTATGTGTGTTATTATAGTAGAACGGTAGAGTCAGTCTATTGTTAGCGCGACCAGGACAATGAAATCGTATTAGTTCTATTAAATCAGGGGTATCCAAGACCGAGTGAATTATTTTATATAATATTAATAGATTACAGATTTTTCTGCGATCTGATAAATTTACGAGATTAGTCCAGTTTAATAACAAATTATAGTCCACGGATTCTCTTGGAATACCTAATTTAAAATTAATATACCTAAGTAATTATATATATTATAATATTATAATTATTTAAGGGTTTGTGAAGCTTAAAGTATTTATAAAATATTTTACACAGGATCCCATGCCTTTCAAAAATAAATATTGTCAATTTTCTTCATAATATTGGGTCTTTACATGTGAAATTGACGTTTTGCCGTAATGGCAACTTTGGTCTCAAATATCTTCTCTTTGGTTAGGAATTCCAAATTCAAATTTATACAGCTAATTTACTCATGTATTTTTGTTTCGAAAATTATAATTTTGTTTTTTCCTTGATTGTTTACGAGTACGAGTTCCACCGTGGCACCAGTGCTGCAGAAACGGCTCGAAGGATTAATGATGTGTATGGCGACGGCGCCGCAAAAGAAAACATAGTGCGTTTTTCGTTCCAACGTCTTCGTTCTGGAAATTTCGACCTGCAGAACAAGCCCCGTGGACGGCCGGACACCAAAGTTGATAATGAAGAATTGAAGACTATTGTGGAAGCGGATCTATCGCAAACCACGTCCGAGTTAGCTGCAGGCTGCGGTGTTAGTGATAAAACTGTTTTAATCCACTTGAAGCCAATTGGGAAGGTGAAAAAGCTTGAAAGGTGGGTACCTCACGAATTGAGTGAAGCAAATCAACAAACGCGCATTAGACCACACACTGCACAACAGACGGCTACCAAATTAGAGGAGCTTAAATTGGAATGTCTAAGACATCCACGCCGTCCTCTCCGGACCTTGCCCCAACAGATTTTTTTCGAAATTTGGATAACTTCTTGCAAGGGAAAAAATTCAACTTGGGGAAAAAATTCAACTTGAAAAAATTCAATGGGGCAGTCCAAACCGCCTTCAAAGATTTTATTGATTCCCGTCCGAATGGTTTTTTTAGTAAAGGGATCGATGAACTACATATGAGATGGCAAAAGTGCATAGATAGCAATGGTACATACTTTGTAAAATAAATATTTAAAAAAAATTGACTTTATGTTACAAAACGCCAATTTCATATGTAAGGACCTAATATTATTATAATTT
Source organism: Limnephilus marmoratus (assembly GCA_917880885.1). NCBI lineage: Eukaryota > Metazoa > Arthropoda > Insecta > Trichoptera > Limnephilidae > Limnephilus > Limnephilus marmoratus. The sequence continues at coordinate 37,895,102 of OU862923.1, read as the reverse complement.
TTGTTGACGAATAGAGATAAGATCAAAAATTTAGCTTTCATAATGATCACCTATTAATAAATTTAGTTAGTTATCACCTTACTTACCTAATAGTAAATAATGTTTCCTAGAACATCGAAAAAAGCCGACCCTTAAAAAATCACGAAGTCTGAATTTACTTGTCAAGATTAACAAGCATAAGAAAGTTAAACTAAAGAAATACACAATTCGTTTACAAACTAGACAATTAAAATAATTTTCTTGTAAAAATAAATGTTATAGGTAGGTACTTGCCTGAATTCTTCACACAATCAGTTCTGGCGTCCGTGGTCGAGAAGTTAGGCTCTCGACTAGCAATCCGGAGGTCGTTGGTTCAAATCCCGGCTTACGCAAGTAAATTTTATTTGATTAATCAATTTATTAATTTAAAATAATTAATAAGACATTTGCGGCACGCTGCAGAGCGTAAGATACTCTTAATATCGCATTGGTGTAATACCACAATAAGGAACTCCAGAGAAAAATATTCTGGCTAAAAAAATATGTTTATGTAGACCAATAAACGCTGATTCTGAATATATAAGTCTTATTTAATAATATTAAACGCAGAGTTTTTAAAAAAATAATAAAATGTCCTTTTTTAATCGGGACGTAAAAACACGCCGTCAAGGTGACGTCACTGTTCGACGTGTCGTGACGTCACCGTAAAGTCATTGTATGGGAATTTATGATATGACACAAGCCATCGTATTAATTTATTCGTTTATTTACATACTTTTTATAGAGATTATTTAGGCCTAAATAATGTTTTAAAAATAAATGTATCTCTATAAAATATTTAAAAACTACTGCACAAAAAAAATAGTAATGCTATTTCTAGCGAGAATACTTCGAACAACGGAATTCAAAATAGCGGCAGTATATCAGCTGATGGCCCGATCCTATACTAATTTTTCAGCAGTGATGACGTCACACGATTCACCATACATACGGTGGTTTTTGGGGGTCTTGAAAAATTAAAACTTTGACAATTATTTTAACTATTATAACTAACACTAAAAATAAAAATAAAAATGCAGTTATTTAAGTTAGAAGCATTATTCATTAAAAAAATAATAATTGGACTGGAGTTCTCTATTTAGAATTGAAACGTTCCTTGAAATGGCTTACGTCGCGTTTGGTGACCAGATCTGAAAATCTCCTTTTCTTCCCAACTACCTTTGTCCTAACAATATATCCCAATTGGGAGACGGTTGCGAGCAGTTGGAACCTTTTTGCGATATTCACAATAAAAAAAATTGCAGTTTTGAAAATATCTCTTAAATTCAAAGCAAATATGATGGAATTCATCCCAATCGACCGAAAGAAATAAATAAAAACGTATTTTTCTCATGTAATTCACTAGAATGTGAAAATATACGCAAGTTCTTTTATATTTTGTTCTAAAACAATCTCGAAAATTCTACGAATACTTGTAAAATGTGTAAAAAATATTATCGTTTAGTAGGTTTATCTTTTAGGAATTTGATAATAATAGATAAGCACCGAAAACGAAATGTCTACCTAATAAAATCCACTTTATCCGAGCGAATTCAATGTGTTCAGCTTAGTTCTGAAACGCTCTCGCATATTTGTATGAATCTTACAGAATTTCGGAAAAATCTTTCAATATGAAGAAAAATAACATTTTTTGAAGACGAGTTTATCGCTTAATTAATTTCAAAGAATAAATCTTCAGAATTTATCGGGTTAGATTCAGTACCTACTTAAGTGAAGTTTCTTGAAAAAACAGTGGCTTTACAATAAACCCCGAGGGTATGGAAAAATTCTAATATTTTCTCCTTAAGCACAATGAAAAAAATTGATTTGTAAATATAATAACTTTTACATTAATATTCCTCTTTTTACCCCAATTGTGCTGCGGGCAAAGCTTCCTTCTAAGAAATCAAACGAATAATTTGTAGATTAAATAATTGTTCCACGATGTATTTTTGAAAAGTTATGTTACAACACATGATATGGTATATTTTGAAAATAGTATCGCCCTGGGGAAAACTGCTATTCAGAATCGAAACGTTTGCTTAGATTCTGTTTTTTAGGCGAGTTCAAGAAAATGGGTTGAGAGGGAAACTGATCGATTCTAAGTTAAATAGAGGCTCGTTGGTCAGAGTTGAAAACAGAAATCTCAAGTAGTTAAGAGTGGGGAAACTACGAAGCATTTTTTTATTATTAAAGTGAAGGATGATTTTTGTCGCCGAATTCCAGTGCATTCAGTGTTTTCCTATACATTTCGTAATCTGGACTAATAATAGACTGGTCAGTGGTTGAGTGGGCATAGCACTTGGGTCCCACCCGAGCGTCGCGTGTTCGATTCCTCGGCTGGCCATATCCTCCATCACAACACAAGCAACATTTTCGGCTTTCTGTGATGGTAGTAGGAGATTTTCAAACATTGTTGGGTTATTCGTAACCCGGGAATGTTTGTCTTTCTTTTTAAAAAAAAAAAAAAAATCTTATTAGTATTTGAATTTTCTTCTTTGAAGTCGCTAGATGTCGCTTTCTTTTGTGTTTTGATGGTTGGATTGGGGTTTGATGATTGGATATTAATTATAAAAAAAAAACCTTTTTTTTGGATTTCCTAGGATTCTAGCCATGGTCCGCTGAATGTCTGGTCGCTAAGGTTCATCGGGCGTTAAAACTAAATCAAAGTAGGCTTGCGTGGATCCGTGAAATAAATAAATATTTTAATGCTGTCTTATTCTCTCACAGGCTAAATCCTATAGATGTTTGTGTTTGTCTCTTTTTAGTGTCGCTCGCTTCCGTTTCACCAAGTTTCAAATCACAACGGTGCTAAAAAGTTTTCTCTAAAAAAAAATTGCATTCTGATCACGGTGATAATTATTATATATCGAAGGTCACCGGTTGCAGTGTCAGCTGATTAAAATATTTAATACTAGCTGGTTCCCGGCATGCGTTGCGATGCCGTATTCAAAGAAATACATTGTTTCTCCCTGAATCACCTTTCCTGTGCGTCCCTGTTCCTCTCCTGCGTCCCCTTCCTAACTAGCTTTATAAATTATAGCTTATATGTTATTCTGATGTATGAGCTACATTATTGTAAAGTTTCATTAAAATCCATTCAGTAGTATTTGCGTGAAATAGTAACAAACACACATCCATCCATACAAACTTTTGCATTTATAATATTAGTGAGATAATTTTTTTTTACTTCAGGGATGGTGGGAGTGAACCCCTCCACCTTGACTACGCCCGAACATCTCCATCAATCAATTCATTATCCATCAAAGTAATTAAAGTTTTTTTTTATACAGTTTCCGACATAAAATTTATGCTGTACTGTCGTCACTGGACAATGGACACTAGACAATGCAACGTTGCCAGGCCTCCCTTGAGGCCCGGCCCATCAAGCTGCTGCCCGAGCTGCTCAGACATTCTTTACGACACTGAATTGTGGAATACCTACCTTCTTGTGAATTTCATGTTTTTGTACAAAAATGTTCTTCATTTTGAGTTCTAGTACATTACGAGACATTTAATATGAAATTCCACCTGAATCGTATTTTGGAAACATTATTGCATTTTATATTATTTTTTCCTTATCTTGTAGGATAGAATTTCAGCAATAACATGTTGTATATATTAGGTCCTTACATATGAAATTGGCGTTTTGTATGGGAGGAACATAAAGTCGATTTTTTTAAAATATAATATATTTATTTAATCAAAGTACGTACCATTGCTATCTATGCACTTTTGCCATCTCATTGGTAGTTCATCGATCCCTTTACTAAAAAAACCATTCGGACGGGAATCAATAAAATCTTTGAAGGCGGTTTGGACTGCCCTATCGGAGTTGAATTTTTTCCCTTGCAAGGAGTTATCCAAATTTCGAAAAAAATGGTAATCTGTTGGGGCAAGGTCCGGAGAGTAGGGTGGATGTCTTAGACATTCCAATTGAGGCTCCTCTAATTTGGTAGCCGTCTGTTGTGCAGTGTGTGGTCTAGCGTTCTAACGCGCGTTTGGTGATTTGCTTCACTCAATTCGTGAGGTACCTACCCACCTATCAAGCTTTTTCACCTTCCCAATTTGCTTCAAGTGGATTAAAACAGTTTTATGACTAACACCGCAGCCTGCAGCTAACTTGGACATGGTTTGCGATGGATCCGCTTCCACAATAGCCTTCAATTCTTCATTATCAACTTTGGTCTCCGGCCGTTCACGGAGCTTGTTCTGCAGGTCGAAATTTCCAGAACAAAAACGTTGGAACCAAAAACGTTGTTTTCTTTAGCGGCACCGTCGCCATACACATCATTAATCCTTCGAGCCGTTTCTGCAGCACTGGTGCCACGGTGGAACTCGTACTCGTAAATAACGCGATATTTCAAGTTTTCCATATTGTAAACTAAGTGACGCAAAGAAAAAAATCAATTTAGGAAAAAACAAATGAATTATTATTTTTGAAACACAAATACATGAGTAAATAGCTGTATAAATTTGAATTTGGAATTCCTAACCAAAGAGAAGATATTTGAGATCAAAGTTGCCAGTACGGCAAAACGCCAATTTCATATGTAAGGACCTAATATCTACTGTTGAGTGCATAAAGACATGTATACAAACCTTAATGAAAACGAAAAGGTTTTGGGAAGGTTGTTTGGTCGTATTAGAAAATAAAGAAAGTAATATAACGATATTATTTTATAAAATACATTTGTAATTAACTAAGTTCGATATTATTGTAATTAACTTGTTTGTTCGATAACGAACACGTCATATTACAAAATGTAGCAAATATATAAAACAAAGTCGGATTAGTTACACCATTTATATATAACTCAAGAACGGTTGGACCGATTTTCATGATCTTTGATTTGTTAGATTTGTCTCCGCCCCGAATAGCAGAAGGAAAAATTCACGACAAAAAAAGTTATGAAGAAAATTCTTTTTCTCATACATTTTGTATGGAACGAATTCTCATCTTTTGAAAGAACTGCACGAATATTGTGATCAATACTTATAATATTGAATAGTGGGTGAATTCCAAAAATTCAAAAACGTCAAATGTCAATGCGCTGATTGTTTTGCTTTTGTTCTTAAACATGTAATGCTGCCCCTCTTTGTTAAATGTCAACCATCAAAAATGGGACAAGCGTCTGCCCCGCCAAAGGAAAAATATCTATAATAATAAATAATAATATATAATAAATATCATATCTGCTAAAAATTTAGTAAAAGCAATAAATACTTGGGCAATACCTCTACTAACGTACTCATTTGGCATAATTAAATGGTCCAATACAGATTTAGATAGTTTAGAACGATTGATTAGAACTACGTTAACAAAATTTAATTGCCATCATCCAAATTCAGCTATAGAACGAATTAATTTACCTAGAAATTTAGGAGGTAGAGGTGTAGTCAAAATAACATCTTTGAAACACAATCAGGTAGAAATGCTTAGAAATTTTTTCCATAGGAAAGCTAATAGCTCAGAAATGCACAAAATAATTTGCAAGGCAGATAGAAATATTACACCTTTAAATTTATATGACGAGAATGCCAACATTCTTATAAATACTAACCAGGAATTATTAGATTCCTGGTCAAATAAAATTATTCACGCAAAACACTTCAATTATCTCAACCAAACGTATGTTGACAAACTTTCGTCAAACAAATGGTTGAGTATTGGAGAGTTGAGCGCAGAAATAGAAGGATTTATGCTTGCCATTCAAGATAGAGTCATTAATACTAAAAATTATAGAAAGCATATAATCAAAGATATAAATCAAATTGATGATTTATGTAGAAAATGTTTGGCTTTTCCCGAAACTATAGAACATATTATATCGGGATGTTCTATATTAGCGCCTTCCGAGTATACATTTAGGCACAATCAGGTTTTAAAAATAATTCACCAAAGTTTGGTAATTAAACATAACTTGATTGACTGCCGTAATATAGTACCATATTATGAATATGAACCAAATTCATTTTTAGAAAATGAATTTTATAAAATATATTATGATAAAACTATACTAACAGACAGAACAATTAGTCATAATAGACCTGATATAGTTTTACATGACAAAATTAAAAAAAAAAAACTTATATCATTGATGTAGCTATTCCAAATTCCTGTAATATTCAAAAAACTATTTCTGAAAAAAATAAGAAAATACACAGATTTAGGAAATGAGATTAAAAGAATTTGGCATTCTCGGACTATAAAAATATTGCCATTTGTTATTTCGGCCTAGGAATCTGATTCAAAATTTAAGCATATTAGATTTGTCAAAGAATTTGTATATAAAAATGCAAAAATCAGTCATTTTAAATACATATAGGATTACAAAGGATTTTTTAAATATTTATATTGAGGGATCGGTAGGATTTATAGGTTCAATTAGAAATGCCACAGAGCCGAACCCTCTGATATGAAAATATCTGGAGTCGGTGAATTATATTCCCATTTGGTCTCTAGTAGGTTGACATGTTGTTCTTGTATTTATAATACTTATATAGTGCAATTGCATAGCGTGGGTTGACTAGATGTTCATTTGGGGAAGTGTGTGAAAGGGTTTAGTTTTTCCTTCTTTTTTTCCTTTTTTTTTTTTGGGGAAAATTTAACCCGGACATTTAAATCTGGTGCATAATAAAAAAAAAATCTATAATATTAAATATATATAAAAATATCATAATTATAATAAATCTTCCTCACACGTATAAAAAAATGAAACGCAATTCCCGTGAGTAAGTCAAAAGTAAGAAAAACACAAAAATTATAAATCCGTACACAACGCCATCTCTGATACTGACAAAAACAAAACAGGGAGAGTTGCGCATCGGTAATTGCTTCATTGTGTAATTTTTAACTTAATAAAAAAACTGATTATTTCTGCATTGAACCGCTTACTCGTAAATACGGAATATTTTTTATTCAAACAGTTAGATTTAGCTTTATTATTAAGAAAAGTGAGTATTTATGTCGGGGTGACCAAAAAAATGCAAAAAATATGCACTTAAAATTTTAATTTTGTTAAAATTAATTCATTCACGCGGTAACGCCATTGTTTATTCATCGTTTTTATTTTAACATTTCATAGACAATAAATCAATGCTGCCAATCATAGAAAAAATATTATTGCGTAAAATAAAGTTAACGCATTATAACAGTAGATCATGGAAAGAAATGAATTAGAATAATTACTATTCAAAACCTGGGATGTTTTTTAAAATTATGATGACATGCGAGTTAATTTTAGAGAATTTATTTTTTAAGATTGGAAAAAATGTCATATTTGATTGTCTATTAGTTAAAAAAGGAATATTTCGTATTATCCGTGCATCAAACTTCGCTAAAGCGTCGATGACACAGAGCGAGTTTACAAGCTACTATCTGGGAAATTCACTATCTGTTAGTAAACTCGCTCAGTGACATCGTGTTACTTGCTAGCTAGCAGATTGTTGGCAGGTCGAAAGTTGAAAGGCCGTCAACTTTACTCGCTACACGCTTGCTCGTGATTGGTTTATTTATGTTTTTCAAGATGGCTGCCAATAAGCAGCTGATTTCGACTGTCAAACATCACAGAATTAGTTCACGCAGGCGTCGTTATTCTTGTTACTGGCGCTAGCAGCGACCTCAGTTTCCTTCGATACTGACCGAGTGGACAGTTTTGTGTGTCATCATGACAATCTCACTCGCCGATTTACCCGCTTTTAAACTCAGCAGATAGTAGCTTGTAAACTCGTTCTGTGTCATCGAGCCTTAACACGAACGTCCCGTAATATCCGTGAGGTGGAGTTAACACAACAGTTATTGATTCTGAGGCGGCACGAAGTTCACCGGGTCAGCGAGAACAATCTGTAAAAACCCAATATAAATAATTAACAAAATATCTAATAACTAACTTTACTGTGCTTTTAACTCCATAAATGTAATACATTTTATAAAAAAAATTTGTGAGACGAACTCATTGGGGTATATCTTGATGTTGAAGAGTGGAAGAGGGAAGAAGGGAAATGAAGGATTAGGAAGTGCTTGGATATTCGGTTATGACCACTAAACCGGACTATCATAATCTTAAGCAGTATTATCTTCAACTCGGTTCCGTCCCGTGCATAACCACGTGTTAAAATTTATTGTGAATGTAGTTTATTGTTGTTTACAAAGTAAAAGTGTTTAAGAATCTCATAAACAGGAGCGCATTTTACGGAAAGTTTTATGGCTTTAGCATGCTGAGTACAGCTACGTGAGTGCAAAGTTATGTGAGTGTGTAAAGGGAAATTACAGAATGCAAAATAAGAAAAGCGCTGTTGTTGTGAAAACGTACAAGAAATAAACCATATTGTTACCGAATTTATCAATGATCTCTTATACTTTTGACACGGAATTTAAGTTTAAAATTAATATGAAATTATAATTTTTAATTTTTTCATATTTGTTTTTAAAAGAAAGACAAACATTTCCAGTTAACGAATAACCTGTCATTCCAAGCTTTGTTTCAATTCTGAATGGTGGTCTTATATAACCAGAGATATACTAAGAGTGTCTTCCACTCTGGAACGTATTCTATATATTATATTATGAGAAGCTGACCCGGCGAACTTCATACCGCCTCAGAATCAATAACTGTTGTGTTAACTTATTAGCTGAATTTAATTAAGTTTTTTTATTAAGTTAAAAATTGCACAATGAAGCAATTATCGATGCGCAAATGTCCCTGTTTGTTTTTGTCAGTATCAGAGATGGCGTTGTGTACTTTGCACTCACTCACTCACGGGAATTGCTTTTCATTTTCTTTATACGTGTGAGGGAGAGTTATTATAATTATTGTAATTTTCTTTGGAGGAGTTCAGACACACGTCTATCCCTTTTTTGACTGTTGACATTTGTTGTGTAAGAAAGAAGGGCAGCATTATATGTTTAAGAACAAAAGCAAAACAATCAGCGCATTGACATTTGATGTTTTTGAATTTTTGGAATTCACTCACTATTCAATATAATATTTATTACAATATTGCTGCAGCTCTTTCAAATGAGAATTCGTTCCATACAAAATGTTTGAGGTCATATTTTTTTTCGTGAATTTTTCTGGCATTTTAATAGCTATTCTACTATTTGGGGCGGAGACATATCCAACAAATCAAAGATCATAAAAATCGGTCCGGCCGTTCTAGAGTTATAAATGTTGTAACTAACCCGACTTAGTTTCAAAAATTAAAATAAATGAATAAATGATAACACAAATTAATCAAATCAGTTTACTTGTCCACGGCGGGATTTGAACCCACGACCTCCGGATTGCTAGTTGAGAGCCTTAATACCTAAACTATCTACATTGTGTATGTAGATTCACCATTAAACTTAGTATCTTAAATGTTTTTTGTATCCTTCATCTTTGTATCGAGTGAAAAATTGTCGTACCTAAAGTTTTATTGCCTGGTATTTGTGGTGTCTTTGTCCAAAGCTTGTACGTATCGTCGGAGTTTATTAATGTTTTTTGTACGCTTGTCTAACTGTTCTATTAATGATAGTTTATTGTTGAAATTAATATTTATGATTAAAAGTGTAGTTTAGTAGTGTTTTATGTATAACTAGCTGGTACCCGGCATGCGTTGCTAAACCATTTAATAAACCAATTGTTACTCTCTGCATGTCCTTTCCCATTCGTCCCGTTTCTCTTCCGCCTCCCCTTCCTCTCCCGCGTCCCCTTCCCCTCTCGCGTTCCCTCTCCGCCTCCTCTACCTTCCCTCCCCCCCCCCTTCCCCCGTCTCGTGAACCCCTTGAGAGTTTCCCACTCTCCTCCAAATTTCCCTTTCCCCCTCCCTTGTTCCCCTCCCCCCCTCCCGATAAACCCCTACCCGAATTCCCCTCCCGCAATTTTTATACAAATTTCATAATGCCAGAGCTCACCAGTAGTTTTATACAAACCTTGTCCTGACAAAAACGAACACAAAAAAAAAGAATTATCCAATTTGGTGCAGTCGTTCGGAAGTTATGCGCGTACATACATTTCGGTGTTTCATTTTTATTTATATAGAAGATAGATAGATTGGCGTATATTATATTGTTGAACATTTAGTCTGTGTCAATCATTTTATGTTTATGAATTTTATCTTTAAGTAAAGTGGTAAATGGAAACTAATTATGTGTTGAACAATGTATAGGTACTTATTTGCTTTGGATTTATGATGATTGATATATATGAACCGTCAGGTGACAACTGAATTAAATTTTCGATTTGATAAGAGTAAAAGATATTATTATTATAAATAGTGTCACCTTCAGGCGAAGAAACATTATGAAGGTAGGTACATTGCAGACGTATATATTGATTTAGGTTATTGGAATCCAATATCTATGTGATTCTGACGCGCCGCACAAAAACTGTGTCACGAATATAATGTTTATCAAACTAAGTTTCGTACCCGGTGTGGCCAGTGTTTTCCATGACTATTTATTTTGACTAATTATTTTTAAATCAATCATTTTCATCTTCCAGGTCTTATATATCTACATAAATAGGTATATAACCACTACGCCGTTTCCCCGCAGAGGTGGTCATAATGGCCGGTAATAATATTCCTGGAAATAATGTTCCCTGTCAAAATGCTCCCACTAAATATTTCCCCTGTTAAAATGTTCCCCACCAAAATGTCCTCGGTCAAAACGTTCCCTGGCAAAATGTTCCTAGTTTATAGACGCACAGTCGGTTAGGTTAGGATATGCTGGGTCTATCAACTGAACGTGCCAAAATAAATAAATTTCACCTGTTTCTAATTGTGAATATTTTGATGAGGAACATTATTACGGTGAACATTTTGACCGGGAACATTATTACTATGAACATTTTGACCGGGAACATTTTTACTGTGATCATTTTGGCAGGCAACATACCTAGAACCGACGAGAGGCTGGAGTGCCACTTCACTTTGTCTTGTTGATACACATTCCTGCATCAATCTCATTGATTCGTCGTCTCGTACATACTCTGTAATGTGACTCTTAATATGCCGTCTCAAGTAGTTGATTAACTACTCCATCGTGTATCGTGTCATATCTTTATCGGGCGTCTCCAACTTCTTCTATCATTCATATTTAACTCCTTTCTCCGTGCATCCGCTCTACATGAGTAAACGATCAAAGTGTGTATCTATTAATCTAAGTTTTTACGCTTACGACTTACAAGAAATTTCAAAATCTATGTATTTGTAATACGGTTTTACCGTAAGAACCGCCATCCCGCTGCAATGATTATTATCTCTTGATTCATGCATTTAAATACGTAATTAGTTTTTATTTTCAACACTGCGCGTAATTTGCATTAAAAAATATTAAGTAAGAACACGTTGTGCTGTAAAACGTTCAATTTAGTTGGCGGTTCGGCGCACCATTGAACGTTATGCCGCGCCTGATTGGGAATATGGGAATGCTCTTCCCGTTTGTCCAATGTAAATAGCATTATATTTTTACGGCGTGGTCACATTTTGATTTACATGTAGGTATTGTGCCACCATTTGTACAGGTTCAGGATATTTACTTTTTGAGTTATTAAGGCATGTTCCTGTAGTATTATGCGTTCTAAAAGCTATATTTAAATCACACTTTTTGATATCTTTTCTTCAAGGACAATTAATAACTCATTTTGCATTATTTCAATAAAACATTACGGTAGGCATTTAAGGGAAGGTATTTCTGTAAAAAGGTGTCATCAGATCAAATAATTTTTAGTAAAGTGATTATTTATCGTCTTTTATACTATACTAGCAGACCCGGCTACACGTTGCTGTGGCTAACGAAACACAACGCCATTACCCAACCTTTATAAAATCTACACCACCCGCTTGCCAGATGCCCGCTGCCCGCTGCCCGCTGCCCGCTTACCGCTGCCTGAATTGAATATTTGAATTTCTCGGCTTTTCTCAAACTATAATAAGCGTGTATTATAATATAAACCTTCCTCTTGAATCACTCTATCTATTGGTGAAAACCGCATGGAAATCCGTTGCGTAGTTTAAAAGGGTGACCAGACAACTCAGAATGAAACCAACTCGGAAGCAACTCAGAAAGGTCATTAAGAGTGATAATAAAAAAATATTTTAAAAAATTGGTTAAATAGGTTAAGTTAGGTTAGGGTTCCGGCTATTTTAAAATTATTTTTTCATAGCTGTTAATGACCTTTCTGAGGTGTTTCTGAGTTGGTTTCATTCTGAGTTGCCATGGAACCGTTTAAAAGATCTATGCGCACATACATTTTGAGCGACTTCATTTTATACTATGTAATAATGATTTTTAATGTTAAAATGGAGGTTGAACACGGACATATGAATATATCTGGACCTGCCCTAAGTGATAAAAACGTATTATTTTCCCCTCAACATGGAGCCGGCTGGAGCTCCTCCTTGGAACCGGCTCGCTCCGTGGGGAGGGGATAGAGCCTCGCTTGAATCTAAAATGTGTGACGTCATCATTCTTGCCGTGAACAGCGCGAAGCTAACATCCATACATTTAACGAAATAACACGCCAAAACGGTAGCTTGTGCTATACAATATACCTACATATCAATGTGCACATAGCGAATGTGGGCGGTTCTCCTGTGTGCTCGTCGCTGGTTACAGGGGTAAGTAAATTATGAAACATTTGTAAAAGTGTTTTAGCTAAACACGGCAACAAAATATTGCTATGTGTATTGGGGCGAGTCTTTTTGGGGCGAGCATTTGGCCTTAGCAAATATGTTATTAACGTGGCAAGCAATTCGCGCTCCCATGTAAAAAAGTGTATTTATTCAAAGCAGATTTTGCTTTTAAGAACTAAATGGTGATATTGTAATGCGAGATGCCTATATACTGTCAGATTTAACGAATTGTTTAACGAATTGTTTAACGAATCACAGTCATCTTCCTCTCTTCGCCCCCCATAGTTTGGTTTTACCCCTCGTCTGTAACTTCTGGTCTATCGAATTCTGATGTCTATGAGGTTGAATAAAATGGTCGTTTGGACAATTAAGCACCAGGGCGACGATATATCGGGGTTGGTATCGGCACTCTATCGTGGACTGCAAGCCGCGCTTCTTTGTATGATATGCATATCTTGGTCGTGCATCATCAATATATTTAAATGTTTATTTTTTAATAGGTAAACACCTACCTACATAATAAATTCTCTTGGTGTGTTTTTTTCAATAAAGATAACCTTCCAACGATTTTATTGTCTTATCTTTATTTTGTTTCCAACGAAAAAAAGATTATAGATAAGAATGGACATTCACCTCATGATGATATCATGGCACATGTTTTCCTCTTAAAAAGAAACGCGGGAAATCATGATTGCGCTCGTATTTTGCAGGCGTTAAAAACGGCCCATATTTTTTTACTTCCACGAAGCAATGAGCTCTGATGCATAAAAACATCCTAAATTCCAAGGCGCGGGTAGGTATTATTTTTTATGCTCCCCATTCATCTGTGTAACCAAGGCTGAGATGAAGGTCGAAATGTGCGAAGATCGCAGAAAAGAAGAGGATGAAAAGTCCTCAAAAATATTTCACTTTAAAAACCTTTTATATCTGTGTTCAACATATAATAACATTCTCTTTAATATGGATATCTTCAATTGTGACGAAAATAAATATAAAAACTCTATCACAAGTGATTTAAAAATGTATTAAATGAGTACAAAACTGCGTAAATGTAATGATATGTTAGGTAATTTGGAGGACCCACCACATACCCGCCCTGGTATAGGTAACAGATGGTACCCCTTCAAGGCTCTTGCAAGGACTCTAATTTTTTTGGTATAAACGACACTACATTTGATAACGAATCTAGACCTCCAATGTCCCTGCATACGTTGTTAGCAAACAGTATGCAGTGCTTAGCGGGAAATACAGATACAATATGTGTTAGTATAACAAAAATAGACAAGACAATGGGACAGGTTGGTGAAAGTCCACGAGGTGGCAAGCGCTGGGTGATTGTATCCAGCGTATCCTACAAGCACCTGTTTGGGAGGAAGACACAGTAGATAAGTAATAAGGGCATGGCAAACGGTTGGGAGTCCTCTCCAATCGATTGGCAGTCCCAGCAAGTATGCGCATGACGTTCGGTCTAGTCGTGAACCACACTCAGCTTCCGCGCCCCTTAGCCGGTTCCTCGGTGATGCCTCAAAGAAAAGTAAATGGGAGATTGGGGGGGGAAATACCCGATGACCCTAAGGAATTCAGCGTTGAGTAGCCGGAGGCAAGGCGAAGGAGAGCCAAGGTCGCCTCCCCAAACCTAACCGCCTGCACATGTTGCTGGGGGTGGCGCAATTAATTTAGAGGGCACAGTGCCATCGTCGACCGACTCCTGTTGATGCAAGGACGAGGTCTAGCGCACCCCCAGAAGGGGAAAAAGAAACATAACAAAATAGATAGATGCAGTTCAGTTCAGCCTTCTGAGCGAAGCAAAGTGGCATTGTGAGACTATATTAGGTAACTAGCAGACCGAGCCACACGTAGCTGTGGATAACGAAACACAACGCTATTACCCGACCTTTATAAAATCCACACTACCCGCTTTCCAGCTGCTCGCTGCCAGAATTGAAAATTTGAATTTCTCGGCTAATCTCTACTATAATAAGCATGTATTATACATATAAACCTTCCCCTTGAATCACTCTATCTATTGGTGAAAACCGTATGGAAATCCGTTGCGTAGTTTAAAAGATCTATGCGCACATGCATTTTGAGCGACTTCATTTTATACTATGTAATGAAATGATAACACTTGGTAGAAGGTAATGACATATTTTATGTACTACCTGCCTCCTGTAATAATAATGTAATATCTTTGAGTTGGTGTAAGATAACTGTTTAATTTCTAGAAACACAATATAATAGTATACATTCATAAGCGGAACTACATTGCCCATTTTCCGATACAACGATTTCACACTACGGGAAATCAGTACTTAGGTGATGTTGACATATTTAACATAAACTTGGCGAATTTTGTTGATTTTGTAAAAATTTATTCCAAAACTGTTTTTAAACATATCTGTATTTTTGTAAACCTCTGAAATCGCTGTATTTTTGTATTTTTATGACTTGTGTGCTTTTTATCTAATTTAATTGTTATTATTTCTTTATCTGTTTAAAAATCATCTGTCATTAATTAATTGTACTACCAAACATGTAAAAGCCCTTTGGGAGTTAAATAAATAAATAAATAAAAAATGAGGAAATCTATAATTGGTTTCTCAATTAGGTAAATTATACGTGTATAAATTTTAATCAAATGGTAAACTGTTAAAAAAATAAATAAAATTCAAAAATAAATAAATAAAGGGTTGATTACCTGTTCTTAATTGTTCATAAAAATCAATGTACATGTATATATTTGCTTGCTTGCATGTATGTATGTATGTTCCTTATGCGTTCCTAAACCATTCGTCCGATTGCGATGAAACTTTGGGAATTTGATGTGCGCATGCCCGCGATGGTTTCTATACATAATGGTGAGCTCTGGCGTCATGAAATTTTGCGTTTCTTCACCTTGTTTAGAAACGCATAATTAGTGGTTCGCTGCGTTTGGTGACTTAGCATAGGTTTGTCTAGGTCTTGGCGGAGTGCTTTTGTCCACCGACTGAGTGGCGGGCCGGATCGGGAGAGACTGGTTGACGGAGATTTTTGGTCTCTCCGGCCGGACTCCTTGGACCCATCGCCTTGTACCGTAATAGGGGGAATGGGTTCATACGTTCGTCACTCCTAAAACATTGACCCCCAGATTTCTACCTACCCCACATGCCTTTTTCCTTCCTAAGACTTCATCTTTTAATGGTTCAGTAAAGATTATTTTTTCAAATGTAAAATCGTGTTACTTATTTTGACTTTCTTACTCACATTAGTTTTCTACATCATGGTACCTAAAAACTACATGCCTTAAGAAAGATTGAGATAGTGACGTTTCTTAAGATAAATTATGAAATTCTTTTTTTAATATATTTTTTAATTTAAATCAAATTTCAGGTATAAATTAAGTAGGTAGGTATTTTACCTACTTACAAATATCATGAGTGCAGAGAAAATTTTGGTTTTAATTTAAAACAAGAAAAAAATATTAAAAACATTTTTTTTTTCACTTTTTTTGTTCACAGATCTCCAATAGGTACAAACGCTGTTCAACTTAAATAGATTTTTTTTTTTAAATTTACCTACGAAAATTCAAAATTTGTATCGCCAAAACAAGTTACTTTTTATCTTTCATTTATCTTTATTAAAATTTAATCATCAGTCGTAATTAGCCATGATTACAAAACACATTACGGGTGCAGCGAATTGAACAACAGACCCCATGTCCGTTCAACAAAAATCAAAAATCGCCATTCAATGCCAGGTCTCGAGATGACAGCTCTAGGTCTCCGGTTTAGTTCCTGACAAGTGCTTTTGTTTTCTATATTTATGCTACCTTCATGTAGCATTACTGGGCTAACCCTGATTTAAGCATCACACGGATTGGCACGCTAAGGTTTATTTATAAAACAAAAACATCACGTTTCCGAAAACCTTATATTTTTAACGAATGGTTTTCGCAATCCCTTGTAAATCCGAATAAAAACACGAAAAAGCCTATTTTACCACACTTTTTAGCTGGTTAACAAAATAACCTAAGGACTTGTTAAAAAATCAAAATCCAGATAAACGCGATAGAATAATATTGTAACTAAAACGATTTTTACACATTGTAGACATGCCACAAACGAATAAAATGGTATTCATTAATCACTTTTACAAAAAATGGACATAATGTGTCAAAACTGAGAACTTTATCAGGCACGACGTGTAAAATTTAAAAACATTTTGATTGATGATACTTCAAATGACAGGTGACTTAATATGTTCTTATAGAAACAAGCCTCCATAGTTCTTGCGGCGTACCTAGTACGTATGCGATAACGGTGATGTTCTCTACTATGTTTGCAGTGTCTGTGCGCTGTAACCGTGCTGTTCTATACTACATTTGTAGTGTACGTACGATATAACCGCGCTGTTTTATGCTATGTTTGCAGTGTAGGTACGCTATAACGGTGCTGTGCTATACAATGTTCACTGTAACGAAACGTGCCACGGTGTGATAAGGTTAGGGCGCATTTCTACGTTAAGGGGCGGCGCATTACGGCACCGACAGGATGCGGTGTTTCAGAAGCAGGATCGGGTGCTGTAAAATGAATAAGTGAAATGCGAACGGACTCTAAAGGGAATTTCAGTTTAATTGAAAGATATATAGGTAATCAATTTTAGGACTCACAGATATTATGAGGATCAATAATTTAATATTAACCCCCCAGGGAACAACAACAGATGGAACTCTTAGAAATCGTTGTCTCCCTTACTTATCATGATGAGAAATATGATCTAAATGGTGTCAGAAAAAGAAAACGCTTTATATTCAAATTTAAAAGTTAACCACAAAATAAATATAATGTATAAGCAATTCTTAAAAGATTTATGAAACTTTGAGAAATCTTTATTCATAATTATACTTTCATATATACTTTTCCTATGTAACGATAGAGAACAAAATAAGTTCAAATTCTCCTAAACAGGGCAATGAGAACAATACTTCGACGAAACAGTTTTTCAAAAATAATTAAAATGTTAAAGGAACTAAAATGGTTAACCGTGAAACAGATGCTGACCTTAAACACGATGGTATTTATCCACAAAATATTGAACAACACGTTACCAAAATACTTCTCAAATAAAATTGTATACAACAAGGACATTCACAGATATAACATAAGGACGTGCAAGGAAATTGGGCTACAAAAAAAGGACAAAGCGTTTACTGTACAAGGGAATGAAGTTATATAACACACTACCAGAAACTTTAAAGTCCACACCAATTGGAAAGTTCAAGATGTATTGTAGGAGCTACATAAAACTAGAAAAATATAGTGAATATGAAATATTATAATTAATTAGAAATTTGTAAACTTAAATGTACAAATTACTAAAATAAGAATTATTTTTATTATTATTAATTTTTGCACGGAACGAAAAGAAAGTGAAGTATACATATATAAAATATTTGAGTGTTTTTATTTTTTCGTTTTCAGTAAATTTAGTTAGATAAAACGAAGGACGGGCCATCATCCAAACTTTTTTTGTTTGCATTAAAAAACATTATATTTTTAAAAACTACATAAAATTTAAAAGCGCATTTTATTACCTTTCAAGAAAAGTTTGTAGTTTTCGGACACGTTGATACTTATTCCATTTTTTGGATTTTATTGAAAAGCGGAAATATTTTTGACCTCCTGACGAAATTTGCCCGCGGTCTGGAGGGTTAGCGTACTTTTTAAAATAATTGTATACCTACTATGTCGTTAACTCGATTCGTAGGTCAATTAGGGTCAGAAACACAAATACCGATTGGGCGAAAATAAGATTCCACAACAAATTAAAAGGAATACAGATATTAAATGATAAAAGAATAATAACGTGTTATTTAATGTATTTCTTCCAACGTTTTTTACAATGTTAGAATATTTCAAAAGAATATATTATGCTTTCACAAATTTTTGAAAAAAATAAAGTAAATTTCATGAAATACAATAAACATGTAATGGTAGCTTTAAGTCAGCATTATTCGTATGACGACAGTCTTTTACTTTCCACACAATTCAAGTGACTTTTATTCCACTGAGTACGAACATAAACAACCGAGTGAAATATAAACCGACACATAATGAGAAAAACTTTACCGAAGCGCTCGGTGGAGCAAAAAACGTCACTGGAGTGCTTCAGGAAAGTGTCTTTGTCACCGGTGTACATTGTACGTGTCAAATCCACCGTACGGACTGTCTCATCTGCGTAGGCCTTTTTTCCAGACATTTTCCACTCTTTTTCGCTTTCTTCAGTGATTGATCAACGTGTCTAGATTCGGCTCCAACCCTGGCCGGGTGACAGCGAGGCTCTGGCGGAATTTAGTTACGGAGTGGCAGAACAGGCAAGGAAGGCCGTTACAACAGCGAAAATAAACATTTTTGAAATGAATTTTTTTTAACACCGTTGTGATTTTGAACTCGATGAAACAAAAAATAGCGACACTAAAAAGTGATAAAAACGTACATCTATAGGATTTAGCCTGCGAGAGAACGAGATGATATAATATTTATTAGGTGCTTACATATGAAATCGGCGTTTTGCCGTACTGGCAATTTTGATCTCAAATATCTTCTCTTTGGTTAGGAATTCCAAATTCAAATTTATACAGCTAGTTACTCATGTATTTGTGTTTCGAAAATTACAATTCTTTTTTTTTCCTTAATTGTTTATTTTCTTTGGGTCACTTAGTTTGCAAAATGGATAACTTGAAATATCGCGTTATTTACGAGTACGAGTTCCACCGTGGCACCAATGCTGCAGAAATGGCTCGAAGGATTAATGATGTGTATGGCGACGGTGCCGCAAAAGAAAACACAGTGCGTTTTTGGTTCCAACGTTTTCGTTCTGGACCTGCAAAACAAGCCCCGTGGACGGCCGGAGACCAAAGTTGATAATGAAGAATTGAAGGCTATTGTGGAAGCGGATCCACCGAAAACCACGACCGAGTTAGCTGTAGACTGCAGGTGTTAGTGATAAAATTGTTTTAATCCACTTGAAGCAAATTGGGAAGGTGAAAAAGCTTGAAAGGTGGATACCTCACGAATTGAGTGAAACCAATCAACAAACGCGCGTTAGAACGCTAGACCACACACTGCACAACAGACGGCTGCCAAATTAGAGGAGCTTCAATTGGAATGTTTAAGACATCCACCGTACTCTCCGGACCTTGCCCCAACAGATTACCATTTTTTTCGAAATTTGGATAACTTCTTGCAAGTGAAAAAATTCAACTCCGATGGGGCAGTCCAAACCGCCTTCCAAGATTTTACTGATTCCCGTCCGAACGGTTTTTTTAGTAAAGGGATCGATGAACTACCTATGAGATGGCAAAAGTGCGTAGATAGCAATGGTACATACTTTGATAAAATAAATATATTATATTTTAAAAAATCGGCTTTATGTTTCTCCCATTCAAAACGCCAATTTCATATGTAAGGACCTAATATATATCTATATGTATATATTTTTTTAATTTTTTTTTTTTTACTTGAGTTCCACACAGTTTCCTGAGGAAAATAATTTCCCTCAGGGCCTATGCCATCTTTAGGGATGCTGTGTGGAGGGTTTTTTAAGGATTTTTTTTTTTACATTAACTCCACACGGGAGGTTCTGAGGAAAATAATTTCCCTATGGGCCTATGTCATCTGTGATGCTGTGTGGATGGTATTTTTGAGGAGAGGAAGGAATGAACATTGGTCTTGAAGAGACCCATGTTGTAGGAAGGAGGAAACATAGACATAAACATTCCACAGCCGAGCTGTTGAACACAAGAACGAGTCGAAGAAACGACCCGTTCCCATGTGACAAATGTCAACTGTGTACAAATGTTGGGCACGCATTTGGCGTGTTTCCCGGCTATGCACCGGTGCCGAAGGGATCAATGATGCTAGTTACTCGGAGCATCTTCCACTGTAATACCGGTAGAACAAGGATAGCATTCCCACCCGACGCCTGTGCTCTAAAGATTGCAATCCATCTGTTAAGATGGGAGAATCTATCAAACGGACCGCCCGTTTTTGCACAGTGTCGAGGGTATTTTTCAGGTATTTTGGAGCTCCAGACCAGAGATGGCTGCCAAATTCAACCGTGGGGCGTACTTGTGATTTGTACAAGGTTAGCAGTTGTGTATTATTAAAGTATCTGCGGGCCCTGTACAGTATGCCCAGTTTTATGGAGGAAAGGAGAGTTCTGGGAAGGAAGAGGGTTTAAGGGGTGCTTAGGGATCTGAGGTTCAATGCGTCCTGGTCATTCGCCTCGAACACCTCACCCCGTGAACCCGGGAAACCCTGCTTTATCACCAAACGTAGGGAACCACATGGGGTGACCTATGGCAGAGGTGTTGGTTATCCAATAAAGGTTCCCGGGTGGCGGTACTCATTCCCGCCTCCCAAATTGAAAATTATTGGTCTCCACTTTGCAGTGCAGTGCTTCGTAGCATCCCCACTCTGGTCTACTCTAGTTTTCTGAAGGTTTCTGAAACTGCACACTTGTATATTTTTGAGTTCAAACTTTTTTAGCAAGGTTGTAATTTTAAACTCGATGAAACGGAAAGGAGTGACCAAAAAGAGATAAACACATACATCTATATGATTTAGCTTGCGAGAGAATTAGTGAATCCTTACCTAAGTACAGTACCTACGAAGCGACGCGCTCTGTCAAGCTGCGCGCATTGGCCGTTATGATTTTTTTTATTTTTTTTATTTTATTAGTATATATAGCAAAATTTGTACATAATGTATTTATAAATTATATAATATTAAGGTATTATAAAGTACATTATTATTTTTTTCACAGTCCTCCTCACTAGGGTTTCCTGTTCTGAGGCGGCCTGTAGTTTTTCCACATTTGTATTTAGTATCCAGTTGTCTTTACATGGTCATCAGTATGTTTGATAGTTCATTTTCACTTTGTTCTCTCAACCATATTTTTACTTTTGTTTTAAATTTATTTATTTCTGTTATTTTTTTTGTTTGAGTTGGAAGAGCGTTGTATAGTTTTGTCGCATTGAATTTCATATTTCTTTTTCCAAAAGATGTTTTCAAACTGGCTGTAGCTAGAATATTTTGGTTTATTGCCCTGGTTGTGTATCTATGTTGGACAGTGGAGTATTCTGATATGTTTTTTTTAATTTTAAATAAAATATTTTTTGCATAAAGTTTTTGTATGTTGTAGACTTGAATGCTTTGAAACAATTCTTCTGTCGGAGTTCTAACCGGTAATTTCAAAATTGTCTTTAGTACTCTTTTTTGGGCTATATTGAGCCGGTCCATGTGAGTGCTCAAGGCAGATCCCCATCCAGTTATCCCGTACTCTATTTGTGATTGACATAAAGCGTAGTACACTTTCTTAATGTCGTTTATGTTGAGGATGTTACGGATGGTTCTAAAGAAGTAAATGTACCTGGTGAGTTTTTTTGTGATTACTTCAATGTGTGCGTTCCATCGGAGATTATCATCAATTTCAATACCAAGATATTTGATACTTTTGGAGTGTGCTATGATGTGAGTGGATTATGAGCTCACTTTTCAAGGCTCCTATTGGTTAAGATTGTGTGGGTGAAGGTTTCACGCCTACCGCGTGTGAACTGCACTCGATTTTTTTCTTTCTTACAGTCATAATCTTGTTAGGGATAGGTTAGGTTAGGTTACCCACTGCAGAGATAAGCCTTTGTAAATGTGTAATGGGCGTGTCGATTTACCAGAAGATTAATCTTTGTTATTATTTGCGTCTGCCTCTGGTGGAAATGATCAAAAATTTTCAAATGTGGCTTTACTTTTTAATTTTTTTTTGTACTCATATTTGATTATATGAGCCCCACTGGATCCTTTACGCTCTATGTCTTTCTTGAACACGAAATCAATATTTTTCTTTGAAGCAGACACTTTGTGATGTGACGTTATAAACTTCTACATATCTTATAATATATTAAATCAATGTATATGTGGGGGCGGGCGCGTGGGCGGTGTGAATTTGATTTAGGTTTAAACATACAGTTTATTCCGAGACCGATTAAATTTTTGTCAAAAATTTCAGACTTTTTTTATACTCCACACAGGTGGCCTCGAGGAAAATAATTTCCGTCACGGCCTATGTCATCTTTGGAGATGCGGTGTGGAGGGTCTTTTTGAGGAGAGGAAGGAGTGAATACGCATGTTGTAGAATGTAGGAAACAAAGATGCCGGCAAATTGTTCCACAGCAGAGCTGTTGAATTCAAGAACTAGTCGTAAAAGCGACCCGTTATCGTGTGACAAATATCAAACGTGTACCTATGTTGGGCGCGCGTTTGGCGTGTTTCCCGACTACGCACCAAGGCCGAAGGGATTAATGACACTAGTTCCTTTAAGCACCTTCCATTGTAATACTAGTAGAACAAGGACAGCATACCTACCTGACACTTGTGCTCTAAATATTTCAATCCGTTTGTTAAGATAGAGGAATCTATCAAACGGATCGTCTATTTCTACACAGAGTTATGGGTTTTTACAGGTATTTTGGGGCTCCAAACCAGGGGTGGCTGCCAAATTCAAGAGAGAGCGCACTTGCGATTTAACAACAATTATAATCGTTTATTCCAGAATGTATAATGCCAGCAGTTGTATGCTATCAAATTAACTGCGGGTTCTGTACATTACGCCTTCTTGGTGAAATTTCGCACAGTTGACTCTCAAAATAAGAGGAAAGATGTTGTCTAAAAACTCGGCGGAAAGTCCGGGGATTTCTACTGTTTTAAAATAAAACAATAACTTTGGTTATGTACATCACAAGTTTTATGAAAACATTTCATTTAGTTACATATATTTATTTGTTATTTCACCCACAGAAAATATCACATATAATTTTTACATTAGTTAACAATTTGAATATGGTTACAGTGATAATTCCAATGAAAGGTGAGTAAACCATTCATCAAAACATTCTTAATTAATTGTAATACATAAAAATAAATTAAAGTACGAGTACATACATAAAAGAAGGATCAAAAATTACAAAATATATTCACACATGAACATATTATACATACATTTATACACATTTTATAGTTCTAGGTGAGGAGATCATCAGGGATATGTAAGTATAATTTCCTTCTGAAGGTAGTAATTGAGTTTGAAAATACATCTAAGTCTTCATGTTTGCAATATTTATTGTATAACCGAGTCATTCTCGAGGTTGGTTTGAAGTAACTGATCGAAAGGGTTTCAAGATTTCTCGTGAATTTCGGCCTTATATTGAGATTAATTTGATTAATTAAAAATTAATCATATATGTTGGTTATGATTTTAAACAGGAAGATCATATCTGCAATGTGCTTTCAATTGGAGAATGAGACTTCTCTAAAGTGAATGAGTCTTTCAGCGTAGTTTTCTAGATTTCGTTGTACTCCAGATTTGTAAGCTTGTATTCTTCCACTCCACTTTATTGCTATGAATTGCATAGTTTGGGGACCAAATCACAGAGCCATACTCTAAGATACTTCTTACATATGAGATTCTGAAGCTACTGGGGTTCTTGAACGATTTGGTGATTCTAGTGATAAATATGTAATAATAATAAGCCATGTTCTCAAGCTTCCCGTAATTGTTTGGTTTCGGTTTCCTCATAATTGTATTTTTATTTTATATTTCGTATCCGAATTTATGTCAGAATATCTCTCATTTCTAAACGCTAACTGCCTTTTTATTAGTATATTATATTTTAATTTTAAAGTTCTTGTTTTGTCCTGTGTTATAATAGCACCGCTATTGTCTATTATTATTATTGTCCCGTGTGAGCTATAACAGCACTATCTTTGTTAATTTTGTTCTTCTGTCATTGTTTTGTAAATACTGTATATTCTTTAGTTAATTTTATTATTCTGTTATTGTTTTGTAAATACTGTATATTCTTTAATATTTTCTCAATATTAAAGGAGCACTGTAGGTTTATTTTTAAATTTATTATAGTTAAGCGCACTTGAAGTGAAATGTCACAAAACTGCGCTATACAAATATAATGTTATTATTATTATAAAACCGAGCATTCTATTATATAATAATCACACACATTTTAAAGTAATTATGATGGTACTAAGTGACCCGAAAAATTTATCAACTGATCAATTTTTCGCAAGGGATTCAGGTTTTCTTGTTAGCTGTTAGTTAATCTAGTTAACTCTGATTCACTGTTCCGGGGATTTCGCTTTATCGCCGGCTGTTCTCTCTGTAAAGCCGCTAGTTGAGTATCGCGGTGTGAGGAGGAGAAAGAAATCGAAAACTTAGCTCTCGTAAGTAATACTGGCTGGATGGGATGCCATAATATTAAAAAAAAGTAATGCAAGAAAGCAACTTTAGAAAGTAACTTTGGCTGATAAGAATTCTAGAACAACAAATAAATAAAACTAATTCCAGGAAATCGTTGAAATACAGGGTTTTCCAATAAGAGGTGTTATTTTGAATAGCCCGCTATTTCGGTAGATGTCACTTTTGAAGCTGTCATTTTTTGACATTTGATAAGTAGAAACTACGCCATTAATAAAATTGGAACGATATACGCTTTAACAACGCATTAAAATTATTAAAATTCACTCTAAAAATGAGGCAGGAGCAACAGTTTCGGTGAATGGATTGCGCTATCGAGAGATGATTAATGATTTTTTATGGCCGGAATTGGATGGTATTGATCTGGACAACGTTTACTTTCAACAAGACGGTGCTACGTGCCACACAAGCAACGAAACCATTGATATTTTACGGAAAAAGTTTCCGGACCGTGTTATCTCTCGAAGAGGTGATCACAATTGGCCACCGAGATCTTGTGATTTAACGCCTTGCGACTTCTTCCTTTGGGGTCACGTGAAAGAGAAGGTCTACGCCAACAGCCCAGCATCGATTCAAGACCTCAAAGATGGAATTCGTGAGGCTATCGAGGACCTAGGGCAGCCACTTTGCGATTTGATGGTGGAAAATTTCATGAAAAGGATATGGTCCTGTAAGCGTTGTCGTGGTGGTCATTTGACTGATGTTATTTTCCACTATTAACGGCATACCTTCCTCTTTATATATATGCATAACCAGTAGATAAATGCTTTTCTAACTTTTATTATGTTTTGGAGTTCTGATTGTCGGTCATTGGAGTGTCTTTATTGCGACATTGTGATAATATTATTAAATTCTTTTAAGGCCCTTGAACCAGCCAGCGGCCGAAAATCCTCATTTCACCAAAATTTGTTCTTACGATCGTACAGGGCGATTCCAATGAGAAATATTAATTATTCTTCGTACCAGTTTTTTAAAATTATAACTCAACATCGATTTTATTTCATTCCAAATTTGCTTTAATTTATACCCACATCCAAAAATGCTGAAAGGCGTGATGATAAAACTATTAAAATTATGTACTTTTTGTAACTATTTTTTTATGGCGAGTATTTATAATTTTTAAATAATGTCTAACCGAAATAAATGTGCAAAAAAACTGAAATATGTTAATTTGTAAGACCGTAAATAGATAGGCAAAATAGAGAAATTTTCGTCATAAATAAGAGTTCGGATATTTTTTTTATGATTTTATTTAATAAAAATTTTGAAACACGCGTTTACTAGATAACGTATTGATTTACAATAATGTATGATTACATGATATGAAATATGTCTTGTAAAATAAGGTTTTTCGTTTGAAATTTTAACAAATCTGCCGACGACCTATGGTATAACCTTAAAATAAACTTTTTTTCTCAAAATTTAAAACATGCGTTTACTAGATCAATTTATAATTTCTCGTGGAAAAGAGTCAATACGTCTAAAATTTGATTTAAAAATTAAAAATTTCCGGCTTTCTTTGGTCATCTTAAGTCAAACTTGTCTTTATGAATTTCAAACAACCTTTTTTCACCTATTTTACCTCAATTTGTCATTATTTGTCCTGACGATCGCTTATTCGAGTGCTGATAGCTTCCATTCAAAGCTCTGGAAAAACCGTAACTCTGATTTGGATTCCTGGACATGATGGCTTTTCGGGTAATGATATTTCGGATTCTTTGACTAAACAAGGAGCAACCAATCCTCTCGAAATTCAAATAAACCACATCCCCTTATCTAATATTTTTTTCATCCTCTATGATAAATCTAGCAATGTTTAGGCAGAGTATTAACACGTTTTTAATTTATCTAAGGGAGCCCGCTGTGCCACAGTATCTATTAAAACTATCCCATTAACACCGTGGTTTCAAAAATCCTCCATTTTTTCATAAAAGAAATATCTTTACTTATTCAAATGACAATTGGATATTGTTTCGTTCCTTCTCAACTTTTTAAAATTCATCTCCACTCCCCAGATTGTATTTTCTATGATCTAGGAGTGAGAACTTCAGATCACATATTTTTTGGTTGTGAAACGAATATCCTCTTTTCTATCAAGCCTTTTCTACAATTGCCACCCCTCCATTCAATATCTCATCTCTTAAAGTGTGAACTCAACTCAACCATTCTTTCATATTATTTAAAATTTGCCTATTTAAATAAAATTAATATATAAATTCACCTACCCCTCTCCATAATTTGAAATGATGACCCAGAATACCTGTTAATGATAAGGATGAAATCCCGTAACATTTGAAAGAAAAGTCACGTTCTATGGTTTTAAAATTATAAAAATTCATTCGTAAAAAGAACTTCTCATTGCATGACATTTTTTTATAATTCGTAAGTACGGATACAAAAAATCTAATGAAAGCATGCAAAAATGGATCTTTTTAATAAGAATACTTTAATTTGTTCTACATTTTATTTGTAATAAATTAATTGAATTAAAATTAATTAATTTATTATATTTGTGTATTTCTCTTGCCTGGTTTCCATAAATACACAATATTCATTAATGCGAAAATGAAAAAATTCAAAATAAATTTCAATATTTAACGAATCCTAATTTAAGAATTCTAAAAAATACAAATATGTAAACTAAAATTAACAAGAAATATATGAAATTTTCGGAGTGAGTTTTCTGTCTGGTAGAATAGTATTTTTCTTAAAACACCTTATCTATGCTTGCAAATTAGATATATCGTATTCATTCAACGAAACTGACATTATTTCCATAAAAAAGTGCTTTCTCTTACGATACCGCACTTTCCGAATCCAGGCAGATCTGAATGTTTTGAAGTACAATTAATTGAAATAATTAGCACGAGAAATCACAACTGCAGGCAACTAAAAACATATCATCGTTGAAGATAATATTAGCGACTCCCAAAACGGAAATTCGAAATGGAAAATTTGTAAAAGGTATGGTGGCATCTGGGAAGTGAACATTAGCCTTGCCGTCGCCTGGGATAATTCGAACCTAGTCCCCTTCGGTCATATTTAATTGTAATTTCGAGTAAGACATTGGCTGCTATCTTTATGTATGATTGAAAAATTCTGCCCGAACTAAAAATGCAACCTAGATAGTGTCTTGGATAAACACAATTATGTTAATTTGCAAATTCTGTTGAATTTTCATACTAGTGTGCATTCAATTCAAGACTACGACATTTCTATTTTATATATATGTCACAAAGATCTGACACGATGCTTTCAAATAAAGCCAAAGATATAATTGTGCCTGAAAGAGTTATATAAAACTGATAATACCAAGTTACATGTATTTGATGACTTCTCCCTAATTACTCCAGACACAAAATGCTTTTCTGTGATTACAAGTTGCTAAGCAGTTATGCATTAATACATTTAATGGGTTATCAGAATTTGCAATGGACTTATTGGTTCTCAAATCAACCCATATGCATAGTGCAATTTTAGACTTTCACCAGGGCGATGTATCATAAATCAAAATGTTGCTGGAAATGGCGTTAGTCCTGTTTGATTCCTTTATCTGAATATCTCCTAGATCTTCCTTTTCCTTATCTCTTTCCTCTTATCCCTCTATTTAGCTACACAACATACCCAAATTGGGTATACCATAGACCCAATGTATTCATATACTTTTTTTTTTAAAGAAGGACTCGGAAAGAAACCTTGAGTTACCCTGCATCGAATTAGCATGGAAACAAAACAAATAATGTCATTCTATAATTCAATAATAATTTTAATCTGCAAACTGAATCCACGCAGTGGTACAATAATATTAGGATTTAATTTTCATGAGTTGCACGTTTTCAAACCCATTTGATAATGGTTAAGCAATTAAATTGTGCATTATATGACGATTAATTAAATATTTGCTAAATAAAATTATTTCATTCGGTTATATTCAGCAAATTATCTGTAGGTAATATAATTTAAGTGAATTTCCCCGTATACATACGATCTCCCACGTGATGTCAGATTAAGTTATAGGTAGAGAAATTTTAACAAATAAGAGAAATTTTATAATTATACATTTAATTTAATTACAGTTTAATCCCGTGCTTTTATCTGAAAATAATCAGCTTTGCAAATCAGACGTCCGAGAAACAAATAAAATGATTTTCATGTCATAAATTCAAACAAAATTGAAAGATGAAACGGCCTCTGATTCAATCTTTTGCGGTCATTATAAGAATTTATCGATTAAAGTATTAAGCGAAATATGAAAAGAAAGACAAACTATACAGGGTGTCTTCGGGAGGTGATTCTACATGATGGTAGGAGTAAAAAAGATAAACAACTTTTTCCGAAATTCCAACAATTTTTTCCCATACAAAAAGACGTATCTACTAAAAATCCTTAGTGTGAGGTACGATCTTACTTACTGAGAGCCTGCCGGGCACGATTGTGGCAACAGTGCATGTTGTAATTGGCCCATATCGTAGCAGCGGAAAATAATAAAGCTGGTTGCGCACGCCGCGGCCGGACTAATTTTATCTTTTTACCGCAAAACTTCCCCTAAAAGTTGGAATTTCGAAAAAAGTCATATATCTTTTTTACTTATAATATCATGTAGAATCACCTCCCGAAGTAAATGCACTTTACTCGCGGACACCCTGTATATTTATACAGGGTGTTAAGGGACGTACTTGACTTACTTTATTTAACCAGTGATTACTGACATTATTTGGATTAAAAAATGTAAATGAAATTTTGGTCTCTTGTGACTTTTTTTGAAGATTTTTTTTTTCAATATTTTTTTCTTCAAAATCATACAAAAAAAATTCTTCCACATGTCATCACTGGTCACTCAGCCGGGTGTCCGACGAACCCCTTACCCCGCCTCCAACTGTTCAACAACTACCATTTTTTTATGTTTTTCTAGAAAAAAAAAAAACAAAAATGTCACCAGAGCCCAAAATTTTCATTTACATTTTTTACTCCAAATAATATCAGGAATCACTGGTTAAAGTAAATCAAGTACGTTCCTTAACACCCTATAAACAGGGTGTCCGGGGGTAAAGTGTTTTAACTTCAGCAGGTGATTCTATGAGATATTATAAGTACAAAAGATAAATAACTTTTTTTGAAATTCCAACTTTTAGGGTTGTTTTGAGGTAAAAAGATAAAAATAGACCAGCGGGTACCACCAGCTTTATTATTTTTCGCTGTTACGATACGGGCCAGTCACAACCATGCAATGTTGCTACAATCGTGCCCGGCGGGCGCTCAGTAAGTAAGGTCGTACCTTTCACAAAGGATTTTTAGTTGGTTCATCTTTTTGAATAGGAAAAAAATGTTGGAATTTCGGAAAAATTTGTTAATCTCAACCATCATGTAGAATCACCTCCCGAAGTTAATGCACTTTACCCCCGGACACCCTGTATAGTGACGGACATACGAATTTATCCCTCCCACAGTGGTCCAAGGCTATGGGTCGGGAGAGTCCGTCTGGATAGCGAAAATATCTCCTGGTCCGGCCCGTCACGCAGTAGGTGGGCAAACGAATATGCCGCAAAGACTTCCATCTCTCAGAAATCTCACCCCATAAACTCGAGCACTTCTGCGAAGTCACCAAACGTAGAGTACCACTTTATTGCATAACAATACGCAGGGGTGCCTCCCAAAATGATTTGCACGATTACCCACAATTATGTACCTTCAATTCTAAAATTTATTTTAGAACCTAGTCACATTTTAATAAGTCAGGTACGCCTCATACGTCATAACCTCTGGTCATGTTGTAGGTAGCTTAAAAACAAGCTTATAGGTCCGGGTGGTTAAATACAGTTTATATTCAATCATTAAAATCAACCGTCACCAGCCGACACTGATTACAATAGGAATAATAACTTAGAAATCTGTGGAATTACTGACCCCACAAAACTAACTTCCTCCCAACGTTTTGCGGTGACTACGGACAAAGGTAATATTATAAAGGTATTAAATTGGCTCAATCGTAATAATAATGACTTTCAAAAGTCCCGACGACAGGGACTTAAAAGAAATGAAATTAATGATTGGGAATCCCGGCCGAAGAATATTCAAATGTATTATTTATGAGGTAGACTGTGGATTTCAGGAATATTAATACTTTAAGGTTTGTTTTATTTACTTTTAGACATAGCTATTTTATGAAGTCAAACGAAATTGTAATGATTCATAAATATTGTACAGTAGTCAATGCAAAGTAAATGGAGTCAGTTGATCTATGGTTCCAACAATTATTGGTGAATGAAATAAGCTGGAATGAACTACGAAAATAATAATAATAGTTTATTCCAGAATGTATAGGGATGCTCTGTAGGGTCTGGAGGGTCTTTTTAAAAAATGAAAGGAAAAACTTCATGGGAGAAAAGGGTATGAGGGATGGGTATCAGGCAGTCAGTGTATCCAGGAGTAACGGACATACGAATCCAACCCTCCACTGCGGTTCAAGGCGATGTTTCGAGAGAATCCTGCTGGAGAGATCAAAAGGTTAGTTGGTGGGCTGGGGCATCCGCCGCCAAGACCCGGACAAACCTTACCCCATGAACCCGAGCACCCCTGCTAAGACACTAAACGTAGCCAACCACTTGGGATGACCAATTATGGCAGGGATGTTGGTTATTCAATAAAGGTTACTAGGGCGGCGGTAACCATACTCGCCTTCCAGAGATAGTGCAATGCAATTAATTCCGTAATATTATAAATAATTAAAATAAATTAAAACCATAATAAGAAAAAGTAAAGAGTTAAAAACATTGCATACGTAAAATAAAATATAAATAAGACTAAAAAACAAAAATTGAAAAAGTATTATACACGAAAAGGAAGGCAAGCAGCCATTTACGGAAGATATTTGATCGTCTCCCGTCTCCAGAGAGCCATCAGCGGGGACTACATCCGTAGTCATCAGGCAATCATGGCAATGATGATTGTATTCTTCGATTGCCGTAGTGTGCGCTATAAGCTTTCCATGCGGTGACGGAGAAGCGATCTGAAAGTGTGCAATAGTCCCTCCAGGTAAGTTTTCGTAGCGCTGCAGTATCTCGGTAGGCGGAACAATTGGCGATAAAACTACTTTTAGCTTATGCCGTTGGGATGCATTATAATCTACCCACAGTTCTAACGTGCATGGCGATGTGCAGTATGCGTTGAACAGTATTCTTTTCACGCTTGAACTGTAAGGTGAAAATGCCTTTTCAGCATACCCGTTCCAACGGGGAGGTTAAAGAGAAGTAGATGGATACGATGTACCTGTACATTCAGATACGGTTACAAATTAAATATAGCTATTTCCATGTTGAACAACGTTGGCAAGCTTGAAGATTATTCTCTATGTGTAACTATCAATAATTACACAAGGAGAATAACTCATGTCCTAATTCTCCTTCAAGCGTCCTAATTCTCCTTCATAAATCTTGCAAAGTCCAGCTTCGGTCAAATGGCTT
Source organism: Limnephilus marmoratus (assembly GCA_917880885.1). NCBI lineage: Eukaryota > Metazoa > Arthropoda > Insecta > Trichoptera > Limnephilidae > Limnephilus > Limnephilus marmoratus. The sequence continues at coordinate 37,862,697 of OU862923.1, read as the reverse complement.
TAATTAAAAATACATATTTTTGGAATTCCCACCCAAAAATAGCCGTCAGTCAATGCCAAGTCGTCTATCCATATCACTAAGCATACTAATTTCGGCTCTCAGTGATAGGTGCATTGGTGGTTGCGTAATTGTGTGTAAGGGCTTACACAACGTTAGGATTTATAAGTTAGTAGGCTAACTAAACATTTCAACAACAAAAGGTTTTTATTTTATTTTTTTCATGAATACCGCACAAGAGTCCCAACTGCTCCCGTCTGGAGCCAGTGGGACTATGGCATTCCCAATTGGGGTATGTTGTGAGGCTGAAGGTAGTAGGGAGGGGAAGGAAATAGGGAAGAGGAAGGTGGGGAAGTACCTGGCTATTCAGATCTGGTCACCCAACATGGCTAAAGCCATTTCAAGCAACGTTTCAATTCTGAATGGTGGTCTTACACCAGGGGGATACTGATAGTATCTTCCACTCTGGAACGTGCCGCAAATATACTACATATTATTTTAAATGAATAAATTGTGAATAACACAAATACACCAAATAAAATTTATTTGCCACGCCGGGATTCGATCCCGCGACCTTCGGAGTGCGAGTCAAGAGCCTTACCGCTGCACTACGCCGGTCGTCAAGATAGAAGGTGAATACATGGAAGGTGTTTTAAGCTCTTATATTTTGCGTTTGTTAGAAGTCAACTTGAATACAATTCTCCTGTCTGGAACCCACAATTTCATAATATTCATGTACAAACTATTGAACGAGTACAAAATATATTATTTCGTTTTCTAAGTTTTAAGCTGGGTATTCCAGCAATTTTGTTAAACTATGACATTTTTTAATGATACGAGTATGCTTAATTTGTCAGACAGAAGGATTTTCATTGACTTGGTATTTCTGTTTAAAATTTTGAATGATTTATGTAGTTGATAGTCCAGAATTGCTTTTTTAGCTTTCAGATTCCACTACGAAGTACTAGAAGTTAGGATTCATTTCAGTGTGGAAATTCTGAGACCATCTACCGTATTTATTCCTATTTGCCAAGAACACTAATGAAGGAAAATAATTATACAAAGTCGGTGGACTTCTTCAATTTATCACGAAACAAATTCAAAATATTGTTACTGAGGCAGTTCTGTTATTTACCGTATAATTTTTACTTTTCATATGTAAAAGCCCCTTAAAAGGGCGCTTATCAATAAAAATAAATAAAATTGTGTCCTGCCCTCCTTTGTCCTATTCTGTAAAACCTCGTACTCACTTGCGAGCGTACCGTCACGTTTGCGAGCGACTCGCGCCAATCCGACGCATGCATAATAAATAGCCTAGCGAACACACTAAAGCCCAGTGATATCATTTGTTACCGTGTCTGCAATCGAAACGCAGCATGAGGTATGCAGGTGAGTACACGGCTTTATGTGAAAGTTTAATGAACTGAAATTTAAGTGTCATTTTCAAAATTGGAATTGATTGTTCTGATAAGCGATAAATTACGAAGGGATGTTTTTTTACACAAACTCCACACCGGAGGCCCTGCGGAAATAACTTCCCTCGGGGCCTATGTCATCTGTATGCGGTGTGGAGGGTCTTTTTGAGGAGAGGAAGGAATGAACATTGGTCTTGAAGAGACCCATGTTATAGGAAGGAGGAAACACGAAGGCCGGCAAATCGTTCCACAGCCGAGCTATTGTACTCAAGAATGAGTGGAAGAAGTGATCCAATCTCATGTGACAAATGTCAACGCTGTACATATGTTGGGCGCGCGTTTGGCGTCTTTCCGGACTATGCACCGGTGCCGAAGGGATCAATGACGCTAGTTCCTCAGAGCATCTTCCATTTAAATACTGGTAGAACCAGGATAGCATTCTCACCCAACGCCTTTGTCGTCGAGGGTTTTTTTCCAGATATTTTGGAGCTCCAGACAAGAGGTGGCTGCCAAATTCAACCGTGGGGCACACTTGCGATATGTACAGGGTTAGCAGTTGTATACTATTAAAGTATTTGCGGGCCCTGTACGGCCAATTTTTTGGAGGATAATTTAACTCTGGCTTCGATGGAGCCTCCATACCTGAGCTGGTCACTTGGAGTTACATCAAGCATATCAATGGAGGGCCTATTTGGACGATTACTTTCGTTGAAGGAGACTAGATTTTCATTTCGATCCCTTTTTAGACGTAATCAGACATGTTTGGTCTTTGAAACATTAAATTCAAAGAGTTTATTTTTACCCCAAGAGAAAACACTCTCGAGGTTACCGAGAAGTTACCTTAATTATGGTTAAGTGTACCTAATTATAATGATTTCACAAGCGATAATGAATGGATCAACAATATTTTCTCTGTTAACAATTTTATTTCTTTACTTGAAATGTGTATTAAATTTGATCAAAGATTTGACAGATGCTTTTGTAATTTTTAAGTTTACTAATCGAAAAGTAAATTTCTTCTTTTGAAAGAAACATTGACACTGATGAAAATATTTTTTATAGATACGTTCAGCTTCTCAAATCCTTCAATGATCATATTATGATATTATTATAATATCCCTTGATTTTACTGGATTTGTACTATGCATTTATTAGCTTTACTACCACTCTTGAATACCAATATGACTATAATAACATAATTATATTAGAATACTAGCTGATCCGGCGAACTTCGTACCGCCTCAGAATCAAAAACTGTTGTCAACTTATTAGCTGAATTGATCTAAATTGTTTCTCCCTGTGTATACCATACCTTGATCAAAATTGTTTCTCCCTGCGTATCCTTTCCCCTCTCGCGTTCCCTCTCCCTCTCCCCACTCCACTTCTCCCCTTCCCCCGTCCCGCTAACCCCCCTTCCTGAGTTCCTATCCCCACACCCTCCCCCCTCCCCCCCTCCCCCCTCCCCCCTCCCCCTATCCCCTCCCCCCTCCCTTCTCCCCCCCCCTCCTCCCCCCTCCCCCGGTTCACAGTTCAATATTATACCCCTTACAATATTGCTGCAGTTCTTTCAAAATAGGAGAATTCGTTCCATACAAAATGTATGGGGAAAATAATTTTCTTCGGAGTGGAACACCCTTTACTTTTAGGGGTATGAAAAATAGATGTTGGTCGATTCTCAGACCTACCAGATTAGCACACAAAATTTCATCAAAATTGGTCCAGCCGTTTCGGAGGAGTATGGTAACAAACACCGTGACACGAGAATTTTATATATTAGATAACAAACCTTTAGAGTGCAATCAAACATATAAATAAAATTATTTAAGAATGTGTTTGTAAAGAAAACTGAATACTGTGTTTTGGAATGTGTTTCGGTGGCGTAAATAGTGCCGCAAATAATTCTCTTACAGATGTATTAAATAATATTCTTTCCGGCATTTATATTCTTGACCTAATGAGATATTCTGTCAACATATATTTCCCAGGGGTAGAAATTAGCCAGCCGGGGTAGTTTACCACCCCCCATCGGCTGAATGAGGGTGTTTTTCTGGAGACGGAAGAAAACTCCATAATTAGCTCTGTCAGCTGAAAGTGATTGATGCCGCCTTTGAATCGAAGGAAAAAATAAAACTCCACGATGGCCACCTCTCATAATAAACTTATTCCTCGAAAAAGAAGTGCGATTTCAAGGGGAAGTTGACATAATTATTATTAAATTGATATGGAGCTTTTGTGGGTGAATCAATCAACATCAACATCACAACGTATTTGCAATTGAAGAAAGTATTTTTTCCCTTCAGATGTTCACATTTCAACGACTTCAATGAATGTGTTGAAAAAAACTTTTATGTCTTTCGGCGGCCTTTTCTTCCAATAATAAGGTAAGGTAAGTTTCAAATCAATTCGAAAGAAAAGCCGATTCATTATGTCACTGGGACATTGATACATTACCTATTTTATGTCGGTACAGAACGTAATGTCAATATCAGATTCAAAGAATGTCTTTGGTATGATGGTTTTTCATAATTTCTGTTTTTTGGCTGTTGTTTTTTTTTGGTTTGTTTTAAAGACCACGCATTTATTTCAAGAATTTTGTTTTTACATTACATTACATTTTTATATTAGTGGTGCTGAACCGTGGTCGTCTAAGCATAGGGATGGCTATTAAGTCATTAGTTTTGAATCTATTGCTCATGCTATCTGAGAGGTAAATTGATGTAATGATCTGATAGCCAGGTACTTCCCACCTTTCACTTCCACTTCTCCATCTCATTCCCTTCCCCACCACATTCAGTCTCACAACATTCCCCAAATGGAGTTGCAGGTGGGCTCAGTAGCGTAGCGAGGGGGGTGCGGTGGGGGCGGACCGCCCCGGGTGCCACCCGAAGGGGGGTGCCACTCGACCAAGATATTGCATATACGTAACCAAGATATTGCAAACACATGAACACGGTCTGTTATTTATACTTTTTCGTAACTCTATGGCTCCGGAATAGCCTATATTCTGAAATTCTCTAGCCGCCACTCCCCCCCCAGGATGGAGCAATTTTACGAAGTCAAAATTGGCGTTTTGAATTTCTCTAGTCAACTTTCATAGGGGGGGGGGAGGTGACACTACGCCCCGGGGGGGTGACATCCGCCCCGGGTGCCACCCATCCTAGCTACGCCACTGGGTGGGCTGTTTTCACATAAAAAAATATGTATTTGTATAATATATGTATTTTTTATTTATTTAAAATTGTTAATAACTTGTTGAACTCTCCTGAACTTCTTTCGTTAATATGTTTTCATGTACCGAGTCGATCGTATTCGTGTATTTCATGTATCGAGTAGTTCGCCACAAATTACCTTACCATAGTAAGAATACAGGTTCTAATGCTGAATTATATGCCACATTAAATCCCCTGCATATATTTGGTAACAAATATGTTGTAGATGATGTGATAAATATTGAAAGATTATCAACATACAAACATTATATAATTAAAGCTGTTTGTCAGCGCTTCTCAGTTAGATTATAATCTAATATACTTTGAATGTTTATATTCTTCATCAATGTTTAAATTCTTCATCGATGTTGAAATTCTTCATCTATGTTTATTTATGGAATTTTTTAAATTTATTACTACGTACTTTACATAGTAATTTTTTTAGTTCATAATATCTTGTACACAATGATGTATATGAGGTTTTCTTTTTTTTTCATGTTTGTATTTATAATAGCTTACTATTTTTACTTTATACTATCTCTTCAATATGTGCTTTTTAATTTTTTGTCATATTATTTTTTTTTTCATAACTTAATAATAATAATAATAATAATAATAATAAAATCTTTCAAAACTTGTCAGAGAACCTCAAAATTTTCCTAATTTTCTAACTAAGGGCATTACTTATATGTTGCCTAAAAGCGAACATATTAATAATCCCTCTCAATATAGACCCATTACATGTCTACCGACAATATACAAAATTTTAACCTCTTGCTTGACAGATTTAATATATACTCATTTGGATGAAAAAAATATTTTATCTGAACAACAAAAAGGTTGTCGCAGAAAACATATGGGATGTAAAGAACAGTTAGTTATTGACTCTGTAATTTTAAAACAAATTCAAAATCAAAAGCGTAATTTACATACTTGTTATATAGATTATCAAAAAGCTTTTGATAGTGTCCCGCACTCGTGGCTAATCAAAATATTAAAAATATATAAAGTTAACCCAATTATAATTAGCTTTTTGAAAAATATTATGTCCTTTTGGAATACAGATTTGCTAGTTAATTTAAAAGGTAAGAAAATAGTAGTACCGGGCATTTCAATAAAAAGAGGGATTTTTCAAGGAGACTCATTGAGCCCTCTTTGGTTTTGCTTAGCATTGAATCCCCTTTCTAAAATGTTAATTAAAAGCAAGTTTGGAATAAAAATTAAGGGTAATACAAGAGAGAGTAGTATAGTTTCACATCTATTATATATGGATGATATAAAATTATTTTCAAATTCTGAATCAAATTTAGAGAAAATGATTAAGGTAGTTAAAATTTTTTCAGATGATATTAAAATGACTTTAGGTTTAGATAAATGAAAAACTATCCATATAGAGAAAGGCAAAATTGTAGATGGAGACGAGGGTATATTTAGAAATTTCAAAATTCAAAGTATGAAAGGGGATGAGGTTTATAAATATTTAGGATACCCGCAATCGAATAGATTAGATCACACTAGTATTAAAAATGATATTAGGATTAAATTTCAAACTAGGATCAGAAAAATTTTAAAATGCAATCTATCTGCTAAAAATTTAGTAAAAGCAATAAATACTTGGGCAATACCTCTACTAACGTACTCATTTGGCATAATTAAATGGTCCAATACAGATTTAGATAGTTTGGAACGATTAATTAGAACTACGTTAACAAAATTTAATTGCCATCATCCAAATTCAGCTATAGAACGAATTAATTTACCTAGAAATTTAGGAGGTAGAGGTGTAGTCAAAATAACATCTTTGAAACACAATCAGGTAGAAATGCTTAGAAATTTTTTCCATAGGAAAGCTAATAGCTCAGAAATGCACAAAATAATTTGCAAGGCAGATAGAAATATTACACCTTTAAATTTATATGACGAGAATGCCAACATTCTTATAAATACTAACCAGGAATTATTAGATTCCTGGTCAAATAAAATTATTCACGCAAAACACTTCAATTATCTCAACCAAACGTATGTTGACAAACTTTCGTCAAACAAATGGTTGAGTATTGGAGAGTTGAGCGCAGAAATAGAAGGATTTATGCTTGCAATTCAAGATAGAGTCATTAATACTAAAAATTATAGAAAGCATATAATCAAAGATATAAATCAAATTGATGATTTATGTAGAAAATGTTTGGCTTTTCCCGAAACTATAGAACATATTATATCGGGATGTTCTATATTAGCGCCTTCCGAGAATACATTTAGGCACAATCAGGTTTTAAAAATAATTCACCAAAGTTTGGTAATTAAACATAAATTGATTGATTGCCGTAATGTAGTACCTTATTATGAATATGAACCAAATTCATTTATAGAAAATGAATTTTATAAAATATATTATGATAAAACTATACTAACAGACAGAACAATTAGTCATAATAGACCTGATATAGTTTTACATGACAAAATTAAAAAAATAACTTATATCATTGATGTAGCTATTCCAAATTCCTGTAATATTCAAAAAACTGTTTCTGAAAAAATTAGAAAATACACAGATTTAGGAAATGAGATTAAAAGAATTTGGCATTCTCGGACTATAAAAATATTACCATTTGTTATTTCGGCCACTGGCATAATACCTAGGAATCTGATTCAAAATTTAAGCATATTAGATTTGTCAAAGAATTTGTATATAAAAATGCAAAAAGCAGTAATTTTAAATACATGTAGGATTACAAAAGATTTTTTAAATATTTATATTGAGGGATCAGTAGGATTTATAGGTTCAATTAGAAATGCCACAGAGCCGAACCCTCTGATATGAAAATATCTGGAGTCGGTGAATTATATTCCCATTTGGTCTCTAGTAGGTTGACATGTTGTTCTTGTATTGTTTTGTATTTATAATACATATATAGTGCAATTGCATAACGTGGATTCACTAGATGATCATTTGGGGAAGTGTATGAAAGGGTTTAGTTTTTCCTTCTTTTTTTTTTTTTTTTTTTTTTTTTTTTTTTTTTTTTTTTTTTTTTTTTTTTTTTTTTCTTTTTTTTGGGGGTAAATTTAACCCGGACATTTAAATCTGGTGCGTAACAAAAAAAATTAGTAATTTGTACATTTAAGTTTACAAATTTCTAATTGATTAAAATATTTCATATTCACTATATTTTTTCAAGTTTTATGTAGCTCCTACAATACATCTTGAACTTTCCAATTGGTGTGGACTTAAAAGTTTCTGGTAGTGTGTTATACAACTTTATTCCCTCTTACAGTAGACTGTTCTGCGTATTCGCTTTGTCCTTTTTTTGTAGCCTAATTTCCTTGCACGTCCTTGTGTTATATCTGTGAATGTCTTTATTGTATACAATTTTATTTCAGAAGTATTTTGGTAACGTGTTGTTCAATATTTTGTGGATAAATACCATCGTGTTCAAGGTCAGCATCTGTTTCACGGTCAACCAATTTAGTTCCTTTAACATTTTAATTATTTTTGAAAATCTGTTTCGTCGAAGAATTATTCTCATTGCCCTGTTTTGGAGAATTTGTAACTTATTTTGTTCTCTTTCGTTACATAGGAAAAGTATACTTGAGCAGTAGTCGAAGTGTGGAGCAATAATTGAATTGTATATGGTGATTGCAGTTTTTCTAGAAATTTTTGGCCGAATTCTTCCAAAAATTTCTTCTTTCAAATTATTGCAATTCCTATGTAAAATCCGTTAATCGGCGTTAATTCATAATAAACAAATAAATAAAACTCTCAATATATGATTATTTATTTTCGTAATTGTTAATATCCCCGACGACTAGACGACTAGACAGTGAAACCGTTTGTTTATTCAAAATTAAATTACTTGTTAAATAACGTATTGTTTGATTTCGTATAAACAAATTGTGTTTCACCAATAGAACTCATTATTGCCAATCACGTTTTCATGATTATGCATTCAATTGATAATTTTAAAAAAATGTTTAAGTACCTACCTACATAATTACTCACATAAAATTTACAAACACAGTGCTACGCGTATAAGTTGGCGGTGACGTGAATATGAACCAACTCTATCTACATATATTAGAATCAAAATATGCTTGCTTGGGTGTATGTATTTATACGAGTATGTATATGAGATGTCTATGTGTTATACCATTCATCCGATTGCGATGAAACTTTGGGGATTTGATGTTCACATGTCCGCGATGGTTTCTATATATAGTAGTGAGTTCTGGCATCACGAAATTATGCATTGCTGACCATTCATCCGATTGCGATGAAACTTTGGGGATTTGATGTTCACATGTCCGCGATGGTTTCTATATATAGTAGTGAGTTCTGGCATCACGAAATTATGCATTGCTGACCATTCATCCGATTGCGATGAAACTTTGGGGATTTGATGTTCACATGTCCGCGATGGTTTCTATATATAGTAGTGAGTTCTGGCATCACGAAATTATGCGTTGCTAACCATTCATCCGATTGCGATGAAACTTTGGGGATTTGATGTGTACATGCCCGCGATGGTTTCTGTACATAAAAATGAGTTCTTGCATTGTCAAGTTCGTTGCTAAACCGTTCATCCGATTGCGATAATGTTGGTGAGTTGTTGTGAGCACGCCCGCGAAGGTTTCTATATATACTGGTGAGCTCTGGAATTGTGAAATTTGTATAAAAAAATTGCAATAGGTGGCACGCGAGCTGTTTGAAAACTGAATTTTGCCGGGACTGAATGTTTGGAATGCGGGAGGGGGAGGGGAACTCGGAATGGAGATTTGCGGGACGGGGGAAGCGGGGAGTAGGGAGAAAGAAGGTGGAGAAAGCGGAGTGGGAATGCGTGAAGGGAAGGGAACGCGGGAGAGGAAGGGGAGGTTTTTTTTTACATTAACTCCACAGAGGAGGCCCTAAGGAAAATAATTCCCCTCAGGGCCTGTGTCATCTTTGAAGATGCTGTGTGAAGGGTCTTTTAGAGGAAAGGAAGGAGTGAACATGGGTCTTGAAGATACCGGCAAATCGTTCCACAGCCGAGCCGTTAAACTCAAGAACGAGTCATAGAAACGACCCGTTCTCATGTGACTAATATCAACCGTGTACAAATGTTAGGCGCATTCCCGACTATGCACCGGTGCCGAGGGGATCAATGACGCTAGTTCCTCGGAGCATCTTCCATTGTAATACCGGTAGAACAAGGACAGTTTTCCCACCTGACGCGTATGCTCTAAAGATTGCAGCCCGTCTGTTAAGATGGGAGAATCTATCAAACGGAACGCCCGTTTCTGCACAGAGTGAAGGTTTTTTTTTAGGTATATTGGAGCTCCAGACCAGAGGTGGCTGCCAAATTCAACCGTGGGGCGTACTCGGAAGGTGGAAGAGGAATTAGACGAATGGGAAAGGACACGCAGGGAGAAAAAAAAATTATTAAGTGGCATAGCAACGCATACCGGGAACTCGCTAGTATAATTATATTTTAATCCGGCAACCACATATTACGTCGTTGTGTCATCGACGACAGCGAGCAGCGCCATCTTTTTTGTTTTCACCAACTTAGACGTGTTATTTCACGATTTAAATTATTCCGTCCTTAATTGGTTGGAACCTCCGGACCCCAATATTGTTCACCGCTTAATTTATAATTTTTGGGCAAATATTGGTCCATGTCAATTATACCGCGTTGATTGATGTTAAATTTAATCAAAATGTAAATGACAGATTTTGTCAAATATTGATCGTTATATCAAAGCTTTGACGAATAAATTAATTATGTTCCGCTAATATTAACTTTGTGTTATGTTCATCCTATTATCGGGAAATTTAAGTAGGGCAAGTTGTGCCAATTTTTAAGGCGGGTGAATTGATTTTTCAAATCAAAAATCTAATTAAACTTATGTTTGTACTTCGTGTAACAATTCGTTTTGGCGAATTTTATTTCACATGTTTTTTTTTATTTTTTTAATTTCAATTTTTATTTTAGATACTATATAAAATAATTATACATATAATGTAATGGTGAAATTAAGTATAAAATATTGTATTTCTTAGTCCTCCTCACTAGGGGGTCCTGTGCCGAATTAAAGTTATTTAAATATAGTTCATTTGTCTTCTATGTCGTTTTTAGTGTCTTCGTTAGGGTTTTTTCATTGACCTCTTTAAGAGCGTGAATCCACATTTCGTCAAAAGTTGTTCTTACGATCGTGCAGGGCGGTTACAATGAGAAAGATTAATTATTCTCCGTACCAGCTTTTTTAAATTATTACTCAATATCGAATTTATTTCAATCCAAATTAGCTTTAATTTATACCTTCATCCAAAAATGCTGAAAGGCGTGATGATAAAACTATTAAAATAATGTACTTTTTGTAATTATTTTTTGATTATAAGTATTTATCATTTTTCAATAATTTCTAAATTTAATAAGAATGTAAAAAAAATCTGAAATATATTAGTTTGTAAGTGTGCAAATAAATACACTAATGGACCAATTTTCGTCAAGAAACACATGTACGTACATATTTTTTAATGATTTTATTGAAACTAAAATTAAAATTCTAAAACATGCGTTTGCTAGATAATGTATTGATTTATTTTACTGCATGATTATATTATTTGAAATGGGTGTGGTATAATACAAAATCTTTTTTGAAAATTTAACAAATCTGCCAACGACCTATGGAATAACCTTATTATACTAAAAATTAAAAAAAATTCTCAAAATTTATTACATGCGAATGCTAGATAAAAGAACAATCTTTCGAAATCCATTTATAATTTTTTGTGGAAAAGAGTCAATACATCTAAAATCTGATTTGAAAATGACATATTTCTGGTTTTCGCTGGTAATGCCGTCTTAAGCCATATTTTTATTCTTGATTTGTATTCAATTGGATTTTTTATTAGTTTTATGTCTTGGGGAAGGATGTTATGGAGTTTTGTTGCAAAGTATGTATAGTCTCTTTGTCCAAATGTGGTTTTATAACTTGGAATATTTTTTATATCATGTACATTTGATACTTAATTTTTATTTATCTGCTACCAGTTTCTACACTTCCGTGTCATTCACTGGCAATCTTAAACTTAAAAATTATACAAGCACATAACTGAATAGATTTTATTAGGTGAGGATAGTGGGAGCGCTGATATAGGGGTGGGAAGAGTAAGCAAAACAGGGAAACATGGGCAATAATGGTGACTTACAGGATGTTATTTTTTTTTTAATAAATTAATTTTTGATTTATTTTTTTTTGTTAATTAAAAAAGCGCACAAATTAAAATATGTATTAATATTTTTATTTTATTTTATTTTATTGGGTCCACCATGGACAGGGATCGAACAATCAGCATAACACAGGGACGTATGGAGGAGCCTTGTCGATACAATGGGTTCCCGAACCGAATAAGATAAGGGGAAGAAGATGATGATGATGATTTTATTTTATTTTATTTATTAGCGTTATGAACAGCCTGTATAAATTCATAAATGACAGTAATATCTATGTCATTGACCAATAAAATAACGATAAATTGAAATTTTGAACCATAATACAAAAATATACAATACCTATACCTGATATAAACAATTCTGATAAAAGTACATCTTCTTACTTAAATCTACAAAAAGTGATAAATGAAATTTTTTAAGGGTTTACATTTAAATTTTGATGGATATCAATAATATCTTTCAGGAAGTGATTTTATTTGAATTCGAACTGCAGTAGAGAAAATGTGATGATATTAAAAATAAAAAAAAATAAATACAGAAATCAATGAAATATTATGTTATTAGGTAAACATGTGGCATTCAATAGTGTTATTTTTTTATGTATGCTGTGATATATCAAGGTTTGTGTTAAACACATCGATATTTGGGCATAATCTGTTCAATGTGCTACAGCTTCTTCTTACAAATACATTTTCAAGATAATTTGTCTTGCTCTCAGGGATATAAAAGGTGTCCGGAAACTAACTCTTAATCGACATCTGAAATGAATATTTTGTAGTAAGTATGGGCTATCAATAAAGTATTTTTGAATGTTTAAACTTATTTTTTTCTTTGTTGAAGCTATGGCCCCTCTCTATTAAATGATTAGTAAACATGGAATAGTTATTTCGTAAACAGAGTTCACGTTCCGTGCTTCTAGTTGTAAAATTTCTAATAGTCATTATACCTATACGCTGTGCGTCACACTCATATTCCATTTTTCTAATTTATTAGAAACATCCTTGTTATTAATTTTTTTTTTTACTTTGAACTAGTGTAGACAATTGAAGAAATGTAATCTGAAGATTTTTTTATATATTGTGGCTGTTATTATTTCCACCAAAATTGTTTTTTGTGTTTGTTTTTTCTTATTAAATAAGCAGTCAATTTATTCAGGTTTATATCCATTTAATTGTTTAGGGTTATTTCTTTTAAAATGTTAATTTCGTTATTATATTTGTCATTGCTTAAAGCGGCAATTAGCCCGATAGCTAGAGTTGAAGGAGGCGAGTTTATAGGGGTAGCAGACAAATAAAAATTAAGACCTGTACAAACCCCATGAACCCGGGCATCCCTGCTAAGTCACCGAATGTACCGTATAATGTAACGTCCTATGAAAGGACTGTTCGTTATCCAATAGCGGATATATCCGCCTTTCTCCCTAACAAAATATATAAACTACTAACTGACCCTGCAAACGTTGTTCTGCCATATAAATAATTTCTAGTGAATATTTTAATTGCTAAATAAAAATAATGATGAATTACATGAGGCGGACGTAGCGCCATCTGTCATTCAACAACATAAATAATATCGTTCTCTTTTAAATACGAACGACACGCGACGGTGAAATTTGTTCATTAAAATCGTGATTAAAAAATGGTAGGATGAGGGTAGAAGGGTGAAAATTTGGGGTTATAGGTATTTTTTAAAGCCAAATTTAAAAAAAAATTGTAACAAAAACAGATTTTTTTCTGGATTGGGACACCCTAATCACCTAGCTGTGTGAAATATACTTTACGACCTGTTCTCATACCTATAAAATGTACATAATTTTTTTTATAAAAATCGGTCAAACCGTATCGGAGGAGTGCGACTTCAAACACCGTGAGACGAGATTTTTATATACAGAGTGTCCGGGGGTGCATTAATTTCGGGAGGTGATTCTACATGATGGTAAGAGTAAAAAAGATTAACAACTTTTTCCAAAATTACATTTTTTTCCCATACAAAAAGACGTACCTACTAAAATTCCTTAGTGTGAGCTACGATCTTACTTGCTGAGCGCCCGCTGGTCACGACTGTGGCAACATTGCATGGTTCTGACTGGCCCGTATTGTAACAGCGGAAAATACAAACTGGCGGCACACGCCGATCTATTTTTATCATTTTACCACTAAACAACCCCTAAAAGTTGGAATTAAAAAAAAAAAAAATCTTTTTTACTCATAATATCATGTAGGATCAACCCCCGAAACTAATGTAATAATTCCCCCGGACACCCTGTACATCGATATATCATTCGATATTTTTAAAGATGAATGTGAAATCCTATTTAGATACTATTTTGATTAATCTTTACGACGAATCGGCTTACAGTTTCAACATCAAAAAATATGCTACGGATAAATCGAAGCTTTTACTAGCTTTTCTATGTATTGGAATTACAATAAAATGATTATTTACGAAAAAAAAATGTTAGCTCAAACCACCAAAAAAAATGTTTTTTCATAACTTAACTATGAAGTAATGCAAGAAACAGTTTTTAAAAAAATACTCCTTTATTGCTAAGACTATTTTTGATGTTTTCCATGTTCTAACTTTTTTTCGTTCTTATAAAATTATGCACAAAATAAATAAAAACCACTTTTTCGCTTACTAGCCTCATGCAAAAAGTCGCTCGATTTTAAAATTTTGCAGGCATGAGATTCGAAATATTTCTAGCGTTTGTATTCCTCTTAAATATTCGCCGCGAAAAAATATTTCAAGGAAATGTCGAGGAAATCCCGATTTTTTGGTGGTTGTGTCCTCCTATATGTTATGAACGTATTTTTAAGTCTTGAAATGATAGAAAATTTCCAAAAACTATTACGAATTATTAATACCTACTCAATAGCACAAATCTGTTAAAACTATACGATTGGTTTCCTTTCAATATCTGGCCGCGTTGCCAAATGAAAATCCCGAATATTTTTACTTGGGAAAATAATAACATGTAATTTCCTCTGCGCAAACACAATGTACGGCGCAACGAGACGGAAACCTTAATAAACATCCTCCTTCACATCTGCCGCCCTGGTAGCGTGGAATGGTTTTACGATATTATTATTCTAAGGCCGATAACGTACACAAAACGAAGGTTGCTGTTAAGGAGCGGACTGTATCAGTGTCTTTTTATAGGGATGTCGAAAGTGAAAAAAAAATCGATATATCGATGTAGCGATCTCTACATATTATAAATTAAAGTCCCCAGCGTCATCTGTCTGTCTGTCTGTTCGCGATGAACTCGAAAACTACAGAACGGATTTTCATGCGGTTTTCATCAATAAATAGAGTGTTTCGTGAGGAAGATTTAGGTATATAATTTGTCAAGGATTTGTGTAAATTGGTTGAAACATAACGATAATTGTTAGAAGTGTCGGACAAAGTCAAGCCGCCTGGTAGCTTTCATCGAAAACGCTGCCTAATCCTTTTGGGATAGGGATATAACAAAACAATGCATGGTGAGATATTCCTCTTTTATAGATCTAGAAAAAAAACCGCAGAGGCATGAATCTATCTTTTACGGATAGCTTACTATACCCATTCTATCTTCTAAAAAAATGGTCACGTACATTGCGGTAATTGAAAAGTTATTTAGACGGACACAATATTAATCCATATTCACTTAAATACGTTAGTTACCCCAAGCATTTCATGCACATTATTATAATCTTTCACACCATCTCTACGTATTATAAATTAAAGTCCTCCGCGGCATCTGTCTGTCTCTTCGCGATAAACTCAAAGACGGCGGTGGTTATAAAGGTTGGATAACCATCCAGTAGATGACGTTGTGTTTTATTAGCCACAGCAACGCGTGGCAGGGTCAGCTAGAATTTATTAAAATATCAATATCGACGTCGATATAAAGAGGAAAAAATATCGTTTTTAAAATAATACCTAGTGTATTCAGCTCAATATTATCAATAGTAATTTTTATACACAATGTGCTTTTTTAATGTACAAAAATCTCAATAAAAATGAAGGTATTTTTATCAGTATTCATTTTTATTAGGTAATAATTACAAAAATACCAAAAACTAAAAAGCTGTCTTCTAACTTATATGTAAACTGAGACGCATACAAAGTTTGTATACGTCTCAGTAACATTCTATTGGCATATTAATCTGTTAAAAAGGACTTCGTGTTTGGAACAAGGTATAGTCAATAATCATAGAAAGTTGGGAACCAACACATAGGAGTGGCTTAGAAAAAAATGGCTAAAAATAACTTACATTTCTATGTTTGTACCTACACACATGAGATAGTATTAGTGATCACAAATACTAATGCAAAGACAATAGATTTGTAAGCTATTAATAGTTAAAATTTCAGCCGCCAGATGTCATGACCCAATGCAGTTACTTTTTTCCGTTCGTTCCAATATGGTTTTGGATTCTAGTGACTTTATTTATTTATTTTATTTATTTATTTATTGTTTGTTTGTAAATATTACATAATACAATATAATGAACTTAAAATGTCCAACTAGGCCGATGCCCGTTTTAGGACATTCCAATATGATAATGTTTTTACATGTAAATTATAGTAAATTATAGTTTTTATTTATTTATTTATCTAAAATAAAATATATTTACAATGGTTTTATTTGTATTCCTGTCTCACTAGGGTATACCTGTGTCGAGACAGGCGTACAGGCATATAAATGAATATAGTAGTTACAAGGATATTTCAGGTAAAATACATATTATGAATAGAATTAAAACAGAAGGGTGATTGGAAGGGTGGTAAATCTTTTAAAGCGAGTTATTTTATAAATGTTGGAGATGGAGTAATGAAATAAATTCTGCCTAATCTATTTATAGGTTAAATTTGACAGGATTCCATTATTTTCATTTATTTTATATGGGTTAGGTTGTATGTGAATAGTTAGTAAGTTATAGTGTTGACTATTCTGTTGGTAAAATAATACATATGTATATTCATATTCTAGAATACTTTCAGTTTTACCACGACATTTTTTCTATTGTTTAGCTGACATAATAAACTAAAGAAATATTAATAGATAAATCAAGAAAAATGAATTTGAAAATGAAAATGAATGAAGAAATTCTGTTGGTAAAATAATACAAATATATATTCATAAACTAGTATACTTTCAGTTATACCACGACATTTTTTACTATTGTTTAGTTGACATAATAAACTAAAGAAATGTTAATAGATAAAACAAGAAAATGAAAAATAAAAAACTGAAAGTAAAGAAGGAACTTTTCCTTTAAGGAAAAATATCACGAAGAATTGAGCAATTTTCAAACTTACTTTATGTAAAAATACAGTTACTTTAATGCTAATATAACACCAATATAAATTAAAATGTAAAGAAAAACAAAGAAAAACAAAAATTACAATTCAATTACTGTTGTTTAGCATATTCTCGCATTCAGCTCTCCCCAAGACCAGAAGCCAATTATTTACCTGCATACGCAGAATATTAGTACTCTTTGCCTTCCATGCATCAGGTATGAGATTGAGCAATTTAGGGCCTAAGTATGAGAATTGTCTCTGTGCTAAAGATGAGGAAGTGGTGGGCGGAACTATTGGGTTTTTTTTTGCATGTCTTGTATTATGACAGTGGTTTACGGAAGCGTAGTGGTGCCTCTGTTTTTGAGTATGTAATATGATTTTCCTCATGTATAATTGTCTTACATCAAGAACACGAAACTCTGCGAACAATGAATCGCTGGGGTATCTGAAAGGTTTTTTCAGTATGACTCTTATAAGCGATTTCTGGGATTTAGCTAAGGGATCGAGTATAGTTTTAGCACAACCGCCCCAACCTAAGGAAGCATAGTCTAATATGGAATTACACATTGCAAAGTAAATTCGTTTCAAATCATTTACGCATAGAATATTTCTTATTGCTATAAACAGATGTGTAAGTTTCCTGATCTTTGTGGAAGTAAATGCTATATATTTATCCCATCTCAGAAATTTATCAATGATAACTCCTAGGTATCTTATATTGTCCACACATTCTAAGGTATTGCATTTACATGTAATAATGTCGTTGCAATGGTGTATTCTAATTTTAAGGATTTCTTGTGGTTGACCCGCTTGAGTTGAACTGAAGCAGATGAATTTCGTTTTATCCGAGTTTAGAGTGAGGAGATTACTATCTAGATCACTGTTTAACTTTGTTTATGCCAAATTCAGCTTTACTGCAAGACTCATTCCAGGTTTTGCCTTCAAATAAAAGTACTGTATCGTCAGCAAATGTAATAATGTGGTCTGCAAAGGAAGTATTACATAAGTCATTTATATAAACAATAAACAATATGGGACCTAGAGTACTTCCTTGCGGTACGCCATATTTAATATTGGCTGGATCACTTAGAGTACCGTTAATATCCACTCTTTGGCTCCTGTTTTCTAGGTAACTAACCAACCACTTGAAAATTTGACCCTGTATCCCAATTCGCTGTAGTTTATTCAGCATAATTTTGTGCGAGATAGTGTCAAATGCTTTAGCTAGATCTAAAAAAAGTGTAATGCATTTACTACCTTTATCTAGATTATTGGAGATGATTTTTGTTAAATTAGCGATGGCGTTTTCAGTGCTTAAACCTTTGCGAAAGCCGAATTGTCTACTAGAAAGGATGTTGTTATTTTTTAGATAATGGATGAGACGGTTCTTTACAATTTTCTCCAAAATTTTTGAGACAGAGTTGAGCAGGGAAACAGGCCGGTAATTATGTATCAGTGATTTGTCCCCACTTTTATGCAGTAAAATAACGATTGACTGCTTTAAATGGTTAGGGAATTTCCCTGATTTAAAGCTTAGATTCGCAATGAACGTAATCGGTAAGGCTATATATCCTTTAATGATTTTTAGAAGATTTGATGAAATCTTATCGGGACCACATGCTTTTGATGACTTAAGGTCGTCAATTATCTTCATGACTTCGTTAGATGACGTTGTGATTGAGTCTACTTTGTGACCGATATTAGGGATAGTTAAATTGGACTTTAAATTAAACTTTGATTACAAACATTTAAAAAAATATCGTTTTTGATACAATTTTCGATATTGGATATTTTGTATCGATATATCGGATCAAAATATATCGGCTAAAAATATCGCTATATTGAATTAAAAATATCGATACTTTTTCAACAAGCCTATCTTTTTAAGTGAAAACTTCTTTAGCACAGTTGGGATTTGAAACTCGACGAAACGGAAACGAGCGATACTAAAAAGAGACAAACACATCAGTGGCGGTCCATGAGTTTTCATTGAGCTAAAATGCTAAGATTGAAAAATACTACATTACTTATGTTGGTGCAGCTGACAACGATTTTTTTTTCTAAATTTCAACTTTTTGTATGATGATCTTTCAGTACGTGGATGCGACGTATCCCTTGATTGAAATAATCCTGAAGATCTTCATATAAATATAAAAATTTAAAAATTATTATGTTTGCCAAATACCATTATTCCGTAATATAGTACCATATTATGAATATGAACCAAATTCATTTTTAGAAAATAAGTGTTATAAAATATATTATGATAAAATTATACTAACAGACAGAACAATTAGACGTAATAGACCTGATATAGTTTTATATGACAAAATTAAAAAAATAACTTATAGCATTGATGTCGCTATTCAAAATTCCCATAATATTCAAAAATCTGTTTCTGAAAAAATAAGTAAATATACAGATTTAGGAAATGAGATTAAAAAAATTTGGCATTCTCAGACTATAAAAATATTACCATTTGTTATTTCGGCTACTGGCATTTTACCTAGCTCTCTCATTCAAAATTTAGGCATATTAGATTTGTCAATGAATTTATACATAAAACTAAAATCAGTCATTTTACATGTAGGATTACAAAAGATTTTTAAATATTTATATTGAGGGATCAGTAGGATTTATAGGTCCAATTAGGAGTCTCACCGAGCCGAACCCTCTGATATGAAAATATCTGAAGTCGCTGAATTATTATCCCATTTGGTCTCTTTGACATGTTGTTCTTGTATTATATTGTATTTATTATACTTATATAGTGCAAGTGCATAACGTGGATTAACTAGGTGATCATTTGTGGAAAAGTGCGTGAAAGGGTAAAGTATTTCCTGCGGGAACTGGAGTGTTTATTAGCACACACAATGATGTAAGCTAACTTAGAATTACTTAATTAAATAAATTAATATCGAATTTACCAGAAAATGTTTATTTTATCGTGGAAAATCCTCCCCTGAACCAATTTGGTGAGTCCCGCTTTACCCTTATTGTAATAAACATGATATTATTTTTAGACATAACAAGCTTTTCAAAAAAAGCACGACGCGCTAGTGTCGATTATGTTTTATTCGGCAAAGGGGATGTTTTTTTGGAAACATTTTTTTGTTGTTTACTATTGAAGATGATTTGGTCGTTCCATTGGGAAAAAATATTTTTAATGAGAGGACAGTCATTTAATTGAGTTGTTTGATTATAATTCTCTAGCTTTTGATAACATACTGAAATGGCTTTTGAAATTAAACTAATCACTTGAGACTTATTTACTTCCCAAATTTACAAAGATTCTGTTCCATGGTTCCATAATTCCACGATCCATTTATGTTTTAATCGTTTGTTATTAAGTATGTATCCTTTTTATTTTTATTATATTTTTTTTAATAAGTACGCTAAACAATCAATAAGTATTATGTTTTAATGTGGTTTTATTCTGTCTCTTATTTTCTTTTTTCCATAAGTTCATACTCATTCTAATTTTCCTGTCTTAAAACGGGAATCCTCCATGTTGGGAGTCAAAAAATTTTATAAATAATATATAACAAATGTATAATATTTTACTAAATAAAAATAAAAATAACAATTCAGCCA
This sequence comes from Limnephilus marmoratus, assembly GCA_917880885.1. Classification (NCBI taxonomy): domain Eukaryota; kingdom Metazoa; phylum Arthropoda; class Insecta; order Trichoptera; family Limnephilidae; genus Limnephilus; species Limnephilus marmoratus. Next base: position 37,841,982 of record OU862923.1, on the reverse strand, counting down.
CTGGAGCGATTTAGGCCCTACCTACAAATATGATATAAACGGTGAAATCTAAGTGGATTCATTAGCTTTAAATAGCAGAAAGCAGTTTATTTATTTCATTATTAATATTTTGAGGAATATATTAATTATATCGAATGGTCAAATCAAAAACTGAATACCAATCGCTAGAGTGGATTCATGCAACTTCAACACCCCTTTGAAAGTCATTAAACATTAAAAGTCATGAAAATATTTTTTTGAAAAACATCCCACAACCTAACTTAACGTAAACTATTAGGTACTTACATATGAAATTGGCGTTTTGTATGGGAGGAACATAAAGTCGATTTTTTTTTAATATAATATATTTATTTAATCAAAGTATGTACCATTGCTATCTATGCACTTTTGCCATCTCATAGGTAGTTCATCGATCCTTTTTCTAAAAAAAAAAACATTCGGACGGGAATCAATGAAATCTTTGAAGGCGGTTTGGACTGCCCCATCGGAGTTGAATTTTTTCCCTTGCAAGAAGTTATCCAAATTTCGAAAAAAATGGTAATCTGTTGAGGCAAGGTCCGGAGAGTACGGTGGATGTCTTAGACATTCCAATTGAAGCTCCTCTAATTTGGTAGCCGTCTGTTGTGCAGTGTGTGGTCTAGCGTTCTAACGCGCGTTTGTTGATTTGCTTCACTCAATTCGTGAGGTACCCACCTTTCAAGCTTTTTCACCTTCCCAATTTGCTTCAAGTGGATTAAAACAGTTTTATCACTAACACCGCAGCCTGCAGCTAACTCGGACGTGGTTTGCGATGGATCCGCTTCCACAATAGCCTTCAATTCTTCATTATCAACTTTGGTCTCCGGCCGTCCACGGGGATTGTTCTGCAGATCGAAATTTCCAGAACGAAAACGTTGGAACCAAAAACGCACTGTGTTTTCTTTTGCGGCACCGTCGCCATACACATCATTAATCCTTCGAGCCATTTCTGCAGCACGAGTGCCACGGTGGAACTCGTACTCGTAAATAACGCGATATTTCAAGTTTTCCATTTTGTAAACTAAGTGACGCAAAGAAAAAAATAAATTAAGGAAAAAACAAATGAATTATTATTTTCGACACACAAATAAATGAGTAAATAGCTGTATAAATTTGAATTTGGAATTCCTAACCAAAGAGAAGATATTTGAGATCAAATTTGCCAGTACGGCTAAACGCCAATTTCAAATGTAAGGACCTAATATTTCACCAATGTGAAAAAATAATCATCATTTTTAATGATTTTTCAAAGAAAGTGTTAAAACTGCATGATTCTGAATTCTGAATTGATTCTGAATCCGGTCATCCGGTGTTCCGAATACATGTTTCACACTGATACTGTTCCATAAACATGAGAAATCGCGTTACAACCTTGACTAAATCCTGTCAAAGGATTATGCTACGAATTAATGCATAGATAAAATCTATGCCATGACTAGATACACATGCAAATTCGCCTCGAGTGAGGTATATAATCGAAACGTCTGATATTAAAATATTCATAGAAGAAGAAGATAACACTACTAATCAAAAATATGAAAGAGAACGAGATACAGAAAAATAAAAAGATAACGGTCGCAAGTGGGACTCTAACCCAGAACTTCTAGTCGTACCGGGACAAACGCCTTTACCAATTCGACTACTGAGACCTCATATTAAAACTTCATTGTTGTCAATCTCAAATTTCAAATTTCAGAATTAACAATATTATCTTCCACTATTTTTTCCATAATTATTGGCAGCTTCCTTTTTAATGGGAAAAAAGTAAAAAATTTAGTGTTCGAAGAACTGGTTCATAACCTGGATAGTGTCTCGGATAAATATATCCGATTTTTAAATAAACTGGGTTCGAGTCCCAGAGGTGTCAATATGTTTTTCTGATTTTTCTGTTTCCAGATTTTCGATTGAGGTCGTTTACATTGTCTTCATTTATTTAAATATTGCAATTTGAGGTTTTACTCATAAAGTTAAAATAAAATAAAAATATATCCGATTTTATTTATTTGAAATACCTTTTGACGTTTTTTAAATGAATATTCAATTTTTATTAGAACAAATCTCTTTTTGTAACTCTTAAAGGTTCCCATCAATGTAATATTTTATAAATAAGAGGTCTCAGTAGTCAATTGGTAAAGGCGTTTGTCCCGGTAAGACGAGAGGTTCTGGGTTCGAGTCCCAGTGGCGAACGTTGGCTTTTTATTTTTCTGTGTATTATTCTCTTTCATATTTTCATTTAAATAAGTAGTCTTATCTTTTTTCTTTAATGATATATTGCACTGATGGGAATAACCTTCACAAGTTATAAACAGAGAAACTAAAATATTCAATCACTGAAGATAATACTAGCGCCTCTCAATCGAAAATTTTAAACAGCAAAATTAGAAAAAGATACGGTCGCATATGGAATATATTTTTCTGTTCCAAATTATTCATTGAGATTCGCTTACATAGTCATCAGTGATTATACATGACAATTTGAGGTTTTACTGAATAAGTTAAAATTGATATAAATATTCATCATAGACTTCCGGAAAAGTGTCTATTTCCGGAAAAGTGTCAAGTTCCGGAAAAGTGAAAGATGTCGCGTATTAAATAAAAATGGATTAATTTATTCAAGACACCATCTAGGTAGCATTTACTTTGAGAAGAATCTTGCAATCATGCATAAAGATGTCAGCCCATAAAAAATGCGTTAAAAAATTAAGATAATTTTGGTAGTCTCGTTGCGTCTTATATTGATTTCCAGTCCAAACGTGTGAGATATTCAAAAATATATTTATAAAATATCAGACACGTGTTTTGCAAATACGCAACTTAATTTCTCCTCTTCAAATCAAGTAACTGGAATGATGTCTACCTAAGAGCGAACAGGGGCATAACTATTGTTAATATATGGTTAGGCAATAACAACACTAACAATGAATGTGACAAAAACTAAATATATTGAGTTTAGCATAAATGCATCCTTAAGTATCCCAGTAAATCAAATTAAAATAATATTTTAATTTGATTTACTGGGATACTTAAGGATATGTGCTTGCCCCCTGACTAATGCTAATATTTGTGAATGCCCTAACTTAGAACGGGTGACTAAAATCAAATACTTAGGTATTATCTTTGACAGCAATTTAAAGTGGAAAGAACACATTACACTACAGCAAACAAACTTAGAAAATCAATATACTTCTTTAGACATACTCGCAACTTTTTAAACTTGAATCAACTCAAAACAATTTACTATGCTCTACGTCAATCTCTAATTGAATACGGTATTATAGCCTGGGGAGAAGCAAACAATGCCGCCATTGACCCTATCTTTAAAGCCCAGAAACTAATTATTAAGATTATTTTAAAACTACCGATCACAAGAAGTTCGGATGAAATCTTTAGGAGAATCTGTGTCTTGGACACTAGGCAAATTTAAGCCAAAAACATATTAGCATACCTCTTCAAACACAGAACTACCTTTGAAAATGTCCAAACTGCTCAAGATACTAGAACCAAAGGGCATAATCTTCTCTACTTATCCCTTTTGCTAAAACAACCTTCGGCCAAAGAAATTTTAGATACTTTGCAACAAAACTATATAATACACTTCCACTGGCAATTAGACAAAACACAATGTATCTTAAATATAAATCTGACACCAAGTCCTGGATTACCAGCCAAAATAGATTCAACATCAAAGATTTTATCAAAACTAACTTATAAGTATTTATTTTTTCAATGTTACGTTGATGATTAACTGTTACTTGTAATATTGTGTTATTATTTGTACTTTGTATGTGTTATTATTACAAACTACTCATGCTAAGTGCCTGCTCTCAACACAGGTTCTCTTAGTGAGACAGGCAAAGAATAAAACAAATTGTAACTCAAAAACTAATAAAGATGAATATTAAAAAAATCTTAAAAATAAATACACTGCTGTGTATATGCAATAAATGTAATGTCCTATTCTAATGTTACTATTTCTTTGTTTCAGATGTTGCAAAGTCTGCGCGCGAACCCTCGGCGAAAACTGCGGTGGATTTAGTGGAACCTGCGAACCAGCCCTCAAATGCGTCGACGCCACCTGCATTGCATCATAATCTTTGGAATCCATAACTTAACAACGACTAGCATAAGCAAATGAGGGAACACAGTGTACAAAGACATAGAACATAGATCAGCTTAGAGTAGCCTATGAAAAAATGGAGATCGGTGAATGATGACTAAAAAAATAATCAATTTTTATCTATCTTTTGATAAACTGAGTGGTTAGTATAAAATTAAAAAAATCTGTCTATAGTAAAATGTATCTAAATTTATAATAATATGTGTCTATTATTTAAAATTGTAATGAAAATTTGACGATTAAATTTGTCTAAACCGGTAACTAATCTACGAAGGTAAATATTTGTTCTTAAACAATATGAATACTGTCGTACAATACAAAATAAATTACTTTAAACAATTTCACATTAACCGAATTCACAACATTCTGGAAAATTCATATCAATCATGTTATAATGTATTAAAAATGTTATTTACATAATAATTACGTGTAATAGTTATATAAATAATACTTATTCCGATGATCTCTCTCTGATTTTTGAATATTTTTATTAAACCGTTAAACAAAGTACATAACTCGAAAACTGAAGAAAATTATTTTGAAACAAATAATAATACACACAGTGTTAAATTGCGCAGAATCTCTTTTAATTGTGAGAAAGTTCTTGATAATGTTATGGTTAACGTGTGATGAGAGTGCAGTATTAATTATCGGATGTCATCTATGCATTGTGCTGTCACCTATCCTCTTTACAACCCAAAAACTGTAAAAAAAATCATGAATATAACCCTTTTTAACAAAATTTAATAACAACGTTAAATTGTGCAGAATCTTTTGTATAAATTCGTGGAAGTGCTTGATAAATTGTCCTTTAATTGTTACGAAAACGTCATCAGAGTGCAATTTAGTGCAATTGAGTGGCGTACTTATAGCAGTATTGTGCTGTCACCTCTCCTCTGCTGGCGGCTAACAATGGCGATGGTCCATTATCTGCAGTGGTGCATATAATGCGAAGATAAATGCACTACCTACGGAGGCTGCCGTTGACATCCGATGACAGATGTCAAGTAGCTGGATGGCTGTCGCGGTTAAAAGGTAAGCCTTAAATGCAATTGAGGATTATATTACGGACGTTTTGATATTATAATTATGGAACTTGGTTTGCGGAGGAAATGTATTTCTGCGTAATGAATTACCAAACACAGTGAAATTGTTAAGGACAGTGTACTTTCGTGCATTGTTTTCGATTAAAGGTTTCTCGGGGTTTGGTGAATAGAGATAGATACATCATGACCTTGGGATAACAAGATTCAATCTGATGTTTTGGCCGAAATTGACATTTTTGCACCAAGTAGGTACCTTGAATTTTTTTCTTTTTAAAACCACATCTGAAATGCGTCAAACTTCTAAGTCAGTAGCAGTGACGGCCCGTGTGAGTTTTCAGTGAACTAGAGTGCTAAAATTAAAAAATATGTTATTGATGTTGTGTAACTGAAAATGATTTATTTATTTTTTATTTTCAACATTTTGTATGAAAAATTTCAGTATATCTTCGTACAATATGTTGAAATTTTTATAAAAAATACAATTCGTTTTCGGCTAGAACAACATCAATAACATCATATTTTTCACTCTAGCTCACTGAAAACTCACGGACCGCCACTGGTAAGTAAGTAAAAGTACATTGAAATGGTAAAGTGCTACATTTTATCTGTGACTCAATCCAATGTAATATTTGTATGCCTTTCTTAAAAGATATGCCAATTCTTGGATATTTGAAAGGGGACGAGCGTACTTCAAAAAATACTCGAGTTCCTAACACTACATTTTAATTATTAATTTTTTCATTTCAAAATTTTTATTTCTATTTTTCTTTAAAATATTTTTATCATTATTTCTCTTTTAATTATTTAACCTAATTTTATTTATGTTTTAATTTACATATTTGTATAGAATACATGAGTTATTAACACTATATCTTATTATTAGTTTCTGTACTTCAAAATTTTAATTTATATTTGTAATTCTATTTTTCTTTAAAATATGATTTTTTTTCTTTATTTTCCACTTACTTTTACACATTTCTTAATTTTTATTTAGTTTGTTTATTATCTGTTTCAATAGAATAACACTTTTTAATTCCTATATAAAATATTACATGTATGACTACCACAATACGGGCATTAACCTAGTGTAGTAGCCAAAAAAACCAAAAATATGTAACAAATCAAATACTATGAAATAAAAAATAAAAAAATAAAAATTATATAAACAAATAAATAATTGAAGTAAAATCATGTATGGTTTCATAGTGCTTTCATACGAACCAAATATTGAATTCCGTAAGTCTAAACTTTGATTTTAGGCATTTATGCGTTCGTATACGTACAAAACTATTTATTCTTAATCGTTTTCCTTGTGTATAGGCACAAACAAACAATTCTTCTGAATATTTCTGGTATTATCTGTGAACGAGCAGTTTACACTATTCTCCAAAAGTTTTAGGTAATGGTGGAAAAATTCCACCTGTTTTTCTCACCGTGCAAATACCGGGCTGGAGCTTGAAAAATAGATTTTTATTTTGAAATCGTGTTTAGCGCGGTTATTAAATATAATACATTTTATACTTTTTACTGCAATTACATCCCTCACCGCTAAGTGCATTTGTTCGTGCAACCTCTACCCACTCCTAAGCGGTGGGGTGAGTTTTCAGGAAAGGATTAACACCATACTACTGAAGGAGTAACACATTATGGAACATACGACTGGCTATTGAAATAATATCTGATAAAAAATCTCTATTTCTGAAATGCATTTTATTTCGTTTCTCTTCGAATCACTTTTGGTTACCACAACGATAAAGAATTGTGCCCAATATTATTAATGCGGCAGCAAATTAATTTTTATTATTTATGTCCCATGACTTTCTCATATACATTAATCAAACGTTCATGATTTTTTTGATGAATCCATCTTTTTACTTATTTATTTATTTACACTTTATTTTACACAAAATAAACATATCAATTACCTTAGTATAATTTATAAAGTAATAGTACCTACCTACACAACTCCTAACATTTTACAAATCGCAAGTGCGCCCCAAGGTTGAATTTGGCAGCCTCCTCGGGTCTGGAGCTCCAAAATACCTGAAAAAAATGTATATACTTAGGTAGATTCTCCCATTTTCAAACGGTTTGCAATCTTTAGAGCACAGGCATCACGTTGGGTGGGAATGCAATCCTTGTTCCACCGGTATTTCAATGGAAGATTCTCCGAGGAACTATCGTCATTGATCCCCTCGGCACCGGTGAATAGTCGGGAAACACGCCAAACGCGCGCCCAACATATGTACACGGTTGCATTTGTCATATAGGAACGGGTCGCTTCTTCGACTTGTTCTTGTCTTGAACAGCTCGCCTGTGGAACGATTTGCCGTCTTTGTGTTTCCTGATTCCTGCAAATGAATCTCTTCAATGTTCACTCCTTCCTCTCCTTAAAAAACCCTCCACACGCCATCTCAGATGACAGGCCCTGAGGGAAATTTTTTTCCTCAGGGCCTCCCGTGGGGAGTTAATGTAAACAAAAAATTAAGGCAGGTTTTTTACCAGTTGGAAATTAGTTATTCCATCTAACATTATAACCGACGGTTTACATTATATGATTGACAGTAAAGATTTCATAATTAAAATTTTGACTGTATAAAATAATTCTACAAGTATACAAAATATAATGGTTATGTTAGGAAAAGATATCGTATTTCTTAATCCTCCTCACTAGGGGTTCCTGTGCCGAGGCGGACTAAAATTGTATAATTATTGTATATTTGTCTTCTATGTCATGTTTAGTGTCTTCATTAGAGTGTTTTCGTTGACCTCTTTCAGCCATGTTTTTATTCTTGATTTGTACTCATTAATTTGTGTTATTAGTTTTATGTCTTGGGGAAGAGTTTTATGGAGTTTAGTTGCGAAATAAGTGTAGTTTCTTTGTCTGAATGTGGTTTTATAACGTGGAATGTTTTTTATGTAATTTTTATTCGATCAGTGTGATGAATACGCGGTCTAGTTGATGATTAAGCATTTTTGAATAGCGTCAATAATATATTTTTGGCATATATATTCGTTGTACATTTGGTACGTCAAAGCTATTGAAATTTTCAATCGAAGGCGTTCTAATAGGTACATTCAGAATGGTCTTTATGATTCCTTTTTGAATTGTATTCAGGTTGTGTTTGTATTTATGTGTAGTAGATCCCCATCCTTTAATTCCGTATTCAATTCGAGAATGACATATCACGTAGTGTTATATTCTTATATTAAATATTTTATCACAAAAGTTTAGACACACAAATTTAAATCTAAAACTAGAAAACTAGAGTAGAATTTTAATAGCTGCAAACATACCTTCCCAGGGAACATTGATTGGCATTCATGTTATTCAAAGTGGTTACCGAATAATTTGAAACAAATATTAGGACCAATTTGTATATTAATAACGTGCATTAAAAATAATGATAAAATATGGTAAAGATAAAATAGGTAAATTGATAAAAGAATTTTTTTTTAAGTTAAACCCAGTTCTGAAGTAATATAAAAGCTATTAAAATAAGTGGTAAAACGTTTCGTACTATTTTTACCCACTATTTTTTAGTCCTTGGGGAAGATCAGTTCATTCCGCGTGGAAATTGTTCGTTTCGCGAGGCAATTGTTCGTTTTGTGCATTCCAACACTCGTTGTTCAGGATTTTTTTTCAGTTTTTATGGCCTTTTTTGCAGCTTGCACCGACATTATGCGATGGCTTCCTGTTCGCTGAGTTGCTTTTAATTTGACGTGGAAACACCAACTTGGGAAATTACATAAAGTTGTACTGCTTTAATGTTCTTCATTTTTTGTCCTGGTGCAGCTTTTCCTGTCATAACTTACACAATTCTTGTCAAGTACTTACACAGTGTGTATAATATTTCTTTGTTGTTTACAAGTGTCTACGACTTACAAATTATCATAAACATACAAGTAATGGAAGCCTCTTCATGCCTCAAAATATCGACTTCAAATTTTCTTACTCGAGGTTTTTTCTTCATTTGGGATACAATCCGATAGGGTGTATATGTATTTGTCCCCTCAGTTATACTAATCGGTCTGATCTAAAATTAAAGAGTACCATTCTCTCAATAATTACTAATGTAAACATATTATTCTTCTGTATAACTACAATTTGTATTAGCAAATTGACTCCAAGGTTACTGGTGTCGCACAATAATAAGTTTATCATAAGTATATAAAATCCCTTGTGGACGTACTCGTATAAATATGTATATATAATTCGATCATACGTTCTTAGAGGTCTCATTTACAATCCCATCATAATACCGGACATTTTATTGTGTTTTATTAAACCCTTTTAATTAAACGACAATGTTGGCAAACCCCAAACTACCCTGAGGATACATACTGCTTTTCCAATAATCAGGAATTTCGGTATTAGCACGAATGTGATTCTTTTCTCTCCAACCCAATACGTGTATTACTGGATTTCTCCAGAATTACACAGACCCCAGGTTTGGGGTTTTGCCGTAGGTATTCTGACATAGAGTAGGTACATAGCTGGGAAGATTCAACTACAATTTACAGAGGCTAAAATGTGTCTCGAGAATTGATGAAAAATAGTTCTGCTGGTGTCTACAAAGGTGGATAAATAAGACGTGTAAAATGAACAAAAAAAAGTCTTAACCCCGAAGACTAATTTGTACGCTTTTGGGAACAGCTCGTATAGGTATCATAGAAATTGTTGTGTCTCCCTTATACTCATGGTGATAAATATGATCTAAACGGTGTTAGAAACAGACAATTTTAAATTGATAATTTTTTTATTAATGATTTTTACATGAAACGACAAAAAAGTGAGGTGACGATAACGTTCGTAACAATTTTTTTTAATAAAACGTATGCTTATTTTTTTTCGTTATCAGTAATTTTAGTTAGAAAAAACATAAGGAGAACCATTTTTAATTTTTTTTATGTTTGCATTCTGAATTTTTTGTATTTCTAAAATAATTAAAAAAAAAACCGTATTTAAACACCTATAAAAACGGTTTTTGATTTCGTTTTTTTTCAATTCATTTTTTACATTAACAACACACAGGAGGCCCATTAGGAACCGTGAGGACCTATAGCAGAGATGTTGGTTATCCAGTAAATGGTTTTTTAGATTGAAGTGATCATTAAAAGGAAGAATATATAGATAATTTTGATACCAACATCAGTTATTCAAAACACACAAAAATAAACTTGAATCTCATCTCGTAAGATACAGTTTCGTGTTAACCAGTCTATTTATCAGAGTCCCAGCCGACCCGACAAATTAACGTCCTAGATATTAAGGCAGTAGGGCCCGGGGTGATGGCCTTCCTTACCTTATTGGTGTTATTACAAGCCTAACAAATAACGGCGTGAAACTAAAATGGGACGGGTCTCGTCAGCGAAATGTATAACATGTTCACGACAAGTGACTGTGGGAGAGTTAAAAAGTAGATTGGTGGTGACTGACAAAACTGGCGATTTTTTTAAAGATGCCTGATAGCCCAGTCAAAGAAGAGAAAAATTACCCAATGTAAAAAATAATTCCCTCAAGGTGCATTTTTAACGGACGGTAGAACACATTTAAAAAAAAATGGTTAAAAGACACGAATGGTCAGATGCTACGTATTTTCGATATTATTTTATGGAATCGAAGCATGGACGCTTACTGAAGAACTAATTAGGCGACTTGAGGCATTCGAGATGTGAATCTACAGAAGGACACCTAAAATAAGGGATGGACAAGGTTACGAGTGAAGATGTTATGGTACGGATGAATAAAGAAAAAGAAGTTATTATAACTATAAAAATCCGAAAACTTCAATATCTTGGACATGTGATGAGACATCCAGAGAAGTATAAGATCTTGCATCTCATAATGCATGGATAGATTGCCGGAAGACGGGGCCCTGGAAGAAGGAGAACCTCATGGCTGAAAACCTGAGACAGTGGTTTGGCCAGTCTACCGTGGAGCTGTTCCGGGCCGCAGTTAACAAAGTCCGCATAGCCAACATGATAACCAACGTCCGTTGAACGGACAGGGCACAAGAAGAAGAAGATCACATTTAGAAAAGTATGTTAATGTCCGGTTTTCCCTCTTTTGCTTCTCTACCACTCCCCACTTGAATATAATATGTGTAAATGTGCTAATATCATCTTAACCACCGCGGGATGCTGTGTGGAGGTTGTAGTTATGAAAGGAAGTTCTAGGAGAGTAAGAGGAATGAGGGGCGGGAAGGTAATCTGGGGGTCAATGTGTATGAATCAATCTCTTCCACAGCGGTGGAAGGCGGTCACGCAGTAGGTGGGTACTTTTAAGCAATGGGCAACGTTTCAATTCTAAACAGTTTTGGCTAAAGTGCGTTGAGTAAGGAGCTCCCAAAAAGAATACAAGAAAATAAGAAAAACTTGATCTCTAATTTGAATACAGCGCAGCGCCGTATTCAAATTCCGTGAAAGAAAAATCCACCCGTCCGTACTGCGTTATGAATGCAGTTCTTTCTGTTCTAAGAAATAGTTCATATAAAACACACGCGTAAATAATTTGGGAGGCGGGTATGAAAACCGCAACCCGGGAACCATTTGTTGTTGAGTGAGGTTTGTCCAGAACAAGGCGACGAATACGTCTGCCCGCCAGCTGCATGGCGTGCCGGATTGGGAGAGGCCGGTTGAGGGAGACCTTCTGACCTCTACAGCCGGACTCTCTTGACTCTCGCCTTGCACCACATTAAAAGAGATAACTTCATACATCTGTTACTTGTCAATACACTGACCCAAAGACTCCTTCCCATCCCTAATGCCGTTTTCCTTCCCAGAACTTCAAACCCTTTAAAAACAAAAACCTTCCCCACAGTGTCCTTAAAGATGACAGACCCTGACGGAGATTATTCCTCATTCCACAGTAGAGGCGACTCTAGAGGTCCAGACGTGGAAGGTCATTTAAAAAAATGATATTGTCATACAATATCAAATTAAATAGAGACTATAATATTCATTTGTAAGTGAACCTCACGAGTTTGAGAGTCAAATTAATGTAGTAAATTATTTCATGCGACAAGCGTACAATTTGCAAAATCAACCTACTTTTATCAAACGTTCTCTTTCATAGGCATAATATTTATTCATCATGATCTCTCCCTCACGGTAATGACCCAAACTGTCTTCAGAATCCAAAAGCATTTTTATTAGACGACATGGTGCCATCTCATTTATTGTATGGTGCGTAAAGAGACAGATATTGAGACAATGCATAAATTGACCCAGCCAATCATTGGAAAGAAAGCTTCTATTTAAGATGTTAGATGTCACTACTTGCCGCTGCCTGCTATCTCGCGGTACATTTCAAATACATTAGAATAATAGTAGTTGTTTTGATTTGCATAATATTTCATAATATTATGTATAACTTTCAGCTAATTTTGGGTGGTCATTGACCAATTGTCCTGAGAGAACGACCGCCACTGTTTCACGCGGTTTTCTGCGCGGAGTAAATGTATAAAATCATAAATATTTCTTACTTCAACCTACAATCATACGCTACTTCACGGCGACGAAAATGGGTTGAAATCATTAACATATATACAATTATTCAAGTTGTTAGTTTCGATACTAACAATATTACCGTTACCTACGTTAGATTCGTACCTACGAACCTTATACGGGATGACATTATTAAAGTTCGTTAATTTAATAAAGGAATAATTGTTTAGTGCTAGCAGCTTTAGGGACGTGTTGACTATGCATAATTTCGTCCTTTCCTGGGTATTCCACTTCAGAATAGTCCAAGTGCTCCTCCAGCTCTTGGCTCTTGACAAATTGAAAAACATTAGTCAGGCAACGCGGAGGGTAGCGCCACGAGTTCTTGAATAAGGGTATGTAATTGGTGTGAAATTACATGATAAAGTATGTCGGGGTGTGCTTTCTTTCCCAGAAGGAAATATTAAACGTGAAATCCACCCAAATGTACATAAATACACTAGCAAGAATGTTTTACGTACAAGACACAAATAATACTTGTGTGGATCTTTCATGTGAGTGTTTTAGATCATTTTAAAGAAACCCTCGAATGTGTAGGGGATGGATAATTTTTTTTTCTACCTTTTAACGCTTCACGTTCAACGGTAGGTACATAAATAAAAAAAAAAAATTGTTTTATTTATTTCATTATATAACTAATAAAACAGGTTATCCAATTTTTTACGTTTAACCCAACAAACGGTACATAAAAACTACACACAATATATTCGTAAATCCTGTGTACCTATTAGAAATGAACACAACAATTTCACGAATATGTAAAAGAAAAGCATAGAATGGTATTAATACGGTAACGTCTGCGTGGTTGAATTTCAGAACCTAGCTTCGAGTGCATATCTGACGCCACGCGATACGCGCCGCGAAATAACATCTGTTTATGAGGAATTTCACACAAAGCTACTATTATAATTCGGTCTCGAATTCAAGAATTCGTCACAAGTTGTTGCTACTTCCGTCAGCAGGTCGGATGCGGACATCTCCCCCCTAGGTATAACTGCTACGAATTTGTGAATATGTAGTATCTCTCCGGATATGGAAAGATTGACGGTAATACATGTTGTATCAAGCGGCTATATATTACATATGACGTCATTGCTCTGTCTTTGTCCTGGTGCCAAGTTACAATGGATAATAATAACGTAGTATTTATATAGCGCAGTTTTGTGATATTTCACTTCAAGTGCGCAGTGGATCCGAGGAACGGCTTATTTTTGGAACCAGTTCTTATTGGATTTTTAAAATGGTCACCAACATTAACTGGGCAAAGCCGAACCAAAAGCCGCCCGCAGGCCCTAGCACTACAAATCTGCGGAGCGGGTTTTTAACAGCTAGTTACCTACATATATTGTGAAGCTAAAAAATAATAAATAATGTCCTTTCAAGTCCTATGTTTTAAATTGTCCTCCATTAAACGTAAAAATTCTTAACTAAAACTTTGGGTACTCATTAACCCATCAGGCCCCGGGTATTTTTAGTCAGAAGGTCAAAGTATTTCCGCTTTGTAGTAAAATCCAAATAAATGGAATATTTCTGAACGCACCCGAAAACTAAAAAAACTGATTTTGAAAGATGATGTATTCGTTTTCAAATTTCATAATTTGAAACAAATATATAATTTTTTAAGCATGAAAATTCAGAAATCAAATAAGAAAAAGTTTTAAAAATGCGTTACCTTACGTGTTTTCTAACTAAAATTATTACCGATAAAAAAAATATGCACACATATTTTAATAGGAATATGTACCTACTATAAACGTTATCGTCAACGCTCCTTTTTGTCGATTCAATAATTCTCAACGCTCTTTTTTGTCGTTTCAAATATGCACAAATATTTTAATAGGAATGTGTAGGTACCTACTATAAACGTTATTGCCAACACTCTTTTTTGACGTTTCATATAAATATAATTAATGGGGTGTTGGTTGTCCAATGAATGGTTCCCGGGGCAGAGGGAAAGATAACAGCCTGTATATAGTCGGATAAACAAAGTTATACCATGTGATTTTTACAATTTCTGGTGTACAGTCTATGTAGATTTAGACTTATTACTTGAAATGATATTTAGTTATAAGATCTGAAAAGCCAGGTACATTTTCAACATCTCCTTCCCCTCCCCACTACCTTCAGCATCACACCATACCAAAATTGGAGGATTCCTCACTGGATCGAAACGGTTGGGAGCAGTTTGTGTTTATTGTGTTTTATTTAGATAAAAAAAGTTATAATATATGCAAGTAGGAATCTTCCGTGGTTTTTTGCTAAGCCGACTGCACGTATAAGTGTATTTAATTATCGAAATTATTATTAGTAAAAATATCAAAATTATTGTTAGTAAAAATAATTTTACAGCGGATTTTCACACAAGATGCCTTCAGATATAAGAATATTGTCTTTGGTTGTACGGCCGTATATTCTCTTTGCATAAGTATTTGAAGAAAAAATCTTCTAAAGGATCAACTGTCCGGAAGGATCAATTGTCGGCCGTATCAACTGTCGGCTGTACTCTTTCTCCTTCTTCCCATCAGTTAAACTCAGAATGGAAGCGGTCTTCCTCAAGTTAGACCACCACATCACTCAATTATTATCTGGCCATGGGGAATTCAGGGGGAGACTTCACACCCTCTCCCTGTCCCCTCACCCCAATTGTGCCTGTGGGAGCACGAACCAGTCGGCAGAGCATATCCTGTGGCAGTGTGAAATAATGACGGATGCCAGAGGTCAAATGCTAGATGGTTTGGACGTACCCATCAGACCAGTGTGGAACACTGATCTGATTTCGAATAAGACGAATTTTGAGTGCTTGAAGAAGTTTACAAGAATCTGGGTGGAGAGATGGCCTGATCTTAGAGTCGCTGATTAGAAGATTTAGTGACCAGGTGTACTTGTCTCCTGATATCCACGGATTACCCCACATTTATTCTTTCAACCCTATCTGCCTGGTTTTTTTTTACATTTTCTGTTTCTTTCTTTTTCTTATTATTTTCTGTTGTTTATTTACACTTACTTATTTTTTACACTTTTACATGGCTTTGTGTTTTTTTTTTTCATTTACAGTGTAACATAATGCGTGAATTGACACGCCTGCGTGCATTATGATTTTATATATATATATATTTTTATTTCCTCTACTCTCTCATGTTTTTGCATTTTTTTTTTCAGTTTGTTTATTTTGTTTTCCATGTTCTTTTCAGTTCCTGATAACAACTAGAACAGAACTCCGTTGTTTGTTATGTCTTGTCCACTTCCCCATTAAAGGGGTTGGACTTTGGGCCTTGTCCCTATCATATTTTTTATAGGTCTACCTTTTTTTGTAACTTACCTCTGTTATCTCCTTCCAGTGCCCGCGCCACCCCCCCTGACATGATAAGGTTAGAGGAAAGATAGAGTGGCATCCGGAGGTTTGTCCGTCCCTCCTCCAGCTACCCGACGCTCTTTTTCCCTAGGGTCTTCGTATCGTAGTCCATTTACTTCTTCTAGGCACCACCGGATAGCTGGCTAAAGGATGACTCCACTGGGTGCCATGACGTCGGACTAATAACCTTACACATTCTCTGGGGGACTGCCGGGCGCAGGATGGTCATGACGGTCATCACTATTTTTTTTTCGCCTTTACTAAATGTTATTGCTTTGTTTACAACTTATCCTTTTCTTATTTATACGCAGTTGCCTGCAGTCCTGGAGTGTGTGGTCTCCGTCTGATTATTATATAATAACTACTTTTGGTTTTTTTTTTCTTTATTACATTTTTTATGCTCACTAACACCTGTAGATTAGTCCTTTTTGACCATTACAGTACAGACTGTAGG
Organism: Limnephilus marmoratus; assembly: GCA_917880885.1. Lineage (NCBI taxonomy): Eukaryota > Metazoa > Arthropoda > Insecta > Trichoptera > Limnephilidae > Limnephilus > Limnephilus marmoratus. Next base: position 37,825,489 of record OU862923.1, on the reverse strand, counting down.
CGATCCTATATTTCCGTCACCTAACAAAGTATGTAGGGGCATTGAAGGTCTAGATTCGTTTTATTAAATGTAGAGTCGTTTATTCAAAAAAATTAGATTCTTGCGAGAACTCCGAAGGGGCGACCATAAGTCGCCTATACCGGGGTGGGACAGTGGTGGGTACTTCAATGTCGGCTGTACTGCGTATGGTCTTTCGCTGTCATGAGCTGATTACTCACGACGGCTGCTGTCTATTTTGTTCATTTTACTTTTTTATGTCGATGTTACTAACCACTTGTTTGACTGTCCACGAGGCTCACTGCTTTGGCGGTGACTACCTCCATGGTCTTTAGAATTGTAGAAATGACCATTACAGTACAGTCCTGTAGGCGCGACCGCATACCGCCACCTAACACAGTATGAGGGGACATTGAAGGTCTAGATTCGTTACATTAAATGTAGAGCCGTTTATTCAAAAAAATTAGATTCTTGTGAGAACTCCGAAGGGGCGACCATAAGTTGCCTATACCGGGGTGGTGGGTACTTCAATGTCGGCTGTACTGATTATTGGAAGGATCAACTGTCGGAAGGATCAACGGTCGGCGGACCAACTATCGCAGGATCAATTGTCGCCGAACCAATTGTTGGCTCACCGTAAAAAATATGCCGATTCCAGTTGGGATGCAATTTCGATTTTAATAAATTGTGTTCTGCTTTTGTTTCAATGGATAAACAACCAAAATGTTTGTGGCTAAGTGGTTTGAACGTTGAAATAGGGTTGGTTTTGTATTTCTGTTAAAATGTTATAGAATCAACAGCTCGGGCATGACAACATGATATCATTAAGTATTATGAAAACAATAGGAAAAAAATAAAAATGCCTTTTTTTGAAAGGTGATTTTTGAAATGTCTCACCATGGAAATAGACCATCGAGAATCTGATTTTTTTTTCTACATTGATTCCTCACAGGAGGCCCTGACGAAAAAAAATCTCTCACGGCTTACGTTATCATTGGGGAAGTTGTGTGGAGGATCTTTTTTGGAAAGGAAGGAAGGAAAGGAAGTTCTGGGTGTTGTGATTGTCCTATTTTATATTTAAATTCATTTAGCACTGAACACTTTTACTTATCATTTATTCTAATCTCTTACCTTAAACTTTCGTGTCTATGCCACCTCTTACTAAAATATTGCTATGAATTGTCTGTCTATAATCTATTTTGTCTGTGGCCGCGTAAACTTTCTCTTTCGATGTTTATAAAATGGCTTGATGTCATTTCGCTTGTCATTCTTTTTCCTAAACTCTGCTTGTTTCCCTTGAAATCAAGTCGTCTTTCGCTTCTGCTAAACTTTAATTAGTCTAAATTATTGTCGCCAGTCAAGTGCTCAAATCAGAATCTCTCTGTAAAATTATTCAACAGAATAAACAGTTACAAATATCCATTACAAAACACAAGTGTTTTTACTACACAAAGGATAACCTCAAACTCTCTCATCTCACTGTACGGTTCCTCGGTGAGGAACAGAAGGAAGTCTGTAAGGCAGCTCAACTTACATCCTGACTGCAGACTATCTGGAGACCATATCTGGACAAAACGCACTGGGAAGGAAAGAGGTATAGTGGGTGCTTAGGAATCTAGGGGTCAATCTGTCTAGGAGTGATGGACGTATGAATCCATCTCTCCCACTGCGGTGAAAGACAATGGGTCGGGAGAGTCCGGCTGGAGAGGTCAAAAAGTCAACTTCAACCAGTCTCTTTGTCTCTCGATCCGGCCCCCCACGAAGCAGGTGGGCAGACGCATAGACCCGGACAAACTCAGCCTATGAACCCGGGCAACTCTGCCACATCATAAAACGTAGTGAATCACTTGGGGTGACCTACGGCAGAGGTTTTGGTTATCCAATAAATGGTCCCGAGGCGACGGTCCCCATACTCGCCTCCCAAATTCTATGATGAACATTATCATCTCATAAGCATTCATGTGTATAATATAATATGATAGCATTCAAATTATCTAACATTATCTCTCTACTCTACGTCTATCAGAACAATAAATAACGACCAAACCTAATCAGCCTCAAACCCCAGCATGGATGATTGTCACCTAACAAATATCTATAGACATTTATTTTGAAGACATGACAAACAATTTATGGTAGAAACATGACTTGTTCCAGCAATGCAAATAAAATTTGGGCTTTGCAACAACAGTATAAAACGATAAGCAGATGCACATTTAATATACCGTTGAAAAAAGCTGTGAAAACCGAAAAAATACAACCTTTTTGTAGGTATGCGGTTTCGACTGTGTTCTCCACTCACCAAAATACCTCATACCGTCTGGCACCACTGCTTCTGTATGTGACAGAATAATTTATAAACTTTACAGTCGGTAGTCAGTTCGTGGGCGGGATACGTTACAACACCAGCTATCTTGTAATTTATACGGAACTATTTGTACACTGTACTGTACATCTATTATACTGTACATATATTATGTTTTAGAGTATGTAACAACTGCTGTAACGTGATAACTGTGAAAGGACAGAAGGGAATTATATTAAATAACCAACCCCTTTTTAATGTTTTTCATTTGCAGATTTTTTTAAAATTGTACACATTGTTAATAAATAAGTCCAGAGGTGGTCTATTAACTTGCATGTAAAAAAAAGTAAAAGCTCCGCAAAAATCATCATTAAAATAATACTTTAATAAAATCTACATTCTCGACAGAATCACTTTTAAAACTATTTCCACTACCAAATGTCGATGACATAATTAAGCAAGCTTCCACTTTAAAAACGTGAAAAGAAAAAACAACAAAGAATATCAAAAGTTTTACAAACTAATGATAAATGGAAATCAATTTATTACTCCTAATTTTAAAACAACACAATTGCAAAACCATTATATATATGTACCGAGCCATAAAAAACTACAATAATCTCCCTTCTGAATTGTGCTGGATTACCAACCAATCAGAACAAATAAATAAAATTAAACATTTTTTTCAAAAAAACAAACATTAAAAAAATATATATTTTATACAAAATATACTACAACATACAACCAATGTGAGAATCGTGGCTCTCTTATCAGGCACAAGAGCCCCTCTTTTATGATAAGTATATTTCCACTTATATATATATATATACAGGGTGTCCGGTGGCAGAATTCGGTTTTAAATTTCGAATTTCTCTGTAACGGGTAAGCGGAAGAGCGGGGAGGGTGCCGCGTTAGCTTTGTCGTTCGTGCGGATTATTTAGTCACGATTAGTCACGATGTCGCAGTGGACGGGAGAGCAACGTGCGTTCGTAATCGAAGCCTATTTCAAGGCTAACGATTCGTATGCAATTGCGCGTCGAAGATTTAGTACGCGTTACAGTATTCGACGTTTACGTGATGCCCCAAGTGAAAGTTGATTCGATCATGGGTCCGGAGGTTCCGGGCAACATGTTCGGAGGCAAACGACTCACGGCCGGGGCCCAGGAGGACGTCGAGAACAAATGAAATCATCGAACTCGTCACGAACAGTTTGCGCGAAAATCCGCGTCTGTCCGTGCGCAAGAGAGCGGCTATCCTAGGGCTTCCAAAAACTATTGTGCACGAATTATTGAAGAAGGACCTTAAATTTCATCCTTTTAAGATTCAAATTGTGCAAGCGCTTAAACTTAATGATTACAATTTACGTAAAATTTCCTGCGATACAATGTTAGAGCGATTTCGTACGGTAAACACTGTCTTTTGGAGTGATGAAACCCATTTTCATTTAAATGGAAGTGAAAATAAGCAGAATTGTCATTATTGGTCACCTAAAGGGCAGAATCCACGTATAAAACATCAACAGCCACTTCACAGTCCCAAAGTGATGGTTTGGTGTGCATTGTCTAGCAGTGGAATAATCAGACCTTAATTTTTTGAAAATGGTCGAAGGCAAGCCATTACTGTGAACGGGGTTTCTTATCGGGGCATGCTTAACGATTATTTTTTGCCAAAAATGAAAGAACATCCTGCCTCCAATTCACACACATGGTTCCAGCAAGATGGCGCCACGCCTCACACTGCTAGGGAGATGATGGCGCTACTTCGTGATATGTTCCCTAAAAAAATGATTAGCCGTTTCGGTGACATCCCCTGGCCAAGGGGGTCACCAGATCTCACTCCTATAAACTTTTTTCTGTGCAAGTACCTCAAAAGTAAAGAGTATGAAACCGACCCCGCGACCATCTCTGCACTAAGAAAGAAAAGAAAAGAAAATATCATTCGCGAAGTTAATGGTATCCGGATGTCACTTCTCCAGCGAGTGGCACGAAATACTGAGGCCAGATTCCAAGAGTGTGTCCGACGTGATGGTCTACATTTAGACGAAATAATTTTTAAGAAATAAAATCCGCACTTCTCTTTATAACAGTTATTAAAATAAATGTATATCCTAAGTAGTTTATTTTTTATTTGAGTTTTAAATCCTAATTCTGCCACCGGATACCCTGTATATATATACCTACATAAGTGGAAATGTTATCCATATTCTTTATATTACAATAAAAGTTACTCGTAGAGTAGGTAATAATTACGAATGCACTGGTAAATAGTAAACTTTTCTAAAGTAAGACAGAAGGCAGGCATATTAATCCCAAAAAATGTAGATTATCTATGGAGTTGCTGAAAATCCTTCTATTAATTTATTCACACCAAATTTTACGAACATCTCGGAAATTAAGAGAGAAACAAATTGTCTTCTGAATTATGAACCTCAGAGGTGGATTGATAGGTCATTGGTTCAGAATGAAGAGGTTACGGGTTAAAAGTGCAATTTTTTTTTCTAAACTAACTAACAAACCAACACGGCGTTTCCCCGAAGGGGTAGGCAGAGAGGACGGACCGCCAAACAACCCGGTCTTGGCACACACTCTTGCCTCGTTCACATTCATGCATGAACACTCATACATGCTCTTCTATTATTCTGACTCTTGACATGGCCCTGCTCAAGTATCTGATTCACTTGGTCGTGCCATGTCTTTCTTGGGCGTCCCCGACTTCTTCCACCATTCATCATATATTCTCCTTATACTCCTTTCCTCCTTCATTCGCTCTATATGCCCAAACCATCGGAGCGCTCCTTTCTTGATCTTACTCATTACGCTTACATCAGCCTTGCATTCTTTGCGGATCTCCACATTTCTCACAAGACTATACATGGTTTTACCACACATACGCCTCAGGGATCTCATTTCTACAGCATTCAGTCTACTTTCATCCTTCCTCTGCCAGTTCCATGCCTCACTACCACACTACATCAGGGTAAGTACCAGTACTCCGTTATGGACGGCTAGTTTCGGACAGTTTTTTGTTGGTGCCAACGCGGTCAGTCCTCCATTAATAGAGTTACCTGCATTCACCCTTCTTTCAATATCTCTATCAGCCTTCCCATCTCTCTTAAACATACTTCCCAAATAAACAAACTCATCCACCTGCTCCAAGTATTCATCATTCACAACTATATTGCATACTGTTTTCGTACTCTCTCTTTCAAACACCATGACTTTAGACTTACTTACATTCATCATTAACTCATTCTTCATACATACTTCGTTCATTCTTAACACGAGAGACTGTAGATCTTCCATACTGCACAAACCTAATCATACAACCACGTGACCTTGCCGGCTGACGCGGCGATGGCAAACATATTGAAGATCAGTTACAATCTGGGAACAAGCAGCGGCGGTACTTCCAACACGCTTCAGGACGGCTGGGAACCGGTCACGAAAATCTCACATACAACAATGGACTTCGCTTACGGATTCACGGTCACCTTTCGTAATGTAGTCTTAACATATTTACTTATTTTGCAAGGGTTTATCTATGATACTTAGCTTGTAGTTTTCCTAGTTCATCTTTAAAATTAGGATGGCGCTCATAATCTAATTTAACTGCTTTCATTCCTTTAAAATATAACACACGTGTCATAACTTATATTACAATACCTAGTCTCTTCGAGAGTAGGCACGCCCTGCAGATTGATCTCTCATAATTAGAATAATACATTATACTTGTTTTGTAATATAATAAATAATGTTTAAAGTTGAGAGTTTCATTTGGTCTCATGCTCTGGTTTAATTTACGTTATTTATCACTCCTACACATAAACATGTGCTTATCAATTATAGCATTACCTGTTATTTAATTATGGTACATTTTGGCGCCCAACGTGGGGCCAAAATGTGCCATATATAAATACGTAGGGCGTTGCTACGATTAATAAGCACATGTTTATGTGTAGGAGTGATAAATAAGGTAAATTTAAACCAGAGCATGAGACCAAATGAAACTCTCAACTTTAAACAGTATTTATTAAATTACAAAACATGTATAATGTATTATTCTAATTAAGTGAGATCAATCTGCAGGGTGTGCCTACTCTCGAAGAGACTAGGTATTGTAATATAAGTTATGACACGTGTGTTATAATTAAAAGGAATGAAAGCAGTTAAATTAGATTATGAGCGCCATCCTAATTTTAAAGATGAACTAGGAAAACTACAAGCTAAGTATCATAGATAAACCATTGCAAAATAAATAAATAAGTTGAGACTACATTACGAAAGGCGACCGTGAATCCGTAAACGAAGTCCATTGTTGTATGTGAGATTTCCCGTGACCGGTTCCCAGCCGTCCTGTGGCGTGTTGGAAGTACCGCCGCTGCTTGTTCCGAGATTGTAACTGATCTTCAATATGTTTGCCATCGCCGCGTCAGCCGGCAAGGTCACGTGGTTGTATGATTAGGGTTGTGCAGCCTCGCTAGTGATGTTGATAAGGCGATCGCACTGCTATAAATTTCGTGCCCTTTTTTATCCCAAAAGAAATAAAGTTAATTAAGATACGGAATATATTGCATCTCATTCCATAGTCAGTTTTTAAAATGAAATAATATTTTATTAAATTATCTTTGTTTTGTAACTGTATCTGAATTGCCTTATAATTCCCAAACCTGCCTCATACCATCTCCCGCTTTCTCTTAACAATCTCGCAAAATCTGGATGTTTTAGCTCCATTCGCTTCAGACAGTGGAAATTCTTGTACCGAACACATACAAAATCATTAAAACAGCCTACACCAATTTATAACAATCAATTGATGGTTGTATCTGAATTATTTTCGGCTAGAGAACTCTGTTATAATACTTAAATTATATTATTCAAGAGTTTTTTTTCGGCTACCTTTTCCGAACATTGTTCCAACATACCGACCCTAAGCGTTGTTTAACATGACACCATTATAAAACAATGGCCAATGATACTTGTTGAACAAAATTCTGGATATTGTATTTATGGCTTTCCGAACGATGTCCAATAAATTGTGACAATGGGCCTGATTAATAAAACGTTGTGGGCAATTAGGGTGATCCCCTCCAACCCCTGCTACCTCATACCCGCCAGATCCGACCAGATCAGGGAGAGGGGGGGTAGTTGCTACGCTCAATTACACTCCCTTGCCTGATTGGTCGATGCAACTGCCAATTGGCGCTCGCGGTTGGCAGACTGACGCGGCGGGAATATTCAAATGATGGAATGCTTTTAATTTAAAATGCCGTGGAGAATAGTTAATGGAGTGCGAATGAATTCATGAAAAATTCATTTTATTTATTTTTTTGATTAACGTATTTATAAAGTAACTAGCTGACCCGACAAACATAGTGAATATTTTGGTTGTTAAATAAAAAATAACGAATATATTGTAAGTGTGTGGAGATGGGATCTATTACAGAAAGAGGAATGGAGCGCTGTAGACGATGACCGCCGATAAAAAAAAAAAAAAAAAACACCAACTAAAGTAGGAAAATGAAATAAAGAAAATCAATATGAATTTCGAAGAGCAATTGAGTGTACGATATTTTTTGTCAGTCCGTCTTTAGCCAACACAAATATGCTCGATGGTTTGCCCACGCGAGAACATGATGCCGAATGAAATATCAAAATGACGCGACGCTTCTCGTGAATGTCTTGCGCATGTGCGAATGAAAGTTCGATGAGGCGAACGTAGCGCCATCTGTCATTCAACAACATTAATATTTTCGTTCTGTTTGAAATACGAAATACGGTTAAATTTGTTCACACAAAATTACTAAAATCGCGATTAAAAAATGGGAAGGTGGAGGTGGGAGAGTTGAAATTTGGGTTTATAGGTATTTTTTGATGCCAAATAAAAAAAAAATTGTCAAAAAGTAGACATTTTTTTCTGGATAGGGACACCCTAATCACCTAGCGGTATGAAATATACTTTAAAACCTATTCTCATACCTACCAAATATACATAAAAAATCATTAATATCAGTCAAGCCGTTTCGGAGGAGTGCGACCACAAACACCGTGACACGAGATTTTTATATATAAGAAGATTACGGAAACGATTCGTTGGGCACAATAAAAATAAACTTTCATAATAAAAAATTACACAGTGAATGCAAAGGTTCTTAAACGTGAGATAAATTTACAATTAGGTACATAAAACAAGGAGGATCAAAATCATATATTAGTAAATGCATACATACACATTTACATTTACGTATATACCTACGTACACACTTATATATGTATATGCATACATGTACATACACACACGCACACACACACGTATACATTTATGCATATATTATAGAGCCAATGCGCAAGTAGGTGAATAATTCAATAATTACAAAGCGGCCCTAAGTAAGGAGATCGTCAGGTATATGCAAATATAAGTTCCTTCTGAAGGTAGCGATTGAATTTGAATTCGAAGATTACTGACAACGTGATATAGATATTAATTATTTCCAATATTTGTAACGTTTTACCGAAAAATCTTTGTGCGATAGATGATTTTGGGTGTGATAGGTACGAAATATTACAAAATTGAAAATAAATAATTCAATTTTTCAATATCAACATAATATAATACCACCGGTCTTAAAATAGTTAGTGGTGTATTAATTGGTCAGCGTAGTGGTCTTCCAAGCAATTGATCGGTGTTCTATTCTCGGACTTGTCTTTTTTATTTTATGTTTAATGTAACAGATGTGATTTTATATGGCTAGGGTAAGATGTAACATGGCGTTCCCGAAGGTTTTAACCTGCGATTCCTGAGCACATTTGGAATAACAAATGAAGATATCATTTTAATGTCCGGTTATATATATATTTATATTAAAAACAACAACAAAAATTTCATCACGTCTCGCCACTGAGTACTTGGGTACAGTCTAGCGAGTCACGTGATTCGTCTCATTCAGTGGCGACGTGTGATCGAAAAATATGTTTTCATGTGATCAGTAATTTTTACAATTTGGGATGCGTATATGGGTACTGCCGCCCCGGAAACCATTTATTCCCAAACCAAAACCCCTTTTAAACTAAAACTTCTGCCACAGGTCACCCAAGTGGTTCGCTGCGTTTGGTGACTTAGCAAGGGTGCTAGGGTTCATGGGGTAAGGTACGTCTTTGCGAGATTAGTTGAGGGAGACTTTTTGACCTCTCCAGCCGGAATCCATTGATCCATCGCATTGCACCGCAGTGGAAAGGATGGATTCATACCTTAAACCATTTACTAATGGATTTGCAATACGAAGAACATATGAAGCACTTGTCCACAACATCCTGGAATACAGCTCCATTATTTGGGCCCCCTCTGAACAAAAACCATATCTTAGAAATAGAAAGAGTACAAAAAAGGATTATGCCTTACCTGTATATGAGGCACTAAGCACATGGACTTTTAAATTTTTTTTTTCATTTAAATTTTGTATTCTCCTCCGTAATAATTTGATGTATAACTGTTTTATTGAACATGAAAAAAAATAAATACGTCCATCGGTCCTGGGCTAATTGACCTCCAGATTTTTACCCACCGTTTATACCTTTTTCCTTCTCAGAACTTCCTCTCCTTCCTTAATCTAAAAAGACCCTCCGCAGAGAATCCCCAAAGATGGCCTACGCCCTGAGGTAATATTTTTCTCCCCGAAGCCTGCTGTGAGGACTAACGTAAAAAAGTGATCAATGCGCCGAATAAAATCCGTCAGGTACATATTTTGCTAGCATTGGCGCTACTTGCGGCCAACGCCAAACCCAAAACCTGGAAAGGACATGCAATAAACAGGCCAGCGGCTAGCTCACACAGCCGGCGCGAGCAAGGTTCCTCTTAAACCCAGGGCGAGTGTTTGTGGTTCGCTTGTAAATTCCTACTCCCCTTCCTTTCCTCAAAATCTCCAGGTCTCCTTCCTCAATCAGAACACAGTTGTTATGCACGTAAAAGGGTTTATTCATTTAAAGGTGAACAGGATTATACACAAGCCAGCCTCGGCACTAAACACATGGTTATTTGGCTAACTAAAATGCTATCGTTCTATCAACTCTCTCTCTACCCGTATATGGTGAAGTTAAATGTCAGTTCTTAGCACACAGAGGGGAAGGAAGGTTCATTTGTACTCACAGGCAGGATATAGGTAGTCGTCAGAAGGTACTGGTATTATATACTTCACACAATTAAAATAAAACATCGCGAAGTCAGTTTACGGCGGGCGCCCTAGCGCACCCGCTAGGACGCACTTGTTGTTCGCCCGAGGCCCGGTTGGGGAATGAATGCGGGGAGCCGCTCGGCGCTTGGCTACTTGTGTCGAGCGGTGCGGGGAAAGGGGGGCGGAGGGCCTGTGCAAGGGGTCAATTCGCTATTAGCTCGCACGGGAATCAATTCCGTAACGTAACAATTTTTTACCTTTATTTTTAAAACACGTTTTTTTGTTTTCTTCTGATTTTTCAAGGGTACATCACACACCACATAATAAGAACGTGTAAACGTTTACTGGTTAAAATATTAATTGCAATAAAGGTAATACCTACAAGTTAGCAATAAGTAAATGAAAAGTGTACCTAGTAAGTGTAAAGTAAATCAGTGGTATTATTAACATTTTGACGATTAGTTCCACACAGGAGGCACTGAGAAAAAATCTTAGGGCCTATGTCATCTCTGGGGAAGCTGCGGGCAGAGGTTTTTTAAGGAAATGAAGGAGACAAAGTTGTTGGAAGGAAAAGGTATGAGGAGTTGGTAGGAATCTAGTTGTCAGTGTGTCCAGGAGTGACGGACGTGAATACATCCCTCCCGTTGTGCTTCAAGAAGACGGATCGAGAAAGACCAGCTGGAGAGATCAAGTTTCCCCAAACAGGCCTCTACCGATCTGGCCCGCCCTGCAGCTGGTGGGCAAACAGATCCATCGTCAAGACCTGAACATACCACACCCGATGAACCCGTTCACCCCTACAGTCACCAAACGTAACGAACAACTTGGGGAACCTACGGCAGAAGCGTTGGTTATCCAGTAATTAATTCCCGGGGCGGCGGTAGCTATATATGACTCCCATCCTACGCAGTATTTTAACAAATAAAGGTGCTTACTTAATCCAACATGACCTAACTTCTCTAAACAACCGAGACCCATTTTGTCGATATAATATATTGAGTAAGATCCTTGTTTTGATCATCCAATCCCCCTGTTGTTCCACGGATTCTCCCTTTATATTGTGTACATTTCCTTGTCCCTCATTGTAATACCGACAGGCACTGTATGCAGAACAGATTCCTGTTTTAGATTTCATGATAGTCAGTCAATACGATCCGCTTTGTGTGCAGCCATTCTACTCCTACTCTACTACTGACTACAGCCATTCTGTTCTGGGTTTTGGTTCAACCATAGACAAGGACAATTAATATTCCTCTTGGATGGGGAGAGGACGATGCCTCTTGACAGAATCGTCGGCATGAAAATCATACAAAAAGAGAATTGAATACTCCCGTATTTCAATTGTCAAGGTTGACCATATTTTTTTAATAAGTAAAGACGTCTTATTGTTTCAATAAAATTGACGGATTCATGAAGTTAATTTCCACGTTCTGTGTAAGTCGATTAAAGTTCTGTTATTATATCATTGTAGGCCAGTTGCTTCATAAAACGGAAATAATCATAGAACTCGAATAAAAAATACAACTTGCACAGAATAGAACTGGAATAGAATTAATACAGAACGTGAAAATTAACTTCAAATATTTGATGAATCCGTCAATTTTTTTGAAACAACCTTTTTTTACGTGAGCTCCCTAATAATAATTTCCCTAAGGGCCTATGTCATCTATGGGGATGCTGTGTGGTTTTTTTTAGGGAAATGAAGGAGAGGAGAGTTCTGGGAAGGAAAAGGGTTTAAGGGGTGGGTAGGAATCTGGGGTTCAGTGTGTCCTGGTCATCCACCTCCAAGACCTAGGCGGTTAGTCCTGGTTAATATATAATCCTATAACATTATCGTTTTAAAATCCCTGTAAAAATGATCAATTTGTACGTATACCACCCCAGATTATAGAGCACAATTACTGGTTCAGGAAAATTAATTGTAAAACCACTGGAATGTAATTCATATGTAAAATATTACCATCAAATGACAAATTCAATGAATAACATATAATTGTTATCCAACAACCTTTGTAACCACTTTCACATAGCGTGTTTATTGTTTTAATTAATATTAACAAATATTTGTCAGAAAACTATCCAAATGATTTAATCATTTGTAATATTATGTAATAATTACTTAATTATATTAAAATATATAATTATATTACTCATTGCTCAAGTTAATGTTATTTTAAAAGATTTCGATTTTTTCTATTTTATTAACGAACCAAGCAAATTTTTCATTTAAATGTATATATCCTTACTTATAAAAAAAACACTTCACAACAGTTAACTAAGAACTAACTAACTAACCATCACGCCGTTTCCCCGCAGGGGTAGGCCGAGAGGACGGACCGCCAAACATCCCGGTCTTGGCACACATTCCTTGCCTCGTTTACATTCATACAACGTCTCATACATTCTCTTCTATTATTCTGACTCTTGACATGGCCCGACTCAAGTATCTGATTCACTTGGTCGTGCCATGTCTTTCTTGGGCGTCCTCGACTTCATCTACCGTTCACATTTGCGACACAACAACAGTTAAACGGTATATTTGTTACGGATGAATTGTCGCAGGATAAACCGTCATGGAACCGACAGTTTATCCTGCGACAATTCATCCGGCGACAGTTCATCCTGCGACAGTTCATCCGGCCGACAGTTCATCCTACCGACAGTTCATCCTGCCGACAGTTCATCCCGCCGACAATTCATCCGGCGACAATTCATCCTGCCTGATCATTTAGAAGATTTTTATGCAAAGAGGATATACGGCCGTAAAACCTGACCTAACCTAACCTAACCTATTTAGTAAAAATATTTTTAAAGCGGATTTCCACTCAAGATGCCTTCAGATATAAGTATATCGATTTTGGTTGTACGGCCGTATATCCTCTTTGCATACTTACTTAATAAAAATCTTCTAAATGATCAGGCAGGATGAATTGTCGCCGGATGAATTGTCGGCGGGATGAACTGTTCGCAGGATGAACTGTCGGCAGGATGAACTGTCGGCCGGATGAATTGTCGCAGGATGAACTGTCGCCGGATGAATTGTCGCAGGACGAATTGTCGGGTCACTATTTGTTACGTTTGTTAAGACTGTACATTTTCTTTTTCGGATTATTACTAATAAAAAATGTCATTATTATGTAGGCAACATTGAACTTCGTTAGCTTGTTTTTTTCACGCACGGTAAAATTACAGTTTTGACGTGTGATATTTAACGTGCGATTCATATAATGTTTTTGCCTATTATAATTTCCATTATAATGATTAATTCACTATTATATTAGTTTAATTCAACATAATTACGGTAATTTTATCTAGTTTCCAAAATGGTATTTTTACAACATATAATTATAAGAAATATATCACACCCAGAGAATAACAATGGCACAACTCAAAAAACCTCTTTTTTTCAGGAGAGCAGTTTGAATATTTCGTTTGAGTGTATTAAATCAATTTATTAACCAAAAAAAAAACATTATTTTACATAAGTTGATAAGCAGTATTTATTAGGTTTAATATTATAATAGTTGTACAATGATCATTGTACCACTATTTTCCATTGAATTTAAGTAAATCATTATAATTTGACAATAACATTTTCGCTTTTAAAGCCACTATAAAATTTAAAAGAATTATGCCGTTTTTTTTCAAGGATAAAAAAGATATCTTAACTCAAAATTCCATTTTTGGACTTGTGGCATTGTTATTCCCCGTGTGCGATATGTATGAAATTTAAAATATCTGTACACAACAGACAAACTACCCTCTTTGATAAGCAATGTTAATATCTTTGCATGAACTATTTTTGAAGTGAAACTTCTTGAGCATCGTTAGGGACTTGAAATTTGAGCGAAACCGAAATGCGTCACAACTCAATTCTACACAAATACTCGGTTCCAATATAATGCAGTAAATTCGTAGTTGGTAAGGTGCCTGGCAAGTCTCAGCGGCCAGAGAGACAGACATCAAGCGAGCGGGGGGGTTCGAATCCTACGAAATCCAAAAAAATATTTTTATTTTGTGAAATCAATATCCAATCTTCAAACCACTTTAAAAAAACGAATTAAAGAAAAGAAAGCGACATCTAGCGACTTTCTAGTTTCTCGTCTACCGCGTGTGAATTACACACTCTAATTTTTGTGAGTTTTTAATTGAATAAAATATTCACGACGTTTTTTAGTAAGGCTGATAACTTAATAAAACTCATCGTATGAATCAGATTTTTAATTTGTTTTTTATAATGGAGGCACATACCTAAAATTTTGTTTTACTTAGTTTTTATAGATCAAATTAGGTAGGTGACGTCCCCCATTCTCCATACACCGAGGAAACCGATTTCTGGCGTTTGTCATGTCTCTTGCCGGCATATCAGGCGTTATCCTGGCAATTTCTTCCTTGATGTTGGTCTTCAAATCTTGTAATGTCCTTGGACGGTTCACATAAACACGGGATTTCAAAAAAAAACCATTGAAAAAAATCACAACGGGACAAATCGGAGAGCGGGCCGGCCACTCCTAATCGCCCCTAATTGAGATGAGGTGCTATGGGAAGTGTTCCCTCAAAACAGCCATCAATGCTCGGTGATGTAATGGGACAAGGGACTCCAATTCTTCTTTTTGTCGCACTTGCAGTTTGTCTGAACGTAGTGACCCATATAACAATTGGGTTCCGGTCCGGGACAGAGGCTAAATTAAAGCGATTCCGAAAGGCGCGCTGGGTTGCGATCACAGAATATCCGTTCAAAAAGTAGGCCTCATCGGCAAACGTGCGCTCCTCACTGTTCCAACGCACGATGGCGACTAAACTGTGTCGGGACAAAACTTTAAAGTTCCGCCTCTCCAACGAGATCACTAGCGCTCCGCTACGACATCAACCGACTGAATAGCGCGCATTTAAAAAAAATCAGTTATGCTGCCGCACCCTGTATAACGGTATAAGCTGCAGCACCAAATATGAAAATGATAGGTTGACTCGCTCTCTGCTGGAGATGCTCTCATTAGCGCCGTGGTGAGAGATCACCATTCAGAATCAAAGCATTGATCCGACTTTGAATAGCCAGGTATCTTTATTGTTAACCTACTGACTTTTAACGTTCCTTTTTAAATTGTTTTAGCTTTACAATATTTTATTGTAGAAAGCAAACACTTTGTGGTTTGACATTATATAGAATGAAACAAGTACTTTGTTTAAAAACCACTTTATTTTTATTTATATTTGTCGACCGGTTTCGGTTAACCTCAACCTTCTTCAGGACAATAAACATATAAACTAAATTACAGTACAGAGTTAAGATTCTAAGGTTAACACAAAAGAAAGAGAGAGCATATAAGAGAGGGAGAGAACATCAGATACTGGTTGGTGGAAGGGTAGGAGGCGGAGTCACGGGTGGGTGGGGGCGGGGGTTGCATAGGGAGAAAGGGAATTACTTTAAAATCGGGCTGTTGGTTAATTCTAACTATTTGTTAAAAATTTGGCAATTAAGTTTCTTTGATTTGGATATTTCTAATGCTTCTAAATTATTAAGGCGTATTCCTATTTTATTTATATGTATTGTTTTTACTCCTGTATTTGTGTTAAATGTATGGTCAGTATCAATTAAATGGTCAGCAAATTCTGAGAAACCTGTGCTTGTAAGTCACATGACGTGTTCTTTAACTTTAATATTTACATTACGTGCTGTTTTACCTATGTATGTGGCTGGGCAATTGTAATTGTAAAGATTGCCGATTGCTAGAATCTTAACTCTGTATTGTAATTTAATTTATATGTGTATTGTCCTGAAGAAGGTTGAGGTCAACTGAAACCGGTTGACAAATATAAATAAAAATAAAGTGGTTTTTAAACAAAGTACTTGTTTCATTCTTTACAATATTTCACCAGGCATGCTAGAGTCCCATGTGCTTTACACATAAATGACACAATGTTATCACATAAAGCGAAATATTATTTATCTTATTAAAAATATATATTATGTCACAATTACTATGAGTATGATAAGGTACAGGCGACTATTTGTGTAAAGAAAACAACATTAAAAATTTCCAAGTTAGGGTCCAAAGTAGACGTTTGAATTTTCCCTAAGGATTAACGATGGAGCCTGCCCCAAAATAATTCATTTTCCATTAATCATTCTTCTCTTTTCTACGCTTTTTTGCAATTCTCTACATCTTTAGAAATGTCATCATTTTTCGTGTCTGTCTGATTCTGTGAATTCCCAAGTAGCTGAGAATCATTAATTTCGTTAAATGAAGCCTTTTCTCCTAACAAAGTAACAGTTTTTTTATAGAAAATAACTCATTACATTGTAACGTAATTATTTCAATGAAGGTTGTTCAGTTGGTACTTACTCAGAATTAGTAATAATAATTTAGGCGTGCCGTTGGCAACTACTGCGAATTTTGACCGTAAAAGGTTGGCGGTACTGAGACGGGTCGGAGAAGGAAGCAAGATGGCGGGCAACATTTTTTTGGAGATTTTTTCAAAAGGAGGGGACGCGTGGAGATGATGGCAAAATCGTGTTTGATAAATTCAAGTTGCCTATACGTTTCTTCATTGTTTAAAGAAGAAACTGTATTTGGACCATTATAAGTGCTACGCCATAACACAACAATCAATTGTCGGAAGTTTAATTGGTGAAGAGTTTGCTACTCGTAAAGGATTGTGAATTTTTTTTCTCATTCATCTCTCCGTCAGCGATGGCAGCGACTTTCCTTCGTAACAGAACAGTTGCTTCATATAGTCCGGGTTTTTGTTCAACAAGCCAGAGAGGCAAGTGCGAGCACCTTCAATCAGTGCTGTGGAGAATTATTGCTTGACGCTCGTAATGACGCGGCAAACAACATCCGAGAATTAGCCATCGTGATTGCTTCATACATTGATGGTTTGGTCAAAGGTCGGCGAAGCCAAAGTGCATTCATCTGCAGTTTGATCTGAGAATGATTATTGTTTGGCGCTTGGAGTGATGCAGGAGTCTGTCTATCATGACTTGCAGTATCCAGGGTTAGTAGCGGAGTTCACCTGGACTAAGCTCAGTGCTAGAGACGTACAGCTGGGACGATCTGCCTTTAGAGCGTGATCAATTGGAGTGGATTTTGCCAAGGGAGTGACTAAAATAACTGACATCTCTCTCCCTCTTCTTCACCTTTTGAGGTTACAATTAAAGGTATTTATGTGGATGATGTTTTGCTTGACAAAATTGCAAGTACATTTTGTTCTAATGGAAGTTCTTTTATTTACATCCCGATTGTAGCCTTTCTATCCTTTCTATCCCAGGACCTGAAAGGATGAGAGCTCATGTTAACGGAATCAATTTGTTGTGCCAACAGCAAATACCCGTGTCAACATACTTCAGATATGTATGATGATTCTCACTGCCAAACTATTATTTGTTTTTTGGTGTGGTAAACCATATTATACCTCCTCCTCCTTCTTGTTGTAACTTTTCAAACAGCCTTCCAGTGTCCATCATCAGGGCAAAGACGAGGAAGTGTTACATAATTTATTCCCTAAATAAAACTTCTCGCATTCAGGTGCATATGCTTCCAATTAAACATAACACATCACAACACATTTTAAGAAGTTTTATCGTGTTTACATCATTGAAGTTTTTTATTGCTCTGAAGTTTCAATTTGGAAGGCGGGAATGAGTACCGCCGCCCCGGGAACCTTTATTGGATAACCAACACATCTGCCATAGAACACCTCAAGTGGTTCGCTACGTTTGGTGACTTAGCAGGGGTGCCCGGGTTCATGGGGTGAGGTTTGTCTAGGTCTTGGGGGTGGAAGATCAGGACACACTGAACCCCAGATTCCTACCCACCACATAAACCCTTTTCCTTACCAGAACTCTCCTATCCTTCTTTTCTTTAAAAAACACCCTCCATACAGCATCCCTAGAGATGACATAGGCCCTGAGGGAAATTATTTTCCTCAGGGCCTCCTGTGTGGAGCTCAAGTAAAAAAAAAATGTTTTGTGGGACTGTTGTGTGGGACCATTGTTATTTATTATATATGCCAATGATATATTCCATATTTCCAAATATGGAGACTTTGTCTTCTACGCTGACAGTTCTTCTATTTGTGCTTGCTATGCATAAAAATCTTGTCTAAAAGTTAGTTTATCAATTAAAAAATAATAATTAATATTTGACAAGTTAAAGTATTTTCCCAAAAAATGTAGACTTTGTCTCGACGCCACCTAGCGAGAGATTTAACACTAACAATTTCTCTCGCAAAAATAGAGTTGGTTGTTTTCAGGTGAAAAAAAAAAAAATAAACAGTTATTTATTAATTTAAATCAAAATGGTGCCACAAAATAAGTTTGCTGTTTTAGAAGAAAACAGCAATTGTTGAACGAAACACCAGTATATATTGAATTATTTGGCGGGTATTAGATAAGCCGCCATAGCTCAGTAGTCAGAGCACCTGACCGGCAATCAGAAGGACACGGGTTCAAGTCCCGTTGGCGGCAAGTATCTTTTCTCGGAAGATTTTTCAATGTAGATGAGTGTTTCAGGCTGATAATTATTGCTTATAATAATTGTTAATATATTAATATTGATTTACCATTTAATACTCTGTTTAATTTCTGAACTGGCGCCCTTAATAATTTTCATAACCAAGGGCGGCTGGTTGAACGGTGTGTTTGTGTGCAGCACTGGTAAATTATATCGTCTAAAATTAATTTGTAATATCTTAGCGAAAAATATAAAATCTATAAATTTCATTAAAAATATCACCTACCAATATAATGCATAATATAATATGAATCAGGGAGAGCAAATTCTCAAAGTTCCGCGCGAAGTTACCCTGTCCGGTGTGCAGGCCCATTGCAAGCGGAACGAATTATGTTTTTGTATCGAATATCCCAAACATCGCCAGCGCGCAACGCCGGCCATATGTATGAAAAATTAAGATATTTTGGTGTGCCACCCAGCGGCCTTTATCACACAAACTTAAATTTGAATTTAAGGCCAAAATACTTAACCAAACTGAATAATTCTTTTTTTAATCAAAAGGTACAGCAAATACCTAAATTTTACGTATATTAGCTTTTTTATTGATTGGTGTTTTAAATTATAAAACGCAGAACATTAAGGAATACAATTTTTTCATAGGTAACTTTGACAATTTTGCCTTCGACATTGTTTATAAATACTGTTTGTATCCTGTTTAAAATGAAATATAAAACTAACTAACCAACCATCACGCCGTTTCCCCACAGGGGTAGGCAGAGAGGACGGACCGCCAAATAACTCGGTCTTGGCACACACTCTTTGCCTCACTCACATTCATACATCGTCTCATACATTCTCTTCTATTATTCCGACTATCGACATGGCCCGACTCAAGTATCTGATTCACTTGCTCGTGCCATGTCTTCCTCGGGCGCCCCCGACTTCTTCTACCATTCACATTTGCGTCGTATATTCTTCTTACACTACTTTCAAATTTATTTTATTTTATGAAATATAAAATAAAATAAATGAAACATTTTAAAAAAATGAGTCTTTTGGGTTGAAATTTAAGATGTAGGTACTTACGAAAAAACAGTATTGTGTTTTTATTTTCTTAGTAGAGAAAAATAAAATTTTTAATTAAAAAGCGATATGCAGAAGTTTTCGCACTTCGAAAACAGCTTAAAATAGATCTTCTCTCCAAATAAGATTAGTGGGATCATTTTTACTTAATGTTGCTTAGTAATTGTTATCTCATAGTTATCTCACAGTGAACCACCACGTTTTCAGGGCAGCGGCCGCCACTGTTCATAACGTTTAATTTTAAACGTTACAAGCCATCGATTTTAACTATTTTTAGGCTAAACACGACCCTGAGTTTAAAATATTAGAATAATATTATTTTATTCATGATTATTAGAGTCCATGCTCTGGTTTCGTTTTAATTGCAAAATATAATTTAATTGTTTTGCCATAATTATTTTATTCTAACTGTTAAAGATTTTGTAAACTTAAAAGTAAGAATAAAACTTTTGTTTCACGATATGTAAAATAAGTAAATGTCTTAGTAAAGTGTTGTAAAGGAAACGGTGATTAAAATCATATTGATAATTAGTCACATCGCGGCCTAACCACCAATAATTGATATTAGCCTTAACCAACACCCCTACCGTAGGTCACTTCAAGTGATTCGCTACATTTTGTGACTTAGTAGGGATGCTCGGGTTCATGGGGTGATGCTGGGCTAGGTCTTGGGGGCGAATGTGTTTGCTCACCTACTGCTTGGTGGGCCAGATCGGAAGGGACTGGTTGAGGAAACTAGATCTCTCCAGCCGGATGCCCTCGACCCATCGCCTTGCAAGGAAGTGGGAGGGATGAATTCGTACGCCCGTTACTCCTGAACACATTGACCCCCAGATTCCTACCCTCCCCGCATATCCTTTTCCATCCAAGAACTTTATCCAATTCCTTTCCCAAAACTTTTATAATAATGTAAACTTAAATACTTGCAGAAATTCAACACTAAATTTGATTTATTTATTGTCTTTTAAGTATTCAATAATAATATTATTTAATTTATAAAAACAAAACGGGTGTGCTTTAGACCACACGACTGAAGTAAAACTTCACTAACTTATATCTCCCTCTGAACTTCCTTCACCTCTCCCGACTGTTCGCCTCGCCCAATCACACTTTTCATAACGCTCTCGTCACCAGCTTACTCCCTAAGTCAAGCGTACTAGAGGCCCGACCGGTCGCCTCGCCCGATCACACTTTTCGTAACGCTCTCGTCACGCATTCACCAGCTTACAGACAAGCGTGCGTAAAGAAGTTTCACTTTAACAAGTTCAGCTGTGAAATGCCTTCGTTGTTATAGTTTTGTCTTCTTAAGACAATTTGACAATACCTTCAGTAGGCCAAACAGCTGTCACGGGCAGTAATAATTACACAGCGAAATTTGTTTCAAATCAATCTGTTTTTTTTAGTTTTTTTTTTAATCAATTGAATATGTATTATTGAATATATAAAATACGAACTAAAATTTGATTAACTTCATATTTTTCAAACCAAACTACATAAATAAAAAGGTGTGAGTACGAAATTTCACAGGCGTAAATTTCACGTACGTACGTACTGACTGAATTATGACTCACTTAAATTACACCTACTGGAATAATACACGTATAAAATTCGGTTCCATGAAAACTCATAATCATGTAATTTCAACACCCCTTTGAAAAGTCTTTAAAAGTCATGAAAAAAAAATAAAAAATACAAAAAGTAAAAAAAGTCGATTTTTTGGATCGGCTGTACCAGATTCCCCCTTTAAGTAGGTGTAATTCTCTCCATGTGTAATTTTGTCCATGCTTAATTCTGACCGTGTGTATTTCTGGCAGTGTAATGATGGTACTTGAAATCCGTAACGGTAAGTGTAATTGTGTAATTTTGTCAAATAACAACAAAAAAAAATAACAGATATCACATCCTTTACGTTGCTCCTTCATGGCTTGCCATCCATATTGACTCACCTATTTGACTTTGGTTCAATTACCAGAGACAATTGTTTTGAAATTGGATTATTATCTGAGCATTATTTACTGAAGTACTTGATTACTGGGTCCCCCGTTGTAATGCAGCTTCCTGGCTTTAGTTCTAAATGGGCCAATTTAATAATATTGTCAACACAGTGTAATATTATGCATCTCTGGAGTCTGGACAATTGGATCCATGTTTCCACCTATAACCACTTGGCAATTAATAATAATCTATCCTTCATGTTCTGTCGTTGTATTCCCTTTACCCCAAACCGCATTAATTTGCATCTTTCAGAATATTATTACTAATATATAATAAAAAATCACTACGGTTGTAGCTTAATTTATTTAATATTGGATGCGAATATCGGGAAGGGGTTAATTTCCACTTCCAAGGTTTGCATTCATTTATTCAAGAAAACAAAACGGAAATTCAAAACCACTTGCATATTTGTTTAAAGCTGGCAGTTACAAAATAGTGGATGGGAACAATGTATTAGGTTCTTACATATGAAATTGGCGTTTTGCCCTACTGGCAAATTTAATCTCAAATATCTTCTCTTTGGTTAGGAATTCCAAATTCAAATTTATACAGCTATTTACTCATGTATTTGTGTTTCGAAAATTATAATTCATTTGTTTTTTCCTTGATTGTTTTTTTTCTTTGCGTCACTTAGTTTACAAAATGGAAAACTTGAAATATCGTGTTATTTACGAGTACGAGTTCCACCGTGGCACCAGTGCTGCAGAAACGGCTCAAAGGATTAATGATGTGTATGGCGACAGTGCTGCAAAAGAAAATACAGTGCGTATTTGGTTCTAACGTTTTCGTTCTCCAAATTTCCACCTGCAGAACAAGCCCCGTGGACGGCCGGAGACCAAAGTTGATAATGAAGAATTGAAGGCTATTGTGGAAGCGGATCCATCGCAAACCACGTCCGAGTTAGCTGCAGGCTGCAGTGTTAGTGATAAAACTGTTTTAATCCACTTGAAGCAAATTGGGAAGGTGAAAAAGCTTGAAAGGTGGGTACCTCACGAATTGAGTGAAGCAAATCAACAAACGCGCGTTAGAACGCTAGACCACACACGGCACAACAGACGGCTACCAAATTAGAGGAGCTTCAATTGGAATGTCTAAGACATCCACCATACTCTCCGGACCTTGCCCCAACAGATTACCATTTTTTTCGAAATTTGGATAACTTCTTGCAAGGGAAAAAATTCAACTCCGATGGGGCAGTCCAAACCGCCTTCAAAGATTTTATTAATTCCCGTCCGAATGGTTTTTTTAGTAAAGGGATCGATGAGCTACCTATGATACGGCAAAAGTGCATAGATAGCAATGGTAGGTACATACTTTGATTAAATAAATATATTATAAGTATTAAAAAAAATCGACTTTATGTTCCTCCCATACAAAACGCCAATTTCATATGTAAGGACCTAATATTATTACTTAGGATTGTGGTAGGGGTGGAGCCGTTGCTAGGGTTTAATGAAGAGTGGGTGGGTAGGGGAACATAAAAACATTAAGGAACCGGTCGGCTTTAAACAAATATACAAGTGGTTCAAACAAAGTAACATTGTTTCATTTATCTATAATGGATAACCACAAAGTTATAGCTACATTCAAAAGTATCAAATAGATGTATTTAAAAAAAGTTTTTTTTTGTTTTGAATTTTTTTATTAGGGCATCGTACCAGACGTCTACAGAATCCTATCCCAATTAATCGACCTTGCGCTCTATTCAGCAGTGGCAGAAAGTAGATACACTTAGTATCGCCCTGTTGAATGACCACTGACCACCATTCAGAATCGAAACGTTGATATGGATTTAGCCATGTTTTGTGACAAGATTTGAATAGCCAGTCGCTTTCCAATATTCTTCTTTTTGTACTCATTCAGCCTCACATCTTTCCCCAATTAGTAATGCCATGGTCCCACTGGCCCCGGACCTCTGAAACAATTTAGAAGTGTTCTAGTTCTTCACCATTTATTGGATAACCAACACCTCTGCCATAGGTCACCCCAAGTGGTTCGCTACTTTTGGTCACTTAGCTGGTGTGCTCGGTTTTATGGGATAAGGTTTGACCAGATCTTGGCGGCCGATGCTGCCTACGTGCTGCTTGTTGGGTAGGATCGAAAGAGACTGTTTGAGGGAATTCTTTTATCCTTTCCAGCCAGAATCTCTCGACCCACCGCCTTACACCGCAGTTGGAGGGATGGATTCATACGTCCGTCACTCCTGGACACACTGACCTCAGATTCCTAACCACCCATCATATCTTTTTCCTTCCCAGAACTTCCTATCCTTCCCTTCCTTAAAAAGACCCTCCACACAGCAACCCCTAAGATGACATAGGCCCTGAGGGAAATTATTTTCCTCGGCGCCTCTTGTATGGAGCTAATATAAAAAATAAAGTTCTTATTCACGAAACCAGATAAAAACAAAGTGTTCGATTCATACGCGGTAGAAGTGAAATTAAAGTAGACAAGGGTGGGGAGGCTATGGATCACCGCACGAAGAAGAGATCGACTATACCATATCATTATACCATATCATATCTTGGCCTTTTCATTGATTCACAACTCACATGGAATCACCAATTTAAACATGTTCTATCCAAAATTACTCCTATAACTGGTGTTTTATATAGACTTCGCGGGTTACTTCCTCCCTCTCTATTAAAATCGATTTACCATGCTATGATTCACTCACATCTAACATATCTCACCAGAATCTGGGGATTTGCTACAAAAAAAAATGATTTCAGAAGTCCAAGTCGTCCAAAATAGAGCCCTGCGAAATATTTTCAGTTTACCTTGGGACACACATGTCAAAGACATCTACAGAAACACCCAAATACTTCCTTTTAATACCATTCCCACTTTTGAAATAACGAAAACTATATTACAAGTAATTCAACACTCGGCACATTCCAACACTACACTATTTTACAATTGCGACGTACACCAACACAACACAAGAAATCACAACAAACTTCATATACCAAAAATCAAATCAACAAAATATGGACTAAGATCCCTAGAATACATAGCTCACACAAAATATAATCAACTACCCAACGAGATCAAATGTGCAAGTCAATGTAAAAAGACCCAAACTAACATGCTCAAACTTCATCTTATTAATAACTTTCTGAAATAATAATGTTGTGTATGTCCCCATCATATGTCCATTTAATACATACAGCTATATGTTTCATGTAATGCGTATCATTCCCGCAATGAGTTTATTAACTCCTGAGAGTACAATGCTTTATATAATATACTATATTCTGTATTGTATACTTTTGATAAATAAAATAAAAAATTATCTCGCAGGCTAAATTCTATAGATGTATGTTTTTGTCTCTTTTCAGTGTCGCTATTTTTCTTTTCATCGAGTTTCAATTCGCAACGGTGCTAAAGAAGTTTTAGAAGTCTTATCAATAGATTATTTTCTGTTATATGTATACATTAAACAAAGCCAGTAAAACTCCCCACATCATTTTCAAAGAATATGTTACTGGTAGGATCCTTAAAACCAACACAATATACGAACAACGTAAATATTTGAGTAAGGATTTGATTTGGTTGTGGGATGTTGAAAGAAGAAAGCCGTTCAGATGCTCTAATATAAAAATGTTGTCCTATTTTGTTCTAAAACGAACTGTACCATGCAATACCTTTCTCAGATGTAGTTTTATAATGTTGTAGGTTTAAATACGGTGCGCCAAAAAAAATTTTTTTTCAAACGTACTTGCTCACAGATATAACCTTAATTTGAAGACCTAAAAAAGAAGGAAAAAGTAAGTACGTGGGTTGTAACCTCAAATTATTATAGATATGATTACTAAAAATTGATAAATCTTTTTATGTAAAAAATTATAATGCATGTAATACTATACCTTTAATGTATACAATTATGCGCATAGGTTGATAAAATAGATAAATACATAAAACAACGGAGAAGAGTATATAAACATTAGATAATATATATGTAAGACTAGTATCTTGATGTACCGCTGCGAAACATGGTGCCTATCCAAAAGAGATAAACGGAGACTAGAGGCTTTTGTGATGTGGTCCTCTAGAAGACTGTTAGGAATTTCCTGGAGATTCCACATTACAAATGAGGAGGTTCTCCAAAGAATCGAAGGAGGAAGACACCTGCTCAGGACCTTGTCCGAAAGGCGTGCAAGATGGATCGGCCACGTAATACGACAAGAAGGCCTCTTGCACGCCATAATGGAGGGAATGACCGAGGGAACAAACCCTAGGAGACGCCGACGCCGAGAGTACCTGGAGGACCTGCTGGTGGACGTGCGCTGCTCATCGTATGCAGACTTCAAAAGAGCCGCACAAGACAGGGAAGAATGGAAGAGAAGAATAGAGGAAATTGCTGCAAACCAATCCCAGGATTGAAACCAGAGAGAGAGAGAAGGACTAGAAATGCATTGATATAAAAAAATTTCACTAACCTGTGGTGAGGCAGTAATTTTGCAAATTAGTTCATAAGGCCTATGAGTCATTTATAATAAAATATGTTCACTGAATTGATTTAATCAACAACTTTGAATTTGAGTGAGTGCACCGGTAAAGGCCATAAACATATTATATACGAGAATAAAACAAAGTCGGGTTAGTTACACCATTTATAACTCGAGAACGGCTTGATCGATTTTTATAATCTTTGATTAGTTGGATGTGTCTCCGCCCCGAATAGCACATCGCAAATATTCACGAAAAAAATAATTATGAAGAAAATACTTTTCCTCGTATATTTTGTATTGAACGAATTCTCATCTTTTGAAAGTGCAGCAGGAATATTGTGATAAGTATAATATTGAGAAGTGAGTTAATACCAAAAATTCAAAAACGTCAAATGTCAATGCGCTGATAGTTTTACTTTAGTTACATATAATGCTGCCCCTCTTTCTTTCATGTTAAATGTCAACAGTTGAAAATGGGACAAACGGTGAACGTATGTCTGCACCCCTCCAAAAGAAAAATACAATAATTATAATAAATCTCCCTAACACGTCTAAAGAAAATGAAACGCAATTCCCGTAAGTAAGTGGAAAAGTAATAAAATCACAAAAATTAGAAATCCATACACAACGCCATCTCTAATACTGACAAAAACAAAACACGAACAGTTGCGCATCGATAGTTGCTCATAATAATAATATATTGTCCTTACAGGATGTCTGTATTATTTTTGTCCCATTTTTTTTTAGGTAAGGTTAGGTTATGTTAAGTTTTGGTAGATATTTTGTTAGGGGATGTTTTGTCCCTATGACATTTTGTCAGAGAATATTTTGTCGGGGATATTTTGTCGAGGAATGAAAACGCGCATTACCAGAAAAGATATAGGCCCGTATACCCAAAAAAACACAAAAGGTTCGTTTGTATTTAATGAACTTTAAATGCCAAGGTAAAATAATTAAAAATTAACATTAAAAAAAAAAACATTAAATGTATTATTTTACGCACCAGATTTAAATGTCCGGGTTAAATTTTCCCCACAGGAAAAACTAAACCCTTTCACACACTTCCCCAAATGATCATTTAGTCAACCCACGCTATGCAATTGCACTATATAAGTATTATAAATACAAAACAATACAAGAACAACATGTCAACCTACTAGAGACCAAATGGGAATATAATTCACCGACTCCAGATATTTTCATATCAGAGAGTTCGGCTCTGTGGCATTTCTAATTGAACCTATAAATCCTACTGATCCCTCAATATAAATATTTAAAAAATTATATTTTTATTATTATTTTCGGGTCTAAGCAAATACCAATTCAACAATTATTGCGGTTTTTTTCTTCGGAGTGCAAGAAATAATTTGTTTGAAATACATATCTCTCTTCTGAGAAAAAGGTGTGAAATGTTTTCCTCACACTGTATTCCGTCCACGCTCTTAGCGCTCGTAAAACGGGATAGAAAGGAGTGTATCTCAGATTTTCAATACAGAAAAGAATTTTCCATTTTCCCTGTAACAACCAGGAAAATTGTCGTCGCTACCAGACGCCTAACAGAAGAGAGGGCCATTGGTTCAGAAAAATGGGAAAAGCTCGAGGTAAAAACAAAAATGAATTTTCCGCGAGGTGGTGTCGGAGGTTTATCGTTTTATTTATTGGTGCTCTCGGCACTCTTGCAGTATTTTCAGCCGTTTATTATCTTGAAACTGGTTCGTAAGATATTATGAAAATGTCGTACATATTGTGATTAAACGGTGTGGAAACCTCTAGTTATCCACTAGAGTGAGTACATGCCATCACAGGGAAGCATTAATGTACGTTGTTTATTTGTACGGAATGCTTTGTTGCAATTCGTAGCGGTTTTAATAAAGCGATGAGTTTCGTTTTTGTCTGAATGCTGCTCAAGGATTCCAACTATCCGGAGCCAGTGGGACTATGTACATATACATCTCCAATCGCGGTGTGAGGCTGAAGGTTGTGGGGAAGGGAAGAAGATGAGGTAGATGTAAGTCAGGAAGTACCTGGTTATTAAGATATGGCCGCCGGACATAGCAAAAGCCACTACAGGCCACGTTTCGATTATTAATGGGTCTTTAACCAGGGCGTCACTGAGAGTCTATTCGTGATAATAAGTATATTCATTATTGTTCACGGTGGCCGGACAACTCTGAAACATGCAACTTCAACACCATCTTTGCAAAGTGATGAAAAGAAGAAAAAAAAATGGATAAATAAGTTACGTTGGATTAGGTTGTAGGCAATTTAAAAAAACATGTGCGCAGTACAGGCGGTAGAAATCATAGATCTGCCATAAGTTCTGATCTACGTTTGGCGACTTAGCAGAGGTGCCCGGGTTCATGGGGTGAGATTTGTCCGTTTTGGGTCTTAGCGGCGGATGTGTCTGCCCATCAGCTGCATGGCAGGCCGGATTGGGAGAGTGTGGTTGAGGGAGTCTCTTTGACTTCTCCAGATGTACTCTCTCGGAACATCGTATTCATACTTCGTCACTCTTGGACACAATGTCCCCCAGAATCCTATTCACCCCTAATACCCCCTTCTTTCCTACAACTTTCACCTCCTTCTTTTTCTAAAAAGACCCTCCACACAGCATCCCCAAAGATGACTTGGGCCCTGGGAGGAATTATTTTATTTCTATTATATTTTATTTTTTTCAGGGCCTCCTGTGTGGAGCTAATGTAAAAAAAGTGAAACCTTCAGAAAACTAACTAACGCGGAGGCTGCGAAGAACTGAGAGGAGACTGATTATTCTATTTCATTATCTCGCACGCTAAATCCTACAGATAGATGTATGTGTTTGTGTCTTTTTAGTGTCATTTTTTCGTTTCATCAAGTTTCAATCGCGGTGCTATAGAAGTTTTCACTTTAAAAAAATCATATTTCATGACTTTTCAAAGAGGTGTTGAAATACAACTTTGTTGAGTTGTCGTGGAACCCCCATCTACGATGCCTCCGTATTGACAATAATTTGAAACACTAGCCTACTAATACCTGTCTTTGCAACCTAAGCGAAAAATAAAACAAATACTCTGGCCTCACGGCTCAAGCAAATCTACCTCCGCGACCATCTTGTGGCCTTCTCTCCGTCAAAGATAATCGATAGAGTCTTATCAGACAAGACTCTAGAACTTGTCTTTAGGGGGCGGCTGCTATCCTGAAAATGTGGTGGTTCACTGATAATCCGTATTTATGAGAAAACAATTACTAAGCAACTAGGTAAAAATAATTCCACTAATCTTATTTGGAGAGAAGGGCGAAAACTTCCATTGCTTTTTTACTAAAACTTTAAAAACTACACAAATTTGTTGTAAATAAATCTTAAATTTCTACCCAAAAACTCTTTTTTTATAATGTTCAATTTATTTTCTTTTTTATTTCATTATGGGGCAGTTCGTGGGTAGTACGTGGGCAAATTGTTGAGGTTACCTACAAAAAAATTTAAATCCTTAATGATGATCTGCGTTTTATATTTTAAAGCACAAATCGTTAAAGAAGCAAACATCTGTAATATGCTATATCTTTTGATCAAAAAAATTATAATTCAGTTTGGTCAAGTATTTTTGCCTCAAATCCAAATTAAAGTTTGGTACGATAAAGGCCGCGCTGCCGTTCGTGTGACACACGCGAATAGCTTAATTTTTTATACATGTAGCCGGCGTGACGTGCCAGCTATGTTTGAGATATTAGATACAAAACATAATTCGTTTCGCTTGCAATCGGTCTGCACACGGGCAACTTCGCGCGGAATTTTGAGAATTCGCTCTCCCTGCTAAACTTTCATATTAGGCAATATATTAGTAGGTGATATTTTTAACGAGATTCATAGATTTCATAGTTTCCGATAAGATATTGTTAAGTAATTTTAGGCAATATGATTTACCAGTGCTGCACACGAACACACTGTGCAACCAGGCGCCCTTGCTTGTCTTTATGTTACAGCTTATTAGTTTTCAATCAACTGCTCGAACAAACGTATTGCTCCAAACATTTCAGTTAATTTCCTAGTCAAGCAAAGTCCCCGTACAAAGCGCAAGAGGAAAGCTATCAAGTGCGCTTTCACGTTGGCGCCATTATCGGAAGCTTGTCTTTGGGAAGCAAAGTCAAAGTTTAAAAGCAGATATCTACATTTCGTTCAAAAGACACTAAACCTCAGTCAATACTCGAGTGATTAAACTGTAGAATCTAAAAAAGAACACCTTTTTTGAGTCTTGTAGATGTAGATTATTACATGGATAACATTAACTCTTCCTATTTCCTCTCTCCTCCTCCTTTACCAGTGGCGTACAGTTCATTAGAAAAACGTACAATGAAAAATCAAAACATTATAATTTTTCTTTTACAATGTTTTGATTTTTGGGAGGCGGGTATGGGTACTGCCGCCCCGGGAATAATTTATTGGACAACCCTCACCCCTGCCAAAGGTCGCCCCAAGTGGTTCGCTACGTTTGGTGACTTAGCAGGGGTGCCCGGTTTCATGGGATGAGGTTTGTCTAGGTCTTGGTGGCGGATGCGTTTGCCCAACCACTGCGTGGCGGGCTGGATCCGAGGAGACTAATTGAGGGAGGCCTTTTGACCTCTCCAGCCAGATTATCCCGACTCTTCGCCTTGCACCGCAGTGTGAGGAATAGATTTAATAGAATAATAGTCCGTCACTCCTGGCCACACTGACCCCCAGATTCATGGAGGGTATGAATCTGGTGAGGGGTGCCCTCAAACCTTTTTCCTTCCCATATCTTCTTCTCCTTCCTTTCCCTTAAAAAAACCTCCACACAGCATCCTCAAAGATGACATAGGCCCCTTGGGAAATTGTTTTCCTAGGTACCTCCTGTGTGGAGCTAAGGGAACGTACCCATACTACGTGACCACCTTTTTGCAATTTTTAACCCCCCCCCTCCCCGGTGACTAAAAACCTAAGCACCCCGCCGCTCATTTGTACCAAGCGTGGTATTTTGAAGACCCCCCCCTGAACAGGTCACGTAGTATGGGTACGTTCCCTAATGTAAAAAAAAACAGAGTTGACAAAATATAGGTAACATAGAATATATCCATTTGCTATTGCTACTCAAATCATGCACATGTCCGTTAAGAGAAGAAAAAAACCGAATACACCTATTGGTTGTATTTTTTTTATAAAACCATGAATCTGCTTAATTACTTGTAAAACTACTTTTTATTTTCAGACCGGTGACATTCATTCGCCAATTTACCCTGAAAGCAAGACTTTAACCTAACATTAAAAAAAGAAGATCTTGACTCTATTTAAGGCCGTTTTCCTTCAACATATAAATCACTCAAACCATAAAAGAGAATTGAAATTCCAATTAACTACGGACTGGGAGACACGTTAAAAGCCCATTAAAGTGATATAGAGCCCGGATTGCCGCAAAAGAAGTAGTAAATAATAATATAATTATGTCTATCTGAACCTGGAAGGAAAAGGACACCATGTGCCATTTGGTTAATTTTACAGGAAATGAAAAATAAGTTTTTTTTTTAAATATACATTTATTGTCAAACTAGAAAGTCGCCAGACGTCGCTTTCTTTTCTTTTGCCTGATTATTTTAAAGTGGTTTGAAGATTGGATATTGATTTTACAAAAATTAAAATGTTTTTTTTTTTTTTATTTGGTAGAAGTCGAACACCCTCCGTTCGCAGGATGTCTCTCTGGGTTTTTAAATTTTTTTTTTTAGTATACCTCACAAAAGTCTCAGCTGCTCCCGTCTGGAGCCAGTGAGACTATGGCATCCCCAGTTGGGGTATGTTGTGAAGCTGAAGGTAGTGGATAGGGGAAGGAGATAGGGAAGAGGAAGGTGGGGAAGTACCTGGCTATTCAGATCTGGTCACCAAACACGGCTAATGCTATTTCAAGTAACGTTTCAATTCTGAATGGTGGTCTTACACCAGGGCGATACTGAGAGTATCTTCCACTCTGGAACGTGCCGCAAATATACCTACCATATATTATTACTATTATTTTATTTTTAAATGAGTAAATTGTGAAATAACAGAAATTAATTAAATAAAATTTATTTGCCACGCCGGGATTCGATCCCGCGACCTTCGGAATGCTAGTCAAGAGCCTTACCGCTGGACTACGCCGGCCGTCGCCGGGTGCTGAGAGTCAGGCGTTTATACCGCTGCGTTATTGGAGGCTCTCGTGTAGTTGTGAATTTACGGCATTATATTAGAACCGAGGACTGTCAAATAATACATTTTAGTGACGCACTTCCGTTTCATTCGAATTTCAAATCACTAACGGGGCTGAAAAAGTTTCATCTGCTTAATAGGAGATATGAATATGTCAATTTTATCAAATACAAATGGTCCAAAAAGTAACGTTATTTCACGAGCCCATCAGCACCAAAAAGGAACGTACGAGAATCAACTTATCCAAAATAACTTCTTACTCACCCATATATGTACATATTTACCATATTACATAAGTTAAAAACCAAAACATCATATTAATCCATCATAACAATCATAGATCCCTAAGTCACTATTTCAAATCATCGTAATATTAATATATAAAAATAATAATTAAATTTATAAAAATTGTAAAAAAAAACACATATAAAACAAAATAAAAACTCTGTCTCGCAAAACACTTCTTGCTTCGTTTACATTCGTACATCATTTCTTATATTTTCTTTTGTTTTACGGGTATGGCATTTTTTTTTAATTACTGCAAATTTTTTTGTTACGTGGAATAATTGAAAATGATGTTTTATACATCCAAGTGGAAAAATATATCTTCACTGTGTACAAAGGCCACATTTCGGTAAAAGTGGACATTTTGTCATTTACTTCTCAGGTCCATAAATTAACTGAATCTAAGGTTTTTTGGCATTTACCCACAATTTCCATTGCGGTCAGCTGCTAGATTTTGATAGTAAGGAACCAAAAATATGTTTACTCTATTTTTTTATCATGGTCTTTCTAAAAATAAAGCTTTAAGGTCAAGGCAAGGAAAAGCTTTAAGGTCATTAATTTATTTTTAAATATAATTAGCTGACCCGGCGAACTTCGCACTGCTTCAGAATCAATAACTGTTGTGTTAACTTTTAGCTGAATAAAACTGAATTATATTATTAAATTAAAAATTACACAATGAAGCAATTATCGATACGCAACTGTCCGTATTTTGTGTTTGTCAGTATCAGAGATGGCGTTGTGTATGGATTTATATTTTTTATGATTTTCTTACTTTTCGTTTACTTACGGGAATGGCGTTTCATTTTTTTTATACATGTGAGAGAGATTTATTATAATTGCTGAATTTTTCCTTTGGAGAGGTATTTCTCTCCATGTGTAATTTTCTCCACCTGTAATTCCAAGTGAAATTCATTTGTTACTGTTTAACACACAATAAACGCTCATAAAGAGATTAATAAACAGTTTTTTGACGTGTGTGAATCCAATAGGCGTATATTTCTCCACGTGTAATTTTGTCCAACTTGTAATTCCAAGTGAAATTCATATGTTACTGTTTAACACACAATAAACGTTCATAAAGAGATTAATAAGCAGCTTTTTGACGTGTGTGAATCCAGTAGGCGTATTTCTCTCCATGTGTAATTTTCTCCACCTGTAATTCCAAGCGAAATTCATTTATTATTGTTTAACATACAAAAAACGCTCACAAAGAGAATAATAAGCAGTTTTTTGACGTGTGTGAATCCAGTAGGCGTTTTTCTCTTCACGTGTAATTTTGTCCACCTGTAATTTCGGAAGTTTGTATTATTTGTACGTGAAATTCAAGCCAGCGTACTCCTAAGTCCTGACACCCATTGAATAAAGGGTAGAACAAAAGGCTAGCTTGTAGCTATCTCTTCCGGGAGCATTAAACTCTCTTGAGTAGAATTATGTTAGAGTTATTAAGGGTTGGGGATGCAAACACAGGTATTTAGAACAATGCAGTCCTCTCAGTTTCCGGGCTTTAACAATGTCTCTGGACTAAATGAATTTGCAGTCTAATTTACATCCGCTTGGGGGATTAATGAATAGCCTTCATATTGCAAACAGTTTATCACGGTAAGTAACGTTTCAACCATTCAGGGGTAATCGCGGATGCTTTAGCCGGAATTCAGGCATTTCAAGGAGTTAATAATTTAACCACTGTTTTAAGGGTGGTTGTTTTCTGAAACAGTTTCTAGGGCAGTGGCCTCTAATGTGCGGTTCACGATTCATTAGTATGCGAGTTATCTGATATATTTGTACTGGCGAAATGAATACGCGGAGCACTTTCTCCAAACTTTATTGAAAATCAGTAAAAATTTTAAACAAAATTAGAAGCAAAATACATTGTATTTTTAAATGAAAGTTTACTTCTTTAGCGCCGTTAGTGACTTGAAATTCGGGTAAAACGGAAATGCGTCACAACTCAGTTCTAAACAAATACTCGGTTCTAATATAATGCTACAAATTCGCACCTTGGCGCGTGCCTTCCGTAGCGTAGTTGGCAAGGCGCAAGACGCCTTTTCAATATAACATTTTTTTATGAAAAACTGTTG
Source organism: Limnephilus marmoratus (assembly GCA_917880885.1). Classification (NCBI taxonomy): domain Eukaryota; kingdom Metazoa; phylum Arthropoda; class Insecta; order Trichoptera; family Limnephilidae; genus Limnephilus; species Limnephilus marmoratus. The sequence goes on along the minus strand of OU862923.1, from coordinate 37,790,503 downwards.
ATTTCTGTAAGCAATACAATATATATATTCAGCAACTTAAGCATACAAGTCAATGGCTAAGTCATAATCGCGTCTGGATCCAACCCAGGGATGGTGAGTTCAATTTTTTGGCTGGATAAGTCGTCCATCAGGATACAAGCAAAATTTTCTGCCTCCTTCAGTAGTAGAAGATTTTTCTTTGGAAGATGAGATTTTCAAATTTTGAGGTTATTTGTAACACGGGAAAATTTGTCTTTCTTTAAAAAAAAGTAATACTGATTTAAAAAATCTCTTTAAATTTGTTATACTTTTTGTTTAAGGGCAAACCGGTTTCGCCCTACTTCTGAGAACATTTTCACACACTGATTTTTTACCTGATGCGATAAATTTTTCTCCTTTCTGTTAAAAGTTTTACCATTTTTTTTACTGACAACTGAGGTTTATTACCTACATTAAAATACGGCTAACATAAATTAATTTTTTTGATGACATCAATAAAGTATTAACTCTAGAAATATCCCCCCCATCCAAGACATTTTACACTGTAGCTTAGTGGGTCGCTAAAGTTAATTGTTCTAAAGTAGGTCGCGGTACTTCGAAGTTTAGGAACCCCCATTCTAAGGTAGTTCAGGATAGAATTAGTATAATTATCACAATGTATATATTCAATGTATTTGATTGTACCACTCAGACCACTAATGATATACTTGAAGCAAAGTTTTCCGGAAGTACAGTGTATACTCGTAATAATGAGTGCGAAAATCTTGCTAATCTTTCTCAAGTAAATACTAATGAAGCATTTAATTTCATTCTCAATCGGGACAATCAAATGGCATAGTCTACATGAGTGAATGTAGATGAAGCAAGAAGTTTACGCGAAGATAAACATATGAGGCGTTCCATTCTCTGGTTACATTAGTTTTTTTAATAATAATAATAATCCCTTTTGTCCAGAAATAATAATTTTTATATTGGATGGTGAGTATAAGTGCCGCCGGTCCGGGAACCATTTATTGCCTAACCAAAATCTCATCCTAAGTGGTTCGCTACGTTTGGTGACTTAGAAGAGGTGACCGAGTTCATGGGGTGAGGTTTGTCTTTATACTGGGAGGCGGTTATGGGTACCGCCGCTCAGGGAATCATTTTTTGGATAACCAACACCTCTGCCATAGATCAGCATAATTCGCTAAGCTTGGTGACTTATTAGGGGTTCTCGGGTTCATTTTTTTTTTACATGAATACCGCGCAAGAGTTCCAACTGCTCCCGTCTGGAACCAGTGGGACTATGGCATCCCCAATCGGGGTATATTTTGGGGCTGAAGGTAGTGGGGAGGGGAAGGAGATAGGGAAGAGGAAGGTGGGGAAGTACCTGGCTATTCAGATCTGGTCACCAAACACGGCTAAAGCAATTTCAGGCAACGTTTCAATACTGAATGGTGGTCTTACACTAGGGCGATACTGAGAGTATCTCCCACTCTAGAACGTGCCGCAAATATACTATATAATATTTTAAATGAATTAATTGTTAAATAACACAAATTAATCAAATAAAATTTATTTGCCACGCCGGGATTCAATCCCGCGACCTTCGGAGTACTCAAGAGCCTTACCGCTGGACTATGCCTGCCGTCAGGCTCATGGTATGAGGTTTGTCTAGGTTTTAGCAGCGGATGGACAACCTGGACACACTGAACCCCAGATTTCACCCTTTATATATTTTTCCTTTACATAGCTTCCTATCCTTGCTTTCCTTAAAAAGATCCTCTACACAACATCCCCAAAAATTGAGACCTAGACTCTGGGGTAAATTATTATCTTCAGGGCCTACTGTGTTGAGCTAACGTAAAACAAAAAAACGTCGTTCTCTCGATTGTTGAATATACGATATTTTCGCTGTCTGCTTTTTGACATCATCAACTTTTTTAAACTTTTGTGAAAACATCCAATAAAATATTCTACATTTTTGTGTCGTTTTAAAATTCGTTTCTCAATTTGAAATGTTAAACAAACGGGATACCGCAAAAACACAACTAAATATCTGGAGATCTGCGCGAGGGTTTTTCCTTATCGTTTTAGGTTTTACCATATTTCCATAAAAGCGATGTCGCAAACCAACATTTTGGGGTGTTTTTTGATATAACAGCGTGTACTCCAATGGCGGTTACGATGTGCCTATAAAGGCAAACATTTTGCTTCATGCGATACCCACTTTACAACTGATGGCATGTTACATTATTGTAGCAAAGGCTGTCCACTAGGATGGGCCGTGAAAGCATTTTTTCTAGTTTATCCTAATAAATAAATGAATGAAAGAGGAAGTCAAATACTGTCAGGTTGTGTGTAAACCGGCAAGGTTTGCCTGTGTTTAAATTGAACTATTATGATTTTTTTTTATTCCGGGTGCCGATCAAGCACATTAGAAATACATTTAGCAGTTAGAGGTTAATAACATTACAGAAAACTGTAAGAATGTGTAAGCAGTGGTGAAGATTGCATTACTGGGGAAAGATTCTTTTAATTCTTTCAAAATAATTCTAATCTGCGATAAAACCCTTATAACTTATAAATCAACATATTACCTAAACTGATCGATGTTGTCTTTTTGATTAAGAGTGGCAAATAGAAAAATTAATTGTTTTTCAAGCTCCGTTGGAGGGGTCCCATCACTTGTACGCAAACATTAAGCCAAATATTTTCAAGCCTTGGTACAACTTGGTAAAATAATTCACATAAGGATAAGTACCGTGGTCTTGTCTACGGTAAGCAACTCTACTGGTTATCGTTGGCGGGAGTGTAGCCGAGCAACGAACAACCTTGAAAAGATAATTCAAATTCGATGTTACAGACTTGTATCACCGGGCACCGCTCCCCGGTCTATTAGTCTTATTCCGATTTCAACGTTCGTTCCGTCCGCCTGTTTTTCCTCTAAGCGAGATAATTGTTAAATCTGTGCTAACTTATTGTAACACAAAGTTTCAAGGTAAATATGTTTGACTCGCGTTAATCAAGAGTTGTTATTGAAAACCTCCACAACACATGCATCCAGTTTATAGACGTGGCAAGGCCTGTAAATTGTCAAACCCTCTAGATAAAATATCTAAACTTAAAGCACATTGCTAAACTTTGCTAAAGGAGAAAACGGAAGACGGAAGGTCTCAAGCTGGCGGCAGACGTAGAGCAAGATTTTTATTTTAGCACCGTTGTGATCTGAAACTCGATGAAATGAACGACACTAAAAAGAGAAAAACACATTCATCTGTACTGTAGTATTTAGCCTGCGAGATAATGAGAGAGACTAATCGGTCTCCTCTTTGTGCGGGGCTTAGTAGCCTATCGGCCTCCTCTTTGTGCGGTGCTTCGTAGTTCAAATGTAAAATAATTTTTAAACTTGGTAACAATATATTAAACCTAATAAATAAACCCCGCAATTATCCTACTTCTGATACTCTGCATTCGTCTCATTCTCTCAAAGTTTAGTCTTCTGAAGGTTTCGTTTCTGCTGCGTGTGAACTGCACACATATTATTATTATTTTTTTAAGTTTAACCCGTCTGCTTGTTTAGGAATAAATACATCCCAAAACACGTAATCGCGTTATACTTTCATAAGACCAAAAACGTCCCGAGCGACCTTACATTTTAAAAGCTATATATCTCTCTTTCTCTAATGCATACATATGTTTTTTTCTTTTAACCTGAAAGAGAACAAAATATTGCTTCTTATTGTCTTTTAAATATGAAAGCTATCTTGCATAGATATTTTACAATCTCGATCCAAAGTGACGGTTTCTGATTTTTCGGGCAAAACTGAGGCTTCCAGATTGTGAGGTGCGAATATATTGAACCAAGCAGACGGGTTAACAATGGTTTTAGTTACCCGAAGGGGGGTTTTCGTTTTATAGTAATTTCCAGTTTATAAAGAGATGGAAAAATCAAGTGTGTCGATGGTTTACATGGCTGATCACACTGCGGGGAGTCGCCAGCCATTAATAGAAGAGTTATTTACTTTAAATACTTAATCTTCTTCTCTTTTCTCTTCACACTTCTTAACACAGTAGTATCAATTGTAAGTTAGGAATTGAAATAATAGTACGGGGTATTTATTATAACAAAGGATTTTTTATTTAACACTTCCAATGAAGTCTTGCAACACATTTTTCACACTCGCCACCACAGTAGCCTGAGTAGGGAGTCTTTGTGATTATTGGAGTGTGAGATGAAGAGGAAGGCAGGTGTTCCATCCTCTTTTGCTGCCTTACAGAAAAACTTTGAGATATTTATTAGAAACTTTTGAGGCCGAAATATATTTTCCTAAAACAAAACAAAACTTTAACATTGACGGACCACCCTGACACCAACCACCTCATTCACTTCAACCCTCGGGGCTTGGGATGCTCTGTCAACAGATGTCCATAGCAGCTGCCAAATGTTTCTTTTTTATGTATTTTCATCTACATAGCCTTCTATTTAACTAGGAAACATGAAACCTTCTGAGAACTTCACAAGTGGAGTATCGATTTTGTTTGATCATATGGTTTAACTTGTATTATACAAGGTGGCGCAAAAGTCATCACCCTATCGGAAGATGCCATGTAAGTTCTGCTTTGACATTTGTGAATTGAACAGATACAAAATACACGTCAATAAGAATGAATCGCCATACTCTTCAAGAACGCATTTCTGTGTCGCCTAATCTCTCGTTTTGGTGATTTGCACTGGCCGGCAAGATCGCCTGATTTAACCGTTCCAGACTTCTTTTTGTGGGCTTTCTTGAAGTCACGAGTCTATGTCAACAAGCCTCAGACTCTTGAAGCTCTCAAAGAGAATATCCGTCAATAATGCGAGAACCTATCCCCGGAAGTTCTAGAAAAAGTGATGGAAAATGCCATAAATCGGGCCTACATGGTTATCAATTGGCGGCGATCACTTAGCCGATATAATTTTCTCGACTTAATAAAAAAAATTAAGACATCAAATAAATGCAATCCAAAAGCAGAATCAAAATTTTTCATTCATAAAAAAAAATTACAGCCAATGAACATCGGGTGACAACTTTTGCGCCACCTTGTACTTGAAAGTAGTGACCGACCGAAGGTTCGGTTTCGGTTTCGGTTTCGGCAAGTTTCGGCAAACTAAAATAGTTTCGGCATCAGTTTCGGTTTCGGCAGATTTTCTGCCGAACCTTCGGCCGCACCGACACTCTGCAAAAGATCTCAATAAATGGTAAATTTTGTCTTAAGGATGTTGTGATTGCAAACGCAATATAAATTAAAATACTCAATTAATGAGGTCCTTCCTTTATAATGCACATAAGTGTTGATTATTGACAAATTTTTGTTCCAAGCATTAATAAACATTGTGTAAACGATGTGTACATCTGCCCTGACACATCTGCCCTGATGATGGACACTGCAACGCTGTCCAAAACGTTGGCTAAAAAAGGAGGTAGCGCAACACGGCATAATACCCCAAAAACTAATAACAAAAATACTTTTGGCCGTGAAAACCTAAAATCGTATCCATAGTAATAAACATGTTTGTTAATTTTTAGTATCTAAAATTAAAAAAAAAGTTTTTTTCACAGACTTCAATTATTGCTTTTTTTATTTCATCTAACACATTTTAACTGTTTGTATAAGTGTAAAACTTCAGTAAAAAATAGATTTTTAACATGTCTAAAAAAGTTTCGGTTTCGGTTTCGGCCGAAACAGGGACAGCCACCGAAGATTCGGTTTCGTTTTCGGTAGAAAGTCCTGTTTCGGTCGGACACTACTTGAAAGACAGTGTTGTAAAGAAATTATTTTAAATTTTAACTTGGTTATTTAATTAATTTCTGAAAGATTTCTACTTCCATTATTCCAGATTTTAAATTCTAGATGAAACTCGTGCTGATAATGAAATATACATTCCCAAGAGAGCAACAAACCACAGTAGAACATTCCAGGCTTCTAGACAATATAAACACAGCCCCCGGGCTTGTCACATTGCGGTTACCGACAAACTCCCTTCGCAATAATATAACGGACTCGTTACAGCAATTACCCTTCATAAATTTCAGATATCAACAACTCTAGGAGAGTAATTGTTTTTACCGACAAAACGCTTCTGCGTGTCCTCAAACAAAACTGTGGCCTTATAAACAATATAACATCATTATTCCGGCGGAGTTACACAGATTGGTTAAAAAATTAAGTAGAGTGATACTATTTGATTTAATACTGAGAATTGGTTTTATTAAGAGCGTTTAACCAGCCAGCGGACGAAAATCCACATTTCGTCGAAAGTTGTTCTTCCGATCGTGCAGGGCGGTTACAATGAGAAAGATTAATTATTCTCCGTACCAGTTTTTTTAAATTATAACTCAATATCGAATTTATTTCAATCCAAATTAGCTTTAATTTATACCTTCATCCAAAAATGCTGAAAGGCGTGATGATAAAACTATTAAAATAGTGTACTTTTTGTAGTTATTTTTTGAGTATAAGTATTTATCATTTTTCAATAATGTCTAAATTTAATAAGAATGTTAAAAAAATCTGAAATATATTAGTTTGTAAGTGCGCAAATAAATACACAAATGGACCAATTTTCGTCAAGAAACACATGTACGTACATAGTTTTTAATGATTTTATTGAAACTAAAATTAAAATTCTAATACATAACTCTGCTAGATAATGTATTGATTTATTTTACTGCATGATTACATTATTTGAAATGGGTGTGGTATAATACAAAAACTTTTTTGAAAATTTAACAAATCTGCCAACGACCTATGGAATAACCTTATTATACTAAAAATTTAAAAAAATTCTAAAAATTTATTACATACGAATGCTAGATAAAAGAACAATCTTTCGAAATCCATTTATAATTTTTTGTGGAAAAGAGTCAATTCGTCTAAAAACTTTTTTGAAAATGACGTATTTCCGGCTTTCTCTGGTAATGCCCTCTTAAATAATATTTTTAACGCTATTCTCTAAAATATAATTTTGATGAACGAATGAAATAAGTATTAGTTCTTTTGTATTTTTAGGTATTAAATATTTCTAGTTATCTGAAGGTTTCTGAAACTGCACACTTGTGCATTTTTTGAGGTGAAACTTCTTTAGCATCGTTGTTATTTGAAACTCGATGAAACGAAAAATAGCGACACTAAAAAGAGACAAACACATGCATCTGTAGAATTTAGCCTGCAAGAGAATGAGATAGAATAATCGGTTTCCTCTTTGTGCGGTGCGTCGTAGCTTCCCCACTCTTGTCTACTTAAGTTTTCTGAAGGTTTCACTTCTACCACGTGTGAACTGCACACTTGTAATTTAAAAAAATTAAATTGTTATCACATTTTAATGTTATTAATTTCTGTAAGAAGTATTATTTATGAAACCTTGTTATATGCCAAGGCATGTACTCCTCAGTCAACCCCGACTTTTTGTTATATATTTACTTCTACATCATCCTACCTCCTGAAGTCCGAATACCCTGTCTTAACGGTGTAAACCATTTATTTGAAATGTTTTATATAATATTTACATTAACTCCACCCAGGAGGCCTTGAGGAAAATAATTTCCGCAAAATAATATTCAACTTAGGCATTTGTCGAAAGATTTTTGCTCTATTCTAAGCTAGTCGTATTTTATTAAATATTTTGACAATTTTCGCTTAATTATTATCGATTTTTTTAATATTGGCGCGCTCTTTCTTCTGCTAATATCTCCATTTCAAACCATATTCTTTACACTTACAGAAAAATAGATAAACATACACAAAATACAAATAATATTATACCACACAAGTTTGTGGTAATAAGTTGAGGTAGTTTCTTATCTTTTGATCCGAATGCTATCAGCGTGCCGTGGAAACGAAGGTCCAATACTGTCTTAGCACAGCAATGCAATCGACGACATTGTAATATCATCAAGATTAAGTAGAATGTATTAATTTCTAAAAGTAAAACTTATTAACCTCTCTTCTCGTGTTCTTAAAATACACTCCAGTTATTGATAAGGATACGGTCTCATATATAAATTAAATAAATAGCTATGTTTTTCAATAAATTATTTCTTATTAAGTGTAACCAATGACATTACAATACATCTAATTAACAAAATATGTAGCAAGTAACAAAATCGTATATTTCAAGTAAATACTAAATTTATACTTAGTTTATGCATGACTAACATACACATTCGTAGAAAATGTGTGTTTGCCCTAAATAGATAAATGACCGGGTGGCGTTTTCCTACTCAAAGGTTTATTTTCATCCAAACAGATTCATTTTTATCCTGACAGAGCCATTTTTATCCACAGAGCTCTTTTTATCCAAACAGATTAATCTCATTCAAGAAGCTTTTTTGTGAAAGTAGAGCTTCCTACATATTTAAGCAATATTCAAACTTTGGAAGTTTTTTTTAATATCGTCTAGCCAAATAAACTAACCTAAAATAATAGATATAAAAAAATTGGTGAATCTATCCATGAGACAAAGTAGCTCTTATTTGTCTCAGTTCTGGTGAAAATGATCAATAATATACATTCATTCCAAAAGTAGATATTTTTTCTCGGACAGATTATTTTTAAAATAAGTAACATGAAACAGAACAAGAATGAACCTAAATTGAAGGATGGAATCTACCCATGAAAATAGAATAATAAACATAAGAAAATAGAAGCGACAGCTAGAAGTCATTACAAACAATATAATTATATTATATTTTGGTAGAAAGCAGTCACTTTGTGGTTTGACATATTAATTAAAGGAAAATAATCACTTTGTTTGTAACCACGATTTATTGATTTAATTTTTATTTACCGACCGGATTCGCTTAATACAAGCATCTTCAGGGTATAAATTAAAACTAAATTAAAACTTGTTTTAATTTATACCCTGAAGATGCTTGTATTAAGCGAATCCGGTCGGTAAATAAAAATTAAATCAATAAATCGTGGTTACAAACAAAGTGATTATTTTCCTTTAAATAATTATATTAAATTTCATATAGGTATCGACGTATACCAAAAAATCAAGATCTTGTCAGTCTACACATTTTGGACAATGATGAATTGTATACATAATTAGTTGAGTGTATGATGTAGGGGATGATAAAATTGATGAGTTGTAGTAAATTAGGTGGATCAATAATACAAATAATAATTTGAATAATAATAACAAATTAGCTCAAATTGAAGTGCATACAGTCTTCTAAAGGAGAAACGTTTAGAATTAGTTCAATTTCATCATATGAGTAATTTTCTCTTTCAATTCCTAACGTCCCAGCAAACTCTCTAAAAATATCAACGAATGAGTAATCAAACTCTAGGCAACTCGAAACAGCAGAAATGCGAATGCTTAGATGGTCGGCAGGGGTATCACTAAAAGATAAGATTAAAAGTTCACACATTCGTGGTAGCCTGGGTGTCACAGATATAAATAGTAAGCTGGAGGAACGACAGTTGAGATGGTATGGGCACATAAAACGGAGGCCATCAGACCACACAGTGAAGCAGGCAATGTCTATGGAGCTTCATCGACAGTCATCCAGAGGAAGACCGAAGAACTCCTGGATGACTCAATGCTCCAAAATTCTTCAGAAAAACGGCCTTGATGAAGGCGATACTCAGAACAGAAGAAATTACAACCTGAGAACGAGAAGAGCCGACCCCAACAGCCTACCTAGGCAATGAGTTGGGACTGCGCAAGGAAGACGAAGAAAAGTAATCAAATCTCATTCTCGGCGAATTTTATTACCATATTGTGTGTTTCATGAAATACAGTTTTTTTTCTTGTTTTTATAACTGGTAATACCATCAAATTTCTACAATCTGAAAGAAACATTCATTTGCGAAATGTTTATAGGACTGTAGGAATATAATTAAGACATTCGACATTCTAGTATTTTCTGTAAATTTCGTTTTCATATAAGACGTGTGAGAAAGAAGATTTTTGCAAATGGCTTTTAGTCACACGATTTCTCCCTGGGACTAATATATAATTGAGGTCGTACAAAATTGGATTGTTGACAAAAACACTCCTAAGATAAGATTGCACAAGTAATTAATTTGTGATGTGTCGTATTTGATTAAGACATTTGAAGGACGTGATGGGCTATTTATTATTATTGTTATTTATATTTCTTTGTGTAAGGTGTTCTTTCAGTATTATGATGTCATTTGAGGTATTTTGGGGCGAATTGGTTGATAAGAAAGAACACTTGTTGATAAGATTAATCTGTGCAATTATATTCACCGATATGCTATCTTATCTCAAGATAATGTCTGCACTTAATAATTTTGTTGACATGGATCTTACAATGGAGTCAAGATTCATAATTTTAATAAGATTAAATACAAGCATCATTATTTTTTAAATTTCTATCTGATCGTTAATTTTATTATTTTCAGTCCCAAAACATACCCTGGATGGAAGATACTCTCAGTATCGTCTTGCACCATTTAGAATTATTAATAAATTGAATGAAACAGCGTTAGCGGGTTTGGGGACTAGATATGAATAGCATTCCTCTTCCTCAAGATTCTTCTTTCCTATCTGCTTCCCTTTTCCACTTCCGTCAACCTCCAGTTGGGACACGTTGTGGTTTGTGGATGCATTTTTTTCGTTTATAGCTCCTCTATCGAATATTGAAATATGGTTGTTATATTATGTTGTAAAATTATAACTTTAATAAATGTTTCAATAAAAAAAAAAATAAAAATATGTAGCATGGAATTCAATAAACGAAAAGGGTGCGCATTTCTTTCTCTCCCATACTGCATAACAGAATTTCCATACAAAAACAGGATTTCCATACAAATCACATACTACTGGCAGGTCTCCGATAGTCCACCGGAAGGTTGTATTGCACAAAAAACTCGTCCTACCGGAAGAGCTTCCTGTAAGACAAAACAATGGGGAAATAAATCATTATAATAATTATTATCAATTTTTTAAACTTTATGAGTAAAATCTCAAATTATAATATTTAATTAAATGAAGACAATATTAGCGAAACTCAATCGAAATCTGGAGACAGAAAAATCTGAAAAGATATTGGCTCCACTGGGACTCGAACCCAGAACCCTTTTCTTACATGGAAACAGCTCTACCGATTAAGCTACGGAACCCATATTAATTCGGTCACTTTTAACTGTATCATACTTCGACTAAGAACTACCAAGTGAGCCAGTGAAACTATGGCATCCCCAATTGTAGTATGTTTGAAGGGAAGTAGATAGGGAAGAGGAAGGTGGGGAAGTATCTGGCTATTCATATCTGGTCACCAAACACGGCTAAAGCCATTTCAAGTAACTTTTCATTTCTGAATGGTGGTCTCACACCAGGGCGATACTGAGAGTATCTTCCACTCCGGAACGTGCCGCAAATGTACAGTATATTTTTTTTATATGAATTAATTGTGAATAACACAAATTAAACAAATAAAATTGATTTGCGCAAGCCGGGATTCCGAGGCCGTCAAATAACTGGCTTGAATATAATCTGAGGGGTTAAAACAACTATCAAAGTAACGACAAAATAAAACCGGTCTTGAAGATAAATTGACTAACGCTGCTAAATTAGGATTTGCTTGGAAAACAGTTTATAAGTATTTAGCAATATTATTGTTTGTTATCGTTGCTTTAGGAGTTTCAAGGTGATTTTTATTATATTTTAGACGTAGGCTCGTAGACTATTTTAAAATTGATCTCTGCCAATAAAGTTTGGAACAAAAAGAAATTACAAAGAATTTTTCTCCCCATTAAAATAAATTATCAGAAAAGGGCCTTAGGCGATGCGGTCTTGAATTTACCAACGAGGGACGTTTTTACAATATTCACCGTCTTCGCCGTACCATGTTAGCATGTATGAAACGATTGCGCGGCAGACTGCTAATGTTGTCAAACCCCCTATAAATACGGGCCACAAGCCCTTCTTCAAATCAGTCCAGCAACTCCTGCCTCGACTACAACTTTCTCTACCTGCCCGCCCTATTAAGCCCTAACCTTGCATCTACTCGCCTTGTTTCTCTACTGCCCATCGCCTCACCCTGGACCACAGATAACCACCTATCTATAGACCAGATCCGGCTACGTCATATGGAAGAAGTCATTAAGGCTCTGCAACCGGGCCCGAAAAGAAGAAGATGGAGAGATACGAAATTACGAATGTTAGAGGAGAGCGCTAACATTTACAGCGACAAAATCGATGCGAAAATGTTTAATAAAACACGACTCGTTTAAAATAGAGCAAAAATCTCGCAGGCATTATCTTAAACAGCATTTAAAGAAACACTGTGAATTTTTTCACACATATAACTTGTAAAATAACTGAAACAAACGTGTTAATAATAATTTTTGGAGCATACTTTGCGATTTTTTTCTATCGAGGGAGTTTTATATAATTTGCGTTTCGGCGCGGGCAAAGTCTAGATATTATCTTCAAGAATAACATATATTTTTTTAAGAGCTTTAAAACTTACCGTGTTTAAGGGAAATAAATTATAATAAATCGGTACAAATCCGGGTTGCGGGCCCTTAAGCTACTCGTTATCTCGGACCAGCTCTACAACGTATAAAACAGACTACGATCTCCCTTCACAAGTGGTGAAAGGATCTATATCTTACGCTACCGTAGATTGGGACCTCCAGCTTATCTTACAATACTAGTGTGCCTCACCCTGTCTCTCACAATTTTTTTACACGAAAGGATTTTCAATACATAAAAGTTGTTATAAATCGAGACTTTCAACAATTTTGATGAGTTAATTTTTCGTATTATTTATAAAGTGAATTATATATATATAGATAAGAAAAGTCCTTATCTTCTAAAATTAATATGAATAAAAATAAATATGAGGTCCTAAGCCGACAAGATTCTGGAATAAATTTGAAAAGAAAATTTAAAAATTAATCAAAATTTTGTAAGCGTCCTGTCAGGTCACAATCCTTTTCATTTCAGAGTTGGACGCATAAATTATGATTTTTCTTTTGGTGTATTTATTTAAAGGTCAAATCATTTTGGTTATAAAGTTTTACACAGAGTTACAAAATTTAACTTCAAATCTCGAATAAACTTTTTTATTGAATATAAAAGCATTACAAAGAATACGACATTGATTACGGTTCTAACTTTTGCCTCCAGTGTCGGCCTAACCTACAATTACTATTCATGATTTACGAAGTGACGAAATTGAATTACGAGCATCAATCTACCTAAGGGAACGTACCCATACTACGTGACCAACTTTTTGCAATTTTTAACCCCCCCCCCCCCCCCCCCCGGTGACCAAAATCCTAAGCAACCCGCCGCTCATTTGTATGGAGCGTGACATTTTGAAGACCCCCCCCCCCCCTAAACGTGTCACGTAGTATGGGTACGTTCCCTAAGGGGTCGCCCAATAAGCACGTGATGTTTTTTTAGCAACTTTTTAACCCTCCCCCCCTGCCCCCTGGTGATATGTGGTGAGGTTTTAGACTAACCCCCCCCCCCCCCACCCCCAAAATCACGTGTATTTTTTTTAGTACAAAGTATTTTGAAATTTTCAGAATATTATCACCAAAAATAAATACACGTGATTTCTCATTATACCCCCCCCCCCCGTCGTGATATTTGATGATTTTTTACGAACCCCCCCCCCCCCTCCTTTCGAGCCTCACGTGATTAATGGACGACTACTAATACGTTTTTAAATATTTATTTATTTTATTTTATTTATCTAACACCCAAAGGGCTTTTACATGTTTGGTAGTACAATTAATTCATGACAGATGATTTTTAAACAGATAAAGAGATAATAAAAATTAAATTAGATAAAAAAAACACACAAGTCATAAAAATACAAAAATACAGCGATTTCATAGGTTTACAAAAATACAGATACGTTTAGGAATGGTTTTGAAATAAGTTTTTTACAAGATCAACAAAATTCGCCATGTTTATGTCAAATATGTCAACATCACCTAAGTACTGATTTCCCATAGTGTGAAATCATTGTATCGGAGAGTGGGCAATGTAGTTCCGCTTATGAATGCTACAGTAGAATAGTGTATTTTGTCGTGTAGTTACTGTCGGTATTCGTAAGTTTATGAGTTGCAGGAGTTCGCAACGGTCAAATTTAGAGTTAAGTATTTTGAATAAAAATTATAGAATTTTTAGAATATTTAATAATGAATTATATTTTACTCTTCTAATAGGATATTCAATTTAAAATTTATAATTTATGACTCTTTCTTAAGATAGCCGTATTTTATGAAGTCGTTTTCCTGCGTTTGTACGGTCCGCCAAACTTAAGAATGAACACCTCTTACACACTACTTGAATGGCAGCACAATTAAGACGTTTTTTTCATAAAATCCTTGATGATGAGACGAATTAAAGGCATTTGGAAATAAATTCGTGTATTTTAGTTTATTCAACTAACTCTGTACAACATCATTAATCATCAGCTTAGATCTAGTATTATTTTGTTTATTGTTTCTTAGTATAATTATTTAAAATTATTTCTTAATAAAACTAGACATCTAATCAAGGCCTATGTCAGCTTTGAGGTTTCTGTGTGTGGATTTTTTTAGGGAAAGGAAGGAGACGAAGTTCTGGGAAGGAAAAAGGTATGAGGGGTGGGTAAGAATGTGTTCAGGAGTATCGAACGTATGAATTCATCCCTCCCACTGTGGTGCAAGGCGATGGGTCCTCTCGACCCGAGGGGGTCCAGCTGCAGAGATCAAAAGGTCTTTCTCAATCAGTCTCTCCTGGTCCGGCCCGCCACGTCATAGGTGGGCAAAAGCATTCGTCGCCAACACTTAGACGAACCTCACTGCATGAACAGGGCACCCATGCTAAGACACTAAATGTAGAGAACCATTTGGTGTGACCTATGGCAGGTATGTTGGATATCCAATAAATAGTTTCCCAGGGCGGTGGTACCCATTCCCGCCTCCCAAATTCCAATACATGCGCATACAATACATGCGTCGAATATATATGTATGATAGTTTAAATAATAGTTGTAAGAAATGAAGAAGTAATGAAATTTAAATTCTTTACCTAATATAATAGCATTACACCATTTTCGGTTCATTAATTTAAACGCAATTCGCCGAACCGGTAGCGTAGCTTCCCAGAGCGCCAGGTAATGTTGCGAATTCATGCAAAGCGAAGAAAGTGCTCGAACGTTCTGCTGCCGTAGTGATGGAGGCCTTTCGCGTAAGTGGTGAAATAATTAACCGGCTAGTAGTAATTATCGGCTGTAGATATGTACCGGTGTCTCCATGCGCGGTGTAAGCAGGTAGGTAAATACATCCTTAATTTTGTTCGTTAAAGTCCAGTGGCGCTGCGGTAGATTTTACAAGAGCGGGCTAAGTGGCCGCTACAAATTATTGAAAAAACGTACTGTATAATTTCGTTTTAATTTGAATAGTTATTCAAGGATCTCATTAAGCAGCTCTTTTGCGTAAAAAATAATTCGTAAAGGAATTTAAAAACAATCTATTTTATTTGAAGTAGAAACTTTTGTGATCTTTCGAGGAGACTTACTTTTAAATTAATATATTTAAAGCTAATTAAAATATAGCGTTAAATATGCTTATTTTAATAAAGCTGTCATTATTTAGTGAACTTCGTTAATTGGAAAAATCGGATAGATAATATGTTTCTATAGAAGATTTTCTATCACAATAAATTAATGATGAATTCTATATGAAAACATTTTTTTTCAAATAGGCAATTCACCGTAAAAAGAGGGCTTTACTATATTACATCTGGTTACGCCCATACACATATCTACACATACACATACCTACATAGCACGCATACATACCGTCACTGCTTGGGATTGGTATTAATAATGTTGCAAATTCCTTTCCTACCTATCCCTATTCCTATCCGTCAATCTTACCCATAGTCAGTCTGTAATAAACGCCCGCCGCAACATATAGCCATTGTGCTTCCGCTATCGGTGAACCGCCATTAAAATAACTCCGCCGTGTACTATCAAATAAACAAAACTCACGCCTATTGCTGTTTGTGCCTGTTGGAAGGGAGAGAAAGCAGACAAGTGCATTTGCCAGCATACAAGTTCTTTTATCCTTTTCGGTGAGTCCTTTCTTTTCTATGTAACATGTGTTTTTATCATTTCAAGCAGTGATAGTAACACAAAATCAAGGTCCTTCGCCAGTCATTCTTTACACAAACATATCAATCCACTCTACACAATCATAATCTCATTCAACATCTTTATTTAAAATAAAACAGTAACATTGTTTTCATATAATAATACAAATATGAAACTTATTTCCCCTTTAATTAATTTGACCGTAACCGGTTTCAGCTTGTCAAAGCTATTTTCCGACTGGTACAAATTATTCTCAATTCACCGTAAAAAGAGGGCTTTACTATATTACATCTGGTTACGCCCATACACATATCTACACATACACATACCTACATAGCACGCATACATACCGTCACTGCTTGGGATTGGTATTAATAATGTTGCAAATTCCTTTCCTACCTATCCCTATTCCTATCCGTCAATCTTACCCATAGTCAGTCTGTAATAAACGCCCGCCGCAACATATAGCCATTGTGCTTCCGCTATCGGTGAACCGCCATTAAAATAACTCCGCCGTGTACTATCAAATAAACAAAACTCACGCCTATTGCTGTTTGTGCCTGTTGGAAGGGAGAGAAAGCAGACAAGTGCATTTGCCAGCATACAAGTTCTTTTATCCTTTTCGGTGAGTCCTTTCTTTTCTATGTAACATGTGTTTTTATCATTTCAAGCAGTGATAGTAACACAAAATCAAGGTCCTTCGCCAGTCATTCTTTACACAAACATATCAATCCACTCTACACAATCATAATCTCATTCAACATCTTTATTTAAAATAAAACAGTAACATTGTTTTCATATAATAATACAAATATGAAACTTATTTCCCCTTTAATTAATTTGACCGTAACCGGTTTCAGCTTGTCAAAGCTATTTTCCGACTGGTACAAATTATTCTCAATCCACCCATACCCGCCTCCCAAATAAATTCTTTAAAGAAATTTCGCCCCTTTACGGATATGCATTTGGTATTATATTATGTGAAATTAGAACTTTCTTGTAATTAGACCTCGGACTCTCAACGGAGGTTTTGATTTGTTGCTTGAAAAGTGCCAGGCGCATGGCCGCATTAGGAATTAATTTTCATCGATTCCAACCGATATATTTTGCCGCAAATTTCTTGTGAGATCGAATGTAAGTGACCCGATTTTAATAAGTGGAGGGTGAATGCAAATAATACACAAAGGCGCGTTTATAGTCAAAATATGCCTAGGTCACGGTTTCACAATAATAGCATTTTTGGACAACAAATTACTCGACCCCACACCACACGATTTAAAGGGTTTTAAAAACACTGGAGTTTCCACCATTTGAGAAAAGAAACGCAAAAATAATGGAAACGCTGAGTTACAGATGTCTTAAAAAAAAAACGGGATCTATGTTTTATCCTAAGTGATGCTGTGATGTAGGTTGTAAATGAGTATAATAAACTTCCACGTCTCAAGATGTCGTTTCATTGTAAAGTCATTAATAATTAGACGAGAAAGGGATTAGCAGACTAAAACGTAATGTCAATACTAAACAGTAAAACCAACTGTGTTGTAAGGGTCATGATTAATGATCATTGTGAGTCATTGTTAAATTATTTGTGTTAAGCCGAGGATTGCCAATTAATTTTTTGTACTTTGTTGTTTCTAAAGTAATAGTACATTAATTATTAATTATTAATATGACATTCACGTTAATTTACACATTCATTTTAATTTTCTACTTAACTTATTATTACATATACTGGTCAGTGGTTGAGTGGGCATAGCGCTTGGGTCCCACCCGAGCGTCGCGTGTTCGATTCCTCAGCTGGCCAAGTCCTCCATCACAACACAAGCAACATTTTCGGCTTTCTGTGGTGGTAGTAGGAGATTTTCAAACATTGTTGGGTTATTCGTAACCCGGGAATGTTTGTCTTTCTTTTTAAAAAAAAAAAATATATATATATATAAATTTTCTAAGCTAATAGCATATTTGCAGCATACAAAATGGATTCCGATTAGGAAAATACCAGTTTAAATATTAAAGACTGGCTTTTTCCCGCGGCTTCGCTCGCATGGTATTAGGGGATTCTCACTAAGTCTCCTCTGCCTTCCCTCTCTCCACACCACTCCCCCCCTCCTCCACTCAACCCTCCACCCCCCTCCTACCCCTCCTTCCCACCCCCTTTCCCATACCTAACCCCCTCCACCACATCCTCCTCCCCCTCCCGCTCCCCCCACCGCCTTCCCCTCACATCCCGCCCCACAACCCTCTCCCACCTCTCGCATTCCACACATTCATTCCCACCTATTGCAAACTTTTATACAAATTTCATAATGGCAGAGCTCAACGGTAGTTTTATTTATTTATTAAGAATTTTCCATTTTGGTGCAGTCGTTCGGAAGTTCCGCGCATACATACATTTCAGCGATTAATTTTTGAAAATAGATACTAACTGCGACGCCAACAAAGCACTCTTTTAGCGTGAATTGCCAAATTAAAAAAAAACTTCGTTTATACCGCTGCGCAATGGGACGCGCTCGGCGAGGCGCGAATTTACGCATTATATTCCGACGATCCGTAAAAAAACAAAGCGGCCAATGAGCGCAGATCTATCGTCGTTTCCGTATAATAGTAGCCTTGCGCGCAGTTTGATGATTCGCAGGTGCCGTAGTGCGTCATTACCGTTTCGTCCGAATTTCAAATCACTCTAACGAGGCTAAGAAAGTTTCACTTAAAAATGTTCACTTTTTTTATTCGGGCCAAAATAAAAAGATACGATACATTTATTATTTTTGTGCAATTTACAAAGCGTTCGTATAAACGCAGCTGAATAATAATTATTTCTCCGAGCTCGGTCACCTGTTCTATATGTACATTACATTGAAATTGAATTTACACGGTCTTTTTCTTTACCTACACAATATGGTGTAGGTAAAGAGGAATAATTAAAAATGAACAATGGAATAGTGAGATAGAGACAATCTTGCAATATAGTATAGTGGGATAACAAACACAAAAGAAAGAGACAGAACTTCAAGGGAAGACAGGATTAAGAGATAGTGTTTTTAAAGGGAAATAATAATAAGACGCGGGAGCAGTGAAATTTTAATAAGAGGATTTATAAAACTGTTTAATTTTTTATTGTGAAACTTCACAAGAGTCCTAACGGCTCCCAACTGTGAGGAGCTAGTGAAACTACGGCATGCCCAGGCTGCGTATTTACAATCCCTAACGCGTTTCAGTCGCTTTAAATTTTCAATATCTAAATTTAAATATTTAGAAATAAAATTATTAATTTCTAATATACACATTGGAAAGACTATTTTATCTAGATTTAAGAACAATTTTTGTTTTTCCAGAGTGATAAAAAATTATTAATATAGAGGTGTATTTACAATATATGGGAATAATATTAAAATTTAAATGTTTGAATTAAAATTATTAATTTCTAATATACACACCAGAAAGATTATTTTATATAGATTTTAGATCAATTTTTGTTTTTGCAATGTGATAAAAAATAACCAATATAGAGGAATATTTAAAATGGAAATTGTCGTTACCGCGACTGTGTAATCAATAATCGGTATAGGTTTTGTAAATACGCGCCCAGGCTGAAGGTAGTGAGGAGGTGAAGAAGATGGGGATCAGGGAGGTGGAGAAG
This sequence comes from Limnephilus marmoratus, assembly GCA_917880885.1. Taxonomy (NCBI): domain Eukaryota; kingdom Metazoa; phylum Arthropoda; class Insecta; order Trichoptera; family Limnephilidae; genus Limnephilus; species Limnephilus marmoratus. The sequence goes on along the minus strand of OU862923.1, from coordinate 37,770,787 downwards.
TATCTGGCTATTCAGATCGAGTCACCAAATGCGGTCAAAGTCATTTTTGAAGTGCAAACTTCTTTAGCACCATTGTAATTTGAAACTCGATAACACGAAAAGCGGCACTAAAAAGAGACAAACACATACATCTATAGGATTTAGCCCGCGAGGAAATGAGATAGAATAATCGGTCTACTCTTTGTGAGGTGCTTCTTACTTCTTAGCCTCCCCACTCTTGTCTACTTGTAAGGTTTCTCTTGTAGCGCACACTGCACGCATGTGTTTTTTTTATTTCTTTTCAATGGCAAAGTTTGTACATGATGTAGATGAAGAATTTTTGACAGTTTTCATCAGGGTTCTGAGGCGGCCTGTAGTTTTTTAAGCTTTTGTATTTAGTTTCAGGTTGTCTTTACATCGTCCTTATAAACACACTAAACACACTTAAATTGCATTCCCTAGAAAACAGAAGAAAAATAATCGATCTAACTTTTTTGTTTAAAAGTATTCACTCCGAATTAGATTGTTGCGAACTCCTGCATCTCATTGATTTTAAAGTACCTACATGAGAAACAAGGCAAAACATATTATTCTGCAACAATAACTCTGTAATCAACTACCACACACATGCACCAATTTCACGATTACACACACTAGGGAACAAATTTACCTCAAATATCGATGTATTTAATACAAGTTTACCTTTATTCAAGAAATATCTGAACAATATTTTTATGACTGGTCGGTGGTTGAGTGGGCATAGCGCTTGGGTCCCACCCGAGCGTCGCGTGTTCGATTCCTCGGCTGGCTAAGTCCTCCATCACAACACAAGCAACATTTTCGGCTTTCTGTGGTGGTAGTAGGAGATTTTCAAACATTGTTGGGTTATTCGTAACCTGGGAATGTTTGTCTTTCTTTTAAAAAAAAAAAAAAAAAAAATGTAGAATATTTTGATATCTAAGGAGCATCACATAGGATTTATTGCATATATTTGTGTATTTCTATATTAATCTGCAATGTAAAAACCTATTACCGTTTTCTTTTTATGTATCTTGCATTTGCCACGTATTTTTCATCACATTTAATTAGTCACCTGTAAATTTTGTACTTACTAACATACCTATAAGTTTATTTCTATGCCATTTATAACTTAGAAACTTTATCTTTTATTGTAATGCACTATCTTTCCTTAAATTCATTTGTATACCTACCTTTCATATGATGTTTACTAGTTATATTTTTATAGCTTATCTTTTTTATTTAGAAACTGTCTCTGTATTATAAACTTGTCATGTAAAAGCCCATCAGGGCGTTGAAAAATTAATAAATAAAATTAATAAATAATGTTTATAAGTTGATTATCACTTTGTTATTTCAAGCTGCGTTTTAATTCTCAAAGGTGGTCCAGGTTTTACGTCTGGGCGATACTGAGAGTAACTTCCACTCAGAAAACTCAGTTATTATCATGGAGAGCATTCATTTCTATGTTCCCGATGCGTATCTTCGCCACCGACAGCAAATACTGTTCTATCTTCCGGCCAGCAAGACTAACTCGCCAATGGTCACACTAGTCGGGAGAGAAAGAAATACAAACAATTCACAAACAGTGTAATTATCAAACAATCATATGTACGAAGCCAACTAAAACTTGCGTCAACTATATGGTCTCCATTTTACGCAGTACATATAAACAAAATTGAATCGATTCAGAAAAAATCATAAAATTCCTTTCTTACAAATCGGCTTATCAATTGATTTGATAAATTATCTTGATGCAACATTTTTTTTTAAAATTGATGCATTGAGTGTACGCAGACAATTCTCAGTTGCGATGTTGCTATATAAAATCGTAAATAACATAACTGACTGCCCTGAATAATTCAACAGAATAGATTTTAAAGTACTTACACGGCACACACGTTCGTGTAAAGCTGCATCCAGATATGCGGGACTCGCCGAGCGCCGAGCCCATTATTTGCCGAATCGCGAGTAGTGGGGATGGATGCTCGTAAATCGCCGAGCATAGATTGTCAGTGATCACCTCGCTCGTATTATCGATTCCCATAAAAAAATAGGCATTCGGACAAGGCCCGCAAGTGTATTAAGACATGCTCAATATTTGACGGCCGGCGTAGTGCAGCGGTAAGGCGCTTGACTCGCATTCCGAAGATCGCGGGATCTAATCCCGGTGTGGCAAATAAATTTTATTTGATTAATTTGTGTATTTCACAGTTTATTCATTTAAAATAATATATTGTATATTTGCGGCACGTTCCAGAGTGGGAGATACTCTCAGTATCGCCCTGGTGTAAGACCACCATTCGGAATTGAAACGTTGCCTGAAATGGCTTTAGCCGTGTTTGGTGACCAGATCTGAATAGCCAGGTACTTCCCCACCTTCCTCTTCCCTATCTCCTTCCTTCCCCACTACCTTCAGCCTCACAACATACCCCATTTTGGGGATGCCGTAGTCTCACTGACTCCAGACGGAAACAATTGGGACTCTTGTGCGGTATTTATGTTAAAAAAAAAATGGCGAATACGCAGCCGACCACTTGGCACTTGCCGATTAATCGGCACTCGGCAAATCCCGCATATGTTGATCCGGGTTAAAGTTAGTTGCGTTCTATTAAATGGCTCATCAGACATGTCAAAACCATAACCAAAAAAAAGTATGTTTAACATTATTTTTTATCATAAAACAAATAAAGTTTGCCTGAAAATTGTGAATTTTGCGTAAAAAATCGAAAAATTCGCGTTTTTCGCGAAAAAATTTGAATTATGCGTATATGTTCACGTTGTCGCAAACACAAAATTTTCTGTTCTCTACTTATAAATAACACCTGAGTAATTAATTTAAATATGTTCAAGTCGAGCTTAATTCCATCTGGTGATGGCTGAGGCATAAATTAACCCACTAAGCCTCACCCGCCACACCTTGTTTTCGACAATACTCCATGAAAATTTAGATTTATGGTAAATCATAAAATATGCTTCCCCTTTGCCAATACTGTAAATAATATGAATATTCATTTTGTAACAACGTTAACATTAACATGAGCCTGTTCAGCAATTTTATTGTGGGTTAGTTAAATACTTACGTTCAAAAACATATTCAGCCTTACTCATAATGAAACCCTAACACGACGCTGTAGCGCCGTATTAGCTCTACAGGGGAGGAGGTCTATACTGCTCATGTTAAAAATCCTTACTTGTGAATAATCTTACAATATTTGAAAATTTCCTACTACAACCACAGTAAGAGGAAAATGTTGCTTATGTCATGATGGAGGACTTAGACAGCCGAGGAATCGAACGTGCTACCAGAGGTGGGATCCAAATGCGATGCCAACACAGCCACTGACCGGTCCAGCTTTATGTTTTTTTATATTGAAATACTTTCACCTGCCTACTACGTAAACCTACACTTACGTTTGTGTTTGCATTCATTTTAACATCCTTTTAAAATCCAACGGCAGATTATTTTAAAGGGAAGTCTAGTTTAGTTCAGTTTTTCACAAAATAAATCGTTCCTTTCTGAGATGTACAAAACCTAAAAAAACACACTAGTCTCGAACTCAAGAGAATTCAATGTTTTATACATCTGAGAATCCTTTCGACCCAATTCCCCTAAACATACAATATTGAGGAGCCGATGCGTGCTCCTAATAAATACTAAGCCTTTTTACCGCCCCACCCGTAAAATAAAACGAAATCTTTAAAATAGCAAAAGGTATATCAGGAAGATTTAGAAATGTTATAGTTCGTATTTCTCGGAAATCTGTGGGTTATTTATTTATTTTATTCTTATCAGTTTTTGATCTGGATCTGAACAATCATATTTCATCACTCCATCCCAAATCTATCAACATCAAAGAATTCACTATTTTAATGCTGTATATCTTCGACCAAATATATCTAGACAGGGCGTGTGTAGGTCTTAAAAATGACACCGGAACCAAAAATATTGGTTTACGAAAACATTTATCAAAAATAATATCTCGCAGTCAAAAGATCGCAAGAAGCATTGGTTTGTACCTTTAGTTGGTTTGCGTGGAGCTAATTTGTTTTCCAACAAGTTCTCGGTAACGGAATTACTAGCTTTGTGAAGATCATTTTTAAAACACAAATTTCAGGCAGTTAGAAAAAATTTAGGTATGCGCTATCGCGGACTTTATTATTAACAATTTAATCAATTATATGAATATTAAAAAAATATGTACATAATATATGAATTCGAGGCAACGTCACGAGAAAAGTAACATTTGATAAAAAAATGTTTTATTTCTTCCTAGTAAAACAACTACGTCACGCGAGAGATGCAACGGAATTCGATGGGTAGTGTACCTATAATGAAATTTCTCGTAGGTGGTGTCACTTTGGGATTGGAATTGGGTATGGGAGGGTTTATCTATAGTTAATATATCGATGCTGTATATGGATGCCATATTGATTTCGTTTTACCTAGTTGGTTTTCTAGGTAGTAATATTCTTGTTAAAACAAAAAGTCAAATCTTCAAAGAAATGAGGACACCCTATCAAAATCCTTCAACACTTTAGAATTTTAAGCTTTGATTCTGAAGATTGTTTGCGTGGGTTTTATATAATGTTTGTACTTAGTTGTACGTAGAATTAATTGATTAAAATTTAAAACGGTCGCTTCGGCTTAGCTCTGTCACCATCATTTCCTAATCAGAACACTTAGCGGACAGATTCTGTGACGTCAACTGATCCCAATTCCCTTGGCGCCAGTAAATACTTCAACTACTTTGACCCATTTTCTCCAGGAAAAAATGTGTATTTAAACAAAATGTATACAGGGTGTTAAGGGACGTACTTGACTTACTTTAGCCAGTGATTCCTGACATTATTTGGAGTAAAAAATGTAAATGAAATTTTGGTCTCCGGTGACTTTTTTGACGACTTTCTTTTTTTTAATTTTTTTTCTTCAAATCAAACAAAAAAAAAATTCTTCCGCCTGTCGTCACTGGTCACTCAGTCGGGTGTCCGACGAACCCCTTACCCCGCCTCCAAATGTTCAACAACTACCATTTTTTTAATGTTTTTGTAGAAAAAAAAAGCATCAAAAATGTCACCGGAGACCAAAATTTCATTTACATTTTTTACTCCAAATAATGTCAGAAATCACTGGTTAAAGTAAGCCAAGTACGTCCCTTAACACCCTGTATGTTTATCGAAGAAAGTAAACAGTTTGTATATTGACATTATACAAATAAAAAAAGTTATTTGTTTAAAATCACTTTATTTTATTTAAAAAACGTCAACCGGTTTCAGTTAACCTCAACCTTCATCAGAAGAGCGATTCTATATCTTTTGAGGATACGGAGTCGATTCCATACGTAATCGCCAGTCAGATTTGGGTGATTGTCTATGGCTTGCAATTGCTTTTTCTACGGGCTGATTGTGAGCTGTAGGGTTGCCAATGCTTTTGTTCTAAAATACCCGAAATAGATGTTTCAAATCCCCAAATTGTAGAGAAAAAAATTAAAAATTCCGCGCAATTTCCTTTCAAGTTCCCGGCAACTTGGGGAATTTACCACAAATTGGCAACCCTGGTAAGCTGTCAGCGCTGTCGCCGACTTCGCAAATGTCAAAGCCACGGTGTACAACTTTAAATGCATATTAAATGAATAAATAATCACGTACTCGTCAGTGGCGGTCCGTGAGTTTTCAGTGAGCTAGAGTGCTAAGATTGAAAAAATACGACGTTATTGATGTTGTTGTAGCTGAGAACGATTTTTTTTTTCAAAATATTATATTTTGTTGAAGATTTTCAGGATTCTTTCAGTTTGAGGATGCGCCGGATCCATATTTCAGTATAGCTTCGTACAAAAAGTTAAATTTTGAAAAAAAAAAATCTTTTCAGCTACAACAACATCAATAAGGTCGTATTTTCCATACCACTCTAGCTCACTGAAAACTCACGGACCGCCACTGGTACTCATATACTTACGCATTTCTTGTTTTACACTAGTTAAAGTCGGCGACAGCGCTGACAACTGACACACCAGCCCATAGAAAAGATAATTGCAAGCCATAGACAATCACACATCTGACAGGCGATTACGTTTGGAATCGATTCCGTATCCGATACAGAATCACATGGCAGGACACAGAAAAAAAAGAAAAAGAGAAAAACATGTAAGAGAGGGAAACAAAATTACCCGACAGTCCAATTTTAAAGTTGTTCCCGTTCTCTCTATGTAACCCCCACCCTTCCCCTACCTCTGCCTACCCCACCACCAACTAGTTTCTGATGTTACCTCCCTCTCTTATATGTATACTTACTTTTTTGTTTACCTTATAATCTTATATTTTGTTTATACCTTTGTATGTCCTGAGATCAACCGAAATTGGTCGACGGTTATAAATAAAATAAAGTGGTTTTAAACAAAAACAACGTGATTTTTCATTAACCACTCGAGCGACAGACCAATTTTAAATTTTTTCCTCGGATTGCTCGTGATTTTTGGTGATCATTTTGAATATTTTCCGCCCACATTAAAAAAGTCATATCTTAACTAAATAATTCAAATTAAGTCCAACTGCATCTAGGGAAAATTTGCCTAAAACTGGCAGCAGAGTAATCCGTGGTATTTTCAATAGTGACATATTGTGGCAAAAAGCGCTCCATTGGATGCACATATCATGAACGTTTTTTTTTTTTTACTTTCTGATAACTGCTGGGAACAGCAACGTTAATGTTTGTTTCCACATTAGGGTTTTTTTTTTTTTATCACGTCCTTCAATATTATGCACCTCTCTCATAAAATGAACTTTAATGTACAAGACAAAAATTTAAAATAACACTATGTTTTCTTTTGTTTCAGGTACGTACCATCAGTACGCAAATATGAAGGAACAATTTAAATGTGCATTAATATACTACCGTGCAAGTAAGTATAACATTTTACCGTATGTTTAACTAAAGCATCTCAAAACTTTTACCCAAAGTCTTTCTTACCTTTAAATAACGTCTGTAAAAATTTAAAGTTGGTATTCATAGAGTAAGAGTGGGGTGGATGACCACGATCACCTACTATGTCCTTAGAACTCTCTCCGCATTCGGAGAACGGAACTAAAGAAGCTATCAAGAGAAAACGGCCAGCCGTATTTTTCCTCTTCAATTTCGATTTGGGCAACTAAGTGGGGCCTTATTTTCGCTTGATAGTTTTTCGAAAAATATCATAAGAAATAGCTGTTGTTAAAAAAAGTAATATTTATCAAGCACATACAAAATTGCAGGTAGGTAATTAACGTTAGAATATATATTATTGCTTCAAGCAAAATCGGAAGGCTTCTTTTTTACATTAACTACACACAGGAGGCCCTGAGGAAAATAATTTCGCTCAGGGCCTATGTCATGCTATGTGGAGGGTCTTTTTAAGGAGAGGAAGAAGTGAACATGGGCTTTGAAGAAACCCATGATATAGGAGGGTGGAATCACAGAGACCGGCAAATCATTCCACATCTGAGCTGTTCGACTCAAGAACGAGTTATAGAAGCTATCCGTTGTCATGTGCCAAATTTCAACAGTGTACATACATGTATTGGGCGCGCGTTTGGCGTGTTTGCCAACTGTGCAACGGTGCTGAAAGGATCAATGACGCTAGTTCCTCAAAACATCTTCCTTTGTGATACGGGTAAAACAGGGACAGTACCACCATAATGCCTATGCTCTAAAGCTAAAGATTGCAATCGTCTGGTTAAGATAGGTGAATCTATCAAACAGACCGCCCGTTTCTACACAGAGGAAAAGGATTTTTCTGGAATTTTGGGGCTCCAGATCAGAGGTGCACTTAGAGTTATACCAAGCATACCAAAGGAACGCCTGTTCGCAAGATTGCTTCCGATGAAGGAAACTAGATTGTCGTTTAGATCCCTTTTAGTCGTAATCAGACATGATTGGGTCTTTGAAACATTAAATTCGACTAAGAGTAGAATGCTTGGTCCATACATACCTAATATTTACACATCCCAACTAAAAATAAAACATTGTTCTGCAGTCCTGTGTACTTGTGAAAAATATCTAAAAGCATTGCCAGGGTAAAATTTTCCCTCACAAGTTGGGCTGAATCTTCGAAACGCTGAAAAATTTCATTCGGTCGATCCGGAACCTCTCCTAAATCTCAAACGCTCAATTGCCCCTCACTAGCCACTCAAAAAGGTCACCACTTTTCGCTACTAAAACCCCTTAAATCAAGGCAGTAAAACATCCTTTTTTACTAATTGGTGCCATCCTGAGTAGGATATTTGGTTTGAAGGGTTTTACGACCACCGAAAGCGAGAATTTTGCGCCTTCTGAAGCTAAGTTATAAAACGCATAGAAAAAAATTTCGTTTGTACATTTCACCCTTATTATCCAATTTTGTTGACACTTAGAAAAAATGTTTTAGTGGTATACTTACCCGGAAATTTTTATATTATATGTATTTTCTGCGTTATTTTAGGCTAAGATATATAAAGATATATTAAGATATATAAAGTTAATCCCTTTTGAACACGAATGTCTTGTATTGATTTAGAACATTTAAGTTAATTAGTTATTTTTATTATAATATTTTTTTTTTTTTTAAACGGGAAATCGACAGTTTATATTTATTTCAGTTTGTACATAATATTAAATAGCCAAAATAAAACCAATTACGGATTTCCTCCTTGTGACTTTACTTCTACTGAGACAGCATAATAGGAATAAGTAAATTAGTTTTATAAAAAGGAATATGAATCTAAAATTATATAAAACAAAAAATATATTTATGTATACTCAAAACATTTTTTTTTTAATATAAAATGAAAAATTACAAATCAAAAAATCTATCAAAACATTGGTAGCCATGGAGAGAGGTTGTACATATAAATCAAATCATAACAGAAATATAAACAATAAAAACATAACATTATTCAAGAAACATTAGAGAAACACTCTTTTATGGACCTTTTATATTCAGTAAGTTTGCAATTGAAAATGTCCACATTGGAAAATACGCTATTATAACTATTGCATAGTCGGTTCAGGCAAGAATTCTGCTTACAGTTTGTCTTGCATTGATCCACCCCGAACAGGACAGAAGAGCGTGTTGAACGTGCGGTACATTGAATTGAATTTTATTTAGCAACTCTGGGCATTGAATATTATTGTTGACTACTTTATACAGGAATAGTGCACCCATGTGATGCCTTGATTATTAGCAAGCAGCATTATACAGATGTGCTCGCTGAAATGCTGACCGTTAGATCCGTCCAGCAATACAGGTAAATGGCGGGTATTATCGTTTATTGTTACCGGTTAATCTGTGCCCAAAAATTCTACTATTGTGAAACCGCGACTTTCAATGCTAGAAGGTATAAACTGACTATACATGCGCCTGTGTGTGTCCTTTGCACTCACCCTCCACTTATTAAAATCAGTTCAAAAATCTTCAATTGGGCCGCAGGTTGGGCATGCCTGCAATAGAGCTTTAAATTGGTTTATCTTAGTAGCATCGGTATCATGAAGTTTGTTTCATACATCCCCTTGCAAGGAAGTACATAAAAATAATATTTTAAAAGCTCTAAGTATCTTTATTTTATTGTATGCTCTAAGTATGAGACTTCAACATTCAAAAGCTCAGATCTCAAAGTCAGTTAGTATCCAAAACTGTAACATACTGTACCTGATTACGCACACACGTCACACATCACATTTTTTTTACATAATCCAAAAGAGACAGCATAATTTTTTTTAACTTTAAATTGGATCCAAATCATGTGGTTTAATAAATATCATTCTCAAAATGTTAATTGGTTACTTAGACAATTTGACTGTCCTAAAACGGGAAAATCTACTTAGTAAAATAGTACGAACTTTATTTCTTAAGATTTTAATCGCCAATCGTAAATATCCCCCATACGATTTTGCTGGTGCCCGTACACGGCGCTACGCGACCTCTGTCGGTTTCAGTTTCACGCGACCGGCGCGGCGGTGCTGATCGCAGACGAGGCGTTGCATCGTTTGTGTCTGATACTTTTTCGTTTGACGTTTGACAGAAATGGTGTCGGAACATGAAAATAGTGTTAGATTTGTTCTGGAAGTGGAAAAAATTCACGTTTATGTAACTATACTTTACCACAATACGTAAGAAAGGATTTAGTAGAGAAGGCATGGATTGATGTTGGAAAAAACACATCACTTGACATCGTGTTAACTCCACGGCTGCACGTGAAAAATGACCAAGTTCAGTATATTTCGGGTAGCACCGTGTACAGAAACCAGCATTAAACCCCACCATAACACATTCTAAAAACATAAAATATCTCGGCATTGAAATCGATGAAAATCTTCGATGGGACTCCCACATAAATAGCATCACAAAGAAACTTACAAAGCTCATGTACTTCTTTAGAAACATACGCAATATACTTAATAAAAATGATCTATATAAAGTCTACTATGCTCTTTGTCAATCACGCATAGAATATGAGATTATAGGATGGGGAACTGCCTCAAACATTCACATCAAGCAGCTAGCTAGAACGCAAAAGGCGATAATAAAAACAATCCTAAAAGTACCCATAAAAACTCCATCAAAAAAAATTTTTAAAAACTTTAATGTGTTCAGCATTATTAAATTATACTCAAAAAATGCACTACTCAAATTTAAAGAAAAATATGAATACCTTGCTGACCAACATACCTACATTACAAGGTCAAAATCCTCAAAACTACTGAACATACCGCAATTAAACACATCTTTTGGCCAGAAAAACCATAATTTCCATGCTACAAAATTATATAATGCCCTTCCAAATAAAATTAAGAACACCATGGAGATACAAATGTTTAAAAAAAACATAAAATTATGGTTAAGTAAACAGGAAGATGAGGAAATCATTAAAATTATGAAGTAACCCCAATATAACCTGCAGACAACAAACATTAATACTTTTATTTTATTTATTGTTATTTTATGAAAATCAAGAAACTAGAAGATGAGGAAATAAAAATCTACACCCATTCAGCAACATACAGTCCGCCTCGGAACAGGAATACCTAGTGAGGAGGACTGTAAACAAACCACTATATTGGTATTTTTATTTATTTTGTAATTTTACGTTATCCTTATATTGTCATTAAAATAAAAAAATAAAAAAATAAAAAGAGTGGTATATCTGCAGGGTACTTGTGGTTTCGTCACAATCATGTAGTTTGTAAGTATCTCCATGAACGGAGGGCATAGAGCTTCCAAGCCGAAGAGGTGAAACGCTCAGTCCCCAATTCAAATAGAGATTATGAGATACAAATATCAATATTTCTCTACACTCTACATCGTAATATAATGCTTTCATCTTTCAACATAGGCATACATAATATTCCATTATCTGTATGGGAATATTAATTACGTTGGGGAGAACTTAAGCCCCGTTCCCATTACAGATTTCCGTACGTGATTCCGCTATCTCCGTCGATTCCTGCTCCCCTAGGACCATTTTTAAAATTACTCGGATATGAGATGATATTACTACTGCATGTTTCGATTTAAATTGTTTCCAGGGGAAATTTATTTTTACGGATATTGTAAGCTCACTTAGAAAAATAAAAGCTTTTACGTAACTTTAATATTATATTTTTCTCTGCGATGATAACATAGCTTGCGTATTATTAACACTTTAAAAATAATTTTGAAATTTGTTTTATCGCTTTAATTCTTAAAATCCTTTTCTAATCTGTAATTTGATATCCTTTTTAAGATAAATAGTCCGGAGTTACGTATAACATAGTTTCAGATTGAATTATTAGGCATATGTGTGTGTGTGTGTATATATGTGTATATGGATGTGTGCACCTATATACACATGCACGTACGCACGCATACACATAAAAATAAATATATAAATTTTAATATTGATATGTATATCAATATTATAAATGTGGATGAGTTTGTGTATCTGGGTAGTATGTTTACGAGAAATGGGAAGGCTGAAAGAGATATTGAAAGAAGGGTGAATGCCGGTAACTCCATTAATGGTGGACTGAATGCCGTTGGCGCTAATAAAAATCTGTCAAAAAAAGCGAAGCTAGCAGTCCACAATGGAGTCCTGGTACCTACCCTGATGTATGGCAGTGAGGCATGGAACTGGCAGAGGAAGGATGAAAGTAAACTGAATGCTGTTTAAATGAGATCCCTGAGGCGTATGTGTGGTAAAACAATGTATGATCGTGTGAGAAATGTGGATATCCGCAAAGAATGTAAGGATGGTGTAAGCATAATGAGTAAGATTAAGAAAGGGACCCTCAGATGGTTTGGGCATGTAGAGCGAATGAACGAAGGAAGTAGTGTAAGAAGAATATACGGCACGAATGTGAATGGTAGAAGAAGTCGGGGACGCCCGAGGAAGACATGGCACGATCAAGTGAATCAGATACTTGAGTCGGGTCATGTCAAAAGCCAGAATAATAGAAGAGAATGTATGAGACGATGTATGAATGTGAGTGAGGCAAAGAGTGTGTGCCAAGACCGAGTTGTTTGGCGGTCCGTCCTCTCTGCCTACCCCTGCGGGGAAACGGCGTGATGGTTAGTTAGTTAGTTATATGTATATTTCCATAATCTTATCCCTTGCACTTCTTTTTCTCTTTTCTATTCTTTATTATAACTTTAACTATTTTCAAAATCACTACATACTAGTACCATATGTTTACAGATTTATTTTATTTACATGTTTAGTTTTTTTTATTATAACTTTACCAATTTACATACTAGTACCATGTGTTTACACTAGATTTCACAAAAAAAATACTATCTTTAATTGATCACCATGAAACAGACAGCCGCCTAGTATGGTGATTTAATAAATTTAATCTACTTAATTGTCTAATATACGTAACATGTATTTTATAAATAAATAAATTTGAACTGTTTATTGCACATCTTTAAGAGCGTTTAACCAGCCAGCGGACGAAAATCCACATTTCGTCGAAAGTTGTTCTTCCGATCGTGCAGGGCGGTTACAATGAGAAAGATTAATTATTCTCCGTACCAGCTTTTTTAAATTATAACTCAATATCGAATTTATTTCAATCCAAATTAGCTTTAATTTATACCTTCATCCAAAAATGCTGAAAGGCGTGATGATAAAACTATGAAAATAGTGTACTTTTTGTAGTTATTTTTTGATTATAAGTATTTATCATTTTTCAATAATGTCTAAATTTAATAAGAATGTTAAAAAAATCTGAAATATATTAGTTTGTAAGTGCGCAAATAAATACACAAATGGACCAATTTTCGTCAAGAAACACATGTACGTACATATTTTTTAATGATTTTATTGAAACTAAAATTAAAATTCTAATACATAACTCTGCTAGATAATGTATTGATTTATTTTACAGCATGATTACATTATTTGAAATGGGTGTGGTGTAATACAAAAACTTTTTTGAAAATTTAACAAATCTGCCAACGACCTATGGAATAACCTTATTATACTAAAAATTAAAAAAATTCTAAAAATTTATTACAGACGAATGCTAGATAAAAGAACAATCTTTCGAAATCCATTTATAATTTTTTGTGGAAAAGAGTCAATTCGTCTAAAAACTTTTTTGAAAATGACGTATTTCCGGCTTTCTCTGGTAATGCCCTCTTAACGATCTCCGTTCTCGAGGGATAAAGCTCTCGATTAGCAACCCGAGGATCGCGGATTCAAATCCAGGCGAGTTTTAAATTTTATTTGATTGAATTGTGTTTAAATAATACATTTAAATCATTTCAAATTATATAAGGCATATTTGCGGCACGTTCCAAAGCGGAAGATACTCTCAGTATTGCCTTGTGGAAAACGACCATTTAGATTTGAAACAAAGCTTGAAATGGCTTTAGATGTGTTTGGTGACCAAATATGATAGATTTTTTTTAAAGAAAAACAAACATTCCCGGGTTACGAATAACCCAAAAATGTTTGAAAATCTCCTACTACCACCACAGAAAGCCGAAAATGTTGCTTCTGTTGTGATGGAGGACTTAGCCAGCCGAGGAATCGCAAACGCGACGCCCGGGTGGGACCCAAGCACTACGCTACTCTACCCCACCACTCAACCACTGACCGGTTGATAGCCACGACCTTCAGCCTATAAAATAAGTAAATACTTTATAAAAATAATTTTTATAGAGTATGCGTATAAAAGCTCAATGAGCGTCAAATAAATATAATAAAATAAATAAAAATTATAGACGATAATTAAAAAAAAAATTTAAAGCAATATTGCTTTTGAAAACTTTATTAGCGAAATTATTAACTAAATATTAACTAAACGTAGCGAACCACTTTCAAACAAAGGGTTTCATTATTTGTTTTTGGGGTGTTATGCCGTGTTGCGCTACCTCCTTCTTTAGCCAAAGTGCCAAAGCAAATGTTTGGGACAGCGTTGCAATGTCCAAAACTTTGGCTAAAGAAGGAGGTAGCACTACACGGCATAACACCCCAATAACAAATAACGAAAATACTTTTGGCTGTGAAAATCTAAAGTCATATCTATGGCAGAGGTAGATATTGTTTATCCAATAAATAAACTACCTCCGTAGTCCAGTGGCTAAGATTCTTGACTCACATTCCGGAGGTCGCGGGTTCGAACCCGGCATGCGCAAATAAATTTTATTTGATTAATTTGTGTTATTTCACAATTAATTCATTTAAAATAATATATAGTATATTTGCGGCATGTTCCAGAGTGGAAGATACTATCAGTATCGCCCTGGTGTAAGACCACCATTCAGAATTGAAACGTTGCTTGAAAATGGCTTTAGCCGTGTTTAGTGACCAGATCTGAATAGCCAGGTACTTCCCAACCTTCCTCTTCCCCACCTCCTTCCCCTCCCCACTACCTTCAGCCTCACAACATACCCCAATTGGGGATGCCATAGTCTCACTGGCTCCAGACGGGAGCAGTTGAGATTCTTGTGCGGTATTCACTGTAAAAAAAAAAAAAAAAAAAAATGGTTCCCGGGGTGGCGGTACCCATACACACCTCCCAAATTCAATACTATATGAGTACATTACAAAACCTATTTTTATTTTAATTATACTAAAATTAAAATCATAATAATAATCACGAACTTCCCTGTGATTTGGTTGGTCCATTATTGTGACGTCATATTTATTTGTCAGTATCAAAGTCAGATATCTCCACACGTGTGAGAAACAAAAGCAGCATTCTCCTTAGGTGAGTATCAAATGCAGCAATCTCCAAAATTAAATCCGTTATAACTAATCAATCAACACAATAAACAAATTCTACTTTGGAAATTATAATAGACAAGCATTTTCCCCTTTTAAATAAAATTATAAACTTATAAATACGTGAGAATTGTTGAAATGAAACGTTTTTTTTTGGTTTTCTCAAAATAACGCTTTTTGGAGAATGCTGCCTTTAATTCTATACCCCTCATTTGATCCTTTAAATCTAGCTTTTCTGTCGACAAATATCCACCGCCAAAATCATATGGAAAAGATTATTATTACTTATTATTTTTTAATTAAATCCGGTAATCTTTGTAGTTCATAATTTCACCATTGGTAATCCTCCATTGTCACAAAATATATATTCTCGGTTCATTTTTGTGATGAAATAGATACATACTTACTTTTTAAGTTCCCGTCTGCACAACTAAGAGCCAAGTAACATGACATTTGAAAACTCAATGAAACGATTTCTAAACAAACATATTTATTTGCTTTTCCATATTCGAGGCAATTCTCGTATTTCATTCCACCTGATATGTTGACCGATAAAGCCACCGAATTAATACATCGATAGAATGTTGTTGGTGTTTCTGGTGCGTCAGAAGTAAGATAATTTTTACATTACAAGATGAAATCGTTTTCAAATTTCGAAATGCTTTCATGAACCGTAACTAATTTGCATTGCCATATCTGGGACCTTGAATCGAAAGATCTCATGTAAATTGAGTCACGAGTTTTCTTTTAAACAATTCTAGGAATTTTCAATGTATACAGCCTTTTTTGTTTGTTCAATAAGCCATGGAGACACACACTGGAGGTTTTTTTTCCCATATCAGGGAGCAGTACGCCAAGCTAAGTAAATAGGTACCCGAAAAACGTATGATAGAAAACATACATTCGTGTTCATCAGAAATATTCCGGGGTTTCATTTGAACAGGGCATCTCGTTTTTTGTTAATAACGCTTAACATTGCCAACTGCCCGGAGCTAGTAAATCTATATCATAGTTTTGTAGTATATGTGAGATTGGTAGAGTGAGACAGGGATGCAAGAATGAGAGCGGACATGTATGTGAACCCCATGTAAACGAGAATTTCGACTTTGGGGTTACGACTGACAGGTAGTTTGTGTATCTTAGGTATATTAATGACTTACGTTGGGAATTAAGATCTGTTAATTATATTATCTGTTAGTAATGGATCATTCGTTATCAGAAGACGTCGGCTGAGAACGGGTGGTTTTTTCTTTTTTTAAAAGACACGCATGTCTCCACAAGACCCATATTACCAAATGGCTTCCTGTAGTCCCTTCCTTTACCTACCGCATAATGTCACCCAACCTGCACGCGCGTTTACATCCCGCGACAAAATATCCACTACGAAAATCTACTAAAACCTAACCTAACCTTATTTTACATTTTAATATTTTTGAAAAATAATTTAATATCTTCACAGGATGTCTGTATTATTTTATCCCATTTTTTTCTTAGGGTGGGTTAGGTTAGGTTAGGTTAGGTTAGGTTAGGTTTTAGTAGATATTTTGTTAGTGGATGTTTTGTCCGTTGGATATTTTGTCGGATGTTATTTTGTCGAGGATATTTTGTCGCGCGATGAATTGTCGCAGAACCCCTCTAGGCGGTATATTAGTTAACAAATAAAATATTATTCTTGCAAAATTTCGCATAGAAAAAATTTCGCGATTTTGCAACAATTTTTTTTTACTTAAACTCCGTCCAGGAAGCCATAGTAAAGGGAAGTTGGGACCCTGTATTTTCTTTAGATTTTTGAAAGCTTTTATCAAGCCACTTTACGAAATATAAAAGGGGGGTTTTGCGAATTTAATATTTGTATAATGGTTTTATTATTTAACTAGCCGAACCGGCCACGCGTTGCTGTGGCTAACTAAACACAACGCCATCTACAGGATGGTTATCAACGCCATCTACTGGATGGAAAATACGTTCAGTAGTTTTTGAGTTTATCTAATTATATAAGCCCCTAAAAAAATATACGTTATTTTTTAAGATAATATCTATACACTCACCACGCCGAACCGCAAATTATATAAAATTCCCTCGATATAAAAACATCGCAAAGTATGCTCCGGAAATTATTATTTTCGTGTCTGATTCGATTATTTTACAAGTTATATAACTAGGCTCACTAGAAATTTTAACAATATAAAGTGTGTTAAACTGTTATATTTTGCCTATATTAGAAGTCAACTTAATAGAGCTAGACTTAAAACTCACCTTTTCAGACAGTCGTATCCATAAACTCAAAATCTTTCACCTTCACTTTCAATGCCCGCGACACCGTAAATAACTAACCTATAAAAACATGGAAAAAAAAAAAAAAAAAAAAAAAAAAAAAAAAAAAAAAAAAAAAAAAAAAAAAAATATGTAAGCGTTTGTGAAGGTCATTTCATGAACATTCTCCAGCCCTAAAGATTCCGAAATTCCTCAGTATTTTAAAATAAATACCAACTATACTTTTGCCACTAATCTCCAATAGTCCTAAATTCTCCAGTATTTTAAAATAAATACCTCTACTTTTCTATTCACAAATGTAATAGGTACTAACAGCGATGAGGGTAGCAAATAATGTAAAATCACGCAATGTCCAGTGTGTTAACTGTAATGTCCTCCGCGTGCAAGGCCGTATCTTCTCCAAGCATAAACTTATAATTAAAGTGTGTTTACCGGAAGTGACCTGCCAGGTAAGTATATTTCTGTATCCATTTGTAAATAGTAAAATCAGTTAGAAATTAAGCATTCTTAATAAATTGTACAGCGCCCTTGAGGTGATTTTTCACAAAAACGGCGCTTTATAAATTATCCTATTATTATTATTATTATTATTAACTTGAGTACAATTCTCCCGTCTGGAATCCACATTACAAGCATACATGTACAAGCTGTTGAAAGAAAACAAAACAAATTCTTACGTTTTCTAAATTTTAAAATGGGTATTCCAGCAATTATGTTGAACTACAACACTATATTAAATGATATGAATATACTCAAATTGTCCGACAGAAGAATTTTCACTGACTTGGTATTTATATATAAAATTCTAAATGATTTAGTTGATAGTCCGGTATCGCTAGAATTGATAAGCTTCCGGATTCCACTACGTAATACTAGAAGTCAGGATTTATTTCAGTGCGGAAATTCTGGGACTAACTACCATATGTATTCCTCTTTGCCAAGAATTCTAATGGAGGGAAACAATTATACCAAGTCAGTGGACATCTCCAATTTATGTTTAAGTAAATATAAAATATTGCTGCTGAAACAGTTCAGTTATGTACAATGAATGCTGTTCTTATTAGTCATATGTAGACATCGGATTATATGCACTAACAAAGTGCCAAAATATGCATGCAAATATGCACTAAAAAAGGCCGAAATATGCACTAAAAACTCTTGATTTGCCCAAAATATGCACAATGCAAAATCAAAAAACCATTCATATTTTTATATATTCTAATTAAAGACCGTATAAAAACAGCGAAATATTCTTAAAATTATGCATAGTTTTTGTGATAATATACAACTAAGTATTTTTCCAAATATTCGAGCTCAAATTTGTGACGTTTGTCACCCAGTATTAATTTGTACGCCGAAAGCGACCTATCTACGTCAACTGAAGTCATTGGACAAAATTTAAAATTTGGCGCCATTTCTGGAGATACCTGTTTAGGCAGGGTATGTGCCGTTGATGTAGGCATTAATGTTCTTCATGTCTTCAAGACTCGGGTTTTTAAGCAAAATAGAGTCTAACTTTTTACGAATCTTTTCTGATATTGAATTAGGAATGGCGGTTGGCGATTTCGATCATTGTTTCCAGTATTTCTATTGCTTTAAATAGAGGAAGGTTTTTTGTTTCCAATTTTTTTTATGGCATCTGGTAACTTGTGGAAATGTGTTGAGATGAGGGCGATATTCTGTAATGGATGCGTCTTCAAATGCTAGCTTGCTTGAATGAATTGCAATGGCCTCAGAACTGTCAAATTGCCCAAATACTTGTTTTACGGCCTCAACATTTTTAGCATAGAATAATACTGCCTTTAGCCAAGTACCCCATCGAGTAATTATGGGTTCTGGCGACAATGCTAGATTTGGCAATTGCTCTTTATAAGACTGCACACGCGACGGTGCTTTTAAAAACACTTTTTTTGTAGAGGAAATCAATTTATTAACATTCCCATACTCTTGCCGTATCTCTTCGGCAAGGCGATGAAACCCGTGAGCTAAGCAGGTAATGTGTAGTTAATTTGGATAAAAAGTTTGCAAGGCTTGGCCAGCTTTCACCATGCATGGCGCAGCATCAGAAACAAACATGTAGATCTTTTCATCCACAGAAGAATCGGGAAACAAAGATCTTATGGAATCATTTATGAAACGAGCAACAGTTGAATGATTTGTTTTTTTTCCCGCTATTAAACGAAATATGCACGATTTCGGAAAAAAGGCTGAAATATGCATTAACGTCGTAATTAGAGAGTTATATGCATTTGCATATGCAAATATGCAAATGCATATAATCCGATGTCTAGTCATATGTAATGTTTGTGAAAGCCCCGAAAAAGGGCGTAAATAAATAAATATGTATGAAAAAATTCACAGTGTTTCTTTAAATGCTGTTTTAGACAGCCCCCAAGAGATTTTTGCTCTATTTTAAACGAGTCGTGTTTTATTAAACATTTTCACAATTTTCGCATCACTTTTACCGTTTTAAATATAAGCGCACTCTCTCCAACATTTGTAATTACTTCCATTTTCTTATTTTTGAGCGGGGATACGGCGCCTTAAACACTCTCCTTATGATTAACGATTTGTTCAGAACTTTCATAGATTTTTCCCTGTTTTATATACACATACATATAAATCTTTCAATTTTAAGTCAATTAGGTTCCATTCGCCGAAGGGGCCTGGCCGTTATTCCATTGTTAGGGTAATGGCACCCGACGCTGACTGTATAAATATAAGGTATAACGGCACACTGGGGCGGCCTTAAATATATTGGATTGCCGAAGGAGCATTTACATTTCATTTTGTCCTCGTCCAAACTCGGCTTAGCCGGGATTTTGCTGATTCCTATTTTATGAAGCCGAAACGTAGACGAGGCTTCAGAGGCGTTCTGTTCTATTTTTCTATTGTTCAGAAACTATGAGTAAAATTTTTGAAAGCAGCCACTTCAAAGTTTTTCTATTTGGGAGTCATTTATTTGATAACCAACACTCTTTCCATAGGTCACCCCAAGTGGGTCGCTACGTTTGCTGACTTAGCGGGAGTGTCCGGGTTTATGGTGGTGTGGTTTGTCTGTACCTGGGCTGCGATTTTTCAGCAACGATCAATACTCATTATGCGCCATCTACGAACGAAAAATTACTCGTCGTCGCGACGAACTTTGTCGAATATTTTATTTTTATGTATTCTTCAATGTCGAACGGGTGAAGAGATGATTATATTGGCAACCCTGTGAATATTGCCCTGATGTTTTTGAGATTTCTATGGTGTGAGTTTGAAATGTCAAACAGTTGACACACGTATTTTTACCGCTTATAATTTCTACAAGTTGACAATATTCGAAAAGGCTGGGAGTTCAGGGATATACTACAAGCAACCAAAGCATCGCTGGTAAATTAGACACTGTAATATGGAATCTTAAAATGACTATAGTTAGTTATATATGCCAAGTCTTTACGGGTGCGAAAGTTCGCGCGGGAAAACAATAATACTAAAAATTTTGACAGCCATATGCAAACAACTCACCACTCGCATCTCGGTATCAACTAGTTCGATCCACTCGTTGTTCTTGTGGAATGACTTTTGACGTTAGGTCCTAAGTATGTACCTTCGACGAGACTTGAGAATAACACAGTCGACCAATACTTTCTACGGCGATTGCGAGTAACCTGGGTTGGAGAATAGCGGCCCTGGACGGCGGATGCTTTTGTCCACCTATTGGGATCGGAAGAGACTAGTAGAGGGAGACCCTGTGGCCAATCCAGTGGGACTCTCTCGACTCATCGCCTTGCATAGCAGTTCCTCACTCCTGATCACATCGAACCCCAGATTATTTCCCATCTCTCATACCTTTTTTCCTTCCCGGAACTTTCTCTCCTTCCTTTTCCTCCACAGCATCCCCAAAGATGATATGTTTTTTTCCTCGGGGCCCCTTGTATGAAGGTAAGATAAAAAAAACAGAGTGTGTGATTCACACGCGGTAGAAATGAAACCCTCAGAAAACTAAAGTACACAAGAGTGGGGGGGCTACGAAGCACCGCCCAAAAGGAGTCCGATTTTACTATCTCATTCTTTCGGAGGCTAAATCCTATAGCTGTATATGTGTCTCTTTTTAGTATCATCGAGTTTTAAATCACAACGGTGGTTTAGAAGTAATCACTTCAATATTATCTGAAAATTTTATTAATTTTGAAAAAATGATGTCACGGGATGCCACTGACCAGATTGGGATTTTATTGTATGCTAACGTATCTTCGAACGATAAATAATAATAAATTTATAACAATTCACGTCACAAAGTCATATAGACAATATTATCGACTATTCGTACATCTACGGATAAAACTATCAATTCTATGATACGAAACAAAGGACTTAGAAATCTGTTAAACTTTGCTACTACCCAGCTTTTTAATAACTAACCTAATATTAGAAAGCTCAATGGCGCATGCCAGAAGCAAGGTGCCTTCTTTGAAAAAAATATTTCACCTGAAATTTTAAAGGGAAAGAGACATTTACAAATTTCACCTACGTCAGAGCTCACTCACTAATCGAGAATTTTTGAGTTTTTGAAACCCGGTCGCTGAGCCTAACCTAACCTAACGCTCGTATGAACACCCACAGTATAAAATAGTAACAAAACACCAACTTGATTCCAAATAGAAAAATATTTCTACAGAGTAAGTAGGCGGAGAGGGGGGCTATATAACTTGTTTTGTTTATAGTGAACTTAGAAGAGGCTACTTGGGACCAAAAAAAGTTATAATAACGAAAATATTAGAAGTTGTAACCAAAAACGTTTTAAGAGGGCATTACCAGAGAAAACCGGAAATACATCATTTTCAAAAAAGTTTTTAGACGTATTGACTCTTTTCCACAAAAAAATATAAATGGATTTCGAAAGATTGTTCTTTTATCTAGCATTCGTATGTAATAAACTTTGAGAAATTTTTTTAATTTTTAGTATAATAAGGTTATTCCATAGGTCGTTGGCAGATTTGTTCAATTTTCAAAAAAGTTTTTGTATTATACCACACCCATTTCAAATAATAAAATCATGCAGTAAAATAAATCAATATATTATCTAGCAAAGTATGTTTTAGAATTTTAATTTTAGTTTCAATAAAATCATTAAAAAATATGTACGTACATGTGTTTCTTGGCGAAAATTGGTCCGTTTGTGTATTTATTTGCGCACTTACAAACTAATGTATTTCAGATTTTTTTAACATTCTTATTAAATTTAGACATTATTGAAAAATGATAAATACTTATAATCAAAAAATAACTATAAAAAGTACATTATTTTAATAGTTTTATCATCACGCCTTTCAGCATTTTTGGATGAAGGAATAAATTAAAGCTAATTTGAATTGAAATAAATTCGATATTGAGTCATAATTTAAAAAAGCTGGTACGGAGAATAATTAATATTTCTCATTGTAACCGCCCTGCACGATCGTAAGAACAACTTTCGACGAAATGTGGATTTTCGTCCGCTGGCTGGTTAAACGCTCTTAAGTGCGGTCGATTAAAACACTTCCATTTAATAGTATAAGATTCTCACTAATAAGAAATCTCGTATCATGTGGCCGATTATTTGCGATTTTTCACATATCCAAGAAGAAAACCTAATCAAATACCGTGCTGCGAAAACTTTTCCCTTTTCAGAGATTTTATTAGACTTATTAGACACTCGGGGCCCAACACTTGAAAGAATACTAAAGTAATATCAGACAATAAGACCGATTTACTTTCATCTTAGAAGCTTTGTGATGCGCACTTCAGTCTGGAGACAAAGGACACTCAATATCGTATTAAGTCTCAAATAATACAAGAAGCCTGGTATTTTGTTGTGAAATTTAACTCTGTAATTTGCCATGGTGTTAGAGTCAAGAGTTAATTACCATACTCCAAGATTTAACAATTGTTACTAAGTTGTATGTAGTCAGAAGCGTCTGTCTAACCGAAAATTACCGTAATTAACAAACAAACCTTACTTTACAAAATCAAGGCTATTGTGTAAGTAGGAAAATGTTAAAGATAATATCATATTTGTAAAAAGCTAAGTACTAACTTTGTAGCTCGCCTTAATTTACAATAAAAAACACATAAATTTGTTTATGACCACTTATATTTTAAAACACTCTACCGGTTTGAAGCACCCTTCCTTCGTCAAGAGAATATTATAACTAAACTATAATACAGAATGTTAGGTGTTTGAGTGGGAGGTGAGCAAAGGGGTGGGGGTAATTGCGGGAATACTAAAAAACTAATTACTAAAAAACACTAAAGATAGAGATCATAAATTAAGCCACTCAGGCATTTACCAACTATGTTGCAATGATTGTCCTTCGTTATGCATAGGTAAAACAACTAGAAATGTAAACATTAGAATCACAGAACATTTAAGATGCTTAAATAATAATAATTTTTCTTAGTTTGCTAATCGCCTAATTTTCACAGATCACACTTTTAATAAGGACACAGGGGTTAAAATTCTTCCCCGTAACAATAAAAGCAACAAATTAGATAATTTAGAAGCACTAGAAATCAGAAAATCCCTAAATAATAACGCTAGTATTTTGAATAACCAAATTAATTTATCTTTCAGTCCCATTCTAAATATTTTTCCAATAAACCGCTCTGTTCTTTCCGGAAATCCCGCAATTACCCCCACCCCTTCGCTCACCTCCCACTCAAACACCTAACATTCTGTTTCATAGTTTAGTTATAATATTTTCCTGACGAAGGAAGGGTGCTTCTGAAACCGGTAGAGTGTTTTAAAATATAAGTGGTCTTAAACAAATTTATGTGTTTTTTATTGTAAAGATAATATCATTTACCATTTTTTGCAAAATTTCATTTAAGCTATCTCGTTGGTGTAGGCATAATGCTCATACTCTGTACGCATAATGCACAGTCTGGCCGATGAATAAAACTTGCATATGTGGTTTTTCTTTTAAATTTAAACACATAAAAACATTGATTAAGTATTTATTTATGTCTTACTCCGCTTATAGGTTAATACGGAATATTTCTTATTCAAACAGTGAAATTTAGTTTTATTATCAAGAAAAGTGAGTATTTATGTCGGGGGAGACGAAAAAACACGTAAGAAATATGTTACATTTTAATTTTGTTAAAATTATTTGCTATCGTGGTGTACGAACTTTGCTTCACCATTTTGTATGTATATTTATCATTTTTATATTACATTTTATAGACAATCAATCAATGTTGCCAATCATAGAAAAAATATCATTGTCATAAAAAAAAAAATTTATTCATGTTATGAAGTGAATGCATTATTGACAGGTTTGTACCTGTATTTATAACAGAAGAACATGGAAAGAAAGGTATTAGAATAATTACACAAACCCTGCCCGCCAAACAAACCATTCAAAACCTGGGATGTATATCTAAATGATGATGACATGCAGCTTTCGTAGCTTGAACCGCAATCCATAATATTAGTAGTAACTCGAAGTAGGTACTTTTTTTGTTTTAATTTTGATGAGAATTTATTTTAAAAGGTTGGTAAGTACTTCCGACAAATGTCATAGGTATATGATTGTCTATTAATTAAAAAAGGAATATTCCGTATTATCCGTGCATCGAACGTTTCGTATTATCCGTGAGGTGGGCTTATACATTTTTACCAAATATTATTTTATTTTGCTTCTCAACAATGCACAACTGGGGTTGCCCGTGGTCCGTGGTGTAGAGAATTTCGTCGCAACATCGACCATAACTGTTATACATATCGATTTCGCAATAATATAAAATGTGTTACATAATTTCAGACTTTCCCTATCAATATTGGTTTTTGTAGTGAAACTTCTTTAGCCCCGCTAGAGATGTGAAATTCGGATGAAACGTCACAAAAAATTATTATTTGACGGTCCTCGGTTCTAATATAATGCGGTAAATTCACGACTACGCACGGGCCTCCAATAGCGCCGCGGTATGAAGCACCCGACTCTCAGCCCCCAGAGAGACATCCAGCGAACGAAGGTTCGAAACCTACCAAATCCAAAAAAAAACATTTTTATTTTTGTAAAATCAATATCGAATCTTCAAACCACTTTAAAATAAACAGGCAAAAGAAAAGAAAGTGACACCTAGCGACTTTCTAATTTCACTTCTATTGCGTGTGAATTACATACTGTGATTTTTTTAAACTTTTACAAACAAAACAAACAATCGTCTTACAAACGGTTACAAACGTCTTGCGCTACTCTCTTATTGAGTCAACAACGTTTCAGTCTTTAATTTTCCATCTTCATGTTATATGTCTAGCTAAGAGGAAGCATAACACCAACTACACCCTAAAAATTAAATAACATTTTCTGTATTACCAATTTTCATCAGATTGTTTATGGGCTTTGGTGACAACTTAAATTCTCAGGGCTTACCGAATTTTCAGACCACAAGTAAGCCAATAATAAATTTCATCAAAAAACATTCTGCGTAACCAATTTTAATGGAAATCCATTTACTTTCATTAAAACACAAATAACAATTATTAATTGTTTATGTGTCTAATTCGTAGAATTCCATTTTAACGAACGAATGACCTTTATGTTACATTAATTAATAAAGTAAGGAAAAGATTTATTTCCCACTTCTTAGTATGTTTACAAAACCTGAACAATATAACGCACTTAAATATGTCACACTATTAATGTTATTATTAAACAGTTAAGAACACATTGACACGTTGCTGGCTATTTGCTGATGATAATAAGATTCTTAAGATTATTAAATCCAACCTTGACTGTTTACTATTTCAACTTAATATTGATTCATTTAATGATTGGTGCAAAATTAACTGCATGGAACTTAATGTTGATAGATGCATAATTTTGTCCTTTTATAGAACCAAAAAATCTATTCAGTATAAACTAAATAGTGTATGTCTATCTACTGTCACATCTATCAAGGACCTTGGGGTCACTCTAGACTGCAAACTTTCTTTCCGTGATCACATTAATAATATCGTAAATACTTCATTCATAGAATTACCTCTGACTTCATACATATAAGTATACTTAAAACTCTTTACTGTTCGCTGGATCGCCCTCACCTTGAATATGCTGGTCTCCTTTCTATGCTGTCTATATTTGTCACATCGAATCCGTACAACATCGTTTCCTAAGAGGAATTGCTGGAGGTTAGTTCTTGAAAGAGGCGAGTACTCATATGATGAAATAGAACACATTTTAAATATTTCTTCTTTAGAAAAATGTAGAGAGGACTCTGATCTAATTTGCATATTTTAAATTATCAACAGTATTACTGATACACCTTGTAATGGTCCGCCACCCTTGGGTTTTGACACCAATTGTGATGAACCCTACCTAGCTGATTTACTTTTCTAAGCTTCTACCTCGTAGTTTAAATCTCGTAGCTCCTGTCTCGTAGCCACGCTCATAATTCTACCCTTATGTCCTACTGATCACACCACTAGGTATGATGGCCTGACTCAACCCTCCTTTCGGTTTATTTCTACCTCAGGCTCGTGATTTCTAAACCCCTATACCTTATAATCTAGCTAAACCTACCCTATCTTCTTAAATCCCTGCGATTTTCTCACAGTAATCAAGATTTAAGATTTTAGTTCACATTATTTCTATAATCTGCGTTGTGTATTTTTTTTGTTTTAGATTTTACATCTGTTTGCATACTTAATATGCACACATATGTAGAGAAGATAATGTATTACGTGTGGTAACCCATAGATTCTTTTAGAGAAAGGGTGAGAATTTTCCGATCAATTTATTTATTATTATTTTAGAATATTTAACCGAGTTTGATAAACTATCCCCGCCCTAAACCTTGTGTCTATTTGATTTCCGTAGGAATTTAGTGTGTTTATTTAATTCTTCCTATCACCGCTGATACATCGATAACATAAACAACTGTTAACAAATTACATCATTTCAAAAAAATAAAAACCTTATCTTCTTACCAGTGTAGAATGTTCATATTCGAGAGTCCGGTTTTCTCAATTGGAGTTCTTGTCTGCAGCTTCCCCTAACATAATGTGTTTGTAGTCATAGTTAGTGTTATTGGTTAGTATTCGCAAAATTGTTGAAAGAGCAGGAATGGATGGATATGGGGAGGGGGATAATATGTTTGCTGAAAAGTCGGCTCCTCCGCTAACCAAGTGAAAACCGATGAACAACAATTTCAAACCGGATTCTCCCAAATACGTTTGCTAAGCTTATCCTTAAGTCCGAGTTTTACTCTCTTCAACGAGCGTCTCTTGTTACGAAAGGGGCTCTTCACGCCAGATGGGAGAATACCAAGTCTTCATGCCGTTTTTCTGCCTCACTCCGACTTCCATCTCCGCCGGATTGAATTTAACTCTACTGAGTCTAGAAGGGGTATTTCATGTCTTCCCTTATCATGCCTCTATCCGTTAAATGTGGCGTAAGCTTGTGACGGGCAGATCCTTCCTCCCACGTGACCGACCCAGCGTTACACTCCACCTCTGACTAGCTGACATAAAACTCACCTCGTGAACCTTATGTTTGCTTTCAGGTTCGACAAGACTCACGGTATGCAAATAACCTGTGGCTTTAATGCCGCGTCAGCGTACTGTCCGCATACGTCCTTCCTCTTCCCCGCATGCCCACCTCGACAATACCGCCACAAGATCAAAGCCGTCCGTTCGAGAAAGGTTGACACTTACATTTCCAGATGGCTTATACCTACATACAGAAGCCTTGAAGCTTACATTCGAAGACAAGTTAGGATTCAGGACTGTATGAGTATTTGAACACCAGTGTTGTTTAAATGAGGTCACTAGCTCCTCGTGTGTTAGGTATTTAGGATAATGGGTATTTATGGGTTCTTGGATACCTACTTCCTATAAGAAAGATTTAAAAATGAGATAAATCAAGTTGTCATTGAATCAATGACCTCCTGAATAATTGTGATGAGCTCTCTTAGAGTTTGAAGCTAGTCGCAGTACCTTACTTTGCGAAAATTTTGCATGCTAAAACAATGCTACCTATGGGCGATCGCTCTAGTACAGATAAGTCGTTTAAAATTGAGTGAATTTAACATCAATGTCGCCTTCACATTTTGACCGCAGATTTCATCGCAAGCTATAATTGATAAACTTGTCCCTGACGTTAAGTTTTGTTTTGTTTATTCGTTAATGAATTTAGGTGACTGGGTCAATGGATCGCCTTGAACTCAAATCGAAATCTTTGTTACACTATCGAAGGTCATATAACCATACCCTAATCGTGCTAGTGAAAAGAAGCGATAGGTATTTACTTATCTAATTATGTGTTAAGTATTTGTTTAGCAACATTTCATTCTGTATGGGAGGTGTGACATGCGAATGCTAATAAATTGGTTAGTTATTAACTTACCCTTACTTGGCGTTACGTTCATCAGTGTCAGGATATCCACAGGAACCTGTAAAAGCTTAAATATTGTAAGGACTCACCAAAGCTCTAATGTCTTAAATTCAGCTCCATCGGGTAATATCATCGATATGAATTTTATTAGAGCATCCAGACTACCTGTGTAACTTATCGCACTTTTATTTCGGTTTCCCACTTTTAACGATTTAATCCTACAAGATCCGGAATTCATCTCCTTCCTTTCTCCTTTGAATAGATCCCTGATGTAAAAAAAATCCTCACATTTTCCTTTATTATCTGCCGTTATTATTGAAGAAGAACGATGCTACCTAATTAACCCCGACAATCCATACCTCCCCTCCCCTCTTCTCCCATATTTGATTTCAATCTAAAGAAGAGAATCGATTCTTAATAATCGTTCGCTCGAATATTATTTTATTATTTGATATATATCTATACCTATTTACTCTTTAATAAATTAATTTATTAATTTGAATTTTCTTTAAATTTGTATTATTCCACTTTATAAAATATTTAAGTTTTATTTATTTTTTCTCTCAATTTAAATTATATATTTTTTTTCCATAACAACTAAAGATTTTCTTTAAGTTTGAATTATTTCAATTAAGGACAAAGTTAAAGTTTTATTTATTTTTCCAATTTAAATTAGAATCCTTTTATAACGAATAACTAAATATTATTCGTCACTCAAATTACAACAGAACTGAAAGAACCACTTCCACTTTATTTTATAACACTTTCGTTTAGCAGCAAATTAATCACTTGGATTATTCATTTAAACTTCGGCTAAGTATTTTCCAGATTTCGGATCAATTATTATTATTGCGTTGTCACCTAACGATAATTAATATCTCGTAATAAAATTTCCGACTTTCGACTTAACGTAAATTTTTATTTAATGAAACTTATTAGACTGTAATTTTCTTTATATAACCTCGGACTAAATAACTTTATTTTAACCTTCATAGAACAAATTTAAATCAATTCAAACACTCTATTAAATTCCTTCCGCATTGAATTTTTTATTAATTAATTAATTATTAGATTTTATTGAATCGGAGGCTATTGAAAACACTGATTTTTAGATTTATTATAAGATCATACACTCCGTTAAATTATTATTATTATAAATCAATTATTATTATTGCATTGTCACCTAACGATAATTAATATCTCGTAATAAAATTTCCAACTTTCGACTTAACGTAAATTTTTATTTAATAAAACTTATTAGACTGTAATTTTCTTTATATAACCTCGGAATAAATAACTTTATTTTAACCTTATTAGAACAAATTTAAATCAATTCAAACACTCTATTAAACTCTCCTTCCGCATTGAATTTTTAATTAATTAATTAATTATTAGATTTTTTTTTGAATCGGAGGCTATTGCAAACACTGATTTTTTAGATTTATTATAAGATCATACACTCCGTTAAATTGCACGATTAACCGTACCCGGACACTCCACTCTCTGTTTTATCAAAGTATAAAACTGATTGTAGACTCTATTTTACCACTGAATTTTTAAAGTATAAAACTGACGCTATTTTTCCACTGTATTTTTAAAGTGTAAAACTGATGCTATTTTTCCACTGTATTTTTAAAGTGTAAAACTGATGCTATTTTTCCACTGTATTTTCAAAGTGTAAAACTGATGCTATTTTTCCACTGTATTTTTAAAGTGTAAAACTGATGCTATTTTTCCACTGTATTTTCAAAGTATGAACTGATTCTAAACTCTATTAATTAATCACCAGGGTAATTCTCACGACACGCGCGACGTTTTAAGCAACCTTGCCAGTTGTCGAAGGACTCCCCGAATAATCCCAAACACGCTAATTTATACCCATCACAGCTCCAAAAGGGCATAATCGTATATTCCTTGACGAGGAATTATAATCTGTAATCACTCGAAATTTTTTGAAAACCCCATCTCGTTATCGTTTGTTCCTACATAAGATCTTTCGATTTTTCCTCTCCGTAATTCGGGGTTCGTCCCACAACTTTGTCTCGCTTCCCTAAGGTTTATAGTCCCGGACTTAGTAAGCTGCCATCCAGTTTGCCCATTTTCCACATGTCTTCTGTCTTCATAATATATTTTATAAACATGTTTTTAATCTGTTTTTTTTTCTCAGTTTGAAACATGCCCATAAGTGATCTGCTAAAACTATACTCTAAATTGGCATACCTATTTGCGAAACGTAGATTTTTCGGTCTTCTAGTTTTAAACGCTAGTTGTCCTGTATGAATTTCCACGAAATTCATTTCTTTTCCCCTAGTCTACGTAAGCAATTATGTCTCAGAACCGTATTTCCATTATTTATGTGGCATATTCAACTTTTCGCTTTTCCCACCTAAATTTCCTTCAAGTAACGGTGTTTTAACAACTATTCTTAAATGATTTTCCCTTCGTTGTTAATAAGGAATCATATCCTGGTTCCGTATCTACTCTACTTATAACGTTTTTGAGTTTTTCCCATTTCCTTATCTGAGTTTTCCGGTTATGTCGGTTTTTCGTTCTCTCCCCCCACTCCTAACCCAATGATCCCTTATTGAAATTTGACGTTTGCCTTTTTGCCGTGATTCCATCTCCCGCTAAAACCCTTTTTTCCTTTTTTGATATATTATTTATAGTGTTTTCCGGCCCACTAACTATTCCTATCCTGGAATATCTGTCAAGTTAACTACTTCGATCAAATTCCGCCCAATTTTCCATCTCTCTCTCGCTCAAAATCCCATAAACTATAAGCCCTGACGTGTGTATACATCCTAATTTCTACATACCTGGCGATAAATCCATTTTAATGTGTTTATAATTAAATTTTACGGAAATTCTATAATCTATATACTAGGCAAGAGCAATGTTAATTTTTATGACCCTTTTTAATGGATAATGGGCCTTAAATAAACAAAAGGCATGTTCGAATATTCCTTGTTTATATCAACAATATACATATGGAGTCGACAACCGTTGTAATGTGTCACTTTCCCTCGCAGTCTCGTGTAACTTTATGTTATGATCCCTACTTTAATTACGTAAAATGACTCTTTTTTATGAATTAAATCTATCGCAATGTTTGCAGTATTTCCACCCCTCCCTAGGTATACTATTCCAATTCCTTTCCAAGCACCTGCTACTGCACCAAACCCTTGTTTCGTCCTCTTGTTCAATCCTTAAACTCTAAATTTTTTTGAATTTTCCTTCCCAATTCGCTTTCCTAATCTCTCCGTTCCGTCTAGAATTGATAACAATAATTTTCCATTGTGTTATGTATATTCATTTTCCTTTAGTACGTTTTTCCTCGAATTTGGCCTCTCGGCCGTCATATGTAGTTACTCTATAATTGAGAACCCTCCCGCAAGCATGCCCCGTTGTCCCCGCGTTTTCCCCTCAATATATTACTGATAAATTTTTTTTATCGTTATCCAAGTGTGTTTTCCGCAACTAAAAACGCCCTAATGCACTCGAAACTAAGGTCTCCCGACCCCTTGAAGGTACCCTTTATTAATAACATTACTTGGGTTCGTTGTACTAAAAACCTTGAATAATTCGATATTTATCTCTTAGTTCATTCAACCCTGATCTCTGTGGGAACGTCTAGACCATAAATTTCTTCACTAATCACTAGGGTCAAAGTACAATCCTTTGTGTTCAAAATGGGCACGATCCCCTTCTTGCTGATAGGCTGAGTTGATTTTTAATTGCTTTTCCTGCTATTTAATTGGTTGTCTCAACTCTCGCGTTTAAAATCGTCCCTAAACCTGGGGTTCCCGTTAAATATCGATCTCATCACCATCTGTGTATATTTAAGGTAACTATAATACATCAAACAACTTAAAAATACCTCTATTTTCGAGCAAGTTTGAATTTGACCATACAGATGTCGTAGTACTGCACTTTTCATCTTAAAAAAAAATTCCCGTGGGCTTTCTCGTAAATTGGAAGTTACCATTCATCACAACCTGCTTTGTTACAACTCATCCAGTTCAACATCCCTTCCCGTAGACTCCGAAATAATGAATTGCTGTTCCTCAATCAACTTTCTACTAATTATGGTTACCATTCTCCCTTATCCAGAATGTCGAGTCTTGTCAACGCAAGTCAAAGCATTGATTTTTTTGGCGTTAAACTAAATGACTTTCGGCAGTCGATACGCAATATTTAAATGCTTCTTCATGCTTTGACTTGTAGTGTCTTCTATACATATGTACCTTTTACATTTCATATTATCATTGCTATTAATTTATATGTGCTCTCCCTTCACTGTCATCTCTGTTTTTTTTATTAGTGTTATTATTATGTTTTTAATGGACTATTGTCCATAAATTAATAAATAAACAAACATTTAGTGCGGAGAAAACAGATTTCAACGTACCCCATATAATAGAGTATTTACTGTCCCAATTATTTTTCTCAGAAAATTGGTGTAATCGGTAGAAAGTAAATTTAGACACAATCAAAAATTGAAATATACAAAAGTGGTTTAACTACTGTTTGAAAAAGGCCTTGTAATAAAGATAAAACAATAATAATAAAATCAAAAATACTTGCAGAACTTAATAATAATATTATTAAATTAAAATAAAATTAAATAATAAAAATAAATAAACAAATAATAACAACTCTGAATAGATAATGATAAGACTTATGCTAACAAGTTAGACCTCCACCACGTAGAGAGGATAGGCCAAAGTTCACAGGTAAACAGAAAGGTGCGTGGCCTGCCTTGGAGATTACTTTAATATTGACCCGAGCTCAGCCAACAAGTTACAGAACGAATCCTCTTAATTATTGCCCGGCAAGATAGTAATTTGTTACTTAACGGTTTGGCATTTAATAAGAGTTACTATTTAACGACTCAATGTATTTGTGTTTGTGAAAGTTTATTTGAAATTCCTGGTATCTTTTGTTTATTTATCTGCGATGCTTACTTTAGTTGCGCAACTGACATGGCCCTTACAATGAAAAAGATCCATGTCTATCCACGTGTTTGCACTACAGAAAACATTTTTATAGTTTGCTGGAAAAAAAATAACAACATACCTATTATAACTATTGCCCTTCGTATACATTTTAGATATCAACGTTTCCAAATGTCATACTATGACATTCACCAGAAATAAACATGTAAATAAGAACTCTTATTCACTCAACAATGAACCTGTCATCTTTAAAACGGAATGTAAAGATCTCGGTGATCTTGATAGGAAACTCAATCGTTCACAGAGACATCGACTCAATCGTTCACAGGTCATATAAAATGCATGGTTTTGTTCTTTGTATAAGTAAAGTGTTCAGTAACGTTATATTTTGCATTAGTTAGATGTACACTGGAATATGCTTCGCCAATTTGGAACCCGCAGTACAAAGTATACATAGATAGCATAGCACATATTCAAAACAAATTTATAAAATATCTTACCTTCAAATTCAACAATAACTTTGAATGCACATTTCAAACTTTGCAACAAAGGCGAGCAATAGCTGCTTTTACATTTATTCACAAAATTTTAAATAATAACATTGACTGTGCCGAACTTCTTTCCCTAGTTAATTTTAACATATCGTTAAGACGTACACGCCATACAGAACTATTCCACACGCTTAATTACAAGAGAAATGCAGCATCTAATTCGCCAATCAATCGTTCTCTTCATATGTTCAATATTATTGGTCTAAATTCTAACATCGACATTTTCTCCGATTCATTGCCAAAGTTTAAAAAAAGCATCATACATACCATGAAAAAGACACTACAATGAAACGCATATTAGGTATCCACCATGAAATATTTATTAATTGTAATTCTTTTTAACCAAAGTATTTTATAAGTACTGTTGGTTTCTGTTATAAATAAAATAAATAAATATACATATACATTTGACTACTTACACAAAAATGTTGCACAGCCCTGTTCATGTGAAACCATTGAATTTGTCAAAAATTATGTATATTTGGGTGTTACTATTGACTGCTACATGAAATGAGATGTACCCATTACTAATGTTTGTAAACGTCTACGGTCTATTGTGGATAGAATTTATAAAATAAAATATTTCGTGCCTATAAATACTTTAAAATTAATCTACCTATCTCTGGCTGAATCCACAATCCGTTATGGAATCACTTCTTGGGGACATTCTTGTAAAACGAATATAAGTTATATCCAAACATTACAAAACTCCCTTACAAAATTGTGGGAACTAAATTACTTTATAGCGCTGCACGATCGCTTACTGTGATTCTTTCTCAACAGGAAGTTCTCACAAATTATGGTGTACGCCAATACTAAAATATTGACCTGAAAAATCCAGTTCAGAAAACTTCTGAAACTACCATCATTAAATTTAAAAAAAAAAAATGTCATGTGGATTATGTTTAACATATTCTTGTAAATAACATCTAATTTCTTGTGTTTAAAAAACTGTGCTTAACGATTGCTACCGGATTAGCCACTCCACAATTCACAATTTGAAAAAAAATTGCTGAGAC
Source organism: Limnephilus marmoratus (assembly GCA_917880885.1). Lineage (NCBI taxonomy): Eukaryota > Metazoa > Arthropoda > Insecta > Trichoptera > Limnephilidae > Limnephilus > Limnephilus marmoratus. The sequence continues at coordinate 37,735,409 of OU862923.1, read as the reverse complement.
GTTATAATTTCCCAACCCAAAAAAAGCTTTAAACGTAGACGGAATATTATATATGTTTACTGAGTTGTGAAACAAAATGGCACAATTAAGCAATTTCCAACTAAAGGCGAAGCAGCCAAACGTTTCTCATACAAGCTGATGCCATAATGCTGTGTAAAAGCTATTGAGGCCACGTAAGCTGTCTAAGGCCATTCCGAAAGCTTTTCCCGTGAACTACATAAACTAAGTTCTTGAAGTATAATGTTTTAAATTATATTTTATCTGCCGCACGCCGCACATGACCAGGCGTCTCGAAGTCGTATATTAAATATTAAAATAATTTTGATCAGTTTCCAACAAAGTAATAGGGGAGGGGTAACATGTGGAATTTACACTTGGGTAAGTGCGTTAGGTTTATGAAATTTTCGTATTTTGAAGAGTAGGAGCAGTTTTATTCCGATAGAGTAATAGCTAAAGAAGTTACGGTAAATAATTTAATGCGTAAACTGTTTATGTTTCCAACTTTTTATGGTTAAAAATAATTAACTCTTTTTCTGTAAGAGCTACTTCAGCAGAAACATAATAGATTATAAAGAGAAAAGGAAGATCGAAAGTAGACTGATAGCTGTAGAAATAAGACCCGCGAGGAGTAAGCACAATAGAGAACTCCAGTCCGATTTTTTTTATTTTTTATGAATAATGACCGTTTAACTTATAACTGCATTTTTATTTTTAGAGATAGTTTTAATAGTTAAAAGAATTGTCAAAGTTTTAATTTTTCAAGACCCCCCGAAAACCACCGTATGTATGGTGAATCGTGTGACGTCATCACTCCTGAAAAATTAATATAGGATCGGGCAATCAGCTGATCTACTGCTGCCATTTTAAATTCCGTTATTCTCCCTAGAAATAGCATTACTATTTTTTTGTGCAGTAGTTTTTGAATATTTTCAATAATAGAGATAAACTAATAAAAGATACTGTTGTGTTTATTGAAACATTATTTAGGCCTAAATAATGTTTCAATAAACACAAAAACTAAATTTCTGGAAACAGTATGTAAATAAACGAATAAATTAATACAATGGCTTGTATCATATCATACATTCCCAAACAATGACTTTACGGTGACGTCACGACACGTCGAACAGTGACGTCACCACTAAAATTTCAAGTCTGCCAACTTGACGGCGTGTTTTTACGAACTGATTAAAAATTGACTTCTTAATAATTATTTAAAAACTCTGCTTTTAATATTATTAAATAAAAAATATGTATTTTGAATCAACGTTTATTGGTCTACATGAAAATATTTTTTTAAAGCCATAATATTTTTCACTGGAGTTCCTTATTATGAAAACAGCAGTTTTACGAATGAGGAAATCCAAAATTAAAGGTCAGTCCATGTTATCATATTGAAAAGAATAAAAAAAAATAAACAGCTTTACACTGAACCTTTTCCTTCCCTTACTCTCCAAATTATTGTTTTGTCGAAAATATTGTTTCGATCGTAAAAAAAATCGAAAACATTTTACTAATGATTTCAAAACTACATGACTCACAAAATAAATGTGCCAGCTGAAAAAAGTTCTATTGATCTACAAAGCGCAGGTAGAAAAATGGTGCTAATTTCATAACGCTTCCTGTTTGAGTATTTTTACTGCCTTCGAAAACTTCGACTTGTTCTCTCAAGTTGGGCTGTTTTCTATAGTCAATTCGAAAGTCATCAGTCATCAAGGTATATCTTTATTTACACTTACGTAATCAAGGCTTTACTCAACTCGGGGGGACTATAAAATACTGGGTGGTGGTAAAATTAACTATTGCGCCCTTCTGATGAGGCCAAGAACAGTATTCCAATTCAAATTCCCAGACAAATTTCCATACGCCCCTAGCAAACCCCGAGAAACTCCATTACACTCATAAAATACGGTGGCAGTTGCGGTATTTCTTAAAAGAATAGGTGTGCTTTTAATAAAAGAATACCTTTTTTAGTACTTTTCTTGAAAACAATATACATAAAGTCGAAATAAAACAGCGACGATTCAGTGTTTCAAGAAAGGGAGTGGAAATGTACGTTTTTCATCGGATAGTGTTTTGGTCTGGTTTGTTTTATTTTTGAAAACTTGATAAGATGGAAAAATGTTGGTGTATTAAAAGTTTCTCTTCCAACACGGAATTACAATTTTTACTTTAAAGTTTGCACTTTGGTATCATCAGGATTTGTGATGACAATTCTGAACAACTGTTTTCTGACTAAATGGGTAGAATAACCAAGCATCAGCAAGGAAGACATCACGAGCTTTGGAAATGTGGAAATATAGACTGTGTTATCATTTGGCATTTCAATCGTCAAATCGGAAAAATCAATATTATAGTCAATCAATACCCACCACCGTCCCAAAGAAAAAGTTTGGAAAAACGAATTTTCATTGAAATGGTGCTATTTATTTGGAGACATTAATAATGCCATTTTTAAAATAAAATATTTATGGTTTATATTATTTAACCTTTTGACAAGTCTAATTAATATTTATCCCTTTGGATAGGCAACATGGCCTGGCCAGGCCATATAAGAGCCTAATAAACTATTTTTAATTAAAGGCAGGTATCTAAATGATGTATGTGATCGTGTCTCGGCAGTGGCTGCTCCTTATTTCTTAAGACATTCGTATTTTTACATTATTAATGGTCTTCAGGCTTGCCAAGCAAAAGACAACCAAAGTACATCACTGCCACCAGTAACTGGTACATTAGCCATTGGCTCAACAACCCCCTCAACAACGACTTCAGGTTCAGGTAAATCAATATTCTCTTGAGGAAAACCAATATTCTCTTCAACCTCCAATTAAAATGCAATATCAGATGTCTCTCCCTCATCAGGAACATAGTAAACATCATTGTCATTGTCCCCAGCATACAGTTCCACTTTCTCAATATCGACAGCCAAATATTCGGCCAAAATTGCCTCATGTTCGCGAATTTTAACGTATATCAGGCGATAACGACATATAGCAAACAATCTGCCTAATAATACCATGTACCAAAAAACGATCAAATCAAACAAAACTCAAACTGAGCAATCACGTACGTCAGATTTCTACAGAAGCCGAAACTTACGTGTTCGAACGTGTTTTGTTGAGGCAAAGAACATTCCAGACAAAGATAAATATATAATGCAATGTGGCCTGCCTAGGCCATACCTACCCCTTGAATTTTTGTCTTAATTTTTTTTTGTTCTTCCAATCAAACGCAAACTCATTTACTCAAACCGCTTGCCGAAAACTTAATGGAAAAAAATCAGTTTTGAAAATCAAAGTGGCCTAGCTAGGCCGTATTGTCAATTATATTGTTAAGTATGTAGGTGTTTAAGTGTCTACTTACAAAACTATTATGGTTTCAACGGAAATTTTGGTTTTGATTACAATCTAATTTTATGTTACCAATACAAATGACCAAATTGATAATCCAAGAATTTTCAATGTTATTAACACTCAATACTCACAACTACTCCCAACCGCCTGGAGCCGGCGAGACTATGGCATCCCCAATTATTGGAGTACATTGTGAGGTTGAAGGAGGTGGGAGGGGATGGATTAAAGGGGAGCAAGGTGGGAAGTATCCAGCTCTTCAGATCTGGCCACTAAATACGACCAAAGCCCTTTCAAGCAACGTTTCAATTATTAATGGTGGTTTCTCACCGGGGAGATATTAAGAGTATCTATCACGCTGAAGCCACTTCGAAGTACCACTTTGTTGTTTTGATCTTCAGTCAGCCCTGTTGATAGCCATCTTCCGATAGGAGAAAGCAAAAATGTAGCAGAATATCGCGGGGTTGGTTTGAGATTACCAAAGAGTATTAAATTTTGCAATGGGTCAACAGAAACTGTGTAGAGTCACGTGGGGTAACCGTACGCAGTTTATACATTGGGATTTTTGTATTAAAACGCTTTAGGTATTTTGCTCATTTTTTTATTTATTGATATGATTGATCATTAAGGCATCTCAAACAAACATAAAAACCTTATGTAGTTCATAAATCAAAAAGTTATATAAAAATGTTTACATGCATGACGATTATGCGATTACCCCAAGTGCGGGGTAAGTATTCGCATATCGTAGAGAAGTGTTCAAATCAGATTAGCGGTTATCTTTAATAGAATTATCACTTTGCACCCATGTAACCAACAATATTGTACCAAAAATTATCATAGACCACATCGCTCTGACTCAGTTGTTTACACAATAGCACTCATCGGTAAGCAAACATATCGACAGCAGATGACAAAATTTAAGAAAAAGCACGAAAAACAGTAATTTACCTACCAATTTTTATTTTCAAATTAGGATTCACTGTACTCATACCCTGCTTCAATGCGACCCAAAACGCTACTGAATTAAGAAACGTGCGGGCGCGAAACAGGCACGACCACCTCGGAAAAATCATCGAGAACACTTACACTCTGCGTACGGTTTCCTCATGCGACTCTAGAGGTTTTTGGAGAATACAAAAAAACTAGGCGCATAAGCAATATATTACTCATAATCAAAAATTTGATATGAACCGACGCAATACCCATGAATAGAGCAATAAAATCATCCAATTTTGGTTTCCTGTGTTAGGAATTTGTACTCGTACAAGACCTGCGTCAGCCCAACTTAATTAGGTTACCTCTTTTGGGACTCTGAGATTTTTTGTGAACCGCATCCAATCTCCCGTCTTCCTGTGCTCTTGGTCCCAGATTATTTGTCATTCCGCCCGACACGCATCCTGGTACTTGGGTATTTCGCACGTGGTTTTGGGAAGGTTCCTTCAAGCTTATAAATGACAATCCCAAGACATTGTCTTTGTATTAGCTTTAAAGTGAAAATTTTGTTATGTTTTTCCATGCGTAAATTGTACATTTCGTGCGTCGTTGGTGAATTATATGCATAAAAAGTTACATTCTTTTGGTGGACAATTTTAATGGATTTTTTTGGTTTAAACAATATTAAACGATTTCTCAATTTGGGAGGCGGGTATGGGTACCGCCGCCGCCCAATTTTTTGGATAATCAAGACTTCTGCCACGGGTCACACCAAGTGGTTCGCTACGTTTGGCGACTTAGCAGGATTGCTCGGGTCCATAGGGTGAGGTTTATCCGGGTCTAGGCGGCGGACGCATCTGCCCCCCGGCTGCATGGCAGGCGTTGAGGGTGAGAGTTGAGGGAGCCCCTTTGACTTCTCCAGCCATACTCTCTCGGAAAATCGCCTTGCACCGCAGTGGGAGCGATGAATTCGTATGTGTACATACGTCCATCACTCCTGGACACACTGACCCCCAGATTCCTTCCCACCCCTAAATACTCTTTTCCTTCCCAGAACTTTCTTTCCTTCCTTTCCTAAAAAGTCCCTAAACACAGCTTTCGTAAAAATGATATAGGCCCTGACGGGAATTATTTTCCTCAGGGACTCCTGTGTGGAGGTAATAAATAAAACCACCATGGATTCTTATATACACTTTAAAAGCTTTTTGTTGCGACCGGGAATCGAACTCGAAGCGTTCCACTATCCGGGCGTATACTCCACACCAATATATAATTTTATATTCATATTTCTCCACTGTGATTTTTGGAGAAATTTGCTTAAATTATTTTCATTTCAACTTTTTGTACTACAGAAAAATAACACATCTATACCAAATCAATCACATATCTTCGCATTTAATTTTAAATGCCTTTATGCTCTTTTCCTAATTATGACGATTTCTTAGAAGGTGGCAATGGCTTAATCGGTAAAAGCGCACTTCCCGGTTATACGAGAGGTTCTGGGTTCGAGTCTCAGTTGCCACCATTATCTTTTTCTATTTTTCTGTGTCTTGTTCGCTTTCATATTTTCGTTTAGATTTTTAGTGTTATCTTCTTCTTTAATAATGTATTACATTGTTGGGAATAACCTTCAAAAGATATAAAAAGATAGTTGTTATTATAATTTTTTTTAAATAATAAGTCAAATATAATCAAAGAAAAAAACTATTTTTAGGTACATTTGTTTTATATTGATGCCCTTATGAAGCCATTGAAATGCTAATAAGATTTTAATTTTGCACATAAAATTTTATAATATCTCATGTACCTACCCATGTCCATACTATTAATGTGACTATTATCTTTTAATATCTTTATATTTTTAATAAGGAACTCCAGTGAAAAAAAATATGGCTTTAAAAAATATGTTCATACAGACCAATGAACGCTGATTCTGAATATATAAGTTTTATTTCATAATATTAAATGTAGAGTTCTTAAAAAAATATTAAATAGTGCATTTTTAAACCCCTCGTCAAAACACACTGTAAAGTTGGCATTACTGAATGGATAGTGCTGACGTCACGCGTCACCAGTCACTGTATTGAAACTTTGATTATGTAGGTATGACAAAAGCCATCAGTATTATTTACAACATTTCATGTTATTCGTTATTTCATACTGTTTATAGAGATTTAGTTGTTGTGTTTATTGAAACAATATTTAAGCCTAAATAGTTCAGTATCAAAAATAGAGGTATCTCTATTATTTAAAATATTGAAAAACTTTAAACTGTACGAAAAAATCGTAAAAATATACTATATCATAATGCTATATAGGCCAAATTTTGGCCGTGGAGTAAAAACAAAATGGCCGCAATCGATCAGCTGTTATCGTTTGCCTACACTTTTGTGGGTGATTCTTCGTTTTTGATAATATTGATTTTAAAAGTTAAAAAAATAATAATTTCAAACAATTTTTATACCACTCTCCCGTAATAATATTCAACAATATTATAATACAATATAATGAATAAATAATTCCACCTAAATAATGTTTTAAATTTTCGAATAGTATCATCTTTCTTCCGTATAATATTCAAAATGACAACACCTGTTGAAAGTAAATAAAACTATCGATGGGCGATGACGTCACACAATCCACCATAGATACGGTGATTTTCAGGGGGTCTTGAAAAACTAAAACTTTGACAATTATTTTAACTACTAAAACTAACTATAAAAATAAAAATAAATATGCAGTTACTTAAGTTTGAAGGTTTATTCATTAAAAAAAATTATTTACTTTACTTTATTCATAAAAAAAATAAAAAATAGGACTGGAGTTCTCTATTGTGTTCAATTATTATTTATTTAATTTTATGCTTATTTTTGTTATTGTGTGATGAATTTTGATTTCATTTTATGTTTCAATTAGGTACTTACCTAATATGTAAACATTTTTTTTCTTTTATAGTTTATAGTAATATGGCAGACTGGGATTGCACTACCCTCCCAGTCCTGCTGGAATAAAAACTTAATATATTAAAAAAAAATTAATTTGTGCTTGTTTGTAACATTACACTAATACTGCTATTTATACATTAATATTTATACTACTCTACTTAAAACACACTCCAACAAACACAAAATATCACTAATAGACCGGTTAGACAAGCGTACAAAGAAAACTTAACAACTCCGACGGTAAACACTACCTTTGAATAAAGACACCACAGACGACCTCCGTAGTCCAGTGGGTAAGACTCTTGACTCACATTCCGGAGGTCGCGGGTTCGAACCCGGCATGCGCAAATAAATTTTATTTGATTAATTTGTGTTATTTTACAATTAATTAATTTAAAATAATATATAGTATATTTGCGGCATGTTCCAGAGTGGAAGATACTATCAGTATCGCCCTGGTGTAAGACCACCATTCAGAATTGAAACGTTGCTTGAAAATGGCTTTAGCCGTGTTTAGTGACCAGATCTGAATAGCCAGGTACTTCCCAACCTTCCTCTTCCCCACCTCCTTCCCTTCCCCGCTACCTTCAGCCTCACAACATACCCCAATTGGGGATGCTATAGTCTCACTGGCTCCAGACGGGAGCAGTTGAGATTCTTGTGCGGTAGTCACTGTAAAAAAAAAAAAAAAAAACCATAAATACCATGCTATAAAAGCATTTAACAGTCTTTCACTTGAAACAAAAATTGAGGAAAACAAAAATAAATTCGGACACAAAATAAAAAAATGGATTAAAGAACAAAAAAAAACAATATTACCAAAATTTTATAACATAGAATAAAAAAAAACACATACACGCAACACAGAAAAACCAATACAAAACACGAAACACTCACAAACACGAAAATCATAATATATGCCGATTTTCATTTAATTTTATTTTTTAGTTTGTTAATTTTATTCTAATTTTTAATCTTTATTTTTAGTTTAAATTTATCTTTATTATTTACATTATCTATATATATATATTTTCAAAATGTATGAATGTATGAATGTAATGTATATATTCTTATATTATAAAATGGGGGCCTCAACACAGTGAGGCCACAATTACTGGATTGTACTATAAAATATTGTTAAATAATGCATCCACAATAAAAAAATAAAAAAATTATTGTTGTATCTGCCGACAAACCAGTTCATTCCATGAGTACCATTTAAAAATTTCCAATAATTCTTTTTAGATTTTATAAACTTATGTTTGTATGATGAATGTGTATGTATATGTGTATGTATGTGTATATGAACAGACATCGTGTAGTTAGGCAGGTTACTTTTTTATGTACGACTAGCAGACCCGGCCACACGTTGCTGTGGCTAACGAAACACAACGCCATTACCCAACCTTTGTAAAATCCACACCACCCGCTTGCCAGCTGCCCGGTGCCCGCTGCCTGAATTGAATATTTGAATTTCTCGGCTTTCCTCTACTATAGTAAACATGTAATATACTTATAAACCTTCCTCTTGAATCACTCTATCGATTGGTGAAAACCGCATGAAAATCCGTTGCGTTGTTTAAAAGATCTATGCGCAGATACATTTTGAGCGACTTCATTTTAATATTATGTAATGATGATGATAATGATAATTCGATAGGCGTCCGGATCGCCGGCAGTTAAATTAAACTATAAAATTAATTTAGCAGGTTTAATAATAAGGAAAAGAAACTATGTTAATAGAAATTGTCTTTACCGTGAAATGTTAGCGTTCATTAAGTTGAAATGTTGTGTAAATAATGAGAGTATTTGTTATGTGCTGTTAATTAAACTAAGAGTACCCCGAAGCATATTTCATTTCTCCTTTCTGATAATTTGACAGCTACTTCAGAAATGCGGTTGTTCCGTTTCTGTTTCGTGGCAGGAATGACACGTTCAACAATAATTATAAATCACAGAATTTAAGGAGCTGTGTAATCTTAAACGACTTATTATATAAATAATTTGTAAAATAAATGATAAAAGCTTTTATTCAGACAAAAATATAACTTTTATTTAGATATCTTCTAGCTTCTATCTTCTGTCTTCTATCTTCTATCTTCTATCTTCTATCTTCTATCTTCTATCTTCTATCTTCTATCTTCTATCTTCTATCTTCTATCTTCTATCTTCTATCTTCTATCTTCTATCTTCTATCTTCTATCTTCTATCTTCTATCTTCTATCTTCTATCTTCTATCTTCTATCTTCTATCTTCTATCTTCTATCTTCTATCTTCTATCTTCTATCTCCTATCTCCTATCTCCTATCTTCTATCTTCTATCTTCTATCTTCTATCTTCTATCTTCTATCTTCTATCTTCTATCTTCTATCTTCTATCTTCTATCTTCTATCTTCTTCGAAGGAGAAGATTTTCTTTCATTGTTTTAATAAAACCTTATGATAGGTGTTTAAGATAAAACTATTTCCGTAAAGGTAAAGAAAGGTTTCATTACCTAGTTTAAATAATTCTTAGTTAAGTGATTAACTATCACTTTTTACACTTTATTTTTAATTTTAAAGTGGGGATTAAACAAAAACTAAAATGGACAAATGAGAACTATGGCGACGAGTTCACAATGGCTAAATGTTCTTAATTTATTATCGTGCACTGTTATTTGTACGTTAGCAACCTGGAGTCGTGCTCAGGAACGCACAGCAATTATCGATATTATTGATAAATAATAATAATAATAATAATGATTTATTGTCTTCATTTCTTAGTAACAGTAGAGATAATGATATCCTCACTGGGATCTCCCGTGCTGAGGATTTCATTTACATATTATAATTTAATTATAAGAAATTGATATGAATTAGACATAACATATATCATGCAGTATTTTTTTTAAATAATTATAAAGTAAATAAGATAGTGGTTTTTTTTATAATTCAGATTACTAGATTTGGTTTTAGTCTGTATTTGATATCAGTATATTTTCTATTTCTGATCTCCCTATATTTAGTATCCAGCTTTTTATTTGAAATTTAAATGTTATAATGTTGAGGTTTTTGAGTGAGAGTGGTATTTTATTGTAAAGTTTAATGCCATAATATAAGAAGCTTTTTTGCCCAAATGTTGTGTTAGTAGTTACTTGTTGGATAAGTTTTTGACCATGAGATCTAGTGTTTCTAATGTACGTATTAGTTGTTATTTCTTGGGTTTTGTACTTATGAATGTAAATGAGTATAGTTTTGGAATATAGTTGTTTAATTGACATGATGTTAAGATTGTTGAAGATTTCGTCAGTGCTAGTTCTTACAGGAACTTTCAGTATAATTTTCATTATAGCTTTTTGAGTTTTAATTAGTGGATTTAGTATGTTTTTATTTGCACTGCCCCATCCGATAATACCGTATTCTAACAGTGATTGGCAGAGAGCCATGTAAATCTTGATTAAGTCTTTTTTAATGAGGACATTCCTGATAGTTTTGAAAAAATAACTTAGTTTTTTAATTTTATTATTTAAATACGTAATGTGTTCGGTCCATTTTAAGTTTTGGTCAATTGACCAAAAATCCTTTATCGATTGACCGTGCTCAGAGAGACCGGGCTCTGAGGGGTAAAATTTTTTTAAGAATTATTGATAGGGTAATTGAAAAATTTGTGATTAAGATCCTATTCTTCAACATAACATTTGCACATGGCAAAATTCTTAACCTCCATTTTTTCCAGTTGAACATTGCAAATGTTAAAAATAGCAGTACCCCATTAACATGCGGTAAACAGATTACGGAGTCTAGAAAGAGATGTATTTTGGAAAAATGATTGCCCTTTGTTTTGGTTGACTCATCCCAAGGATTCTGCCAAGATGCTTTACGGACATAATATATCTTGTAAGCTTAGGTGATTTTCATTTTGCATGTTTTTTTTACAACAAGCGCGCTTCTAAGAAATACTCAAACAGCGAGTGAAAAAAAATCAGAGTGTGCAATTCACTCGCGCTGGATGTGAAACCTTCAAAAAACTAAAGTAGACAAAGGGGAGACCGATTATACAATCTCATTCTATCGCAGGCTAAGAACTATATATACGGTTTGTCTCTTTTTAGTGTCGCTATTATGTCGTTTCGTCGAGTTTCAAATCACAACGCTCTTGAAGAAGCTTTCACTTCAAAAAGTTTTAATTTGAAAACCTCTCCATCCAAATTACTATAGTATCTTTCATTGAATGCACTTTTTTGTTGTTGTGAATATCGCACAAAATCTGGCTAGAGCAAGTGGGAATGCGCCATCTACAATAGGCCACTTTCATCACATTTAAAAAAAAATTCCGGTTTAGGCAAATATTCTTAGACACTCTCTATTTTTTTTTTAATCGAATTATTGAAACCCTGGCGATTTTTTGAAAATTTCTATCCGAAAAATCAGAACATTTTTTATAAACCGTGAATGGTATTATGATTGTGTAGAGTGGATTTATGTGTTTGTGTAAAAATGACTGGCGAAGGACCTTGATTTTGTGTTAATACCACTGCTTGCAATAACAAAAATACATGTTGCATAGAAAGGAAAGGACTCACCAAAAGGAAAAAAGAACTTTGTACGCTGGCAATGCAATCATCTGCTTCCTCTCCCATCCAATAGGCACAAACAGCAATGGTCGTGAGTTGGTTTATTTTATAGTACACGACGCAGTTATTTTTAATGGCGATTAACCGATAGCGGAGCACAATGGCGATATGTTGCGGCGGGAGTTTATTGCAGACTGAGTAAGATTGGCGGGTAGGCAAATAGGAATGGGTAGGAAAAGGAACCTGCAACAATATTAATACCAATTCCAAGCTGTGACAGTATGTATGCGTACTATGTAGGTGCGTGTATGTGTAGGTATGTGTATGGGCGTAACCAAACCGGAAAAACGGGACATAATTTTATGTGTGCGAAAAAACGATAATTACATAGCCGAAAACCATTTAAAAAAACGAACGTTTTCCACACGAATGGCACAGGAGAATAACGAGGCGTACCAAAAATATTACATCTCATAAATATTTTTTTCCTTGATCCATCTTATTGATCATAAATCATTATAATGTTCAACGTCTATATTACTAAATCCAATATAATACACTTGTACTTGTAAATTATAATAATAATAAGAATTTAGGAATTCCACAGAGCCGAACCCTCTGATATGAAAATATCTGGAGTCGGTGAATTATTTTCTCATTTGGTCTCTGGTAGGTTGACATGTTGTTCTTGTGTTGTTTTGTATTTATAATACTTACATAGTGCAATTGCATAGCGTGGATTGACTAGATGATCATTTGGGAAGTGTGTGAAAGGTTTAGTTTTTCCTGTGGGGAAAATTTAACCCGGACATTTAAATCTGGTCCGTAAATATTATAAAATTTGATTTTGTTAAAATCAGCACCACTACCATTATACCTCTAAAACACGTACAGAAAGCGTGAAATATACAGGGTTCTCTTCATAACATCTGTCAAAAAGTCAAACCAAATTATAAGTTTGCAGAGAACAAACAATAAACCTAGTGAACGTTAAACGTCAAATTCAAAAATTCGCCTGAAATCAAAGTGTTGCCATATAACAAAAAATAAATCAGTGTGGAATTTTACAAAATTAATTGGAACATTTTCGGAGACGGGACATTTTCATGTCACGGGTCCAAATAATGGATTTATTTAGTTTAAAAAAAACTGTACATTTCTAAAAAAATTTACTAACTTTTTCGTACGCGGTTCTGTTCACTAATATCGTTTAAATCCATTTCAAGTAACGCATTGCAACGTTCGATTCTGAAGATTTATTTATAGTCTGAAGATTTATATTTCACCAGAACAATTCTGAGAGCATAAACCACTTTGACACTATACTACCATTATACACACAGTAGCCTTCGGTGGCACTGACAAATATATTTTCATTTGGGGAATACAAACAAGTTTAAATCCTGTCACATTTTAACCTAACCAACAATTATAAAATAAACAATATTGAATAACCGCGAGTCAACGAAAACAACAGTACAAAGCAAACCGTGTAATATTAATTTACGTACATGATATTATAATAACTTAACATAAACCACGTTAGTATTAAAATGATCATCCCGTAGACTACGTATCTCATATCAGTAAACATCCCCTTTGCCGTGCTCCGCAAGAACCCCCCATGGCAAACATTTGCTCTTCGGATTGCGAGTGTTTATCGTCGGGGTTGGAAATCAATGCTTACACATTTCATAATAGTAAGTAGTTATTCAATCGTTTTATAAACTGGTGTGTGTATATTATACTCGTACTTGCATACCAGGGAATAATGTTAGAAAAAGGTTTTCACACAAATCTTGGTAAAATATTGTAGCATTCAATCGAAGAGTGTCGTGTCTGATTCATTCATTGTATACGTCTTGTAACATATCGTATCATCGCTATAATTAGTTAATTACATTAGTTTGCTTTTCGGTTTTCCTCACATCTGTATAAATTACACTTACATATTTCAGGGAAGAGTGGAAGAAACGAATAGATGAAATTGCTGCAAACCAATCCCAGGACTTAAACCGGAGAGAGAGAAACAACTGTTTATTCTGTATTCATGGTTTTTTTTAAGTGAATACCGCACACGAGTCCCGAATGTTCATAACCACCGTGAGCCATTGAGAGGCATCCTCAATTGAGGCTGAAGGTATTGGGCAGAGGAAGAGGAAGGTGGGGAAGTACCAGGCTATTCAGATCTGGTCATCAAAACACGGTTAAAGCCATTTCAAGCAAAGTTTTAATTCTGAATGGTAGTCTTACATCAGGACTGTACTGATAGTATCTTCCGCTGTCAAATGTAACGCAAATATACCTTATTTTATTTTAAATTATTACATTTTTAAATAATACAAATAAATCATTCAAATTATTTGTTTACGCCGGAATTTAAGCCCGCGACCTTCGGATTGCTGGTCGAGAGCCTTGTTAATATTAAAAACACGTTTATTAGCAAGACCCGTAGGGTGTTCACTGCCAATCGTTAAATATTTCCCCTTTCCTAACAGACTATGTTGACTGTTTCTTTTGAGTTTTATTTTGCCAACTAGGCGACAGTTAAGCTATATCTAAGCTATCTTGGTAACATTATAAAGACACGCCATGCAATTGGATTTGTACCCTGCTTTAATGTTGTAAAATTATCAAAAATTTTCGCAAACGAAAATGCTAAATTTAATAAAATAAAATCGGTACCTTCGACAGTTCGCCAAAGAAATTATTTATTTTAAATCTAATCCGCGTTGCCAGAAAATCCGAAATCAGGCTGTGACCTTCCTCTCGTTTGGTTGGTCAAGTATGAAAAAAATCATCGATCTCAGAATAAAACAGTGGATTTTTATAAAAATTAAATCCACGCCGACCGCCTTTAGTCACTCTTCTTTATATAAATAGATGCATTCATACTAAAAATACTATCAGTCTACTTCAGTTTCTCAGAATTACTTCAATCAGTTTTAAGTTAAAATGTCTTATGACATACCATCTAAAGTCCCCTGCATTGCTCGGGCTTCACACAGTAATTTTAACCTAATTTGAACGTCAAGGGTGCCAAGAAGCATCAAAATTCTGCTTTAAGTGGTCGGGTTGTGGCAACGCCGATGGGGTGGTTTTTCGAAATCTCATGAAAGCAGTTCCCTTTTTTCTTGTGTTGTAGGTCAAGTATGCAAAATTTCGTCAGTCTCGGAATAAAACTTTGAATTTGGATAAAAACCGAAACCAAGCCGCCTCAGTTACTTTTCTTTAGGTGAATAGATTTTTCAATCCTTTGTTATTTATTTGTAAAATCTTCAGACATATTCCAAGTTAATTTGCTTTATCTTTACTCAATGTTTAAAACAGAAGCTCCGGTTTTTTCTTGAAGAAAATATTTGTTGTGCAATTCTAGCCGCGGAAATATGCTTATTGAGGTTGAAGAGCTGCTCGAGAAAGCCGGAAAAACTGAGCGGAGGAAATTAAAAAGAACAACTTCAGGGGCCTTACTCCGTAAAAATAGTGTGACGGAAAACGTGAAGCTGTAGAATTTCACAACTGAAAAGAAGCTGAAATGCACTTTCAGGATTCCGGCGTCAACAGAAAAGGAAAGGCCTAATAATGTGCAGATTTTGTAATCTCTCAAACCCCTGTTCCTCTATTATCAATTATTACCAGGAAACTCTTTTCATGCTCCTTCTATTTCTTTATTTTAAAGAAAGACAAATATTCGAATTCGAATCGAACACGCGGCGCTCGAGTGGGACCCAAGCGCTATGCTCACTCAATCACTGACCGGTCTTAATATATTTTTTTCAATCAGATATTTTAACAACTCCTTCCCACTACAACCTACTTATAAATAATTAACGTAAAAAATCTAAATAATGTTAATTCATTTTGGGAATACAATTGTATCTTTAGAATAAAATCTGTTTATGAATCTGTAAAAACTCTGGAAAGTTATTATCTGTCGTAATTAAATCTGAGCAGAGTGTTCTGGATTTTCTCTGTCATCGCTACTTTAGTCAAAATTAAGCCCTCAGCTTTATTACTATCGCGAGCTGTCGAGTTTGGAGTATTTATTATGTGCATAAAAAAATCATTATACTTTGAATTATTTTTTTGCTCAATTATGACTTTTAACAACGATAGATCAGCTGTTAAACCAATGTATTGTGTATTTACATAATAATTGATAACATTTTTAAATTCGTACTCGGTAATTAAAATATATCTATTGCATATTCTTTAAATCAGCATTACAAAACTAAGCCATAGACATAATAATCATCACAGAGAGTAACTAGGTTACAACAATCAATGACATTAAACATGTCATCAATCAATTAGATTTTTTCGTAAAAGTCACCTAAACCTTCATACCGTAAGTTTACCATCTGAACAACGTTTTTTTTCAACGAGTAGAAACAACAACCTGGGAGTAACTACTTGACTCTAAATTACTATTTAAAGATCACATTGAATACATCTTGAAAAAGCTTAATAACAAATGGGTTTTATTCCAGGCATCACAAAACGATTCAATAAACCTTTCACACTAAACTTGAACTATTATAAAAGACATGTGTAAGATCTTGGAGGCACTGCTGAAAACCAGCTTCTTTTCAGAAGAAACCCTGAATTGTAGCTGAGCAGTGACCTTTTCATCAATAGTAATGAACGTTTTTTATTTATCTCATCTCTAATTTAAATTCGTCTTTTGGAATCGTCAATATCAAACTTACATTTTGGTATTTTGTTTATTTCTGGTTCTCTTAGAAATCGCCATGCTTTTTTAACACCGTTGTTGCTTCCTTTGATTTTGTCTCCAAAGTAGATTTCTTTGCCTTTCTGATCGCCGCACATATTTTTGTATCTTGGTACATGTTTTAACGATATTATGTCCCATGGACTTTCTTTCAATTTTTGTGTATTGCGTTTCTTCTGCGAATGTAGTTGATGATTGAATACTTTATCCATGATATCAAGGGTTAAATTTTGCTGGGAAATTTAATTATACAAATTGTATTATTATTAATTAATTCATTTTTCAAAAAGGCAACAAGATATCTGTGTTTTTTTATTTGGAAGAACTCTTGCCAATATTTCTATTTTTGAGACTGACAATTCATGGTGGAATTCCATTATAATATTATATTATAATAAAACGAATATAAAACTTTATTCCACATAATTTTATTTGACCGTAACCGGTTTCAGCTCGTTAGAGCCATCTTCAGACTGGTACAAATAATTCTTGGTCTACGGTTTATATATGTCACTATAAAAGCCCGAACTACGGTAAATCTATAATTATCGTTCACCAACCTAACCTAACCTAACCTAACATAACATGTACTAAATTCTAATGGTAAAGCCCGAAAAAATCGTTTACAATATTTAAATAAGTAAAGGTTTTTTTGGGCTTTTACCATTAGAATTTAGTACATGTTAGGTTAGGTTAGGTTAGGCTGGTGAACGATGATTATAGAACGGTTCGGACTTTTACCATTAAGAGCTGGTAAATCTTAGGATTTACTGGAAAATCTTAGGATTTACCAATATTCGGGCTTTTACGGTAACATATACACAACATATTGGGGAGGGAATGAAAAAAAAAACAACTTAGCAACAAATATAATTATTATAATTGATTAAAATCCTTGTGGACCACCCCTCTCCCTCTCCCCAATATGTTGTGTATAAAAACCGTGGACTAAGAATTATTTGTACCAGTCTGAAGATGGCTCTAACGAGCTGAAACCGGTTACGGTCAAATAAAATTAAGTGGAATAAAGTTTTATATTCGTTTTATTAAAATATATTAAAACTCTTGCCAAGTTCCAAGATTGAGTGATCTGTTCTATTTTTTGTGGTGTCGGATTGCAATGTCAATATTATTGTCTAACGATCTGTAATTGTTGATTTGTAAACGATGCTTTTGTTTTGTTTATTAGTTTAGACAATTATATGATCAATGCATGATGTTGATTCGTTAGCTATTCTTGTAGGTGTATTGATGGTACTAATTAATCCACGGAACTCTAACATGTTCAGGTAGTCATGACATTGGTGGTGTGGGTTGTTTGGGAGTACGTTGATATTTAAATCTCCTATTAATACTAAGTTTTTGCAAAGATTGGAGAGATTGCTATTAAGTCCATTAACCTAATATTTTGGTGCGTAATGATAGTGTTTTTTGGCTTGGCTATCAGGTATTAACGTATTTTAGCATCTGTTGTTGAAAACAAATTATCTCGATCATCCAGTTCTTTGTGCGTGTTATTTATAGTAATAGCCATATTATAAATAAGGGGAAATAGTTCATTTCTGTAAATAAGAGCTTTTCCAAAACGTGGAGATTGACGAGATTGAAACGTGGAGACAAATTTTCCAAACACTGGAGATTTCACTTTGATTTAAAGTGGAGGGGGTGAAGGGGTGAATTATTATTGTGGTGAGAAAATAAAAGTATAGAATATGATATAATGACAAAAATTCTGTGAACAGTCATCAGAATAAAAATTTTCAACATTTACAGTTCTCGAAACTCAAAAGTTAGCATTACACGTTGATACCTGGTATTCGAAATGAGGAAATAATATAAAATGATGTTCATACCCGGAGTTTCACGTTGCTCGTTTGTTTGTGTAATGTTCGAAAATAAACAAAGTTCTGAAATAATTCTAGTAGAGTTTTACAGCGGAAGTTAGAAAATTCTCCCCGAGTTTCTCGTGAATCCTTTTTTATTTTTCCTCTATCAATTATTTCCTCCTATGATTTCATAAGTTTTTGTGCAATTGAAAGGATTTAGATTAAAGTTTATCCGAGCTCCAGATATCCTCTGGTTCCGGCCAGCCAATACCCGCACTAGAGAATTATTGGATCCATGCCAGCATCTGGTGCTTGGGAGTAACTAGGGATCAGGAACAGTGATCTTAAACATTTTCCGGGATAAATGTAACGCTCTCTTTACATTATAAGAATTTGTACCTTCACCTGTTCTTAATAATATATTGCTTCTCACCGAATTTACAATACATTTGCTACATATCCCATGGTAGATACTTTCAACATCGCTCTGGTGAAAGACCACCATTCAGAATCGGAACTTTGCTTAAATGACTTTGACGGCATAGTTCAGCGGTAAGACTCTTGACTCGCAATCCGAATGTCGCGGGATCGAATCAAGGCTTGGCAAATAAATTTTATTTGATTAATTTGTGTTATTTCACAATTTATTCATTAAAAATAATATATAGTATATTTGCGGCACGTTGCAGAGTGGAAGATACACTCAGTATCGTCCTGGTATTCCACCATTCAGAATTGAAACGTTGCTTGAAATGGCTTTAGCCGTGTTTGATGTGGTGACCAGATCTGAATAGCCAGGTACTTCCCCACCTTCCTCTTCCCTATCTCCTTCCTCTCCCCACTACCTTCAGCCTCACAACAAACCCTGATTGGATATGCCATAGTCTCACTGACTCCAGGTATTCATATAAAAAAGTCGTATTTGGTGATAAGATCTTAATAGCCAAGAACTTCCCCATTTCCGTGTCCATCGTCACATTTTCCTGCCCACAACCTTCAACTTCACAACATATTCCAATTGGGAAAACTATAGTCTACTGACTCCAGATGGTTGGGAGCAGTTACCCCCCCCCCCCCCCCCCCCCCCCATACGACAGAAGAAGAAGACCCTACTGGCCAGAACAGCTCTGCGAAACTGTACTCAAATAAGTCACAGTGTTTGCCGTTCCCCTACTAACTCGTTTTGAGGGGATTTTTTTTTCTTTCTTTCCTAACAGTCGACAATGGAATGCTGGTACCCCCTGATGTATGGCAGTGAGGCGTGGATCTGGCAGAGAAAGGATAAAAGTAGACTGAATGCTGTAGAAATGAGATCCCTGAGTAAATGTGGTAAAAAGTGGGTAAGTGTGGTAAAACCGTATGTGCTCATGTGAGAAATGTGGAGATCCGCAAAGAATGCAAGCCTGACGTAAGCGTAATAAATGAGAATAAGAAAGGGACCTTTAATGGGTGTAAATAATTAAATTTTAATTTAAAAGTAACGGGTAGTGAAATAAAGTACGGTGTAAAAAATACATTGTTTTCAAATTTATTATAAACTAGCTGACCCGACGAACTTCGTACCGCCTCAGAATCAATAACTGTTGAATTAAATAAAGTTTTTTTATTAAGTTTAAAATTACACAATGAAACGATTATCGATGCCCAACTGTCCGTGTTTTGTTTATCAGAGATGGCGTTGTGTACGGATTTATATTAAACTTAAAGGGAACCATCTATTGGATAACCAACAACTCTGCCATAGGTCACCCCAAGTGGTACGCTACGTTTGGTGATTTAGCAGTGGTGCCCGGGTTCAGGGGTGACTTTTGTGCGGGTCTTGGCGGCGGATGCGTCTGCCCACCTGCTGCGTGGCGGGCCGGATCTAAAGAGACTGGTTTATGGAGGCCTTTTGACCTTTCCAGCCGGATTCTCTCGACCAATGGGTCGAAAGAGTCCGGTTGGAAAGGTCGAGGTAAAAGGTCGATTCCGGTCAAGGCAATGGCCTTGCACGGCAGTTGGAGGGATGGAATCACTCCCGGATGTACTAACCTCCAGATTCCTACCCACCCCTCGTGCCTTTTTCCTTCCCAGAACTTCCTATCCTACCCTTCCTTAAAAAGACCCTCCACACAGCATCCCCTAAGATGACATAGGTCCTGAGTGGAGCTTACGTAAAAAAATGCGTTTCATTTCAGAGATTTACTCTTATTGTATTTTTCCTTTGGAGGGGTGCAGAGACATACGTTCACCGTTTGTCTCATTTTCGACTATTGACATTTAGTGTATATGAAAGAGGGGCAGCATTATATGATTAAAAACAAAAGCAAAACAATCAGCGCATTGACATTTGACGTTTTTGAATTTTTGGAATTTACGCACAGTTAAATATTATACCTATCACAATATTGCTGCCGTTCTTTCAAAATATGAGAATTCGTTCCATGTAAAATGTATGAAAAAGATAATTTTCTTCATTACTTTCTTTTTAGTGAATTTTTGCGATGTTTTAATAGTTATTCTGTTATCCGGGGTGGAGACAAATCCAACAAATCAAAGATCATCAAAATCGGTCCAGCCGATCTCGAGTTATAAATAGTATGACTAACCCGACTTTGTTTTATATATTAAAGATATTTTATTTTATTCTCAACATCTTTGCGCCAATTGTAATATTTCTTACTTCTCGTAGTATTAGCGTACCCCTGCCTTCGAAAATGTACGAGTTGGGGTTATAGGAGTTAGAGGAACAAGAGTTAGACTTGCACTGTTTGTTTAGATACTGCAATGGTCAGCTGATTGCAGCTTCCCAAAGGTTATCATTTCTCCTCCCATATCTGAGACGTAACCATGTTTATAGGTCATTTGAGTTTACAGTTCAAATAATGAAAATCTAATAAGCTTTTTCTTTAATTTTTCACAAAGAATCCGATTATAATCTTTTTTCTATTAAAATTATCGTGCCCTGGGAACAACATGGTTCTGTGTGACATTTTGGCCGAATATGAGTTTATTGTTCGTATTTTTTCATTTCATGTAACTCGTATTATCTTCAATTGTTTTTTGATACAGGATCTTTAATTAATTTACATAATAACATTCTCGATAACGCACCACATTTAATATACTCTCTCTGGCCATTTCCAAAAATGTATTACACATAATGACGTAGAATTTATTTGTGACTTATTTGTGACTTATTTGTGACTTATATAGACTTATTTGTATTTCTGTTCTCCATGGCACTTAATGATCCGGGAAAATATGAACCCTCCTGTAAAAACATCACATACTTTCCAATATTTAAACCAATTGACAATTTTTAAATGTATGTCTGGCAAATATCAATTATGGGTGTGAGTTATTTCAATAATTTGTTTTTTAAATTATAAAATATATGCCAATGAAGTACTTGATTTTTCACTCTTTTAAAGGCAACCTTTACAATTATTTAAAAAAAATTTACTCCATTTACAGTTATTTAAAAAAATTGCCATCTGCAACGTAAATAAGGCAAAATAAAAAATGTATAAAGATTAAAAAAACAACATTTTAATGGGCATAAGTTTAAATCACATAGATTTATATAATCGATTTATATTGAAACCTTATTGGTTTAATCGGGAAAATTGCTGCTTCCCCTATCACAACACGAATGTAACACTAAAAGTGATACCTATTTACTTCTTACTGAATATATGTGGATGATTTTATCTTTTAATTAAAGGGTCTGGATTGCGATATGATTTAACTGTGTTTTAACGGTATATTAACAGTATATTACCTGTGAATCTGTATATATGTGATACACCTGACTGTATAAATTGTACATATTTAAAATGTAAACTCTTCCTACATCCACAAACAAATGCTTTTAATGGAGGAAAAGTAACATTGTAACATGTTCCTTTTTTAAGATAAGTACTAAAATAAAAAAATAAAAAAGTATTAGAACGAAAAAAAAATTAAGGTACCTACATACATTTAAATTTCGACACAAAAATCCTTTTTCTGATTTAACGTTTTTTATTTTCATTTTATGGGTTACTTACTAGCTGGTAACCGGCATGCGTTGCTACGCCATTTAATAAAGAAATTGTTTCTTCCTGCGTGTCCTTTCCCATTCATCCCGTTCCCCTTCCGCCTCACCTTCCCTCTCTCCACTCCACTCCCCACCTTCTCCCGTCCCGCGAACCCCCCTCCCGAGTTCCCCTCCCCCTTCACAGTATCCCCTCGCCCCTCCCTAGTTCCCCTCCCCCCCTTCCGCGAACCCCCTGTCAGAGTTCCCTCTCCCGCATTCCATGCATTAATTCCCGGTACATTCAGTTTTCAAACAGCTCGCGTGCAACCTATTGTAATTTTTATATACAAATTTCATAATGCCAGAGCTCACCAGAAGTTTCAAACAAATCTTGTTTAAATAATAAAATAATTATCCAATTTGGTGCAGTCGTTCGGAAGTTATGCGCGTACATACATTTCGGCGATTCACTTTTATTTATATAGATAGATAGATATTAAAAACGACGCCTGAAATAAAATTTCCGCAAATATATTACAAAGACAACGATTTGTTTTGCTTTTCGTCTGACGTTATCAATAACTCGCTTTTGTAAGGGAAAATAAACGTATAATAAATATAATGTATTAATATTTATATTTTCATAACGCCAGAGCTTACCATTATATACAGCCTATGTTACTGGCATGAAATGTAGGTTTCTATTTGTTAAAGAATTTTTTAAATCGGTTTATTGATTTAGGTGTGAAAGCGTAATGAACAAACTCGCGCACTTTCACATCAGATTTAAATGTCCGGGTTAAATTTTCCCCACAGGAAAAACTAAACCCTTTCACACACTTCCCAAATGATCATCTAGTCAATTCACGCTATGCAATTGCACTATATAAGTATTATAAATACAAAACAATACAAGAACAACAAGTCAACCTACCAGAGACCAAATGGGAAAATAATTCACCAACTCCAGATATTTTCATATCAGAGGTTCGGCTCTGTGGAATTCCTAATTGAGCCTATAAATCCTACTGATCCCTCAATATAAATATTTAAAAAATCTTTTGTAATCCTTCATGTATTTAAAATGACTGATTTTTACATTTTTATATATAAATTCTTTGACAAATCTTATATGCCTAAATTTTAAATCAGAGACCTGGGTATAATGCCAGTAGCCGAAATTACAAATGGTAATATTTTTATAGTCTGAGAATGCCAAATTCTTTTAATCTCATTTCCTAAATCTGTGTATTTTCTTATTTTTTCAGAAACAGTTTTTTGAATTTTACAGGAATTTGGAATAGCTACATCAATGATAAAAGTTATTTTTTTTAATATTATTAGTAATGATTTTATTTATTTTATTGAAACATTATTTTCGTAAGATTATTTATTTAATTAAATTATTATTAACTTAGAACCATTAGCCAAAGTTGCCTTTAAAAATCATCAAAAAATAATTCGTAAATGGATTAAATAACTTTAAGTATTTAAGAATACAAATTGGATTAACCCATTCAGACCCCTTGAGCATAATTATGCATACTAATTTCAAAGCATAATATAAGGTGTAGTTTTATGTATTTTTGAATTTATCTCCTTTTTTATTAGACTAGCAACATTATTATTGCCTAAAAATATGACTAGTGGAGACATCTACCCGTGAAAATTATAAATATAGGTCCTTTTAAATAGTGCGACTGAACCGTTTGACAGGAGTGCTGGTAGGTACATTTTGTTTTCATTGTTTTCATTGTTTTCATTATAATTTCATAAATATTTAACAAAAGAAGTACGCAGATGCAATTTTAAAATGTTAATCACTATAATGTATGAATTGAAGATGTAAATAGTGAAATAAATAAGCGTATGGAAGTGTTTGAATTTTGATGTGCAGAATTGTGCACAATCAGTCTCGTAGTAAAGTGGCGAAGGAGAAATTTTGATGCATTGCTTGCTCCTTTTGAAAATGGGGAGGACGACTATATTGGGCCACTTATGGGTCCAATGCATTATTTTTTAATGTATATTAATGAAAGTGAACTCGAAAAAATGGCAGAATTCACAAACATGTATGCTCTGCAAAATGGCAAACATAATTTTAAGCCAACTAATGTTGACGAAATCAATTCACTTATCGGGCTGCATGTAGCTATTGGAACATTAAATTTTCCAAGAGTTCGATTATATTAGAACAAGGCTCTTGGTGTAAATTTATTTCTGGATACGATGACCCGGGACAGATTTTTTCAACTAAGAAGCAATCTGCATTTAGTAAATAATTTGGAAATGACACCAACTTCTTCCGATAAACTTGCAAAAGTGCGTCCACTGTACAATGCCATCAGAAAACGTTGCCTGGAATTAAAGCCAGATGAAAATTTGTGTATTGATGAACAAATGGTACCTTTCAGAGGGAAATTAGCAATCAAACAGTACATGAAAGGAAAACCAACTCCCTGGGGAGTCAAAATATTTGTATCGTGTGGTGCCTCAGGACAAATGTACGACTTTGTTATTTATCAAGGTGCCACAACTAGCTTAGACGAATCAAATCTAAAGAAGTTCGGTCTCGGTGCCTCTGTGGTATTACATTTATCTCAAAGAATACACAATGAAGGCCATAAATTGTACTTCGATAACTACTTTTCATCTTATAACTTATTGCAAATATTAAAATCGAAAAATATTTCTGCTACCGGCACCATACGAGTTAACAGATTCTCTGATCCACCTTTATTGTCAGACAAAGAAATGAAAAAAAAGGGAAGAGGGTCGCATGATCAAGTCGTAAGCCGGGATGGAGATGTAGCCTTAGTTAAATGGATGGATAATCGCACAGTTGTACTTGCATCTAATTTTATCGGATCAGGAAGCATTGATGTAGTTGAAAGATGGGACAAAACAGTAAAACAATTTGTCAAAGTAAATCGTCCAGAAATTATAAAATTGTACAATAAAAACATGGGCGGTGTGGATCTATTGGATCAGATGATTTCAATTTACAGAATTTACATAAAATCAAAGAAATGGACCCTGAGACTAATATTTCATGCCATAGATTTGGCAGTGGTAAATAGTTGGTTTGAATACAGACGGATGCAAGTCCAAAAACGTAAATGTTCAGGAGAGCCAAAAGACTATTTTTTCTCTAACTTAAGGTGACATAACTTTTTCGGATATCCATGCCGATAGATAATTTATTTATTAATTATTAAATCAATTAATTTTGTTTTAAAAACGAGCAAATAAAACGAAAGATTTTATATATAAAGCCTTTAAAAATATTGTTTAAAATAAAGAGCTGACTCGAGTCAAACAAAAACACGGACTTGAGTCCTTCTGCTTCTAAATGAAGTGGAATATTTTGATATGACATGTGGTGTTTTATGAAAGGATCAATGTTTAAGAACTGTTTGCTTTAATAGAAAGGGTAGTAATGTATAATTTGAGTCATAATACTACATAATTATGTAAAAATGAGTCATAATACTGCAATAAATCATAAAGATGCAAGTCCATGGTACATCCTTTTGCTTCTAAGAAAGTTGTTGCAACATGGTAGTTGCATCCATATGCAATTTTGAAAATCCTATATTTTCTTGATGATAGGACCTGTATCTTTCTGCCACTGATAAACATGATTATTTACTTCAAGTCTGCATCAAAAACTCATTTCTTCAAATTTTGGACTTGCATCCATATGCTTCTCGGGTACATTGATGATTCCACGGAAGGATAAAATGGATTAAATGACTTTCCGGATGAACCTTGCAGAATCATTGGTAAAAGCGGGTAAAAATAAAACATTCAAAAGAAAGCCCGGACGTCCAAGTGATCCTGATACGAGGGAACCTGCATCCAAAGCAAAAAAAAAATATGAAGAAGTTCGGCCCAATGCAGACATTCGACATGATATGGTTGACCATATGCCCCATCTTGACGAAAATAAAGAGGGAAAGCGATGCAAAAAAAACTCTTGCACTAAAAAAAACACATTTTTTTTGTGACAAATGTAGAATTCATTTATGCATAAAAAAGGACAGAAATTGCTTTGTAGCATATCATAGAAATACTAAAAATTTATTTTAAATATTTAAATT
Organism: Limnephilus marmoratus; assembly: GCA_917880885.1. NCBI lineage: Eukaryota > Metazoa > Arthropoda > Insecta > Trichoptera > Limnephilidae > Limnephilus > Limnephilus marmoratus. Next base: position 37,708,965 of record OU862923.1, on the reverse strand, counting down.
AGCCACTGTCCATACGAATTTCTATATTTCGTTAATAATTGTTGAAAATTTTGTATTAAAAACCTCTTAAAAACCTATTAACAATATATTCAACAACATTCTCTTTTCAGTCGTCTGCATACGTTGAGACTTATTGGGCATAATTATGCACATGTTCAATTTCCTAATAAACAATACAAAAAAATATTTTTGTTTTAATAAAACCCCAATGAAGCCTAATCCACTCTTAAATAATTTTTTTCTCACTTAACAATAATTCAGGTCTGAACGGGTTAAATTACTCACATCGCAAATAGATATTTCTTATACATTTAGATTTTTTTTAAATTTTAATAATTAATTATAATAATTATTACACTTTATATACTACTTATCCATTTAAATACTGATTATTTTACACTCTACTATTTTTTTTCATATTTGGAACAATAAGGAAATTGAGTCAAATTTTTTTATCAACGTTCACATTTAAACTTAAACACTAGTATTTTTTTAAGATCGTTTTCATAATTAAATTAATTCTCGAAGTTTAAATTTTATTAAACCCGCCAAAACGAGCGGTAAGGGGCGGGGTGTGTGTGTGTGTGACGGTATTTGTACTCTGAAAAAGACGTCGCTTGAGCATTCTGTATGAAGATTTTTTTAATTCTTCAATAATGAATTCCAATAACTTTTTTCATCAATGAACCGTCCATCAGAATTAACGGTATTGAAAAAAAAGGTGATCAAGATTTCATACTTAAATTAATTTTTAAAGTTAGAATTTTTGAAGAACGACTCCCGCTCGAACCAACCCTGTCGACATTTTTTAGAATACTTGAATTCGCAGCTAGCGCCACACGCTAGCCAGTAGTAGGAGAATGGCGACTTCCGTGCGAACTAATTCTGACAGTAACGAAATCAGCTGTTTTAGGGCCGCCATCTTCAGGCAAACGCTAGCGTGAAGCGAGCAAAGTTATTCACTTTTCAACTTTTTTCGTATATTGTCCACGATTTGCCAGTTAGCTAGTAATACGATTACACTGAGCAAGTTTACTAACAGATAGTGAATTTCCCAGCTAATGAACTAAAAAGAGTCATATCAAAATAGCAAGCAAAACTGTTTGATCTATACATCTCTCATCGTGAACAAACCATCTCTCATGTAATGGAAAGAGATGCACGATCATGATTCGAATGATCTGATAATGAATGATTCAAACTGGCGTACAGATGACTTCAGAATTCTTTCGACCAATCATTAAGCGTTTTTTGTTTATGGCTTTTTAATCATTTTTTAAGAACGTTTAATTAATTCTAAGAATAATAATATAGAAATATATTTATATATTTAGAACCGATATTTTTTGATCTAAATGAACATATTTTTTATAAGTCAAAATATTTTTCACTCAACTTCCTTATTATGTATTACTCGCGCTTACCATTTATTTTCTTGACTGTATGTACGACTATACACTAGCGTGTGTCGCTCTCCATAGAGAGAAAACAAATGGCCTTATATTTAAACGCCCGGGGTCTCAAAAGTTTCGTATGATTTGTAGCTATTCGAAAACGTAAAAATAAATGAAATTGTTGTTCACTATTAGCCCGCTAAAATGGCCGGAAGTTTCGAAAAAAATGGATTTCGTGATTTGGAAAAAAAAAACAAAGGGTTCATATTTAATATTTTGTACCAAACTTATTTTTCATTACATAACTGCAGTACAAAGAACAAAAAAAATTTTTTTTAAACATATGTGATGTGTTGGTTAAAAAAATAAAAGGGGAAAATAACGCTTTTTCTGGATAAAATCAGAATTCTTGTTGACTTACTTGTATTCATAAAGTTGAACTTTTTTTCATTTTTGTCAGTTACACGCATTTTTTAATAATAAACAAACGTTAAAAGTTTAGACTACTGAAAAAAAAATTTATTAAAATTTAAAAAAAAAAATGGTTTTAGGTTTGTTTTCTGATTTTCAATGCATTTAGCGGGCTAATAACCATTTTTAAAAAAATAAATTTAAATGCAGTTCTCATTTTCTTTGCAAGACGCAACTTTTGAGACCCCGGGCGTTTCTGAATTCAAAAGTTGAAATAATTGACACACGCTACTATACACATTAATATAATTGAGTCAAAATCCTCATCGAATCGACACAAAACTACTGCCAAACTTAACTATATTGGGAATAATATTAAAAACTGCCTATACACACAAAGAAACTCAACAGAACATTTATAAACTAATCCTTGTAAGATTTTTGTAACCAGTTATTTAAATTATAATACACTAAATAAAACTTCTTATCAGAATTTAAAACTCCTTATTAAGCTTTTCAACATATTTTATAAAAAAATACTTAAGAGCGTTTGACCAGCGGCCAGCGGCCGAAAATCCACATTTCGTCGAAAGTTGTTCTTACGATCGTGCAGGGCGGTTACAATGAGAAAGATTAATTATTCTCCGTACCAGCTTTTTAAAATTATAACTCAATATCGATTTTATTTCATTCCAAATTTGCTTTAATTTATACCTTCATCCAAAAATGCTGAAAGGTGTGATGATAAAACTATAATATATAGTAATGTACTTTTTGTAATTATTTTTTGATTATAAGTATTTATAATTTTTAAATAATGTCTAAGTTAAATCACAATGTAAAAAAAATCTGAAATATATTAGTTTGTAAGTGCGCAAATAAATACACAAACGGACCAATTTTCGTCAAGTAACACATGTACGTACATATTTTTTAACGATTTTATTGAAACTAAAATTAAAATTCTAAAACATGCGTTTGCTAGATTATGTATTGATTTATTTTACTGCATGATTATATTATTTGAAATGGGTGTGGTATAATACAATTTTTTTTTGAAAATTTAACAAATCTGCCATCGACCTATGGAATAACCTTATTATACTAAAAAAATATTTTTTTTCTCAAAATTTATTACATTCGAATACTAGATTAAAGAACAATCTTTCGAAATCCATTTATAATTTTTGTGGAAAAGAGTCAATATGTCTAAAATCTGATTTAAAAATGACATATTTCTTGTTTTCTCTGGTAATAATAATTTTCAACGAAAACGATTTTTAATACAATTTTATACTAATTGCAAGAAATAAGCATTCTCCACCTCTTTATCTCTTTACTTCTTTCATATCTTCATCGCGTTACTTTCGCTGGTGTATTTTTCAGTTCAGGTCTCAGAACCACTCCTAATACCTCCCTTCATCTTGTTTTTTCTTCGTTTTCCTTCGTTTTTCTTCGCTCTTTTGCTAGCTCACCCCATTTCCTTCCCTATATACTATCTATACATCTAAGTATACAGCTCTCCAGAGAATCGTTTAGTCTTCGATAAGAAAGATTCTGACCGTAACCGTTTCAATTCTTCTTTTCATTTTAAACTAACTGAAAATTTATCGCCGGGGAAATGATCCATTCTCGTTTGCAAAAAAAAATCGAATCTCTGTTTGTCCGACAGCTTAAAATCTGTGAACGTAAAAAGGGTTAGCCGAAGCTTAAAATACAATAACGTATAGCATATATTTTTGTTAAGAGATACAAAAAATCTGCGGACACGAATAAATACGGTTCTAGGTAAATTGACCGAATTTCAGTTTTTCGAAATCGGTTTTTCGAATTCATTTGTTCGAAATGCAATTTTTCCAAAACATAATTTTCAAACATCAATTGCCCGAGACACTAGTTTTCGAATTGATATAAGTGTGTATATAGTATTTACATAAGAGTATTTTATTATAGGATGGACAATATCAACTAACAGTATCTCGTTAGTCATAAGCAAGTAAAATATATATTTTAAAAGTTCATTAACAAATTCGAAAAAAATATGTCTTTCAGCCAATCGAAAAATTGTTCTTTCGAAAAACTGAAATTCGAACAATTGATTTCAAAAAATTGAATTCGAAAAATATGTCTGCTACCAATAAATACCACCTGCTTTTATCAATGGTAGTTGATTTTTTTCTTGAGTAATGTTGGAGGACTTAGCTGGCAGAGGTATTAAGTCCACGACGCGTGGATTTAAGACCAAGGTATTTGTCCACTCGGCTACTAACGGAATTCTAACACTACATACAAGTTTTTGGACAAATTTTATTCTTAATTTTGAAACCTTATACTCATCTATGATATTAATGTTTAAAAACCCAATAATGATAAAAATTAACTGATGATAGAGAAAACAATGTAAAGAAAAAAGTTTCAGGTATCACATGAACATGAGCTCGAATCCACGTGCTCTACATTATACCTGTGATTATTTTTGGATGTGAAACTTCTTTAGCCCCGTTAGCGATTTGAAATTCGGATGAAACGGAAACGCGTTACAAAAATTTGTTATTTGACGATCCTCGGTTCTAATTTAATGCGTTAAATTCGCTCGACAAGTCTCAGCGGCCAGAGAGACAGACATCAAGCGAACGGAGGTTCGAATCCAACGAAATTCAAAAAAATAAACATTTTTATTTGCGTGAAATCCATATCCAATCTTTAAAACACTTTAAAGTAAACAGGCAAAAGAAAAGAAAGCGACTTTCTAGTTTCACTTCTACTGCGTGTGAATTGCACACTCTGATTTTTTTTACATTATCTCCATCCAGGAGGCCCTGAGGTAAAAAAATCCAATGTCATCTGTGGGATTCCTGCGTGGAGGGTCATTTTAGCGAAAGGAAGGAGAGGAAGTTCTGAAAAGGAGGGGTGAGTAGGAATCTGGGGGTCTGGTATTCAAGAGTGACGAACTTCAGAATCCATCCCTCCCACTGCCTTGCGATGGGTCAAGGAGTCCGGCTGAAGGGGAAAAAAGGTCTCCCTCAGACAATCTCTCCCGACCCGGCCCGCCATGGATAGGTGGCAAAAGCATCCCATGAACCCGGGCACTCCTCCTAAAACACCAAATGTAGTCAACAACAATCAATAAATGGTTCCCGAGGCAGTATTAACCGTACCTGCCTCCCAAAATAAGAATATAAATAATTCTATGGATTTCATATTAATTTTAACAAGTGGATTCATCTAACGGAGAAAAACATGAAACAGTCGTAGGTAGTGATTTTCATGGCATAAAAATATTGTTATGCGGGTGGCAGACATTAAACGTAATGATAGAAGGCACTGTAATATCAATAGAATTTCTTTGACAGGTTGACTTTGAATATGATTCCGTAATGATTGATTATGACAGTGAAAGCAAATCAAATAAAATTTCAATGATTGTCATCAAAATAAAATAATGTCGTATTATTTTAATGCTAGTTATTTTTATCAGTTGACATTGTAAAATTGTTTTAATTTTTATTTTTAGTTTGTTCGATTCAAATATAATGGTAGATTTAGATATAACGATAGACGGAACTTTCTTAACATGTGGATTGCAATCTTTAGAGCACAGGCGTCAGGAGGGAATGCTGTCCTTATTCTACCGTTATTACAATGTAAGATGCTCCGAGGAACTAGCGTCAATGATCTCCTCGGCACCGGTGCGTAGTCGGAAAACACGCCAAACACGCTCCCAACGTACACGGTTGAGATTAGTCACGTGAGAATGGGTCGTTTCTAAGACTTGTTCTTGAGTTTAACAGCTCGGCTCCACATGGCATCTTCAAGTATTACATAGGCCCTGAGGGAAATTATCTTCCTCAGGGCCCCCTGTGTGGAGTTAATGAAAAAAAGACGTTATGTTAACCTATGCTGAAGCGCTAAAATGGTTAAAATGGTTGTTTTACAATGTTTGCTTTTTCATTGCATTGCGATAAATTATTTGAAAACTCTTTTGAAAGAAATTTGTCGTTTCGGGGGGGAGGGGTAACGCCCGCCCCCGATTTTTTTTTATACATTAGGTCCACACAAGAGGACCTGAAGAAAAATTATTCCCTCAGGATCTATGTCATCTTAGGGGATGCTGTGTGGACGGTTTCCTTAAGGAAAGGAAGAAGATGAAATTCTGGCATGGAAATAGGTATGAGGGTTGGGTAAGAATCTGGGGGTCAGTGTGTTCAAGGGTGACGGATATATGAATCCATCCCTTCAACTGCGGTGAAAGGCGTTGGGTCGAGGGATTCTAAATGGAGAGGTCAAAAGACCTCCTCAACCAGTCTCTCTCGATCAGCCCGTCACGCATTAGGTGGGCAGACACATCGGCCGCCAAGGCCTTGATAAATGTCAACCCATGAACCCGGGCCACCCTGCTAAGTCTCCTGGTTATCCAATAAATGGCTCCCGGGCGACGGTACCCATACCCGCCTCCCAAACCAAACCCAAACTGCCCTTATTGTCAGAGTCGGTTTCGTACTTCCCATTTTTCTCATCCAAAAGTGGATGGATTCTAAAGATATTATCAATAATGTATTATAAGAAAATATTTAATGTCTGCACGTTTTTCTATTTCTTAAAATAAATTTTCTAGTCTAGCTTAAATACTGAATGTCTATTGATGGCGTATAAATCCGGCAATTTTAAAACAAATTGGGGGTTCTTTTTTTAAATTAATACCGCACAAGAGTCCCAAATGCTCCCGTCTGGAACCAGTGGGATTATGGCATTCCCAATTGGGGTATTTCGTGAGCCTAAATGTAGTGGTGAGGGGAAGAAGATAGGGAAGAGGAGGGTGGGGAAGTACCTGGCTATTCAGATCTGGTCACCAAATACGGCTTAAGCCATTTCAAGCAACGTTTCAATTCTGAATGGTGGTCTTACACCAGGGCGATACTGAGAGTATCTTCCACTCTGGAACGTGCCTCAAATATACTACAAATGTTTATATTATTTTAAATGAATACATTGTGAATAACACAAATTAACCAAATAAAATTTATTTGCCACGCCGGGATTCGATCTCGCAACCTTCGGAGTGCGAGTCAAGAGCCTTACCGCTGGACTACGCCGGCCGTCATATAAGAAATAACTTTAAAAAAGGGAAACCCGCTGACATGCTGATGGCTGATATCCATATTTTATTAAATATTTGCACTAATAATTAGGAAATGGACAAAACGCCGCCCGGTTACTTTTTAAGTAACTTAACTAAGAATTCCCAAACGACAGTAGCTTAAAGTAACTTAATTAAGAATTCCCAAACGACAGTAGCTTAAAGTAACTTAACTAAGAATTCCCAAACGACATTAGCTTAAAGTAACTTAACTAAGAATTCCCAAACGACATTAGCTTAAAGTAACTTAACTAAGAATTCCCAAACGACATTAGCTTAAAGTAACTTAATTAAGAATTCCCAAACGACAGTAGCTTAAAGTAACTTAACTAAGAATTCCCAAACGACATTAGCTTAAAGTAACTTAACTAAGAATTCCCAAACGACAGTAGCTTAAAGTAACTTAATTAAGAATTCCCAAACGACATTATCTTAAAGTAACTTAACTAAGAATTCCCAAACGACAGCAGCTTAAAGTAACTTAAGTAAGAATTCCCAAACGACATTAGCTTAAAGTAACTTAATTAAGAATTCCTAAACGACATTAGCTTAAAGTAACTTAACTAAGAATTCCCAGACTACAGTAGCTTAAAGTAACTTAACTAAGAATTCCCAAATGACAGTAGCTTATGTATAACAACAAAGGTTTTAAAGGTCGTCAGAATGAGATTTAATTATTGCACGACGCAATAGAATGGAAACTATTAAATAGGATCCTTGTGTTTTTATGATATTTTAGTTAATAATTACATTCAAGAAATTACCCATTTTAAGTGCAAATATTAAATAGTGTTTATTTTATAAACCATCTCCCTTAAAATCAGAAATATCAACGTAAGAAAATATCACTGGAAAATTAATTATAACCTCAAATAAAATCTGGTCACAGAAGAGAAATATTTTCATGAAGAATAAGGGTAATTTACAAAGTTCCGAGCGTTCATTTCTCAAAGTACTCTTACCGGTTTGACTTAATTTATCTGTGGGGTTGCCCTAATTTGGTCACTTGACTGTGTGTGAACCGTTAGGGGTAAGAACTGACTAAAACGTAATATAAATTATAGCGTAAATGTGAGCTGCTTTATGAATGATATTAATAAGTCAACTCCTTCTCTGTTCCTTTGAGGACTTGCCTACTTATATTTCCTGCTCTCCTGATCGCTAGGCGGAAATTAATATTGTAAGTGACTCTCTCATAAGTAGAGAAAGGGATGACTATGTCGTGACAACAGCAGAAGAGTATGTATTAGAAGATGTGATAAAGTGAAGCAATTATTTAGCAAGTAGGTAAGTGTATGGCGTTCAATTTTTCTGCATGTGTACAAATACCTTTAAATGCAGAATAAACTAATTTATCACTAATTTACTAATTTATCCCATAAAAACATAAGTAAAAAATAAGAACTAATTTATCACACAAAAATATAAGTATATAACAGCGACATGTCATTGGTACCAATTACTGTATTAAATTCTGTAACTTTGGAACCATTTTCTACTATGTAATTATGTACTGTTTGTTTCTGCAAAATAAAATAAAATAAAATAAATAAAGCATTCTGATAACTGTTACACGCTTTTTTGTAAGTTCTTTCGGTGCCATTGAAAATATCTGCTACTTCTGCATATTGTTTACCTAGGATGTGTGTGTATGCGTGGTATGAGGGAGTTCATAAGCGAATTGGTATTGCCATGATTATTGCAGTGAAAGATATTTTGATTCGTGTGACTATTAGGAACGTGAATTGAAATAAATTGAAATAATGCAATTATAATAATAAATTAATTTAAAAAATAGAATAAAAAGAACGACTAACATTCCCGGGTTACGAATAACCCAACAATATTTGAAAATCTCCTACTACCACCACAGTAAGCCGAAAATGTTGCTTGAGTCGTGATGGAGGACTTAGCCAGCCGAGGAATCGAACACGGAACGCCAAGGTGGGACCCAAATGCGATGTTCACTCAACCACTAACCGGTCAAAAATAATTGAGTTAAGGATTTTAAAAGGAAAAATTACACCAGATACCAATCTTCTGTCGGATAGCTTCATTAATTTTAGATTTTTTTATTAAACACTTACAGCCTTACTAAAAAAAACCACAGTACGACTGATAACCTGTGTTTCTGCAGCACCATGAATAAAACAAATATACACTAAAACACGAAATATTACTAATAAGATTTAGAGATATTTAAGAATAAAATTTTCACTGGGTTTTTAAGTAAGGCTGTTATAGTTTATATTTTCAACAGGAGTATTTATATATAGTTTTTAGGTATTAAACAATTTTGCCGTTTTTTTTAATGGAATCTAAGTGAACCTTATAATACGGTGACCAAATAGGTGAGTTATACTCAATTTCGCACCGGACTAATGAAATACATCAAAATTTAAAGTAAATATATTTCAAAACTCGTGGCAATTTGAATTATGAAACCGAGCATGACATGTACTTTGTCATCATTTTGGCTTTGATGACAAGTTATAATAGAAAATGATAATGAAAAGTCATGATTTCAGTCTGTTTTGTTCGGGTTTGGACGTAGTTAGAAATAAGATTGATATATGCCTAACAATATCTTATTCTCAGTTGTCTACGTCTACATGGCCTTGTAGAAATTTTGCTATTTTTTAGAACCTATAAACTATCAGATTTATTTAGTACAGACCTTTTCTCTGGGTACAACCTTTTCTGAAAATAGTGGATTCGTTCGTTCCGCCCGACTTCTAATCGAACTCCTATCCTCTGGACTATCGACCGCTGCGCATGAATTTATAAATGCATCATAAACTGCCTTACCATCGCGATAATGGCATCCAACTGAGGATGATTCCGGCATGCTGGAAACTGTAGAGGAAGAAACGCATAAGCGGTATGTAGATTAAGTTGGAAATTACGTACCTGGCTTTTTAAATATGGTCACCAAAGACGGCTGAAGCCATTTCAAGCAACGTTTAGATTTGGAATGGCGGCTTTCGTGAGAGCGATTCGCAGAATTTCTATTTGTTTAAAAAGAAGCGCAATTTTATTGAGAAAGACGCATAGCTTGTTTATTTATTGACGGCCTCCGTGGTCGAGAGGTAAGGCTCGCGACTAGCAATCCGATGTTCACGGGTTCAAATCGCGGTGTGCATATATATAATATTTGCGTGCATTCCAATGTAAGACCACTATTCAGAATCAAAATGTTGCTTGAAATGCGTTTGCCCATAATTGGTGACCAGATCTTTCAATTTGGAAGGCGGGAATGGGTATTGCCGCCCTGGGAACCTTTATTGGCTATAGGTCACCCCAAGTGGTTCGCTACGTTTGGTGATTTAGCAGGGGTGCCTGGGTTCATGGAATGAGGTTTGTCTAGGTCTGATGACCAGCATACGGTGAACCCGAGATTCCTACCCACCCCTTAAACCCTTTTCCTTCCCAGAACTCTCCTCTCCTTCCTTTCCCTAAAAATTCCCTGGAAATTGGGGATGCCACAGTCTCACTGATTCCAGAATGGAATAAAATTTGGACTATTGTATGGTATTCACATAAAAAGATAAACAATGATATCACGGGATGCTATAATTGTAGGATTTGTGAAGCTAAAAGTATTTATATAATATTCACTTCCTGATGTAAAAAACATATCAACTTTCTTTAAAATATATTAAGGTGTATTTTCTTGATAAATAATTAAAATACCCTCGACTCTTTGCAGAAACGGACGGTCCGTTTGGTAGATTCTCCCATCTTAACAGACGGATTGCAAACCTTAGAGCATAGGCGTCGGGTGGGAATGCTATCCTTGTTCTACCGGTATTACAATGGAAGATGCTCCGAGGATCTAGCATCATTGATCCCTTCGGCACCGATGCACAGTCGGGAAACACGCCAAACGCGTGCCCAACATTTGTACACGGTTGCATGAGAACAGGTCGCTTCTTCGGCTTCTTCAACAGCTCGGCTGCGGAATGATTTGCCGGCCTCTGTGTTTCCTCCTTCCTACAGCATGAGTCTCTTCAAGACCAATGTTCATTCCTTCCTCTCCTTAAAAAGACCCTCCACACATCATCCCAGATGACATAGGCCCTGAGGGAAATTATTTTCCTCAAGGCCTCCCATGTAAAAAAATAAAAGAGAGACCATCAGAATTACCATTCTTAAATAATAATAACATAATCTTTAAAAATCATTTTTAATTCAGATTTAGGTCTGCCAAATATAAAAAAAAAAGAAATACACAATCCGGATGAAGAATTATTAACAGTTAATAAAAATAAATTTGATTCAACATGCTTTATCGCTTATCTGACGTGATTTATACTTATCAATTCCAATTCAGAGAATTAATAGTTCATTGAACTTGAATAACGTTATGCATTATCTAATCATTGGAATGCTCACAAATCAACCGGCTGTTAATTTGTGAGCAAGCTCATCGATTTGCGGGTGGATGGGGTAATGAGCAAGTTCATTTATGAGCATGTGTGTCAGTACCATTACGCAGGAATGCAATTCCATAACAAGCATGCACCCATGCACCGACAACCGAAATGAGCATGAGTATTTAAAATCAATAATGAGAATAATAATTTTTAAAGATCTTTTTTTTTATTGTGTATTTTATTTAGATATAAAATTTGACATCTTATATCTAATGTTTTCTTTTCTTTGACTACTACAATATTATTTACTACCTACTGACTAAAATTTGGACTTTACAACATTAAGACATAATCCACGAAAAACTGCAAGACTTTTAGCCTCCTTAACATTTACAGGGAGTTCATTGAACATTTTAAAACCTTTATAATAAATATTATTTTGTGTTCCCGATAAATTTGTTTTAGGAAGCCTAAAATCGTTGCAGTTTCTCGTAGGATAACAATGAACTGTACTGTTGATTCTAACATTATTCAACATATAATCAGGTGACATTTTATTTTTTAACTTATAAATAAAAACTAGGGTATAGAAAACTAATCTTTGCCACACACTTAAAATATTGAGTTGGCGTTGCATGGTTTTTATCCTGGTATATCTGCTAGAGCACAATATTGATCTCATGCCTCTGTTCTGAATTATTTCCATTCTTTTAAGTTGTATTTTATTGCTCAGAAAGATTACACTTGAGCAATAATTCAGATGGGATGCTACAGTTGTGTTATAGACCAATTTCCTAGTAATGTCTAATTTTCCCTTTATCCTACTTAAGAAATTAATCTTTTTGGAATTTTTTTTTGTTAGCATTTCAAAGTTAGAGTTAAGTTTTAACTTATTAACGCTTATGATTCCAAAATATTTAATTTCCTCTACCTCTTCAATATTTTGATTGTCTATATTTAGGGTGATAAGTTCATATCTGGGTCAAAATTTATCAAAATAAAAAAAACCTCATTCAAAAATGTATCATTTTGTGATAGTGGTAATATCATAAGAAAAAAATATTACGCAGCATCCTCTGGACAGATGACATAATATGCAGTGCCTTTGTAGCAATACTTTACAATAGCTCCTTCCCAAGGAGATGCAGCATCCGATTCTCAAAGCCGATTTGTACCCCGTCTCCATGCAATTACCTTCCCCCATCTCCTTTCGTGATGTTGCTGAATACTGAATACCCAGGGACAAGCTTTGATAAAATGTGGACGTATTGTTGTCAAGATATCATAATATCTATATTATTACTAGTATAGATTTATTGTTATTATAGTTTGGTCGTCCTTCTACAAAATTCATGTTCATGAGCTGAAAGAATTCAAAGAAAATATCTACGTGTCTTAAATTTTTAACTTAAGGGCCCGCTACCCGAATTACTACCGATTTATTATATATCTCCCTTAAACACGTTAAGTTTTAAAGCTCTTAAAAAATATATGTTATTCTTGAAGATAATATCTAAACATTGCCTGCGCCGAAACGCAAATTATATAAAATTCCCTCGATAGAAAAAAATCGCAAAGTGTGCTCCAAAAATTATTATAAACAAGTTTGTTTCTGTTATTTTACAAGTTATATGTATGAAAACAATCACAGTGTTTCTTAAAATGCTATTTAAGACAATGCCTGCGAGATTTTTGTTCCATTTTAAACGAGTCGTGTTTTATTAAACATTTTCGCAATTTTCGCATCGATTTTGTCGCTGTAAATGTTAGCGCTCTCCTCTAACATTCGTAATTTCGTTTCTCTCTATCTTCTTCTTTTCAGAGAGCACATAAATTATCTCTCATTGAATATTTTAAATATTCCAACTTTAGAAAACAGACGAAAAATAAACGACCTAACATTTTTATGAAAATTGTTAAACTCTAAATTCGATTGCTGTGAACTCATACTTTAAATAAATCTACATGTACGCATACGAACTGTTATATATGTACATCTCATTTCAACTACAGTTTGCATTCCCCAAAATAACGTTTACATGGTCTCGGTTACAATACTTAAACAATGTGGATAATAGGTTAAATAATGTATTTGAAGTTCCACTGTGTAAAATTAGCCTAGCGCAAAGACATGCGTATTTTATTACACCAAAAATGTATAATTCTCTCTATAAGACTACAGAACTTGAATGTAAAAACATATCCTCCTACGGCAAATACAAAAATGTTATAAAGTCTTGGATAAATACCGTTGATGCAAACACTTACTTGCTGTAATGTCAGATCGACCTGATGTAACTTAAAATGTCGTTTGAATTGTAATTCAGTAAGCACTAATTTTATTTTTTGTTAATTTTATTTTACTTTTTAATCTGTTCAAAAATATAATGTACTTATGTATATGAGTAATTTTTAACTGTTTTAAAAAAACACACAAGTATACTCACGAACTGGCGGTGCCTATGTGGGATTTTTTTTGGTTAATCTGCTAATTTGTATTTTTTTTTTCTACTTTTTAAATTTTTTAAAATAATATATCTTGAACAAAAAAATTTAAGATTTATAACTTCAAAAACAAAAAGTACATCATAAATACAGTAAAAGTACAGTTTAAAAGTTGCATAAGTACAAAAGTTAATAACAGAAAACAAAATACATATATACAGTAGGTACTTAAAGAATAGAGATTTATAATTATAAATTTAGGTTTCTCGTAACCTGCCTCACTAGGCTAGCCTGTGTTGAGGCAATAATTTTATGTCAATTTATTATACAGTGAATATACCTACACTTATATTAGAATAAAATCACACAATAGAATGGTTGCATTAATAATAACAATAACTTGGTACAATAATAACAGCGTTGGTTCAATACTAATTTCGAATTTGGGTGAGTGCACCGGTAAATGCTCTATCATTATTTTTTATCCAAATTTTTATGTTTTTTTTTAAATTTTTTTGTGAATTACATTTTTTTATACTAATTGGAATAATGTTGTAAAGTCTTGTTGCAAGGTATCTGAAGCAAAAAAAAGCCCGTATGTATTGTAAAATTACCAATATATGTACCAAAAAAAAAAAATAATAAAAAAAAAATAAGAGAATTTTACAATAATTTGAACTTGGCAAACTTCATTGGCACGAGTATGAGCGAACTATCTCTACCTAGTTCATAAACTATTGTGAATAAAAATAATATTATCTTTGATTTGGAGGATATTGGCAGAACACATATTTTTATTTCACTTACATTTTGTGTTACCTATATTTCGTTGGCTATTAATTTTATGAAACCTAAATTTTGTTTCTTATGTTTCCTCTATTTTGTCCACTCTTTATATTCCTTGTGATTTTTCTAAAAAAAAGATGTACCTACTGATGGTTCCATGCCAACTTATAATCAACACAAATCAATCAACCCCTCTTTAAAAAATCATTATAAGCAATGATAAAAAATTTGAAAAATAGCTCATAACGTAATTTAACGTATCCTATTTAACCAATATTTTCATTACTTTTAATGACTTTTCAAAGGAGGTGTTGAGCTGAGTTCAATGTGTTTATTTTATTATTTAAACGCCATAAAATGGCTTTTATATTCAAGTGAACATGAAATTATAAGTACGTAGCGGTTCACAGGAGGGCATTAGTATTATATGTAATAGAAACAAAATACGAATGTATAAGAACCTACACAAAAACAATACCGTACATAACGTAAAAATTATGTTATTATAATAATTATAATTTCGGGGGGCCAACTCTAGCGAGATCAACTGTCGGCTCACATAAATTTATACCTAAGTAGGGAAAAAATGAAAGAAGATGAATGTAAGAAATTTATTCGAGTCAAAGTTTGGCAACCTCGAAAAAGTCTGTTATGATTTTTTTTATTAAAGTTATTCCAATTGATATCCTGAAGTATTTGCATAATCTTTAACTACTTCTAATATAACTTCTACTTCCCGACAAAATTTCTCGCCCTTAATCTAACTTTCATCCATAAAACTTAATTTGTTAAGTTAAATGGAATATTTATTCATTTTCAGCCATGTTACAAAGTTTTTTTGGAGCAATTATATTTATTTTAAATGTGAGAATGTAACTCGCTTTCGCAAGCAGTAGAAATGAGATTTCTGAGAAGTAGATATGTATTTAAATCATGCATGATAAATTTAAGAATGATGAGATGAAGGAAGAAGTCGAGATGTCTCAGAAACATATCGATCATCCAAGGGATTAGTCAAACATCTCCAAATATTAGGTCCTTACATATGAAATTGGCGTTTTGTGTGGGAGGAACATAAAGTCGATTTTTTTAAATATAATATATTTATTTAATCAAAGTATGTACCATTGCTATCTATGCACTTTTGCCATCTCATAGGCAATTCATCGATTTCTTACTAAAAAAACCATTCAAATAAAATCTTTGAAGGCGGTTTGGACTGCCCCATCAGAGTTGAATTTTTTCCCTTGCAAGAAGTTATCCAAATTTCGAAAAAAATGGTAATCTGTTGGGGCAAGGTCCGGAGAGTACGGTGGATGTCTTAGACATTCTAATTGAAGCTCCTCTAATTTGGTAGCCGTCTGTTGTTCAGTGTGTGGTCTAGCGTTCTAACGTGCGTTTGTTGATTTGCTTCACTCAATTCGTGAAGAACCCACCTTTCAAGCTTTTTCACCTTCCCAATTTGCTTCAAGTGGATTAAAACAGTTTTATCACTAACACCGCAGCCTGCAGCTAACTCGGACGTGGTTTACGATGGATCCGCTTCCACAATAGCCTTCAATTCTTCATTATCAACTTTGGTCTCCGGCCGTCCACGGGGCTTGTTCTGCAGGTCGAAATTTCCAGAACGAAAACGTTGGAACCAAAAACGCACTGTGTTTTCTTTTGCGGCAACGTTGCCATACACATCATTAATCCTTCGAGCCGTTTCTGCAGCACTGGTGCCACGGTGGAACTCGTACCGTAAATAACGCGATATTTCAAGTTTTCCATTTTGAAAAACTAAGTGACGCAAAGAAAATAAACAATTAAGGAAAAAACAAATGAATTTTAATTTTCGAAACTCGAATACAAAAGTTTGAATTTGGAATTCCTAATCAAAGAGAAGATATTTGAGATCAAAGTTGCCAGTACGGCAAAACGCCAATTTCATATGTAAGGATCTAATATTAAGTTTTGGGATAATGAGGAAAAAAATATTCTAAAGTTCACCGTAAATTAAATATTATTTCCAAGTGCTGGTGTTTTATTTATTTATTTCAGAGAAATCCACAATTTACAATTAGATTAATTTATACCTGTATAATTTACCTAACTGAAAAACCAAGTATAGATTTCCTCATTATACTATTAAATAATGTCTAGAAATTAAACAGTAATCTTGCAACTGAAAAATATTACATTATTATAACAGGAGGTAGTAGTATGTACATAATATATGTCATTACATAATATATCATTACATTTATGCCGTTTTGTACTCATTTAATACATTTATACACTTTTCACAGAGTTTTATATTTATTTTCATAACAATTGAAAATATCTATATTAGTGGAAGAAGGTACAAAAGTGTTTTAATTTCAAATTCTAATCTATATTAGAGATAATGTTATTATGTGTTGAACATAAGGCAAGCATTTTAGTTTGAATTTATTTTACAGTGTGTTTCTTTAAAAATATCACACGAACGTGTGTGCGTGTAGGTACTTTAAAATCTATTCTGTTCAATAATTCAGGACAGTCAGTTATGTTAGCTACGATTTTATATAGCAATATCGCATCTGAGAATTGTCTTCGTACACTCAATGTATCAATTTTGAAAAATTTTAATCGATTGGGCGATTTATAAGAAAGGTGTTTTATGATTTTTTTCTGAATCGATTCAATTTTGTCTCCATGTACTGCATAAGATGGACACCACACATTTGACGCAAACTCTAGATGGCTACGTACATATGTAAAGTATAGTTGTTTGATAATTACAATGTTTGTGAATTCTTTTGTATTCTTACGATGAAACTAAGCATTTTAGCTGCTTTATTTGTTATTTATATATTGATATATTATTATTCATTAAATATGCTATAAATAACTCCGGGGGATATAACGGTCCGGTACATTAGTATGAAATTTTGAAATAATCTACTAGTAAACCAGCCAACATCAACATTTTGTTTCATTCACAAGCTTTCCGACATTATAATTGATTTGGTGGTGTTTATGTGTAATATAAGTGTGATGGACACGGTAGTACTTTTACATATAGCTGCGTACTAAATTCAAATGTCGATTTTTCAAAGATGTCTGACTAATCAACTGGACGGTCGATGTGGAATGATTAAGTTAAACAAGTATTAGAATACAAAATAACAAAAAATATTTGATTATTTTATGTTTGAACGAGGATCTCGTGAGAAGAACAATAAAAGGACAGAGATATTGTCTCTCACGCGAACTCTACAAGGGAAATTTACATATAAGTAAATTATTGCAGTGTATGTGAGCATGTACGCACGTATCTGCAGTGGATGTTAATGTTGTATGGATGAGCCTGACGTTGGTAAAGTCATCGTCGTGCTTCAATGCTATTCTGGGGGTAAGAGTGACTGGTCTGGTGTGTGTCGAATTTAACAGTTATAATCATTAAATTATAATTTAACCAAAATTAAATCTTCTATACAACGCTCTAATTTAAAAGTCTAATAAAATAATGATACGATTTTCTCATAAATTGGTGACACGAGTACAAAAGGCTCGTTTGGACTAGGTTGGCGTTTAGTCGAGGAGCGATTAATTTAGTAAATAAGCGTTTACGAACACCATAAATTTAGTAGAGTAGTTTAGACCCCGGTTTAGTGGAGTCAACCCATTTTGTTCTAATTTTTAGGACAAGTGGCGCCCCCTATTATCTGTCACTGGCTCAACCACTAAACAAGTCCGAACCCGTTGTTTTAGTAGAGTTCGTTTAGTTTCCGCAGAAATGTCATCTCGTTGGAGCGAAGATGCTACTCTAAAATTATCTATTTTTTTCTGTTGTTAATCGGTTTTCGTATCCTTACTTGTTCTTACGGTTTCTTTGCATTCATCTCACCGATTTCTTCTTCCACCTCTTCTAAATATCCATTACAAACAGCTTAATTAGCCTATTTACTTTGTTGCGTTACTTACCCGTTCACTTCCTAATGCGCCATTCACTAACGTGCACTGCTCTACCATAATGTGAACGCTTTTTGTCAGTTAAGTTTTTGTCGCCGATCAACTAAACTACCAGCCTAATCCGAACAAACCTTTAGGTAGCAAATAAATCATTAAAATAACTGGGGAGGTATAAAATTGGAAGTGTCTCTATCCTTCAAAATGTTAATATTAAATCAAAGATATTTTTTTGTTTGGTTTTCAAGGAGTTGTGAATTAACTCCTGAGGCAACAGCTTGTGTTGACATACTTATAAAAATATTTTGGAACAATTAGATGTTTATCTCATCTTCGACTGAAGCTTACCTATTAATCTCTCTGGCTTAAGTCACCCTCTGGAGATTCAAAGGGTTGATCGATTTGATCATTCTAATTTAATAGGTTTGTATTTAAAATTGGCAATAAAATAACTCGATTGCTATATTTAAAATAGAGACAATTAACATTTCGTCTTGTTACGTTTGAACATCCTTTGGTAAAGGGTTTGATTTGATGTCCTATTTTGTTTTTTAATATTTAAGTCAATTGACTGATTCACGTATCTGAATAACTACATAACTATGACGCCACTTTTTCTCTAGGCAAAAAGAGGAGCTAGGATGCCGAACAACTCTAATCTGGCACAGTTTCTTTAATCGAACTCTTGGCGTTACTGCACCGCAGTGGCGGTCGGTGACTTTTTGTATAAAGGATGCTGAAGTTTATACATATTCATACCTAACATGAAATATAAATGGTTCCATGCCAACTTCGAATGGAACTTATTCAGAAACACCTCAGAAAGGTCATTAAAAGCTATGGAAAAATTATTTTAAAATAGCCGGTAACCCTAACCTAACTTAACCTATATCACCATTTTTTTTTATCTTCACTCTTAATGACCTTTCTAAGGTGCTTCTGAGTTGGTTTCATTCTGAGTTGTCCAGTCACAAATATAAATATCTACAGACTAGCAGCCCCCGAACAAGATGCGATTACTGACAAAAATAGTATGTCAAATAAGCTCTTTAAATACTTTATGCTTCACATCAATTATTACAGTTCTAGAATTAAATTAATTAAAAAGATATTCGAAAGATATTTAACGTATCGATCGGCATCCGTTATTCAAGTCAAATTGTCAAAATTGAACAAATTCTCTGAAACGTACCGTATTAATCCACGCGCTTCTTTATGCTATTCTGTGCACTATGCCTAAGCGCATTAAAGTTGTTTTCTGCGCGTTGGATGCTCTCATCGAATGCGTATTCGCTTTAGGCAAAACTTGCAAACATCAAACTTTTTCTAACATCGTGAATGCGGAATGGAGCAGAGAATCCAATGTTGCTGGTATTGGTGCGTTTACTCACACTAGGATCGAGAATGATGTTGTTATTATGTATTTCGGACCATTCCACGTGTCGCGTTTTGATGTTTTGGCCACTGAGGTTGGGACGGTGTGGTTAAAGTGCGGTATTTATTGCCGTTTACAGCTAGAAAAAAATAAGCTCAAAGTTTTTTTTAATGCTGAATAAATAAATGATAATTATTATTATATTTATTATACGCCTCAAATGGAAAAGAAGCGCCGCATCTACAGTATGTATGGAGGGCACGCGCCTGCTGCACCGGTGTGTTAAGATGAGTTGATTAAGCCATGTACGCCTGGAATAATTAAAACATAGGGGTTTTTTTTAACCTACTTACTTTTTATGTATTTAGTTGAACCAAAATTTCGAATACATTTTTACTCCATATAATTCAGAAATCACATTTATGTCCGATAGCGTTTCCCACTATGAGCTGACAAAGCGGAATAATCAATTCTACGGTACCTACCGGCCTGCAGAAATTTAAAAAAATTGTCTTTGAGATGGTGACATTTCTCTGGAAAATTTGGTTTATAATTATGTAGAGAGGTATTTAAGTACATATTTGAAATTTCAAAGGAAAATTTGCTTTTAATTTGTAAAACGGGTTTATTTGATAATGTCTACTGTTCACAGAACTACCAGTACATGAGTAAAAAAATATAAATTACCAGAAAATGAATAAAAATTATAAAAAAATAAAATTATAATTGAGTGAAACGATGAAATTTTTTTTTACAGACTAATTTTCCCGGGTTACGAATAACGTGACATATATAAAAATCTCCTACTACCATTAGAATAAGCGGAAAACGTTGCCTTTGTCATTACAGAGGACTTGGCCAGTCGAAGTATGGAATTCACGACGCCTAGGCTAAATTATTATTTAATGAAATTTATAATTTTTTGAAAAAGATATGTTTAAGGAGTTCGAAAAAACGCTTCAAAATAGTGTTTTTACTTTCAATTTTATATTTTAAAGGCCAATATAAAAAAAATCGTAGATCAAGGTTTTATTTTTATTTTTATTATTGTATAAAAGTTACATACAATGGGAATTTATACTCGCTAAGCTACTGCAAGTAGCTTGTTAGCGTCAGGTCAAAATTATATTCGTATATTCCAGACTTTTTTAAAGAAAACACTTTATTTTACGTTAACAAAGGATTGTTTTTTTAATTACAGAACCGACCTTGAAAAGAAAACCTGGTTTTTGTATCTTAAGTTTTTTATAAGTAGAGAAGGCATTATCTTTTAAGCTTTTTTATATTGCATATTACGTAAATATTTATGGCGTTTCGCGAGCAGAAACAAAAAAATATATTAATTGGAAGAGAACGGCGTAAAAATATAAAAAAAATTTAATGCTCCTACAGATTATTATTTATAATTTCAGATTACATCGTGTCTACTAATTTTTAAAGTAATTTCTAAGAAAGGTCTGGCAGGGTACACGTCTTCTCTTCACAAAGCTTTTTGATGATTAAAATTGACAGAGGCTCAATTAGTAATTAATGATACATAGTTGGATATACACTCACAATAATTGGAGTACCAATCAAAAGTTGCCACAGAAAGGTAATATTCGTAAGATCGCGGCGACTAAAAATAACATAAATTAAGGGGACCGAATTATGAGTGGGATGTCGACAGCACGTTGGTGATAAAAAAATCTTAAACGTAGTCACTTCCAAGTACATCGCAGTTACAAAAGAGGAATTCCAGATATGTTTTTTTCAACATTCATGGTCTAAGAATGCAAATGAAATGCCGTTACCAGAAGAAAAATTAAGAACAAACCATAGACATATGAATATTAGTAGACCAGAACATAAAGGTGAGGGGTAGACAACAACTACGACGGTGCGCATGGCGGGAATATGACTTTGGAGATATGTGATTCGTCGATAACTCAATATGACAGTATATAGGCATCTCGCATTATAATATCACCATTTAGTTCTTAAAAGTAAACTCTGCTTTTGAATGAATAGACCTTTTTACATGGGAGCGCGAATTACTCGCCGCGTATTGAACAAATTTGCGAAGTCCAAATACGGCAAAATACAGTTCGCTTATTTTCAGACTCCAATATTTTGTTGCCGTATTCAGTTAGGACACTTTTACAAATGTTTCATAATTTATTTACCCCGTAAACATCGACGAGCACACGCCATGTATCTTGAGTGATAGTATATATTTACACGTTTTCAAAACACAAACCATGTTTTTTGCGGTGTTATTTCGTAAAATGCACCGATGAGCGCTCGACGCTGGCTCGCAGAAGAATGATGACTTCATTTTTTTAGATTCACGCGAAGCGAAGCCATACTCAATCCCAGCCGGTTCCAAGAAACTGGTATGGGGAGGGGGAAATAAAATATGGAACAAACCCACAAAACAGTAATTCGACAAACCCAATAAGCGGATTGAAATTTACAAGGCCGGTACGAGTGCAGTCCCGTTGAGTTGTTTCGAACACCAATCTGCAGGATGTAGGTTGTCTTTACGATATTAATACCTCGATAAAAGAAAAAGTTTAAAACAATGGTATGGGTTCAAAAAGGCTCAAGAGGTGACCGCAAAGCTACTGGATCGATAAGAAAAACAAGTTAGAAATGAATTGAGGAGGACTTCGTTTTGAAGTTAAATCATTTAAATGACGATAATTCATCAAAGAAGAATCCAAAAATGTTTCAGACCAGAAAGGGTGGGTTCAAATCGTAGAAAGCGGAAAGAAGTTTTCATCAAACGACTGAAAATTAATTAGAAAACGACAAAAGAAAAGTATTAAAGGCGCATTCGAAGAGAATTAATAGTACAATGATTCTCAGCCAGAGTTGTCATATTTTATCTCCTTTAATCATATTTTTTGTCAAAACCTTCACTTTGTTGACTTCTTCTGGGTCTGTTTTTTATTATTAAAATAATATACCTTTAACTCCGTGATAAAAATTCTTTTATAATGAACTCTTTGAGATAAAAAAAAACGGGAGGAATATTTTTAGAGAAGCCAAATTCAAAGGGCTTTTAAAATTGTGCAAAAGGATGGAAATTATTCCAATTTTCATGACGAGCCTCAAGGCAATTTTGCTAAGTTAAAATGCAAATTTTAATAGAAAACATCGAGTGGAACTACGGATGTTTGGAATCAATTCTCGCAATTAAAATATTGTACGTTATAACTACAGCAATCGATAATTATGTCGTCGATTAAGCCACTTGCCGCTCTTAACTGACGATACAGCGTCACTTCATTTGGATATGGTTCTAACTGACATTTTTTCAAAAATGACCTTATAGTGTCAAAGTATTTCCTTTGCTCATTTCTACAAACAAAATAAATTTTTAGAACTATCCGTGTTGTATTTTCGTGAATGTATATTTGACAAAGTTCTAACATCAAGCATTTTCAATAATACAAGGTTCTAACTTCTAACATCACTTACACTTTATATTTGGTTTGTATCTTCTGACAGTTGATCTAAAATCCGAGGCGCATTATGGTTCGTCACTTCATTTGGACAGGGTTCTAACTACGCCTTACCATTTTCTAAGGTTTCTAAGTTTCCAATGACGAATTTTCGTAATCTATTTAACAATTTTAGTATATATTTTGATGGAAAATATTTAAATAAAATGTGACCTTAGCTTGCAATTGTATTAAAGAAATGTAATAAGAACCTTGTGCAAATGAATTATGATGCCCCAGCTGGATGCACAGAGTTCTATTTGCATGTTCAGGTATGTTCCAAAAGGTTAAGTATATCTTATTGGTGTGCCCTATCAGGTCCCCCCGACGCGACGTTGGCTATCCCTCTGGAAAATGTCTTTTTATCTTACATCAAAGGGATCAAAGTTCAAATGTTTGCGTGCCTGCCACACTACGCGAAGCCCAGTTGCGCGAGCGTCGCCCGTCGCTGTGGAGACTTGTCGTGCGCAAACAGCCAAACGAACTAATGATGGAGTGGAATAATGAGAACGTTTTCGAGTTTATTGAGTTGATGCAAGTAGAGCCAGGTATATGGGATCCGAAAGTAAAGGGCATAAAAATCGAAATAACATCAATGACGCCTGGAACCGAATTACATAAACACCACTTTTCAATACCTTGCTCTATCGGAGAATTGAAGCGAAAAAGGAATACTTTACTGACACAGTACAGAGATTATTTAAAAAATATAAGCAAACCGTGTCGACCAAATCGTCGTCCATGTTTTTGAAGTCTATTTGAAAACTGTGAGCTCAAAGAAGTGATCAAATCTTTGAGCGCATATCTGGCAGATACAACAATATGTGACCAAATGGATGAGCAAAGTCTTCAAAGAAGTGATCAAATAAGTCTTCACATGTGTGGCACGGGTATTTGATACTGTTGTCACATAAGTGATCACTTAAATGCGCTTTGATGGTGGAGAGATGTCGTTTGTGTGTAAACAACCGAACGAACTAACGATGGAGTGAAATAATGAGAGCCTTTTCGAGTTTATAGAGTTGATGCAAGGAGAGCCAGATATATAGGATCCGAAATGTAAAGGGCATAAAAATCGAAATAACATCGAAACAACAAACTGTGTCGACCAAATCGTCGTCCATTTTTGAAGTCCATTTGAAAACTGTGAGCTCAAAGAAGTGATCAAATCTTTGAACAGATATCTGGCAGATACAATATGTGACCAAATGTGTGAGCAAAGTCTTCAAAGAACTGATCACTTCTTTGAACTTCTGTCTGGCGCCTGCATAGTATGTATGTTTAAATTGTAATTGAAAATTAACATCCTGTTCACAAATTGCTTTATTGTGTTTAACGGGATTGTACCTTGAAAAGCAATAAAAAAAATTTAAAAGTTATTACAATATCGTTCTAAAGTGTAAAAAATTAAAATAACTGGAATCATAAAAACCAAAGATATTTAAATACAGAAGAGATATGCTATGTTGTCCGCGCAACTGTCGCCGGACTACGCGCTAATTAGCGTAGTTTTCATACAAAAAGAATTTATTCATTTCGTTGATTTTTTGAAAATGTGCATTAATGTTGGTTAACAATATATTTTGAATAAGGAAAGAATTCGTTCATTAGTTTAACGTTCGTTTGGTTTATTCGTTAATTATTTGTTCTTTTAGTTTATTTGTTAATTGGTAAACAATATCGGCGACACCCGGAAGCGCAGACCCACATAGTAAAAACAGCAGATAGCACATCTACTTATATTTCAATATCTTTGATAAAAACTCATCAGCCTACTACTCTTTTCTTGATTTACTCAAAAGTAAAGGGGGGGTTTTGGAACTCAACGATTCAAAAATCATGTTGTTAAAACTGTCAGCTTATTCCAATTTAATGGAAAGCTGAAAAGCCCAACAAGGGGCGTTTTGAAATAACTAAAAAACAAAATTGCGCTGAATAACCATTTGATGGCAATGTTATAATTTAATTTCTGCCAAACAATTGTTCCTGTCAGATGATTATTAAATATAGATTATTATGATGATTATGATTATGATGATTATCATCAGATGATTATTTAATATAAATTAATGTAGATTTTCATTTTTTTTTTTTTTTACAGTGAATACCGCACAAGAATCTCAACTGCTCCCGTCTGGAGCCAGTGAGACTGTGGCATCCCCAATTGGGGTATGTTGTGAGGCTGAAGGTAGTGGGGAGGGGAAGGAGGTGGGGAAGAGGAAGGTTGGGAAGTACCTCGCTATTCAGATCTGGTCACTAAACACGGCTAAAGCCATTTTCAAGCAACGTTTCAAATCTAAATGGTGGTCTTACACCAGGGCGATACTAATAGTATCTTCCACTCTGGAACATGCCGCAAATATACTATATATTATTTTAAATGAATTAATTGTGAAATAACACAAATTAATCAAATAAAATTTATTTGCGCATGCCGGGTTCGAACCCGCGACCTCCGGAATGTGAGTCAAGAGTCTTAGCCACTGGACTACGGAGGTCGTCATAAATTATATAAATTTAGCAGAGTCAAACAAATTACTTACATTATTATAAATTTTATAATTTCTATGTTCGCCTAATCAAATAATGTTGTTTAGAATTAACCACCCGAAAACCAGAGAGATGTATACCGCTTTACAGTAATAACTCCGAGTACTATCATAATTGACTCCCCCATCATCCTAAACACAGATGACAATGAAATCCGACATCTTTGTTCGGGGGAGAGAGGGGTGCTCGCTTAAGTACATCATCAGTGTCCCTAAGGAATTTCGAGAAATCTGCCAAATCTTTCGAAACATTCAATTGTGTAGGTACTAACTGTTTTTATTCGAATGTATTTTGGTGGTTCACAAGCCTAACAAGACTGTTTGTGATAAATCAATTCAAGGGCGCTATACAAATACATTTTCCAACTCTCTCTTCTTCAAATTAAAAAAAAAACTATTTTAAATATGTTCCTATAAGTGCGGTCATTTTTAAATTGTGCTGAAATATATAAATTGTTTTTGTTATGATTTTAGATTTTCACGGCCAAAAGTATTTTTGTTATTTGTTTTTGGGGTGTTGTGCCGTATTGCGCTTCCTCCTCCTTTAGCCAACGTTTCGGAAAGCATTACAGTGTCAATCATCAGGGCAGACATCAGGCATAACACCTCAAAAACAAATAACAAATAACAACAAAAAAAAAATGTTTTTGTGTTTAATTCATTGAACTCCATTTTTTTAATACTGAGGATCTTCAAGTATTTCAGTTTTTATTTTTGCCATTTTCATTTTGTGGTTAGAGCACTTTGAGACGACTTATTTATTTCATTCTAAATTTCAATTTTTTGAAGGTGTCTAAATTGGTTCATTTCTCTGTTTTCTTTTGAAATCTTTTTTCCCTGCACAAAATGTTAATGTTTTCTCAATTGTTATATTTACAAAACCTAAACAATAGAACGCACTTAAATAAGTATTAGTAGTAACGCCATCCTATCCTTCTAATATTATAAAGGCGAACGTATGGATGTGTGTATGTTTGTTAATCTTTCACGCAAAAAAAACACTGAATGGATTTTAACCCGGCGTCAATGACGTGAAAATAATTACGCGGTCAATGACGCCGGGTAACCGTGACCCGAATTTTATCGATGGGTTGTACCAAAACTGAAAGGGTTATCTTGATTTTGAAAATTATTTATTATTTATGGGTTCTTTGCTCATAAAAAATATTAATAACACCAGTATATTTTATAAATCACATGCGAAATCAACTATGAAAAAATAAGTGTAAAATTTCTTTACAACTATTGGGCATATTAACCCGTTTTCCTAATATATCTCCTGTATCTCCTTCCGCAAGCGGCATCGCACTGAGCACGCCGGCGCGGCGGTGCGTGTAGAAGTGGGTTGTGTCTCCAGCTACTCAAGCGCTCAAGTCGAACGGTTGACGGGTAAAAAAAATATGGCCGTTTTAAATCACCTCGGGTCATTGTGACCCAGCGTCATCGACGCCGGGTTAATGAAACTTTACAATAATATAGTTCATACATCAGAATAATATATAGGCTATGGCTCACAGCTCTGGCATTATGAAATTTGTATAAAAAAATTGCAAAAGTTGGCACGCGAGCTGTTTGAAAAATTAATGTAACGGGCATGGAGGGGGTGGTGAGGGGAGGGTGAGGGGGGAGAGGGGGTGGGAAAGGGGGGTAGGGGGAGGGAGGGGGGGAGAGGAGGGTGGGGGGGGGGTGGAGTGGCGATAGGGAAGGTGGAGGATGCGGAGTGGAAACCCCCTAATACTATGCGAGCGAAGCCGGGGTCAAAAGCTAGTAATTAAATAATTTAATCCTGAAATGTAAACAGCAAAGGAAATGAAAAACAAAAGTGTGAATTCAAGCAGCTAATTCAAAACGTAATTTTTGTACACCCGAAGATTAAAGAAAAAGGCTTTTTTCACTGTGTAAACTTTGGAAAGCCAATATCATTTTTTTACAATAACTCCACACATGAGGCTCTGAGGAAAATAATTTCTCTCAGGGCCTCATTGAAGGGTCTTTTTGAAAAGAGGAAGCAGCGAACATGGGCTTTGAAAATGTCGAGCTGTTGAACTCAAGAACGAATCGTAGAAGCGACCCGTTCTCGTGTGACAAATGTCAACCGTTTACATATATTGGGCGCGCGTTTAGCGTGTTTCCCCTCTATGTACCTGTGCCGAAGGAATCAATGACGGTAGTTCTTCGAAAAATCTTCCATTGTAATACCGTTAGAATAAGGACAGCTTACCTACCTAAGACCTGTGCTCTAAAGATGCAGTCCGCTTGTTAAGCAAAGGGAATCTATCAAATGGACGGCCCGTCTCCACACAGAGTCAATGTTTTTTGGGGCTCCAGACCAGAGGTGGCTGCCAAATTCAATAGTGGTGCGCACTGCGAATCTATCAAGAATCTGCGGACCCTGAATAATGTGCCCAGCTTCTGAGAGGCTAACTTTACCCTGGCATCGAATGAGTTCCCGTGCCTAAGCTTGTCACTTAACGTTGCACCAAGTTGGGAGGCATGTTGGGAAGATTGGAACCATTGATTATATCTATAAGGCATTCAAGTAAGCTTTACAATAAGAAACTCCAGTGAAAAATACTATGGCTTTAAAAAATATGTTCATATAGACCAATAAACGCTGATTCTGAATATATAAATTTTATTTAATAATATTATACACAGAGTTTTTAAAAAAATATTTTAAAAAGTCCATTTTTAACCGGGTCGTAAATATACGCCGTCAAGTTGGCATTATTGAAATTTTAGTGGTGAAGTCACTGTTCGACGTGTCGTGAAGTCACCGTAAAGTCATTGTATGGAAATGTATGATATGACACAAGTCATCGTATTAATTTATTCGTTTATTTATATAGATTATTTGTTGTGTTTATTGAAATATTATTTAGGCCTAAATAATGTTTCAAAAATAAAGGTATCTCGTATTAGTTTATCTTTATTATTAAAAATTAACAAAAACTACTGCACAAAAAAAATAGTAGGTAATGCTTCTTCTAGGGAGAATACTTCGAACAACGGAATTCAAAATGGCGGTAGTTGATCAAGTGATTGCCTGATTCTATAGTAATTTTTCAGGAGTGATGACGTCACACGATTCACCATACATACGGCGGTTTTCAGGGGATCTTGAAAAATTAAATTTTTTAACTATAAAAATTTTAACTATAAAAACTAACTCTAAAAATAAAAATAAAAATGCAGTTATTTAACTAAGAAGGTCATTATTCTTTGAAAAAAATAAAAAAATTGGACTGGAGTTCTCTATTGTAATACAAAAAAGTTTCCTGCATTTCAAAAAATTCAAAATCTCATCTTTAAGCACATCAGACCCGAAAGTTCCCATCTTCCTTATCCTAACTGCCACTCCCGGATAATAATTAAGCAAAATGGTTGGAATTTCACCGCTCGCCCTTCTGCGTCCCCGGCACTCCGGATAGTACGGATAATATATCCAACTTGCGGCGATGAAGTGACATCGGAATTATGAAACGAGTCTTTGGGCTTGATAACCAAATTGGCCGATTAAACTTTCCAACCAACTTTGTAAAACGTAATAATTTTTCGACCATGATCTAAAATATGCAAGATGAGTCTTTTCAACGCAAAATTGTGGCCTTAAATTTTATACGACTTGTGTCAATCTTTTAACAATATGTAATGTTCGGTATTATTCACATTCAAACACTATTAGTTCTGTGGGGGTACTTATCAATAAAAATTAATAGGTCCTTGATACAAAGTGTTTTATTGTGAGTTTATGTATTTACAAAAATTATACTACAAGTCACACGACTTGCCTATACTAGCGGCTAATTGAATCTGAGCGGTAGACTGGCTATAACCACCTTCAACGGCCACTCCTTCGGCAACTGATGGAAGCTCTTTCAATACATCATTTTGGAGGAGTGTCATATTCTGTGGTATCGCCGTGGTGAAAGACCACCATGTAATGTTTGGTATTATTCACATTCAAACACTATTAGTTCTGTGGGGGCACTTCTCAATAACAATTGGTCCTTGATACAAACTGGTTCATTATTAGTTTATGTACTAACAATAATTATACCGCAAGTCACACGACTTGTCTATATTAGCGGCTAATTGAATCTAAGTGGTAGACTGGCTAGAACCACTCTCAATGGTCACTAGTGTCGGCATCTGATAGAAGCTCTTTCAATACATCATTTTGAAGAAGTGTCATATTCTGTGGTATTGCCGTGGTGAAAGACCACCACTTAAGCCCGCCTTCCACTGCGAACGGAAAAGAGTCAAGCTGAACTGGGTTGGAGATGAGTGAGATAGCTTTGACCTTCCACCAAAAAAAAGTTGCTAAGAAGATGGTGTCTGCCTTTCACTGCCCGTGCGAAAAATGAGCGAGGCGAGCGGAGCGATGTCAACGAAAAATGAGAAATAGTTTTTCCCTTCCATTGAAAACTAGTCATCGATGCTCCGTCTCGAAGTGAACAGAGTGATTTCTGTGATTTCAAGTAATGATTCTAGTGACGATGATTTTTTTTACGCGTAAGCAATAAAAAAAATGTTTGCTTAAAAAAAACATTGATTTTTTTTAAAACTTTTTTGTTAACTTTCTTATTTTCGGCAATTTAATCTCAATGATGGTTTTCCAAGCCACAACCTTTTTGACGACATTGCGACATTCTTTGCTGGTCGTGTCCTATAAACACTAAAATTGGCAAACGGCTTCAATAAACACCTCCATCTCGACAAAAACGCACCGAGGCAACTGAATTGGCTACAGTTCTTGAGCGGAGTCCGCTAGAAACTAGTTGGCGATGGTGTGTGCAAGCGGTCTTTTTCGGACCTATTTTAACAAGTTCGGTCCGCCCCGCTCACCTCGTTCTTGATGGAAGTACTTGTATGCAGTTAACGTTTGCTAATCGAGCGGATTCCGTACTGAGTCCGCTCCGCTCGCAGTGGAAGGCGGGCTTTATAAGCGAAACGTTATATGAAATGGCATTAGCCGTTTTCTTCCAACCTTACTCCTAAGTAATCAACTTCCCTCCTCACTCCCTTCACAACATAACCTGATTGGGGTTGCTATAGTTCCACCTCCAGGCAGTTCGAACTGTTATGCGATGTTGTTTTTTTTTCATTTTTTAGTTTAGATCGAGCTTATTTTAAATATTTATTTTGATTTTAAAATCGCAAATAAATATACCTAATTCATGAATCTGTTCATAACAAGATTTTTATAGTAAATTAGATTGTTCGATGAAATCGTTTATTTTTTACACGTCTAAGTTCTAGTTTCTTGGAAGCCAGATTTATTCGTGTTTCTTTGGATCCCTGATTCTTGAACCCGTCTGATATATTTATTCGAAGAAATTCGATGGAGTCTTTTATTGGGGAGGGTGCTCCCATCAAATTGCACCAGACAGTCATTGATCTCTCTCTTTGCCGAAATCATACATGCTTGAGTTTTTGAGACGTTGAAACTGACCAGGTTGGCACGCCAAGAAGCATGAACCTTCTCGAGATGGTGATGTCTCAAACTTCCCGAACTTATTGTTATCATAAATGGAAGGGGGCTTGTCAAATAGATAACCCTCGTGAACGGTGGTCGTCAGCGTAGCAATTAGCGCAAATTCAACGAGATCGTTGTAGTGCAACAAAAACAGCATCGGTGAAGATCGGTCCATGAAAATGAAAGAGAATTTGAACAAATACGCAAAAAATACTGCATTACTCGATCCATTTATCCGCATTGGGTGCTTACGGTAAAAAAAAAATATTTTAAAAAATAACTGGCGGAACTCTAGCAATATTTTTGTCAATGGTTAAAAGTAATAATTTTTCACCCTGAAGATTGCCCTCCGATCTGACATTTAGGGCTTGAATTATTTCAGTTTAATTTCAAAAGTTTACTCTAATGACTGAATTAAAAGTTCGAACATTCGAGTCGCGCCCAAAAGTAAATTTACTTTGATATTTTCTATTGTCGAGGAGATAAAGAACGACCCGTATAAATTCTGTGGAAACTTTTAATTTTCAGTAACGTTAAGTCATTTAATTAAGGGGGGGATGATGTAGTCATTTTGGCGAATGTTTGACGATTTTTCAAAGAAAAAACGTTCTGCTTTGCTGGCGTAAAAATAAATTAGAAATTTTTTCGATGGAATGAAAAGTAACCTGTTTGTTTTCTTTTAGCCCAAAGCGTCCAGAATTACACAAAGAAAATAATGAGCTGCCTTCGCATTTACTACAAAGTTTCGCAAAACTCGAATAAAAAATATACAAAGCCACTGAAAAACCGACAATAATTATTAACCTTTTAATGTAAGAAAATCGGGAAGTGAAACAATTTGATTGTTAGTAAATAAAGAGCTTTTTTATGTTTTTTTATCCATGAAAATATTAACTAATTATTATAAATACTTATTTTATTTACTGTTATGAAGTTTAGTTTGCAGAACTAAATTTTTTGAATAATTTTATTTTATTATTAAATATTTAGACTATTTAGAGTCTTTTGGGCGTGGATATATTTTTTTAAATGAAGATTTTCATTAATAAGTTACAGAATCCTGTAATCCTACATTATAATTTATTCCCTTGTGAATTTTTCTGAAAAATCTACTTCATTGTTACGTTAGTTTCGAAGGTTAGAAAACAGCGTTTTTTTTAAATGTAATAATTAATAAATTATGTTATTTAAAATTTTGAGAATGTTTTTGGCCACATGCAATGCAATCATTGCACTTTTAAATGCTTTAAATTTTAAATAATTTATTTATTCATTTATTTATTTTATTTTAGGGAAATGAACAGTTTACAAATTGATTAATTTATACATGTTAAATTTACCTAACAGAGAAACCAATTATAGATTTTCTCATTATACTATTTTAATTAAACACTAATCTTACAACAACTAAAAGATACGACATTATTGTAACGGAAGGTAGGTAGTACATAATACATATATAATATATAATTACATTATGCAATTTTGTACTCATTTAATAAATTTTTGATACACTTTTGATAGATAGAGTTTTTATATTTATTTTCGTCACAATATAAGACTTCTATATCAGAGAGAATGTTATTATATGTAGAACAGTCTTATAAGGCAAGCATTTTGGTTAGAATTTGTTTTGCAGTGTTTTTCTTTTAAAATATTACACGAACGCATGTGCCATGAAGGGTGACCCGACATTTGATCCGGCGACATTTGGTCCGGCGACAGTTGGTCCGCCGACATTTGATCCGGCCGACACTTGATCCGGCGGACAGTTGATCCGGCGGACATTTGATCCGGCGACAATTGATCCGGCCTGATCCTTTAGAAGATTTTTTCTTCAAGTAAGTACCTATGTAAAGAGGATATACGGCTGTACAACCAAAGTATTTATCTTTGTCTTACTAACCTACTGTTTGCATTTTGTTTTTCCTGTTAAGCACTTGCATACTGCTTACTAACAACGTATGCATGGACACTGGAGGTCTAGATTCGTTCAAAATAAATAAATTTAGCTTCGTTTAACAAAAAAAAATAGAATCTTGCGAGAGCCTTGAAGGAGTAACCATCAGTTACTTATACCAGGGCGGGTAAGAGGTGGATTACCTCCACTGTACAACCAAAGTCGATGTACTTATATCTGAAGGCATCTTGAGTGAAAAACCCGTGGAAAAAATATTTTTACTAACAATAATTTCGACTCTCCGAAGAAGCATGCGGCAATACAAAATACGACATACTTATACGTGCAGTTAGTTTAACAAAAAAAAACGTAAAAGATTCCTACTTGCGTATAACTTTTTTATCTGAAAATTACACTAGAGTCCCAACTGCTCTCAACCGTCTGACCAAATGTCGCCGGAT
Source organism: Limnephilus marmoratus (assembly GCA_917880885.1). Taxonomy (NCBI): domain Eukaryota; kingdom Metazoa; phylum Arthropoda; class Insecta; order Trichoptera; family Limnephilidae; genus Limnephilus; species Limnephilus marmoratus. Next base: position 37,675,228 of record OU862923.1, on the reverse strand, counting down.
CAACTGTCATGGAACCGCCATGAAGATACTTTCAAATTTATTTATTATTCTGTACAATAATTCAGGAGAGTTAGTTATGTTATTTACGATTTTATATAGCAATTATTAAATAATAATATAATATTTTTTTTATTCAATAAAAAAAGCATATTTTCTAACCTTGAAACTCCTTACGGGTTAATTCTTCGCGTACAAATTTATAACTTTTAAATATTTTTTTACAAACGAGTTTAATTAACACCAAATGTGACACAATTTCTTGGCGTAAATTCTTAAAACTTATTTTAAGATGACTCGAAACATTACTAACTAATTAATCGATACCATTTTTAAGGCTCTTCATTTTCCCGTTGTATTTAAATTACATTGTTCCTTCCGATGCCTTATTTTTAAAGAGCTTAACTGAAACTGAAAGGTCAGACTGCGTTTTTATGTCTATTTTTTTTTTTTACGTTAACTCCACGCAGGAGGCCCTGAGGAAAATAATTTCCCTCAGGGCCTATGTCATCTGGGATGCTGTGTGGAGGGTCTTTTTGAGGAGAGGAAGGAATGAACATTGGTCTTGAAGAGACCCATGTTGTAGGAAGGAGGAAACACAGAGGCCGGCAAATCATTCCACAGCCGAGCTGTTGAACACAAGAACGAGTCGAAGAAACGACCCGTTCTCATGTGGCAAATGTCAACCGTGTACAAATGTTGGGCACGCGTTTGGCGTGTTTCCCGACTATGCACCGGTGCCGAAGGGATCAATGATGCTAGTTCCTCGGAGCATCTTCCATTGTAATACCGGTAGAACAAGGATAGCATTCCTACCCGACGCCTGTGCTCTAAAGATTGCTATCCGTCTGTTAAGATGGGAGAATCTATCAAACGGACCGCCCGTTTCTGCACAGAGTCGCAAATTTTTCAGGTATTTTGGAGCTCCAGACCAGAGGTGGCTGCCAAATTCAACCGTGGGGCGCACTTGTGATTTGTACAGGGTTAGCAGTTGTGTACTATTAAAGTATCTGCGGGCCCTGTACAGTACGCCCAGTTTCTGTGAGGCTAACTTTACTCTGGCTTCGATGGAGCCCCCATACCTGAGCTGGTCACTTAGGGTTACACCAAGCATTTCGATGGAGGGCCTGTTTGGAAGATTGCTTCCATTGAAAGAGACGAGATTTTCATTTCGATCCCTTTTAGACGTAATCAGGCAAGATTGGGTCTTTGAAACATTAAATTCGACGAGATTATTTTTACCCCAAGAGAAAACTGATTTTTAAGATTTATTATTCTTCACAAATTGTTCCCTAGATAATTATCAGTACGTAAAGGACAAATTGACTGGTTGAAGTTTAAGATTAACTTTTTTTTTTGGTTGTTAGTTTTATAAAGTTACAAATATTTCAATTGAAATTCATAACAGCGATTCGTCGTCGGACGTCCCGGGATTGAACTGAGAATGCCTTAGAGCAGTTTTTTAGCGGTAATATTTTTGCACAGTATCATAAGCATGTGACATCTGGTTGAATATGAATATACTCGTGTACTTGTATATAAATAAAAATCCAAATTGAGAATGCTATTGTTTGCTCGATTTACGGCTTCGTGATCAAATGGTAAGTTTCTCGACTACGAATCACAAAATTACGAATTATTAAATTGTTTTATTTTACTTTTAAAATTAATAAAATAATATAGGGTAAACTTGTGGCACATTTCAGAGTGATAGAAACTATCAATATCACACTTGAAAATATTCTATTCATAATTGAAACGTTGCTTGAAATGCTTAGTTTTAGTCCTTTTTGATAACCAGATCTGAATATCCAGGTTCTTCCCTACCTTCCTCTTTCGCATCTCATGCCCTCCCAATTCCTTCAGCCTTACAACATACCCCGATTGGGGAAGTCATAGTCTCTCTGACTCCAATTAGCATTAGTATATTGTGCGGTAAAAATATTAAAAAATAAAGGCTGCAGTTGAACTTGGAATATATAAAAGAATGGTCGGGTTGGAATCAAATTTTCGTGTCGTCAGTATAAACCTTAGGACAAATAACCTTATTCGATGGAATAAACCTGTTTTTCCACTACTCTGCCACAACTAGCGATACTGATTATTGATATATCCTCGCAGTTGCATTATATTATGTACTCGTATATTCCGACGCGACGCGACACGGTCTGATCCACAGCACTTGCTAAAGATACCCATCTCTTTTCTACCTTGAGGCAGTATCCATTCTTGTGGGGATATCTTTCTTATACATTGACTGAGAATATTATTGAACCTGAATATATAGATATTTTTTGGGAGGTACAATTTGGGAGGCGGGAATGGGTACCGCCGCTCCGGGAACCTTAATTGGATAACCAACACCTCTGCCATAGGTCACCCATGTGGTTCGCTACGTTTGGTGATTTAGCAGGGGTGCCCGGGTTCATGGGGTGAGGTTTGTCTAGGTCTTGGAGGCGGATGACCAGGACATACTGAACCCTAGATTCCTACCCACCCCTTAAACCTTTTTCCTTCCCAGAACTCTCTTCTCCTTCCCTTCCTTAAAAAAACCCTCCACACAGCATCCCCAAAGATAACATAGGCCCTGAGGAAAATTATTGTGTGTAAATACTGTGTGGAGCTCATGTAAAAAAAAAAATATATAAATTCATCATTTAATCTCTGAAATAAGTAATTAAATCTTCGCTCCAGTACTATACAGTCCTATGTGGGTACTTAAGGTGATTCACTAGTCCTGGAGAAAATCGAAAACGGAATCCACGCCTCTTTTGGGAGGGATTTAAAAATACTTTTTAAATAAGCTTTTGGAAAGGTTGGAGAAAGCATTTGAGAGTTGTTTTTCATATGTTGATTTCGTAAAGGCCTGTAAAAAACATTAACTCCTGTTTTACGCATTGTTTATTATGATAACAAGGAAATTTAAAATCGATTTGAGCGACGTGGAGTCTAAGAACGTCCACACACCTCCGCGTCTGGGAGGCTGGGAGGAGACTAAATGCGACTAAATGATGCGCTATCAGCCCTTCTGAAGATGGCATAAGGTTGAAATTCGCAGTTGGGTAACGCCTCTTTTAATCCACCGGAAAAAAATATAGCAAAAATTCATGTTTTATTTTATTTTGTGAAGTTCGAGGATAAATATATTTTTTTATGCGAATATTATAAAAAAATGAATTTGCCACATTAAACAATAAAACCATATGCGAGAAGGGGTTTATAAGTAGGAGAATTTGAAATTTAAAGTGTTTTTTTAAAGACCTAATACTTTATTTTTTTCTAGGGTTATTAAAAGACTTATAAAAAATGATCAATATTTCGAAAGGCCAAGATGTGTTCTGATCGCAGTATTTAATTGAAACATCTATAATACTTCTTAGTGATCCAATTTTCAAAACAAAAACACATGATTTTGTATGATCTTAAATTATTTATTATACGCATGGCTTCATCAAATCTCAATAACGATTCATTTTTTCATACTTTCTTTTGGCCAATAGGTATTGGAGGTTGCCCACCACTTTCCCACGGCGTTCTAAGGAAACAGATGGTTTCCTCCTTCACCGTACTCGTCAGGACTCTAATTTTTTTATTTATAATGAAGCTACTGTTTATTTAAAATGACTCTAGACCCCCAATGTCTGGGCATACATTGTTAGCAGGCAGTATGCGAGTGCGTACATGTTGTTAGTTATTTATTTCACAGTATCAAATAGGTATGTATCATGATATTGAAATAAATGTCCAAATAAACGTGACGATTTCAAGTTGAAAAGATAATCTTTACCGAATCATAGATATAGTTAGCCATCTAATCGAACAAAAAAAGACTTGCAAAACTATGTTTCACCTCAATTGGGATAGGTACTAATAAACAAACACTTAGTTTTTCCTTTCTATATGTTTTCAAGTAATGAATGTGAAACTATGTTTAACTTCAATGGGATAGGAACTAATAAACACACACTTAGCTTTTTTTTCGTGTAATGAATGTGAAACTATGTTCAACTTCAATTTGTATAAGAACTAATAAATACGAATTTAGTTTTTTCTTTTTTTATGTTTTCAATTAATTAATGTTAAACTATATTTAACTTAGGTAATTGGGATAGGAACTAAATAAACACACACTTAGTTTTTTTTCTGTTTTCAAGTAATTTTATATGTAAAAATGTTTTTATTTTTTTTAAGACTCATTAAAAATGTGTTTTTATTAGTGCCGTAACGAAAAAAAAATATAAGCAATATTTATCAGCCTGAAACACTCCTCTACATTGAAAATATCTTCCAAGAAAAGATACATGACGCCAACGGGACTTGAACCCGTGTCCTTCTGATTGCTGTTCAGGTGCTCTCACCACTGAGCTATGGCGGCTTATCTTATACCCGCCAAATAATTCAATATGTACTAGTGTTTCATTAAAAAATTACTGTTTATTACATTTTTCCACGCAATTTCAAACACGTTGCTCACAAAGAGACATTAATATGACAAGCTTACCCTCTTCTTATCAGAAAAAAAAATACCTATTCCTTGCGTTGTTTTTTAGAAATTGTATAATATCAAAGACTTTTACTATTTTTTTTTAAATTTCGCTCACATTTGGGAATAGCAAGTTTCTACTGGCCTCGGACAGTTGGGACTTGTACGGGGTCCATATAATAAAAAAAATAATTCTGAAATATTATTATTTCCACTATTGCGCAAATTCTAGATCACCATTTTATTAAAAGTCCGAAACTTTGATATCATTATTAAACGGTTTTATGTTGAGTATACGCTCGTAAAAATATTACAAGTTATACAGATAATTAGCAGATAAAGTTACGTTGTAGGTACATTACAATAATATCTTAAATAATTTAGCCACTTAGAACCGCATTAACCTTAAATTAACAATACTTTTTCAAAAATTTATTTTATATAATTATTTTTTATATTATTTTTTTTTTCACATTTGATTTATGTGAGTACGTAAATATAATGAATGTGTTCTAATTTTTAATTTTAATTAATTTAATTTTTTTAATTAAAAAAAATATATATATATTTTTTTTTTCTTTTCCCTTTACACACGAGTAGTTACACTCTTGTAAAGGTTATATATTATATACATATATATGTTTATACTGTTTCTAATCAATGTTGCATGTTAGTATTTAATGATTTGAGTTTAATCCGATTGTAACCTGAAAATGCAATTACTCATGATTATATTACATGTATATGTATATAAAAACTAATAAAAAAATAAAATTAAAAAAATTACACTTATATGTCAAACAGTTTTATTAATTGTTTTTGTGTTTAATTCGTAGAACTCCATTTTAATTTTAAAAAATTTAATTAAAATTAAATTCGATAATGTTATTATCGAGTTCTGCAAGTTTTTTGGTTAGTGTTTTAGTTACAGCTGTTTCGACTTGTAAGGTCATTTTCAAACTGTGGTGAAGCCACGTACGGACGACTTATTTATAAAATTTTAAATGTCAATTTTTCAAGGTGTCTAAGTTGATTTGTTACCGGTTAAACCAATTTGTAGACACTAATTGAGAGAGTGCTAATGTGGGATTCGGAGTATTTCCCTTTGGTTTGCCTTGCACTGAGTGTAAGGGTTTTCTTAATTGATTTTGAATGACGTTATTGCTATGACTCATTTAAGTGCATTATATTTCTTAGGTTTGGTAAACATACTAAGTAGTGGGGAATAAATAATTTTCCTTACTTTATTAATTAGCGTTATGTTGGGGTCATTCGTTCGTTTATTGATTTCTAATTGTTCAAGCAAATTTAATCTAAGACCCTTTCGTTCAATATGTAATGGTTTTGGCTGGTTATTTTTAAGTGGAACGTGATTATTCATTAAGAGATGTTCGGCGAATTTCGAAGAGGTGTTTTTATTTTTATAACAATTTATATGTTCTTTGAATCTAGTTGAGAATGCCCTACCTGTTTGTCCGATGTACGTAGCGTTACAGTCGGCGTGGTCACATTTTAATTCATATATGCCACCGTTATTGAGTTTAGGATTTCTACTTTTTGAGTTTTTTTTTAACAGTTTTATGTTAAATAATAAAAAAAAATAAAAAAAAATAATTAATGTTAAATACACGCTCCCAAGAAATATTCCGTACATGTCTTAAGATTAGATACACAAATAATTAGTAAATACGGACTTCAAAGAGAGTAATTTTTGTCGATTCTTATTTCAAGTTAAGTCTCCTCAAAAGCTTTCTTTGATGATATTTCGTGATGGCCGACAGCTCAGTCATAGAATAACAAAACCTGATTGAATAAGTCTCAATTTTAATGCCTGAATTTAATCTTGGTATCCAATAACAACAAGAACTTCCTGCAAGTCCCCCGTTCCTGAACCCTTGTCGTCCTTCGAGTATAATATTATTATTCAAATAAGCTGATATTCGCTTCAGGGCGCATTTGAATTAAAAGCAGGTAAGGGTACTTGAGTAGCTTACTAAGCAGATACTAAAGTCAAAGGTTCCGGGATTCAAGCGAATTTAACTCGACGCTTGAAAATTGACTAGTAATAATTAAACTCGATTCATTTTTGATAAGATTCGAGTGACAAACTTGGTTAATACAAAACCGGCTTAAGGGCGTTAACGAAGCCAAAAAATGTCTCAAAACTACGACACAGCCGGTCTGTGGTTGAATTGGCATCACGTCTGGGTCCTACCCAGGCCTCTTGAGTTCAATTCCTCGATTGGCTAACACCTCCATCATTTTCCGCTTGTGTGGTGATAGTATGAGAGTTTAAAATGATTGTTGGGTTTAAAAAAACTATTAAAATATATAAAATGACATACTTTCAACAGTACTTTCAACCACCACTATACCAGAATGAGCATAGTCTGATGGTGGTAAGTTCACAATATACATGTGCTTTAAATGCATAACTGAATAAATACAAATTAAAATGCTTTCTAAAAACCAAAACTACTCCACTAAGATTTAAACAAAACTTACAATATTAACATAAGTGTAATGTACCTACAACCTACAACTTACCTTTATCTACTAATATTCTGTGTATCTAAATGTTAAGGCATGTACGTAAAATTTTCTGGGAGCCTGTATTCAACTTAAAACTGTTTGACATAAGTGTAATGTACCTACAACTACCTTAATCTACTAATTATCTGTGTATCTAAATAGTAAGGCGTGTACGGAATATTTCTTGGGAGCGTGTATTTAACATAAAACTGTTTGTCACATAAGTGTAATGTACCTACAACGTAGCTTTATCTACTAAGTATCTGTCTATCTAAATCTTAAGACATATACGGAATATTTCCTAGGAGCGTGTATTCAACATAAAACTCTTTGACATAAGTATAATTTATTTATTTATTTATTTCAACGCCATAAAATGGCTATTACAATCCGGTGATACATAGTGGTACATAGGAGGATAATTTCAATGATAATATATACATTAAACAAAGTACATATGTATGATAACAACTAGTATTTAGTTATAGGATACAAATATGTTTTACAACAAGAATGAACCCACAACGTACCTTTATCTACAAATTATCTATGTATCTAAATCTTAATCACGACAAAACATCGTCGGCAAAATAGCCTACGGACAAAACATCCTTCAACAAAATATTTACTAAAACATAACATAACTTTACAGGATGACTGTATTATTTTTGTCCCATTGTACTATTTTGAACGTTAACTTAATGTATTTACAGGATGTCTGTATTATTTTTGTCCCATTTCCTTATTTTTGAAAAATATTTTAATGTATTTATTGGATGTCTGTATATTTCTTGTCCCATTTTTTTGTTAGGTTAGGTTAGGTTTTAATAGATACTTTGTTGGGGGATGTTTTGTCCGTAGGATATTTTGTGATGGATATTTTGTTGGGGATATATTGTTGCGGGTTGAAAAGTCGCGGAACCAGAGGCGTCAGTTATCCATTAAATAGTTCTGATAACCGCCTCCCAAATTGCCTAATACAATAGTATAAGTATCTTTTAATATCTGATTGTATGCACATTGAAAATCCTACAGTTCGTTCGCTCTTTGAAACTTATCGAGTTAAGAGCTGGCATCACCTAGCGCGCTCGTAACAGTTCCAGTTACTGGCGCTGGAACTGCCGTAAGTAGATAGTAACCGGAACTGCGACTGGTAACTGAAACCAGCAACGAGGAACTAACATCGTTATTCCATCGACGTTTGTTCTCACCGACAGCCGAAACCGTTTTCCTGGAAATTTCCCGCTCGGGAATTTTCTATTCTCGAATGAAAGGGTCGTTTTTTCTAAAAATCACTTTGAACTCTCTTTTGGAAAATGTAGCCGGGAAGATAGACTTTGAATGAAAAATCTACATCCTGAATTTGAAGGCATTCTCCGTTTTGATGTGTTAAAACTCGAGCATTGACTTGAAAAATTAAAGCTTTGGACGTGTTATTAAACATCCCATTAATATTATAACGGCGAAAGTTGGTATGGATGTATGTTTGTTACTCTTTCACACAAAAAAATACTGAATGGACTTTAAAAATTATTTCACTGATAGGCTGCATAGGTATAGGTATTGGTAAATTCTGGCGTTAAGAAATGATTTATTATACCTTTATTGTCCAGACGAAAAGCAAAGCGTTGCTTGGTAACTATAAGTAATTATTTGACGTGCGCTGTCATTTTGTTATTTGTTTAGGTTACTATGAAGATCCCTTTGGTAGTTAAAATTATACTAATCTATACTAATATTATAAATGCAAAACTGCGTGTGTTTGATTGTTACGCTTTAATGGGTGGCACGCGAGCTGTTTGAAAAATTAATTTAACAGGTATGGAGGGCTGGTGAAGGGTTGGGCGGAGGCGGGGGAAGGGAGGGGGGGGGAGGTGGGGGGGTGGGGGGTATGGGGGAGGGGGAGAGGGGGGGGGGAGAGTGGTGTGGGGATAGGTAAGATGGAGGTGGCGGAGTGCAAACCCCACCCCCCCTAATACTATGGGAGCGAAGCCGGGGGCAAAAGCTAGTGATTAAATAATTCTATATCCAAAAATTTTGTGACTGTATGTTTCGGGCATCAAAAGAAAATAATTAGGAGCACTAAGGTTGGCTTGTTTCACAGAAATTCTAATGTAACATTATCGTCAAATGGCCATTCAGCGCCATTTTTTTTTACATTTGAAAGGTCCCCTTTAAACGCAGATTCTAGGTGCGTTTCAGCTTTTTATATCGAATTATAATAGATCCCAAAGCTTAACATCGTGACATTGTTATTTTATTCTGAAAGGACTTAGTATGGGTTGTTTCACAGAATTTAAATAACTCATCAAATTTGAAAGTAAAAATTCTAGTTTTGTGAACCTTCTATTTGAGTCCTGTTATTATTTCAGTCCCGTGAAGCAAATGACCCATAATGATATAATAACAGAACATGAATAGAAATTTTACAAAACTTGAAAATAGGCTTTGAAATTTGATGAATTGTTCAAGTTCTGTGAAACAACTGGTTCTTAGAGTCGACATTTAACGGGGGACCTTTCAACTTTGAAAACAAGGAAATGGCGCAGAATATTTATTTGATAGCAATGTTACATTTGAATTTCTGTGAAACACGCCAACCTACATTTGGACAACTGACATGATAACTCATCTGAAAATTCGTTGTGTGGTTTTTATGAGTTTTTCAGTTGTACAGTGAAGGGTGAATATTACCTTGATAATAATATTACCCAAGTTAATGCTAAACAAAATAGTACATGTGGACATAAAATAGTACATTTGGATTACAAAAGATTTTTTTAATATTTATATTGAGGGATCAGTAGGATTTATAGGTCCAATTAGGAGTTCCACAGAGCCGAACCCTCTGATATTAAAATATCTGGAGTTGGTGAATTATTTTCCCATTTTGTCTCTTGTTGTTAACATTGACATGTTGTTCTTGTATTGTTTTGTATTTATAATACTTAGTAATATAGTATAATTTATATAGTGCAATTGCATAGCGTGGATTGAATAGATGATCATTTGAGGAAGTGTGTGAAAGGGTTTAGTTTTTTCTGTGGGGAAAATGTAACCCGGACATTTAAATCATGTGGACATTGTTCACAAACATTACAAAATCAGAAAAGTCTGGATTCGAGTTTTAAATCTCCTTTTTACCCCGTTTAATCTCAAGAGACAAAATTTGTCCCTGCTCATGTAGGTCTCATATAAATCGTTGTGTCTTCCTTACTGCCATGGTGAGAAATATGATTAAAATGATGTTAGAAATAGAAATCTTCACAATTTATATTAAATTTTGGAATTTAACCACAGAAAATTTAAAATACGCACATCTATGAAACCAAAGTTTTCGATAGTAATTTGAGAAAAATGTATGTAATTTCGAGAATTTTTAATTCATAAGTTTTTTTTTGAAACGACAAAACCGTCAGGCGAATAAAACCTTTATAATACATTTACGTAAAAAATTATGTAAGTACGTATTTTTTTATTTGTTATCAGTAAATTTAGATAGAAAACACTTAAGATCAGCCATTTTAAAATTTTTATGTGCTTATTATAAACGGCGTTTGAATATTTTGTCCTTCTAAAAAATACGCCCAATTTCTGAGGGATTACGGCGATGCATCACGTTGTATAAAATTCGGGATCAGGCCGCCGACAATGACACTCCTATTGCCGATGGCGATAAGGTTTAAAGTCCCGTAACACAAGCCACCTATTTTGATTTATTCAAGAAAAAATCATGGCCAAAAAGCGTGTTTTAGTTTATTTTGCGAAGCTCAGGCACAAATATTTAAATGTGTGCATTTTATAAAGATTTTAATTTTCCATTATATACATTAAAACCGGTGACCGGAGAATTCGGAATAAAACCAACTCAAAACCATCTCAGACAAGTAATTTATAGAGATAAAAAATGTATAAAAATTGGTTACGTTACGTTAGGGTTATCGACTTTTTTTTTTTACATTAATTCCACACAGGAGGCCCTGAGGAAAATAATTTCCCTCAGGGCCTATGTCATCTGGGATGCTGTGTGGAGGGTCTTTTTGAGGAGAGGAAGGAATGAACATTGGTCTTGAAGAGACCCATGTTGTAGGAAGGAGGAAACACAGAGGCCGGCAAATCATTCCACAGCCGAGCTGTTGAACACAAGAACGAGTCGAAGAAACGACCCGTTCTCATGTGACAAATGTCAACCGTGTACAAATGTTGGGCACGCGTTAGGCGTGTTTCCCGACTATGCACCGGTGCCGAAGGGATCAATGATGCTAGTTCCTCGGAGCATCTTCCATTGTAATACCGGTAGAACAAGGATAGCATTCCCACCCGACGCCTGTGCTCTAAAGATTGCAATCCATCTGTTAAGATGGGAGAATCTATCAAACGGACCGCCCGTTTCTGCACAGAGTCGAGGATATTTTTCAGGTATTTTGGAGCTCCAGACCAGAGATGGCTGCCAAATTCAACCGTGGGGCGTACTTGTGATTTGTAGGTTAGCAGTTGTGTACTATTAAAGTATCTGCGGGCCCTGTACAGTACGCCCAGTTTTTGGGAGGCTAGCTTTACTCTGGCTTCAATGGAGCCCCCATACCTGAGCTGGTCACTTAGGGTTAAACCAAGCATATCAATGGAGGGCCTGTTCGGAAGATTGCTTCCGTTGAAAGAGACTAGATTTTCATTTCGATCCCTTTTGGACGTAATCAGACAAGATTGGGTCTTTGAAACATTAAATTCAACGAGATTATTTTTACCCCAAGAGAAAACACTCTCGAGGTAGCCGTCCATTCTTTGCTTCAAAGCCCTACGAGCTGTTGGAGTTTGTGAGCCCTTTGGGGGCTTGTCAAACAAAAAGCTATCATGAACTGTACTGTCATCCGCATAACAGTGAATTGGTGCACATGACAAAAGGTCGTTGATGTGCAATAAAAACAAAGTTGGAGACAGAACCGATCCCTGCGGGACGCCAGCATTTATCGAGTGTGAGGAAGAGGTGAAACTAAGGTGTGAGGAAGAGGTGACTAATTTAAAATGATTTTTTTTAGCTTTTAATGACTTTTCAAGGAAATGTTGAGTTGACTTTTTTCTCAGTTGGCGTGGAACATTACTTAGTAGTGCATCACCTTAATGTATCTTCTGTCTATTTCGTTTTTAAACAACACGCGGAGAAGGAATAGGACAACCGTCGATGACGTCCGTACGAGCTCTCGCTGGGACTAGTTTACAACAATTTTTACACTTTGCAACAATTTACATTAAAATAGATTTTTACTTTTACGTATCATGTTTGTTCGGCGGCGAATGCGTTTGCCCACCTAGAGCATGGCGGGCCGGATCAGGAGAGACTGGCTATGGGAAACCTGACCGGACTCCATCGACTCATCGCATTGCACCGCAGTGGGAGGGATGGATGCATACATCCGTCACTCTTGGACACATTGACTCCAGATTCCTACCCACTCCTCATGCCTTTTCTTTTATAGAACATCCTTTCCGTCCTTTCCCTAAAAAGATCCTCCACACACCATACGTATGGAGGAGGGTTTTTTTAGGGCGTCCTGTGTGGATCTACCTGTAGTATATGAGTGTAGTGGAGTAGAATGCCACACGAAAAGACCGCGTTCGTTCGGAGATGGTCGGGCGGCGCCGAGTGTTTCCGTACGTGCGTACAAGTAGGGCAGTCGGCCGTTCGGCGAACCGTGGTCAGACCTAATTAGAGATCGCCTGTAAACAGACGCTACTAAGAATATTTGTTCCCAGTGGCGGATACAGAAAAAACTCAAGGGGGGGGCGCTAAAGATATCTTGAACTACTTTTAGGTATTTTTTTTTACATTAGCTCCAAACAGAAGGCCCTGAGGAAAATAATTTCCCTCAGGGCCTATTTCATCTTTGGGGATGCTGTATGGAGGGTGTTTTGAAGGAAAGGAAGGAGAGGAAGTTCTGGGAAGGAAAAAGGTATGAGGGTTGGGTAGGAATCTGGGGTTCAGTGTGTCCAGTTCATCCGTTGCCAAGATCTAGACAAACCTCACTCCATGAACCCGGAAACCCCTGCTAAGTCACCAAACATAGCGAACCACTTGGGGTGACCTATGGCAGAGGTGTTGATTATTCAATAAAAGGTTCCTGGGTCGGCGGTACCCATTCCCGCCTCCCAAATTACAATTTTATTGTAATAAGAAAAATAATCAAGTCACATGCAAAGTTTAAGAAAGTTTTATTTAAACTGATTAAAAACATCTACAATACAATGCCATCTTATGATATAAAAAGTAACGATTGTGGTTCTCATTTCTCTGCGCCTATTCTTCCTGGCAAATTGGATAAGTACATCGTCAATAGGACAATCAATTTCATGGTGAATGTTCAACAAAACTAAGCCATTAAGTCGATCCTCCTTCATTGTCGACCTCAGCCATGTCTTTGTACGCCGCAATTTTGAAAAACTTCTTTCTACTGTAGCAAAAGATATAGGTAGACAAGCAAATATTTTGTACAGCGTGTGCAAAGTAGGATATTCAGATCTAGGACAAACAGACAACGCTTGCATCACAGAATTACGACCATTAAGGGCGTTTATGCTCGTTTGCTTGTATTGAAGAATCTCTCCTATAAGTCTCTTTTTAATCACAGAGGGTGATTCTTCTTCAAAGAACGGTAGTTCAGTTAAGCACTGATTCAATTTATGTGCCAGATCATTACCGGCATGTTTCAGTAGGTGTGAGGACAAAAGTATGTTGAATTTTAAATGATAAATATTTTCCTCAGCAAAACGTTCTCTCATGCCAGTCGTAACATGGTCCAGTGTTGGAATAAAAATAGTTCTTTTCCAATATGTCACAGCATCATCATTATGATCGCAGTTTTCCTTGGGTCTTTGTCTGCCTGTAAGTTAGGGCTGCGTATTTATCTTTTTTTTTCTTCAGTGAGGCAAAACGAGATAGATCTTTTTAGTTCGTATAGCGCTATCGACTACTTTCTTTGGATCAAAAACTACTCGATAATACCACTCCCCCATTGACAAAACCATAACCTACACAATCATGAAAACCACAACTCACCCAATATCCACGGACAAAACCAAATAACTTCACAACCATGAAAACTACTAATAACTAGACAACTAGCCAATATCATCTGTAGCCGGGCCAGCAGACGCGTTGCCGTCGTTGCCCACCCTCGAAGTTATGGAGAAATAACTAAATAACCAAATAACCATTTTATAATTATTTATTTAGATACCAATAACCAGTTGGTTATGTTATTGAAAATCTGTTCAGGGAATTGGTATATTTATGCTGTTCAGTCTGGCCAGTTACCCAAGACTAGAACGAATAGCTTGCGGCCTGCGGCCTGCGACCCGCAAGGGGGGGGCGTGCGCCCCCTGCGCCCCCCCCTGTATCCGCCACTGCTAATGTAATTCGCAATAAACCAGTAAAAAGAACTTACGTTGTAATCAATACATTGTTGGCTAGAGAGCCACAATACAAATCAAAGAACATTATACTAACCTAAAAAACATATTCCTACAAAAGTAATCCCAGAGAGACCTGTAAGCACGTCATCGACGATTGTCCTCTTTCTCCTGACACGTAGCGTATGAAACTGAAAAAGACAGAAGATTCTAGAACTATACTACGCTACAAGCTCTATCTGGGAATAGTATACGAGTTTATACATCAAATTAAAAAAATTTTAATTACTGCTTCAATTATTTCACTACTTAATTTTTAAAAAAAAATCATTATTTTTTCATATAAATCTTGAAATGTGCTTAAGTCAATATTGGTTAAGCTACTTTGACATCTTCTGTCTTTACGAAAATTTCCTAGAAACGTGTATTTATTATCATTCAAAACTCCTTGAAAACAACCTCTGGAAATTGCGTCTGCAGGAAAATTTTCAGAAACCTGAAACGGCACGCAAAAATAGTATGAATTTCTAAGAAATAGATCAATCGTATTAAAATTTAACAACCATAAATTAAAATTAATATTGGTTTGTTAGTCAAGGAGCATCTTATGATTTCGATGTCATTTCTTCTTAACTTTTATTAATATCAAGGGATATTATTTGCATAAATTTAAGCGATATAAATTAAACTTGTTTGATGTTTAAATTATTACAGATCGGTTAAAATAAACCCACCTACAAAGTTAATTAGACCTCAATAAATATTTCATAATTATGAACTTCATCAAGTATTTAAGATTATGAAGCAATTTCAAATCAAAATCGAATTTATCTTAGATACCGAGAAGCTCAATGCTCAGAACTTTGAGCTGTATCCATTTTAGTAACGATCTAATAATGAGAGATATCTTCAATTGCAAAAGTCTAAATTATTTACCATTATCCATACTTATACATATTCCATGACATATCAACAAAATGGCCACAGTGGCACTGTCTTTAAAAATGATGAATAATAAAATCCCAAAACCTTTTTCATAACTTTTAATGACTTTTCAAAGGAATGATAATGATAATAATAATTTCTTTATTCCAGGATGTGGGGAGGATAGTGCAATCCCACACGTCACATATAGTTAAACATATTTTTATATTTACACAGTAAAGAAACAAGTACATAAATAGAAAAATAATAAAAATAAATATTATTATGCAGGGTATGGTATTGAGTGAGCTCGGGTCCAACGCTCACTGAACTCAACATTGATGCGCTGCTATATCTTCTGTATCCATTCTGTACCAATTCTGTATGCATTATTATATTGGATCCGGAGTTGTTCCATCGAGCTTATTCCACTGAGGTTCCTCTTTGTTGTTGACTCATGGAATTCGATACTTCGTTAACAAAGCAAGACTTCCAATACATCTAAAACTACCGTCAAAGAATAATCAAAACACATCCATGATAAGGTTTATGGATGAATGGTTTAAAGAGATGCGTGAGGGGTTCAATCCGCTACAAGTTTTTTTTTAATTCCTTGTAGAGTTATTATAATTCACCAAACATTCATTCAACACAAATCGTCATTCATACATTATAATTCGTCATTGTCATAAGAGTTGAGTGAATTTAACCCCAAAATATCTCTGCTCTACAATAAAATTCAAATTAGTGGAATATTTCTGAATGTATCCAAAAAATTAAAACTGTTTGTGAAAGGTGATAAAATACGATATTAAATTTTATAAACATAACATAATTTTTTAAATACAAAAAATTGGAATGTATACTAAAAAAGTTTTAGAAATGGCACACCTTCAGTTTTTTGTAAATAAAATTACTTAAAAAATAGAAAAACATACATATTTTATTAGACAAATGTATTAGAAAAGTTATTGTCACCTTACTTTTTTGTCGTTACATGTAAAAATAATTATTAAAAAATTACCAAAGTTTCACAATTTTTTTCAAATAGCCATCCATAACTTTGGTTTCACAAAAGCCCTCTTTTACTTATTTTGCGGTTAACTTTTATATTTGAATATAAAGCGTGATGTTTTATCTTTCTAACACCATATAAATCATTTTTCTCAGTACGTAAGGGAAATAACAACGATTTCTATGAGGCCTATATGAGTTGTTCCGAAAAGCGAACAAATTTGCCTAACGGGTTGAATATTGTCAAATTGCCGGGAATGTTTGACATTCTCTTTAAAAAAATTCCCGCTCGTGTACCTAATCTATATTTAAGTGTATTTTATCACAGTGCCACTATTCAAGTGAAGACGATTCAGAAATACCGTTTTATTTCTAATACTTGCACAAGCAACAAAGTCATTTATTAATACTTTTACAAAAACGCTATAATCACATATCTCATTCCCATATAAATTAGATATCAATAATATTAAACGATCGGAATTGCTAAATAGGGTTCAATTTAACGGCCGGCGTAGTCTAGCGGTAAGATTCTTAACTCGCATTCCGAAGGTCGCGGGATCGAATCCCGGCGTAGTAAATAAATTTAATTTTATTAATTTGTGTTATTTCGCAATTAATTTATTTAAAATATTGTAAAATAGATATATTTGCTGCACATTCCTGAGTGGAAGATACTCTCAGTACCGCCCTGGTGTAAGACCACCATTCAGAATTGAAAAGTTGCTTGAAATGGCTTTTAGCCGTGTTTGGTGACCAGATCTGAATAGCCAGGTACTTCTCCACCTTCCTCTACTCCATCTCCTTCCCCTCCCCACTACCTTCAGCCTCATAATATACCCCAATCGGGGATGCCATAGTCTCACTGGCTCCAAACGGGAGCAGTTGGGACTCTTATGCGGTTTTCATATAAAAATAAAAATAAAACGTACCTACGTGCTTTACATGCTCTTCTGTCATATTCAAAGTGAATAAACGCCAAACGAACTGTAAAAAGTCTTATCGAACAGACTTAACAGATGTACAAATTACAACAACATGATATCAGAAGTGGTCATTTAACCATCAACAAAATCTCCAAATACTAAGTTTTGAGATAATGAAGAACACAATATTCGAATGCTCACTATAAAGCAAATCGTCGCATTAATTCGTAGACTGCGTAACTCCAAATTTTTCGAAAATACTCCAAGTTTTAATGCCATTCTGGTGTTAAAGTTAGTCCCGCATCGACTAGTAAAACTCGCAAATTAAACAAAAAATTATTTAAATTAATAAATTACTTCGTTTTTACCACTTTTATTGTTTACAAAACCGCCATGTTTCGTCAGCAAGGCTGACTTCTTCAGGGTTTTGACAGAACTAATTTTAAAAATAGACATATATAGGTAATAGAGAAAAATAATCGACATAAACAATAATAAAATTAGAAAGAAAATAATGTTTAAGGGACGAGGGGCAATATAGAACAATTACAAATTTTAAAAGGGGAATAGATTTAATAATGGGTCATTTAAAAACAATTTTTGATTATTAATAATATTTAAATTTGCATTAACACTCTTTCTAATCTCTAAAATTTCTAATTTATCCAACTGAATGCCATTGATATTACAATGAATTAATTCTATTCCACTGTTAAAATTAAAGGTATGACTAGTTTCTATTAAATGGTTGGCAAACTCCGAGAAACAATTATTATTTAAAGCTTTCATATGCTCTTTGATCCTTATTTCAAAGTTTCTCGAAGTTTTACCTATATAAAAGAAATCACAATCATTACATTTCAATTTATAAATTCCAGATTTTTTCATTTTGGAATCTCTGTCTTTATTATTTACAATGTAATTTTTAAGTTTGTTATTTGCATAAAATACAGGAAGAATTTCATTTGGTACATTCTTTGTCAAGGAATTAGAAATTTTATTATTAAAATATTAAACAAATTATATTTTTAGATAAACACAAATTAGGAAACTGCGTAACACTATGGCGCCATTTTTACTCGCGAGTACTTCGTAACTCCTAACTCCATATACTTTATTTTATTTACCATTTCAGGTCTTATTATTTAACTTCAAAATTATTCGTAGTATTAGTATTGGGCTGTTATGCTTTGTGCACTAAGTACTAATAAATTTATTCTGTTATTCTTAAATACTGAGACTAAATATAAAAGTCAATCAGGATGTTACCGAGTAATTCATAAAATAAATATCGCAGTTCTGTATTGTTGTGTTTTATTTATTTTATGTAAAATTCCTATCTCCCAAGTCTTCAGCTAGTTGTTCATAAAACTGTTCGCAGAAAAATACGTAGGTATCTTTGTAAAATACGTATCTCCATTCTCGGTTTTTATGTAAACTTCCAACTCCGATTTGAAATAGAAAGCCTTAACTTACAAAAGTTAAATGATTGAAAATAAATTTCGAAATATAATATATGTTCGGAACATAAATAAAAACAATGACCTGTCTTTCATTTTTTTCACTACGAGGTTTTTTGTGCCTCCTGTAAAATTTGACATTTGGTGGTTAAGCATTCTACGAATTAATGCGACGAAATATTATTCACGCGTTTCTGTGTTTAACAGATTAAGTATGCTATAAAATATCACCGTAAGGCGTAATATGATGGTCCGATAAATTAGTTTCCTACTAGTGACTCATTGACCCAGTGACCTCAATATTTTGTTTAATTTACCACAAGTTTTACTGCATTATAATTTTCGGGATATATATGAGTAATCTGAGAATTATACCAGATAGAGGGTACACTTTTACATATAATTGCATACTCAACTAAAATTTGGATTTTTCCGAGATGTCTGACTAATCAGCTGGACGGTCGATATTATCATGAACTTTTCTGTTGTTTTATGAATTAAAAATAATAATCAATATTCAATCACCATCACCACTCTTGGATCTACAACCCCTGGTGGGTCTTGACCTCCTCAAGTGTCTTCTTCCACTCATCTCGGTTATGTGCCAGCTCTCTCCAGTTTAGAAGCTCCAAAGTAGATATATCTGTGAGGACGTTGTCGTTCTATCTTAATCTTGGTCTTCCCAGGCTCCCTCGCCCTATCAGTCTTGAGTTCAGCAGGGACTTTGGTGCTTGATGCTCGGTCATTCTCTCCACGTGACTCAGCCACCAAAGCTCCTTATACAGAGTACATAGCTCATCGTTGTAACGTATGCGCCAAAATCCATTTTCTAGAACCGGTCCGAAGATGCTCCTCAGAATTTTCCTTTCAAAAACGTCCAGTGCTCGCTCATTCCTCTTAATTAGTACCCACGCCTCAGCTGCGTACATGAGTACTGGTCTGATAAGTATTTTGTACACTAATATCTTCGTATTTCTGGACAGCAATCTGGATTTATTTGGTTTTAATCTGGAATTATTTGGTAGGCGGAAATAACAGCAATTTGCGTTCACCATGCGATTCTGGATCTCCTCTGTGGTATTATTGTCGTTTGTTATCAGGGAGCCTAGGTATGTGAATCTTTGTACTGTTTCAAAATTTTGGCTTTAATCAATATTCAATATATATTATAAAAGAAAGCGTAAAAAATTTGCGCCCCGTTAAAACTCAGAAACGAGTTCCGGTACGATCAAGGGAGTTATATGGTGTGGTAGCCATCTATCCCCCGTACATGAAGGAGGTTCCCGTTTTTACCTGATGAGCATGCTTTTGAAGATACAAGAGCTGGAAGTTTCACCCACTAAAAATTTCTAGAACAATCCAGAACATTCAAAAGTATTCGGGAGCATTCCACAACATTCCAGGATATCCCGGAATGTGAACATCACTGTGGAATATTCCAGAACACTCTCGAATGTTGTGGAATGTTATTTTTGTATGGGTGGGTCTACACATTGGTAGGGGTATATAAAGCAAGATCTGTAGTGGGTTCGAACATCATTTCAATCTCATATCAACTCCCTGAGTGAAGCCGGGTACCTCAGTACTGGGCACATTCTGGAATGTTGTGAAATGACCGGGAACAGTCTGGAACGTTCGGGAACATCCCGAATCATTGTGGAACATTCCAGAACACTCTCGAATGTTGTGAAATGTTATGAAACATTGGGGACCATTCGAAGACTTTTTTGTACGGGTGGGGCTACCCATTAGTAGGGGTATACAAAGCAAGATCCGTCGTGGGTTCGAATGTCACAATCTCATATCGACTCCCTGAGCGAAGCCGGGTACCCCAGTTAGTTAATGAATAAAATTAATAACATTAATTAATAAATAAATAATCACACTTCATCATCAAAAACTTTTGACGGACATGCAATTTGACATCGAACGTTATTAATAACGTAGCGTTTGCATGGTTAACCCAGCTACGAGTGCATGTCGGACGCTACGCCATACGCGCCGCGCTACAAATAACATCTGTGTACGTGGAATACACAAAGCTACTGTTGTAATTCGGTTTAGAATTCAAGAAATCGACACAAGATGTCGCTACTTTCGTAGTAAGCAGGTCGGCCAGGGACATCTCCCCTCTAGGTATAACTGCTACGAATTTATGAATATGTGGTATCTCTCCGGATATCAAAAGATTGACGGTAATACATGTAGAATCAAGTGGCTATGTAATACGTATGACGTCAATGCTCTGTCTCGGTTATTTTGTCCCGGTGACTAGCTACACTGGATCCGAGGAACGGGCTGTTTTTGGAATCAGTTCATATTGGATCTATGAAATGGTCACCAACACTAACTGGGCGAAGCTGAACTAAAAGCCGCCCGCAGGGCCTAGCAATAAAAACCTGCGGATCGGATTTTCAATAGCCAGTATTAATTAACCTTTGAAGTATTAACGATTTTTTTATCCAACTTAACAAATGTACCTAATATATCCAAAGATTTTACGGAGTGTTAGATAAATAATGCTTCCTTATAAAGAAATCGTGCGTAGTTTTTTCTACTTTTGTTGATTTTATTTTACGAGCCTGCCATGGATTCTGGCCTCCCAAGGGTGCCCTGAGGGAGAGAGATAATATATGGCAGTCAATGAAAAACCCAATAGATATAGCTGCACCACTAAGCCCGGATAAAAGGAAACCATAAACAAGTTATCGGAAAATGGACAAAGAAAACAACGGGAAAGAACGGTTAGTATATGGCTTTTTATACGAGATAATATTTTAGTAATTCTCTCGTTCTCGCAAAGTATGGACATAAAGTGGCTATATGTCTAACTGATATTAAAGTATTACAATATGGGTACTTCCGCAAGTCCAAATTATTGGCCAGTGTGTTTATTCAAGCGACACCGTAAATGATTCTTAACTATTTTAGAGCAGTCATGACATCCACATTGAGGAACTCCAGTTGTTTTTTTTGTAATATTCAATGTCAAAATACATTTACAAAGTGAAAAAAATCAGAGTGTTCAATTCGCACGCGGTAGAAATGAAACCTTCATAAAATTAAAGTAGACAAGAGTGGGGAGGCTACGAAGCACCGCAAAAAGAGGAGACCGATTATACTATCTCATTCTCTCGCAGGCTTAATGCTTCAGGCGCGGGAGAACTCTACCACATCTAAAACTTTCGTTGCTTTTTACGACGATTATGTTTTGTTTACCGGCGGATTTATTATTTTTATTTTTGTTTATTATTTTTACTTTTAAAATGTATAATTTATCAAAATGTAAATGTTAATTAAAATGTATTATTTATTCTTACTTACAAAGGTATAATTTATTATCCTCCACAATAGGAGTTCACCTGTATTATAGAGGATATTTTTCAGTTGTAAATTATAAATTATACATTTTAAACAGTAAAACAAAACAAACAGTGGTCTTAGTGAATTAAAAAAAAAAGAGAAACAACAATATATAAAATCGACTTAAATTCGACAAAATTATATATTAAAAGTGAAAAGGATTGTAACCAGTTCCTTGTGTGTTTTTTGTATTCAATAATATTAGTTGTTTTATATTGTGTTGGAAGAGAATTGTATAGTTTTATAGCCTGGTATCTGTAGTGTTTTTGTCCAAAGGATGTGTTTGTTTTGGTATTTGTAGTTGGTGTGCATTAGAACGTTGTTTTATCTGTATAAAAGACAGCTTGACAGAGCGCGACTTGTACTGTACCTAAGTAGGTAAGGATTCATTCTATCTCATTCTCTCGCAGGCTAAATCCTGTTAATGTACGTATCTGTTTGTCTCTTTTTGGTGTCGCTCGTTTCCATTTCATCGAGTTTCAAATCAACGGTGCTAAAGAAGTTTTTACTTCAATAATGATTTAAAGTTAAATTTTTGTGACTCATAAAGACCTGCCTGTAGGCTGTAGGACTATCTTGCCTATGGTCATGCCGGTGGGGAGTGCAATATTGCGTTTGAACAGAATCGATTTGGATATCGACGTATTTAGCGTCAGCGAATCTACCTTTTAATGTCAAGCTCTATTAATGCTACTATAGTTGACATACATGTTTGTGTTTTATGTAATATTATTTTACCATTTTTTTCTTAAATTCACTAAAATGAACAATTTTTTAATGTTTTAAAACAATAAATAAATTGAATTGTATTGAATTGAAATTGAAGCTACAAACGTGTTTGCATCAGATGCTGTCTCCAAAGTTGTCAATCATTCCGTTCTTTGGGATCAGATGACGTCAGAGTAAAGTCGGATCGCTTAGATTTGATGGTTTTTTGACAATTGGCTCATAATTTTATTTTACATTATTTCCTCACAGCAGGCTCGGAGGAAAATAATTTCCGTTTGTCATAAACTTCGAGGAAGTTCTGGGAAAGAAAAAGGTATAAGGGGTGGGTGGGAATTTGGGGGTCAGTGTGTCCAGGAGTGACAGACGTATAAACCCATCCCTCCAACTGCGGTGCAAGACGATGGATCGAGAGAGCCCGGCTCTCCCGATCGTTTATCGAGGTTTTGGCGGCGGCGGACCCCATGAACTCGGGCATCCCTGATGAGTCACCAAACGTAACGAACCACTAGGCTTGACCCGTGGCATATTTGGTATTAACAATAGGTTCTGGCCAAAACCGATGGCTCACAGCGGTTTGGAGTTTGCGCGGGAAAAAAATATTGACCGTTGTGTATATGCATGTGAGAATTCTGTACGTTTTAAATTCATCACAAAAATATTTGAACCAATTTGTTTCAATTAAAGATTCCCGGAGCGGCGGTACCCAAAACCACCTCTCAAATTGAAAGTAGATTGAGCAACGACCACATTGACCGAACGTCTCAAGGTAACGCATTAAAGAAAGAGAACAACACATGTTTCACTGTTCGTAAACCAATGTCAAGTGTCTAAATTTTGTAAAACGGTTTTCAACTATGACACTTGCGGTAAACACCGCATTTTATTTTTCTATGGGATGAATTATAATGAACTTCCAGAGATATTTGGTCTAAAGCATCGGAGATTTTCGTTTTATATTCATGTCATTTATGTAATTAAAATATAGAATTCTGAAAAAGCCATTTTCTCGGCCTGCTGGGGCAAATCCGAGCATAGATCCATCCAATACGCGCGCCGTTTTATTTTTCTGTACGCCTTCTTCACTTGCATTGTAACGGTTGATTTTGTCATATGGATCATTTTACTCTATTTTCTTATATCGCAACCAGAATAGCGGATCGGCTGCAGACGTCCCTAGACACATTTGACAGACAGAAGGAAGAGCGGATTCTCGCAGCTCACTTCAGTTGGAATCAAACAGGCTCAAGGGGCACTGCGCATTTTCATCCTCCGACAAAATATCCCTCGACGTAGTATCCCAAGGATAAAATGTATCTCTACTACGCTGAATTCTTTTTTTTGTTAGGTTAGATTGGGTTTTAGTAGATATTTTGTGTGGGATGTTTTGTCGGGTGGTCGAAAAGTAGCGGAACCGGCTCAAGGTTCGGACGTTACTCACAGTTCACAAGGTGAACCAAATATGGCAGATACGTCGATAATGTAAATCCTTTAATTTTAATTTATATTTTTCATAAATATGGTTTACCATTAACTTCATTTTATTAGATATGATAGTTATATATAAACGATCTGGCGCCTGTATTAACTTAACTTATCTACGTTAGATTCACTTAACAACGTGACATATGAATTAAACTGTTAAAAATTATCTTCGAGTTTCTAGCCCGCCCTGAGCATTTATTACAATTTCATCATCTTTAACTAATTTAATTACATGTATTATTGAATAGACTTATTATGTGTAATTAAATTAGGAAACTCAGAAAAATCAGAAAAAGATATTGCCACCTCTGGGACACGAACCCAGGACCTTCGGCTTTCCGGGCCACTGCGCTAACCACTGCTCCAGTGTTGGTATCCTTTTTTAATTTTCCGGTGCCAATATTTTTCTGTTTCCAGATTTTTGATTGAGTTTCGCTAATATAGTCTTCATTTAATTAAATATTACAATTTGAGGTTTTATTCATACAAGTTAAAAATAAAAATAAGGACTTATATTATAATGACATGACCTCTTAATTTCATGTTAGAATTGACTTTTTTATTTCATGCTTTATAATAATTTTCATACGCACTACATTTGACTATTTCATCGATGTCAAATCATTTCTGCTACAACGTCGTTAAGATTCCGACTTTATTTTATAGCATTTTGTTATCTAAATATTATTTAACGGTAATAATGATGTTTTGGTTTATTTATGTTCTTAGAAAACGTATCATTATAATTTGAAGCATTGTTATTATTAATCTAAGCGAATTACTATTAGAATTGACTTTTTTATTTCATGCTTTATAATAATCTTCATACGCACTACATTTGACTATTTCATCGATGTCAAATCATCTCTGCTACAACGTCGTTAAGATTCCGACTTTATTTTATAGCATTTTGTTGTCTAAATATTATTTAACGGTAATAATGATGTCTTGGTTTATTTATGTTCTTAGAAAACGTATCATTATAATTTGAAGCATTGTTATTATTAATCTAAGCGAATCGAGTTACCAAGTTCACGAGTTGTTTTGATGTAAATGCTAATTACTTCAGAAAACAATAATGTTTGAAATTAGAGAAAATAGTCCTAATTGAATTCAGTATTCAAAGAAAATGCGAAATGCCGACAAACCTTCCATGACAATAAATTAATTTCAGTATTTCTGGTACTGAGTAAATGAGCATTTCTATTTTATTTTCTGACACCCGCAGTTGTTCGGTTTCAAATACAATAAAAATACATAATTTGTCATTTTTTCAATTCATTTTTTTATTTAAATATATATCTATATATATTTTTTTTTTATATTTATATCAAACGTTTATTGATTATAGCATATAAAATATAATGTACATTTAGATGATGTATTAATTTGCTTACATGTTCATATTCAAATATGTTAATACCACTCTTCCATGGAAGCGTTAGCTTGTGTCTGGAAGAGTAGTGTACATTTTTTAATGCTATATTTAAGTTCTTAAATTACAATGTGAATGTAAAAAACAATAAGTTGTAAGTTCGGTGATATGTAATTATAAGTATTTATCTACTATCAAAACAATTTTACTGTTTGGATAATGTGTCCAGAATTATTGTAATTAGTAGCTAAAAACAATACAAAATTTAACTTATTTGAAGAATGGAGTATCACTTGGAAACTGAGTTATAAGTAGATTAGATTAGTCGGAAACTGTTTTTTTTTTTTTGAGATTATCTTTAAAATATTTTTTTACAGTGTTTATTAATTGGATTTTATCATTAATTTTTCTAATTTCATCCGGTAATCGGTTGAAAATAAGTCTTCCTTGATAAGTATAATAATTTTGTGCAAAGGAAGTGTTTAATTTTGGGCATGAAAAAATATATTTATGTCTAGTACGGTTTTCAGTTATAAATTGATATTTTTCTTTTTCTTTTATAATTTGAATCAATGCATTTCTATTGTATAGATCTTTGAAAGATGGTACTTGAAATTCCTTAAATAATTGATCCGTTGGGTAGTCAGAAGGTTTTTTTAATATGATTTTAATTATTAGCCTCTGCACAACTTCAATATATATACAATACATTTCAAAATGATGCTCTGTCTGTCCAACTAGGAAGGATTCCTGTTTCAGGACAGCCAAATTGCATAATTAGTTCATAATACTCTTAACAAAGGAATGGTTTCGTTCAAGAGATTACAGGAATGAGTTTCTGTCAAGACAGCTTTTGATAACATTAATGATTGCATTCTGAACGAAGGGATGGTTTCTTTAGCTTTTTTTTTGCAGCTGTATATCATAAGGTTTAGTTCCAAAATATACTTTTCGAAAATCTTCAGCTAGTCCCAATTTCGGAGGCGTATATGGGTAACCTTTTAAAATAAATAAAGGTAAATTTATTGGGTAACCATCATCTCTGCCAAAGGTCACCCCAAGTGATTCGCTACGTTTGGTGACGTAGCAGGGTTGGCCGGGTTCAAGGGGTGAGGTTTGTCTTGGTCTTCGGAGCGGGTGCGTCTTCTTCGTGGCGGGAGACTGGTTGAGGAAGGCCTTTTAACTTCTCCAACCGGACTCTCTCGATTGATTCATACGTCCGTCACTACTGGACACACTGACCACCAGATTCCTACCCACATCTCTTACCTTTTCCTTACCAGAACTTTTATTCTTTCCTTCTTTAGAAAAGGTCCACATAGCGTTCCCTGAAATGACGTAGGCCCTGAGGGAATTGATTTTCCTCAGGGCCTCCTGTGAGGAGCTAGTGTAAAAAAAAGCCCAGATTAAGCCTCTCAAAATGTGATCAGGTTTGTCAGTAGTTTCGGATTTGGCGCGTTCTTATCCGATTAATCGAAATTAAATTTAATATCGGTACCACATAAATTAATAAAATAAGAGAAACAATTAAAAAATATTCATTGGCGTCATCCAAATACTCCACACAACGCATTTGAGCTGTTCCCAACTAGCACGTAAGTTAATAAATACATTGATGGGAAAGCTTGTTAGGATTATTAGAATTATTATGACCGTTAAATGATTTCAAGTTTTGACTTCTTAATTATTTACAAATTTTCTGGTTGCGAGTTCTTGCTTTCCTCCAGGAAAGGCTCTGGACTAGCGCTCCGGAGGTTGCGGGCCCAAATCCCGGCGTGCGCAAGTAAATTTTATTTGATTTTTTACAAGTGCCGGTTACCCGGGCGTTTATTAATATCAATAGTTATTTACATTTACATATATGTGCGCTACCCGACTCACTAGACAATATCTGTTCTGAGCCGGGTAGCAGTATCTATAATTACATATATCAATTAAGATTAAAGCAAAAAAATACAAAAGATGATAAATAAAAATACAAAGTACAAAAGAAAAACTTAAATAATAACAGTACAAAGTACACCCGGTAGCAAAATCTATAATTACCTATATCAATAAAGATTAATGCAAAAAAACACAAAAGATAATAAATAAAAGTACAAAGTACAAAAGAAAAACTTAAATAATAATAGTTCAAAGTACAAAAGAAAAACATAAATAAAAATACAAAGGATAACCTACATATAATAATCTAAATACAAAAAAAAATTACAAACATTTATAAAGTAATTGAACATTTTCAGTATGAAAGTTCTTTTTTAAAATTTTAATATAGGTATGTAAATAATAATACACAACGTATAAAAGTTAACACATTCAGTTTGCAAGTAACTTGTTAATGCAATTCCTTTTTTTGTTCAATAACCACGTATTAAAGTTTTTGTATGTACGTTTTCTATTGTTTTGAGTTATGTGTTGTGTTTCTTTTAAGAAAATTTTCATAATTCCATCACTTAAAATAATATGAGATATATTTTCGGCACGTTCCAGAATAGAAGCTTCCGTATCGACCTGGTGTAAGACCACCATTCAGAATCGAAATGTAACTTGAAATAGTTTTAACCGTGTTTGTGGACTAGATCTGAATAGTCATTGTCATAATCACCACTTTCCCAACGGCGTTATAAGGAAACATATGGTTTCCTCCTTCACCGCACACGTCAAGAATCTATTTTATTGAAAGAAGCTACATTTATTTAAACGACTCCAGACCCCCCAATGTCCATGCATATGGGGTTAGAAAGCAATATGCAAGTACTTACATTAACATAATACAAAAAAATAATAAATCTGGCAGCCCGTTGAATAATTCTTCTGAAATCTATAGAGAAAATATATGCAGATAAAAGTGTTAGTAAATAAACAGAAAAATAAGAGATGCATCCGGGTGAGGAAGCCTGGATAAGAGAAATAACGAAAAAGTGAAAAAAATAACAGTGATAATATAATGCAAGTACTTACAATAATAACAGAGAGAAGATAAAATTTACAAAAAAAGAAAATATACAGAGAAGGTATTCCACAAACCACCAGGCAGTTCCAATAACATTGTGCATGGCTATCAGCCCAACCGCAGACGAAACCCGGAGTCCGCGCCCTTTAGCCGGCTCCCCGATTTGCTTCAAAGAAATATATGTGGAAAAGAAGAGAATCTGAATAGTCATGTACTTCCTCTCCTTCTTGTTCCCCATGTACTTGATATGGGGTGCCATAGTCTCACAAACAGCAAAAAGCTTTGCTTTTTTTTTGCCAAGTTTCTAAGACTCCTTAAGGGGTTTGTAAAAATGTTAGGTCTTCACTCAGGAGAAATCTTGGGACTGGTTTTTTGTAAATAAAGCACTTTTTTAATACTTAATTTCTTGATTTTTACTGTTATGATTGAATAGTTACAACTGACGACAATAACTTTTCCCCACCCAACGGACAAGGGTTCAGTAGTATTTTAAATTCTTAGTGCAAGTTTTTGTAAAGAAGTAAGTTAATTTCACCGATGCAAGCCTTTTTATAAAGGTACTTACCTTGTCTGTTGTGGGAGAAAGAGACAAAAATAAATGATTCTATTAGAGACATCTGACGAACAAATCAGACAACCCTTTGATTGCAATCCAACCTTTGATGGTAAATGGGTTTAAATCTAAACAGGGTTACTTTTCAATAAATTGATTTTTTATTTCAATTTCGTAATGTACCTACATATATTAAAGTACAAAAAAAAATTTTCAAGTCAATCCGGCAATTATTTTCGAAGTTACACGCATATTTAAAAAGACGTGTCAGACAACTTGAAAGTAGGAGGCAACTTTAAACGCGATTTTCTCAAAACTATGTTTTTAAAGTCGGTGACCAAGTTGTCTCGGAAATGGCTGAACCTCTGTTAGAGTCTCAAAATTTAACACAAACTTCTTAAGTATATTTTTTAGTTATTAATCGAAGGTCGGTTCTCACCGATGAATACACATTTTTTATAAACAGTTTAAGGACGAAAATTTGGTCAAAAACCGAATTTTTGAGAAGTCGCCATTTTTTCAAAATTATTTTTTGCTTTGACCTTCGATTAATTAGAAGATGATATATTATTTTAACGAAATCCGTTTGGTTTTTTCATTTTAAATGATTTAGTCTAGAGATATGGTGGTCACCGTAAGATGCCTTTGTTGAGAGGAGCTTCTGGAGATCAGCCATAGTAGCTTTCAAAATTTTTATTTTTACGAATACAAAAATGTTTGAATACAGCTTAAATTTACCATAATATTTATACAAATTTTTACAGTAATATGTATGAAGGTATTCTCAGAAAAAAAAATTGAAAATGGCTTTTTTTGGCCTCTATATATTTGGCCTTATATTTTTTTTTTTTTTTTTTACATGAGCTCCACACAGGAGGCCCTGAGGAAAATAACTTCCCTCAGGGCCTATGTCATCTTTGGGGATGCTGTGTGGAGGGTTTTTTTTAAGGAAGGGAAGGAGAGGAGAGTTCTGGGAAGGAAAAGGGTTTAAGGGGTGGGTAGGAATCTGGGGTTCAGTATGTCCTGGTCATCCGCCTCCAAGACCTAGACAAACCTCACCCCATGAACCCGGGCACCCCTGCTAAATCACCAAACGTAGCGAACCACTTGGGGTGACCTATGGCAGAGGTGTTGGTTATCCAATAAAGGTTCCCGGGGCGGCGGTACCCATTCCCGCCTCCCAAATTGAATAACCCCTTTCAACAAATTCAAAGTGACCCATATCTCAGCTGGTATATAATTTTATCTCCTTTCACTCCGCAATCTTCCATCAGGTTTATAGCTCATAGCCGAGTTCCATTAACCTACATACATAAGTTCATCGTTAAACTCAATTATCGTTGGCCTTAAATGCTGAAGTTTAATAATTAAAATTGATACGTTTAATAATTGAACTAATCAAATTATTTCATGCTCCATTTAGCCTCGCTTTAACTCCAACTTGCTTATAAGTCTTTGACCTTCATCTCACCTCTATTTGATTTTGCCAAAGTACAGTATAACTGCGTACGTTTTCTTATTTAAAACTTTGGCAGTTACAATTTCAAAGATACCAATGCTACTTTAATACGCAGCTTAAAAGTTTTTAAATTGATGTTTTGGTGGTACAACACGGCGACGTTATGCAGACTAATCTGAAATTTTGTAATCAAAATTGAAATTTCAAGTTTTCGCGTTGCTGAATCGACATTCTCTCAAATGCATCGTGAAATTGTGGATTTCCCTCCGCCAAAAGGCCCAGAACATAAATGATGTCTCTATGTATCCATTCCATTGCTTACATGATTTTTAGTCTATCAAGCTGTTTCCATTATTTAGTAAATAATTTAAAATTTTATAAAGCAAGTGCATTTTTATATCGTATTTTATCAAAATTCTGACTGATTCATCAAAATCGTGTCTAAACTACCCGCGTCTACTGTAAATAGACGGTGGATAGCGCGTGTGTCTGGCGACTGCTGAATTTATTTGCGAGATTCAAAAATATCTAACTGCAGTGAACCCGAGGTTTGATGCACGAGTCTTAACCCTATTAGTAAAACTGACAGAACGATGGTTGTTGTCTTAATTATTTATCTTAATATTTTCTCATTAATAATAATAATAAATTTGGACAACTTATATAGCGCTGTTTTTGCGAAATTTTTCATTACTTATTTTATTTTCAGAAGGTTTCTTCAAGTGGTTATAGCCGTTATTTTTCTTTTTCTTTTACTAACACTATTATCTTCTTCTTCTAATACCCTTATTATCTTCTTCTAATACCCTTATTACCCTATTATCTTCTTCTTCTAATACCCTGATGCCAGAACAATTTTATTTGGTGACTATAATACCCCTAGCATTGATTGGATGAATAAAAACTCTTATAACAACTTAAGCCTACCAGAAAATGCTCGTGAAATAATAGATATGACGAACTTACTCGCTCTACATTAAGTCAATCAAGTCTACAATACATTGGTTATTGAACCGGCTGCTGGATTTAGTGTTCTGTAGTGATCTCTCAATTCACATTGATAAATCAGTTGACGAGCTCCTCCCCCTAGACTGCCACTACCCCGCTTTAAGCATAACCATAACGATGAATAACTCACCAGACGACACAACTATTCTTCCTAACTTAACTTATAATTTTTCCAAAGCTGACTATCCTAATATGAACCAATATCTTACAAATGAAGACTGGTCATTTCTTCACCTCAACAATAGTATTAACTACCATCTTGAAATTTTTTACACAATTATCAACAGGGCCATTGAAAACTATGTACCACTTTCACACTTCAAAGAAGCAAAGTTCCCGAAATGGTTCAACAGCGAGTTAATCAACCTGGTTATTTGCAAAAAAACTGCACACAAAAACTTCTAGAACGAGAAAGAACTAGAAAGAATCTAAATCCCTTAATGACTATAAGGTATTTCACAATTACAGAACTCAATGTAAAAAACTGTCAAAAAAATCATATTATAATTATATAAATGGAATAGAAAAATCTATACCCTCTAATATACAAAACTTTTTCACAAATGTAAACACTCTTGGAAAAAACAAACAAGGTTTACCCATTTCAATGCACTTCAAAGATAAGAGTATGAAACTGATACTGATATGAAAGTAAAGGTTAACTATTTTGCTGATTACTTCAAAAGTGTATATGACGAAGATATCCCAGACAATTACATACCACCACCTTCCCTTATTGAGAGCATACATATCCCTCCTGTACACATCAATATAAGCGACGTTAAATCTAAAATTAAATCTCTAGACAAAAACAAAAAGGCCGGACCTGATAACGTGCACCCCAATATTCTCATAAATTGCATTGCTTCACTGGTTGAGCCGATTTGTCTATTGTTTAATCAATCGCTTGACACAGGTTGCTTCCCGGACATTTGGAAACGTTGTTATTTAACGCCTATATTAAAAAAGGGTAATAAAAGTGATGTCACTAACTATAGACCTATATGTAAGCTATCTATAATTTCAAAACTTTTTGAAAAATTACTTCTTGATAAAATTTCCCCATATATTAACAATCTCATTGTTCCAAATCAACATGGATTTTTGTCAGGCAGGTCAACTCTGACAAATCTCTCATTATATGAAAACTTTATATCAAATGCATTAGCTAACAGAACTCAAGTCGATTCCATATATACAGATTTTATCAAGGCCTTTGACAAAGTGTGCCATAAAATTCTACTGGTTAAACTACGTAAGCTCGGTATTGACTGAAAACTTTTAGACTGGTTTGCGAGCTATCTATCTGATAGAGTTCTACTTGTAAAAATTAATTTGTTTTATTCCAATCAATTTAAAGCTACCAGTGGTGTACCTCAAGGGTCCCATTTAGGCCCAATTTTGTTTTTACTGTTCATAAATGATATTGTTGACATATTTGATAAAGATGTAAATGTATTGCTTTTTGCAGATGATTTAAAAATATTTAAAATCATCAAAACTGCTGAAGATTGTGCCTGTCTACAAAATAATTTAAACAAATTAATTAGTTGGTGTTCTCTTAACAAACTTTATCCGAACGTAAATAAGTGTTATGCAATAAGTTTTTACAGAATAAGTCAACCAATTATTCATCCATATGAACTTAACAACTCTACCCTTACCTCTGTCGAAGAAATTAATGACCTGGGCATAACGTTCGACTCTAAATTAAACTTTATATCCCATATAAACTCAATCTTTAATAAAGGTATCAAAATGCTTGGCTTCGTTCTTAGAAATTCCAGAGGTTTCAGGAATATTTCAACTTTAAAAATTTTGTATACATCCTTAGTACGTAGTCAAGTCGAATATAACTACTCGATCTGGTCCCCCTATTTTAAAATACATTCAGATTCAATCGAAAAAATTCAACACAAATTCTTAAGACACATTAATTTTAACCTCGGTATTCCCATTGAAAACATAAATTATAATTACTTGATGAAAGAATTAAATTTATTAAGACTCTCAGATCGAAGAATTATATCCGACTTAATATTTATGTTCAAAATTGTAAATGGTAGCATAGACAGTCCTGATTTAAATAAGCTCATTGAATTTCATATTCCCACGAGAACCACTCGTTCTAAAATCCTTTTTAAATGTAACAATAATCGGACTGAGTATATGAAACACTCACTTTTACCTAGGTTACATGTAGTTACTAATAGATATGCAGATGTGATAGATCTATTTGACTGCACGGAATATGGGTACAAGAAGGCTATGCTATCATATTTTTTAAATCACTACTAATTTTATTTGTATTATAGATTTTTGCATGTAAAGGTATCTCTGTTGTCACTTCCCAATGTATCGTCACAACTAACTGTTATACATACACTGTTCTTTCATTACTAATATTTTAAATATGAATTTGTGACATGTAATTAGTGTTTATGGCATACTTATGCCGTTTGTATTAAATAAATAAATAAATAAATCTCTTTTTGATGTTACCTATTTCAGAATAATTATTCCACGGGCTGCTACTTCTATTTATCTTTTGTATAATGTTAATGTAAGTACTTGCATACTGCTTACTAACCCCATATGCATGGACATTGGAAGGTCTAGAGTCGTTCAAATAAATATAGCTTCGTTCAAAAAAAAGTAGAGTCTTGACGTGTGCGGTGAAGGAGGAAACCATATTATGTTTCCTTATAACGCCGTTGGGAAAGTGGTGGGGTCCCCTCCAATGTCTTAATTATTACATGCAGCCATCCCAAATTTGTTACTTAAACATTAAGAAATAAGTCATAGATGCTTTTTACGTATTTTTAAAGTCTTTCTTTTTCTAAAGTCGGTTCCCCACTCCAATTTCCA
Organism: Limnephilus marmoratus; assembly: GCA_917880885.1. Classification (NCBI taxonomy): domain Eukaryota; kingdom Metazoa; phylum Arthropoda; class Insecta; order Trichoptera; family Limnephilidae; genus Limnephilus; species Limnephilus marmoratus. The sequence goes on along the minus strand of OU862923.1, from coordinate 37,640,698 downwards.
TGGTGGACCATTCGGCCTGGTTAAAGACCACCATCCAGAATCAAAAAGTTGCTTCAAATGACTTTAACAGTGTTTGCTGCCAAGATCTGAATACTCAGGTCCTTCCAAATTTCATTTTCCCGTCTCCTTCCATTTTGCACTACCTCAGCCGTTTCAGGGATGCCTTTTTACCACTGGTTCCGAGCAGTTGAGAGCCGTTATAACGTTTGTGCAGTATTCACATTAAAAGCTCATTATTATTTTCCAAATTATAATACCGCAACACTTCGTTTTTATTTTGGCAGCGTGATATTACCTTTAAGGCTCTGCAACCGGGCCCGAAAAGAAGAAGATGGAGAGATACGAAATTACGAATGTTAGAGGAGAGCGCTAACATTTGCAGCGACAAAATCGATGCGAAAATTGCGAAAATGTTTAATAAAACACGACTCGTTTAAAATAGAGCAAAAATCTCGCGGGCATTATCTTAAACAGCATTTAAAGAAACACTGTGAATTTTTTCATACATATAAGTTGTAAAATAACTGAAACAAACGTGTTTATAATAATTTTTGGAGCATACTTTGCGATTTTTTTCTATCGAGGGAATTTTATATAATTAGCGTTTCGGCGCGAACAAAGTCTAGATATTTTCATCAACTTACCGTGTTTAAGGGAAATATGTAATAAATCGGTTGAAAACCGGGTTGCGGGCCCTTAATTAAATATTTATTGGGCTGTCTTTTTTAAGCATACATTGGTTGTGTTACATAACGATGTTCTGTATTATCATATATCTATCTTATGGTGACCGGACAACTCAGAATGAAACCAACTCAGAAGCACATCAGAAGGGTCATTAAGAGTGATGATAAAAAATATTAAAAAATAGGTTAGGTTACCGGTTATTTAAAAATTATTTTTTCATAGCTTTTAATGACTTTTCTTAGGTGTTTCTGCATTGGTTTCATTCTGAGTTTGCATGGAACCCTATCTTATATACATCTTTTTGTATTAATACGAGTGTCTCTGGCGGTCGGTGGACTTCGGGCGGGCGGCATGGAATTAACTTCATGCAAATCAATTTTATTCCGAGATCGATGAAATTTTACACACTTTACGATCAAAATAAGATGAAAATTATTGTCTAAAACTGTTTAAAATACTTGCGAATTCCCGACAACGCCAAGGACTTCAGTTAGTAATAAATAATTCGAAGTTACGTCACGTTCCGGAATCAGCAAAATAAATACCTACGGTTACCACATATCTTCGAAAATGGAGATGAAATATATTTTTTATCTTTTATATATTCAATTTTTACTATTCAATTTATAACAACAGATTATTAGGGTTATTTCCTTTTGGGGTGTTATGCCGTGTTGCGCTACCTCCTCCTTTAGCCAACGTTTCGGACAGCATTACAGTGTCCATCATCAGGGCAGATGTGTAAATGTTAGAGATGAAATGTATGCTTAAGTACTTCGAAGCAATACCGTGTTGCCAGCACCAATCCACTGCGGGCTGGCATTACAATATACTTCAAGATGGTTTTTTGCATTTAGCTTTGGTGTAGCCGTCAATTACCGGATACCAAGAACTATTGAGCTTAGCTCCATCGTCTATATTAATGTTAATAAGATTTTTATGAATTTCAATTGCCTCTGTAATTAAGCGTGCTCTACAGGTTTTGGGTCTTCCCAGGACTTCAGGAACAAATCCGAAGTAATGGCCGGTTTCAATTAAATGCTCGGCGATTGCCGATTTGTCAGGGTGGTCAAGTTTACATGCTCGAAAGTGTTCCGATATCCTTTTGGAGATCGTCCGCTCTGTCTGGCCAACATAGACCTTATCACAACCGGAACAGCTGAGTTTATATACTCCATCTGTTTCCAGAGGAAACTTGGTCTTTGCAGACCTCAGTAGGTCTTGTATTTTGGTCGTGGTTCCGAAGACAGTCTTGATGCTTTCTTTCCTCAACAGTCTGGCAATTCTGTCTGTTACATTGTGAACATAAGGTAGGAAAGCACAGCCTTTAGACTCTTGTTCAATTCTGTCTTCGTTTGGTGTAGATTTGGCTCTTATTATTTGCCTTGTCTGACTTGCCGGGTAACCGTTACGCTCCAGTGCATCGGTGAGCTTAGTAAGTTCCGCTCCGATTTTTGTTTCTTCACATATTCTGGTCGCTCGGGTTACCAGCGTATGGTAACCCGAGCGAACAGTAAAATTAAGTTCACAATGGAGTTGGAAAATAACCACAAAATCCTACCTTTTCTAGATGTGGAAGTGAAGCGAAAAGAAGATGGTAGCCTAGGACACACAGTGTATCGGAAACCAACTTATACGAATCGGTATCTACATGCTGATTCGCATCACCACCCAGCGCAGAAGAGAGGACTTATCCATACGGTCTGCAAAGACCAAGTTTCCTCTGGAAACAGATGGAGTATATAAACTCAGCTGTTCCGGTTGTGATAAGGTCTATGTTGGCCAGACAGAGCGGACGATCTCCAAAAGGATATCGGAACACTTTCGAGCATGTAAACTTGGCCACCCTGACAAATCGGCAATCGCCGAGCATTTACTTGAAACCGGCCATTACTTCGGATTTGTTCCTGAAGTCCTGGGAAGACCCAAAGAGTATATAGAGCACGCTTAATTACAGAGGCAATTGGAATTCATAAAGATCCTATTAACATTAATAGAGACGACGGAGCTAAGCTCAATAGTTCTTGGTATCCGGTAATTGACGGCTACACCAAAGCTAAATGCAAAAAACCATCTTGAAGTATACTGTAATGCCAGCCCGCAGTGGATTGGTGCTGGCAACACGGTATTGCTTCGAAGTACTTAAGCACACATTTCATCTCTAACATTTACATATCTGCCCTGATGATGGACACTGTAACGCTGTCCGAAACGTTGGCTAAAGGAGGAGGTAGCGCAACACGGCATAACACCCCAAAAGGAAATAACCATAAAATTTTTGGCCGTGAAAATCTAAAATCATATCCAACAGATTATTACTTTATTAAATCATATCAAATTCTGCTGTGTAATTATTATTACGCGTGGCAGACATTTCGCTTTCTGGGGGCATTATCAAACTGTGGTTAGGCCACTTACAGACGATATATTTATATTATATACAGGTACTTACTTATATGCATACGAATAACTAATTGCTTGGATATGATTTTAGATTTTCACGGCCAATAGTATTTTTGCTATTTATTTTTGGGGTGTTATGCCGTGTTGCGCTACCTCCTCCTTTAGCCAACGTTTCGGACAGCTTACAGTGTCCATCATCAGGGCAAATGTATAATAATTGTTAGTGGTGAAGTGTGTGCTTAAGTACTTAGAATCGATACCGTGTTGCCAGCTCCACTCCACTAGGAGCTGGTATTACAGTATACTTCAAAATAGTTTTCTGCGTTTAGCTTTGGTGTAGCCGTCAATTATGATTTCAGAGTAACCTGTTGGAAATTATTAATGGTTATTAATTAGCTTTTATAGTTTCCCCAATTACTGCATTGTTTAACCCGGCGAGATGGGGATGGAAAACTGTTACACGGAGGTGGGGGCCGGGTAATTGTTACCGGAATAGACAATGTCACACATTTCAGTATCTATTTAAGGAAATTAATATTATTCGTTACGAGCATTACGTTACTGTTATAATAAAACAACAAAAAAATCTTACAAATAAACTTTTTATCATAGGAACAAGGCTTTGAAACTTATTGTCTTAAAAAATCAACAAATTTTGACTTCTTCTAGCAAAATCAAAGTTAAATATAACAATTATCAGTCTTCAATTGTTTAAATGTTCCTTTTATGAGTCTACTAACATAAAAAATTACGGAAATAGTCGAAAACACTAATAAACATCATTATTATTTTCATTATTTATTTTTGAGGTGTTATGCCGTGTTGCGCTACCTCCTTCTTTAGCCAACGTTTCGGACATCGTTGCAGTGTCCATCATCAGGGCAGATCCGGCAGATGCGGTAGATGTCTACGATGTCCGAAACGTTGGCTAAAGAAGGAGGTAGCACAACGAGTGGCATAACACCCCCAAAACAAATAACAAAAATGCGTTTGGCCGTGAAAATCTTATAACCTATCATTAATATTGCTACAATCATCACAGAAAGAAAAGTTACACCGAATACGGGCATGGGTAATAATTACCTTTATCAAGTTTTGGTACGTGTAGCTCACAACGCGGCTAATGCCCGACTGATTTCGCACCAGAAACTTGTCGAGGCACTCCATAACTCCAGCTACTGAGAAAAGCGGCAACGTCGCATAAATAGTTTCAAAATTATAGGCAAACTTAAAAGGCGCGGGTAATCTTGACCCAGCCCCCATCTCGCCGGGTTAAATTGACTAAAGGTCGTTAAATGAGGTGTTTCCAAATGATGACTCAGGGGTTCTTTTCTTCCTGCATAATTGAGTTTTTTTTTGTGTTCTCTAATAATTGATATAGGCTTAAGCTCATCTAGGAGTGGCGAGCGAATTATATTTTTTTGTTCATTTATCAAACTAGCTTTCGGTTTATTAGATTTTTTATAAATTTCCAACTGCTCTAAAACATTGAGTTTATGTATTTTGTTTATTTGTTTACTTTGTTTATTTATTTACTTTATTTTTGTATATGTAACGGAGTCGGCTTATTATTATCACTGAGTGAGCGATTTTTATCTACGGGTTGTTTTCTAATAGTGACTGTATTATGTTATTATTTTTAAATGATTTCATGTGTTCTTTGAATCCAGTGTCAAAGGACCGGCCAGTTTGTCCAATATAGAGAGCGTAAAATTTCATGAATAATTTTTTGTTTTAATTAAAATTGATGAAACACTACTAATTTATTTTTTCTTTTGTTCCAGGTATGTATCACCTACACTGGCAAATCATATTAACATTAATTAACCAAGGTACGTATATATAAAGTTGATAAGTACAGCCTTGATTAACCCGCCCAAATCCACGATGCGATTATGGTTTACAACGCTCTTTAAAACGTCAATACCTCCTCAAATGCTTCAATCAATAAATCAAGATTTTAGGTATTCCTAAAAAATATATTTTTGCATCCGTAAAAAATATTTTAAAAATTGTGACGATTCTGTATAAAATAATAAAAAATGTTTTCCTAAAAGTCGACACATTTCTATGTCAGTTGAGACAACAAATTTTAAATTTCTATGGGAATAACAGAGAAGACAAATCATTAATTCATTTCAACCTTATTAACCTACGTCCAATATTACGATCTCCTTTTAGTTATGTATGACAAAAAGAGATGTAAAATAAAACGTTAAGACCTTTTGCCTATCTGTAGAGATTATTTTACTTCTCGAAGTTGACATCATAATACGTTTGTCGTCGCTTTCTAGTGCATTAATTTGAAATGTCTGAAAACAGGGATGACAATATTAATTATCTTGCTGCAAAAAAACTTGGGTTGCTTGACATTCCGTTTTCATTTTAAAAAGAGCCACAAAAAAATGAGGAACCACATCGGAAGGTTCGGCCAACCGACCACCTGATCCTCAAACCAGAGTCATTTTTTAATTCCTTTCTGCGTATTTCCTTAAAATTAACGACAAAATGTTACGATTGTAGACAATCAGATGACGGGGGATGTTTTTTGTTTAGTTTTATGGGTTTTGGGCTATTTGCAGGGTCATGCCACATTAGTTCAGAAGTAATAAATGTTTATTTAATTTTATTTTATTTTTATCAAATAATCTTTTCGTGGAAGACTTGATTAAGACAATGACAATGCAGTGCTTTTTTACAATAGCTCCACACAGGAGGCCCTGAGGAAAATAATTCCCCCCAGGGCCTATGACATCTTGGGGATGATGTGTGAAGGGTCTTTTTAGGAAAGGAAGGTTAGGAAGTTCTGAGAAGGAAAAGGATGTAAGGGGTGGGTAGGAATCTGGGTGTCATTGTGTCCAAGAGTGACGGACGTATGAATCCATCTCTTCCACTGCGGTGTAAGGCGATGTTCCGAGAGAGTACAGCTGGATAAGTAATAAATATATAATAATAAAGCAAAACCCGGACAAATCTCTGCCCACGAACCCGGGCTCCCCTACTAAGTCACGAAACGTAGCTAACTACTTGGAATGACCTTTGGCAGAAGTGTTGGTTATCCAATAAATGGTTCCCGGGGCGGCGGCACCCATACTTGCCTCCCAAATTGAAAAGTAAGGCATTGAACTGGCAAAGGAAAGATAATTGTTGAAATGCTCTATAATTGAGATTCCTGATATGTACCTATGTGTTGTAAAACCATATAGTTACATTATAGGTAGAGCCATGTTAATTTGTGGAGATCTGGATGGGATACAAGGCCGATAAAAATTATAATAATTTCCACCTTTTTATAACGCCGTTTAGTGATAAAGTCACGTCAAGTGTACTTGATGGATGGGATAAAAAGGTACGCTTAATTAGTTAGGGCATTCAAAAAGGAAGAAACATGACAATACTTCATCCAAAATACGATTGTAAACATTACTGCACCACCATAAAACTCTTTTGTGAGGGTTGGGTGCAATATTTAGAATCTTACCTAAAACTACCCCCATAAAATAATTATTTTAAAAAGGGACTTTATTTCCATTGAAACAGTAGCAAAGTGACGTCTTTACAAATGATTATTACATGGAAGGAAGTAGCAATAAATATAAATGGTTAGGTTTCAATGAATTGAAGGTACAATTTGCAATGAATATTAGGATTTTAAAAATATTTTTTTTTTTGAATTATTTATTATTTTTACTATTTTAGAACGCTCACTGTCTTTGTGTAACTTGCTATTTCGATCATCTTCTAAAATGCATATTTTTCATAATAACGGCATGCCGCCGCCCCGGAAACCGTTTATTGGACAACCAACACTTCTGCCATAAGTGACTTCAAGTAGTTTGTTACGTTTGATGACTTAGCAGGGGTGACCAGGTTCATGGGGTAGGTTTGGTTCCGGATCTTAGCGGCGGGTACGTCTGCCTAGCAACTGGCTCTGTGTGGCTGGCCGGGTCGGGAGAGACTGGTTGAGGGAGACCTTTTGACCTCTCCAGCAGGAAGACCTCTCCCCAAAGATGACATAGGCCCTGAAGCGAATTATTTTCCTCAGGGCCTCATGTGTGAAGCTAATGTAAAAAAAATACTGTATGTCTGCACTACAGTATCCACAGCTTAAGTTCTTATAGTTTCGTATAGTACTAGATGACGTGTGGTCGCCATTTTACGATTTAATATAGATTTACTATAAACGAATGCATTACATAATATTTAGGTAAATATAATAACAAAGTCTTTGTTTTGCTTTTTTGAAAAAATCTTTTACATCTACATTCTTATTTATATTTCATTATGATAAACACGTCGGATTAATGTTTAAATGAGAATTTACCTAATAGGTTTTTGTCGTTATGTTCCTGTGAAATAAATATTTTAATTTGCTATGTAAACTATTTCCACTCATAAAAGTAAAATTTATCCTAAAGGTTATCTCTAAATTTTGGAAAAATGTTAAAACATATAAGTGAGTATTATAAAAAATACTAGTGTGCAGTTCACACCGGTAGAAGCGAAACCTTCAGAAAAAGAGTCGGAAGGCTACGAAGCACCGCATAAAGAGGAGACCGATTATTCTAACCCATTCTCTATAAATGCTATAGATGCATGTGTTTGTCTCCTTTTAGTGTCGCTTTTTCGTTTCATCCAGTTTCAAATCACAACGGTGCGAAAGAAATTTTCACTTCAAAGTAATTATAAAATTATTTTTTCGTGGTTTGCTTATTGTTTGTGGTTTGCTTTTTAGTGTCGCTTTTTAGTTTCAACTAGTTTCAAATCACAACGGTGCTAAAGAAGTTTTCACTTCAAAGTAATTATAACATTATTTTTTCGTGGTTTGCTTATTGTTTGTGGTTTGCTTTTTAGTGTCGCTTTTTAGTTTCAACTAGTTTCAAATCAAAACGGTGCTAAAGAAGTTTTCACTTCAAAGTAATATAACATTATATTTTTCTTGGTTTGTTTATTGTTTTTTTTTTGTTGCTTTTTCGTTTCATCCAGTTTCAAATCACAACGGTGCTAAAGAAGTTTTAACTTCAAAGTAATTATAACATATTTTTTTCGTGGTTTGCTTACCGTTTTTTTAGTGTCGCTTTTTCGTTTCATCCAGTTTCAAATCACAACGGTGCTAAAGAAGTTTTCACTTCAACATAATTATAATTTATATTTTCGTGGTTTGCTTTTGCGTAAAACTGTAAAAAAAATAAAATTCGAGTGTTCTTTAAATATTGTATTTTTCTTGTAATCTATGTCTCTACGCAACTAGTGTTAAAACCACTCAATCTGGTATTAACTTAGATCAGCAAACATATTTTTTGTAAATGTATTTAAAAAATTATAGTAGGTCGGTGTCAGCCCTTACTAGTACCTAGCGCATTCCACACTTAGAGTAACAAACAATTTCTGAAACAATGATGCTCTTCTCGAGGCTAACGTGACCCTAGGCGGTCGCTGCCACAGCCGGCCCGCCTTGTTGGGCGTTTCAAATAATATTTGATTATTTATTATGAAGGATTATTTTTTTAATATTTCAGTTTTAGGGCACAAAATCAATATTTTTTTCTTACAATAAATTCATATAAGCCAAATAAAAAATATTCACAACAATATTTTTACAAAAAACCCGAAATAATTTCCAAATCTAATAGAGTAACGCTGTGTAACAAGACGGTTTGTCGAGGGTATTTTTAGCATGGTATGGGAAAGGTTAAACAAACAGTTTAATTAATAAAACAGTGGGTACAAATTAAACTTGATCGATGTCACGTGTATAAATGGTTGTGCTGAAACAAAGCAACCATTATGATTTTGTTTCCCTACAAAATGTGTGCTCCTTATTAAATTTTATCACAACGTACAAGTGAAACCTTGTGGGCGTCTAAAATGTAATTTGTTAGTGGTATTATTTGTCACTGTCGCTCTTACTCCCCCGAATACTGAGCGAAAGGGACAACTGCACCTCGGGCTGATATTACCTAAATAAAATCGAGGTTTAGTATTTACCATTTTTCTCCTCCAAAACTGGACCGATTTTTAAGATATTTTTAGCTGCATTAGAAGAAAATAGTCAAGAGTACGACAAGTACGTTTTGATTCGACCGGTCAGTGGTTGAGTGGGCATAGCGCTTGGATCCCATCAGGGCGTCGCGTGTTCAATTCCTCGGCTGGCTAAGTCCTCCATCACAACACAAGCAAAATTTTCGGCTTTCTGTGGTGGTGGTAGGAGATTTTAAAACATTGTTGGGATATTCGTAACCCGGAAATGTTTGTCTTTCTTTTTAAATATAAATTGTCTAATTTGTGTACTGGTAAATAAAGCAATTTTAATCATTTTTGAAAGGTCCTAACTCTACTAAAAAGTAACTTATCAAACGTACCGACACTGGTACTTGAATTCTATATTACATTAAAAAATATTTGCAGTAGTGATAAAATCCAGAGAGTAAATTAGGGAATATGTTTGTATAGACAAACGCCGCCCGGTTTCCTCGCAAAATTCTCTATTATTATTTCAAAAAGCTTCCCATAAAAAATGTAAGTTTCCAAAATGATAGATATGTGGGTAATAAATAATAAAATTTTATTAATTTCTATCAATTGAGAGGACCAACATTGATAAATATCTCTGCCGTGGAACAACAAACTTTCAAACCGAGTTTTAGCAATAGTATCGACTGTGGTTTGGCAAAACCCTTCAAGTCACAATTTGAAAACTTTACAGGAAACTATAGGAACGATTATTTGCAAATTCGTAAAACTTATCAAATAATCTTGAAGTTTATATTACGAAAGTACGATTTGAGGTTTTCACGGCCAAAAGTCTTATCGAGATTTATTTTTGGATTGTTATGCCATGTTGCGCTACTTCCTTCTTTAGCCAACGTTTGAAGGATATCAGAACACTTTCGAGAGTGCAAACTCGACCATCCTAACAATCTAACAAATCAGCAATTTCCGAGCATTTAATTGAAACCGGCCATTACTTTTGATTGTTTCTGAAGTTTTGGGAAGATCCAAAAAGCATCATGAACGCCTAATTACGGAGTCAAATGAAATTTACAATAATTCCAATTAATTCAATTAATTACGTCAGCGCTAAGCTTAATAGTTCTTGGCATCGGGTAATTGACGGCTACACCAAAATTAAACGCCGAAAACCTTTTTGTAAGTTACTTATTATACTGACTAACCAGTCTTTAGATGATTGGAGCTCGCAAACCATATCGCATCTACGTACATCAGCATAAACTTCACCACAATCTTCGATTATACATCTGATCTGATGATGGACACCAGCTCTAGAAAACATTGGCTAAAGAAGGAAATAGCGTAGCACGGCATAATACCCCAAAAATACGTCACGATAATCAATATATAAAGTAACAATTATTAAAAGTAATAATTATTAGCCTGAAACACTCATCCACATTGATAAAATCTCCCGAGAAAAGATACATGCCGCCGACGGAACTCGAACCCGCGTCCTTCTGATTTCGGGTCAAATGCTCTACCATTGAGCTACGTCGGCTTTTCTCCTACCCGCCAAATAATTCAGAAATCAGAAGGACGCGGGTTCGAGTCCCGTCGGCGGCATGTATCTTTTCTCGGGAGATTTTTTCAATGTAGATGAGTGTTTCAGGCTAATAATTATTACTTATAGGAATTGTTACCCTTTGTGCTATGCATAAAAATCTTATCTTAAACATTAGTTTATCAACTAAAAATAATAATTAATATGTAAAGTTTTTTTTGTGTAAAATATTACTGTTCTATATGTAATTATGATAGATTTGGATTTCATTTACGTTTTTCTCGAAATAACCCAGAAATAACCAAAAAAATTAATTTGTCGAAAAAAATTCAGGCATAAATTTAGTTTTTTTAAAATTAATAAAAATGCATCAGTAAAAATTCTTTACGGTGTTGTACTCTGTAGACATAGGAATACGACTATACGAAACCACTAAAAAGCAACATTCCCAAAAAATGTCGCTTGAAGGGTTTCACCAAACCGCAGTCGGTACGAGTACCATTTCTCAACTGCGAGGAATTTCCAAGATAAATATACTTCTATTAAAACCTCTTCTAGCCTTGTCGATTCTGATATTACACGCTCCCAAGTCTCCTATGACAGCTTCGCAAGGACTAACGCAATACCCAATAAATTTTATTTCCACACATTTATTTTTGTGACATTTCCTTCAACCTTCCTTAGTCACATCTTTATTTTCCACTCCAACACCTAAAAACTTGCCTCAAAACATTTCCGAAAAATTGTCTCCGAAATAATATTATATCAAATAAAATGTTCACAAAATATTTGCAAATATTATTACGCTTAAGTTCGTGAGCTGTTGCCTAAACAATTCTATCCTCTAAGACAGTGCTTCCACATCTGTGGGGTGCACATTCCAAGTTTATTTATTTTTACATATTATTTCAAAGTTATAAAAGCAATTTTTTTTAGTTTGTTTCTTTAGCGGTGTATTTGACGGCCGATAAGGCGATTGACTCGCATTCCGAATCGTGACAAATAAATTTTATTTGATTTATTTGTGTATTTCACAATTAATTTATTTAAAATAATATATTATAGTATATTTGCGGCACGTTCCAGAGTGGAATATACTCTCAGGACTGCCCCGGTATAAGACCACCATTCAGAATTGAAACGTTGCTTGAAATGGCTTCTGCCGTGTTTGGTGACTAGATCTGAATAGCCAGGTACTTCCCCACCTTCCTCTTTCCTATCTCCTTCCCCTCCCCACTGCTTTCAGTCTCACAACATACCCCAATTGGAGATGCCATAGTCCTACTGGCTCCAAAAGGGAGCGGTTGGGACTCTTGTGCGGTATTCATGTGAAAAAAAGTATTATTTTCTATTTCCGGGAACAATTTATTGGATAACCAACACCTCTGCCATAGTCAACCCAAGTGGTTCGCTACGTTTTGCGATTTAGCAGGTGTGCCCGGGTTCATGAGGTGAGGCTTGGCGGGGTATGCGTCTGCCCATCTTCTGCGTGGTGGGCCAGATCGTGAGAGACTAGTTGAGTAACCTTTCTAGCCGGACTCTCTCGACCCATCCTCTTGCACCGCAGTTGGAGGGATGGATTCATAAGTCTGTCGCTCCTGGACACATTGATCCCCATATTCCTGCCCACCCCTCTTCCTGACATTACTTTTTCCTTTCCAAAACTTCCTTTTCTTAATTTCCTTAAAAACACCCTCCGCACAGCATCCTCTGAGATGACGTAGGCCCTGAGGGAATTTCATCAAGGTCTTCTTTTTTTATATGAGTAACGCACAAGAGTCCCAACTGCTCCCGTCTGAAGCCAGTGAGACTATGGCATCCCCAATTGGGGTATGTTGTGAGGCTGAAGGTAATGGGGAGGGGAAGGAGATAGGGAAGAGGAAGGTGGGGAAGTACCCGCTGTTCAGATCTGGTCACCAAACACGGCTTATGCCATTTCAAGCAATGTTTCAATTCTGAATGGTGGTCTTACACCAGGGCGATACTGAGAGTATTTTCCACTCTGGAACGTGTCGCAAATATACTATATATTATTTTAAATTAATAATTTGTGAAATAGCACAAATTAATCAAATAAACTTTATTTGCCACGCCGGGATCGGATCCCGCGACCTTCGGCGTGCGAGTCAAGAGCCTTACCGCTGGACTACGCCGGCCGTCTTCTGTATGGAGCTAACGTAAAAAAAATCCTTCTTCGTGCATTATTTTTTTACCATGAAAGTAAGTTTAAATCGGCAATTTGGGAGTTTAAAAGACTGTTTTGTTTTTCCCTGGGTTATGCATCATAATTTATCATGCAATAATTAATTACACTATCAGTGAAAATAGTGAAATATCACATAGCAGTGTATATACTGTATATATCAGATAACATCATAAAAATGTTAATTAATTTAATTACGTAGGTGACGCCGTTAAAATTAATTACACTATCAGTGAAAAAAATTAATTACACTATCTGTGAAAATAGTGAAATATCAGATAGCAGTGTATATATCAGATAACATCATAAAAATGTTAGTTAATTTAATTACGTAGGTGACGCCGTTAAAATAACGTTTCCACTCGTAAGAGTACGGGTTAGAGCTTTCGTAAGTTTGGCAAACACTGCCCTAAAATAACTTAGACAAACGATTACCCTTGGAGGCATTAAATCCCCTTCAATCCTGCTTCTTACGTTCCCGGTACCCGCTACCACTACCCGCTTCCCCGTATGGGTAATACTCTCCGTGCTTGTATTTTCCTGAGAGATTTACGAGGAACTTGCAGCGGAGGAAGGGCACGGAAAAACTCAGAAAGGCGGGGAAAATGCCGAGGGTTGGGTTGACCTTATATAAATTACTGTTTGATACGGTTATTTATCGTAATTACGTCTGGAACTGAAGAAATGTTGAAATAAAAAATCAGATTTTAAGATATATGTAAATTAAAGTGGAGAACATTAGTGGGACGACGGATATAGTATATGGTAACTCTAAAGGTGGCCAAAAGAGGAACTAAACTAGGTTATTATCATTGAAGAAGAAGATAACAATAATAATCCAAACGAAATATGAAATAGAAAAAGACACAGAAAAATAGAAATGCGTATCCTTGTGGAAGTATGCCCTACACATATTTGTAACCGTAGTATGTGAAAAATTCCCACGTTTCTCCTAAAGGCAAGACAATCTCACCCGAAGTGAAGCAGGGAAAAAATTATCTTATATCATTGAAGAAGAAGACAACAATAATATTATAAACGAAATATGAAAGAGAACAAGACACAGAAAAATATAAAAATATAATGGTCGCAACTGGGACTCGAATCCAGACCACCTCGTCTAACCAGGACGTGCACGTTAACCAATTTTGCCATTGTCACCTCCTGTCAAACCGTCATATTTGTCAATATCATAATATATCAAATTTTAGAATTAACAATATTATCTTCAACTAATTTTTTTTCATGTTATGGGCAACTACACTTTTATTGGAAACAATCATTCTAAGAATTGGTTCTTAACTTGAATAGCGTCTCGGATAAATATATCGGAATTTATTCATATGGAACTATTGACTTTTTATAAAAGTCTACATGAATATTTAATTTTTTAAAAGAAAAATTCTCTTTTTATAACTTTTGAAGGTTAATCCCATCAAGGCATGGTTATTATTGCTTGATTTTTTGTTGTAGTTGGTAAAACATGTCGAAAGTGACACAACTATTAAGTGATGAAGCATTATTCTCAAGAATCAGGCATTCACGGACTTTGAAATGACATAAAAAGCCCGATAAACACATTACAGTTACCGCAAGATATATTAATTGATTACATACTGTGTTTAACTATGATTTTTAAACATACCGATCACGCGCACTTTACAAATCGATACTTTAAAAATTATTGTCAAACTAACCACAAAATTCGGATAAAAATATAATAAATGTGTGCATTACATTTTTCTCTAAATGTAGCGGTATGAAATAATTCTAGGAAAAGTAACGAATTTAGTTTAAGTGAAAACAAATATTAAAGAAACCTGGTGACATAATTAACATATTACAGGAAAAAGTTATGGAAGGTGTTGTCCAAGTATGGAGTGAATACAAATCTCATACAGGCAATTGCGTCTCTATACGAGGGAAGCGTTGCGTGTGTTAGGGTGAACGGTGGTTTTACGGGGTGGTTTGACATCACAAAAGGTGTCAAGCAAGGCTGCGTAATGTCACCATGGTTATTCAATCTATATATGGATAATTGTATGCAAGAATTGAAAGAGATGGGATTGGGCGTGAAATTGGGTAATCTGAAAGTATGTTGCCTGTTGTATGCTGATGATACGGTGCTGATTTCTAACACTATGGAAGATCTACAGTCTCTCGTATCTAGGATGAATGAAGTATGTATGAAGAATGAGTTAATGATGAATGTAAGTAAGTCTAAAGTCATGGTGTTTGAAAGAGAGAGTACGAAAACAGTATGCAACATAGCTGTGAATGATGAATACTTGGAGCAGGTGGATGAGTTTGTGTATCTGGGTAGTGTGTTTACGAGAGATGGGAAGGCTGATAGAGATATTGAAAGAAGGGTGAATGCCGGTAACTCCATTAATGGTGGACTGAATGCCGTTGGCGCTAATAAAAAACTGTCAAAAGAAGCGAAGCTAGCAGTCCACAATGGAGTCCTGGTACCTACCCTGATGTATGGCAGTGAGGCATGGAACTGGCAGAGGAAGGATGAAAGTAAGCTGAATGCTGTTGAAATGAGATCCCTGAGACGTATGTGTGGTAAAACAATGTATGATCGTGTGAGAAATGTTGATATCCGCAAAGAATGTAAGGCTGATGTAAGCATAATGAGTAAGATTAAGAAAGGGACCCTCAGATGGTTTGGGCATGTAGAGCGAATGAACGAAGAAAGTAGTGTAAGAAGAATATACGATGCGAATGTGAATGGTAGAAGAAGTCGGGGACGCCCGAGGAAGACATGGCACGATCAAGTGAATCAAATACTTGAGTCGGGTCATGTCAAAAGTCAGAATAATAGAAGAGAATGTATGAGACGATGTATGAATGTGAGTGAGGCAAAAAGTGTGTGCCAAGACCGAGTTGTTTGGCGGTCCGTCCTCTCTGCCTACCCCTGCGGGGAAACGGCGTGATGGTTAGTTAGTTAGTTAGTTAGTTAGTTACTTACTCGCGATCTTTCCATTTTCCACAAGCTTTTAAAATAAAGTGTGTCAAATACCCGCAGCTTTCTTATCTAAAAATGTTTAGAAAACTCACGTCTACGCTGGTCTCTAGAAAAGCAAAAAAACGTCGCATTCTCTTCGTCTCCAATGTCACAAATCGTATCTTCATTGTTTGCCTGTAGTATTTTTTGTCCAGTTTTTTGTCAAAAGGGAGCGCAAACCACCGCTCGTCGCTGCCTTACTTGATTTGCTCGCGTTGCCGCTACCCTTAAGTATCTACCCTTGCTTCTCGTGCGTGATAAATAAATTATAGTACTCCGTACAATAAAAGCTTATAAATCTGGAGATTTCTGAGAAGGGTTCGTGGATGAGTTCTATGCTCTGAACTCTTTGCTACAAGTTGTACTGTACTGTGATACCATCTGTATCTTCACGTCTCTCTTGAATTATTTATAATATCTTCAAGAATTTAATATTTATTTCGTATTTAGTCGTTAACGGTCTTTAATTTAATCGCCCACCAAACAAGACCACCATCCAGAATTGAAAAGTTGCTTTAAATGGCTTTAGCCGTGTTTGTTGACTGTATTTGAATAACTAGGCAATTTCTTTCTTTTCCCTGCCTCACCCCTCTCACTTAAGGCGCACTAACATACCCCAATTGTGGATGCCATAGTCTCCCTCTCTGCCTATAGGCAGTTGGGCATAGATTGGAACACCTTGCGCGGTATTCACAGAAAAAAGGGCATAATAGAGAACTCCAATGCAATTTTTCTAATGAATAATGACCTTCTAACTTAAATAACTGCATTTTTATTTTTATATTTAGAGTAAGTTTTAATAGTAATAATAGTTATCAAAGTTTTAATTTTTCAAGACCCCCCGAAAACCACCGTATGGTGAATCGTGTGAGGTCATCACTCCTGAAAAATTACGGAATCGGGAAATCCATTGATCTACTGCCGCCATTTTGAATTCCATTGTTCGAAGTATTCTCCCTAGAAATAGCATTACTATTTTTTTTGTGCAGTAGTTTTTGAAATATTTTCAATAATAGAGATAAACTAATTTATTTATTTTATTTTTTATTTATTTATTAATTTCAACGCCCTGATGGGCTTTTACATTATAAGTTTATAATACAGAGACATTTTTTTTTTAAATAAAAAAGATAAACTATAAAAATATAACTAGTAAACATCATATGAACGGTAGGTATACAGATAAATTTAGGAAAGATAGTGCATTATAATAAAAGAGAATGTTTCTAAGTTGTAAATGGCATAGAAATAAACCAGTAGGTATGTTAGTAATTTAAAAAAAATTACAGGTGATTGATTAAATGTCATGAATAATACATGACAAAATGCAAGATACATAAAAAGAAAACGTTAACAAGTTTGTACATTGTGGATTAATATAGAAATACACAAATATATGCAATAGACCCTAGGTGATGCTCCTTAGATATCAAAATATTCTACATAAAAATATTGTTCAGATATTTCTTGAATAACGGTAAACTTGTATTAAATACATCGATATTTGAGGTGTATTTGTTCGCTAGTGTGTGTAGTCGAGAAATTGATGCATGTGTGTGATAGTTAGTTAGAGAGTTATTGTTGCAGAATAATATGTTTTGCCTTGTCGCTCGAGTTGGTACCTTAAAGTCAATGAGATGCAGAAGTTCGCAACAATCTAATTCGGAGTGAATAATTTTAAACAAAAAAGTTAGATCGTTTATTTTTCTTCTGTTTTCTAAGGAATGCAATTTAAGTGTATTTAGTAAAGATGTGTAGTTAATGTGTTGAATAGGTATGTGTAACTTGAAGTTAATAAATCTTAAAAATTTGTGTTGCACTCTTTCGATATTTCTTATATGAACTTGATAATATGGGGACCAAACTATGGAATTGTATTCCAGCAAGCTGCGTACGAGTGACAAATATACGATTTTTATAACTTCCAACGAATCGAAGTCTTTGATTGTTCTGATTATAAATCCTAGTGTTTTCATGCCTTTGTTAGTTATTTGTTGTATGTGATTTATAAAATTTAATTGCGAATCAAACACAACTCCAAGATCCCTAATTTCTTTGACTTTTTCTAAAATTTTATTATCTATTGTGTATTTGAAAGATAGTGGGGTCTTTGTTCGACAAAAAGTTAGTGACTTACATTTATCGATATTGAGGAATAAGTTGTTTGCGACACACCAATTTTGTAATTTGACGATGTTTGACTGTAGGATTTGGCAGTCACCTATATTAGATATTTCTTTGTATAATTTGATGTCATCGGCAAAAAGCAGAACTTCTACATCGTCGAAACAACTTATGATATCATTTATGAATATTAAGAAAAGGATGGGGCCGAGATGACCCCTTGCGGTAGACCACTGGTTGCATATAATAACTTAGATTTTGAATTTTTAATTTTAACAAATAAGATTCTGTTAGACAAATAACTTGAGAACCAATCCAACAACTTGCCTCTCAGTCCTAAGGCATACAGTTTACTAAGTAATAATTTATGTGATACTTTGTCAAAAGCTTTACAAGAGATACTTTTATTTTGGAAACATTATTTAGGCCTAAAAAATGTTTCAATAAACACAACAACTAAATCTCTATAAACAGCATGTAAATAAACGAATAAATTAATACGATGGCTTATATCATATCATACATTCCCATACAATGACTTTACGGTGACGTCACAACACGTCGAACTGTGGCGTCACCTTTAACCCGATTAAAAATGGACTTTATAATATTTTTTTTAAACTCTGCGTTTAATATTATTAAATAAAACTTATATATTCAGAATCAGCGTTTATTGGTCTGTATGAACATATTTTTTTAAAGCCAGAATATTTTTCACTGGAGTTCCGTATTTGAAACCTCACTAACATAAAATCAAATAAAAAATTCCAGGCGATTTCTGTTTCTATTTTTTTTTGCCTTATGGGCAATATCTTTTTTTATATAAAATATTACACAGATGTTGACTGTGTGTAAAAATAGCACAGAATGTAAATAATATTGATTTGTGTGCTATGTGGTATTTACCCGAAATTTATTATTTCGTTTTCATCTGATGTCATATTTGTATAACTCAATATAATGTTATCATTGCGAAATTTGATATTGGTAAACCACAAAACTAGGAACGAAAATAATAACCTATGTAAGAGTATTTTTATCATCAAACAATATTATCATCAATTTTATCCAGAAACATTAATGTCATGACCTATAGGATAAATTAAAATGAATCCAAAATAGTCTTATAGCACGTTGTTTCACAGAACTTGAAAAATTTTCAAGTTCTGTGAAAGTTGTTTTCAAGTTCTGTTATTATTTCGGTTGTGTGAAATTTGGAAGGCGGTTTAAAGTACTACCGCCCCGGGAACCATTTATAAGACAACCAACACCCCTGCCATAGGTCACCCCAAGTGGTTCGCTACGTTTGGTGATTTAACAGGGGTGCCCGAGTTTATAGGTTTATGAAGGTCTTGGTCGCACACCCGTTTGCCCACATTCTTTGATTGGTTGAGGGAGACCTTTTCAGCCGGACTCTCTTGATCTCGAAGTCTCTGGTCTGGCACTCCTGGACACATTGATTCCCATATTCCTACCCACCCGTCATACCTTTTTCTTTCCCAGAACATCCTCTCCGTTATTTCCCTAAAAAGACTATCCACACAGCATCCCCAAAGATGACATAGGCCTTGAGGGAAATTGTGTTCATCAGGCCTTTCAAATAAAAAAAACTGGCCAATTATGATACAGTCACAGATCTTGAATAAGACTTTTATAGAATTTGAAAATGAACTTTTAAATCTGAAGAAATGTTCAAATTCTATGAAACAACTGCCCCTAATGAAAATAAAATTTGCAATAAAAAGAAAATTTTACCGGGTGATTTTATTTTAAGAAGAAATTAAACGTACTAATATCATGTAGGAAACTATTTGAAACATCTTAGCTTTATAGCAAAAACTACGCAGAGTTGTTAATTTTTCAGTATAAATAAACACATACATTTAATAAACTTTGTAAATGGTAGAGAAACAAACTGCGAGAAAAACTAACTTTATATCATTGAATAGGAAACCTTTGAAATTATTTGTTAAGAGTAAATAAACAAATATGGGGAAGTAAAAATATACAAACTAAATGATACACATATATATAATGGATAAAAAGAGAAAAATGAAAAGAATGAAAGTTCCGTAGAACATTGATGATCCAGTTGATTAGTCAGACCTCTCTGCAAAATCGAAATTTGAGTTGAGTACTTATATGTGAAAATGAACTCTCAATCAGAAAAATTTGTAGAGAATTAAACAAATGTTGATGTTAACTGGTAGGATAATACGATATTTCAAAATGTCATACTAATATACTGAACCGCTATGCCTCCAGGTATTATTTTATAGCATATTTAATATGTAAAACACAGACACATATAAATAATATTTAATTTATGCTTTCCGCATTATCTTAAAAACTTTGGAGACATCTGACTAATCAACTGAACGATCGACATACATCTAAAAAATTGATAAGAAAAACAGAGTCTGCAATTCACAAGTGAAACCAAACAGAAGTGAAACCGCACGAAAAGGAGACCGATTATACAATCTCATTCTCTCGTAGGTTAAATTCTGTAAATGTATGTGTTTGTCTATTTTTAACCACTGGAGCGAGAGCGCAAGTTAAAATTTGTTTCTCCAATTGCTCGAGATTTTTGGTGACCATTTGAATATTTTTCGCCCTCATTAAAAAAAATCATACCTCTGAATTTTAATACGAAGACATACAAAGTGATTGTAGTTCTCTACAGCCAATAAATTAACCAATCTTTCGTCGATTATCACATATTTGTAGGATTTATAAAAAAAATATAATAAAATCGTAAACTTCCACTTAATTACTTACAGTTAAGGGAAAATTTGCCAAAATTGGCAGCAAAACAATCCGAGGTATTTTAAATAGCGCCACATTGTAGCAAAAAGCGCTCCAGTGGTTAATGCGCTATTTTTCATTACATCGACTTTCAAATCACAACGGTGATAAAGAAGTTTTCACTTCAAAAAAATAATTTCAAAAAGATTAATTTTGAGGAAGTCTCGTTCCTGATTATGATGGTAGGCATCGTGAAGGTGTACTGTGTCCCTGAATACCAAATAGCAATAATGGCAATACAAACAACCGCTGTCGATATTGATCAAACAATAACACACGTACACGTGGACAGTACGTGTACGAGCGAGGAGTTGCCACTAGATAATACTATTACTTGCTAATCTATGATCAAATCAGGTAACCTATCGTTGCAAAGGGAATATTCGAGCTATAATGTCTGAGTTGGAGTTGGCTTTTATTATGATCGTTAAGTGAGTGCTTCTCATATAGGACTCCTTTACACATACAAAATAAAGGACGTAAACTCAATCTTTTAGAGCAGTTGGAAATCAACAAACGTAATAATAAACCAAAAGCTATTTTTATAAATAAACAAACAAATAAAATTCGCTCGCCACTTTTAGATATGTTCAAACCCATTTCAAATACTTAATTGTGCTATGAAGTAAATCCATGAGTTATCATGGATTTATTCTATGGCATAATTAAGACCACTTCTAATTTCAAATACTTAATTGTGCTATAAAGAAAAAAATTATCGACAAGAATAACGACCTTCAGTCAAATTTAAATAATGCAGTAATTGGGAAACTTAACAAAATTTAAATTTAAGAGGATCCATTAATATTTTCAGTCATTTTACTTGGAAATTAATAAGGGCACAGGTAATAAAAATAAAAGCAATTCATTTTTTGTCATAAGTCTAGAAAAGATATAAATACATCGTCTGTAAGTGGTACAACCACAGTTTGATAATATCTTCAGAGGGCGAAACAGCTGTCATGCGTAATAATAATTACAAAGCCGAACTTCTTATTATAAGCTGTTTTTACAGATTTTAATTTTTTTTACAAAAAATTAAAATTAAAATGGAGTTGTACAAAATAACTTGATAACAATAAATATCTTGTGAAGTGTATCTTGGATTCTTCTAAGGAATATTAGGTTCTTCGACAACTTGTTTATTAATTATCGTGTATATTTACAATGTTATATTATAGTGGACAGACGTCCTTGTAAGACTGTGTGTTCAAGATACGAACGGCGTTAGATGGTACTTCTCTGACAATACTCCTTCAGCATACATCGCTTGGGATGTGGCAGAAGTTCTAACTTATCAATATCTATCAGTAACTGAAACTACGTGTACATTCAATACATTATAGAAAGGCAATAATTAAAAGGTAGGGTTGAGTTTATTGGAGGTTGCCCACCACTTTCCCACGGCGTTCTAAGGAAACAGATGGTTTCCTCCTTCACCGTACTCGTCAGGACTCTAATTTTTTTTTTTTTATAAAGAAGCTAATTTTTATTATTAATTTTTTAAACTTTATGAGTAAAATCTCAAATTATAATATTTAATTAAATGAAGACAATATTAGCGAAACTCAATCGAAATCTGGAGACAGAAAAATCAGAAAAGATATTGGCTCCGCTGGGACTTGAACCCAGAACCCTTTTCTTACATGGAAACAGCTCTACCGATTAAGGCTCCGTAGCTTAATCGGTAGAGCTGTTTCCATGTAAGAAAAGGGTTCTGGGTTCGAGTCCCAGCGGAGCCAATATCTTTTCTGATTTTTCTGTCTCCAGATTTCGATTGAGTTTCGCTAATATTGTTTTCATTTAATTAAATAAGCTAATTTTTATTTAAAATGACTCTAGACCCCCAATGTCCGGGCATACATTGTTAGCAGGCAGTATGCGAGTGCGTACATGTTGTTAGTTATTTATTTCACAGTATAACGTCTCATCTCCGCCACCATGTAGCTGAAATAAAAGTTTGTTAATATGTAGGGAGAAAAATTATAGAATAAAAAAAAATACATATTATGATGAGATTGTTTGACTTAACCAAAGCAGCTGTGCTACAGTCATCCAGCAGTCCCGTAGAGGATAAGCGGAGCCATCAGTCCAGTCGCAAGCGAGACTCGGTGTCCGCGCCCCTAAGCCGGTTTGAGGGTTGAATTTAGTGAAAATATATATTTTTTAATTATTTTAGTAATTATTGTGATATTGTTGCTCTAAATTATTAACCATCACACAGCCTCCCCGCAAGGGTAGCAATTCACGTGCAAAACATATCCAACACCCCTGTCGCAAATCAAAGGATCACAGGTCAAAGGTACTCCCCAAATAGTTCGCTACGTTTGGTAATATAGGAGGTTTTTATGAGTCTTGACGGCGAATGCGTTTACCCACCTAGTACTTGGTGGGCCAGATCGCGAAGAACCGGTTGAGGGAGACCTTTTGAACTCTTCAGATGGACTCTCTTGACCCATCAGCTTGCAGTGGGAGGGATGGATTTATACGTCCGTTAATTCTGAACATAGGCATCAGCCGCCAAGACCTAGACAAACTTCACCCCATGAATCTAAGCGAACCACGTGGGGTGGCACTTGGCAGTGGTGTTGGTTACCCATAAATGGTTTCCGGGGCGGCGCGCGGCGGTACCCACACCCGCCAGCCAAATTCTATTAGTTCTTCAAAAGCGTATACGATAATATTAAAAATAATAATGATAAAAATAATTTAGCACAACTAAATATTAACAAAAGAATAATATCTGTTGGAGAATTAACCGTGCCACTAGTACGAACCACAACAGCACAGCATCACTATATATTCAAGGGCATAAAATTATTTAATAAATTTCCCCTTGATATACGATCGGAAGAAAACTACGTCAAATATAAAAATAAAAAATAAATAAAAAATACTCTAGTACCACCTCATAACTTTACTTATTGTAACGAAACAGGTTTTTTGCCTTATCAATTCTTTGAATCATTTATTAATTTACCTACATTTTCATTACTTTTATCCATATTTTCTCATAAAATCGCTTATATTTTTTGTTTAATTACTAATATTTTTTGTTTTAATTTAAACAGATGTAAAAATATTTAGTTGTCCTCTCCTAAACACAAGCAGCTGCTTTATTAGGAGAGTGATTGAAATATTGAAGTTATATTATGTTGTAAAATTGTAAACTTGTTAAATGTTTCAATTAAAAAAATATATACGTATACATATATTATAAACCTACAACATGTTGCGTTCCCTACAATATCTAATATAATTGTATACCTGCGTATTATATCTTTCTTTTCCGTGTAACAACGGAATTTCGATAATTTGCTTAATTGACCGGCCGACTCAGAATAAAACCAACTCAGAACCAAAAACCTCAGAAAGATCATAAAGAGTGATGATATAAACATATAAAAAAATTGGTTTAATAGGTTACTTTAGGTTAGGGTTAACGGCTATTTTAAAATTATTATTTTCATAGCTTTTAATAACTTTCAAAGAGTTGTTGAGTTGACTTCATTCTGAGTTGGCATGAAACCATTTCAATATTATATCATTGTGTTCCCTAAAATTTCTAAATTAATTTGCAGTTAATATTTCGGTAATTTGCTTAAGTCTTTTTCGTGAAAAATCACCTGTTGGACGTCCATGATAACGCCAGTAATAAAACTGTCCATATTGGGCCATTAAATAAATGTATCGGTGATTTGGTAAGATTAATTAGTGGCAACTGAATATTTGCTGAACGATGTTCGGTTTACGAATTTAATTCTATTTACATTTTTCTAATTTTGATGTATTAAAGATGTACCAATTCTTACACCTGCACATTCGATTCGGTTATCTTCAACCAGGGTGATAGATACATACAATTAGAAGTTATCATTTATTAAACTAAAGTCAAAGATTTGTGAACGGATATTTATTTATTGTAATTGCAAAAAGACATTCGATTTAACTACTCATCAGAAATGAAACACCATTTAAAATCAAGTCGTTATGTCAAATTAAATAATTATTGTCTGTGCAAAGGCGTTTCGAAACTACTTAGTAAATCCCTTTTCTTGTTAAATTAAGAACACGCAGTCAAAAACAATTCGCGTCAAGTCGTTATTATAAAAATTAACTGAGTTTATAAACTTCAAACAAGTAATAATTATGAATATAATTAATTAGGGATGTAACGACAAAAAACTACGCAAATTACACTTCGATTATTTTGTGCTGCTGGATGCTTCAAAGGTTTTGCTTAGATAGTTTTGAATAAATAATTGTTTTTTACGTTAGCTTCACACAGGAGGCCCTAAGGTAAATAGTTTCCGTCAGGACCTATGTCATCTTTGGGGATGCTTTGTGTAGTGTCTTTTAGGATAGGAAGGAGAGGAAGTTCTGAGAAGGAAAAGGGTGTTAGGGGTGGGTAGGAATCTGGGCGTCAGTGTATCCAGGAGTGACAGACGTATGAATCCACCTCTCTCACTTCGGTGCAAGGCGATGTTCCAAGAGAATACGGCTGGAGAAGTCAAAGGGGCTCCCTCAACCATTCTCTCCCAATCCGGCATGCGATGCAGCTGGTAAGCAGACACATCCGCCACAAATACTCGGACAAACCTCTCCCCATGAACCCGGGCACCCCTCCAAGTCACCAAACTACTTTAGGGGCTACGTAGGGGCGGCGGTACCCATATCCGCCTCCCAAATTTTAATATAATAATTATGATTGAAAAGTACTTAATATTTGGGCATTGTAATCTTTTACCACCAAAACAAAACTCAAAACGAATAGATTTTCTTGTCGCAAGTGGTAATATTTATTATTTTCTTCGTGCAGAGTTCAATGTCCCATTGTCCCAAGTCGTAATAATTATTATTTTCTTCGTGCATAGTTCAATGTCCCATTGTCCCAAGTCGTAATAATTATTATTTTCTTCGTGCATAGTTCAATGTCCCATTGTCCCATTACTACAATATTGTCATATCCCCCTAAAATTAACATTTCCCCTCCGTAGGACCAATCTACCCTAATCTTAATCCCAATGTATTTACACGCAATAACCTCGTTCTAATGACGGATTCATTTGTTTACTTGTCCTAAGAATGTCCTCTTCGTCCTACGTCTCTCAGACTCCTTAATATAAAGTGACTCGGGCCTAGAACTCATATCTTAGTGAAAACTTCATTCCTGCCACTAAAGAGATCAACCTAGACGTGTGTGTTTGGGGCGTATCCATTTGCCAGAATTAAGGTCAATTATTCCTACTTCGGGAGAAGCTCGAAAAGCTCGTATCTCAGTGGAAACTTCATTGCTGGCCACTGAAGATATCAACCTATAGAGGTGTGCTGTAGGCTTGTACTTGTGCCCAAAGTAAGATAATTTTTTCGCTTCGGGTAAGTTTAATCAAAACTTTTTCAAATATCTAATTTCAATCTAGAAATTTTTTTAGCTGTCTTGTTATGTCTTGCCTCTAGGAGTAACTTGGGAATTTTTCAGAAAGTACGATTACAATTGTGTGTAAGGCCATACTATCACAGGAAAACGCCAATATCCGATGCTCGTATTGTGTACTTACGTCGCAAAAATCGAAGTATTGTTTTCTCGAAACGTTAAAACTAGGATGCTTTCATAACCTCCCTCACAACCAAATAGTTGATGTAGCTGTCATTTTAATATCCTGTCATTCATTGTTTACTGGATTGTTCCTAGCATTGTTCTACAGTATACTATACACATTTTTTTATTTTTTTTTATTAGTTTTAATATACATATACATGTAATATAATCATGAGTAATTGCATTTTCAGGTTACAATCGGATTTAACTCAAATCATTAAATACTAACATGCAACATTGATTAGAAACAGTATAAACATATATATGTATATAATATATAACCTTTACAAGAGTGTAACTACTCGTGTGTAAAGGGAAGAGAAAATATATATATATATATATTTGTTTTAATTAAAAAAATTAAATTAATTAAAATTAAAAATTATAACACATACATTATACTTACGTACTCACATAAATCAAATGTGTAAAAAAAAAAATAATATAAAAAATAGAAAAATAATTATATAAAATAAATTTTTGAAAAAGTATTGTTAATTTAAGGTTAATGCGGTTCTAAGTGGCTAAATTATTTAAGATATTATTGTTTAATTTATTTTTGAATTTATTGTAGTCAGGTTCTAATCTCAGCTCTATTGCTAGTTGATTAAACCACACCACTCCATTGTACGTGTAGTAGTATTGTGCAAAACTGGTATGCATTAATGGCGTACACAAGCGACCCACTGTGTTTTGCCTAATGCTCTCAACGCGGACCATGGCGTGGTGCGACTTCTTAGAATAGTCTTTGTGTATTTGAAGCAGTGTATTTTTTATATATGTATTTCTTAGAGGTGGGACTTGAAAGTCTTGAAAAAGTTGAGAGGTTGAATAATCTGATGGTTTCTTAGTAATAATTTTGATTATTAATCTTTGAGTAATTTCCAACGGTAAAATTGAGGTTTTATAAGCTCCTCCCCATGCAACGATACCGTATTGTATTATCGAATGGGCTAGAGCATAGTATATATTTTTAAGAATTTTTAAGTTAAGTATATTTCTTAAATTAATAAATATGTATATAAGTTTTCTTAATCTATTTATAGTATTGGTAATTTGAGTCTTCCACTTAAGGTTACTATCTATTATTACACCCAAATATTTTATTTCTTTTTTATTTGCTATGAATAGACAGTCATTATTTTGGCATGCTAATATTTTAGTGGTACATTTTTTTGAATGAATTTTAATATTTATGGCGATAGGGGGAGATTTTTTGATATTTATACTAAAAGGTATATAATAGGTTTTTTCAATGTTTAATGTTAATAAATTTTCGTCAAACCATTCTTTCAAGATATTAATATCATGATTAGCAGTTGTTTCAAGTTCATTCCATGAATTTGCTTGGAATATAATTGCAGTATCATCTGCATATGAAACAAGTTTTCCTGTTATTGGTAATTCAAAGATATTATTAACATACAAGATGAATAGAAAAGGGCCCAAAATCGTGCCTTGTGGTATTCCAAAGTCGCTTGTACTCGGTTCACTAAGAATGTTTTTTATTTTTACATATTGATTTCTAGAGTTAAGGAAACTTTCTATCCATGTGCTAGCGTTATCTATAATTCCGATTTCGTTAAGCTTGTATAGTAATTTTTTGTTACTTATACTGCCAAAGGCTTTCCTTAGGTCTATGAAAATTGCAAGAGATTTTTTGCCTTTGTCTAGTGCTTGATGTATTTTTGTTGTTAAATCTATGATTGCGTCCTGTGTGGTTATTTTTGCGCGAAAACCAAATCGTTGGTCACTCAGTATATTATTAATTCCAATAAAATTTTGTATTTGCCTTTTAGCTACCTTTTCAAAAATTTTTGAGATATTTGATAATACTGATATAGGTCGGTAGTTATTAATTTCTTTAGAGTCACCTGATTTATAAATCGGTGTAATAATAGTTTTTTTGTATATTGATGGAAAGATTCCCTTTTTAAGACTATTGTTTATGATATATGTAATAGGCTTTTTCAAAAAGTTAAGATGTGTCTTTAGATTTTCAACGGTGATCCCATCAAACCCTGGTGCTGATTCAGCTTTTAGGTTTTTATTATATCAACAATTTCTTGTTCAGTTACCGTATCGAATTTTCCTATGGTTTTTTTTTATGATGTTACATCATTTTTCTGCGGTAGATGTGGTATTATCTACGAAATTAGTTATTTTGCTTGCGAGATTTTTTCCGACATTAGAAAAAAATGTATTGAAGGCATTTGCACATTGTTTAGGGTTATCCAAAACTTGTACCATATTGTTATTAATACGTAGCTTTAAAATGTCACTTGTTTTCCTTTTTTTATCAATTATTTCATTTATTGTTTTCCAAATTTGTTTATTGTTGTTTCCTGAATTCAATACCTTTTGTTTATAAAATTCCTCTTTGGTAGTTTTAATTAGTGCCGTTAGTTTCTTTCTGTATTTTTTAAAGTATGAGATGATTGGATTATTTAGTGGATATTTTTTAGTTAGTTTAAATAATTTTTCTTTTTCTCGTATAGAAACCACGAGGCCATGAGTTTAAGTTTATGAAATTTATTTTTATATGCTTTGTTCGGTATTTCATAGCTTGAATCTTTTATATGTTTTTGAAGGGTGTCATGAAATTGTGATGCACTTATATTCACATCTTCTGTGGTAAGTACAGATTCCCACGATTCGTGAGACAGTTTTTCATATAGTTCTTGTTGATTTATTTTTATTTTTGGAATGGCAGAGTCATTACAATTATCATTTATTTTTTGTTTTTCTATATTGAGGTTTAGTATACATGAATGATGGTCCGTTATGTTGTTTCTCCATATTATTGTTTGGAGATTATCAGTGTAGTTGGAATTACACCATATATGATCAATACACGATGGCATTTGATTGTTAAATTCTCTAGTATATTTATTTATACAGGGTTTAAAGTTTAAAGCGGTCATCATATTTATATAATTGTCTTTTTCAATAGTATGGTTATTTTCAGCAATGTTTATATTAATATCACCAATTAGAAAATTGTTTGCACATTTATTGTTTAGGATAATATCATTCAGTTCGGTTATAAAAGTTGGTATTACAGCTGAGTGTGCCCTGTAGACTGTCATTATTTGTATATGCAGTTTATTTTTAATATTCAATTTTATAATAATACAGTTTGCATTGGTCATATTTATTTCAGCAAAACATACGTCCTTATATATTGCTTTAGTGTATATTACAATACCACTATTCTTATTAATATAATGTGAACTTTGAAAGTAGATGTAATTGGGAGAGTTGGAATGATCGAGTTAGTGTTTAAATGGGCTTCAGTCAGTATGATTATGTCTGGTTTTATTTTTAATAAATTTAGGTTTACTAGAAAATGGTCAAAAATTTTTCTTTATGGATCGTATGTTTAAATGTATTACGGTAAAGGAGTTTGGAGTCATTTCAAGTATTGTGTTACAGTCATTTGTGTTGTCACAAATTAAATTTTGAACGTTAAATTTTTTTTCTAGTTGTTGAATAATGTAATCATCCATTTCTATTTTTAATAATATACACATAAAATATATAAAGTGTTACTATTTCTCAATTATTAGTCGATCTCAAAGTTACAAAGTGTTGTCATAAGCGACGCGACGTTGAGATATTTTATTTATTATAATAAATTGCATAAATTTCACATTACAATATTCATTTGCGTTATTACGACCACCACACTAGGCTTACGCTCGTACCTTAACAGTCGTTTAAAGTCAGACACGTGAGTGATAGCGACTTCGACCGTCTGGCATCGCCGTCGAGTTGACATAACGTCGGCAACATGACATGTGTCTGCTTACGAATCCATGCGCAGATGTATGACGGTCATAATAAATAATAACTAATAGCGGTAGTCACGAAATACTCTTGAAACTTGAATCATCGCGTATCGGATACTTGGGTATCGCTGTTGAAGAAGGGCCTAAGACATAAAATTTATTTTTCCTATCCTCCGCGATCATCAACCAATCTTCTTAAACTTTCTAAACTGTTTCAGATATAAGCTACAATGCGCGACACAGGTACTTCGGCTAAGACGTCTATCACCGGAACCCGTCGAAATTTTCCGGCGTGACGTCACAAACGCCCTCCGCACGAACCTAATCGAAAATTTCGTTTTGGTGGCGAATCAAATATAGCTTTTTTAAATCGGTATAGAAAAGTTATTCGTCAACGTAAAAACAAAATAAAAATGCTTTTATTTTCGTAATTTTCCTCTTAATTTATTTTAATGATGGAAAATAAAGAAATTACCAAAATGGATTAGTTTTATTGATTCCGCGACTTTTCATCCCGCTACAAAATATCCCTGTCAAAATATTCTCCGACAAAATATCTACTAAAACCAAACCTTACCTAACCTAACAAAAAAATGGGACAAAAATAATATAGACATCCTTTTAAAGACTTTTACTATTTTTGAAGAACAATTTTATTTATTGTCTTTATGGGATATTTGTATTATCTTTGTCCCATTTTTTGGTTTTGTTAGGTTAGGTTAGGATTTGTATTTGAATATCTTTGGGTTAGGATAGGTTAGGTTCGATTAAGTTTTAGTAGATATTTTGTTGTTTTGTTGGGGGATGTTTTATCGGTAGGATGTTTTGTCAGAAGATATTTGGTCGGGGATACTTTGTCGAGGGATAAAAACGCGCATTACCAGTTTTATTACACTTCTTGGTATTATTCGCTCGGTGTTGCTGGCAAATGCCGCTCTAAGCGAAAACTTTATTGACGACAAACACCAGTTGAGGACCTTCCTAACAGCGTTCACTTGACTAATAAGATTACAGAGAAACTATCACCAAGTGAGTTAGGTGTTTGGCTCAAGTTATATGCTACTAATGGAGGATAGTTAGGTAATAACTAAATTTACTTCAGAAGAGATGATCGAACTAGATGAACCCTGGAACGATAAAATACTTACAATTCATATAATAAATATAATTCACATTATAAATGTCGAAAGAATTCAGCGTAATTTTTTACGATTTATTAATTTTTAAGTTGAATATTCCCTTAGAACAAATATATTACTATTTTATATACAATTTATAATTTATTACTATTTTATATATAATAATTTATACCTTTAATGTACATACACGCTTGAGAATTAACGAAGGATAAGCGACTTACGCTTCTTTTTTTAAAATTATTAATTCGAAGCTAGTTAATCTAAGAGTACCTACTCGACATACTGTGCTTAAGGACCTATTTCATTTTCGCTGTTCACAAACAAATTATGTTGCAAACTGATCAATTCCTTTTTTTTTTATTTGTTTATCTATATGTATAAGGTATGTTTACATTACATTATTCGATGCCTGTCTCACTAGGGTATACCTGTGTTGATTTATTTATTTACTTGCCTACATGGTTTAAGCAAATGAATACACGAATGATATTGACATTTTTAACATAAAAAATTCAATATTTAAAAAGGTACCTAAAAGAATCTTTCATTTCAAAATATTATTTCTGAAGAATTTTAGATAATTTTTTTTTAATGATTTTCATCCATTTGTAAAAAAATGTAATGTACCAAATGCAAAAACCATACGGGCGCATAAAAGAGTAATAATAATATTTTTTTACTAGAACAACTATCTTTTCATAGCTATTAAAGATTATTTCCATCAATGTAATATATCATTTAAGAAGAAGGTTACACTAATAATCTAAATAAAAATTTGAAATAGAACAAGACACAGAAAAATAAAAAGGAAACGGTCAGAGCCTTTCATCTTACCGGGACGAACGCCTCTACCAATTCGGCTACTGAGACCTCTTATTTTGCATGTCATTATTGTCAATCTCATATTTGAAATTTCGGAACTAACCCGTCGGCGTCGTTCAGAATTAACGTCGACTAATTTTTTTCTGTATTATTGGCAGCTACTTTTTCATTGAAAACAATGTTCTAGGAACTGGTTTTTAACCTAGATAGTGTCTCGGATGGAACAACTATTGATCTTTTTTATAAAATTATGTAATAATAATGCATATAATGTAATGATGTAATTCATAATTGGGACGTTTCCAACCCTACCCTGTAGTCTACAGTCTACAGCCTCACAAACATAACGCAATTGGGAATGCCGTAGTCTCAATGGCGTTGATTGGCAGGGAGCAGTTGGACTTTTGTTCGGTAGATACTCATGTAAAAAAATAAAATAAACTGTTGTAAAAACTCAAAAACTTTTAAATGCTTCTCGCTGCAAAAATAAATCTACAGCATGACAGAAAACAACCTCACTCGGGGTACTTATCAAGCGTCGCGAGTGCCTTTTGCTTTATCTCTTTCTCGCA
The DNA here is from genome assembly GCA_917880885.1 of Limnephilus marmoratus. Taxonomy (NCBI): domain Eukaryota; kingdom Metazoa; phylum Arthropoda; class Insecta; order Trichoptera; family Limnephilidae; genus Limnephilus; species Limnephilus marmoratus. The sequence continues at coordinate 37,608,024 of OU862923.1, read as the reverse complement.
CAGTAAGCGCTCACCCATACATAATCTGTATCGGTACACAATACATTGACAACGTAGAATGAGCTAAACATTGAACTTTTTTTAAACCTAACCTAGCTAACTTCAGGCAATAAAAAGTTAATGACTTGATATTTTACTCGTATTTTTTACCTTTGACGCTTTTTAATCCAATTTTGAAGGATAACTAAATTGAAAATTGGAAGATTAAAAATAGTATTCTTTAATAAATTGAATCGGATTTTATTATATCTGTAATAAAAGTTCATCGAACGTATTAGGATTATTACTTTAATAAGATAAGATTTGGAATAATTTGGATTAAGTACTCACAGCCACAAAACGAAAATGTCAAACTGTCCAATAAAACTCCTAATCACACTGAAGCCCAAATACATTGTATTTAATCAAGGTTTGTAGAAAATAGAATTAAATTTATTGGTGAATTTTATTGGGCGAATCTATTTTGAAAATAATAGGTATCTTAGGCCCAGACCCTTTGCAGAAATTCACATGCGACAAAGCTATCAAATTTCCACCCGGCGGTCGAAAGGTTCCCGTTAAATGCCGATTCTTTCATCAATTCTTTCATCAATTCTTTTTTCAATAAACTTCATGTTTTGTAAGAGCTTTTACAAAACATGAAGTTTAACTTTAAAATTGGTCACGGCACGTCTTTCTCTTGGTCACGCCATAGCTTCAGAACGACCTAACCTATTTTATTCATCTTTTTTTAAGTTTTCTAATACTTTGCAGAAGGTTCTGACGGAAAAAAATTAAGACAATTGAATACTTTCAGAAAACTTATCGACTATTTTAACATTGCACGTTTGACAGTTCGCGCGTTTGATGAAATTGAATTTAGCAGGCAAGTGTTTTTTTTTTGTCTGTGGATTTTTAAAATCATAAATATTTTAAATAAGTACCTTATGTTAGGTACCAAATTTGATTGACTGTTCTGATTATGTACAAAAATTACTATTTTTAATAAAAGAAAAATGAAAATTTTAATAAAACAAATTGTAATAGGTGGCACGCGTGCTATTTGAAAACTGAATGTACTGGGACTGAATATATGGAACGCGGGAGGGGGGTTTGCAGGACGGTGGAGCGGATGAGGAGAGTGGGAGGGCGGGGAAGGTGGAAAGGGAACGCGGGAGGGTAGAGGATGCGGGAGGGGAACGGGGTCGCACGGGAAAGGACTTGCAGAGAGAAAAAAAATATTTCTTTCAATATGGCATTCCAACGCATGCCGGGAACCAGCTAGTTTTAATTAAAACCATCTCTCACCTAATTAAATGAAATTATTTTTCCAGCCGATTATTTGTTGACGATATTTTGACCTAGGCTAAGACGTAGGCGAAACAATAAGCGAAACCATATCATAGTCATTCTCATAAAGTGATAGTATTTAGTTAGTTAGTAACAAAGTGATTTTTTCAAGATTTTTAAAAATTATAAGAAGGACGTCTTACAATTTTTTTTTTATTTAATTATATGTTGAGAATACGTTGAGGTGTTCACATAAATTATGGAATTTTGCATACGGTATTAAAAATTATTCATTGAAATATTTTCAACCGGATAAACAAAAGTGCATATTGTATCCGATAATTTGACGAAAGAGTACTACAATCACTAAAATGCTTACTAAAAGCGCTGGCAAACAGTAATAACGACGGAATAGCTCTGTGCACCCTCTCAAAGCTGACATGTTAAAAAAATCGTAGCTTTCGCCTTCAAATGGCACAACGGCGCGTTCCCTTTATGTTTGGGTCGAAACAAGGCTTTAATTGCATGCCAGCCATGCTCAGTTTGTGCACAGTATTTAAAGTCGGGCGAGTATTCCAGTGTCAGGGGAAAAGGGGAAAACCTTCACTAACCTAACTGATTTTTTGAAATTTTAGTAAATAAAACAGTACCTATACATGATGGCACATGTTTCATAATAGAAAGAAAACCAGAATTTTCTCCTAACTTGAATGTAGCACATTAATTTTAATGCTGTAGCTTTAAAATGGTCAAAAAAATATTATGAAAAGTTTTAAGATCAAGTTATACGTAAAATCCTATTTAGATTAATCTTTACGACGAATCGGCTTACAATATGAATATAAAAAAATATGCTACGGATAACTTGTAGCTTTTACTAGCTTTTCTATGTATTGGAATTACAATAAAATTATTATTTACTTAACAAAAAATATAAGCGTAAACCACTAAAACAAATATTTTTTCATGACTTAACTATGAAGTAATATAAAAAACATTTTTTTTAAATATCCCTTTATGGCTAAGAATACTTTTAAGGTTTTCTATGTTCTAACTTTTTTTCGTTCTTATAAAATTATGTCAAAATAAATAAAAAAAACTCTTTTTCGCCTACTTGCTTCGTGCAATTAAGACGCCGATTTTAAATGTTGCAGGCATGAGAATTGAAATATTTCTATCGTTTATATTCCTCTTAAAGCGAAGCTTTATTTGATATCACTATTTTTTCCATCGCTTACAAATAATTAAAATACCCGTTTGGTGACTTAGCAGAGGTGCCCGGGTTCATGGGAAGAGGTTTGTCTAGATCTTGGTGGCGGATACGTTTGCCCAAGCACTGCGTGGCGGGCTGGATCGGAGGAGAATGATTGAGGGAGGCCTTTTGACCTCTCCAGTCGAATTCTCCTGACCCTTCGCCTTGCACCGCAGTGTGTGGAATAGATTCATACGTCCGTCACTCCTGGCCACACTGACCCCCAGATTCCTACCCACCCCTCATACCTTTTACCTTCCCTTTCTTCTCCTTTCTTTCCCTTAAAAAACCCTGCACACAGCATCCTCAAATATGACATAGGCCCCTAGGAAAATTCTTTTTCTCGGTGCCTCCTGTGAGGAGCTAATGTAAAAAAAAAATCGATTATCCAGAAGAACAATATCGGATGTACGATTTTGTAGTTTGGCAGTAGAGCTGTTTAAAGTTTTGTTTCTGCATTTTTACTGTTTTTGATATCAAGAAAGATAGTGTTGTTTTGGTATTTGGCGTTTCATTAAAAATTCCGAAAAAATCAACAAAATAAGTCAAGAGAACGATTTTCAATTTTTAGCAGAAGACATTGTTTTTCGGATCGTCGTAGAAATTATTGATTACTTTATAAATAGATAGCGTAAACTACTATAAAATATCTTTCGTTATTATAAATCTGTTTTATGGCTTAGTCATGTCACAGATAATCTTAGCTTATTAAGATTATCTGTAACAGTTGCCCGTAATTAACTTTTTTCTTCTTATGAAATTATTCACAAAATAAATTAAAACCACGCGCTGAAATCGACCATTTCTAGACTCTTCTGCCAAATATTTTTTATTCCTATTACCTTAATTCGAAGTCATATAAAGCACATTAAGGTTGTACACACTTGTGGCTTGTGTTTTCCTCTTAAGACAAATTTTGATATATTTTTATTATTTTTTGGAATAGACATGTAAAATTTACATCCAAATTTACATCCTAAATATAACCGACCTCTTGTTTCCTATTTTCATTGTATAATATTTTGAAATTAAATTTCGGTGACCAAATGATTAATGAAATTAAAATAATACACAGTATTTATAGCAACTCATTATTTGTTAGCATGATTTTCTCACTTCTTCACGGGTAATTGACGTATATTTACACGTGACACTGCTTTCTTCTGTTTTTTTTACATTAGCTCCACATGTCATCTTTGGGATGCTGTGTGGGGGGTCTTTCTAAGAAAGGGAGGAGAGAGTGTTCTGGGAAGGAAAAGGGTATGAGGGGTATATAGGAATCTGGGGGACAGTTTGTCCAGGAGTGACGGACAGATGAATCCATCCTTCCACTGCGGTGGAGAGAGATGTTCCGAGAGAGTCCACTGCAGAGGTCAAAATATCTCCCTCAACCAGTCTCTCCCGATCCGGCCTGCCACGCAGTTGTTGGCTGAATGCGTCCTCCACCAAGACCCGGATAAACCTCACCCCTATGAATCCAGGCGTCCCTGCTAAGTCACCAAACTTAGCGAACCAGTTAAGGTGATGTAAACGTAAACATACCTGCACAGCAAAACGTAAAAGACTAATTTAATTCAATTTATTTACCAAATTCAACTTGTAAAGTAACAATACCCAAACTTGTTTCTCTAATTCTTTAAAATTACGTTTAAAATGTTGGATATTTGTCGTTATTTACATAATACATAGGTAATTATTCTCGTCACAAATATGATCATAGTTTTCAGTTTGAGTAACAAGTTTTTCATTAGTTTACAACTTTATGACATTATCCCCTTTTCAACTGAGACTCGAATATAACGAGAACTTCATTTAAATAGTCCGATGTCACTGGCAACACCCAACACCCTTAACAGACAGTGTTTACATGTGAGTGGAAAGGATTGTAATTTCAGTTGTTTTAAATGTACACATGAATGCATAGTTTCAATTTAAACACTTTGTGATATTTGCTTTTGTGAGACAAAGGCAAGGGAAATACTGTTTATTTATTTATTTATTTTAGGGAAATCAACAGTTCACAATTGGATTAATTTATACGTGTATAATTTAGATAACTGAGAAACTAAATATAGATTTCCTCATTATACTGTTATATAGTGTCTAGAAATTAAACAGTAATCTTACAACAACTAAAAAATATTACATTATTATAACAGGAGGAAGGTAGTACATAATATATGTCATTACATAATATATCATTACATTTATTTATGCACTTTTGTACTCATTTAAAACATTTTTAATGCACTTTCGACAAAGTTTTTATATTTATTTTCGTCACAATTGAAAATATCCAAATCAGAAAGAATATTATTATATTTTGAACACAACAATTTTGGTTGGAATTTGTTTTATACAGTGTTTTTCTGTAAAAATATCACAAGAACGTGTATGTTTGTGTTTATCCTAAATTATTAATTTTAAAAATAGCTTCGACATGATTTTTAGGTTTTTACTAGAAATCATGTCGATTAATTAATCGAGTAGAAAATATTCATCAAAATTATTGTTTAACAACAGAATTTCGAATTCACTAACAAATTTTTTTAAACTAGACAATCGAGCAAAAATATTTATTAAAATTATTGTTTTAATCACTATATTTCGAATTCACTAACTAACTTTTTTAAACTTGACAATCGAGCAGGAACAATTCATTAAAATTATTTTTTTAATCACTGTATTTCGAATTTACTAACTAACTTTTTTAAACTGGACAATCGAGCAGAAAATATTCTTTAAAATTTGTTTTAATCACTGCAGGTAAGGCAAATAATAAGAGCCAAATCTACACCAAACGAAGACAGAATTGAACAAGAGTCTAAAAGCTGTGCTTTCCTACCTTATGTTCACAATGTGACAGACAGAATTGCCAGACTGCTGAGGAAAGAAAGCATCGAGACAGTTTTCGGAACCACGACCAAAATACTAGACCTACTGAGGTCTGCAAAGACCAAGTTTCCTCTGGAAACAGATGGGGTATATAAACTCAGCTATTCCGGATGTGATAAGGTCTATGTGGGCCAGACAGAGTGGACGATCTCCAAAAGGATATCAGAACACTTTCGAGCGTGTAAGCTTGGCCACCCTGACAAATCGGCAATCGCCGAGCATTTACTTGAAACCGGCCATTACTTTGGATTTGTTATTGAAGTCCTGGGAAGACCCAAAACTTATGGAGCACGCCTAATTACAGAGGCAAATGAAATTCATAAAAATTCTATTAACATTAATAGAGACGACGGAGCTAAGCTCAATAGTTCTTGGTATCCGGTAATAATTGACGGCTACACCAAAGCTAAATGCAGAAAACCATCTTGAAGTATACGTAATGCCAGCTTGTAGTGGAGTGGAGCTGGCAACACGGTATTGCTTCTTTATATTGCACACATTTTACCACTAAAATTTTACACATCTGCCCTGATGATGGACACTGTAACGCTGTCCGAAACGTTGGATAAGGGAGGAGGTAGCACAACACGGCATAACACCCCAATAACAAAGATTTTTGACGTTTAATTTTGGCGTAACAGTCAAAAGTACCAGATAACAAGGGGTCATCGTTTCTAATAGTTTCAAGTTTCGAGGATTTCTATTGCCTCCGTAATTAGTTGTGCTCGATGTGAAGCTGTAACGCTGTATGAAACGTTACGAAGCGTAACGAGGCATAGTAACCGAAAAATTAATCACGATAACACCATTTTCCTATACATTTTACCAATCCTTTCCATACCTCCATATTGTTACTCCAATCATTAAGCCATTTCGGTGAAGACGTGCAATGGGTAACTACATATTTCAAATTGAATTCATGAAAACTTGTTTATTTTTAATAAACTATCCAACCTTATTAATCAAGAGAACGCAGAAAAAACACAAAACCTTACTTTGTCTTGGATGGTTAATGAAAATATAACGAAAGAGAATAACATTTATGAAAGGAAAATATTAAACACGATATTTTTTACAAAAAAAGGCACAAAGGAAACATAACAGTGGTAGAGTAATTATTAAATAAAAATGGTTTGATCACTCTTTCATTCTCAGACATTGGTTTTGAAATATTATTTTATGTGGTTATTTTCTCTTTTTTAACTAACAACACAGCTACTTGATTCTCGATCTGCGCTTCGGAGAACGCAGCTTCAAAGCCTGGCGAGCGCAAGTAAATTTAATTCGAATAAATTTGTAATTTTCCGCACATAATTCAATTTGAATATAAAGTTTATTTGCGATACGTTTCAGAGTGGAAGATACTTTGAATATATCCCTGGTTAAGGCTCTGCAACTGGGCCTGAAAAGAAGAAGATGGAGAGATACGAAATTTTCGCGGGCATTATCTTAAACGGCATGTAAAGAAACACTGTGAATTTTTTTATACATATAACTTGTAAAATAACTGAAACAAACGTGTTAATAATAATTTTTGGAGCATGCTTTGCGATTTTTTTCTATCGAGGGAATTTTATATAATTTGCATTTCGGCGCGGGCAAAGTCCAGATATTATCTTCAAGATTAACATATATATTTTTAAAAGCTTTAAACTTACCGTGTTTAAGGGAAATATGTAATAAATCGGTACAAATCCGGGTTGCGGGCCCTTAATGACCACCATTCAGAAATGATACGTTGCTTGAAATGGCTTTAGTCCTGATGGTGACCAGATCTGTTTTCATCTTCCTCTACCCCATCCTCTACCCCTCCCCATATGGGGTTCGGCCACGTAACATACCCCAATAGGGCATGCCATAGTCTCACTGGCTCCAAATGGTTGGGAGCACTTGGGATTCTTATGCAGTATTCACATTTAAAAAAAGACAATTTCTCTATAATGAAAATGTAATTTTAATATAAATGATTAGAAGGTTCTTTAAACTAAAAAGCTTAATCACGGCCAAGATCGCCCTTAAGGGTACACTTAAAAGAATTCATTATCTGCTCTTTCATGGATAGCGCTAATTTAATTATTTTACGAAAAACCACTTTTGCAAGTTATGCTTTAAAATATTAAGATGAATTATTTTTTTGCGCCCGTACAAGCGCAATATGAATATGAATAAATACTTATTTCCATATACAAACTCAAATCTTTCGAGAAAGACATACAAATACAATATTGGATTTAATTACTAATTCAATTTTGTATTTGTATGCCTTTCTTGAAAGAGAATTGAGAATAAAAAATAAATAAATTTTTAAAACGTAATGCGGAGTGTCAAGTATTCCTTGAACTTCCTCAAAATATTTTGGAATGCCAAAAAATAGCTCCGCGAGAGGTCAATTGTGAAACAATCATTAATTAGAATTAACAATACCCAGGACGAAATAATAAAAAAAGCGAAAGAGTGCAGTTAACACGCAGCAGAAGCGAAACTTTACCAAAAAAATTTCAACCAATGAAGAACCAAGGAGCCTTTAAAAGTGAGGTCATAATCAAAACGGCCAATGAGTATCTACAAACCTAGTGTTATTTCCGTTTTGTATCTCAACCAATGGGAGCCTTGACAGAAATTTGTTGCTTCGCAGGTGCTGTTATGCGTCATTTCCGTTTCATCCGAGTTCCAAATCACGACGCGGCTATAGAAGTTTCACTTAAAAAAGCATTTAATATTTCAATGCAATACAATATTTTCCAGTCATTCCAATAATCATGGAATATTTCGAAGTGACATTTTTCAAAGTGGAATAATAACTGATATAAATAAACATCAACCGTTACCAATATTAAAAAAAAAAACAACCAATTTAAATAATATTGTTCAAACTTCGCAAATATGACTTGTGGCGTCATTATTGATATTAAATAATATTATATTATTAATCTAATTGTATTAATAAAATCTTCGTAGAATATTGCATAAATGAGGAAAAATTTAATAAATTTAATAATATTATTAATCAATATTAAATGGCGCTATGGAAATCATACAAACATTATCATCATTATTAGTATATCATATCCAAATTCCGGCACGAATCAGTGATTGTTTCTTTTTCCCGCATCGCTAATGACCGCGCATTTAAAATTATTCACTTATTAATGCAAATTTCGTTGTCACGATAAACGCCTTCAAATGAGTACATTTAATATATCATTTCATTTCAAATGCACACTAAACACATATTAGAATCCTTAACCTAACCTAATTCCTAAACTGTAAATGAAACCTGCAGCACTGGTTTCATGTCACACAACCGTGACTTGTGTAACTTAGCGCCTGTCTTGAGCTTGTAACTTGGCGCGAGTGGTAATTTCAGTTCGCTGAATGATTCGACGTTTCTCAGCCATCCCGTTTCGTAATCCCCTTCTTGTCACTTCATTTTATTTGTTCCCCGTCTGGTTGCAATGTTTATTGCCTGGTCGTATCATGCCCCGCTCCACACCCCATGTAAAGCGAGGCGTATCTTGAGATGAAGAGATGTATACCTACACCTCTGTTTGCGGAGGGAAAAGGGAATATATTATGTTGAGTTCTATGACGGCGAATTTGTGTAAAGCAATATGTGTTCTATCACCTGCAAAAGAACCTTTGGCGCAGCTAAACTTTACAACAACCAATAACTTTAAGATAGACTTGGGTAATGTTTAATGTTCCTACGGAAGGTTAAAAATGATAATAATAAAACGTTTATCCATCAATAGATTTTTTTTACAATACACATTTTTTCGTTTATCATTGATTCTGGTATCGCAAATGTGACACGTGTATCAATATATTAAAAAAATGTTATGTTTGTGAATACTTTGACACAAATGGGACACGTGTATCAATATATTAAAAAAATGTTATGTTTGTGAATACTTTGACACAACTATGGGGAATGGTAAACAGATGAATGGAGAAGGAAACTGACTTACCCCTTATGGTTGATGTTCTGCTCAATATTATGGATCTGAGGGAGCACTAAATCACTCACTGCACAAGCTTCCATAAACTGGTCGATGTTATATAAAACTGAGAAAATAATGATGTTCGTGGCACAGCTTCTTTTAACAGACTGCTTTAATAATAGATGTTGAATGCACCGAGAGATCACCGTGGACCATTGCACAGCACATAACAGACTCACTTAATAATGTATGTTGAATGCACCGAGAGATCACCGTGGACTATTGCACGGTACATAACAGACTTCTTACTTAATAATGTATGTTGAATGCACCGAGAGATCACCGTGGACCATTGCACAGTACACAACTGCATAACAGCAGACTCACTTACATATTGATTTTATTGTTGTACGTTAGGTAATATTGTCAGTAGGGACAGGTAATTGTGGTATACAAAGGTTGGGTAGAGAAATGGAACAAGGTATATAGATAGGTATACATAGTTGCGTCAACAGATTCTATTGATAAAAAAGTCACTGCTCAGCTACAATTCAGGATTTCTCCTGGAAAGCAGCTGGTTTTCGGCAGTGCCTCCATATGCAGCAGAAAATAAATAAAATAAAATAAAAATGAATTAAAAAATTAAATTGAATTTTTTTTTTACAGTGATACCTCACAAGAGTCTCAGCTGCTCCCGTCTGGAGCCAGTGAGACTATGGCATCCCCAATTGGGGTATGTTGTAAGGCTGAAGGTAGTGGGGAGGGGAAGGAGATAGGGAAGAGGAAGGTGGGGAAGTTCCTGGCTATTCAGATCTGGTCATCAAACATGGCTAATGCCATTTCAAGTAACGTTTCAATTACACCAGGGCGATACTAGGAGTATCTTCCACTCTGGAACGTGCCGCAAATATACTATATATTATTTTAAATTAATAATTTGTGAAATAACACAAATTAATCAAATAAAATTTATTTGCCACGCCGGGATTCGATCCCGCGACCTTCGGAATGCTAGTCAAGAGCCTTACCGCTGGGCTACGCCGGCCGTCAAATTAAAATAACAAATATAATTTAATCAAATTCCATAAATAATAATTAAATCAATATCAAATCTATAATTCTACGCACACAATATAATATAAATTAAAGATGTTATAATAAAAATATTTAATTAAAAAATGAAAATAAATTAATAATGTAAATCGGAATTCAAATTAAAGGCAATAATTTTAAATATTAAAACTCCAATACAAAATAAAACCGAAGAATTAAATTAAGTTTATAATAAAATCAAATTAAGTATAAAAAATATAATCAAAAATGTAATCAAAGTAAATAATGCATTCGATTCATAAATAAATTAATAAAAATAAATATGTGAAAAATAATAAAATATAATAAGAAATATAATCAAATCAAATCTAATAAAATCAAAAACCAAAAAAATATATACCTATATCAAAAACCAAATCGAAAACATAAGAAATTTTTCAAAGGTTGGAAAGGTTAGTTTGCTGCGCTGAGTGTTTATGCGTCTCTTTTTTGGCTATTGCTAATGACAAACCGCGCTGGAGCGACTAAAGCCAAAATATGGACCGCTTTTTACAAAAACTATTTCTACAAAAGTTTTTGGACCAAAGTTTACGATTTTATATTTTTTTTAATAATCCATATGAATATGTAATAATCGACAAAAGATAGTGAATTCATTGGCTATATAGAACCACAATAAGTTTGGAAGTCTACATATTGAAATTTGGTGGGAAGGTTTTTTTAATGTGGGTGGAAAATATTCAAAATGATCTCTAAAAAATCAGGAGCAATCGGAGGAAAACGTTTTAAGACTCCGCAACCGGGCCCGAAAAGAAAAAGATGGAGAGATACGAAATTACGAATGTTAGAGGAGAGCGCTAACATTTACAGCGACAAAATCGATGCGAAAATTGCAAAAATGTTTAATAAAACACGACTCGTTTAAAATAGAGCAAAAATCTTGCGGGCATTGTCTTAAACAGCATTTAAAGAAACACTGTGATTTTTTTCATACAATAATAATTTTCAAAAATTTTTTTTTTAATTTATTTTAAAGAAATTCCAACATTCCCGGGTTACGAATAACCCAACAATGTTTGAAAATCTCCTACTACCACCACAGAAAGCCGAAAATGTTGCTTGTGTTGTGATGGAGGACTTAGCCAGCCGAGGAATCGAACACGCGACGCTCGGGTGGGACCCAAGCGCTATGCCCACTCAACCACTGACCGGTTCATAACAATAATAATCATAACAATGCTTTCTTATTTGCTTACTCTATAGTACTTACTTTGATTTTAAATATTTTACAATCACATACTTTTTAAATTCTTTCATGTATATACTTTTTATGTTCTATACTTTTCATATTATTTTGTTTTATTTTTTATTATTAAGTTAAAAGAAATATAATATTTCGCTTTGTTAACTTAAGTACAGAGCATATGTAGTACAGGTGTAGTAGCAATATTTTTAATTTTGTTCTAACATCTTAAGTTTAAATAGTTTTTTTTTAAAGGTTTTTATATTCTTTTCTGCTTTTAGGTTATCTGAAAGGAGATTATATATGTGAACTCCCTCGTGGCCAATACTTTTCTTGCCACCTTCAGTCTTGACAGTATTTGTATACAATTTATTGTGTTGTCTAGTATAATGTTCGTGTACTTGTGATGTTTTTATTAATGTTGTGTTGGTGTGTATAAGTCCATTTTGTATTTTGTAGATTAAAAGACATATGTTATATTCATACAATGTTCTTATTTTCAAAAGATTCATTTCCTTGTATAGTTTTTTTGTGGGAGTGTCCGGGCTATAGTTGAAGAGTTTTTTAATAGCTTTGTTTTGTATTATTTGTAATTCGTTTAAGTACGTAATGTATGTGTTTCCCCATATTTCTATTAAATAATTTAGGTGGGACTGTATTAAGCTAAAGTATAAGCCTCTCTTTACCTCTGTTGGTAGAAGATGAGCAATTCTACCAAATACACCAATCAATGGGATGATTTTTGTTTTTAGTTTTTCTACATGTTGTTTAAATGTCAGATGTTTATCAATGTACAAGCCCAGGTATTTTTCGCTATCTAGAATATGCGGGTCTCTTTCTTCTATTTGTAATGGTTTATGCGATGGTATTATTCTTTTAGGTGAGCTTAAGATCATGTAACCGGTTTTATTAATATTTATTGTTAATATATTTTTTATTAGCCAATCGTTTAGTACATTAAGATCCATTTGAGATTGTTCTAACAGACTTTCTAAGTTTTTGCCGAAGTAAAATATAGCCGTATCATCTGCGTATAAGAAAATTTCACCATGTAGTTTTAGCTGACAGATGTCATTTATGTATATTTGGAATAAAAGTGGTCCCAGTATTGATCCTTGTGAAACTCCATAGTTTATATTCTCGAGTTGACTGTTTTTATCTCCTATGTTAACACATTGTTTTCTCTTGGACAGATAGGATTTTATTAGTTTAATAGCTGGACCGGTTACACCTGTTTTTTGTATTCTATTATATTCTTCCGTACTCTTTTATGTCACTCTACTGTCATTTACATTATTTTTTATTATTTCGTATTCCTAAATATTCTTTAATATTATATCATTTTATATTCTTGCACATTCTTTATATTGCATATATTAATGTACTGTACAGAAAATCGACAACCACAACACGGGCATGTGCCTAGCATGGTGGTCGAAAAATCCTCAATTCATGTTACAAACAAATCAATGAATAAAGAACACTTAAAAAAAAATAGATTTATACTAATTTCACAACACTAACGGTGCTAAAGAAGTTTCACTTCAAAAACCATGACATAACAATTCGATGGATTTTATACTTTATAAGTACGTGGGAAAAACCTTTCTTCAAATATTTTGGCCGAGAGTTATTGATGGACATTCATCGTGGATGTTTCCGGGTACCTTCACTGTAGAACTCATCATTTAGACATGACATGAAATCTAAAAACAAATAGGAAAAAGTCTTCTGCAGCCGATGGTTGCGGATGATCCGGAAGGGCGCATGTAAATTTTCCATTTCCTTCACGGACCAACGCCGCACAGATAGACATGCTGTCGGGAACGCGAGTATAACTTCACACCTTGAAATTTCTGTACGTGCTAAACATTTCCAATCTGTGTGAACGATACGGCGCTCGCTACGAAATAGACGATAGGGATAATACCGTGTATGATAAATTTATTCGTGATTTTTTATGTAGCTGTTCAAAATCCACTTGAAAATAGTAGACATATCTCCATAAGCCTGTTTTACACCGCATTTTTGGTACCCCGCGCCACCCCGTGTATGTATTCAATTTTGTTCCTCGTCAACGCCTAAAACTGAATATTGTTACTGCAATAAGTACTGCTGAAAACAATTTCGCAAGCATCTCAATTGCTCCGTGCTAACTGGAGTTAGGCATTTACAATTGGATTATGTTGTGAGGCTGAAGGTATGGAGAGGAGGGATTTGGGAAGAGGGAAGTGGGGAAGGACAAGTAACTGGCTATTCAGATCTTGTCAATAAACGAGTATCTGCCACTCTGAAATGGTTACACAGATGTTACGACGCGCCACACATTTCTATAAAAATGTATACAGGGTGTCCGGGGGTAAAGTGCGTTCGAGCGCCCTTTAACAAACGAGACAGTGCTAGTTCGCTCAAACCCACGCTCTCTGCAGTCACTGCCTGCTGGCCAGCATGCAGTGTCGTGTGTAGGCCGCTTTAGCTGCCACTCATTTAACCACTCTCACCCTGCCTGACCAAAATTTGGATACAACTTATAGGTACCTACCTTTTCTGAAGAGTACGAAATGTATATCGATCGCCGGCTAAAGGGCGCGGACTCCGGGTTTCGTCTACATTTTATTTTCCCTCTATTATTATTGTTATTACTTGCATTATATTATGACTTTTATTTTTCGTTATTTCTCTTATTCCAGGCTTCCTCAACCCGGCGCAGCTCTTATTTTTCTTTTTATTTACTAACACTTTTATATGTATATATTTCTCTCTATAGATTATGCCATATTTATTTTTCTTTTGTATGATGTTAATGTAAGTACTTGCATACTGCTTTCTAACCCCGTATGCATGGACATTGGAGGGTCTAGAGTCGTTTAAATAAATGTAGCTTCGTTCAATAGAGTCTTGACGTGTGCGATGAAGGAGGAAACCATATGTTTCCTTATAACGCCGTTGGGAAAGTGGTGGGGTCCCCTTCAATGTATATCGATCATCCAGTTGATTAGTCAGACATCTCCGTAAATCGAAATTTTAGTTGAGTATGTATAAAAATTTAGTGCACGCTCTATCTGGTACAATATTCAGATTACTCACAAACCAAACACAAATCACCAATTCAGCTATAATACAAATAAACTTGTAACGAATTAAACACAATGTAGACGTTCTGGAAGGATTGTTAAAGATATCATACTAATGTTCCAGACCGTTATACCCCAGGTATTATTATATAGCATATTTTGTATGAAAAATACAGACACATGTAAATAATAATAAATAATCAAAAATAGAAAGCAAAACTGATATTAAGTACCTGGGCATAACAATAGACCAGCGTTTAAAATGGTCTCCACACATAAATATTCTGAACAACAGAATAAGGAAACTAACATATATATTTAGATGTTTAAGAGATATTTTAAACGAAAAATTACTTAGAACCACATACTTCGCTTTCTGTCAATCAATTATACAATACGGCATTATAGGATGGGGCGGTACATATAAAAATCAAACACAAACAATTTACATATCACAAAAACTAATAATAAAAACAATTTAAAAAAAACCTACTCATATTCGTCAGAACTTTTATTCAAACAATTTAAGGTCAGAAAATTAAGTGCATTATACTTTTATCATGCAACATTACAAATTTATAAAGATAATATTAAAAATCAAGTTGCACCCTTTAAAAATAACAAAAGTCTTAGACAAACATCAATACTTCCCACTCCAAAATGTTAAAAAAAAATTGGACAATTGAGTCATAAATATCTCGGAGCAAAATTTTTTAATTCATTACCAGAAAAAATTAGAAACATGAATACCAATATAAAAAATTTTAAAACTCACCTCAAAAATTATACTGAAAACTTAAACTGAATGATATAAAAAAAGCAATACAATAACACCCCCCCATACACACAAGCCTTGCTTAATTATGGGGGTACATCAAATATTCTACTATGTAATTAATTACTGTATAAAAATTATTTGTAATTTATGTACCTTCTATTACTAATAAAAAAAAAATAAATAAAAAAAATATTTGATTTATGGTAAGCATTTGAATATTGCTTTACTCGTTATCTTAGTAATTGGAGGCATTTCAAATTGCAAAATTTAAAAAAAACATTTCGTGGCGTTGCGAATTGTTTAAGGAGCATTCATGTTTCTGGAAATTCTGAGAAGTCTATTATACCCCAGAATATATTGAAATCAGAATTCCATATGAACTAATAAAGGGCAATAGATAATATTTGCTTTGAATTGCACTATTTTCAATATTCCGAGAATATTCATTGCATTGTTATTTGAGTCCAAGCGTTCAAGTTTATTTATATTTATTACTAAAAAGCGTACTTGTTCATTAAATTCACTACGAAATACACATCACTAAAACTTTGCAGTGGATGTAAACGAAATTCTCCGAAATAATTTTAACCCATTTTCGGAAATACCTATTTTCATGTTTTGGAAATGAATTTATTCCATCAGCAAAAAATTGGGGTTTAATTTGCCTCCTAACAAAAGCTCTCGATAAAAAGTCGCTACAATAAATTTTCCCACTCGCGAGGAGTTTTGCGCTCACCGTGAATCTGTCAGATAGCTGTTAAACGAAGTATGAAATTTCCAATTCAAATTTAATGTACTAAAAAATTGACATCACTTTTCTCGTTCGCAATCGATGAAATTCAGGGAAAAGCAACCTAACTAAGAAAAACACTTTCGTTTATACAAGATGGCGCAAAAGTTATCATCCTGTCGGAAGATGCCATAATTTTGCAAATGGCGGCAAATATCAGTTCTGCTTTGACCTTTGTAAAGTAAACAGATACAAGACATGAATCGCTATCAAAGATATTGAAATACAAAAGAGATATACTATGATGTCCGCGCGACTGTCGGAGCAGTTTGCATACGAAAAGAATTTGTTCATTTGAACTTTTTGAAGGTTGGTTAACAATATAGTTTGAATAAGACAAGAATTCGTTCATTTAGTTTAACCTTCGTTTAGTTTATTCGTTAATTATTCGTTCTTTTAGTTTATTCGTTAATAGGTAAACAAGTCTGGTAATAGGTAATCAATTCAAACAACTGTCTGGTCAGTGGATGAGTGGGCATAGCGCTTGGGTCCCACCCGAGCGTCGCGTGTTCGATTCCTCCACTGGCTAAGTCCTCCATCACAACACAAGCAACATTTTCGGCTTTCTGTGTGGTAGTAGGAGATTTTCAAACATTGTTGGGTTATTCGTAACGCAGAAATGTTTGTCTTTCTTTTTTAAAAAAAAAAAAAATATATATATATCGGCGACACCCGGAAACGCAGTCCTACCCAATAAAACTGCAGATATATCTCTTATATTTCAATATCTTATACTCCTCAAGAACGCGTAAAATTTTTTGAAAAAACATGTTTCCGGGTCGCCTAATCTCTCGTTTTGGTGATTTGCACTGGCCGGCAAGATCGTACCATTTAACCGTTCCAGACTTCCTTTTTGTGGGGTTTCTTGAATTCGCGAGTCTATGTCAACAAGCCTCAGATTCTCGACGCCCTCAAAGAGAATATCCGTCAAGAATGCGAGAACCTATCGCCGGAAATTCTGAAAAGAGTGATGAAAAATGCCACAAATCGAGCCCGTGGTCATTAATTCTGGTGGCGGCCACTTGGCCATTATCATTTTCTTTACTTAATGGAAAAAAAATTAAGACATCATTGGAGGGGACCCCACCACTTTCCCAAAGTCGTTATTAGGTTTCCTCCTTCACCGCACGCGTCAAAACTATACATTTATTTCAACTACTCTAGACCCTCCAATGTCCTTGCATACGGGGTTAGTAAGCAGTATCTATGCAAGTACTAACTTTAACATTATTTATTTATTTATTTGTTTTATTATACGCCCAGAGGGCTTTTACATAAATAAATAAAGGCAGTACATCTTTAACATGAGAAGGAAATAATATAAATAAAATTACAATAGAAATAAAAAAGGACATTAGTTAAATAGAAATATAAGCAACAAAAACTTAAATTACAGTAAGATATAATAACGATAAGTTACGATAAAAAAATACATACATGATATAAAAATACAAATAACAAAAATTTTAAAGTAAGGTGATCAGAGGTTTACAAAATTGCAACATTAACCATGTCTAATTTAACGTAATTATTAGTTTCGCAAAGTGGCAAACCGCTACATCGATGGTACCTCCAGTACCTCTGCAAGTTGCAGGGGTTCAGAACTCCAATTTGGATTTTAATATTATAGTGAAAATTATTTTTTTTTTTTTTTAAATAACTAAATAATACTACAGGTTATGATGGTTTATAATACATATTACAATGATTTTTCTAAGACATTACATTTAATTACATTAATAGGATAGGTAGAGATAGTTTAGCAAATTTGTCGATGAACGAGTAGTTTATTAAATTTACCAAAGAATTCCTTAGAGAGTACTTGTATCACGGATAAATGATTTCATTATTTCATTATTTCATTTTTAAATTGTGTCAGTGACATATTCCATACATCTATGTGCGAATACATATTGCCCAAGTGTTGGATTCTGTGTAGTGGTATATTGAATTGTGCCCTGGTCGTAGTATTACCACAGTAAAATGGTAGTACTGACCTTATACAATAGATAAATAAAAAGCAGCCCGTGGAATAATTCTTCTGAAATAGGTAACATAAAAATAGACATAACAGAGTTAGTAAAAGAAAAAGAAAAATAACGGCATCAAAAATTTAGACTTCAAAT
Organism: Limnephilus marmoratus; assembly: GCA_917880885.1. NCBI lineage: Eukaryota > Metazoa > Arthropoda > Insecta > Trichoptera > Limnephilidae > Limnephilus > Limnephilus marmoratus. The sequence continues at coordinate 37,589,603 of OU862923.1, read as the reverse complement.
AAACACAATCCAAAAGCAGAACCAAAATTTTTCATATATATGTATAAATTACAGACAAAGAACATCGGGTGACAATTTTTGAGCCACATTGTATCTCTCTGCACGGGAAGTGGACTTAAAATCATAGTCAGTGATACTGATTGATCTGGTATTGTTATCAAATCAAATCAAATCAAATCAAAAAATATTTATTGTAAAATAAAAATTACAAAAGGTGAAGCTTATGGGTAGACCCATTTCTTCCAGCTAACCACATTTATTTAATTACAATGTTTATATAATATTATTTGTTTTATTATAATTACAATGTTTATACAGATAAAATAACAATATAACAATGAAAAAAAAAAAAAAAAATACAAATATACATACCAATAAAAATAGGCGTTTCATTTACGTGAGGTATTCACTCAACGTGTAGTGACATTTATTAACAAGGAAAGTGTTTAGTGACGATTTGAATTTGTGTGTATCTTGTATTTGTTTAATGTTATGTGGAAGGTTGTTATATACTTTAATGGCCATGTAGTATGGTCCTTTTTGGAATATTGTTTTGTTTGCTTTTGGCATTAATAGGTATTCTGTGAGCCTTGTAGCGAATTTATGTGTTGAGTTTTTTAGTGGGAACTTGTCTGTAGATGATCGCACTAACATGCATAACTCCATTATATATATGTCTGTGACTGTCAGAATTTTCAGATTTTAAATTGATCGATTTAACCGTATCGGACTTTCTATTGTTGGTTATGATTTCTAGAATCTGTAATAATTTTTTTTCGTAATTTGTATTTTTCCTAAAGAAATATTGGTTTAAAATTTTTAAGGACTTCCAGATTTTGAGAATAATATCGCGCAAAACTTAAGCTCATGTTTCAGTCAGCATCTCAATTGGCATGTTTTAAATTGCTTACTTTCAATAAAGTCAAATATTTCATTACGGGTAAATTTATACAATAGAGGATTTTATTGTGCTCGTTACTTGGTTTATGCACGGAATAAAATCCCGAATTCCAGAAAATCGCAAACAATTCAAATTCCACAATGGCTTTATAAAATTTAAATTCACTACAAATAAGGCTTAGTTTTTGATGAAATTGGATAATTCAATTCTTTTGGTAAAATAAAGTAAAAATGTACTGTAGATTTCTTGTTTCAAGCAATTTATTAAAGGAGCTGTATGGATAGTCCATGAACAACAATATATAATAAATTTAATGTGTGTTATCAATGATATTCAAATGAGAAATACGCTATTTTGTTCAATACTACTACTATTTACTAGGAATTTCCTGGAGAGACCACATCACAAATGAGGAGGTTCTTCAAAGAATCGAAGGAGGAAGGCACCTGCTCAGGACCTTGTCCGAAAGGCGCGCAAGATGGATCGGCCATGCAATAAGACAAGAAGGCCTCTTGCATGCCATAATGGAGGGTATGACCGAGGGGACAAATGCTAGGGGACGCCCACGCCGAGAGTACCTGGAGGACCTGCTGGTGGACGTGCGCTGCTTATCATATGCAGACTTCAAAAGAGCCGCACAAGAAAGGGAAGAGTGGAAGAAACGAATAGATGAAATTGCTGCAAACCAATCCCAGGATTGAAACCAGAGAGAGGAGAACTACAGCAAGGTTTTATTATAACAGAAAATAGTACTAATGTTTTTTTTTTTAAATTTGATTGTTTGATGTTTTAATTTTCTTTAACTTTATTATTTACATCAAATGTATTGGGTTTAATAACCTTCAAGATGCCAACTAACTTTCAAGATGCCAACTAATTTATAATAAATTGTTTTCTTTGTTTATCTTGATAATAAATATTATAACGGTTTTTGCTTCTAGGCAGTGAGAGGAGTTCCGTGTAGAGTCGTAATATTTATTATTTTAAATATTCATTTGTAAGGTTCAGAAAAAAAAGAATTACAAAATATATTTTTTTAATCGGTTGATATTTAAAAAAAAAAACATGAACTATCTACTGGTTTCTGTAAACCATCGTAGCTTCTTAGAGGCAATTACAAAATAAATTCACTGTTTTCTAAGTACAGCATCTGAACATAATATTACATACCTACCTACAGATGGATTCAGGTACAACGATGTAGCTCCGAAATAACAAATTCAGTGTATGAATTTTTAAAATAATTTCAAACATATTGTTAAAACCGCCAAAACCAGTATTTTGCAAATTGGTTCTCAGTTTGTTGCTAGCTCGCCAAAAAATAAGCAATTTTCATTTTGCAAAACTCGGACTTTGTGTGTTCAATTTCAAAGCATCATTAGAAGAACTCTTAATTGAGTTACTCCCAAAAAGAACTTCGTGCCAGTGCTTTCTGGAAAAGAATTCGCAATTTTTTTTAATTATTTTAAACTAGCTGGTACCCGGCATGAGTTGCTATGCCATTTAATAAAGAAATTGTTTCTCCCTGCGTGTCCTTTCCCATTCGTCCCGTTTCCCTTCCGTCTCCTCTTCATCTCCCGCGTCCCCTTCCCCTCTCGCGTTCACACTTCGCCTCCTCCACCATCTCTCTACTCACTCCACTCCCCACTTCCCCCGTCCCGCAAACCCCCCTCCCGAGTTCCCCTCCCCCCGCAAGTTCCCCTCCAACGCCCGGGTTCCCCTCCCCCCCTCCCGCGAATCCCCTACCAGAGTTCCTCTCCCTCCTACCGCATTCCATACATTCATTCCCGATGCATTCAGTTTTCAAACAGCTCGCGTGCCACCTATTGCATATACATATTTCATAATCCCAGAGCTCAAAATTAGTTTTATACAAATCTTGTCCCGACAATAACGAACACAAAAAAGAATTATCCAATTTGGTGCAGTCGTTCGGAAGTTATGCGCGTAGTCATTTTTATTTATATGGAAGATTAATCCTGTATTTGTCAGCACAATGAGTTAACCAAATTTAGTAATAATAATACTAAATATTGAATAAGAAATAAATAAAGGATAGGAAATGGATAAATTTGGTGAAATTAAGCAAAAGGGAACCAAGTGACTATTTTAAGTATTTTGACCTTCGGATGAACGAAAATATCCCTAAATTTTGTTATATAAGAGAAATATGTAACTAAGTTTATTTTTGCTTATTTTGCTTATTTTGTACCATGTTTTTTATTGATTTTATTATTGTCTGTTATTATTGTCTTTTATTATTGATTTTATTATGTCTCGTTACCAAAATATCACTATCTTTATCTTAAGAAATCTTCTAAATTTTGAAATCGATTTTACCCATTTTTTATTTTTTATTTTATTTTATTATATATTTTTTTTTATTTCTTATTAATTTTTTTATTAGTTACAGATATTTGTTTTTTTTGGCTACCACACTGGGCTCATGCCCGTGTTATGGTAGTCGTATATTTAATATATAGCAAAATATTAGCAAAATGTTGCTTTGGTCCCTTTTGCTTATTTTTACCCAATTACTTTTGCCTATTTTACTAAATTATTATGACAAAAGTTTATGCATAAAAATGGTTGAACCTGCAGAGAAGCAGAAACATGTGGATGCAACACTACAATTTTTTTTATTGTTGAAGTTATTTTAATATCTCTATTTTATAATAAAAAATAATGGATAATAATAGATAAAAGTTAATTCTTTAAATCGCATTATTTTGACCAAATTGTCAAATTGATGACTTATCAATACCAAATCGATATGCTTAACTTCGGACGTTTTTGTATCGATTCCCGCTTGCGATATCGATGGCGAAACCGATAATAAGACGAAATAAATAAGAAATCGTTTTAAAATGGCCACACTGGAGGGCATTTTCTACAATTCAACATTCCTAAAAGTCAATTGGCAACAACTTGTATTTTAATAACTTTCGATTCTCCAATTTCGATCGGATTCAATTGATCGCATATTTCACTTTTTTCAATGCTAAGAGCTTCGTTAGTTAACCTCCGTGCAATAATAAACCAGTAATTTTGCATTACGAACGACATTATTCAAAAAGATGTGTATATTGACAGTTAACCGAAGCTTATCTGACACTTTGGAAGCCGCGCTAAAAATTACCTGTCATCCGTCGAAACATTTTTGGAGTGAATCTTCTTTAGCGCCGCTAGTGACTTGAAATTCGGGTGAAACGGAAATGCGTCATATCTCAGTTCTACACAAATACTCGGTTCTAATATTTGCTGTAAAGTGCCTGAAACGTCTCAGCGGCGAGAGAGACAGACATCAAGCGAACGGGGGTTCGAATCCTACGAAATCCAAAAAAAAAAAATTATTTTGTGAAATCAATATCCAATCTTCAAACCACTTTAAAAAAACAAGCAAAAGAAAAGAAAACGACGTTTAACGACTTTCTAGTTTCACTTCTACCGCGTGTAAATTACACACTCTGATTATTTTTATCAATTGTTGACCATGCTCGCAAATATCGCCAGTATAAATAATTCGGTTTAATCAATATCGTATTGATGTGAGGTTGTATCGATCGACTTTGCTAGACCTTAAAATTTATTTTGTTAGTGAATGACCCTCAAAAAATTTTTGGTTTTAGACGTTTTGTTACAGAAAATCATTTTAAAGCCGATTTAATGTAGGTATTTGTGCACACCCATAGTAGCCATCGAAAGTTTCAGAAAAAAAATTCTGTCTAATTTGAACACTTACTCGCAGTTCCCTCATGCCCCACCGATTCCCAAAGATACCGGGTGCGTAGAATAAATTCCCCATGAATTTATAATATTTTAAGGGTTATATTTTTATACACTAATATTTTTAAGGGTTTTTTCATACTTTAAATATGCTCAGAAATCGGTGGTAAAAATTCATCGGTTACACACTGTATAAAGGCATAATAACATATTTTGAACTACTTCGGTAGGCATCCATTATTATATAAATTGGATAACACCACAAACTTTATCCCATTTCCTAGAAATTTACCATTTATCCAATTCACGTGAAATCATTTTTCATATTATTTCATTACCGGTTGAATTCCTTTGATGCCTTCCGCTTATATGGCTCCGAGTTTATTAAGCGTGGATAAATCCTCACAAAATAATAATATCTTCTGCAAAACTCCAATTCAAATATTTGACTGCGGGGTAAAGGGGTAAAAGCTGTTCGCTTACACTAAAGCCTTTTCCCTTTGAATGAAGAAAATTCCCGAATTAAACGATCGCCCCGGGCAGACAACACTGTCTCATAAAGGGCTTTAATTGGTCTACCCACCCTTTCTGATGCCCTGTCCCTACTTACTGTAAAATGCTATATGGATTTTGTTGTTATTCATTTCCTTATCGTATACAATAATAATTACGGATATGAGAGGTAAATAATATTTTCGTTGAAAACAAGCTTTACGTAATATTATACACTAGCTGACCCGACGAACTTCGTTCCGCCTCTGAATCAATGACTGTTGTGTTAACGTATTAGCTGAATTAAATTCAGTTTTTTATTAAGTTAAAAATTACACAATAAAGCAATTATCGTTGCGCAACTGTCCGTGTTTCAGCATCAGAGATGGCGTTGTGTATGGATTTATATTTTTGTTATTTTCTTACTTTTCCACTTACTTATTGCGAATTCATTTTCTAAATACGTGCGAGGGAGATTTATTAAAATAATTGTATTTTTCCTTTGGAGGGGTGCAGACATAAATACATTCATCGGTTGTCTCATTTTCGACTATTGACATTTAGTGTGTAAGAAAGAGGGGGAGCATTATATGTTTAAGAACAAAAGCAAAACAATCAGCGCATTGACATTTTACGTTTTTGAATTTTTTGAATTCACTCACTATTCAATATTATTATATTTATCACAATATTGCTGCAGCTCTTCAAAAGATGAGAACTCTTTCCTTACGAAATGTTCATTTATACCTTCATCCAAAAATGCTGAAAGGCGTGATGATAAAACTATTAAAATAATGTACTTTTTGTAATTATTTTTTGATTATAAGTATTTATCATTTTTCAATAATGTCTAAATTTAATAAGAATGTTAAAAAAATCTGAAATTTTGTTAGTTTGTAAGTGCGCAAATAAATACACAAATGAACCAATTTTCGTCAAGAAACACATATACGTACATATTTTTTAATGATTTTATTGAAACTAAAATTAAAATTCTAAAACATGCGTTTGCTAGATTATGTATTGATTTATTTTACTGCATGATTATATTATTTGAAATGGGTGTGGTATAATACAATTTTTTTTTTGAAAATTTAAAATCTGCCATCGGCCTATGGAATAACCTTATTATACTAAAAATTATGTTTTTTTCTCAAAATTTATTACATTCGAATACTAGATTAAAGAACAATCTTTCGAATTCCATTTATAATTTTTTGTGGAAAAGAGTCAATACGTCTAAAATCTGATTTGAAAATGACATATTTCTGGTTTTCTCTGGTAATGCCCTCTTAATAACTATTCTGCTATTCGAGGCTGATACAAGACCAACAAATCAAAGATCATAAAAATCGGTCCAGCCGTTCTTGAGTTATAAATGGTGTAACTAACCTGACTTTGTTTTATATATTAAGAAGATTATATACTACAAACGAATATATACAAGATATTAAGGGACGTACTTGACTTGCTTTGACCGTGACTCCTGGAAAATCCGTCGTTAAACCTTTCTGTCCCTCTGCCCGTCGTTAGGTAAGCCTTGAACCAGAGATTCCTTACAGCCGTAACCTGGAAGATTTAATTCGCTTCATTGTACGTTATAAAACGCGCAAAACATAAATGCTGACCTGAACTTGATGCGATCCACTCTCGCGCAGGTACAGTCACTTTACTGACTTTATAATGACCGTAAGTAAAAGAGAAAGATGCGTAAAACATACGTGCCATAGAGAAAAGCATGAGCGGGGAGATGAAACCGCCTTTCTCCTCTCCCGCGAACATCGCACTTTTCGGACCTTAAACTTGCCTATTGCGATGATTTCTGTATCAACGTCAGGTCGGCATTAAAGTTTATTACTTACTATACCTATTTCTTCTTTTCTATTGTTTCTGTTATATCATTAAATTTTATTAAGCCTGGGTGGGTATCTTTAAGTTTTAATGTACTCCGCACTGTACGGAAATACCTCTTCCTTTCATAATTAATCCGGAAATATAAATATCAAAGTTTTACGGAAATTTTTGTTAACAATTAAAAAGACTTTGAGCAATTTATTTTTTATGACTAAGGGATTTGTTTTTATCCCGATTTCTTCTACCGAACAACCTTAAGAAACCCTTAAGAGGGCATTACCAGAGAAAGCCGGAAATACGTCATTTTCAAAAAAGTTTTTAGACGTATTGACTCTTTTCCATAAAAAATTATAAATGGATTTCGAAAGATTGTTCTTTTATCTAGCATTCGTTTGTAATAAATTTTTAGAATTTTTTTTAATTTTTAGTATAATAAGGTTATTCCATAGGTCGTTGGCAGATTTGTTCAATTTTCAAAAAAGTTTTTGTATTATACCACACCCATTTCAAATAATGTAATGATGCAGTAAAATAAATCAATACATTATCTAGCAGAGTTATGTATTAGAATTTTAATTTTAGTTTCAATAAAATCATTAAAAAATATGTACGTACATGTGTTTCTTGACGAAAATTGGTCCATTTGTGTATTTATTTGCGCACTTACAAACTAATATATTTCAGATTTTTTTAACATTCTTATTAAATTTAGACATTATTGAAAAATAATAAATACTTATAATCAAAAAATAACTACAAAAAGTACACTATTTTAATAGTTTTATCATCACGCCTTGCAGCATTTTTGGATGAAGGTATAAATTAAAGCTAATTTGGATTGAAATAAATTCGATATTGGGTTATAATTTAAAAAAGCTGGTACGGCGAATAATTAATCTTTCTCATTGTAACCGCCCTGCACGATCGGAAGAACAACTTTCGACGAAATGTGGATTTTCGTCCGCTGGCTGGTTAAACGCTCTTAAAGACGGGTTGCAAGTGCAAGAAATTACAAATTACTGTATACATCGAAATATTAAGTCATTATATTACAGTCAAGCTAACATTTTATTAATATTACTAGCTGGTCCCCGGCATGCATCGCAATGTCATTCAAAGAAATATATTGATTCTCCCTGCGTGTCCTTTCCCGTGCGTCCCCGTTCCCTTCCATCTTCCCCGCCTCCCCCCTCCCTCGTCTCTTCCCTCACCGCGAAACCCACCTCCCCCCTTCCCCCTGCCTTTCCATCCTGCCGCTAAAATATATGATATACACACATTTTCATTTATACAAATTTCATAACGCCAGATCTTACCATTCATTACCTTACCCATACGTTATTCTGATACATGAGCTAAATTATTGTAAAGTTTCATTAAAATCTTTTCAGTAGGTTTTGAAAGAGTAACCAACACATATACATCCATACAAACTTTCACGTTTATAATATTAGTAAGATTGTATTTTTCCTTTGGAGGGGTGCAGATATACGTTCACCGTTTGTCCCATTTTCGACTGTTGACATTTAGTGTGTGAGAAAGAGGGGCAGTATTATAGTGTTTAGTAACAAAAGCAAAACAACCAGCGCATTGACATTTGACGTCTTGGAATTTTTGGAATTCATTCACAACTCAATATTACTTATTACAATATTCCTGCATCTCTTTCAAAATACGAGAATTCGTTCCTTACAAAATGTATTAGGAAAAGAATTTTCTTCATATTTATTTTTCGTGAATTTTTCCGATGTTTTAAGAGCTATTCTGCTATTCGGAGCGGAGACAAATCCAACAAATCAAAGATCATAAAAATCGGTCCAGCCGTTTTCATAAATGGTGTAATTAACCAGAATTTGTTTTGTATATTAAGAAGATATAATGACTAGTGCAGACCCGTAAAATATTACGGGATATTATAATTATAGGATTTTTGAAGCGGAAAACACAGGATCATTTGCCTTCCAAAATTAGAAATTTACTTATCGTAAACTTAAAAATTTCAACATATGTCCAAAAATATTATGAAAATACAAGACGGTTTATATTCACAATCTCAATATAATCAAAACGAATGTTTCTTTGTATGTCCTGTATTCTTTTTTATACCATTCATCAGATTGCAACGAAATTTTGGTGAAGGTTTCTCTATATTTTAATGGTGTGCTCTTGCGTTATGAAATTATTTCTTAAATCATTAATCCGATCGCGATAAAACTTTGGTGATTTGTTGTGCAATGTCTACTGTATACATTATGTTGAGCTCTGGCGTTATGAAAATTGTTTAAAAAATTATGATATATATATGTTAATATTTTACGCGAGTTATTTGATATATTATTTTATAAATATTTATTTCGTTTGGTTTAGCAGGCAGGGAAGGTAGTTCGGAGGGGGAGGGGAATCCGGGTGGGGGGAACGAAATAGAGGACTGACTTAGTAGGGGTGCCCGGGTTCATGGGATGAGGTATGCCTGGGTCTTGGCGGCGGATGCTTCTATTCATTTACTGCGTGGCGGGCCGGACCGGGAAAAACTGGTTGAGGGAAGCTATTTGGCCTCACCAGCGGGACATTATCAACACATTACCTTGTACCGCAGTGGGAGGGACGGATTCATTCCGTCACTCTTGGCTGTCTGCCACTGACCCCCAGATTCCGACCTACCCCTCATACCTTTTCCTTCTCAGAGCATCCTTTCCTCCCTTTCAAAAAAAGACTCTCCACACAGCATCATCGTAAAAAAAAACACTCTGATTTCAAATCAATATTATTTCTGGCGAGAGCTTTGCATCGCTTCTAAAACAAATTTCCAATCATTATAAAATAATATTTTCCAGATAGAAACCGTCTGTCGAAATACTAACAATAGCTGAAAATTCCTCCAACAAAATTCCGTAACAGAGTTTTAAAACAATATTATCGTATTTGTAATTCTATTCCATTTCTATGTCTTCTCGTGAGGTTAGTGCTCCACACAGCATCCAGCAGGATTTTAAAATATTGCAATTTACGAATTTTATTGCGGTCTTCAGATTATTAAAATCTTCGGCATCAATTTTATTAGTAAATTTATTATAATAAAGTGGACAAACAAGGGTAAAATATCGTCTATAAGGGATCTTGGAATATCCATTTTGACTGCTGGGTATTTACAACCTAACATTCCACTTAACCTTCCCCTCCTTACTCCCACCATACGGGGGATGCAATAGTACCAATGGTTCCGGGCAGTTGAAACTCCTGTGCTACATTCATATAAAAATTTAATCAAAATAATAATACCATCACAGCGATAAAAATTAATATATGTAAGTATGTAAAATAATTCTACTTATCTGTAATTCTCTGTGTATTTATCCAACCTTTTTTTTGCAATAGACTCACACCTATCTTTTTCATTTGGAAAAAAACTCCATCTTTGTGGGTGCTGTGTGGAGGGTCTTTTCAGGGAAATGAATGAGGGGAGGTTTTGGGACGGAAAAAGGAATCTTCAGGAAGGAATCTGGGTGATCTATGCATCCAGGAATGACGGACGTATGAATTCATTCCTCCCCCTGATATGCAAGGCGTTGTTGGGTCGAGAGAGTCTGGATGGCTCTAAGCTAGGTCTCTCTCGACCAGTCTCTCCAGATTTTTTTTTACCTGAGCTCCACACAGGAGGCCCTAATAAAAATAATTTCGAAGGAAAAGGGTTTAAGGGGTGGGTAGGAATCTGGGGTTCAGTGTCCTGGTCACCCACCTCCAAGACATAGACAAACCTCACCCCATTAACCCTGGCACCCCTGCTAAATCACCAAACTTAGCGAACCACTTGGGGTGACCTATTTCAGAGGTTTTGGTTATCGAGTAAAGGTTCCCGGGGCGATGGTACCCATTCCCGCCTCCCAAATTGGAATTGCCTCCCGATCCATCCAGCCAAGCAGTAAGTGGGTAAACGCATTCACCGCCAAGATCTAGACAAACCAGTCACCAAATACAGTGAACCACTTGGGGTGACCTAAGGCAGGGGTGTTGGTTATCCAATAAATTGTTCCCGGGGCAGCGGTACCCATACCTGCCTTCCAATTGAAATATTGATTGATTTGTAAAATAAACAGAAATGATTCCAACCTTTCCCGCCGGTTTTTACCTTCCGGCAAACCGAAAACATTTCCAATTCAATTTTTTACCTCTTTTTAAGAAGATGAATGGGTTTCTCCGTGATAAATATCTCAAATCAATCTTTATTATGGTTGAGTCTGGAGCCTGGAGCCTGGAGCTTGGAGCTTGGAGCCATCCAGGGCTGGATTTAGCCGTTTCTCCCTTAAAACCCAGAGGAGTAATATTACTCTCATCCGTCTTCATCAATTCGTAAATAATGGGAAAAAATCTTCTGGGAAATTAAAAATCATCTCAAAACTCCCGCAAGCCGAGTTTTATTAATAAAGGCACCTAACAGGTAGGTTTCAAGTTTTCCCGAAGAAGAAAAAACAGAATGTGCATTTCACACGCCGTACAAGTGAAACCTTAACCTAAAGTAGACAAGAGTGGGGTGGCTACGAAGTACCGCACAAAGAGGAGACTTATTATACTAACTCATTCTCTCTCAGGCTAAATCCTATAGATGTATGTGTTTGTCTCTTTTTAGTGTTGCTATTTTTCGTTTCATCGAGTTTCAAATCACAACTGTGCTAAGGAAGGTTTCACTTATACCAATTTGGTTGGCGAGCATGGTTACCGCCACCCCGGGAACCATTTATCGGATCACCAACACCACTGCCATAGGTTTACCCCGAGGTTTGCTGTGATTGGTGACTTAGCAGATGTGCCCGGGTTTATAGGTGAGGTTTGTCTAGATCTTTACGGCGTATGCGTTTACCCATCTACTGCATGGCGGGCCGGATCGGGAGACTCTGGTTGAGGTAGACCTAACCTAGTTCTCTCCGCCTTTCACTGCAGTGGGTGGAATGAATTCACACATCTGTCACTCCTAGACACATTGTCTCTCAGATTCCCACCCATCCCTCATACCTTTTTTCTTCCCAGAACTTCCTCTTCTTCATTTCCTTAAAAAGACTCTTCACACAACATCCCCAAAGATGTCAAAGTATCTGAGGGAATTTTTTCATCAGAGTCTCCTGTGTAGAGCTATGTAACATTAAAAAAAACTTGGTGCTAATAATTTTGGATATGAATAAGTAGACCGAATAGTTGCCCAGTGGTCCAGAGCTTTGGGTTCCTATAATAATAATAATAATAACATTATATTTTTATAGCGCAGTTTTGTGACATTTCACTTCAAGTGCGCTTAACTATAATAAATTTAAAAATAATCCTACAGTGCTCCTTATAATATTGAGAAAATAATAAAAGAATATACAGTATTTACAAAACAATAACAGAATAATAAAATTAACTATAGAATATACAGTATTTACAAAACAATGACAGAAGAACAAAATTAACAAAGATAGTGCTGTTATAGCACACACGGGACAATAATAATAATAGACAATAGCGGTGCTATTGTGACACAGGACAAAACAAGAACTTTAAAACTAAAATATAATATACTAACAGAAAGGCAGTTTGCGTTTAGAAATAAGAGATATTCTGCCATAAATTCGGATACGAAACATAAAATAAAAATACAATTATGAGGAAACCGAAACCAAACAATTACGGGAAGCTTGAGAACATGGCTTATTATAATTACGTATATTGAAAAGATGTTAGGATTCATGAATGGTATGATTTTTAAAATAATTTTGTTTTTAAAGCCCGTTTAAATTCAGCCAAATTCTGTATATTAGTAAGAGTTGAGGGAAGTTTATTCCAAATGAGAGGGCCCGTTACATGAAAAGAGTGAGCCTATACTGGCTTGTATTAATACAATACTAGTTGACTACCCGGCTACACCCGAAATGTAAAATTTGGAATATGAAATAATAATTTAGGTAAATTTTGCCGACGGAAATATTTTGCCAATTGAAAGAAATAATCAAGAAAATTAATTTGAAAAAACTGTCAACAGACGCGGTCTCGCCAAACATACTGTGGATGCGGCCCTTCCCTTCTTTTTAGGCGTATAATGCATATAATCATAATTGTTATTTAATTAATTAAATGAAGACAATATTAGCCAATATTAATTGAGATTTTACTCATAAAGTTAAAAATTAAAAATAAATGTTATTTATTTATTCCGCATTAAAAAAAGCTTCGAGTTTTCCTTTTCTAGCCGAAAACAGCAATAAATATTGCAATTTAATGACACCGTCACCTCAGCAGCCAAAAACAACAAAAACGACGGGCGGACCGGGCCGAAATACGAGTACATATAACACCATTCTCGGTGCTTGTGTATCGAATGTCGCGTAAACGCACAAATACCAGCAACAGTGGATTTTCTGCTTCCTTCCATACCCACGATGTCAGAAAAAGTTTGATATTTGCGCATGCGCATTTAGTTCTGACTGTCAAGTTTTGCCTGAAGCAGTATACGCATTCGATAGGAGCATTTAACGCGCAGAAAACGACTTTAATGCGTGTGGGAATTGTGCACAGAATATCATAACCAAGACGCGTGGATTAATTCGGTACGTAGAGATTTGTTCGCGCCACCATTTTAACAGTTTGGCTTGAATAACTCAAGCCAAATACTTTAAAATTTGGATATTTCAAATGTACAGGTACCTATTAAACAGTGTCAATCGCTGTCAACTTGAAACTTTCCGTATTCCTTTTCAAAAAACAACTTCACCTTCTTCCAAGCTCTCGTGCGAGACTGTCGACTATACATATATTGTCATGGCATAGTCATACAAATCGACTATACATCATGGGTTCCATGATAGTGGCAAGATTTCGATCATATTATAATCAGCGATTACCTCAGAACTTTACAAAATTTCTCGAATCTCCAGTTTCACTGGACTTCACTTGACGCAAACTTTATTGTCTCTGATTTCCATTGTTGTTTTTTATATATGTTGTTGCTTAACGTGAAATTATTTGTTTTTCCTGAAGTTCAACGTTAGTGTCATGTATTGTGTTTTGGCTTCTAAATGCTTCTTACCTTAAGTCATGTTAATTCTGACAATTATTATGTAATATAGATTTATATATGTAATATAAATCTTCCAGAGGAATTTTTATGGTTTTGATATTATTTTGAATTGGCACGCAGGGTCAGTTTAAGAAGCAATATAATTAGCATAGCCTACGCAGTTAATAAAACCCATTAGCTCGAACTGATGTTGGTTATGGCTTTTTCAAATGATTTATCGTGTCAACTGGCAGTTTAAAAGAGATTTTTGTAAGATATAATCTTTATTAGGTATGTTTGGGGTAGGTAGGTAAGTCATTCAAAATAATGACGGCTTTAAAAGCATTAATTTTTTTGAATCTTCCAGATTATCGCCAACGATTCTTCAACGTAAAATGTTGTTACGCTTGATAATATCTTTCTTTATTTAATAGAAATTTAAAAATTCCTTCTTCGACTGCTTTTAATATTTCTTTACAATTCTGGTACCGTTTGTCACCGTACAATTTCACAAGCATTCTTGTTCATTCTGTATTATTTATAAATCTGATGACTTTTTAACAATTTTGGGTGGCGGGTATGATTACCGCCACCCCAGAAACCATTAATTGGATAACCAACACCTCTGTCATAGGTCACCCCAAGTGGTTCGCTACGTTTGGTGTCTTAGCAGGGGTGTCCGGGTTCATGGGGTAAGATTTATTGGGTCTTGGCGGCGGATGCGTCTGCCCACTAGCTGCATCGCAGGCCGGATCGGGAGAGAATGGTTGAAGGGGTCTCTTTGACTTCTCCAGCCGTACTCTCTCGGAACATCGCCTTGCACCGCAGTGGGAGGGATGGATTCATACGTCCGTCACTCCTGGACACACTGACCCCCAGATTCCTACCCACTCCTAATACCCTTTTCCTTTCCAGAACCTTTCAAAAAGACCCTCCACACGGCATCACTATTACTACTATTTACTGATGATCTTAAAATTATGATGGAAATAAGCTGCCAACAAGATTGCTTTAAAATGCAAACTGATCTGGATGCACTATCTGGATGGTCGTTGGCAAACAAATTAGATTTTAACCCAAAGAAATGTGTCACTACGTCCTTCACTCGTTGTAAAAACATTAAAGTTTACGATTATAAAATAAAAGGCGAAACGTTATCACGTGTAAAATCCGTAAAGGATCTCGGTGTCGTCTTTGATCCCGAACTGACATTCTCTTGCCATATATTGCAGCTCACTCAGTCTTGCTACAAACTTCTTGGGTTCATCATCAGGACTTGTAAGCAGTTTGATAACCAAGAAGCTATGCTAGCGTTATTCGATGGCAAACTGAGAAGTCAGCTGGAGTACGCGAGCGATGTTTGGGCACCGAACCACCAGAAGCACATTGATATGTTAGAGCAAATCCAGAAGAAATTCCTCAGGTATGTTTATATGCGGAAGCATGGAACCTATCCAAGGTCCATGCACCATATTGACTTACTTGAGGAAACTGATTATGTGAGTCTAGAAACTCGACGGAAAACAAGTCTTGCTATTCTGTCTTTCTAAATTTGGAACAATTTTATCGATAGCCCATTTCTCTTGGCATACTATGATTTATATGTACCAGACCACTACAGCCGAAGCTGACATCATGACTTATTTAAAGTACCGAACGGCAGAACAGACGTCTTGGCAAAGCATAGCATGACGAGGGGAGTGGTGCTGTTAAATGAAATTGCAAACCATTTGGATGTAAGTGACTGTTCTTTACATGCCTTAAAAATATTATTGAAGAGTCACTCGCCTAAATGCTGATAGGGTAACTAAATTGTACTGTTATTGGAAGTATTCTGTTGTACAATAATAATAATTAAATTAAATTAAATTAAATCACCAAAAATGACATAGGCCCTGAGTGGAATTATCTCCTGTCTGGAATAATGTTAAAAAAACGACATCGTTAAACCTAATAGAAAAGGAGTTCAATATATTATTGGTTCCATGACAGTTCATCCGGCGACAGTTCATCCTGCGACAGTTCATCCGGCCGACAGTTTATCCTGCCGACAGTTCATCCTGCCGACATTTCATCCCGCCGACAATTCATCCGGCGACAATTCATCCTGCCTGATCATTTAGAAGATTTTTTCTTCAAGTAAGTATGCAAAGAGGATATACGGCCGTATAACCTAACCTAACCTAACCTAACCTATTTAGTAAACATATTTTTACAGCGGATTTCCACTCAAGATGCCTTCAGATATAAGTATATCGATTTTGGTTGTACGGCCGTATATCCTCTTTGCATACTTACTTAATAAAAATCTTCTAAATGATCAGGCAGGATGAATTGTCGGCGGGATGAACTGTCGGCAGGATGAACTGTCGGCAGGATGAACTGTCGGCCGGATGAACTGTCGCAGGATGAACTGTCGCCGGATGAATTGTCGCAGGACGAATTGTCGGGTCACCATATTATTATGTTATCGTACGTAGGTGTATAAATAGAACCAGACACAAACAGTAGGTACCTAAGTATTTTCACAAAAGTTTCTTGTAATAATATGCATTTAGTTTTCATACGAATACAAAAAAAACATATAGCGTTTCTTTTATTAAAAAAAATATAACAGTATTCGTTCTCAAGTTCAATAACACGTTACAATTATTATCGGAATAATTTGCAGAGCGCCCCGGGGCAGCGTACGGAATATTGGCCTCCAGTGTATTTAAGTTCTTGTTCGTATTCTTTAAGTGCTTTTTCCTTTCTCGATTCCGATCGCGTTTTACAATTTGAAGAAAATGTGGCCATAATGTAATTGGATTTATCGCACCACTTTTATTACCTATTAGGGATGAAAAGAGACGATAGTTGAAAAGTAAATGGGCAATTCGGTGGTAAATAGCACCATATCTATTGAATATTGTTAGATGATTGTCTTTCATTGAATTTATATTGGTGGAGAGGTTCAGTAACCTTTTTATTTTATTTTTATATATTTGTGTTATGTGGTAGAACGAATTCGTCACAGCAGAGAAGGGTGGAAAATAATGTACAGAAATCCAATAAATTTCGTGAAAGGTATAAAAAAAGGGTTTTTAAACGACTTCACAAAAGGAGGAGGTTCTCAATTCCAATTTTTTTATGTTTGTCACCTCAGAACATTCGACTGGGTGAAACGATATTGATGATTCTTTTTTTATTTGAAAGCTGGTGCTTCCTGTGTGGTTCCATTTCAATTTTGACCAGTTTTGACAATGGCATCCACGAGAAAACCAAATTAGTCTTAAATTTGCATTAAGTATGTGCGCGACAAATGGACGAATAACTCAATATCACGCCAACCGATTTCAATGATTCTTTTTTTTATTTAAGGATAATTTGATGAGAGTTTGGTTAGGTTCTGATTATGGGATCAACGACAAAGTAACCGAACTCTTTAATTCTAGCAAAGAGCAAATTAACGATACTTGGCTGAATCTTTTACAGGCTATCCGGATCTTTGAGTCACCTACCGTAACGTCGCTATTATCAATTAATGTTTGTCTCATATGAGCAGCACGTTTAGTAGGTCTACCCATATTCAGACAAATTAGTGTACTTCAAATTCACTAAATATCAAAAAATAAACAAAAAATTTGTGCCCGGCGTGTTCACTTGATAGCTCCCCTCCCGCCGCGGCCCTGCTCTCGCCTCTCGCCCCTCGCCTCGTCAAGTCGCGCGTGCGTGCGTTTTTTTGGAAGTGGTTTTTTTTTGTTCAAATTTTTGTTTATTACGAATAATGATTTTAATGGTTTTCGTGATGTATGTATGAAAGGGTATGTTCGCAAGCGAGATAGAATGCTTGCTTGAGCCTATACAGGGTGTAACAGGTCGTACCCGTGGGATTTTAACCAGCGATTCCTGAACATATTTGGAGTAAAAAATGTACATTTCATTTTGCTGTCCGATGACATTTTTTTCTATTAAAAACATTAAAAATATATACTCATCACACGTCGCTACTGACTAGTTTTTTTAATTATTATTGAATCTTCTTAACCCTCCTCTCCTTCGCCCTGGGTATTTTTTACAAAAACGGCGCTCTACAAATTATATAATTATTATAATTATTAACGATAAATCAGTAAAACTATATGTATGAATCTGGGGGGTACCAGTTAGTGGTGGAGTGGTCTAATGCTTTGAGTTCCGACCATGGCATCGCGAGTTTAATCCTCGGCCAGCTAAGTACTTTGTCATTTCACAAACAACGTTTTCTGTTTATAATTTGGTTACCACGAGAAAAAAAACACTAAAAGGGTAATTTCGCCATTTTTAATTTTTAATATATTTTCAAATCTGCAATTTACTAGTAGATGTAAGCGTAACACTTTTTACATATAATCTATTGAGTTCTGACGTTCAAAGATAGATATCATTAAAAATTAAGTTATGCCTAGTGTTATAAATTATGTTTCATTTTTAACTAGCAGACCCGGCCACACGTTGCTGTGGCTAACGAAACACAACGCCATTACCCAACCTTTATAAAATCCACACCACCCGCTTGCCAGCTGCTCGCTGCCCGCTGCCTGAATTGAATATTTGAATTTATCGGCTTTTCTCTACTATAATAAGCATGTATTTATAAACTTATTAACTCGCCACTAATTATACAATGCTTGCAATGCAACACTGGATATTTGAAAAGGGAAAATCAAATACCTGCTTACTCTAGGACATCTATTTTCGAATTTCTTCCGTAGAACGAATTTCAAAAGTGACTATAGTACGGCCCGCCAGCCGTTTTAAATCGCACAAAAATATGTTTTCTTTGAATTTCTCGGCTTTTCTCTAATATAATTTACATGTATTATACATATAAACATTCCTCTTCAATCACTCTATCTATTGGCGAAAATCGTATGAAAATCCGTTGCGTAGTTTAAAAGATTAACGCGCACATACATTTTGAGCGACTTCATTTTATACTATTTTATTTTTATTTTTATTTATTTGGGAGACCAACAGTTTACATTAACAACAAAGTATATAATAATTGAGTACAATAATTGAACCATTTACAGGTTTCCACATGAGTATTGTATACAAGTGTGTAGTGAATTCAGAGATATTTACTAATAAAAAATTACATTTCAAGAAACGAGTTATTTAGGTAAGAATAGGAAAGGGGTAGGATGGGGGGGATTGGTTAAGTTGAGGTATAGTAATAAAAATATGCGTGACAAAATACTTTTATAAATAAATACTTTTATCATGCAACATTACAAATTTATAAAGATAATATTAAAAATCAAGTTGCACCCTTTAAAAATAACAGAAGTCTTAGACAAACATCAATACTTCCCACTCCAAAATGTAAAAAAAAAATTGGACAATTGAGTCATAAATATCTCGGAGCAAATTTTTTTAATTCATTACCAGAAAAAATTAGAAACATGAATACCAATATAAAAAGTTTTAAAACTCACCTAAAAAATTATACTGAAAACTTAAACTGAATGATATTAAAAAAGCAATACAATAACACCCCCCCATACACACAAGCCTTGCTTAATTATGGGGGTACATCAAATATTCTACTATGTAATTAATTACTGTATAAAATTTATTTGTAATTTATGTACCTTATATTACTAATAAAAAAAAAAAATTAAAAAAAAATAAATAAATAAATAAAAAAATTAAAAGAGAAAAAAAGGAAGTTTATAGAGTGGTGGTTGTATTAGAGGGCATCTATAAGTATTGTTATTGTAGAGTATCGAGAGAGCGTCTGTGTGATTTTAAGGAGTGTGGTGCAGAGTTAAAAATGTCAAATTGTTTATAGTGTGTGTTGAAAGTGTTGGATGCACGATAGATAAAAGAGTTCTGCTTATAATTAGTGTTGCACCGAGGGAGGCTAAGAATCATGTCTGATCTATGTAATGATGATGATATTTGTTTTTCCATAGAATCATTTTTAATCTCGTGGCCTAAGCATTTACCAGTAAACAATAAAAATAAATATTTTATATAAATTCGTTACAAAATGGCCCAACATTTTCCAATATTGGGCTTTAGAAACTAAGTGTTTTCGGTTCTCGGTATTCTTGAGCGTCCCTTTCGGTATTTAAAAAGGGGTCAGTTAGTTCAACGATTAACGACTGAGCAATAATAATTACACACGTAAACACGGAACCCTTTGTTCGGGGGTTCGTATTTATTTATTTAGTGGCCTATACGTGCCGCGGTGTCCCCCACCCCCTGGAGAGGTGATGTAGGGCGATTCAATTCACAAAGTGCCACGGTTAATGACAGGTAAAGGGTTGAATTATCCCTTTGAATTCACGAATAAGGTCGGGAATAATGAGTGCAATTAATAATACAAAAGGCAGACAATTATCCGGGATGACTGGAAAATACTCCTCAATGAATTCCCAGAATTCCGTGGGAGGGCACTTATGATCGATTTCGTGGAATGACCTCCATGGTGTAAGGGTTCACACCCTTGATTTGGAATCAAGGTCACACGTTTTATTCGTACAAGTCTTGTAAGAGAATAACACATTTATAATTGGTATCGGTCGGTTTCGGCTAATAAACGAGTTTCGGCCGCGGTTCGGTATAGGCAAAAATTTTTCCGAAACTTCGGCTGGGCCGAAACCTGTGTACGTGATGTGAACGAACCAAAAGCTCTGTTCACTCATTAAATTTATTTTTCATTTTATTGTACATTTGCGCAGCATTCTTTGGGAGGCGGATATGGGTACCGCCGCCCGGGGACCATTTATTGGATAACCAACACCCCATTTGTAGATCACTCCAAATATTTCTCTAAGTTTGGTGACTTAGCAAAGGTGCCCGGGTTCATGGGATGAAGTTTGTCTAGGTCTTGACTGAAGATGTGTAGGGGCGTGTAAATAGCCCCAGACACGAGGGGAATACTACCCTATGTAAATTAATCAAAGATAAACTCTTCCCTATGTGACACAAAACAGATTATACAGCAATTCCAAAATCCTCAGTGAAAACAAAGCAATACTCACTCAGAGAATGCAGCTCTCCACACGATGTCCAGACAAACGACACTAGTTTCTTTCAAATATTGAATTTTGCCAAGGCGGTATTGCATAATCTCAACAGATGTTTATCACAGGAAGAAAGTTCAAACAATGAATATGAATTTTGCACATTAATCGTACGTGCCAAAACTTCACAACACTACTTCAATTATGGGTTAATTTTAATTAGGACTGACATTTCTTGGCTTTAAACAACACTCACGTCGAAAGTAATTGCCTGCCCCACAGAGGTAAGAAAATGCATGAATATACTGAATTTCAATGTCACATAGGTAAATTCAATATAATAAAACCACCATAGATGGCGCCCCCATGGTCCCATAGCATAAATTATTAATTTAAATGAGACTAATGCCCAAATAAATTTAAATATATTTTATGGCGCGTATCCAAGATGATTTTGCCCACATTCTGCGTGGCGAGCCGGTTCGGGAAGGACTGGTTGGGGGAGACCTTTTGACTTCTCCAGCCGAAATATCTCAATCCATCGTCCTGCACCGCAGTGAGAGGGAATTATTCATAATTTTGTCACTACTGAACATATTGACCCCATATTTCTACCCACCCCTCATACCCTTTTCCCAGAACTTTCTCTCCTTCCTTTCCCTAAAAAGACCTTCCACGCAGCAACCCCAAAGATCACATAGGACCCTAGGGATTTAACAGTAAAAATTCCTAATTTCGGGGACGGTATGGAATGTTTTTAACTTTTTAAAGTAAGTTTCGGTTTCGCTGTCGGTTTCGGCTGAAGGTTCACTTCACTATTTGTAACTTACCCACCATGAATTCGATCTCAAATACTTCCATTTGTTTGAAAGTGACATCAATTCTGAATGCATTCAACAATTCCAAATATTTTTGTTGTTATCTTATCTTACAGTAGGACTCCTTATGGCGTCATCTAATACAAGTACACCGTGTTTTCTTATAATCTCAAACGCGTATCTAAAATCTCTTTCTCTGTAATAAAGGATCTAGGAACCATGAACAAAAACTAATATTTCGTGTTCGTAATATGAAGGGGGTATGTAGCACTACGCATTTTGGCTTTATTTCTATAATTAAAAAAAATCATACTTTCAACGCCCGTGATTTGATTTTACATAAAAACGGCGCTATACAAATTATCCATTTATTATTATAACTATTAACTGGGGTACCATAGCTTCACTCAGGGAGTTGATATTAGATTGAACTGACGTTCGAACCCACGACAGATCTCGCTTTATATACCCCTACCAATGGGTAGCCCCACTCATACAAAAAAGACTTTGAATATCTATAATGTTCTAGAACATTCCACAACATTCGAGAGCGTTCTGGAATATTCTACAATGATGTTCCCGATTCCGTATTCCCGAACTTTCCACAGCATTTCAGAATGTTCCGGGACGTTCTAGAATATTGTAAAATGCTCTCGAATGTTCTGGACTGTTCTAGAAATTTCTAGAGGGCGAAACTTTCAGCCCCTATATCTTCAAAAGTACGCCCTTCAGGTAAAAGAGGGAACCTTCTTCGTGGATGGGGGACAGAGGGCTACCATTTCATATAACTCCCTTGATCGTACAGGGACTGGTTTCTGAGTTTTAGCGGGAGGCAAATTTTGCACACTTTCTTTTATAATATATATTGATTATAATTATTATTGCATTTTATTTTAATCTGTCGGTAAGTACCATATGTTGTTGTTAAGGCGAGAAAAAATTGTATTAAAAAATTGTAAAACTTTGGAAGTAATTGTAAATAATTACTACCAAGCTTTTCGTATCCCATCAATGAACATCGAACAAAGTCAATTACTTTTTATTCAGAACGATTGAAGTAGGGAATGTTCGACATTTAGCAATTAACGAAATGTTTAAGCCTCACTGCCCGTTATTGGACGAGTTTTCACGTTTCACAATTGTTTCTCTTGTTAAATTCAAGGTTAAGCGTTGATTTTAGAGATATTTAACAATTGGTTTTCAGACTTCGGATACTTCCAGATGTGCCCAGGAAATTGGTGAAGTCATCACATCTGCGATGGATAGCTTCATACAATCCACTATTGTGGTTAAGAACGTTTCGCTTCTACGACTCGTTCTTGAGTTCAACAGCTAGGCTGTGCAACAATTCACCGACCTCTCTGTATTTCCACAATTCTACAACATGGGTCTCTTCAAGACCAAGGTTCACCATCCTTTCCACAAAAAGATCCTCCATACAACATCCCTAAAGATGAAATAGGCCCTGAGCGAATTTATGTGTGGATTTAATATAAAAAGCTGAAAATATATGAAATGAACGTCTAAATTACCTAAAGGCAGAAAGAGTGCGGTTAATTTCGTGACACCGCGTCATGGCCACCGTTCGAAAGATTTTGCAGAAATTTCTATACAAGTATTTAAGATACAAAGTCGACAAGAAAATTCCAAGCAAATGTGTAAATTTCGTGACACCGGACATTACGGTTTGATCATTTTTTACTGATAAATATACGTATCAGATTAGAAGAGTTTTAATTTTCAATGTACATTTGTTACATTGAAAATTAAAACTCTTCAAAACAAAAATTTCTAGAAATTGTTACATGGTCAGTGCCCAAGAAATACAAAAAAATGTATCAGATTAGTTTAGAGGTTAGAGAAATATTGTTAAGTGAAACACAATAACTTAATTGATAAAACATACATTAAGTTAATTTAACGCAACAAAAAAAGAAATTTTAAAAGAGTGATTATTTTTTTATCTAAAGTTAACCATTCACGCAGCAATCTATTGGACCCATTTATTTATCAGTTCTCTCCCACGTGGCAATATCGCCCGTGGGCTGCGTGCTAAAATGCTTTTAAGAGGAAATATATTTATGGTAACGGTATAATAGTTTATTTCACTCCATTATTTTTTATTCATTTGCCGGCAATAATTTCGCCGAACATTCCTAATGTTAACATGAAATAAAAACTTTTTTGTAAGGAATTATTGAAGACATTTATATAAGGATTTCCGTTTAAATGTAACGTAGAGAAAGTCAAAAAATTATTTTAAAGTAGAACGATAAACGATAGCCTTTACGGGAGGTCATTTTCAATTTCAATTCTTGTTCTACGAAAATTTTAGAAAAATAAACTATGAAAATGATTTTTCAACTATTCTTATGGAAAGTTGTACAAAAACAATATTTTTTCCTTAGCATTGTTCGAACAGTACAAAAACCAGCATAATACTCGTACGAGTATTATGTTCGTTTTTGTACTGTGCGAAAAACATCTGTATTTTTTAAACATAATTTTATGTGCCTTTTCGTCGCCTTAGTTCTTAATTGTCCAAACGAATATTAGAAAATTTTACAGGAGAAGGTTTTCTTTAATTATTTCAATGAATCATTATATTAGGTGTTTGATAAAGCTATTTCTGTAAAGGTAAAGGTCTCATTAGTTTAAATTATTCTTTGTTAATAACTATCATTTTTTTTCTTTATTTTTAATTTTAAAGTGGATATCGAACAAAAAATAAAATGGTCGCTTGGGCAATGGTTATAGTGGTTATACTTGTTTTTCATTTGCACAACTCGATTTCGTGATATAAATATAGGAAGTATTTTTTCGTACAATGTATGCATGTTTAATTTTGTGGTCATAGCGACAATTATTAGAGGTTTGGGATTTTTCGTGAGAAAATAATATATTTATTATGGTACTAATACCTTTAAATTGAAAACAAAACTTTTTTTACATAAAATGAATTATTTTCGAACCCAGTGTAAACATACGACTAATGAACTAAAAATTATAATTTTGGAAACCAAATGCATACTGATAACTGTTAAATGCTTTTTTGTAAGTTCTTTCGGTGCTATTAAAAATAGTTGCTACTTCTGCATATTGGTTACCTAAGCTGTATATGTGTGGTGCAAGGAAGTTCATAAACGAATTGGTATTGACATGATTGTTGCAGTGAAATATATGACTCTATTGGAGACATGAAATGATATCAGTTGCAATTTGCAATAATGCAGGGCTATCAATAAGGAAATTAATGATTAAAAAAAATATATATCAGATACCAATCTTTTGTCAAGCAGCTTTTTTAATTTTAGATTTTTCATTAGACAGTTATGCTTAATATTTTCAAAAACAGTATTAAGGTCCTTAATAATTTGTGCTGTATGTATTCAATACAATCAGATTAAACCTTATGTGCGGTGACCAAGTAGGTGAGTTATACTCAATTTGGCTGCAGACTAATGACGTATACAAAAATTTTATTGTAGATAAATAATATTAATAAATGGATAAAATTGTCAAATTTTATGAAGGTAATAATAAAAAATTTGGAAATTCTTATTATGAAACCAACCATTTTCATTGTTTTGTTCGTAATGATGTTTATATGTAGCAACAAATATATAGTCAAAGCCTATTCCTAAATCATTTATTGCTATTCCTAAATCATTTATTGAGTAATATTGGTGTACAAATGGGTTTTTTGTATTGATATAAAATCTAATGGTTAGATATTTACTTAAATTGGGTTGCAATTTATTGATGATATACTAGTCATATAGGTTTTTTGGATTAATCTAGATGCAAATACAGTGGTATATACTTTTATAAATCTTTAGGTCACCAGTCATCAGCAAAAAGCAAAATATTTACATCGTGAAAATAGCAACAATATCATTAATAAATATATTATATAAAATTGGGCCGAATTGTGATCCTTGTGGGACACGACTCGTGGAAATAAAGTCGTATGATAGGTCAGATTTAATTTTAACTGTAAGTTTTCTGGTTATAAGATAGCTAATTATTCATTTTATAAGATTCCCTTAATTCCTGCTTTTTAGTTTCATTTTTAGCGGTGCAATCATGATCCAACTTATATCAAATGAATTTAAAGTCGATTTTTTTAAGATTTAGATATAAAGTTCAAACAAGTTTTATTATCATCATGTTCAGTGTCTCTATTTTATTGTTTCTTTAAAAAGCCTTTTAGAATTGATGAACGTATATTTTTAACGATATGTTGATCATTTCTTTTTATTCATAAAAATATCTAAGCGTGATTTTTATCATTTTGCTTTTATTTACCGATAAAAATGTGCATGAACATTTTTCGAAGAAATTCTTCATCACATAATATTTTGTGGCGCCACGACATTATTAAATAATTCTTGGTGCCGATTTAATTTTTCCTGCCGTTTATTAAAGACTTTTGAAATACCATTTAACTGTCCGTATTAAAATCTATACAAAAAACAACTCAATTCACATTTTTATTTTTGTATCTTTTTATCTCTTTGTTCTTTCAATAAAAACTAACGTTACTAACCACGAATTTTCTTTGTTTCAGGAGGTGAAGAAGATTGGTCATCATGTACGAAGAAATGCAGCGTTCAGTGCTTCCAAACAGTTTGTCTCCGCTTTTTGTGTTGAATATCGTCTTGTGATTCTACCATTAAACTATATCTACATATTATTGTTAAAATCATATCCACTTTATTAGATAACAAATATTTTTTTACTCACGTTGTACCGCTATATTAATTATTGAAAATAATATTAATAATTCTGAGTGAAAATGGGAAACATGAGAAGATACAGAAAATGAGAAGAAATGGAATGATAATTTCTAGACTTCAAAAGAAGTCCACAGGTGATCCGTAAAAATTATAAAAAATGTATACTGCATTAAAGACACCATCTATGGGTGCAATCATGTTCGGGCAGAACTTTCAATATGAAGATAGTAGCTAAAACATCGTAAATATTATTAATAATTGATTGACAAAATGACGGAATTCAATAAGGTGTCGTAAGCTCAGTTGGCAGAGATTTTACTTCCGAATTGATTGAAGGTGTAAAGATCGTATCTTAGTAGCGATCATATTTTTTCTGGTTCTTCTTCTGTTTTTTTTTTTTATTTTCATTTAGAATTATTATTGATATTATTTTCATTAATTAAAATCACATAAAATTTTTATAAGAAAAACTCTCTTTATATAACTTTTGAAGGTTATTCCCATCAATGTAATATATCATTGAAGAAGAAGATAATATTAATAATCTTAAAAAAATATGAAATAGAACATGACACAGAAAAACAGAAAAAGATAATGGTCGCAACTGGGACTCGAACCCAGAACCTCTCGTCTGTCCGGAACGTGCGTTTACCAATTCCGCCAAATCGCCCTTTTGTCAAACCGTCATAATAGCCAATCTCATATTTCAAATTTTAGAATTAACAATATTATCTTCAACTAATTTATTTTATTTCTGTTTTTCTGTGTCTTGTTCTCTTTTATATTTTCGTTTAGATTATTGTTATTATTATCTTCTTCTTCAATGAAAAATCACATTAACTTTTTTCATATCTCCCACAACGATGTAATTTTAATCTTACAATAGTTATGACTTTACTTTATAAAATTATTTATTTATTACTTTTTTTTATTATTTATTATTTATTTATTACTTTTTAAAATTATTTCCAATTGGACTTCATGACCGTAGCAAACCTTTTGTAGCGTTTATCTTAGCAGCAATATTTAAATAAAATAATAAATGTTATAGGTAGAATGTTTTTTTCCAAAACTCAAACTTTATGGTCAAAAAAATATGTTTCTCCAAATAGGTAATTTGCTATTAATAAGATATTTTTAAATCACCACTGCAATTAAAACAACCACTTATCATTTCAAATTTTACCAAAATTACCTTCTGTACGTCTAACTGAAAGTCATCTTTTCAATTTTGAGTAAAAACAAGCAAAAAGAAAAAATTTAAGTCTTTATTAAAAAAAATTTGAAAGCTCCTTCATGGCTTTTATATGCTTTCCGATCAGTTTTTGTGAATTTCAAATAATTGTTTGTGAACTTTTAATGTTTAGCAAAACATTTAACTAGTAAATTTTGTTTGTGTGTATAATATTAAAATACGTCTTCTTTGTATATAGTAACATTATAATTAATAATTAAGAAGTTTGTGTATATGTACTCAAAATTTCAAAAAAGTTCATCAAGATGTTAATTAAGGTTCTATGAAATAATTCAATAAAATCTGTAAATAAATTCATCTACGATTAATTAAAATTGTAATAAATAAACATCTTAACTAAAACTTTGAATCAATGAAGCAGTTTAAGAAAGCTTATACAAGTATAAATTTAATTATAAAAGTTTTCGAAATAAATTTTAATTAAAGAAATCTTTCTTTTATCCGTTTTTATAATTGGATGAATTGCGTTTTTAACACCAACTGGTAGGGTGTTGCGAACACAGTTCCATGAAATATATTCTTTAGCTGAAACATTTCAAGGTTTTTCTAAAAATGATGCCTCCGTAATTAACGCAATATCAAATTTCGAATTGTATTTATTTTTGTGGTTGAGAAGGTATTTAAAAAAGCCTGTATTACTGATACAATTTTTCGACCCTTTGCAAACAAACTCCACAATGATAATATCTAATATTTAATTATATTTTTATACCCATTAGAAATAACATGTTTTTCGGCGAATGGGACAACCCTTCGCAAACTTTAATTTTTTTTTCATGTGAGCTTAGTTTTCTAATGGGTATAAGTAAATATTGTTTTAATATACTTTTTTTAAATAAATATTGCCTCTGCATTGTAACCAGGGATGTGAAAAATTAATCGATTATGAAAAAGACTCGATTTTTCTCCAACAAAATCGATATAATAACGATATTTTAATTTTCTAAAAATCGATTAATTAGTAATCAAATTTTTTTACACTACTGATTTTATTCATTTGCAGTCCTACTAAGCTTAGTCATTAATCCTGAATCCGGAGCGCGAACCTCTTTGATGTTTGTAAACAAAACATGACATTAACGCCATCTGTGCGTCTACGATGACATTTCTTATGTGCTTTGAAAGCAGTTTAGTTGAAGTTTCTAATCAAATTTGTCACTATCAATTTGTAATTTATGTTGATTATTTCAAAAAAAACTTTTTATTTGGCTGATTATTTTAAAACTAATAATTTCTGTTGAATATTTTTTAATTAATAAAACTGTGGTTAAAGATATTTTACGCGTTTATTTTAATTTAACAAATTTGAGGAAAAATCGATTATCATAACAAATTTAAAAAAAAAAAACGATTATTTATAAATCGATTTTCATGCTAAGAATAAGATTCGATGGTTTAATAATCGATTATTTATGTAAAAGTCACATCCCTTATTGTAACCCTCGTTTAAAAAGCATTTTATAAATTGAATTTTTGTTTTGAAATTTGAACATTAAATTAAGTTTTGAAAAATATTATTATTATAGATATCATTTAATTGACATTATTTGTATTAAATATATCTTTCTGTTAAAAATGAAATCATGCATTTTTTTGCTAATGTTTAAAATGCCCAACTTATTTTCATTGGCTCTTCTCGAATTGCTAATGATATCAAACTAGGTATACATGTAAGGTAATGTAAATACTATTTGATGTTAACCTAAACTAAATAAGCTTTCATAAAAACATGTTTGAAACTTGTTAACTGTGCACTGTGGAAAATTGAATTTAATATAAATAATAAATATTACGTATATAAACTATTCATATTTATTTCATTAAAAAACAATATAATGCAACCTTTATCTGCATGAAAAAGATGTTCTGCAGTCATTATCTCAACCTTGTATTACGAATGCGAATGGTCAGATGCTTTATTTTCGATATTATTTTATGGAATGGAAGCATGGACGCTCACTGAAAAACTAATTAGACTTGAGGCATTCGAGATGTCGAACTACAGAAGAATACTTAAAATAAGCTGGATGTACAGGGTTAAGAATGAAGATATTATGGTTCGGATAAATAAAGAAAAAGAAATTATTAAAACAATAAAAACACACAGCATCCCCAAAGACGACATCAGCCCTGAGGGATATTATTTTCATCAATAGTGAGGTTAATGTTAAAAAAAAAACTATGAGCCATTGAAAATGGACATTAATTTTAGATTTTTGAATGTAGCTATTACTCTAAACGTTTAGATAACTTAGAAGCCTTGGAAATTAAAAAATCCCTTAAAAATAATGAATCTATTATCAACAAACAAAAAATATTGTCATATAGCCCAATCATGGATTTGTTCCCCTACCCACCCACTCTACACTAATGCCTACCCACCCAATCTACATTATTATCTAGCAACAGCTTCACCCCTACCATAATAAAACATTGTTCGAAACTGTCAAATTAGTATAAGCTTTCCCTGACGAAGGAACGTTTGTTCCGAAACCGGTCGGATTTGCGCATCAAATAAGTGGTTTATACAAAGTTAAATTATTTCATTTTTCATTAATTTTAGAGCTTGCTGATAATTTTTTTAAAAATTTAAAATGAGTTAGTTTATTTTTAATTCTTTCTAGTTCTTTTTATTCTATATATGAACATTCCAGACGACACCATCGAATAGTGGGAAAAGTAAGTATGGTGAATAGTTACAATGATTTCTTGGAAAATTTTAATAATTGCACAGAAAATTATAATAAACGATTTCTTAGGTTTTAAAAATAATTAATTATGTTTAATTTTTCGTTATATAATACATGATATTTAGTTACAAGACATTTATATTTATTTAATTACAAGACAATAACAAGACATATTAAACCACCACCCTAGGCCTGTTTCATGGTGATCAATGAAACATTGTTATGTGGTATGGAGTGTAAGATGTATATTTTAATGTAAGTATCGGAATATATTTTAACTATTAACGTATATTATAAACAAGCAGAAAATAAATCAAAAGAAACATTAAAAATGCCCTCCACACAGCCTCCCAAAAGAAGAAACAGGCCCTGAGGGAGAATAGTGTATGGAGCAAATGTAAAAAAAATAATAAGTAAGCACAAAACAAAATAAACAGAGAGAAGATAAAAGCAATAATATATATTACAGAAAAAGGCCTGAATGAGGATTTGAAGTGTAATACAAATACTATAGATAAGTTCTCCATAAATCCGACACCTATTTATCACGAGAAGATTACAGATCAGAGGTGCACGTACAAGTAAGTTTAAAAGGTCGTAATATGCAGGGTGTAACAGGACGTACCCGAGGGGTTTTAACCAGCGATTTCCGAGCATATTTGGAATAAAAAACGTGCATGTCGTTTTGCTGTCCGATGACATTTTTTTCTATTAAAAACAAAAAAAAATGTTTTAATCACATATCGCTACTGTTCCCATCGCTATGTAATATATACCGTCGCGATGAGTGTGAGCAATACACGCGCTGTTTTGTATATTAACACGCTGTTAGAACGAGACGCAACGATTATAAAGTGACCGCTAGGCTATAAACTCTTATCAGTTATTGTGTGATGAAAAAATATTTTTAATGTTTTAAACAGAAAAAAAAACGAGTGTGCTTTAAGTCCACACGACTGAAGTAAAACTTCACTAACTTATATCTCCCTCTCAACTTCCGTTCGCCTCGCCCAACCGTTTGCCTCGCCCGATTACACTTTTCGTAACGCTCTCGTCACGCATTCACCAGCTTACTCCCAAAGTCTAGCGTGTGTAAAGAAGTTTTACTTCAAAAAATGTCAGATGGACAGCAAAGTGGCAGGTGCATTGATTGATATTATTATATTAATTTTATATTGTAAATATTTGATAAATAATTGTCCAAGGGATCAAATTCAAATTTGATTATAGTATTAAAAAAGATACATATATTGAAATCAGTATAATCCATTAAAGACCCAGGGATAGTCTTTGATCCCAAAATTATATTTTCAGACCATATATTGCAGTTGACAAAATCATGCCACAAGCTTCTAGGGTTTGTCATAAGATCGGGAAAACAGTTTTCAAATACTGACGCAATGATGACTATGTATAACTGCATTATACGGTCTAAAATTGAATACGCCTCTTCTGTATGGGCTCCACACCAGAAAAAATACATTGAGAAATTGGAACAGGTTCAATAAAAGTTTCTTAGATACCTGTATATGAGAATGCACGAAGAGTACCCGCGATTCATACATCATGAAGATCTGCTTACAGAAACGCGTTTCCAAAGTCTCCAATCGAGGAGGAGTGATAATTTAATAAGTAGCCCGTGCCTCCTGAAATGCTATAAGTTATTTGTGCCGAATAACTACAGCCAGGGATGGTACCAGCTCTTCCATAAATAACGCTTCCAAAAACTGTTTACATCTTTAACAGTAGCCTTGAAGAATTCAAGAGACATTTAGGTGCCACACATTACCAGCTATTTACCATTTGATTTTGTTTATCCGTAAATGTGTGCTTTGTGTCACGTGTGTGTTGTAAATGGACACACAGTCTATAAAAAACCATTTAAAATTAAAATAATAATAAAAACTGTCGGGGGGATCAACTACTGTCAGCGGGCCAACTGTCGGGAGACAATTTTCGCCTGATCAATTGTCATGGGACCGTTATGAAATGGGTATACGAAAATTGCCACAGCGCTCACAAAAATGCATCGATCGAAATGGCGGTTATGTTGAAAAATAGGTAAGTAGGTTCAAGCTTTAAAAGAAGTAATTTTTAATAACAATTTCTTCGTATTTAAAAAAAAAGTGTCTAAATTTTGGTTTACCCACGTAAATTGAACAATATGTGACCACGTACGAACAAAAACGTACGACGTACGACCGTACCTAGAAAAGGCAAAATAATTCTAACAGTGTACATTCTTTTGACTAAACAGACATAATTACTAAGCTTTGTCTCCCATATTTTCATTATAACATTATTTTGTTACCTTTTTTTTAACACGTCGTAAAAGAAACCCCTTTGATGAAGCTCCGAACGAAGCCAGTGTTTTGTTTATTTCCTGCTTTGTGGAAAATATTAAATTGCGTGAGAAAATGACAGAGGACTTTGAGGAATATTTGTATTTTATTTCAAGGGGTTTTAGAAAGGTCAAACTAAAGAGATGTATTTAAAAAATATTATTTTTTTCCTGAAAAGGTTTATTTTTGTTTGAACCAATGCAATTCGTTTAGGACACAAGGGTACCTTAAAACAAACGGCGATTTTACAGCCCTAATAAATGCCTGCGTCCGTCCAACTAATTAAAAAAAAAATCAATTAGCTGGTGTTCTTAAAGAAACTGTTTTTCGTCCGTGATTAGATACATTGCGACAGCCCTAAATAGCTATTTAAAAAAACATAATCGCAAAGATTTACAGTCAAGACCTTCTCACTAAGTTCTAAATAATCGGCTAAGGCTTCGTCACAACCGTTCTAAAAGAAGAAGAAAATTGTTGAAGGTGGTTTGAAAGTGCGAAAATTCGAATGATAAAGGTAATAATAATACTTGGATGATTTATAGAGCGCCGTTTTTGTGAAAAATCACCTCAAGGGCGCTGTACAACTTATAATACATTTCTAAAAATCAAAAAAAAACCACAAGCTAGACAAATAATTAAAAATAACTTATGGCTACAAATTGCATACACCGGTTGATTGATCACCGATACGAAAAGATAATAATTATTTTGGATGAAAAACTAAGTTTCGCAAATCATATCCATCAAATTATGAACAAAGGTATGAAAACACTAGGCTTCGTATTAAGAACAACAAAAAACTTTAGTTCCATAGAAGTCATTAAACTATTATATGTATCTCTAGTTAGAAGCCAAATTGAATATAACTCGGTAGTTTAGTCTCCATCTTACAAAATTCACGTTAATAATATTGAGCGAATACAAAATAAATTTCTGCATTTTATAAATTTTAAATTAAGTATCCCACTAGAAGACTGAAAATATAATCTATTACTAAATATTCTAAAAATACATACACTAGAAGACAGACGTAAAATAAACGACTTAACATTTTTATTCAAAATACTTAACTCTAAATTCGACTGTTGCAAACTCCTACAACTCATAAACTTACGAATACCGACAGTAACCACGCGACAAAATACACTATTCTACTGCAGCATTCACAAGCGGAACTACATTGTCCACTCTCCTATACAACGATTTCACCCTATGGGGAATCAGTACTTAGGTGATGTCGACATATTTAACATCAACTTGGCGAATTTTGTGGATCTTGTAAAAAACGTGTTCCAAAACTATTCCTAAACATATCTGTATTTTTGTAAACTTATCAAATCGCTGTATTTTTTTGTATTTTTGTGACTTTTGCATTTTTTATCTAATTTTATTTTTGTTATTTCATGATCTATTGAAAAATCATCTGTCATCATCATTGTTCTACCAAACACGTAAAAGCCCTCTGGGCGTTGAATATATAAATAAATAAATATGTACAATATTTTGAACAATGAACGCGATGCTGCCTAAAATTTAATGAAAACAGGACCATACTTACCTGGGAGGTCGCTTGAAATTAACACTGTATATTGTCCATTTAAGAAATTTAGATAGAGTTCGCACGCTGAGGACATAATTATGAACCCATGTTATTTAATCCTGAAAAATTATTTTAATATTAACATGTAATGTATTCTTTGATGAGTGTATTTTGGAAAGTAAAAGCAACATTTAATGGTGGGTGGTGCAGTAGTACCTATAAGGATTTGATCTTCCTAAATGTGATTCGTCAAGAGACAGATTGATGTGTAAGGACTCGAGTAATTTTAATTCAGTAAGAAAAGTGTGATTAAGACATATCATAGGTAATACAAGTATGATACTCTCAGATAGGTATATTTAAATTAAGGGTATGAGAGCCCAAAAAGGTAGGTTTTTAGTTTGGATCTAAACTCTGTTGGGCTTGTTATGCATATGCAAAGGTACCACGCTATTGTTATAAATTATTATAATTAACTGGCATAAGCGAAAATATTTATTTAAACATTACTAAGAAAATAGATCAAGAATTGAAAGATGTGAGATTGGGCGCGAAATTGAGAATCTGAAAGTATGTTGCCTGTTGTATGCTGATGATGCGGTGCTGATTTCTAACACTATGTAAGATATACAGTATGTAGTGTCCAGGATGAGCGAAGTATGTATGAAGAATGAGTTAATGATGAATGTACATAAGTAAGTCTAAAGTCATGGTGTTTGAAAGAGAGAGTAAGAAAACAGTGTGCGATATAGTTATGAATGATGAATACTTGGAGCAGGTAGATGAGTTTGTGTATCTGGGTAGTATGTTTACGAGATATGGGAAGGCTGATAGAGATATTTAAAGAAGGGTAAATGCCGGTAACTCCATTAATGGAGGACTGAATGCCGTTGGCGCTAATAAAAAAACTGTCAAAAGAAGCGAAGCTAGCAGTCCACAATGGAGTCCTGGTACCTACCCTGATGTATGGCAGTGAGGCATGGAACTGGAAGATCAAGGTCGAAAGTAAACTGAATGCTGTTGAAATGAGATCCATGAGGCGTATGTGTGGTAAAACCATGTATGATCGTGTGCGAAATGCGAAAAAAAAACGAAGAAAGCAGTGTAAAAAGAATATATGACGCAAAGGTGAATGGTAGAAGAAGTCGGGGACGCCCGAGGAAGACATGGCACGATCAAGTGACTCAGATACTTGAGACGGGTCATGTCAAAAGTCAGAATAATAGAAGAGTATATATGAGACGATGTATGAATGTGAGTGAGGCAAAGAGTGTGTGCCAAGACCGAGTTGTTTGGCGGTCCGTCCTCTCTGCCTACCCCTGCGGGGAAACGGCGTGATGGTTAATTAGTTAGTTTGTTAGTTAGAACAAGAATTTCTCGACATATAAGTTAAGTGGCATTTTTTGAAGAAACTTTTCGATTTTTTTCATATCCACAGAACGTGTACTAAGAATATAATATATACTATGAATAAGAATATAATATATATAAGAAATACTAAGAATAGGAATAGTTATAGAAATAGAAATAGGATGGGGATCTGCTACACATACGTACCTACACAGCCCGAATACGATTCAAAAAGGAATCATAAAGACGATATTGAAAGTACCAATTAGAACGCCTTCAATTGAAATTTTCAATAACTTTGACGTACAAAATGTACAGGAAATATATGCCTAAAATATATTATTGAAGCTCTAAAAAAATAATGAATCCTCTACTAGACCGGGTATGCATAACACTTGATCGAATAAAAATGATATAAAAAATATTCCAAGTTATAAAACCACATTTGGACAAAGAAACTATACATAAAACTAATAAAAAATCCAATTGAATACAAATCAAGAATAAAAATATTAAAGAGGTCAATGAGAAAACCCTAGCGAAGACACTAAAAACGACATAGAAGACAAATGAACTATATTTAAATAACATTAGTCCGCCTCGGCACAGGACCCCCTAGTGAGGAGGACTAAGAAAAACCATACTTTATACTTAATTTCACCATTACATTTTGTATGTAAAAATTTTTTATATAGTCGCTAAAATAAAAATATAAAAAATATATAAAAAAAGTTCTACGCGTATGTTGCTGTCGCTTGCAATAATAGCTCGTTGACAGAAAGTGTTTTTTTTACGTTTTTCAGCGCGTACTTTGCGATTTTTTTCCAATCCAGGGAATTTCATGCAAATAAGAGTACTTTTTCAAATCGGCATCTGAATAGAGAATCGCTTCAAAAATAACATATATTTTTAAAAGGTTAAAAGCTTAAGATATTCAATGAAAGTATGTTACACGTAAATTCAAATTCGTAAGTTAAGTATCTATGAGTGCCTACTTATAATTTATTTGTTTGTATATTTAGATAACTAATGTAACTTAATTAGTTTGTCATATTATATATATTATATCGATTTTACATTGTAATTGCCTTATATATAACTGCTTGTTACCTAAACATAATAATAAACATAAAATGGTAAATTATTTCTTAAACATTATAATGAAAATAAAATGAAATTAATAATTTCCTAAACACACCCGGAATAATAAAATAAATGTCAGTAGAAACACATCTTACGGCATCCACATCAGAATACGGGGTTATACTTGCTAATCGAACGTCCTACTCTTAGGGTCCGACCTTAAAAATAACATATATAAGGGTCCTTCCATGTACATAATGAACTATTAAATACTATCTAAGGATTTTGTGTGTCATTTTTTAATTGTCTTAATTAATGTTTGGATTAATTATTATAATGTAAAGGAAATGTATTCCCTTAAATTTTTAATTTTGCAGCGTTTCGCGTTGTCGGTAAGGCAGTATTTCGCAGTTAAAATGTAAACGTCAAATCTGACAGATAAAATATACGACGTAGAAGATAAAACAGAAAAAACCAAGACGGCGGTATTGGGTCAGATTTTTACGTATCCAAAAGAATATAGATTTTTTTTTAATAAATCATAAAAGAAAATTGACGTTAACACTTAAATGTCGTTTTTTTGTTTTTACAGAGCAACACAAGTGTATTATTAATTTATTTATTTACACGTGTACGGCATAACACGTGCCGTTAACATAACTGACATACTTATAAATAGTACAACAACATGAAGAATAACAGTATAAATGATAGTAAAATTTAAGAATAAAGGTAATAAGTAGTGAATAAAAGCTATAATGTATAAAAGTAAATTATAAAGTGTAATGTACGAAATATAAAGTATTAAATTATAAACTATAAATTATTAGGTAAAAGTGAAAATAAAAATTTAAGGAGAAATAAAACAATAAAAAGTAAAATGTACAAATACCTGATACCTATCTCTAAAAGGTACCTACAAAGATTTAAATAAAAAATATAAAAAGTAAGAAATCCTGGATTATGTTAACCGATGTGATAAATTTTACAAGTACCTACCTATGATTTCTTATGCATTATAATAGTTTTAGAGTGAAGTACTGGTAGGCATATTATGTTTACATGATGTATTATATTTACGTGGTACTAGCAAACAAATTTAGTTTAAGAGCGTTTAACCAGCCAGTTCTTACGATCGTGCAGGGCGGTTATAATGAGAAAGATTAATTATTCTCCGTACCAACTTTTTAAAATTATAACTCAATATCGAATTTATTTCAATCCAAATTAGCTTTAATTTATACCTTCATCCAAAAATGCTGAAAGGCTTGATGATAAAACTTTTAAAATAATGTATTTTTTGATTATAAGTATTTATCATTTTTCAATAATGTCTAAATTTAATAAGAATGTTAAAAAAATCTGAAATATATTAGTTTGTAAGTGCGCAAATAAATACACAAATGGACCAATTTTCATCAAGAAACACATGGGCGTACATATTTTTTAATGATTTTATTGAAACTAAAATTAAAATTCTAAAACATGCGTTTGCTAGATAATGTATTGATTTATTTTACTGCATGATTATATTATTTGAAATGGGTGTGGTATAATACAAAATATTTTTTGGAAATTTAACAAATCTGCCAACGACCTATGAAATAACCTTATTATACTAAAATTAAAAAATTTTCTCAAAATTTATTACATGCGAATGCTAGATAAAAGAACAATCTTTCGAAATCCATTTATAATTTTTTTGTGGAAAAGAGTCAATACGTCTAAAATCTGATTTGAAAATGACATATTTCTGGTTTTCTCTGGTAATGGCCTCTTTTGTCCCAGGCCAGATTATCGGCGGCGTGATCGATATTAGCATTAATCAATCAATTGAATGGAATTGAAGTAAAATATTATATATATTCATTAATTATGTTGAAGGCAAAAATGAGAACACTGTGTGTGTGTGAGTTTTTGATATACTAAGAATAGAAATAGTTCTACGCGTATGTTGCTCGCGTACGTCAGTCGCTTGCGGTAATAGCTCGTTAGCGCTACATTGTCGGTCGACCGACGCGCGGCGGTACGTATTGCACCATTCAGCTTAAAAAAGGACCAACCATTGTGTTTGTTTTATGTAACTCATGGCATCGGTACTTTAATGTATACAAATATATTGTAAGCTAGGTAGGTACTTGATTGTTATTCTGACTTTAATTTAATAAGCTACCCCGTTTACTCTTTATATTGCTGGAACAAAACTAGAGAAGGTACAGAGTATTATATGAAAGATGGGATCCTTCGGTTGAAATCAAATAAAAAAATATTGATTTGCCTCTATTTGCAGCATTCTCGAAAGTGGATCAGTAATATGGGGACCCGAAGATGCCCTATACGCAAATGATGTTGAAAAGGTGCAAAAAAGTTCATGCGGTACCTGTACATG
The DNA here is from genome assembly GCA_917880885.1 of Limnephilus marmoratus. NCBI lineage: Eukaryota > Metazoa > Arthropoda > Insecta > Trichoptera > Limnephilidae > Limnephilus > Limnephilus marmoratus. Next base: position 37,550,405 of record OU862923.1, on the reverse strand, counting down.
CGAGAGTTTGGGTACTACCCTTTGTTGTATCCCTCTGATTTTCTCGCAGGAATGCTGGGACTAAATTCAACGTTAGCCTAAACTCGACGTTAGGAGAAAAATTGCAATGGTACTAGTAGCACACAAGCTGCTAAACGGGCACATTTGTAATCCTGATGTCCTGGAAAGGATTTCACTTTATGTCCCCGATAACTTCACCAGAGCAAGGCAACACAGACTTTTTACTTTTCCTAGAGGCAGGACCAACCTACCAATGGTTATGCCTCTGGGGAGAATGACCTCACTATTAAACCTTTCTTCTGAAATTGACATTTTTCAATCGAACTACAATCATTTCAAGAGCGAAATAAAGGTATTCTTTAGCACCTGTCATTATTAATGTACCTATATAATAAATGTATTATAAAAATTGTGAAATGTAATTGGATATATATGTTAACTGTTTTTCACAATAAATAAATAAATAAATAAATAATAATAAATGCCGCATTGTTGAGCAAGCTCATGCAACCTTTATTCGCATGAAAAAGATGTTCTGTAGTCATGATCTCAACCTTGGATTACGTATGCGAATGGTCAGATGCTACGTGTATTTTATGCAATAGAGTATGGACGCTTACTGAAGAACTAATTAGGCGACTTGAGGCATTCGAGATGTGGATCTACAGAAGAATACTTAAAATAAGCTGGATGGACAGGGTTACGAATGAAGATGTTATGGCTCAGCTGAATAAATAAAAATCCAAAAACTTCAATATCTTGGACATATGATGAGACATCCAGACAAGTACGAGATCTTGAATCTCATAATGCAGGGAAATATTGCCGGAAGACGTGGCCCTGGAAGAAGGAGAACCTCATTGCTGAAAAACCTGAGACAGTGGTTTGGCCAGTCTACCGTGGAGCTGTTCTGGGTCGCAGTAAACAAAGTCCGCATAGCCAAAATCCGTTGAACGGATAGGTCATAAGAAGAAGAAGAAGAAGTTTACTCTGCGGATTTTGCGTTTGAAATTTTATTTAAATAAATAAATTAGCGGTGAATACTGTACCCGTACCATGAACAGAAGCTCTTCCAGTAATATGATGCCTAGGGAAATACAAATATATAGAAAAATAAATTCTTATACATCTGAAAAATTTCGATTCTTGGATTTCAGATAACGGTAAAATAGCTTATAAAGGCTTTATGTGTGCTACGCCTACTGAAAATTTTGGTTACCTTATAGCTGTAGTTACCGGAATCCAAAGTAATTTCAAATGTAAATTGTTAGATATAATAAAACTTATTGAAAAAAAAATGAAATAATTCAACTTTGAATAAACCACTTATAAGTGGTTTATACAAAGTTGAATTATTTCATTTTTCTATAATGGATAACCACAAAATAATAGCTACATTCAATAATATAAAATTTATTAATTACGAAGGAAAAAACATACATTCTAAATTTTAAGGCTTCATGTTTCCTGCGTGGTTGAAGTATTTGTGCTTCAGATTGTTCAAGATTCTTAGAAGAAAAAACATTATCTCCACATACATTTCAAGGGCTAATTTAGAACAATGATTTGAAGTTCTTCCTACTCCCAATGTGATACATAGTATGCCAGTGTAACCATTTAAATGTTAAGTTATTTACACGTTTCTCGGTTGAAAAGTTTGAAATTAATATTACGGGTTTGTAGGTACCTAATGGATTGAATATGAAGGGGAGGACCAGAGAAAATCCGAGGATTTTAACCAACTAATAATATAGTTTTTTTTTTTTGCTGAGAGATGATATAAAAAAAATTACCAACTAAATAACTTTTTTTTTAATTAATAAGTAAAACCTCAAATTGTAATATAAAATTAATCAAGACCATATTAGCAAAACTCTATCTGATGTGTGTTTTGTGTGGATGCGGATGTCGAAGGACCTTGTATGTGTTTTGAAATATAGATGTGTGAAAGACGAGTAGAAAGAATGCACTTAAAGGAAAGGAAGAAAGGGACTTACTGCGGTAATTTGTGACACTCTGCTATCTTGACTAGTTTATTCAAGCATTTATAAACTTGCGGTATGCGGATTCAGTTTGAGGATGCGGGGAGCGGAAAATTATGTGCTTACGCGTGTGCTTATTAATTATAGTTTCGATAGACGACGCTGATTGTTATGGTAACGAAATAACAGGAACATATGGATGGGATAGGATGGGGAAAAAGAACATGATAGGGATGGATAGGAAGGAATATGTGACAATTAACCTACAAGCACAGAGTTCATGATAAATGTAAATGTATGTAGGTAAGCGTAGCTATGAATTGTGTAAACGCCTAACCACTCGTTTCGGTCGGATTCGGTCACATCTGGGACCCAGGACCTATGACTTGCCGGATCAGTGCTCTACCAACTGAGCTAATGTATCCCTATCCGATTCGATCATATTTAACCATATCATATCATTCTTCGACAAAGAACTGCCAAAATTATTTTAATTTTCTTAACGCGTATTTTTATTGACTGCTATCTTTATGTATGATTGCAAGATTCAACCAGAACTAAATGCTATCTAGATGGTGTCTTGGATAATTTTATCCATTTTTATTAAATATGATATAAATAAATGTTTTATTATTATTATTTATTTATTTCGCAACAATTGTTAACCCCTCAGGTTAATTTGTTCGCTTTTCGGAATTATTAAGCCCTCAGGTTTATTTATTTATTTATTTATTTATTTGAGACACAAACAGGATATTTATAAAACATTTTTGTGGGTTAAATAAAATAAATTAAAATACAAATATAAATATCCCTAGACTAATGTGTCTGCAGTAATCACATTTGAATTTTTACAGAAGCAAACACATGAAAAACAATGCAAGTATTATTTATACATAACTTAACAAAAAAAACTAAATACAAAATTGAAATACATTATAAGTATACAATATATATGAAGTATTTCTTGAGATGTAATAAAACAACAATTTATTTTTTATTTTTTTTAGGTGCACAAATCGTGGAGATAATTTTTGAAACATGTTACATTATTTAGAAAAATATCTATGAAAGTGTGTATTTTAACAAGATCGTTGTATGATCGACATATTCTGGACATAGGATTAAAATATCCAGTATTATTGGTAAAAATTTCAGTCCAGAATATGTTTAGGTTTCTGGTAGATTTGGGCCTGGCGAATAACTTGATTTGGTTGACTAAGTTACTGTCTACACGATTATTCACAATATTATATAGCATTAAGAGGTCATTTATGTTTCGTCTTTTAACCAGACTTTCTAATTTAAAATGTCTAAGTCTTTGTTCGTACCCGTCTAGAAGATGATAGACACCTGATCGGTAAGACAAAATCCGTGTAAATTTTCTTTGGACTGATTCGAGTCTAGATATCTGTGTAATATAATGTGGATTCCAGACTGTTGACCCGTACTCAAGAACACTTCGGATTAAGGAATTAAATAGAATTATTAGACTGTTAGAATTCTTAAACAGTTTGGTTGATCTTACAATAAAACCAAGTAATTTATTTGATTTACACAAAATGTATTCAATGTGTTGATTGAATGTTAGTTTGTTGTCAAATATAATTCCTAAATCTTTTTTTGATTCAACTGTTTCTAGATTGTGACCACATATGCTATATGAATACAGAGTTTTGTTGGTGTTCTTCGTGAAATTTATAACTTTGCACTTAGCTATATTCAGTTCCATTTCATTGTCGACACACCAGGTAGATATTGTGTTAAGGTCTTGTTGTAAGAGTTCACAATCTTTCATAGATTTAATTGCTTTATATAATTTGAGGTCATCAGCATATAGAGAAAAATTACATCGGAGTTTGTATGTAAGGTCGTTAATAAAGATTAAGAAAAGTAAGGGTCCAAGGTGAGATCCTTGTGGTACGCCCGACGTAACTAATATTGGGGAAGAGTTAAAACCGTTGACAGTAACTAACTGACTTCTATGTGATAAATATGATTCTAACCAACGAAGCAGATTTCCGTGAATGCCGATTTTATCCAGTTTATTCATTAAGATAGAGTGACTAACTTTGTCAAAGGCCTTACTGAAATCGGTGTACACGGCATCAACCTGTGTTTTATTATTCATCGATTGACATAGAAAGTCCATATACTCGAGTAAATTAGTATTTGTGGATCTTTTAGCTACAAAGCCATGTTGGAAAGGACTAAGTATATGTTTTACATGGTTAAAGATGGTTTTGTATACAATGGACTCGAATATTTTGCCAAAATAAGATAAAAGGCTGATAGGACGGTAGTTAGTTACATTATTTTTACTGCCAGATTTATGGATTGGAATGACGTTAGTTTGCTTTTCGGAACAACTCATACAGGTCTCATAGAAATCGATTTGTCTTCTTTTCATGATTAGAAATGTGATCTAAACGGTGTCAGAAAGAGAAAACCCCAAGCTTTATATTCAAATCTAAAAGTTAACCACAAAATAATTAAAATGTAACCTTTATGAAACCGAAATTGCCGATCGCAAAATAAAAAAAAAATATATTCTGAAACTTTGGGAATTTCTTTATTTATTATTTTTTCATGGAACGACAAAAAAGTGAGGTGACGATAAAGTTTATATTCCATTTGTTAGTCAAATATGTGTGATTTAATTTTCGGTAATTTTAGTTAGAAAAAACGTAATTTGAGTCATTTTTAAACCTTTTTTATGTTTGCATAGAATTTTATAATGCAAAAATTAAATTTCTTCAAACTTAGCAAAATAACTTTGTGGCATCATTATTAATATAATGAAAATCAAATAACTTCGTTAAACACTATATAATTAACAATATCAACATGTTTCAATTACAACGTTATCTTCATCAGGACATCATTGTCAACATCTTGTCCTGATGAAGATAACATTGTTGTTGAAACATGTTGATATTGTTAATTATTGAGCGCAATATGAAATTGTTATTGAGGGCAATATCAGTTGGAGCGGGTATGCTGTCAAGACGTTTTTACTCCTGCAGCCCCAAAGTAAAAATAATACTGTTCAACGCTTTCTGTACCTCGTTGTATACATCAGAACTGTGGGTTGACTACACTGCAACCCAATGGCATAAGTTAAAGGTTGCTTACAATAACACTTATCGCCAACTTTTCCGCCTACCGAGATACTGCAGTGCTACGGAAATGTTCCTGGAGGGACGAGCACATACTTTCCGTGCACTTCTCAGCCACCGCATGGGAAGTTTATGGCGCAGTCTGTGCCATTCGAAGAATGCGATCCTCACCGCCATGACTGCCTGGATGGAATCTCCCCTGATGACCCTCTGGAGACGGGAGACGACGAAATACCCTCCGTAAACGGCTATTTACATTCATTTTACTGTTTGATGCATACATAATTTTTTTTTCTCAGTTTCATTTTTCATGCTTATTCGTTTATTTTATTTAATTTATGTGTTGTTATTTACTTTTTACCTTAACTTATTATTTATCTTTTTTTGTTATTTTACATTATGGAATGTATTGCATTGCACTTCCCCTGCATACATTCTGGAATAAACTTATATTATTATTATTATTATCACCTTTTAAAACAAGTTTTAGTTTACGGAAATCCTCCAGAAAAATTCCATTTATTTGGATTTTATTAATATTTTGACCTTCCCAATTGTCGATTGGACAATTTATATTACATTAAATCGAAAAATATTTCAGTTGCACTTATTGTAGGTATTTGGTGTTCCATAAAAGCGTACTTTTACCAAAACCGCTCTATATTACCTCAATTCACTTCTTGTCGGCTTCCAGATGAGTGAGCGGGATGCCCCCCTGATTTCCCTCGAGACCACCTTATTATCTTGCATCTGCCATCCCTCTCGCGCCTTGTGTCCCTCGCAATTATATCTATTCCCTTTTTCCCTCCTTTTTATATTTCTCATTGCATTATAATTCATCTTCTTGTCTAATTAATTTCGTTACCGAGAAAATACCAGTGAATAAAATACCTAGGCAATTTATCATTTAGAATTTAACTAGCAGACCTGGAACAGGTTACTGTGGCTGACGAAACACAACCCTACGCCATTATCCAACCTTTATAATAAGATATTTATATCTTAGAGACTTCGGATATTATCCCTGGTTATATCCATCAGCCTTTTTGTTCGGCATGCTGGGTATTAATAGCCTCGCCAAAAGAAGGAAAACTGCTTTGCTGACAACAGCATATAAACGTTTAAACGGTAACATCTGTATTCCCGATATATTACAAAAATTTGAGTTTTATGTCCCCGACAACTTCACAAGAGCACGCAGACATAGAACTTTTGTTGTTCCGAGATGCAAAACTAACTTACCATTAGTAATGCCACTCGGAAAAAATGATTATTTTACTAAATTTCCTGCCCCCTGATATAGATATTTTTAAACTAAATATTCATCAATTCAAAAACGCTATTATTACTTAATAAAATAAAATGTATGTTTATTATTGGTTATGTATAACTGTAAATGTGCATTTAAAATAAAATAAATAAATAAAAATAACCAACGCCATCTGTTAAATCAAATCTACACCGCCCGTTTGAAAGCCCGCTGCCCGCTGCCCGCTTGCCATCCCGCTCCCTTTATTTATATATTTCAAACAATTTACACAAAACTTTGAAAAATTATAAACCTAAAAACCTTCCTCATGAATCACTCTATCTATTGGTGAAAACCGGATGAAATTCCTTTCCGTAGTTCAAAAGATCTAAGCGTACAGACAGCGGAAGCGTCTTCATTTTATACTGTGTAACGATAATGAAATATATTATTACATTACGTATTTTGCGTACCGCAATAATTTTAATTTTCTAGTTAATGGTAGATCATCATCATTACATAGTATAAAATGAAGTCGCTCAAACTATACGTGCGCATAGATCTTTTAAACTACGCAACGGATTTTCATGCGGTTTTCACCATTAGATAGAGTGATTCAAGATGAAGGATATGTATAATACATGATTATTATAGTAGAGAAAAGCCGATAAATTCAAATATTCAATTCAGCGCAGCGGGCAGCGGGCAGCGGGCAGCTGGCAAGCGGGTGGTGTGGATTTTATAAAGGTTGGGTAATGGTGTTGTGTTTCGTTAGCCACAGCAACGTGTGGCCGGGTCTGCTAGTGAATTAATAAAAGTAGCCAAGTACGAGTGCATTTTTCAAAATAATCACTTAGTATTCACTTTTACCAAATTAAAGTTTTGCTTTCCAAAATATGTTTCAGACATACATAGACTTATAAGTAACCATAGATATGCCGATAAGTATGAGGGGATCATGAAAACAGAGCTCACTATTACGATTATGTATAGAAACGATTGCGGGCATGCGCACATCAAATCCCCAAAGTTTCATCGCAATCGGATGGCTGGTTTAGCAACGCATACATTTTTGACGCCAGAACTCACTATTAGGTATATATAGAAACCATCTCGTGCATGCGCACATCAAATCCCCAAAGTTTCATCGAAATCGGATGAATGGTTTAGTAACGCATAAGGAACAAACTTACATACAGGCATACATGCAAGCAAGCGAACATTGATTTTTATATAAGTCGATTTAAAATGTTTCGTTCGCGAATGATTTACTTTTACAACCTTTGGGGGATTAAAATACTGCGTTAGGTAAATATTATTATAATTTTTTTTTTATATTAACATCAACTAAAAAATTTCACAAAGTGCTTAAATCATGGTTTAGTTGTTACTTGGTGGAGATGCTACTAGTGAAATAAAAGAAATAATAATAAGCAAAATAAAAAAAATTAAATTAAAAAAACATATTTGGTCATAAAACAGAGAAAGAGAGGAAAGAAAGAAAGAAAAGAAATTAGAAAGTATGTACTAGTACAGAGAAAGAGAGTAAAGAAAGAAAAAAAAAATTAAGCATGTAATATATAATTGAAGGAGAAGATAACACTAATAAATCTAAACGAAAAAATGAAAGAAAACAAGACACAGAAAAATAGAAAAAGGTAATGATTGCAACCGAGACTCGAACCCAGAACCTCTCGTCTGACCAGGACGTGCGCGTTTACCGTTTTACGTTCAAAAAGAAAGTTTTCCTTATAAAAAATTGATTAAGTACTTATGTCATTAATATTTTTCAAGTGCCCCGAAGATGTTATAAATTATAAAAGAGATAAAACTATGCAACAACAACAAAAATTGAAGAATATTTCTTTACCTCGGCAAGCGTTAGGTTCAAATTTGTAACATCGAGGGAAAGGTTGGGTAATTTTTACCAAAAATTCTTACCTAGATAGTTTTTTTATTCTCGACTTATTATTTTTTTTATTTCGATGATATACTTATTTTACATGTTTTCTAAGTACTTGTAGAAACTAGGAATGAAAATGTTATAATTAGTAGAATAAAAGTGTTATAATTAGAACCCCAACTCTCTCATATGGAAACCAAAATTTCGAAACGGTACCCAAATTCACATACCTACCGAGGCTCCCTGATAACAAACAACAATAATAATACCACAGAGGAGATCCAGAAGCGCATAGTGAACGCAAATCGCTGTTATTTCCGCTTACAAAACCAATTAAAATCCAGACTGCTGTCCAGAAACACGAAGATATTAGTGTACAAAACACTTATCAGACCAGTACTCACGTACGCAGCTCTTGGGTACTAACTAAGAGGAATGAGCGAGCACTGGACATTTTTAAAAGGAAAATTTGAGGCGCATCTTCGGACCGGTTCTATAAAATGAACTTTGGCGCAGACGTTACAACAATGAGCTGTATACTTTGTTTAAGGAGCTAAACTTCGCAAAATTTATAAAACTGGGAAGACTTCGGTGGCTCGGTCATGTGGAGAGAATGACCGAGCATCAAGCACCAAAGTCCCTGTTGAACTCAAGACCGATAGGGCGAAGGAGCCTGGGAAGACCAAGATTAAGATGGAGCGACAACGTCCTCAAAGACATATCTACCTTGGAGCTACTAAGCTGGAGAGAGTTGGCAGAAAACCGAGATGAATGGAGAAAGGCTCTTGAGTAGGCCAAGACCCATTAGGGGTTGTAGAGCCAAGAGTGATGATGAATTAGTATTTTAATCATTTTTATTCGAATCAAAAATTTTCTTAAAGAATTCCACAGTTGTCCATTTTTATTTGAAACTAAATAAAACACAAAAAATTAACATCTTCAAAGTTTTAATCATAACAAACACAAATTATAATAGTTTTTTTCTTCTACAACTAATCAGACTTGAATTATTGATCTTGAAAAATAGTAACAACGAGCTCTAGATGGGTAAAACTCACCCGTCGACAACATCTAACTAGCTTGTTGAGCGGTGGTTGACTAAATCCTCATTTCTTGTCGCTTCCTGACCTTCCCCGCTTAGCTACTGAGGGGCACGGAACAGTTGAGCAAGGCAAACTGAAATTATTCATCGAGCAACAAAAATTGTCTCGAGTAAATTTTACCCAACCTTACACTTGCAGGGTTAATGTACCATTTTTTTAAAAGAAAGACAAACATTCCCGGGTTACGAATAACCCAACAATGTTTAAAAATCTCCTACTATCACCACAGAAAGCCGAAAATGTTGCATGTGTTGTGATGGAGGGCTTAACCAGCCGAGGAATCGAACACGCGACGCTGGGGTGGGACCCAAGCGCTATGCCCACTGACCGGTTGACCATTGGCCGGTCTTTCTCTCAACTTCACTAATATCATTAAATACAGATGTTGGTCATTATTACATGTGCGTTGGTTTCGAATGTGATTCTCTGCCATAAATAGACATTTATGATGGATGATTTTTGTATAAATATCCACCTCGGAAAATCTGTACATTTTTACCCTATCTTTCTGTAAATATCATGATCGATAGCCCACGTGGGCGGGATTCTCGTTATGAACTCCAAATAAATCAAATTTAAATTCATAATGCGAATTAACCAAAATCAGAAAACCTTCAATTATTGTTGTGTTGTAATTTCAAGTCTGGAGTGGAGCGACAGCGCAATTTATAACTCTTTTCTCCAATTGCTCGAGATTGTTTGGTGTTTTTTTTCCGCTTGCATTAAAAAAAATCGTACCTCCGAATTTTAATATCGAGACATACAAACTGATTATAGTTCTATATAGCCAATAAATCCACCTATCTTTAATCGATTATCACATGTTCGTAGGATTTATAAAAAAAATATAAAATCGTTCTTACAAATAAGGGAAAATTTGCCAAAATTGGCAGCAAAGCAATCCGGGGTATTTTAAATAGTGCCATATTGTAGCAAAAAGCGCTCCGGTGGCTAAGTACTAATTTATAGATATTATAGCTCATTCTAACAAATTCACGATGTACCACTGACATTTTTTTCATTTGGTATTTATTTATTTACTGTAAGAAACAAACAGCAATTTTTATACAGGATGAGTTATACAAGAGGTTAAACATGAGGCAAGCCAAAACAGTTTCTAATGCTAATGTTGGTTATTATGATATGATATAAAATTGTAATTGGTAATAACCATTGAAATGAAAATGAAAATAACAAAAAAAAAACAAAAAAAATATATATAAGTATATTAGAAGAAAGAAGGAATAGAAAAGGGCTAGAGGCAGAGGAAGATGGGATGGGGATAGGAGATGCTCATGCTGTACCTTTTCTATAGTTGTGCATTAATTTAATTAACATTTCGTACGCTTGACTTCGTTTCGGTATTTCACAAGAGTATTATTAAGAATATCGATATTGTTAAATTGCGTGTTATATTGCGCGCATATACGGGGGATTGGAGAATTTTTTCTAAGGTTGGTTTTGCACGCGGGCAAATAAAAAAAATGGTTTAGTCTGATTGGCCTTGTGGGTATGTGAATTCTTAAATAATTTACAAGTTCCGGAGAGTCCAGGCCGTTATTCAGAATTTTGTATAAAAATATTTGATCAGATATTAATCTTCGTGTTTAAAGTGGAGTAAAGTTGTGAAATTTTAAGGATTCGGTGTTATTTGCAAAAAGTAATTTGAATTTATAATTTATATGTTTAAAAAATTTATCATTTAGAATTTAACTAGCAGACCTGGAACAGGTTACTGTGGCTGACGAAACCCAACCCTACGCCATTATCCAACCTTTATAATAAGATATTTATATCTTAGAGACTTCGGATATTATCCCTGGTTATATCCATCAGCCTTTTTGTTCGGCATGCTGGGTATTAATAGCCTCGCCAAAAGAAGGAAAACTGCTTTGCTGACAACAGCATATAAACTTTTAAACGGTAACATCTGTATTCCCGATATATTACAAAAATTTGAGTTTTATGTCCCCGACAACTTCACAAGAGCACGCAGACATAGAACTTTTGTTGTTCCGAGATGCAAAACTAACTTACCATTAGTAATGCCACTCGGAAAAAATGATTATTTTACTAAATTTCCTGCCCCCTGATATAGATATTTTTAAACTAAATATTCATCAATTCAAAAACGCTATTATTACTTAATAAAATAAAATGTATGTTTATTATTGGTTATGTATAACTGTAAATGTGCATTTAAAATAAAATAAATAAATAAAAATAACCAAAGCCATCTGTTAAATCAAATCTACACCGCCCGTTTGAAAGCCCGCTGCCCGCTGCCCGCTGCCCGCTTGCCATCCCGCTCCCTTTATTTATATATTTCAAACAATTTACACAAAACTTTGAAAAATTATAAACCTAAAAACCTTCCTCATGAATCACTCTATCTATTGGTGAAAACCGGATGAAATTCCTTTCCGTAGTTCAAAAGATCTAAGCGTACAGACAGCGGAAGCGTCTTCATTTTATACTGTGTAACGATAATGAAATATATTATTACATTACGTATTTTGCGTACCGCAATAATTTTAATTTTCTAGTTAAAGGTAGATCATCATCATTACATAGTATAAAATGAAGTCGCTCAAACTATACGTGCGCATAGATCTTTTAAACTACGCAACGGATTTTCATGCGGTTTTCACCATTAGATAGAGTGATTCAAGATGAAGGATATGTATAATACATGATTATTATAGTAGAGAAAAGCCGATAAATTCAAATATTCAATTCAGCGCAGCGGGCAGCGGGCAGCGGGCAGCTGGCAAGCGGGTGGTGTGGATTTTATAAAGGTTGGGTAATGGTGTTGTGTTTCGTTAGCCACAGCAACGTGTGGCCGGGTCTGCTAGTGAATTAATAAAAGTAGCCAAGTACGAGTGCATTTTTCAAAATAATCACTTAGTATTCACTTTTACCAAATTAAAGTTTTGCTTTCCAAAATATGTTTCAGACATACATAGACTTATAAGTAACCATAGATATGCCGATAAGTATGAGGGGATCATGAAAACAGAGCTCACTATTACGATTATGTATAGAAACGATTGCGGGCATGCGCACATCAAATCCCCAAAGTTTCATCGCAATCGGATGGCTGGTTTAGCAACGCATACATTTTTGACGCCAGAACTCACTATTAGGTATATATAGAAACCATCTCGTGCATGCGCACATCAAATCCCCAAAGTTTCATCGAAATCGGATGAATGGTTTAGTAACGCATAAGGAACAAACTTACATACAGGCATACATGCAAGCAAGCGAACATTGATTTTTATTTAAGTCGATTTAAAATGTTTCGTTCGCGAATGATTTACTTTTACAACCTTTGGGGGATTAAAATACTGCGTTAGGTAAATATTATTATAATTTTTTTTTTATATTAACATCAACTAAAAAATTTCACAAAGTGCTTAAATCATGGTTTAGTTGTTACTTGGTGGAGATGCTACTAGTGAAATAAAAGAAATAATAATAAGCAAAATAAAAAAAATTAAATTAAAAAAACATATTTAGTCATAAAACAGAGAAAGAGAGGAAAGAAAGAAAGAAAATAAATTATAAAGTATGTACAAGTAGGTACAGAGAAAGAGAGGAAAGAAAGAAAAAAAATAATTAATCATGTAATATATAATTGAAGGAGAAGATAACACTAATAAATCTAAACGAAAAAATGAAAGAAAACAAGACACAGAAAAATAGAAAAAGGTAATGATTGCAACTGAGACTCGAACCCAGAACCTCTCGTCTGACCAGGACGTGCGCGTTTACCGTTTTACGTTCAAAAAGAAAGTTTTCCTTATAAAAAATTGATTAAGTACTTATGTCATTAATATTTTTCAAGTGCCCCGAAGATGTTATAAGTTATAAAAGAGATAAAACTATGCAACAACAAAAAATTTGAAGAATATTTCTTTATCTCGGCAAGCGTTAGGTTCAAATTTGTAACATCGAGGGAAAGGTTGGGTAATTTTTACCAAAAATTCTTACCTAGATAGTTTTTTTATTGTCGACTTATTACTATTTTTATTTCGATGATATACTTATTTTACAGGTTTTCTAAGTACTTGTAGAAACTAGGAATGAAAATGTTATAATTAGTAGAATAAAAGTGTTATAATTAGAACCCCAACTCTCTCATATGGAAACCAAAATTTCGAAACGGTACCCAAATTCACATACCTACCGAGGCTCCCTGATAACAAACAACAATAATAATACCACAGAGGAGATCCAGAAGCGCATAGTGAACGCAAATCGCTGTTATTTCCGCCTACAAAACCAATTAAAATCCAGACTGCTGTCCAGAAACACGAAGATATTAGTGTACAAAACACTTATCAGACCAGTACTCACGTACGCAGCTCTTGGGTACTAACTAAGAGGAATGAGCGAGCACTGGACATTTTTAAAAGGAAAATTTGAGGCGCATCTTCGGACCGGTTCTATAAAATGAACTTTGGCGCAGACGTTACAACAATGAGCTGTATACTTTGTTTAAGGAGCTAAACTTCGCAAAATTTATAAAACTGGGAAGACTTCGGTGGCTCGGTCATGTGGAGAGAATGACCGAGCATCAAGCACCAAAGTCCCTGTTGAACTCAAGACCGATAGGGCGAAGGAGCCTGGGAAGACCAAGATTAAGATGGAGCGACAACGTCCTCAAAGACATATCTACCTTGGAGCTACTAAGCTGGAGAGAGTTGGCAGAAAACCGAGATGAATGGAGAAAGGCTCTTGAGTAGGCCAAGACCCATTAGGGGTTGTAGAGCCAAGAGTGATGATGAATTAGTATTTTAATCATTTTTATTCGAATCAAAAATTTTCTTAAAGAATTCCACAGTTGTCCATTTTTATTTGAAACTAAATAAAACACAAAAAATTAACATCTTCAAAGTTTTAATCATAACAAACACAAATTATAATAGTTTTTTTCTTCTACAACTAATCAGACTTGAATTATTGATCTTGAAAAATAGTAACAACGAGCTCTAGATGGGTAAAACTCACCCGTCGACAACATCTAACTAGCTTGTTGAGCGGTGGTTGACTAAATCCTCATTTCTTGTCGCTTCCTGACCTTCCCCGCTTAGCTACTGAGGGGCACGGAACAGTTGAGCAAGGCAAACTGAAATTATTCATCGAGCAACAAAAATTGTCTCGAGTAAATTTTACCCAACCTTACACTTGCAGGGTTAATGTACCATTTTTTTAAAAGAAAGACAAACATTCCCGGGTTACGAATAACCCAACAATGTTTAAAAATCTCCTACTATCACCACAGAAAGCCGAAAATGTTGCATGTGTTGTGATGGAGGGCTTAACCAGCCGAGGAATCGAACACGCGACGCTGGGGTGGGACCCAAGCGCTATGCCCACTGACCGGTTGACCATTGGCCGGTCTTTCTCTCAACTTCACTAATATCATTAAATACAGATGTTGGTCATTATTACATGTGCGTTGGTTTCGAATGTGATTCTCTGCCATAAATAGACATTTATGATGGATGATTTTTGTATAAATATCCACCTCGGAAAATCTGTACATTTTTACCCTATCTTTCTGTAAATATCATGATCGATAGCCCACGTGGGCGGGATTCTCGTTATGAACTCCAAATAAATCAAATTTAAATTCATAATGCGAATTAACCAAAATCAGAAAACCTTCAATTATTGTTGTGTTGTAATTTCAAGTCTGGAGTGGAGCGACAGCGCAATTTATAACTCTTTTCTCCAATTGCTCGAGATTGTTTGGTGTTTTTTTTCCGCTTGCATTAAAAAAAATCGTACCTCTGAATTTTAATATGGAGACATACAAACTGATTATAGTTCTATATAGCCAATAAATCCACCTATCTTTAGTCGATTATCACATATTCGTAGGATTTATAAAAAAAATATAAAATCGTTCTTACAAATAAGGGAAAATTTGCCAAAATTGGCAGCAAAGCAATCCGGGGTATTTTAAATAGTGCCATATTGTAGCAAAAAGCGCTCCGGTGGCTAAATACTAATTTATAGATACTATAGCTCGTTCTAACAAATTCACGATGTACCTCTGACATTTTTTTCATTTGGTATTTATTTATTTACTGTAAGAAACAAACAGCAATTTTTATATAGGATGAGTTATACAAGAGGTTAAACATGAGGCAAGTCAAAACAGTTTCTTATGCTAATGTTGGTTATAATGATATAATATAAAATTGTAATTGGTAATAACCATTTAATGAAAATGAAAATAACAAAAAAAAATATTAACAATATATATAAGTATATTAGAAGAAAGAAGGAGTTGAAAAGGGCTAGAGGCAGAGGAAGATGGGGACAGGAGATGCTCATGCTGTACCTTTTCTATAGTTGTGCATTAATTTAATTAACATTTGTGGTCGTACGCTTGACTTCGTTTCAGTATTTCACAAGAGTATTATTAAGAATATCGATATTGTTAAATTGCGTGTTATATTGCGCGCATATACGGGGGATTGGAGAATTTTTTCTAAGGTTGGTTCTGTACGCGGGCAAATGAAAAAAATGGTTTAGTCTGATTGGCCTTGTAGGTATGTGAATTCTTAAATAATTTACAAGTTCCGGAGAGTCCAGGCCGTTATTCAGAATTTTGTATAAAAATATTTGATCAGATATTAATCTTCGTCTTTGAAGTGGAGTAAAGTTGTGAAATTTTAAGGATTCGGTGTTATTTGCAAAAAGTAATTTGAATTTATAATTTATATGTTTAAAAAATTTGTTTTGCACACTTTCGATTCTGTCAATATGGCATTGGTAGAACGGTGCCCAAATTAGTGTGCAGTATTCTAAGTGGGGCGGATATACGTGGTGTAAAGGGAATACATAGTTTTAATATTGCGAAAAGGTTTAGATATGCGAATTATAAATCCCAACATTTTATTGGTATTGCAGAACACATGCTAGATGGGAAAGATATATTATGTTAGCTAGATAAATTTTGCTAGCAGTGTTCGACGTCTTTAAGCTGAGTAACCCAGAAATTATCATTTCTGGAACAGGGAAAAATCAGTTGGTCTATTTAAGAAAACAAGGTTGCCGGTATTAAACCAAATCCCTGGATGAACATAAACCAAACCAAGACCTTTCAGTATACGTAATATGTGGGCATATACATGGGGATTGGAAATTGATGTGATATGTAAAGGACTGAATAGAGCAGACAGATTCGTAAAAAGATCATCTGAATTAAATTTTTAATGCAATTCACACGCGGTAGAAGTGGAACCTTCAGAAAACTAAAGTAAACAAGGGTGAGGAAGCTACGAAGCATCGCACCAATATAAATAATAACGTAATATTTGTATACCACAGTTTTATGTTATTTCTCAACTAATAAACTCAAAAGTAATCCTATAGTGTTCTTTGGAGTCCTTACACATATTGATCAAATGACGTGAAACAAAGAACACACAGTATATACAAAGCAATGCCAAGAAAACAAAGTTAAGAAATAACAGTGCTGTTTTGACACAGGTGGGTGGCACAGATAATGATAAACAAAATCTCAATCAATTGGAGCCTTGAAAAGTGAGCTCATAATCAAAGCGGTAAGGTTCCATTCTATCTCATTCTCTCGCAGGATAAATCCTATAGATGTCGTGTTTGTCTCTTTTTAATGTCGTTTCCATTTCATCGTGTTTCAAATCATAACGGTAGTAAAGAAGTTTCACTTTAAAATGGAAAAAAAATCCTAAATAAAATTTAGTGGGGAATGGATTGATAAACGCTAGGAATATGATGAAGACGGGAGGTCAATTCTCAATATACAGCTGAAGTTATATACATAATTTGGATATAGTAATATTCTTGTTCTTGTTGGTTTAATAGGACAGACCCGCAAAAGATCGCGTGATATTATTATACATAATAAATTGTGGGATTTGTGAAGCTGAAAGTATTAATAGAAAAAATATTTGGCTCAGGATCATTGCCTTTTGAAAGGAAAAATTTAGCTCTCCAATGTTAGTTTACTTAAAAAATTACGACATATTTTCAATGACATTATAAAAATACAAGATACATCATGATTTTAATAATCTAACAAAAATGTAGCACCGCTTATGAAAAGGATGGCCATTTGAATGAATATTTATATGAACGGGCCTCTGAATTATGTCCACTGGACCTAGTTCAGCAAAACTGCGTACATTGTCTTAGTAACGTTTCTTCACTTTATTATTAATTCGTCTAAGCATCTTCTGTCAAGCATTTAAACAAAACAAATACACATTTCTATTAAAGAATTATTAATTCATAAAAATTCTTCGAACTCGCTTTTCAACAACTGGAATCGGTGTATTGATTTAATATTTGATCTTGATTGTACGCACACAAGCAGCGTTCATGTACTGTAGTATTATATGGTGTCATCGAATAGATCTACGAGGGTCAGTCAAAAAGTAATGCGTTCTATTTTTTTCTACTTAAATAAAGTTAGTTAAGTGAACATTTTGAATTTGGTGCTATTCCTCAAACCTTCTACAATCTGCTACAGTAGTTACTTTTTGCATCAACATCGTATTAGATAGCGTTCTGTGATTGATTCTTGACTGTAGAAGGTGAAACGCCCATCGCATTCATGAAATACTGAAAAATGTCTACCATGATGCAACAGTGGACGTCACCACAGCTAGACGATGGTTTCATCGCTGTAATAAAACAGAAGGACAAACACAGCTGGCTGACGAAAAGCCGTTGATTGCAGTAACTGCACGCAACTTTGAGCGAGTTTATGACATCATTCGTGGTGACCGCAAATAACTACTGATGTCGCATTTTCTCTTTCAGCAAAGGCAGTGTGATGAAAATTATTCGACAACCTATTATTCAACAAAATTTTGTGCAAGTGGGTACCAAGAAAGCTAACCGGCCAGAATAAAGAAACAAGAGAAACAATAGCTTCACAATTGTTCCTGGAAAAAAATTGTGACCGGAGACGAAATATGGGTTACCCAAATCAATGAGGCAGTCAATGGAATGGCATCACACAAACTCACTGATGTCAAAAAAATTGAAAACTGTGTGATCGGAGGGGTGATGGTGTTCTGGATGTGACCGTGCACTTTACAACACTGTGATATATGCCCTTGTTAAAAGATGGCCCAAAGCTGTGGAAATGGACGGAGATTATATTGAAAAGTAACAAATTAATCGTCAATAGTTTGGTTTTCAACCCATGAAATTGCATTTTTTATTTCTTAACAATTAAAGGAGAAAAAAATAGGAGGCATTATTTTTTGACTGTCCCCAGAATGTTCGGTCTTGGTTGTTTAAATTATGAAACATAATATTGTGCGGTGTTTGTAAATCTTTGGTGCTTATCTAATACTACTGTAGACCCCACCCCGATATTTCTTCTTCGTAGCAATACGAGTACATCCTTATTTGAACGTTAATGTAATTATTTTTAACTCCTACGCCTAACTTGAGAGCGATTTCTCTTCGTTGGCGTAGAAATTCTTTGAAAAATACGCCTTTCGCTATGTTTTTATTGTTTTTTTTTACATTATCTCTATGTTGCTTCCCACGTTGTGGTCTCCAAACAGTCTTCAATCAGTTGTGAAGTGAGCAGGTGAAGTAGACTACCTTCGTTTCCTGATTTCCGATGAATCCTTTTTCTTAGAAAACACTTGTTGTTTTGCTTGGATTTTGTCGTAACTTTAATTATTTAGATGAATACTAAGTTTTACAGAGAAATTGATTCTAATCTGAGCACTGGTTTTTTAATTTTTAAAATGAGTTGCAAAAATGAAAACTGAGAATTTATAACTAAAAAGAGAGCTGTAAGATGACCACAGACGAAAGAGCGTGTAGACAAAAATGCATCGAAATATTTAGTAAAGGGTGACAAACACGTCCAAATTGTGAGTTAAAGAGGCTATAGGTACATAAAAATAACAAAAAATGATAAAATGTAGGGTGATTAATGAATTTAAATATTAGAGATGGGACAACACAACACACAACGATCTCCACACAGGAGGCTCTGATAAAAAAAAATCCTTCATGGCCAATGTTTGGTGAAAAGGTCTGAATTGCCTCACCAGCAACTAGAACTTCACAGCCTTCGTCTTCACCTCTATATCTTCGGCCTCGCAACATACCATTTGGGAGGCGGGAATGGATACCGCCGCCCCGGGAACCTTTATTGGATAACCAAGACCTCTGCCATAGGTCACCCCAAGTGGTTCGCTACGTTTGGTTATTTAGCAGGGGTACCCGGGTTCATGGGGTGAGGTTTGTCTAGGTCTTGGAGGCGGATGACTAGGACACACTGAACTCCAGATTCCTACCTACCCTTTAAACCGTTTCCTCCTCTCCTTCCTTTCCCTAAAAAAAACCTCCACACAGCATCTCCAAAGATGACATAGGCCTTGGGGGAAATTATTTTGCTCATGGCCTCCTCTGTGGAGTATACGTAAAAAAAAAATACCCCAATTTGGCATGTCATAGTTTCACTGGCTCCAGACAGTTTTTTTTAACATTAGCTCCACACAAGAGGCCCTGAGGAAAACCAATTTCCCTCAGGGCGTATGCCATCTTTGGGGATGCTGTGTGGGTTTTTTTAGGGAAAGGAAGGAGACGAAGTTCTGGGAAGAAAAGGCATGGGGGATGGGTGGGAATCTGGGGGTCAATGTGTTCAGGAGTGACGAACGTACGAATCCATTCCTCCCACTCCGGTGTAAGGCGAGAGTCCGGCTGGAGAGATAAAAAGGTCTCCCTCGACCACTCTCTTCCGATCCGACCCGCCACGCAGTAGCTTTGACAAACCTCACCCCCATGAACCCGGGTTCTCCTGCTAAGTCACAAAACGTAGCGTTTAACGTTTAGGTGACCTTTGGCAGCTAGTCCAATAAATGGTTCCATCCATTGTATATTTGTTATCGTAACCATATTATAATATAAATTTTGCAGGTAGCATTAGTACCAATAGCAGGTACCAATTATAGAAATAATCATAATTTGGATTAAAAAAATATTTATTTTAAAACCAATGTGTTGAGTATACTAATAAATATAAAACACCAACCGGTTTTGGTTCAGACTGAACTTACATAAAGACTGTTAAATACATAGGAGTCCTATAATTTCAATACCCGCTATATTCGATTTTTTTTTAAATGATAAAAAAAATGTATGACAACTTGTTCACATTTTTGCGAGGAACAAGAATAACCTAAAATTGAGTTCCAAATCCTCCCTTATCACTACCAAAAACCATGTTAAAACTGCGAGTGAGAAACAAAACCCGCTATATCATTCAAGAAGTTACTATCAAAACCCGCTATATCGGAATTCAACCAATCAAGAGCAGTTATTTTGCCAAGATGGCGGGTGTAGAAATCTGCCCCTCAGGTCATTTGAGTTTCAAAAGCCTCTATATTCCATGTAAATCACGAAGTGAGTATCAAAATCCGCTATATCCATTTTATTTATCCAAATTACTTAAATATTTCTAGACATAAATTGACAAATGAACACTTTTCGAATGTATGTTACTCTAATTCATTATATAAAAATAAAAATGCAATTATTTATTTACGCTAGAGACGTGGTAGTTATTTGAAGGTACCAAAATGATCACAGAATTACAGTTAACAGGTTCAGGCTAAACCGGAATCAGTTGTTGTGGAATATTTGTTTAAGTTTTCAATAAGTAGGTTTTAAAATAATGAAATAAATTTTTAAAAACACATTTTGACCCTCTCTAAAATAATGATAAAGAATGCACAATATTATGTTCATGTGATTTTTTTTTTTCAGTACTTATCGTCCTTGAATTGTTTTTCCTATCAAGTTCCACTCGACCTGTATACCGAAATAGGATAGCTGAGCTTTTGCGCGCAAATAAAAGATGGTAGAGAAAAACCCGTGTTATTTCTAGCTTTTACTATCGGATTTTATAAATATTTTTTTTTACATGAAAACCACAAAATTGCTGGTGGAACTAAGGCACCAACACAGATTACAAAATATCCCCGGAGACAAATATAATTTATGAAAAAGTGTCACAGGAAACAGATGAGGTGTTCATACAGTTTGATAATGCCTTCAGAAGGCGAAACCGCTGACACGCGTAGTAATAATTATACAGCAGATCTTGTTTATAATAAACTGATTTTATAGATTAAATAATAATATTTAATATTAATAATATTCGTATAAAAGAAACAAAATGAAATAATTAAAAATAAATATTAAAATAATATTTAAAAAAATAAAAAAGGTATTCATGCACCTGATAATTTTAAAGAAGATTTCTGGAGATATTGTACTTTCTCAGTAAATGAAGTCTTCTAGCAAAAGACACTACTTTCCTAAAAATTCAGTCTGCTCTAAGTTAGATTTTGATATTAGTTCCCAAACTTTGCGGTTACATCAAACTATCATTGGGCGATCCCATTATCGCGGGTGCAATATTTAGTCGCATGTAAAGTTTCATAATAATAAAACAAAAAACATTATTAATGAAATTATTCTTCGAAGAGCTACATATTAACATGTTCACTTTTTATTCGTTTAAAAGAATTTTATTGAAATGTTAAAAGAGTAGGGAGTTAAGAGGAGGGAGGTTCAAAGTGCTATCGCGGGTGGAACAAAATTGGACAAGCCTTTCCAAATCATAAGACAAAAACACAAAAGTCTGTTAAATTTGAAACATTTATTATGTTATGCCTTGATATTTCGTAAGGCGTTAACCCAATCAACTAAAAAAATAAAATAAAAATATAGAAAAAAACAAATCCTTTTGATGCAATCGCGGGTGCAACATCAAATTATCGCGGGTGCAACCCGTCTAATTTAAGTGAATATAAACATCAGAGAATCGTCTATAGTGGAATCGCCCTATTACCTTTAGTAGCTGCATTGCATGTTTTGTGCGTGCTTGATAGTTTTTAAACGATTTCGAAAAGGAGGAGGTTCTCAATTCGACTGTATTTTTTTTTCCAGAGAAATGTGGACGGTGTCACATTGTTGTTTTTACAAAAGTAAACTTGTCTGATTTATGTCAATACTGTTAAAAGTGTTACGTAATATTTGTTTTGGTAAAACTACACAAAACCAAATATCAAATAGTATTAACTTTTGTTTCAATTCAGATCTCAGTGCAGTCAAGTAGATTCAATATTCTTTAGCAAATCGACTAAATTATCTTGGAAAATGTCAAATTGATAAAAAAAAAGAAAAGTGTCGTTGTAGTGATATATATTACGAAACGGCGCTAAAATAAACGATAATTATAAATTGAACCCACAAGACCATATTTGTACCAACTCACAGAGGTCTCATATTAATCGCTGTAACTCCATACTATCATAGTTAAAAATATGTTCTAAACGGTGTTAGAAAGGAAAAACAATTCGCTTAATATTCAAATCTAAAATATAACCACCGAAGAAGTAAAATGTACACCTTTATGAAACTAAAGTTTTGAATCGCCATTTGAAAAAAAAATTTTTTTGGGAATTTATTACTAATTATTTTAGAAAGGTACGTTAAAAAATTTATAATTCATTTGTCTAGTAAAATATTTCAGTGTTTTTATTTTGTTTCGTTATCTTATCAATTTGGGAGGCGGAAATGGGTACCGCCGCCCTGGGAACCTTTATTAGATAACCAAGACCTCTACAATAGGTCACCCCAAGTGGTTCGCTACGTTTGGTGATTTAGCAGGGGTGCCCGGGTTCATTAGGTGAGGTTTGTCTAGGTCAGGGTTTCCCAAACATATTCTGCAATGGAACACTTTGCAAACCCGTAAATTTTAACGGAACACTTGACTTATTTTTTAGGTTGGGTACACAGCTCTCTTTTTAGGGTGAATTGCCTATTTCAAAAAATTCCTAAAAGTAAAAAGATTTAAAAAAAAAGTATTATGTATTTAGTTTACAAACAAAAAAAATGGAATGAAAACAAAAAAGTAGGATAAATAAAGCACCTAATGACTTTGACGATTTTGGATTTGTGAGTTGCATATCATTTGTGAGTTGCGAGATCAGGAACAATAATAGTTTGTTTTGATAAATTATTGGGGTATTCTTCTGACAAACTCGCCCAGAAATCATTTAAAGACTGATATTACATTTTTGTTAGTCACCAATTAAATCAATTAGATTTTCATATTCCCTTGCGCTTAAGCCTACTAATTTAGCTATCACGGAAAATGGATTCCGAACCCAGGAATCGTCCTTACTAATTTTTGGAAAATATTGCAAAAGAGTTGTTTTCAAGTTATGCAGGTGTTCTTAAAATTCTTTGGAAACCTCTTCATCCACGTTAAAATTCATTCAAACATCCACGTAAGGCAGGAAAACAATCAAAATGATTAGATTGAACTGATGAAATCCGAAATTGTTTATAGTTCGGCTAATTGCTAACAAGGATGTAAGACTGATTGATTTTATCATTATTTTTCTTCCAGGTAAAGTCGATATCATAAAAAATATGGTTGGGTTCCTTGGGAACAAAAATTTCGTGAAACACATGCAGATCCGTTATCCCGTTGTGAATGTTTCCACATCGCACAGATGTTCATATTATTGACTCTTATCACAGTATTATAAACCATAGTAATAAACTTCAGAGATTTTTTCAGTATATAAAATGAAAATTTAATGCAATAACAGCATAAACGGCATTTTCAACATCCATAAAGCTTAGTTTGTCTACCTGGAAGGGTCTAGCACCCAACTTAAGAACCATTGTGAAATATTTATACAAGTAATAATTTCTTGTGAATAATATCAGTAGTGTGAATATTTGTATTTTATATTAAATAAAATTGTTCCGACAAATTGTCGCGGAACCCTAATTCAGGTTCTGCGGAACCCTGGTGTTCCGCGGAACACAGTTTGGGAAACCCTGGTCTAGGTCTTGGAAGCGGATGACCAGGATTCATTGAACCCTAGATTCCTACCCACTAATTAAATTATTTTCTTCAGGGCTTCCTGTGTGGAGTTCATGTAAAAAATATATATATATACATATACATATTTTTAAATTAAATTACTGAAAAACAGTTTTTTTGGTTTTTGGATACATTGCGAAATATTCAATGTATTTGCATTTTAGTGCAAAGCGGAAATATTTTGACCATCTAAAAAATATGCCGAACTTCTGAAGGGTTAAATACGTCAAACGAATTTTTATCTTAAGCGTGGTTGAATACTAACTTTTTTTTTTATTAAACTGTAAAAACACTAATTTTTTCCATTTGGAAAACTTTGCTCAATATTGAAAACGATATTGGCACCAATCCGTATTGAAATTTGAAAAAAAGTTTTTCAAGTTTTCCAAAAAATTAACATCACAGAAAATCTTATATTATTTCATAATACTAAGGGTCATGTCACTCTTACACAGAGGTCGTCAAAATGAAAGGATAACTAAATGAAACAATATTTCTCCTATTTTTTAAGTGATACTACTCTAGCGCCGTTAGTGATTTGAAATTCGAATGATACGGAAATGCGGCACAACTCCGTTGTACACAATACTCGGTTCTAATATAATGCGGTAAATTCGCACCTCTGCGCGTGCCTCCCATAGCGCAGTGCGCAAAATGCTTGACAAGTCTCAGTGGCCAGAGAGACAGACTTCAAGTGAACGGAGGTTCGAATCCTACGAAATCCAAAAAAAAAACATTTTTATTTTTGTGAAATCAATGTCCAATCTTCAAACCATTTTAAATAAACAGGCAAAAGAAAAGAAAGCGACATCTAGCAACTTTCTAGTTTCACCTCTACCGCCTTTGAATTACACACTCTTTTTTTATAAACGCCGGCCGGTTTCGGAACATCCGTTCCTTCCTCAGGGCAAAAACACTATCTTGACATTAAAAAACAATGTGTGAACAAATATATATTACTAAGTGTGTAAGTGTGGGGGGGGGGGGGGCATGAATAGGGATTTGTGAAGGGTGTGGGGAGGAGATAGTACATAAAAAATAGAACTGATAAAACAAATTAATAGAGTTTAATTTATTTATAATGGATAACCACAAAGTTACTGCTTCATTCAAAATTATGAAATAATAACATTTATAAGAAAACTAACTAACTAACCATCACGCCGTTTCCCCGCAGGGGTAGGCAGAGAGGACGGACCACCAAACAACTCGGTCTTGGCACACACTCTTTGCCTCACTCACATTCAGACATCGTCTCATACATTCTCTTCTATTATTCTGACTTTTGACATGGCCTGACTCAAGTATCTGATTCATTTGATCGTGCCATGTCTTCCTCGGGCGTCCCCGACTTCTTCTACCATTCACATTCGCGTAGTATATAATTCTTACACTACTTTCTTCGTTCATTCGCTCTACATGCCCAAACCATCTGAGGATCCCTTTCTTAATTTTACTCATTATGCTTACATCAGCCTTACATTCTTTGCGGATATCCACATTTCTCACACGATCATACATTGTTTTACACACATACGTCTCAGAGATCTCATTTCAACAGCATTCAGTTAACTTTCATCCTTCCTCTGCCAGTTCCATGCCTCACTGCCATACATCAGGGTAGGTACCAGAACTCCATTGTGAACTGCTAGCTTCGCTTCTTTTGACAGATTTTTATTAGCGCCAACCGCCTTCAGTCCATCATTAATCGAGTGACCGGCATTCACCCTTTCAATATTTATAAGACGAACATACATTCAGAAAGCGAACTGAGTTGCAAAATAATCATAAAGCTTGCAAGACGTGATTTTAATTTTCACGGTCAAAAGTATTTTCGTCACTTGTTTTTGGGGTGTTATGCCGCTTTGCTAAAGAAGGAGTTTAGCAAAAACAAGAAACGAAAATAAAACTTGCATGTTTTTTATAAGATTGATTTGTAAAATTTTATTTTCAAAACTTCTCGGAAAATTCTTTATAAAAACTTCCGACATTTTTTTATATTTCCTTTGACCTATAAAAATGTGCATAAAAGCTAAAAGTCCAAACATTCCGTGTCTTTCAGTGAAATATCTTCCTTTCAGAAAGAATTCCAGAGTTTCAAGGAACCCCTTGGCCAGGATTTTACGTTTCCTTCGTTTGCACTTCGGTATAAATTATGACCAATGCTTATCCTTATCTCACGGATGAAAATGTAGGTTAGTATTACACTGCAAACGTTGAATTTGAACAAATCAAAATAAGTTTTATTGGCATATAATAGCGAGGTTGAAATGGTGAACCACTCGGACCCGTAAGCTTTATTTCATGATAATGTAACATCAACAGACATTTTATGTATGACGTAAGATGAGTAACTGACTTTTTTGTATTATTTGAACATTAAAATACAGATACATTATAAGAAAGCTTTGATTGTGTCCAACTAGGAGATTTTCCTTTTTAGGACAGTCAAATTGCATAGTTTAGTTCGCATTAGATAACACGCAATAATTGTAATAATTTAAAATTTCGCAGTAATAAAATTTCTCCTTAACAGGGTATTACCAGAGAAAACCAGAAATATGTCATTTTAAATCATTTTAAATAAATATTGACTCTTGAAAAAATGTTTATTTTTAGTATAATAAGGTTATACCATAGTTCGTTGACAGATTTGTTAAATTTTCAAAAAAGATTTTGAATTATACAATACCCATTTCAAATCATATTATCACGCAGTAAAATAAATCAATACATTATCTGGGTATCGCATGTTTTAGAATTTTAATTTTAGTTTAAATAAAATCATCAAAAAATATATACCTACGTGTGTTTCTTGAGGAAATTTGGTCCGTTTGTGTATTTATTTGCGCACTTACAAACTAATATATTTCAGATTTTTTTAACATTCTATTTAACTCGGACGTTATTGAAAAATGATAATACTTATAATCAAAAAACGTTATTTTAATAGTTTTATCATCACGCCTTTCAGCATTTTTGGATGTAGGTATAAATTAAAGCAAATTTGGAATGAAGTAAAATCGATATCATTATTACATAGTATAAAATGAAGTCGCTCAAAATGTATGCGCGCATAGATCATTTAAACTACGCAACGGATTTTCGTGCGGTTTTCACCAATAGATAGAGTTATTCAAGGGGATGGTTTATATGTATAAAACATGCTTATTATAGTAGAGAAAAGCCGAGAAATTCAAATATTCAATTCAGGCAACGGGCAGAGGGCAGCTGGCAAGCGGGTAGCGTGGATTTTATAAAGGTCGGGTAATGGCGTTGTGTTTCATTAGCCACAGCAACGTGTGGCCGGGTCTGCTGATTGAATTATAATTTAAAAAAGCTGGTTAATCTTTCTCATTTTAACCGCCCAGCACGATCGTAAGAACAACTTTCGACGAAATGCGAATTTTCGGCCGCTGGCTGGTTAAACACTCGTAATAACCAGAAATATTTGCATAATGTTTTCAAGCACAAAAAATATAATCAAAAACATTAAAAAAATATTCATAAGAAGCAATTACTTTGTGGTTAGACATTTTATTATAAAAAATAAAACAAACGCTTTGTATTTAACCACGAATTTATTATTTATATATCTACCGGTTTCGCTTCGACCAAGCTTCCTCAGGATAAAATAATAACTAAATATTAAGACAGAGTTGTCAGTTATATATAAGTTGAGCGACAGAGGGAGAAAGAATATGACAAAAGAATATAGTTAGACAGAGACAAAGTATTTGAAAGCGGTACAATAGATAATCATTCGGTACAATGCGGTACGGTAAAATTGATTTTTATTTTATTTCATAAAACAGGCATGTTGCCCGAAAATTATATACATGGACAATTTAAATGCAATGTACAACAGAAATTATAATAAAAATAGAAACAAACATAATTATGAATGACAAACAAGAATGAGTAAAGGGTAGAATACAAAAGTTTCACCAACAATTTATTATTGGCACCTGTGCTGATGGGACAATGGTTTAGTAGGTACAATATTGCCTGTCTTTAAATAAAGGGCTTCATCACAATATCAGTTTTACATGATTGATGGTAAAATATATATTTTTAAAGTATTTAAATGGGTCATGAAAACGTCAATCTCATTTTTAGAGCAGTGTATAGTGTTATAATGTCTTAATGTTCGTGGTATAGGGGAGAAATGTCATGTATTTGTGTGGTTGGTTTTAATATAGAAAATATCTTGCATCCTACTTGTTGAATTTCTTGATGGTGTGTTGATGTTAATTTGGGAGAAAATGTTTGGTGTATCAATTAATGCATGTATAATTTTGTGTGGAAGCAATAAATCGGAAAGTTTACATCTGGCAGTAAGAGAGTGTAGTTTATAGTGTAACATTCGGTCGTTATATGTTCCAAATTGTCGTTCCAATACGTTGACAAGTTCCAAAAAGTTGATCCCACTTACGCCATTATTTTTTGATAGCCATTTTCATTAAGCGACAAACAAAAATATTTCAAAATATTTTGGTGTTTTATACCTTCCCTCAAATTGTAATTATAATCAATGAAGACAGTGTAGGGTCAGCTCGGTGGTTTGAGAGGAGCCCCTTCAAGGCAGGAGTCCTTGTTTCAATTCCAAGATGCGACCGCATTTTTATTATTTCAAGTTAAAGTCAAGTTAAAGTAAGTCAAGTCCCTTAACACCAAGTGTACCTACATTTTTCGTGTGTTCGTTCCTTAATTAAGATTACTTTATTTAGGCGATTTTTTTTTTAAATGCCTGTTTTAGTCTATTTATAGCGATTACTTTTTGTTTAATCCGTCTGCTATATTCGCACCTCATAATCTGGAAGCCTCAGTTTCGCGAGAAAATTCTGAAACCGTCACTTTGGATCGAGATTGTAAAATATCTATGCAAGATAGCTTTCATATTGCAAAGACAATAAGAAGCATTATTTCGTTCTCTTTCTGGTTAAAAGAAAAATACATATGTTTGCGTAAGAAGAAGAGAGATTTTTTTTTTTTTTTATTTAGAAAAAAAAGTAAATGTTTACAATAATAATATAATAATATGTTACATTATGTTACACTGTAAGGTTTTATGGTTACCCAATTAGTAGAGAAATATTCTCGGGTCTAATTGGGGAGCTAGTCTAAGTACTTATATTTAGAACTTTACAAAAATGAAAATAAAATATCAAATATCAAATATCAATATCAACAAAATATTGGCAACAGATTATATCTGAAAATCATCGATACCAATAAGATAATCTCTTGCTTATCTGTAAAAATACAATGCGAGGTTTTTTTAATTTATGATAGTTTTTCTCACTTTTTATTGCATTGGGTAATTCGTTATATAGCTTTGGGCCTAAATATTCCTAATGGTGTTGCGCAGCTGTCGTGTTGCATCTAGGTACATATACGTTCCCACATGTTCTAGGTCTTATACTTCGTATTGAGGACACTTCAGATTCTTTAAAAACTGTTAAAATAGCGCTTTTTTGAAATAGTTTTGAAACCGGTAGGACCTTAAATTTTTCAAAAAGTTCGCTAGTTGGGAAAATTCTTGGTTTTTTAATAATAACTTTAATGATCATTTTTTGTGTTGTTACTATCGGATAGAGATTATTCTTATAGATGCTTCCCCATGCGATTATGCCGTACTGCAATACTGACTGCACAAAAGCAAAGTAAACCATTTTAATATTTGAATGACTTAGGATATTTCTTAAACGTATAAAAATGTAAGTAAGTTTTCTAATTCTTTTCACACAGTTTTCGACATGTTTCTTAAATTTCATGTTACTTTCTATAGTGATCCCTAGATATTTGACATCTGTGGTTTTCTTAAGGATTTTACAATTATCGTTACATTCTCCTCCTTTACACGAACAACTGTGCACTATCACTCTAATATTGAAGTCAGTTACAGGATCAGTAAGGTAAAAAGGTATATATGATGTTTTTTCTACATTAAGACTGAGTAAGTTATCATCAAACCATTCCTTCAATATGTTAATGTCAGCATTCGCAGCTGTATTCACTCCTGTCCATGTTATTCCTTCGATTATGATGATTGTGTCATCCGCATATGAGATGACATTTCCATTAAGAGGGAGACTGAACATGTCATTGACATATATAAGGAAAAGTATAGGCCCGATTACCGTGCCTTGTGGAATTCCATATTCAGAAGTCAAGGGTTCACTTAATGAATTATTTAGTTTAACGTATTGTTCTCTATTTTTTAAGTAACTCTGGAACCAAGATAAAGCTTTGTCTTCCAGTCCAATTTTCTCTAGCTTAGCGATCAGCCTAGAATGCGACACACTATCAAAAGCCTTTTTTAGATCGATAAATATTCCCAGACACTTCCGTCGTCTATCTAAATTCCCCATAATTAGAGAAGTCAATTTTGCAATGGCATCATGAGTCCCTAGTTTAGGTCTAAATCCATATTGGTTAGAATGCAGAATTTTTTTTTCTTCTAGAAATAGGAAAAGTCTCTTTTTAACTACTTTTTCAATTATTTTAGAAATATTAGATGTCAGAGATATTGGCCGGTAGTTAGTCATTTCCTCTGGGTTGCCAGATTTAAAGATCGGACTAATTAGAGTTTTTTTGTAATTATTTGGAAATCTTCCAACAGAAAAACTTAAATTAATTATATGCACGATAGGTATTTTTAGAAAGTCTTTAAGATTTTTTATGGTTTCTACTGTTATTCCATCATATCCCGGCGCTGAGCCACCTCTCAGTGAACTAATTACATTTAAAACTTCCGGTTCCGAGGTGGGTTCAAGAAATTGCATTTTATTTACATCTATTAAATTTCTCTCAATAACCTCAGTGGTTTTGTTAGCAGCTAAAGGGTTAATTTGTTGTGCAAGATTTTTCCAACATTTGCAAAAAAATGATTAAATAAGTTCGCACATTGAGTCGGCTCATCTTTTACGTCTATAGAACTATCATTGTACGTCAGTTTATGAATTTCCGACCCTTTCCGTTTCTTATCAATAGTTTCATTGATTGTCGACCACATTTTTTTTTTATCATATTCTACTTGTGACATTTTTGTTTTATAATATTGTTCTTTAGTATTCCTTACTAAATTTGTAAGCATATTTCGATGTTTGACAAAGATATTTTTTAATATATAATTGAAAGGATTTTTTTTATAAAGTATGAATAAACGTTGTTTTTCTCGCACAGATTTCACCAATCCAGGACTAATCCATGGTTTTATTGGGCGGTATTTAGAAACTAACTTCTGTAACTTGGAAACGGTGCATGCCTTTATATGTTTTGTTAAAATTTCCTCAAAGAGGCGAGAGCTCTCTAAAATATCCCGGCTATCTAATACACACGCCCCGGATTCCTTAGAGATTTTTTCCCGAAGAAGCTCTTTATTTAGCACTAATTTAGTATATTCTCTATTTTTTAATTGATTAGTATGCGTTATTGCATTATAATACAATAAGCACATATAGTATATGGCTTTTAAAATGTAAGGTCGCTCGGGACGTTTTTGGTCATATGAAAGTATAACGCAATTACGTGTTTTGGGTTGTATTTATTCCTAAACAAGCAGACGGGTTAATGTGCCATTACTTAAATTTATTTATTATTGCTTATTGCCTGATGTCATGTGTAGGTCCATATTTGTAAACATTAGGTAAATACTTTCTATGTTTTAATTTAAAAGTGATGTGGGCAAAATAATTGAGTTTTCAAGTTTAAACTTCGAAAAACAAGGTCGAAGTTCAAATTACATTAATTATTTATCGTTTATTTATCGAAACAGTAAAACTTTCGAAAAACCGAATTAAAACTTCAAAAGCAATCTTAAAAATCGTAGTATTCATGATAATCTTAATATGTAAACTTTGACACTAATAAAAAAATAAAAGAAACTGAAAGTTTGTCTTTATATTATTTTTTATGATTACATTCTCACTTTAATATCAAAAGTTTTTCGTATCAAATTCTTTGCACTGCTTTTAAATCATTCGTTTGTATATTTCCTTCCAACTTTAAATGACCGACTTCTTGTTAGTTCTGGCGAGCAATTCTACTCGAGTACTGGAAATAAAGCAGCTGTTAAAAATATTAACTTAGAATTGAGTTGAGAAGTGATCACGCTTCGCATTATAATCCAACCACCGAGTGCTCCATTGTTACTTCTCTTTCTTTTATACGGCCTGCTTATAAAAAAGAGGGAGAACTAGCAGCGGAGCTCAGAGTTTATACCAGTCATGTTTTCTAGAAACCACGACCGTTATTCAAAATTACGACCGATAAATTTTTCAGACAAAGTTTTGAAATTAAACTATGACACCGAGTGTAATTTCTTTGGAACAACAAAGCCTTAAGAGGAGAACACAACACAGAGCCTATCTGAAAAATAACCCAGCGCTTTTGCAAAGCGAATTTCGTGACGCGGACTTAGTTTTATGGGCAAACTTCCCGAACACCCGCCGTAAGATGTGTGTTCAAACTTTTTGAGAGATTGGTTAAAATGTTGTATGCAAGTACTTGAAGCCATTAAACTGCACTTAGGTTAGTTTGTTCCGCAGAGATATATCCATTTATTACATTGCTTACTTCTATTATAGAACTTATCCACAGCTAAGTATTCATTCAACTTCCAGATGAATAACACCGACTTGCTTAAAGTTACATGGAAAGTTTTGTAAGGTTTTCTGCTAAAGGACTTCAATTTTTAGATCTCGTCATATCAGAATTCTAAAATAATATTTTTTTCTTTGTTCCAAAATTTTGTTTCACAAGTATAACTTGTTCTAAATGAAATCTAATAAAGAATAAAAATATCAATATAAATACCAAGTGGTTCACTACCTTTTGTGACTTAAGCAGGGGAGCCCGTGTTCATCGGATGAGGTATGTTCAGATCTTGACGTCGGACGCGCCTGTCCACCAGCTGCGTGGTGGGCCACACCGTCATTTGACCTCTCCAGCTGGTCCCTCGATCCATCGTCTTGCAACTCAGCGGAAGGGATGGATCCATACGTCCAGCGCCGGATCTGCCATACGTTCAAAAACGTGCACAAAACCTGGCTCCAACTCCGAAGGGGCGCCGTGAGAAAATAAATATTGTATTAAAAATTTGTTATAATATTCCCTGAATCGTTTAAAAATTACCCACAGTACGAAATAATTATTACGCTCTAGCAACACTTTCCAAAGATACAGACTGCACACGCATCTGGTTTGTATTCAACGGTTTACGAATTTATAGTCAGTTACAGAATTTTTTTACAAATTCCATATAAATATATGGATTAAACGTAAGATCTATTTTTCCATATATCTTTTACCGTCTTTTACGACGAATGGGTAAGATCCAAATTCAATAACCAATCACAGCGCCGTACTTTTATTCAAGAGAACAAATAAACCGACTGCGCCTTTCAAAATGCTTTTGTACGATTTAAGTCTCTAGGAGAAGGTAGTTAAAGACCATTTTCTTATGAAATCTTCAGTAAATTCCATTAGCATAAACATCGCACGGTTTGCAACAGTTAACAGTTTCATCATTGATTTGACAGTTGTAGTTCGTAAAATGTACCTATAATTAATTTCTATTAGATTTGTTATTTTACAGTCATTAATAATCAGTGTAAGCGTCTTTCGTAAGCCGTTAATACCATAGATACGTCAGTGTTTAGTGTTTTGTATGGTGTTTGTTCGCTCAACACAGAACACAGGGGAAATGGAAATGCAAGGTAAAAATTTGAGGTTATATTATTAGATTTATATTAGATTTTTTTAATTTATAACTAAATTTCTATTGGTTGTTAGAGGTTGTGGATTGTGGATTACAATGAATAGAACAATCATTAAAAAAAACTTTCAGGCTCGCAGAATCTAAAACGTAGAATTAAAGAGCATAATGACATAAAAAAACTCGTTTCCATTGGGAATTTTTTTATTCCAATTTCTCCAGCACCGATAAAAAATGATGTCCCCTACAATAACGTTACAATGGTCCCGAGCACATCTAAACAGATATCTATCGCACAAATTCCTCCGGTCGAATTATTAGAAGATAAAAATAACGTTACTGATAGCAGTTTAAATTTAATTCTGTTTTTAGAGCTTGAATTGAAAGATCCCGGATGCTGGCCAAAGTTATCTCAAAATTCCATTAGTTTATTAGTTCAGGAAGGTCCTGTACAATTGAAAGGTTTTGATTTTCCTATTACGAATAAGCGTAAATTTAATACTAAGTATTATTACAAGAAACTGCCTAATTAAAATTAAATTTAAAAAAAAATTGGGGTGAACGAATTTTTAATCAAAATAAAAATGTAGGGGGGGGGGCGCCATCGGCACCTACTGCACAGGGCGCTAGATTTCGTAGATCCGGCCCTGCATACGTCCGTTACTCCTGTATACACTGACCCAACCCTCATACTCTTTTCAATCCCAAAACTTCATCTCCTTCCTTTCCTTAAAAATACCGTCCACACAACATCCCCAAAGATGAGACAGGCCTGAGGGGAATTATTTTCTCCTATTATGAGTTCATGTAAAAATATACATCAATGTTTCTGAAAATACGACATTTGATACGTTTAGTAATATACGAATGCTGAGTGGTATCTTTAGTCACGGAATTTGCAAATATTTTTAAATACAGAATCTGGCGTAGATACTAGCATGTACGTATGTTTAAACTACTCTACTTATGTAAAAATGTTTTTATTTTTAAGGCGCCGCAACCGGGCTCAAAAAGAAGAAAATTAAGAGATAAGAAATTACGAATGTTAGAGGAGCGCCCTAGTATTTAAAGCGACACAATCGATACGAAAAATGTGAAAATGTTTAATAAAACACGACTCGTTTAAAATAGAGCAAAAATCTCGCGGGGGTTGTCTTAAACAGCATTTAAACAAACACTTTGAATTTTCTTATGCATATAACTTGTAAAATAACTGAAACAAACGTGTTTATAATAATTTTTGGAGCATACTTTGCGATCTTTTTCTAGCGAGGGAATTTTATATAATTTGCGTTTCGGTGAGGGGAATGTCTAGATATTATCTTCAAGAATAACATATATTTTTCAGTGCTTTAAAAAACTTAACGTGTGTAAGGGTGATACGTAAGAAATTAATTAAAGACATTAAGGCGGCTTAAATAAATGAGTAAAACCTCAAATTGTAATATTTAATTAAAGACAATATTAGCGAAACTCGATCGAAAATCTGAAACAGAAAAATCAGAAAAAGATAGGTCACATCTGGGAAACCCAGGACCTATGACTTGGCGGGTCAGTGCTCTACCAACCAGGCTAATGTGTCCCGATCCGATTCAGTCATATTACCAAGAACTACCAACATTATCTATCATTTTCTTAACACATATTTTATTGGCTGCTATCCGTGTGTATGATTGCAAGATTGAACCAGAACTAAATGCTATTCTTGGATAAATGTTTCCATTTTTATTTAATATGCGACATCTATTGACTTTTCAGCAAGTCTAGGATGAAAATGTTTAACTTAATGAGTAAAAACTCAAATTAGGATTTTAATTAATCAGCGAAACTCAACTGAAAATCTGGAAACAGAAAAATCGTAACATACAGTTAAGATATAGTTAAATCGGATAAGGATTCGTTAGCTCAGTTGTTAGAACACTGACCAGGAAAGTCATATGTCTTGGGTTCGAGTCCCATGTCCCAGATGTGACCTATCTTTTTTCTGATTTTTGTGTTTCAGATTTTCGATTGAGTTTCGCTAATATTGTCTTCATTAATTAAACATGTAAAAATGGTTTGTTTCTGTGTGGAACCTTAACCCGCCATTGGTTACGTATATGTCTGTGAAACCGGATAATTCGAAAAAGTGTAATATTTTTTTACCATTCATCGAATCACACTGCGATTTCGAGTAGCTGCCTTATTCCACGCCCCCTACCGCAAGCCTACCCCGCGACAGCGATGCGGACGCACGTTATAGAGTTTTGGCGCCAACCCGGTGCGTGACACCGGCATCACCAACTAAGTAAGTCAAATGGTTATTGGTAATTTTATAAGAGAAAATTAAAAAAAAACATAAGTATTATCATTTATGTTTTTATATTTTTGAATGAAGCTATAACTTTGTGGTTATCCATTATAGATAAATGAAACAATTCAACTTTGTTTGAACCACTTATACAATGAGTAAATCCGACCGGTTTCAGAACAAACGTTCCTTCTTCAGGGCAAGCGTATACTAATTTGACAGTTTTGAAATATGGATGGGAACCATGTTTTATTATGGTAGGGGTGGAGCCGTTGCTAGTTATTAATGTAGGGTGGGTGGGTAGGGAACAAATCCATGATTGGGCTATAAGACAATATTTTTTGTTTGTTGATAATAGATTCATTCTTTTTAAGGGATTTTTTTTAATTTCCAAGGCTTCTAAGTTATCTAAACGAAAAATAACGGAAAATCAAAGAAATCTACCAGTCCTCCTCAGCACAGGACCACCTAGTGAGGAGGACTAAGAACAAACAGATGAAATATTTATATACATTATCATATCTTGAAATTCTCATCAAACCTGTAATTAAACAGTCACTAATAAAAAAAAATATAAAAAAACGTTTTCCCTTATGATTAATATGAAGAATATTTATCCCTGTATTGTTTTTCAAAACTATGGTTATTTTCAATGATATGGTTAGCGAACTATATCATTTAAGGAATAAATGATGTAGTGGTAGCTTATCTGATGGTTCTGCCACTTTTCTTGCTGGAACAAATTAATTGAGAATCTTTTGTAAAATTAATTGAGAGTCTGCATTTGCAGTGTAAGATGTTTTGCTTACGAGGCTTCTTTCGGATTTAGTTTATTGTAATGGCTGATTAAGTTCTTTAAAGTACGATTGGAAAACACTTTTCTTTTGGTTTATTTACAAGTAAACTTATAATTTTACATTTCTTTCTTTTTTCTATATTGAAAAAAAAACATGTACGTAAAGGACACTTGTGCATAATTATAAATAATTAATAATAACTAAATTAGTAAATAATTAAATTATGCATACATTATAAATAATTAAATATTTTTGCCTGAGCTTTAGTAAATAAGATAAAGTTTTTTAGCGATGATTTGTTGATTTGTGTCCCAAATTGGTCATTTCTAAATTAAATTTACGCCTATCAAAATGTTTGTCATTTGACTGTCCTAGAACGGGAGACCTTCCTAGTTGGACAGTCAAAGCTTCTTTGTACTGATGTGTTCTCTATAACAAATAAACGTTTTATTCACCAGATTTAAATGTCCGGGTTAAATTTTCCCCATAAAAAAAAAGGAAAAAAAGGAGGAAAAACTAAACCCTTTCACACACTTCCCCAAATGATCATCTAGTCAACCCACGCTATGCAATTGCACTATATAAGTATTATAAATACAAAACAATACAAGAACAACATGTCAACCTACTAGAGACCAAATGGGAATATAATTCACCGACTCCAGATATTTTCATATCAGAGGGTTCGGCTCTGTGGCATTTCTAATTGAACCTATAAATCCTACTGATCCCTCAATATAAATATTTAAAAAATTTTAATATTTATATTGAGGGATTATTTATTTTATTATTATTATTAGTTAATAATATAACTATATATTTTTTTAAGGAAAGTTTGTACTGAAACCGGTCGGATTTACTCATTATATAAGTGGTTCAAACAAAGTTGAATTGTTTCATTTATTTATGTTTTTTATTTTTATTTTATGTTTCAACTGTCATAAGACTGACGAAGACTGATTTTGTCGTTAAATATTTAAAATTGTTCGGTTAAAATAAATATTGTTAAAATATCTCATAATTTTAATGCATCTAAAGATATTGTGTTATGTCAATAAAAAGAATTGATTTAAGGAATACCTATGTTTTATTGACAGAAAAAGATATCATTTTATAAACTTTCCAATGAAAAGTAGCATGAACAGTAAATTATTGAAAAACTGATAGTCAAAAACCCCGGTGCGTGAGACCGGGGTCACCAACGATGTAAGTCAAATTCACCAATGGCGGGTTAAAATGTGTCACTAAAATTACATTCAAACGAACTTGACAATACATACAAGTTAACAAGTTAAAATAATCGAATTTTAAAAGCAGTATGAAACAAACGATGCTAATAATGAAAGTTTGTGTTAAACTCTTCCTAGCAAGCCAGTAAAATACCTGCAAATTGGTCATGCTTTAAGTGGACGGGAAGATCTCATTACATTTTAAAGGGTTATTCTTCGAGAGCGCGATCTTTGGGAAACTTACAGTCGGAAGTGGGACTTAAAAAAGTGCTTAAATCCTGAAACACTTAAGCTTTTAAGCCGCCTTTGCAATGGAATAATGCACACCTGTCATATTTCATAGTGCTTTTAGCAGGATAAGTATTATTTCTTAAGATATATGCAGGTAGAGTTTTAAATAAGGAAATGTTTAAGGCTTGCAAATTGTAAAGCAGCGAATGAAAACCAGATCTTTGTTATTAAATAGATTTCGTCGAATACTTGAAATCTGTTAAAGACATAATAAGAAGTTCGAAAATAAATAACAATAAAATTTCAATTTACAGTTTGGCAATTAAGTGTAGAAAATAAATGATGGCCCTGCGATCGTTTTCTAGTTTTAAATGGCAACACCAAGATGGCTCATAAGACAATGAATGTATGTTTTAAAAAACACTTCTGCCAAAATGCATATTTCATAGCGTATTTGTATTTTCAAAAATTTTGCACAAAAAACTGTAATTTAATAGAAGTAAAATAAAACAAAACAAGTTTTAAGTGGGCGTTTATTTCGGTATAAAAACGTAGGTACTTAAAAATTTAAGTCTATTAATTCAACACCCGACATGTAATTATTGTCTTCGTCCTCGTTTGATTCTTCTTCTTCCGTATCTTTATCTTCATCTAAACGCAGTTCATCGATATCATCATATATTTTACTGCCTCGTGCATAATATTCTGCCTCAATTTTCATCACGTGTTTGTAACAATTTTTCCAATCTTCAGCACTTATGCTATTACATATTATTATTATTATGCCCATTTTCCGTTTTCCCGGTGTTTCAAATTTTCCATCTGCCTTTTCCCCTTCCTTGACGATTCGTCTTACCGTTGATTCAGATTTACCTGTGTGTGAAAAATCATTAAATTATTATTATAGAAGGGAGTTTTAAAAACACACACTAGATAATATTCACTTGGAAAGAAAGAAAGAGAAAACAAAAAAAAGTAACTTTTCTACGAGTTTAATATTATTTTTTTATTATTGAGTTATTCCCTTTTTCCTGTGGCCGCATATTAACTGTCAAAATGAAGTGTCAAAATCGGATTTTTTTACCATAACCTCAAATCAGATTGTAATGGTTATTATCGCTCGAAAATTGGCATAAATCTTGTAATACTAATGAAATTTATTAAACAAACTATACTACGTACCAGTCATTTCTGCAGTTCGTTTGCAAACATCTACTAAATTAAACAAAAGCTTCTTCGCATGACACTCGGCTAGGCAGCATTGAAAAACGCAGAATATAACCCCTCTTGCATCACAATGTAATGGTTTATTCATTTTAATTAAATTCAGGCAAACAATGAATAAAAATATTATCAAATCAGCGATCTTTTTCTCAGATTTAAGACAATAAATCAACCGTAACATGCGATAACATGACAGCCATAGGAAATGTCATATAATTCGGTGCTGCCATAGTAATGAACACGTTTAGTTCCAATTTATTTAATTGCCAAACTATACTTACTTGAAAGTGAGGAAAATCTAGCTACTTTTAAAATAATACCAATTTTTTATACAACAAATTTTAATGCATTATAAATCAATCTAGCGTTGCGTCTTATTTTTTGACAGTTGAATTGATTTTAACCCGATTGTAAACAGGTATATTTGTAACAGAAATTGACAGAAAAATTTAACTGTCTCAGTGATGTACACAAACACAATATTCACTATACGATTAAAATTAAATAGCTAAGGCCCACAGTGGCCGAAAATTCAAATTTCGTCGGAAGATAGTCTTGCGATCGTACTCTTGTAACTGTAACTGTACAAGAGATTCCGATGAGAAAGATAGATTATTCTTTGAATTATTAATTCATAGATTATTCATTCAAAATTTGCTTATTGTAATTATTTTTTGGTCATAAGTATGAATTTTTCAATAAAATCTTCTAAAATAATCTAAATATGAAAGTTTGTAAGACTGGAGTATTTTCATTACAAAACACGTGCGCGGATTTTTTTAATGATTTTATTTGAACTAAAATTAATATTCTGAAAAGTAGCTCATACAGACAGTTTAATTTACTATGTGATTATATGATTTGAAATGTATGTTGTATAATACTTGAAATGATATATTGATTAAAAATTTAACGAATCGACCAATGGTATAACGTTATTATTATAAAAATGATCACATTTAAAAAAAATATATATATGTATATATATTTTTTTTATTATTCATCTTTATTAGTTTTTGAGAGACAATTTGTTTTATTCTATGCCTGTCTCACTAGGAGAACCTGTGTTGAGAGCAGGCGCTTAGCATGTGTAGTTTATAATAATAACACATACAAAGCACAAATAATAACACAATATTACAAGTAACAGTTAATCATCAACGTAACATTTAAAAAATAAATGCTTATAAGTAAGTTTTTATAAAATCTTTGATGTTGGATCTATTTTGGCTGGTAATCCAGGACTTGGTGTCAGATTTATATTTAGGATACATTGTGTTTTGTCTAATTGCCAGTGGAAGTGTATTATGTGACGACCTCCGTAGTCCAGTGGCTAAGACTCTTGACTCACATTCCGGAGGTCGCGGGTTCGAACACGGCAAGCGCAAATAAATTTTATTTGATTAATTTGTGTTATTTCACAATTAATTCATTTAAGATAATATATAGTATATTTGCGGCATGTTCCAGAGTGGAAGATACTATTAGTATCGCCCTGGTGTAAGACCACCATTCAGAATTGAAACGTTGCTTGAAAATGGCTTTAGCCGTGTTTAGTGACCAGATCTGAATAGCCAGGTACTTCCCAACATTCC
This sequence comes from Limnephilus marmoratus, assembly GCA_917880885.1. NCBI lineage: Eukaryota > Metazoa > Arthropoda > Insecta > Trichoptera > Limnephilidae > Limnephilus > Limnephilus marmoratus. The sequence goes on along the minus strand of OU862923.1, from coordinate 37,509,018 downwards.
TCTTCCCCACCTCCTTCCCCCCCCCACTACCTTCAGCCTCACAACATACCCCAATTGGGGATGCCATAGTCTCACTGGCTCCAGACGGGAGCAGTTGAGATTCTTGTGCGGTATATACTGTAAAAAAAATATATATATAGTTTTGTTGCAAAGTATCTAAAATTTCTTTGGCAAAAGGTTGTTTTAGCAAAAGGGATAGGTAGGAGATTATGCCCTTTGAGTAGTTTGAGCATTTGGAAAGATTTAAGAGAGAACGTTTTTCGTCTTAGTTTATTAAAAAGAAAAAGATTTACTCGCCACTAAACTCTCATAAATACATTGTAGGTAAATTATGACAAACAAAATACATTTTATTTATTTAATTTACGAGTTTGCAAGGGTTCTGTTCCATCTCAGACTGGAGAACATAAATAAACGTCTTAACAAAGCAGGTGTTAATTCTCAAATAAAATCTGCTAAATATTCGTTATAATTTCATACAAAGAACGCAACAACGCTCAGACATGTACAGAGTATTATTCATCGCAAAATATGGATAAAGTTACAATATTAAACTATGGGATGGAGATAAAAAGCCTTGGGCATCTAGCGACCCCTCAGCAAGTTGAATTAATGGGGCTTCAAAAGGATTTCATTGCCCGTTTCACGTTACATCCAGATACTCTACATACTTGCTACATAACATGGGCATGGGCGTATAGAAATTTGTTCTAGGTCCATGCAAGCCTCCAGGCGAAAGGAAATAATTTCATTACAGTAGGAGGGACTGCTTTTAAATGGGGAATTGATTTTCAAAGTTTTATCACTTTCATGTAAATTTTAGACGATTTAAACAAAACAGAACTGTGAAGTGATATTTACAAAATATATTATGATCAACAAAAGTATTTCTAAAGTAGTGTTTCCTTAACAACTAACGATGCGACGTTAAGGCGATCCAATAGTTCAGGAAGAAATCGAAATCGGAATTCACGCCCTTTATGGGAGGAGTTTAAAAATACTTGAGAAAAAGCTTTTGGAAAGGTTGGAAAAGATATTTAAGATTTTTTTTACAGGTTAATTTCGTAAAGGCCTGTAAAAATTATTAATTCCTGTTTTACGCATTGTTTATCGTAAGAAAACTGAAATTAAAAATTGATTTCACGAAACTAAGCGACGCGGAGTCACACGACTGTCTCCCGCGCCGGTTGGGGCGTGACTGATACGAAATAGGTGTTGCCCAGTGCATGGTTCTTGTGCCCATACCATAAGGGTCACTTCAAGAATCCAAATTCGTAAAGTGCGAGCCGTATTGATTGATGTCAAAAATAACAACGAGAAAATGCATATTTTATTTTATTTTGTGAAGTTCGGGCGTATATATCAATTTTTTTGCGATTATTATTAAAAAAATTAAATTTGCCACATTATACAATAAAACCAAATCCGATAAGGGGTTTATGAATAGGAGAGTTTGGACTTGAAAGTGTTTTTTATAGACCATATACTTTATTTTTTTAAAGGCTTATTAAAAGACTTATAAAGAAATGACCGATATTTTTAAAGGCAAAGGCATGTTCTACACACAGTATTTAATTGAAGCATCTATAATACTTCTAAGCTATCAAAATTTCAAAACAAAACATGTGATTTTGTATGATTTTGCATTATTTAGTATGGCTTCATCTTAAGGAATACATCCGAAAACTAACATTATTTACAATTTGGGATGCTGGTGTGCGTACAGCCGCCCCGGGAAGCACGTATTGAATTACCAACACCCCTACCAAAGGTCACCCCAAGTGCTTCGCTACGTTTGGTGACTTGGTTGATTTTGGGGTGCCCGGGTTTATGGGGTAAGGTTTGTCTACGTCTGGCGGCCATTACATTTGCCCATCTACTATTGGCTGCCGCCTCAGCAACCTCAAGGAGCATAAAATGACAAAATGTCTATTTGTGGGAGAATTGATTTATTAACTATTTTATTTAATGATTTGTCGGAGAATCGATTTATTAACTATTTTTGTTAAGTGTTTGTCGGAGAATCGATTTATTAAATATTTTTGTTAATTGTTTGTCGGAGAATCGATTTATTAACTAATTTGGTTAATTGTTTGTCGGAGAATCGATTTATTAACTATTTTTGTTAATTGTTTGTCGGAGAATCGATTTTTTAAGTATTATGGTTAATGGTTAGGTGTGTTAAATATGATTATCTAGATTAAGAAAATTTTACATATCCGATTTTACATAAATGCACAGAATTCAACTAGTTTTATAGTACTTACCTACGTTTCTCTGATCTGTGGTACCTACAGACAGAAGTTTGTAATTGAAAGAATTGTGTATTTCTTTGGAGTCCGATTCGAGGATCAAAAAAATTCCACGATTTTATGATGAAGCTTGCAAAAAATGGTTTCAGCAAACGTGGAATGGAGAATTCGCCATTCCGTGATCTTTTTATACGGTAGAGAAATTGTAAAAAGGGAATTCATCGTGCTGTTTTCTTTTTCAGATTGCTATCGGGTCAAAATTACAAGGTACGTGGCCCATGGCCATGGCCTACATGGGTAATATACACTTGTAAATTAAGAAACACTGTTACTTTTACTTATGTTTGTAGGTGTTTAATAGATATCTAAAAAGCTATAAAAAGAAATATTGTGTACATATGTGTTTGACGCTGTATATAGAAAAGCTTGGAAGTTCATGTTCAGTATTTCCTTTAAGCGATTAAACGTTTTCCCTCGATTTTAATCACATCCAGTTTAATATAATTTGATATGGGTTGCAGCGCCGATAATTAAATGTAAATTTGTAAAACTGGTGCACAGCTGTACTAGGAGAGTCCGGGTCCGCTGTGAACTGGGGTCAGCGAAGAAGCCTGGAATAGCCCGACGGAGCTTGATCCAATACTTACCCATTCCGACCTCTAAAATGGGTGAAAACTTTATGAATCGCAAAAAATTATAATAAACGTTGCATTTTGTTTTTCATATATAAAGAAGATTGTCTCTGACCTGTGGCAGGTGGGCAGTGTGGATTTGATTTTATACAAAACTTAAGTTTTATTCCGAAGTTACTGAAATTTTACCAACTCCCCGGAAACCATTTTTTTGGATAACCAATACTTCTTCCATAGATCATCCGAAGTGGTTTGCCACGCTTGGTGACTACCCCATGCCTACTTCCCATGATAAATAAAAATAATGGTGATGTTTTGCATAAATATTGCTTTATAATATAACCAAGTAATTAAAAAGGTTGTGGAGGACGAACAAAGGACACTGATTTGCATCGTCCGGCCACCCGATTGGTCCCTCAGGCACCAATTGGATGCAGACCTTTCCTCCAGCAACTGGCCTCGGCTTGCATCAAAAACTAACGATTCATTCTGCTTTAACTCTCGGTCAGGAGTAGCTGGTCTTAAATATTTGTTCGCCCTTCACATTACTTTATTATTGCATATATTTAAATTGGAGATTTATGTGTCTGTAAATAGTGTTAATAAACTTGTAAGTAATGAATCGTCTTACTTATTCGCTTTGCCATCTACACACTTACACAATAAACACATAACCCCCAAAAGGTCATCTCAATGTGTCTTAACCAAACTACACACCACGGTCTCAAAAATCAAAAATAATAAGCGCTAATATATATTTAAATGGGCCGCATTATATTTCAATATTGTTTTAATCTCGAATAACACCTATTTAATAATAATGACAATAACTCTATTTAGGTTATTCATACCGCTGAAGTATTCTATTGCTCCTAAACTTCTGAAGCCAGTGAAATGGCATCCCCAATTTGGTTGTGAGGTTAATTGCGGTAAGAGAGAAAAGTAGATGGGAAAGAGCAAGTTAGCAAGTACCTGGATATTCAGATCTTGTCACCAAACACGGCTGAAGCCATTTCAAGCAACGTTTCAATTATATATGGTGTTCTTTCACCCGGGCGATACTTTGAGTATGTACTCTGGAACGTACGGCAAATATTTAAAATAAATTAATTCTGAAAAATACAAATTAACTAAATAAAATTTACTTGCGAATATCGAGATTCGAAACCGCGACCTCTCGACTACGAAGGTCGTCAAAATTGTATATAAACAAGAAATCATGGTTCCGATTTGTAGTGCTAACGGAACAAAAATGAAAGCTTTTTGATGTGCATGGTTAAATAGATTAACTTTTGTTATGAAATTATTTTTAAAAGTACTTGCGTCAGGAAAAAAGTGTATATAAAATTCGTCTCAAAGAAAAATGATTTATTTATTGACGCCCTATTGAGCTTTCACATATCAAATACAAATTTCATTTATAACAACAGTATAACATAAATAAAAAAGATTACAAAACATACGAATAAAGCATAAACTCAATGTAAAAAATAGGAATACATCTAATGCTAATTCCATATGGATGACTTTAGAGAACTCGTAGGTATAACAATTCATATACCTACGAGCAACAAAAACATTAAAAATAATCAAAACACATTAATTTTATTTTATTACACGTTGTATGCTTTTGAAATAAGAACAATAAAAAACAATAAACAAAAGAAAATCGTAATAAAATAAAATGATTTCTCATTCATTATTTACATCTAAAAAGTGGTGGACTAATTTGGCTTTAAATGAATCGAAATTTAAATTAAAAATGTCAGCGACATCAGTTAGTTCATTGCCCAACCTGTGTATTCTTTCCATCACAGAATTCGTAGAGAAGTTGTAGTTGTAAAATAAAATATTTCGTCTAGTTTATTTTGGAGGTTTATGTAAGGATAACAAATTTATAGCGTCAGGGCAGTTCAACCTTGAATGAACAATTTTATATAATAAAAGGAGATCAAATATTTTTCGCTTTTCGGGTAATTTCGATAAGTTAAGTTTACGGCGTAAATTGACATAATTGATTTCAATAATAGGAATACCAATTTTGAAATTAATAAACAAGAATATGACGCCGAATGAAATATCAAAATGACGCGACGCCTCTCGTGAATGTCTTGCGCATGTGTGGATGAAAGTTCGATGAGGCGGACGTAGCGCCATCTGTCATTCAACAACATAAATAATTTCGTCCTGTTTGAAATACGAAAGACGGTTAAATTTGTTCATACAAAAATACTAAAATCGCGATTAAAAAACAGGAGGGAGGGATAGGAGGGTTAAAATTTGAGATTTTAGGTACTTTTGGATAACGAATTTAATAAAAAATACAAATTAAAATTTTTGCTAAAAAATAGAATTTTTTTTCTGGATGGGGACACCCTAATCATCTAGCGGTATGAAATATACTTTAAAACCTATATATTAATATTATAGTAGAGAAAAGCTGAGAAATTCAAATATTCAATTCAGGCAGCGAGCAGCGGGCAGCCGGCAAGCGTGTGGTGTGGATTTTATGAAGGTTGGGTAATGGCGTTGTGTTTCGTTAGCCACAGCAACGTATGGCCGGGTCTGCTAGTTATATATAAGAATCTCGTGTCACGGTGTTTGTGGTCGCACTCCTCTGAAACGGCTTGACCGATTTGTTTGATTTTTTTTTTGTTTTCGGAACAACAACTCTTGCGAAGCGGCGATAAACATAGTGATTGATACATGGAAGAAAGAAACAGACAAAAAAAATAACCATTGCAGCATTCTTAGATTTCAAAAGAGCATTTGAAACGATAGAAAGGAAAATACTATTGGAAAAACTAGAAGGCATAGGTCTTTCTGACGTAGCTCTGAATCTATTCAAAGAATATCTCCAGGAAAGAAAACAGGTAACGAAAGTTGAATCAGAATCAGAACCGATAGAAAACAACCTTGGTGTTCCGCAAGGGTCGGTATTAGGTCCAATTCTATTTATAATTTACATAAATGATATTATCAAAACTATTAAACATTGCAAAATTAGACTATTTGCAGACGATACCTTAATCTATATTTCGTGTGAAGATTACATAGAAGCAATTAACAAAATAAACGAAGACCTACAAAATATAGCAAAATGGCTGAAATTAAACAAGTTGAAACTGAACGTAAACAAAACAAAATATATGGAAATAAGCAATAAAACATGTAACACAGGGTTAAATTTGACAATCAATGGTGAAAAAATTGGAAAAGTAAATGAAATCAAATACCTGGGTGTAATACTCGACTCAAAACTGACTTTCACAGCAAACTTTGAATATGTGCTAAAAAAGGTAAATTTTCTTAGAAGACTAAGACGTAAATTAAATAGAAACACTACGGAACTCATTTATAAAACTATCGTTGCTCCACATTTGGACTACTGCTCTACAATGTTATATTTGGCCAATGAAGGAAGCTTGAACAAACTAGAAGTTATACAAAACAAAGCTATGAGATGTATACTGGGAAAAGGCAAATACGCAAGGATTAATCAAATGAGAGAGGAGCTAAATTGGATTCCAATAAAAAAGAGACTACTATTTAACGTGTTAATTTTTGTGCATAAAATTATGAAAAACCAAATGCCAAAATACTTTAAGGATTGGTTTTAATTGTTTTTAATAAAGACATTCATAATTACGAAACAAGAAATATAAACAGAGTTCGATTGCCATAAATGAAGAAATCAAAATCACAGAACAGCCTAATGTACAGAGGACTAAAGATGTATGATGAAATGCCTGAAAGTATGAAGAATAAAGAAAGAATGAACGTATTTAAAAAGAAATGTTATGCTTACTGTAAAAATATTTAAATTTATCAAATGAAATGTTACATTGTGCTTATTAGTTTATATTCATGTAGTATAAACTAACTCAATAATTAATAAAAAATAAAAAAAAATGTAACCTACCTGTTGAATCACTCTATCTATTGGTGAAAACCACATGAAAATCCGTTGCGTAGTTTAAACGATCTATGCGACTTCATTTTATACTATGTAATGATGATATTTAAACTCGATAGAATGGCTTTTAGATTCAAGTGATAGATAGATACATGATATTACACAAGAGAGTATCAGTATTACAATAATAACAAAATAAGAATGTGATATGATATGATAAAAGCAAGTATTTGGGTATAGGATACTATTATGTGTTACTAAACTATCGTTACTATACTAAAAAAATAATATCAATGTTATAATAACAGAGAACATATTATTTAAGCGGGATTATTTACAATAAAAAATATGTAAACAAAGGGGACTTGCTAGGAATGTTGTCAACAGTATTTACACTAAACAGAGTAAATTTGTATGGAGTTTATTGTTACCTTTAAAGTTATCTTTGTTTGGAATTACTAAGCAGGTATTGCTAATTAGCTAATTGTTTCAGGGTTGTCAGTTAAAGATATAATAATAGTTTTGGATTAAAAAAAATATTTTTAATAAAATAATACATTTAACAGATATCACTCTTCAGTCTGATAGTAAAGATATCTGAAGTTAGTAGTTAGGAATCTATAGTAAAATATGACAAAGAATCAATGCAAATGATTATAATCGTATCTAACATTGATTATTGTGATTGAGGAATGTTATCATAGCCTTCTTATAACTATATTCCGTGCAGTTGAACACATCTACTACTTCTGAGAAAGCATTGCCAACTGCATGCAATCTAGGTATAAGCGAGTATTTAAATGATTCAGTCATGATATTGTTGTTGCAATTAAAAAGAATTTTGGATCGAGTAGTTCTTGTAGGTATATGGAAGGTAATTAGGTTTATTAAATCAGGGCTGTCTGTAATACCATAAACAATTTTAAAAATAAAAAAAATAAAATGTTGATGGAAGACTCAAGTACAATTGTTTGACAATAAAAAACACATAAATTTGTTTAAGACCACTTTTATTCAGTGGTTTCAGAAGCACCCTTCCTTCGTCGGGAGAATATTATAACTAAACTATGATACAAAATGTTAACAGATATACAAATTTCAGGTGTTTGAGTGGGAGGTAAGCAAAGGGGTGGGGGTAATTGCGGGATTTCCGGAAAGAACAGAGCGGTTAATTGGAAAAATATTTAGAATGGGACTGAAAGATAAATAAACTTGGTTATTCTAAATACTAGCATTCTTTGATTCTAATGTTTACATTTCTAGTTGTTTTACCTATGTAGAACGAAGGACAATCATTGCAACATAGTTGGTAAATGCCCGAGTGGCTTAATTTATGATCACTAACTTTAGTGTTTTTTAGTAATTTATCTAAATTGTTATCAGTATAGAACATTTTTTTATGTGACACCTCACAAGAGGTTCCCTGTCTGTATGGATGGAAAGATACGGGAACTATGTTGCCACCTGGTTGGGAAGCGTTGTGTGGCGGGTTAAGGGTGGGGTTGTAGGAAGGGATTTATTAAAGCGGGTCTTAAAAGGCCCGGATTACATAAAGGAGGAAAAACAGATGCCGGTAGCTCGTTCCACATACGAACCGACTTACACAAAAACGAGTTGAAGATACGACCCGTTCTCATGAAGCCAACATCAATAACAGACTCCATTAAAATACCTGTAGGATAGACTCAGAATGCCTACATGGCGTCTGCGCATTAGAGGTGGTCTGTTAACAACGTATTGTCAATCAGACGAAGCTGAAGCTGAGTGTGGTTCACGACTAGACCGAACGTCATGCGCATTCTTGCTGGGACTGCCAATCGATTGGAGAGGACTCCCAACCGTTTGCCATGCCCTTATTACTTATCTACTGTATCTTCCTCCCAAACAGGTGCTTGTAGGATATGCTGGATACAATCATCCAGCGCTTGCCACCTCGTGGACTTTCACCAACCTGTCCCATTGTCTTGTCTATATTTTGTCATACTAACACATATTGTATCTGTATTTCCCGCTAAGCACTTGCATACTGCTTACTAACAACGTATGCAGGGACATTGGAGGTCTAGTTTCGTTATCAAATGTAGAGTTGTAGTTTTTACCAAAAAAATTAGAGTCCTTGCAAGAGCCTTGAAGGGGTAACCATCTGTTACCTATACCAGGGCGGGTAAGTGGTGGGTCCTCCAATGTCAATCAGACGAACTGCCCTCGTTTGCACAAAGTCGAGTAGGTTTATCAATAAAATTAATTAGTAGAAAGTCATTAAATACAATTTTTTGATTTCATACATTTTATTTTGTCCATATTACTGCTCAATTATTTATTTGCTAGTAGAGAACAGCTCACGTGCGTTAAGTGATGTATCTGGGAGAAGCTAATGAAACTTGTTTAATATCTCCTTAAGCTTGTATAATCACTGGTTAGTTAGGAATACATACAAATTATATTATCGGCTAACTATGTAAGCGATACGAATCGAAATAACTTAACTGAGCATAACTTAAACACGGAATTTGATTGGATGCACCGCAGAAGTTAAACAAAAGTTAGCATAATATCTTCACGTCGCGCAACTAGTGGCTGTTGGTGGAAAGTTTAAGTAATGACTATAGTTACTGTCAAACCAAACTGGGATGGCTAATTTCATTCTCAAGATCTAAATATAGTTCATTCGCTACCTTCTATCTTCTATCTTCTATATAAATAAAAATGAATCGCCGAAATGTATGTACGCGCATAACTTCCGAACGACTGCACCAAATTGGATAATTCTTTTGGTTTTGTGTTCGTTATTGTCAGGAAAGAGTTTGTATAAGTGAGCTCTGGCATTATGAAATTTGTATAAAAAAATTGCAATATGTGGCACGCGAGCTGTTTGAAAACTAAAAGTACCGGGAATGAATGTATGGAATGCAGGGGTGAGGAGGGAGGGGGAAAGGGAGAAGGGAAACTCGGGAAGGGGGTTCGCGGGACGGGGTAAGGGAAGAAGTGGACTGAGGAGAAGGAAGGTGGAGGAGGCGGAGCGGGAACGCGAGAGGGAAAGGAGACGTAGGAGAGGAATGGGAGGTAGAAGCGTAACGGAATGAATGGGAAAGGACAAGCAGGGAGAAACAATTTATTTATTAAATGGCATAGCAACGCATGCGGGGAACCAGCTAGTTATTAATAATATTGATTTGTAAATTATTGTTTATGGTAACAATAGTTAGTTTTCTGCAAAAGGGGTAAGTTAAAGCAAATCCCCGGCAAGGCTGAGGTCCTGGGTTCATTTCCTAGATGCCATCGAATTTTTTTTCTGTTTTAAATTTTTGTTTAAGAGTCAATAATATTGTCTATTTTGATCATATAAATAAGTTCTAATTATCATGATTATTTCGTAATGCTATTAAATACTTAAGCTGATTATTATCTAATTTTGTTTTCTTTTATCTCTTTTTGTCTTGACTGATTCAGATCACTACATTCTTTCTTTTCTTTTTGATACATTGATACCTGCAATGTTCTTTAAATCTGTGGCTCACTAGCCCACAATAATAATGATTACAACATAAGTTCGTTATTTTAGTTTATTTTCAATTACAATGATCGCAAGTAATATTGTATTTATGTCAACGGTAGCGACTGTTTACTGAGGCTTCGTAAATAGATCTGAAAATAGGTTAGTAAGATAAAGATAAATTAAACAGGGCAAAAGAAAACTCATTCATGAGGCTCCATGAGGCGGCATTGCATCTGTAAAAACCTGCAAGCACCTGCATAACATAGAGAACATAAGTAATACAATAAATCTCAAATCATTTGGCAAGTACCAACAAAAAATGTGAATGGCTTTCGGTCTGATCATAATTTACACTTAGCTTCCATGTCCCTTAGCCAACCACTCAGTGAAGCCTCAAAGAATGTTAACTGAATATTTGGGGTAAAATACCCGAAGACTAAAAGAAAATAATATGAGCATACAATAAATTTTAAGAAAATAAACAAGTAGTATAGAAAAAATATAAAGTAAAAAAAAAACATACTAACTAACTAACCATCACGCTGTTTCCCCGCAGGGGTTGGCAGAAAGGATGGACCGCCAAACAACTCGATCTTGGCACACACTCCTTGCCTCGTTCACATTCATACTTCATGGCCCGACTCAATTATCTGATTCACTTGGTCGTGCCATGTCTTCCTCGGGCGTCCCCGACTTCTTCTACCATCCATATTTGCGTCATATATTCTCCTTACACTCCTCTCCTCGTTCATTCACTTTACATGCCCAAACCATCTTACTCATTATTCTTAATCTTACTCATTACGCTTACATCAGCCTTGCATTCTTCGCGGATTCGCGAGAAAAAACAGAAATAATACAATAATAAATAATCAATTACGTAGAACGTGGTCTTCAGTGAGCTCGGACCAGCGCTCATTCAGGAATGGCGAGTGGTACTGGAGTTCACCACCGTGTTGTCGAAGGCCATTAGCCGCAGCCCAGCTCCGGTGTCTCATCAGGCCGGTGAAGCCATTCTGTCCTAGTTCCGTAAATATTGTTGATGCGCTGCTGTACGTTCTGTACCCAAATATAATTCGCATGAGTTATTATATTGGATCTGGAGTCATTTCATTGAGTGTGATTCTGTAGTGGCACCATGTTTTACACTTATAAAGACTAGAGCAATATGCTTTCAACAGTTTTTTTACATTATTGCTGCATGGGAAGATTCTCTAGGCAATCATATTAGACATTATACTGATACTTCTGTTTTTTCATTCAAAGTCACCATCGTCCGAGAGGTTTTTAGTAATGATGTGCCCCAAGAATTTTACGTTCTTAGATATATTTATGTTTCTCACATTAAGTTGTACAGGGAGCATCTTCTTGGGATTTTTAGTTGTGGAATGCGATTAGTTTCGCCTTCCTGTGGTTATACATCATGTTTTGGTCATTTGCAAATTTTTCACAGATAATATTCTCAACCTATTGATCGACGAACCTAGGAGAATCATGTCGTCCGCATAGTGTGATTTAGACATAAATTATAAATACGAAAGCCCGCTCAGGTCTCCAGGCGGTTTGATAACTCGTCCACGTATACATTAAATTAGATGGGGACATGCACCCTCCTTGCTTTACTCCTGATCGCAAGTACATAGCTGGGAGTACGTACTTGCTCATCGTACAACTTCTGTTGGGAGTGTCATCGGGTTAATGTGTTGATGTGTGTGGTAAGTGGTTCCATGCCAACTCAGAATCTAGTCAACTCAACACCTCTTTGAAAGGTCATTAAAAACTATGATTTTTTTTATAGCAGCTAAAACCTAACGTAACCTATTTAACCATTTTTTTATTTATTTTTTATCATCACTCTTTATGGCCTTTCTGAGGTGGTTCTGAGTTGGTTTCATTCTGAGTTGGCCGGTCACCATGGTAGGTATATTTTTAGCTTTCAATTTTTCCCATCAGATTTTATGACAGACCTTGTCGAAGGCTTTACTTAGGTCTAAGAAGCATCCTTGTACAGTAGTTCTTCGTTTCTCGTAAAATTCCATTATTTGCTTTGCGGAGTATATTGCCATATTAGTGCATAATCTGTATTTAAATCCTAACCGATTGTCTTTAAAATTAATTTTATCTTCTATTTAATTTAGAATTACCCTTTCAAATTTAATAGTCTTGCGCATACATTCGTAAAATGTTTTGACTCTCGAACAAGGAGGAATTCCCATTTTAGGACAGGACTGCGAAGTAACACTTTACCTAAAACATGCGAACACCTCTCCCAGTGAGGTGTTCCAGCTGCTCCCAACCATCTGGAGCCAGTGGGACTATGGCATACCCAATTGGGGTATATTGTGAGGCAGAAGGTAGTGGGGAGGGGAAGGAGATGGGGAAGAGAAAGGTGGGGAAGAACTCGGGTTTTCAAATCTGATAACCAATTACGGCTAAAGCCGTTTCAAGCAAAGTTTCAATTCTGAATGGTGGTCTTACACTAGGGCGATTCTTACGAGTATCCTTCACTCTGGAACCTGCCGCAAAAATACCATAGATTTATTTTATTGAATAAATTGTCATATAAAACATATTATTCAAATAAAATTTACTTTCGCACGTCGTGATTTGAACCCACGAAGGTAACATTTTTATATATGAACGAGAATGGAGATAAATAAAATATATTTTTTTAAATCATCACCATTAGAAACATGAACATTGAATCACTATTTGAACAGAAACTATCACTCTTTAGGCGTGTTTTATGTACCCAGTATGAACACGATCAGCGGAAGCGAAAGCAGCTAAAATAACTTCAGTTAACTCAGCAATCAAGCCGTTTCATAACTACCTGAGATTTGCTCTCCAAACTTTGCTGTTTACATAATATGCAGACGCCCGCTGCGGCCGGAGGAAGCTGCATAACTTCATGCACTGGAAATACCATGAACCAGCATCATAATCACATAAAACACTCAATACTGAGTTAGTCTGTGATATAATAATAATAGTTTATTCCAGAAAGTTTGCAGGGTAGTGCAATGCAATACATTCCATATTTCGAAAAAAATCAGAGTGTGCAATTCACACGCGGTAGAAGTGACACCTTCAGAAAACTAAAGTAGACAAAAGTGCTCAGTACGTATCATGGTTTAGACAAAAGAGCATCATGGTTTCACCGCCACAACTTTTTTAAGAAACGGCCGTTCTGTCATCGCGAGAGCCGAGAGCTTGCGTTTCAACATTCCGCGCAATGTTTCGGTTACTGAAGGAAAGAAAATCAGACATTACGTTCGTGTTTTGGAAGAAATTGGATCCACGTCAATGCCTCGTGTAGTTGGAAGACCCAGAACTGCAACAACACCCGTTGTGGGATGTTGCGTTGGTGAGGGCAGCAGTTGCACAATCACCTAGGCGCTCTGCTCGTAGGTGCATAGGGAATGTCTAATCGTTATGTACGGAGGATTTTACATAATGATTTGTCGTTCCACCCCTACAAGATCATGTTCGCCCAGAAAATTGCACTCCTTGATTACATAAATCGCCTCCATCTTTGTCAAGAAATGCTCAACCGAATCCCTGAATCATCAACTCATTGGAACACTGACGAGGCCCATTTCCACCTTTTTGGTACTGTTAACAAACAAGAGTTTTAGTGCTGGTCCGACATCAATCCATGGGAACTTATGAGAGGCCTTTTCACTCACTGTTTGCGCCATTTCCAAATTTAGGATAATTGGGCCAAAAGGCCTACTTTTTTTGAGAAAAATGACCGTAATGTGACATTTACAGCACAAAGCTACGTTTTCATGCTGGATTACAGGAGTTGAGTGACGAAATCAATTTGAGGGACATGTGGTTCCAGCGTATACAGTCCGCATTTCTTATATTCATCATGTATATCATAAAATAATCACCTCGAGTCGATTCCTACAAAACTTTTGTAGTTATTTCTCTTTACGAAAAGATTCCTCAGTATTATCCAAAGATATTCAAATACAGAAGAGATATGCTATGGTGTCCACGCGACTGTCGCCGGACTACGCGCTAATTAGCGTAGTTTTCATACAAGAATTTGTTCATTTCGTTGATTTTTTGAAAATGTGCATTAATATTGGTTAACAATATATTTTGAATAAGGAAAGAATTCGCTCATTTAGTTTAACGTTCGTTTGGTTTATTCGTTAATTATTTGTTCTATTAGTTTATTTGATAATTTGTAAACAATATCGGCGACACCCGGAAGCGCAGACCCACATAGTAAAAACAGCAGATAGCACATCTACTTATATTTCAATATCTTTGGTATTATCGAAACATTTTAAATATTGTAATTTTTTAATAGGCCTGATTTCAATAAATACAATAGTTTGCAAATTATAGAAGAGTATGTGTGACACAATGTACGAATATAAACGAAGAAAATAAAAGTGTGCCAATAGAGAGTTGTTTGGCAGTCTATCCTGTATTCTGACTTTTATAAGGGAAAGGCGTAATTAATTAATAATATTTTAGGATGATGTCGTTTGAAGAGAAGCCAGATTAACAAATGAAGAGTATGTTTTCTAATTAAAATTTTGACAAGGTTACAAACAAGTCCCCTCAGCATTATGACCCTTATAAGATATTCAGCTCTTCGTAGCCTGGTCCATGGTTTACCTACTCCGTGCTTCATAATTTTCACACCATCAATCCTGGAGAACAGAATATGACGAGATAAAATAGATAATGATATTTTCAACAATGTTGGACACTTGCATTGGCATCGAGTACGCTAGATTAGTTAGCGTGGTATTAAATATGACCCCAATAGTCCGCTGGAAGTGACGATGCAAATATCTTGCAATGCACGAAATAAATTTTTATAGGCAGTGGATATTAACAGTTCTAGCAGCATCACTTGATATCTGTGAAAGTCAAAATTTGTACCCAAGAGCCAATACGAGGATATTTATTTTTTTATTTTTCGTATGAATATCTCACAAGAGTCCCAGTCGTCCCAGATGCTCCCGTCTGGAGCCAGTGGGACTATGGCATCCCCAATTGGGGTATGTTGTGAGGCTGAAGGTAGTAGGGAGGGAAAGGAAATGGGAAAGAGGAAGGTGGGTAAGTACCTGACTATTCAGATCTGGTCACCAAACACGGCTAAAGTCATTTCAAGCAACGTTTCAATTCTGAATGATGGTCTTTCACTAGGGTGAAACTGAGAGTATCCTGCACTCTGCAACCTTCGGATTGCGAGTCAAGAGCCTTACCCCTTGATCACGTCGGCCGTCATATCTGTCTATCTATCTATCTATATAAATAAATCTATATAAATAAAAATGAATCGCCGAAATGTATGTACGCGCATAACTTCCGAACGACTGCACCAAATTGGATAATTCTTTTTTATCTGTGTTCGTTATTGTCAGGACAAGGTTTGTATAAAACTACTGGTGAGCTCTGACATTATGAAATTTGTATAAAAAAATTACAATAGAAATTGGTAGAAAATTGCAATTGGTGCTACGCGTTTGAAAACTGAATGTACCGGGACTGAATGTATGGAATGCGGGAGGGGGGGGAACTCGGGAAGGGGTTCGCGGGAGGGGGGAAGGGGAAGAGTGGAGTGGGGAGAGGGAAGGTGGAGGGGGCGGAGTGGGAACGCGAGGGGGGAAGGGGAGGTAAAAGGGTAACGGGACGATTGGGAAAAGACGCGCAAGGAGTAACAATTTCTTTATTAAATGGCATAGCAACGCATGCCGGGAACCAGCTAGTAATTAATATATCTTGTTTTTTAAAAGAAAAACCCTTCACATTAATCGGTTTGTTACCATATTTATATCAAGTTAAATCCTATTGCGTAGGACGATTTATTGAACAGTGCTGTATTACCGAATAACACAACTTAAAAAGGGCCTTGTGTAACGTTTAACTTTGTCTCATTGAAACGTGTGAGGGTCCATCTTGTAGAAATCTCACATTGGTCATCTTCCCCCGAGAAATGCTACCACGAAACAGCAGCGGTGAAACTTTGATTAACTTCATAATGCGATAGTCGGCGTGAGGGAAAACTGTGGAAAATTCACAAGGCTTGTTACACCGGGGAACTGAGGCCAGATTAGCTTCAAATTTGTGGAATTCTTCAGTGTCTTTCAGAAAAATGATTATTCATCATGAAATAATTTTTTATTCGGTCGAAATAAATTTTTGATATTTTTCAGCATTTTCACGAAACCTAAATTATTCCACAAAGTACACTCATTATTCATCAGTGTAATTTATTACCTTTTTTCTCTAACTCTTGAAAAATTCATGGTTGTTTTAAGTGCCTATCACTTTTCCGGCAGCAATTATCGTAATATTATATGGTATTATACGGTATTGGTACGTATATATGGTATTGGTACGGTAATATCAATTAGGGGGGACACATCACTTTTCCAGCAGCAATTATCATAATATTAAATAAATAACATTGGAAGTAACATCCGGCGTACCGCAAGGAGCACATTTAGCCCCGCTTCTTTTCAACTTGTTTATTAATGACATTTTTAGTATTTTCTCTCACACATGCTTTTGGCTTTTTGCTGATGACAATAAGATCTTAAAAATAATCAAAAATTATCATGACTGCCTTCTTTTCCAATCAGATATTGACTCATTCAATGACTGGTGTAAAATTAATTGCTTGGAACTAAATGTCAATAAGTGCAAAATTATGTCCTTCTACAGATCTAAAAATCCGATTGTTTTCGAATACAAACTAAATAATAATTGTCTGACAACTGTTCAATCTATTAAAGACCTTGGTGTCTCTCTTGGCAGCAAGCTTTCTTTCCGAGAATACGTAAATTTGATTGTTAATAAATCTCTCAAACTAATTGGTTTCATCACTAGAATCACTTCTGACTACAAAACATAAATACCCTAAGAACTCTTTACTGCTCCTTGGTTCGCCCCCATCTTGAATATGCTTGTGTTATATGGTCTCCTTTTTATGCTCTCCATATTCGTCATATTGAATCCGTTCAACATCGGTTCCTAAAAGGGATTGCTTGGAGGCCAGGATTAGAGCGAGGCATTTACTCGTATGCTGAAATTGAACAAACTCTAAACCTTTCTCCTTTAGAAGACCGTCGGATAAAATCTGATCTAATTTGTTTTTTTCAAAATTATTAACTGTTTAATCGATTCACCTACATTACTACAACTCATCACATTCAATATACCTTCTCGAAGACTCAGAAATAAAGACCTGCTTTTCCTCAATCAGCACTCGACTAATTATGGTTATAACTCACAACTATCCAGAATGTGTAGAATAGTCAACTCACGTCAAGACCTTGATTTTTTGTTATAAGCTTAAATAATTTCTGTCGCTCTTTAAACACTTGAAGATATTTCATATTCACCCTAATTTTTGCAAGGTTTTGACGTGGCTTGACATTTATTTTTCATTCTATTTTCTCTGTTTGCCTTTGCTTTCATGTACCATCCGAATCCTTACAATGTTCATTTCTATATTTCGTGATAGGTACTTTGTTGTTTATTGGACGTAAGTCCGTAAATAAACAAATAAATATTATATGGTAATGTCAATTAACTTGGGAGGCGGACATGAGCACCGCGGCCACGGGAACCATTTATTGGATGACCAGTACCCCTTCCGTAGGTCACCTCAAGTGGTTCGCTACGTTGGTGATTTAGCAGGGATGCCCTAGTTCTTGGAGAGACGTTTGCCTAGGTCTTGCGGATACTTTTCCTCACCTACTGCGTGGCGATCCGGATCTAGATCTAGGTATAATCTAGACTCTAGACCTCTCCAGCTAGACTCTCTCGACCCATCACTTTGTACTGCAGTGGAAGGGGTGGATTCATACGTTTCTCCCTCCTGGACACGTTGACACCCAGTTTCCTACCCACCCCTCATACCTTTTTCCTTCTCAGAACTTACTCTCCTTCCTTTCCTTAAAAAGACCCTCCACTCAGCATCCCCAAAGATGACATAGGCCTTGAGGTTTTTTTTTCCTTTTGAAGTGAAACTTCTTTAGCGCCGTTAGTGATTTGAAATTCGGATGAATCGGAAATCCGTCACAAATTTATTATTTGGCGGTCGTCGGTTATAATATAATACGGTAAATTCGCACCTCAGCGCGTGCCTTTCATAGCGCAGTGGGCAAGGCACCTGACAAGTCTCAGCAGCCAGAGAGACAGACATCAAGTGAACAGAGGTTCGAATACTACGAAATCCAAAAAAACATTTTTATTTTTGTGAAATCAATATCCAATCTTCAAACCACTTTAAAAAAAAACGTGCTAAAGAAAAGAAAGCGGCATCTAGCGACTTTCTGGTTTCATTTCTGCCACGTGTGAATTACACACTCTTCCTTCCCAGAACTTACCCTTCTTCCTTTCCTTAAAAAACCCTTCCCACAGAGCATCCCCAAAGATGACATAGGCCATGAGGGATTTTTTTCCTCGGGACTGCCGTTTGGAGCTATTGTTAAAAAAAATCATAACCAACAATAATTCTTTCCATTCTCTATAACTACTGTCAAAAAAAAAAAACACATTTTGCATAAATAGACATCAGGGCAATTTATTGTTTTTAAATAGCATAACATATTGCTAAATAGCATATCTGTATAACATGGAAATCATGAAAAAATGTATAAAAAAATAAATATAAAAAAAATCGCGGCATATATTTCGAGAAAGCCAACTCATTATTGCACGAAATTAAACGGTAGATACACGTCTCTTTGAGCCTAGTCCTTTGGCGTTGGGAGCAGAGTTTATAATTTTACGCTGTATTATTTTCGTTGGAAAACAGCTTTTAATCAAAATAAAATGCAAAGTTTGCCACAGTTTAGCATAAAAATGTACTCAACTTTTGTTGAAAATTCATAAAGTAAACATTTATCTTGTGTGTTTGAATTTAAAGTACGATTGAAGAGAAAAGAATGTGCTCTTTTTGCAAATATTAATTATTTTCTGAATTTCAATTAAAGTGGCTTAAAACAAATATGCATATAATATTTGGCTGATTTATAAAGCGCCGTTTTCATGAAAAATCATCTCAAGGGCGCTACGGTAAGGTAAAACACCCTATTTCTGACACGTTAAGCTATAACTTTTTTTTTCATGAATTTCAAATTTTTTTCCTAAAATCAACTTTGCATTATTGAAACGAAATTTTGAATTTTTGGAAACATTGTTCAATTTCAAATATTGAAATCTCACTTTTTGGTAAGTTTATTACCGTTAAATATTTAAAATAATTTAATATGTAACATTCTAACAAAACACCCATTTCTGACATGGGAAAATCAATATGTTCCTATTGATTGACATGGCCGTTCGTATTTCTGACATACAAAAATCAATGTGAATCCAGTATCCGACATACATGTTGATATTTCGATCATACCTGCAAATAAAATGCAATTATGCGGACAATATTTTAAACAAAAACTTTTATTATGGAGAAACTTTATTAAATATTAAACATAAAATTATCCAGGGATGAAAATTAATTAAAACATTGTTATTTGGTATAAAACATCGCTTACATTATTTTGTCTGTTGTTTGACGCCAACAAGGAACTTAAACGTATCTTGCATTCTTTAGGAATTACATCTAAATTAAAATAGGTACAGTAACAAATGAAGAAGAAAAAATAGTAATGGTACTGTCCTCAATGGCTTGTAGATCTAGGATCTTTAATTATTTCGATAACATCCTTGATATTGTACCATTTGATCTGGCCATTTCCACAAATTTATTCCACACAATGATATAGAATTTATTTGTGCCTTTTTTCTGTTCTTTACGGCATTTATTTGTTCAGGAAAATATACACCCTCATATAAAAATATAACGTACTTTCCAATTTGTAAATCAATTGACGTAGGAAACAAATTCTTTTTTATTGTTTGAGGATTTTTTTTTCGTTTGAAGCTCTTTTTTGTATTTTTAGCGGCAGCATCATGTTCTTTCTTTTGCCTTAGTTTATCTCTTTTAGCACTCCTTCCTCGCTCTAACCATCCTTTGGCCTGTTGTTTTCGTTTATGAAATTCGAACCACTCACCAGAACTAGCTACTGTTGGTATTTTTGCCGTTGCACGTATAGTGAAAGAAGTAGAAGGTTGATCAATAACAGGCCAGAACAAAAACTATTTTTACATGGAGTAAGGATATTTTCTTTATCATCCTGCTGACATTAGTTTAAAATGTAATTACTCAAAAAAATCAATAACGATTGTTATGGAAAATCTCCAAATATGGAACAGCTGACCTATTTAAAAAAAATATTTTGGATTTTAGTCTAAAATTCATATTGAAACCTTGTTGGAACGAAAAATTGTTGTAGATACATACATTTATATTTCGACCCAAAAAAGTTATATTTCATTTTATTAAAACATTAGTTCGGTAACATTATTTATTTAATAAAATTGTTACTCACAAAACATTGCCAAATTTGCCTGTAAAATCATTAGAAAACTATTTCTTAAACGGACTGAATTTTGTATTAAAATACAAATAAATTAAATTACACTCTCGGCAATCGATATTTCTCATACATGTTTATTAATTATTCGATTTGGTTGGGTATTTTGGCCTAAAATCCAAAATATAGTTCATTACAAAAGAATACGCACAGCCGTTCTTCTTATGTCAGGATTAAAAGCCCCCAAATTATGATTACTGACACACCGGTCAGAAATATGAACATAATTTTTTGGAGTCGTATCATTTTCTGACATAGATGTCATAAATATGGTCACCCTATTAAAACAGATACCTATTTCTGACCG
Source organism: Limnephilus marmoratus (assembly GCA_917880885.1). Lineage (NCBI taxonomy): Eukaryota > Metazoa > Arthropoda > Insecta > Trichoptera > Limnephilidae > Limnephilus > Limnephilus marmoratus. Next base: position 37,487,934 of record OU862923.1, on the reverse strand, counting down.
CTCAAAAACTATCATAAATCTATTGAAATATATTCTTTTTCGTTTTAAATGTATAAAAATGGTCAATACTCTATTGAAAAACATACGAAAACAATGCATAAAACATTGGTGAACTGTGTCATCACATTTTGTAAAATTTGGTTTACTCGCCGAAAAAGGTGAAAAAATGTGCAATATCACAAAATCACCAAAATCATATACTAAATAAAATTTTGGTAGAAATGGGTGCCAAATAGTCCTTAGACTGAACGTTGGTTAGAGGGAGAGGGGAACAACTTTCTCGATGCGCTAATATCAATATACGTAGGAATGTAACTTCAGTTAGTAAAATCGTAATTTCTGTTACATATGTCAGAAATTGGAGCAGGGTCAGAAATGTGGTGTTTTACCTTATATAATATCACTTTTATATTCTGTAACCTTCCCACACCGAAGGGAGGTAATACGAATACAGCAAATAAGATTTTTTTTGCGGTATCTAAGTTATATTTTACATCACATACTGATACTCCATAATTTAGGTCAAAGATATTGAAATATAAGAGATGTGCTATCCGCAAATTTTACTGGATGGGACTGTGTTTCTTGGCGTTGCCGATATTGTTAAGCAATACTACGGCACACCTTAAAAAATTCAACTAAATGAACGAATTCTTTCCGTATTCAAACTCTGTTATTAACTGTTATGTCTGCCCTTTCCTCGGCAGATAGTAATTATTAATAACGGTTCTTTTAATATAAATGTGTTTATTACTTGAATAACCTAGCTAGATAGCTACGACTGTTTACTATTCGGGGGTAGGTAAATCTCTGGAGCCTTGCCAGGGGAGCTCGTAAAGTATATCTCTGATACTGCTTCTTGTACGCCAATGCCATCTGGCGAGCTATGGTGCAAGCTACATGCTTACCGCTATCTATCGTATTCTTTCCATATTAAATACTTAATTACTCTACATTACACCCTCCCCGACCTAATCTCAAGCCCTGGCTACAATAAATACAAATCATGTTCTTTTCAAAAGAAGCTATACAATTGACAAAAAATGGGATTTTAAATATTTCATTTTTACACGATTTTATACACTAAATTCAACCAAACATATTTTAAATATTAGATTTTAAATATTTCATTTTTCAACGATTTTATACACTAAATTCAACCAAACATATTTAAAATATTAGATTTTAAATATTTCAACTTAAGTACTTCTGTTTCTCTGGGAGGGACCTCTATGAACGCTTTGAACGGAGCCTTCCTTCCCAAGGTCTTAGTTGAGTAGTTTGCTCTCGATCATCCGCTGGTAATCTGAAATCAAGAGAACTCCACGTTAGCCCCTTCAACAAAGCTGAGGTCCCCAACTCGTCTGAAGCGCATTTCGTGACCTCAGACGCGGTGGGTGGGTTATTATCTTCACTCTCCTCTTCCCATCTCACAGATAAACTCTTTAACTGATCAATATGCCTCTTCCAAGTCAACGGAGTACCACAGATCCTAACGATATAAACCTTTTTACCCACTTTCCTTTCTACAATACCTCTAACCCAACCAACTTTATTCACCTGACGGAAGTCCTTGACCAGACATTTTTGTCCAACATGTAAATTCCTAATTTTTACGCCCCCATAATTCCTTATTTGATTATCTTGACTCCTTTTTATATTATCGTTAGCTATTTTTCTCTGTTCTGACACATCTTCCTGAGTGGTTTTAGGAATTAAACTACTGAAAGTTGATTTCAGTCTCCTACCAAACATCAAGACGGCCGGTTCTAATCCCGTTGTGCAATGTGGCGAATTTCGATAATCAGATAGAAAATCACATAATCTACTTTCATAATTTACTGGAAAATTATTCCTAACCATAATTTTTTTTTTTTAAATTTTACCGTTTTAACTGAATTTTCAGCGTGCCCATTACACTGAGGGAATTTGACCGGTGAATTTAAAAATTCTATGTTATTCTCTTTAAGAAATTCTTTAAACTCTACACTAGAAAATGCTGTTCCATTATCCGAAACTAGGCAATCAGGGTTACCAAAATTAGAGAAAATTCTTCTCAATTCCTTAATCGTGTTAAACGAATCCGCCCTTGGGACCTCTAAGCAGTCGATCCACTTGGAAAAAGCGTCACAAATTACAAGAAACATTTTTCCTGCTACAGGCCCGCAGTAGTCTACGTGCACCCTACTCCAAGTTGCCCCAGGGTTCGGCCACACTGACAAGTGACTCTTAGGAGGTGCCGGCCTCATAACCGCGCAATCATTACATTTTAGAACCATTTTTTCAATGTCATTGTTCAGTGATGGCCACCAAAAATAAGTTTTTGCTAGGCCCTTCATTTTAACTATTCCTAAATGAGATCTGTGTAATAACTCTAGCACATGTTCTTGTAAGGAACTCGGAATGACAATTCTATGTTGCCAGAAAAGGCAATCCTTGACTATGGACATTTCGTTTCTCTTAACCCAGAATCTCCACAGTACATCGTCTCGACCAACTCGTTTTGGCCAGCCCTTACGCAAACACGTTAAAACTTCCTGAATAACCGTGTCTGTCTCTGTAGCTGTGGAAATGAGCTTGATATCTATGTGCTCGCATTTATCTACATAACACACAAAATCTGATCCATAATCATCTTCAAATTCTTCTTGAGAATTTTCTACCGGAAGCCGAGATAGAAAATCCGCATGATTATGACATGACTTGACAAATTCTACCTTATACGCAAATCCTGCTAATATAATTCCATAACGCTGCAATCTGTTAGCCGCTAAAACCGGAATGTTTTTGTGTTCACCTAAAATCCTCATCAAGGGCATATTATCTACGCATAAAGTAAACTCCCGACCGAACAGGTATTGAAAGAATTTGTTCAGACCAAACACAATAGCTAACGCTTCTAAATCTAGAATTTCTTTTCTGCACTAGACAAACTTCTTGATGCAAATTCGATCGGTCTCATTGAACCGTCCGCAAATGTGTGCAATAACACGGCTCCGAGGCCTGCGCTGCTCGCGTCTGTATATAACTTAAGAGGAAGGTTGGGAAAATAATGAGTGAGAATTCTATCAGAACCCATTAGATACTTTACTTTATCTACTGCGTCAATGCATTTATATTAAATACTACTGCACACCTTCAAAAAATCCGTATTCACACTATGCCGACTAGGCTGTAGTCCGCCGACGATCAAGCGGCCATCATAGCGTATTTCAATATCTTTGGGATCGTCCATTAATCACGTGAGGCTCGAAAGGGGGAGGGGGGGGGGTATAATGAGATATCACGTGTATTTATTTTTCATGATAATATTCTGAAAATTTCAAAAACTTTGTATTAAAAAAAATACCCGTGATTTGGGGGAGGGGGGGTTAGTCTAAAACCTCACCACATATCACCAGGGGGGGGGTTAAAAAGTTGCTAAAAAACATCACGTGATTAATGGACGACCCCTTTGATAATGGTTATCCCGGAAACACTATTCGGTAAAAAAATAATACAGTTACTATTTTTTATAACAAATTATATGTATCCAATCACGAAATTACTCATCCCTCCCAGTTGCTTGTGCACTGATGGAGGACTAAGAGAGGAATTGAACCAATGACGCTGGGGTGGGGACGAATTTTATGTTAACACATCTACAACAATTTTAATTTCAATTTGGGAAGCGGGAATGGGTACCGCCGCCCCGGGAACATTTATTGGATAACCAACACCTCTGCCATAGGTCACCCCAAGTGGTTCGCTACATTTGGTGATTTAGCACGGGTGCCCGGGTTCATGAGGTGAGGTTTGTCCAGATCTTGGATGACCAGGATACCCTGAACCCCAGATTCCTTCCCAACCCTTAAACCCCTTTCTTTCCCTCTCCTCTCCTTCCTTTCCCTAAAAAAAACCCCTCCACACAACCCCTCAGCATCCCCAAAGATAAAATAGGCCCTGAGGGAAATTATTTTACCCAGGGCCTCCTGTGTGGAGCTCATGTAAAAAAGAAACATATGAAACTATGATATTATTATTAAAAAATATATCTGATTAATTTTAATCACACAAGTAAAGATAAACTATTTATCTGTCTACATAAGTAAGTTGGATCAGTAAAAATAATACAAAAATAGAAAGCTCCAAATATTGACATAGGTTTTCAAATGTAATTTGTGATTCCGATATGAGTAAGGTTTTTCTGAAAATTTATTTTATTTTCCGGATGTGGTAAAAGCTGATTTTATAAATCGTTACGTTTTCATGATTGTGTTAAAGGTAGCAAGCGGAATTTGATACTAAAATAATAATACCCGTTCTAATAATGAAGTGCGTAGGCTGAGTAATAAACAAACGGATATCCGGAGGATTTTAATTTGGACCTTTAGCTTAGCGTATTGGCTAGGAAAAGTAAATAATTTCTTCCCATTGGAAATTTATGAATCAATGTTATAACGAAATTAGGGTAGGTACTTACTTTCTTAGTAGCTTTTATCCAAATATTTTTATGTTCTAATTAATATATTTTGAATTTTCTAAATCAGAGGTCCCCAACCCAAATCGTTTGGTGGGTCATAAAAAAATTACTTGGTTTAGGCGAGCCCCTACGGGACGGTGGGGGTTGGTGTGGCGAGCATTTATTTTTGCTGAAATTCTGGTCGTTAGATCAGTCCATGAATGTAGGTAAATGGTGGCCATTACCATTAATTTTTACCGGTATTCGGTGATCAAAGATGCTTTTATTGTGATACCGCTACCTTCAATTCTGGAAGGCATAAACTTACTAAACACACGCCTATGTGTATACATGTATCCTTTGCCCTTATTAATTATTATTACCTTCCACTTATTAAAATCAGATCAATTGCATTCGATCTTCCGAGTAGTGTGCGAAAAAAATACTGGTTGGAATTGATTGATAAAATAAATTTCTAGTGCGGACACGCGTCTGACAGTTTTAAAGTAATAAATCAAAACCCCCATCGGGACTTCGAGGTCTAATACCGAGAAAATTCTAATTTCATAAAATATAACATAAATGTGTTTAATTTACGAGAACGATTTTTCTTTTTTGTATGAATACGAAAATCCAAGACTTAGATAGCAGAAAACTTCATTTTTGGACCGCAAAAAATCTTCAACTGCGCCGCAGGGGCACGCCTATTCTTCTCTTCTTCTACTTCTTCTTCAATGGCGCTACAGCCCATTTCGAGCCTTGGCCTCCTTCAAGATAAGCCTCCCCTGCCCTCCGTCCTCGGCCGTCGTCTTCCAATCTGCAACATGGAGTAGTCCTCTTGCATCCTTCCTGACATCATTCTCCCATCTCAGCCTTGGTCTGTCCGCTTTTCGTTTACCTCCCGGGTGTCCTGTTAGAACCTTCTTCGGTACTCGTGTGCTTGGCATTCGGTGCACACGTCCGGCCCATCTTAGTCTTTGGAGCCTTAAATGGGTAGAGAGTCTGGGAGACTACCTAGATATCATAGAGCTCATTATTGTGGCGGAATCTTTCATGCCTCTCCCGCTCGCACCGCTCCTAAGATTCTTCGAAGTGCCTTTCTTTCGAAGGTGTCCAACTGTTCCGCAGACTTTGCTGTCAGTGTTCCTGCCTCAGCGTGTTTTGCCTGTTCTAAACATGCAATTCTGAACATTTTTTTTTGCATGTTCTAAACTTTTTTATGAGGGCATTACAGGGGAAACATAGATTTTGGAAAATAAGCAGGAAAAACCTTGAGTCAGTTTTAGGTAATCTGTATCTTTTGTGTCACATTTATTGAGCCAACGATTAGTGGAGGTAGGTAGGCATAGTAAAACAATAGTACGCTTGAAGTTAATGAGTGCGTGTTCATCAGCTATCTTTAAAAATATAATGTCTAGGCCGCATCACTGTCGTGGAAGGGTAGTTGATAAAAACTTTGCAAAGTTTTAAGCTATTAAGTTTTTTTTTAATTTTCTTTCAAATAACGACTTTGCTTTGAGAAAGGCTTACAAAGATTACTTTTTAAGTCGGTGATTACACTTTTTTTTTTAATTTCCAGACAATTTCTTCACATTAAATTTAAAAAGGGGTTACTGAAAGACGGTAATTTTTAAGAAGAGCATTGACGTAATAGGCGCTTTAATATTCCCACGTTTACGGAACGGCGACGGTACAAAAGACAATAAACATACATTCTTTATAAGTCAAAAGTTTTTTTAAATTTCATAAAGTCTTTCTGTTTACCTCCACATTACAAAATAAGCTATTTGATTAATAAAAAGTCTATTATACAAATAATTCAAATTAAATTACATTCATCACCACCCACAACTTCCTGTAATTCCAATTGCAGAAATATATTATTTGCAGGTATGTTGAATACGTATCACATAAATTTATTATTCCTTCAACATTACGAAGCTTCCTTGATTTTCTTTATAATATAATCTTACTTTATTATTAGATTAAGTAACAAAATAAAAATATCCCACGCGGATAAACTTCACTAGAGGAAAACTCCTCCACAAATCCGATAAAACGAATATTTCAAAAACACATAATCGCATATTACTATAGAATTACAAATATTTATTTTACACATATTATAAATGTCTGTTTCTTGTTGTTCGGGTTAGTAAAATACAGTTAAACTTTAATGAACACATGAGTTCTTATCACTTAATCTTTATTTTGAGTTTATGTATTTCAAAATTTGAATTTTCATTTTTATTTCTACTTTTCTTTAAAATATGATTTTTTTCGCTTTATTTTTCACTTACTTTTATGTACTCATTTCTTAATTTTTATTTAGCATGTTTAATTATCTGTTTCAATAAAAGAGTATTTATTGATTACTATTTAAAATATTAAATGTAAGACTACCACAATGCGGGCATTAGCCTAGCGTTAACCCGGAATTCGGTGCGTCTGACACGTTGAAATTGTCGACGGACGAATTAGATCTCTCCAGACAATAGAAGTGTCTCTAATTCTGTTTGTCCGTGTTTCAGGGCCAACCCGTGGCATGGTAGACTACGTCCAAGATAAGTGTACTTCGCAGACCCGGAGGAGGACTGGACGGACGAGACAGAGAGAAGAGAGAAGAGAAATAAAAAGAACAGGGGAAATGTTAATTTTAAGTTTTGTGTTAATTTAAGATTAATTTTAAGTGTTGTGTTAATTTAAGAAAATGAAATATATGAAATAAAATTATATAATGTGTTATAGGAAATAATATATATCAAAGTAGGAATGATATACGTAGCTAGGTACCTTCAATTTTAAGTAGGGGAGGATGTGAGAATGGTTTTAGTGGCACGCGATGAATGTTCCTGCTCGCTATCCTTACCTACAGACAGCTCCGTTAGCTAGCACGTAGTTTATAACTTGTATAGTGCGTATAAATAATCATCTCGACCACGCGTCTATCATTTTAAGATCTACAAGATCACATCACACGCCTACACTACACTAAAGTCTAAATAACAGTTAGCAGCAAAAAACACAAAAATCTGTAACTAATAAAATTTTATGAAATAAAAAAAAATGATGGACGTATTTTGTATGCAAACAAGTCTTCATGCTTTTGTGGAACCTATGCCTAAATCTAAACCAATCAACTACATTAAAAAAACACAATCTAATTTATTTTCTGATTATTTCGGAAAAAAACAATAAAAATTTCATTTATTATTTCTTCATATTACTGAAATAATTCAATTTTAATATGTAAATGATGTACGGTTCCTTGAAGAGGTCGGGAGTTACGATGTTAACTTCTTTGGTCTTCCAAATAAGGGGTTGTCGCACAGTTTGTTTGGAGGTTATACTCTAATAATAAAATACTTGTGTTGGCTCAAATTGGCTCAGGTGAACTTGCAATAAAGTAATGATTTTAGATGCTGGCTATAGGGTTTTTGAAAATCGAATGATTAAATTCTAGTAAGGAATTGATAACACTAGCTTTCAATAAATTAACCCTTGTTTCTCGTGAAAATAATGACAAAATGATTCAATGACAATTTTGATATATAAAAATGAAGATTTATGTGACCCGGATGTTGAAATTCAAAATAAAAAAGTCCATAGACGGAATTGAAGGAAGATGAATTTAAATATAAAATGACGGGTAGAAAATGAAATTAAAAATTGTAAATAGGATGACACAACACACAACTGAAATCTACAGCGTGGGAGATCCCAGTGAAGATATCATTATCTCGTCATCGTCGTCGAGGTCACCGTCGTCGTCATCATCATCGTCATCATCATCATCGTCGCCGTCGTCGTCATTATCATCTTCATCAACATTATTATTATTACAATTATCATCATACTCATCATCGTCACCGTCGTCGTCATCATCAACTTCATCATCATTATTATTATAATAATTATCATCAATGTCATCATCGTCGTCACCGTCGTCGTTGTCATCATCATCATCATCATCCTCATTATTATTATTATTAGTTATTGTTATTATCATCATCATCATCATCATCATCATCATCATCACCATCATCATCATCATCATCATCATCATCATCATCATCATCATCATCATCACCATCATCATCATCATCATCATCATCATCATCATCATCATCATCATCATCATCATCATCATCATCATCATCATCATCATCATCATCATCATCATCATCATCATCATCATCATCATCATCATCATCATCATCATCATCACCATCATCATCATCATCATCATCATCATCATCATCGTCGTCGTCAGCATCATCATCGTCAGCATCATCATCGTCGTCGTAGTTATAGTCGTCGTCGTCATCGTCGTCGTCTTCGTCGTCGTCGTCGTCGTCGTCGTCGTCGTCGAGCAAAAATTTAGTCTAACTCCGGCTTTAACTATACCAAAGTGAGGCAACATACATAGCATCAAAGGCATATTCGAAGATAATATGAAAATCAACGGAAAAACAATTATTTTATAGATATTTCATTGGAAACTGCAAGAAATAACTTGCACAGTAAAAACCGTTCACAGTTGTTGACGTCAGCAATATTAAATATTAATATAGTATATGTCTATCGTTTTTGGTCACTTTGCATCATATCGACATTTGTATTGAATTTTCCAAATTCATGTAATATTTAAAGGTCTTTTAAAAGTCAGACAAGTTTTTTTGTATCAGCGCAGCAAACAAAAATATTGTTCCAGTCAGATGGAAAAACTCAAAATAGATGTTAAACAAATAACATCAAAAGCCAACACCGTTTAACATTGTTGCAAATAATAATTAGGTTTGAGATGGAATCCGTTGGGAAAATATTTCAATAAATGCTCAGATAAAGTTATAATTGCCGCCCTCAATTTTGAGTGAGGGAGTAAACTGAAGAATACAATGAAATTTAGAGGAAACATCTTGAATATATGAGAATTATCGAATGGTCATAAACTTGCATGTCTTAAAATTTTTAAAAACATGATGCTGGAGAAACACTTCCACACTTCCACTTCAAACCCAAATTATTTTAAGATTTTAAAACCGTGGGTGAGGCTTGTACCGGAACTTTCTTCCGATTTCCAAATGGGGCGTTTCCACGTTTTTTTAAATTACGATGATTACAGCATTTTTATTTTATTTTTATGCTGACGAATAAATTTTCTACAGTGAGTCAAAGTTTCCCATTTTTAAATTACCGCTAAAACGATATTTTGGGGCGTGGCTATCGTATGACATCATGAGTGTGGACTCATGAGTGACATCATGAGTGTTTATTTATGCTGGCCAAGCTGAGCAACGCTTGTGACGTCACAATCCGATTTGCCAACCACGGGCCGTTTTGGTTTTGTCAGTTTCAGATCGTTTTTTAAATGAATGAAAACATAAAAAACAAACATTTTTAGTAGGATGATTAAAATCAGAAAAATGATGTTCAAATATTCCGTACATTTTCAATAGAATCCCTCGTTTGTGGAAATACCCCATTGGTTTTGATTTTATAAAATAACAGATGGCTAAAAAGAACTAAACAAAGACGCCATCTTTTTCATAAAAAAATATATCGACAGCGGAAAGTTGAATGCTGTAATGAAGAATAGCAAATGGGTGGAAGAAATACGGGTGAAAGAAGTCCAGTATTCCAAGGAGCTAAGTTTTCAAATAAAAAGGAAAGTCTTCAACACATGTATACTTCCAGTCATCATCTATGGATGTAAAAATTGGGCACTCACCAAACGTCACAGAGAAAAGTTGGAATGCTGCCAGAGAGCCATGGAAAGTATAAGGAAACAAGACAGAGTGAAATGTAGCGTAATAAGGCGAAAAAAAAATCAAAGTTGCTGATATAGTTACCCGAATAGACCAACAAAAGTGGAGATGGACATATCACATGATCCGCGATCCACAAGACAAATGGTGCAAAAATGTCACTGACCGTGTATGTATGTATGTAATGTATCCGCGAGACGGCAAGAGAAGTAGAGGACGTCAACAAATACGTTAGGAAGACGACCTAAAACTCACGGTTGGACATCACTGAAGAAGAGTAGCGCAGATAGGTCCCAGTGGAAAATGTTGGAGGAGGCCTAATAGGCATCTTGGCGTAGTATGCCAAGAGGCAAACTGAGCTTCGGGATATATTATAACAAACGAGAACATGTTTATTCATACCTAACGATGTAGAGTAAAAAGGCTTATTTTTATTATTAATAACTATCGGAATGAAATACACAGGGAATAAAAAAAATACATTAAGTGAACAAATTGTGATCGATAAAAGAATTTGAAACAAAGTACCTACGTAGTTTAAACTAAGAAAGATACCAGGACGGTATACAATCAAATAGTAAGGATTCGCCGTACAACGGAAGATAATAAAATAAATAATTTCAGCGCATTCGTGACTACGCCTACTACGTGAAATATTAAGCTAGAAGAAGCGAATAAGCAGAGAGGATAAATTTATTGCATTTTGCTAGAGGAGAATTTTAAAACAAAGCAGTTGAGAGTGGGAAATGATACCAGGGCGGCATACAAATAGAAAGGCTTTGCAACTGAAGATTAATAATTATAGACTAAATTTTATTTCAGTTTCCCAGATATTGTTCCGCGAAACATTCGAATGCCGGGAGCGCATAAACTGATGAGGATTTAAAATAATGTATTTCGTTATTTTATTTTTATTTATTTATTAATTTGTTTGTTTTTGTTACAAATAATACATCAGTACAAAGAGGCTTTGACTGTCCAACTAAGAAGGTCTCCCGTTCTAGGACACTCAAATGATAGAAACATTATGATAGGCGTAAATGTAATTTACAAATGACCGATTTGGGATAAAAATCAAAAAATCATCGCCAAAAAACTTTATATTACTTACTAGGCAAAAATATTTATAATGTACGCACAATTTAGTTATGTATTAATTTAATTATTATTAATTATTTATAATTATGCACAAGTGTCCTTTACGTAAATGTTTTTTTTTTCAATATAGAAAGAAGAAAGAATGTAAAATTATAAGATTACTTGTAAATAAACCAAATGAAAAATAATACATATTAATACAAAGTTAATGAAAGCAGTGAAGAAGAAACGAGCAGAAAAAACCTGTATACAGTGACCTTATTAAAATATGTACTGCTAAATTGTTTTATTTGTACAGATTTATAATTCGGTAGAGGCATACAAAAAATATCAGAATCATTTGCATAAAAGGTTTTCAAAAATGTTTAAAGTGTTTTCCAATCGTATTTTAAAGAACTTAATCAGCCATTACAATAAAAATAAATCCGAAAGAAGCTTCGTAAGCAAAATATTTTACACAAGCAGTATACGAAAGACTCTCAATTAATTTGTTCCAGCAAGAAAAGTGGCAGAACCATCAGATAAGCTACCATGGGACAGATTACCAGTTATATAGTGAGTTTGTTTATGGCTAATTAAAAACACAATAATTACTAGGAATTTAATCGAGGCAAAGCTTCATAAAATTCACGATTCAATTTTTAAAATATTACCTGCCTAAGACAAAATAAAATATAAACATTTTATTTATTTTCTTAAATTCAGCACACGACGATGTTAAGATAACACAGGAGAGAATAAACGCGTGGACATAAAAATAACGATATTTTTTGGTAAAATGATGGGTAAAATAATTTTTCTGTCTTCCTATTCATCTGAAGAAAAGTATTTGGGGTCGACGGGCGAGCTGGATTTGATATGTATTAAAAACTGAAGTGTTATTCCGATATTTAGCACTTGATTTTCTAAAAACGAGTAAGCTCACTGTCAATGTCTGATTTCAAAAACTCTGTGTAAAGCTCGGGCAACGCCGGGAATTTTAGCTGGTAATTAATAGAGTTGATGCAAAAGTAAAAAAAAAAAAAAAATCTTTTTTCAGTTAAACTGATTTGACTTGTTGAATAAACAATAAAAAAATTAAAAATTTTAACAAAACAATTACAAAACAACATTTTCATTACATCCATATAGTCCTAGTGTATATTCGATTATGATCCTTTGTCTATTTATTGTGTATTTTCTAAAGGTACCTTAAAAAGATTAATGTAGGTATTTAATAAAGAAAAGGAAGTAATTAAAACCATAAAAATCCGAAAACTTCAATATCTTGGACACGTGATGAGACATCCAGAGAAGTATGAGATCTTGCATCTCATAATGCAGGGAAAGATTGCCGGAAGACGGGGCCCTGGAAGAAGGAGAACCTCATGGCTGAAAAACCTGAGACAGTGGTTTGGCCAGTCTACCGTGGAGCTGTTCCGGGCCGCAGTAAACAAAGTCCGCATAGACAACATGATAGCCAACGTCCGTTGAACGGACAAGGCCCAAGAAGAAGAATTTAATGCAAGAAGGGGGAAGGTAGGACATAGAAAGAAATTATCAGAAAACATACTCATATTTGCTGAATTCTATCCACCTCTTCGTTAAGATACCATAATAAATTTATGTACTCATAATACTACAAATATAATCAGGTAAGTATGGGCGTACATAGTCATTTGTAATACAAGAGGTAAGAGCAGTACCTCCCGAGTCCCCCGTCCATATTTCCCATGAATATTAATATTATTCAAATTGATTGGCATCCATGGTAACCGGCGTACTGCAGATATTATTATACATACAACAGATAGGTAAATAACTTTTAAGTTTCCTTCTGTACTCTGGACTAAAGTTCTTATTTTAAATTAATTATTAGATCACCCTGAAAATTTTTCTTTTTGTTTTCATCAAAAAAAAAATCCCGAAGTACCCTATAAATATTGTTTAAATATTCTTTTGATATTGTGGGAGGGGTAGGTGTTCTAATTTGTATACGGTAAGGTTATAGGCGTCTAACGTGTTTTACATAATTAATATTCCACTAAAGCTTCATTTTGAAATTGTGGCCCCAGAAATTTACAATTCAGACCTCACTTTCGTCACCAGAATCTAGATCAGAATTGGCAGATTTGGCCTTTAATGGTAGTCGTAAGAATTTTTTTCTTATTTAGATCATCTTCTTCCAGAAAAGCCAGTTTTTGGTGTGATAAGCAACTGAAAAAGCATTAACTTTGTGGCTCGCCATAAAGGGTGCTTCTGAAACCGGTAGAGTGTTTTAAAATAAAAGTGGTCTTGAACAAATTTATGTATTTTTTTTATTGTAAACTGATAAAGAATTTAAAGAAAACACGTTGGGCGCCTTAACCCTACCGTACCAAAATTGGGACACAAAAATTTGGTATACCAAAAGTATTAAGGGGAGGGGGGGGGGGGGTAGAAATCCACAATTCTTATTTTCCTGGAAACATTTCAACCATTACATATTTTTGGATGTATTGTTCTTCACGGCGTTTCAAATTTCCGCTATCGATTTGTATGCAAACCAACATCGTGTTCATACTGTGTATCTATTTATCTTACTTAATATTCACCCTTGTAAGCGGATACTGATTATGATTCATAATAAACAAACAATCCACGTACATACTTATAGAATTGATTATTACGAACCTTGTTTATGTTTTCCTTGGTCCGTTCTTAATTGTTATTTCTTATAACAAGGAAAGAATAAATTTTACTACATTATTTAAATGCGCTTTTCGAGGAACAAATATGCGAATAACTCCAAGCAGAATGCAGAATATATTTTCGCATACAACCATTAATTTTAAAACTCAAACTGCATCACCACATAGTTTGCATATCCTTCTACATTCCACCCTCCATATTCATATTTCTGTTCAATGATATACAATTCCCTAGATGAGTTTTCCGCTAGTTATAAACATATTCTTTTAAAGTAGGACAGTTTCACATCGTAACGATCTTATAAATTTAAAATATTTTTATCACAGACTTTATGGATTTAAAATATTTTTTGGTGAATGTAAAAAAAAACATAAATCAAAGACATCATGAAATGGGTTATTCCTGTTATTTGTTTGCAAATTTTCATCTCTTCGACGATCTAATATTCTTATGTATTATTATTTTTTTTAATTTTAAAGAAAAACACAAAAAATCCCCGGTTACGAATAACCCGACAATATTTCAAAATCTAATACTGCTACCACAGTAAGCCGAAAATGTTGCTTGAGTCGTGATGGAGGACTTAGCCAGCCGAGGAATCGAACACGGAACGCCTAGGTGGGACCCAAACGCGATGGCCACTCAACCACTGACCGGTCATTATTATTTAGTTATCTTACGGATAGGTGCTGTTCAGTTGTTATTAGAAAAGAATCAAGTGATCATAGAAATATAACATGTGGTGTACCGTAGGGCTCGATTCTCGGGCCATTATTATTTTTGATTTATATAAATGATATTGCAAAATGGGGAGTGAAAGGGTACACTTCAACTTTATGCTGATGACACAATATTATTCTATTATAATTTAAATGAAATGGAAAAGGACATGGAAAGGGATTTGGCCCATCTAGCCGAGTGACTTAGAAATAATAAACTTAACCTTAATATTAAAAAAACTCACAATGTGCTATTCGGGAATAGGAGGGGTCAACGCCTAAACATTTCCCTGAGAATAAACAAACTGGAACAAACAGATATCGCGAAATATCTAGGACTTTTCATTCTCACGGCTTACATGGCAAAACCATTTTGACCATGTTAAATCAAAGATTGCACCGGTGACCGGTGTAATGTACAGAATACGTAGATTGTGATCATTGTACTGTGCTATGGTTCACTCTCACTTGGAATACCTTTCGAGTATCTGGGATTTTGCTACCAAAAAATGATATCGAAGATGCAAATAATCCAAAATAGAGCCCTACGTAACATTTTTGGCTTGCCTTAGGATACACCTGTTAAAGATATTTACCGTCATGCACTTGTATTGCCATTTAAGATTGTTCCTAGCTTTGAGATAACAAACACCATCTTAAATATTATTCAGTGCAACACCCACACGTATATATAACTGAACTACAAGAACGATGTTCACCAATATAATACCAGTCCTCCACCAGTCCTCCATCACGACTCAAGCAACATTTTCGGCTTACTGTGGTGGTAGCAGGAGATTTTCAAATATTGTCAGGTTATTCGTAATCCGGAAATTTTTGTCTTTCTTTAAAAAAAAACTAGATGAAAATTTTTAGATTGTTGCCCACGATGCCCAGATATTCAAGCTTTTTTAACAGAATCTTATAATCAACGGTATCGAACACCTTTTTGTGTGGGATGTGTATTATTACATATGAAATAATTATATGAAAATAAAGTGTTGATATATTTTTTTGTTGTATCATTTTTTTTAAGAACATTAATGTTAAAATCCCCGAAGATGAGTGTATCTAGGCTAGTTTTTTGTAAAATAGATTCAAGAGATACTAGAAAATCATTTATATTGTTATCAGGTTTCCTGAATATAACATATATATTTGAAGATTAAAATGTTTACATTGTACCCTAACTCCTAAAAAAGAGTTATTCGTTGACTACTTTTCAATAACTTCACAATTAAATGTAATGTGAGTATATATCGCCTCCTCTTCTTCCAGTAGTCCGGGAAGCAAAAGTACCCTGATAACCATTGATGTTGAACAAAGATTCTTCTCCATCTCCCAGCCATATTTCGGTGACAACTAAAACGTGCACAGTATCCGTTATTCTTTTGAGCGTTTCTTCTATTTCGTCTATTTTGTTTCTAATACTTCAGGCATTAATATACAGGACTCTCAATCTATTTTTATAGGCTTGTAGTCATCCACCGATTGATAATTCCTTTATGTGATTGATTGGTCAGCAGCTTTTTCAACAAATTCCAGCGTAGTCCACTTTTTCCCTAACACGTTCATCCATCATCTTGCAGATTGGACATTCTGAGCTGGTGGCTCTGTGATCGTTATATCTTACATTATTACAGTTGGTACATGTAGGCTGCCCTGTTTTGTTAGGGCAGGCCTCGAATTTTTGGTTGCCCCCGCAGTGAACACAGACCGTTTCTACATTGCAAAACAATTGGGCGTGTCCGAAACCCATACATGTATAGCATTGGACCAATGGTGACTAATCCTCCACTTTTAAACGTTGTATCCCACATTGATATGACCAATTATTAAATCTGTGCCAACGTATTTTAATACAAAGTTTTTTCTAAATATATTTGACTCGCGTTAATCAAGGGTTATTATATTATTGAAAATCTCCACAATACACCCATCCAGTTTATAGACGTGTCAAGGACTGTAAACTGCCAAACCCTCTGGATGAAATTTCCAAACATAATCCCCCTTGCCAAACATTTTTAGGAAAATAAATTAATAAAATTCTCTAAATACTATTGTAAGGGTGATAATTATCTGCGCCTTTTCAAAATTGGTAAGAATCATTACCAATAGATAAGAACTTTCAGCACTGTAATCTGTATCATAACCTGTGCTTATTTTATCATACATATGAGTTCTGATGCAACTCAGGCAACGTGGGCACCTCTATTTATTCTGAACTTCACCGCTTAAAATTTCAAGGACCCTTCTTGCTTCATCATTTCGCACTCAAATTTTCATTTCCCATTTTTCCGGCCGGAGTTTATGAAGAATGACGTCATCATAAAATATTGCTCATTTTTCTATGAAGAGCACAGAAGTGTGTACATTTAAATTATTCGTATCATTTAAGTCACAAAGTGGGTTGGTGATTTTTAAATCTGATTAAAAAAATCATGAAAATAATAATTAATAAAGTTTTATTACTCCATATTTTAGATAATATTCCCTTTACCAATAAACGTGTTTAAAATTTTTAATTTTACGAAACTGATGGACAACTATTTACTCCACAATAATTGTTGTTTAACAGCTGTGTAAAATTTCAAATCACTTTTATTAGTGAGACCCATTTACAATCTAACTAATGGTAGAGTATTACCCAACTAAGGGCCGTCTGCTTCAACAGAAAGCTAAACGTGTCCTAAAGTTAAATTTTAACTGTCAGTTAAAGTAACGAGGACGTTAAATAGGACCGCGTGCTGTTTCAAGTGTATTTTGGCTTAAGTAATAGTTGTCAGTGTGGCCAGTCTAAAAAGCAGAATATTCCTCGGAATTATATGACAAAATGCATCGAAATATTTTTTGATGCGGCAACACCATAAACTAAATCAGAACAACTGTCAAAATATCCGGTTATATTGTGTTTCGCGTAGTAGGATCTGACGGCTTTGTTCCGATAAAAGTATTTGTATGAATATTTACAAATAAATGACGACCTGTTATAATACATATAATATACAATATGAATGTAATTTACTTTCCAGTAGTTGTGATATCTCTTTGAATTATTTGAAGTGTGGCATATTTTACGAGACCTTCAATTCAATTTATTTATGGTATCAAAAATATTACAAAAACATACATTATAGCATTTTTTAAATCCGTTCATAAGAGTATTACATTAAACGTACATAGTGTACAAACTATACTAGGGATATTAATAGAGCTTGTCTTTTAAAGGCAGCTTCACTCGCTAATGTCGATATACGAAACGAGTCTAACCTACTACTCGTGTTATATTTTTGTAATGTTTATGATACAATAGGTATATTGATTTGAAGATCTTGTAAAATTTGCGATACATCGATGGAGCTTGTCTTTAAAAGATAACGCTAAATATTTCGATATCAGAATTGATTCTGTTCAACAGCAAGATTTTTTCGATATGCGGTGCCGCGCCAAAAATTCTAGATCATTCCAGATAACCATATTATTGGCACGGAGATGAAATGTTTTGGTTTTCCCTGCAAGACATATTGGATGAGGAATTCATCGTCATTATTATCCTCTTCTATAATATTTATCATGATTACATTGATTACTGATTAGTATATTAGTAATCAATGTTGAAGCACCCATTTCCGTACATTACTTCGACCAGAACTGTCAAATATGTCAATATGGCGGAGTAACTCTAGAGTAACTATCGGTTTTCGGAAAGTAAGCACAAAAGTTAAAAGTAACGTAAAACAAGCAGTCAAATTGATTGAAAAACGCATTTTGCTAAAATTTAACTATAGTAACGGCGTTTTGTTTTACTTTTACTTTAGCGAGCGTTGAAACAGACGGCCCTAAGAGTTATTACCAGTTACTCTTAGGACGGGTTGTTTTACATAACTTAAACAATTCATCAAATTTCTAAGTAAATTTTCAAAATCTATGAAAGTCCTCTTCAAATACCGTAAAAATAATAATAAAATAAAAATATTCCTTTCACAAAACTTGAATTGTTCAAATCCTGTGAAATAATACACCCTTGGTTACAGCCTTGGGAAAGATTACTTAAGAATCTAAATATTGCTTGAAATTACTTTAGGTGTGTTTGGTAACCGTATGTATCTCAGTCAGAAACTTTGTCACCTTCCTCTCTCTCTATCTCCTTCCCATTCCCACTCCAATATTCGTCTGACAATATTCCCCAATTAGAGATTGCTATAATAATAATAATTGGCTAATTTATGTAGCGCCGTTTTCGTGAAAATCACCTCAAGGGCGCTGTACAAATAAATATATAAAATAATTAATATGACTGGCTTATAACAAAGATTTACAATTATAACTTGTGACTTACAGCTAGTGACTTACATCTCAGACTTACGGCCGTTGTTCCCAACTTTTCTATCGACCAATCTGAGTCTACCCTATCAGCTAAGTGATTTTAAGTATTTTAAAGGAAGCGCTTGATTCTCGTTGTTCCCAAATATTTTATCGTTGAATATCTTAAGTGACCCCGCCCTACCCAAAATGGCATCGAAGTAAAAACTCTCGATGTTAAATTAATATTAAATAGTCAAATATTGGTTTGGTATTAACACACATAATTTCTTTTAAATATACTGTTATCCATAAACTTGCATTTTATATTTTTTTAACAAATATATAAAATATATTTTAAAAAAAGTGTTAGTTTGATCTTTGCTGCCGGCGCGTCGGTACCTCATGGCTTTAGCGCCACTCTGTTGACACTTTTTATAACTTTGCTTTACTCAGTCGAACTTAATCCACGTGTCCGGCTTCCTTAGATTAAGCGATTCTTAAGCGATGCTTGCGTGTTGGAAAGAGCGCAGTTGTACATTTGAGCAGTGTTGAGCCTGAGTTTCGACTTAGTGGTTGATTAATAGGATTGAGAACAGCGGCCGTTATTGCTGGTGACTTATGACTAAGACGTATAAATGCTGACCTAAAACTAGTGACTTAATGTACTGATTTCGGACATTCGGGAGCAATTGGAAGTGGTATTCACATTACAAAAAAATGCGTGAATCCAGTCAAAATAAAAATATACCATTAAAATGTGAATTCTGTAAGAGAAAAGTTTTAAGCCCACCTTTATTTTTAGTACCTGCCTAGCACAGTGTGCTTTTTATTTTCAAAATTCGTAAATAATTATTCCCAACATTTTCAAACTCTCGGCCAGAAATAAACACTAGGGATGGAGTTTGGCATGCGCCGGCAAACTTTTCACCAGTCCGTTAGTCTGCGGGAATGAATAATTTTTATGGTTCGAACCGAAAATAAAGGGTGAATTAAATCGCGTTTATCGTCCTTAATGTGGTAAAATAAAATACCTTATACACGTTTCACCTCCAGATGCATATTATTGAATTGGGTGGTTATGGGTTTCAATAGATGGGTGCAATAATTGGAGGCTTTTACATGTATATGTTACTGTAAAGCCCGTACTACGGTAAATCTTAGGTATTAGCAGTAAAATTGGGGCAAAATTGGGGCAATTTGGGAGGCAGTAAAATTTGTTCAATTTGGGAGGCGGGAATGGGTGCCGCCGCCCCGGGAACCTTTATTGATTAACCAACACCTTTGCCATAGGTTGCCCGAGGTGGTTCGCTACGTTTAGTGATTTAGCAGGGGTGCCCGGATTCATGGGATGAAGTTTGTCTAGGTCTTGGAGGCAAATGACCAGGACACACTGAACCCCAGATTCCTACCAACCCCTAAAACCTTTTTCCTTCCCCGGACTCTCCTCTCCTTCCTTTCCATAAAAAAAAACCTCCTCACAGCATCCCCAAAGATGACATAGGTACTATTTTCCTCTGGGCCTCCTGTGTGGAGCTCATGTAAAATAAACCTAATATTCACTAACTTTATTAATGTTGGTAAATCTTAGGATTTACTGGTAAAACCTTCGATTTACCATTTTACAGTGACATGCACATTATTTTAATTTAATTGTTCATGAGTATGAAAATAAGTGAATACCCCCCACCCCCTGAACGGGTCACGTAGTATGGGTACGTTCCCTAACATAAAAACAGAATTTCAAAGATATAAGTAAATGCAGTACAAGTAGTTTATTTTTTTTTTTAAAAAGAATGACAAACATTGGGTTATTCATAACGTTCGGTTACGAATAACCCAACAATGTTTGAAAATCTCCTACTACCACCACAGAAAGCCGAAAATGTTGCTTGCGTTGTGATGGAGGACTTATCCAGCCGAGGAATCGAACACGCGACGCCCAGATGCGATCCAAGCACTATGCCCACATAACCACTGACCGGTCCTTATTACGTAAAGTTATATAAAGAGTTAAGTGAAAGATGAGTAAAAAGAGAGCACTTAACCCATCAGGTCTCGGGTGTATTCTGTCAGAATGCTGCAAAATTTCGGCTTTGCGATAAAATCCAAAATAAATGGAATGTTTCCGTCTGAAAACAAAAAACTGTTTTAGAAAGGTGATAGAATATGCTCGAACCCAAGATCAGTGCTTTTTATATTATGACGTGTGAGAGGAAAAATAGTACCTAGTTTATAATAATTAATTCAATAAACAATATTTATTTCATGACCTAGGAACTACGATGCGGCATTACCTTTCTTATCTCTGAAAAGATATAAAGTTAAAATGATGGAATTGTGATGTGGGAGTGGGCATTAAAAAAATTTGCCTGAAGAGAGCTAAAACTTTCCTTACTTTTGCTGAATTCTTTTGAACAAGTAAACAATTCCATTGACCTTATGTAAATCGACGACATTACTTTTCTTTCAGATTTGGGACGTGTGGGTTTGCACTTACCTCTCCACGTCCTGGAATAAAGACCATCATTGTTATTAAATATGAATGGGTATAACGGCGGACGGCTACACCAAAACTAAACGCCGAAAACCACATTAAATTAAATAAGTAAATACTGAAATACCGGCCCTATTACCTATCACTTATTATCACAGAAAAACACACTTCATAGCTGTAATATATTGATATAATATATATTTAATAACACTTTTTTACAATAGAATTATCGGGAATCTTGTTGAATAAAAGAACCCTGTATGATGCTTCTTTCAGCAGTCCTACAGCAAACAACACTCTAAATTCAAACTATAGACGTGCGCTCCCAGCGCCCGTCTATTAAGGAGGTAGCTACCAGTAGGTACCAGTAGCTACCACAATAGCAATCTAACACATCTGCCCTGATGAAGGACAGTTTAATGCTGACCGGAACGTTGGCACTATGGCATCCCCAATTGGGGTATGTTGTGAGGCTGAAGGTAGTAGGAGGAGAAGGTGAAGGGGAAGAGGAACATTGGGAAGTTTCTGGCTATTCAGATCTACTTAACAAACACGGCTAACGCCATTTCAGGCAACATTTCAATTGTGAATGGTGGTCTTACACCAGGGCGATACTGAGAATATCTTCCACTCTGGAACGTACCGCAAATATACTATATATTATTTTTAATTAATTAATTGTGAAATAACACAAATTAATCAAATAAAAATTATTTTCCGACGCCGGAATCGATATCGCGACCTTCTGATTGCGAATCAAGAGACTTATCCCTACACCAGGCTGGTCGTCAACTACTCTCGAACAAACATTTTCATTTCCAAGAAGAAAATAATATTAAAAATTTCCTGTCGTCACCTTAACTTTCCGATTCATATTAAAACTTTTGAGATTTTTCATTTCCAAGCCGAAGTGTTTATAAGAGTTTCTCTCGACTATCTGTGAACAGTTTACTTTGAATTTAAAGGTCAAACCAGAATATGGATATTTCCATAGAATATAATGTTATCATATATTCACCATTGCCTAAATACACTCAAATCAAGCATGCATAAATTATTTACTTCCACCATCAAGCATAATTATTACGACCAATCTGATAATAGTCAATCAATCAAAAAGCATCAATTGAGTTTCGGTTGGAAACCGAATATTTGATAATATCATAATTTATTCATCTTAAATTGAAGTCGAAAATTTTGATTCAACGAAGCAAACTGATCGGTTATAAAATAAACATAAGACCAGTGGTAACTAACGTTTGTTAAAACAGCGCTAAAATTCTACACATAATCAAGTCACGTAGTGTCCACAGAAAAACCAAAATAACCATATATAAGACCATTGTTAGAACTGTATTGGCATATGGATGTGAGGCGCTGACACTGACGGTAAAGATGGCTGAAATGCTGGATACTTTTGAAAGAAAAGTGCTGAGAAGAATATGTGGACCCGTGAAAGAGGGTGAACACTGTAGTGTGGATCGATTTTTTGTTTTTTAGTTTTTCTTAGCAGCGGGGTGTGGAATGGATGCTCTATGGGGATACTTTTAAAAGTTATTATGACAGCATTAAGATATTTCGAGTGCAAGTACTGCCCCAAGTCAATTCAAATTTTACAAAAACAGCGAGAAAATAGAAAAAGAAGGGTTTAATCTTTGCTCAATAAAAGTAGTTAAAATAAAAATAAATTAAACTTTTCATTTACTTGTAATATTATCTACTAATCAAGAAACAATAAAAGTACCATTGCTACACAAAAAAATCACAAACAATGTTAAAAAATAAAGTCAAAAATCATGAAAGTTATTGTGTTTTATAGTCCTTCTTCGAATTGAATACTGGCGTTATACGATAAGATTCTAGCTAGTTTTGTATCCACCCTTAACGTCTTTCAGGGTCGCAAACAGCAGAGCGTGATGCTGTTACCACTTTGATGCATCTTTCCGTGGCTTGCGTGTGACAGAGCATCAATCGGAACTTGCAAAAATGTTGAATTCGATAATTTCGTGGTCTGCAATGGCATCAATTATTGTCTCGCTAGATATCAGTTTTGTAAGAGATGGTTCTGATGGTTTTTCCCAGTAGATCAAGTCAATATAGTCTGCTGCGTTAAATTAAAAGTAGGTAGCTTAAATACTCTTATTGGAGAGAACCCTGACGTACGATCTCGGATACTTAGAATCCGTCTCAGAACCAACTACTCTCTAATTTGTCTTCGTTCATCGTTTAGCGTACTAATAAGTATGTTTTCGCTGTTGCCAAAATACCCGTTGCGTTGAATTACGGGATCTACCACCTTTTTCAAATGCTCTGGAAGGTAACGAGACAATTTTATGGTTTCGTGGAGGTGTCTCGCCCCGTAAACACACGAAGGTTGTGTTTTTTATTTTAAACCACGTCGGAGCATACACTCTTAGCATAAATTCAGTCAATATCACCTGATTTTCTGTCGGATTCTTGGTTGAAATGTAAAGTCGGAGAATAGTATTGGCTGTTGTTAACAAACGCAAATGACAGATGTTACCAGGGTTTCTTTTGGCTAAGTTTTCGTTACATTGTCCTTCGGCGATTGCTCGGCACATTTCCAATAAATAAAGCTGGTCTGTGAGGTCGTCACGGGATTTTGTAATGTCCGGTAAGTTGCATTCTATTGCTTGAAATTCTATCACAGGAAGATGTTCACAGTTCTTGAGTAACTTTATTAGTTGGCCGCTAAAGCTTCTAGGACCTATTGTCGTTCCATCAAGGTGTTCGAAAAGGTGTCTCAAACTTAACTCGTTGGCATGTATTTGACAGACCAACCACTGAAGTGGACGATGGAGCTTTTCTTCAAGAAGTCGAATAATGCCAGACTTAGTTCCAGTATTAACTGCTGTTCCGTCACATCCGATAGCCACGATGCACGCGAAATCAATGGATTTTGCCACAAAACATACAAACAATTTGTGAGCTATTGTTTTAGCATCACCGAACTTAACGCCTATGTGGCCAATGTATTGTGAGCCAGGTTCTTTCAAAAGACTGATATGTTCTTCTATCACAACTTTTCTGCGTCCATTCTACATGATTAATGTTTTATCCTTTTAACCTTCAAACGATAGGCAAATGCACAAATCAAAATGGGGCTGATTGATGGCAGTCAGGCAGTGTGGTCCTAGTTTTGGCACGAGCACGTCGAATCTTATTACGATCGATCACGTTTGTTAGATTATCTGTTGTCACTAATCCAATATCTTGCATTGTAGCGCAGACGATGGCAGCACCCGCCCGATCAGAAATACTGTATCGATCCAATGTTCTGGATAAAACAGATAGTCTACTGTCTGTTGGATTTATTACATAAGAAGAAGAAGTAGATGAAGCAAAGTATTGTTGGTCAGCTGGAAGATCAACGTTAGTAAAACTTGAAACTGTACTGCGAGATGTGGACGGTTGATCTAAAGATGTTTGTTGCGTTTCTTGGTATATTGCGCGAAAATGGACTCAGCAATTTGTCAAATTTTCGCGGGATTAATAAAAAATATCAATTTTTTAAAATGTTATTATTTAAGGCGCGGCAATTTTTATTCATTATGAAATGTAAAAGCAAAAATTAAAGTATTCATATTGACACAAAACTGTTTTAAAAAGGGACATTTTTTTACCAGATTGCAAATAATTCAACTGCTTTGTGGCAGTACTTGTTATCAAAATTTTAAATTGATATTTTGAATGCTTAATTGTATGTACCTAGAGCATCTATTCCGCACCCCGCGAAAACTGATTTATAAAAATAAAAAATTTCCATACAATGGCGATCCACGTGAACAGTGGCGCATCCGGCACAATACAGAATTGTATGATATATATAAGGCACCTAGCATCTCAACACATATGAGACTCCTCAGGCTGAGAAGGGCTGGGCATGTACAGAGAATGCCGGATACACGCGTCCCAAAAAGAATTTTGACTGGACACCCAGGTGGAAAGAGAAAAGTGGGAAGACCCAGACTGAGGTGGGAAGACGAAGTAAGAGGGGATGCAGCACAGCTTCTCCAGGTACCGAATTGGAAGTCAGCCGCTGAGGACAGGAGGAGTTGGAGGCGACTGTTGCAGGAGGCCAAAGCTCGATATGGGCTGTGGGCTGTAGCGCCATCGAAGAAGAAGAAGAATAAGTAGATCATGATTCATATTGCGCAGGTCCCAGGTGTGGTTCTCTCCAGAGAGTCTGTAGTCAGGTTGTAAATCTGAGCTGCCGTTGTCGACTTCCTTCTGTTCCACACCGAGGAACCGTACAAGAGTGATAGAGTTTGGTATTTTGAGGTAATCCTTTGTAGTAAAAAACACTTGTGTTGTGATACTGGATGTTTGCAACTGTTTATTCTGAAGAATAAATTTTACAGAGTGATTTTGTCTGAACACTTGACTGTGACAATAATTTAGACTAATTAATTTACAGAAGTGAACGACGTTTGCTAAACAAGCAGAGTTTAGACGAGGATTGAGAGAGACTGTTTGTAAGATTGAAAATGTTTTCAAGAGAAGAATAATGACAACAAGCGTCAAAACACGCCATTTTATAGACACAGAAAAGTGAAAGTTTATGCGCCACAGACAACAAAGAGTTTTAGATAAAACATTTTATGGCGATATGTGAGTAAAAGGTGGCATAGACGTGAAAGTTTAATATAAAGGGCTCTACACATCGAGATTTAAATGAATGATAAGGAAATGTTCAGTGCTAATGAATTTAAATATAAAATAGGACAACACAACACACAACATCCAACACATATTTCTCGAATAAAAAATCTTATCCTTAAATTAATTTTGAACCAAAACTTTATATTACGTTGATGCTTTTTTTTCATATTTTCTGACACCGTTCGTCCATTTCGTACGCTGCCTAGGATTACCTGCTTTTGTTTTTGTTTTTTGGGGTCTAAGATTATCTTTGTTCATCTGTTTAGATGATTTATATATTTAATCTTATTTTTATTTCTATTATCCTTAAAATATTATTATTTGTTACTTTTATTTTTATTTGTTATTCTATTTTATTTTAATTTATACAAGGTTCACCTAGTTTAACTCCTTTTCTGTATGTGATCATGTACCTAATACAAATATTCATAATATGAATATTTTATGAATATTTTCCTTAATATGTACGCTGTATTTTTGTACTTTCATCTACATCAATGGATGATTATACTTAATATTATATGCTTAATATAACGTCTTATGAATCTCGACTACCATAATACGCGCATTTGCCTAGCTTGGTAGTCGAAAAACCATGTAAAACAAACCTGTAACAAACAAAATGAATAATGAAAATTAAAAAAATATATATATAAATCGGTCATTGGCTGAGTGGGCATCGTATCTGGGTCCCACCAAGGCGTGATGAGTTCAATTCCTCGGCTGGCTAAGTCCTCCATCAGGCAAAAGCAACATTCTCCGCGTACTGGGCTGGTAGAGGATTTTAAAATTATTGTCAGTTTATTCGTAACCCGGGAAAGTTTGGCTTTACTTTTAATTTAATTTACTTTATAATTTAAAATAAAACAACTTTGTGAACACCACTTCTATATTTCATACTTTATGCCGACCGGTTTTCGCTACAACCGTAGCTTCTTCAGGGTAGTATAATACTCTACTAAAATTAAAATACATGTGTTAAAGATAATATGTATTTTAAAACAAAGTCGAAGAAGAAGTAGGCGTTGACGCACATAGCATTAGTGCACAGAAACACGATAGGTATCAGATTGGATAACTTGGAAGTACTAGAACTAAGGAAGGCTAAAAACATTAATAGTAAGGTAATTAATAATCTATAATTTTAAATAAAAGTCCAACGCTAAGGTTGTTCCCTATTGACAAAGAACATTCCATTTCCCTTCCCAATTCTCCATCTACACTTACGCCTACTTCTTCCTCCACTTGAGGAGTCCAGCCCATTTTTTTTAAACATATATTATCTATGTTAACGGAAATGTATGTAATCCGTCATTGTATTCAATTCCTAGGAATGATTTGTAGTTCCTAACATCACGAAGCATCGCCCGGAAATGTGTAAAATAAATTATATTAGACACATTTCCTAGGAAATCTATACATTTCCTAAATAGCAATCGGAAATGTAAAACCAGCCAAGGATTTAAAAAGTGCCTTTACAAGAAGAACTATATTACAAGCAAGATATCTGTGCTATAAAAATAAACTATTGTGTACTTCCAAGTGCCATTCCAGCTTACCCTGCAAAAATAAATAGTCATATATGGACTGCCTTGTTAACATTTAACTTAATATAAAGACTTTTACTTTAATATTGTGACATTTATAATTATTTAAATAACAGACTGATTACTTACCAACCTAACCTTACCTTACCTAACCTAACCTTACCTAATAATTTAATTACAGAAAGCATTCTTTTTATACATTTCCTAATACGGAAATGTATACATTTCCCAGGATAGGTATGTATTAAATAATTTTTAAAACAATATTTTATATATTTCAATAAAATAAATGATTCAGAATTGTATACATTTCCTAGGAGTTGTATACATTTCCGGTAACATCTATAACACATGTAACTTAATTTTAGTATGAAACTGTCCTGAAGAAGCTACGGCATAAAGTATGGAAAATAAAAGTGGTGTTTAGAAAGTTATTGTTTTATTTTAAATGAATATCAGTTTTTTGCGTCAAATAAATTGATTTCACTTTGAACGGGAACGGTTTCGCAGCCTTTTTCATACAAAACTTAAATTGGAATTTTAGGCCAAAATACGGAGGCGTCTACTAATATCTACAGGAATTCCGAAAACTGAAAAAATCGAACTAATATCTATGAGAACCAAAGTATTACCGAATATCTACAGCTCAAACTGCTGACTAATATCTATGAGAACCAAAGAATTGACGAATATCTACAGCTCGAACTGCTGACTAATATCTATGAGAACCAAAGTGTTGACGAATATCTACAGCACTGGCAGAGGTTGGATTTGCAATAATGTATAGCATATTGGAATAACGTAATATTGCGTATGCAGTTTTAAAAAAACTTAATTTATGCATGTATTTATGTAAAAATCCCTAATATCGGACTATTGGACACATTTAGCTGATTATTAAGGATTTGGGTTTTTGTTTTAACTGCTTTCTTTGTTTCGAAATAAATAAATATCTTTGTATTTTTGAATGTAGTTATTCATTGTAGAAAAATGAAACAATACAACTTTGTATAAACCACTTATATAATGCGTAAATCCCACCGGTTTCGGAACAAACGTTCCTTCTTCAAGGAAAGCTTATACTAATTTGACAGTTTCGAACAATGTTTTATTATGGTAGGGGTGGAGCCGTTGCTAGTTATTAATGTAGATTGTGTTACACCCATTCTACATTATAATATATATAATATAATTTTGAACAAAAAAAATCCGTGCTATATATTTGCTACATCTTTAATTTAAAAAGAAATATTCAGTTTAATCATGTATTTTGGGCACAAATCCCAATTAAATTTTCTCTTTTCTTCTTCAATGTTTGAAATTCACTTTGTGGCGTCATTTTTTAAGTAAATGAAAATAAAATATCTTTTTTAAAATCACACATGTTTCGAAAACAAAGTTTGCTTTGTCAGGAGAAGATTAATATTAAAAATAAGTTAGATAAATATGAACCGTAGACAAAATATTAAAGGGAGAAGTCATTAATTACTTAAAAATGGAATAGAATTGAACTGGTTTAAGACCGCGCACCTGCTATTAGGACTTCATGGATTCGCAGGCCTGATGAGTCACCGGGACACTGGAGCCAGAATGCGACTAATGACCTCCGACCACACGTTGATGACCGCAGCATTTCAGCATTAAGCGCCACTCCTGAGTGAGCATTGGGCCCGAGCTCACTCAGGACCTTGTGAGCTCGGGCCTCGGACTTGTTTCTTTACTTTATTGTACTATCGTACCCACATCCTGGAATAAAATAATATTATTATTATTATGGGCCGCGCAAAATATATAGCGAGGTAGTGATTTGTAAATGGTAAACTGTGTGACGAACATGGAACTAGACGAATCAGATATCCACATTGGCTTTCGTATGTAGAAAGAGATTCTGTCTTGCATCGTTATCAATAGCTCGCGCGGTTAATAATTTTTTTCTCATGACATACTATGTGTATTATTAATGTTATTATTATAAATGTAAAATATTTGTTGATTTTCCCTAATAAATAAAATAAAATAAATCATAAATACTAGAGTAACAAATGTGAATAACCTAAATGTCTAAATTATAAAATTAGTCCTAATTTAGTGACCCCACACGAGAAAACATGGTTTTCAACCTGTTTAGCTTGTCGAAGTTTAAAAAATTCCATTGAAAAAAGTAGTCATCGATCCACTATATTATATCGATGGTCAGCGTAATATTCTAATAAGCAGCGGTTAAAAAGTTCACGAGCACTTTTCAACTGCTGCGGTATATGAATAACCGTTTGAGCTTTATGTCGGCTGACTTCACCCTCGGCCATGCTCGATCAAACATTTTCAGCCTTTGATTATAAAAAATGCAAAAACGTCACTCAATTTCACTCAGCTTGACGAATATATTTTTTAAACTTGTGGCATATTTTATTGAAAACTTTTTATAGATCTACAAGAGTTCACGGACTGCGATAATTTTCCTGTTCACCTGTACTTTATCTCTTTTCTTCCTTTCATCCGGTTACTCAACTAAGAAAATGGTTAATTGATTCTGCCTGCAAAAGTCAAAGATTTTGCTTTCTTCCGTGCTGAAATTTTATTTTTGTCGTTCTTGCTTGTTCAACCTTTTAGCCTGCAATACACAAAGGAATAAGAAATACTGAAAGGAGTTTTTTTTAATATTCTCATTAATTTAATTGTGTTCTTTTAAAGTACGGAGTATCCATTCACCATCGGCCACCACAAAGAAACATATCTCTTTGTTTCCGCTGGTTTTAGCCCAACTTTAACGTTATTCTATTTAGACTCTTCTGAAAGAGGCGATGGTCATGCTCTATGCAGTTTTAAAACATATGTTAATTATTAATAACATTAAATAACTAATCAAGAAGATTTAAGAGATACCATATTATTAATAACATTAATAATTAATAACATTACATTATTTAAATAATTTTTTAAAAGATTTGTTTTCTGCATTTCTTCGGGGCAATAATCAAATTATTTAAATGAATTAATCAAAATCAAAATCAAAATCAAAATCATTTATTGTACAAAATTTACATTTAGTACAAAAGGTATAACTTATAGGTACCTATATCCTATTTCTTCCAGTTAACCTAACATGTTGTACAGATTTGAACACAAAAAATATATACAGGTGTGTGGTGAAGCCAACACTCAGGTACGTACCTACTTAAGGTATATACCTGTGAACGGTACACGAATAATACCTACCTACCGGCGCTGAGATATCTGGAATCTCGTCGCACTTTATGGAAAGAACCGGAGCATTTACATTCCCTGTTTATTAGGCGTCAGAACCATCGAGAAACGTATCGTATTCTCTCGATATTATCAGCCGAATTATTAAACCGTTACCTCCGCCGCGGCATTATAAAAGCCGGAGTAATGGTTTGACCCAGTCAGTCGATAGAATAGCAAGCCAAACAACTTGTACCGTTATTTACTACGATCACGCTCAGTGTATTATTTGAATTATTAATTCTTATTAATAAACGATCAACAGTTCATTCCAGTGTTTTTCTTTACGCGTTTGCGTAGCACGTCTGATTGCTACAGGTGTCTGAATGTGATGAGGACGATATTTAAATTACGGGTCAAGTCGGATAGTAAAACCATAGTAAATAAACTAAGAAGGGCCTAGTAAGGAAAATTACACTTTTTTATTCTTATCGCAACCGTGAAAATCACGTTCGAAACTGTTATGATTCACGTATATTTACCCCACGTCACGAGAAATGCAGGCAAAGAAGTCAAGCGAAGGTTTGAATATATATTCCGATACAAATGTCATACGTGTGCCATTTCTCTAAACGGCAATCCTCCTCACGTCTGAAATCCAAAAGTTGTGAGACAAATGCCTTTTCGGCGACGTAAATCGAACCCATTTCTTACTTCGGGAAGGCATTTGCGGGCGCTTTTACGAAATAACCGAACGCACGCTGGTTTTCGAAATGTCGCTGTGATTTTGGAAGATCCGTGAGAAAATAGAATAGTGACAAAACAGAACATGATAAACAAAACAATGACAACAGAGAACAGTGACTAAACAAAATAGTGATGAAAAAATACGGTGTCAAAACAGATAAAAGACTGTTAAATACTTCTTGAAAAAAATGTTGATTTAAAATTAAATTAAATGTTTAGCGTATTGTTCTAAAGTAGATTTTCCACTTAGGTTATCCTGCGAAAAATCACAGGCTACGTGCCAATGAATATGTTTTCAATATAGGACCATTTTTCTTAAATAATATTTAGCCTAGATGACGCTCGAGTAAAAGTGAAACCCAACTCGTCATCACTTTAGCGTTAAACAAATGGTTTTTGTTGTTTTCTGGGTGATTATATTATGTATATACTAACCGTCTTCGATTTTGATGTTTTTTTTAAGAAACCTGTTTAAAGTTACGTATAAAACATTAATATTTTTAATTGTATTTCAAATTGTTCATGTATTGAATAACACAAAAATGCGATTTTGACGCGTTCGTGATCCAAAAGTCTGATCATTATTTGCTTAATTTTCAAATACAGAACTTTTTTTCATCATTGTTATGAAATGTTATGGCTATCGATCAAATGGGAAGGCGATATATGATTCAGGCAAGTTTAAGAGAGACAAAACACGCACTAAATGGACAAGAACCATTAGGTCAGCCGACCACCAAGTCAGTGGCAACATTGGTTTCCATTCGAACCTTGGGTGGATGGCATTTCTAGTGTGCTTTACATATCCAGTGTAGAAATATAGGAAGAGAGTTTTATCCAAATGGTGACATTTTTCAGCTTCATTCGAAGTAATTCATTTGTTGGAAAGCATTTGACACCGTTCCATGCTAGCCTACCATGCAAACCACACCTTGCGGTTATGTTTTGCATTACAAATTAAAATTTTGGGAAAATTAAAATTACTCAAGAGTTTTCGAAAATCAAACTTTACTTTGCATAATTAAAACCGAATGAATTTGTAAAATATTTACTTGTCAGAAATAACATTTCTGTGAATTTCATTCGTAACTAAGTGGGTCTTTAGTAAGCAAACCTTACAGATGAGAAGTAAATTAAGTTCTTGCCATAAATATTGTGTACTTCTTCCTAACAGTTTGTGAAAAAAATGCTTTATTAAAAGTTAAAGAATACTAATGAATGGCAAAAGAGGTTCTTGACTAAGCATTATAAATGACAACATTTAACATTATTATGCTATTTGTAAGTTTGTTTCGTTTACGTTGAAATATAATAATTTATCATAAAAGAGTTTCTTTGTAGCTTTTCTATTACGCAGATGATGTTGGATTTTCTTATTTGTCATTTTGTTCAATTCTAACACATTCCAAAGTAAATCTAATCTATCACGTAATTTTCACAGATCTTTTGTCGGAAATATCCAGAAAGAAAGTGTTTCAAATTTCAATGTCAATTCCATTAGATAATTTTTTTTTTACATTAACTCCACACAGGAGGCCCTGAGGAAAATAATTTCCCTCGGGGCCTGTGTCATCTGGGATGCTGTGTGGAGGGTCTTTTTGAGGAGAGGAAGGAATGAACATTGGTCTTGAAGAGACCCATGTTGTAGGAAGGAGGAAACACAGAGGCCGGCAAATCATTCCACAGCCGAGCTGTTGAACACAAGAACGAGTCGAAGAAACGACCCGTTCTCATGTGACAAATGTCAACCGTGTACAAATGTTGGGCACGCGTTTGGCGTGTTTCCCGACTATGCACCGGTGCCGAAGGGATCAATGATGCTAGTTCCTCGGAACATCTTCCATTGTAATACCGGTAGAACAAGGATAGCATTCCCACCCGACGCCTGTGCTCTAAAGATTGCAATCCGTCTGTTAAGATGGGAGAATCTATCAAACGGACCGCCCGTTTCTGCACAGAGTCGAGGGTATTTTTCAGGTATTTTGGAGCTCCAGACCAGAGATGGCTGCCAAATTCAACCGTGGGGCGTACTTGTGATTTGTACAAGGTTAGCAGTTGTGTACTATTAAAGTATCTGCGGGCCCTGTACAGTACGCCCAGTTTTTGGGAGGCTAACTTTACTCTGGCTTCGATGGAGTCCCCATACCTGAACTGGTCACTTAGGGTTACACCAAGCATATCAATGGAGGACCTGTTCGGAAGATTGCTTCCGTTGAAAGAGACTAGATTTTCATTTCGATCCCTTTTAGACGTAATCAGACAAGATTGGGTCTTTGAAACACTATATTCAACGAGATTATTTTTACCCCAAGAGAAAACACTCTCGAGGTAACCGTCCATTCTTTGCTTCAAAGCCCTACGAGCTGTTGGAGTTTGTGAGCCCTTTGGGGGCTTGTCAAACAAAAAGCTATCATGAACTGTACTGTCATCCGCATAACAGTGAATTGGTGCACATGAGAAAAGGTCGTTGATGTGCAACAAAAACAAAGTCGGAGACAAAACCGATCCCTGCGGGACGCCAGCATTTATCGAGTGTGAGGAAGAGGTGAAAAATTCATGGGTAAAAGAAATAAAAGTAATATTTTCACAAACATGCAGGTCATTATAAAATCGAGTAATGGCATTCTGCCTAAAACTCCGTTGTAAACCTCTCCATCTCTCTCATAAATGAAAGTTAGCATGCAACTTAGGTCTCCGCGGTAGAACCATAGTTCTTTGTGGTGTGTTTTATTTTGTTTACTACTATCGAGTTCTCGGCATGCGTTGCTATGTCACTTAATAAAGAAATTATTTCTCCCTGTGTGTCCTTTCCCGTTAGTCCCGTTCCCCTTCCGCCTCCCCTTCCCCTTTCGCCTCCTCTTCCTCTCCCGTGTCCCCTTCCCCCTTTTCCGCCTTCCCTCTCCCCACTCCCCTCTCCCGCTTCCCCCGTACCGCAAACCTCCCTTCCGAGTTCCCCTCCCCCCTCCCACATTCCATACATTCAGTCCCGGTACATTCAGTTTTCAAACAGCTCCTATTGCAATTTTTTATACAAATTTCACGATGCCAGAGTTCACCAGTATATATACAGGGTGTTAAGGGACGTAGTTGACTTAATTTAACCAGTGATTCCTGACATTATTTGGAGTAAAAAATATAAATGAAATTTTGGTCTCCGGTGACATTTTTGATGTATTTTTTTTTTTGTTGAGAGTTGGTTTTTTTGTTGTAGTTGTTGAGAGTTGGAGGCAGGGTAAGGGGTTCGTCGTGAGTGAGCAGTGACGACATGCGGAAGAAATTTTTTTTTGTTTGATTTTGACGAAAAAACTTTTTTTTAAAAAAGTCGTCAAAAAAAGTCACCGGAGACGAAAATTTCATTGACATTTTTTACTCCAAATAA
Source organism: Limnephilus marmoratus (assembly GCA_917880885.1). Lineage (NCBI taxonomy): Eukaryota > Metazoa > Arthropoda > Insecta > Trichoptera > Limnephilidae > Limnephilus > Limnephilus marmoratus. Next base: position 37,452,900 of record OU862923.1, on the reverse strand, counting down.
TGTCAGGAATCACTGGTTAAAGTAAGTCAAGTACGTCCCTTAACACCCTGTATAGTTCACCAGCATATATTATATAGAAACGTTCGCTGGCGTGCTCACAACAACTTACAAAGGTTTTATCGCTGTCGGATGAACGATTTAGCAAAGCATAATTTCATGACACCAGAGCTCATTATCATAAATAATAACCATCGCGGGCATGCGCACATCAAATCCCTAAAGTTTCATCGCAATCGGATGAATGGTTTAGCAACGCATAGACATCTCATGTATCTACTCATGTACACCAAGCAAGCATATTTTGATTTATATATATATATATACATCGTATTGACATAATTATGTTTTATACTGTTTTCCCCACTGGGATTTCTGGGGAATGGAAAATAAAACTATATTGTTTATGTGATAATAAGTTGTTTTTTTTTAAATTTTCAATCAGTTGGTTTTAATGGTTTTTTCTATAAAAATCGATAGGATATTCTGAAGATTGGTCTGTAGTTACTAATATTCCCTTTATTTCCTGATTTAAAAACTGGTGTTACTGTGCCTACTTTAACCCGTCTGCTTGGTTCAATATATTCGCGCCTCACAATCCAGAAGCTTCGGTTTCGCCCGTAAATTGTGAAACCGTCACTTTGGATCGAGATTGTAAAATATCTATGCAAGATAGCTTTCATATTTCAAAGACAATAAGAATTATTATTTACTTCTCTTTCTAGTTAAAAGAAAAATACGTATGTTTGCATGAGAGGAAGAGAGATATAAAGCTTTTAAAATGTACGGTCGCCCGAGACGTTTTTGGTCTTGTGAAAGTATAACGCAATAACCTAAACACGCATATGGGTTAAGTAATGATGGAAATAATCTTTCATTAATTAATATAAAATGAATGGGATCAATGAGTTCATCTTGAAGATATTTTATTATTTTCTTCAACATATTCTCGTCATCTTTGCAGAGAAGCATAAAACTTATTATGACGGTACAGAGCAATGGCCTCCGCTCGGGTTCTTCCCGTGGGTATACGTTTCCTAGGATAATGAACTTCAAAACTAAATTCACTTAAAGGTGTGTGCTTTCGAGCAAAAACTCAAAGAACCCACGCGGTCGGGTTTACTGCTGACAAATTAGGGATGCGTGAAGAACTAAACACAATCCAGGGGACAAAAGGTCTGCGGCCGCCCTTGAGTTGGAGGCAGCGCGCAGCGTACAGGGATAGCCTGCCGGAGCAAGGCTGCGGGTAAACTTACGGAAAGTAGGAAAGCCAAGGATAAACGGGTGAATCTACGGTAAAAGAGAGACGTTTACGCAAAATAGTTGAGTATGCGGAAAAATAGGGATGAAAGTTAGATATTTGAAAGTAGTATTGCTGTAATCACGTATCTAAAAAAATAACAATGCTTAAAAAATAGCCTTAGCAGTCTTTGAACTTAAAATATTTGGATAAAATCTTTAGACCTTCGTCATAAAATTGATCATGCTGAATTTAATTTAACCCAAAAACGAAATTGAAGTTGGGACCACTGTAGAGTATTTGTGGTGAAAGCCAAATTTCATCTTGGAATTTTTTTATTAGGTTTGTCAACAGCGATTCACATCAAAGCGCTTACAAATACATTTACACGGAACATGGTTGATACTGTCACTAATTAAAGACAAACACAACATTAATAACATAATGCTTACACATACATTACATTCATACCCATTCACACATGCCATACTTTACATAACAGTTATAAGTTTTTGCAAGAAGTTTTTAGAATAATAATATTGCCACGATGAAATTTAATAGAAATTTAATTGTCCTCAAAGAAACTAGTTTAAGCTTTGCTGGATGGTTTTTGAATCAACGAATAGAATGGCTACGCCTTGCTTGTCCTAATTACACATTACCGAAAACACAAATTTATAAAAATCAACGTCACTAGTACTGAATCAAACTGTCACTAATTAAAGACAAACACAACATTGATAACATATTACATTCATACAAACACACATTCCATACTTTACATAACAGTAATAAGTTTTTGCAAGAAGTTTTTAGAATAATAATATTGCCATGATGAATATTTCATGGCATAGAAATTTAATTGTCCTGAAAGAAACTAGTTTAAGCTTTGCTGGGTGGTTTTTGAATCAATTAATAGAATGGCTACGCCTTGCTTGTCCTAATTACACATTTCCGAAAACACAAATTTACAAAAATCAACGTCACTAGTACTGAATCATACTGTCACTAATTAAAGACAAACATAACATTGATAATATAATGCTTACACATGCATTACATTCATACAAACACGCACTCCATACTTTACAATCTTTACATAACAGTAATAAGTTTTTGCAACTAGTTTTTAGAATAATAATATTGCCATGATAAATATTTCATAGCATAGGAATTTAATTATCCTGAAAAAAGCTAGTTTAAAGCTTTGCTGGATGGTTTTTGAATCAATGAATAGAATGGCTACGCCTTTTTTGTCCTAATTACACATTTCCGAAAACACAAATTGACAAAAATCAACGCATAGAATTAAAAGTCATCACCAATCCATGCCTTTACCTAACTGCAGTGAATTAAGTATGGAATTATTGGATGGGGATCTGCCTCAAAAACCTGCACGAAGGAACTCATTAAACAGATAAAATTGTTAAAAAATAAAATTTGTGGTGAAGGTAAAAAAGAAGAAAATGGACGTAAAACCTGTAAGTACACACTAGAACTTCATCAAATTATACATTTTTAAATGTTAATGTTTTCAATACTATTAAAACTCTACTCCAAAAGGGCTCTAAATAAATTTAAAGGGATAAAATGAAAACTTTATTGACCAACAGACCTACACTACAATGGCTAAAACCTTAAATCTATTTAACATCTCAAAATAATAAAAAAATTAAAAAAAAAACAATAAATCTTTTGAGTACAAAAATCATAAATTCCAAAAGTATGTAATGTCCTTCCAAATGATATTAAAAAAAACCATAGTAAATGTTTTAAAAAATCAAAATATTACGAAGTAAACGTTATGATGAGGAAATCATAAAAAATATGAATTAACACCAACACAACATACAGTTAACAAACATGAAGATAAGGGATCCTTAGAGAGAAGGACTATAAATAAAATACTAATATACTTACCACGTACTTCAGAAGTGAATAATAAAAATATATTGATAAAATCAAAATCAAAATCAAAAAATATTTATTGTAAAATAAAAATTACAAAAGGTGTAGCTTATGGGTAGACCCCATTTCTTCCAGCTAACCACATTTATTTAATTACAATGTTTATATAATATTATTTGTTTTATTATAATTACAATGTTTATACAGATAAAATAACAATATACCAATGAAAAAAAAAAAAAATACAAATATATATACCAATAAAAATAGGCGTTTCATTTACGTGAGGTATTCACTCAACGTGTAGTGACATTTATTAACAAGGAAAGTGTTTAGTGACGATTTGAATTTGTGTGTATCTTGTATTTGTTTAATGTTATGTGGAAGGTTGTTATATACTTTAATGGCCATGTAGTATGGTCCTTTTTGGAATATTGTTTTGTTTGCTTTTGGTATTAGTAGGTTTTCTGTGAGCCTTGTAGCGTATTTATGTGTTGAGTTTTTTAGTGGGAACTTGTCTGTAGATGATCGCACTAACATGCATAACTCCATTATATATATGTCTGTGACTGTCAGAATTTTCAGATTTTTAAACACAGGTCTACATGAATCTAAACTACCAGAGTTTGTAATTTTTCTTATGCATCTCTTTTGTATGATGAAGACATCTTTGGCGTTTACCGAGTTTCCCCAAAAAATAATACCGTATTTTATTATTGAATATACATAACCATAGTATGCGGCTATTACTGATTCGGTGTTCAATATTTTTCTCAAGGTACCCAGAACATAAGAAAAACTACTGATTTTTGCTACAATTTTTGAGACATGTTCTTTCCAGTTTATGTTTATGTCTAATTCTATTCCCAGTAGTGAACAGGTTTGGGAAGGTTCGATAATATTATTATTAATGTTTACATTTATATTTATAGGAGTAGCTTGCACTGGACAAAAATATTTTAAGTTCAACTTTAATATTTTTTTATATTTACTGTACGAGAAATTAAACGTTACGTGTATTAATATAAATTCAATACATATTGAAACATTCACTCATGTACACTATCATAACATAACACATAACATCTACGGCCATTTCAACACACCCTCCACATTTCGTCCATCCATCATCGGTCGAAGCCTTTGGAGGTAGCGCGGCTAAAAGCGGGTAAACAGAGTAGAGTCGGGGGCGGAAGTGGGCGGTATGCGACCCCGCGGCGGTACGTGACATGAGAACTTTTGAATGTATTATTTTTCGTCCCTTGGGAAAGAACTCGCTTGGACCGATGGTGTAGAGTGGAATAGATTGTTCCGTGTGATTAAAGTTTATTTTTAGAGTAGGGGTGAATTCCTCTTGTTTTTTGAAGGGTAACTTAAGTCATTCAAAACAATAAAAAAAAGATTCCGGTAAATTTTTTCAACTGTAATAATAATACTAACAGACAGAACAATTAGTCATAATAGACCTGATATAGTTTTACATGACAAAATTAAAAAAATAACTTATATCATTGATGTAGCTATTCCAAATTCCTGTAATATTCAAAAAACTGTTTCTGAAAAAATTAGAAAATACACAGATTTAGGAAATGAGTTTAAAAGAATTTGGCATTCTCGGAATATAAAAATATTACCATTTTTTATTTCGGCCACTGGCATAATACCTAGGAATCTGATTCAAAATTTAAGCATATTATAGATTTGTCAAAGAATTTGTATATAAAAATGCAAAAATCGGTAATTTTAAATACATGTAGGATTACAAAAGATTTTTTAAATATTTATATTGAGGGATCGGTAGGATTTATAGGTTCAATTAGAAATGCCACAGAGCCGAACCCTCTGATATGAAAATATCTGGAGTCGGTGAATTATATTCCCATTTGGTCTCTAGTAGGTTGACATGTTGTTCTTGTATTATTTTGTATTTATAATACTTATATAGTGCAATTGCATAGCGTGGGTTGACTAGATGATCATTTGGGGAAGTGTGTGAAAGGGTTTAGTTTTTCCTTCTTTTTTTCCTTTTTTTTTTTGGGGAAAATTTAACCCGGACATTTAAATCTGGTTATTATAATATTTGGATGATTTATATAGCGCCGTTTTTGTGAAAAATCACCTCAAGGGCGCTGTTAAAGTCGTTACTAGTGTATGCGCGTGCTTTGGGTATACAAGAATTCTATAAAGTTCGATCAATAACACATTTTTTTTATTTCAAATATTATACGCTCATACGTGCTTTTACAAAAAAATGTAAAAGACCATTAGTTCCAGAGTTATGTAGATGAAATGTAATCCCTTTAAATTTGAATCCTATAGTGTCAGTTAGAAAGCAAATATCAATTGTCTCTTGTTTTAATATTCTTGATTGTAAAATATTAGTAGAAGAAACCATTCAAAGGAAAGTGATATAAATAAATATAAATGTCGTTTGTCTTTGTTAAAAAAACTTAGCAACACTTGTGTTGCTAAGTTTTTTTAACAAAATATATGTCCGTTGCTTTAATGGAATACATCGAATTGAGAAAATGAATGGTTGGTGTTTTTTTTTTTTTTTTGTCTACCGCGTTCCATTCTCTTTCTGTCACAGATCCCATCCCCACACACTTACAATACAGTTATTTTTTATTTAACAATCAAAATATTCACCAGAAATAATTGATGTGGCCAAACAACGTTTACCGGGCCAGCTAGTTTTGCAATAAATTTGCCCTATAATAATATTTTTCATAAGTCGAAGTTCATCGGCGTGTAAATTTAATTTTCTTTAATTTAAACTTTGAATGAAGTGAATCGGATGATTCCATGAGCTACGATTCCAGCCAACTTGAAAACGTGATTTTTGAGAAAAATGTTAGAAACGTTAAAAGTTTTCGCTTGTAACCGAGCCGGGGCTCGGGGCGCAATGCTCCTAACTGTATTTCAAGTTCGAATTTGATGCTATAACTTTGGAAATGTATTCTCCATAAGTAGGTATAGGAAGATTTTCAGGCAACAACAAAAAAGTTTCAGGACCGGACTCACCCCTTAACTCCTACTCCATTTTATTAATTACTTGCAGACCCGGCCATACGTTGCTGTGGCTGACGAAACACAAGGCCATTACCCAACCTTTATAAAATCCACACCACCCGCTTCCCAGCTGCCCGTTGCCCGCTGCCCGCTGCCCGCTGCCCGCTGCCTGAATTGAATATTTGAATTTCTCGGCTTTTCTCTACTGTAATAATATACATATAAACCTTCCTCATGAATCACCTATCGGTGAAAACCGCATGAAAATCCGTTGCGTAGTTTAAAAGATCTATGCGCACATAAATTTTGAGCGACTTCATTTTATATTATACTAGCTGGTTCCCGGCATGCGTTGCTATGCCATTTAATAAAGAAATTGTTTCTCCCTGCGTGTCCTTTCCAATTCCCTTTCCGCCTCCCCTTCCTCTCCTGCATCCCCTTCCACTCCGATTCCTCCACTTTCCCTCTCCCTACTCCACTCCCCCCCTTCCCCCGTCCGGAGAACCCTCTGCCCGAGTTCCCCTCCCCCCTCCCCCCTGCCGTATTCCTTACATTCAGTCCCGACCGATACATTCAGTTTTCAAACAGCTCAGCAGCAAATTTCATAATGCCAGAGCTCACCAATAGTTTTATACAAACCTTGTCCTGATAATAACAAACACAACAAAAAGAACTATTCAATTTGGTGCAGTCGTTAGGAAGTTATGCGCGTACATACATTTCGGCGATTCATTTTTATTTATATAGAAGAAGAAGATAGAAGATAAATAGATAGATAGAAGATAGATAGATAGATAGATAGATATAGATGTAATGTAATAATGATAATGATTTATTGAAAGATTGAGGGAAATGAGGAATCAGAAGACAACAATTACTATGGCTGAGGAATTTAAAAAATCGGACTGCAATAGGTGCCTCTTCTTTTCTCCAAGCTTCAGAAGACAATAATTTAAGCTAAGACACAAGAAAAATCTTTCTATCACGGTTTCATCTTTATGCTATCTAGTAAAACCTAGGCCAATGATGGGAGGTTTTATCATAAAGAATGCCGGACACTTTTACGGGCAGAACAGACAATAAAACATTTATTAGAGCTGATTTAAGGGTTCGGTGAATTTATCTGCGATTCCAATCACGGCGAGCTAAATGCGAATCGGAAAATATCGGCAGACGTTTATGACACACGAACGATAAGTTAAGTTGCACAGTGGGCAAGAACGCTAAATAATACCGCATTAAAAAATCTAGCTACCTGCAGAATGACGCCCTTTTTTACGAATTTGAGCAACTGGTTTAAAACAAAGCAAAAATCTCTAGAGAGCTTTCTCTTTCAGCAGCTTTCTTTCTCTTTAACAGCAGTAAAAGAAACAATATGAATTTTTCCATACATGTAACTTTTAAAATAACTGAAACAAACGTGTTGGTACGTTGGGGCCTGTGGTGCGTTTGGGCTACAACACACGTGGGGCCTGGGGTAGGCGCGGTGTGTACCCCCAACAATATCGTCTCAACATGCCCGAGGCTAGCAAAATCGGAAAAAGCATATGAGATCTCTCTATTCAGAGCGGAGGCCGCCGGTAGGCTATCAGGTAAGCTCCATCTCTCAATATACAGTGCGGGGCGTCGCCCTGGGTACCTCCACCGTAGCGGAATAACAACAGTTAATAGAGGAAAAGGTCATATATTGTAGAATCAACAGGTACAAACCATTACAGTAATCACAGGGGTCAACAATGTAGTATGAACACAATGACAATGACCTAGCTGAACTTTAGAACTAACATGATCTCTCAATTTCGTCATCCCGGGTGGGTTTCGCGAGGCAATCACTAACACAGCGAATAGACATATTAGTAAAGAGGGAATACGGCAATGCAGTCACTTACAGGGTGGTGTGAGAGGCGTGTTCGACTCGGCAACGAACTCTGATGTTCCAGTCCTCGAATACATGGTTACAACACGTGTCTGGCGCCATTGTTCCACGAGATTCTACCGTCGGTCGTATGGAGCGAGCGGCACACAGCGGCACGTGCTCGGTGCTCTGAGGCTGGGCGCTGACTGTGGGGCTCGAACGCGTATCGCCGCTTTGCTGTCTCGAGCGGCCGGAAACACTGCGGCGCGCGAGTCATAAAGTGACTCTTTAATATTGTCAAACCGGAAATGTGCTCCGTAACAGTGTTTATAATAATTTTCGGAGCATACTTTGCGATTTTTTTCTATGGAGGGAGTTTCATATAATTTGCATTTCGGCGTGGGGAATGTAGAGATATTATCTTTAAACATATATTTTTTTAAGAGCTTAAACTTCAAATGTTTGTGGGATATATAACTTCAGACGACCCAACGAGAGAATGAAGAGTAAAGTGTGGCAGTATGGATCGGCAGATTGGTTTGGTATTTGAGCACACTGTAATGCTTTCCTGTGGCCAGCTGTCTATTTTCAGACTACAAATCCTTCCAGATATGCCCAAGAAAATGGTAAATGATAGGTCTCTTCAAGACAAGTTCACTCGATCCTGTCCACAAAAAGACTCCACACAGTATCCCCAAGATGATATATCTAATGGAAAGTATTGTCTTCAGGGTATCCTGTGTGTAAAAAATACAAAAAAAAACGAAAATAAAAAATAAAATTTTGCCATTAGTATCTGATTAAAAACGGTACAATTAAAAAATTTCAATTATATATTTTTTGAAACAAAACGTTTCGAAAAAATATTTTATTCACCTATCGGAAAAAAACTTTTCAAAAGTAATAATGAATCAGCTGTAAGAACGTACTAATTTGAACAATATTTTGAGAATTAATTATCGTCAGAAGAATTGCTCTGACGATCATTTTATACTAAAGGCAAAGAAAGATACGATACATTGTTATTGGTTTGCCATTTTACGTGATGCACCTATGTGATCACGGAAATGAGCGAACACATTTTGCAGGTTCTTATTTTACGGTCAAGTATATGTATTTGCTGTATTTAAGATTTTGTTTCTACACAAATTAATTGTAACCTTACACTTTTGCCAAAAATTGAGGCCGTAACGTTAGACGTTACGCGCTCATAGACGTTACACAAAAATTTATTGCTGTTTCTAAAAAGAAAAAAAATTACATGTTCCTTTTATATTTAGATGGCCTCAAAGATTTGTACCTACGAATTATTCGACAATACAAATTATTGTAAGTGCTGGTTAGTCATTAAAATGTGTTTTTGTTTGTTCGAAGAAAAATGATTAATATATTTGTATTGCAAGAATGGTGATACGGCGGTCTATTTGGATTTTCAGAGGCACTAAAATGTATTGTTCTAAAAACTGCTAAATTATCAAGATCGGCTACAATGGATCAGAGAAGTCGCCCGCTTGTCTATTTGAAGAAAAGTGCTGTATAAAACCGTATTTATTTTTTAAAATATTATTGTAACATCTGAAAATAACTGTCATTTTGGCGGTCTAAATATTTTACAGTTCATTGTGAATTCTAATTTAGTTGTGTACAGTTTGACAACTAACTTGTGCATGTTTCAAAGTTACAAAAATTATACTGATCAAAAGTATAAGGAATAGTGGACAAAATTTTTGGGAGGCCTCCATAAGGAAGGCAACAGGAATTGGGAGGAACAACATAAAAGGTTAGTGAATCTGTTTTTTTCCCTTGAGATTTGATTTACACGCCCCAGGCTCGCATATTATAATACAAATTCTAACCTGTAAAAAATCTAAGGATTCGTCATATATTTAATAAAAATTGACAAGAGATGCCTTTCCACATTTAACTAAATGAGAATGAAAATCTATGCAGTTTTACAAATAAATATTAAAGTATTGCAGAATGAATTATTTCCATTGAATTCAAAAACTTGCCCTATGTGCGTCGATTGATGGTAATTTTATAGGAAATAGTTCTCTGGCGTCGTAAAAGCACAATAAAATGGTAATGCGACCTCAAGACGTTTACGGACCGCTATTTAAAAGTGGAAACACGGTTTGACACTTCCATCGAATTCAAACGAGATGTCCGTATGAATATATTTCGGATATGAAAATAAAGATGGGAATAAAATGCTTCCCTGAAATAAAACGTCAATCACGATACGACGAAAGATTTAAGATGCCAATAAACTAGAACATAGGATAGAATAGAGCATATTGCAATCAGAATTGAGTGCCACGCGTATTCGATACTTGCATACAACATATTTAAAAATTATTGATCGACTTCGGAAAAAAAAATCTGTTAAAAAGGATTTAATTTTTAAATTATTGAAAAACACACTTAAAACTTTTCGAATAGTTAGAAACACTGAGTATAAAATATTTTTTGTTTTTCTTGGGCACTGACTATGTAACAATTTCTAGACATTTTTGTTTTGAAGAGTTTTAATTTTCAATGTACATTGAAAATCAAATACTTCTTAATTTAATTTTAAATTTTTTGCGACCGATTTCGACACGTCCGTGTCATCAGTTTTAAGTTTGCTCGTGAATGACACGGACGTGTCGAAACCGTTCGCAAAATTTTTTAAATTAAAGTAACAAATGTAGGTATATTGAAAATTAAAACTCTTCAAAACAAAAAAGATTATAAAATAGCTAATACCAATCATTTTACAATTTGGGAGGGTAACACCGCACCGGGAACCATTTATTGGATAAGTAACTTATGTCCGAGTTCGTGGTGTGTTCAGGTTTGTCTTGTTTTGGCGGCAAATGTGTTTGCCCGCCTACTGCGTGGCGGGCTGGATCGGGAGAGATGGGTTGAAGTAAACCTAACCTCTCTAACCGGACTCCCACGACCCATCGCCTTGCACCGCAGTGGGAGAGAAGGATTCATACGCCCAGAACTCCTGGGCACATTGGACACTTTCTAATAAAGTGTGTTTATCATGAGTGACCTGCCAGGTATGTTGATTTTCTGTATCCGTTTGTAAATAACAAAATTAAATGGAGCCTAAGAAATCTTAATAAATTGTAGAGCGCCCTTGAGGTGATTTTTACAAATTATGTGATTATTTTGATTGACCCCATACTCCTATCCACTTCTCATACCTTTTTCATTCCCAGAATTTCCTCTCCTTACATTCCCTAAAAAGACCCTCTCCACACATCATCCCCAAAGATGACATAGGCCAGGGATGGCGAACCAATGGCACGCGTGCCGTTAATGGCACGCGACACAATATTTTGAGCACGTCACTGATCAGTAATCACAAAATTTATTATGCACTACGAAAAAAAGTGTGAAGTGTATAGTAGGTGAACGAGCGAACCCGAGTGATCCCTACGCTAATAATAGTGAATTTCGTTGATATGATTATATTTTAAAGTTTATTTGAGTTTTATGTACGATTTAAATGTTATTTAATATGGCTAGTTCAGCAAAAAAAAAACAAAAAAGTGCAAGATAGTAAGAGTATCAGAGAATTTAAAACTTGGTGGACAGAGAAATATGCCATGATTAGTAAAGGTGACAAAGCGATGTGGGTTTTATGTTCTGTCATTATTTTCAGAGATGAATAACGTTAAAAAGTCGGTTAGAGAGAGTTTGACAGATGAGTCCAGTTCAGCATGCATTCTGCTAAAAGTAACATCTCACAACCCTAACATATATTATTTGTCATCTAACCTGCAACAGAAGTCACACTAATTTTACTTTCATTTAAATTACGCGTATAATGCTAAATGAACATATTTAGTAGGAGCAAATAAAGAGTTTTTAATAGATACTAATTATTTATTATTATTTTCCCAATAATCGCAAAGTCTAAATTATTTAATAGCACGTCTATGACCTCAGTAAACATTTCTTTAGAAAAATGGCACGTTGATACGTAAAGGATCGCCATCCCTGACATTGGTCTCAAGGTAATAGTTTTCCTCGGAGCCTCCTGTGTGGAGCTATTGTAAATAAATGAATGAGACGATGCATGCGTAAAACATTTGAATAAAACAAAGAACGCCAACTTTGTTAATACAGACTTCTGTGGCGGTCTACCCTCTCTGCCTCTCCCTGCAAAAAAATGACATGACGATGAGTTAGTTTGTGGTTAGTTAGAATTATAGCACATGAATATAAAATGTTATCTTTTGTACGTTTTTCATTTCAGCAGAGTCTTGATGTGAGAATCGATAGGACCCATCTGGTCCTTACAACCAACGGTTCGGGAAAGTGGTGGGTACCCTCAACTGTGCGTTTTTCATAATAATAATATTTTTTGTAACTCAACTGTGCGTTTTTCATAATAGTAATATTATTTATTATTATTTATTATTTATTATTTTATCTATAATAAAATTGAAGATGGAGACGAGGGTATATTTAGAAATTTCAAAATTCAAAGTATGAAAGGGGATGAGGTTTATAAGTATTTAGGATACCCGCAATCGAATAGATTAGATCACACTAGTATTAAAAATGATATTAGGATTAAATTTCAAACTAGGATCAGAAAAATTTTAAAATGCAATCTATCTGCTAAAAATTTAGTAAAAGCAATAAATACTTGGGCAATACCTCTACTAACGTACTCATTTGGCATAATTAAATGGTCCAATACAGATTTAGATAGTTTAGAACGATTGATTAGAACTACGTTAACAAAATTTAATTGCCATCATCCAAATTCAGCTATAGAACGAATTAATTTACCTAGAAATTTAGGAGGTAGAGGTGTAGTCAAAATAACATCTTTGAAACACAATCAGGTAGAAATGCTTAGAAATTTTTTCCATAGGAAAGCTAATAGCTCAGAAATGCACAAAATAATTTGCAAGGCAGATAGAAATATCACACCTTTAAATTTATATGACGAGAATGCCAACATTCTTATAAATACTAACCAGGAATTATTAGATTCCTGGTCAAATAAAATTATTCACGCAAAACACTTCAATTATCTCAACCAAACGTATGTTGACAAACTTTCGTCAAACAAATGGTTGAGTATTGGAGAGTTGAGCGCAGAAATAGAAGGATTTATGCTTGCAATTTAAGATAGAGTCATTAATACTAAAAATTATAGAAAGCATATAATCAAAGATATAAATCAAATTGATGATTTATGTAGAAAATGTTTGGCTTTTCCCGAAACTATAGAACATATTATATCGGGATGTTCTATATTAGCGCCTTCCGAGTATACATTTAGGCACAATCAGGTTTTAAAAATAATTCACCAAAGTTTGGTAATTAAACATAACTTGATTGATTGCCGTAATGTAGTACCTTATTATGAATATGAACCAAATTCATTTATAGAAAATGAATTTTATAAAATATATTATGATAAAACTATACTAACAGACAGAACAATTAGTCATAATAGACCTGATATAGTTTTACATGACAAAATTAAAAAAATAACTTATATCATTGATGTAGCTATTCCAAATTCCTGTAATATTCAAAAAACTGTTTCTGAAAAAAATTAGAAAATACACAGATTTAGGAAATGAGATTAAAAGAATTTGGCATTCTCGGACTATAAAAATATTACCATTTGTTATTTCGGCCACTGGCATAATACCTAGGAATCTGATTCAAAATTTAAGCATATTAGATTTGTCAAAGAATTTGTATATAAAAATATAAAAAGCAGTAATTTTAAATACATGTAGGATTACAAAAGATTTTTTAAATATTTATATTGAGGGATCAGTAGGATTTATAGGTTCAATTAGAAATGCCACAGAGCCGAACCCTCTGATATGAAAATATCTGGAGTCGGTGAATTATATTCCCATTTGGTCTCTAGTGGGTTGACATGTTGTTCTTGTATTGTTTTGTATTTATAATACTTATATAGTGCAATTGCATAACGTGGATTCACTAGATGATCATTTGGGGAAGTGTATGAAAGGGTTTAGTTTTTCCTTTTTTTTTTTTTTTTTTTTTTTTTTTTTTTTTTTTTTTTTTTTTTTTTTTTTTTTTTTTTTTTTTTTGGGGAAAATTTAACCCGGACATTTAAATCTGGTGCGTAAAATAATTTTCATGCGTCATTCTACTTTCAGATATTCGTACACAACTAGTCCCCCCAACCGTTGGCCTGCAGGTTTTTCGCGAGTGCAGTTATTGCGGAATAAAAATACTTATTTGTATTTTGAAATTTGGTTGGTGTTGTGTAAAAATGCCAGGTATTCAAAAACAAAACGTTTTGCAGTTCTTTATTATCAATTTTGGTGGGTTTGTAGCAACACAGCCTGCTTTGGTAGATGAAAAGTAATAAAGCACTGTCATAAATTCAAAAGTTTTGCGTGAACACGTGGACAAAAGAATCACCTGGCAATGGCGCAGATTTTTTTTGGCGAACCATTTCACAAAAGCGAAATAAGATATTCCTTCATTAATCTTGATCCTCACGTATTTAACTTCTACGACACGTCTCACGTATTCTAAAAAGGGATTGTAGAGGACAATATTCTTCTGGAAATAAAGTTTATTTTGTAGGGGCCCCGTAATTGAGTATTTGTGTAACATTTGAAACTTGAAGCGTGAAAATGGTTTCTGACATTTATCGATTTTCTTACAAGAAGCTATGTACACGATTGTTTGAACGTGACTTTTTATGGGTGTATGAACGTAAATTTTGCTAAAGCTGACATAAAACAATTTTTTTTCTGATAAATCGGGTGGTACGGAAGACAATGTGCGCTTTCATAATTACCATGACCATTCACGGTTACGGTGACGACAAAAAAGGCAATAATCATATGTTCCTTTTGTTATAATGCTGCAACTCTTTCGTACGTATTAAATAATGGTGAGGTACACAAAATACGTGTGACTGATTCCTCCAAAATACTATTTTTTTGCGCGCGAATTGCGTTTTATTTTCTTTATACGTGTGAGGAAGATCTATGATAATGATTGAATGTTTAATTCGGGGGAATGCAGACATACGTTCACCGTTAGTTTGTCTCATTTTCGACTGTTGTTATTTAGTATGTAAGAAAGAGGGGCAGCATTATATGTTAAAGAACAAAAACCAAACCATTAGCGCGTTGACATTTGACGTTATCGAATTTTTGGATTTCACTCACACTTCAATATTGTCCTTGTAACTATATTCCATACTTTCAAAACTATCGTCACGGCAACTACTGTTGGTAGGGATCTACGGAGACGTCAGGGTAAAGTGTGTGAGAGAGATGGTATAAAATGATGGCTTTTTCCTTTGAAGGAAACGGTTCCACGTAGGTACATTGTGTATTTCATCTTTTGAAATAACTGCAGCATTACAGCCATAAGGAACGCATTTTTAATGCTGTCACGGTACCTTAACAGCGAATCGTCATGGTAATTAAAAAGCGTTTAATTGAGAAGGGTGTAAAGTAGATTCTCATCTAGGAACGGAACATAGACAAATTAAGGCTGTGAATGTGTTAGGCATTCAAGAAATGAAGTAAAAAAATTAATTGAATAAAAAAACTATAAAAATAAATGACTTTTTATACACCATTATTTAATCGAATAATCGACATGCTTCGAAACCTTTATTATAAATATGTATTTTACAATTTAAAATGCAAATAAATAAAATAGCTCATTATGTTAATTGTTTTTGTATTTATTTCGTAGAACTCCATTTAATTTTTTTAATTCTATTTACATAAATTAAATTTAATAGTGTTATTATTCATTTCTTTAGTATTTTAGTTTTTTATTTTTGTGACAGCTGTTTCGGTTTACAAGGCCATTTTCAAACTGTGGTTAAACCACTTTGAGACGACTTATTGATGTGATAATTAATTTAAATTTTTTAAAGGTGTCTAAATTGATTTATTACTGGTAAGACAGATGATACTCTATTATATGGGGTACCTACATCAAGATCTGTTTTCCCCCACTGAACGTTAATGTTTTCTTAATTGTTTAATAGGGCCGTTACTGCTACGACTTATTTAAGTGTGTTATATTGCTTAAGTTTTGTAAACATACTAGGAAGAGGAAAATAAATGATTTTCCTTACTTTATTAATTAGCGTTACATTATTAAATTAAATTAAATAACATTATTAATTTTTTTTTTAAATATATTAACACTGTCTATTTGCTAAACCTTTTGATTAAAATAAACGTTCAACTTTGTAAAGTATTTTTGCCTCAAATCCAAAAATTAGTTTGGTAGAAAAAAGGTCTCGCAGCTGTTCCTTTGTGAATAAGTCCTGTACCAGGGCTGGCCAACCTTTCTGCACCTGTTGCCTAGACCTGAGGAAATAATTTACTTAGCAGGGGTATTCAATTCATATAGTTTGTTCCCTTCTGAGGGCTGGCAAATACAAAGGATTTCAGAAACTTCTCCGAAGCAGAACTGCAAAGAAGTTAGGACCATTATTTGTTGCTACACCAAAGTACACAGTGACCAAGTTCAGTGGATTTAAACTACGCCTGAACATTTCCGTCTTCTCCTAAAGCCTAAAGGTCAGGGTACGATCTGAGAGCGGTGCAAAATAACGTTTTATTTATCTTATATACAGGGTGTTAAGGGACGTACTTGACTTACTTTAACCAGTAATTGCTGACATTATTTGGAGTAAAAAATGTAAATGAAATTTTGGTCTCCGGTGACTTTTTTTGACAACTTTTTTTTTTCAAAATTTTTTTCTTCAAAATCAAACAAAAAAAATTTCTTCCACATGTCGTCACTGGTCACTCAGTCGGGTGTCTGACGAACCCCTTACCTCGCCTCCAACTGTTCAACAACTACCATATTTTTATGTTTTTGTAGAAAAAAAAAAAAAAAACATCACAAATGTCACCGGAGACCAAAATTTCATTTACATTTTTTACTCCAAATAATGTCAGGAACACTGGTTAAAGTAAGTCAAGTACGTCCCTTAACACCCTGTATTTTATGACTAATACTTTTACCACCTGACTTTGTTCGGGATTCTTATCCCGGGATGAAATATATATTTTTAACGTTTATCCCTTATGCATCCAAAACTTAAGTATCCATATTTGTGTGTCCCGCGTGAGCTCTGACATTATGAAGTTTGATAAGATTTTTCCTACAGATTTTCAGGCGAATTTTAAGCTGAATTTGGGAGGCGGGTACAGGAATCATTTTTTCAATAACCATCACCCTTGCTACAGATCACTAGCTAGCTTTGATGACTTAGCAGGGGTGCCCGGGTTCATGGGGTGAAAAAAAATGTTAATATTAATAATTATTAAAATTATAGAACTCAATTTAGGTAAGAAATTTCATATATCATAATTTTTTAAGTGTAAGGATCCATTGTGATAATTGTTTTTTAAAGGTATGGAGTTGGGTTTCAGTTTTTAAGTCCTCGGGGAGAAGATCAAATATTCTAGGAGCTAAATACATGAAAAATGTCTTCGAGTTGACGTGGTATGTAGTATAGGTACATTGTAGTGTCGGTTGGTTATTATTATTCATTTATTTATTTATAATATTAACGCCTTTCGGCTATTACATAATATAACATAGTGTATAGCAACAACATGAAAAATACAGCTCTATTGAGTTTGTAAAACAGAAAGAAATAGTTGAGAAAGACATATGTAGATATTTAGATAACAAGAAAATAAATGCAACGATATTTAAATATTACAATAATGTAAAAAAATGAAGAAATACATTTGCATATAATAAATGCTTTAAGAGGATAAATGATTTATTATTTCATACTTATATTTTATCAGCGACACATTCCATAAATCTATGTGCGAAAACATATTGCCTAAGTTTTGTATTCTGTGAAGTGGTATGTTGAAATGGGACATGGTCGTAGTATTGCCACAATAAAACGGTAGTACTGACCTTGTGTTTCTGGCTGGCTCATTAAAATTTATGAGCGCTAAGACTTCAGGTCTGTTAATTCCATTACGCAAGATTTTAAATAAAAATACTAGATCGAAAACAGTTCTTCTATCACTCAATTTTAGTAAATTAGATAAACGCAGAAGATAGGTGTAATTTAATTGTTCTTTCGGTATTTTTAGTTTATAATTTAAAAAGCTTAAGATTTTTTTTGTACTCTTTCTATTGTTTAAGAATGCACGTTATAATGAGTAGACCATACAGTTGAGTTATATTCAACTTGACTCCTCACTAGTGATGTATACAGAAGTTTATTATGGTGGTGTAATTGTGATGTAAGGGGTTTTTTTCTAATATTTGAACAAGAAATGTGTTAGAGTTAATTTTAGATGGAGTTTCCGTATGTTTAAGACATTATATTCATTGAAGAGTCGAGTAGAGGAGTATCTTGTCGTTCGCTTATTGATAGGTAAGGTCTTGGACAAGAGTGAATCGTTATTTTAGTAGGGCTCAAAGTTTGGTAGGGTCACGGAGATGCATTTTTTGCTGGGAAAAATGTGTCACTCAAATACCGTGTAACGCCACAGTTGCATTCCATCAGCAACACTACCAATAGTCCTACTCCTAGCGTCCACGAGTGGTCTCTTAAGCCCCGCGAGCCCTGGGCAATGTAGCCACTGGCAATACCATCAGCTATAGCAGATAGGAGAGGATGAATGGCGAATCTCCGGCGCCACAAAACCGGAACCCCCCAGCTAAGGGATGGAAACCCCTACAGAAAACCCTGGCCCTCCTGGTAGGGGGTTGGGCCAGAGGCTAATAACCCCTCCCTGTAAAAGCAACGCTATTACGAATCCTAACACAGAGCCTCGGACAACTACATACTGGACTTAGGAAAGGACCCGGCAAATGAAATAAGGACTTGAAAATTGCTACTTGGAACGCAAGGACGCTGTATAGAAGTGGAGCCCTAGGAGAAATCACTAGGGAGATGACGAAATACAAAATTAACATAATGGCGGTGCAAGAAACAAGATGGATAGAATCTGAGCCATTTGACACAAGAACACACACGATACTGCATAGTGGAAATGAAAGACACCATAAATTCGGAGTGGCCTTCATTGTAGACCGGAAAATGGAAAAATGCATATTAGACTTTAAACCCATTAACGAAAAAATGTGCAGCTTATGTATAAAAACGAAATTTTTCAATGTAACATTGATCAATGTACATGCTGAAACGGAAGATAAAGAGGACATAATGAAAGATACATACTATCAGAAACTCGAACAGGTCTACGACACATTACCATCTAACGACATTAAGATGGTAATTGGGGACTTTAATGCCAAGATAGGACAGGATCCTCTGCTCCAACACATTACAGGAATTAACAGTCTACACAAGGACGCTAATAATAATGGAACCCGAGTGATTGATTTCGCAGAATCAAGAAACCTAATTGTGGCCTCGACTCAATTTCCAATAAAAGAGATACACAAACGGACCTGGACATCGCCAGATGGTAGACACCATAACCAAATTGATCATGTCCTGATAGAAAGAAGGGGGGCAACGAGCATCACAAACGTAAGGTCGTATAGGGGTGCCAACTGTGATTCAGACTACTACATGGTGGTGGCCACCTATAGGAGCCGAATCGCAAACAATAGGACACGGAAACCACCAACTATTCCAAAAATCAATACGGAGGCTCTAAAAACACCAGAAGGCATAGAGCAGTATCACAACGCCCTTGCAAATAGCCTACTAGGTCAGATCTCTGAGCAGAACTCCCAAGAATCACTAGAAAAAGACTGGAATGATATAAAAGAAGCAATTGTAAGAGCAGTGGAATCAAGTGTCGGAAACATGCCCAGACAGCCCAGGAACCCTTGGTTTGATGAAGAGTGTGAAAGAAAGATAGGTGAAAAGAATACACTCAGAAAGAATTACTTGGAAAGGCCAACAAGAAACAAAAGACAGGCGTACGAACAAGCGAGAAAAGAAACAAATAAGCTGATAAGGGGAAAGAAAAGAAAATTCCTGAATGATATTCTGCTGAAAATGGAACAGGACTTTGTTAACAATAATAGCAGAGAAGCATATAGGGGAGTAAACTTCTTCAAGAAGGGTTTCAAACCGAATACAACACTATGCAAAGACGTTGATGGTTCAATTATATCCGATAAGGAACGAATTAAAACCGTGTGGAAAAATTACTTCCATAAACTTCTCAACCCTAATAGCGACCAGAGAAGCCACCCTACTAACATCCCCACTGAATCAAGTAATGAAGAAACAGCGAATCCACCAACAATGCCAGAAATAAATGCTGCACTAAAGAAACTTAAAAAGAACAAATCACCTGGGAAAGACAACCTGCCGGCAGAGTTGTTCAAATATGGAAATGAGCACCTGAGAAATCTGCTACATAAGTTAATAACAAAAATATGGACCTTGGAAAAAATCCCAGAGGAATGGCAAATTAGCATAATATGTCCAATTCATAAAAAAGGTGACAAGCTAAAATGCGAAAATCATAGAGGCATATCACTTCTATGCACAGCATATAAGATCTACACCATGATACTGAAACAAAGAATTGATAAGTACGCAGAAAACCTACTGGGAGAGTATCAGGCAGGCTTCCGCACCGGTAGATCCACAACAGACCAACTGTTCACCGTCAGGCAGATCTTGGCAAAGTGCTGGGAGTTTGATATAGACATACACCAACTATTCATAGATTTCAAGCAAGCATACGATAGCATAGATCGGGAGTGTCTATATGACATAGTACTTCAATTCCAGATTCCACCTAAATTGGTTAGGCTCATCAAAGCCACAATGTCAGACTCAAGATGTCAGGTCAAAATAGATGGGGAACTGTCGGAAGAATTCACAGTATCGCAGGGACTAAAACAGGGGGACGGTCTGGCTCCCACTCTCTTCAACATTGTGCTCGAACATGTAATAAGAAAAACGCTAATAGACACTGGCTCCAATATTTGTTTCAAGAGCAGTCAAGTTGTTGGATATGCGGATGACATTAACATTGTTGGAAGATCAATTTCAGCCATTAAGGAGGTCTTCGATCCTTTAGAAACAGCGGCACGGGAAGTAGGACTGCAGGTTAATGTCAACAAAACGAAAATGATGATACAGAGCAGGAACCCTTCACACAGAAGAAGAAGTAGTGCACAATTCAAAGACAACTACTTATACGAAGTGGTCGACCAATTTGCCTACCTGGGCTCCAGTCTGACAGAGAATAATGAGGATCCAGCAGAAATCAGAAGGAGAATCACAGCAGCCAACAAAACATACTTCTCTTTGCTGCCAGTGTTTAAGTCACGTAGTGTCCACAGAAAAACCAAAATAACCATATATAAGACCATTGTTAGAACTGTATTGGCATATGGATGTGAGGCGCTGACACTGACGGTAAAGATGGCTGAAATGCTGGATGCTTTTGAAAGAAAAGTGTTGAGAAGAATATGTGGACCCGTGAAAGAGGGTGAACAGTGGCGCATCCGGCACAATGCAGAATTGTATAATATATATAAGGCACCTAGCATCTCAACACATATGAGACTCCTCAGGCTGAGATGGGCTGGGCATGTACAAAGAATGCCGGATACACGCGTCCCAAAAAGAATTTTGACTGGACACCCAGGTGGAAAGAGAAAAATGGGAAGACCCAGACTGAGGTGGGAAGACGAAGTAAGAGGGGATGCAGCACAGCTTCTCCAGGTACCAAATTGGAAGTCAGCCGCTGAGGACAGGAGGAGTTGGAGGCGACTGTTGCAGGAGGCCAAAGCTCGATATGGGCTGTAGCGCCATCGAAGAAGAAGAAGAAGTAGGTCGGGTTGCAGCAGAGAGACTGTTAAAGGAAAACTACAACAGCATTAGAATTATGTTGCATGAATATGAATGAAGCAAAGCGTGCGGCGGTCTATCATCTCTGCCCAACGACGTGATAGATATTTTATTAGTAGCTACTTTGCCACATAAATACAGTATAATTAATTCACAACATGCAAGTACAAAAATGTCAGCGAACATCGTGGTGGCCAGGGGGAGGAACGGCCTATGGTAAAAGGCAAATAAATTAGTAAAGTGACCAATTTTTATGAAAGGGAAAATTCGTATGTATGAGGCATGTTCAGAAAGTAAGTATACTGATTTTTTTTTTGAAAAAGTGTATTAGAAATAAAATTACAGGATATTTTTGGTACACTTGTTGAATATTTTTCCAAATAATCACCAACCCGTTCAATGCATGTGGTGAGCCGTGGCACAAGTTTCTTTACGCCCTCCTCGAAGAATTCAGGACCACTTTCTGCATCTACTCGTCGGTTGAAAATTTATTTCATTCATACAAGGTAAAAAGATGATAATCTGAAGATGCCAAGTCGGGGGATTACGGGGGGTGGTTCAAAACATCCCAATATTTTTGTGCATTGATGGTCTCAACTTGATGCAGAAATTCGACAAAAGTGATGTCTTTTCGGTCCCAAAACACTAAGGCTATGATTTTTTTGCCCGAAATTATGGTTTTCAATTTTTTGACAGTTGTGAATTGGGCCACTTTGAGTTTAGCGACTGCGTTTTTACCCAGGCGTGTAATGAGTCACCCACTATCATCTCGAGTCACAATAAAGCTCACAAATCCTCACATTTTTTCTTGTAGATGTTATTCTTTCCGTCAGTTAAAAGCGGATCACAGCACTTGGCGGAATTTTTCGCTGACATCTTTCACGCAACTGGACACTACAACGTGAGTTTACGTACTACAATGTTCCTGCGATGGTCGTTCTGGTCCAGTAGACACCCCTCTACCACTCAGTGCTGCCAACCCTCAAAAAACTAAAAACCGACACAGTACACTTACTTTCTGAACATGCTAAGTACATAGGTATTCTGAAGCTTTGGCCCACGATTATTTTTTGACTTTCCTTTTTTAAGCATTCCGAGAAATTTTCATTCAATTATTGTGGAGAATTTAGGTCAAGCATTTTCGGTGAACCTTTCAATTATTTCAACAAAATGGGTTTTGAATTATACGGTTACACTGTAATTATTTAGCTTTTAATTTTGAAGGTACACGTTTGAATATATTATACATTACGGTCCGTGGTCGAGGGGTCTCTCTTGACTAGTAATCCGAAGTTCGCGGGATCAAAGCCAGGCGTGCTATTTATAATTTTGTGATTAATTTGTGTTATTTCACGATTAATTCATTAAAAATAATATATAGTATATTTGCGCATTCCAGAATGGAAGACAAAAAAATTATTGCAATTTATTTGACAAGTAAAGTTTTGTTATTATAAGTGCTAAAAACTTAATTATGATATAAATTTGAGATTTTCACCGCCAAAGTGTTATCGTAATAATTTTTGGCTTATTAGGCCATGTTATCCAAACCTAAAATATAAATCGAAAGATCTATATTATGTGTCACCGCGAGCTGCGGCATTATGAAGTTTATCAAGATTGTTTTTACAGAATTTTCCAAGTCAATAGTGCTTAGGGTCCCAGGGTGTGGTCTCCCGCCAATCCGCCATCAGGTATAAAGTGAGCAGCTTTGTGGACTTCTTTGTTTCCACACCAAGGGAAATTTATAATGAGAGGTTATGATTTGCGGGTATCCTTTTGTAGTAAAAATATTTGTTGTTGAGCACTGGGTCTTTAATTTGTAGAATGAGTTAGCAGAAATAAATTGAGAGGTTTTACACAACAACAAGAAGTGACAAGTTGACCACAGACAAAAGAGTGCGTAGATACAAAATGCATTGAAATAATTAATAAAAGATTACATAGACGCGAAAGTTATGAGTAAAGGACTCTACACATCAAAATTAAGCAAAAATGATGAAATGAAAAAGTCTAAGTACAAAATGAATTTAAACATGAGATATACGTAGGACAACACAATACACAACAAATAGATCGTTTTCGGGGAATTAAATCATTATTTCAATCACGAGCAACAGAGTTTTGAACTGTTATGAATATGCTGTGTTTTTTTCCATTTTTTTTAAATATCGATCGTCCAGTTTGTTTAGGCTGATATCTATGAAATTTGAATTGAGTGTGCAGTTATATGTAAAAGTGTACCCTCTGTCTATGAAATTTGAATTGAGTGTGCAGTTATATGTAAAAGTGCTCTGTCTATGAAATTTGAATTGAGAGTGCAGTTATATGTAAAAGTGTACCCTCTGTCCATGAAATTTGAATTGAGTGTGCAGTTATATGTAAAAGTGTACCCTCTGTCTATGAAATTTGAGTTTAGTATGCAGTTAAATGTAAAAGTGTACCCTGTATCTGGTACAATACTGAGATTACTCGTAAACACCGCCAAATCAATTGTAATGCAGAGAAACTTGTAATAGTGAATTAAACAAAATGTTGATGTTTTCTAGGTCACTAGTAGTATATTTATGCCTAAATGTCATATACTACTAGTGTACCGGACAATATTCGACAACTTTATCGAGCAACTGGGGCCATATGTCGGCAACAACACGGTGAATTTTGACTTCCAAATAAATGGTCAAACATCTCTGGTTTATCAGCAAAGATCAGTGATTTCACATACCCCCAAAGAAAGTAATCTAATGGTGTGAGATCACACGATCGTGGAGGCCAGTTCACAGGTCCATTACGTGAAATTATGCGTTCACCAAATGTTTCGCGCAATAAATTGATGGTGGCACCCGGCGTGTTTTGCACAATTTTTCAAAGTTTGCACAATTTGCAAGCACTGTTCTGACGTCAGTCTATTCATGGTGAAATGGTAAAACGTACTAACTACAAATCAACTGTCAACAGTGTCAAATTGACAGTCTGCAGAAACAATGTTGCCAGTTTAAAATCGAAACCTCTAAAAAAAACACCCTCTACTACTATACTATATCCTTTAACCATGTATTTAAGTTAAGAAAGCGAAATATTATGTTTATTTTAATTTAATATAATAATAATAATTAAAATTATAATGGATAATGAAAGATCAAAAATACGGGTATGTATTCGTATATTGGTACACTTTTCCACGATTGTATTGTGTATAATTATCTTTTTTTTAGATAAATACCGCACAAGAGTCCCAACTACTCCCTTCTGAAGCCAGTATGGCATCCCCAATTGGGGTGTGTTGTGTGGCTGAAGGTAGTGGGGAGGGGAAGGAGATAGGGAAGATGAAGGTGGGGAAGTACCTGTCTATTCAGATCTGGTCACCAAACACGGCTAATGCCATTTCAAGCAACGTTTCAATTCTGAATGGTGGTCTTACACCAGGGCGATACTGAGAGTATCTTCCACTTTGGAACGTGCCGCAAATATACTACATATTATTTTAAATGAATAAATTGTGAAATACACAAATTAATCAAATAAAATTTATTCGCCACGCCGGGATTCGATCCCGCGACCTTCGGTATGCGAGTCAAGAGCCTCACCGCTGGACTACGCCGGCCGTCATTATATCATGTTCCTTACTCATCATTAATTAAGACAGAATCTTAATTCTTAGAATTCGTAGAACCTAAGAATTAAGATTTGCTAACCTAACCTAACAACCCTAAGGATTCCGATATATTTTTTGATACTTGTAGCACTTTTGGTAGAAAATTGAAGGCTGTTTTCCTATAAAAAAAGAAAACTCATATATCATTCATCATACTTTTTATGTGCTTCTTTTTAAACAATTTTCGATTCATTATTAATTATGACTTATTTTTAAACATGTGGGGCGGCCAAAATGGCTGCGACAATTTCAAACTCCATCCGTTCGTAAGCGGGTGCGTGTGCGTGTGCCAAATAAATAAATTCACTGAGTAACTGCAATGGAGGAATGGTAGGTAAATTAGAATGCCAAAAACTTTCCACTGCACTTTCTATCGTCAATTTCAGGCCACTGGTTTTGTCTCTTATAACTTATAAACAGTTAATCAGTTCACAATACAACATTTAGTGTATATTCACGTATCGAGTGTAATATAACACTTCTACGTAGCGGGGAACGAAACGATAGGTACTTGATGGTACTGCGGCAGGCAGTTTCACAAAGCAAGAATGCACAGTATCGGAAAATAACATTTAGTGTACGCGTACTTGTAAAATGTTTCACGTTCACGTTGCGGTTCGAAATATAGCGGGTTCACAATATTACACTCTTGTGATCGATCCTTAGCGATTTACGTGGTGCGGGTCAAAAAAAATACAATTAATACACGGCAATCACGATGCTTTCACAGCGGGCAGTTCAAATACAATACATGTAGCGACGGCCGCGGCGCAGCGGGTCAAAATACATGTAGCACGGGCAGCGAAACCAAATACAAAAAGAAATTTTGCGTATATCACAGGCGGTTAGAGTTTCGTGTAACAACACTACCTTTGGTGCAAGTAAAGCGAACAAAGCACACTGTTCTTGGCATTTTATAGGTAGGAATTGGAATAAGGGAACAAAGCAGTTACTCAGTTAGTATCATAGACAACAATGATTTAAATCCAAACTGGCGCAACCAGTTATAAAAAATAAAAAATGTATTTAAAAATCTTTATTTATCAAATCAATCAGTGAGAAATAGTTGGGGTGCAGGCGATTTCTCAAGTTATTGTTCATAATATTGTTTTGTTAATTATTGTCTGTATCTGTGTTTTCTCCTTAAATAAATAAAAAATAAAAAAAACCTGTGTAACAATGTGGCAAGATTAACTATGTTCTTTTAGAATCCTGTACGTCTAATGAAATTGTTCCATGTGTTCTTTTAAAAGTGTGTAATAAAACAAGAACCAGCAAATAGTAGGCAGACGCCTTTATTCCATATTTCATCCGACTCCTCATCACGAAAAAACCCTTTTTCATCAAACCTAATATATCATTCTAAATAATGTTTGAACACTTGGAACTTTTCATTTAAGGGTTGGTGCTTCAAATTTATCACAGTCCCTTAGGGAGCGTCTCCACCTGTCGGACATACCGAAATCCATTCACCTTTAAATATGTTTGCCAACTATCCGACCGTTCCGGAAGAGGAGGCTTGTTAAATGACGGCACTTCGATGAAATAAGGACCTCTGGATTTCCGGGTTCAAATTGTTTTCCATTTACAGCGTAATTTTTTCCTAATTACTGTGTAAAAAACCATTACACTTTCCAATACTTTTTACATAATTTATATCTTGTGTTATCTATAATCTAAAAAGAATCGCTGAATATGTTGCTAAGCGCATAACTTTCGAACGACTGCACCAAATTGGATATTTTTTTTTTTTTTGTGTGTTCGTTATTGTCAATGTCCTGAGGTTTTTATAAAATTTCATACACATTGGTGGCACGCGAGGAAGCGGTTATTGCTGTGGAAATCGAGAGGGAGAGAGAAATGAGGGAGGGGAACCAGGGAGGGGGAGGGGAACCTGGGAGAGGGGAGGGGGGCCTGAGAGGGGGGAGGGGAACTCGGGAGAGGGGTTGGCGGGAAAGGGGAAGGAGGCGGGGAAGTGGAGTGGGGAGAGGGAAGGTGGAGGTGACGAATAAATGGTTCACGGGGTGGTGGTACCCATACCCGCCTCCTGAATTGCATACCTTAATAATACCTAGCGTTATCATAATATTCCAATCCATGCTAAATGATTTTTAACAAACTAAAAAAAAAATTAATGAACTTGATAGATGTAACATACTGAACTAAAAAATATTGAAAGTTGAATGTCATACTTATATTATCACTTCCATTATCTGTTATTCCATTATCGCTATGGTAATATTTTTAATAGTTAAATAGGTAGGTAGGTACTCCGTGGATAAGGCAAAAATTGCATTTTGAGGTAATAATAATCAATAACCTAAAAATTCAAGACAAAAAATCTCATTAAACACTTCACGGATTTGCCGGTACACAAAAAGTATATTGGCATTTTAAATTATTTTTATTCATAATTTCCCATACCGCTTGTGCAAAGTGAAATATATTTTTTCATTAATGTTTTTGTGCGAAACATATAGGTTTTTAAAGGTTAGATTATATTTGAGGAATTATCTAAAACTGGCTTCGACTTTTTAAAACATTTTTACAACGTTCCCACGAATTGTTTCCTTGAAACTAACCAGCTGCCATCTAGCGGTCACGGCTAAGGCTAGAGTGTTGTCACGTCCATTACAGCTGTCACAGGGTTCGAGACCGGGTTCAGGTTCGGGTCTCGCCTCTCCTAGTCCGAGGCCCAAGTGTCCGGCACAAAGAGGTTAGGAACGTGTCCACTTCAATAAGCTACTTTAAATTTTCCAGAAGGGTTGCAGAGGCAAATTCTAAATTGTTCGGTTGACAGGAATGTCGGCTGATTCATCCCCTATGGCGCCGGCTTTAATGTTAAGGTTTTTTATGGGTTTGTCCGTGTTGAAGAATTTTGGCACAGGCTCAAGATATTTTTAGAAGTAAAGCCGACATGAAGTGAATACAAACCAACCTGTTTTAAAAAATCATTTAATCCGTCAATTATTCTTTATTACATGGACGCAACGTCCATGAAGGTTTCACACGGGGCTTACAAATAAAAAAAAACGTATAAGATAAAAAAAAATCTGGATGACAAATATCGAATCTCCACTTTAAAAAATGGTCGTGATCATGAATGGTGATCATTGTTGTTAATTACATGAGTTTGTGTATCTGGGTAGTATGTTTACGAGAGATGGGAAGGCTGATATAGATATAGAAAGAAGTGTGAATTCCGTTAACTCCATTAATGGAGGACTGAATGTAGTTGGCGCTATTAGAAAACTATCAAAAGAAGCTAAGCTAGCAGTCCACAATGGAGTCCTGGTACCTACCCTGATGTATGGCAGTGAGGTGTGGAACTTGCAAAGGAAGGATGAAAGTAAACTTAATGCTGTTGAAACGAGATCCTTTTTTTTTTTTTTTTTACATTAACTCCACACAGAAGGCCCTGAGGAAAATAATTTCTCTCAGGGTCTATGTCATCTGGGATGCTGTGTGGAGGGTCTTTTTGAGGCGTATGTGTGGTAAAACAATGTTTGATCGTGTGAGAAATGTGGATATCCGCAAGGCTGATGTAAACATAATGAGTAAGTTTAAGAAAGGGACCCTCAGATGGTTTGGGCATGTAGAGCGAATGAACAAATAAAGTAGTGTAAGAAGAATATGTGACGCAAATGTGAATGGTAGAAGAAGTCGGGGACGCCCGAGGAAGACATGGCACGATCAAGTGAATCAGATACTTGAGTCGGGCTATGTCAAAAGTCAGAATAATAGAAGAGAATGTATGAGACAATGTATGAATGTGAGTGAGGCAAAGAATGTGTTCCAAGGCCGAGTTGTTTGGCGGTCCGTCCTCTCTGCCTACCCCTGCGAAGAAACGGCGTGATGGTTCGTTAGTTAGTTTGTTTACTAATATTATAAATGCGGAAGTGCGCGTTTGTTTGTTACGCTTTCACGCCTAAACCATTAAACCGATTTTCCAAAAAAAAAATCTTTCACCAATAGAAAGCTACATTATCAGCGAGTGACATTGGCTGTATATAATGATAAGCTCCTATGAAATTTGTATAAATGAAAATGTGTGTATTTAATATATTTTAGCGGCAGGGAGGAAAGGCAAGGGGAAGGTGGGGTTCGCGGAAAGGGAAAAGACGAGGGAGGGAGAAGGCGGGGAAGGTGGAAGGGAACGGGGACGCACGGGAAGTGACATGCAGGGAGAATCAATTTATTTATTTGAATGGCAGTACCAGCTAGTAAAGTTAGCATAAAGGCACAATTTTTTCTTATGATCATCTACCGAAGAGTGGATTTGTTTTGGAGAGTGACTCATATAATACTACCCGTATTAAAAATGTGTATATAATAAAAATAATAATCTCTATTCCAGGATGTGGGGAGGATAGTGCAATCCCACACGTCCCATATAGTTAAACATATTTATATATTTACACAGTAAAGAAATAAGAACATAAATAGAAAATAAAAAAATAATAGTAATAAAAATAATTAATAACAAAAATAAATAATCAATTGTTATGCAGGGCGTGATCTTGAGTGCGCTCGGGCCTATCGCCCACTCAGGAGTGGCGCTTGGTGCTGGAAGGCTGCGGTCACCAACGTGTTATCGGAGGCCATTAGCCGCATCCTGGCTCCAGTGACCCGGTGTCTCATCAGACTGGCGAATCCATGGAGTCCTAATTCTGTGAACACTGTTGAAGCTCTGCTATACCTTCTGAATCCAAATATGATTCTGCACGCATCATTATATTGGATCCGGAGACGTTCCATTGAGCTTACTCGGTATTGACACCATGTTTCACATGTATACAGGCTAGTGCAGAATGCATTAAATAATGTTTTTTTAACATTATTGCTGCATCGGAAGAATCTTCGAATATATATTACAATGTTTTCTGGTTAAGTCGTTGGGGTGAACTAACTACACTCGCTGCAGAGTTTCATCGAACCGTTTTCCGCAAATGTATTTTCGTCTGGGAGGTACCAAAAAAATGAAGGATTTTGGCAGATAACTCGAAATCTTAAGTCCACAATCGAAAGAACATAACATTTAGTATTTTACTTTTTACTCCTTGTCGCTACTCAGATGATTGATCTCGCGCGTCATAGCATGCGTCAAACACACTACCTAATATTCTATATCTATATCAAAGCCTTGTTCGTGATATCCCCCTTCATCCGTGAACAGACAGCATATTTACATATTGGCTGTGAAAAGGCAAAAGGAATAACACAGAAATTCAAGATTTTGAATGAGACGGAAATAAATCTTTCAATGCTTAGATCATTTTTTTTAATTAAATAAAACATACAACGACGGTGCATTCCCATGAGTTATCAAAACTCATTAACGGATCGCCAATTGGTACTTTTGAAAAGTTAAACCCCATCCAACCCAATATACAAACAAAAAATAAAATTTTTACAAAAAATTTCACAGAAGCAACATACAGGCACAGGCACATCGCTTTACAAATATTTCACAGAAACATGTCTGATAAGATTTTATGAATTATTGTAAACACTCATTTGATTTATGTACTGTTGGTGTCAAAAAGTTAAAATAAATTATACTTCATGATGGACTATAGAAATGCATAAAAAAAAACTAAATTAGGAAAATACAATAAACGGTACGGGCTCAAAAATATACAGACCTAATACAAGATGTTTACATACAAAATACAAGACAAAATTTAAAAAAGATATAAACTGCGCGCATCATATCTGAATGTACAAAGTTTGGTACTTGGAGATTATCAGGACGGATATCAGAACTGAGTTTGTACCTACTTATGACTTAATTATTATTTTTAATTTATAAACTAACGTTTAAGACAAGATTTTTATGCATAGCACAAAGTGTAACAATTATTATAAACTTCGCGACATCAAATTTACATAATAATTTGTTTTCGCATGAATACCTTACACAAGAGTGCCAGTTGCTCCTGTCTGCAGCCAGTGAGACTATGGCATCCCCAAGTGGGTTATGTTGTGAGGAGGTAGTGGGGGAGAGGAAGGAGTTGGGGAAGAGGAAGGTGGGGAAGACCTGACTATAAAGATCTGGTCACCAAACACGGTTTTTTTTTTTTTTTTTTTTACAGTGAATACCGCACAAGAATCTCAACTGCTCCCGTCTGGAGCCAGTGAGACTATGGCATCCCCAATTGGGGTATGTTGTGAGGCTGAAGGTATCGGGGAGGGGAAGGAGGTGGGGAAGAGGAAGGTTGGGAAGTACCTGGCTATTCAGATCTGGTCACTAAACACGGCTAAAGCCATTTTCAAGCAACGTTTCAATTCTGAATGGTGGTCTTACACCAGGGCGATACTGATAGTATCTTCCACTCTGGAACATGCCGCAAATATACTATATATTATTTTAAATGAATTAATTGTGAAATAACACAAATTAATCAAATAAAATTTATTTGCGCATGCCGGGTTCGAACCCGCGACCTCCGGAATGTGAGTCAAGAGTCTTAGCCACTGGACTACGGAGGTCGTCAAGCCATTTCAAGCAAAGTTTCGATTCGATTCCCGATAGGCTACGAAGCACCGCACAAAAAGAAGACCGATTTTACTATTTCATTCTCTCGCAGGCTAAATCGTGTAGATGTATGTGTTTTTCTCTTTTTAGTATCGCTGTTTTTTTGTTTCAACAGGTTGCATATCACAACGCAACGGTGCTAAAGAACTTTTCATTCTCTGCAACGGGGAGTTGTGAAATATACAACCTTGTCACGAAAATACAATCAAGTAAAATGTCATTTTTGTCAAATTTTATTTTATTACTTGTTTTAATGTCGAGAATTTGTATTCAAGTTTTTTCAACATAAAGTAGGTTGGTATTTTAAAGAATATGAAAAATTCATGAAACTTATTGTGAGGAAATAGCCATACCGCATGGATTTAATACTTGTATCACTGGTACGAGAGCAGTTCAGCATTGTTGTTCCGGGCAGCAAGGTTATTGATTCCTCTAATAAGATAGAGGACCAGAAAAAGTAATCACTGAGTTTCTGTCCCATCCTGGCGTCATTGTTCGACTCCTCGGCTGGCTAAGTCAAGCCAACATTTTCCGATTTGGAATGGTGGAAAGAGGTTTTCAAATATTGTTTACTAGCTAGTTCCCGACATGCGTTGCTATTCCATTTAATAAAGGTTCTTTTCTCCCTGCGTGTCCTTTCCCATTCATCCCGTTCCTCTTCCTCCTCCTCTTCCTCTCCCACGTCCCCTTCCCCTCTAGTGTTTCCACTCCGCCTTCTGCACCTCCTCCCCACTCCCCCCTTCCGCGAATCCCCTACCCGAGTTACCTTCCCCCTCCCCCTCCACCCTCCCACATTCCATACATTCAGTTTTCAAACAGCTCGCGTGCTATCTATTGCATTTTTTTTATATAAATTTAATTACGCCAGAACTAACCAACAAACCTTGTCCTGACAATAACGAACACCAAAATAAAAGAATTATCCAATTTGGTGCAGTTGTTCGGAAGTTATGCGCGAACATGCATTTCGGCGATTCCTGTTTGATTATATGGATTTTCATATAATGTTTCTCTTTCTTTTTATTAGTCAATTAGTAATAATGACTAGCAGTTAAAAACCCGCTCCGCAGGTTTTTGATGCTAGGCCCTGCAGGCGGCTTTTCGTTTGGATTCGCCCAGTTTGAGTAGGAACTGGTTCCAAAAATAGCCAGTTCCTCGGTCCACGGTCCACGGTCCACGTGATCCAGTGACAGCTCGTCACCGAGACAAAGTAACCGAAACACGCAATGACAACATAATATTATGTAATATACTCGTATATTGCGTATAGCCCCTATAAATCCTAGTACTTATACCTAGGTAATATACGTCCATATGTGAGCTGCTTACAGAAGCAGCGACATCTTTTGGCAGATTCTTGAACTAAAATCCGAATTACAACGGTAGCTTTGCTTGAAATTTCACGAACATAGATGTTATTTGTGGCGCGGCGTATAAGGCGTGACGTCAGACATGCAATGGAAGACGGGTTCTGGAATTCAACCACACGCAGATCCTAGGCTAGTAATACTGTTTAATAATAGACAGGAAGTACCAAAATGATTTGTGTCCATTTTCCTTGTAAAAAACAACTTGTAAAACAACATCTGCCATTCAATTTTGTGATGCTTTTTATTTTGTTCTCATTACATCATGCATAACCGTGAAAAATGTATCATCACAACGGCTTATGTCAACAAAACTCCAGTTTAAGCAGTAAGTAAAGGTAATAGTAATCATAAAGAAATGTTTTATCGTGTAATTAATGAGTCTACGTCGCTTATTTCCTTGTCTCGAATGTTAAAACTGCCAATATCACAAGCAAGCTCTCCTGTCATCTACAAGCATTAAAGTTTTCAAATTACTCCATAACTTCAGTCATCTTCACGAGATTAATTAATTTATAAACCCTTAACCGTTTCTTATAGTCCTACATTATAAATTAATTTGATTTTAACTGAGCAATCACTGACAAAAACACTACAATAATTACGCGACAAGCAAATCAATTTTAAAAAAACTGTCAAGCGAGGTTCTATCCCCCGACAAAACATTCCCAATAAAATACACCACCGACAAAGCATACATAGTAAAACCTAACCTAACCAAAAATGGGACAAAAATGAATGTATTTATGCAAATGGCAAAAAGCAAAAGTTATGACCGACCCCAATAGTTTAAACGTCCGACCCCAGGTGCTACGATGATTTTTTGCAAAAATTCTCCTTTTCGCCGATTTTTTGATTGATACGTTTTCAGGCCAAGAATCCAAAATTTCACACGGTTCGGATTCATAGGGCCAAAGTTATGAACGACCACAATTATTGTTACAAAGCGCCCGTAAAACTATGAAATTTAAAAAAAAAATCTTCTTTCAGCCGATTTCTTGATTGATACGAGTCCTGGCCATGATTCTTAGCAAGAATGCAAAATTTCAGACGGTTCGGAGCCATAAGGCTAAAGTTATGACTAACCCCAAGAGTTCAAACGTCCGACCCATGTGCTTTAACGACCGAACCCAAGTGTTAAAACGATGATTTAAAAAAAAAAAAATCTTTGTAGATTTTTTGATTGATTCGTGTACAGACTATGATTATTAGTAAGTATCCAAAATTTCAGATGGTTCGGAGCCATAAGGCAAAAGTTATGACCGACCCCAAGTGTTCAAACGTCCGACCCCAAGTGCTTAAACGACCGAACCCAAGTATTAAAACGATGATTAAAAAAAAAGATAAATTTCTTTGTAGCCTTTTTGATTGATTCGTGTTCAGGCCATGATTCTTAGTAAGAATCTGTAATATCGGTTGCGATATGTGGTGTTCAGCTCTACAGGCTGAGTCTGTTGTAAGGTCCAGCGGACTTACATTGGAAGTGTAGACGAATATTGGTAGGTAGTATTCAAAGAAGAGAGAGTAACGGAATACTGTACTAGTATTTATTGTGGAGCTGCCGAACACAAAAGATTACGGATCTAGCACGCATCGCCTTATATAGATTCGCGCATGCATGCTATCTCGCTTGCACTCACACAATTCACACAGACAGTACAAAAAATTTCAGACGGTTCGGAGCCATAAGGCTAAAGTTATGACCGACCCCAAGTGTTCAAACGTCCGACCCCAAGTGCTTAAACGACCTAACCCAAGTGTTAAAACGATGATTTAAAAAAAACGATAAATATCTTTGTAGCCTTTTTGATTGATTCGTGTACAGATCATCATTCTTAGTAAGAATCCAAAATTTCACACGGTTCGGAACCAATGGGGTCAAAGTTATGAACGACCACAAGTATTGTTACAAAGCGCCCGTAAAACGATGAATTTTTGCAAAAATTCTATTTTTAGCCGATTTTTTGATTGATACGTATCCAGGCCATGATTCTTAGTAAGAATCCAAAATTTCACACGGTTCGGAACCAATGGGGTCAAAGCTATGAACGACCACACGTATTGTTACAAAGCGCCCGTAAAACGATGAATTTTTGCAAAAATTCTATTTTTAGCCGATTTTTTGATTGATACGTATCCAAGCCACGATTCTTAATAAGAATACAAAATTTCAGACGGATCGGAGCCATAAGGCAAAAGTTATGACCGACCCCAAGTGTTTAAACGTCCGACCCCAAGTGCTGAAACTAATGAAACACGGTAATTAGACTTGAACAGAAGGATTTATTCTCGCAAAGTAAAACATGTAGGTACACTGAGCTACACATAACAGATCCTAGATGGCGTTAGGTTTAACATTATTTTGTTATAATCTAACACCCTCTCGTAAGAAAATAATCCTAATTTCATTTTAACAAAAAACAATAAGATTGCCCGAAGATTCTTCAAATGCAGTAACATTGTTCAATGCATTTTGCACTAACCTATATACATGTGAAACATGGTGTCACTACCGTACCAGCTCAATAGAACGACTCCGGATCCAATATAATGATGCTTGCAGAATTATATTTGGATACAGAAGATACAGCAGCACTTCTTCAATGTTTACGGAGCTAGGACTACACGGATTCGCCGGTCTGATAAGACACAGGGTCACTGGAGCCAGGATGCGGCTAATGGCTTCCGATATTACAGTGGTGATCGCAGCCTTCCAGCACTAAGCGCCACTCCTAAGCGAGCGCTGGGCCCGAGCTCTCTCCAGACCACGTCCTACATTATAATTGTTTTTTTTTTTTTTTCTATTATCACTTATGTCTTTTATATTTGTTTGTTCTATTTACTTTTTTTTTACTTTATCTGTTGTGTAAATATGTACAACTTTATGGGACGTGTGGGATTGCACTATCCTCCCCACGTCCTGGAATAAACATAATTATTATTATTATTATTATTAAACTTCCGATATGCCCATTGAACTTAAAAATTTATAATGTTTATTTATACACAGACTTTTCGTCAATAAACCAGCTGGCATATTACAGGTTGAAACATAATCAAGTTTCACTTTATTATCAAATACACATTCTCTAACAAAATGATGTCGTACATCAATATGTTTGGTACGTTTATGAAACAGTGGATTAACAGCCAATTTAATAGAACTTTGACTATCACTATACAAACATACAGGTGTATTTTTATTGATAGAAATCATATCTGACAATAAACTCTTTAAATAAATAGCCTCTTTGCAGGCCTCGGATAAAGCCATGTACTCCGCTTCTGTACTTGACAAAGCAATTGTTCTTTGTTTTCTGGATTCAAAAGAAATGACACATCCTGACATTATGAAGCAGAAACCAGTATATGACTTTCTATTTAAAGTACATGACGCCCACTCCGCGTCCACGAAACCATGTAAAGCAGGGGTGCTCAAACGGTCGATCGCGATCGACCGGTCGATCGCGAGAGCTTTTTGAGTCGATCTCGAGAAAAATTTGGCCATGTATATAGATTCACAGTTTTTGTTTTAGTTGATTCTCAATTAATAAGACCGCCCATTTTTCATGCCTTTATGTTAATTATTTATTTGTTACTTATATTGGTCAATGGTCGCGCCTTTTTGTTGTTGTTTACTCTATCCTCATCTATGGTATGTGACGTCACAATTTTCCACAGATAAAAACCGTCAAATTATTGCATATTCATGGTGAAATATTGTCGAAAATTGCCCCCTTCAAAAGCCCGAAGTTTTCGATCTAGTTTTTAGTAAGTGGTTGATTTATTTATGAGTCAGTCAGTCCGAGTTGTAACTTGAAGGCGATACAAAGTTTATTAATAAATAATACAAAATGGGTGCGGTGAATAGATTCACTCTTAATTTAAAACAAATTATGTGATCAGAATGTAAAATTCCAGTTGTGGATTCATCTGCTGACACATTTCAAAAGAAAACATTATCTTATTCGACTTACGGTTTAAAAAATCAAGTTGCAGACTATGTATGTGCTGCCAGAATAAAGAAAAGTCGTTTTCATAGGAGTGTACTTTTAATTCGCAGCACACAGATTTAATTTAATCCAGTTCTTAATGTAAAATTTCTGTTGTAAAATTTCGAAGGCAAACATTCTCTCATTCGAGGTGCAGTCATAAAATTCAAGTTGCAGACCATGTATGAGCTGCCAGAATCTAAAAGAAATCATTTTCATGTTCTGAGTGTGGTTTTAATTCAACGGACACAGATTTAATTTAAACCAGTTTTATGTTCAAAATGTAAAATTCTAGTTGGGAATTCATCTGCTTACATATTTCGAACAAAAACTTTAATTTATTCGAAGTGCAGTCATAAAATTTTTGAGGCAGACTATGCTTGTGCTGCCAGAATAAAAAAAAATCCTATTCTAATTCACTGCACACAGATTTGTTTAAGTTTTGTGTTCAAAATGTAAAATTCCAGTTGTGGATTCATCTGCTGACACGTTTTGAAAGAAAACATTCTCATATTCGAAGTGCAGTTAAAAATTCTAGTTACAGACTATTTATGTACTGCCGGAATCAAAGAAAAACCATTTTCATGTTCTGAGTGTAATTTTAGTTCAACGCATACAGATTTAATTTAAACCAGTTTTGTGTTCACAATATAACGATAAAATAAATAAAAAGTTGCCGATTCACCGTGTACCAAGTGAAGCTTTGCATTTGAGTTGCAAGCCATATGCCACGAAATTGACTGTTCCGTGTGTAACTATTATTTTGGGAGCAGTTATAAATTTGTAGTAGAATTTACGAACATTATTTTTATTGGAAGAATACTCGTCACGTGTGATATAAAAATCGCATAAAATGAGGTCACAATATTAAAAAAAAAAAAATTCTACCCCCCCCCCCCCCCCCCCATCCCTAACGCTACAGCCTGTCAGAGTCGATCGATCGGAGTCGAATAATATTTAGGTAGATCGCCAGCAGTTCAAGTTTGAGCACCCCTGAAGTAAAGGTAATCATTTTTCTTATAAACTAAACCATAGCTTTTAGTTTTCTGTAGATATTTTAACAATATTTTTAAATATTTCCAATGAGTTTCATTATAACAGTTATTCTACTGACTTAAATAACTTACACTATAAGCAATATCTGGTCTTGTCAATACAGATAGGTACATAAGACTTCCTATCAACTGTTGGTAAGGATATTTTAAAATATCATCATTATTATTTTAATCTTTCTCCAACTTCAAATTAACTTCCATAGGGGTTTCTGAAGTATGACAATCTGATATATTGAACTTATTTAAAATATTATTTACAAAATGTTCTTGGTCAAAGTAATACGATCTTTTTGAGCATTTATTCTCATTCCTAGACACTGTTTAATTTGACCTAAATCTTTTATCTTGAATTTATTGACAAGTTCAGTCTTTAACTGTTCATAATAGTTTTCTGAATTATAAAATACAAAGAAATCATCCACAAATAATGCAACAAATATTTTAACATCATTATGACTTTTTATAAACAGACAAGGTTCATATTTGGATTTTTTGTAACCTAAATTCAATAAAAATTCTACTACTCTAATACACCAAGTTCTAGCAGACTGTTTGAGACCATAAATAGCTTTTTTTTTATTTTAATACTTTCTTTTTACAATTTACAAAATGAGAGTATTCTGGTGTCTCTGTAAAAACATTTTCTTTTAGAAAACCGTTTAAGAATGCTGTTGGTACATCAAAGTGATTCATTTTGAGATTAAGTTGAACACTTACAGCATATAATAATCTAAGGGTAGAATGTCTTAACACTGGCGAGAACGTTTCGGTAAAGTCTATGCCCTTCTTCTGGGAAAAACCCTTTGCAACAAGTCTCGCTCTGAAACGCACTTCACCGTTACCGTCACCATTTATTTTTTACCACTATGCCATGCTGCGGCCTGTCTACAAGCTCCCAAATGTCATTTTCACTAAAGGATTTTAATTCCTCCTTTATTGCATTTTTCCATTCCACTTCTTCAGGTACAGTTATAGCCTCAGGGAGAGAAATCTGTTCACTCGACATCTGCGTCGGCTGGGGTTAACGTCTCATAAAAACTGTTTTCTGACTCACTAGTCAATTCCTCAGGAACATAAGTAACATCATTCACATTATCCTCTTCAAATGTGCTGTTCACCTGACTTTCCTCCGCGCAGTCAGGTTGCTGTGTGTCTTCAACGAAAATAGTTGCTGCTGAACTGTCATTTGTATTTTCCATGACAACAAAATCTCTAGCAATAATTAATTTTTGTGTCTCTGGATCAAACAATCGATAGCCTTTGGTGTTTTCCGAATAGCCAACTAGGAACATTTTAGTTGACTTTTTATCCCTTGCGCTTTTCTTTCGGAATATGGACCATCACTCGACTGCCAAAGATTCGTAAATGGGAAACATTTGGCTTTTTTCCTGTCCACATTTCATAAGGCGTAGTACCACTGTTTAGTCCCGCCGTTGGTGACCTGTTTTTAAGATACACCGCTGTATTTACAGCTTCTGCCCAAAACTTTTTTTCGAGCTGTGCATCAAATAAGAGACACCGTGCTTTCTCCACAATTGACCTATTGTATCTTTCGGATAGTCCATTTTGTTCTGGAGTATATGCGTTTGTTTTCTGATGCACTATACCACACTGCTTCAAGTAATTTTTCATTTCCGCTGAGCAGAACTCGCCACCATTATGAGATCTTAACATTTTTATTTTCTTGATTGCTGATTCTCAACTAAATTTTTAAACTCCTTGAAGTATTAAAATGTTTGATGTTTTGACTGTAGAAAGTATACAAAACACATTCTGCTACAGTCATCCACAAATATTTAAAAGTATCTGGCCATTCCAAGTGAATTATTCTCCATTGGCCCACATAGATCACTATATACCAATTTCAGCGTTTCCTGACTTTTGCTTGTACTCAGGGGAAAAGGCAGCCTCGCCTGCTTGCCCTCACAGGATATAGTACAGCTGGATTTATCAATTTCACAATTTTTTTGTTGAAATGTCACACCTTCAACTGCTCCGTTCTTCATCGCATTCAGAGTTTTACAATTAATGTGTCCCAACCTTCGGTGTCATATTTCACTAGTCACATTTGTTGCTGTACACGCAAACAAATGTTCTGACTTAATATTTAATCTATACACACCATTTACTAAATTTGCAATACCTACCAGTACATTCTGTCAATTGCGTATTTCGCAAACTGTTGCCTCAAAGTTAACTTTGTTTCCACTTTGAATCAGCTGACTTACTGATAACAAATTAGTTAACACATTCGGAACACATAAAACATGTTTGACAGAGATATCAAACTCCGAATTGTTCACTACGGTCGTAGTCATCGTGCTTTTTGAGCATATAACCGGTATTTTCTCTTGATTTGCAATAACTATGTCTTTCACTTTGGGATTAAACGATACATCCTGTAAACAACGTTTATCGACAATCATATGTGAGCTTGCAGCTGAATCCACATACCAATGTAAATTATTGAATGTTCCATTCAAAAATATTGCACTAAATGCATTGGTTTCATTTTTTTCTGTGTATTATTCGGGCACTTATTCATATAATGACCGAGTTGTTGACACTTGTAACAGCGGATTGTTTTGACAGAACTCGAAGATGGCGGTGGCGTCGACGTTTTCCATTTTGTCTTATAAACAGGGCTACCAATGCTGCCATTTCTCTTGCTGTTTCGGTGCTGCCAACCTTTTGACCAAAATGCACTATTTGTTCCAGAGCTGCCAACTTCGGAACTCATATCCAGCAAATTCGATTTTATGATATCCGTGCTGATAACCAAACCACTATGTTCAATCGCCATTACTACAGGAGCAAATTTATTCGTTAGCCCAGCAAGCAGAAGAGATCCAATCCACTCGTCAGTTATCTAGAAACCGGTACCCTTAAGTTTCTGCGCTGTATTAACCATTTGAGTTACATAGGCACCCATTGATTCTGAGTCTTCTAGTCCAATAGATATTAGCTGACGAAGTAAACTTATGCGACGTATGAAGCCAGAGTCATCATATAAGGCCTTCAAACGTTTCCATACACCTTGTACTGTTTGCCAGTTTTTGATGTGAACATAAATTGAGGAGTCAATCGTGATAATAAGTTAAGCTTTTGCCTTTTTATCATCCAAACTTATACAATCAGACGATTCTGGCTTGTGAATACCGACACCAACCAACATCAAAAAATGTTCAGCAGTATATTGCCATTCATTAAAATTCTCGCGGCCCTTCAATCTTGGTACATTCACTATGTAACTTCCCGCCATATTTAAAAATAACACTCCGGGACCGAAAAGCGGTAACAGATTGTCAATCCAAAAACAGTTATTATTGCAGCGATTTTCTCTGTTTTTCTGGAGTATGTGGTAAACTGTTCACTGATTGTCAACTTAAAAGTAATTTTACGTGCGAAAACTTTACTTTAACGCGAATTATAGCTACTGGGCCCATAACCTAATCAAACACGGTAATTAAACTTGAACAGTAGAATTTATTCTCGCAAAGTAAAACATGTAGGTACACTAAGCCACACATAACAGTTCCTAGATGGCGTTAGGTTTAACATTATTTTGTTATAATCTAACATAAACGACCTAACCCAAGTGTTAAATGGATGATTAAAAAAAAAGATAAATATCTTTATAGCCTTTTTGATTGATTCGTGTACAGATTATGATTCTTAGTAAGAATCCAAAATTTCACACGGTTCGGAACCATAGGGCTAAAGCTATGAAAGATCACAATTATTGTTACAAAGCGCCAGTAAAAGGATGAAATTTTGCAAAAATTCTATTTCTAGCCGATTTTTTGACTGATACGTGTCCAGGCCACGATTCTTTGCAAGAATACAAAATTGCAGACGGTTCGGAGCCATAAAGCAAAAGTTATGACCGACCCCAAGTGTGCAAACGTCCGACCCCAAGTGCTTAAATGACCAAACCCAAGTGTTGACACGATGATTTAAAAAACAAAAGATTTTCCTTACTAGATTTTTTGATTGATTCGTGTACAAACTATGATTTTTAGTAGGAATCCAAAATTTCAAACAAAAGTTATGACCGACCCCAAGTGTTCAAACGTCCGACCCCAAGTGTTTAAACGACCTAACCCAAGTGTTAAAACGATGATTTAAAAAAAGATAAATATCGTTGTAGCCATTTTGATTGAATCGTGTACAGATAATGATTCTTAGTAATAATCCAAATTTTCACACAATTCGGAACCATAGGGACAAAGTTATGAACGACCACAATTATTATTGTTACAAAGCGCCCGTAAAACGATGTATTTTTGCCAAAATTCTCCTCTTCGCCAATTTTTTGATTGATACGTGTCCAGGCCATATCCAGAACAAAGATGAATTTTTGAAAAAAAAATCAATTTTAGCCGATTTATTGATTGAAACGTGTCCAGGCCACGATTCTTTGCAAGAATCCAAAAATTCACACGGTTCGGAAACATAAAGCAAAAGTTATGACCAACCCCAAGTGTTTAAACGATGATTTTATAAAAAAGATAAATTGCTTTGTAGATTTTTGATTGATTCGTCTACAAACTATGATTTATAGTAAGAATCCAAAATATCACACAAAAGTTATGACCGACCATGATGTGTACAGACCATGATTCTTAGTAAGAATCCAAAAATTCACACGGTTCGGAAACATAAGGCAAAAGTTATGACCGACCCCAAGTGTTCAAACATACGACCCCAATTTCTAAAACGAACTAACCCAAGTGTTAAAACGATGATTTTATAAAAAAGATAAATTGCTTTGTAGATTTTTTGATTGATTCATGTACAGACCATGATTTTTAGTAAGAATCCAAAATTTCACACGGTTCGGAACCAATGGGGGTCAACGCTATGAACGACCACAATTATTGTTACATAGCACCTGAACAAGGATGAATTTTTGAAAAAGTTCAATTTTTAGCCGATTTTTTTATTGATACGTGTCCAGGCCACGATTCTTAGTAAGAATACAAAATTTCAGACGTTTTGGAGCCATAAGAAAAAGTTATGACCGACCCAAAGTGTTCAAAAGTCCGACCCCAAGTGCTTGAATGACCGAACCCAAGTGTTGATACGATGATTTAAAAAAAAAAGATTTTCTTTTGCAGATTTTTTGATTGATTCGTCTACAAACTATGATTTATAGTAAGAATCCAAAATATCACACAAAAGTTATGGCCGACCATGATGTGTACAGACCATGATTCTTAGTAAGAATTCAAAAATTCACACGGTTCGGAAACATAAGGCAAAAGTTATGACCGACCCCAAGTGTTCAAACGTCAAAACCCAAGTTCTTAAACGAACTAACCCAAGTGTTAAACCAATGCTTCTAAAAAAAAAAATTTCATTGCAGCTTTTTTTATTGATTCGTGTACAGACCATGATTCTGAGTAAGAATCCAAAAATTCACACGGTTCGGAAACATAAAGCAAAAGTTATGACCGACCCCAAGTGTTCAAACGTCCGACCGCAAGTGCTTAAACGACATAACAGAAGAGTTAAAAACGATGATTTAAAAAAAAGACAAATTTCTTTGTAGATTTTTTGATTGATTCGTCTACAGACCATGATTCTTAGTAAGAATCCAAAAATTCACACGGTTCGGAAACATACAGCAAAAGTTATGGACGACCCCAAGTGTTCAAACGTCCGACCCCAAGTTCTTCAACGAACTAACCCAAGTGTTAAAACGATGATTTTTAAAAAAAGATAAATTTCTTTGTAGATTTTTTGATTGATTCGTGTGCAAACTATGATTTTTAGTAAGAATCCACAATTTCAC
Organism: Limnephilus marmoratus; assembly: GCA_917880885.1. NCBI lineage: Eukaryota > Metazoa > Arthropoda > Insecta > Trichoptera > Limnephilidae > Limnephilus > Limnephilus marmoratus. The sequence continues at coordinate 37,408,665 of OU862923.1, read as the reverse complement.
GCAAAAGTTATGACCGATCCCAAGTGTTCAAACGTCCGACCCCAAGTTCATCAACAAACTAATCCAAGTGTTAAAACGATGATTTTTAAAAAAAGATAAATTTCTTTGTAGATTTTTTTATTGATTCATGTACAGACCATGATTCTTAGTAAGAATCAAAAATTCACACGGTTCGGAACCAATGGGGTCAAAGCTATGAACGACCACATTTATTGTTACAAAGCACCCGTAAAACGATGAATTTTTGCAAAAAGTCTATTTTTAGCCGATTTTGTGATTGATACGTGTCCAGGACACGATTCTTAGTAAGAATACAAAATTTCAGACGGATCGGAGCCATAAAGCAAAAGTTATGACCGACCCAAAGTGTTCAAAAGTCCGACCCCAAGTGCTTGAACGACCGAACCTAAGTGTTAATACGATAATTTAAAAAAAAAAAAGATTTTCCTTTGCAGATTTTTTGATTGATTCGGGTTAAATCTATGATTTTAAGTAAGAATGCAAAATATCACACAAAAGTAATGACCGACCATGATGTGTTAAGACCATGATTCTTAGTAAGAATCCAAAAATTCACACGGTTCGGAAACATAAAGCAAAAGTTATGACCGACCCCAAGTGTTCAAACGTCCGACCGCAAGTGCTTAAACGACATAACAGAAGAGTTAAAACGATGATTTAAAAAAAAGACAAATTTCTTTGTAGATTTTTTGATTGATTCGTCTACAGACCATGATTCTTAGTAAGAATCCAAAAATTCACACGGTTCGGAAACATACAGCAAAAGTTATGACAGACCGCAAGTATTCAAACGTCCGACCCCATGTTCTTAAAAGAACTAACCCAAGTGTTAAAACGATGATATAAAAGAAAAAGATAAATTTCTTTGTATATTTTTTGATTGATCATACAGACCATGATTCTTAGTAAGAATCCATAATTTCACACGGTTCGGAACCAATGGGATCAAAGCTATGAACGACCACAATAATTGTTACAAAGCACCCGTAAAACGATGAATTTTTGCAAAAATTCTATTTTTAGCCGATTTTATGATTGATACGTGTCGAGGACACGATTCTTAGTAAGAATACAAAATTTCAGACGGTTCGGAGCCATAAGGCAAAAGTTTTGACCGACCCCAAGTGTTGAAAAGTCCGAACCTAAGTGCTTGAACCACCGAACCTAAGTGTTGACACGATGGTTTAAAAAAATATAATTTCCTTTGAAAAAATATTTTATTTTCCTTTTTGATTGATTCGTGTGCAAACTATGATTTTTAGTAAGAATCCACAATTTCACACAAAAGTTATGACCAATCCAAAGTGTTCAAACTTTCGAGCCCAAGTGCTTAAACAACCTAACCCAAGTGTTTAAACGATGATTTAAAAAAAAAAAGATAAAATTCTTTGTAGATTTTTTGATTAATTCGTGTACAGACCATGATTCTTAGTAAGAATGAAAAATTCACACGGTTCGGAAACATTAGGCAAAAGTTATGACGGACCCAAAGTGTTCAAACGTCCGACCCCAAGTTCTTAAACGAACTAACCCAAGTGTTAAAACGATGATTTAAAAAAAAGATAAATTTCTTTGTAGCTTTTTTGATTGATTCGTGTACAGACCATGATTCTTAGTAAGAATCCAAAAATTCACCCGGTTCAGAAATATAAGGCAAAAATTATGACCGACCCCAAGTGTTTAAACTTTCGACCCCAAGTGCTTGAACGACCAAACCCAAGTGTTAAAACGATGATTTAAAAAAAAAGATAAATTTCCTTGTAGCTTTCTGATTGATTCATTTACAGACCTTGATTCTTAGTAAGAATCCAAAATTTCTCAAGGTTTGAAACCATAAGGCAAAAGTTATGACCGACCCCAAGTGTTCAAACGTCCGACCGCAAGTTCTTAAACGACCTAACCCAAGTATTAAAGCGATGATTAAATAAATAAAAAAAAATTTGAAGGATTTGATTGATTCGTGAACAGACTATGATTCTTCGTAAGAATCAAAAATTTCACACGGTTCGGAATCATAGTGCCAAAGTTATGAACGACCCCAAGTGTTCAAACGCCCGACCCCAAGTGTTTGAACGACCGAACCCAAGTGTAGACACGATGATTTAAAAAAAAAAGATTTTCGTTGGAGATTTTTTGATTGATTCGTGTACAGACTATGATTTTTAGTTCGAATCCAAAATTTCACACAAAAGTTATGACCGACCCCAAGTGTTCAAACGTCCGTCCCCAAGTGCTTAAACGACCTAACCCAAGTGTTAAAACGATGAATTTTAAGAAAGATAAATATCTTTGTAGCCTTTTTGATTGATTCGCGTACAGATCATGATTCTTAGTAGGAATCAAAAAATTTCACACGGTTCGGAACCATAGGTCCAAAGCTATGAACGACCACAATTATTGTTACAAAGCGCCACTAAAACGATGAATTTTTGCAAAAATTATACTTTTAGCCTATTTTTTATTGATTCGTGTACAGACCATGATTCTCAGTAAGAATCCAAAATTTTACACGGTTCGGAAACAATGGGGTCAAAGCTATGAACGATTACAATTATTCATACAAAGCTCCCGTTAAACGATAAATTTTTGCAAAAATTCTCATCTTCGCCAATTTTTTGATTGATACGGGTCCAGGCCATGATTCTAAGTACCAAGTGCTTGTCCGACCCCAAGTGCTTGATCGACCAAACCCAAGTGTTAAAACGTTGATTTTAAAAAAAGATAAATTTCTTTGTAGCTTTTTTGAATGATTCATTTACAGACCATGATACTTAGTAAGAATCCAAAATTTCTCAAGGTTTGAAACCATAAGGCAAAAGTTATGACCAACCCCAAGTGTTCAAACGTCCGACCCCAAGTTCTTAAACGACCTATGATTTAAAAAAAATGATTGATTCGTGAACAGACTACGTAAGAATCCAAAATTTCACACGGTTCGGAACTATAGTGCCAAAGTTATGAACGACCCCAAGTGTTCAAACGCCCGACCCCGAGTGCTTGAACGACCGAACCCAAGTGTTGACACGATGATTAAAAAAAAAAATATTTTCCTTTGTAGATTTTTTGATTGATTCGTGTACAGACTATGATTTTTAGTAGGAATCCAAAATTTCACACAAAAGGTATGACCGACCCCAAGTGTTCAAACGTCCGACCCCAAGTGCTTAAACGACTTAACCCAAGTGTTTAAACGATGATTTAAAAAAAAAGACAAATTTCTATGTAGATTTTTTGATTGATTCGTGTATAGACAATGATTCTTAGGAAGAGTCCAAAAATTCACACGGTTCGGAAACAAAGGGACAAAATTATGAACGACCACAATTATTGTTACAAAGCACCCGTAAAGCTATGAATTTTTGCAAAAATTCTATTTTTACTCGATTTTGTAATTGATACGAGTCCAGGACGCGATTCTTAGTAAGAATACAAAATTTCAGATGGTTCGGAGCCATAAGGCAAAAGATATGACCGACCCCAAGTGTTGTAAATTCCGACCCCAAGTGCTTGAATGACCGATCCCAAGTGTTGACACGATGATTAAAAAAAAAGATTTTCCTTTGAAGATTTTTTGATTGATTCGTGTACAGACTATGATTTTTAGTAGGAATCCAAAATTTCACACAAAAGGTATGACCGACCCCAAGTGTTCGAATGTCCAACCCCAAGTGCTTAAATAACCTAACCCAATTGTTAAAACGATGAATTTTAAGAAAGATAAATATCTATGTAGCCTTTTTGATTGATTCGCGTACAGATCATGATTCTTCGTAGGAATCAAAAATTTCACACGGTTCGGAACCATAGGGCCAAAGTTATGAACGACCTCAATTATTGTTACAAAGCGCCACTAAAACGATAAATTTTTGCAAAAATTATACTTTTCGTCGGTTTTTTATTGATTCGTGTATAGACGATGATTCTTAGTAAGAATCCAAAATTTTACACGGTTCGGAACCAATGGGGTCAAAGCTATGAACGATTACAATTATTCATACAAAGCGCCCGTTAAATGATGAATTTTTGCAAAAATTCTCCTCTTCGCCAATTTTTTGATTGATACGTGTCCAGGCTATGATTCTAAGTAAGAATTCAAAATTTCACACGGTTCGGAAACATAGGGACAAAGTTATGAACGACCACAATTATTGTTACAAAGCGCCAGTAAAACGGTGAAATTTTGCAAAAAATCTATGTTTAGCCGAGTTTTTGACTGATTCGTGTCCAGGCCACGATTCTTAGTAAGAATACAAACATTTAGACGGTTCGGAGCCATAAGACAAAAGTTATGACCGACCCCAAGTCATCAAACGTCCGACCCCAAGTGCTTGAACGACCTAACCCAAGTGTTAAAACGAAGATTTCAAAAAAAGATAGATATCTTTGTAGCCTTTTTGATTGATTCGTGTACAGATCATGATTCTTAGAAAGAATCCAAAATTTCACACGGTTCGGAAACATAGGGACAAAGTTATGAACGACCACAATTATTGTTACAAAGCACCCGTAAAACAATGAATTTTTGCAAAAATTCTATTTTTACTCGATTATGTAATTGATACGTGTTCAGGACACGATTCTTAGTAAGAATACAAAATTTCAGACGGTTCGGAGCCATAAGGCAAAAGTTATGACCGACCCCAAGTGTTGTAAAGTCCGACCCCAAGTGCTTGAACGACCAAACCCAAGTGTTGACACGATGATTAAAAAAATTATATTTACCTTTGTAGATTTTTTGATTGATTCGTGTACAGACTATGATTTTTAGTAGGAATCCAAAAATTTCACACAAATGGTATAACCGACCCCAAGTGTTCAAACGTCCAACCTCAAGTGCTTAAATGACCTAACCCAAGGGTTAAAACGATAAATTTTAAGAAAGATAAATATCTTTGTAGCCTTTTTGATTGATTCGCGTACAGATCATGATTCTTCGTAGGAATTAAAAATTTCACACGGTTCGGAACCATAGGGCCAAAGCTATGAACGACCACAATTATTGTTACAAAGCGCCACTAAAACGATAAATTTTTGCAAAAATTATGCTTTTAGCCGATTTTTTATTGATTCGTGTACAGACGATGATTCTTAGTAAGAATCCAAAATTTTACACGGTTCGGAACCAATGGGGTCAAAGCTATATACGATTACAATTATTCATACAAAGCGCCCGTTAAATGATGAATTTTTGCAAAAATTATCCTCTTCGCCAATTTTTTGATTGATACGTGTCCAGGCTATGATTCTTAGTAAGAATCCAAAATTTCACACGGTTCAGAAAGATAGGGACAAAGTTATGAACGACCACAATTATTGTTACAAAGCACACGTAAAACGATGAATTTTTGCAAAAATTATACTTTAAGCCGATTTTTTTTTGATTCGTGTACAGACCAAGATTCTTAGAAAGAATCCAAAATTTCACACGGTTCGGAAACATAGGGACAAAGTTATGAACGACCACAATTATTGTTACAAAGCGCCAGTAAAACGGTGAAATTTTTCAAAAAATCTATGTTTAGCCGAGTTTTTGACTGATTCGTGTCCAAGCCACGATTCTTAGTAAGAATACAAACTTTTAGACGGTTCGGAGCCATAAAACAAAAGTTATGACCGAAAACAAGTCATCAAACGTCCGACCCCAAGAAACCAAAATTTCACACGGTTCGGAACTATAGTGCCAAAGTTATGAACGACCCCAAGTGTTCAAACGCCCGACCCCGAGTGCTTGAACGACCGAACCCAAGTGTTGACACGATGATTAAAAAAAAAAGATTTTCCTTTGTAGATTTTTTGATTGATTCGTGTACAGACTATGATTTTTAGTAGGAATCCAAAATTTCACACAAAAGGAATGACCGACCCCAAGTGTTCAAACGTCCGACCCCAAGTGCTTAAACGACTTAACCCAAGTGTTAAAACGATGATTTAAAAAAAAAGACAAATTTCTATGTAGATTTTTTGATTGATTCGTGTATAGACCATGATTCTTAGGAAGAGTCCAAAAATTCACACGGTTCGGAAACAATGGGACAAAGTTATGAACGACCACAATTATTGTTACAAAGCACCCGTAAAGCGATGAATTTTTGCAAAAATTCTATTTTTACTCGATTTTGTAATTGATACGTGTCCAGGACACGATTCATACAAAATTTCAGACGGTACGGAGCCATAAGGCAAAAGTTATGACCGACCCCAAGTGTTGTAAATTCCGACCCCAAGTGCTTGAACGACAAAACCCAAGTGTTGACACGATGATTAAAAAAAAAAAGATTTTCCTTTGTAGATTTTTTGATTGATTCGTGTACAGACTATGATTTTTAGTAGGAATCCAAAATTTAACACAAAAGGTATGACCGACCCCAAGTGTTCAAACGTTCAACCCCAAGTGCTTAAATGACCTAACCCAAGTGTTAAAACGATGAATTTTAAGAAAGATAAATATCTTTGTAGCCTTTTTGATTGATTCGTGTACAGACCATGATTCTTAGTAAGAATCCAAAAATTCACCCGGTTCAGAAATATAAGGCAAAAATTATGACCGACCCCAAGTGTTTTAACTTTCGACCCCAAGTGCTTGAACGACCAAACCCAAGTGTTAAAACGATGATTTAAAAAAAAATATAAATTTCTTTGTAGCTTTCTGATTGATTCATTTACAGACCTTGAAGAAAAGTAAGAATCCAAAATTTCTCAAGGTTTGAAACCATAAGGTAAAAGTTATGACCGACCCCAAGAGTTCAAACGTCCGACCGCAAGTTCTTAAACGACCTAACCCAAGTATTAAAACGATGATTAAATAAATAAAAAAATTTTGAAGATTTTTTGATTGATTCGTGAACAGACTATGATTCTTCGTAAGAATCAAAAATTTCACACGGTTCGGAATCATACAAAGCTCCCGTTCAACGATGAATTTTTGCAAAAATTCTCATCTTCGCCAATTTTTTGATTGATACGGGTCCAGGCCATGATTCTAAGTACCAAGTGCTTGTCCGACCCCAAGTGCTTGATCGACCAAACCCAAGTGTTAAAACGTTGATTTTAAAAAAAGATAAATTTCTTTGTAGCTTTTTTGAATGATTCATTTACAGACCATGATACTTAGTAAGAATCCAAAATTTCTCAAGGTTTGAAACCATAAGGCAAAAGTTATGACCAACCCCAAGTGTTCAAACGTCCGACCCCAAGTTCTTAAACGACCTATGATTTAAAAAAAATGATTGATTCGTGAACAGACTACGTAAGAATCCAAAATTTCACACGGTTCGGAACTATAGTGCCAAAGTTATGAACGACCCCAAGTGTTCAAACGCCCGACCCCGAGTGCTTGAACGACCGAACCCAAGTGTTGACACGATGATTAAAAAAAAAAATATTTTCCTTTGTAGATTTTTTGATTGATTCGTGTACAGACTATGATTTTTAGTAGGAATCCAAAATTTCACACAAAAGGTATGACCGACCCCAAGTGTTCAAACGTCCGACCCCAAGTGCTTAAACGACTTAACCCAAGTGTTTAAACGATGATTTAAAAAAAAAGACAAATTTCTATGTAGATTTTTTGATTGATTCGTGTATAGACCATGATTCTTAGGAAGAGTCCAAAAATTCACACGGTTCGGAAACAAAGGGACAAAGTTATGAACGACCACAATTATTGTTACAAAGCACCCGTAAAGCTATGAATTTTTGCAAAAATTCTATTTTTACTCGATTTTGTAATTGATACGAGTCCAGGACGCGATTCTTAGTAAGAATACAAAATTTCAGATGGTTCGGAGCCATAAGGCAAAAGATATGACCGACCCCAAGTGTTGTAAATTCCGACCCCAAGTGCTTGAATGACCGAACCCAAGTGTTGACACGATGATTAAAAAAAAAGATTTTCCTTTGAAGATTTTTTGATTGATTCGTGTACAGACTATGATTTTTAGTAGGAATCCAAAATTTCACACAAAAGGTATGACCGACCCCAAGTGTTCGAATGTCCAACCCCAAGTGCTTAAATGACCTAACCCAATTGTTAAAACGATGAATTTTAAGAAAGATAGAGCTAGAAATATAGAGCTCAAAATTTTATCAAAATTTGTAGACTTTAGTATATTTGTTCAGTAATTTTTTTAAAAAATATATGCTTTTTGGAATTCTAATGAGTTTTTCTATGTGTTTTATACATATTTTTTATAAATCTGTTTTGTATAAATCATTTTAGATTTGATATGGATTTGTAAGAATATAAATGAGAGAAAGAATTTATATTGAAAAGAATTTATATTGCCTTTATATTGGAAAGAATTTATACTGCCTTAGTGCCATTTATTTGCGTACTGATTGGTATCTGTCAGGGAAATGCACCCTTCGACCGGATCTTGTTCTTGTTATATTTTCTGGGAGTGGTTCCTGGACAGATGTAGAAATAGGTACGTTGTCTTCTACTGGTATAAAAGCGGGCTTTAGGCGATCTATCGAGACACGCTTCGGTTTCCCATTTACGCTGATGACGAATGTTTTTTCATCGCGTTCTTCGACTTTATATGGTCCTTCGTAAGGGTTTTGGAGCGATCTTCTTCCTCCATCTGTTCTGAGGAATACATGGGTAGAAGTAGGCAGATCTTTGTGTATAAAGATTTTTCTTGTACCATGAGCACTTGCAGGAGTTGATTTTATGTCATCAAATTTTCTTTGTAGACGTCCAACATAAGTGTCAGGTTCTTCCCTTGGAGTCTCAGTGAAGAAATCACAAGGTAATCTGAGAGTTCTACCGTATGTGAGTTCGGCTGGTGAACATTTTAAATCGTCCCGAACTGTGGATCTCAAACCGAGTAGGATAAGAGGGAGATTCTCTAACCAGTTTGGGTCTCCGCTTGCTATGAGGCTGGCTTTTAATGTGCGATGCCATCTTTCGATCATACCATTGGCTTGTGGGTGATATGCGGTAGTTCTTGTATGCTCGATTCCAAACTTCTCAGTCAATTTTCTAAACAAAAAACTCTCAAACTGTCTTCCTTGGTCTGTTGTGATGGTTAACGGTGTCCCGTGACGAGCAATCCAGTGAGTCGTCAGGGCATTAGCGACGGTTTCGGCTGACATGTCTTTTAAAGGTATAGCTTCGGGCCAGCGAGTAAATCTGTCGATCATGGTTAACAGGTATCGGTACTCGTTGCAAGCTGGAAGAGGGCCCACTATGTCGATATGGACATGTCGGAAACGATCTTCAGGCAAAACATAAGTTGCTGGTGGCGCTACCGTATGTTTGGTGACTTTGGCTTTTTGGCACGCAATACAGTGCTTGACGAAGTTTTTTATATCTGTCGCCATGTTGGGACAAACAAATCTTTGTTTTATAGTGTTAGTTGTTCCGAGGATGCCTGGATGGCAAACACTATGGACGCTTTCAATCACTTGATCTCGCATGCAGGCTGGAACGAAAGGTCTGACATGGCCTGTGGAGATGTCACACCAAACTGAAGCATCTGTGCCAGGTATCACCATTTGACGTAAGGCGAGGGTGGTGTCATCTTTTGCCTTACTAATTTCGTCAGTTTGACACTGCACTATTCCCATCTGCCTGTAGTCAATTTCAGTAGGACAATTAATCTCATCGATTCGAGATAGTGCGTCTGCTACTACGTTCTGTGATCCAGAAACATGCCTGATGTCTGTGGAGAATTGGGCAATAAAATCCAACTGTCTTTCTTGACGTGGAGAGCTAGAGGCTCGCTTTTTGCTAAAGGCAAAGGTGAGTGGCTCGAAATTTTTCAATCTATAGAAAAATTAGATTGAAAAATTAGATTGAAAAATTTCGACCTTCAATATGGTTCCTGAAATACTTTACAGCTTCGTAAACGCCAGTAAGTTCACGGTCAAAGGTGCTGTACTTCCGCTGTGCGGGTGTAAATTTTTTCGAGAAGAATCCCAGGGGTTCCCAAGAATTGTTCTTGAGTTGCTGTAGTGTTGCTCCCATAGCTATATCACTAGCGTCAACCATTATTGAAATTCTTGCTGTCGGGATTGGGTACGCAAGTAAAGCTGCATTTGCTAATTGCTGCTTACAATTCTCGAATGCTTCTGTGAGTTCTTGATTCCATGTGAGTATCCTTTTGTCATTCTTTTTGTAACCATTTATACAGTTGAATAACTTAGTCTGTATGTTTATGGAATTGGGCAGGAATCTGCGATAATAATTTAACATTCCTAAAAAGCGTCGTAAGTCTTTCGCTGTTTTAGGTAATGGGAACTCTGTGACTGCTGATACCTTTTCCTTGATAGGTGACATTCCTTTTTGGGTGATCGTGTGACCCAAGAAGTTCACTGTGTGTACACCAAATTTGCACTTATTTATATTTATAACCAGATCATATTCGGCGAGACGTTTTAGTAGTAAATCTAGATGCCTTTTGTGCTCTTCTTCGTTTTTGGAAGCGATGAGGATGTCATCCAGGTAAACGAAGCAAAAATCCAGGTCCCTTGTTACAGAATGCATAAATCTTTGAAAGCTTTGTGCTGCGTTTGATAGCCCGAATTGCATAGACGTAAATTCGAATAGGCCAAACGGGGTGATGATCGCAGTCTTCGGTATATCGGCCGCTTCCACCGGTATTTGGTGATAAGCGCGAGACATATCTATGGTGCTAAATATAGTAGCGTCAGATAATTTATGTGCAAAATCATTCAGTTGCGGTATGGGATATTTGTCCGGAATTGTCTGGGCGTTCAAGCGGCGATAGTCCCCACATGGACGCCATTCGCCATTCGGTTTTCTAACCATGTGCAAGGGGCTGGCCCAATTACTCTTTGATGGCCTGCAAATCCCTTGCTCCATAAGGTATTTAAATTCCTTTTTGGCTGCTTCAAGTAGCGCTGGTGCGAGTCTACGAGCACGCTCAGTAACAGGAGGTCCCTTGGTCTCTATACAATGTGTTACAGTGTGTCTTTTTTTATCAGGGATTTTCATGTTAGGCCTTGTTAAGTTCGGGTATTTATTCAGGATGTCCCTATATTTTTGTACAGTAGAAATAGTAGAGATTCCAGAAGTTGGTCCTTTGTAGGTTATTCCCCTGATTAATAGTCCTGTAGATTGGTCTGCAATGGTTGCTTTCTTGAGATCCACTGTTAAGTTAAAATTGTGAAGAAAATCAGCTCCTAGTATGGGTCTTGAAACATCAGCGACAATGAATCGCCATTTTAATGCTCGTCGAAGGCCAAAATTAAGCTCGACGGTCCTTGTACCATACGTTTTGATTGGATTTCCATTCGCTCCATACAGGGTAGTGGGGCAGTTGTCAGAAGTGACATTATTCTTGTTATAAGACTGGTTTCTTGGGAGGACTGAAATATCGGCGCCCGTGTCGACAAGGAATTTTTGCCTAGTTTGTTGGTCATATACGAAGAGACGACAAGTTTTGCTGGGAATCTCACATGTCCCTACTGTGAGGTTCCGTTGTCGTTTTCCGAGTTTTTCTTGGTAAATGAACATGGTTGCAAACACCTGTATGCTTTTTCCCCGAATCTTCTGTGGAAACTGCAGATGCCATTATTGTTTCTATTTGGAGATTTATCACGAGACCGAGACCTAGGTCTGCTTGTGAAGTTCCTCTGTGTCGAATTTTGATACGAGTAGTTCCTACGAGGACTTTGATTTCGTTTTCCTCGAAAGTTTGAAGATTGGTTTGTCTGAGTAAGCTTCAATTGAGATACTTCACGGGTTAGTGCGGAAATTTGTTGTTGAAGTTGGAGTAATATTGAAGTTTCCGTGGATTCCGATCTTGATGTGCATGGTTTATTATTGCGGTCGACGACACTACAATCTGATGATTGGTAAACATCTAATATTTTGTCAGCCGTGGACGCCAGTTGGCTCACATTATTTTCCGTGAGTGCTGATAATATTGCCTGCACATGTTGCGGTAGGCGCTGCAACCATAATGTACGAACTATTGCGCTCTCCGCTAAAGCTGGACCAGCTAGTTCTAACATGTGCCTTAAGAGTTCGGTTGGTTTCCGGTCTTCAAGTTGGATTCCAGTAAGCAAGCGAGTTAGACGCTTCTCCGCAGAATCCTGCAGACGATCAATAAGCGCGGTCTTGAGGGTAGTATATTTGTCCGTTATTGGTGGTTTCGTGACTATGTCACTCACGCTTTGTAGAGTTTGCGAATCTAAGGCTGCGACGATGATGTTATATTTGGTGAAGTCATCTTTAATACGTGAATTCGCAAACTGAGCCTCTACTTGGACTATCCAAAGTTGAATATTCTCCTTCCAGCAAGGGGGGAGCTTTACTGAAACGTGGTGTATCGCTTGATCAGAGTTATTAGAGCTGGTAGATTCCATGGTTGATTGTGTTTTTTTCTTGGCTTCTGCCGTTGAATTTGTTCCGAAGATTTGTTCGAAGTGGAAGTCTTCGTCAGAAGTGGTCATTTCGCATTACATTCAAAATTGGCAAATATGGCAGAAAGCGTATGGCAAGAAAAATATTGCAAGAAATGAATCATATGTGAAAAAAAAATTATTTAAAATTTTTGGCAAAATTGTTAAAAAATTAACAATATTTTGTACTAGATTCCATCGATTGTTACATAGAAAGCGTTCAGCAAAGTTTAAAATTAGAATGTACTGTCTGTAGGACTTAATTTACAAATATCATTTGTAAAATAATCTGTAAAATATTCGTAGTTCCAAGAAATGTTAAAATATTACTGAATTTCAATAGTATACTTGAACAGAAATGTGCAAATAGGTAGCATTATTATGGATTGTAGGTAGGTATAATTTCACATGTATTCACACAAGTTCTAAAAATTTCTTAAAGAGAACATGTGCTGAATTGCAACATTTTGGGTAGGAATCAACCCATCAAACAATGTAACATAATTTAAAAATGCTGAAATAAAATTAATGATGAACTTTTTTTTAATTTACGTGTCTGTAGCGATGGTTTCCACAAGCGTTGAATTCTGTGATAAGTGTTTTCTCTGCCTGCCGCTCTGATGAAATCGGCAGTTTCGGGCTTGCAGCGCTGGAATCCGTCCCGGCGTAGAATTTACCGGACCTGCCGCGTTGTGTTTCCGCCTTAAGTACTTCGGTCACGAAATGTCAGTTTGTTCCCCTGAAATAGATGGTACAACGCAGTTTAATTCTTTTTTGAAGAAACGAAAAGAAATAATGATTAGTTGGTTTGATAATTTATGAGAGATCATAGTATTTATTTGAAAGGTCGTAAAGGTTACAATATTTTGACTTTAAAATCCTGTTATCGGAAGATTGATTTACATAATCCATGTGGGTATATAGTAAAAAATCAAGATATGTTTGATATGATTGAATGATTAATTATTAATTACATTTAAAAAATATTTGTTTTAGAAAAATAATACTTTGCTTGAAAACCCATGCACTGTTTAGGCCGTCATTATCGAAATATATGATGGAATATGCGATGCATATTATATTTAAAGTTTTACTGAGGTCTCCCTAGTGAAAAGCAATAAGAGCAAAAGATGCACTGTTATTTTAGTTAAAATTGAAAGGTAACTCACCGGGATATGATACCTCAGGATTTCCTTCCCTGCGCCATGATGGTCGCTCGCTGCTGGTTGTCCGCCATTATCCATGTGTATACGTCGGGTTCACCAATTTGGCAAATGACTTTATTTGGTAGGATCGTACTTACTAATGTAGCCAAGGTATGAAGATAAATTAATACACAGGTTGAGGTTCCGGACTCCACGTTTATTGAATGTTGGATACAAAGCATGACACGACAAAAGTTCGATTCAGAAGGATTTGAAGGAAAATGGCGAGTATGACAGCGAAAAGCGACGAACGACCCAAAAGGGCGCAAGGAAGGGAATGAAATTGCCTACGAGTTTATTCTGGCGTCTGGCCCGCAAGCGCTCAGATCTCAGGGATACCCTTATACAAAATTACTTTATGGCTGTAAAATGAAATCGCTGTCATTCTCTAGACCTATGTAGCCTTTTTGATTGATTCGCGTACAGATCATGATTCTTCGTAGGAATCAAAAATTTCACACGGTTCGGAACTATAGGGCCAAAGTTATGAACGACCTCAATTATTGTTACAAAGCGCCACTAAAACGATAAATTTTTGCAAAAATTATACTTTTCGCCGATTTTTTATTGATTCGTGTATAGACGATGATTCTTAGTAAGAATCCAAAATTTTACACGGTTCGGAACCAATGGGGTCAAAGCTATGAACGATTACAATTATTCATACAAAGCGCCCGTTAAATGATGAATTTATGCAAAAATTCTCCTCTTCGCCAATTTTTTGATTGATACGTGTCCAGGCTATGATTCTAAGTAAGAATTCAAAATTTCACACGGTTCGGAAACATAGGGACAAAGTTATGAACGACCACAATTATTGTTACAAAGCGCCAGTAAAACGGTGAAATTTTGCAAAAAATCTATGTTTAGCCGAGTTTTTGACTGATTCGTGTCCAGGCCACGATTCTTAGTAAGAATACAAACTTTTAGACGGTTCGGAGCCATAAGACAAAAGTTATGACCGACCCCAAGTCATCAAACGTCCGACCCCAAGTGCTTGAACGACCTAACCCAAGTGTTAAAACGAAGATTTCAAAAAAAGATAGATATCTTTGTAGCCTTTTTGATTGATTCGTGTACAGATCATGATTCTTAGAAAGAATCCAAAATTTCACACGGTTCGGAAACATAGGGACAAAGTTATGAACGACCACAATTATTGTTACAAAGCACCCGTAAAACAATGAATTTTTGCAAAAATTCTATTTTTACTCGATTATGTAATTGATACGTGTTCAGGACACGATTCTTAGTAAGAATACAAAATTTCAGACGGTTCGGAGCCATAAGGCAAAAGTTATGACCGACCCCAAGTGTTGTAAAGTCCGACCCCAAGTGCTTGAACGACCGAACCCAAGTGTTGACACGATGATTAAAAAAAATATATTTTCCTTTGTAGATTTTTTGATTGATTCGTGTACAGACTATGATTTTTAGTAAGAATCCAAAAATTTCACACAAATGGTATGACCGACCCCAAGTGTTCAAACGTCCAACCTCAAGTGCTTAAATGACCTAACCCAAGGGTTAAAACGATAAATTTTTAGAAAGATAAATATCTTTGTAGCCTTTTTGATTGATTCGCGTACAGATCATGATTCTTCGTAGGAATTAAAAATTTCACACGGTTCGGAACCATAGGGCCAAAGCTATGAACGACCACAATTATTGTTACAAAGCGCCACTAAAACGATAAATTTTTGCAAAAATTATGCTTTTAGCCGATTTTTTATTGATTCGTGTACAGACGATGATTCTTAGTAAGAATCCAAAATTTTACACGGTTCGGAACCAATGGGGTCAAAGCTATATACGATTACAATTATTCATACAAAGCGCCCGTTAAATGATGAATTTTTGCAAAAATTCTCCTCTTCGCCAATTTTTTGATTGATACGTGTCCAGGCTATGATTCTTAGTAAGAATCCAAAATTTCACACGGTTCAGAAAGATAGGGACAAAGTTATGAACGACCACAATTATTGTTACAAAGCACACGTAAAACGATGAATTTTTGCAAAAATTATACTTTAAGCCGATTTTTTTTTGATTCGTGTACAGACCAAGATTCTTAGTAAGAATCCAAAATTTCACACGGTTCGGAAACATAGGGACAAAGTTATGAACGACCACAATTATTGTTACAAAGCGCCAGTAAAACGGTGAAATTTTTCAAAAAATCTATGTTTAGCCGAGTTTTTGACTGATTCGTGTCCAAGCCACGATTCTTAGTAAGAATACAAACTTTCAGACGGTTCGGAGCCATAAAACAAAAATTATGACCGACAACAAGTCATCAAACGTCCGACCCCAAGTGCTTGAACGACCTAGCCCAAGTGTTAAAAAGAAGATTAAAAAAAAAGATAAATATCTTTGTAGCCTTTTTGATTAATTCGTGTATAGACCATGATTCTTAAGAAGTGTCCAAAAATTCACACGGTTCGGAAACAAAGGGACAAAGTTATGAACGACCACAATTATTGTTACAAAGCACCCGTAAAGCGATGAATTTTTGCAAAAATTCTATTTTTCCTCGATTTTGTAATTGATACGTGTCCAGGACACGATTCTTAGTAAGAATACAAAATTTCAGATGGTTCGGAGCCATAAGGCAAAAGTTATGTCCGACCCCAAGTGTTGTAAATTCCGACCCCAAGTGCTTGAATGACCGAACCCAAGTATTGACACGATGATTTAAAAAAAAGATTTTCCTTTGAAGATTTTTTGATTGATTCGTGTACAGACTATGATTTTTAGTAGGAATCCAAAATTTCACACAAAAGGTATGACCGACCCCAAGTTTTCAAATGTCCAACCCCAAGTGCTTAAATGACCTAACCCAAGTGTTAAAACGATGAATTTTAAGAAAGATAAATATCTTTGTAGCCTTTATGATTGATTCGCGTACAGATCATGATTCTTCGTAGGAATCAAAAATTTAACACGGTTCGGAACCATAGGGCCAAAGCTATGAACGACCACAATTATTGTTACAAAGCGCCACTAAAACGATAAATTTTTGCAAAAATTATGCTTTTAGCCGATTTTTTATTGATTCGTGTACAGACGATGATTCTTAGTAAGAATCCAAAATTTTACACGGTTTGGAACCAATGGGGTCAAAGCTATGAACGATTACAATTATTCATACAAAGCGCCCGTTAAATGATGAATTTTTGCAAAAATTCTCCTCTTCGCCAATTTTTTGATTGATACGTGTCCAGGCTATGATTCTTAGTAAGAATCCAAAATTTCACACGGTTCGGAAACATAGGGCTAAAGCTATGAACGACCACAATTATTGTTACAAAGCGCCAGTAAAACTGTGAAATTTTTCAAAAAATCTATGTTTAGCCGAGTTTTTGACTGATTCGTGTCCAGGCCACGATTCTTAGTAAGAATAAAAACTTTCAGACGGTTCGGAGCCATAAAACAAAAGTTATGACCGACAACAAGTCATCAAACGTCCGACCCCAAGTGCTTGAACGACCTAACCCAAGTGTTAAAAAGAAGATTAAAAAAAAAGATAAATATCTTTGTAGCCTTTTTTATTAATTCGTGTATAGACCATGATTCTTAGGAAGAGTCCAAAAATTCACACGGTTCGGAAACATAGGGACAAAGTTATGAACGACCACAATTATTGTTACAAAGCACCCGTAAAACGATGAATTTTTGCAAAAATTCTATTTTTACTCGATTTTGTAATTGATACGTGTCCAGGACACGATTCTTAGTAAGAATACAAAATTTCAGACGGTTCGGAGCCATAAGGCAAAAGTTATGACCGACCCCAAGTGTTGTAACGTCCGACCCCAAGTGCTTGAACGACCAAACCCAAGTGTTGACACGATGATTAAAAAAAAAGAATATTTTCCTTTGTAGATTTTTTGATTGATTCGTGTACAGACTATGATTTTTAGTAGGAATCCAAAATTTCACACAAAAGGTATGACCGACCCCAAGTGTTCAAACGTCCAACCCCAAGTGCTTAAATGACCTAACCCAAGTGTTAAAACGATGAATTTTAAGAAAGATAAATATCTTTGCAGCCTTTTTGATTGATTCGCGTACAGATCATGATTCTTCGTAGGAATCAAAAATTTCACACGGTTCGGAACCATAGGGCCAAAGCTATGAACGACCACAATTATTGTTACAAAGCGCCACTAAAACGATGAATTTTTGCAAAAATTATACTTTTAGCCGATTTTTTATTGATTCGTGTACAGACCATGATTCTTAGTAAGAATCCAAAATTTTACACGGTTCGGAACCAATGGGGTCAAAGCTATGAACGATTACAATTATTCATACAAAGCGCCCGTTAAACGATGAATTTTTGCAAAAATTCTCCTCTTCGCCAATTTTTTGATTGATACGTGTCCAGGCTATGATTCTTAGTAAGAATCCAAAATTTCACACGGTTCGGAAACATAGGGACAAAGTTATGAACGACCACAATTATTGTTACAAAGCGCCAGTAAAACGGAAAAATTGGGCAAAAAATCTATGTTTAGCCGAGTTTTTGACTGAATCGTGTCCAGGCCACGATTCTTAGTAAGAATACAAGCTTTCAGACGGTTTGGAGCCATAAGACAAAAGTTATGACCGACCCCAAGTCATCAAACGTCCGACCCCAAGTGCTTGAACGACCTAACCCAAGTGTTAAAACGAAGATTTAAAAAAAGATAAATATCTTTGTAGCCTTTTTGATTTTGATTTTTGATTCGTGTACAGATCATGATTCTTAGTAAGAATCCAAAATTTCACACGGTTCGGAAACATAGGGGCAAAGTTATGAACGACCACAATTATTGTTACAAGACACCGGTAAAACAATGAATTTTTGCAAAAATTCTATTTTTACTCGATAATGTAATTGATACGTGTTCAGGAGACGATTCTTAGTAAGAATACAAAATTTCAGACGGTTCGGAGCCATTAGGCAAAAGTTATGACCGACCCCAAGTCATCAAACGTCCGACCCCAAGTGCTTGAACGAACTAACCCAAGTGTTAAAACGAAGATTTAAAAAAAAGATAAATATCTTTGTAGCCTTTTTGATTGATTCGTGTACAGATCATGATTCTTAGTAAGAATCCAAAATTTTAAACGGTTCGGAACCAATGGGGTCAAAGCTATGAACGATTACAATTAGTCATAAAAAGCGCCCGTTAAACGATGAATGTTGTAAAAATTATCCTGTTCGCCAATTTTTTGATTGATACGTGTCCAGGCTATGATTCTTAGTAAGAATCCAAAATTTAACACGGTTCGGAACCATAGGGCCAAAGCTATGAACGACCACAATTATTGTTACAAAGCGCCACTAAAACGATAAATTTTTGCAAAAATTATGCTTTTAGCCGATTTTTTATTGATTCGTGTACAGACGATGATTCTTAGTAAGAATCCAAAATTTTACACGGTTTGGAACCAATGGGGTCAAAGCTATGAACGATTACAATTATTCATACAAAGCGCCCGTTAAATGATGAATTTTTGCAAAAATTCTCCTCTTCGGCAATTTTTTGATTGTTACGTATCCAGGCTATGATTCTTAGTAAGAATCCAAAATTTCACACGGTTCGGAAACATAGGGACAAAGTTATGAACGACCACAATTATTGTTACAAAGCACCCGTAAAACAATGAATTTTTGCAAAAATTCTATTTTTACTCGATTATGTAATTGATACGTGTTCAGGACACGATTCTTAGTAAGAATACAAAATTTCAGACGGTTCGGAGCCATAAGGCAAAAGTTATGACCGACCCCAAGTGTTGTAAAGTCCGACCCCAAGTGCTTGAACGACCGAACCCAAGTGTTGACACGATGATTAAAAAAATTATATTTACCTTTGTAGATTTTTTGATTGATTCGTGTACAGACTATGATTTTTAGTAGGAATCCAAAAATTTCACACAAATGGTATGACCGACCCCAAGTGTTCAAACGTCCAACCTCAAGTGCTTAAATGACCTAACCCAAGGGTTAAAACGATAAATTTTAAGAAAGATAAATATCTTTGTAGCCTTTTTGATTGATTCGCGTACAGATCATGATTCTTCGTAGGAATTAAAAATTTCACACGGTTCGGAACCATAGGGCCAAAGCTATGAACGACCACAATTATTGTTACAAAGCGCCACTAAAACGATAAATTTTTGCAAAAATTATGCTTTTAGCCGATTTTTTATTGATTCGTGTACAGACGATGATTCTTAGTAAGAATCCAAAATTTTACACGGTTCGGAACCAATGGGGTCAAAGCTATATACGATTACAATTATTCATACAAAGCGCCCGTTAAATGATGAATTTTTGCAAAAATTCTCCTCTTCGCCAATTTTTTGATTGATACGTGTCCAGGCTATGATTCTTAGTAAGAATCCAAAATTTCACACGGTTCAGAAAGATAGGGACAAAGTTATGAACGACCACAATTATTGTTACAAAGCACACGTAAAACGATGAATTTTTGCAAAAATTATACTTTAAGCCGATTTTTTTTTGATTCGTGTACAGACCAAGATTCTTAGTAAGAATCCAAAATTTCACACGGTTCGGAAACATAGGGACAAAGTTATGAACGACCACAATTATTGTTACAAAGCGCCAGTAAAACGGTGAAATTTTTCAAAAAATCTATGTTTAGCCGAGTTTTTGACTGATTCGTGTCCAAGCCACGATTCTTAGTAAGAATACAAACTTTCAGACGGTTCGGAGCCATAAAACAAAAATTATGACCGACAACAAGTCATCAAACGTCCGACCCCAAGTGCTTGAACGACCTAGCCCAAGTGTTAAAAAGAAGATTAAAAAAAAAGATAAATATCTTTGTAGCCTTTTTGATTAATTCGTGTATAGACCATGATTCTTAAGAAGTGTCCAAAAATTCACACGGTTCGGAAACAAAGGGACAAAGTTATGAACGACCACAATTATTGTTACAAAGCACCCGTAAAGCGATGAATTTTTGCAAAAATTCTATTTTTACTCGATTTTGTAATTGATACGTGTCCAGGACACGATTCTTAGTAAGAATACAAAATTTCAGATGGTTCGGAGCCATAAGGCAAAAGTTATGTCCGACCCCAAGTGTTGTAAATTCCGACCCCAAGTGCTTGAATGACCGAACCCAAGTATTGACACGATGATTTAAAAAAAAGATTTTCCTTTGAAGATTTTTTGATTGATTCGTGTACAGACTATGATTTTTAGTAGGAATCCAAAATTTCACACAAAAGGTATGACCGACCCCAAGTTTTCAAATGTCCAACCCCAAGTGCTTAAATGACCTAACCCAAGTGTTAAAACGATGAATTTTAAGAAAGATAAATATCTTTGTAGCCTTTATGATTGATTCGCGTACAGATCATGATTCTTCGTAGGAATCAAAAATTTAACACGGTTCGGAACCATAGGGCCAAAGCTATGAACGACCACAATTATTGTTACAAAGCGCCACTAAAACGATAAATTTTTGCAAAAATTATGCTTTTAGCCGATTTTTTATTGATTCGTGTACAGACGATGATTCTTAGTAAGAATCCAAAATTTTACACGGTTTGGAACCAATGGGGTCAAAGCTATGAACGATTACAATTATTCATACAAAGCGCCCGTTAAATGATGAATTTTTGCAAAAATTCTCCTCTTCGCCAATTTTTTGATTGATACGTGTCCAGGCTATGATTCTTAGTAAGAATCCAAAATTGCACACGGTTCGGAAACATAGGGACAAAGTTATGAACGACCACAATTATTGTTACAAAGCGCCAGTAAAACTGTGAAATTTTTCAAAAAATCTATGTTTAGCCGAGTTTTTGACTGATTCGTGTCCAGGCCACGATTCTTAGTAAGAATAAAAACTTTCAGACGGTTCGGAGCCATAAAACAAAAGTTATGACCGACAACAAGTCATCAAACGTCCGACCCCAAGTGCTTGAACGACCTAACCCAAGTGTTAAAAAGAAGATTAAAAAAAAAGATAAATATCTTTGTAGCCTTTTTTATTAATTCGTGTATAGACCATGATTCTTAGGAAGAGTCCAAAAATTCACACGGTTCGGAAACATAGGGACAAAGTTATGAACGACCACAATTATTGTTACAAAGCACCCGTAAAGCGATGAATTTTTGCAAAAATTCTATTTTTACTCGATTTTGTAATTGATACGTGTCCAGGACACGATTCTTAGTAAGAATACAAAATTTCAGACGGTTCGGAGCCATAAGGCAAAAGTTATGACCGACCCCAAGTGTTGTAACGTCCGACCCCAAGTGCTTGAACGACCAAACCCAAGTGTTGACACGATGATTAAAAAAAAAGAATATTTTCCTTTGTAGATTTTTTGATTGATTCGTGTACAGACTATGATTTTTAGTAGGAATCCAAAATTTCACACAAAAGGTATGACCGACCCCAAGTGTTCAAACGTCCAACCCCAAGTGCTTAAATGACCTAACCCAAGTGTTAAAACGATGAATTTTAAGAAAGATAAATATCTTTGCAGCCTTTTTGATTGATTCGCGTACAGATCATGATTCTTCGTAGGAATCAAAAATTTCACACGGTTCGGAACCATAGGGCCAAAGCTATGAACGACCACAATTATTGTTACAAAGCGCCACTAAAACGATGAATTTTTGCAAAAATTATACTTTTAGCCGATTTTTTATTGATTCGTGTACAGACCATGATTCTTAGTAAGAATCCAAAATTTTACACGGTTCGGAACCAATGGGGTCAAAGCTATGAACGATTACAATTATTCATACAAAGCGCCCGTTAAACGATGAATTTTTGCAAAAATTCTCCTCTTCGCCAATTTTTTGATTGATACGTGTCCAGGCTATGATTCTTAGTAAGAATCCAAAATTTCACACGGTTCGGAAACATAGGGACAAAGTTATGAACGACCACAATTATTGTTACAAAGCGCCAGTAAAACGGAAAAATTGGGCAAAAAATCTATGTTTAGCCGAGTTTTTGACTGAATCGTGTCCAGGCCACGATTCTTAGTAAGAATACAAACTTTCAGACGGTCCGTAGCCATATGACAAAAGTTATGACCGACCCCAAGTCATCAAACGTCCGACCCCAAGTGCTTGAACGACCTAACCCAAGTGTTAAAACGAAGATTTAAAAAAAGATAAATATCTTTGTAGCCTTTTTGATTTTGATTTTTGATTCGTGTACAGATCATGATTCTTAGTAAGAATCCAAAATTTCACACGGTTCGGAAACATAGGGGCAAAGTTATGAACGACCACAATTATTGTTACAAGACACCGGTAAAACAATGAATTTTTGCAAAAATTCTATTTTTACTCGATAATGTAATTGATACGTGTTCAGGAGACGATTCTTAGTAAGAATACAAAATTTCAGACGGTTCGGAGCCATTAGGCAAAAGTTATGACCGACCCCAAGTCATCAAACGTCCGACCCCAAGTGCTTGAACGAACTAACCCAAGTGTTAAAACGAAGATTTAAAAAAAAGATAAATATCTTTGTAGCCTTTTTGATTGATTCGTGTACAGATCATGATTCTTAGTAAGAATCCAAAATTTTAAACGGTTCGGAACCAATGGGGTCAAAGCTATGAACGATTACAATTAGTCATAAAAAGCGCCCGTTAAACGATGAATGTTGTAAAAATTATCCTGTTCGCCAATTTTTTGATTGATACGTGTCCAGGCTATGATTCTTAGTAAGAATCCAAAATTTAACACGGTTCGGAACCATAGGGCCAAAGCTATGAACGACCACAATTATTGTTACAAAGCGCCACTAAAACGATAAATTTTTGCAAAAATTATGCTTTTAGCCGATTTTTTATTGATTCGTGTACAGACGATGATTCTTAGTAAGAATCCAAAATTTTACACGGTTTGGAACCAATGGGGTCAAAGCTATGAACGATTACAATTATTCATACAAAGCGCCCGTTAAATGATGAATTTTTGCAAAAATTCTCCTCTTCGGCAATTTTTTGATTGTTACGTATCCAGGCTATGATTCTTAGTAAGAATCCAAAATTTCACACGGTTCGGAAACATAGGGACAAAGTTATGAACGACCACAATTATTGTTACAAAGCACCCGTAAAACAATGAATTTTTGCAAAAATTCTATTTTTACTCGATTATGTAATTGATACGTGTTCAGGACACGATTCTTAGTAAGAATACAAAATTTCAGACGGTTCGGAGCCATAAGGCAAAAGTTATGACCGACCCCAAGTGTTGTAAAGTCCGACCCCAAGTGCTTGAACGACCGAACCCAAGTGTTGACACGATGATTAAAAAAATTATATTTACCTTTGTAGATTTTTTGATTGATTCGTGTACAGACTATGATTTTTAGTAGGAATCCAAAAATTTCACACAAATGGTATGACCGACCCCAAGTGTTCAAACGTCCAACCTCAAGTGCTTAAATGACCTAACCCAAGGGTTAAAACGATAAATTTTAAGAAAGATAAATATCTTTGTAGCCTTTTTGATTGATTCGCGTACAGATCATGATTCTTCGTAGGAATTAAAAATTTCACACGGTTCGGAACCATAGGGCCAAAGCTATGAACGACCACAATTATTGTTACAAAGCGCCACTAAAACGATAAATTTTTGCAAAAATTATGCTTTTAGCCGATTTTTTATTGATTCGTGTACAGACGATGATTCTTAGTAAGAATCCAAAATTTTACACGGTTCGGAACCAATGGGGTCAAAGCTATATACGATTACAATTATTCATACAAAGCGCCCGTTAAATGATGAATTTTTGCAAAAATTCTCCTCTTCGCCAATTTTTTGATTGATACGTGTCCAGGCTATGATTCTTAGTAAGAATCCAAAATTTCACACGGTTCAGAAAGATAGGGACAAAGTTATGAACGACCACAATTATTGTTACAAAGCACACGTAAAACGATGAATTTTTGCAAAAATTGTACTTTAAGCCGATTTTTTTTTGATTCGTGTACAGACCAAGATTCTTAGTAAGAATCCAAAATTTCACACGGTTCAGAAAGATAGGGACAAAGTTATGAACGACCACAATTATTGTTACAAAGCACACGTAAAACGATGAATTTTTGCAAAAATTATACTTTAAGCCGATTTTTTTTTGATTCGTGTACAGACCAAGATTCTTAGTAAGAATCCAAAATTTCACACGGTTCGGAAACATAGGGACAAAGTTATGAACGACCACAATTATTGTTACAAAGCGCCAGTAAAACGGTGAAATTTTTCAAAAAATCTATGTTTAGCCGAGTTTTTGACTGATTCGTGTCCAAGCCACGATTCTTAGTAAGAATACAAACTTTCAGACGGTTCGGAGCCATAAAACAAAAGTTATGACCGACAACAAGTCATCAAACGTCCGACCCCAAGTGCTTGAACGACCTAGCCCAAGTGTTAAAAAGAAGATTAAAAAAAAAGATAAATATCTTTGTAGCCTTTTTGATTAATTCGTGTATAGACCATGATTCTTAGGAAGAGTCCAAAAATTCACACGGTTCGGAAACAAAGGGACAAAGTTATGAACGACCACAATTATTGTTACAAAGCACCCGTAAAGCGATGAATTTTTGCAAAAATTCTATTTTTACTCGATTTTGTAATTGATACGTGTCCAGGACACGATTCTTAGTAAGAATACAAAATTTCAGATGGTTCGGAGCCATAAGGCAAAAGTTATGTCCGACCCCAAGTGTTGTAAATTCCGACCCCAAGTGCTTGAATGACCGAACCCAAGTATTGACACGATGATTAAAAAAAAAGATTTTCCTTTGAAGATTTTTTGATTGATTCGTGTACAGACTATGATTTTTAGTAGGAATCCAAAATTTCACACAAAAGGTATGACCGACCCCAAGTTTTCAAATGTCCAACCCCAAGTGCTTAAATGACCTAACCCAAGTGTTAAAACGATGAATTTTAAGAAAGATAAATATCTTTGTAGCCTTTATGATTGATTCGCGTACAGATCATGATTCTTCGTAGGAATCAAAAATTTAACACGGTTCGGAACCATAGGGCCAAAGCTATGAACGACCACAATTATTGTTACAAAGCGCCACTAAAACGATAAATTTTTGCAAAAATTATGCTTTTAGCCGATTTTTTATTGATTCGTGTACAGACGATGATTCTTAGTAAGAATCCAAAATTTTACACGGTTTGGAACCAATGGGGTCAAAGCTATGAACGATTACAATTATTCATACAAAGCGCCCGTTAAATGATGAATTTTTGCAAAAATTCTCCTCTTCGCCAATTTTTTGATTGATACGTGTCCAGGCTATGATTCTTAGTAAGAATCCAAAATTTCACACGGTTCGGAAACATAGGGACAAAGTTATGAACGACCACAATTATTGTTACAAAGCGCCAGTAAAACTGTGAAATTTTTCAAAAAATCTATGTTTAGCCGAGTTTTTGACTGATTCGTGTCCAGGCCACGATTCTTAGTAAGAATAAAAACTTTCAGACGGTTCGGAGCCATAAAACAAAAGTTATGACCGACAACAAGTCATCAAACGTCCGACCCCAAGTGCTTGAACGACCTAACCCAAGTGTTAAAAAGAAGATTAAAAAAAAAGATAAATATCTTTGTAGCCTTTTTTATTAATTCGTGTATAGACCATGATTCTTAGGAAGAGTCCAAAAATTCACACGGTTCGGAAACATAGGGACAAAGTTATGAACGACCACAATTATTGTTACAAAGCACCCGTAAAGCGATGAATTTTTGCAAAATTTCTATTTTTACTCGATTTTGTAATTGATACGTGTCCAGGACACGATTCTTAGTAAGAATACAAAATTTCAGACAGTTCGGAGCCATAAGGCAAAAGTTATGACCGACCCCAAGTGTTGTAACGTCCGACCCCAAGTGCTTGAACGACCAAACCCAAGTGTTGACACGATGATTAAAAAAAAAGAATATTTTCCTCTGTAGATTTTTTGATTGATTCGTGTACAGACTATGATTTTTAGTAGGAATCCAAAATTTCACACAAAAGGTATGACCGACCCCAAGTGTTCAAACGTCCAACCCCAAGTGCTTAAATGACCTAACCCAAGTGTTAAAACGATGAATTTTAAGAAAGACAAATATCTTTGTAGCCTTTTTGATTGATTCGCGTACAGATCATGATTCTTCGTAGGAATCAAAAATTTCACACGGTTCGGAACCATAGGGCCAAAGCTATGAACGACCACAATTATTGTTACAAAGCGCCTCTAAAACGATGAATTTTTGCAAAAATTATACTTTTAGCCGATTTTTTATTGATTCGTGTACAGACCATGATTCTTAGTAAGAATCCAAAATTTTACACAGTTCGGAACCAATGGGGTCAAAGCTATGAACGATTACAATTATTCATACAAAGCGCCCGTTAAACGATCAATTTTTGCAAAAATTCTCCTCTTCGCCAATTTGTTGATTGATACGTGTCCAGGCTATGATTCTTAGTAAGAATCCAAAATTTCACACGGTTCGGAAACATAGGGACAAAGTTATGAACGACCACAATTATTGTTACAAAGCGCCAGTAAAACGGAAAAATTGGGCAAAAAATCTATGTTTAGCCGAGTTTTTGACTGAATCGTGTCCAGGCCACGATTCTTAGTAAGAATACAAGCTTTCAGACGGTTTGGAGCCATAAGACAAAAGTTATGACCGACCCCAAGTCATCAAACGTCCGACCCCAAGTGCTTGAACGACCTAACCCAAGTGTTAAAACGAAGATTTAAAAAAAGATAAATATCTTTGTAGCCTTTTTGATTTTGATTTTTGATTCGTGTACAGATCATGATTCTTAGTAAGAATCCAAAATTTCACACGGTTCGGAAACATAGGGGCAAAGTTATGAACGACCACAATTATTGTTACAAAGCACCGGTAAAACAATGAATTTTTGCAAAAATTCTATTTTTACTCGATTATGTAATTGATACGTGTTCAGGAGACGATTCTTAGTAAGAATACAAAATTTCAGACGGTTCGGAGCCATTAGGCAAAAGTTATGACCGACCCCAAGTCATCAAACGTCCGACCCCAAGTGCTTGAACGAACTAACCCAAGTGTTAAAACGAAGATTTAAAAAAAAGATAAATATCTTTGTAGCCTTTTTTATTGATTCGTGTACAGATCATGATTCTTAGTAAGAATCCAAAATTTTAAACGGTTCGGAACCAATGGGGTCAAAGCTATGAACGATTACAATTATTCATAAAAAGCGCTCGTTAAACGATGAATGTTGTAAAAATTATCCTGTTCGCCAATTTTTTGATTGATACGTGTCCAGGCTATGATTCTTAGTAAGAATCCAAAATTTCACACGGTTCGGAAACATAGGGCCAAAGCTATGAACGACCACAATTATTGTTACAAAGCGCCACTAAAACGATAAATTTTTGCAAAAATTATGCTTTTAGCCGATTTTTTATTGATTCGTGTACAGACGATGATTCTTAGTAAGAATCCAAAATTTTACACGGTTTGGAACCAATGGGGTCAAAGCTATGAACGATTACAATTATTCATACAAAGCGCCCGTTAAATGATGAATTTTTGCAAAAATTCTCCTCTTCGGCAATTTTTTGATTGTTACGTGTCCAGGCTATGATTCTTAGTAAGAATCCAAAATTTCACACGGTTCGGAAACATAGGGACAAAGTTATGAACGACCACAATTATTGTTACAAAGCACCCGTAAAACAATGAATTTTTGCAAAAATTCTATTTTTACTCGATTATGTAATTGATACGTGTTCAGGAGACGATTCTTAGTAAGAATACAAAATTTCAGACGGTTCGGAGCCATTAGGCAAAAGTTATGACCGACCCTAAGTCATCAAACGTCCGACCCCAAGTGCTTGAACGAACTAACCCAAGTGTTAAAACGAAGATTTAAAAAAAAGATAAATATCTTTGTAGCCTTTTTTATTGATTCGTGTACAGATCATGATTCTTAGTAAGAATCCAAAATTTTAAACGGTTCGGAACCAATGGGGTCAAAGCTATGAACGATTACAATTATTCATAAAAAGCGCTCGTTAAACGATGAATGTTGTAAAAATTATCCTGTTCGCCAATTTTTTGATTGATACGTGTCCAGGCTATGATTCTTAGTAAGAATCCAAAATTTAACACGGTTCGGAACCATAGGGCCAAAGCTATGAACGACCACAATTATTGTTACAAAGCGCCACTAAAACGATAAATTTTTGCAAAAATTATGCTTTTAGCCGATTTTTTATTGATTCGTGTACAGACGATGATTCTTAGTAAGAATCCAAAATTTTACACGGTTTGGAACCAATGGGGTCAAAGCTATGAACGATTACAATTATTCATACAAAGCGCCCGTTAAATGATGAATTTTTGCAAAAATTCTCCTCTTCGGCAATTTTTTGATTGTTACGTGTCCAGGCTATGATTCTTAGTAAGAATCCAAAATTTCACACGGTTCGGAAACATAGGGACAAAGTTATGAACGACCACAATTATTGTTACAAAGCACCCGTAAAACAATGAATTTTTGCAAAAATTCTATTTTTACTCGATTATGTAATTGATACGTGTTCAGGACACGATTCTTAGTAAGAATACAAAATTTCAGACGGTTCGGAGCCATAAGGCAAAAGTTATGACCGACCCCAAGTGTTGTAAAGTCCGACCCCAAGTGCTTGAACGACCGAACCCAAGTGTTGACACGATGATTAAAAAATATATATATTTTCCTTTGTAGATTTTTTGATTGATTCGTGTACAGACTATGATTTTTAGTAGGAATCCAAAAATTTCACACAAAAGGTATGAAGGTATCTTTTTTTTAAATCTTCGTTTTAACACTTGGGTTAGGTCGTTCAAGCACTTGGGGTCGGACGTTTGATGACTTGGGGTCGGTCATAACTTTTGTCTTATGGCTCCGAACCGTCTGAAAGCTTGTATTCTTACTAAGAATCGTGGCCTGGACACGATTCAGTCAAAAACTCGGCTAAACATAGATTTTTTGCAAAATTTCACCGTTTTACTGGCGCTTTGTAACAATAATTGTGGTCGTTCATAACTTTGTCCCTATGTTTCCGAACCGTGTGAAATTTTGGATTCTTACTAAGAATCATGGTCTGTACACGAATCAATAAAAAATCGGCTAAAAGTATAATTTTTGCAAAAATTCATCGTTTTAGTGGCGCTTTGTAACAATAATTGTGGTCGTTCATAGCTTTGGCCCTATGGTTCCGAACCGTGTGAAATTTTTGATTCCTACGAAGAATCATGATCTGTACGCGAATCAATCAAAAAGGCTACAAAGATATTTATCTTTCTTAAAATTCATCGTTTTAACACTTGGGTTAGGTCATTTAAGCACTTGGGGTTGGACGTTTGAACACTTGGGGTCGGTCATACCTTTTGTGTGAAATTTAGGATTCCTACTAAAAATCATAGTCTGTACACGAATCAATCAAAAAATCTACAAAGGAAAATATTTTTTTTTTTTAATCATCGTGTCAACACTTGGGTTCGGTCGTTCAAGCACTTGGGGTCGGACTTTACAACACTTGGGGTCGGTCATAACTTTTGCCTTATGGCTCCGAACCGTCTGAAATTTTGTATTCTTACTAAGAATCGTGTCCTCCACACGTATCAATTACAAAATCGAGTAAAAATAGAAAAATACAAAAATTCTATTTTTACTCGATTATGTAATTGATACGTGTCCAGGACACGATTCTTAGTAAGAATACAAAATTTCAGACGGTTCGGAGCCATAAGGCAAAAGTTATGACCGACCCCAAGTATTGTAAAGTCCGACCTAAAGTGCTTGAACAACCGAATCCAAGTGTTGACACGATGATTTAAAAAAAAAAAAATCTTTGTAGATTTTTTGATTGATTCGTGTACACACTATCATTATTAGTAAGAATCAAAACTTCACACGGTTCGGAACCATAGTGCCAAAGTTATGAACGACCACAATTATTGTTACGAAGCGCCAGTAAAACGGTGAAATTTTGCAAAAAATCTATTTTTACTCGATTTTGTAATTGATACGTGTCCAGGATACGATTCTTAGTAAGAATATAAATTTCAGACGGTTCGGAGCCATAAGGCAAAAGTTATGACCGACCCCAAGTGTTATAAAGTCCGACCTAAAGTGCTTGAACGACCGAATCCAAGTGTTGACACGATGATTAAAAAAAAAAGATTTTCCTTTGTAGATTTTTTGATTGATTCGTGTACAGACTATGATTTTTAGTAGGAATCCAAAATTTCACACAAAAGGTATGACCGACCCCAAGTGTTCAAACGTCCAACCTCAAGTGCTTAAATGACCTAACCCAAGTGTTAAAACGAAGAATTTTAAGAAAGATAAATATCTTTGTAGCCTTTTTGATTGATTCGCGTACAGATCATGATTCTTCGTAGGAATCAAAAATTTCACACGGTTCGGAACCATAGGGCCAAAGCTATGAACGACGACAATTGTTGTTACAAAGCGCCACTAAAACGATGAATTTTTGCAAAAATTTTACTTTTAGCCGATTTTTTATTGATTCGGGTACAGATGATGATTCTTAGTAAGACACCAAAATTTTACACGGTTCGGAACCAATGGGGTCAAAGCTATGAACGATTACAATTATTCATACAAAGCGCCCGTTAAATGATGAATTTTTGCAAAAATTCTCCTCTTCGCCAATTTTTTGATTGATACGTGTCCAGGCTATGATTCGTAGTAAGAATCCAAAATTTCACACGGTTCGGAAACATAGGGACAAAGTTATGAACGACCACAATTATTGTTACAAGGCACACGTAAAACGATTAATTTTTGCAAAAATTATACTTTTAGCCGATTTTTTATTGATTCGTGTACAGACTATGATTCTTAGTAAGAATCCAAAATTTTACACGGTTCGGAACCAATGGGGTCAAAGCTATGAACGATTACATTTATACATACAAATCGCCCGTTAAACGATGAATTTTTGCAAAAATTCTCCTCTTCGCCAATTTTTTGATTGATACGTGTCCAGGCTATGATTCTTAGTAAGAATCGAAAATTTCACACGGTTCGGAAAAATAGGGACAAAGTTATGAACGACCACAATTATTGTTACAGAGCGCCAGTAAAACGGTGATATTTTGCAAAAAATCTATGTTTAGCCGACTTTTTGACTGAATCGTGTCCATGCCACGATTCTTAGTCAGAATACAAACTTTCAGACGGTTCGGAGCCATAAGACAAAAGTTATGACCGACCACAAGTCATCAAACGTCCGACCCCAAGTGCTTGAACGACCTAACCCAAGTGTTAAAACGAAAATTTAAAAAAAGATAAATATCTTTGTAGCCTTTTTGATTGATTCGTGTACAGATCATGATTCTTAGTAAGAATCCAAAAATTCACACGGTTCGGAAACATAGGGACAAATTTATGAACGACCACAATTATTGATACAAAGCACCCGTAAAACGATGAATTTTTGCAAAAATTCTATGTTTAGCCGAGTTTTTGACTGAATCGTGTCCAGGCCACGATTCTTAGTAAGAATACAAACTTTCAGACGGTTCGGAGCCATAAGACAAATTTATGACCTACCCCAAGTCATCAAACGTCCGACCCCAAGTGCTTGAACGACCTAACCCAAGTGTTAAAACGAAGATTAAAAAAAAAGATAAATATCTTTGTAGCCTTTTTGATTGATTCGTGTACAGATCATGATTCTTAGTAAGAATCCAAAATTTCACACGGTTCGGAACCAATGGGGTCAAAGCTATGAACGATTACAATTATTTATAAAAAGCGCCCGTTAAACGATGAATTTTTGCGAAAATTCTACTCTTCGCCAATTTTTTGATTAATACGTGTCCAGGACATGATTCTTAGTAAGAATCCAAAATTTCACACGGTTCGGAAACATAGGGACAAAGTTATGAAAGACCACAATTATTATTACAAAGCACCCGTAAAACGATGAATTTTTGCAAAAATTCTAATTTTACTCGATTATGTAATTGATACGTGTCCAGGACACGATTCTTAGTAAGAATACAAAATTTCAGACGGTTCGGAGCCATAAGGCAAAAGTTCTGACCGACCCCAAGTGTTGTAAAGTCCGACCACAAGTGCTTGAACGACCGAACCCAAGTGTTGACACGATGAATAAAAAAAAAAAATATTTTCCTTTGTCTATTTTTTGATTGATTCGTGTACAGACTATGATTTTTAGTAGAAATCCAAAAATTTCACAGAAAAGGTATGACCGACCCCAAGTGTTCAAACGTCCAACCCCAAGTGCTTAAATGACCTAACCCTAGTGTTAAAACGATGAATTTTAAGAAAGATAAATATCTTTGTAGCCTTTTCTATTGATTCGCGTACAGATCATGATTCTTAGTAGGAATCAAAAATTTCACACGGTTCGGAACCATAGGGCCAAAGCTATGAACGACCACAATTATTGTTACAAAGCGCCACTAAAACGATGAATTTTTGAAAAAATTTTGCTTTTAGCCGATTTTTTATTGATTCGTGTACAGACCATGATTCTTAGTAAGAATCCAAAATTTTACACGGTTCGGAACCAATGGGGTCAAAGCTATGAACGATTACAATTATTCATACAAAGCGCCCGTTAAACGATGAATTTTTGCAAAAATTCTCCTCTTCGCCAATTTTTTGATTGATACCTGTCCAGGCTATGATTCTTAGTAAGAATACAAAATTTCAGACGGTTCGGAGCCATAAGGCAAAAGTTATGGCCGACCCCAAGTGTTGAAAAGTCCGACCCCAAGGGCTTGATCGACAGAACCCAAATGTTGACACGATGATTTAAAAAAAAAAAGATTTTCCTTTGCAGATGTTTTGATTTATTCGTGTACAAACTATGATTTTTAGTAAGAATCCAAAATTTCTAACAAAAGTTATGACCGACCCCAAGTGTTCAAACGTCCGACCTCAAGTGCTTAAACGACCTAACCCAAGTGTTAAAACGATGAATTTAAAAAAAAGACATATTTCTTTGTAGATTTTTTGATTGATTCGTGTACAGACCATGATTCTTAGGAAGAGTCCAAAAATTCACACGGTTCGGAAACATAGGGACAAAGTTATGAACGACCACAACTATTGTTACAAAGCACCCGTAAAACGATGAATTTTTGCAAAAATTCTATTTTTACTCGATTTTGTAATTGATACGTGTCCAGGACACGATTCTTAGTAAGAATACAAAATTTCAGACGGTTCGGAGCCATAAGACAAAAGTTATGACCGACCCCAAGTCATCAAACGTCCGACCCCAAGTGCTTGAACGACCTAACCCAAGTGTTGACACGATGAATAAAAAAAATATATATTTTCCTTTGTAGATTTTTTGATTGATTCGTGTACAGACTATGATTTTTTAAGATAAATATCTTTGTAGCCTTTTCTATTGATTCGCGTACAGATCATGATTCTTAATAGGAATCAAAAATTTCACACAGTTCGGAACCATAGGGCCAAAGTTATGAACGACCACAATTCGGCCCCTTAAAGTCAAAGAAACCTTTCTCAATTTTTATCGATTTTGAGTTACGGATGGTACTAGACACAAAATAACACATTACGTTAAGTGACAAAGACACGTATCTTTAGATTCAACGGTTACAAATTTACATCGTTGCGTATCTACAGAAAACCATTTATTGTTAATGTCAGTAGAGTGTATCGTTACTTGCGTTTTTTAAAGTTGTGTGGAGGACGAACAAAGGACACTGATTTGCATCGTCCGGCCACCCGATTGGTCCCTCAGGCACCAATTGGATGCAGACCTTTCCTCCAGCAACTGGCCTCGGCTTGCATCAAAAACTAACGATTCATTCTGCTTTAACTCTCGGTCAGGAGTAGCTGGTCTTAAATATTTGTTCGCCCTTCACATTACTTTATTATTGCATATATTTAAATTGGAGATTTATGTGTCTGTAAATAGTGTTAATAAACTTGTAAGTAATGAATCGTCTTACTTATTCGCTTTGCCATCTACACACTTACACAATACCCACATAACCCCCAAAGTGGTGACCCCTGTGAATAAACGAAATACGCGAAATAATATCTAATTTGCAATCGTAATCAACACGAATTTAACTATAAAGTGGACCAACAACCAAGCCTCTTGACCGAAGGTTTAAGGCAGAATCCCGGGCAAATTAAATCTGTGAGTACCTTTATCATTTCTATTATCACTACTACAATAATTTATATTATATTGACTTATTTTAAACATTCATATCGTAAATTACGATTTATTCTTACTTGCCAATATTTATTGTTAAAATTTTTTCTTTGCAATCAATTATCGCCCGGTCATCAATACTTTAAATTAATGTTACCTACAACCAGTAACAAAGTACTACTCACACTGTTGTCAAATAATAAATTTATGTCGACCCACAATAAAAAACATTTTTTGCAACGGATTAAGCTTGCGTAAATTTACATTTCAGGCAATCCATCATCGAGGAATCTTCAGCCAAATACCTATCGAGCGCCTGAAGCCTGCGCCCGGAAACAAGCAGCCGCACAGAGCTGACCCATCATCTCGGGCCTCCATCATTCCAGCGCTAGGCAATCAGCCTCGGCGCACGGCGAATTTACTTTAAAAAAGTATCCTTTTTAAACTGGTATTCTTGTATAAGGTACTGTATCTGACCCCAATATATAGTATCCTTTTATAATTTGTATTTCAGGTTTTTAAATTAATATTTTATTGTCGCAAAAATATTTTCCACTGGTATTCAGTAATCTCAATCCTCGGAAATATGTCTTCCGACGAAGCAAACTCCTCAAATTCCTCAAGCAAACCTCAAGATGCTCCTGAACAACATCGTACTGGCGTCAAACTACCTCCTTGTTGGCTGGTCCGGGTCTCGCAGACAAAGCAATTACACGTGCAATCTGGATGCAACGACTTCCGCAAAATATTCAAGCAATCCTTTCCATATTTCCGGAGGAACAACTCTCCATCATGGCAGAAAAAGCTGACAAAATCCTAGGAGTTTACAACAAACCCGAAACATGCAGTGTCGACAACTCACATCAAGGATTTCTCACCACTTCCAGCGAGAAACTCCTCATCACGCTTCAAAAACAAATCGCAGATTTAACCAGCGAAATCGTGCATTTGAAGTCACAACATGGTCGAGGCTCACAACATCAGTCTCGCCGACAAACATTCTCTCGCCAGAAATCAGGCGACAATAATTATTCGCCAACTCGCGCGAACTACCCAACAAGACGAAACTCGTCTCCACAAAATGGAACTAGAAACCAATATTGTTTTTACCACAATCAATTTGGAAGAAAAGCCTACAAATGTGTAGCGCTGTGCACATTCAATTCGAATAATTTCGAAAAATCATCGCCCTAATTGCGATATTTCAAAAAATCTTCAACTACCTTGGCACAAGTATCACAATTTGGCACCTGGACGCGCAGTTTGAAGAATGTCGCCGTTTCCACTCACAGAAGTAACACGCTACGACAACTAGTCTAGCTAACTCTGCTCCTGTTCAACCAGAACAGGCAGAGGGCCTTGCCTTTGTTCAACCAGAACAAGCAGCCAAACCGGTTTCGCGGCAGCAACTAGCCCCCGCAAACCAACTCCACCATTGCTAACCGCACCTAGCGGCAATGCTGGATCCAGCATAATTTTTCGGTTCTGCACGTAACAACGTATCGTCACTTGGAGACACCAGAAAAAACAAACCTTGCACCTACGGCTTGACTACTTCCAGAGCAAACAACATTACACAGCTCCTGCAAAAACACGTCCAAAACCATTGCCCGTAACACTCGACAGCAACCAGCAATCAGTCGCATCGCCATGTTACTCAAGAAAGAAGAAAGAAGAAAAATATTTTTCTCCAAAAAAAAAAAAACAACAATAATAATAAAATAATTTTTTGTGCACTTCCATAAAAAAAAAACAAACAAAAACATTTTTTCTAATAGCAATTATCCCTGTCATAACTTTACTGCAATTAAAATAACATCTTGCATTCATTTTCAAACAGCCAAATTTATTGCATTTCTAACTGGTACCTGTTTTTATTATTTATTCAGCATTGCCGCTCATCGCATAATAATAATATCACATTATCAATTAACTAGCGAGCGACATAGATACTCACTTATACATAAATATTATTTACTTAAAATCAACAATAGGCAGCGAACTATTATTATTAGCATTACGAGCTCTTTCAATGTAAACATTAGGTACCTACGTACTTCAGTCCATTAATGCGCTGCGCTTGGCCTTTCTTACCTATCATGAGTCATTTATTTTATAACAGTTACTCATTGCAATCAATTTGAGCTGTTATTAATTTCAATTAGAGTTAGAAACTTTTTTAAATATTATCTTCTTTTATCAATTAATATTTAACCAAATAAGTCTGATAAAATAATTTTTCAAATCTTTAAACAAAATTATTATAATAAATTAAAACTCAACTCAATTCAAACTTTGTTATATCTCAGCCAATATAAGAGACTAATACATTGCCATAATAGGTACATTTCTTGAATTTTCTAACAATTCACTTTCCATGCCCACAGGTCCCGACGTTGACCAAACCCCGGAGCCTTCTCACTAGGGGTTGTAATGGTGTAGGAGTCTTCGGGAAGGGGGCTGATGTGGAGGACGAACAAAGGACACTGATTTGCATCGTCCGGCCACCCGATTGGTCCCTCAGGCACCAATTGGATGCAGACCTTTCCTCCAGCAACTGGCCTCGGCTTGCATCAAAAACTAACGATTCATTCTGCTTTAACTCTCGGTCAGGAGTAGCTGGTCTTAAATATTTGTTCGCCCTTCACATTACTTTATTATTGCATATATTTAAATTGGAGATTTATGTGTCTGTAAATAGTGTTAATAAACTTGTAAGTAATGAATCGTCTTACTTATTCGCTTTGCCATCTACACACTTACACAATACCCACATAACCCCCAAAGTTGAATTAAAAGATATTTGCTTGCGAGTCAAAGAAACGCATCTTTAGTTACGTTCGATTCACCCGCATAGATTATGCAACTGTTTTACTGAAATGTCACTTACGCGTCATTCATTTACGATTTGGCAGTTGTGTTTGCGGCATTTTTTATTTTAACGAGTGGTTTGAATATAAGTTTGGATATTTTTTGTGTGTTTTGACTCAATATAAATCGAATATGGAAAGGAAAACACAGAAAACACGGATTCAGTGAATAATGGAAGTGACATTGTTGAATAATAAGGAAGATTCTTCAAGTGCCAAAAATATCTTATTTCAGAGGCGGATATGGGTACCGCCGCCCCGGGAATCATTTATTGGATAACGTTTGGTGACTTAGCAGGGGTACCCGGGTTTATGGGGTCAGATTTGTCCGGATCTTGGCGGCAGATGTGTCTGCCATCAACATCGTGGCAGGCTGGGTCGGGAGAGACTGAGGGAGATCTTTTGACCTCTCCAGCAGGACTCTCTCGGAACATTCACTTGCATCGCAGTGGAGAGGATTGATTCATTCGTCCGTCACACTGGCCCCCAAATTCCTAACCACCCCTTATACCTTATTCCTTCTAAGAATTTCTTATCCTTCCCTCCCCTAAAAAGACTCTACATAGCATCCCCAAAAACGAAATTGATGTTACTACAACTGCTACCAAAATAAAAATAGCAGAAAATCAGGATTCACGATGCCAAAAGTCAAGAGTTCTTCTTCTTTAAGAGCGATACGAGAATCCAAGAATGCCAAGAATTTTTTTTGACTACATTGGATATTACTGAAACCTTTTTTAGAAATATAATTAATAATAGCTTGGAAAATAGAAAAGTTCTCCAAAACAAAAGGGGAAAACATTTACCTGGAGATAAAAGACCAGAAGAATCTAAAAAAATCATTAAGGACCACATTGTCTTTTCCAACAGTACCGTCACATTACTGTAGGGCGAACACTTCATTTAAATATTTAGCCGCTGATTTGACATTACACATACGTAATGTACACTATGTATGTTGACTTGTGTAAGGATACAAATTATATTCCTGAAAAAACATGGTTAAACCGAAACATATTTAACACCTGTAACCTATAGTTCCAACAACCACGCGAAGATATGTGCGACTCGTAACAAACGAGTATTAGCATTTTTGTATTTAACACAAATACAAAAATGCTAATACGGAAGAAAAATATCTCTTTTGGATGAGTATGATCGCCACAGAAAACGCAAAATTGCTGTACAGAATTGTAAAATCCAATCTAAAACCCTTGCTTCTGAATCCACTGTTAATTTCATCGAGTTTAATTTAGAATACTTTCGAAGATAATTTTTTATAGACGACACCTGGCAGTTTGTAATTAATTTTTTTTAATGTTCGGAGCAATGAAACTAGAAATTACATGTGACATGAATGAGTGGCTGGTCGTGGCTCAGATGAAATCGCTTCATGTACCTATGAATAGTATTTAATAGCTAATGCTAATGGAAAGAAGTTCATTCTGATGAGTGATACCTGTAGATATATCAAAACTTCTAAAAAGAAAATAAATATATTTGATCCTTCATGGTGGTACCCAGCAGTTAGATTAGCTTCCAGAAAATCCAAATATGATGTCATTGAGATGGGACAAGAGTATTTCTTCAGTTTCATCAACTTGAGGAAATAATTAATTAAAACAAAAAGACAGAAAAATGGCATGGATGTAAACTAGTTAAAAATCACATTCAAAAGAAGATCCTGACCATATTTATTAAGTTCCTAAAACAAGGCAATGAGTTGAACTTATTTTTTTACATGCGCTCCACACAGGAGGCCCTGAGGAAAATAATTTACCTCAGGTCCTATTTCATCTTTGGGGATGCTGTGAGGAGGGTTTTTTTTAGGAAATAAAGGAGAGGAGAATTCAGGGAAGGAAAAGGGTTTAGGGGTGGGTAGGAATCTGGGGTTCAGTGTTTCCTGGTCATCCGCCTCCTCACCCCATGAACCAGGGTACACCTTCTAAATCACCAAACGTTACGAACCCCCTGGAGTGACCTATGGAAGAGGTGTTGGTTGAAGTGAAGTGAGTGAAGCAAAAAATGTGTGCTAAGACTGAGTTGTTTGGTGGTCCGTCCTCTCTGCCCACCCCTGCTGAGAAACGGCGTGATGGTTAGTTAGGTAGTTAGGTAGTTAGTAAGTTAGTCAGGTACAAGATTCCAGTTTTTTAAGCAAGTTACAATATTATGTAGCATATTAAGTTTTTTTTGACAATAGTATCAGTTGGAAAATAGTTACCTAAATATTTTATATGTTTTTCTGTTTTAAATAAGTTTTTCAATAAAAATTTCTAGACTTGAAATATTTTTATTACTGTTCCAACACTATCCTAATTCCTAAAAATCATCTTTACAAATTTTCGGGTGTAAACAAAGTCAAATATCGAAGGAAGTTTTTCGTAACTTGAGTTCAGTGATTGCAATTTTCACTTTGGTTAGGATCAAAGAAACGTAACTGAGATATAGCTGCACTTAAATTTAAAAAAACATATGAAAATGAATTACTGTTTTATATTTAAAAGATGATTAAGAAGCACAAAATACCACCCTTTAACTAAACGAGAAGAAATTATTAATATGTTCCATTTGTTTAAAAGTAGACAACATTGATTGATTGAGAACTATGTTTTTTTGCTCTCCTGTAAAGTAGAGAAAAATGAGATACGTTTTTTTGACCCTAAGGGGCCGAATTATTGTTACAAAGCGCCACTAAAACGATGAATTTTTGAAAAAATTATACATTTAGCCGATTTTTTATTGATTCGTGTACAGACCATGATTCTTAGTAAGAATCCAAAATTTTACACGGTTCGGAACCAATGGGGTCAAAGCTATGAACGATTACAATTATTCATACAAAGCGCCCGTTAAACGATGAATTTTTGCAAAAATTCTCCTCTTCGCCAATTTTTTGATTGATACGTGTCCAGGCTATGATTCTTAGTAAGAATACAAAATTTCAGACGGTTCGGAGCCATAAGGCAAAAGTTATGGCCGACCCCAAGTGTTGAAAAGTCCGACCCCAAGGGCTTGATCGACAGAACCCAAATGTTGGAACGATGATTTAAAAAAAAAAGATTTTCCTTTGCAGATGTTTTGATTGATTCGTGTACAAACTATGATTTTTAGTAAGAATCCAAAATTTCTAACAAAAGTTATGACCGACCTCAAGTGTTCAAACGTCTGACCCCAAGTGCTTAAACGACCTAACCCAAGTGTTAAAACGATGATTTAAAAAAAGACAAATTTCTTTGTAGATTTTTTAATTGATTCGTGTATAGACCATGATTCTTAGGAAGAGTCCAAAAATTCACACGGTTCGGAAACATAGGGACAAAGTTATGAACGACCACAATTATTGTTACAAAGCACCCGTAAAACGATGAATTTTTGCAAAAATTCTTTTTTTACTCGATTTTGTAATTGATACGTGTCCAGCACACGATTCTTAGTAAGAATACAAAATTTCAGACGGTTCGGAGCCATAAGACAAAAGTTATGACCGACCCCAAGTCATCAAACGTCCGACCCCAAGTGCTTGAACGACCTAACCCAAGTGTTAAAACGAAGATTTAAAAAAAAGATAAATATCTGTGTAGCCTTTTTGATTGATTCGTGTACAGATCATGATTCTTAGTAAGAATCCAAAAATTCACACGGTTCGGAAACATAGGGACAAATTTATGAACGACCACAATTATTGATACAAAGCACCCGTAAAACGATGAATTTTTGCAAAAATTCTATGTTTAGCCGAGTTTTTGACTGAATCGTGTCCAGGCCACGATTCTTAGTAAGAATACATAGTTTCAGACGGTTCGGAGCCATAAGACAAAAGTTATGACCGACCCCAAGTCATCAAACGTCCGACCCCAAGTGCTTGAACGACCTAACCCAAGTGTTAAAACGAAGATTTAAAAAAAGATAAATATCTTTGTAGCCTTTTTGATTGATTCGTGTACAGATCATGATTCTTAGTAAGAATCCAAAATTTCACACGGTTCGGAACCAATGGGGTCAAAGCTATGAACGATTACAATTATTTATAAAAAGCGTCCGTTAAACGATGAATTTTTGCGAAAATTCTACTCTTCGCCAATTTTTTGATTAATACGTGTCCAGGACATGATTCTTAGTAAGAATCCAAAATTTCACACGGTTCGGAAACATAGGGACAAAGTTATGAACGACCACAATTATTGTTACAAAGCACCCGTAAAACGATGAATTTTTGCAAAAATTCTAATTTTACTCGATTATGTAATTGATACGTGTCCAGGACACGATTCTTAGTAAGAATACGAAATTTCAGACGGTTCGGAGCCATAAAGCAAAAGTTATGACCGACCCCAAGTGTTGTAAAGTCCGACCCCAAGTGCTTGAACGACCGAACCCAAGTGTTGACACGATGAATAAAAAAAAATTATTTTCCTTTGTAGATTTTTTGATTGATTCGTGTACAGACTATGATTTTTAGTAGGAATCCAAAATTTCACAGAAAAGGTATGACCGACCCCAAGTGTTCAAACGTCCAACCCCAAGTGCTTAAATGACCTAACCCTAGTGTTAAAACGATGAATTTTAAGAAAGATAAATATCTTTGTAGCCTTTTCTATTGATTCGCGTACAGATCATGATTCTTAGTAGGAATCAAAAATTTCACACGGTTCGGAACCATAGGGCCAAAGCTATGAACGACCACAATTATTGTTACAAAGCGCCACTAAAACGATGAATTTTTGCAAAAATTATACTTTTAGCCGATTTTTTATTGATTCGTGTACAGACCATGATTCTTAGTAAGAATCCAAAATTTTACACGGTTCGGAACCAATGGGGTCAAAGCTATGAACGATTACAATTATTCATACAAAGCGCCCGTTAAACGATGAATTTGTGCAAAAATTCTCCTCTTCGCCAATTTTTTGATTGATACGTGTCCAGGCTTTGATTCTTAGTAAGAATCCAAAATTTCACACGGTTCGGAAACATCGGGACAAATTTATGAACGACCACAATTATTGATACAAAGCACCCGTAAAACTATGAATTTTTGCAAAAATTCTATTTTTACTCGATTTTGTATTTGATACGTGTCCAGGAAATAATTCTTAGTAAGAATACAAAATTTCAGACGGTTCGGAGCCATAAGGCAAAAGTTATGGCCGACCCCAAGTGTTGAAAAGTCCGACCCCAAGGGCTTGATCGACAGAACCCAAATGTTGACACGATGATTTAAATAAAAAAAGATTTTCCTTTGCAGATGTTTTGATTGATTCGTGTACAAACTATGATTTTTAGTAAGAATCCAAAATTTCTAACAAAAGTTATGACCGACCCCAAGTGTTCAAACGTCTGACCCCAAGTGCTTAAACGACCTAGCCCAAGTGTTAAAATGATGATTTAAAAAGAAGACAAATTTCTTTGTAGATTTTTTGATTGATTCGTGTATAGACCAGGATTCTTAGGAAGAGTCCAAAAATTCACACGGTTCGGAAACATAGGGACAAAGTTATGAATTTTTGCAAAAATTCTTTTTATAGCCAATTTTGTGATTGATAAGTGTCCAGGCTACGATTCTTAGTAAGAATACAAAATTTCAGACGGTTCGGAGCCATAAGGCAAAAGTTATGACCGATCCCAAGTGTTGTATAGTCCGACCCCAAGTGCTTAAACGACCGAACCCAAGTGTTGACACGATGATTTAAAAAAAAAAAAAAATCTTCTTAGATTTTTTGATTGATTCGTGTACAGACTATGATTATTAGTAAGAATCAAAACTTCACACGGTTTGTTAGAATAATAAATTCGTATAAACCAAACAGTCCTTTGTATCAGACGATTGCCCATAGATGGCAACACTGTCTATGCTTCGCGTCACCCTTTATTGTCGGCTGTACTTTGACAATGTCGTGTAACCAATTCATTATAATAAAACTCACATATAACATTTAATCCTGGTTTATTTTGCTCTCTATCCTTCAGGTTATGGGCCCAGGATACGCGGGAAGTAAAAGTACGTAAATAGTTTTCAGTGCGGAATGCCAGACGAGAGTGCAACTCAAAACTCGTTTTTGTCAACAATGGCGTCGTCGACAACAAGTGCAGGAATTTCAGTAAATTTTGAGAAACTCAGTGGAATTTCAAATTACGGAAATTGGAAATTCTTAATGCGTATGTACTTGGTGCATGAAGATTTATGGGACTGCATTGAAGAGTCTACAGCGGGTGTCCCAAAGGTCACCGATGAACGCAAACAACTGAAAGCGCTCGCAAAAATATGTTTAATGGTGCAGCCATCGTCTTTCTCTCATGTACGGAATGCAGCGACTGGATATGAAGCCTGGCGTAACTTGAAAACGGCGTATGAAGACAAAGGGTTGTGTAGAAGACTCGGACTTTTACGTACATTGTTTGGATTGAAATTGGAACAATTTAAAGATATGGAAGCGTATATCTTGGAGATCACAGACTTGGATCAACAACTACGAGACATAAATGCTCCATTAGACGATGATTTTCTGTCAGTGTTGATGTTAAGTGGTTTACCATCAAACTACGACCCACTTATCATGGCGTTGGAAAATTCGAACTTTAAATTGTGCAGTGAAACCGTTAAAAGCAAATTATTACAAGAAAATCTGCGTA
This sequence comes from Limnephilus marmoratus, assembly GCA_917880885.1. Classification (NCBI taxonomy): domain Eukaryota; kingdom Metazoa; phylum Arthropoda; class Insecta; order Trichoptera; family Limnephilidae; genus Limnephilus; species Limnephilus marmoratus. The sequence continues at coordinate 37,364,305 of OU862923.1, read as the reverse complement.
GAGACTTTGACAAGGGCGAAGAAAGTGCAATGTTTACAAACCCGAAAACAAAAGGTGTCAACAACAAACAATCTACCAGGGTTATCAAGTGCTTTATTTGTAAAAAGCCTAATCATTATGCTAAAAACTGTCCAACAAAAATAAATAAAAGTGACAAACGGAGTGAAAAATATGAAAAAGCGTGGAACGGAACGTTATTGACGGCATTAGCTGTGGACATTAACTCGGATGTTTGGTATGTCGACTCCGGCGCTACTTGTCACATGACGAACAACAAAAATTTATTACAAAACTACGTTGTGGAAACTCCGCGTTCAGTAACAGTGGCAAATAAACAAAAGATGCACAGTGAAGGACACGGTGATGTGGAATTGTTGTTGAAAGCACACAAAGAAACGACGAAAATAAGTGAGGTTATTTACGTACCGGGATTGTCAACAAACCTTATTTCTGTTGGAAAAATGGCAGCCAAAGGACTTGATGTGCACTTTGACACAGAGAAGTGTAATATTTATTGTGGAAAAGATGTAGTCGCCAGTGCTACGAAGGTCAATGGTGTTTACCAATTGGACACAATGAGTCAGCCGTCAACAAACACGAGTGAGCTGAATGCAGCCTGTCAATCAATGGATTTGGAGGCTCCATTGCGTATGAAGCAGTCCATGGATCATGAAACGGAAGCTGTGAATTTGTGTGAAGCGAAGCCATCCCAAGATTTATGGCATCGCAGACTTGGGCATCTGAATAGGCGTAGTATGGATTTACTTAAAAAAGGTATGGCTAGTGGAATTGATTACACTGATAGCAAACATACTCCCTGTGTAGCATGTCTTGAGGGAAAACAAAGTAGATTGCCATTCCCAAAAAGGTCTTTCAACAGAGCTACTGAGAAGCTAGGCCTCATACATTCCGATTTGTGCGGTCCTATGTCAGTTTCCTCATTTAGTGGCAGTAAATATCTATTAACATTCATAGATGATTTCACAAGAATGACATTTGGTTATTTTCTTAAGAGTAAAGATGAAGTATTGCCGATATTTAAGATTTTCAAAAGTTTTGTAGAAAATCAGACCAATTTAAAAATCAAAGCTCTTCGAACAGACAATGGCCGTGAATATGTTAATAAGCAGTTCCAGATGTTTCTACAAGAACATGGCATCGAGCATCAATTGACCATCCCATACTCTCCGCAGCAGAATGGAGTAGCAGAACGGGCCAACCGGACAATTGTGGAGGCTGGACGATGCATGCTGCAAGATGCTGGAATGGACCGGAGGTTCTGGGCAGAGGCATTGAATATGGCAATATTTATTAAGAATAAATCACCAAGCAAGGCGGTGAGAGGTACCACACCCGAAGAGAAATGGTCTGGTAAGAAAGTCAATTTATCTGAATTAAGAGTATTTGGCTGTGTTGCTTATGCAATGATCCCGTATGAAAAGCGCAAGAAATTGGATCCAAAGAGTAAAAAATATATCCATGTTGGATATTGTACTGAATCGAAGGGATATCGATTAATTGATCCAGAAAAACCTTAAAAAATTATCAAGTCTAGAGATGTACAGTTTTTTGAAGAGAAAATGTATAAAGATGCGGTAGCTAACGAGGAAAACTGCATTAATGATTTTCAGTTGGAACTTTCTAATAATAATGTAGATGTGAACACTATTGAAAACAATGTTGTTGAGTCTTCAGTTACAGAAGTTATGGAATTGTCTTCATCTAGTTCTACTGAACTTAACTATGTTGATGACCCTAAAGATATCACCTGGAATCCTGAAATGACTATGGATCAAGCGTCAAGTGATTATGAAGACTATGAAGAATCTTCAAATGCAGTGGTGGCTATGACAGCAGCAAGTCACGGTTACGAACCACAGACAATACACGAGGCGCTGTCGGCACCTGATAAAGAATACTGGAAGGAAGCTATAGCAGATGAGTATAAATCATTTGAAAAGAATAAAGCTTGGAACCTAACATTACTACCAGATGGAAAGAAAGCAGTTAAATGCAAATGGGTTTTCAAGAAGAAACTGGGATCTGAAGGACAACTTCTACGTTATAAAGCTCGTCTTGTTGCCAAAGGATTTACGCAGGAATATGGCATAGACTACTCAGATACTTACGCGCCTGTGATAAGATATTCTACAATACGCAGCTTGCTTGCTCTGGCAGTCAACTTAGATATGAATGTTGATCACATGGATGTGAAGACAGCCTTCTTAAATGGAGAATTAAAGGAGACGGTATACATGGAACAGCCAGATGGATATAAAATAAAGGGTAAGGAAACCCATGTATTTAAACTAAATAAAGCAATATATGGCCTTAAACAAGCATCAAAGGTCTGGTATGACAAGATTGATAATGTTTTGACAGACCTCCAGTTCAGAAAGTCACTTAACGAGCCTTGTGTATACATAAAATCAGATACAAATGGTAATCTGATGATATTAGGGTTGTATGTGGACGATATTTTAATTTTTAGCAAGGATACACCAGAGAAAAAGAAGTTGAAGGAGGAACTGATGAGAATATTTGAAATGAAAGACCTTGGTCGGGCTACACATATATTGGGAATGCGATTAAAACAAGAGAAAAATAAAATTATTCTTGATCAAAGAAACTACATACAGACAGTGTTACAACAGTTTAATATGGCTGATTGTAAGCCTGTGAATACACCTCTAGAAAGCGGTATGAAGTTTGAAAAAGGGAATCAAGCCGATAATAACAGCAGGTACAGAAGCCTCATTGGATGCATTATGTACATAGCAGTATGCACAAGACCTGATATTGCTCACGCTGCAAGCGTATTGAGTCAGTTTAATAATTGTCACTCTGAAATTCACTGGAAAGCAGGAAAACGTGTTCTGCGATATTTAAAGGGAACTATGGATCACCACATAGTATATGAAAAATCCACATTGTCAATTACAGGATATGTGGATGCAGATTGGGCGTCAAATCAACTAGACCGACGTTCATACACGGGTTACGTGTTTAAAATAGGTAACTCTGCTGTATCGTGGGAAAGCCGCAAGCAGAGAACGGTCGCACTTTCAACTACTGAAAGTGAATACATGGCTTTATGTGAAGGAGGAAAGGAAGCTACATTTATCAGAAATTTCTTAAATGAATGTCTAGGTAAATTGTTGCCAGTGACTCTGTTTAACGATAGTCAGTCAGCACAAAAATTATGTAACAGTCAGATTAATCACAGTCGAAGCAAGCATATAGATATTAGACATCATTATGTAAGACAAATTGTAAAGGATAAAATCATTGATTTAGAATATTTGCCTACTGAACATATGCCTGCAGATGTTTTAACCAAACCTTTGTGTAAAGATAAACATTTGAATTGTGTTTCTAATCTTGGTTTACAGACTGTTTAGTTTAAGGGCAGGTGTTAGAATAATAAATTCGTATAAACCAAACAGTCCTTTGTATCAGACGATTGCCCATAGATGGCAACACTGTCTATGCTTCGCGTCACCCTTTATTGTCGGCTGTACTTTGACAATGTCGTGTAACCAATTCATTATAATAAAACTCACATATAACATTTAATCCTGGTTTATTTTGCTCTCTATCCTTCACGGTTCGAAACCATAGTGCCAAAGTTATGAACGACGACAATAATTAATACAAAGTACCCGAACAACGATGAATTTTATTGTTAGCCGATTTATTGATTGGTACGTGACCAGGCCAAGATTCTTTGCAAGAATACAAAATTTTAGATGGTTCGGAGCTATAAAGCAAAAGTTATGACCGACCCCAAGTGTTCAAACGTCCGACCCCAAGTGCTTGAACGACCAAATCCAAGTGTTAAAATGATGATTTAAAAAAAAGATAAATTTCTTTGTAGCTAAAGCTTTTTTGATTGATTCATTTACAGACCATGATACTTAGTGTGAATCCAAAATTTCACACGGTTCGGAAACATAGGGACAAAGTTATGAACGACCACAATTATTGTTACAAAGCACACGTAAAACGATGAATTTTTGCAAAAATTCTATTTTTACTCGATTTTGTAATTGATACGTGTCCAGGACACGATTCTTAGTAAGAATACAAAATTTCAGACGGTTCGGAGCCATAAGGCAAAAGTTATGACCGACCCCAAGTGTTGTAAAGTCCGACCCCAAGTGCTTGAACGACCGAACCCAAGTATTGACACGATGATTAAAAAAAAAGATTTTCCTTTGTAGATTTTTTGGTTGATTCGTGTACAGACTATGATTTTTAGTAGGAATCCAAAATTTCACACAAAAGGTATGACCGACCCCAAGTGTTCAAATGTCCAACCCCAAGTGCTTAAATGACCTAACCCAAGTGTTTTTTCTTTTTTTTTCAATTATTTCTGGCTTTCACCCTTCAAGGGTGTTCTAGGCCATCATTTATAATTACAGAGAAAGGAAAGGTGAATTTATATATTAATTTTATTTAAATGTGCAAATTTCAGAATTTTATGGAAGATTGGAGTAGAGTTCAGACTTAGAAGAGATGAGATGTTGAATGGAGGAGAGGCAATTTTTGATAACGCTTGATAGAAGAGAGGATATTTATTTAGAGAGGGACAATCAAAAAATATGTGATCTAAAGTTCCCACATCTAGACCACAGAACGTACAATCTGGGGAGTCAAGCACATGAATTTTATAAAGGTGAGAAGGAACGGAACAATGTCCGATTCTCATACGAATAAGTAAGGAGATTTCTTTTTTGGAAAAATGGGGGAATTTTTGAAACCACGGTTTTGATGGGATAGTCCTTTGTATTGAGGCGTAGCGGGCACCCTTGGATTGACTAGCAATGTTCCAATACTCTGACCAATCATTGCGGGATCTATCTTTGATGATGGAAAAAATATCAGACAGGGGAACATGGTTTACGAGGGTAACGGTAGGGTTAGACGCTCCTTGTTTTGCCAAGGAATCAGCAATATCGTTACCCACTATGCCAACATGTCCAGGAATCCAAATCAGAGTGACAGTTTTTCCAGAGCTTTGAATGGAGGTTATCAATACTCGAATAAGACATACAAAGTGATCATCAGGATGAAGAAGAGGACTTGTTTTAAGTTTTTGGAGGGAACTGAGAGAGTCAGAGAGAACAAGAGAATGTTCAAAATTATTTTTTATTATATATTTGAGAGATTCAATAATCGCAATGCACTCGGCAGAAAATATTGAAAATTGGTTTGAAATTGAATAAAATATTCTTTCATTAGAATTATTGTGGTAAACGTTAATACCAATACCACAGTTAGGAGAGTCCGGAGATTTGGAGCCATCAGTAAATAAAAGAGAAGAGTTGGGCCATTTAGAAGAAATAATGTCATTGAACATATTATTGACAGTACGGGCTGGGAGATTGGAATGACTTTTAAGGATGCCAATCCCTTCTAAAATCGTTGGGGATAGGGTGACGTGACTATATTTTAATTTGTACAAAGGAAGAAGATCATTTTTGATAATTTGAAGCTCTGAGAGAGAGCGAAAATTTTTACAGATGGCAGGGAGAGATTTAGTTCGAGCTCTGATTGTAGATGAATGTGTTGAGTCGTTGAACAACGAGACTCTGGGAATAATCTGATGACTTTTAGAATTTAAACATTTAAGAACAAATTTGTCAGCAAATAATTGACGCCTTAAATAAAGAGGAGGATCAGAACATTCTACTTGAAGGGAATTGATGGGCGACGATTGCATCGCGCCAGTTATTATTCGCAATGACTTAGATTGAATTTTGTCTAATTTACTGAGTGCATTTTTGGATGCAGTACTAAAAAGTGGGCAGGCATAGTCGAGATGACTTCGAATAAGTGCATTGTAGAGCAACTTAATGCAGATAGGATGAGCACCCCACCAAACGCCAGTCAATGATCTGATAATATTTAAATTTTTTTCACATTTAGTAACTATATTATTAATGTGGGAAGACCATTTAAGTTTCCTATCAAATGTTACTCCCAAAAATTTTACTTCGGAAGCATTGGGGATTGGAGAGTTTTTAAATAAAATTTGAACAGGGGGGTTATTATGACGATTTGAGAAGGTAACACACTGACTCTTTTGTACTGAAAGTTCAAGACCATTTAAAGTAAGCCATGTGCAAAGGGCATCCATGGCTTCATTAAGATATTTGACGGCGGATGGAATGATTTTGGATGATAAGAAGAAAGCTATGTCATCTGCGAACTCAACAACTTTTACTTGAGGGGGAATGGTGACATGCATATCGTGTGTGTATATATTATACAGTAAGGGGGATAATACATCGCCTTGGGGTAAACCCTTCCAAATTGACCTACACTGAGGAGTAACATCTGGTAGCTCAATGAAAATTTTCCTATCGAGAAAAAGATTAATAATAGATTGGACAAACATGAGGGGTAAGCCAAGGCCTAAAAGTTTTTTTTTAAGAATTGGGATGGAAACATTGTCAAAGGCGCCTTCTATGTCTATAAAGACTGCAAGACATACTTCTTTGTTAGAAATGGATAAATTAATATCAGTGCTGATGATGGCGAGGTTATCTTGTGTAGATTTCTTTTTCCTAAATCCAAATTGGGATGGAGAGAGAAGATTATTACTCTCGACAAAAAATTCTAACCGGTTTTTAATTAATTTTTCATAAATTTTACTAAGGGTGGATGAAAGAGCAATTGGCCTATAGTTGGATCCAGAATTGGGTGATTTGTTTAATTTTAGAATTGGGATGATTATTTGAGAACTCCAGTCATCAGGTATTATGCCAGTCTGGAAGATTTTATTTAAGATGCTTAAAAAGTGATTTAGAACATTATCATTACTATTTTTGATAATGCTGTAAGGTATACCATCTCTGCCTGGAGATGAGTCCTTGACTGTTGATAAACAATTTTTTAATTCAATTAAAGTGAATGGAGAGTCAAGCCAATGATCAGATATAGGAGTGTTGTGGATTGGAGTTATTTCATCTAAGTTAGGTACAGAAGGGGGGGCAATTTTGTCCAAGAACTCGTCTATCCATTTAGAATGAGAAGCTCGAGGAGATGTTGGACTGAAGGAGGATCGAAATCTTCGAATCATAGACCAAACTTCCGAAATTGGAGTGTTCGGAGATACTGAACTGCAGAAGTTGTACCACCCGGATTTTTTTTTTGACCTCAATACCCTTTTGGCATTGGCTTCGGCATTTTTGTATATGAGATAGTTATCCATAGTCATATTGTGACGATAGGAAAGAGATTTAGCTTTCCGAATTCTCACTAGTTTGGAACATTCCTCATCCCACCAGGGAGATGGAGGGAGTTTTTTGAGAGATTTGGTTTTAGGGGGAGGATTTGATTTATTGATTGCAGTTACGAGCATTGATTTGAAGTTATCGTAGTCATCTTTGACAGATAATGTATCGGTATAGGATAAATTTTGTATAAACTTATCCATATGTGAGTTAAAATCGTCCCATTTGGTGTGTTTTGTTTTAATCTTTGTCGAAATATGGGCCTTGTCTGAATGGAAAGAAGTTTGATAAGTGATGGTGATCGGGAAATGATCACTGGAGCAGGGGTCGGGGGACACCACCCACGAGGAGAGAGGTGCCAGATTAATAGAGCATATGGAGAGATCCACTGCACTGGGGTTTGTGTTGGGGCGAGAGATTCTAGTAGGAGATCCGTCATTCAAAAGAAAAAGGTTGGATTCATCTAGGAAATCCATCACACTTCGACCGTCTCGATCACAGAAAGCAGAACCCCAGACGGGGGAATGGGCATTAAAATCACCCAATAAATAGAAAGGAGGGCTTAGTTGACGGACAATTTGCAACCACGCTTGTTTATTGAAGTGCGATGTTGGGGGAAGATAGATAGAAACAAAGGAAGTGTCCTTTATTTTAGCTGCAACCATTTGAAAGTCAGCATTGGGGGGTTTGATATTATTTATTGGGAAAAACGGAAGGGATTTTTTAATAAAAAGGGCAGCACCACCGCCCGTACCTTCCGGGCGATCATCGCGGAGACAGGAGTACCCTCCCACATTAAAGTGGGTGGATGGAGTAAACCATGTCTCCGAGACAGCAGCCACAGAAACAAGGTTTGAATTTAATAGGTTAAGAGGGTTTGATTTGTTAGAAATAGCACTGCGGCTATTCCACTGAAGAATTCTGACATCTTGAAGAGCCATTTTGAATAAATGATTTTAATGTGGAAATAATAGAAGCAGCGTTGGACGGTAGATTAGTTTGAGAAGAAATTAGGTCAATTAGAAGCATAATAAGAGTTTGAATAAATGAAGAATTATCTTGGGAGAGTTGTTCAGAAAGCTTTTGATAGTTTGTTGAAGATGAATTATAATTGTTTGCGCACCCATTTGTGGCGTGTGAAAGAGGAGAACCATTGGGATTTAAGAGAAGTGAGTTGTGTTGTTGCTGATCGTATCCACGAGCCTGTTTAGAGATAGGGTTTTTGTATGTGAATTTTGTTGAACGGAAAGATGTTGAGGAGGTGGCGAGAGGGTTGGATGAAGAGTTACTGGCTAAAACCTCGGAAAATGATTTTTTGACAGGCGGGAATAATTTAGAAGCCTGCAGAAAAGACAAGTTCTCAGAGGCCATAGAAATTTTTATATTTTTTTGGCGAGATTGTTCGGGGCAAGAAGAGTTAATGGCGGAATGAGCGCCTAAGCAGTTAAAACATTTAGGTGAAGAGAGAGAAGAACATTGGTCAGCCGAGTGGTTTTCTCCACATTTGAAACATCTGGGAGGGGATCTGCATGCAGCTTTGGTATGACCAAAACGGCAGCAGTTGAAACATTGAGTGGTGGGATAAGTGTACATTTCAACTGGTAAGGAGTTGAAAAATAAATAAATATGGGAGGGAAGAGATTGTCCTTCGAATGTGATGACGACAGATTGGGAGGGCTTCCAGGAAACGATGCCCTCAGAGGTGTCCTTATAATTTAGCCTCCTGGCTTTTATGGGATTGCCGATATGTTGGGGGGTTGAAAGTGAGGATAGGATTTCTGGAATGGACAGATCGGTCGAGATAGCCCTGACCAGGCCCATTCGAGTGACATTGAAAGTTGGGATGTACGCCTTGAATTTAGAATTAGATGAAATAAATATATTTTTGATAAAGTTGTTGGCGGCTGAACCTGACAGGAATTCAACAGAGATTCGGAAGCGACCCTCGGCTAGGTTTAATCGAAAGGTTCTTGTTATTTGAAAGAAATTTACCAAATTCAAGAGGATGGATGGTTTTACCTTGTTCAGTTTTTTGCGCATATACAATGTAGGGGCCACGGGAATGAGTAGAGTAAAAGATTGTTGGAGGAGGTTGAGGAAGAGCTGGAGGGGACTGAGAAGACAAAGGCGAATCATGTTTTTTTGGGGAAAGGGAACTAAATTTTCTTTTTTTAATTGAGGTTAGGATGACAGATTCATTGTCTGAAATGTTTGAATGTTCTGAAAAGTCTATTTTATCTGAAATGTCTCCATCTGGAGGGTCAGGAGGGGGATCTGGGGGCTTTGTAAGGGGTACAGGAGGGAAATCCTCCTCCATTGTTCAAAAAATTACAGCTTATATAAAAAGAGACAGAAGTAAAAAAATTATATAAATATCTGAAAATGAGCAGCAAGAAGTGACTCCTGGAAGATCAGGGGGGAGAAGATTCCAACACACTAAACTTTTTACAGCCAAAACACAATAAAAAGATTGGTTTAAGAATATTTTTTGAAAGAGCAAAACAAAAGAACTGATGACAGCCAAATGTTATTGTTGCGAGCCAACCCAAGTGTTAAAACGATGAATTTTAAAAAAGATCTTTGTAGCCTTTTTGATTGATTCGCGTACAGATCAAGATTTTTAGAAGGAATCAAAAATTTCACACGGTTCGGAACCATAGGGCCAAAGCTATGAACGACCACAATTATTGTTACAAAGCGCCACTAAAACGATGATTTTTGCAAAAATTATACTTTTAGCCGATTTCTTATTGATTCGTGTACAGACCATGATTCTTAGTAAGAATCCAAAATTTTACACGGTTCGGAACCAATGGGGTCAAAGCTATGAACGATTACAATTATTCATACAAAGCGCCCGTTAAACGATGAATTTTTGCAAAAATTCTCCTCTTCGTCAATTTTTTGATTGATACGTGTACAGACCATGATTCTTAGTAAGAATCCAAAAATTCACACGGTTCGGAAACATAAGGCAAAAGTTATGACCGACCCCACGTGTTCAAACGTCCGACCCCAAGTTCTTAAACGAACTAACCCAAGTGTTAAAACTATGATTTTTAAAAAAAGATAAATTTCTTTGTAGATTTTTTGATTGATTCATGTACAGACCATGATTCTTAGTAAGAATGCAAAATTTCACACGGTTTGAAACCAATGGGGTCAAATCTATGCACGACCACAATTATTGTTACAAAGCACCCGTAAAACGATGAATTTTTGCAAAAATTCTTTTTATAGCCGATTTTGTGATTGATACGTGTCCAGGCCACGATTCTTAGTAAGAATACAAAATTTCAGACGGTTCGGAGCCATGAGGAAAAAGTTATGACCGACCCCAAGTGTTGTATAGTCCGACCCCAAGTGCTTAAACGACCGAACCCAAGTGTTGACACGATGATTTAAAAAAAAAAAAAATCTTTGTAGATTTTTTGATTGATTCGGGTACAGACTATGATTATTAGTAAGAATTAAAACTTCACACGGTTCGAAACCATAGTGCCAAAGTTATGAACGACGACATTCATTAATACAAAGGACCCGAACAACGATGAATTTTATTGTTAGCCGATTTATTGATTGGTACCAGGCCACGATTCTTTGCAAGAATACAAAATTTTAGATGGTTCGGAGCTATAAAGCAAAAGTTATGACCGACCCCAAGTGTTCAAACGTCCGACCCCAAGTGCTTGGACGACCAAATCCAAGTGTTAAAACGATGATTTAAAAAAAAGATAAATTTCTTTGTAGCTTTTTTGATTGATTCATTTACAGACCATGATACTTAGTATGAATCCAAAATTTCACACGGTTCAGAAACATAGGGACAAAGTTATGAACGACTACAATTATTGTTACAAAGCACACGTAAAACGATGAATTTTTGCAAAAATTCTATTTTTACTCGATTTTTTTAATTGATAAGTGTCCAGGACACGATTCTTAGTAAGAATACAAAATTTCAGACGGTTCGGAGCCATAAGGCAAAAGTTATGGCCGACCCCAAGTGTTGAAAAGTCCGACCCCAAGGGCTTGATCGACAGAATCCAAATGTTGACACGATGATTTAAATAAAAAAAGATTTTCCTTTGCAGATGTTTTGATTGATTCGTGTACAAACTATGATTTTTAGTAAGAATCCAAAATTTCTAACAAAAGTTATGACCGACCCCAAGTGTTCAAACGTCCGACCCCATGTGCTTAAACGACCTAATCCAAGTGTTAAAACGATGAATTTAAAAAAAAGACATATTTCTTTGTAGATTTTTTGATTGATTCGTGTACAGACCATGATTCATAGGAAGAGTCCAAAAATTCACACGGTTCGGAAACATAGGGACAAAGTTATGAACGACCACAATTATTGTTACAAAGCACCCGTAAAACGATGAATTTTTGCAAAAATTCTATTTTTACTCGATTTTGTAATTGATACGTTTCCAGGACACGATTCTTAGTAAGAATACACAATTTCAGACGGTTCGGAGCCATAAGGCAAAATTTATGACCGACCCCAAGAGTTGTAAAGTCCGACCCCAAGTGCTTGAACGACCAAATCCAAGTGTTAAAACGATGATTTTTAAAAAAAGATAAATTTCTTTGTAGCTTTTTTGATTGATTCATTTACAGACCATGATACTTAGTAAGAATCCAAAATTTCACACGGTTCGGAAACATAGGGACAAAGTTATGAACGACCACAATTATTGTTACAAAGCACACGTAAAACGATGAATTTTTGCAAAAATTCTATTTTTACTCGATTTTGTAATTGATACGTGTGCAGGACACGATTCTTAGTAAGAATACAAAATTTCAGACGGTTCGGAGCCATAAGGCAAAAGTTATGGCTGACCCCAAGTGTTGAAAGTCCGACCCCAAGGGCTTGATTGACAGAACCCAAATGTTGACACGATGATTTAAAAAAAAAAAGATTTTCCTTTGCAGATGTTTTGATTGATTCGTGTACAAACTATGATTTTTAGTAAGAATCCAAAATTTCTAACAAAAGTTATGACCGACCCCAAGTGTTCAAATGTCTGACCCCAAGTGCTTAAACGACCCTAACCCAAGTGTTAAAACGATGATTAAAAAAGAAGACAAATTTCTTTGTAGATTTTTTGATTGATTCGTGTATAGACCAGGATTCTTAGGAAGAGTCCAAGAATTCACACGGTTCGAAAACATAGGGACAAAGTTATGAATTTTTGCAAAAATTCTTTTTATAGCCGATTTTGTAATTGATACGTGTCCAGGCTACGATTCTTAGTAAGAATACAAAATTTCAGACGGTTCGGAGCCATAAGGCAAAAGTTATGACCGACCCCAAGTGTTGTATAGTCCGACCCCAAGTGCTTAAACGACCGAACCCAAGTGTTGACACGATGATTTAAAAAAAAAAAAAATCTTTGTAGATTTTTTGATTGATTCGTGTACAGACTATGATTATTAGTAAGAATCAAAACTTCACACGGTTCGATACCATAGTGCCAAAGTTATGAACGACGACAATAATTAATACAAAGGACCCGAACAACCATGAATTTTTGAAAAGTTTAATGTAGTTATGAACGACTACAATTATTGTTACAAAGCACACGTAAAACGATGAATTTTTGCAAAAATTCTATTTTTACTCGATTTTGTAATTGATAAGTGTCCAGGACACGATTCTTAGTAAGAATACAAAATTTCAGACGGTTCGGAGCCATAAGGCAAAAGTTATGGCCGACCCCAAGTGTTGAAAAGTCCGACCCCAAGGGCTTGATCGACAGAACCCAAATGTTGACACGATGATTTAAAAAAAAAGATTTTCCTTTGCAGATGTTTTGATTGATTCGTGTACAAACTATGATTTTTAGTAAGAATCCAAAATTTCTAACAAAAGTTATGACCGACCCCAAGTGTTCAAACGTCCAACCCCAAGTGCTTAAATGACCTAACCCAAGTGTTAAAACGATGAATTTTAAGAAAGATAAATATCTTTGTAGCCTTTTTGATTGATTCGCGTACAGATCATGATTCTTAGCAGGAATCAAAAATTTCACACGGTTCGGAACCATAGGGCCAAAGCTATGAACGACCACAATTATTGTTACAAAGCGCCACTAAAACGATGAACTTTTGCAAAAACTATACTTTTTGCCGATTTTTAAGTGTCCAGGACACGATTCTTAGTAAGAATACAAAATTTCAGACGGTTCGGAGCCATAAGGCAAAAGTTATGGCTGACCCCAAGTGTTGAAAGTCCGACCCCAAGGGCTTGATTGACAGAACCCAAATGTTGACACGATGATTTAAAAAAAAAAAGATTTTCCTTTGCAGATGTTTTGATTGATTCGTGTACAAACTATGATTTTTAGTAAGAATCCAAAATTTCTAACAAAAGTTATGACCGACCCCAAGTGTTCAAACGTCCGACCCCAAGTGCTTAAACGACCTAACCCAAGTGTTAAAACGATGATTTAAAAAGAAGACATATTTCATTGTAGATTTTTTGATTGATTCGTGTATAGACCATGATTCATAGGAAGAGTCCAAAAATTCACACGGTTCGGAAACATAGGGACAAAGTTATGAACGACCACAATTATTGTTACAAAGCACCCGTAAAACGATGAATTTTTGCAAAAATTCTATTTTTACTCGATTTTGTAATTGATACGTGTCCTGGACCTAACCTAACCTAACCTAACCTAACCCAAGTGTTAAAACGATGATTTAAAAAAAGACAAATTTCTTTGTAGATTTTTTGATTGATTCGTGTATAGACCATGATTCTTAGGAAGAGTCCAAAAATTCACACGGTTCGGAAACATAGGGACAAAGTTATGAACGACCACAATTATTGTTACAAAACACCAGTAAAACGATGAATTTTTGCAAAAATTCTATTTTTACTCGATTTTGTAATTGATACGTGTGGAGGACACGATTCTTAGTAAGAATACAAAATTTCAGACGGTTCGGAGCCATAAGGCAAAAGTTATGACCGACCCCAAGTGTTGTAAAGTCCGACCCCAAGTGCTTGAACGACCGAACCCAAGTGTTGACACGATGATTAAAAAAAATAAGATTTTCCTTTGTAGATTTTTTGATTGATTCGTGTACAGACTATGATTTTTAGTAGGAATCCAAAATTTCACACAAAAGGTATGACCGACCCCAAGTGTTCAAACGTCCAACCCCAAGTGCTTAAATGACCTAACCCAAGTGTTAAAACGATGAATTTTAAGAAAGATAAATATCTTTGTAGCCTTTTTGATTGATTCGCGTACAGATCATGATTCTTAGTAGGAATCAAAAATTTCACACGGTTCGGAACCATAGGGCCAAAGCTATGAACGACCACAATTATTGTTACAAAGCGCCACTAAAACGATGAACTTTTGCAAAAACTATACTTTTTGCCGATTTTTTATTGATTCGTGTACAGACCATGATTCTTAGTAAGAATCCAAAATTTTACACGGTTCGGAACCAATGGGGTCAAAGCTATGAACGATTACAATTATTCATACAAAGCGCCCGTTAAACGATGAATTTTTGCAAAAATTCTCCTCTTCGCCAATTTTTTGATTGATACGTATCCAGGCTATGATTCTTAGTAAGAATCCAAAATTTCACACGGTTCGGAAACATAGGGACAAAGTTATGAACGACCACAATTATTGTTACAAAGCACCCGTAAAACGATGAATTTTTGCAAAAATTCTATTTTTACTCGATTTTGTAATTGATACGTGTCCAGGCTATGATTCTTAGTAAGGATCCAAAATTTCACACGGTTCGGAAACATAGGGACAAAGGTATGAACGACCACAATTATTGTTACAAAGCGCCAATAAAACTGTGAAATTTTGCAAAAAATCTATGTTTAGCCGAGTTTTTGACTGATTCGTGTCCAGGCCACGATTCTTAGTAAGAATACAAACTTTCAGACGGTTCGGAGCCATAAGGCAAAAGTTATTACCGACCCCAAGTCATCAAACGTCCGACCCCAAGTGCTTGAACGACCTAACCCAAGTGTTAAAACGAAGATTTAAAAAAGAGATAAATATCTTTGTAGCCTTTTTGATTGATTCGTGTACAGATCATGATTTTTAGTAAGAATCCAAAATTTCACACGGTTCGGAAACATAGGGACAAAGTTATGAACGACCACAATTATTGTTACAAAGCACCCGTAAAACGATGAATTTTTGCAAAAATTCTATTTTTACTCGATTTTGTAATTGATACGTGTCCAGGACACTATTCTTAGTAAGAATACAAAATTTCAGACGGTTCGGAGCCATAAGGCAAAAGTTATGGCCGACCCCAAGTGTTGAAAAGTCCGACCCCAAGGGCTTGATCGACAAAACCCAAATGTTGACACGATGATTTAAAAAAAAAAGATTTTCCTTTGCAGATGTTTTGATTGATTCGTGTACAAACTATGATTTTTAGTAAGAATCCAAAATTTCTAACAAAAGTTATGACCGACCCCAAGTGTTCAAACGTCCGACCCCAAGTGCTTAAACGACCTAACCCAAGTGTTAAAACGATGATTTAAAAAAATAAGACAAATTTCTTTGCCGATATTTTGATTGATTCGTGTACAGACCATGATTCTTAGTAAAATACCAAAAGTTCACATGGTTCGGAACCATAAGGCCAAATTTATGAACGACCACAATTATTGTTACAAAGCGCCCGTGAAACGATGAATTTTGGCAAAAAAAATCTATTTTTAGACGATTTTTGATTGACGCGTATCAAGGCCACGATTCTTAGTAAGATTACAAATTTTCAGCCGGTTCGGAGCCATAAGGCAAAAGTTATGACAGACTCCAAGTGTTCAAACGATCGACTCCAAGTGCTTGCACGACCGAACCCAAGTGTTAAAACGATGATATAAAAAAGGATAAATTTCTTTGTAGCCTTTTTGATTGATTCTTTTTGATTGATTGATAGTAAGTGTGACGTATGTGTATGAGGGTGACGGCATGAGAGCGAGATAGCGAGTATGGGAAGTATAAAAGGGATGTACCCGCTATTGAGCGCTCTCTCCATATTAACCTGGCAACCAATAAACATTGTAACATCAACGGATATTTAAGCCCTGTACAGTACGCCCAGTCGAATGATGTATACAGTCAAAATAGATCTATTTATTTTCAAATATACTTTCAATAATGTTTGGTGTTTTGTTATTGGAGATACAATAACTACGTTACATGCTTGTTCAGATGTTCTTAGTAAATAATACCAAATCAAGTGTGACACACGTCATTTTTCGCTCTGTCAAAATTGTTGTTTCCTATAGTCAAAACATCAAATTGAATCATTAAACCCCACAAAATTCTTCGGTGAATTAAGACAAAATTAGCCCTCATATAGTTTCTAAAGTGTTGATGCTGTTTTATTATGAAATCAACATTGTAAATATCACAAAAGTGCAGTTTTGTGTTGCCGCAGTTAGAATTTACTCTTACCTACAAGTCCAGTGCCTCGCTCTATCGCCTGTCGCTCATCAAACGTACATATATATACCTACCCATACAACTAATTCATTGCCGTAGACCGACAACCCAGAGGCGACGAACCTTTTTCAAGATGATCTGTTCCAAGTGCCAACTATCTATTACAGACGGTATCACATGTTACTCCTGCAGAAAACAATTTCATTATGAATGCGGAGGGACATCGGAAACTACATTTCGAAAAGCTAACAACGAGAAAAGAAGAACCTGGCGCTGCACTAACTGCAAAAATTCACCCCAATCAACCGTTACGCTAACCAACCCCATGGAAGATATGATGATTGAAATAAAAAAAAATATTTTCTGAGCTTGCCTCCCTCAAAACCCTTAACAGTCAAGTCAAGGAAGATATGTCGGAACTTAAAAAATCCATCGACTTCAACAACGCAAAATTGGATGACTTTACCAAACGATTCCAAGCTTTCGAAGAGTCGATGAGTAAAGTAGCCTATCTGGAACAAGAAGTTTCCTCCCTTCAATCGACCATCAAACTAATGCAAGATGATTCAAACAAAAGGGAACAATGGATGAGGCTATAAAATATAGAAATAAAAGGAATACCTCAAAATAATTATGAAAACATTCCAAACATCCTGTCAGAGATAGCAAATAAAATTGGTATAAACAATTTTAAAACTAATGAAATCGCGTTTGCCACCAGAGTCTCGGCGAAAGACCCACTTCATTCCAAATTAATTTAACCCATAATTGTGAAATTCACCACCCGCTCACGTAAAAATGAATTTATCGCGGAAATTCGACGAAGAAAATGGATAACCACGAAGGACTTGAATTACCCCGGTGACGAAAGAAAAATTTATGTTAACGACCATCTGACCAGCTCTAACAAAAACCTTCTTTTTCAGACCAAGGGTATTGCGACGGAAAAGGGATACAAATTCACGTGGCTAAAAAACAGCAGGATATATGTGAGAAAAAATCCAACTTCGCCTCCCATACTAATTGCCATGGAAGAAGACCTAAAGAAAATTTCCTGAGTCGATCTGCATCCTCTTCACGTCGAAAAATAGATTTTTTATTCACTCATGTATCTCCCCACACATTTCCCCCCTCACATTATCCACTCCTATCTCACTTATCCTCCCTCTCCCATTATACCCTCTCCCATAAATTTTCTAATTTATTTTTAAATCACTCAACACTTTTCATGAACCAAATTGAAATACATGTTACCGCTTGTTGGTGACCCCCTACACGTCTGACATTCAGCACTGTTCGACATACAATAGCGGTCTCTCTCACACTAATTATCTTCTCTCCCGTGGTAAGCAAATCAACCTTACACTCATTTTATGCCAACAAACATTTACAAAAGTACATACTTAATAATATTACTAACCGTTATTGCCTCAAATATGGATACCTACCTCTATCTAATTATAACAATATCAGAATAAAATTATCATTAACCGGACCTGAGATGCATATTACAAGACTTTCACATAATTATTTTAAACTATATTTTACACCCATAAATTATTGTGTTAGATGTACTTACTATTTTAGATTGCATAACTAATATAACCGAACTCACTTGTCGCAGCTATCATATATATGTACGAAAACTCACCAAGCAACATGACTCAAACCAGAAAGTTCAATCCCTAAATATGTTCCCGTCCTTTGCCTCTTAATCCTATTCCTATGTTCCTCCTCCCCCCCCCCCCCTTTTTATATTTTGTAACTAAAAAATGAAACTAAGAAAATACTCTTACTATGTCACACTTTATTATTTATTATTAAATATCATCAGTAGAAAGTTCATAATTGGCATAATTACCATATTTTTATTGTATTATTTTGTAATATCTGATTTGCTGTCAACTTTCTCTAAAATAAATAAAATAAAAATAAAAATAAATATTAAAAATAACATGTAATAGCCCAGCCGCGCGTGAAAGTCTAAATAAATAAATATTTTACATGAATTCCGCACAAGAGTCTCAACTGCTCCTAACCGCCTGGAGATAGTGAGTCCATGGCATACCCTATTGGGGTGTATTGTGAAGCTGAAGGATGATGGGAAAGGCAACGAGATCAAATGAGGAAGGGGGAAGCACCTGGCTATTCAGATCTTGTCACTAAATAAGGCTAAAGCCAAGCAAGCAACGTTACAACGTTACAATTTTGAATGATTGTCTCATACCAGAGCGATACTGATAGTATTTTTCACTCTGGAACGTGCCTCAAATATACCTTATGTTGTGTTAAATGCAAAGATCTTAAATACAAAGAGATATGCTATGATGGCCGCACGTCTGTCGGCGGACTACTACCTAATAGGTATAGTTTGCATACTGAAAGAATTCGTTCATTTAGTTGATTTTTTTAAGAAATGCAGTGGTACCTATTCGTTAACAATATATTAAACTTTATATATTTTGTATTGTCTACTCTTTCTCAGTCCCTGTATCTTTCAGGTGACTTTACTTGTAATCTTAGTATTTTTACAGTTATTATTTTTCTATTGTTTTGAGTGATGGCATTGTTTTTTCTTATGTTTTTCAACAAACTTTTATAAAATAATATTAATCATATTCTCTGTATTTATCTCATATTATGTTCATCATTCATTACACTAACCATTCCATTTTCAGACTCCTGTTTTACAGGGACATTTGAGGGTTTAGCTTCGTGCATCATAAGTGTAGCTTCGCTTATTAAAAAAAATTAGAGTCCTTGTGAGAGCCCTAAAGATGTAACTATCTGTTACTTATACCAGGGTGGGAAAGCGGTTGGATTACCTCAAGTGGTTAACAATATAATTTGAATGCAGAAAGAATTCGATCATTTAGTTTTACGTTCATTTAGTTTATTCGTTGATTGTTTAACAATATCGGCGACACAAGGAAACGCAGTCTCACCCAGTGAAAACTGCGGATAGCACATCTCTTTATTTCAATATCTTTGGTTGAATGATTAAATTGTGAAATAACACAAAACAATCGGATAAAATTACACTGTTCTACTTCCTTCCAAGAAATCGTAAAGGATTTTATCTTTAAACAAAGTTAAAAATAAATGTTGAAGCAAAGTACCTAGTGATGTTTTGTTCTGCGAACTATTTATAAGTAGACTCTTATTATGGACTTCGCTGAAGAAAATTCCCTTTAACTTTGTGTTGGTTGTTTCGCAAAAACGGTAAACAACGCCATTCATTAGTCCCTACCGGAATTTGCATTTCTCTGTTATTCTTTTCAGGCTAACAAGCCAGTTACAAAATTAGAAACGTAATACAAATTCGCGAAGTTAATTCCGTTCAATTAACCACGAAATAAAACATGTACGAATTTTTTTATTTTCATTATTTTTTTGAGGAACATTTGTTAAAAAAGATTTTTTCCTATTTCCATGTAAATCACAATATTTGTGCTGTGTTTATTAGATCGTATTTAAGAATTAGATCAGACCCATGAAAAATTGCGGGATAGTCTGAATCCTTTACCGATTCTTGGCCTTTTTTTGTGAATACCTCACGAGAGTCCCAAGAGGCTATGGAATCCCCAATTGGGATATATTGTGAGAATGGGGAAGAGAAAGGTGAGGAAGTACCTGGCTATTCAGATCTAGCCACCACACACGGCTAAAGCCATTTCAAGCAACGTTCATATCTGAATGGTGGTCTTACATCAGGTCGATACTGAGAGTGTAGTCCACTTGACAAATCAGTTCCAAATTTAACTTGAAGCTTCTTTTGTTGAGATCTACGTTTGATGCAATTAAAAGATTTCATAAAATTGTAAAATATATCGTGATGAAGACTTTTCAAACAATAAGTAATTCAACAGCATTTATTGAAAGGTCCTTGGCCGTAGAAAACTTTAGAGGGGACGCTGAAGAAAAATATACCTAAAAATCGAACCATGTACCCAAAAAGGTTAGCAACCTCTGATGTAGATAATCTTGAATTTGTTGTTCCTGCTGATATGTTTTGCCGTTAACATGTTTTTGTTTATAACACCTATAATAATATGTTTTAAATCAGTGTAAAGGCGGAAACACACTTGTGTGGTGTGGTGTGTCGTGGTGCGCCAGAAGCACATCGGTTTCATACATTTTTATGGTTAAAGACATATTTGTAGGTTGTGGCGTGTCGACCAGCGACGACGATGATTGGTTAATTTGTAGTCACGACACACCACACCACACAAGTGTGTAAGCAACTTAACCCAATTGCTCTTTAGACAGAGAAAAAAAATTACATACTCTTTCTGTATAAGATTGTGAACTGCCTTACTGAGTCACCAGCCATACTAAAAAGGAATTTCGTTGCCTCGAATGCAATGCCAGATTGAATACCTTATTTTATGCACAACATTTAAAATCGAAATACATACAAAACTGATCTTGGCGGTGGATGCATCTGCCCACCTGCTGCATGGCGGATCGAGAAAGACTGATGTGGGAGGCCTTTTGATCTCTTCATCCGGACTTCTCGATCCATCGCCTTGCACCGCAGTTGAAAGGATGGATTCGTACGGCTGTCACTCCTCAACAAACTGACTCAAATTCCTAACCACCTTTCATACCTTTTTTCATTCTCAGAACTGCCTCTTCTTCTTTTTCTTAAAAATATCCTCCACACTGCATCTCCTAAGATTAATTCCAAATTATTTTCCACGGGGCCTCATGTGTGGTGCTAATGTAAAACAAAAATCAAATAAACCTTACAATGTACGTAAATCAGCACAATTATTTCTTTATTGTTTATTTTTTAATCTTTTACTTTGACTAACCTCACTTAACCAAACCCAACCTAGCCTAACGCAACCTAACAAAGATTAACTCTTATGTTATGTTATCTTCTAGAGATTGTGTTATAATTTTCCTCTCGTAATCTCTACATATTATAAATTAAAGTCCTCCGTCGCGTCTGCCTGTTCGCGATAAACTCAAAAACTACTGAACGGATTATCATTCGGTTTCCACCAATAGATAGAGTGATTCATGAGGAAGGTTTAGGTATACAATTTGTTAAGGTTTTGTGTAAATTGGTTGAAATATATAAAGGAGAAAGTCCGTATGTGGTGAACGACCAGGCTGGCAAGCGGGCGGTGTGGATTTGATTTGTGTGCAAATTAACGGTTCTAAGTTAACTAACGGTTGTTGAGATCTAAGCCAACTCAGAATGAAATCAACCCAGAAACACCTCATAAATGTCATTAAAATCTATGAAAAATAAATTTAAAATAGCCGGTAACTCTAACCTAACTTAACCTATTTAAACAATTTTGTATGTGTTTTTATCATAACTCTTAATGATCTTTCTGAGGTGCTTTTGAGTTGGTTTCATTCTGAGTTGACCGGTCAC
The DNA here is from genome assembly GCA_917880885.1 of Limnephilus marmoratus. Taxonomy (NCBI): domain Eukaryota; kingdom Metazoa; phylum Arthropoda; class Insecta; order Trichoptera; family Limnephilidae; genus Limnephilus; species Limnephilus marmoratus. The sequence goes on along the minus strand of OU862923.1, from coordinate 37,342,208 downwards.
CCAAATTAACCGATGGCGGTGGTTATAAGGTTGGGTAACCATCCAGTAGATGGCGTTGTGTTTCGTTAACCACAGCAACGCGTGGCCGGGTCAGCTAGTATTTTTAATATGATTATAATTGATACACAAAACCATGTACAATGTGACCTAAGAACGGGGTACCCCAGTAAAGTAACATTATTTTTAACTTATGTAAAAAATATTATTGAAAACCCTTCTGGATGGAAGGAACGAGTCTCTTTCCGATAACTTCTCAGTCCAAGAGATAGATGGACACTTGAGTGGCAATCGGCCTATGTGGAAAATGCTCATCTTGAACAAGACCCCACTGAGAGACAGCCTGGGTTCTCACTGCCTCGTAAACTCTGGTCCTCTATCAATAGGATAACTTAAGCAAGCCGCTGTGTCCACGTAATACATTGTTGGGGCCTTAAAGAGTCGGCGATCTTTGAATGCGGTGCGGCGCAGGCCACCGAATACGTGAATGATCGCCCACTCCATTCATTTCACACTTCGATTGACGATGTACACGAGGCCCTAGACTGGCTTGCAAAACTAGTTGTTCCCCTCTGATCCCCCAATATATGAAAGAAGAAGAAGATTAAAATCACGCAATAGAAACACGATGGCAATCTGAAACGATTATAACTAAACAAACGGGAGTGAAGGAATGAGGAGTTTTTGTGAAATAATTGGAGGTTAAAGTCGTTGAATGTCCTCTGATGGTTCACCTGTTTCTGGGCTGGCAAGAAGTGAATCTCTTGGTGAACAGGTAGATAGAAAGCAAGTAGCTACAGTTCCTTTGTGAAGCATAGATACCAACACTCTCGTAAGATCTACCTGCCATCCCCATGCTAAATATTCATTACTAGACGTTAGATGCCAGATACAAGACGTTAGATGCCAGATACAAGACCGAGGTATATCGAATTAATCAGCAGCAGTGATTGCTTGCAATTACCTGAGATAGTGGATTGGGATGCAGTGCGTGGTTTGGTATGTAATTAAGCAATTGAATTAGCATATTAAAGGGTGCGTGGTACAAGGAGCACGTGTCCTGTGTCATTAAACCGTACCAAATCCTGGAGGACATTATCCTATCTATACGGGTATATGCCCTAGATCAGCGGTTGTTAACATTTTTGAGCCTGCGTACCCCTTGGCTCTTTTACCAGTTTGTTGTACACGTGTAATGAAAGATAAGTTTGATTTGTAATTTTTAATTCTTACATTATTATATGAATTTAACAATCAAATACAATTAATACAATTTTATACTGAGTGTAACACGCTTTCGGGCATTTTTAACAAGTGATTCTACATGCGAAAGCGAACCAATTTTTTTCCATGTCTTTTTATTATCCGTACCCAACTCCAAACTCACAAAGCGTATTGAGAGGATGATTTTTTTTAACCTAAAAAAATAATGTTGGAAAAAAAGTTTCTCATGTATCATTAATTAAATTGAAAGCCCGATTTCCTGTTACATCCTATATAATCAATCATATACCTACGTACAGTCAATGTGACCCTTGAGCTTGCTTTGCAAAGCAAAGTTTGCTAAATTTCACTTAGGTAGAACCTAAAGTCTGTTTCATGCCTTTTCACACAAATACGTGCTTGTGAACTGTGTATTTTTAGAGCTCCCATGACAGTTGATCCGCCGACAGTTGGCCTCCGGCATACTTACAAAATATGCAGGGATAGTACGGTACACCCACTTACACAAAATATAACTGAGTGACCCGACAGGGTATGCAGAGAGAATCTCATGTCATCATCACCATTAGCTCTACAACCCCTGGTGGGTCTTGGCCTCCTCAAGAGACTTCCTCCACTCATCTCCGTTTTGTGCCAGCTCTCTCCAGTTTAGAAGCTCCAAGATAGATTTGTCTTTGAGGACGTTGTCGCTCCATCTTAATCTTGGTCTTACCAGGCTCCTTCGCCCTATTAGTCTTAAGTTCAGCAGGGACTTTGGTGCTTGATGCCCGGTCATTCTCTCCACATGACCCAGCCGCTGAAGTCTTCCCAGTTTTATAAATTTTGCGATGTTTAGCTCCATAAATAAAGTATAGAGCTCATTTTCAACGTCTGCGCCAAAATCCATTCTAGAACCGGTTCGAAGATGCGCCTCAAAATTTTCCTTTCAGAAACGTCCAGTGCAGAAAGAATGTACCACCGAATAGCGGTAATATAAAACATATTTTATTCAAATACATCGTGGACAAAACTTCTTATCGGTATACCGTATATACCAGCGTATAAGTACAAAAAACCGACACTGTACATATAGAAATTCGTTTGATATTCATACCAACTTACTATTAAAGGTAATTTTTAATTTGATTTTTCGTTTGAAATTGGTAAATAATACGCAAAAAAATATTATAGTGAATATTGAAAATTAACTGTCAGGTCACCATTTTTAGAGTTACAGCTTCTTTGGGGGACATTCCTTAGAAACTTCATTCAGAAACCTATCATGATATTGCGTACCCCTAATTTTGCTTCGCGTACCACAGGTTGAAAACCACTCCCCTGGATAGCTGTGATTAGTTCCCAATAATCCCACTGTGAACGTTTCACGTTTATTACGCAAATATGAGAGTTAATAAATGTATTAAATATTGAAACAATATGAATAATTATTAATAAATAATCGTTAATAAATATATTAAATATGAATAATATTCATCAAATAACGAATTTGAACGAAATTCAACAAAAACTAAGGCACAGCTGTTTCGCAGAAAATCACATGTTACAAAGTGATCAAATGGTCATTCAGCACCATTGTGTTTTTTGACAGTTGAAAGTTTCCCAATAAATTCCGATTCGAAATCTAAGTCCGTTTTCGCATTAGAACAAAATGTGATCAGAAGATGAGCAAAAAAATTGTGTTATTAAACTTGAGAGTTTATTACAATATGATAAAAAAAAGCTGGAACGCACCTTGAATCGGCGTTTTACGGAGACTTTACCTATCCTATCGTGTGTATCACGTTTATCGTCAAATATGCATGTGCTATATCAACTGAGCTATCGTATCAATCTTCAGATCTGCATATTTCTCAAAGGCAACATCTCATCGAGCTTGGTAAAAATATCTGCCAGATATGCAAGTTTTATCAAACATGAAGGATTTAATTAAAACAATATTTTGTCCTGAATTATTTTGGGCTTTCAAGAAAATCAATAACTCAGTCCAAAGCTTAAATGGTGCTTTTCCTCTGGATCTCAAAAACGTAACGGAAATCTAAAATCATTCCATGTTGTTTTAAATTTTTTTTAATAAAATTTTGTTTCTACAATTTATCATTATGGCTTGTATTACTAACATCCGATTTCCAAATGTAAATATACACATATATGTATTATATATAAAGTTGGTTTTCTACTTTAGACGTTCGATATTTCATTGATAACGATTATTTTTCACAACTAATTTCACACGATTTTTTCACCAACATACGGCAGATAACAAAGATGTAGTAAGACTGACAGATTTTTTAATTATTTTACTTTTAGGTGAAGTCGATTTCGAAAAAAATATTGTTGGATTCCTTGGAACCAAAAATTTCGTGAAACACTTGCAGATCAGTTATCCCGTTGTTTTTTTTCCGTATCACACAGATGTTAATATTATTGACTCTACCACAGTATTATATAGCACAGTAATAAATTTCAGAGGTATTTTTAGCAAGTGAAATTAAGTTTATGCTGTGTATAACCGTTTATGACAACAGCAAAAACGGTTCTTTCAACTTCTATTAGTATCTCTATCTGGAAGGATCTAGTACCTAACTTAAGAACTACTATGAATACACAATTACGACACAAGACATAAACATCAACACACGCTTCCAAAGACAAATACTACATATGGACAAAGACATTATCATAATCTGACTCCAAAAATTTTTAATTTGATGGAAAAAGATGTTAATGACAAGAAATGCAAATCTAAAACACAAAATTCATATCTGGATAATGAACAAAGGTATTGCATACTGCGGGCAGATAACTTGAACAATACAAGAACACACTCAACGCCTGTATTTTTTCTCTTTTCCTCTCAATTATTTTTGTGTCTCTAATTTGTTTCTTTCATATTTTTTCTTGTCTCTTTTCTTTTTCATTTCTTTTTATTGCTCTTTTATTCTATTTACCTACCTATTTAAATTAAAATATTTTTATTTTTATCTTATTTTTTTTCCAAGATTAAGATATCGAAATTAGTTTAAATTCCTGCTACCTCGCAACAGGCTCAGCCCAGTGAGGTGGTATATGTATACCAAAAAATGTATATTGTATTTTGTATATATTGTAATATCTTGGTTAATAAATAACTGAAAAAAAAATAAAAGAAGGAATATTTATACAAATAATAATTTCTTATAAATAATAGCAGAAGTTTTGAAATGTAAATATGTGTATATTTTATTAAATTAAATCCTTCCGACAAATTGTCGCGGAACCCTTATTCAGGTTCGCGGAACACAGTTTGGGAAACCCTACTTAAACAAATAGAGAAAATAATTAAATTTATATTAAACAGAACTAGCAATCATTACATTTTATAATTATACCAGCTGGTTCCCGGCATGCGTTGCTATGCCATTTAATAAAGAAATTGTTTCTCCCGGCGTGTCCTTTCCCATTCATCCCGTTCCCCTTCCGCCTCCCTTTCCTCTCCCGCGTCCCCTTCCCCTCTCAAGTTCCCACTCCGCCTCCTCCACCTTCCCTTCCCGGTACATTCAGTTTTCAAACAGCTCGCGTGCCACTTATTGCAATTTTTTATACAAATTTCGTAATGCCAGAGCTCACCAGTAGTTTCATACAAACCTTGTCCTGACCATAACGAACACAACAAAAAAAAGATTATCCAATTTGGTGCAGTCGTTCGAAAGTTATGCGCTTACATACATTTTGGCGATTAATTTTTATTTATATTGTAATATCTTGGTTAATAAATAACTAAAAAAAAATAAAAGAAGGAATATTTATACAAATAATAATTTCTTATAAATAATAGCAGAAGTTTTGAAATGTAAATATGTGTATATTTTATTAAATTAAATCCTTCCGACAAATTGTCGCGGAACCCTTATTCAAGTTCGCGGAACACAGTTTGGGAAACCCTACTTAAACAAATAGAGAAAATAATTAAATTTATATTAAACAGAACTAGCAATCATTACATTTTATAATTATACCAGCTGGTTCCCGGCATGCGTTGCTACGCCATTTAATAAAGAAATTGTTTCTCCCGGCGTGTCCTTTCCCATTCATCCCGTTCCCCTTCCGCCTCCCTTTCCTCTCCCGCGTCCCCTTCCCCTCTCAAGTTCCCACTCCGCCTCCTCCACCTTCCCTTCCCGGTACATTCAGTTTTCAAACAGCTCGCGTGCCACTTATAGCAATTTTTTATACAAATTTCGTAATGCCAGAGCTCACCAGTAGTTTCATACAAACCTAGTCCTGACCATAACGAACACAACAAAAAAAAGATTATCCAATTTGGTGCAGTCGTTCGAAAGTTATGCGCTTACATACATTTTGGCGATTAATTTTTATTTATATAGATATAGATAGATAGATAGATAGATAGATAGATAGATAGATAGATATAGAAGAGGAAGATAGAAGATAGATAGATAGAAGAAGAAGATATACAATATTTCAACTACCATAATCCGGGCATGTGCCTAGTGTGGTAGTCGAAAAACTTGTTAAAACTGTAAACCAATATTTTATGAATACAGAATAATAATTTAAAAAAAAAAACAAATCTTTGCTTATTTAGTCATTGCTTTATAACAACGTAATTACACTTTAACAGGTGCTTCCCTAAATATTTAAGCAGCTTAGTTAATGGATTTTCAAGAGGAAGTGGTTGCATTAATTAAAGGTAACACTCGTAATCGTTGCAAAATGCATTTTAATGAGTACATATTTCACAAGTTTCATTTTAATAATAAACTAGTTCAGACCCACACAATCATGTAATTGTCTGAATTCTTGGAAAACCAGAAGCAATTTTGAAAATGACATTTCAAAAATAATTTTCTTTCAAAATATTATTTTATAGGTAGGTACTTTATCGCTTGTCTGAATTATTCCGATAATCAGTTCCAATTTTTAAAACGATACTTAAATTCAAATCAAATTCGAATTCATTGAACCAGAGTTACGCAGGACGCCTGGACAACCGAAGTCAGTGTTTTTTTATTGTATTATTACCATACGAGTTATGCGAAGACATTTATTAAAGCTCATGTACGAGTACAAATGTTAGCGAAGGCGCCGTATACCCGCTCAAAAAGAATAAGATGGAGAGATATGTAAATAAAAATGTTAGAGAGAGCGCGCTAATATTTAAAACGATAAAATTTAAGCGAAAATTGTGAAATTTTTTAATCAAACACGACTCGTTTAAGGCGCCGTATACCCGCTCAAAAAGAAGAAGATGGAAAGATAGGTGAATACGAATGTTAGAGAGAGCGCGCTTATATTAAAAACGATAAAAATTGAGCGAAAATTGTGAAAATGTTTAATATAAAACGACTCGTTTAAAAAAACGCAAAAACCTTGTGGGGAACACCTAAAATAGCATTTAATGAAACACTCTGAATTTTTTCATATATACATATAACTTCTAAAATAAGTGAATAAAATGTGTTTAAAATAAATACTTTGCGATTTTTTTCTATCGAAGGAATTTCATATAATTTAAGTTTCGGCGTGGGGAATGTATCTTCAAAAATAACATGCATTTTTTTAAGAGCTTAACAACTTGATATTGAAGAGGAAATCCGGACAGTGTATCGTTTGATATAAGCTAGACGGAAAAACTATAAAACATCAAATCATTATTTGTTACCCACCTTCGGGGTATATTTAATTCTAATTTGAAAAAAAAGTGATAAACATAATAATTTATATAAATAAATTTTTTGAAGTTAAACTTCTTAAGCGCCGTTAGTGACTTGAAATTCGGGTGTAACGGAGATGCGTCACAACTCAGTTCTACACAAATACTTGGTTTTAATATAATGCTGTAAATTCGCACCTCAGCGCGTGCCTTTCCGTACCGTTCCGTACCGCAGTAGCCAAGGTGCCTGACAAGTCGCAGCGGCCAGAGAGACAGACATCAAGCAAACGGGGGTTCAAATCCTACGAAATCCAAAAAGAGACATTTTTATTTGGCGAAATCAATATCCAAACTTCAAACCACTTTAAAAAACAAGCAAAAGAAAAGATAGCGACATCTAGCGATTTTCTAGTTCGTCGCCTTAGTTCTTGTATGTTCAATAGACCTTTAAATTTTTTTCGGGAGGAGAAGGTTTTCTCTCTTTATTTCGATAAAACATTATGGAAAGGTGTTTAAGATAATGCTATTTCCGTAAAGGTAGAGGTCTCATTAGTTCAATTAATTCTAAGTTATGTGATTAACTATAATTTTTTATACTTTATTTTTCATTTTAAAGTGGAGATTGAACAAAAACTAAATGGTCTATTGAACATACAAGAACTGGAGCGACGAGTTTCACTTCTACCGCGTGTGAATTTGACACTCTGATTTTTTTTTTCAATTTTTAAAGTCTTAAATTTTTGTGACACGCATATATCTAAATTACCCGTATAACTTTTTTTTTAAATAATATTATTGGTCATGTACCTACTGAATTATTGGTCATGTACCTACCCTACTTACAAATTATTAGAAAAATATTAATTTTAGTATTAAATTAAGCCCACCTCTGTTTTTCATCTTTTTACTGAGTTTTTCAATTTCAAATTTACTATAAATATTATATATTCTTTCTTCGGGAAACTGGGCATACTCATTCATGTAACGAACTTCCTGCCTGGAAATCTTATAAGCGGTGTCTGTAAAGTAACAAAACAAGCTTGATGTAGGTTCGAAAATATCAAAACTGATTTGAATTAAAAATTAGTTGTTCTGTTTAAAATAAAACTGAAAATAAACATGTGATTTCGATATGCTCTTGAAATAAATTCTCGGTAAGTTAGAAATATAATATTTTTTAGAATACATAAAAACATACAAATTATTTATTATTATTAAAAACTGTACTACATCTACATACCTTCCGCAGAAAGCTAGATTTTTTCAGAACCTAAATAATATAACATCTTAAACTCATTAACAACTTAAACCAGAGTGAAAATCTTTTGTGGTAAAAAACGTGGAACCTGTAAAATGACAAAATAAGCTTGACGCAAGTTCTTGTAGAAAGATATTGAATCTGATTTGAATAGAAAATCAAATCAAATATCGTGCGATTTTGATACACTCTCCGAAATAATTAGTAAGTATACATTTTTTTAAATCTGAAATGATCCATGAAAGTTTTATAAAAAAACACACTACATACCTTCAAAAGAAGCCTCTTTTATTAAAACAAAAACAAAACATTTTAAAGTCATAAACAACCTTAAAATGTTGCGCGGCGAGAATCGAATACAAACAACTGATCAATTAATTTAAAAATGCATTTGTCACGTTGACTATCTTATTAATACCACCATGACGTTATCGTTCAAGAATTCTAAAGTGATTCGTTTCCGTCTAGCTTGTATGGGACGGTACACAGTGCGGCGTTTCGTCCATACATACTTATTCTATTATCCTATCGATTTCGAAGTGCAAACATTTTGTTTTAATATAATATAGATGTCGACCACTATCGTGTCTGTACATTTTGCTTTTTTGATAATTTACTTCTTGTAGGTGTTGGAACCCTCCAAAAATCAATTAAATTGCTTAGCTCGAACGCCATTAACAGACGTTAAGTATACAAACTGACAATGTATTTTTTTAAATCAAACTATACAGACGTAGCATATTTTTTCACTATCGAAGTGCATCAAATATGAACGACAGAGAGTGACAATATTAATGACCTCGAACTCATTGGAAGTTTAGAATTGAATGAGAATAATGAAATTTATTAGATCATGTAAACTGGAAAATATTTTAAAGCGATTTTTTATATAAAAGGACGTTAGAGATTATAATGAAAATATAATAATTTAAAAACAGATGAGGCAAAATGACAGATGAGGCAGATGATGAAAAGAAAAAAACCTTAAATCCCGTTCCAGTTTTGAAGGTGAAAAATGAGGTAAACAAAACCTTGATTTTGACGATTTTATGTAAATATTGTCAGCCTGAGGTGCAGTTGTCCCTGTCACTTAGTATTCAGGGGAGTTGCAGCGACAGTAACAGAAACAGTCAAGTAAAATACATATAATTCAAATTTCTTGATGACCGTTTTTCCTCATAAGTGCCATTAGAAATCTTATGTTTCGCAGAGGAAATTTTAGATTTTGATTTAAATAAAAGAAGTTTAGAAACTAAGTATCTAACAGTAAGTCACGTTTAAATATGCGGGAGAAGAAGCCAGAAACATTCCGCGAATAAATGGTGTGATGGTTACAATGGTTTTAGTAAATGTTATTATTTTCTAAGTAGTTCACACAATTACAGAAGCAGACCATGTCACGTGTGCCTACGGATTTCGTAGCACGTTGTAGCTCGTAGTTCGTGGCGCAACATCAGATAGTCATGCAGTCAACTTAGAATTCCGCAAGCCCTGGGGACAAGCATGCTCCCTGTTTAGTGAAAAGATCTTTCCTGTGTTGTACGTTAATAACTAAACGATGTTCAACTTTCTTACCTTGGATGCTTAAGAATGAAAACAAAAACATGCACGTACCTAATTAAAGAAGAACGAGTTTTACTCAACATGTTCTGGTTTTGCCCATATTCTTTTTGAGCAATTGAAAAATATTCGACTGACCATAGCCAAGTCCCGTTTTAACTCGGCCATTTGGAATTATTTAATCTGTCTGCAAATTTGTTTTTTACATTCCGGTTCCGGTTCAAGATGGTGGTAGAGTTGAATACTAGCTTTTTACCCAGCCAGAGTTCTCATGATCTAGGTTCCCACAGAGCTACTTCCATAATCATAATAATCAATAATATGTTATTTATAGGCATGAAGAAAGTTTGAAAAAGAATTGTGTTTGTGATGGTCACGATTCTTCAGACAAATTGTAAATTCCTTGTCTTCTCAATAAATAAAAATGAATGTTTTTTGTTTGTCCCTTATTCGTTCCTAAACCAATCATTCGATTACTTGGTGATTTGATGTTGCATACCCGCTATGGTTTCTATGTGTATTAGGTAATAGTGAACTCCGGCGTTATGCAATTATTTTTCTATACTATTCATCGATGCTATGCGATGAAACGTTGGTGATGTGTTGTGCATGCCCGCGAAGGTTTGAAGCTGGCGTTATGAAACTTGTGTGAACATTTCTCAATAGGTAGCACGCAAGTTGTGTGTATTTCACGTAGTTTAGGGGCAGGGAGGAAAAGCGGAAGCTGGGGGTACGCGGGAGAAGGAAGGGTACAAACTCTTTCTTTCTTTTAGAGGCATTGTAAAGCATGCCAGGTTTGCCTAGTTTGAAGTAAAAATTAAAATAAAATTGTTATGTAGACTTTGGTGTAGGTGTGATTGAGAGATCTGATGATCTTAATAAAACGCGCGTGGAAGAGATGATTATTTATTTTCACAATATAAAGTCTGTGTTTAGCTACGTACTAGCTAATAGAGCTGTCGGTGATTAAGGAGGGCGAGCAAGCACATCCATCACCTTTTATATACTGTTTCTGCCGTCTCGCTCTTACATATTTAAAAGGCAGGAGTACCAACAAAACCATTCTCACAAAAATTATGTGTAATTTATTTTCTTTATTAATTCTATAACAGTTGGTGATCTATGCCTATCTCACTATGAATTGAAAAACATTTAACAACACAATATTTCATTTAAAATTGCAAAAAAAATTCAATTAGCATTTTCCCATAGGAAATGCATGCTTGATTGATTGATTTTGTTATAATCTTTAATGTTAGATCTGTCTTAGCTGATGATCCAAGACTTGGTGTCTTATATTTAAAATAAGTTGTGTTCTGTCTAAGGACAAGTGGATGTGCATTTTATAGCTTTGTTGCAAGGTATGTAAAATTTATTTGAAAATAATATTAAATACTAGCTGACCCGACAAAGTTGTTCCGCCATATAAATTATTTCCAGTGAATATTTTGGTTGTTAAATAAAAAATAAAGTTTGTATTGTAAGTGTCTGGGGATGGGATCTATCACCGAAAGAGGAATGGAGCACTGCAGATGATAACCGCCGATAAAAGCAAAAAACCAACCAACCAATGTAGGAAAATGAAATAAAGAAAATCAATATGAATTTCGAAGAGCAATTGAGTGTATGATATTTTTTGTCAGTCCGTCTTTAGAACATGATGCCGAATGAAATATCAAAATAACGCAACGCTTCTCGTCTTGTGCATGTGTGGATGAAAGTTCAATGAGGCGGACGTAGCACCATCTGTCATTCAACAACATAAATAATTTTGTTCTGTTTGAATACGAAAGACGGTTAAATTTTTTCATACAAAAATACTAAAATCACGATTAAAAAATGGGAAGGTGGGGGTAGGAGGGTGAAATTTGGGGTTGTAGGTAATTTTTGATGCCAAATAAAAAAATAAAAATATAAACTTTTGTCAAAAAAATAGATTTTATTCTGGATAGGGACACACTTAGCGGTATGAAATACATTTTAAAACCTCTTCTCATACCTACTAAATATACATAAAAAATTCTTAAAAATCGGTCAAGCCGTTTCGGAGGAGTGCGACTACATACACCGTGACACGAGATTTTTAAATATATGAAATTTTTATTTAGATTTATAAAACAAGCGCTATAATAACTTATTGGATGCGAGGTCTACTGCAGTACTTAACCTCGGGTCATAATCAAGTTATATACCCCAACCCCGCAAAGTTCGTTTTGTCTCCTTGAAAGTAATTACGAAATAGTTTTAGTAAGGCAAAAAATGGATTAATGGTGTTACCTTGTAGAAAAAAAACAATTTTGTTTTACCACCAGTAAGAAGTTTCCTTGAAAGCTGAGTGTAATGAATTTATGTTTTGTTTCAGGATAAACTACGCACTGGGAATATTAATGACGATGGATGAACACCGCAGCGCGTTTAATGTCGACTGTGAACGTGTAAAACAGAATAACCCACAATTTTAAAGAAAATATACAAAAACATAAACTTTTTTAATTTTCGAAGTGAAAACATCTTTAGCACCGTTTTGATTTGAAACTTGATGAAACGAGCGACATTGAAAAGAGACAAACATACGTACATCTATATCTATAAATGAAACCATTTAACTTTGTTTGAACCACTTTTATATTTGAGTAAATCCGACCCATTTCAGAACGACCGTTCCTTCTTCAGGGCAAATGTATACTGATGTGACAGTTTTGAAATATGGGTGGTAGGGGTGGAGTCGTTGCTAGGTATTAATGAAGAGTGGGTGGGTAGGGGAACATATCCATGATTGGGCTATAAGACAATATTTTTTGTTTGTTGATAAAATAGATTCTTTATTTTTAAGGTATTTTTTTATTTCCAAGGCTTTTAAGTTCTCTAAACGTTTTCCTTTATGATTAATTTGAAGAATATTTATCCCCGTACTTTTTTCAAAACTATGGTTATTTTCAATGATGTGGTTAGCGAACTCAGAAGAATTAGTGTTATTAAGACACCTTAAATGTTCTTTGGTAAAGATAAAGACCATAAATTGACTAATTCCGAAATATATAAACTTAAATATAATGAATGTCCCTCATTTTATATTGGAAAAACAACTCGTAATTTTGAAATCAGAATCAAAGAACATTTAAGGTGTCTTAATAATAATAATTTAAATAAAAAAATTTAAAAAAAATCCCTGAAAAATAATGAATCTATTATTAACAAACAAAAAATATTGTCTTATAGCCCAATCATGGATATGTTCCCCTACCCACCCACTCTACACTAATACCTAGCAACAGCTCCACCCCTACCATAACAATACATTGTTCCCATCCATATTTCAAAACTGTCAAATCAGTATACATTTGCCCTGAAGAAGGAACGGCCGTTCACTTTACATTTTTAACTATAAATAAATTAACGAGAATGGGGGGTCACCCCCTCCCCCCCACCTTCTATTTAACACACCCCCCCTCCCCGGTTCCCTGCAGTTGGCGCCAATTAGCCACTCCAGGACGCGTATTTACAAAACCTATACCGATTCAGTCGCGGTAACGACAATTTACATTTTAAATATACCTCTATATTGGTTATTTTTTATCACATTGCAAAAACAAATAATGTTCTAAAATCTAGATAAAATAATCTTTCTGATGTGTATATTAGAAATTAATAATTTTAATTCTAAATATTTAAATTTGAATATTATTCCCATATATTGTATATACACCTCTATATTGATAATTTTTATCACTTTGCAAAAACAAAAAAATGTTCTAAAATCTAGATAAAATAATCTTTCCAATGTGTATATTAGAAATTAATAATTTTATTTCTAAATATTTAAATTTTGATATTGAAAATTTAAAGCGACTCAAACGCGTTAGGGATTGTAAATACGCCTCCAGGACTGGCAATCGGGTGTCATTTGGTTCTAAATTGAGGTCGTCAGCTCCAAAAATGTGGTTTAGCTTCTTAGATGTTTTTTTTCAGATAATTTAGCACTTTTTAAATACAAAAATCATAAACAAAAATGACATTTCTTCGTTATGAATCGGTTATTTTTGTATTAAAATCTTTGTTTTTTTTCCTCATAAGTTCTCTATAGCTGCCCAAGTGATCGGCTACTTTTGGTGGCTGGTAGCAGGGGTGCCCGGGTTCATGGAGTGAGGTTTGTCTAGGTCTTGGAGGCGGATGACCAGGACACACTGAACCCCAGATTCATACCCACTCTTTAAACCCTTTTCCTTCCCTGAACTCTCCTCTCCTTCCTTTCCTTAAAAAAACCCTCCACTCAAAACAGCAAAAAAGCATCCCCAAAGATGACATAGGCCCTGAGGGAAATTATTTTCCTCAAGGCCTCCAATGTGGAACTTATGTAAAAAAAAAAATGCGGGTTACTTAGTTTTGTCTTTTCACGGTGACAGTACATTCTGAAGCATTTTCACTTCCGCAAAGGCTTTTCGTGCGCTGGAACTCCATCCTTCTAATTAACTATGAGGAGATGACCGACCCCTTTAAATAAGTTTTCACTCTCATTAAATTTATATTGTCTTGCTATATATTCATTGTAGACTATTTTCATAGCAGCAGTTTGATTTCTTTCAACTCATTTTAATGATTTTTTGTTGTTGTTGTTATTACTAGAGTTTTTTTTGTACCTAAACACTTACTAGCATTGAAGTATTTTTGAAAACTCCTCATAATATTATATACCTCAAAAACAAATTACACACAACATTCATTTCTCCGAAGGACGTGCACAAAATACAATGATATCTTTTACGGCGCTGCTATTTTCCATTTGTCCTCAGGTCAATTTATTAAATTGATAATAGAAAAAATTAAAGCAAATTGTTAATTACGAACTCTCCACCCCTGCTGCATGTTATTTTTTCTTTCATTCTCATTATGTTGGTTTTCCTTCTTTTTATAATAATAATAGTAGGTATTTAGATGATTTACATATCCCACATGCTTTAATTTGTGTTTATATGATTTGTATATATATATACTTTTTTTTTTCTTTTTTTCTACCACTTTATGTTTTCTTTAATGTTTTAATCTATGTTTTTATATATATTATAAATTTTAGCGGAAATTTCGCTGGTTAATGCAACCATGTAATATGTTACTTTCTTATTAAAATATGTATAACTGTTTGTTTCCTAAATAAACTAAAATAAAAATAAAATAAAAATAAATACCTATGTAAGAGCATCCTCACACCTTGTAGTCTGTCAATGTATTAATGAGTACGGTATCATAGCATGGGGAGGTGGCACTTTCTGCACTAGACCTAATCATGAAGACAGAGAATATTATTATATTAATCCTCAGACTACCTCTAATTACAGACTCGAACGTAATCTTCAATATTATGAATGTGCTAGACGTCCGGCAAATATACGCAAAAACCAATCATTTAAACACAAATATACCTAAATATAATGAAAAAACATAAAATACTCGCTATACTCGAAACGACAACGAAGACTTACTACTATTTCCTGTAACACATACTACTTTTGGTTAACTAAACTTCTGATACCTTACGATAAGACTTTTCAAGGTTCTTCGAGGTCAAATAAAAAACGTGGTTCACAAAAAAAAATTGGATCAAAAGTAATAATAGGGCCTTTGTCGGTGGACTCAACCAATTCCAAATTATTGATGCAGCCAAACTATTCAGTGAATATATTTTAATACAAGAATAAGTACTCGTATGTTCATAGGTATTAAAAATTAACTTACAAAATTACTGCCTCAACACAGGCTAGCCTAGTGAGGCGGGTTATTAGAAACCTCAACTTGTAACTATAAATTTATAATCGTTAAATATTGTTTTATTACATTAATTACAGCGATCCCCAAAATTTACCCTATTTTATGCCATCTGCAACTTTAAAAACTTTCTCTTGTTTTGTAATGCATTATTTTTACTACCTTCCATTCATGTGATGTTTACTTTTTTAAGTTCATCTTTTTTATTGTTCAACTTTGTCTCTGTATTATGAATTTATATGTAAAAGCCCATCAGGGCGTTGAAATATTAATAAATAAATATAAATAAATATTGTTTAGATCGTTAAGGACACCTGAGAGACTTCAATTCGGACGAAACGGAAATGCGTCACAAAAAAATAATTATTTGACGGTCCTCGGTTCTAATGTAATGTGGTAAATTCACGACTACGCGCGTGCCTCCAATTGCGCCGCGGTATGAAGCGCCCCACTCTCAGCGCCCAGAAATACATCCAGCGAACTGAGCGCGGAGGTTCGAAACCTACCAAATCCAAAAAAATAAACGTTTTTTTTTTTGTAAAATCAATATCCAATCTTCAAACCACTTTAAAAAAACAGACAAAAGAAAAGAAAGCGACTTTCTAGTTTTACTTCTACTGCGTTGCAGATTGCAAATTGCATACTCTTTTTTATCATAAGTGTATCACAATCACATGTATGTGTGAAAAAATAATTGAATAATTTAACGCTTTTATGCAAAATTTTCTTTCAGAGAATGTCATACGCCCATTATTCATACATTTCTTGATAATTTATTCCACAAATAGAATTCTTAATGCTCCATGTAAATGAACAAGCTAACAGCAATTTATCAGGATTTTGACAAATGTATGTACATAAATACATAAAGAAAAGCGTCCCGGTTTGGGTTCGTTCTTTAAACAGTTCTATTCCGAGATTGATGAAATTTTTGCACATTACCGAATTATGCGACCCGGAAAATACCGGTCTGATTGGTCCGGTCCGGTTTGGGTTCGTTCTTTAAACAGTTCTATTCCGAGATTGATGAAATTTTTGCACATCTCCGAATTATGCGTCCCGAAAAATACCGGTCCGAGGCTATTAACCCTTAGATCAGCAACTTCGTCTGCTAAAAGCAAACTAATAGAACCTAAACGAAAGCCAAATACTAAGTTTGGAGATCGTGCTTTCGGAGTATCTGGGCCTAAGGCTTGGAATAGACTCCCTGCGGAATTAAGATGCATAACAAGCCCAACAGAGTTTAGGTCCAAACTAAAAACCTACCTATTTGGGCTCTCATACCCTTAATTTACATATACCTATCTGAGAGTATCATACTTGTATTGCCTATGATATCACACATATTACACATCAGTCTGTCTCTTGACGAATCACATTTAGGAAGATCAAATCCTTATAGGTACTACTGCACCACCCACCATTAAATGTTGCTTTTACTTTCAAAAATACACTCATCAAAGAATACATTACATATTAATATTAAAATAATTCAGGATTAAGTAATATGTGTTCACAATTATGTCCTCAGCGTACGAACTCTTTCTAAATTTCTTTAAATGAACAATATACCGTGTTTATTTCAAGCGACCTCCCAGGTAAGTATGGAACGGTTTTCATTAATTTTTAGGCAGCATCGCGTTCATTAGTCAAAATATTGTACATGTATTTTCGTATCGGTGATCAATGAACCGGTGTATGCAATTTTTAGCCTAAGTTGTTTTAAATTATTTGTCTAGCTAGTTTTTTTTAGATTTAATAAATGTATTATAAGCTTGTACAGCGCCCTTGAGGTGATTTTTCACAAAAATGGCGCTATATAAATTATTTATTATGCACCAGATTTAAATGTCCGGGTTAAATTTTCCCCAAAAAAAAAAAAAAAAAAAAGGAAAAACTAAACCCTTTCACACTAAATCCTACTGATCCCTCAATATAAATATTTAAAAAATCTTTTGTAATCCTACATGTATTTAAAATTACTGATTTTTGCATTTTTATATACAAATTCTTTGACAAATCTAATATGCTTAAATTTTGAATCAGATTCCTAGATATTATGCCAGTGGCCGAAATAACAAATGGTAATATTTTTATAGTCCGAGAATGCCAAATTCTTTTAATCTCACTTTCTAAATCTGTGTATTTTCTAATTTTTTCAGAAACAGTTTTTTGAATATTACAGGAATTTGGAATAGCTACATCAATGATATAAGTTATTTTTTTAATTTTATCATGTAAAACTATATCAGGTCTATTATGACTAATTGTTCTGTCTGTTAGAATAATTTTATGATAATATATTTTATAAAATTCATTTTCTATAAATGAATTTAGTTCATATTCATAATATGGTACTACATTACGGCAATCGATCAAGTTATGTTTAATTACCAAACTTTGGTAGATTATTTTTTAAACCTGATTGTGCCTAAATGTATATTCGGACGGCGCTAATATAGAACATCCCGATATAATATGTTCTATAGTTTCCGGAAAAGCCAAACATTTTCTGCATAAATCATCAATTTGATTTATATCTTTGATTATATGCTTTCTATAATTTTTAGTATTAATGACTCTATCTTGAATGGCAAGCATAAATCCTTCTATTTCTGCGCTCAACTCTCCAATACTCAACCATTTGTTTGACGAAAGTTTGTCAACATACGTTTGGTTGAGATCATTGAAGTGTTTTGCGTGAATAATTTTATTTGACCAGGAATCTAATAATTCATGGTTAGTATTTATAAGAATGTTGGCATTCTCGTCATATAAATTTAAAGGTGTAATATTTCTATCTGCCTTGCAAATTATTTTGTGCATTTCTAAGCTATTAGCTTTCCTAAGGAAAAAATTTCTAAGCATTTCTACCTGATTGTGTTTCAAAGATGTTATTTTGACTACACCTCTACCTCCTAAATTTCTAGGTAAATTAATTCGTTCTATAGCTGAATTTGGATGATGGCAATTAAACTTTGTTAACGCAGTTCTAATTAATCGTTCTAAACTATCTAAATTTGTATTGGACCATTTAATTATGCCAAATGAGTACGTTAGTAGAGGTATTGCCCAAGTATTTATTGCTTTTACTAAACTTTTAGCAGATAGATTGCATTTTAAAATTTTTCTGATCCTAGTTTGAAATTTAATCCTAATATCATTTTTAATACTAGTGTGATCTAATCTATTCGATTGCGGGTATCCTAAATATTTATAAACCTCATCCCCTTTCATACTTTGAATTTTGAAATTTCTAAATATACCCTCGTCTCCATCTACAATTTTGCCTTTCTCTATATGGATCGTTTTACATTTATCTAAACCAAAAGTCATTTTAATATCATCTGAAAAAATTTTAACTACCTTAATCATTTTCTCTAAATTCGATTCAGAATTTGAAAATAATTTTATATCATCCATATATAATAGATGTGAAACTATACTACTCTCTCTTGTATTACCCTTAATTTTTATTCCAAACTTGCTTTTCATTAACATTTTAGAAAGGGGATTCAATGCTAAGCAAAACCAAAGAGGACTCAATGAGTCTCCTTGAAAAATCCCTCTTTTTAATGAAATGCCCGGTACTACTATTTTCTTACCTTTTAAATTAACTAGCGAATCTGTATTCCAAAAGGACATAATATTTTTCAAAAAGCTAATTATAATTGGGTTAACTTTATATATTTTTAATATTTTGATTAGCCACGAGTGCGGGACACTATCAAAAGCTTTTTGATAATCTATATAACAAGTATGTAAATTACGCTTTTGATTTTGAATTTGTTTTAAAATTACAGAATCAATAACTAATTGTTCTTTACATCCCATATGTTTTCTGCGACAACCTTTTTGTTGTTCAGATAAAATATTTTTTTCATCCAAATGAGTATATATTAAATCTGTCAAGCAAGAGGTTAAAATTTTGTATATTGTCGGTAGACATGTATTGAGAGGGATTATTAATATGTTCGCTTTTAGGCAACTTATAAGTAATGCCCTTAGTTAGAAAATTAGGAAAATTTTGAGGTTGTCTGACAAGTTTTGAAAGATTTTTTGCAAAAAGAGGATGTAAAGTAGTTAGACGTTTGTACCAAAAATTATGTATCCAATCGCAACCCGTGGCTTTCCAATTATGAGTATTTTTTATAATTTTGGCTAACAATTCAACCGATATATCAGAAAAACTCATTTGTTCAATGTCTGAACAATTGAGTTCTTCACTTTCTATCCAATTACCTGTCTCATTATGTTTTATATCTTTACTCCAAATGTTTGTCCAAAAATCGCGCATATCTGATTCAGATGGCAACGGAATATTATTATTCGAAATAATATTCTGTTTATCGTCAAGTTTGGAATAAAAAAATTTTCTCATTTTTCTTAAATAATCTATTATTATTTATTTTATTATACGTATAATTATATCTTTTTAATCTACTAGCTTTTACACCTAATTTTTGTTTTAATAAATCTAATAAATCATTAATTATATTTTCATTATTATTACTACCAATGCTATAACCAAATTTTCTCCCAAATTCATCTACATATCTCAAAATATTCCTACTTCTATTTCCATTTTTATATTCAATTACTCTAGCTATACTACTTCTTAAAAATCTACATCATTTTTTAATCTAATCTGCAATTCTGGTATACTATAACTATATGATCTATCATCAGAGGACGTTCATTTAACTCCCAACTTATTACATATAGTGATAGCACTAGCGTACACTATTGTATGAAGATCTAAAAAACTAATATCGTCAAATATTATTTTTGGTAAAATTAAATTATTTAATTCAGAAATTAATTTAGATAATTTCTTTGACTGTTATTAATTTTTTTTTTATGCACCAGATTTAAATGTCCGGGTTAAATTTTCCCCAAAAAAAAAAAAAAGGAAAAAAAGAAGGAAAAACTAAACCCTTTCACACACTTCCCCAAATGATCATCTAGTCAACCCACGCTATGCAATTGCACTACATAAGTATTATAAATACAAAATAATACAAGAACAACATGTCAACCTACTAGAGACCAAATGGGAATATAATTCACCGACTCCAGATATTTTCATATCAGAGGGTTCGGCTCTGTGGCATTTCTAATTGAACCTATAAATCCTACTGATCCCTCAATATAAATATTTAAAAAATCCTTTGTAATCCTACATGTATTTAAAATGACTGATTTTTGCATTTTTATATACAAATTATTTGACAAATCTAATATGCTTAAATTTTGAATCAGATCCCTAGGTATTGTGCCAGTGGCCGAAATAACAAATGGCAATATTTTTATAGTCCGAGAATACCAAATTCTTTTAATCTCATTTCCTAAATCTGTGTATTTTCTTATTTTTTCAGAAATAGTTTTTTTAAATATTACAGGAATTTGGAATAGCTACATCAATGATATAAGTTATTTTTTTAATTTTGTCATGTAAAACTATATCAGGTCTATTATGACTAATTGTTCTGTCTGTTAGTATAGTTTTATCATAATATATTTTATAAAATTCATTTTCTAAAATGAATTTGGTTCATATTCATAATATGGTACTATATTACGGCAGTCAATCAAGTTATGTTTAATTACCAAACTTTGGTGAATTATTTTTAAAACCTGATTGTGCCTAAATGTATACTCGGAAGGCGCTAATATAGAACATCCCGATATAATATGTTCTATAGTTTCGGGAAAAGCCAAACATTTTCTACATAAATCATCAATTTGATTTATATCTTTGATTATATGCTTTCTATAATTTTTAGTATTAATGACTCTATCTTGAATGGCAAGCATAAATCCTTCTATTTCTGCGCTCAACTCTCCAATACTCAACCATTTGTTTGACGAAAGTTTGTCAACATACGTTTGGTTGAGATCATTTAAGTGTTTTGCGTGAATAATTTTATTTGACCAGGAATCTAATAATTCCTGGTTAGTATTTATAAGAATGTTGGCATTCTCGTCATATAAATTTAAAGGTGTAATATTTCTATCTGCCTTGCAAATTATTTTGTGCATTTCTGAGCTATTAGCTTTCCTATGGAAAAAAATTCTAAGCATTTCTACCTGATTGTGTTTCAAAGATGTTATTTTGACTACACCTCTACCTCCTAAATTTCTAGGTAAATTAATTCGTTCTATAGCTGAATTTGGATGATGGCAATTAAATTTTGTTAACGTAGTTCTAATTAATCGTTCTAAACTATCTAAATCTGTATTGGACCATTTAATTATGCCAAATGAGTACGTTAGTAGAGGTATTGCCCAAGTATTTATTGCTTTTACTAAACTTTTAGCAGATAGATTGCATTTTAAATTTTTTCTGATCCTAGTTTGAAATTTAATCCTAATATCATTTTTAATACTAGTGTGATCTAATCTATTCGATTGCGGGTATCCTAAATATTTATAAACCTCATCCCTTTTCATACTTTGAATTTTGAAATTTCTAAATATACCCTCGTCTCCATCTACAATTTTGCCTTTCTCTATATGGATAGTTTTACATTTATCTAAACCAAAAGTCATTTTAATATCATCTGAAAAAATTTTAACTACCTTAATCATTTTCTCTAAATTTGTTTCAGAATTTGAAAATAATTTTATATCATCCATATATAATAGATGTGAAACTATACTACTCTCTCTTGTATTACCCTTAATTTTTATTCTAAACTTGCTTTTAATTAACATTTTAGAAAGGGGATTCAATGCTAAGCAAAACCAAAGAGGGCTCAATGAGTCTCCTTGAAAAATCCCTCTTTTTATTGAAATGCCCGGTACTACTATTTTCTTACCTTTTAAATTAACTAGCAAATCTGTATTCCAAAAGGACATAATATTTTTCAAAAAGCTAATTATAATTGGGTTAACTTTATATATTTTTAATATTTTGATTAGCCACGAGTGCGGGACACTATCAAAAGCTTTTTGATAATCTATATAACAAGTATGTAAATTACGCTTTTGATTTAAATTTGTTTTAAAATTACAGAATCAATAACTAACTGTTCTTTACATCCCATATGTTTTCTGCGACAACCTTTTTGTTGTTCAGATAAAATATTTTTTTCATCCAAATGAGTATATATTAAATCTGTCAAGCAAGAGGTTAAAATTTTGTATATTGTCGGTAGACATGTAATGGGTCTATATTGAGAGGGATTATTAATATGTTCGCTTTTAGGCAACATATAAGTAATGCCCTTAGTTAGAAAATTAGGAAAATTTTGAGGTTCTCTGACAAGTTTTGAAAGATTTTTTGCAAAAAAGAGGATGTAAAGTAGTTAGACGTTTGTACCAAAAATTATGTATCCAATCGCAACCCGTGGCTTTCCAATTATGAGTATTTTTATTATTTTGGCTAACAATTCAACCGATATATCAGAAAAACTCATTTGTTCAATGTCTGAACAATTGAGTTCTTCATTTTCTATCCAGTTACCTGCCTCATTATGTTTTATATCTTTACTCCAAATGTTTGTCCAAAAATCGCGCATATCTGATTCAGATGGCAACGGAATATTATTATTCGAAATAATATTCTGTTTATCGTCAAGTTTGGAATAAAATATTTTCTCATTTTTCTGAAATAATCTATTATTATTTCTGTTATTATACGTATAATTATATCTTTTTAATCTACTAGCTTTTACACCTAATTTTTGTTTTAATAAATCTAATAAATCATTGATTATATTTTCATTATTATTACTACCAATGCTATAACCAAATTTTCTCCCAATTTCATCTACATATCTCAAAATATTCTTACTTCTATTTCCATTTTTATATTCAATTACTCTAGCTATACTACTTCTTAAAAATCTACATCATTTTCTAATCTAATCTGCCATTCTGGTTTACTATAACTATATGATCTATCACCAGAGGACATTAATTTAACTCCTAACTTATTACATATAGTGATAGCACTAGCGTACACTATTGTATGAAGATCTAAAAAACTAATATCGTCAAATATTATTTTTGGTAAAATTAAATTATTTAATTCAGAAATTAATTTAGATAATTTCTTTGACGTATGCAATTTTGGTAATTTTGGTCTAACTGTGGGCTCTATATCTATATATCTATTTATATTATTTTGAAGCAAGATAGCTAATTCTATTACATTATCATCTAGTAAGTTTAAATTTGCAATATTGATTTCCCTAAGATTATGAATAATGTCTAAGTTATTTGAATCTACTGTAATATCCTTGGATTCTTCTACTAGAATATTATCTAAACTATCTTCATTCAATGCATCTAATATAACATTACTACTCGTATTAATTTGTTCTAAATTATTCTCCAATTGCAATCTATCTGCTACTTCTTTTCTTATCTGATTTAATGTTACTACAGGAATTTTTAAATAATAATAATAATTTATTATTATTATTATTATTTGACCTTTAAAACAGGAGAAACGGCACTGTCCATAAAAGATTTCAAAAAACCACCCCACCCTTTAAAGTAGGGATTTGATATTTCTCGACAAAATTTTGCACACTTAATTGTAAGTGCATTAACCCCTCAGGCTAATTTGTTCACTTTTAGGAACCACTCATGTAGTTTTCATAGTTTCTTCCTTACTATCATGATGGGAAACATGATCTAAACGGTGTTAGATTGGAAAAACACTACAACAAAATAATAAATTAACCTCTAAAACTCTAAAGGTTTATATTATGTAAAAGGTTAATATACAATATCATGTATCAAAGTTTCCGACCGCAATTTAAAAATGATTTATAACTTTGAGAATAAACAAAAAAGATTTTAACGTGAACAGAAAAAAAATGAGGTGACGATAACGTTAATAATACATTTGTGTTATAAAATATGTGCGTGTTTTTAGCTTTTTCTTTACCAGTAATTTTTGTTAAAATTACTCAAGGTAAGCCATTTTCAAAACTTTTACATGTTTGCATTAAAAATTTAACATTTCAGAAATTATGCTAAGTTTATTTCGAATTATAAAATTTTGTAGCGAATTTTATCATCTTTTAAAAGCGGTTTTTAATTTTCGCATAGGTTCAAAAATATTCCATTAAATTTTTAACTTCTGAAAAAATGTACCCAAGACCCGAGGGGTTAAGTTCATCAAAATTGGCTGAAGGAATTATCGTAAAAAGAACAATATTTAAAAAATATTGTCTTGTATATTACTGAAAAAAATCTATCCGACCATGAAGATAAACCATAGAGAAGTCACATTATCCAAAATGTAATTCCCTCAGCACAGGATTTCTTACTGAGGAGGATTAAGCAAATATTCTACATCTCTTTTGTATCATTTATATTTCGTCGATATCTTCTTAAAATGTCTAAATTATAATCTTAACATATAAAACAAAGTTAGTTAGTTACACCATTTATAACTCAAGAACGCCTGGACCGATTTTTATGATCTTTGATTTGTTAGATTTGTCTGTGATTTTGTGATAAGTATAATATTAAATGGTGAGTGAATTCCAAAAATTCAAAAATGTCAAATGTTAACGCGCTGATTGTTTTGCTATTGTTTTTAAACATATAATGCTGCCCTTCTTTCTTACACACTAAATGTTAACAATAAAAAACGAGACAATCGCTGAACGTATGTCTGCACCCCTCCAAATGAAAAATACAATAATTATAATAAATCTCCCTCATACGTATAAAGAAAACAAAACGCGATTCCCGCAAGTAAGTTGAAAAGTAAAAAAATCACAAAAAAATTAACATACGCACACAACGCCATCACTGATACTGCCAAAAACAAAACACGGAGAGTTGAGCATCGATAATTGCTTCATTGTGTAATGTTTAACTTAATGAAACAATATATAATTCAGCTAATAAGTTAACACTATTGATTCTGAGGCGGTACGAAGTTCGCCGTGTCAGCTAGTATAGTAATAAAAATACATGTAAAAATATACAGAACCATACATTATAATTATCCACCCTTATAAAATCATTCTGACACCTTAAATTTCCATATACGAATTTGAAACTCACGCCCTTGTAAAGTAGAACTCTTGCAGAATTGTAGAAAATCTTCTGCTGCATATTAAACATTAAAGCTAACAGACGTGCCATCTCGAATAACGGACGTAATGACTGCTTTGAGAGGAACAGTACCCTCGCCCGAGGCGCACTACAGACTGGGGGGCACCCTGCCAACAATAGTCCAAACCCATTACCAAGAACTTGGAGACTTTCGTAGCTCGCTTATGACTTTAATTAAGCGTTCGTGTCTTGTAAACCGGTTGCCTCGTAGCCGCTTCTGCCTCTGTCATTCGTACAAGGCAAATGCTTGCTAACTAGATGGGGCGCTACTATGTATTCATGAGATAAATAAATCATGAGAAATATTAAGGCCATTTCAAATCTGCCGGAAAATTGAATTCGGTTGCTGTGGTTGACAAAAGAGGTGATTCTTGGCTTTTTAGCGAATAATACAATTGGTTCGTTCATTTTCAGTAAGTTCGCAGGGGCGGATTTGCCCAGAATGGACATTGAGAAAAGTAAAACGAATATTAACCATTTATTTTGTAATAAATTTTATGAGTTAAAGTAGTTTTAAATCCATGTCGCATCTGACGGAATTTTTTTTAATTGTACAACAGATTATTATCCAGTTACTATACAATTTTCCCATTTTGACAGTCTTAACACCTAGGAAGATAATTATTACACAAAATAATCTTAAGGGTATCTAAAGAAGAGTTATATATATCTAGTGTTTTCGATATTTCGTTCAATAGCACCATTCCTCTTGTCATGCTATGCTGTGCTAGAACATCTGTTCTGCCGTATGGTATTTACATGACTATCATTGCATCTGGGTCATCAACTTGCTTACATGTTCTGATGATGAAACCCAGGAGTTTGTAGCAAGCTGGAGTGAGCCGTGATATATATTATCCGAGAATGTCAGTTTTGGATCAAATACGATACTGAGATCTTTAAAGCTATTGACTCGGCATAATGTTTTCCCTTTAATGTTGTATTCAAAAACTACGGGCTTGTGGGAGCGGGTATGTGTCATAGTTGCACATTTTTTATATTGAATTCTAATTTGTTTTTTACTGACCTTTCTGCAATAGCATCAAGGTCAGATTGCATTTTTAAGCAGTCATGGGACCAGATTATTTCCATCAAAAGTTTGAGGTCATCTGCAAATAGAAGATATTTGCAAAATTTTACGCTTACTTAGATGTCATCTATAAGTATAAGGAACAGCAAAGGACCAAGGTTTGACCCCTGGCGAATACCTGATAACGCCGGAAATTGTTTAGATTCATGTCCATTTATTATTACATATTGACTTCTGGATTTTAAATAGGACGCGAAGAATATAAGTGTTTGTTGATCGAAACCAAGTTTGTACATTTTAAGTAGTAAAATATCATGATCAACTTGATCAAAAGCCTTGGCAAAATCCGTATACACTACATCTGTTTGGTGTCTCGAGTCCAGTCCGACAGCCACCAATCGCGAAAATGTTAACAAATTTGAAACCGTGGATTTTCTTGACATGAAACCGCGTTGGTTTTCTCCTAGAAATTGCATAATTTGGTGATGTAATTTCTTATAAATAATCATTTCAAATGTTTTGGGTATAGTTGACAGTATAGCTACTGGTCTCTAATTCTTTTGCTGTATTTGACAAAATTGAATTCAGTTGCTGTATTTGACAAAAGAGTGGGTCTAGAAAAATATTGGGATAATAGTAGGCAAAAATAAACGACATCAACTACGTATTTTCCACGGAATAAATAGTACACTAAAAATGCCTTTCAATTCCAATCTAAATGGAAACCGATGTCACTACTACTACTTAGAACTTTTGGGTTATAGAACATTTAGTATGCGTTCTGCCTATCTTTATATCCTGTCATAGAATATCGCAATCTCATTTAATTGACATTAAAATCGAGCTCACATCAAATTTTTGGTGTTCTTCTTTATTCTATGGTATTTACCATTAATTGAATGCATCACTTACCTGTTGAGACTCTGATTCAAACATTTTTTTATTAACTTGAAGACAATTTATCCATCTTCTATCTATCCATCTATTTATATAAAGGAGGATGTCTGTGCCCTGTGGCGGGCGGCCGCGTGGCGGACACCGGGAGGCTGCGTGGATTTGTTTTTAAAACAGTTCTACAGCTTTATTCTATTACTGATACATTTTGCATAATAGACCTTCAAAACAAGAGGAAGGTCACTGTTTACATGAAATTTCGAAGAACTCCGCGAGAAGCAACACAAAAAAACAGTTTTTGGCTGTACGAATTCAATAAATTTTTAAATTTTAACTGAATACACTGACATAAAAGTCTGATATTTTTTCAAAAATAACATCTAGTGTGAATTTTAAGAAAAACATTATTAAATATTTTAGAAT
This sequence comes from Limnephilus marmoratus, assembly GCA_917880885.1. Taxonomy (NCBI): domain Eukaryota; kingdom Metazoa; phylum Arthropoda; class Insecta; order Trichoptera; family Limnephilidae; genus Limnephilus; species Limnephilus marmoratus. Next base: position 37,314,326 of record OU862923.1, on the reverse strand, counting down.
TTATTCATATTTTCGTTATTTGTTTTTGGGGTATTATGCCGTGTTGCGCTACCTCCTTCTTTAGCCAACGTTTCGGACATCGTTGCAGTGTCCATCATCAGGGCAGATCCGGCAGATGTGTAATTTTTAGTGCTGAAGTGTGTGCTTATTTACTTCGAAGCGATACCGTGACGCCAGCTCCACTAACTTTATTTTCACAAATTTCACCTTGGATCTTAAATCTCGCCATGTTTGAAATCAATTTAAAGAAATATTTAATATATACAGTAAATACAATACTTTGAAATATCATTAAAATATTAGTTATATTTTAGACGAAGCTTCATCCGAACGAAGCGCTTGGGTAACAAGAAAGCATTTTAAATGTACAAAATACAAAAATTATTATAAATTAATAAATATTTACCTTTCTCCGGTGATTAAAGTTCTTATTTGCCCCAGCGAGGCTATTCAGCTTCTGAGCAATTCCCATCCACCTACGTGTCTATTCACTGAAAGTGAAGGCTTTGGAGGTTATCCTCCACTTACCCGCCCTGGAATAAGTAACAGATGGTTACTTCTTCAAGGCTCTCGCAAGGACTATAAAATTTTTGAATGAACGAATCTACATTTAATTTTGAACGAATCTAGACCTCCAGTGTCCCTGCATACGTTGTTAGTAAGCAGTATTCAAGTGCTTAGCGGTAAATCAAGTTACAATAAGTGTTAGTAGTTATATACAAGACAATAGCTAATGCTTCTATGGAAGAATGGTATTAACATATTTGAACATGAGCATGTATGCAAATTATTACATTATCTAAATGTACATTATATTTTATATGCTAAAATAAAAAAATAAAATATAATAGGAAAGGTTGACGAAGGTGAAGGTTATTGAGAAATTTCAACTTGATGCCTAACTAACCAGCTCTATTCGCAGCTGTTTTAGATTATTTTTAATATACCCGCCACCGCCAGCCATTTCTAAGTAAGAGCGGTAGTAGAAACGACAAAATGACGCAGAAGAAAGTTTTGTTTTTGATATATCAAATTCACTGAATCGTCAAAAACATTAGAAACATAGACAATATTCACAGGTCTGCCAATACATCATCTCTTCAATCCTTCGACATTCAAGAATGGGTATAAATAAAACATTCAGCAAAGTTCGTCGAGACAACGGGAAATTTTTCATAACAAATAACTCTTGACCGCCATTTGAGAATTGAGCCCCTGGTTTAACTGCAGCGTTTGACTCATAGTTTACTATTGAATTTATGTAACCTTACCTCTAAAATGCACCATCTTTAGCTATTAGATTCGCGAAAAATCATAGGATATTATAATTGTGGGGTTGGTAAAGCTGAAAGTATTTGTAAAATATTGACTTCGGAATAATTCATTTCAAAAACAAATATAATCAATTCTCTAAGAAGATGTGCTGGCTGCATTCCCCGGCATTCCCCGGCGTTCCCCGGACTTATCGCAGAGTTTTTCGAAGTCAGGTGCGCAAAATTAAGGGGTGGGAAATGGGGATGGAGGTGGTTTTTCAAATCTCATATACTCCATGTGTGCAAAATGTCATCAATCTCAAAATGAAACGGCAGATTTGTATTAAAAAAAAGCCGGAACGGCCGTCACAAACATTCTTCTTTTCATATTTATATGTATGTGTGTTTTTGACGGCCGGCGCAGCGTGACTTTGTTTTTTTTTTTTATATAAATCTGCCTTTCTAAATCTATATTTACGTATATCGATACCGGACATTTAAAATGCTGTCAGGGACAAAATTTCCAAAAAATATATTTTTTTTTTTATTTCCTCCTACGAACTCCGTCGTCGAAATTTTTTTAGAAAAATAACCTGGCCGCACAGGTTTTTCCATCCGATTGCCTGATCAGACAAAAAACGATTTGAAAACTGGATTGGTTATAATACCGGGGCCGTTGTCGGACCGGATTGGACGGCCGTCGGCGTCGCGGCGGTAATGAAAATAGGCCACGCCTTTCCATGCCGGCCATCCAATCGATTTTTGTCTGATCAGATAATCGGATGGAAAAACCTGATATTTGCGGCCGGCCATAAGCGTGTCCTTTACGACGTGCATTTTTTTTTTGGAAAATTAAAGATTAATAAAATTCTGATTTTTAAAGAAATTTACAAAAAATTCATAATTCTAGGATCCACAAAAATAAAAAAATTATTTTTGCTCTCACTTTACATTTCAAATTTCCGATATCGAATAGGTACCTATTGTTTTCCTTTTATGTTTGCCAAATTCGAAAAATTTACCTTTCGGATTAACGTCGTTAATAAACTCGAAATATCACAAAATCTGCCAAAAATTTAATCAACGGAAAAAGATGTTTCAAATATATTAATTGCATACATTACTTAAATGCAATAATTTTCTGGTCATACCTACTTTATCGCTTGTCCAAATTATTACACACAACTGATTCCAATTACGGAAATGATTAAAATTCGAAACAAATTTGAGTTTGTCAACGTGAATAATTTCAGGCAAGAATAATTCACGCAAGAATCACACGCACAACATCACAGGTAACAGATTATAGAATATTTGACAAATTCAATCCTGCAAAAAAATTAAAACTCAGTTCTAAAGAAAATTGATAATCACGATTTGCATTAAGGATTGAAGCCGACCTATAAATCGGAACTAGATTCGACAGGTGATAGACAGCTTGCTAGGTCAGCAGATCGCTTTAATCTGGCCCGAGTTAAATGCTTATTAATATCGTGCTATCGTGCGATATAGACATACACCAACTATTCATAGATTTCAAGCAAGCATATGATAGCATAGATCGGGAGTGTCTATATGATATACTACTTCAATTCCAGATTCCACCTAAATTGGTTAGGCTCATCAAAGCCACAATGTCAGACTCAAGATGTCAGGTCAAAATAGATGGGGAACTGTCGGAAGAATTCACAGTATCGCAGGGACTAAAACAGGGGGATGGTCTGGCTCCCACTCTCTTCAACATTGTGCTCGAACATGTAATAAGAAAAACGCTAATAGACACTGGCTCCAATATTTGTTTCAAGAGCAGTCAAGTTGTCGGATATGCGGATGACATTAACATTATCGGAAGACCAATTTCAGCCATTAAGGAGGTCTTCGATCCTTTAGAAACAGCGGCACGGGAAGTAGGAGTGCAGGTTAATGTCAACAAAACGAAAATGATGATACAGAGCAGGAACCCTTCACACAGAAGAAGAAGTAGTGCACAATTCAAAGACAACTACTTATACGAAGTGGTCGACCAATTTGCCTACCTGGGCTCCAGTCTGACAGAGAATAGTGAGGATCCAGCAGAAATCAGAAGGAGAATCACAGCAGCCAACAAAACAAACTTCTCTTTGCTGCCAGTGTTTAAGTCACGTAGTGTCCACAGAAAAACCAAAATAACCATATATAAGACCATTGTTAGAACTGTATTGGCATATGGATGTGAGGCGCTGACACTGACGGTAAAGATGGCTGAAATGCTGGATACTTTTGAAAGAAAAGTGCTGAGAAGAATATGTGGACCCGTGAAAGAGGGTGAACAGTGGCGCATCCGGCACAATACAGAATTGTGTGATATATATAAGGCACCTAACATCTCAACACATATGAGACTCCTCAGGCTGAGATGGGCTGGGCATGTACAGAGAATGCCGGATACACGAGTCCCAAAAAGAATTTTGACTGGACACCCAGGTGGAAAGAGAAAACTGGGAAGACCCAGACTGAGGTGGGAAGACGAAGTAAGAGGGGATGCAGCACAGCTTCTCCAGGTACCAAATTGGAAGTCAGCCGCTGAGGACAGGAGGAGTTGGAGGCGACTGTTGCAGGAGGCCAAAGCTCGATATGGGCTGTAGCGCCATCGAAGAAGAAGAATATCGTGCTATCGTTGTATCAAGCAAGTCATTTGGAAAAGACAAGCTTCCTCAACTCATATCCAATTCAGCGGAGTCCCAGCGGAGCCAATGTCTTTTCTGATTTTTCTGTCTCCAGATTTTCGATTGAGTTTCGCTAATATTGTCTTCATTTAATTAAACATTTCCAATTCATTCATTTGCCGCCCCGGACACCATTTATTGAATAATAAACATCTCTTATAGGTGAATCAGAGGTGCCCGGGTTCATGGGGTGAGTTTTTTTCCGGGTCTTGGCGGCGGATGTGTCTGCCCACCAACTGTAATTAAATTTATGAACTTAGGCCGCCGTCCAAAGATCCATGTTTTGAAGAGTTTTGCCGAAATTTATGGTTAATCTCGATTCTTCGAAGTGTTGAAGTGTTAAAGTTAAAATTTATACACCGCGTAACAATCCAAAATGAATAATGCCAATGTGATAGCAAACGGCGCATTTCATCTAGTCTGCATAAGACATTCGATATATGTTCAAGCCTTTCTTGTTATATGTTGCCTTTTGGAACTACCTATTGGATGCCCTCTGCCTCAGTTCTAATAAAATCACCGCACAGGACGGAAGATCCCACAAACCGCTATAATTTACAGTTGTAATAATCACGCCGCTTAATAAGACAGAACTCATGTCCTAACAACGCATCGCATTACAGTTGTGATAATCACGCCGCTTTACAGAAGTCATAAACCGCAGTTTTTCGCAAGTAACATCGCCGCGCCCCGCGCCGCATGATATCGCTCATTGAATACGCATTCAAATGTTTATACTCGTTCATTTCCCCATTCCTTCCCAAAGATCTTTCTCTCCCAACTAACATATACCTTTCCCAGTGAACACCAATATCAGTGGAAAGCAGAATGCAGTTCGGTAAGTGAGATCAAATATAATTAAATAGATAAGAACCGCATATGCATACAGTCCACGCAGCATTTGATCCCTCGATCTTGAGAGGGAACACTTGCTCAATTGCTCACTTGCAACAATGTAATTATTATATTAAATACCTATTATAAAAGTGCCCTTATAAAAGTATCCGTGGGTCAATTTAACACTTGAGAAAACAGTGACATGAAAACAGAAATCCGCAGTACCGACAATTTACTGGGCTACAAGATAAACACTTACAGCATTCATCGCACAAGATTTTCCGCATCCTTACAGCACTCGGTGTACGTCGATTTCTTACCGACCCGTGGGACGTCAAATTGAAACCGAATTGGCACTTCTGCTTTAACCTCTTCCCGTAGGACCTATCAAATCTAGAAATAAATAATCAAATTTTATCATGTATTTTATTTGTGGTAATAAAGATTGCAAAATAGAATTTTTTTAAATTTCTTAAGCCTCGATTACATTGAACGAGTTTAAAAGCTGCTAGCCGGCGAATTCACTATCTGCTAGTAAACTTGTCCAGTGTAAAATCTGCTAGTTAGGTAGTATATATGATTTTTTTTTTTTATTTTAGATAGTGAATTCGCCGGATAGTAGTAAACTCGCTCAATGTAATCGAGGCTTTACTACTTATTTTAGTGTTTAGGAGGGTGGCACCATATGTGTAGTGTACGTCATGCATTATTGGACGAACTAGCAGCTAAACACCCGCTCCACGGTTTTTTTTGCTAGGCCCTGCGGGCGGCTTTTGCTTGGTAGTTTGAGTGTTGGTGACCATTTTTTTAAATCCCATAGGAACTGGTTCCAAAAACAGCCGGATCCTCAGTGTCAGTTGAGCAAGTCAAGACAGCCGGATCTCCAGTAACAGTTGGTCATCGGGACAAAGTAACCGCGACGGGCAACGACGTCGTATATAATATACAACGTGTCCGGAAACTCGTAGTACAAGCGGGAAACTGGTGAATCTACATCACGTAGAGAACCTAAAAAACTTATTTTTTTCGATCTGAGCATTTCGATTCTAATATTTTTTTTTCTATTTTTCCATTTTTTCGGCAACTAAAGGGTTAAAAAAAATTTTGTGCCCGGTTTACCCTTCGATGCATTTTATAAGACATTACACAGCTGAAATCAACCCCCTAGTGAAAAATTTTTTCAAATTTAACCAAAAAAATTCCAAATTCGGACCCGATTTACTCGAAAACGAAAGCTCAAATCAAAAAAGTTATATTACAAATCGACTCTCAATGTGATGTAGATTTACCAGTTTCCCGCTTGTACTACGAGTTTCCGGACACTGTATAAACGCGTGCTATTATTATTCACAACTGAAAGTTACAATAATCACGTAATTACAATTCCAGTAGTACTTACGCCTGCCAGGCGATGCTCCTCACGCTAGCTGATCACGTAAGTGGCCCCATCTTTCGGCATTGCTTTAATTCGGTTCTAGTACACAATTAGATTTGTGTACAAACTCCACAAACTCCATGGTTCGAAAACGGTTTCCCATAAGGTGCGGCGGCAGAGTTACATTCTTACCCGGATTCTTAAATTTCAACCGTACAGTCTCTAGGCTATTAATACTGTTTGATGGTGATGTTTTTGTTATAGTTGCCTAAAAAATATCAGTCAAAATCTAAACAAATAAATGTAGGAATGAAAACAAATCACTTTGTGTACCCCACTTGTTTAATCAAAATTATCGACATGTTTTGAAACCAATGGTTTCTTAACTAACTAACCATCATGCCGTTTCCCCGCAGGGGTACGCAGAGAGGACGGACCGCCAAACAACTCGGTCTTGGCACACACTCTTTGCCTCACTCACATTCATACATTGTTTCATACATACTCTTCTATTATTCTGAATGTTGAAATATCCCGTCTCAAGTATCTGATTCACTTGATCATGCAATGTCTTCCTCGGGCGTCCCCGACTTCTTCTACCATTTACATTTGCGTCATATATCCTTTTTACACAACTCTCTTCGTTCATTCGCTCTGCATGGCCAAACCATCTGAGGGTCTCTTTCTTAATCTTACATATTATGCTTACATCAGCCTTACATTCTTTGCGGATATCCACAATTCTCGCACGATCATGCATTGTTTTACCATACATACGTCTCAGGGATCTCATTTCTGGTTTCTTATTATATATTATTTATCATTGTTACGGTGGTTTCCTGTCGGGATAAAATTAAAATTGTCAAAAATAACAAGAGACAAACAATTATATACAAATAAGTACATATATAAGTTAAACGTTTAGATCAAACTAAATTGTTTCATAAAGGTAATTTTTTTGTGGTTTTACCACACATACGCCTCAGGGATCTCATTTCTGGTTTCCTATGATATATTATCATTGTTACGGTGGTTTCCTGTCGGGATAAAATTAAAATTGTCAAAAATAACAAGAGAAACAATTATATACAAATATTGGAATATGGAGTAAAAGGATGGGACTCAGCAGCATCTAATCATTTAAAATAACTTAAGATAAGTCAGAATTGCATCATAAAGACCATTCTAAAGGTCCCAATAGGGTTTGATGTTCCAAGCATACAGAAAATCTGTGCCAAAAACATTCTAGTACATCACCACAAAAATGATTCAGAGGCAGACACCTCACATGCTCATAAAACCAGAGCCAAACAAACAGACATACTTAATATACCAAAGTGTAACTCTTCATTTGGTCAAAGAAGTTTTGAATTTTTAGCAGTAAAGTTATATAACAAACTCCCACTTAGTATCAAACAAATTAAAACAAAAAATAGCTACATTAAGGACATTAAATGTTGGCTGAAGGAACTATCGGAAAATGAACTTACTAGTATACTTAAAACATCGTCATAGAAGTTTCTGGAAAACCTTATCCAAACAATGAAGTTAAACCATAGAAGTCGCTGAAAAACTTATCCAAAGCATAGTCCCCCTCAGCACAGGATCTCCTAGTGAGGAGGACTACGAATATATTTTCTATTATATATATATACATCTAATTAACATATAAAAATGTAAAAAATATTATATAGTTACTAAATAAAAAAAAGTTAAACGTTTCAGATCAAACTAGAGTGTTTCATACAGGTAATATTTTTTGTGGTAAATAAAAAATTTGTACTCGTATTTGGCATTTTTTTGACATTCGTGGGTTGTTACGTTATTTTTAATTACACTTCGCTTGAATTGGATTGATTGACTGCACAGCTTGATATTCCAAAATCCAATTATACATGAAATATAAAAAAGCCACAACATTTTATTCGCCAAATGAATTAACACCAATAAAAGGGAAATATTCCACAGTAAATGAAGGATTATATGAACGCAAATTCATTTATCTCTGGACATACGTTTTTAATGACAAGTGTAAAAGTAATTGAGTTTGTTCTTTGGTGGTTTTTATTGTTATTTCACAAATGTGATTTCATATTTATTTTGCGATGGCTGTCACACAAATAAAATGAGTGTGCGAGAGTTTGAAATTTGATTAAATTTTCAAGCCAGGATAATAAATTAATTGGAACGGGTGTAAATGTCGGCTGACTTTTTCAAAAACGTAAATATTTCATTTTTCGTAAATTAATATTTTTCTTCAATTTACATTTGTATGATCTATCTACATCAGGTACTTTTACAATCTACGGATAGTAGCGAGAATTTTTATGAATTTGTAAGTAAATATATATTTTTTTTATAAATATTAATTTCATTTACATTTTCATAATATAACAAAATATAGCTTACATATTTTAAGAAAGCCTTAGGCTTGTGTTTAGGAGAGGACAACTTGTTAATAACTTAAGAATTATTAAAAAAAAGATCGTTATCACAAACTTAAGAGTTTAACTTGTGAAGAGATTTAGACTTAACATATTTTAAAAGTTTATATGAGTAATTAAACAAGAAATGTATGTAGGATGTACATAAAACATTAGGAAAAACAAACAGTCAAAAATATATCTAGGAGAAAGTTAAAATTATATGGTGGTACTACCAAAATAAGATTTAATTTTTTTTTTTTAATTTGTCGTAATTTTGATAGACTAGCTGGTACCCGACATGCGTTGCTATGCCATTTAATAAAGCAATTGTTTCTCCCTGCGTGTCCTTTCTCATTCGTCCCGTTCCCACTCCGCCTCCTCCACCTTCCCTCTCCCCACTCCACTCCCCCCCTTTCCCCCCTCCCTGAAAAGCCCTATTCGAGTTCCCATTCGTCCCGTTCCCCTTCCCCCTCCACCTTCCTTCTCCCCACTCCACTCCCCTCTTTCTCTGTCCCGCGAATCCCCCTCCCACGTTCCCCTCCCCCCCTACTTGAGTTCCCCTCCCCCTACCGTATTCCATACATTCATTTCGGGTTTTGAAACAGCTCGCGTGCCACCTATTGCAATTTTTTTAATCGTTTTTCATAATGCTAGAGCTCACCAGTAGTTATACACAAACCTTATCCTGACAACAACGAACACAAAAAAAAGAATTATCCAATCTGGTGCAGTCGTTCGGAAGTTATGCGTATGCGCTTACATAGGTACATTTCGGCGATTCATCTTCTTCTTTACATAGTATAAAATGAAGTCGCTCCAGCTGTATGTGCGCTTAGATCTTTTAAACTATGCAACGGATTTGCATGCGGTTTTCACCAATAGATAGAGTGATGCAAGAGGAAGGTTTATATGTGTAATACATATATATTATAGTAGAGAAAAGCCGAGAAATTCAAAGATTCAATTCAAGCAGCGGGCAGCTGGCAGGCGGGCGGTGTAGATTGTGGCGTTTGTTATAAAGTTTGGGTAATCTTTACATAATATAAAATGAAGTCGCTCACGCTGTCTGTGCGCTTAAATCTTTTAAACTTGGCACCGGATTTTCATGCGGTTTTCACCAATAGATAGAGTGATTCATGAGGAAGGTTTTTAGGTATATAATTTGTCAAGGTTTTGTGTAAATTGATTGAAATATGTCATATATCGGCAGTGTGGATTTGATTTAACAGATGGCGTTGGTTCGTTAGCCACAGCAACGTGTGTCCGGGTCTGCTAGTTTTATATAAGTAGATAGATTTATGTAGATTTGTTACCAGGGTCGCATAATGTCGAGTAGGTAAGGCATTCGAACGAAAGGCTCACTGTGAAAACAATATTGTTTAGCTACACATTCCAACCATCCACATCTATGTATGTTAATAAATCGCTAAGTAATATAGTTTTTTATTACGGTTCCCCGGCAGACATATATTTTTAATTATAATAATAATAATATAATAATAAAGCCTTTTATTTCTTGCAAAGTTGCCGAGTTATAAAAGTAATAAGACGACAAAATAATAAGACGACCTCCGTAGTCCAGTGGCTAAGACTCTTGACTCACATTCCGGAGGTCGCGGGTTCGAACCCGGCATGCGCAAATAAATTTTATTTGATTAATTTGTGTTATTTCACAATTAATTCATTTAAAATAATATACAGTATATTTGCGGCATGTTCCAGAGTGGAAGATACTATTAGTATCGCCCTGGTGTAAGACCACCATTCAGAATTGAAACGTTGCTTGAAAATGGCTTTAGCCGTGTTTAGTGACCAGATCTGAATAGCCAGGTACTTCCCAACCTTCCTCTTCCCCACCTCCTTCCCCTCCCCACTACCTTCAGCCTCACAACATACCCCAATTGGGGATGCCATAGTCTCACTGGCTCCAGACGGGAGCAGTTGAGATTCTTGTGCGGTATTCACTGTAAAAAAAAAAAAAATAAAAAATAATAATAAGTATAATTAATGTTATTTAATTTAAAATATTATAAACGTATCTTAAATTAATTCATATGCAAGAACCCCTCTCTCAGGCGAAGGTGAAGGCCTCCTCTAAAGTGATTGTTTCACTTAGTTCAATTAAACGTTCGTGGTAGATAAAGTTCTGACGTTATAGGTTACTATGAAAAGCTCATCTCTTGTTTTGTTCGTACGGTTTAGAATTTTTTTGTGTTTGTGTCACTTCTTGTATTTTTGAGGAAGTTTGGAATTTCTTCTTCAGAGGGTTTTGGTCTTGATCTTCCACGGTGACCAGCCGGGTTGGAAGATGAGGTTTGGTTTTTATTGTTGTTTTTGTTTTTTGCATGTTGCCTGTATCGGAGGGGGGCGGTAGTTGCTACATATTTTTAATTACTTCCAGTAAAAAAACACTTCACCGTTGATTATAAACAATCTAGCATAGATCGATCGATAAAACCATAAATCAATACGATATGGTTCCGCGACTTCTCATCCCGCGACAATATATCTCCGACAAAATGTCCCCCGACAAAATATCCTACGGACAAAACATCCCCCAACAAAATATCTACTATAACCTAACCTAACCTAACCTTACAAAAAATGGGACAAAAATAATACAGACATCCTGTAAAGACAAAAAATTATTGTTATCTGTATAATTTTTGTCCCATTTTACTGTTTTTGAACAATAATTTATTTTCGTAATTATAATTTACAGATTTGCTGACGATATTGCTAAGGTTGCTGAAAGCGAAGAAGAACTCCAAGAGGCCTTAACAATCATGCAAAGCATTCTTCAAAACAATTACAACATGAAGATAAATTAAGACAAAACAAAACTGCTGACTGTAGGCCGAACGCAACATCAGATGAGAGTAGAGATGTCAGGAGTTCCACTAAAGAACACCAAGGAGTTTGTCTACCTCGGGAGTAAAATAACATGGGACGGTCGGTCTAAGAGCGAGGTCAACAGCCGTATACACCAGGCTAGGCTTGCATTCAATAAAAGGTCGAAAATAATAGAATCAAATAATATAGACCTGAAACTGAGAATACTCCTTATCAAGACCTATGTATGGAGTATCTTGATGTACGGCTGTGAAAAATGGTGCCTATCCGAAAGAGATAAACGGAGACTAGAGGCTTTTGAGATGTGGTCCTATAGAAGACTATTAGGAATTTCCTGGAGAGACCACATAACAAATGAAGAGGTTCTCCAAAGAATCGAAGGAGGAAGGCACCTGCTCAGGACCTTGTCCGAAAGGCGCGCAAGATGGATCGACCATGTAATAAGACAAGAAGGCCTCTTGCATGCCATAATGGAGGGTATGACCGAGGGGACAAACGCTAGGGGACGCCCACGCCGAGAGTACCTGGAGGACCTGCTGGTGGATGTGCGCTGCTCATCATATGCAGACTTCAAAAGAGCCGCACAAGACAGGGAAGAGTGGAAGAAACGAATAGATGACATTGCTGCAAACCAATCTCAGGATTGAAACCAGAGAGAGAGAATTTACAGGTGGGCTGGTATTATTTACGCACGCTTGACTTGGGGAGTAAGCTGGTGATCGCATGACGAGAGCGTTATGAAAAGTGATGATCGGGCGAGGTGAACGGTCGGGCGAGGCGAACGGAAGTTGAGAGGGAGATATAAGTTAGTGAAGTTTTACTTCAGTCGTGTGGTCTAAAGCACACTCGTTTTATTTTGTTAGGTTAGGTTTTAGTTGATATTTTGTTGAGTGTCCGTAGGATTTATTATATTTTGTCGGGGATATTTTGTCGCAGGATGAAAACTCGCAGTATTATACGATATTTACCAAATCCGTCTCGTGTGGTCAGTTATCAATATTTGCGAGCACGGTCTACGATTGTTAGCAGATATTTAGATCGACAATTAATTCATTTTATCACGACCTCCATAGAATCAGATAAGTTTCGATTAACTATCAATATAAAAATATTTTGTAATCATGTCGTTCGTTAAAATGACAGGTATATTTAATGGGTGACCCATTCGACAACCAATTAGTCCTGCGACAATTCATCCGGCGACATTTCATCCTGTGACAGTTCATCCGGCCGACAGTTCATCCTGCCGACAGTTCATCCTGCCGACAGTTCATCCCGCCGACAATTCATCCGGCGACAATTCATCCTGCCTGATCATTTAGAAGATTTTTATTAAGTAAGTATGCAAAGAGGACATACGGCCGTACAACCAAAATCGATATACTTATATCTGAAGGCATCTAAGTGGAAATCCGCTAAGTGGAAATAAGTGGCTAAGTGGAAATCCGCTAAGTGGCTAAGTGGAAATCCGCTGTAAAAATATTTTTACTAAATAGGTTATGGTAGGTTAGGTTAGGTTAGGTTAGGTTAGGTTAGGTTAGGTTAGGTTAGGTTGTACGGCCGTATATCCTCTTTGCATATTTACTTGAAGAAAAAATCTTCTAAATGATCAGGCAGGATGAATTGTCGCCGGATGAATTGTCGGCGGGATGAACCGTCGGCAGGATGAACTGTCAGCCGGATGAACTGTCGCAGGATGAACTGTCGCCGGATGAATTGTCGCAGGATGAACTGTCATGGAACCATTTAATGAACTTATTGAGCCAACGAAACTCTCAACTGTATGCGCGATCCATCGAGTTAAATAATGCATCAAATCGCAATCAGATAAGTTTTAAGATTTTCACGGCCAAAAGCATTTTCGTTATTTGTTTTTGGGGTGTTGTGCCATGTTGCGCTACCTCCTTCTTTAGCCAACGTTTCGGACATCGTTGCAGTGTCCATCATCAGGGCAGAGATGGAGCCACTTCCGTCGGCATCTCGCAAACGGACTTGCCCCTGGCTAGCATAAATACTACGTTTTAATGAACTTTCTATTCCGTTCCGCGGCGATGACGCCACTGCTTGTCACGAGTATTTTGTACTGGTGAAAGTTAGTGGTGCTGGCGACACGGTATCGCTTCGAAGTAAATAAGCACACACTTCACGACTAAAAATTACACATCTACCGGATCTGCCGGATCTGCCCTGATGATGGACACTGCAACGATGTCCGAAACGTTGGCTAAAGAAGGAGGTAGCGCAACACGGCACAACCCCCTAAAAACAAATAACGAAAATCACAATCAATTTATTCGTTCGATCATTGAGAAACGAAAATGGTTTAAATATGAATAAAGACCTTATTAACAATTAAACTCCTGTTTGGTGTCAAAAAGTAAATGCGGATTGCCAATACATATTTTGGTTAGTATTTTAATTCAACGATTTTTTAATATATTTACGTAATTGCTTTGCGTTTGACATTTTGTAGTGTCAATTCATGGAAAATAACTTCACTGTTGCTAGCGTATATCGATTTCCTATTTATTCCTTGTCAATATCTGTTTGGCTGTCAACGGTGATACCATGCTCGGGACAAAAAATCGTCGGAAGTTATGCCTATCGATCGGATATTGTAAAGTTATCGATTTCACCGTTCGAGAGCTCAGGAGTGAATAAAGGCGCGGCGATTAATTTCAGAATTATTGCAGTGAAATGTCTTTAGCCCCGTTAGTAATTAGAAATTTGGATGAAGCGGAAATACGTCACTTAAATGTATTATTTGACGGGTCCTCGGTTCTAATATAATGTGGGAAATTAGCGCTTTGGCGCGAGAATCCGATAGCGCAGCGGGTTAGGCGTTTGACAAGTCTCAGCGGCCAGAGAGACAGGCATCCAGCGAACGGATGTTCGAATCCTACGAAATCCAAAAAAAAAAACGTTTTTGTTTTTGTGAAATCAATATCCAATCTTCAAACCACTTTAAAATAAACAGGAAAAAGAAAAGATAGCGACATATAGCGACTTCTAGTTTAATTTTGGAGGCGGGTATGGGTACCGCTGGCCCGGGAACCTTTATTGGATAACTAACACCTCTGCCATAGGTCACCCCAAGTGGTTCGCTACGTTTGGTGATTTAGCAGGGGTGCTCGGGTTCATGGGGTAAGGTTTGTCAAAGTCTTGGAAGCGGATGACCAGGACACACTGAACCCCAGATTCCTACCCACCCCTTAAACCCTTTTCCTTCCCAGAACCCTCCTCTCCTTCTTCCTAAAAAAACCCTCCACACAGCATCCCCAAAGATGACATAGGCCCTGAGGGAAATTATTTTCCTCAGCGCCTCCTGTGTGGAGCTCATGAAAAAAAAAATTTACCTATATCGCGTGTGAATTGCCCATATTGATTTTTTTTTTGTTTTTATATGAGTGAATTTTACGATCGCTAAAAGCATTGAAAACAAACTAGGTACCAGGGCGGCATACAATCGAGTGGGTAAGGCTTATAATAACAAAAAATCTTCCAAATAACTGAGCACATTGAATAATTTGGTGCTTGCTATTGTAACTATTGTTATAAACATAAAATTACAAGAACGGAACAAATGCGCGAGGATAAAAATAATGATGTTTTTGATAAGTAAAATATTTGTATTTTGGTGGCTACTTGGGTGACCATTAACACTAGGGTACACGCGGGGGCTACATATGTAGCCCAGGGTATCGTTTTTGTTCGTAACTTCGTGAAATCGCGTGATTTAACTTCGAGTCTCTAGCTAAGCTTCGATTGGTTGTTGCTCGACGCATTCAGTGTGTCGTGAGCGATCGACACTGGCGCACTTGTGAAAAATAACGATTTAAAGTTGTTGGGCTACGTATGTAGCCCATGTGTGCACTGGCGGAACACAACGAAACACAAGGAAAACTGTATAAGGCGTATATGTAATGATCACCAAATTTTAATTTGTCTTTATGAATGATCACCAAATTGTTATTTGTCCTTCGTGTAATGAAAATTAAAATAAAAGTTTAAAAAAAATGTAAGAATTAAACCAAAACTTGATTGATCTCAAATAAGTGGCTAAGACTCTTGACTCACATTCCGGAGGTCGCGGGTTCGAACCCGGCATGCGCAAATAAATTTTATTTGATTAATTTGTGTTATTTCACAATTAATTAATTTAAAATAATATATAGTATATTTGCGGCATGTTCCAGAGTGGAAGATACTATCAGTATCGCCCTGGTGTAAGACCACCATTCAGAATTGAAACGTTGCTTGAAAATGGCTTTAGCCGTGTTTAGTGACCAGATCTGAAAAGCCAGGTACTTCCCAACCTTCCTCTTCCCCACCTCCTTCCCCTCCCCGCTACCTTCAGCCTCACAACATACCTAAATTGGGGATGCCATAGTCTCACTGGCTCCAGATGGGAGCAGTTGAGATTCTTGTGCGGTATTCACTGTAAAAAAAAAAAAAAGAGTAAAAATTAGGTGATTTTTTGAGAAGTTTGAAGTTTTGTTAATATTCTAAGTTTAAGAATGAGACATTGTATGTATTTTTTTAATTTCGGTTTTTATTATAATAATTGTGTATTATTTAAAAATTAAACGATTATCTTTCAGTACATTTCAATTTAAAATGGGCTACAAGTGAAGCCCACGCGAGCACTCATAAACGTTTTAGAGGCGCGTGTACCGTAGTGTTAACAAAACAGTTCACTCATTTGATTCTTAGAGTCTTTACCATTGCTGTTCATACATTTATACTCTTCTCTTGAAGGTATTGAAGAAAGTTAAAAAAAAACGAAACGAATTCAAAAGATTCAAAATTTTAACAAAATTTCCAACAATAAATTTCCAGCTTGATATTTAGTTTTAATTAGGGAATGAACTGAAAATCCTCAAAACGTCTTTTGTAAACAAATAATAATTACGAAATGTTTGTTTTCAGTTGAATCGCCTCTCTCTTCAATTATTCAAATTATAAAATAAATGTTTTGTTTTGTGCCAAACTCAAACCTAAAAGTTAATTGATGTTTGTTTCATAATTAAACATGCAGATATATTTTGTCACACAAAACGAATTGAAATGGGTTTTTCGCTCAAATCACAAATTTGTGACTGGAATAATTAATGGAATTCGTAAATGAACCCCTTCCTCGCCACAGACAGCTTTGCTTTTTAAATATTAATGGATTTATTTTTATAAATTAATTATTTAACTAATGATTACGTTTTTCTGAAATATTTTACTGTAGTTTGACTGCTGTATGTTAGAAAACGTTAATCAAACTCGTGTACTCCATAAAAATAGTGTTTGTTTTGTGATTCATAATCCAAATTGTCCGTCAAAAATATTTATTTAATTTTTTGTGAGAAAAACTCAATTAACTTTTCAAGGTTATTTCCATCATCCAAGGTTCGGATTTTCATACGGTTTTCAACAATAGATAGAGTGATTGAAGAGAAATGTTTATTTGTATAATACATGTAAATTATATTAGAGAAAAGCCGAGAAATTTAAAGAAAACATATTTTTGTGCGATTTAAGACTACTGGCGGGCCGTACTATAGTCACTTTTGAAATTCGTTCTACGGAAGAAATTAGAAAATAGATGTCCTAGAGTAAGTAGGTATTTGATTTTCCCTTTTCAAATATCCAGTGTTGCATTGCAAGCATCGTATAATTAGTGGCGATCGCTCGAATTGCATTCGCTCAAAATGTATGTGCGCATAGATCTTTTAAACTACGAGACAGATTTTCATGCGGCTTTCACCAATAGATAGAGTGATTCAAGGGGAAGGTTTATATGTATAATACATGCTTATTATAGTAAAGAAAAGCCGAGAAATTCAAATATTCAATTCAGGCAGCGGGCCACTGGCAAGCGGGTGGTGTGGATTTTATAAATATAGAAAAAGTGTACCAATATACATACCTTGATCTTACAATAGATGTCAATTTTAACTGGTCAAATCATATTGAAAATGTATGTAATAGATTAAGATCCATATTAGGGAAATTTTACCACCTTAAAAATTTTGTTGATAAAAATATATTATACTGTGTATACAACGCATTAGCAGAATCAATTATAGGATACGGAATAAATAGTTACGGATTAACGAACAAAACGTACTTAAATAAAATAGAACAATTACAAATCCGTTTCCTAAAATTGATATCAGGCAAAAAAAAAGTTCAATTATGTGAAGGCGATTATAAAAAAAATTTCTCCTTGTGTAATGTCCTCTCTATACACAGTAAGGTAGATTATCAATTAACGCTAGATGAATTCTGGAATACAGAATTCAAAAAACCTGTAAACCACAACTACCCTACTAGGCATAGAGAAGCACAAATGTTTATTATTAATAAATCTCAAAATGTATACGGTGATAGAACAAAGGGGCATAGAATTCCGAAAATATTTAACGCATTACCTGAAAATATTAAAAATGAGACATCTTATTCAAATATCAAAAAAAAAAATCATTCTATCTCCGTAGAACATGAAAGCAAATAATATTGTATACATTTGTATACAATATTATTTGCTTTCATGTTCAGATCGAATATTGATCACATGCTTGGAAATTACTATCACACACTGTATTCATAAACATTATAATAATTAGTAGTTTATAATAATTAGTATTTTAGATTTTACACAGTTATTATAATGTATAAAACATAAAAGTATAATAGTGTTAATTAAATAGGAAAAATGAGAAATTTCTTACAATCAAACTGATTGATCAGTTTTGTAAGATTTTAAAGATAAATATTGTAAAATTAAAAAACTGAATAAAAATACTTAAATAAAAAAAAATAAAAAAATAAAGGTTGGGTAATGGCGTTGTGTTTCGTTAGCCACAGCTACGTGTGGCCGGATCTGCTAGTTTATTTATAATTCCAATCCGTAAACTTCACCCGCCTTAACACAGAGGCATCCATAGCATGGCGGGTGAAATAATACTAAAAAAAATACCAAACGTACAATATTTTTTTGCCATAAATAAATTTCAAAAACAATATTAATTAAATAACATTTTTTATAAAATCATTACGATCATGCACCGATTCCAAAAGGATCAATGATGCTAGTTCATCGGAGCATCTTCCATTGAAATTCCGGTAGAATAAGGCAGCATTCCCACCTGACGCCTATGCTTTGAAGAATCTATCATATAAACTGCCCGTATCTGCACAGAATCAAAAGTTTTAAGGCACCAAACCAGGAATGGCTGCCAAATTCAACTGGCATAAACAAACATTTGTAATAAGTTTCATATCGAAGCGGTCTTCATTTTTGAAAATAATATAACAGCAGAACTGAAAAATGATAAAAAACGAAAATGTGACGTTCAATATACTCGTTTTTATAAAATTCTTCACCTTATTTGATACAAGCAACGAGAGAGCTGTCTAAACGAAAATTAGAGTTGCCTTGTCAGATACACATTTTCAACATTAAAAAAAAATGAAATTTAAACCACAAATATATACCGCAGAGTAAAGGAAATGAGTAAGAGATGTTATATTGTGGTTTAGTTGATAAAAGTGAACATCAAATTACAAATTATTTTTACTTGACTTATTGATTTATTTGTTTATTTAAACGCCCATGGGTCTTTTACATAGAATGCAATACATTTTTTTTATTTAATTACAGTGAAAAGAAATTGGTTTACAAAATACAAGTAACATAAAATATGTTAAAAACAACATATAGTTACATAAAATATAAGCGAAAAAAAAATTAGGTTACATAAAATATAAGCGTTAACAAAATACAGGTAACATAAAATATAAGAAACAAAATATAGTCCATAAAATATAGGAGTTTGTTATGAAATATTTAATTACATTTCATCACAATTAAGTCTAGTCACGTACCTCTTATTTTTTCAATATTTGTTTGGTTTAAAACGTCAGTTGATTTTTCTTTAAATATAGAACTTTGGGCCATTCAATTATTTTTTAAATCAGAGGTTATAAAAAGCCATTTTTTCCTTAGAGCTGGGCACTTTATTTGGGAAGCAGTCTAGAGAGGTGGACTCCTTTTTGAAAGGGTCACTGTATATTTTCCGAGTTTATTTATAATGCAGTTTCATTAAAACATATTGATAATTGTTGAAAACTTACGGAATGTAAAATTATATCCCGTGTGTTCCGATACATACAAGTTTAAATGGCGTGAAACTGAAACATTCTATAAAGCATTTAACTGACCGGGATTCAACAGTATATTCCTGCAGTGGAAGGAATTTAAATAAAAATATTATTTTACAAACTCGGAAAGCTCTTCGTTGTATCCGTCTATCGGACATATTTGGAGAAAAATTAAAATAAACTTGAAGATCCATCAATTATATGCATGCAAAGCAGCTAATTTGACCATGGCATTGGTCTTGATCTGGTACTGGCTCAATCTTTAAAGACGAATGAAGTACAGCAGCAAAGCAGAGAGCATCATTCAACATTCCTGGTTGCTATCGGACTTAAGTATAAATTTAGCTAGAATAGATTTTTGGTTGATCCTTGGGTGAGTGTACATATTTATAATTTTTAATTGTTCTTGATTAACTGGATTTTATTTGTTATATTTTAAATATAAAATCAACTCTGTTATATGAAAACTGTTGTTTTTTTTATTACTAAAAGTCTTAATTGATCATAAAGTATTTAATCCCCAAGGCCCTGACAGAGAATTATGCTTTACCGTCTGTTAGCCTGGTTTATCAACCAGTGGCGTCCTTAAATAAAGCTAGCAGATACAATCATACATTACTCACATACCTTTCAATCTCAAATTTAACCCGAAACTATTCCCACAATTACACTTAACATTTGACACACTCTTTTCTGAGTAACAATTGGCCGCCTTCAACGTGTTGGGATTTCGTTTTATATCTACTTTATGGTCAATTTACAAGGATTTTTATTAATGAAATGTATTTATTTTGCTTGGGAAATATGTCTGTTTATTGATAACATGTTATTTTTTTTTCTCAAGAGCTTTTGTTATTAACAAGTTTCATTTGTTTTGAAAAATTTCATTTGTTTTAAAACAATAGAATGTTATCAAAGTTGATTATTGTTTTTTTCAATTCGGTTAAAGTGTTAAAATAGCTTAACTATTTTCAGTTCGTAACGTCATTTCTAATTTTAATTAAGCAAAATTTAATACCTATTCCTTGTGTTTGAATTATTACGGCCGCGTAATATTTATTTTACAATTGGGAACGTCTTCAAACTTTGATTAATTCGAAACACATTTCATTTATTTAAGAATGGAATAATGCTACGAATACTTTATTAAAAAGTACGTTTCTTTTTCTACACAATACCAAGTGATATTATTAATTATTTACAACATGTCGACTCCGATTAGTAATATAAATGGTAAATCAAAAGAAGAATTATTTAAGGATCTTACTGAACGAAACGTTTTACCAGACTTAACATTAGAAGCTATGCGTATCCAGGCTAGGCATTTTAATAAAGCTTTTAATTTAGAACAAATTGCAGAACAATGCGAAGGAGATGTTAGCTCAGACTCAGAAGACAACGATATCGGAAAAAAAATTGTGAAATACACAAAAATAATATATAACGATTCTACTTCCTCCGTTTCAAGTTTAAACAGTTGGAATTTGAAATTTGATGGGAAAAGTTGTGTTAGAGAATTTATTTTTGAAGTAGAAGAAAAATGCCGAACAAGAAATATAAAGTATAGGGATTTAATAAGATGTTTCCCTGATATTCTCGAGGGATTGGCTTTACTTTGGTTCAGGTCAATTTATAACGCAGATTTAATATGGGAGGAACTATCTAAATTGCTTATTAAACAATTTGGGTCTGGAAATAAACAAATCCAACTAAAAACCAAATTGTTTAATATGAAACAACCAGATAGTATGTCCGCTTTTGAATTTACATTGCGTATGAAAGCACTTAATAATATGTTAGATTCCAAACTACCAGAATATGAACTTTTACAATTATCTACGAGAGCTTTGCTTCCTATGTACGCAAATTTACTGGCTTCTCGTGATATATAATCATTTGATGAATTAACAAAAGCAACGGGAAAATTAGAATCATACTCATCTAAGACAGAAAAGCAAAATTCATATTCTCCAAAAGAAAATATGAATTTTAACGAAAAAAATAAAAACTTTTATTATAATAAAAAACTTGATTATAATTCTAAATCAAATTACAAAGAATATAACAGTTCAAATAATAATAGAAATAATAATTATTTCAATCGTTCTGCCAACTATTCAAATGGAAATACAAGTAATACACGAACATTTTCAAATTCAAAAAATGGGTCAAACAATTATTTTGGTAAAAACATTAATAATAATACTACAGGAAATTCATTTAAACGTATATTTTGTGATTATTGTAAAATCACGGGTCATTTAGATTCTGAGTGTCAAAAGAAAACTTCAATAAATTTTAAATCAAAAGTTGGTACAATTGAAGAGGGTACTAAATACAGCAAACCAAAAAACTAGGTTGGAGTCACTCTGTTCACGCCCCATCCTATGCGCAAAGGAAGAGGGAATGGAAGAGTTGGCTCCGGCTAGTTCGACAGTTTTTTTCTGCCTCATCTTCTGAGGAAATCGGCCGACTGCCTCAGAAGAATGAGATTGAAGAGGATGGTCGTCCATTTACAAACATTAATATTTTACAAAATAGCTACAGTGCACTGCTTGACAGTGGCGCTTCTCTCTCATGCCTGGGAGGAGATACTTATAAGATTTTTCAAAGGTCAGGGGTAGATTTGGTCAAAATTGATTTTTGTGTAAGGACAGCTGACGGTGCGAGTCAGCCGGTTTTAGGTACTATGACGTTGCCGGTGACGTATAATTCAATTACTGCAGAAATTGTTTTCTACGTCATCCCTTCGTTATCTCCAAATTTTATTTTGGGGGTAGATTTTTGGAAACGTTTCCGGATTGCGCCGGAGTTGTTCTCAAGGATATCCAGCTCTCAACAAGAGGGTCAAATTAATGAGGTGCGGGCAATTCGACCAGCTTCGTCATTATCGCATTCCGAAAATAAAGCTCTTTCTCAAATAATTAAAAAATTTGAATCAATTTCATTCGAAAAGAAAGGATTAGGTTTGACACACTTGGTCAAACATAAAATAATTACAACGGGACCACCTATTAAACAAAGATACTATCCGTTATCACCTGTTAGACAACAGCAATTAGATGCTGAAATAGATGAGATGCTCAAAATGGGAGTTATCCGCCCTTCATGTTCTCCGTGGTCTAGTCCTGTTTTAATAGTTTCGAAAAAGGATGGTACTGGAAGATTATGCCTAGATTCCAGAAAAATCAACAATGTGACAATTCGTGACAGCTATCCTTTACCGTATATATCACGTATTCTTGACAAACTTGGTGGTGCTAGATTCGTTTCGTCAATAGATTTGAGCAAAGCTTTTTGGCAGATTGCTCTAGATAAAGACTCGTGTGAAAAGACTGCGTTCGTCGTTCCAGGTCGCGGACTATTTGAATTCACTCGCATGCCATTTGGGTTGAAAAATGCACCCAGTGAGCTTCAAAGATTAGCAGACGCACTCTTTGGGCCAGAATTTGACGAAAATGCATTTTGTTATTTGGACGACTTAATTTTGGTCTCAGAAGACCTAGATGCACATTTAAATCTATTAAATCGTGTTTATGAAAGACTGAGAGATGCAGGTCTCACCATCAATTTGAAAAAATCGGAGTTCTGTAAAGCCGAGCTAAAATATCTAGGTTACATGGTAGATTCTCAAGGTCTTCGTACGGATCCGGTAAAAATAGAAAGTATTAGAGATTTCCCGGTACCAAAGAATGCGAAAGGAATCCGTGCTTTTATTGGACTTTGCGGATACTTCAGACGATTTATTAAGGGGTTTTCAAGCATAGCAGCCCCTCTAACAAAACTTACGGGGTCAAAAAACGGTGTAAGTAATTTTAAATGGACGAAGGAAGCTGACACAGCATTTATTAATTTAAAAAATGCACTTACGACTGCACCAGTTTTAAGTTGTCCTGATTTTACTAAACCATTTTCCATCCATTGTGACGCAAGCTCAGCCGGAATAGGCGCAGTTATTATTCAAAATATAGACGGAACTGAACACCCTGTAGCTTATTATTCAAGGTGTTTAAATAAACATGAACGTAATTACGGTATCACTGAAAGAGAACTTTTAGCAGTATTAGACTCAGTCACACACTTTAGGCCATATATTGAAGGTGCACATTTTACCGTAGTCACCGACCACTCCAGTTTAAAGTGGCTCAATTCTTTATCAAATCCAAGCGGTCGCTTAGCTCGCTGGAGTACTCGTCTTTCACAATTTTCATTTGACATAATACATCGTAAAGGAACACAACATGTCGTACCTGACGTACTTTCTAGAATGGATCTTGCCATAATCTCAGGACATAAAGTAGGTAATGTTTAAAATAGTTGTTCACATTTGTTTATGAGGTAGAAATACATAGTTGGCACCAAAGATATTGAAATATAAGTATATATTCTGTATTTGAATATCTTTGATTGGCACATATGTTCAAATTATTGTCAAATACATCCATATTGTTTAAGTATTTGTTACCAAGACTACGTAAACGTTGTATTGGAGAATGTGAATCATAGTTCGAATGAGATGTACGTATATAAAATGTCAATGTTTGTCTAGTTGTTCGTGTAGGTACTTGTAGATTTATTAATTGCACAACTGTCGAATTTAGAGTTTTATTATTTTAATAAAAAGGTTAAGTCGTTTATTTTCATTAACGACGGGTAATTTATGTGCTTTAAGGGGTGTTAAGTTTAAAATTTACAAAACGTAGAAATTTTTTTTTGAATTCTTTCAATAGTATGAATATGAATTTTGTAGAAGGGCGACCAGACTATGGAGTTATATTCTATTAGGCTTCTAACAAGGGATTTGTACAGTAGTTTAATGATTTGTAACGATTCAAAGTTTTTAATTATTCTTAATATGAATCCTAATGTTTCATACCCTTATTTGCAGTTTGTTGAATGTGGACCGTGAAGTCTAGTTTCTCATTCATTTTTTATTTATTTTATTTATTTATTCTTAGTACATTTACATTACAAAGGTATAATATATTGTCCTCCACACTAGGAGTTCACCTGTGTTGTGGAGGACATTTTTCAGATTAAATTATAAATTATAAATTGTGAATAGTAAAACAAAAGAGTGTTAATAGCTAATATAAAAAAAAGAAACAATAAAAATCAAAATATAAAATCGACTTCAATTCGACACAAATTATAAATTAAAAGTTAGAAAGATTGTAGCCAGTTTCTTACGTTTTTTTTGTATTCAATAATATTAGTTGTTTTATATTGTGTAGGAAGAGAATTGTATAGTTTTATAGCCTGGTATCTGTAGTGTTTTTGTCCAAAGGATGTGTTTGTTTTTGGTATTTGTAGTTGGAGAGCATGTCTTGTTCTAGTATCTATTATGCCAAGATCCCGCATTTCCGATACTCTTTTCAAATTAATTTTATTTATTGAATAGTCGAAAAAAATTTAGGGGAATTATTTTCCTCAGGCCTCCTTTTTTCGGGTCTTAACGGCGAATGTTTCTGCCCACCAACTGCATGGCAAGCCGGATCAGGAAATACTGGTTGAGGGAGACTATTTGACCTCTCCAATAGGATTACCTCTGTACATTGCATTGCATTGCAGTGGAAGGGATGATTCATACTTCCTTCATATAGATAACTGACCTTCAGATTCCTATCCATCCCCCATATCTTTTTCATTCCCAGAATATCTTCTCCTTCGATCGGGATCCACTGGATGAGTGAGACATTTGGACTTTTCCAGTGGAATTCTCTCGGACTATTGCTTTGTACTGCAGTGGGAGGGATAGATGCATACGTTCGTCACTCCTGGATCACTGACCTCCAGATTCTTACGCATCCCTCATACTTTTTTTCTTCCCAGAACATCCCTCCTGAAAACACTCCCCACATTCCCCAAAGATGACATGGGCCCTAAGGGTGACCTTATGTATGGAGCTAATGTAAAAAAAGGATTAAAATAATATAACAAGCAAATTCTGAATGCAAAGCATGAATTTATAAATGTAGCCCACATAAAGACAAGTACCTACATAATCCCGCTAAAGCTGAGTGAGCACTTCTGTGCTTTGGGCCACTTTAATTATAATCTACTCCCTGGTAGTCCAGCTTGGCCATATAATAATATGCTTCAATCTTCCGACCGTTCTCTTGTTTTGGTAATTTAATTGCTGTGGTTTAAATTATATTATGCATAATACTCCACAACAGTTTTTATTAACAGCTGCGCGGCCTTTTACATGCAAAACAAAATTTTGAATTTAAGACCAAAATACCCAACCAAACGGAATGATATATTTTAATTAGTTTTGGTCAGAGATATGTTATTTATTTTTAACAAAAAAAACAACAACAACCGTCACCCCCCCCCCCCCCCCCTTCCTTAAAAAATTAAGTTTGCTAGTGAATAACACGGATGTGTCGAAACCGGTAGCAAATAAAAAAAATTAAGTACCTAACACATATACGTGTGAAATAAAATTCTTCAAGAAAAAATGTCTAGAAATTGTTAAGTAGTTAATGCCCAAGAAATTTAAATAAATGTAAATAAGGTTTACTGCACTTTCGTATATAATTGTGAAAAAAGTGAGTGGTTGATTCATATTCTTTTCAATGATTCATAATTTGTCTGGAATATCCCCGACGGAACTATTATTGACATTTCTAAAATACATTTATCTTAACTCATAACTTTCAATGCTTAAGATGAAAACCAAAAATAGGAATCGTAAAATTGCATGCTGGGCAGCTGGGCACCACGTAAAAGAGGTCGAAATAGAAACGAATGAACGGTAAGAAACAAAAATAGTCTGCATAATAGGCCATTCGCAACACATTTTTTTTCGGTTTAGGCAAATATTTTAAGACATTCCGTATTTTTTTTGTAAACCGTTTTTTTGAAACCCTGGCGATTTTTTGAAAATTTCATTCCAAAAAATCGGACCATTTTTTATAAACCGGAAAGACGGGACATATTTTATGGGTGCGAAAAAACGATAATTACATAGCCGAAAATCATTTTAAAAAACCGATGTATTTCACACATACGGCACAGGAGAATAACGAGGAATTCCAAAAATAATACATATCATAAATATTTTTTTCCTTGATCCATCTTATTGATCATGTTTAACAATAAATGAGTAAATCCAATGAAATAAACTTGTACTCGTAATTATAATTATAATAAAATAAATTATAATTAACTTAAAATTTGATTTTGTTAAAATCGGCACATTACGCTAAGACAGGTACAGAATGCATAATATGTACGGGGTTCCCTTCGTAACATCTGTCAAAAATTCGCCGAATATCAAAGTGTTGCCATATAAAAAAATAAATCAGTGTGGAATTTTGCAAAATTAATTGAATTTTATCGTATTTTCATGGAGTGAGGTCACGAGCCCAAATAACGTATTTATTGAGTTAAAGATAAAAAGAACTACAAATTTCTAAAAAAAAATTTGTAACATTTTCGTAATCTTAGTAGACAAATCTATCCACACGATTTTTTCCAAGTCATTTTGAAATCCATGCAAGTGGCCTATTGAATACGCCAACGAAAAGTAAATAGACGCCGATAGAATTCATCTATCGAGAGATGGCCAGCCGATGAATAAATGTCACTAATCATTAAGGGGTGCCCGAGATACAATTCTGTACAAACTTAAACCAAACTGGCGATCGTGATGAAGTAAGATAAGTTATTAGCAATGGGACTGTTTGAAGGTGTTTATTAGAATAGGCCCTGTGGGAATTAAATGAGGGAAGAAATTCTGATGCCAGTAGTTCATTTACACATGAACCAGTCGTAGAAACGACCCGTTCTTGTATAGCCAATCTCTCAACTGTGAACCGTTGTTCCGCTCTTTTCCGCCGAGTTCATGCTGGTGCGCACGGATTTACCGCTTCTTGACCTTTCAAGGAGGACCCATTTTTCTATGCAAATACCGCACGAGAGTAACTGTTCCCAACAGTCTGGAGCCAGTGAGACTATGACAACCCCCCAGTGAATACCGTCAGGCAGAAGGCAGCGGGTATGAGAAGGAGTTGGAGAAGAGAAAGGTGTGGGAGTACCTGGCTATCCAGATCTGAACCCCAAACACTGGTAAAGTCATTTAAAGCAAACGTATAAATTCTGAATTGTGGTCTTACACCCTGGCGACACGGACAGTATCATACACTCTGAAACGTACCGCAAATTTACTACATGTTATTTTTTATGGATTAGGCCAGGATTTTAACCCCTCAACCACGGAGGCCGTCATTGAAATATGTGTGAAGCAGGAAAAAAATTGTCATCCACTGTCGATATTAGAATCCAATGATAATAAATAATGATAAACAAAAGAATCAACAACAAAGGGAAACAGATCGATAAGGAAGAAAGAAAAAAAAAAAGATTGATCTGAGAATATTTGACGTAAGTAACAACGTGCTTTTTGAAGTGATTTGGATTTCGGATGAAACGGAAATGACGATTACTGCACCTGCGACGCATCAACTGCTCTCATTGGCCGCTTTGATTATGATGTCACTTTTAAAGGCTCCTTTTGGTTGAGATACGGAAATTATGCTAGGTCTGCGCTCATTGGTCGCTTTGATTATGACCTCACTTTTCAAGTATTGGTTGAGATTGTTTTGGTTAAGTTTCGCTTCTACCGCGTGTGTTCCGACAAAGGCATGGCTGTCTCCAAAACTATGTAGATATTATTATTATAAAACCACCTTCAACAAAAATACATAATTTCCAAATTATGAAAACCATGAATATTCTAGTGAAATTGAGCACAATAAATCATTTTTAACACGTGTCAAAGTTAGTGAGTTCTTGTTCTACGAGTCCCATATAAGTTCTTTAACTACGTTATGAAATAATAAAAGAGCTTGAATAGAACTTTCACAGAACGTGAATTTTACTTCGAAATTTAATGAATTGTTCGAGTTCTGTGAAACAACCCGTCCTTAATGTATGCATCCAAATGCACATGATATCCTCGACTAAACCAAACACCTCCGAAGTAAACTAAATTAGGTACCGACGAGGCGACGAGTAAGAAGGAATCGAACTAATGTTAAGCGTTAGTATCATTCGTAAGACGGGTACTACTGCGGCAAGAACTTCTCGAACTAGTTACCGAACTTAAACAACTATATCCCAAATTCAACAACTTTGTATCGTGGATGGTTTACTTCGTCTTTAGTGTATGCCTGAAATTGCTCAGGAATGTTTAGAAATTTAATAACAAAGTTAAAAATTGTTTAAAAAATCTTAAGAAACGAGAAAAATTGTACAGTAGAGGCAAGTGATGAGAACGAGTGGTTACCACGATTTGTTCTTGAATTCAACAGCTCGGCTGTGGAATGATATGCCGACATCTGTTTTTTCTCCCTTCTTTTTTTATATGAATACTGCACAAGAGTCAATAACTGCTCCCGTCTGGAGCTAGTGAGACTATGGCATCCCTAATTGGGGTATGTTGCGAGGTTGAAGGTAGTGGGGAGGGGAAAGAGATGGTGAAGAGGAAAGTGGGAAAGTACCTGGGTATTCAGATCTGGTTACCAAACTCGGCTAAAGCCATTTCAAGCAATGTTTCAATTCTGAATGTTGGCCTTACACCGGGTCGGTTCTAAGAGTATCTTCCACTCTGGAACGTGCGCAAATATACTATATATTATTTTTAACTAGCAGACCCGGCCACACGTCGCTGTGGCTAACGAAACACAACGCCATTACCCAACCTTTATAAAATCCACACCACCCGCTTGCCAGCTACGCGCTGCCGCTGCCTGAATTGAATATTTGAATTTCTCGGCTTTTCTCTACTATAATAAGCACGTATTATACAAACAAACCTTCCCCTTGAATCACTCTATCTATTGGTGAAAACCGCATGAAAATCTGTTTCGTAGTTTAAAAGATCAATGCGCACATACATTTTGAGTGACCTCATTTTATACTATGAAAAGCAGTTCGAGCGATCGCCATTAATTACACAATGCTTGCAATGCAACACTGGATATTTTAAAAGGGAAAATCAAATACCTACTTACTCTAGGACATCTATTTTCCAATTTCTTCCGTAGAACGAATTTCAAAAGTGACTATAGTACGGCCCGCCAGCCGTTTTAAATCGCACAAAAATATGTTTTCTTTGAATTTCTCGGCTTTTCTCTAATATAATTTACATGTATTATACATATAAACATTCCTCTTCAATCACTCTATCTATTGGTGAAAACCGTATGAAAATCCGTTGAGTAGTTTAAAAAATTAACGCGCACATACATTTTGAGCGACTTCATTTTATACTATGTAATGATGATGATTGATGATGATGAATTAAATTGTGAAATACCACAAATTGATCAAATAAAATTTATTTGCGCATGCCGGGTTCGAACCCGCGACCTTTGTATTGTGAGTCAATAGTCTTACCTCGGGATCACGGAAGCCGCCAATAAGCTAAATACTTTATTTTCACAAAAGACCCTCCACACAGCATTCCCAAAGATGACATAGATCCTGAGGTAAATTATTTTCCTCGGGGCCTGCTGTGTGGATTAAAAGTTTTAAAAAAAGTTGTTGGAAAACCATGCCCCACTTTTATTCAAAATTTTTTACTGGATTTTTACAGATGTTCTCACTGTGAGAATAATTTAGTTTTAAAAACTCATATCATTTGGGATATAATTCTGTTATTATGTAAATAGGTTTTCTAAAATTACAAAAACCTGCTCAGTATAAGCAAACATTGGTATAATATCTACATATAATAATAAAATTATGTAAAAACTCACCCAAAAGACAAATAATACAAAGAGTGGCTATAGCCCAGTGCTTCCCAAAGTGGTCCGTACGGATTCCCAGGGGTCCCCAGGATAATTCAGGGGGTCCGTGGAAAATTATAACTGATTTGGGGTCCCTGAACAACGTCAGGTGGTCCGCGCAAGGTTTTAATATAACATAAAAAATAATGTGACACATTTACTCCAGGTGAAGTGCATACATTTTCCTAGTCTTGGCTAAAAAGAATGGTTTTAGTTTCCAAATCTTTCAAAATTGCAAAATAGAGATGACGATTTGTTTGCGTATTGTAGTACATCACCGACAGTTCTCCAACTCACCTTGGGAAGAGATTTATTAAATGGACGGTGTAACAGACGTATCAGCGCCTTTACAAGACTGTAAAATAGTAGCACCGGTTTTGTGCACGCCTTCCACTGGCTCACGCTGATGATGGTGATAGTTGTTGGCTGGCCTCCCTACATCCAGTGGTATGGTCCTGGATGCGCCTCGTTTCTGCCTGAGCGGTGCCTTGCAGTGCCCAGAGTCAGGGCCGACTGCAGCGGTAGGCACCGGGTTCTCGTTCAGGCAGAACTTCGGCAGGAGGCAGCAGCTGGCAGCAGGTCGCAGACTTCCAGAGGTAGGTAGAAAGGACCACTTGTAGAGTAAATAACAAGACTTGTTTGTTGAGTAAAGATGAACTTATGACACACTTGTGACACTGATTTATTTTTGAAAATTCCCCGTCTTTTATACCCGTTTTTGGGGTAAAAAACGGTCACATGGTACAATTTAGGGTGGGAGGATTTACCTAGCCCGTTATGTATATAAGGCGCGCCTTTCTGTTGGCCGCCTATTTTGGCGATCACTTGTTTGAAAGTGATCGTCTAAAATTGGTTTTTTAAAATAATTATACAAGTCACAATAAAGTAAATACAATGTTTTCCTTAATATTAATGTGTTTCTACGGATATTCTTTATCCGTAGAATGTTTGTTTGATGAGTTTAGGATGATTTTAAAAACGTTTGACATTTTGTCGGTAGGTATTTGCATTTTTACAAAGTATCTGAAGTTTTACAAAGAAGTTAATATTTTTCCCAGGTCCCTCGTAAGCCTGGCTATCGAAACTTTTTGGTTCCGTCGCCTTATTAGGTACTGGGATTTTTAAAATGGAGAAAGAATGATTTGATGTGAAAGTCTCGAAAATCTGCGCAAATGCTGATAGCGTTGGCAGTTTAAGAGTTACAGGTTTGATTTATGTTTCTTTGAATGCCCCGTAGGACTTTGTACTGAAACGTCTTAGTTTCAGCGTCCTACGGGGTGTGTAAATGAAGTTATGTTACAAAACGATAATGTTTGCAAGCAAGATGAGGGCCCTGAATTGGGTCTTTAAAACTGGCCTGTGTTCTGAGTTAGGATAACGG
The DNA here is from genome assembly GCA_917880885.1 of Limnephilus marmoratus. Taxonomy (NCBI): domain Eukaryota; kingdom Metazoa; phylum Arthropoda; class Insecta; order Trichoptera; family Limnephilidae; genus Limnephilus; species Limnephilus marmoratus. The sequence goes on along the minus strand of OU862923.1, from coordinate 37,282,543 downwards.
CCCTGAATAGGGCCATTAAACTGGTTTTTGCTCGGAATCAGGATAACGGCCCTGACTAGGGTCTTTTGGCTTTGTAGCCGGGAAAATGGCCCTGAATAGGGTCTTTTGGCTTTGGAGCCGAGAAAATGGCCCTGAATAGGGTCTTTTGGCTATGGAGCCGCAAAAATGGCCTTGAATAGGGTCTTTTTAAAAAATAAAAGGAGGCTAGGCAGCCTGGTTGCCTTGGAGGTGGAAATATGCATAAATTATTTAAAAAATAGGATTCTAAAATGTCTCCCGGTGGCAACCTGGCACACAAGCTTTATTTGGTTGATGATTGTACATAAGAGAAGACATATTTTACATAATTATAATTTAGGTAACAATTTTGTACCTAAAGAAATATCTTTTCACCAAACTCAGTCGTTGGCGGCACGGTACATTAGCATTTCGAGGCCAGAAATTTTCCGAGAAATGACCTCGAAATGTAAAGGATGCCACCAACGATGAATATTGATGAAAGATGTTTTCACTCCCCCGTGCTGCTTGGCTGCACTAGTCATCAGGACGTGTTTGAAGGACGAGTAGGCAAGGCTGCATAGGCGGGAACAACAGGATCCCAGCGAGCTTCACGGCAGGTCGGGCGTGGACTGCGGGGCTCGTCTGGATTCGGGCTGTCCTCTCTCGGCCATCTGCGGCGGGGGTGTCGTCCAGGACTCGGCCGTGTGGTCGGCTGATGTGGAGCATCACGGGGTCCGTGACAGTCAGCAAATTTTTCCTTTTGCTGGGGTTGATTGGCTCCCCCCGTGTGAAGAGCGCCACTTTTTTGATAGTGGCGTTGTTGGGGCAGGGCGGGCTCGTCCTTGCTGCGCCGACGAGGAGCACCACTGATGTGACAGCGGTACTGCTGGGGCAGGGCGGGCTCGTCTTTGCTGCGGTAATGATGAGCACCACTGACGTGGTAGTGATACTGCTGGGGCAGGGCGGGCTCGTCGTCGCTGCGCCGATAACAAGCATCACGAACGTGGTAGTGATACTGTTGGGGCAGGGCGGGCTCGTCTTCGCTGCGCCGATAAGAAGAACCACTGTTATGACAGCGGAATGTGGTTGGTCATCTACTCTGATACTTCGCGTGTATAGTGTTGAGCACGATAGTCGACCTATATAGGAACTGGCTAATTGGAATCTGAGGTGAGAGTTCTGCTGAAGACTCTCTCTGAGCTGTTGGACCTTCTGTTGCCTATAGCTGGTACTAAGCTAGCTGCCATCTAGCGGAGTCTTAAGACAGTTCTTAGTATTCCCATCTATGTGATAAAGCCGGAAGCTTTTTGATAAACTATATTTATTGTCAACACTTAACGGCGATGCGGCGGCGGTGAGGGGGGGGGGGAGAAGGGGTCCGTGGGCCAAAAAAGTTTGGGAACCACTGCTATAGACTATTTTTTGCATTTTGTTTTTCCTGATAAGCACTTGCATACTGCTTACTAACAACGTATGCAAGGACACTGGAGGTCTAGATTCGTTCAAAAATAAATAAATGTAGCTTCGTTTAACAAAAAAATTTGAATCTTGCGAGAGCCTTGAAGGAGTAACCATCTGTTACTTATACCAGAGCGGGTAAGAGGTGGATAACCTCCACTGCTACAGACGGTGACCCGACAGTTAATCCTCCTCCTGAGGGAAATTATTTTCCTCAGGGCCTCCTGTGTGGAGCTCATGTAAAAAAAAAAAAAGTATGCCGGGGGCCAAAAGTCGGGGTATCAATAGTCATGGAATCGTAATGGACATAAGAGACACAAAGAGAGACACGATTGATACTTTATATAATTAGCTGAACAATAAAAGTATATATCTTTAAATGAAAAAGATGGAAGTTTGTATATGTCAAACATCAGTAACTTTATAAAGCCGAGCTAAGAGATTTGAATCTTTTGCAGTTATTTAAAATTAAAATTAATAAATAACGTTGTATTGACCACTTAATTATTTACAAAAACCGACATGTTTCGTCAGCAAAGCTGACTTCCTCAGGGTTTTGACAGAACTAATTTTTAAAAATAGACATAAATAGGTAATAGAGAAAAATAATAGACATAAACAATAATAAAATTTGAAAGAAAATAATGTGTAAGGGACGAGGGGCAATATAGAACAATTAAAAAAATTTTAAAAAATTTAAAAGGGGAATAGATTTAATATTGGGTCATTTAAAAACAATTTTTGATTATTAATAATATTTAAATTTGCATTAACGCTCTTTCTAATCTCTAAAATTTTAATTTATCTAACTGAAAGCCATTGACATTACAATGTATTAAATCTATTCCACTGTTAAAATTAAAGGTATGACTAGTTTCTATTAAATGGTTGGCAATCTCCGAGAAACTATTATTATTAACTATTATTAATTTCTCGGAGTTTGCCAACCATTTAATAGAAACTAGTCATACCTTTAATTTTAACAGTGGAATAGAATTAATACATTGTAATGTCAATGGCTTTCAGTTAGATAAATTAGAAATTTTAGAGATTAGAAAGAGCGTTAATGCAAATTTAAATATTATTAATAATCAAAAATTGTTTTTAAATGACCCATTATTAAATCTATTCCCCTTTTAAATTTTTTAAAATTTTTTTAATTGTTCTATATTGCCCCTCGTCCCTTACACATTATTTTCTTTCAAATTTTATTATTGTTTGTGTCTATTATTTTTCTCTATTACCTATTTATGTCTATTTTTTAAAATTAGTTCTGTCAAAACCCTGAGGAAGTCAGCTTTGCTGACGAAACATGTGGGTTTTTGTAAATAATTACGTGGTTAATACAGCGTTATTTATTAATTTGAATTTAAAATGTTACCACAAAGAATTTTGCACTAGTAGAAGAAGTGATTATTTAAAATTACTTTTGGGGTTGCGTTTAATAATAGTAATTACCTTTTATCACCATGTTGCGCTACCTCCTTCTTTAGACAACCTTTCAGACAGAGTTACTGTGTCCATCATCAGGGCAGATGTGTAATTATTTATCTAAATTATCATGAGGTGATGGAAGTTTTCAATGCCTTCATCATTAAATAAAAAAATAAATATATTAATGGTGTAAAATTTCATAATTTATTGAAATAATTGAACATTACAGCTATCAGTCAAGGTGCCAAAAATCTATTTAATAATTCAACCTGCTTACAAATAAAAGGTTTAATTAATCAATATATACGAGTGGTAGGTCTCTATCCCCCCTCCAGGATGACGGTTCCCGTGTTTACCTAAAGGGCGTACTATAAAAGATTATAATAATAATCTTTATTCAATGAAATAACAACAATATAACTAAAAAAATTACATGCTCAATGTAGTTTACAAATAGATTACATCAATCAGTACAGAAAAATTAACAAATAGAAAGTAACGTAAGAAAGGTTACACAGGAGTAGTATAGTTATACAGTATTTTTAGTTGTGCATAGTCTGCCTCACTAGGTGAACCTGTATTGAGGCAGAATTTTTGTTAATTGTTTCTCGCAATTTTATCTATGGTTTTTTTATAAAAGTGTAAAGTAGGTTTCCATTCAGCAAAAACTTTATTTTAGTTAACATTATAACGGCTAGAAGTTTCGCCCTCTTGAAATTTATAAAACAGTCTTCCGGAAAGTTCTCGAAGGTTCCATAGAACTCTAAAAAGTTCTGAAAAATGTGGAGGAGTATGTCGTGGAATTTTCTGGAATAGGGAATCCGGAACATCAATGTGGAACATTCCAGAACACTCTCGAATGTTGTCTTGAGCGAAGCCGAGTAACCCAGCTAGTAAATCACATATTTAACTACAAGGAGCAAACTGCAACTATCAGTACAACTTGGACTATACTGGAGAAACTGTAAATCTGAATTTACATAGTTGCTTATTACAGTTTTACAGGTAGCAGGGAGTGAAGTTCGATGCAAATGGGGTGCATTTGTATGCGGAGGGCTTGCCAACTCCCTTTCGAACCCCTTCTCCAACCGATGTCAGCCGCTGTATTCTAAAGAAGGAACAAATTGTAAGGCAAAGTACACCGAACAGATAAGCACTAGAAGTGTGATAAAGAGTGTCTACGGACGTTCCTCTTCTACTTGTCTTACTTTAACCAGTGATTCCTTGCATTATTTAGAGTAAAAATGTGAATGAAATTTGTGTCATCGGTGACTTTTTCAGTGTTTCATTTTTATTTTTTTTATTCTTTGAAACGACGCAAAAAAAATCTTCATATTATCACTGATCACTTAGCCGAGTGACCGTCCAACCTCTTATCCCGATCCTAACTGTCCTATACCTACTGCTTTTTTTATTATTTAAAGTTGATAAAAAAAAAAATCCAAACCTCCGCCGGTGACCAAAATTTCATTGACATTTTGTCACTCAAAATAATGTCAAGAATCACTGGTTTAAGTCAAGTACGTCCCTTAACACCCTCTACCGACTAAAAAAATAACTGCAGTATGAAACCTCATAAGATTATCAGATGAAAATGGTTTTCAGTTCAGGAAAGGTTTTCGTTATTTTAATTTGTTTTGTTATAAAATCTGAAAGTACTGTTATGTTACCTGTTATATGCTGAAGATGCGGGTCTAATTTCTAACAGTATAGAAGATCTACAGTCTCTCGTATCTAACATAAACGAAGTATTTTTTTTTTAACATTAACTCCACACAGGAGGCCCAGAGGAAAATAACTTCCCTCAGGGCCTATGTCATCTTTGAAGATGCTGTGTGGAGGGTCTTTTGAAGAAAGGAAGGAGTGAACACGGGTCTTAAAGAGACCTATGTTGTAGGAGGGAGGAAACACAGAGGCCGGCAAATCGTTCCACAGCCGAGCCGTTGAACTCAAGAATGAGTCATAGAAACGACCTGTTCTCATGTGACTAATGTCAACCGTGTACAAATGTTGGGCGCGTGTTTGGCGTGTTTCCCGACTATGCACCGGTGCCGAGGGGATCAATGACGCTAGTTATAATAATAATAATAATAATGATTTATTGTCTTCATTTCTTAGTAACAGTAGAGATAATGATATCCTCACTGGGATCTCCCGTGCTGAGGATTTCATTTACATATTATAATTTAATTATAAGAAATTGATATGAATTAGACATAACATATATCATGTAGTATTTTTTTTTTAAATAATTATAAAGTAAATAAGATAGTGGTTTTTTTTTATAATTCAGATTACTAGATTTGGTTTTAGTCTGTATTTGATATAAGTATATTTTCTATTTCTGATCTCCCTATATTTAGTATCCAGCTTTTTATTTGAAATTTAAATGTTATAATGTTGAGGTTTTTGAGTGAGAGTGGTATTTTATTGTAGAGTTTAATGCCATAATATAAGAAGCTTTTTTGCCCAAATGTTGTGTTACTAGTTACTTGTTGGATAAGTTTTTGACCATGAGATCTAGTGTTTCTAATGTACGTATTAGTTGTTATTTCTTGGGTTTTGTACTTATGAATGTAAATGAGTATAGTTTTAGAATATAGTTGTTTAATTAGCATGATGTTAAGATTGTTGAAGATTTCGTCAGTGCTAGTTCTTACAGGAACTTTCAGTATAATTTTCATTATGGCTTTTCGAGTTTTAATTAGTGGATTTAGTATGTTTTTATTTGCACTGCCCCATCCGATAATACCGTATTCTAACAGTGATTGGCTGAGTTCCTCGGAGCATCTTCCATTGTAATACCGGTAGAACAAGAACAGCATTCCCACCTGACGTCTGTGCTCTAAAGATTGCAGTCCGTCTGTTAAGATGGAAGAATCTATCAAACGGACCGCCCGTTTCTGCACAGAGTCAAGGGTTTTTTTTTTTAGGTATTTTGGAGCTCCAGACCAGAGGTGGATGCCAAATTCAACCGTGGGGCGCACTTGCGATTTTTACAGGGTTAGCAGTTGTGTACTATTAAAGTATCTGCGGGCCCTATACAGTACGCCCAGTTTCTGGGAGGCTAACTTTACTCTGGTTTCGATGGAACCCCCGTATCTGAGCTGGAGTGACACCAAGCATATCGATGGAGGTCCTATTCGGAAGATTGCTTCCGTTGAAGGAGACTAGATTTTCATTTTGATTCCTTTTAGACGTTATCAGACATGATTGGGTCTTTGAAACATTAAATTCGACGAGGTTATTCTTACCCCAAGAGAAAATTCTCTTGAGGTTACCGTCCATTCTTTGTTTCAAAGCCCTCCGAGCTATTGGAGTTTGTGTGCCCTTTGGGGGCTTGTAAAACAAAAAGCTATCATGGACTGTACTGTCATCCGCGTAACAATGAATCGGTGCACATGACAAGAGGTCATTGATGTGCAACAGAAACAAAGTCGGTGACGGAACCGATCCCTGTGGGACGCCAGCATTTATCGAATGCGAGGAAGAGGTGAAACCGTCAGCAACTGCCTGAATCGACCTCTCCCTCAAAAAGTCGGCAATCCACGTACACAAGGATGCGGGAAGTCCGTAAGAAGATAGTTTGTTGACAAGCCCTCAGTGCCAAACCCGGTCAAAGGCCTTGGAAATATCCAGTGCAACCGTTTGGGTACCGAAACGTTCCAGGCACCGCCCTCAAACATGCGTCACATACGCGAGAAGATCACCGCACGAGCGGTTCCGCCGGAATCCGTATTGACGGTCGTTAATAATTTTGTTCTTCTCGAGGTATGTGAGCAGTTGGTCGTTGATCACACGTCCCATCACCTTAGACAGAACTGATGTGATCGCTATGGGGCGGTAGTTGGCTGGGTTGGAGCGGGCACCCTTCTTTGGAATAGGGTGAATGATCGCTTAGTATATATGAAGAATAAGTTAATGATGAATGTAAGTAAGTCTAAAGTCAAGGTGTTTGAAAGAAAAAGTACGAAACAGAGTGCAAATCAGTTGTGAATGATGAATACTTTGAGCAAGTAGATGAGGTTGTGTATTTGAGAAGCATGTTTATGAGAGATATGAAGGCTGATAAAGATATTGGAAGAAGGTTAAATGCAGGTAATTCCATTAATGGAGGACTGAAGCCCGTTTTTCTTTTACATGAGCCCCACACAGGAGACCTTGAGGAAAATAAATTCCCTCAGGGCCTACGTCATCTTTGGGGATGCTGTGTGGAGGGTTTTTTTTTTAGAAAAGGAAGGAGAGGAGAGATCTGGGAAGGAAAAGGGTTTAAAGAGTGGGTAGGAATCTGGGGTTCAGTTTATCCTGGTCATCCGTCTCCAAGACCTAGACAAACCTCACCCCATGAACCCGGGCACCCCTGCTAAATCACCCAACGTAGCGAACCACTTGGGGTGACCTATGGCAGAGGTGTTGGTTATCTAATAAAGGTTTCCGGGGCGGCGGTACCCATTCCCGCCTCCTAAATTGAAAAATCCTCCGTTGGCGCTAACAAAAAACTTACCAAAGAAGCGAAGCTAGCAGTTTACAATGGAGTGTTGGTACCTACGCTGATATATGCCAGTGAAGCATGGAACTGGCAGTGGAAGGATAAAATTAGGCTGTAGAAATGAGATCCCTGAGGCGTATGTGTGGTAAAACCATATAAGATCGTGTGACAAAGCTGATGTTAGCGTAATAAGTTAGATTGAGAAAGGGGCGCTTAGATGGTTTGGGCATGTAGTGAGAAAGGAGTGTGAAGAGAGTATATGACGCAAATGTGAATAGTAGAAGAAGTTGGGGACGCCCGAGGAAGACATGGCACAGAATCAGATACTTGGCCAAGGGTATGCCAAGACCGGGTTGTTTGATTTCTAACAGTATAGATATAGAAGATTCACAGTCTCTCATATCTACGATGAACGAAGTACATATGAAGAAAGAGTTTATGATGAATGTAATTCTAAAGTCAAGGTGTTTGAAAAAAAAAGTACGAAAACAGTGTGCAATATAGTAATAGTATATGCAGTGCGTTTTGTTGAGATTCACCCGAAGTAAGGAAAAGTGATCTTCCTTTGGCCATACCAGACACGCCTCCAACTAACTTCCATCGGTTTATCTCTCCATTGGCAAAGTATCATTGCCTCGCCTTGAAGAGGACTTGGCGCGGTTCTAAGGAACTGCACAAAAGCCCCGAGGGTAGTAAAAATCGCACATTGCATAATTTGATGGGCGAAGGAGCAGTTCTCCGTGTTAGAAAAGTTAAACTGTTCGATGATAGCGAAACATGTTTTAAAATAAATGTACGCTTTTAGCCGGGGAGTCTGGGGAGGTTAAGTGAACGGTGAGGCTATTTAAAATGGTGAAAACGTCACCGTAAAACATCCTTTGCTTTGCCGGGACGGAGTTTAGTTCTTAGTCGAAGAATGATACAGTTAAATATGATCAAATCAGATAGGGTCACATTAGCTCAGTAGTAGAACGCCGCCGCACTATGGGGCCAAATAGTGCATATCATCTCAAAATTCAATAACTTTTAAAATAATACGAATATTGAGGTGATTTTTTAGAATATAAGTTAATGAATGTGTACAGATTTGTAAATTATTAAGATTGTTAAAAATATTACAAAAGATGTATTAATATCAACAAGTTAAAAAATAAAAATGTATTTTTTTTAAAAAATCCCATTTATAATAATATCTTATTTATTAACAAAACATTTATAAAACACAAAAAAAATATTAACGAATAATGCTAAACATTTAAAAACAAATACATTTAAAAAAATCTTACTTAAGTTCACAATGATCAAACTGCACCCAATTTATTATTAGTCTATCATTAATCTTCTGATTCGTTCTCAAAATTTAACAAAGGCGCTTTAGCTAGATCTAATAATTTCAGAACTTTGCGGCCTTTCGTAAAACTTTTGCTGGAAATGTATGGATCGAACTGCGCACGAGAGTGTGCATTACGTCTACACATTTTTGTTGATGATCATGAGCATTTTTTAGCATTGTCAAGGCGAACAAATTTATAATCCTTGTTTCTTGCTTTTTGGGCATCCTCTGAAAGTTGTCCAAATGGTAACAAAAAATAGTTTTTTTATGATGTTCTCTCCATGGGTTAGTATCTTATGTACAAAAGCAGGTATGTACCATCCAGTACCATCCATAGTCCTGTACATAATATTCAGCTGTTGCGCTTGCGTATTCCCAGAATTTTTTCGAGTCTATAGGTTTTCCACTAGCCGTGGTTTGTAAAATTATTAAAAAATCTCTTGAGGAGTTCCACTTTCACACCAGTTATATTTACGCTATATGAATAGTTAACAAAGAACCTTGCCGTGTGTCCAACATTAGAATTGCCACTTCCTTGACGGGGTTTGTCGATAATAAGCCCAAGCATGTCTCTGAAACTTTTTTGGACATCCGTTTTTTTCTCTTTTTTAAGAGTATTTTCTTCTTCATTACGGGCTGACAATTGTTGAAATGTAAGTTATACGAAATATGTAAAATACATTCTATAAGTCGGATCCAACAATGTAATGTTCAGAGCCCGAATCTGTAGAATTCTTGCCTGTATTGTTTATTTCTAATAACTTCTAAATTTTTTATTAATTTATTTATTCATTTCGGTTTTGCCAGACATATTGTGCATGCTGAAGAAGACAGGGTATCTGTCAACACTTGTGTTACCTTCCCATCAATCATTATCAGAAACATTTCGAATTTAGTAGAAACAGTTTCATGTTCAGATATAAAAATGTGAGCAGGATGAAGTAAAGAAATTTATATATTTGCAAAGTTCGAAGAAGTAAAGAAATTTAGTTTTCTACTTCTGATATAACTTCTCTCGTTTTAGCTGGAGTTTCTTTTGTAAATCCAATGGATATTAGACGACAATATCTGTTGGACAATGGAGTTTGATTTTCCCATAGTACGCGATTACTTTGAGAATCGACTAACTTTATATGAACTAAAGAAGCAATAAAATGATTAGCATCTGAAACAAGGTCACATTATTGTTCGAAATTTGTTTATACTCTGACTGTTCTGAGGATCCATCACACCCTCATTTCACATATAATGTCATCTCTAAGGCATCTGATGTATCAATAGAGCCGATTTTGAAAATCCTTTTCACAGTATGTTAAAAAGATCCTGTAGTTTTACACTTGCTTTCAAATCGGTCGCAGTAATACCGTCAGGATAATATTCTGTTTTCGCTTCTGATATTTTTTTGGCGGATGGGAGTAGGTACATAATTTTTTTTCTCATCTAGAACAATTTTTAAGAGTTGGTAATTATTCCTGAATAAATTTAAGTACACATAGATAGCTAAGGTTTCATATTAAAATTTAAAAAACTTTGTCCATCATTATCAAGCCAACTTAACAGACTATTCTTCGATTCAGGGGACAAATTATTGATTTTTTTTTAGATTTCAAATTAATGATTGGTATGTATTGTGAGTATAGATATATGTAAAAATAATAAAATGTGAAGTAATTAAAGGAATATCATGTAATTAGTAACAACATTATTGTTATGTATAAGGCATTTTCTCTGCTTTCGATTTTTTACGCAGCGCTCACTATCAGTATTAAGCCAATTTCTGAAAAGGGGGCAAGTTGGGGCAAAATTTTATTACTAATTCTAAAAGTAAACACTTTAAGGAATATAAAAATCATAATATCTAACCTTCGGGAAGCTTCGGAAGAAACGAAAGGTTTAGTGAAATTAATAATTATCTTAAATCTGAGGAATTTATTCGTATAATTAAATTTAATAAGTAATTCCTATTTCCGAAAAAAAATGCTGGTTTATATATAAAAAAAATAGCATACTTATGTAATAAAATAAAAATATTTGCTTGATTAAACTTGGAACGCTTGATATGTGTATTCAAAGATTCTTATAAATTTTCGCAATAAATCCGTATTTCTCAAAAGTTCAACTTTGACGGGCCATTATAAATAAACGGAAGGGAATACAAAATTGTTATAACAACATAAAAAAGAGTAGGGATTTGTCATTAAGAATCAATGGTTGTTTTAATTCTACGGCGTAATTACCGAAAGCGAATTATGAGATGATATGCACCGTTTGGCCCCATAGTGCGCCGCTACAAGGCAAAGGTTGATTCCTAGATGTAACCGTTTGTTTTACTGATTTTTCTGTTTCAGATTTTAGAATGATAGCCGCTTATACTATCTACATTAATTAAATCCTATTAATATTATAAAGGCGAAAGTTTGTATGGATGTGCGTATGGATGTATGTTTGTTACTCTTTCACCCAAAAACTACTGAATGAACTTTAAAAATAATTTCACTAATAGAAAGCTACATTATTTACGAGTAATATTGGCTGTATATGTTGGTTAGCTCTGGCGCTATGAAATTATTTATCGTTTTCTGTCCCTAACTAGATCAAGTTATTGCAAACGTCAGAAGAAAAGCAAAATAAACGGTTGCCGTGGAAACGATGTTGGCGTCGAAGTTAATACAAATCTCAATAAATGAATCGCCGAAATGTGTGTGGGCGCATAACTTCCGAACGATTGCACCAAATTGGATAATTATTGTTTTTGTATAAAACTACTAGTGAGCTCTGGCATTATGAAATTTGTTTAAAAAATTGCAATAGGTGGCACGCGAGCAGTTTGAAAACTTAAGGTACCGAGAATTAACGAGGGTGGAGGGGGGTAGGAGGGATGGGGGAGGGGAGTGAGGGAGGGGAGAGGGGGGTGGAGGGGGGGAGGAGGTGGAGTGGGAACCCCCCTAATACCAGGCGAGCGAAGCCGCGGGAAAAAGCTAGTATTACATAATTGTTCATCTGTAAAATAAGTGTATCACAGAGTTATGGCCGTTATACACGACATCTTTTTTTCAGCCCGATTCCAATTAGACACAAAAGTCAAAATTTTTCGCTCTACGCGACCGCTATTTTCATCTCTATTTTCATATCTACGATTTCAATTGTCATCACTGCAAACAACACATAAACCATGCTGTTTGCTGTTTTTTTGATAAAGAAAATAATTTGACTTTCGTGTAATCCTTTGAAGAAAGAAAATTCGTAGTAGATACATTATTTTCCTTTTTTTCAAAAAACTTTTGGGTCACCAAGATACTTCAGTTATAAGTACGTTAAAATATAATATTCGAAAAGTTTAACATTATGTTTTTAATATCATTTTTATTATTACGGTCAGCCTCTAAGAAAATTTATTTTCATTATTTAATAAAAAATTTCGGCTAAAATCAACTAATAACGAATGACAACAGTTTCAGCGTAAACACCGAAGATAGAAAACACCAAGAATCTCTAATTACTAAACATTCTCCAAAGACAAACAAAGTAGACGGTTTTATAATGTCTTCGAAGGGCGAAACGGAGGTCACACGTAAAAATAATATAAAGCAAGCAGAACTTTATAAATCAAGTATTTTGTGACTTTCAAAGGGCATTTTACTGCTGGTCGTATTAGCTATCAACGGAAAGATAAATTTCTAAAAATAAAGGGAAAACTAACTTAATTGTTCAAAATTCCAAGAAGATTCAAGTCAAGTAAGATTCTATTATGGCTGCAAAGGCAAGATGGGTTCCTTCTCAGAAGCAAAAATATGCTGTAAACTTGATTATTTTAATTTGCTGTTCTTTTTTATTTTCAGCAACGTGAAAGCTTGCGCAAAATGGCGGAAGAATATTAATTTAACTGATGTTAACCTGTTGAACGTGGGATGACATTTCGGAAACTGCGCGAAAATTACCATTTTTTTTAAAGAAAGACAAACATTCCCGGGTTACGAATAACCCGACAATATTTGAAAATCTTCTACTACTACCACAGAAAGCCGAAAATTTGCTTGAGTCGTGATGGGGGATTTAGCCAGTCGAGGAATCGAACACGGAACGCCTTGGTGCTGGGACCCAAACGCGATGCCCACTCAACCACTACTGACCTTGATGAGATCTGGTCAAAGATTGACATAAAAACAAAGCATTGGTTTTTTTAGATTGTTTTCTGTTTACCTGATAACATATCTTAATATTTGTGTATACTTCATGATAATATCGTAAGAAGTTTTACCAAAATAAATAAATAACAAAAAAAAACTCCAATTTTAAAAAAGAATTGTCAAAAAATTATATTCATTCAGATGTAAACCGATTTTATTTTTTCTACATAAATGTATGTATTCAGTACATACCCAACATAAAAAAAAAACAATTCAAAGGAATTTTTTCGTTATTTGTTTTTGGGGTGTTATGCTGTGTTGCGCTAAAAAAAACAATTCAAAGGAATTTTTTCGTTATTTGTTTTTGGGGTGTTATGCTGTGTTGCGCTATCTCCTTCTTTGGCTAACGTTTCGGACAGCGTTGCAATGTCAAATCAGGGTAGATCCGGCAGATGTGTGAGATGTGTGATGCAAACGTATCCAATTCAAAGGAATTTTCAAAGAAATAATGACCTTAATTTTTTTAAACGACAGCTTCAAAAAGTGACCAATAAATGTCACAGAACATTAATTTGAAAGCATTCAGGGAAGCCACAATGTTCAAATAAAAAATAGCTTCCAGATTGATATTAGTGCAAGCGATTCTCAGCTTGTTTTTCATAGAGTTTCTTTATACATAAGAGGTTAAAACAGCAATTTTTTTTGCATGTTTTTTGTTACGTTACAACGGTTTGTACTTTCACAGCTAGTTTTAGTAAAGCAATCTTGAAAATACAAGGAAATTATCTAAAATTTACGTAGTTTTATATTGTTAAATATACACATATTTAGTAAGTTTTCGATCCAACGACACTTGCTTAAGTAACATTTCCGACGTTTTTTTTTTAAATCTCAACTTAATATTAGAATTTAAAGAATGGTTAAGTCTGTGTCTTTGTAATACATAAAAAAGTCCATTCTTTTTAAACCCGCAAAGTTCAAGCAACGACCGCTTATTGTTGGTAATGAGGTCTTGCTAGAGGCTCTGGCCTCTTCGATTCTTGCAATCAACGACTTTATCGGAAGACGAAAAAGTATGAAGGTTATGTTTATCATCAGAAAAGGGGGTATCGGAAACGGTATCGGTATAACTCAGAATGAAATCAACTCGACACATCCTTTGAAAAGTCATTAAATGGGATGAAAAAAATATATTAAAAAATTGGTTAAATAGGCTACGTTAGTTTTTAGAAATTTAATTAAAATTAAATTCGATTATGTTATTATCGAGTTCTGCAAGTTTTTTGGTTAGTGTTTTAGTTACAGCTGTTTTACACAGTTTAAAAATGACCTTACAAGTCGAAACAGCTGTAACTAAAACACTAACCAAAAAACTTGCAGAACTCGATAATAACATTATCGAATTTAATTTTAATTAAATTTCTAAAAATTAAAATGTAGTTCTACGAATTAAACACAAAAACAATTAATAATTAAGGCTACGTTAGGTTATGGGCTATATTTATTTTTTTTTTCATGGCAAAAGTCATTAAAAAATGACTTTTCAAAGAAGTGTTGAGTTGACTTGATTCTGAGTTGGCATGGAATCGAATAAGGATATCCATTTTATTGTTAGATTTGAATATGCTTTGAATTTGGGGCTTCATTGTGGTGATATAATTTATTTATTTAAACGCCATATGATGGTTTTTACATTCAAGTGATACGTGATACAGTGGTACACAGGAGGGTATCAGTATTATAATAATAACCTAAATAAAATAGTTAAACAATATTAAAAAAATTTACAGGTTTTAATATATAAGACCTGACGTAAACTTTAACAAAAATAAATAATTATAACCTTACTTTTTATGTTGTTTTTTTTTTATTTTTTATTAAAAATAATGTAATACGTATTTATATGTGTATATACGTACATGTGCGTAAATATATTATTTTTCCACTTTAAGTCCGGTGTTTTTTTCAATTATTTTTTTGTTTTATAAATATTTAATTTTTTTAAATAACCATAAAACTGGCACACTATATTTTACAATTTTTTTGTGAGTACTATCACTTTACTTTTATCTTACTTTCACTTGTTTTTTTTTATTAATGTACATATTATTTCTCGATCCTACATCTAGTGTTTTTCAGTTTTCATCATTATTTTTATATATTTATTTTTTCTACTTTCATTGTTTTTTTTATCTTATATTATCTGTATCTTTTATGTATCACACAATATATAGACTGTGTTTAGATTATTTATCTAGTTCCTATCTCTGTAATATTAGGCAAAAAAAGTTAATAATTATTGACTTTTTATTTATTATTTGGGTATGATGTGAACATTTGTTATTGGGTTATAACCTAATTATTATAATTTATTGTTTGTTTAATGCATGTAATGTTATTAACCTGTAAATGTTCCTAATAAAATAAAATAAATAAAAAACAATATGATGAAGGTAGGTATGATAAAAGCACAAATATGTGTTACAAACAAAATTAGACCACACGACTTATATCTTCCTATCAACTTCCGTTCGCCTCGCCCGATCACACTTTTCATAACGCTCTCGTCAAGCATTCACCAACTTACGCCCCAAGTCAATCGTGCGTAAAGGCCCGACCGTTCACACTATTCGTAAAGCTCTCATTACGCATTCACCAGCTTACTCCCCAAGTCAAGCGTGCGTAAAGAAGTTTTACTTCAAAAAAAATTATGTGAAATCTTAAGCCGCCGCTACCCGAATTTCTATCGATTTCTTACATATCTCCTTTAAACGCGTTAAGTTTTAAAGCTCTTAAAAAATATATGTTATTCTTGAAGATAATATCTAGAGATCCCCCGCGCCGAAACGCAAATCATATAAAATTCCCTCGATAGAAAAAAAATGCAAAGTATGCTCCAAAAATTATCATAAATACGTTTGTTTCAGTTATTTTACAAGTTACATCTATGAAAAAATTCATATTGTTTCTTTAAATGCTATTTAAGACAACCCCCGCGCGATTTTTGCTCTATTTTAACCGTGTCGTGTTTTATGAAACATTTTCACAATTTTCGCATCGATTTTGTCGCTTTAAATACTAGCGCGCTCCTCTAACATTCGTAATTTCATATCTCTCCATCTTCTTCTTTTTGAGCCCGGTTGCAGCGCCTTAAGGAATAGAGGATTGTGGTAATTTATTAAAATATCAGAACATTATATAGACTTGTTAGCAAGCAGAATCGAATATTCGAATCAAATACCTACATCTATTCATACATTTGCATTTATTTGCGAATCATTCAATTCTAGGAATTGATTATAAAAAATATTGTAATTTAGTATTGAGTTTATTGTTACCTTAAAAGTTAACTTTGCTTGGAACTACTGGGCATTAGCTTTGTTACTTCAGGGCTGTCAGTTGGAGATTTAATAATAAAAATGTTTAAAAAATAATAATTGTTAATAAAAATAGTATATTTATTTTCTATGACTCTTCTGTCTGATGGTTAAGATATCTGAATTAAGTAGTACAGAACTATAGTAAAACATAACATAGAAACCATGCAGACGAATATTATCATGCCTAACATTGGTTATTGTGATTGAGGTATAGCCTTTTTATAATTATATTCCGTGCAGTTGAACACATCTACTACTTCTGAGAAAGCATTGCCAACTGCATGCAATCTAGGTATAAGCGAGTATCTTATGAACTCAGTCCTGATATTTGTATTGCAATTAAAAAGAATTTCGGATTGAGTAGTTCTTGTAGGTTTATGGAGGGTAATTAAATTAGGCTTAATAAATCAGGGCTGTCCATACTGCCATTAACAATTTTAAAAATAAAAGTCAAGTCCGAAATAATATCTTCTATCTGAGAGTTTTAGTAAGTTTAATTTTTTCATATAGTGATTGTAATTTATTGATTCTATTGGATTATCTAGATTCTTATTTATATTAATTTATTAATTCTATTGGAATATCTAGATTCTTATTGACCGAATTTATAGTTAATAATCGTTATGATTATTTTATAGCAATTATGAAACCTAGTGTGATTTTTTTATGGTCTATGATACAGGCGAACCTAGTGGGATTAATGCTAATATAAATGTGGTAGCTTTTTTCCACGGTATTAAATCCAGGTTTTTGGTATTAAAAAAGTTACTCTATACCAAAAACTTTTTTTAAAAGACAGACCAATTTGAAGGTTTCGAAAAACCTAACAACTTTTTGAAAAATATGTTCCGAATTTTTTTTTTGTTATAGCAACTTTTGAAATGTTTAACTATTTTACGATCCATTTGAATCCTCTACTGGATTATAATCTGATGTCTTATCCTCGCTCCAGATATTATCTTATAACTTGCGATGGGCATTCTCGAGAAGATGGTGGATTTTTCTTTCTGACAATGTGTCATTAGGTCTCAATGGAAAGATAGGCTAATATAGGCAAAGAGGGCAGAAAATATTCCACAGCGCGAAAAGGGGTATGTAATATTTTTAATAGCAAAGCCGAGTCATTTGTAGCAACCCGATCATTATGGCTATTGGAAGGGCATGGAAGCATATTACAAATAGTTAGTATCAATTTTCTTATAACCATTGGAGCGATTATGGTCGATAAATGGACCACTTTTATTTTTCTGCGATTGACAGCGGTCCAAAATTGGACCAAATTTTCCTATCACTCGTAAACATTTATTGTTATTATTAAAACATTTTCATTGCCAGCAAATTATTTTAAAACGAAGCTATTAAAATGCTTTATCTATTATGACCATAGATGTCGCAAATTCGAACTTCGTAGACTATTTTAGAACGATTTTAAAATTAAATTTTTAAAATATTTTTTTCACGCCAAATTTTTGATCAGCTGTTTACGGTTAAAATTAAGTCCCTTTCCCATAGATATGCACCTTTCATTATCAAGTGTACTGCAGACAACATACAGAAACATATTTTATAAATCGTACAAATATGAGATAAACGGTATAAGACAGGTTAATTCATTGGCTATATAGCACTATAATAAATTTTTATGTTTATATGTTAAAATTCGAAGGTGTGATTTTTTTTATGTTGGCGAAAACTTTGAAAAATGATCTTCTGGGAAATTTCGAGCAACCGAGGCAAATTTATTTATTTCGCTTGGTCGCTCCAGTGGTTTTAACAAGGATATGTATTAAATTATAATCATGTGTAATAATGTAACATTTATTTTAAAATATATTATTACACATTACTTCATCATACTTAGCTTTACAACGTTAACAAAACGGTAACTACTCAGCTGTATATTTCTCCATTCGAAATGCACAATCGACATAGGCCTCCTCTAAAGATTTCCATTTTTCTCAATCCTTTGATCATCTTCCCATCTTTTCGTTTGTCCACCTTTGTTTCTTTTACCGTCTCTTGGATACCATTCTGTTACTATTTTGGTCCATTTGTCTTGCCTCCTTTCTCTCAACATATGTCCTGTCCATCGCCATTTTAGTGTTCGATGTACAGAATGTACCTGTTTGAATTGAGTTCGGTTTTTTTTATTTCTGTTAATTTTACTTTGTAAATAATATTGTAATATTGTATTTACCCCCTATCAAAATGACAGCCATATAACGCCACCCTAACAAATGGCCCCCAACGTGTAAGTTATTCTTTTACACAAGTCATTCCTATTTTACTTAACAATGGGCGCCCATTGTGGGGTAAGGCGTTAACGTGATGTTACAACGTTCCATGCCAACTCAGAATCAAGTCAACTCAACACCACTTTGAAAAGTCATTAAAAGCTAAGAAATAAATTATAGTGCGTAATTCACACGCGATAGAAGTGAAACTAGAAAGTCGCTAGATGTTGCTTTCTTTTGCCTGTTTATTTTAAAGTGGTTTTGAGATTGGATATTGATTTACAAAAACTAAAATGTTTATCTTTTTTGGATAAATTTTTCGGATTCGAACCTCCGTCCGCTGAATTTCTCTGGCAGTTTGATGCTTTGCAGGTACCGTAGTGCGTCATTTCCGTTTCATCGAATTTCATATCACTCTAACGGGGCTAAGGAAGTTTCACTTCTAAATTATATTATAACCCTAACCTAACCTAATGTAATCTATTTAAATAAAAATTCATCGCTTTTAATGACTTTTCAAAGGAGGTTCTGAGTTGTCCGGTGACCGCCCACTGCCATGCCTTATTCAATCCTGACCGGCCAAGACGCCTAACTATTTGCACTAATAGCCTTGCATTAGCACTATCTAGGGGGCGGCCGTCGAGTTGGGATCAACTTCCTCTTCCTGCCCCGCCGGAAGTGGTCCTCCAAGATGGCCGTCCCAGTCCCAGATAACACTATGGCCTTGCTCACTACCACTGCTCGCCTCTGATTGGCGCCGCTAGTTTCTAATTAGGCCGACGAAACTCGACCAGACAAACAACTTCTTGCTTGAGTTCTTTTACTTCGGGCAGTGACAGACAGCTATGTATCTCTTGATTAGTGAATTTTGAAGTGAAAACTTTTTTAGCACCATTGTGATTTGAAATTCGATGAAACGAAAAAGCGACTTTAAAAAAACACACACACATACATTTATAGGGTTTAGCCTGCGAGAGAATGAGATAAAATAATCGGTCTCCTCCATGTGCGGTGCTTCGTAGCCTACCCACTCTTGTCTACTTTAGTTTTCTGAAGGTTTCAATTCTATCGCGTGTGAACTGCACACATGTTGTTTTGAAGTAAAAACTTCTTTAGCACCGTAGAAATTTGAAACTCGATGAAACGGAAATGAGCGACAAAAAGAGACACACTTCTACAGGATTTAGCCTGCGAGAGAATGAGATGGAATGAAACCTTACCTACGTACAAAACCTACGATGCGTGGCGCTCTGTGCTCCGCGCAATGGCCACTTTTATTATGAGCCTTTTCAAGGTTAATATAGTTTTTGATTGTGTGGGTGAAGATTTCAGTTCTACCGCGTGTAAGCTGCACACATGTTGTAGTTTTTTTCATTTTTTCAGTTGGGGGCCTCCGTGGTTGAGGGGCGAGGCTCTTAGGTATTAGGATAGCTCCAGAAATCCGGCGGTCGTGCCATAACGTCATGCCGTAAATGGCGTGCGCAAGTAAATTTTATTTAATTTATTTGTTATTTCACAATTTAAAATAAGGTGATGACTCGCAACAATAACATTTGGCTGTCATCAGTTCTTTTGTTTTGCTCTTTCAAAAAATATTCTTAAACCAATCTTTTTATTGTGTTTTGGCTGTAAAAAGTTTAGTGTGTTGGATCTTCTCCCCCCTGATCTTCCAGGAGTCACTTCTTGCTGCTCATTTTCAGATATTTATATAATTTTTTTACTTCTGTCTCTTTTTATATAAGCTGTAATTTTTTGAACAATGGAGGAGGATTTCCCTCCTGTACCCCTTACAAAGCCCCCAGATCCCCCTCCTGACCCTCCAGATGGAGACATTTCAGATAAAATAGACTTTTCAGAACATTCAAACATTTCAGACAATGAATCTGTCATCCTAACCTCAATTAAAAAAAGAAAATTTAGTCCCCTTTCCCCAAAAAAACATGATTCGCCTTTGTCTTCTCAGTCCCCTCCAGCTCTTCCTCAACCTCCTCCAACAATCTTTTACTCTACTCATTCCCGTGGCCCCTACATTGTATATGCGCAAAAAACTGAACAAGGTAAAACCATCCATCCTCTTGAATTTGGTAAATTTCTTTCAAATAACAAGAACCTTTCGATTAAACCTGGAGGTGTTAAAGCCGAGGGTCGCTTCCGAATCTCTGTTGAATTCCTGTCAGGTTCAGCCGCCAACAACTTTATCAAAAATATATTTATTTCATCTAATTCTAAATTCAAGGCGTACATCCCAACTTTCAATGTCACTCGAATGGGCCTGGTCAGGGGTATCTCGACCGATCTGTCCATTCCAGAAATCCTATCCTCACTTTCAACCCCCCAACATATCGGCAATCCCATAAAAGCCAGGAGGCTAAATTATAAGGACACCTCTGAGGGCATCGTTTCCTGGAAGCCCTCCCAATCTGTCGTCATCACATTCGAAGGACAATCTCTTCCCTCCCATATTTATTTATTTTTCAACTCCTTACCAGTTGAAATGTACACTTATCCCACCACTCAATGTTTCAACTGCTGCCGTTTTGGTCATACCAAAGCTGCATGCAGATCCCCTCCCAGATGTTTCAAATGTGGAGAAAACCACTCGGCTGACCAATGTTCTTCTCTCTCTTCACCTAAATGTTTTAACTGCTTAGGCGCTCATTCCGCCATTAACTCTTCTTGCCCCGAACAATCTCGCCAAAAAAATATAAAAATTTCTATGGCCTCTGAGAACTTGTCTTTTCTGCAGGCTTCTAAATTATTCCCGCCTGTCAAAAAATCATTTTCCGAGGTTTTAGCCAGTAACTCTTCATCCAACCCTCTCGCCACCTCCTCAACATCTTCCCGTTCAACAAAATTCACATACAAAAACCCTATCTCTAAACAGGCTCGTGGATACGATCAGCAACAACACAACTCACTTCTCTTAAATCCCAATGGTTCTCCTCTTTCACACGCCACAAATGGGTGCGCAAACAATTATAATTCATCTTCAACAAACTATCAAAAGCTTTCTGAACAACTCTCCCAAGATAATTCTTCATTTATTCAAACTCTTATTATGCTTCTAATTGACCTAATTTCTTCTCAAACTAATCTACCGTCCAACGCTGCTTCTATTATTTCCACATTAAAATCATTTATTCAAAATGGCTCTTCAAGATGTCAGAATTCTTCAGTGGAATAGCCGCAGTGCTATTTCTAACAAATCAAACCTTCTTAACCTATTAAATTCAAACCTTGTTTCTGTGGCTGCTGTCTCGGAGACATGGTTTACTCCATCCACCCACTTTAATGTGGGAGGGTACTCCTGTCTCCGCGATGATCGCCCGGAAGGTACGGGCGGTGGTGCTGCCCTTTTTATTAAAAAATCCCTTCCGTTTTTCCCAATAAATAATATCAAACCCCCCAATGCTGACTTTCAAATGGTTGCAGCTAAAATAAAGGACACTTCCTTTGTTTCTATCTATCTTCCCCCAACATCGCACTTCAATAAACAAGCGTGGTTGCAAATTGTCCGTCAACTAAGCCCTCCTTTCTATTTATTGGGTGATTTTAATGCCCATTCCCCCGTCTGGGGTTCTGCTTTCTGTGATCGAGACGGTCGAAGTGTGATGGATTTCCTAGATGAATCCAACCTTTTTCTTTTGAATGATGGATCTCCTACTAGAATCTCTCGCCCCAACACAAACCCCAGTGCAGTGGATCTCTCCATATGCTCTATTAATCTGGCACCTCTCTCCTCGTGGGTGGTGTCCCCCGACCCCTGCTCCAGTGATCATTTCCCGATCACCATCACTTATCAAACTTCTTTCCATT
Organism: Limnephilus marmoratus; assembly: GCA_917880885.1. Taxonomy (NCBI): domain Eukaryota; kingdom Metazoa; phylum Arthropoda; class Insecta; order Trichoptera; family Limnephilidae; genus Limnephilus; species Limnephilus marmoratus. The sequence continues at coordinate 37,260,272 of OU862923.1, read as the reverse complement.
CAGACAAGGCCCATATTTCGACAAAGATTAAAACAAAACACACCAAATGGGACGAATTTAACTCACATATGGATAAGTTTATACAAAATTTATCCTATACCGATACATTATCTGTCAAAGATGACTACGATAACTTCAAATCAATGCTCGTAACTGCAATCAATAAATCAAATCCTCCCCCTAAAACCAAATCTCTCAAAAAACTCCCTCCATCTCCCTGGTGGGATGAGGAATGTTCCAAAGTAGTGAGAATTCGGAAAGCTAAATCTCTTTCCTATCGTCACAATATGACTATGGAGAACTATCTCATATACAAAAATGCCGAAGCCAATGCCAAAAGGGTATTGAGGTCAAAAAAAAAATCCGGGTGGTACAACTTCTGCAGTTCAGTATCTCCGAGCACTCCAATTTCGGAAGTTTGGTCTATGATTCGAAGATTTCGATCCTCCTTCAGTCCAACATCTCCTCGAGCTTCTCATTCTAAATGGATAGACGAGTTCTTGGACAAAATTGCCCCCCCTTCTGTACCTAACTTAGATGAAATAACTCCAATCCACAACACTCCTATGTCTGATCATTGGCTTGACTCTCCATTCACTTTAATTGAATTAAAAAATTGTTTATCAACAGTCAAGGACTCATCTCCAGGCAGAGATGGTATACCTTATAGCATTATCAAAAATAGTAATGATAATGTTCTAAATCACTTTTTAAGCATCTTAAATAAAATCTTCCAGACTGGCATAATACCTGATGACTGGAGTTCTCAAATAATCATCCCAATTCTAAAATTAAACAAATCACCCAATTCTGGATCCAACTATAGGCCAATTGCTCTTTCATCCACCCTTAGTAAAATTTATGAAAAATTAATTAAAAACCGGTTAGAATTTTTTGTCGAGAGTAATAATCTTCTCTCTCCATCCCAATTTGGATTTAGGAAAAAGAAATCTACACAAGATAACCTCGCCATCATCAGCACTGATATTAATTTATCCATTTCTAACAAAGAAGTATGTCTTGCAGTCTTTATAGACATAGAAGGCGCCTTTGACAATGTTTCCATCCCAATTCTTAAAAAAAAACTTTTAGGCCTTGGCTTACCCCTCATGTTTGTCCAATCTATTATTAATCTTTTTCTCGATAGGAAAATTTTCATTGAGCTACCAGATGTTACTCCTCAGTGTAGGTCAATTTGGAAGGGTTTACCCCAAGGCGATGTATTATCCCCCTTACTGTATAATATATACACACACGATATGCATGTCACCATTCCCCCTCAAGTAAAAGTTGTTGAGTTCGCAGATGACATAGCTTTCTTCTTATCATCCAAAATCATTCCATCCGCCGTCAAATATCTTAATGAAGCCATGGATGCCCTTTGCACATGGCTTACTTTAAATGGTCTTGAACTTTCAGTACAAAAGAGTCAGTGTGTTACCTTCTCAAATCGTCATAATAACCCCCCTGTTCAAATTTTATTTAAAAACTCTCCAATCCCCAATGCTTCCGAAGTAAAATTTTTGGGAGTAACATTTGATAGGAAACTTAAATGGTCTTCCCACATTAATAATATAGTTACTAAATGTGAAAAAAATTTAAATATTATCAGATCATTGACTGGCGTTTGGTGGGGTGCTCATCCTATCTGCATTAAGTTGCTCTACAATGCACTTATTCGAAGTCATCTCGACTATGCCTGCCCACTTTTTAGTACTGCATCCAAAAATGCACTCAGTAAATTAGACAAAATTCAATCTAAGTCATTGCGAATAATAACTGGCGCGATGCAATCGTCGCCCATCAATTCCCTTCAAGTAGAATGTTCTGATCCTCCTCTTTATTTAAGGCGTCAATTATTTGCTGACAAATTTGTTCTTAAATGTTTAAATTCTAAAAGTCATCAGATTATTCCCAGAGTCTCGTTGTTCAACAACTCAACACATTCATCTACAATCAGAGCTCGAACTAAACCTCTCCCTGCCATCTGTAAAAATTTTCGCTCTCTCTCAGAGCTTCAAATTATCAAAAATGATCTTCTTCCTTTGTACAAATTAAAATATAGTCACCTCACCCTATCCCCAACGATTTTAGAAGGGATTGGCATCCTTAAAAGTCATTCCAATCTCCCAGCCCATACTGTCAATAATATGTTCAATGACATTATTTCTTCTAAATGGCCCAACTCTTCTCTTTTATTTACTGATGGCTCCAAATCTCCGGACTCTCCTAACTGTGGTATTGGTATTAACGTTTACCACAATAATTCTAATGAAAGAATATTTTATTCAATTTCAAACCAATTTTCAATATTTTCTGCCGAGTGCATTGCGATTATTGAATCTCTCAAATATATAATAAAAAATAATTTTGAACATTCTCTTGTTCTCTCTGACTCTCTCAGTTCCCTCCAAAAACTTAAAACAAGTCCTCTTCTTCATCCTGATGATCACTTTGTATGTCTTATTCGAGTATTGATAACCTCCATTCAAAGCTCTGGAAAAACTGTCACTCTGATTTGGATTCCTGGACATGTTGGCATAGTGGGTAACGATATTGCTGATTCCTTGGCAAAACAAGGAGCGTCTAACCCTACCGTTACCCTCGTAAACCATGTTCCCCTGTCTGATATTTTTTCCATCATCAAAGATAGATCCCGCAATGATTGGTCAGAGTATTGGAACATTGCTAGTCAATCCAAGGGTGCCCGCTACGCCTCAATACAAAGGACTATCCCATCAAAACCGTGGTTTCAAAAATTCCCCCATTTTTCCAAAAAAGAAATCTCCTTACTTATTCGTATGAGAATCGGACATTGTTCCGTTCCTTCTCACCTTTATAAAATTCATGTGCTTGACTCCCCAGATTGTACGTTCTGTGGTCTAGATGTGGGAACTTTAGATCACATATTTTTTGATTGTCCCTCTCTAAATAAATATCCTCTCTTCTATCAAGCGTTATCAAAAATTGCCTCTCCTCCATTCAACATCTCATCTCTTCTAAGTCTGAACTCTACTCCAATCTTCCATAAAATTCTGAAATTTGCACATTTAAATAAAATTAATATATAAATTCACCTTTCCTTTCTCTGTAATTATAAATGATGGCCTAGAACACCCTTGAAGGGTGAAAGCCAGAAATAATTGAAAAAAAAAAAAAAAAAAAAATAAGGTGATGTATTATTTGCGGCACGTTCCAGAGCGGAAGATACTCTCAGTATCACCCTGGTGTAAGACCATCATTAAGACTTGAAACATTGCCTGAAGTGGCTTTGGGGACTAGATCTAAATGTCCAGGTACTGCCTACCTCCCTCTTTCCCATCTCCTTCTCCTCCCCACTACCTTCAGCCTCACAACTTCCCCAATTGGGGATACCATAGTCTCACTGGCTCCAGGCGATTGGTGTGGTTCTCACAAAATAAAACTATTATTCGAAGTCATTTTACATAACCTATTTATGGGAATATTTTAATATTGGAGAAAATGAGAACCCGGTAACACGACGCGCTAAAGGGCGCGGTTGGGCCGATAGCTATATGCATTCTCATTGGGACTGCCCGGTGGTCTACGGAATACTTTCTCTGGCTTTTCTTTTGTTTTTATATATTTTGTTTTCTTTCAGCTATTATAGTAATTACTTACATTATAGTATAATCATATAACTGTTTGTTTCCTCATTACTTATTTTATTTTCAGAAGGTTTCTTCGACTGGTTATAGCTGTAATTTTTCTTTTTCTTTTACTAACACTATTATCTCTTTTTTTTATGTTACCTATTTCAGAAGAATTATTCCACGGGCTGCTACTTCTATTTATCTTTTATATAATGTTAATGTAAGTACTTGCATACTGCTTACTAACCCCGTATGCATGGACATTGGAGGGTCTAGAGTCGTTCAAATAAATAAAGCTTCGTTCAATAAAAATGTAGAGTCTTGGCGTTTGCGGTGACGGAGGAAACCACATTATGTTTCCTTATAACGCCGTTGGGAAAGTGGTGGGGTCCCCTCCAATGGAGAAAATGGGAGAATCGAAAAAAAATGTTATTACTTGACTATTCAGATCTACTTAATAATAATGGCAAAAGCCATTTCAAGAAACTTTGAAAGCTAATCTCTCTCCAGCACTGATAGTATCTCCATTATAATTGCTAATTGGATTTGCCCTCAATGAAATTATCTTCCTTTACACTGCTACTCAAATACAACTAGTTCAAGTTGTGATGTAATGGAAAATTGAACCCACAAACTCTCAAAGTAAGATAAAATCGGTTGACTTTCACTTCTATTTCGAAAGAAGAAACAAACCTCTTTAACAATACGATCATCCGATTTGTTTTCAATGGTAAAATGTCTTGATAACTTCCAGACATATTCCCGTGTGTGTTTACATTGCTAATTTTCTTATAATGTAATAAAACTTCTGCTATCTCTTGTAAATATTCTTGTTTCAGAGTGGAGTTTTTAGTTGCCAAAGACGGAGCAACCGATGCTTTGAAAAAAATAAACGTAAGATTTTTTTTTATTTTATCTTTTCAAGTATTTTTGCATTTTTTTACATTAGCTCCGTGGGAGGCCCTGAGCAAAATAATTTTCCTCGAGGCCATATTTGGGGATGCTGTGTGGTGGGTATTTTTGGGAAAGGAAGGAGAAGAAGTTCTGGGAAGGAAAAAGGTATGAGGAATGGGTAGGAATCTGTCATTCGTTCAACTGCGGTGCAAGGCGATGGGTCCAGGGATTCTGGGTGGAGAGGTCAAAAGACCTCCTCAACCAGACTCTCTCGATCCGGCCTGCCGTGCAGCTGGTGGGCAGACCCATCCTCCACAAAGACCCGGACAAACCTCACCCCATGAATTCGGGCACCCCTTCCAAGTCACCACTTAGCGAACCACTTGGGGTGACCTATGGCAGAAGTGTTGGTTATCCAATAAATGGTTCCTGGGGCCGCGATACCTATACCCGCCTCCCAAACTGCATACATACTGGGATATAAAAATAGAATAATAATATGCAAATATAATACCAAAACAAATAAAAACAGTTTCAGTGCCGGCAACCCGGGCGTTTATTTTATTTTAATGTATAATAATAATAAATTTGGACAACTTATATAGCGCTGTTTTTGCGAAAAATCGCCTCAAGAGCGCTGTAAAAATGTAAAAAAAAGCGTATGTACATAGATTTATTTTACCCACCTCACTAGACAAAGTCTGTTCCGAGGCGGATAAATACCATATTGTATTTAGTAAAAAAGAAATGTATCAAAGTAGACAAGGGTATAAAAAGATAAAAATATACAAAAAAATAATATGAAAAGACCAAAATAAAAAAAAAATGAAAGGATGAGAAAATGAAGATAAAAATGTATTTAATTAAATGAAGATAATATTAGCGAAACTCAATCGAAAATCTGGAGACAGAAAAATCAGAAAAAAGATATTAGCACCTCTGGGACTCGAACCCAGAACCTTCTGCTTATATGGCAACAGCTCTTTATTTAATTAAATATTACAATTTGATGGAAGTCATACGATAGGTTAAATAAAAAGAGAACGAAAATCAATTTGTTAATTTCCTTTACAGTTGTTTTATCCAAAGAAAGTGGTCTCAGATCATTACCAGCCAACTACTTGCAGAGCACATCGTGCACTAGAGATATGTGCATTTTAATGTGCCCAGGCTGCAGGGAAGTCGCATTTAATGGTGCTATAAAACAGCCAACACTCCTGTTCTGTGGACAGCAACCGAACTTTAGATATTACCTAAGACACATCTAAGTGACCATCACACTTACAAAACGTACCACAGGAACGATCATTTGATTACGAAATGATCCAGAAACTTGAAATAGAAACCATGAATATTCTAGAACTTGCTAATTCTTTTAGTCTGAATAATTTAATGATTTTACTGGCAGAATTTATAATCCAACTAACGAGTACCCGGCGTGCGTTGCAATGCCACTCAAAGAAAGAAATGTCGTTTTAATTGCGTTTATTGGAATGATTTTGGACACACATTATTATTGTTTTTATACGCATTTTGTCTGGTGCGTAAACGAATAAATCAGAAGATTTTTCCCTCCTTCGTAACCCACCCTCTTTCACCCCGCCTCTGCCTGCGTGTTGTTCACTCCCTCCCCTTTCCGCACTTCCCCTCCCGCGTTCCCCTTCCACCTTCCCGTATTTATCGCTCTCTTTTCCATCCTCCCATGAAACGCCCCCCCCCCCATTAGTCCCTCCTCTCCTCCTAATATGCCTTCTCCTCCCTCCTTCCCTCCCTGCCGTTAAAATATATGAAAAGGACTTGCAACTTGCCAACTATTGTAATTTTTTATTCGAATTTCGTAACGCTAGAGCACACTATTACCCTTAATCCCCCCTACGCCCCTCCCCTATGTGTCCTTCTCAATGCTTCCCCGTTCCTGCCCCCATTCCTCTCTCGCGTTCATTTTCCCTCTGGCGGTCCTTTTCCACCTTCCCTGCCTTCCCCTTCCCTCTTCCTCCTCCCACAACCTCCTTCGTTCCCCTTTCCCCCCCTCTGGGATTTTCCTCCCCCTCCCTCCATCTCTCCCTACCGCTAAACTATTGGAAATACACAAAATTTTCAAAAACCTCGCACGCCAGAACTCACCATTATACACAGAAATCTTCACGGACGTACGCACAACAATTATGAAAAATTATGTTTTTTTTTTACATTAGCTTTTTACACGGCATGCCCTGAGGAAAATAATTTCGCCCAGGGCCTATTTCATCTTTGGGGATGCTGTGAGAAGGGTTTATTTAAAGGAAAGGAAGGAGAGGAAGATCTGGGAAGGAAAAGGCGTGAGGGGTGCGTGGGAAAATGGAATATGGAATATAACAATGTGTCCAGGTTGAATTCATCCCTCCCACTACAGTGCAATTCGATGGGTCGAGAGAGCCCCACCGAAGAGGTAAAAAGGTCTCCCTCAACCAGTCTCTCCAAATCCTACCCGCCATACAGTGGGTAAGAAGACGCCTCCGCCGCCGCCAAGATCTAGTCAATCCTCACCCCCATGAACCCGGGCACCCTCCTAAGTTACCAAACGTAGCGAACCACTCGAGGTGACCTGTGGCAGAGCTGTTGATTATCCAGTAGTCAGGTAGTTTGTAAATAATATGAGCAAGATAAAGCGGTAAGAAAGTTTCCCAATATTTAAATTTACCATTTCGCGTGAACAATATTTTTTGTGGAGATCCGCAAAGAATGCAAAGCCGATTTAAGCGTAATGAGTAAGATTAAGAAAGGGACGAAGAAAGGAAAGAAAAGAAAACCAAACAAAAAAATCAGAGTGTGCAATTCACAAGCGGTAGAAGTGAAACTTTCAGAAAACTAAAGTTAACACTAGTGGAGAGACTTTGAAGCATTTTTTTTATCAATTTGATGGACGATTTTTTCCATATTTTGTCATCGCATTGCACATTTTCCTATATATTTGGTCATTTTATTAGTATATGTGTTTTCTTCTTCTGAGTCACTAGATGTTGTTCTTTATTTTGTGTTTATTTTGCCTGTTCATTTTGAAGTGGTTTGAAGAATGAACATTGATTTTGCAAAAAAATATATTTTTTTTTGATTTCGTAAGATCTTAACCTTTGGTCCGCTGAATGTCTGGCCGCTAAGGTTCGTCGGGCGCTTTATACTACTAAACCAATGGAGACCTGCGTGGGACCGTGGATTTTTCGTGTTATAGTGGAACCGAGTACCCGTGAAATAAATAAATATTTTATTGCTATCTCATTCTCCCGCAGGCTTAATCCTATAGTTGTGTTGTTTTTTTTTAAGTTTCGCTCGCTTCCGTTTCATCGAGTTTCAAATCACAACGGTGCTAATGAAGTTTTCACTTAAAAAACGTAAAAAGAATATATGACGCAAATGTGAATAGTGGAAGAAGTCAAGTTGCCCGACGAAGACATGGGACCATCAAGTGAATCCGATACTTGAGTCGAGCCATGTCAAGAGTCAGAATAATAGAAGAATATGTATGAGAGAATGTATGAATGTGACTAACGCAAGGAGTGTGTGCCAATGCCGACTTGTTTGGCGGTCTTTCGTTTGCAATATAAATATACCTCTAACGAATAAAATAATATTGAAATGACGTGTTAGTTGATCGAAATAACGATATATTTTGCATCTTTTCTCCTATGATTTCCTAGGTACGATTAATTGATTTGAAGGTTATTGTTTGAATTGTTTTGCCAGTTGCTCAGTTGCCAGTTGCCAGTTGCTAGTTGCTCAATAGGTATTTTTTTTATAGTGATACCTCACAAGAGTCTCAGCCGCTCCCGTCTGAAGCCAGGGAGACTATGGCATCCCCAATTGGGGTATGTTGTGAGGCTGATGGTAGTGGGGAGGGGAAGGAGATAGGGAAGAGGAAGGTGGGGAAGTACCTGGCTATTCAGATCTGGTCACTAAACACGGCTAATGCCAATTCAAGCAACGTTTCAATTCTGAAAGGTGGTCTTACACCAGGGCGATACTAAGAGTATCTTCCACTCTGGAACGTGCCGCAAATATACTATATATTATTTCAAATTAATAAATTGTGAAATAACACAAATTAATCAAATTAAATTTACTTGCCACGCCGGGATTCGATCCTGCGACCTTCGGAATGCGAGTCAAGAGCCTTACCGCTGGACTACGCCGGCCGTCTGTATGTGAGTTCAATTCCTCGGCTGACTAAGTTCTCCACCAAAACACAAGCAACATTTTGCGCTTAGTGTGATGGTAGTAAAAGATTTTTAAATATTGACGGGTTATTTATAACCCGGGAATGTTAGTCTTTCTTTAAAAAGAAAACTCTTATGTTTTAAATGACATAGTAGTTCGAACATGAATAACACGAAATGATTCTCAAACACGTAGGTTTTTTTTTACGTTTCGAATCTCAACGGTGCTAAAGAAGTTTTCACTTAAAAAAACAATTTTTAAAATCGTGTAATTTTTTTGTTTTTTTTTTCAATTATCTGTTATTAAAAAAATGTTACAGTCGAAAGCACGTTTAGAATTTTAAATCAACATAATTAAACAACGCAATGCAAATAAATTTTACATATTCATAAATATACGAGTGAATTCAAGAACCATCAAAATATTTTTTACGAAGGTCAGTTAGTTCGAAAAAATTTTATAATTTTTAATATTGACCTTTCCAAATGCGCAAAGAGGCGAATAAAGTAAATATGTAATGAAATCGTTCCATCCCAACACAGAATCAACTCGACTCAACTCAATACCTCTTTGAAAAGTCTTAAAAAGCTATGAAAAAATAAAATAACTCATACCCTAACCTAAAGTAACTATTTAACCATTTTTTATGTGTGTTTTACATTGTTCTTAATGACTTATTTTTTTTATTGTATAAAAGTTACATACAATGGGAATTTATACCCGCTAAGCTACTGCAAGTAGCTTGTCAAACATATATATATATATATATATATATATATATATATATATATATATATATATATATATGTACACTAAACATTGTGATATGCAATATTGATAAATAATACAGAGACCATATTTTATGGTGAAAAAATGCAGATTATTATTTTTTTTTTTTTAATATCATTAGACAGTTGAGTATATAATACACCAGTCTAATAACATAATCGCAAATTAGTACATGGTGAGAGTGAGCAAAATATAATCTTAATAAAAAGGTTACTCCCTAATAGCCATGATTTTAACATCAGTGAGAATTTCGTTATAGAGCAACTTTCTTTAAATTCGTATGGCAATTTGTTAAAAATTAATGGTATAATATATTCAAGTGTTCTTTGACCATATTTGTTTTGAAACACAGGTACTTTCATTCCTTTATTTTGTATGAGACGAGTAATGTGTGCATGATCCACCATTGTTTTATATGGACTGCCGGATATTTTCAAAGGAGGTTCTGAGTTGATTTCATTCTTGTTTCATTTCAGTTGTCCTGTCACCAATGAAATAAGTAAAAGCAAGAATAATTCTTCAAAGGAACTAACTACTCACATTCACGAGCTCTGTATTTTATAATAATTACGTATTCTCTGTAAATGTCCCAAAATGAATGTATTTGTTGTTTAAGCGAGTAAAGCCTTCAGCAGCGGAAGGGGTGGGGTGGGGGAGTGGGGAGTTCCTGCCCGATGGCGACACCCTCGCTGTAATAACGTCCTAAGACGGAAATGTCCTCATTAAGGCAGCCATTTACATGTTTCCGGCTTAAACATCATGTCGCGAAAAGGACTACAAAGTTATTTCACCCACTTCTTAAGAAAGGTCTGGAATATTCTAGAAGCTCGAATTTTGGGAATTTTTTGACGGTCGATAAAAAAAAACCATTAATATTTTGACAACAGATTTACTGAAATGAAACTTCTATAGCGCCGTGATTTGGATTTAGGATGAAACGGAAATGACGATTTGTGCACCTGCGACGCATCAACTGCGCTTATCGGCCGCTTTGATAATGATGTCACTTTTAAAGGCTGGAAATTACTCGAGGTCTGCGTTCATTAGTCGCTTTGATTATGACCTCACTTTTCAAGTATTGGTTGAGTTTCTTTTGGTAAAGTTTCACTTCTATCGCGTATAAACTGCACTCGAATTTTTTTATTTATATTTTTAGAATGCGAAAAAAATTTTCAAAAAATATATACATATATATTTTACGAAGTTCCACGCTGTTGAAGTAGAGGGGAAAAAACGGTGACCGGACAACTCAGAATGAAACCAACACCGAAGCACCTCAGAAAGAACATTAAGAGTGATGATAAAAACATATTAAAAATTGGTCAAGTTAGGTTAGGGTTACCGGCTATTTTTAAATTATTTTTAATGACCTTTCTGAGGTGTTTCTGAGTTGGTTTCATTCTGAGTTGGCATGGAACCGGAAAAACAGTGGGTGTTCATCTTGTCACGATTTTCACCCTTCTGGTCATCTGAAAAATAAAAAAATGTAGATTCTTTATTAGCACAAATGTCATGATGGTAGGAACCAAGAAAAATTAAAATAAAGATTAAATGGCGGCTACCCAAAATAAAATTGATGTTTTTCAGTTATTTTTTGACTTTTCCGAATTTTTAAAAAGAGTAATTAAAATTTTTAATTTTTTGTTTGTTCTTACTATAGAAGGATACATAAAAAAAATCATGCCAAATTTCAAGAAAATCCGTCAATTAGAACTTGAGATTTTGTGAAAAACGTATCGATAATAGTAGTTTCGAGAAAAATGCGTTTAAAATTTTGTTTTATTTAGATTCTACTCGTAGTTAGATTCCATATAAACCATTCGATCTGCCACGACACTAAAATGGCTATAACTTTTAAAATAATTCGAATTTCGAAAAATTCTTTTAAGAAGCTATTTTTGAATACCTTAACTATCGAAATATGAAGAAAAAAATATTTTTTTTATAGACCAGAATACCCCCTTAATGCGTAATTTTTGTAATTAACATGAAAAAAAATTTAATGATTGAAGTCTTCTTTATAAATTTACTCATAGGTGTGATTCATTGAAGCAATGCAAACAATTTGCTAATAACTCATAAGTAACATATAAATAAATGATATTCATGTTTCAATGTTCAATGCCGGCAACCCCAGCGTTTGTTTTAAATAACATACATATATTTTTTTAAATGTGTTTATAAAAAGACATCTATTTGTGTGTTTGGTGTGAGTGTATGTGTGAGAGGATGCGTGTAAGTGTGTGTGAGAGGGTGTGCGTGTGTGTGTATACATATTATGTTGTTATATTAAATATTTATAAATACATTTTGTTTTTAATTTGATATATTTCCATAAAAAGATTGCATACGTTTACGTAATATGAAAACATACATGGAAATAAAACCATATACAAATAGATACAGTAGGTACAAGAAAATAGTATTGCAAACTTTTTTTTTAAAGAAAGACAAACATTCCCGGGTTACGAATAACCTGACAATATTTGAAAATCTCCTGCTAATGACCACGGTAAGCGGAAAATGTTGCTTATGTCGTGGTGGAGGACTTAGCCAGCCGCGGAATCGAAGACGCAACGCCCGGGTGAGCCTAAACGCGAAGCCAACTCAACCATTGACCGGTCAATTGCCTTATGTATTTTGTTATATTTTAACATTATATAATTTCGTACACATATAATGTGAATTATAAGTAACATCTTCCTCAACTCAAGGTAATAAGATTAAATAGTATTTTTGTGTTTTATCTGTAAATGAACGCCAAAATTAATTTGGTTAACAATTAATCTGGTTTTCTTTGAGAAAACAACATAACTTTCAGGTGTCATTTCAATTAAATGATATGGAATTTGAAATAAGTAAAACATGTAAAAAGAGAGACTCGCCCTTCAGTGTCCTATTTATTACGCAAAATTATTATTATTTCATTCTAATCGGGCCAGAAATTCATCTACAGATATCGTAAACAATGCTATTGACAGCCATAGAGAACATCAATTTCTATTGTTCCCAACGAAATGCACGCCTATACCAACTTATTCAAGATCCAGCTCTACCCAATATCCATTTATCAGAAGAGCATCCACCAAATACATTGACAACTTCTCATTCAAGTTACGTTAATAAAAAGTATTCATTGGAAAACTGAAAAAACAACCAAGTTAGCTATACAATTTACTAGCAGACCCAGCCGGTGTGGCTAATGAAACATAATGCCATTACTCAACCTTTATGACCAACGCCATCTGTTCATTTGGATTCATATCAAATCCGCTCCCAGGATACATTATATTTTTCAACCAATTTACACAAAACCTTGACAAATTATATACCTAAACCTTCCTCACGAATCGCTCTCTATTGCTGAAAACCGCATGGAAATCCGTTGCGTAGTTTAAAAGATCTAAGCATACAGACAGCATGTGCGACTTTGCTTTATACTATGTAAAAGAGTCGCTTACTTTTGTAGTCCCTCTTTGCAAGGCCAACTCCAAATAGAACTCATTTATCTATAGATCCACACACTCATTTAACTTAAATTATTACCACATTGACATTTTTACAGAGACTTTACATAACTTAAAACGAAAACTCACTAAGCAACATGACTCAAACTAGAAAGTTTGATCCCTATATATTCCCATCCTTTGCCTCTTAATTCTTATTCTATGTTCCTCCCCCCCCCTCCCCTTTCATATGTTGTAAAAAAAATAATTTAATTTATGAAAACACCCTTACAATGTCACACTTTATTATTCATTCACTATCATAAGTGGAAAGTTCATAATTGGCATAATTAACTTTCTTACTATTATTTTATTGTGTAATCTCAAATTTGTTGTCAACTTTCCCTAAAATAAATAAAATAAAAATAAAATAAAGATTACGGGTCATTTAGTACATCCCCCTAACCCGAGATAAGAAGCCTGGTATTTAACACGTTTCACTTTCAAAAAAACTTATACAATATTTGTAAAATTTTGCTAGACCGTAATAAATTCTTGTTGTGTACCGTAAACATATCTTTTTTAAGAAGTCAAAGATTTCGGAGTTCCAAATTAAGGACCCTTAACCCAATTCTACTACTCCATAAGTTGAGCTCTAGGAGCTCGTGTTTATGGGAGGAGTATTTAGATGCAAAAAAATAATGTTCTAATGAAATATGTTAACAATGATCAAAGACTTATGAAATAAATACAAACATTTTTTGACATAGGTATACAATTTAGAAAAAAATAGTTATTGAAAGACAATAACGACATATATTTTTTAATATTAAATATTACAGATTAAGTGAGGTACAATATATCATTATCCAATTTCAGGAACTTAATTTGCTTTTTAAATTGCTCATATTTCAATGTTTCGGTTATACTAATTTTGTTTTTCGTCAATAATATATTGTACCATCTCACACCAGAATACAAATAGTGGTGCTGAGCCGTGGTCGTTCTAAGCATAGGGATGGCTATTAAGCCATTAGTTTTGAATCTATTGCTTATGCTATCTGAGGGGTGAATTTTTTGGATAAAATATTTTTTATACAATAGATCAGGGGTTCCTAAAGTGTGCGCCGCGGCGCCCAGGTGCGCCGTAGAAAGTAAAGAGGGGCGCCGTGAGTCGATCCTCATCATTATCCGAAACCAAAAATATTCGCGCATCTTTAAAGAACATAGGTACATACTCGTCACCGTCGCTCACTCGCCGAAAAGTACCTATGCGCTTGAAAACCGTTGATACCCTACCCCTCCCACGTCTTTACCTGCCCGCGACTGCTTACTCGCAATGTCCGTTTACTTAAAGTCGCCTATGCACGCTACGGTCTACCGGAGAGGATACCTGTGCAGGTCTGCCGGTAGCGTGTATGGGGACGTGGGTTTACCGGAGCGGTCTTCAGTTCTCTTTGCGATGGCATCGATTTCACCGTACGGTGTCACCCAAAAGAATTGATTTTCGATTCTGCCCCGATCGCCTGCGCAGGTTAAAAAACTGGGTTACCCTACTCCCACACACGCTACGGTCTACCGGAGAGGTCTACCTGTTCAGATAGACCTCTCCGGTAGACCGTAGTGTGTATGGCCGACTTCAGTCAAGATAACTTCCCGCAATTGTATAAATATGCGGCATCTAATAAACTGGTTGTCTGACAAGACCTGATGGCCCTTTTCATGGAACACCTATTGAAGCTCAACGAATGGTATTCGAAGTTCTTTGCAGATGATGATGTTGAAGAATTTGCGTGGATCCAAGATTCTTTCCGTACACAACCTCCGCCAGGATTCACAATACAAGACAAGAGAGTCTCATTGAACTCTCTTGCGACAACAGCCTCAAAACTAGATTCACCGGTACCGATTTGGTGGAGTTTTGGGTATCGATTCAAAATGAATATCGAAATTTAACTTCGAAAGCTTTAAAATTTTTCATTCGTTTGCCACATCATATTTATGTGAAGCTGGATTTTTAGTTGTAGCTGTAATCAAGAACAAAATGCTTAAAGATCAATGTGGAGCAAGAAATGCGAGTAGCAGTCTCAAGTCTTATTCTCCGCTTTAAAAAAACTGTGCGGAAATCATCAAGCTCATTCGTCACATTGATTTTATTGTAAGTCTTTTTTGTTGTTCTTTATTCCAATTCTGAATTCTTATATAAATATAATAAAACTCAATTTCATATTGTGGATGTTTTAATTTTTGTGCCTATCTACCCAACGGTTCCATGGCAATTCAGAATGAAACCAACTCAGAAACACCTCAGAAAGGTCTTTAAAAGCTATGAAAAAATAATTTTAAAATAGCCGGTAACCCTTAACTAACTTAACCTATTTAACCATATTTTTATATTTTTTATCATCACTCTTAATGACCTTTCTGAGGTGCTTCTGAGATGGTTTCATTCTGAGTTGTCTGGTCACCCTACCCAACTACTATTATTGTAGGTACCTATTTCTTTCGACTATAATATATATGTAGTCAATATATCTATTCCAAATAGCTTACTAAAGTAGGGCGCTGTGACAAAATACCAAACTTGTAAGTGCGCCGCTGGCAGAAAAAGATTGGGAACCCCTGCAATAGATGTAAGGCATTTTTCTGATAAAATTCTGTGGTAGATGGTACATTAAATTCCCGAAATATCTCTATATTAGGGAAGTCGTATGGTTTCCTAACGATAATTTTTGTAATTATTCTTTGAATTGTAATTATGGGCTGTAAGGAAGCCTTAAAGGCCCCTCACCACCCAATAATGCTGTACTGTAATAAGGACAGAATTAATGCATAATAGACAATTTTGATAGTTTTCTTGTTTAAAATGTTTCGTATGTTATAGAAAACATAGATTAGTTTTCGAATTCTTTCCACAGTGAAATTGATACATGATATTTCCATTTAACATTTTTATCTATCAAGATAAAGTATGTTATAAACCTAGAAATTTTTACATACAATACATTTTTTAAATTTGTATATTTGTTTGCTAAACTATGTAAGCAAGGAATTGGCGAGTTTGCTAATAATTTGTCTGTGAATGGTAACATTAAAATAGGTCCTTATGGCTAGTGAGTCGAGTAGGTACTCTTAAATTGACTACCCTCAAGAGTTCGCAACAGATAAGATGCAATGTTTTTTATGCAATGGTGAAGGACTTGACTAACTCGAAATTAACCCACGACGCGAAGCCTGGATGGGAACACAATGCGTTTGTGCGCAAACAACATTTTTGAAGTTCATGAACATCATAACTCAAAATCTACTTGACCGATCCTTTCGAAATTGTGTACACTATTTCTACACATAAATCAACAGGTAGTCAGAGGGAGTTTTTTTTACCATTTTTTTTTTCATTTTATAATAACAAATTCAGCGAAATTTTTTTAGCTAAAATCGCTTTTTCACTTCGAAATGCTAAAATAAAAAAAATCTAAAACAACTCCCTCTGACTGCCTAGGAAAACATATCACCTTTTAAACGCATTTTGACTTTTTTGTTTCGGATGATCCGGTAACGAGTTATAATGTTCACCGCATAACAAATTTTTTTTGAGGGATCCGGAGATTCGCTCTCACGGACTTATTTATTGATATTTTTTATTGAAAATCGAAAATTAAAAAATGAAAGATATTCAGATGTTAGACTACAACGTGTGTATTAGATAAATAAACCAACATTATTAATATCTCCAAAACAAAATCATGAAAATCGCCTTTTTTTCGTTTCTAAAACACTCCCCCCCCCCTCCCACCACACCTTAAGTTTTATTTTTTTGTTATTATTTTAGGAACAAAACGCACAGAGATTAAAAAAAAAGAGTGTTAGGCCTAGAATTCAAATTTCGTCTAAACATGATCTTCCAACTGTATAGGGCGGTTCCGAAGATAAAGATTAATCATTCTCCACACCAGCATTTTTAACTAATAACACAATATCGATATTATTTCATTCAAAATTACCTTTAATACCTACATTCAAAATAGCAATAAAAATGCTCAAACGCGTGGTGATAAAATTATTAAAATTATGTACTTTTTAAATAATTTAATTAAGTACTCAGGTACACTTCATACTCCCCTCAGAATGTTACATTGTCGTGTAAACAAGCTTATGGGTCCGATTGGTTTAAAAAAATCAATGACGTCTAAACAAAATAAGTGTGTAAAAAAATTTGAAATATTTTATATAAAACAAATGAGCGGATTTTTTTAATGATTTTATTTGAACTAAAATTTAAATTCTGAAAAGTGGCTTTCCTAGATAAATTTATTTTACTGTTTTAACCTTTCCTCGCCATAAAGAGACGAGGCTGGTGAAGGGATTCATGCTCAATTATATGAAATCATGTAAATAAGTAAATAATAAAATATTGCAAATAATAAAAAAAGATAAGTAAGTAAAACTCAAGATTTATCAATAATAGATTTCAAGTTTTCAAAAAATAATAATCATAGATATGAACTCTTGGTCGACAATTCGTCCTGCGACAATTCATCCGGCGACAGTTCGTCCTGCGACAGTTCATCTGGCCGACAGTTCATCCTGCCGACAGTTCATCCTGCCGACAGTTCATATATACAGTTCGATATACTTATATCTGAAGCATCTTGAGTGGAAATCCGCTGTAAAAATATTTTTACTAAATAGGTTAGGTTAGGTTAGGTTGTACGGCCGTATACCCTCTTTGCATACTTACTTGAAGAAAAAATCTTCTAAATTATCAGGCAGGATGAATTGTTGCTGGATGAATTGTCGGCGGGATGAACTGTCGGCAGGATGAACTGTCAGCAGGATGAACTGTCAGCCGGATGAACTGTCGCAGGATGAACTGTCGCCGGATAAATTGTCGCAGGATGAACTGTCATGGAACCGAACTCTTATAGTGGTTTCAGGTAATTTTTCAATTTAAGCTGGAGTTAATGTTTATTTTCGATAACTTTTAGATCTGATGGGAGGTTGTTGAAATAAGTTATACCTAGATAAAAATAGATATTTTGAATGTACTTGTTATTAAATTTACATACTTTTTCAAAATTTAAAACATATATGTATTTACCAGTAAGTATAAAATAAAATAATAATTTTCGAATCAATTTATATAATAACAGTCAAGGATCGGTATGAAATATCTGGTTACATGTTAATAATTATAATGTACATTCTACCGGGCGGGGTTAGTATATGCTAGGGAATGATTTGAATATTATTACATCGTTCAAAAAGTAACGCACGTTAAGAGACTTAAGACAGGTTATTACAGAACAAGAATAACACACATTTTCAATATCTTCCTAACAACACAAACAAAAACTTACTTTACCCCAAATAACTCGAACTGGCTGTTCAAAAGTTTTTTAATATGGTTGACTGAAAAGGAAAGAACAGATATTCGAAATATCCCTAATAATTAACAAGAGTACATTTTATAGACACATTTCACATAATTTCCTCACGAAATTATATAATATTAAAATCTGCGAGGTACCTACTGCTTGTTTACAGTATTTATTATCATGAACCAAATATATTTTCTTTTTAATTATCATGTACTTACTGAATTTATATGTATTTTTCCATGTGAATTTTAAATGACGTATGCAATCTTTTTATGGAAATATATCAAATAACAAAATTAAAATGTAAAAAGTTAATATAACTACATTATGTATGTATGTATGTTTGCATGGGTCTACTTTGATATAGGTATTTCTTTTTTACTAAATATAACATGTTATTTACCCGCCTCTACCCGGAATAGACTTTGTCTAGTGAGGTGGGTAAATTATCTATGTGCATAAATTTAAATAAAATAATCGCCCGGGTTGCCGGCACTGAAACTGAATACCAATGCTTTTAGTCTGTTAACGTGATCGAATTGGTTGTTTTTATAAAATCAATTATTCTCTGAACTATCTGAACTAAAGAGCAACCTTCTCAGTAAAACAGATTCACTGTGAATTCAGAAAATAAAATATTCGTTGTAAATAATTAAATAAGGAAGGTTGTGTTTTCCATGTCAAAATTTACCCCAAAGGGAAGTCCGCAGTTCCCAGCCAAGACGGAACAAGTTTCTCCAATTATCCCTTTATTGCTCCAGTGCCGTAACCTTTCTCAAAAGTACGAGCTATATCCAGGAAAAGGACTTAACTACTCATCCACAGGCGTATAGTATTACATTTTAAATCGGAAATTAGTAATTTTGTGAGGAAACTTTAATGAAAAACTGTAACTTTGTTCCTATCATTCCCGGTGAAGGCACTATTAAGTCGATATCTTACCCTGATGTATGGCAGTGAGGCATGGAACTGTCAGAGTTATATGAAAGTATACTGAATGATATAGCAATGAGATCGCTGCGGCATATTTGTCGTGAAATCTTGTATGATCATGGGAGAAATTTAGAGAATCGCAAACAATGCAAGACTGATGTCGGCTTAAGGCGGTATACAATCCTAATAATTTTTGTTTACTCAAAACTCACATTTTAATTGTTTCCGGCGAATTCGTAACTATAATAACTTTTTTTATTTATATTTTAGATTAATAATAACAGTACCTTACCATTAATATATTTTACGCACAACGATCTTAAAACTTTATAACGCTTTTTCAACTATAAAGTTAGCGGTAAACACCAGATTTTTTTTCCAGACGATGAATAAATAATTTCGGAAGAACAACATGTAGACACATTTTTAATATTTGTAACACGTTCTTCAGAATTAATTAAAATGAACGCAGCGGAAAGGTCCAACTCTAGGCCTGCTTAGGTGAATTCGACCGTACGTCCATCCAATACGCCGTTCGTTAGTTTACACGTTTTCTTCACTTACGTCGTTAAGATTCCCACATTATTTATCTTCTTCTTCTTTTCTTTGATACAGCAAATTCGACAGTAGTTCCGTCCAATACACGGGTCGCGAGTCGCAATGTGTATACACGGCTTCTTTACTTACGTCGTTAAGATTCTGAATATATTTTAGGTTATATTGTCGTCTTAGGGCCGGTTTTAAAAACGAAGTACCAAATTTCAGTTACGTAACGAACCGTTTTTCGTTAACGGACCGCTATCCGTTCGTTTTCTTATTTTACGTATTATAAACAAATGGGCATTACTAGCGGTAACATTTAGTCCGAAAGTTTTATTACTTGGGTCGCTCCCCGTATAACAATGCACTTCTTGCATTGTTATGCGGATGCATCGACTTGGAAGGTTCGTGTAAAATCGCCAGCTGCTTGAAGCATTGATCCCAGAGCTTAGAAACATAGTGTTAATAATAACTTATTTATTGTTATGAAGTTTAATTTGTACCCCATTTTAATTTTTATTTCTTTTATGTATTCTAATATTATTATTCAATAAAAAAACAGTTTATTTATAAACGAGTTCTTCTATGTAATTATTAATTATTATACGTGACAGCTGTTTCGCCTTCTGAAGGCATTATCAAACTAGGCGAAACAGCTGTCACGCGTAATAATAATTACATAGCAGAACTTGTTTATAAATAAACTGTTTTTATAAATAAAATAATAATATTATTGAATATATTATAAAAGAAATAAAGCTGGGCTGGTGTTACTGACTGGTTTCGATAATAAATAAATAACCGAGCGCCGAGAACAACTTCCTACTCACAACTGTCAAAAAACGTCAGCAAACCGATCGTTATCCATTTAACCGACCAAAATCGGTCCGTAAAGCATTAACCGCTACATAACCGACCGGTAGCCTTGCGAATGTTTATAAAACGGCAAAATCAAGCGGTATACCAAATATTAGTTAAAAATGGTATCAAGCGTGACGAACGGATGGTTATAAAACCGGCTCTTAATGAGTAAGTTTAAGAAAGGGAGTCTTAGATGGTTTGGGTATGCAGGATGAAAGAATGAAGAAAGGAGTGTATGAAAATTAATACAAATGACGCGAATACGAATGGTGGATATATGTACGTGCCAAGACGAGTTGTTAAATGGTCCATCTGCCAACCCCTGCTAGGAAACGGCACGATAGTTAGTCAGATAGTCAAAATGTCAATTAACTATCTTACTTACATGGCAAAAATTTCAAAATTCTTCCTACTTGTTTCGTTAAAAAAAACGTTTTGATTCAGAATGAATACAGACATTTCAACTTTTTTACTTTGAAAACTAATTCCGAAACTTTTCTTATTCCAGCTAACGTGCAGTAAAATCAGTATGAAATACCAGGAACAAAGGAGGTGTACGAGGTTATAGGAGGCCTGGGACGAATAAGCTAGCAGCGGTAACCCTAAAAGAATATTGCAAACAAGGGAAGTACCGCGCTCCCTATTTACCAGATTTTTTCTTGATTCTTTACATTTAGTAATAAGCTCTTCCTAAGGATACCTACGCGCCTGACAGGAGTTTGTTAGCCGCTGAATAAAAATTATGATAAGAATAATTTTTGTATTAGATGTTTTTTAAAAGAACAGAGCTTATGCGAGGGAGTTAGTTAATTGGCATTTTTTATATTGTTTTCGTTTATGAATTGACACCATTACACAGTATAAAATGAAGGCGCTCAAAATGTATGTGCGCACTGATGATTTAAACTACGCAACGGATTTTCATGCGGTTTTCACCAATAGATAGAGTGATTCAAGAGGAAGGTTTATATGTATAAATGCTTATTATAGTAGAGAAATGCCGAGAAATTCAAATATTCAATTCAGGCAGCGGGTAGCAGGCAAGCGGGTGGTGTGGATTTTATTGTGGACTCTCCGAAGAAGCATGCGGCAATACAAAATACGACATACTTATACGTGCAGTCAGTTTAACAAAAAAAACGTAAAATATTCCTACTTGCGTATAACTTTTTTATCTGAAAATTGCACTAGAGTCCCAACTGCTCTCAACCATCTCGAGCCAGTGAGTGCCAATGGCATCCCCAATTTCGGTATGGTGTGATACTGAGGGTAGTGGGGAGGGGAAGGAGATATGGAAAACATACCTGGCTATTCAGATCTAGTCACGTCATTTCAAGTAATCCGATTAAACCTACATACACTGTACATCAGCGAACAAATTACAAAAATCATATGATATAATTTTTTTAATAATTTTATTTTTATTTTTTAGAACTTTTATCAAAACACGAGTCCCAACTGCTCACAACCGTCTGGAGCCAGTGAGACTATGGCATTCCCAATTTCGATATGTTGTGAGGCTGAAGATAGTGGGGAGGAGAAGAATATGTGAAAAATTTTCCTGGCTATTCAGATCTAGTCACCAAACACGCCTAAAGCCATTTCAAGTAACGTTTCAAATCTGAATGAATACTGACGAATATCAAAATACGACATTCTTATATGTGCAACATCTACTTAAGATTTAGGAGGCAGAAATGTACCGTCGCCCCGGGAACCATTTATGGGATAACCAAAATTCCTGCCATAGGTCATCCCAAGTGGTTCGCTACGTTTAGTGAATTAACAGGGGTGCTTGGGTTCTTGGAGTGAGGTTTGTCTAGGTCTTTGTGGCAAATGCTTTTCCTCATCTACTGCGTGGCGGTTCGGACCGGGAGAGGCTGCTTGAAGCAGACATAATCTAGATCTCTCCAGCCGGACTCTCTCGACCCATCACCTTGCACCGGAGTGGGGGAGGTGGATTCATACTCTCTCTCTCCTCGACACATTGAGCATAAGATTCCCACCCACCCCTAATAAAAATAAAAATTAAATTATAAAAAAATTAAAATCATATGATTTTTGTAATTTGTTCGCTGGTGTGCAGTGTATGTAGGTTTAATCGGATTACTCGAAAAGACGTGACTAGGTCTGAATAGCCCAGTACGTTTTCCACATCTCCTTTCCCTCCCCCCTCCCCTTAGTATCACACCATACCAAAATTGGGGATGCCATTGGCACTCACTGGCTCGAGACGGTTGAGAGCAGTTGGGACTCTAGTGTAATTTTCAGATAAAAAAGTTATACGCAAGTAGGAATCTTTTACGTTTTTTTTGTTAAACTGACTGCACGAATAAGTATGTCGTATTTTGTATTGCCGCATGCTTCTTCGGAGAGTCGAAATTAATGTTAGTAAAAATATTTTTACAGCGGATTTTCACTCAAGATGCCTTCAGATATAAGTACATCGACTTTGGTTGTACGGCCGTATATCCTCTTTAAAATACTTACTTGAAGAAAAAATCTTCTAAAGGATCAGACCGGATCAATTATCGCCGGATCAAATGTCCGCCGGATCAACTGTCCGCCGGATCAAGTGTCGGCCGGATCAAATGTCGGCCGGATCAAATGTCGCCGGACCAACTGTCGCCGGACCAAATGTCGCCGGATCAAATGTCGGGTCACCCTTTAGATTATACGACTGAAGTAAAATTTCTCTAGCTCAATCTATATGATAGGAAGAGAGAAAGAAAATGTGCGCGCGCACTGCTCTCTCTTGCTCCTACAGTGTGATACAGACAATAGGCCTGCACTGTGTTTTAAAAATACGAAACGTAACTGGCTATGAGATAAAGAGAGAAAGAAAATGTGTGCTCGCAACTCTCTCTCTTGCCCCTACAGTAATATACGAAAGGTAATTCTCTCTCTTTCTATCTTCATTAACTTATATCCCTCCCTCAACCACCGTTCGCCTCGCTTTTCGTAACGCTCGTTACGCATTCACCAGCTGACTCCCCAAGTCAAGCGTGCGTAAAGAAGTTTTACTTCAAAAAATTGTAAGAGTATGTACCTACCAAATGTTAAAAAAATAATTATCTGCGTATATATATCCATATCTATGAAAATCAATCTGTAATTGGTGAAATGTAACACCTTTGACGTTTTTTGTCTTTGATCTAAGATCCCTACTTCTGACTCCGAATAAATATTACCCTCCTTGTAGTTATATTTAAGTTAGCAACTGGACGAACACTCAATTATATATTTAAAATGTAATAATAAAATCAAGCGATATGTCATGTACCTAGTAGATCAACTCGATTCAAATCACCTTATTATTGCAACAATACTGGCACTAATGCAGAAAAAATCAATAATACATCGCTTGCACAGATTAGGTAAAGATTATTCTAACATCGATAATGTCGGTAGTCTGTCCTCAAATAAAAGATGCATAAAATAAATGTTGTCTGCAAGTACCAATTAACCATAATGTTTTGTGTAACCATAATATAATCCACCAGTTCTTGCAGAATATAATATATGATCCATAAATATCTACCGATCATTATTATATACGATACTATCATTAGTTTACCTAATTTTTTATGTTTTTTGTCTCCTACTAAGAACATTACATTCATCTACCTTTTAATATTTTTATATTCAATGCATTTTGTACTTGTCATCCCTTTTTTTGGAAATTTTTTAGTCACCCCAAGCGGTTCGCTACGTTTGGTGACTTAGCAGGGATGCCCGGGTTCACAGAGTTTGGTTGAGGGAGACCTAAACTAGATCTCTCCAGCCGGGCTATCTCGACCCATTGCCTTGGATTGCAGTGGGAGGGATTAATTCATACGTCCAACACATCAGATTCCTACTCACCCTTCATACCTTTTCCCTTCTCAGAACATCCTCTCAATCCTTCCCTAAAAAAAAAACCTCTACACAGCATCTCCGAACCTTACTGAGGGAAATGTTTTCCCTCAGGGCCTATGCCTCCTGTATGGAGCTAATGTAACAAAATACAGAGAGTGCAATTCACACGCGGTAGAAGAGAAAATTTCAGGAAAACTAAAGTATAAGAGTGGGGAGAATACGAAGCACCGCACAAAGAGAAGACCTGGCTAAATCCTATTGTTGAAGGTGTTTGTCTCTTTTTAGTGTCGCTATTTTTCGTTTCGTCGAGCTTCAAATCACAACGGTGTTAAAGAAGTTTTCACTTCAAAAATATTATAATTTCGAGTTCATTATTAACATATATATATATGTTTTATTGATTATTTGATGGATGTTGAACTGTATAGTTCAATAGTTAGTATTAGTATCGCTATTTTTCGATTCATCGAGTTTCAAATCGCAACAGTGCTAAAGAAGTTTTCACACCAAAAATATTATAATTTTGAGTTCATTATTAACATAATATTTGGAGCAGGTGGATGAGTTTGTGTACTTGGGAAGTATGTTTACGAGAGATGGAAGGGCTGACAGAGATATCGAAAGAAGGGTAAATGCAGGCAACTCTATTAATGGAGGACTGAACGCCGTTGGCGCCAACATAAAACTGTCCAAAGAAGCGAAGTTAGCCGTCCATAATGGAGTGCTGGTACATACCCTGATGCATGGCAGTGAGGCATGGAACTGGCAGAGGAAAGATGAAAGTAGACTGAATGCTGTAGAAATGATCCCTGAGAAGTATGTGTGGTAAAACCATGTACGATCGTGTGAGAAATGTTAAGATCCGCCAAGAATGCAAGGCTGATGTAAGCGTGATGAGTAAGATTAAAAAAGGGACGCTCAGATGGTTTGGACATGTCGAGCGAATGAACGAGAAAAGGAGTGTAAGGAGAATATATGACGCAAATGTGAATGGAAGAAGAAGTCGGGGACGCCCGAGGAAGACATGGCACGACCAAGTGAATCAGATACTTTAGTCGGGCCATGTGAAGAGTCGGAATAATAGAAGAGCATGTATGAGACGATGTATGAATGTGAACGAGGCAAGGAGTGTGTGCCAAGATCGAGTTGTTTGGCGGTCCGTCCTCTCTGCCTACCCCTGCGGGGAAACGGCGTGATGGTTAGTTAGTTTGTTAGTTATTAACATATTATCCGTTTTATTGATTATTTTATGGATGTTGAACTGTAAACTATTCATAAATAAAAACAAAGTTTTGAATTCACTACCCAAAACATGTTCCAGTATAATATTGTGAACACTTTTAGATATCATTGTCTACAAATTCAGTAGTGTGCGCGAGTTTCCCCCTTTGTTCACGATCTATTTAAATATGTATGAAAGCTTGCATTATTATTCGTGTTTCGGGACTATAAAAGGCCATTTCTGTATGAACAGGACGATAATATAAATTTTGTTTTCGGGGTGCTTGACATCAGTTTCCCGACCAAGGAGGGAAGGGTGTTTTTACGTTTATTCAACCGCTGTACATTACCGTACAATGGTGGGCCGTGTTGGTTGTGTTAACCCTTGTATTTATTGTCGTTTAAATTATTAGGTACCTACATTATTTTGCACACTCGAAGAAATATATTTATATTAATACCAGCGATCGAAACACCTTCTGCCTGATCAAATCAACGCGAATTAAATGATAACGAAAGAATCCAAAATAAATTTTTAAGATATTATGTAAATTTTAAAATGGGCATTCCTAGTGAATGCCTAAATTACGATAACCTACTTTGTTCATTAAATTTAATAAAATTATCTGATCGTAGAATCATTTCCGATTTAACCTGTCTGTATAAAATCTTTTTTTTTTAAATTCCTTTATTTTTCCCATATTTTACCATTTATATTTACATATTTTGAAAATCATAACAATAATGTGGGAACCCACTAAGCCGCAGCCTGTGCGTGGGTAATATAGTTAAAATAAGTTTTATTTAGTACCTAGAAAAAACAAACAGCGGTATATAAAGCAAGAACAAAATTTGTTTTAACAGTTTAAAGTGTATACAATAGTGCACGGTTAAATACGTGTATAGTGTAATAAATGATATACATTGTAATAATAGGTGTAAAGTTTGTGAGAAAAGTGATATAAAACTAAATAAATAGAGTTTTTAGAAACATAAAGTGATATAAAACTAAATAAATAGAGTTTTTAGAAACATATACACGATATAAAACTAAATGATATACACTACATGATATAAAACTAAATACTACATGATATAAAACTAAATAAATAGAGTTTTTAGAAACATAAAGTGATATAAAACTAAATAAATAGAGTTTTTAGAAACATAAAGTGATATAAAACTAAATAAATAGAGTTTTTACATCTGTTTGATTTAGCCATAATTTAAACTCTTTTATGTAATGCGGAAATTTAGTTGCAACTTGAATATTTTTTGGTAAACTATTGAAGGTACGAGGTCCAATAAAGCTGCTGTGAATTTGCAGTGTCTGGGGGGTGCATTTGTGTCTGGGGGGTATAGAATACATTATGATTCTGTTTACATTTTTTTTCGAATTTATTTATGTTTTTAAAGATATATTTCATATTTTTGAATGTAGCTATTACTTTGTGGTTATCCATTATAAAAAAATAAAATAATTCAACTTTGTATAAACCACTTATATGATGCGCAAATCCTGAAGGGAATCCTGTGCTGAAGGGATTTACGCATCATATAAGTGGTTTATACAAAGTTGAATTATTTCATTTTTTTTTATATATTTCATAGTTTGCAGTATATAAATAGTTTACGGAGACTGAAAAGTTAAGATTCTTTGTATAAAGCATCTGTCAAAAATGTTTTAATTCTATTATACATAACTTTGATAATATAATTTTGAGTTGTTTGTAAAGGTTTTATAAAAGCATCAAGCGCACCACCCCATCCTATTATTCCATATATGAGTGAAGATTGCACCAGAGAAAAATAAATCATTTTCTTTTGTCAATATTCAATACTTCTTTAAGTCTGTAAAATATGTACGTAAGATATCTCAATTTAGAAACGGTATTATTAATTTGTGATTGCCAATTTAAATTTTATTAATACAATGTTTGATACCCCTGATTTCTTATATGTAATCTCTTTTCATACTCCAGGCAGGTCGGTAACAAGACAGTGCCTACCATATTATTGTAGCAATTCAAAGTCAACATCCCAATATTACACTCCTATTCGACGGATTCAACAGCTTGGAAACAAATACTCCGATGTTGTTGATATATTTAGTACATCAATTTTAATATAAAAGTATACCTTATTGAAGTTTTTTTCATTAAATATGGGAATATTTTGATAAAGCTGTTTAAATTGACTAACACATTAATAGTATTTTGTCGGCTGAAAGAAAAAAAAAACTATTTTGGATTTTTTTATATTTTGTACCTACATACTGTGTGGTTCAAATTCAATAATATTTTTACTTTATATTCTTCTTTCGTATGGTGGGGGGTCAGAGGGGACATCTAGGTCTGCGAGCCAGTCTAGGGCCTCAGGCGTTGCCCTGTGGACCTCATCAATCCCGCCGGGGAATGAATGGAGCGGGCATTCGTTGACCACATGTACTTTATATTTATTTTTGTGCAAGTGTTTTAAACAGTCGTTTCCTGGGCTATTTACAAGTATAATTTCGTTAACATTGTTATATATATGTAAAAGTCTAAATAGGCGTAAAAAAATAAATAGATAATAAAAGTTGAAAAAATAAATATACACATGCTAAAGAAATCTTTTTTAAAAACATCTGCGTGTCTCATCATTTAAAAACATCTTTTCTTTTCTTGATTGAATGAATAAATAAAGCATCAGTCACAGGCAAAGATAAAAGCGCGAGCACTTATCTGTTGAACCGTCACACTACGCTATCAATTATTTCTTCCTACGGTAGGAGAGGGGGTCAGATGAATTAGAGAGCTGCCGCGAAATGTCATTTCTTTGTACTGGATCTGTCAACTTAACAGTGGAGGTAATCCACCTCTTACCCGCCCTGGTATAAGTAACTGATGGTTACTCCTTCAAGGCTCTCGCAAGATTCTAATTTTTTTTGTTAAACGAAGCTACATTTATTTATTTTTAACGAATCTAGACCTCCAGTGTCCATGCATACGTTGTTAGTAAGCAGTATGCAAGTGCTTAACAGGAAAACAAAATGCACAAAATAGGTTAGTAAGACAAAGATAAATTAAACAAGGCAAAAGAAAAAAATTCATTCATGAGGCTCCATGAGGCGGCATTGCATCTGTAAAAAACCTGCAAGCACATGCATATAATAGAGAACATAAGTAATACAATAAATCTCAAATCAATTGGCAAGTACCAACAAAATATGTAAATGGCTTTCGGTCTGACCATAAACTACACTTAGCTTCCGTGTCCCTTAGCCAACCACTCAGTGAAGCCTCAAAGAATGTTAACTGAATATTTGGGGTAAAATACCCGAAGACTAAAAGAAAATTCAGCGTTGGGTAGTCAGAGGCAGGACAAAGGACAGTCAAGGTCGTCTGATCAAACCTCAAGCCTTCACATGTCATTGGGGGAGGCGCAGGTAGATTTGAAAAGGATCTGCAAAATTAATTATTTAACTAAAGATGAAGCAGGGACAAGGTCCAGCACCCCCCCATATGGGGATAGGGGGGTGCTTAACAGTGCTTAACAGGTGCTTATCAACTTAACAGCTGTCGTCCGCATATTTATGCAGTCGCTTAATTAAAATTATGCTTAACGGCGGAGAGGGGGTCACATATTTTTTCGCATATCGCCTCAGCAGCGGTTTTTTTTTACATTAACCCTGAGGAAATAATTACCCTCAGGGCATATGTCATCTGAGATGCTGTGTGGAGGGTATTTTTGAGGAGAGGAAGGAATGAACATTGGTCTTGAGGAAACCCATGTTGTAGGAAGGAGGAAACACAAAGGCCGGCAAGTCGTTCCACAGCCGAGCAGAACACAAGAACGAGTCGAAGAAGCGACCCGTTCTCATGATACAAATGTCAACCTTGTACATATGTTGGGCACGCGTTTGGCGTGTTTCCAGACTACGCACTGGTGCCGAAGGGATCAATGACGCTAGTTCCTCGGAGCATCTACCATTGTAATACCGGTAGAACAAGGACAGCATTCCCACCCGACGCCTGTGCTCTAAAGATTGCAATCCGTCTGTTAAGATGGGAGAATCTATTAAGCGGACCGCCCGTTTCTGCACAGAGTCGAGGGTATTTTTCAGATATTTTGGAGCTCCAGACCAGAGGTGGCTGCCAAATTCAACCGTGGGGCGCACTTGTGATTTGTACAGGGTTAGCAGTTGTGTACTATTAAAGTATCTGCGGGCCCTGTACAGTACGCCAAGTTAAAATGTGGAGCTAATGTAAAATAAAAACAGCCATTTACAAATTTCCGTTAATATTATTCCGTAATATCTATCTACAAACGCTTTTAACAAATATTATAATATAAACACTGAAAGGGGCTTAAAGAGGAGAGAGGTGGAGATTAGGAAGAGGAAAATGGTTATGTTTCGAGATATTCGTAACTGGTCACCAATCATGCAAAGTACAAATGAGTCCAATTATACATTATAATAGCGAGGGTACCAAGATATACTCGTAAGAAGGAAATATAAGTCAGTAACTTATTAGTTTCAATGTTAAATATTTAAATAAAATTAATCAAGAAATCTAAACTTAACTCAACATTCATCATTCAATCAGTACAAAATTCATTAGTTATTATTAGCTCGAAAAAGTTTATACGAACAAAATGTCAATGGGTTCCATACTTTTACTTAATCTCAAAATTCTCTCAGTAAGAGCAATTCTGTGGTATAAAACTACATTTCAGCATATGAATAACCCTATATATATAAATAAAACTGGACCACACTTACATTATTCGTTTTACGTTGAATGAAGGACTAATTGTACCTAAGAATTTAAACAAATACGGACAAAAAACGCTGGACCACATGATACCTAATTGCTTACATATGTTACCTACCTGCCGAAATTAAAAAATGTACAAATGGTAAAACAAATATTTTGTTGAAGAATTGGCTCGCCGAAAGAAATAATTTGTATTAGGCTGAATTTAGTCTCACGCTCACCGTCAGCGCTCATAGATCAGCGCGTAGTTCGTCAGCGCTGAGGCTCAGCGTGGCTCGTTGCAGTATTGTACTGACCGCCTTACTGTACAGACGAAGACCAAAATGCGGAGTGTATTAGTTATTTCTGCTTTGTACTACCTATCCCAAAAAAAATAAAAACGATTCGCCATGACTGTACACGCTGACGATGTCCGCTCCGCTCGACACTAGAACGCTCACTGAAAGCAGAGGCGCTCGTGCGATCGTCAGCGCCGACAGCTACGCGGTGCCGACGCGCGACCACCTTGGGCTACACGTCATTCAAAAACGCTTCCTAGAAGTTCATATATCTCGACCATCAGCGCCGACGGCGCGCATGCGGTCGGCGTAAGACTAAATTTAGCAGACTTTAACACAAAAAATTCTTTTTGCATAATAAAGTAAAATAAGTTTATTTATATCTTCAAAGTAAAAGCACCCATTTACAACCTATTTAGGAGTAATTTATTGGGACTTTTCTTTTATCTAAAATATTTTTATTTTTCCCGTCATATTGTATTACTCTGTCTTTATAATAAGTAAATAAAAAAAATAAAAATAAGGCATAAACATAACATCCCAATCCCCATATGTTCAACACAACAAAAGCACAATAATTTTATTTACAAAGGCATAAAAAAAATTAAAAGTCTTCCCGAAGAAGAAAAAATAACAGATTTGGTATGATTGGGGGCACATATTAATTAAGTGAGCTCAATTAATACATTAATTACGTGAGTAGAAAAACTACTCACGTAATTAATGTATGCCCCCATTCAAGAAAAATTAACAACCAATCAAAATACTGTAACTTATAAATATAACTGCCAAAATATAATTTTAACGTTACAACATCCTAGTAGGTACTTAAGATTATATTTATTGTACACTCTATTACATAATTTATGAAATAACTCCGACACCAAGCTCAAGAGCCAGCTCTCTTAATTGGCGCAGAAATCCTTGAAAATGTGTATTTCTCCATTTTGTTTTTGTCATAGTATTATG
The DNA here is from genome assembly GCA_917880885.1 of Limnephilus marmoratus. Lineage (NCBI taxonomy): Eukaryota > Metazoa > Arthropoda > Insecta > Trichoptera > Limnephilidae > Limnephilus > Limnephilus marmoratus. Next base: position 37,228,537 of record OU862923.1, on the reverse strand, counting down.
TTTATTACTGTAAAAATGTTATAATTTAAAAAAAAAATAAATACGAAAAGTAATTATAATTGTAAAAATAAATACGATATTTTTCAAGCATAATATAGCAACAGTTTATCCATTCCGCCACCTTGTTTGGTTTAGCATCTCGTTTGCGCGGGAAAGGCAAAAGCGAACTTGCCGCCATTTTGTTGTTCGCTCTTCCATTTTGTTCGTCGTGAAATATTCGCGTTGCGGTCGGGGAGAGTAATGAAGGGTCTACTGGCGATTAATTGGCATTTAGCGTCCATTAGACGGGATCGGATGGATCGGGCTAGCGCCATTTACAAACAAAATGGCGAACAAGAAAAATCGTTACAGACGGGATCATTATTGTTTTAAAGTGTGCTTTTAAGGTAGGTATATCTTTTCCCACCGAGACCATTTTATGTGGCCCTAATGACTTACTGCTTTTAATGACAATTAATTACTCGGACCCATAAGCTTGTTTTCACGATAATATAACATTACCAGGCACATGTATGACGTATGAGGCATACCTGACTTATTAAAGACAAATTATGGAGAATGATACGTACCAATTAAAAATATATAATTTTTGATTTTTTAATACTATGGCTGGTTCCCGGAATGTCTTGCAATGCCATATTCAAAGAAATGCATTGTCTCTCCCTGAATCACCTTTCCCGTGCGTCCCCGTTCCCCTACCGTGTCCCTTTCCCAACTAGCTTTATAAATTATAGCCTAAATGTTATTCTGATGTATGAACTACATTATTGTAAAGTTTCATTAAAATCCATTCTGTAGTTTTTGCGTGAAAATGTAACAAACACACACACACCCATACAAACTTTCGCGTTTATAATATTAGTAAGATATGCAATGTATTGTTTGTATGGCAACTGGTGTTTCACAGACCAACTAAGAAAAAAAATCAAATTTTCTATACAAAAATGCATCGGTGCGGGTAGGTGTGTTAAACTCAATTCCAATTGCGTTTGGTACTTACCTATAACATGAAAGGAATAAAAAATCTAACCTGTCAGGTTTGTACTTATGACTGTAAATCCTTTAAAGGAAAATATTTATAAAATGCGTTTTAATAGATTTGATAATTAATTCCTGAGTTTAACACTAACCTAAGTAAGTCTCGCAAAGATTGAAAATTTTATTTTATGGGTTGCAAGATCATTTGTTAATGTAGCTTTTTTTTGCTTTTCAATGGGTGTTAAATGCAATTAAAAAAATAATTTACTTACCAGGGGTTTTTTCCGCACACACACTTCCCCCTTACTAGTAAACTTATTTGTAAGAATATTGAAAACTGCATAGACTTTGTTACCGGGGATGAGGTGGCAACAATATACAAGGTGGATTTTCAGAAAAATAGACTCGCATGGCGGATGTAAGGAATAGGTTAATGATTTTCAAGGAAAAGAAGGTATTAGAAATACAAAAAATATATATTATTAATCTAAAAAAAGTGACATCCTGAATCCAAGGTTGTCTGGCTTGGGCTTGCTTAGGTTTAAATAGTTCATTTTGATACCGTGGTAAGTTGAAATGACGCACGATGAAATCTTCTTTTGTGAAACGAATCTAACATCGTGAGAAGGGCAGAACACCAGAGAAATGGCTCCCAGCCAAAAGGGCCCTCCAGAAACGGGAGAGCCGGATGATTCTCGATGCCAATCATCCCTCCAGGATGATCTCCAGTCAGCTCCCAAGATTGCGAGTATGACGTCGAAGGTTCACAATCACGATCGAGGCGATCTTCAAAAATCTTTAAAGAATCTGTGCAGGATCAACAACAGTTGCATTCCAAAATATTGCAGGGCTCGCAATATTACCAAACCCAAATGTCAATGGGTAAACACTAGAGGTACCGCACACCGAAACCATAAATAAAGTTGGTATAAGAGGGTACACACATCTTGTTACAAATACTTTTATGTAACAACTTATTACTACGGCGCGTAGGTTAAACCGGGCTTAAGGTCAGATCGTATGTACATATCGGATTGGATCGGATGTACCAACACTGAGGCGAAGCTTAATGAGAAATGATAATTAATTTTCGAAAAACCTTAACTACGTATTGGTTTGCATTATGATTACCAAAAAATATTCTTTTGATAAATTTGAGCTTTGTTTATCTTTTCCCTGAGTCGAATAAAAATTAAAAAATTGATTTCTCTATAAAAAAATGTAAGTGTAAACTACTAAAAAATAATGTTTTTTTATTAGAAATGTAAGAACGCACATAAAAAACAACCTTTAACCTTCCAGTAGTCGCACCCTTGCGCCGAACATAAGCAGTCGCGCGCGGTCTGTGATTCCACAACTTTAGGCGTTCGGTTTTAGAAGACGACTGAATATTTCATCATATTGTATACAGCATATAATGAAAAAGTCTTTTATCTACATAAATAAAAAAACATTATTTGTCAATCACTTTTTAATTTGTACGTTGCAGATTAAGTCCGTGAAATCTCAGTTTTAAAAACATTTGACACAAAACAAGTGATAACGAAATCAACATGATAACGAAACAAGATAAAATTTTACAACTACTTATTTGCGTATAACGTATTTACGTAAAATAAAACTAAGTTCTAAATAATATGATACAAATATCATCAAATACTATTCAATATTATTCAAGAGATTTTTCAAGTACCAGTCGCACGCGGAATCTGAGACCGCAAATATAAACAAAAGAACACGTGCGTTGACCCACCTCACCCCCCCCCCCCCCTCCCCGAGGATATCATGGAAGCGCAATTATTTATTTTTTATAGTTAGCGCATCTATTCTATCTATCTATCTATCTTCTATCTATCAATCTATCTATCTTCTTCTTCTATATAAATAAAAATGAATCGCCGAAATGTATGTACGCGCATAACTTCCGAACGACTGCACAAAACTGGATAATTCTTTTTTTGTTGTGTTCGTTATTGTCAGGACAAGGTTTGTATAAAACTACTGGTGAGCTCTGGCATTATGAAATTTGTATAAAATAATGTAATAGGTGGCACGCGAGCTCTTTGAAAACTGAAAGTACCGGGAATGAATGTGTGGACTGCGGATGGGGGGAGGGGGAGGGGACCTCAGGTAGGGGGGAGGGGAACTCCGGGGTGGAAGGGGGTGGGGGTGGAGTGGGAGAGGGAAGGTGGAGGAGGTGGATTGGAAAAGGGAGAGGAAAAGGGGACGCGGGATAGGGAGGGGAGACGAAAGGAGGACGGGACGAATGGGAAAGGACACGCAGGCAGAAACAATTTCTTTATTAAATGGCATAGCAACGCATGCCGGGTACCAGCTAGTAATTAATAAAAATAAGTTCGCTGCGGTCTCACTGGCGCGCGCGACCGCTGAAGGGTTAAAAAATATCTATAATTTATATTGGGCAAGCTAAAAATTTACATATTTTTGGCTTGTGTATTCTTCTAATAAGTAAGACGGTTTGTATACGATTAATAAAATTCATTCTGTTCATGAAAACAATAATAGGGATCCATGTCGAATTGAGATAAACCCGAATCTCCCTGAAACTCTGCAGTCGGGCGATATTGCAACTCCTTGCTCGTTAAATAAATCACAAGCTGTAGTGCAAAGTGGGATAAATGCTCCCGGCTTTGTTTTTATTTTCTTACAACAGTGTATCCAACGCGTTTTATTTTGGTTTTAGAATAGCCATTTACACAAGCAAAATGTTATTTTTACTGTACTTCAAAGGAAGCCATGAACTGGATCGTAACTAAAGTCATTATTTTTGTGATATCTCTCCGTCATCGTGTGCGAGGGTCAACAATGACGTGATTTGGATTTTATTGCCGGCAATCCGGGCATTTATTGATATTCAATACGTAAGCAAATACATTACCCTGACTAGACGATGTCTTATACTTTACGCCTGACTAGACGATGTCTGTTTTGATATGAGTCGACAAAATCGTTAATGTTTTAATAAATCTTGTCTCATTAAGAATAATGTTAAAAAGCTGCATTATATGTAAATTTAAAAAATAAAACAAATTCGAATTGGACATATAACCTACCTATATACAGGTTGAAGAGACGTACTTGACTCACTTTAAGCAATGATTCCTGACTTTTGTTTATTGGTTTTCAAAGTGCAATCTCGTTAAACTGCAATAAAGCAGTTTGTCAAGAGATGTTAATTTTCAATTACAATTTAAACATACGTACATAATATTATTACCATAACTTCACAGATTGATACAATTAACAAACGTGAATTAAAATAAGCCATCTATATTTAGTAACCATGGTTTCAGCATATATCTCAATCTATTTGTAGAATCGCAATTTTTTTATACTACTTGGTAACAAGTTAAATATTTTTGGAACGTTTTATTCCAGGGTTCACCGTCCGTAGTTATTATTATATTTTGGAACAAGCATTCCTTCATACTTTGTGAACCATGTATTATGTTCATGTTCCACTTCCCTCTTATAATCAGACTCAGATATATGTTGAATCAATATTTTGTACCAAAATAAGGCCTGCACTGCAAATATTGTTAAATTTCGATACAATTTTTGTCTCTGGTGACTTCTTTGATGTCTTTTTTCTATTTTTTTTTTCAAATTAAAAAAAAACTTCTTCCATATGTCGTCACTGGTTACTTAGCCGAGTAACCGCCCAGCCCCGCACCCGACAATAATTGTGCAATACCTAGTGATTTTTAAGGTTTCCACTTACAAAAAACAATACTTCACAAATGTCCCCGAAGATCTAAATTCGGTTTACATTTTTACTCCAAATAATCACTGGTTAAAGTAAGTCAAATATACCCCTTAACACCCTGTACATTATATTACCTATAGTATTTGTTGCAAGAAAATAGTTTTAATTTTTTCTTTTATTTTTGAAATGTATATTTTTTTTTAATTTCTTGAAGTTAATCTTGACAACTATATATTTTCAATTATGGCCGGTTAGTGGCTGAGTTGGGATCGCGTTTGGATCCCATCCAGGCGTCGCGTGTTCAATCCTCAGCTGGTTAAGTCCACCATCACAACACAAGCAACATTTTTAGGGGGGTTTCCACTCGGCCTCCTCCACATTCTCTATCCCATTCAACTCCCCTCCTCCTCCTCCTAGCTCTTCCCCCCCCCCTCCCCCCCCCCCTTACCACCCCTCAGCCCTCCCTCCCCACACAACCCACTCCATACCCGTTACATTCATTTTTCGAACTGCACGCGTGCCACCTCTTGCAATTTTTTTATACAAATTTAATAATACCAGAGCTCTGAGCTATAGCCTTTATGTTGTTCTGATGTATGAACTATATTATTCTAAAGTTTCATTAAAATCCATTCAGTAGTTTTTGCGTGAAAGTGTAACAAACATACATACATCCATACAAACTTTCGCCTTTATAATAATAGTAGGATTAGTAGGACGTGCTATTTTTCGTAAAAAAAACTGCCAAAAGTCACCGTTACTTCTTTTGGGATCCATATAGAGATCGAACATATTATCTCATCTGATTTTCGACGGCCTCCGTGGTCGAGGGATAAGACTCTTGGTTCGCAATCCAAAGATCGCGGGATCGAATCCCGACGTGTGCAAAAAAAAAATTTATTAATTTTGTTTCATTGACATTTGACAGATCATTGAGACTAGTGTAATTTCACAATTAAATCGTTTAATTTCCACTCTGGAGTGGAAGATACGCTGAGTATTGCGTAAGACCACCATTCAGAATTGAAACGTTGCTTGAAATGGCTTTAGCCGTGTTTGGTGACCAGATCTGAATAGCCAGGTACTTCCCCACTTTCTCTACCCCATCTCCCTCCCCTCCCCACTACCTTCAGCCTCACCACATACCTCATTGGGGATGCCACTAGCTCCAGACGGGAGCAGCTGGGCCTTTTAAAAAAAAAATCTATGTTTCTTATTTATTGTTATTAACTTTATTTTGTAGAACTCCTTTTTACTTTTTATTTATTTTAAATATTTAATAATGCTATTATTCAATGTATAAAAACAGTTTATTATAAACAAGTTCAGCTTCTGCTTCGTAATTATTATTATGCGTTACAGCTGTTTCGCCCTCTGAAGGCATTTTCAAACTGTGGTTGTTACCACCTACAGACGATGTATTTATGCCATTTCTAGACAGGTACTTATGATGAAAAAATGAATAGCTTTATATTTTTATTACCTGTGCCCCTAAACTTCTAAGTAAAATGACTGAAATATTAATGGTTAAGTTTCCCAATTATTGGATTATTTAAATTTGACTGTAGGTCGTTAATTATTCCATAAAATAAACTCGTGATGATTCATCAGGATTTGCCTTATAATACAATTGATGTTTGAAATTTAAAATGGTCGCTATTATGCTCTTGAATAAACCCACGATGACTCATGTATTTACTTCATAGCACAGTTAGGTATTTGGACTAGGTTTGAATATATCTAAAAGTGGCGAGCGAATTATATTTGTTTGTTCATTAATTAAAATAGCTTTCTGATTATTAGAGTTTTTATTAATTTCTAACTGCTCCAACAGATTAAGTTTGCGTCCTTTATTTCGTAAGTGTAATTCTTTTTGAGGTAAAATATCAAAAAACTGCGCGACAGAAATACAATGATATTATTAATATTATTTGAAAGGAAAATTATTTTGCCAACAAAATTTAAGCTGTTAATAGTTCCATTTCACTCAGGACTGTTGCTGGAGATATGTGGTTTCAATAAGTTAGATATTGATTGAAGGAAGTATTTATTTTGTTAGATTTGCCAAAATTCCTATCAGACCGAAAAAGGTAAACATCTTCTCACCACCAACCTTCATTTTAGTAATAACCAACCTATTTTCATTCTGCCATTTCACCAACTAATGGTCTCAGATTTTCTCAGTGATAAATTCTTAAGGTGTGCTTACACGTTTGACTTCGGTATCTGTATACAGTTCAAAGTAATGTGCTTCAATTCAGCGAGAGAAGTAATAGTATTGGTAGAAATTTAAAACTTTGGTACGCGAACCACTGAAACTCTAAAATTTGTAAAAAAATCGAGCTTGCTTTAGACCACACGACTGAAGTAAAACTTCACTAACTAATAAAAGAACATATGACATTGGAGTCACATATAACATTAGGGTGACCTACGACCGTGGGGTTACCTATGACCTTGGGGTGATCTACGACCTTGGGATGACCTAAGACTTTGGGGTGACCTACGACCTTGGGGTGACCTACGACTATTGGTGATCTACGACCTTGGGATGACCTAAGACTTTGGGGTGACTTACGACCTTGGGGTGACGTATGACCTTGGGGTGACCTATGGCATGGTTATTCAATAAATGATTGATTGTGCTGGCACCTCTCTCTCTTGCCCCTACAGTAATATACGAAACGTAACTCTCTCTCTCTCTTTCTATCTTTACTAACTTATATCTCCCTCTCAACTTCAACAGTGCGTAAAGGCCCGACCGTTCGCCTCGCCCGATCACCGTTCGCATCGATCACCGTTCACATAACAATATTCATAACGCATTCACCAGTTTACTCCCCAAGTCAAGCGTGCGTAAAGGCCCGACTGTTCGCCTCGCCCGATCACCCTTCGCATAAATCACCGTTCGATTACCGTTCGCATACCGTTCGAACATGTTTATCACATTTCGAACACGTTTATCACACTTTCTCGTAACGCATTCACCAGCTTACCCCCCAAGTCGAGCGTAAAGAAGTTTTACTTCAAAAAATATTTGTATATTATTTCCACACCAGATTTCCATTCAAATTGAACTGTTGCGCAGATGTGTAAATAAACCAGCACCGCTCGCCGCGGCAGTCGCGTTTCAGTTGCGTCAGCTCCCGGAACAGCAAAAAAATTGAGTTTCCTTAGTCTTTATGGTATTGTACACTACTGCTGACCCTGTACAAATCGCAAGTGCGCCCCCCTGTTGAATTTGGCAGCCATCAACTTAAAAAACCAAGGACTCTATGCAGAAACGGGCGGTCCGCTTAATAGATTCCCCTATCTCAACAAACGGGTTGCAATCTTTAGAGCACAGATGTCGGGTGGGAATGCGTTCTTGTTCTACCGGTTTTAAAGTGGAAGATGCTCTGAGGAACTAGCACATTAATCCCTTCGGCACCGGTGCACGGCCGGAAAATACAACGTTTGTACACGGTTGACACATCACGGATTCGTTTCTACGACACGTTCTTGAGTTCAAAAGCTTGACTGTTCAACTATCTGCCGGCCTCTGCGTTTCCTCCCTTCTGCACCATGGGTCTCTTCAATCATGCTTCAGTCTCCTCCAAAAGACGCTCCGAACTGCATCTCCAAAGAAGACACTGGCCCTGAGTGAGTACTTTCCTCAGGGCCTCCTGTGTGGAGTTTATGAAAAAATAATAATAATTGTGTGTGTTTGCCAAAAAAAGAGACCTCCTCCATCAAACGCTCTCCAGTATCTTTGCCTTCCCCACCCCATTAAGCCTCACAACATACCCAAATTGGTGATGCCATACTCTCACTGGCTCTGGACAATCAGAACTCTTGTGCAGATTCGAGAAAGAAATATTTTTTTAAAACCACTATGCGCTAATTTACAAAAAACTAATACAAAAATAAAAAAAAACGCATAATAAAATAACTTTTCCATCTTACTATCATCCCTTATTACAAATCATTATAAGGTGATAAAAATCGGTTTTGTTGTAAAAAGTAATATAACCTTAACCTATCTTCCTTCAGGGGCTTACAACATTATTTATTATAATTGGACCTCAGGTGGAATAATTGTAATTTTTAATTAGATATACCTACGTACGATGTATGTCTCATTGCATTTTATATTTTTAAGAGCGTTTAACCAGCCAGCGGCCGAAAATTCACATTTCGTCGAAAGTTGTTCTAACGATCGTGCAGGGCGGTTACAATGAGAAAGATCAATTATTCTCCGTACCAGCTTTTTAAAATTATAACTCAACTAGCAGACCCGGCCACACGTTGCTGTGGCTAACGAAACACAATGCCATTACCCAATCTTTATAAAATCCACACCACCCGCTTGCCAGCTGCCCGCTGCCCGCTGCCTGAATTGAATATTTGAATTTATCGGCTTTTCTCTACTATAATAAGCATGTATTATACATATAAACTAATTAACTCGCCACTAATTATACAATGCTTGCAATGCAACACTGGATATTTGAAAAGGGAAAATCAAATACCTACTTACTCTAGGACATCTATTTTCCAATTTCTTCCGTAGAACGAATTTCAAAAGTGACTATAGTACGGCCCGCCAGCCGTTTTAAATCGCAAAAAATATGTTTTCTTTGAATTTCTCGGCTTTTCTCTAAAATAATTTACATGTATTATACATATACACATTCCTCTTCAATCACTCTATCTATTGGTGAAAACCGTATGAAAATCCGTTGTATAGTTTAAAAGATTAACGCGCATATACATTTTGAGCGACTTCATTTTATACTATGTAATGAAATGATATCGATTTTATTTCATTCCAAATTTGTTTAATACCTTCATCCAAAATTGCTGAAAGGCGTGATGATAAAAATATTAAAATAATGTACTTTTGTGATTATTTTTTGATTATAAGTATTTATCATTTTCAATAACGTCTACGTTAAAAAAGAATGTAAACAAAAAACTGAAATATATTAGTTTGTAAGTGCGCAAATAAATACACAAACGGATCAATTTTCGTCAAGAAACACATGTACGTGAATATTTTTTAATGATTTTATTTAAACCAAAATTAAATTTCTAAAACATGCTATATAAGATAATGTATTGATTTATTATGCTGCATGATTATATGATTGAAATGGGTGTGGTATAATACAAAATCTTTTTGAAAATTTAACAAATCTGCCAACGACCTATGGTATAACCATATTATACTAAAAATAAACATTTTTTCTTAAAATTTAAAACATGCGAATGCTAGATAAAAGAACAATCTTTCGAAATCCATTTATAATTTTTGTGAAAAAAAATCGTCAATACGTTGTTAGATACACCTACCTGAGGTGCCTACCTTCTGCCGACAAACTAGCTCAGAATGGTCAGCAGAGCGGAGGAGACTATCATCAGGATGGTAGGATCTCTGAGGCGTTTGTGTGGCATCCCTGAAATAAGCTCAAATCCTACGGGCTGGGGGAGACAGTGAAACAAGTGGCTACGGTAAATAACAGTTGTATTGGGTAGAATTCTTTCGTAAACAACAATGATACAATAATGCAAGCAGAGTAGTACAGGGTAGCAACAGTAATTCTATCTAAATCGGGTGAATTTGGCCCTAAAATCTCTCTGGGGGTGGTCATTTATCTTCGCGTTGAATTTACAAGGAACACACGCATTAAAGAGGGGTTAAATAGCTCAGGTACTCACAGCAGCAGCCTGGTCTCTTGGAGATTCGGTTATGTGGAGGGAATTTAGCCGTTCTTGGCATTCCCGCAAGTCACTATGCAAAACACAACCGCCATAGCGGCTTCGCAGAATGTTCCGGAACAGTGTAACATGGTTCACGTAAACGTGCGCTCGAAGCGAGCTCGGGGGCAGAATGGCGGGCCGCGGCTGCCAGCCGGTCGGCCGTGGCTCGCATTCTACCGCCGTCAGCGCGCGGCGCGCTAGCGGAGAGAAAGCGCAACTGTTTGTCTACACAGTGGCGTGCGCTCTAACTTGAGAGGGGGCATTTCGTATATCGTAACAACGTCTAAAATCTGATTTAAAAATGACATATTTCTGGTTTTCTCTGATAATACCCTCTTGACCGTCATCTGAAATAAACATTTTCTGTTCCCCTGTAACGTCCAAATTTTTTATACTTATAAATGCAGAAAATGTCTTAAAAAAACCATGTAAAATAATTACTTAAATTGACTCGGTTTTTACGGGATATTAAAATAACAATAGATATCGTAATATAGTCTTATTTGGTCGATGGATATCGTAGATGGAAATAACATGGTTCACGGAGTACACTTTTATGAAACCAAAGTTTCCGACCACAATTTGAAAAATAATTATGAAACTTTGAGATACAAGAGAGTACAAAAAGTCAGTTAACGATAACGTTTATTATACATCTCCCTAAAAAGAAAAGTGTGTGTTTATATTTTTTTCCATATCAGTAATTCTAGTTAGAAAAAACGTTAGGTGAGACATTTTTCAAACTTTTTTATGTGTGCATTCGAAATTTTTGTATTTATAAAATTATATGTTTATTTAAAATTATTAAATTTGAAACCTTATTCCATCACCTTTCAAAAACTGTTTTTAGTTTTCGGATGTGTTCAGAAATATTCCATTTATTTGAATTTTATTGCAAACAGGAAATATTTTGTCGAAATTGGTCCAAAGCCCGAGGGGTAGCTAAAAGAAGGTTATAGATTTAGGATAGGTGCCAGATTTTCCGAAAAGTTGGTCGCCCCTGGTGTTAGTGCCGCCGTTATATGAGCAAGCTGAACTGCTGGAGATGGCCGCAATGTTTGTAATAAACGAATAGTATCTTCCATGTAACTGTCTTCGGAGCGAAGATCGTCCCGTGTGAATGGACCATTACCACTCTATTCTTCGGGTAAATCTTTCTCAATTCTCAGTAATTTGGAAATTTAAATTCAAATCAAGCGACGCTGTGATTCTGCAAGGGCACCACCACACGATATTACTAAATAAATAATAAGTACTGGATTCATCCCAGGCGAAGGCGCTTTATATTTCTCATTTCATACATTATTTAAAACAACGGGTAGTGCTTCGTGGAATGTCAATCCTTAAAAAAATCACGTACTTTCGTGTGTGTGAAGCGTAGAAAACAACATGTAAAAAAGGGTTAGAATATTTGAACAGATGTGAACCGTAGAGGTTGAACTATAAAACGAAAATTAGGAAAGTAAACAAAGAAGTTTATGCACTACATTTATATAACCAATAAATCCAATTGTTTGGAGAACCGTTACTAACATCTTACTAATCCTACTAATATTATAAAGGCGAAAGTTTGTATGGATGTATGGATGTCTGGATGTATGTTTGTTACTCTTTCACGCAAAAATTACTGAATGGACTTTAAAAATTCTATCACTAATAGAAAGCTACATTATTAGGGAGTAATATAGGCTGTATATATTGGTTAGCTTTGGCGTTATGAATAAGCTCTGGCGTTTTGAAATTATTTATCATACCGGTAATGTTTGCCTTTAAACTCGGTGAACGGTTACTCGCGAGTTAACTTTTGATGTCGTGTAGTGTTAAAAAAATATACTTGTGGATAAATTATCCTTTATTGTTTAATTACACAATACAACTTAAAATAAGTACAATTTCAAAGGGAACTATTATGTGAGCAATACAACAAGCAAGTGCTTGGATTCAATGCACAAAATAGATTAACTAATAGAAGTAAGAGTCGGGGTTTATATAGTCCCTGCTGGCGTGGTGGGGGGGCGTCGTCTTCCTATTTTCGGTGCTGCATGTCAAGGGGTCAATATGTTATCCTGATAATGGGGTTGTTGTCCCGATGCACGTGGATACGTGGGGTTTCGTAATCCAGTCTTTTATTTTGGGACTGTTCGGCGTGAGGGCTGCGTTAAGTACATCCAAATGTTCGTTGGTTTGTCTATTAATGGATTTCTTCGAGTTGGTATGTCGATTAAGGGATAGTGATTAGAGTATATCATCCCGGTAATGGTCCTCGGCTGGATGCAGCTGTTATCAATAAACATGTAGGGTTTATTAGTTTATTTTTAGGCAAGATGAAGTGCCGGTTGCAATGGGCGTACTGCGATGTCTTCTTGTAGGTGGGGGTCGTTTAGGGTGGTTAACTCTCCCCCCCTAAAATTGAAACTCCTTCGCACTGTGAAGAGTTTATATCTTCTCCAAAGGATATATCTGATGGCCGTAATTATCAAGCAGCTGGTAAGTGTTAGGTGTATAGTTCTTTCAAATCCCGTCGTAGTGGTAGGGATATCGAGTTCTCTGCGTGGTTCTTGTATTTCGTCTACATGTAGGATGGGTAGTTTTAGTACATGTAATTCTTCCTTCGAATATGTGAGGAGTAGTGTTTCTTGGTTAACGATTCTTCCCATAGTAAGTCCTTCCTTGTATACTGCACTCGTCGTTTGTTACAAGTACAGATTTGGAAATTACTATATTCTGTTGATGTTGAGGGCATTGTGCTTTTAATGCTGTTGGTTCGTTGCGAAATAGATACATCATGTTATCTCCGATGACGTGTGTATATTCTTCTGGGCAAATAATCTGGCGTAGACTGCAGTTCTGTTCGCTGTGGTTTTCTAGTACGGTAGTTGTGCAGTCATCGATGGAGTTGAGTTCTTTGTTGCATATGCTGAGGCTGTCTGTAATAACTTGGCACTTATGTGCGTTATACATCTGCTTTCCATCTCTCAATAATCGTCTCGGTAGGAAGTGGGGTTGGAAACATTTATTGTTAGTTTTGGAGATGATGGGAATTATTTCGTTATACATATAGACGGTGCGTTCTACTAAAGTTAGAGAGAGAATAAAGTGCAAAGTTAGTTTAACTTTAATGAATTTAACTTGCAAAAAGCGTTGAATAATATCAAAATCTTTAGAAGGTAGTTGTTCAGGATTTACATGTGAAATAGATTCCATAAATACCTTTGGTTTTATAATGCTAGGGTGGTACATTCCATGAGAGGCAAACGTGATAGCTTCTGTAATTCTAGTAATTAATTCGGTGATAGTTTCCGTCTGATAAATTAAATGTGTAATCAACAAGTCTGTCTTATCTTCATAATGATCATGGCTCATTTGTGACCAGAGTACCATTTGGTTATGTGAAATATTTTTTAGTTTACCGTAATAATCCTCTAATGATCTTGAACTCAACGAGATTCTCTTTTCATTAATATTTTGGTTAGTTTCAATTCGTTGCACTAATTTATCTAAATCATTATCATCTAAGTTTCCCGTAATCCCTTTAATTATTGTACCGAGTCCGTTTATTAGGCCTCTTTTATATCTATTTACAACTAAATTGTCAATTATCTGATTATTATGATCTATTAAATATTTCAAACGTTCTAATCCTACATGTGGTAAAGTCACATTGTTACTTTTTATAAATTTATCATAATTAATTCCTAGTTGTTGCGATTGTTCAATAAGTTTAGTTAAATCTAGGGTATGAATGACGTGCCACTGTCCTTCGACGGCTCGTGCCTTTCGTATTTAGAATTTTGACATATTATACACGTTTTTAAAAAATCTTTTATTTTTGTCCGCATATTATTAAAATAGTGCGTCCGTTTTATTTTACTGAGTAGGGCATCTAGACCCATGTGACGCTGGTTCTCGACATGCGTCGAACGAATTATCTCCTTTTGTTCTTCTAATTTTATGGGTTCAATCTTAACATTTGTAAAACGTATTAATTTTAACGAGTTCTTATCAATATTTTTTCTATAACATTCGCTTAAACACTCATATAATCTATCATTATTTATAATTACTGCATATTTATCTTTATCCAAACATGTTTTAATCAATTTTAAAAATATTGCTTCTGCATTTTCTAAAGGAATGCACCATACAAGGTCCGTGCCTTTTTTCTTAGCTCTCAAACTATGCTTCTCAATATCGCTTAGTTCAATAAAAATCCTATTCATACGCGGGGGTGGGTGTTCGTTACGAATTGGGATTCCACCCTCATGGTCATCCACATTGCTATGCACGGTGTCAGTGACACTCTGGGCGCCCGAGGTGGCTTCTACTCGTAATGAATCATGCTCCTCACCGTCCTCACTATAATGAATTTCGACTCTTGAAAGTGCGTCAGCTACATGGTTATTACAACCTCGCTTATGTCTAATCGTATAATCATATTCCTGGAGTTTGAGTCTCCACCTAGTAAGTTTGGCGTTTGGTTCTTTTAACTTGGTTAACCATACTAACGGTTGGTGATCCGTTTCTATGATAAAATGTTTACCATAAATATACGGACGGAATTGCTGGAGGGACCATAGTATACCAAGCAATTCCTTTTCCGTCGTATTGTATTTAGTTTCCGTTTTTGACAGTGTCCTAGAAATATAGGCAATAGGTTGAGTTTTTTCTCGACTATATGGACAGGGCTTGCCCAAGGCGAATCGCTTGGTCGGATGATTCCATCCTTTAGAAGTTGGGCGACTTGCCTTTCAACTTCAAGCCTCTGCTCATACGGTAACCGATAAGCGCGTTGATACACAGGTTCTTCTTTAATTAATTTTATTTCATGTTTTACATGAGGTGAGCAATTAGCTACCAGTTCCTCAGAAAACAAATCTCTATTTTTCTCCAATAACTCATCAAGTCTATTTATATCCATTACATGGAACAACTGAACTTGTCTGGTTGGAGTTTTTAAAATATTATTACAGTTGTTTAAAATTAATGTTGCATTCATTAATTTCAACATATCTATCCCCATTAAAACATCGTATTTGTGGGAAAAGTCAAAAATATAAAAACGCATTTCAGCATTATTATTGCCGAATACTCTTTTCCAAAATGGAGTCACGACGGCACCTCTATGGGTAGTCGTAGAGTGTGCTGTTTGTACAGTAAACTCTTCGCTTACATATCTACAGTCACGAAATAATCTATTATACACATTTTTATTCATGAATGATTTGGAGCTTCCCGTATCAATCAGAATTTTTATATTTAATGGCGCTACTACATATGGTAGGCCATTGTTAATATGATTCAGGTGGACTAGGTTTCTCGGGGAGATTCTTGGTCTTCCCACAAATCCGGCCGTTCCTGATCATTCCCGTCTGTATAAAATAGCTCTTGTGCCGTACGTCCATTGCCGAGGTCGATGACCGGGCTTTTAGGAGGTCGGGGCATTGGGGCCGTTCTCATACTGACATCACCGGAACGCGCATGATGCGTATTAAAATTATTATTATTATTTCCTTGCCACGGGCGGTTTTGTACGTACTTATGCGTTTGGTTATTATTATGCCACGGTTTATTATTATAATTGTTAAGGTGATTATGATTATTATGATTAAAGTTATTATGAGGTTTGAACGAATTTTGCGTTTGCGGTGGAAAAAAGTTAGGGCGAGTAAAAGGTTTATTTGATTGGCTTTGTCCTGGCCGCATGAAATTAGATGGTCCTGCTTGTGGAAACACAAGATTTTGTTTAGACCGTTGATGGAGCTCGCCATGAGCCTCCAGCATTCTTATTTCCGTGCACAGGGCATCATAATTTTTGGTTAAGTTTGCGCATTTAATGTGCGTTGGCATTAGATTCAACAATGTATTTCTTGCTGTATCTTTGTATGGTTCCATCAATATGTGGGCACTAGGTCCTCCATATTGATCAGAAATTTTTATTTTAATTGAAAAAAGAATTTGATTGATTTCGTGGATCGTTGAGGAGAAATCCTTTTGACCGCGGTTGAAGTTGATTAGTTCGGTTTGCAATAATGTAACAGACTTATTGTCCCCACATTCGTTTTTTAGCGTTTCTAATATGGTTTCAATATTGTTATCATGATCACACATGAGAATTACGTGAAGTGCTTTGCCACGTAATCTTGAGATTATTTTCTCAACATTACTAGGTGTATTGCCGTTTCTAGTAATGAACCCCCTGGCTGATTTTATGAATAAGTTGATGTCTTGGGGAGAGCCACTATACTCCAATATCGACTCTGCGTATTGGGGAGCGGGTCTCTCATTTGGCTGTGCCATTTTTCAAAAAGGTAAAAAAAATAGAAATATACGAAATGACTTTAAAAAAAAAATAGTTTTCTCTCTAACCTTTTGGATAAGGTAGGGAAGGGATCTATCGTACGTATGGGATAGACGATCAATTGAAAAATGTACTCACAGAAGTATTGATGCGACGATCTTCATTGCCAAGTTAACAAATTTTTTGGTGTGTGGTCCTTTCGCGTTGAGATATTAAAATATCTAGGGAGTCCTAGTTTTGGCCAATTTTCAGACTTCCTCGAATTGACCCACGTGCTGGGCGCCAGTTAACTTTTGATGTCGTGTAGTGTTAAAAAAATATACTTGTGGATAAATTATCCTTTATTGTTTAATTACACAATACAACTTAAAATAAGTACAATTTCAAAGGGAACTATTATGTGAGCAATACAACAAGCAAGTGCTTGGATTCAATGCACAAAATAGATTAACTAATAGAAGTAAGAGTCGGGGTTTATATAGTCCCTGCTGGCGTGGTGGGGGGGCGTCGTCTTCCTATTTTCGGTGCTGCATGTCAAGGGGTCAATATGTTATCCTGATAATGGGGTTGTTGTCCCGATGCATTTATTTTGGGACTGTTCGGCGTGAGGGCTGCGTTAAGTACATCCAAATGTTCGTTGGTTTGTCTATTAATGGATTTCTTCGAGTTGGTATGTCGATTAAGGGATAGTGATTAGAGTATATCATCCCGGTAATGGTCCTCGGCTGGATGCAGCTGTTATCAATAAACATGTAGGGTTTATTAGTTTATTTTTAGGCAAGATGAAGTGCCGGTTGCAATGGGCGTACTGCGATGTCTTCTTGTAGGTGGGGGTCGTTTAGGGTGGTTAACTCGGTGCAAGCGGGAAACCGGTAAATCTACATAACATTTGGAGTCGATTTTGTGGTACAACTCTTTCGATGTGAACTTTTGTTTTCGAATAAAAAGAGTCTGATGTTGGAAATTTCGACTGTTTTATCTCCCGGATTGCAGAACTATCTTGCCAATGGTCATGCTAATCGGGAGAGCAGTCTTGTGCGTTTAACCAGCCAGCGGACGAAAATCCACATTTCGTCGAAAGTTGTTCTTCCGATCGTGCAGGGCGGTTACAATGAGAAAGATTGATTTTTCTCCGTACCAGCTTTTTTAAATTATAACTCAATATCGAATTTATTTCAATCCAAGTTAGCTTTAATTTATACCTTCATCCAAAAATGCTGAAAGGCGTGATGATAAAACTATTAAAATAGTGTACCTTTTGTAGTTATTTTTTTATTATAAGTATTTATCATTTTTCAATAAAGTCTAAATTTAATAAGAATGTTAAAAAAATCTGAAATATATTAGTTTGTAAGTGCGAAAATAAATACACAAATGGACCAATTTTCGTCAAGAAACACATGTACTTACATATTTTTTAATGATTTTATTGAAACTAAAATTAAAATTCTAATACATAACTTTGCTAGATAATGTATTGATTTATTTTACTGCATGATTACATTATTTGAAATGGGTGTGGTATAATACAAAAACTTTTTTGAAAATTTAACAAATCTGCCAACGACCTATGGAATAACCTTATTATACTAAAAATTTTAAAAAATTCTAAAAATTTATTACATAACTGTGCTAGATAAAAGAACAATCTTTCGAAATCCATTTATAATTTTTTGTGGAAAAGAGTCAATACGTCTAAAAACTTTTTTGAAAATGACGTATTTCCGGCTTTCTCTGGTAATGCCCTCTTAAATAGAATCGAATATCGACATGAAGCACAATTTAGACGGCAACCTTTGTTGCGGTTAGTATAAATCTGCTTATCATATCTTATCTATTTTCTCTCTTTTAAAAACACTTTGAAATGTTAATTTTGTAAAGTTTTTTAAATTAATTGAATTGGATTGAAAAATTGAATTAAAATGCGTCGACGCATAGACCCGATTTTAGATTTTTAGCTGCCGAAAAAATCGAAAAATATTTTAAAAAATCGAAACGCTCAGGTAGAAAACATTTTTTGTTTGTTTTCTATTGATAATGAATGTTCAACAGTTTCCTTCTTGAACTAGGTATTAATTTCCATTTAATAATTCGAAAGTTATGTTATGAACACTTACGAGTTACAGTTTGTCAAATAAGAGTAGAAAATATATGAGGGCGCCACTGTTGATCAAATGGCAACACTAAATACATAACTCATGGTGTTAAAGTAAAGCTGTGTAACCTACATTTTTATAAAAAAATTAAAAAGGCATAATAGCGGAAAAAACATTTTTTCATTGCAGTATAAATACCCGCCGATCTCAAAATTAGAATTGCATGTAGATATTGTAGATATATTATTATTATACCTTTGCAATTTTGTGTTAATATAATGAAGAACAACTATAATGAAATAAAATATAAAGCACAGTTTAGAAATTGCTCACATTTATTTAATACTAGATAAAGTACCTAGCGTTGCCTGGGCTTTAGATAATATCTCTAATTTTAGATCTGAATATATATATTTGACTCATTCAGATCTAAAAGTAGTGTAACTAAACTCGCCATTAGTGATACTTCCTTTCTATTTATTGTTAAATTCAAATTTATGTTAAATTAAATTAAAGCAAATCGCTTTATAAATCACCTTTTAATCTAATTTATGTCATGTAAAAAAAATGTTTTTTAAAATGTGGCTTACTGTGTTCTATACATTCAGTATCATTGCACTTCAAAAAAATATTTAACAGTTAAATTGGTGTTGCCAGTCTACAAATTTAGTAGTTCAAGTTTTTATATTTTCTACTCTTATTTGACAGACTATACGCTGGGAGGCCAAAACATGATTGGCTTAATAATGAGTAGATGAACTCCGTTTCTCGACTAAAACCATTTCAAGCAACTGTGAATGGTGGTCTTTTACCAGGATGATGCTGAACGTATTTACCATTTTGGAACGTGCCGCAAATATATCATGTTTTATTTTAATTAAAACGTTGTGAAAAAACGCAATCAAATTAAATAAAGCTTACTTGCGCACTCCAGGACACAAACCCGCAACCACCAACCACCGATTCGTATTCAAGAACCGTCAATGGAACATCTAGTAGAACTCCAATAATATACCCTTTTCAAGAATAACTTGGAATATATTGATTTCGGAGGCGGGTATGGGTTCAGCCTCCCGAAAACCATTTATTGGATAGCCAACACCCCTGCCATAGGTCAACCCCGAGTGGTTTGCTAAGTTTCATGACTTAGCAGAGGTGGCCGGGTTCATGGGGTGAGGTTTTTCTAGATCTTAGCGGCGGGTGCGTTTGTCCTCCTACTGCGTGGCGGGCCGGATCAGGTGAGACTGGTTGAAGGAGGCCTTTTGATTTCTTCAGCCGGACTCTCTTGAACCACCGCCTTGGACCGCAGTTGGAGGAATGGATTAATACGCCCGTCACTCCTGGACACACTAACCCCCGGATTCTTACCCACTCTTTTCCCTTCCAAGAACTTTCTCTCCTTCCTTTGCCTAAAAAGTCCCTCCACACAGAATCCCCAAAGACGACATAGGCCCCGAAGGAAATCGTTTTTCTAAGGGCCCCCTGTGTGGAGATATTGTAAATATATCTATATACCTATATACAAATATATAATAGATGTACCAATTTTTTCACATGGTTTCACAACACTTTTGATCTACTGAGTCTAGTTTTTGAACTGTTCATTCGTGGTGGAATTCCATTGTATTAAAATTTGTAATTAAAACACTTTTGTACTTTCTTCCACTTATTTATATTTCACCAGGACCGGTTTCATCCTACTACGGACATTTTTTAATGTCATGTATATTATCGAGGCTTCTGACTCACACAATGTTATCATTTTTTGCCTCATCTGTTTTTAAATTTTAATATTATCATTATAATCTCTAATAATCTTTAAAAGGTACTTAGAGTCCTTTTATATTCACTTCATATAAAAAAATCACTTTCAAATATTTTCCAGTTTACATGATCTAATAAATTCCATTATTCTCGATATGGCATGAAATTCGGTTGAGGCTATTAAATTCTGAACTTCCGATGAGTTCAAGGTTCGAGTACGGACATTTTCAGACTGGTAGTTGAAGTTCTTATGCTACGGTATTTATACACACTTAGGCAGGGGTACACAACATTGTCTCTATATAATGAATGTTTCTATTTTGTTAATTTTAAGGTATTATAAGTTATTTTGTTAATTTAAGGTACATATAAGTAATTATGAAGTTTATTATTAAAATTATGAATGATGTTACATATTAAATAGATTTTTTTTAAAATTTATTTATTACAATCATAAAGGTACTTAAATTAACATGATAATATATATTTCAAATTATAAACTAGACATATTTACCTTTACGAAAGTTAAAAACTCGTGTGTAAAGGAGAAAAAATAAAAATTAATAAATAACTAAAAATTATAACTTAACATTCATTGTGAAAAAAAACTAAAAAATTTTGTACATACAAAAGTGAAAAGAACTTTTTTTATATAATAATACAGGTAAATTTTCAAAACAAATTATTTCAAATAAAAATAAAAAAGTGCTAAATACCCTAAAAGTAATAGAATAAGAAAAATAAGATGGCAATTGATTCTAATTGGCTAAATTATTTATGATAGAATAGTTCATTTTATTTTTAAAATTATTATAATCAAGTTCTAACCTCAGCTCTGTCGCTAGTTGATTGAACCATATTATTCCAGTGTAAGATATTTTTACTTCAAATGAATACATATGAATTTATATAATTGAACAGGTTTGTGATTACTGATATTTTATTTTGATAATGTTGGGATATTCCCTCCTTGTTGCTTGGGGCTTAGTTATTAATCTATTAAATATGCAACATCATTCATAATTTTATTAATAAACTTTATAATTGCCTGTATGTACCTTAAATTAACAAAATAACT
Source organism: Limnephilus marmoratus (assembly GCA_917880885.1). NCBI lineage: Eukaryota > Metazoa > Arthropoda > Insecta > Trichoptera > Limnephilidae > Limnephilus > Limnephilus marmoratus. The sequence continues at coordinate 37,206,854 of OU862923.1, read as the reverse complement.
TATAATACCTTAAAATTAACAAAATAGAAACATTCATTATAAAGAGACAATGTTGTGTACCCCTGCCTAAGTGTGCATAAATACCATAGCATAAGAACTTCAACTACCAGTCTGAAAATTTCCGTAGTAGGATGAAACCGGTCCTGGTGAAAAAATATAAGTGGAAGAAAGTACAAAAGTGTTTTACTTATAAATTCTAATACTTTTGATCTGTTGGCGGTGGTTTTCTTTACTAGTTAATTCTTAATCGTTGTCTACCAAAAGCAAAATAAATTCATGTAAAATTCACTTCCTGGAAAATATTGTCTACTAAAAATAATAAAGAATCTACATACGTTAGACATTTCGGTATCATGCCACCATAAAAAGTCGCGTAATAAGTATTTAAAATTTAACTAGAGTAGTTCACCAATTTCAAGCATTCTACGCGAAACTTTAGAGAAAAATAAAGTTTCTTAAAGTTATTTATATATGCTCTGAATATTTTTGCTTAAGAACGACCCATATTCTACTATTTGAAGTTTTTTTTCCTGTAAATCTCTTCCGGCACCTTTAAGGGTATCCTTTATACAGGATGTTAAGGGATTTTACTTCGACATACTTTAAGCACTGATTCTTGACATTATTTGGAGTAAAAAATGTAAATGAGAATTTGGTCTGTTTTTTTTTACATGAGCTCCACACAGGATGTCATATTTGGGAATGCTGTGTGGAGGGTTTTTTTAAGGAAAGGAAGGGGATGAGAGTTCTGGGAAGGAAAAGGGTTTAAGGGGTGGGTAGGAATCTGGGGTTCAGTGTGTCCTGGTCATCCGCCTCCAAGACCTAGACAAACCTCACCCCATGAACCCGGGCACCCCTGCTAAATTACCAAACGTAGCGAACCACTTGGGGTGACCTATGGCAGAGGTGTTGGTTATCCAATAAAGGTTCCCGGGGCGGCGGTACCCATTCCCGCCTACAAAATTGTAATAGATGATTTTTGATTTTCAAAAAAAAATTGTCCTTACTCCACTTCTCGGTTAATATGGAATATTTCTTATTCAAACAATTAGATTTAGTATTGAACAGAAAATAACGAAAATATGAAAGAGAACAAAACAGCGGAAAATAAAAAAAATAATGTTATTATGTGTGATAACGCCCTATACCTACTTTTGTTTTACTGGGAAGTACATGAAAGTGTTTTTTTTTTAAATTTATTTATTTAACGCCCAGGTGGCTTTTACATGTTTGGTTGTACAATTATTTCATGACGGTTGATTTTTAAACAGAAAAATAAATAATTAAAATAAAATTAGGTAAAAAATGCACGCAAGTCATAAAAATACAGCAATTTGATAGGTTTTATAAAAATAGAGATATGTTTAGGAATTGTTTCGGAATATTTTTTTTACAAGATCCACAAAATTCGCCAAGTTTTTGTTAAATTTGTCAACATCACCGTTGAAGTACTGATTTCCCATAGTGTGAAATCATTGTATCGGAGAGTGAGCAATGTAATTCCGCTGATGAATTCTGCAGTAGAATAGTGTATGTTACTGTCGGTATTCGTAAGAATTTTTTTTTTGTTTTCGCTCAATGTTATTAATGTGAATTTTGTAAGATGGAGACCAAACTACCGAGTTATATTCCATTAGGCATCTAACTAGAGATAATTTAATGGCTTGTATGGAATTAAAGTTTTTAGTTGTTCATAATACGAAGCCTAGTGTTTTCATACCTTTGTTCACAATTTGGTGGACATGATTGGCGAAATTTTGTTTTTCATCCAAAATAATTATTTGTTCATCAATTGGCCCACTCAATTTACTACAGGATTCCTAAAGATGTCATGATATTATTATCTGATTCACAAAACGACCCAGTCCAGTAAAAAAGAAAGATATTTACTGGATCTCGAAGGTAAATTTTGTATTTTTCGAGTATTCTGCAATGGAGATATTTCAGATCAAATATCCATTACTTCTGCTCTATGTACTCCCCTGTCTTTCTTCTCTGCCGTGGCGATATTTCACGCACCCTTTTACGTAGTCTCACTGTCCTGTAAAATATGCGTCCATTTTATGTCACGCTGAAGTTAAATCAGTCGACACTATTTCACGGAAAGGTCACACGAGTAAGCCGGAAAAAGGATCGAAAATAGAAGGGTCACTCCGAGGTATTATTCTACACCCATCATTGGGACTGTTAAAAGTATAGTTAAGTTAAAAGTTACATTTTATTTTTAGACATGTAAAAGGGGTCATTTAAGGACGAAAATTTCACATAGACTAGTTAAATTGTCTTCCTGAGGTAATATTTTTGACGAACATACATTTTTTTTAAGAGTTTTGCAATGGTCTAATTTCTGGATCCTCGAAGTTTTAGATTGAGATTTATTCATCGTGTAATAATCCACAGTTAGTAATCGCAAAATCCAAATGACGTAAATAAATTTGGTGACGTTGTTTTTTATATCATTGAAGAAGAAGATAACAATAATAACCTAAAAGAAAATATGAAAGAGAACAAGACACAGAAAAAGACAATGGTCACAACTGGGACTTGAACCCAGACCTCTCGTCTAACCGGGACGTGCGCGTTAACCAATTTCGCTATTTCACCTTCTATCAAACCGTCATATTTTTATTTATTTATTAATCTTAAGTTAGCTCACATCTTTGTGTGTGCTAATATTTTATAAAGATATAAACATTTACAAACATAATCATTGGCAAACATAATCATTCTTTAAATATTACACATAATAAAGACATTAATAATTGAGGTAGACTTCTTTCGTAATTCTTTTTTAAACTTATTTATATTTTCTATCTCAGTGATTTCATTCGGGATGTTGTTATACAGTTGGACGGCCTGGTATATCAGAGATTTCTGGGTGCTTGATTTTTTTCTTGTCGGCAATCTAATTTGCTTTGATTTCTTGTCCCGTGTCCGTGTGTTTCGTTATTATAATGTATTTTTCTTTTTAGTTCCTTAGACATAATCCCCATGTTAATTTTATGTAAAAAAATAAGTACATTCAAATACACAGTTTGCTTCACCGTCAACATATTTAGCTCTTTTATCATGTCTCGTATCCGTGTGTATGTGTTGCGCTTGAGTATTATTCGCATTGCTTTATTTTGCAGTATTTGCATTTTTTTCATTTTCTCTTCATTGCAGAGAAAAAGAATACTTGAACAGTAATTAAAGTGTGGTTATATAATTGTATTATATATTATCTGGCATGTTTCTCTATTTACTTTGTTTCTGATTCTACCAAGAAATGATGTAACATTGATTGACATATCTGTCAATCTCGTATTTCAAATTTTTAGAATTAACAATATTATCTTCAACTAATTCTGTTTTCCATTTTACGAGCAACTACCCTTTTCATTAGAAACAATCATTCTAAGAATTGGTTTGTAACCTGGATAGCAAGATTGACATATATACAAATATGACGGTTTGATAGAAGGTGGCAGTAGCGAAATTGGTTAACGCGCACGTCCCGGTTGCGTATTTACAAAACCTATACCGATTCAGTCGCGGTAACGACAATTTACATTTTAAATATACCTCTATATTGGTTATTTTTTATCACATTGCAAAAACAAAAAATGTTCTAAAATCTAGATAAAATAATCTTTCTGATGTGTATATTAGAAATTAATAATTTTATTTCTAAATATTTAAATTTTAATATTATTCCCATATATTGTAAATACACCTCTATATTAAAAATTTTATCACTTTGCAAAAACAAAAAAATGTTCTAAAATCTAGATAAAATAATCTTTCCAATGTGTATATTAGAAATTAATAATTTTATTTCTAAATATTTAAATTTTGATATTGAAAATTTAAAGCGACTCAAACGCGTTAGGGATTGTAAATACGCGTCCCGGTTAGACGAGAGGTCTGGGTTCGAGTCCCAGTTGCGACCATTGTCTTTTTCTGTTTTTCTGTGTCTTGTTCTTTTTCATTTAGGTTATTATTGTTATCTGCTTCTTCTTCAATTATTGCATTGATGGGAATATCCTTCAAAAGTTACAAAAAGAGAGTTTTTCTTATATAAAACATTATTGTTGTTTACAATGCCATGTTTCATCTATCTACGTAACACGTTTGATATACATATACAAGTATTTATCAAGGATGCTCTTTAGTCACGGGCTTCGTAATACGTTTTTTTTTATGTTACACAGCACAAGAGCTTCAAATGTCCGGAATAGAAAGGTTTGAATGCACGTTGTCATTCAGCCCTCTTTACTAAGTACAGATATTAAAATACAGAAAATATGAAGCACCTGTCCGCAGCATCCTAGAATACAGCTCCATTATTTGGGCCCCCTCTGAACAAAAACATATCATAGATATAGAAAGAGCACAAAAAAGGTTTAAGCGTTATCTGTATATGAGGGAATATCCATCGTTGTTCTTAACAGGAATGCTCGATCTTAATACCTTAGAAGCACGCCGAAAAATATTTTTGGAGAATCATTTTTTTAAGCTAATCTCCGGTACTGTGCTGAATCCACCTATGTTGAAGGAGATTGACCTATATATTCCTGACACGTATACTTGTGGGAGATCCCACGCACTTTTTTATGCTCCGAAAGCGAGAACTTCTTCCTTTCAGAATGCGCCATTAAACAGAGCAATTCAACTGCTTAACGATTCTGCCTTAAGCATCGACATCTTCAATGTTACCTATAGAGAGTTTAGTAACTATCTTTTGACATACGTCACAACATAGTGAAACTTTCCCCATGGACTTTTTTTTCTTATTTTAAATTTTGAATTCTTCTCCGTAATAATTTGGTGTATAATTGTTCGAGAACCGGAAAAAATATATGTATATTTTTTTCAATTTGTTAATTATTTTTGAATACCTCAGTAGCGTCATGCCTGCCTGGAGCTAATGGGATTTTGGCATCCCTAAATGGGGTATTTAGTGAAACTGAGCTGGGGAGGGAAAGAGATGGGGAGGAGGAAGGTTGGTAAGTTTATCGAACCTCAAATTTGATCTCAAACACGGCTAAAACTATTTCAAGCAAAGATTCGATTCTGAATGGTGATCTTTCACCAGGGCGATTCTGAGAGTATCTACAACTCTGACATATGCGTTTATTATACAGGGTGTATCAGGATGTACCCGAGGAATTTTAACCAGCGATTCCTGGGCATATTTTGACTTAAAAAATGTAATTGAAATTTTGGTGTCCGGTGATTTTTTTTTGTTTTTAATTATTTTTTCTTCAAATTCAAACAAAAAAAAATTCTTCCGCTGGTTGTCATTGGGCACTCAGCCGAGTAACCGACCAACCCCTCACCAACACCTACCATTTTTTAATGTTTTTGTAGAATAAATAAATAATAAAAAAAACATGCAAAATGTCACCGGAGACCAAAATTTCATTTACGTTTTTTACTCCAAATAAAGTCAGGAATCGATGGTTAAAATCGGGTACCTCCTGTTACACCCTGTATACATGTTTAATGTTAGATTTTTTAAATCATCCTTCAGAGAAAGCATTATTTTACAAAAATTGAAACGGAAATTTCCCTTATTTTACCTTGACTGTTGTCCATAAAAAGAATCCTTTGATTTATGAAGGTAATATCTATGACGACCTCTGTAACATTGTGGTTTATGCATTTGACTTTAAGTCTGGAGGTTGTGACCCGGACTAAACATAATATATGTTCGTACTTGGTTTTTTGATATAATTCATGTTCACTGCCTGAGGGGTGTTGTAATTTTGATTGTTAAATACGACGGATCTTACAAAAATGGTGTTTTAGCAATGCGAAAGTAAAAACAAAAAGTAAATTGGGAACCTACGAAGGCACTGTCTAAGTGTAAAATGTACATTTTAAGGTAACGGTTTAAAAAATATAAATATTAAAATATTGTGATAAAAAAGTGAAACATGAAAGTTTTTTTTAGTACTATGGTAACTTAGCAAATAGATTGCAACTTTAGAGCACAGGCGTGTGGAAATGCTGTCCTTGTTCTACCGGTATTACATTGGAAATTGCTCGGAGGAACTAGCGTCATTGATCCCCTCGACACCGGTGCAAAGTCGGGAAACATGCTAAACACGCGCCCAACATATGTACACGGTTGACTTTAATCACATGAAAACGGATTGATTCTACGACTTGTTTTTGAATTCAACTGCTCGACTGTGGAACGATTTGCCGGCCTTTGTGTTTCCTCCCTCTTTCAACATAGGAATCTTCAAGACCCATGTTCACTCTTTCTCTTCCTCAAAAAGATCCTCCACACAGAATTTTCAAAGATGACACAGGCCCTGAGGGAAAATATTTTCCTAAGGACCTCCAAAATATTTTGAATAAAATTAAAAGTTTTAGTGAAATAAAATTATATATGTTCATTTCTTATCACCGCACTTTCTTTCAGTTGGCATAATCAAATGTTTGTGCACGGAACTATTCAGATTTAAACCCAAACAATGATAAATATAAAGATAGGCATCTGATAGCTCTTGTCCGCAGCATTCTGGAATACAGCTCCATTATTTGGGCCCCCTCTGAACAAAACCATATCCTAGAAATAGAAAGAGTACAAAAAAGGTTTATGCGTTACCTGTATGTGAGGGAATATACATACTACCCATTCTTGTATCCATCGTTGTTCTTAACAGGAATGCTCGATCTTAATACCTTAGAAGCCGGCCGAAAAATATTTTTGGGGAAACATTTTTTTAAGCTGATATCCGGTACTGTACTGAATCCACCTATGTTGAAGGAGATAACCCTATATGTCCCTGACGCGTATACTCGTGGAAGATCCCACGCACTTTTTTATGCTCCAAAAGCGAGAACTTCTTCCTTTCAGAATGCCCCATTAAACAGAGCAATTTTACTGCTTAACGATTCTGCATTGAGCATTGACATCTTCAATGTTACCTATAGAGAGTTCAGTAACTATCTTTTGACATACGTCTCAACATAGTGAAACTGCCCCTTGGACTTTTTTTCTCTTAAATTTTGTAATCTTCTCCGTAATAATTTGGTGTATAACTGTTTTATGGAGAACCTGAAAAAATAAATAAATAAATAGCTTCTAGTAAATTGATATTGCATTAGGTGTTTGAAAGAGAGAGAACGAAAGCAGTATACAATATAGTTGTGAATGATGAATACTTGGAGCCGGTGGATGATTTTGTATATCGGGGTAGTATGTTTACGAGAGATAGGAAGGCTAATAGAGATATTGAAAGAAGGGTAAATGCAGGTAACTCTATTAACGTAGATCTGAATGCCATTGACGCTAAAACTAAACTGTCAAAAGAAGCTAAGCTAGCAGTCCACAATTGAGTCCTGGTACCTACCCTGATATTTGGCAGTGAAGCATGGAACTGGCAGAGGATGGATGAAAGTAAACTGAAAGCTGTTGAAATGATATCCCTGAATCGGATGTGTATTAAACCCATGCATGTGTGAGAAATGTGGATATCCGCAAAGAATGTAAGGCTGATGTAAGCATAATAAGTAAGATTAAGAAAGGGACCCTAAGATGGTTTGGGCATGTAGAGCGAATGAAAGAAAAAAATGGTGTGAAAAGAATATATGACGCAAATGTGAATGGAAGAAGAAGTCGGGGACGCCCGAGGAAGACATGGCACGATCAAGTTAATCAGATACTTGAGTCCGGCCATGCCAAAAGTCAGAATAATAGAAGAGTATGTATGAGACGATGTATGAATGTGGGTGAGGCAGATAGTGTGTGCCAAGACCGAGTTGTTTGGCGGTCTGTCCTCTCTGCCTACCCCTGGGGAAACGGCGTTATGGTTAGTTAGTTAGTTTAGTTTAGATTGGATTGTTAGTTAAAAGGTTATGTAGGAAAAATATTTGGTTGGTTATTTATGTAAATCAATATCAAGAATGTTAATTGATTGGTCAACCATCATCATCATCACTGTTGGCTCTACAACCCCTGGTGGGTCTTGGCCTCCTCAAGAGTCTTCCTCCACTCATCTCGGTTTTGTGCCAGCTCTCTCCAGTTTGGAAGCTCCAAGATAGATATGTCTTTGAGGACGTTGTCGCTCCATCTTAGTCTTGGCCTTCCCAGGCTCCTTCGCCCTATTGGTCTTGAGTTCAGCAGAGACTTTGGTGCTTGATGCTTGGTCATTCTCTCCACATGACCCAGACACCGAAGTCTTCCCAATTTTATAAATTTTGCGACGTTTAGCTCACAAAGTATAGAGCTCATTGTTATAGCGTCTGCGCCAAAATCCATTTTCTAGAACCGGTCCGAATGTGCCTCAAAATTTTTCTTTCAAAAACGTCCAGTGCTCGCTCATTCCTCTTAATTAGTACCCAAGTCTCAGCTGCGTACGTAAGTACTGGTCTGATAAGTGTTTTGTACACTTATATCTTCGTGTTTCTGGACAGTAGTCTGGACTTTAATTGGTTTTGTAGGCGGAAATAACAGCGATTTGCGTTCACTATGCGCTTCTGGATCTCCTCTGTGGTATTATTGTCGTTTGTTATCAGGGAGCCTTGTGTGAATCTTGGTACCGTTTCGAAATTTTGGTTTCCACATGAGAGAGTTGGAATTTGTTGGGTGCATCCTACAGCCATGTATTCGGTCTTTATATCTTTGATTGGTCAACATGATATATTAATTCCTATTACTGTTTGAATAGAAAATAGAACCCCTTTCTTCAACAGAAGAAGATATAATGTGAAGAATAATGACAGGTTCATGGTTACAAGCATACAACAATAGGTAACTTGCATTGATTTCATAACGACTTCGTGTGGATAGATGTTTTTTACTAAGATTACGAAAGTGTTACAAATTTTTTTTAGAAACGTACCTTTTTTTTAAATAAATAAATCCATTATTTGGGCTCTAGATGAAAATTTCCCGTCTCCGAAAATGTTCTATTAATTTTGTAAAAATTCCACACTGATTTATTTTTTTATATGGCAACACTTTGATTTCGGATGAATTTTTGAATTCGACATTTAACGTTCACTAGATTTATTGTTTGTTCTCTGCGAACTTATCATTTGGTTTGACTTTTGACAGATGTTATGAAGAGAACCCTGTACAATTTACGCCTTCTGTACCTCTTTTAGAGGAGTAATGGTAATGAGCTGATTTTAACAAAATCAAATCTTATAATTTCAGATACCTTGCAACAAGACTTTACAACATTCTTCCAGATAGAATAAAAAAATGTGATTCCCAAAAAAATTTCAAAAATAACATAAAAATTTGGATCAAAATTAACGATAGGGCCTTTACCGGTGCACTCACCCAAATTCGAAATTATTAATGATTTGGTATTATACAATGGAAATATACAAGCAATGTATTGGTTGCTTTTATTTAAAATTATTATTAATGTAACCAATCTATTATGTGATTACTTTTTTAATAAAAGTGTAGGTATGTTTATAAGTATTATAAATTGATTTAAAATTTACTGCCTCAACACAGGCTAGCCTAGTGAGGCAGATTACTGAAAAACCAAAATTTATAACTATTTTCTATTTTTCATTTATCTACTGTTCATATTTATATTTTTTTCTGTTGATATCCTTTTGTACTTGTGTAATTTTAAACCACTGAAGATTTTTTAACATAACACTGAAGATTTTTTTTAAATTATAATCTTGCAAATTTCATTCAATAAAGATTATTAAATAAGATTATTAAATAATTATTATAATATTCTTATTATTATTATAATTTACAAATACAAGTATATCACATTGGATTTAGTAATATAGACGTTGAATATTATAATGATTTATGATCAATAAGATGGACCAAGGAAAAAATATTTATGAGATGTAATAATTTTTGGTATGCCTCGTTATTCTCCTTTGCCGTTCGTGTGGAAAACGTTTTTTTTAAACGATTTTCGGCTATGTAATTATCGTTTTTTCACACCCATAAAATTTTGTCCCGTCTTTCCGGTTTATAAAAAATGGTCTGATTTTTGGGATTGAAATTTTCAAAAAATCGCCAGGGTTTCAAAAATACGATTAAAAAAAATTACAGAATGTCTTAGAATATTTACCTAAACCGGATTTTTTTTAAATGTAATGCAAGTGGCCTATTACATAGTGTTAGAAACTTTCTGGAAGGTAGGAAAAAGGGATCGCTTAAATTCTCTGAAGCAGGACAATGGTGCACCGATTAATATAGTCGTAATTTTTAAAGTTTTTCACGGAACTCGTAATTCATCCAAAGAAGTTAAATGTTGATCACAGAACACTGCTTTCACTTTGAAGACTGTCAAGGCACTAAAGTGTGACTTCACGGATGTAGGTATGTGCCAGGTGTGGGTAGGAATCAGGATAGTGACAGAAATAATCTCTAACAACGATTACGTCGAAAACTCAGCTGTAAAGCACCAAAAAAAAAAACATAGTGCCCGCGGAATGACTACCAAATGGCACCTGGAAATTAAATTTTATTTTATTTATTTTATTTTATTTATTTATTTAAATACATGTTACATAATTAGACATTTACATAGAATTGGATACATTGAATCACCATACTAGGCGGCTGCCTGTTTCATGGTGACAATGGAGGATATTTACTTTAAGTGAAGTCTATTGTTAACATATGGAACTATTAGTAATGTAATGATGTTGAAAATTGGTAAAGTTATAATAAAAAACTAGTAAAGAGAAAAAGAATTGGGTAAGGATAAGTTTGTGAGAAGATACATATCCTTATTTTAAAATTTATATGTGTGAGTGCATACGCATACGTATATACAGGTGCACACATCCATACACACATAGGCATATACACACACACACTTACACATATATATGCGTCTAGGTACATGAATACATTAATATGTATATATACGGCCATGGACACAGTACCAACACATTTACACACAGTTGTAATTTTTTTTTTTTTTTTTTGAAATGTATGAAGGTGTAATTAGAATGGAGCTTGAGTATTTGCAGTAAGTATCTTTCCAAATAGTATTGAGATATATGTTAATAAAAGAGGTGTTATACGATATTTTTCGTATAACCTAATACGATATTTTTCGAGTCGAGTGTTGTTTCACACTGTTTAATATTTTCAGTGTCATACATGTATAACCTTATCCTGACGGCCAGCGTACTCCAGCGGTAAGGCTCTTGACTCGCTCACTGAAGGTCGCGGGAACGAATGCCGGCGTGGCAAATAAATTTTATTTGATTAATTTGTGTTATTTCACAATTTATTCATTAAAAATAATATATAGTATATTTACGGCACATTCCAGAGTGGAAGATACTCTCGGTATCGCCCTGGTGTAAGACCACCATTCAGAATTGAAGCGTTGCTTGAAATGGCATTAGCCGTGTTTGGTGACCAGATTTGAATAGCCAGGTACTTCCCAACCTTCCTCCTCCCTATGTCCTTCCCCTCCCCACTACTTTCAGCCTCAAAACGTACCCCTATTGGGGATGCCATTAAAAAAAATGCTGATTTCGATGTGGTATCATGTTTTCAATTTTGGAGGCGGGTATGAGTACCGCCGGACTGGGAACCATTTATTGGATAACCAACACCTCTGCCATTGGCCACCCCAAGTGGTTTGCACTGTTCGCCCAAGTGGTTAGCAGGGGTGGCCAGGTTCATAGGGTGAGGTTTGACCGAGTCTTGGCGGCAAATGCGTCTTCCCACTTGCTGTGTGATACGCAGGATCGAGAGAGACTGGTTGAGGGAAGCCTTTTGACTTCTCCAGCCGCCTCTCCTCAACCCATCAACTTACACCGCGATTGGAGATACTTCTATTACTCCAGGCTACTGACCCCCACATTCCTATCCACCCCTCATACCATTTCCTTCTCAAACTTCCTCTACTTAAAAAGACCCTCCAAACAGCATCCCCTAAGATGACATGGGCCCAAAGGGAAATTATTTTCCTAAATAACGTGAAAAAATTATGTTTTTCTAGCTTATGTAAAGTACAGTGGTTAAAAGAGAAACAAATTTATTTGCAAAATACGGCTGGCAGTATTTTGACGCAACAAAATCTGCATTGCCTGTCAAACTCAGACTGCTCTTGACATTACTGGATTTTTAATATTTTGATAAAATGTTGTGCTTTCAGCTGCCAGAAGTTTGTTTTTATTATTTTATATTTGACTGAGCGTAGCCTGTTTCTGCCTGTCCTATTTTCCTGCCATGACTTGATTCGGCGGTTTTTTCCTCAAAGGAAATTTTGGTTTTGATTTATTAAATGAGAGAAAATTAGAAACATACTTCTTTTGATACGAGATCCACTTTTCACAGAACAACTCGTAGATTATTGATATGATATTAAATCTTTATCATCGTGGCTTCAGAATTACAAAAACAATTTGAAAACTGTCTTTTACTAAAATTGTTAAAACTGATGTATGTAGATTTTCAGGCATAATACACAATACACATGCCCAGTTTCAACTGATACCACAGACTGTACAGTTAAATCCGAGCGTGTGTTTGATAAAAACGGTGCAGTTTTTGAACTGTACAGTCAAAAAGATACGAGTATATTTACTTCTTCAAACTTCGCAAATACACTTCGTAGCGTCATTATTGATTTATAATAATAATAAATAATAATAATAAAAATGTTTATTCATTAATAGATTTTTTACATTATTATACATTTTGTTCTTTTATCATTGAGTATATTGATGAAAAGGTCACTGCTCAGCTATAATTCAAGATTTCTCCTGGAATTCGCAATGCCTCCATTAAATGAAAACAAAAAAATATATAAATATATGCATACCTACTCAAAAATCGATTAAAAAACTATGCAGTTAGAACTGCGCGGTTTTAACTGTACCAATAACTGCGCAGATCTGTCTGTCAGTCGGAAGGTAAAAAGCAAAGATTTCTACCACAGAACCAAAATAAAAGCAGCTCACAAAAGAGTAATTAATTAACTTGAATAAATAAAGCCCCAATAATAATCAGTCTTCAAAATAAATAAAACAACCTTTGCTGTACTGTAATAAATAACATTAAAAGTAGAAGCAAAATCAAAGGTTAAAAAATATACTTCTACAGATCAGACCATTATGAACTGATCGTAGAGTTGTAACTAAGCTTGTCTAGGCACAAAGACAATGTGATTTAAATTTGACCGATCAGTGACTGAGTAGGCATCGAGTTTTCGATTCCTTGGCAGGCTAAATCCTCCCTCACCGCACCAGCAACATTTCCACTTAGTGGTGGTAGTAGAAGATTTTCAAGTGTTGTCAGGTTATTCTTATTATATCAGGTTGTTATTATTAGTAACTTGGGAATGTTTGTCTTTCTTTTCTTAGAAAAAAAAAACTTTTTGTAATATTATAATTCTTCAGGGTCGTGTTTAGTCCTTAGAAGAAGAAACTGTAGGCACCGCGATTATTATTATATTTTGAGCAAAATGTCACCTAGACTCTAGCAACACTTGCCTGCGCAGCAAAATGCGCAGACAGCAGAACTGAGCTCGCGAGTGGAAAAAACTTCGAGATCATTCCGGTCTGAACGTTCCTCTCGCCAGTAAGCTATTTTTAATTACGCAAATTATTGTCGCGGATAGAATCCTTGTAATATCTCACTTCTGGTGTCAAATAAAATATAACTCTACCAAACAATCAGTGTTATGATTTATAAACTAAATTCCGTGACCATTTATTTAGAGAACCCGGATATCTCTGATGAGGTAAGCAGAGATATCCAGCATCTACTAAAAAACTAAATAGTTAAAATCTAATAAATCAATTGATAGCTTGTTATGATTTAAAAATGATCTCAAGATGTTAAAATTACTAAAGGGCGCCAGTTCAAGTAGAACAAAATATTAAATGGTAAATCAATTAAATTTAAACTAACAGAAGTTATAAGCTCACAGTAATTACGATTTCACCGAAGTATGTGCCTTCTCCACGTTGAGACGGACTGCCGGATCCTCCGGCCGCTAGCTTGGAACTCAACTCAAATTCAATTGTTCCTTCTATATTTTGGGCAACAAACGAAAAATGCTGGATTTGACTTGCTCGTAGAAAAATTTCAATTAGGAATTCAAAATTCAATTTGAATTGATACGTAGCAACCTAGTTATTATTGGGTGATTGTTAAATGGGTGCTTACTTCGACGACTGAATATTTGGCCAGTATAAATACAAACTGTTACATTTGATGGCATTAATAAGCTAGAGCAGCTGGAATGAGTATGAAAAAAAAACACACACAAAACAATAAAACAACGACGACAATACCAATGGTTTAAATAAAATTATTTGGTTGATTTATGTAGCTTCGTTTTTGTAAAAAATCTCCTAACGAACGCTGTACATGCAAATATATAATAGAAATTATACAACAATTAAGATTTATATATTTTTAGAATAATTTTATATCATCCATATATAATAGTTTCACATCTATTATATATGGATGATATAAAATTATTTTCAAATTCTGAATCAAATTTAGAGAAAATGATTAAGGTAGTTAAAATTTTTTCAGATGATATTAAAATGACTTTTGGTTTAGATAAATGTAAAACTATCCATATAGAGAAAGGCAAAATTGTAGATGGAGACGAGGGTATATTTAGAAATTTCAAAATTCAAAGTATGAAAGGGGATGAGGTTTATAAATATTTAGGATACCCGCAATCGAATAGATTAGATCACACCAGTATTAAAAATGATATTAGGATTAAATTTCAAACTAGGATCAGAAAAATTTTAAAATGCAATCTATCTGCTAAAAATTTAGTAAAAGCAATAAATACTTGGGCAATACCTCTACTAACGTACTCATTTGGCATAATTAAATGGTCCAATACAGATTTAGATAGTTTAGAACGATTGATTAGAACTACGTTAACAAAATTTAATTGCCATCATCCAAATTCAGCTATAGAACGAATTAATTTACCTAGAAATTTAGGAGGTAGAGGTGTGGTCAAAATAACATCTTTGAAACACAATCAGGTAGAAATACTTAGAAATTTTTTCCATAGGAAAGCTAATAGCTCAGAAATGCACAAAATAATTTGCAAGGCAGATAGAAATATTACACCTTTAAATTTATATGACGAGAATGCCAACATTCTTATAAATACTAACCAGGAATTATTAGATTCCTGGTCAAATAAAATTATTCACGCAAAACACTTCAATTATCTCAACCAAACGTATGTTGACAAACTTTCGTCAAACAAATGGTTGAGTATTGGAGAGTTGAGCGCAGAAATAGAAGGATTTATGCTTGCCATTCAAGATAGAGTCATTAATACTAAAAATTATAGAAAGCATATAATCAAAGATATAAATCAAATTGATGATTTATGTAGAAAATGTTTGGCTTTTCCCGAAACTATAGAACATATTATATCGGGATGTTCTATATTAGCGCCTTCCGAGTATACATTTAGGCACAATCAGGTTTTAAAAATAATTCACCAAAGTTTGGTAATTAAACATAACTTGATTGATTGCCGTAATGTAGTACCTTATTATGAATATGAACCAAATTCATTTATAGAAAATGAATTTTATAAAATATATTATGATAAAACTATACTAACAGACAGAACAATTAGTCATAATAGACCTGATATAGTTTTACATGACAAAATTAAAAAAATAACTTATATCATTGATGTAGCTATTCCAAATTCCTGTAATATTCAAAAAACTATTTCTAAAAAAATAAGAAAATACACAGATTTAGAAAATGAGATTAAAAGAATTTGGCATTCTCGGACTATAAAAATATTGCCATTTGTTATTTCGGCCACTGGCATAATACCTAGGAATCTGATTCAAAATTTAAGCATATTAGATTTGTCAAAGAATTTGTATATAAAAATGCAAAAATCAGTCATTTTAAATACATGTAGGATTACAAAGGATTTTTTTAATATTTATATTGAGGGATCGGTAGGATTTATAGGTTCAATTAGAAATGCCACAGAGCCGAACCCTCTGATATGAAAATATCTGGAGTCGGTGAATTATATTCCCATTTGGTTTCTAGTAGGTTGACATGTTGTTCTTGTATTTATAATACTTATATAGTGCAATTGCATAGCGTGGGTTGACTAGATGATCATTTGGGGAAGTGTGTGAAAGGGTTTAGTTTTTCCTTCTTTTTTTCCTTTTTTTTTTGGGGAAAATTTAACCCGGACATTTAAAAATAGTGTAAATGGTTAATTATCTGTACTTACGTAGTTGTGTGAAAATAATAAAAAACTTTTATAGCACATTTTCACCACATTCAAATTTTGGTATCTGATTTTAATTTTTCATAAAAAAATAAACATTTTTCTCATGACCGATGGTTGGCCATTTGTGAAAGAAAGAACGAAGATATTTTTATTTTTTCTTTCTAAATTTATTTATTTATTTATATGATACAAACGGCATAAGTATGCCATAAACACTAATTACATGTCACAAATTCATATTCAAAATATTAGTAATGATAAAACAGTGTATGTTAAACAGTTAGTTGTGACGATACATTGGGAAGTGACAACAGAGATGCCTTTACATGCAAAAATCTATAATACAAATAAAATTAGTAGTGATTTAAAAAATATGATAGCATAGCCTTCTTGTACCCATGTTCCGTGCAGTCAAATAGATCTATCACATCTACATATCTATTAGTAACTTCATGTAACCTAGGTAAAAGTGAGTGTTTCGTATACTCAGTCCGATTATTGTTACATTTAAAAAGGATTTTAGAACGAGTGGTTCTCGGATTAAGTCGGATATAATTCTTCGATCTGAGAGTCTTAATAAATTTAATTCTTTCATCAAGTAATTATAATTTATGTTTTCAATGGAAATACCGAGGTTAAAATTAATGTGTCTTAAGAAATTGTGTTGAATTTTTTCGATTGAATCTGAATGTATTTTAAAATGGGGGGACCAGATCGAGGAGTTATAATCGACTTGACTACGTACTAAGGACGTATACAAAATTTTTAAAGTTGAAATATTCCTGAAACCTCTGGAATTTCTAAGAACGAAGCCAAGCATTTTGATACCTTTATTATAGATTGAGTTTATATGGGATATAAAGTTTAATTTAGAGTCGAAAGTTATGCCCAGGTCATTAATTTCTTCGACAGAGGTAAGGGTAGAGTTGTTAAGTTCATATGGATGAATAATTGGTTGACTTATTCTGTAAAAACTTGTTTATGTTCAGATAAAGTTTGTTAAGAGAACACCAACTAATTAATTTGTTTAAATTATTTTGTAGACAGGCACAATCTTCAGCGGTTTTGATGATTTTAAATATTTTTAAATCATCTGCAAAAAGCAATACATTTATATCTTTATCACATATGTCAACAATATCATTTATGAACAGTAAAAACAAAATTGGGCTTAAATGGGACCCTTGAGGTACATCACTGGTAGCTTTAAATTGATTGGAATAGAACAAATTAATTTTTACAAGTAGAACTCTATCAGATAGATAGCTCGCAAACCAGTCTTAAAGTTTTCCGTCAATACCGAGCTTACGTAGTTTTACCAGTAGAATTTTATGGCACACTTTGTCAAAGGCCTTGATAAAATCTGTATATATGGAATCGACTTGAGTTCTGTTAGCTAATGCATTTGATATAAAGTTTTCATATAATGAGAGATTTGTCAGAGTTGACCTGCCTGACAAAAATCCATGTTGATTTGGAACAATGCACAACAATTGCACATTATTGATTTTTTGTGCTAGTTTCAAAGTAAGAATATATCGTTTTTTCATATTTCACGATTTGGTGTTTAAAAATATATATTTTTTAATTGTTAAAAAAAAATTTATTCCACGGAACGTTTTATTTTTTAAATCTCACTAAAGGAGAGGTTAACTCGTGAAAATTTGTAAACTATTTTTAGTTTTTTATTTATTTCATGCACAAAAAATTGTACATTTAATACATGTTTAGTATTATTTCACTCGCCATGCTATGTTCCTGTGTTTTGACGGTAAAGCTTACAGATTGGAATTACATATAAAGTTTGCTTGATAATGTTACTAATAATAATTGGTTTAAACCGCTTTAAAGAAAGCTACCTTTTACCTCATTGAAATTTAATAAAATTTAATGAAATTTAAAAATGATTATCATTATTCTGGTGGCCAGAGGTTTGCTAAAAGAGGTTAAAGTTAAAAGCCACAAAGCCATCATTGAAAGATATAGGACATTGATCACCAAACTCAATTCTAAGTACGAACCATTAACCGATACGGTCTCTAATGCACTTTAAATGATTACTTCAATTCATTGGATATGCAAAATCCAGAGTATGTGCAAAGCTAAAATGGTCGAATCCGCTGATTAGCAACACACACGCCGAGCTGGACTAGTGCGGGACGCTGGGCACTGGGCAGTAGGTACTGGACACGCTAGACGTCCTGGGCTTGGCTGATCGAATGAGATTACTATGCAAATACTTGTACCCCGGTACGGTAAGGGATGCGATGGATAAATTGCAGATCCTTACAAACAGTTGGGGGGTTGGAGGCGCAGGCAATGTCAAGCTGTAACTTATTTAAGCATTAAATTACTTTGTTTTATTTTTATTAACCGCGAAAGAGTCTCAACTACCTAGAGTCAGTGAGACTGATCCAAGAAGGGTAAGGAATCGACATAAACCGTAAGACCCTACGCAAAAAAGTCCAACAATAGCTGCGCTGCAAACCGGAAATTGTTATACTTTTCTGTGCAGGCTTCTTATAGCTCTCGGTTTATGTCGATCCACCAGCGTCAAGCTCTGATCGTACATTTTACGAAATAACACGGCAAAAATGTTAGCTTGTGCTATACATTATACCCTAAAATATGTCGATATAACGAATGTGGGCGGTTCTCCGGTGTGCTCGTCACTGATTTTACTTTTAAGAACTAAATGGTGATATTATAATGCGAGATGCCTATATACTGTCAGATTGATTTTTTAACGAATCACACTCATCTTTCCCCTCTTCGTCCCTCCATAGTTTGGTTTTACCCTCATCTGTATCTTCTCGTCTATTAAATTTGGATGTTTATGGGGACAACGGACTAAGGTATCTCCTGATTTTGGTAATGTTATGAGGCTAGAGAAAGGGAGGTGGTAAACATATTTTAAGTGAAGAAGAGCAAGTTTTCTTAAATAACTGGCTAATCAGTTAATCTACCAACGAACGAGGTGCAAATATAATGTTTTTTTAATCCAAATTATATGTGTTGTAGTTTTAAAAAGTTGTATTTTCCTTCGCCGTGTTTCTAACCCACCACATCTATGAGTCGGGAAGTAAGAAATTTATTGCAGTTTGATTATTTTTAGTGGTGTCCTAGAAATTCCGTGCAGATAAGCTGAGCAAATTACCTATCAGAACTTAAACCAGAACTCTTCATTTAAGGGTTTTTGCTGTTTCGTGAAATCAGATTTTTGCTTAAAATAGGTACTTACAGGTGGTTTTTTGCCTCTTTTTTTCTCAAATTTATATCCATACGTATATTTATTGTGCAATAGAGTTTCAAGAAGTTTATGGGGATGATTTTCTCACAAATATGGCTCTACAGAAATCATGCAAACATTATTATTATTAAGACAAAGTAGTTTTGCTCTTCATCCTCTCTGCTTACCGAAAACTGGCATGTGAAGTAGAGTGACATAAGTATGTAGTTATTTTACATACCTTATTATTGGCAAAATATTGGCTTAACACGAACACTTGTAACACGTGTTAATAAATATTTTTTAATAGTAACCAAACGTAGACAACCACTGACTCCAGATACTAATATCTACAGCCTGTATGTCGGACGAATATCTACAGCTCATATGTTGGACTAATATCTACGAACTTCAGAGTGTTGACTAATATCTACAGAGCTAAGGTCGGACGAATATCTATGACGGTCCCAGTGGTGACTAATATCTATGGAGCATAGGTTGGACTAATATCTACAGAGGGCAGCTGAGCAAGAGGTTGTACGGAAAAGCATAAATTACTTCAATTACGTAATTACTAATTACGTAAAGGCTTAAACGTTTAAAGTAGTTTCATGAAGTTTTTGCATAATATTACGTATTTTGCTGTTTACGAGGACAATAATTTATTGAACAAACATGGAGGCCATAATACAAAAATATTTATTTATTTCGAAATACATGGCACCACAACCTAACCTAACCTAACCTAACCTAACCTAATTGACGTAGAAATAGAATAGAAATAAAGAAAGCTGTTAAAACAAAATCCCAAATCCTTAATAATCAGCTAAATGTGTCCAATGGTCCGATATTAGGGATTTTTACATACATACATACATAAATTAAGTTTTTTAAACTGCGTACGCAATATTACGTTATTTCAATATGCTATACATAATTGCAAATCCAACCTCTGCCAGTGCTGTAGATATTCGTCCACACTTTGGTTCTCATAGATATTAGTCAGCAGTTTGAGCTGTGGATATTCGTACGCACTTTGGTTCTCATAGATATTAGTCAGCAGTTTGAGTTGTAGATATTCGTACGCACTTTGGTTCTCATAGATATTAGTCCAATTTGTTCAGTTTTTGGAATTCCTGTAGATATTAGTAGACGCCTCCCAACCACTTAGGGTAGCTTGTGGCGGAGGTGTTGGATATAAAATGAACAGAAGTTCGAGATGGTTTAAATTTTTAATCCGTTGCCGTTTATAAAACGGACGACAAAAAATTTGATTATTGTAAAAATGTTTAATAAAACACGACTCGTTTAAAATAGAGCAAAAATCTCGTTGGGATTGTCTAAAAGAGCATTTAAATAAACACTGTTAATTTTTCCATACGTAGGTATAACTTGTAAAATAAACTTCGGTTAAACTGTAAATGTATTCTTATAACAAATAAAAAAACGTGTTCATAATAATTTTCAGAGCATACTTTGCGATTTTTTTCAATCGAGGGAATTTCATATAATTGGCGTTTTGGCATGAGGAATGTATAGATATTATCTTCAAGAATAACATATATTTTTTAAGAGCTTTAAAACTTAAATCGGTAGAAATGCGGCCTTAAACGTCCGACTAAACGTGCCGAATCCGTTTTTTAAACGTGTGAACGGCTCCATACAATCTCTAGAGCCACTAGACTAGCATCCGATTTTTAAACATCGACGTCCATTTTTTACATGGATGTGTGAATGGGCTCTAAGAGATTCAAGTACCTACATACAAAACATTTAAGTTTAGGATAAATTAATACTGATTGAAAATATATGAGTTTTAATAAATTTAATTATTTCATCAAGTAAGTAATCATAGTTTATGCATTCAATGGGAATACCGAGTTGAATATTAATGTGTCTTAGGAATTAAAATGTAAAATGTTTCGATAGATTCTCAATACACTTTAAATTGCGGGAACCAGATCGAGGAGTTATATTCGACTTGACTTCATACTAGAGATATAAACAAAAATTTTAAGTTGTTGAAATAGGTTGATGACATCTGGGGGATAGAACGATGGAAGGGTGGTGGGTGAATTGACTCGCTGTGGGAGGGTAGCATTGCAGAAGGCGGGAGAAATTTCACACAAACCAAAGGCAGTCCTTGTTGACGCAGCGGCTCAATGGTCGAAGTAACAAGCAAAGACGGTATTTGATCGATTCGTTATTGTCATAGAAGTTTCCCGAAAATGGGTTCCTCCGACACTGTGCAGTGGTAAAGGATATTGCTGAAAATGAGGTAGTTTATGTGGAAAGTGGAATTGAAAACAGTTCGTATTATCAAAATTTCGAAACAGAGTAACCGAAGCATGTGTTTCAATACTCCTAATTATATTTATTTTTTTAAATTTTGAGCCCAGATTGTGTTTACTAGATAAATTATGTCTACATCTGTTTTCGATACACCTACGACGGTATAGTTTTTAAGTCGTCACCATTGTGTTAAGTAATTTATTGGAATAACTTTTGAATACTCATCAATATAATATTTAAGCATTGAAGAAAAAGATATTACTAATAAATCTAAACGAAACATGAAACAGAAGAAGGCACAGTGGAGGTAATCCACCTCTTACCCGCCCTGGTATAAGTAACTGATGGTTACTCCTTCAAGGCTCTCGCAAGATTCTAATTTTTGTTGTTAAACGAAGCTACATTTATTTATTTTGAACGAATCTAGACCTCCAGTGTCCATGCATACGTTGTTAGTAAGCAGTATGCAAGTGCTTAACAGGAAAACAAAATGCACAAAATAGGTTAGTAAGACAAAGATAAATTAAACAAGGCAAAAGAAAAAAACTCATTTATGAGGCTCCATGAGGCGGCATTGCATCTGTAAAAAACCTGCAAGCACATGCATAAAATAGAGAACATAAGTAATACAAAAAATCTCAAATCAATTGGCAAGTACCAACAAAATATGTAAATGGCTTTCGGTCTGACCATAAACTACACTTAGCTTCCGTGTCCCTTAGCCAACCACTCAGTGAAGCCTCAAAGAATGTTAACTGAATATTTGGGGTAAAATACCCGAAGACTAAAAGAAAATTCAGCGTTGGGTAGTCAGAGGCAGGACAAAGGACAGTCAAGGTCGTCTGATCAAACCTCAAGCCTTCACATGTCATTGGGGGAGGCGCAGGTAGATTTGAAAAGGATCTGCAAAATTAATTATTTAACTAAAGATGAAGCAGGGATAAGGTCCAGCACCCCCCCATATGGGGATAGGGAAAAAAAAATATATATAAAAAAAAAATAAAAAAAAATAAAATTGAGTTCAGTTCATCCAGTAAAACATTTAAACATTTAAACAGTTAAAAACAAACAAAACAAAACAAGGAACATGGTATAAATTAACAGGTAGTATAGTAATTATTAACAAAACAAATCGCAAGGCAATTATATACATTTTTTAAAAAAATAGTGAACAAAATAACATAATGCAAATGTAAAAAATAACACATAACTTATAATATATAATAAAATAAATAGAAGAAGGCACAGAAAAAAAAAAAAAAATAAGAAGAAGGCACAGAAAATAAACATAAAAATGTAACGGTCGCACCTAGGAATAGAACCCAGGAACTCTGCCTTGCCGGACAACGAAGCTAAAAGAGGGCTAACCACTATCGTCTTTCTCGATGAAATAATATTAGGTATTACCAGTAGCGGTTCATGCTATGAGGCAGTGGAGGCTGTCTTCCAAAAAAGCTGCGAGATTCACATTTCCACTCTTCCGTAAAACTTTAATTTATATGTTACCAATTTATAAAGTCAAAGTTACTTCAGTTTAAAAATTACCCATGAATATTTTCGTATTTCACTAGGACTAGATGTCTTTATATTATGAAACTCATTACACCAATGTAACGCGGCCAGGCGCATGCAAATCCTCCCTCCGCGCTGAGCAATTACACAACGCAGTAAAAATAATAAGCTAAGGAGGCAGAGATAGGGCCCGCCTCCGAGAGCCGTTGATTTCATATGGGCGGAGGGGAGTAGGAGTAGGAGTAGATTCATTAGGAAAGTCACATGGAATCGAAATTAACGGTAGCCGTTGCGCTGGCGTGTGTTCTTCAATTTGAGGCGCGCCTTAAAAAACGAACACTTCCGAAGTGGAAACGATCATTTACGGTTAGTTCTAATAACCAAGTTTTGTTTGATTTTGTGATTATTTGTGATAGAGCGTGACAATAGATACCTACGGAGCACGGCTATACTGATCATTTTAGTAGACGATCTATCTTATGTTTGCACATTAATATTATAGTTTGACGTAAAATAGGTTAGGTTTAATAGGTAGGTGTATGTATGCAAAATACTTACTTATGAAAAATGTTTGTACCTCCTTATTTTTCAAGCCCGCAAACCGCCACTGGGTATTATACAGTTCAATAACTTGACTTCATTCACACATTGAAGAAAATCCAAGATAATTTGTAAGTCGAAATTTTTGGCGTGTTTATTAAAATGTACAAATGACGCATTCGTTTTGCTCCGTTAGCACAGCGTTTTCTGTCAGAAAGTATTAGATTGAATCTACTATTTTTAACGCGCAGTCTCTTCCATCGTGAGCAAGGGAGTTTAAAGTATCATTTTAATTGTCAAGATAATTAGTCAAAATTTCAATAGTTGTTCCTTGATTACAAATGTCATTATGCAAGAATCCATACCAAGAGCAAAGCCGGATAGTAAATCTATTAACGAGTCTTCTGATAAACAAGTTTTTTCAGCTTTGAAGTATCCATTGTAAAATACAGTCAACATCAATATCGATAAAATGCAATGAAAGTAGTATAATTCCTGAAACGGATTACCTAACAACATAATAATAAATACTACCCTCCATCTGACGCAGGGGATGAAATTCACAAAAGATACTCAAAGACCTACCCCACAGGGGAGGGGGGAGAAAGAGGCAAGGGGAGGTTCTATTTCTGCCTCCATGCATCCGATATCTATCATACATAATAACGATAAAAAGGATCATGCATTTTTCCTCCTGGAATAGTCGTTACACCGAAAAGGGATGAATTGTAAAGAAATGTTTTTCAAATATTTCTCCACTCGGAAATACGACATTTAACAGAAATACATCGGTCCCTCGATATACAATACTAAATGGAAAATATGATCTCTATTTTTTATACTGGTTCTTACATTCACGTGGATAGATTTTTACATTATAACGAAAATTACCCACAACTAATTTTTCCCACATTTTTGGCTGCTATCTTTTTGTATGATTACAAAGTTCTACACAAATTTAATTGTAACTTGGATAGTGTCTTGGATATATATATAAAGTTATAACTTTTCGATTTTTATTTGACGCCTATTGACTTTTACTACAAGTCCAGAATAAATAAAAATAAAAATTATGTGAATATCTCACGAGAGTCCCAACTGCTCCCGTCTGGAGCCAGTGAGACTGTAGGTAGTGGAAAGGGGAAGGAGATGGAGTAGAGGAAGGTGGGCAAGTACCTAGTTATTCAGATATGGTCACCAAACCCGGCTAAAGCCATTTCAAGCAACATTTCAATTCTGAACGGTGGTCTTACATCAGGGCGATACTGAGAGTATCTTCCACTCTGAAGCTTGCCGCATATATACTATATATTGTTTTAAATTAATTAATATTGTGAAATAACACAAATTAATCAATTAAAATTTATTTGCGCACGCCGGAATTCGATCCTGCGACCACTATTGCTGTTGATATTGTTCTTTAGTAATTGCTTTGTATGTACTGTATATTCTTTGTTCCACATTATTTAACCAATATTTGTAAGGACTATTGAAGTAATTTTAAGTTTATTATAATTAAGCGCACTTGAAGCGAAATATCACAAAACTGCGCTATATAAATACTACGTTATTATTATTATTATTCGGATGGTGAGTCAAGAGCGTTACCTATCGAATATATTGAATTAACTTTTATTTTCTGGGTCTCGTTCTGTTTCATATTTCGTTCGTAGATTTATTAGTTTTATCTTCTTCTTCAAGGATTAAATATTACACTGATGGAAAAAAACCTTAAAAAAATATTCCAATAATATTAAATAAATGTTTCATTGCTTCAAACTTCTTCGCTAAGACAGTCAAATTTAATACCACATTAACTTTTGACAATTTTTTTGTTAGCTGTCGAACGGATATGTTGAAATTTCCACAAAATTAAGAAATCTTGAAGGGAACATTCTGAAAGTATGTTGTGGAATTTATTTGAAGTACACGGGAAACGTGCGCTGGCAGTCGGAAAACGTAGCGTTTTGGTGATATGAATTTTCACTATAAAACTTTATATTTTTTGAGCACGTATCAAACTACCTTACTACAGTATAAAAGTAATGAGCCATATCGTATAACTTATCGAGTTTCATTCCTACCTTTAGTTTATATTTTACAAATTGTTGAAAATACCCTCGATGTTTCAACCTTTTCAATAGTACCTACCTGATCAAATATAGAAACCTTTTTATTCGTTTTTCCCTCTTAGCTTAAAATCGATACAGTATTAAACGAATACATCTACACGCATGTACATAATCTTTATAACCTTAATTAAGTATTTCAATGTTAAAAGGAATTTAAAACGAAAAATAAGAAGTGGATTAAACCCATTGGAGCGACGGCGCATTTTTTTTCCTCGGATTGCTCGTGATATTTTGGTGACCGTTTTGAATATTTTCCATCCACCTTAAAAAATCATACCTCCGAATTTTAATATGGGGACATACGAACTGATCATAGTACCATATAGTCAATGAATTCATCTATCTGAGTTTGATTATCACATATTCCTAAGATTTATAAAAAAAATATTATAAAATCGTTAACATTTAAAACGGAACTATTTTCAGGATTACCTCCCTATAAACTCTCCTAGGAAGTTCAATTTTCCCTCCACATAAACTATTTTCTACAAGGTTTTTTTTAAATGGTCTATTTTATAATCACAATCTACATATGTTTATAAGAAAACTGAATTTTGATATGTTGTTAATTGTTAATTGTTTAATGTTCCCTTTGAATAATTTTTGACACAAATTTAGTCAAAAATGGCGACACTTTTAATAATACTAAAATGTAATACATAAAGGACTCACCAAAAATAACTGTAGTACATCAAACGATACATCAATTATCTTAAATCCACAATACCAATTTACTCGATTATTGGTTTATTTATATAAAATATTGCATTGTCAGAGTCCTTTGAATGCATTGCTAATTCAATCATTATAACACTGATATTCAAATGTGTTAGAAAAATTCACTAAAACACGATAAAATGCCGCATTTTGCACGAACACATTCTGACAGTTTAACACCTTACAGAGATCTTCTAAACATGAAACTTTGTTTACCAATATGTCGAATCTAACTAGAGTACACTGCCATCTGTTGTTACGAATATAAGTAGTATCTTTCCCCCTACTAAAAAACATCAAAATAAAACCACTGGCCTATTTGAAAATATTACAAAAAAATTTTGAATTCATCTAGTGAAAATTTTCTGAAATTCAGCAGCTAAGCAGGTTTTGTAATTGGTGCTGAAATTGAGCAAAAAGCGTTCCAGTGGTTAAGAGGAACGGCAGCGCAGCCTTTTTGATACAAAACTTAAATTTGGATTTGAGGCTAAAACACCCAAACAAACTGTGATTCAAAATCATCATTTTTATTTTTTTTTATTTATTTATTTATCTATAAAAAGAATGTTTGTATTACATTATTCGATGCCTGTCTCACTAGGGTATACCTGTGTTGAGACAGGCGTAAATTGATTATTTTAATCAAAGATATAGCAAATATTAAGTTTGCATCTGTGCTATTTTATTTATTTAGAATTCAATTTTGCATGATTTTTGAGGCAACCTTGTAATTTTTTGTGAGCTAATTATAATTAATAAAAAATAGTCTTGGCATACCTACTATGTTAATATAATGAAAAAAAAATTATAAATTAAAAATCATAAAAATGGCATTTCTTCAGATATAAATTTATAAACGACAATTTTTTTTTACAACATAAATCGGCCTTTGCATTTTGATTTTACGCACATCCAAATGCTTTTTTTAATTAATTTACTTTTTTATACTTTATCGTCAAAATGAATAATAATAATTTAATGTTTTTTTTTTATAAATAATTATCATTAACTAACCCACAGTTTTGTCTAAAATCACAAAAAATTTAATTGTTTTAATTTTACAATTTAAAAAAAATATTAAATGTACCATTACTTACTACAATTTTTACTATACATTTTGATTAAAAACATTATTTTTAATGTGTGTTGGGTATTTTGGCATCAAATCCAAATTTAAGAAATGTTTAAGTTTGTATGAAAAGGGCGGCACAGCCGTTTCTCTTAAGTATGGTTTATCTAGAAATTGTAAATAATTTTTTTTGTAAGCTTTACTTTATCAAAGACCTCAATATGCTCTTGTAATCGGTTTTGAGTAAGAACGATTTTACTCATTTTCCAACAAGGGTCGTTCGGAGAATACTTTGCGATTTTTTTCGACTCTACAAATGTAAAGATATTATTTTCAAAAATAAAAAAGAAGATATTTTTAGGAGCTTAAAAATTTAAGGCGTTCGAGAGAAATATGTTATTAATCGGTACAAATTTGGAATGCTGGGGTTTATTAGTAATTTGTGTTTTCTACAAAAGCTTAATATCAATTCCTAATAATCTAGCTAAAATATGTCAATTGATTTATTTCTGCAAATATTGTGTTTACATTGAACATGTATTATTAAATATTTACAAAATAAACCAAATAAACAAGGGTTTGATGTATATAGAAGTACGAGTACATCAATACTAACGTAATCAATATGAAGCTTCAATTAAACTGGGAGTTACTCGTGAGCTTTTAGATTCGCGGTAATTTGTAACACGCTCCAAAGGTCAAAAAGTCAACTTCAGAGTTTCAATCGATAAAGATTTTAAGGGAGTTAACCACACACATCGCTATACCTACATCTTGGTATTCCCAACACCGTTCAATGTTTTCATTTAAGAGCGTTTAACCAGCCAGCGGCCGAAAATCCACATTTCGTCTAAAGTTGTTCTTACGATCGTGCAGGTTGGTTACAATGAGAAAGATTTATTATTCTCCGTACCAGCTTTTTAAAATAATAACTCAATATCGATTTTATTTCATTCCAAATTTGCTTTAATTTATACCTACATCCAAAAATGCTGAAAGGCGTGATGATAAAACTATTAAAATAATGTACTTTTTGTAATTATTTTTTGATTATAAGTATTTATCATTTTTCAATAATGTATAAATTAAATAAGAATGTTTAAAAAAATCTGAAATGTATTAGTTTGTAAGTGCACAAATAAATACACAAATGGACCAATTTTCGTCAAGAAACACATGTACGTATATATTTTTTAATGATTTTATTTAAACTAAAATTAAAATTCTAAAACGTGCGATACCTAGATAATGCATTGATTTATTTTACTGCATGATTATATGATTTGAAATGGATGGGGCATAATACAAAATCTTTTTTGAAAATTTAACAAATCTGCCGACGACCTATGGTTATAACCTTATTATACTAAAAATAAACATTTTTCTCAAAATTTAAAACATGCGTTTCCTAGATAAAAGAACATTCTTTCGAAATCAATTTTTAATTTTTTTCTGGAAAAGATTCAATACGTCTGAAATCTGATTTAAAAATTACATATTTCTGGTTTTCTCTGGTAATACCCCTTAACCTCCATAGCATAAATAATAGAACACAGGAAGTGCCTCCCGTACAAATTTAATGGAAACAAATATACCACTGACTTAGTATCTTTCGGTTCTAGACCATTTAGCGCGCGGTCTGTCTCTCTTACACTTGCCTGAAATTGTATAACGCCATTCCACTTTAATTTCGTAACCATGGTGAAACACAGTTTTGAATGGAAATATAGGTCGACATTGGGCCTGCAATTGAATCACGACGCACGCCCACAAGACATTTCTTGTTATTCTTTATTCTATGTTAGCCTTCGTGCGTGTGTTTCAAAACCCATACTAATTGTATAGCCAAGACCACCTCTCGCAGCGCTACCCCGGGTAAATAGGCACCAATACCGAAATCCACTTCGCCCGGGACTTGATTTACACTAAGATTGCGTGCGATAAAACCAAAGTCACCTAATTCTTAATGTTCCAAAGTTACGTCAAATGTATGGGCCTGATCGAAATCCGTACAAACCCTTTCTAGCCGAAGTTAGCTTGTTTTAATTTATGTTAAAATATTCGTAATTTCATCTGGACCTCAGGCTACTGGGGTATTGGGGTACTGGGTCCTTGGTTCCTAAGTGTTTCGGTTGCCCGAAAAGCTTTCATTCTGCTGGTTATTGGTTTTCTTTCATTGGTTTGTGGTTCCCTTATACTAGATCTGGTGGTTTTAAATAAACAAAAATTTTAACAAAACAAAAAAACGACTTCAAAAAATGCACTAAAAAGTAAAAAAATAATTTCGTATTCTTCTACAACTTTATAATCAACTTACCTTTTCTACTCATCAATATGTACGTACGATTGTTATTTTTGGAGTCGGTGTCGGCGGGAGAGGAGCTGTCAAGTGAACACGCCGGGCCGCGGGTACCTTGGTTGACACCGACTCCAAAAATAACAATCGTACCTACATATTGATGAGTAGAAAAGGTAAGTTGATTATAGAGTTGTAGAAGAATACGAAATTATTTTTTTTACTTTTTAGTGCATTTCTTGAAGTCGTTTTTTTGTTTTGTTAA
Source organism: Limnephilus marmoratus (assembly GCA_917880885.1). Lineage (NCBI taxonomy): Eukaryota > Metazoa > Arthropoda > Insecta > Trichoptera > Limnephilidae > Limnephilus > Limnephilus marmoratus. The sequence continues at coordinate 37,176,588 of OU862923.1, read as the reverse complement.
AATTTTTGTTTATTTTTTGATTTTTAGTGAATCTGAAGTACACTAACTAATTCGATTAAGATTCGGCCGAGTATCGTAAATTTGTTCTTCAGAATTGGAGAGTTCCGTTACTTTGTCATGGATCCCATAATCAGAACCTAACCAAACTCTCATCAAACTACCCTTGAAGTACATCCTTTCCAATAAAAAAAGAATCAACGAAATCGGTTGGCGTGATATTGAGTTATTCGTCCATTTGTCGCGCACATACTTGATGCAAATTTAAGACTTATATGATGTTCTCATGGATGCCATTGTCAGAACTGGACCAAATTAAAATGGGACCACACGGGAAGCACCAGCTTTCAAATAAAAAAGAATAATCAATATCGGTTCACCCAGTCGAAAGTTCTGAGGTAACAAACATAACAAAAAAAAAATTTAAAAAAATACAGTCGAATTGAGAACCTCCTCCTTTCCGAAGTCGTTTAAAAAGGTCTTTAAAAGAAGATAGGTATGCATTTATTTGAAATTAAAAAGTAATTTTTTTATTATTTACTACCTGGTACCCGGCATGCGTTGCTATGCCATTTACTAAAGAAATTGTTTCTCCCTGCGTGTCCTTTCCCATTCGTCCCGATCCCCTTCCGCCTCCCCTTCCTCTCCCGCGTCCCCTTCCCCTCTCAAGTTCCCACTCCACCCCTTCCACCTTCCCTTCCCAATACATTCAGTTTTCAAACAGCTCGCGTGCCACCAATTGCAATTTTTTTAATACAAATTTCATAATGCCAGAGCTCATCAATAGTTTTATACAAACCTTGTCTTGACAATAACGAACACAAAAAATAAGAATTATCCTATATGGTGCAGTCCTTCGGAAGTTATGGGCGTACTTACATTTTGGCGATTCATTTTTATTTATACGGAAGATGGAAGACAGAAAATGGAAGATGGTAGATAGAAGATAGATAGAAGATAGATAAATGGACAGAAGAAGATTGTAATAAAAATTGTCTTTCCCCCCCCCCCTTAAATTATTAAAAGGTTTTAAAAGCTTTATACTCTGTACGTAGAGTTCAACTCCCATTCGTATTCGTTGCCTTGTAGTTCCATCGCCCAAACTCCTCTCTCCTTCGTTCCCTTGGCAGAGCCTCGACACCCCTTTTCGTAATACGTTTTAGGTATACGTGGCGAGATGCTCTCAATTAATCAACTTGATATTAACCCCTTAACGTTGTGTTATTTTTTGTTTTAAAGGTTTGATATGGTTAATCCAGCTTAATTAATAATTTGTTTGTGGTAAACCCTTTGTTCTTTTAGGTATGTCGTGTTACAATTCACTAAGGCTCGTTTTACAATGACTGACACTAGCTAACTTGAAAATAACTGATTCTACCATTCGTGCAACTTTCCCCCCCTACTAACGTCCGTCTTACACTTGTTTGTTGATGACTAACTCTTTTGAATTAACCCGCGCCATCCCACCTAGTACCTAATACATAAATATACCTTTATACAGTGAATTGACAAGGTCCTACCTTTAGTGTAATGCGGCGAATCCTCAGCTACCCTAGGGATGCTAAAATAATTGCATATAAAATAATTTGACATTTGTACTCTAATTACGAAGTTACTATCAAAATTCAATCAAAACAGGCCCGGGATGCACAAATTCTACAATCACAGTTATAAGTGAAGTTTGTTAGTTAGTTTTGAGTTTGGGTAGGTATTTTTGGGAGATTATTAAGGATTGACATGAAACAAAATATGTCTTGCTACAATTGGGCTCCTCCATTTCCGCAACTGACTTGGTGAGGTTCAATTAAAACCGCCGGGTCAACCCCCAATTCCAACTCCTCCAGAGAATATTTTGATGGTCGCAAGCGACGAATGTAAAATCGACATGTTTTGCTTCCTGTCAGTAGAAATGAGGCACGTTATAAACATGCGTCTGCCTTCAGCCGCGGTGCACATCGGTATTTGATTTGAATGAAAATACCTCCCCTCGCATGACGGAAGCAGGCGTGACGGGGGTGGGTACCCATGTAGCGTTTCACGGACCTCCGCCCTACGATAGGTGATATCCCAAGCTCATCTCAAATATCAGCTCGGAGAAGGATTGTCAAACTTGGCTTCCAGGGCGCTGGGTCCAGGAATGAATGGCACCGGGGCGTGAATCCAGTTCTAAATCATCCATTCCTTACTTTCCCCCGCTACGCTTTCGTCCAAAGTACATTCCCAACCTGATGCTGGATGATGCCCTAATTCTAATTTTGGGGAAGATTATGAAGATTTATCCGGTTTCCGACAAAGAGCCGCCGATCGATTGCTAAAACAACTCCGTATGTCATGTTCTCTTCGTTCCGCTGACAAGGTAGCTCCCCACGAGCGTAATCAAAGAGTAGTGAAGCCAACGCGAATTTCGTCCCTTCTTTTCCTTCATTACGAAGGTAGCCCGGCCAGATCGTTATCTCCGTCCTGTATTTAATTGGCCTCCCGCGACAACGACTCTTATCAGCTGAGGCCTCTGGAGGGGGGTAGAGGGGGGAGTTGTGGGCGCATGTCCTTTGCCTTCCAGACGTCTCCTAATGCCTTTATGACGATACATGTGATAGCATATACGTCGACATCATGAAAGGGCTCCTGCCTCGCTCTCAACTGCTCCAGGCCCGTCCAGAGACGCAGGTTTCCAAGTCTCCATCACAAAGGTTTCCAATTTAATTGGACTAAGTTCCTATCGTCGCTTGCTTCGCCTCCACATTTGGGAAATAGTGTAGCCCACCGGCATCTCGTTCACTTCGCCCACAGATAATAACTGCATAAAGTGCAACCTATAATCATGGAATAGGGAAGCTTAACTCAAAATTACTCCAGCAATCGCCAGCTCCAGCGCCGCAACTCGTTCGGTTAAATTTGAAAGAAGGAAATTTGCTAAATAATAATAGCAGAGCGCTGACGGTCTCGTTCAATCGCAAATACTAAAGATTTGAGCTAGAAAAAGAATTTCGAATAAAATATACCTAATCGTAAAGTACTATATACCTAATCGTAAGATACTTCCAAGTGTGCGTTTCAACGAAGTCAAAAGCTAGCTTATGTAGGCCTCTACATAACAGTTTTCTTGAGATTCCTAAAGTTTAAGGTAAAAGGTGTCGGTTTTTTTTATTTTTGGATTGGGAATTCTATTGTTTAAAATTTGTTAATAACCATGCAATACATCTGTTTTCCAAACCGATATACCTAGTACGTACCTTGCCTAACAAATATCTTTAATTACTGAGTAAATTCTAAAATATATTTGAGAATAGGTATTCCTAATGTAACGTAATTTATTATATCCAACTAAACCCCCAACATAGCCTTCCCGATTTAATGTCTCGCAACACAATCGTAAGATATATGACTATCTCTTGTCCGTTAAAATTGACAAAACCTCTCCAAAAGACTTCTTTAGCACCGTTGTTATTTTAAACTCGATAGATCGAAAAGTAGCGACGCCAAACGGAGAGACAACACGTACCTCCATAGGATTTATTCTGCCGGAGAATGAGGCACTTCAGTCGGTCTCCTATTTGTGTTGTGCTTCGCAGCCTCCCCACTCTTGTCTCCTTTGGTTTTCTGAAGGTTTCACTTCTACCGCGTGTAAACTGCACAACTTTGATCTTTTGTTTCTAAAATGCTGACAGCTGGTTTTCTAAATGGAAGCTTCTTTAACACCGTTGTGATTTGAAACTAGATGAAACGGAAACGAGCGACACTAAACGCATCTATAGGATTTATCCTGTGAAACCTCTTTAACGCTGTTGTGATTTGAATCTATATGAAACGGAAACGTGCGACACTAAGCACATCTATAGGATTTATTATCTTGGTGAAACTTCTTTTACACCGTTGTGATTTGAAACTATATGAAACGGAAACGTGCGACACTAAACACATCTATAAGATTTATCCTGCGAGAGAATGGGATACTATAATCGGTCTCCTCCTTGTGTGGTGCTTCGTGGCCTATCTATCTGCTCTTCGTGCGGTGCTTCGTAGAATAAAATTGAACTAATTTTAGCACTTGGTAACGATATTAAATGAATAAATCCCACAATTAACGTATTAAATTCGTGATTCTCCCGAAGTTTAGTTTTCTGAAGGTTTCACCTCTACCGCATGTGAATTGCACTCTGTTAGACAGGGATCCCGCCCAAAATGTCCAGTTACACAAAATTAAATCTTAGCTATTGCTCGAAGAGACAATAGAAGGAAGTGTCAAAGGATTTATGACTCAAACCGAAAACAAACGCGCCCCTCATTTCAAAATATCCCAGCATGACCTTGGGTAGGTACACGCTCCGAACCAAATGGATATGAATCTTTTCTGCAAGGTCCGCACTAAATATGTAACGCAATTTGTAATAAAGTAATTTTTTGTTTCTAAAATGCTGACGGCTGGTTTTCTAAATGGAAGCTTCTTTAACACTGTTGTGATTTGAATCCTTTTCTGCAAGGTCCGCACTAAATATGTAATATAAATATACTTACCGAATTCACGATGCTTCAGATTCCAATTAAATTACCACATGCACTTTCGCAAAACACAACACTCATCATGCAATTTTTTACTGAATTGAAAACAACTGAATTCTGAATTTACGTCTGAATATTTTCACAAAATAGCTCACTTCCCGGAGTTAATTAAATTATTTTCGTCAGTTTCAAAATTATTTTCTTTATTCTTCGTGATCCGAATTCCATCAATTTGACCTGCCTTCCTCGCGTATCAATTTCGACTTTCACACACTATGAAAACTGCCTCCCTAATCTCATCCGTCTGCTAGAACGATCTCCCCCCTCACTCCTTTTATTTAAAATTTGACTATCCGCGTTAATTTTGTCGGTTTAACGAATTATTTCCTGTGTTTATGCGTCCTAACTACCGTTATCATTTCCTGCAACTTTGAAACACGTCCGTCTTCGAGACCGAAATTACCCTCACTTTCACGCACTCTGATAACTGTCTACCTAATCTCAACCGAGCGCTAGAACGATCTTTCCCTGACTGTCCCTTATTTTCATCTCCGGTGTGGCCCATGGCCTCAAAGTTTTTTTTATTTATTACATACTTTTCTAAAATCCCTTCAAAATTCGTTAGTTCCCATAGCGATATATTCAACTTAATCGACCAGCCTGTCAAATTTTATCATCAGTTTCAGAGAATTCTGACGCTGTTCCATGTTCTTTAGTTTTTTTTTTCGCAGTTCCAGAACTTCAAAATAGTAAATAATTATCTGTACTTGAAAAGCTAGAACGTATTTCCTAAACCAGAGCCCTGTGACGTACCTAATGGACCCGATCTTTACACGTGGCACTGTTTCGTAAGACATGTTGCATTTCTTTCGTATATTTTTTTTTTGTGGCTTTTGCTGGGGTCGCCTGCGTAACCCATAAATTCATCCCTGTTCGGATATATAAATCATCCCTGCAGGTACTTGTGTTTCAGACATTATTTTAAGTTGTAGAGCGCCCTTAGAAATCATCGTTGTATTATTAATATTAAGGCGAGTTCATCACAAGATCATAGCGGAGACGGTATACCGATAGTTCCCGTCAGCACACAGGCATTGGACCATATTGCAAGTTCCAGCGATCTCTTCCACCTTTGGTCAACGTAGCTTTAGATACTTTGCCACGAAAATATTCAACATTCTCCCAGAAAACATCAAACTGAGTCAAACACAGAAAAAGTTTAAAAAACATGTTGAAATTTGGATATATTCTAATGATCGAGCCTATACTGATGCTCTCACCCAAACGCCCTGTCATTGACAGTTTTTATTGTAGTAATAACCTTGCAGTTTTTGTATTGTGTATATACAAACAATAATGTAATCTAAAATAAAGTTTTTGCTGTATAGAAACCTACATTATACATTTATAAAAAACCATAGATAAAATTGTGAGAAACAATTTACAAAAAATTCTGCCTCAATACAGGTTCACCTAGTGAGGCAGGCTATGCACAACTAAAAATATTGTATAATTATGTTACTTCTGTGTAACCGATCTTACATTACTTTCTACTTGTTAATTTTTTTGTACTGATGTAATCTATTTGTAATCTACATTGAACATGTACTTTTTTAGTTGTAATGTTGCCAATTTCATTGAATAAAGATATATTATATTATATTATATCTCCCATTTCACCTCATTCCTCTAAGTTTGTTTCCAGGTCCCGCGAGGGTCCCCTGGAGAATCCTGTAGCGGTAAGGATTTTCCCATCAGAAGTTCGTCTTTCTTTGGGTTCCCTAAGAGGGAGTCCACTGAGGTGGTCTCCGATCTCCTATTCACTCCCTCTCGGTTCCCCGAAGTACCCAAGAGGAAAGAGTCCACCGACTTGGCTTCAGCTATCCTCTCTTTTCCCCCAAGGTTCCTAAAAGGTCCCTCGTCGATGTTAGTTTATTTGTTTGAATGGTTCATTTTTAGTCCCATGAGAAGCTAGGGAAATAAAAGGTTCAAAGCAGGCAGATACCCGTATGTCGGAGTAAGGTCTAAATACTCCGAGATGCTAGCCTGTACCTCGGAGGCACCGTTCGTGACACTATTCCCCAGTGTCATTCGGCCTGAGCACGATAGCTCACACTTTGGCCTAGTTTGGTTTCCCTCCCTGAGCTATGGGTTCGCCACACTTTCTAAGTAAGCCAAAAAAGTAAGAAAGTTACATTGTTTTTTTTTTAAATAAATACTGAACAAGAGTACTGACTGCCCGGAGCTAGTGGGACTACGGCATGTTACGAAGCTTAAAGAAGTATGGAGACTTGATCAAGCCATGATGCGATTCCAAATTGTCATCTTTCGCCGGGGTCATGCTGAGAGTATTGTTTGGATTTTGAATAATCCTTACATCTTATCTTCCGAACAGGCCCTCCATTGATATGCTTGGTGTAACCCTAAGTGACCAGCTCAGGTATGGGGGCTCCATCGAAGCCAGAGTAAAGTTAGCCTCCCAAAAACTGGGCGTATTGTACAGGGCCCGCAGATACTTTAATAGTACACAACTGCTAACCCTGTACAAATCACAAGTGCGCCCCACGGTTGAATTTGGCAGCCACCTCTGGTCTGGAGCTCCAAAATACCTGAAAAATACCCTCGACTCTGTGCAAAAACGGGCGGTCCGCTTAATAGATTCTCCCATCTTAACAGACGGATTGCAATCTTTAGAGCACAGGCGTCGGATGGGATTGCTATCCTTGTTCTACCGGTATTGCAATGGAAGATGCTCCGAGGAATTAGCGTCATTGATCCCTTTGGCACCGGTGCATAGTCGGGAAACACGCCAAACGCATGCCCAACATTTGTACACGGTTGACATTTGTCACATGAGAACGGGTCGCTTCTTCGACTCGTTCTGGTGTTGATTTATCAGTTTATTTATATATGCCTACCGGCCACTATGTTTCCTCCTTCCTACAACATGGGTCCCTTCAAGACCTATATTCATTCCTTCCTCTCCTCAAAAAGACCCTCCTCACAGCATCCCAGATGACATAGGCCCTGAGGGAAATTATTTTCCTCAAGTCCTCTTGTGTGGAGTCAGTAAAAAAAAAAACCAAACCAAACCAAACCCGTTTCATCGAGTTTCAATAAATTTGAAACTCGATGAAACGGAAACGACACTAAAAAGAGACAAACACATACATCTACAGGATTTAGCCTGCGATATAATGAGATAGAATGAAACCTTTGGCTCACTTTTTACGGCTCCTATTGGCTGAGATCGTGTGGTGAAGGTTTCGTTTCTTCCGCGTATGAACTGCACTCGATTTTTTCTAGTTTATTATGACTTGACAGTAATCGTTTCTCACACTCTAAGGTTTCGTTCAGACATTGTTGTATCGGCTTCGAACAAGGGGGGCTCCGTAAATCGCACCCTGTGTGGAGTTATGTAAAAAAAGACGAGTGTGCTTTAGACCACACGACTGAAGTAAAACTACAAGACAAACCTCGCCCCACGAACCCAGGTATCCCTGCTAAATTACCAAACGTAGCTATGACCTAGAGATGACGTATGATATATTGGTGAAATATTACCACGGGGTGACCTACAACCTTGGGGTTACCATCCTCATCCTTATCCTTATCCTTACCACTCCCCAAATCAAGCGTGCTTTACTCCAAAAAAAAAGTAGCAGGGTGTTGCTAGGATAACTTTTAATTTCCAACTGAACACTATCACACATGATTACTCTTACTCGGCATAAGGTAGGTAGATAGAAAAGAGTATTTGTGGGTAGGAAATAAACATTTATTGCGCAAATTAATACTGTCATTATATTTCTTTGATTGTATGAAAGTTCTAATCTAAGGGTATATTCTATTGTGAGAGCTGATTAAGCCTTCCTATATTTTCTTCCGGAATAAAGCAATATGGTTCCAAAATGGATTGATTTAAGAGATAACTTTAATGTTTATTTTCTATTTTAAATTATTCGAAAAGCTAGAACCGACAATATTGTCATGAAAATAATTTAATAAGGAAAATAATGTTCTAAATTACCCCAGAGTTATTAATATTTTGTTTATATTAATTCAATTCAATTATTTTACTGGCCACTAATAATTTCACGTTTTCTCCGATTACTTAAACTTTTGAACGTTAGGGGGATCATGATCGATTTCCTTCACTTCTTGGATTCGCATCTTTAGGGCAGGATTTGAATCCGACAGTCAACAAGTGGATTTTAAATTATAATGTAAATTGTTTAATCGGCGGGTTGTTTCAAGTTTATTTAATATGTGAACAATAGTTTCCTTTAAATCTCAGCCGGTACAAGGTTATCGCGACTGGAGAATTCTTATTTACCAGTATTCAAGTTTAGAATCCCGTGGTGCAATAATGGCGGCTCGATCACCAAGTTCAATCATAATCTTCGATTATATTTACAATCCGTCATTTGACGAGATGGATTATCAATAATACAAAGGCACATAACCCGTCCGTCTTTTCCACGCCATATATTTCTAACCTGATGGGACCTGAATCGTATAATGGAGGATGCCAAGGGCATGGCGTTCCCATACTCCACAACTACCCACGATGGATGGAGAAGATCGTGAAACCTGGCGATGATACAAAAGTGAGGGAGGAACGGTCCCCTTGCTTTGCATCTGGATTCGACGCAGCCACATTATAGATTTTTAGCTAGGATGTAGATGTAGTATGGTCCACAGGTATGATTAATCTTTTAATATATAATAATCTTGTTATACATCCACTCTTTTATTTCATATTTCCAAGCTTCACAACATTGAATAAAATAACAGTGCCCACGCTCTGATGGGAGTATTTCATGCCTACCGACACAGTCAGCATATCTCGTACCTGCGAGATTTGGCGTCCAAGATCCCATGGGATTAAAGCTGATAACTGTGTACCTTTATATATATAACCCTGTAACTATAATATTTAATACACCCACTCAATAATAGTATATGACATGATAATATCACATAGTAGGTACAAATCACAACACAACACTTCCAGTGCCAATACCCTGATATATTAAATACCCTAACGAGATAACCCTTATTAAAACCCTACTTTAATCCTTTTTACCATAACAATATATTTGTTTGTAGGGCGAAACCAGGTAGTGGGTAAAGCTTATCTTTAATCTTCTTCCTTGCGCTGTCCCAACTCATTGCCTAGGTAGGCTGTTGGGGTCGGCTCTTCTCGTTTTCAGGTTGTAATATCTTCTGTTCTGGGTATCGCCTTCATCCAGGCCGTTTTTCTGAAGAATTTTGGAACATTGAGTCATCCAGGAGTTCTTCGGTCTTCCTCTGGATGACTGTCGATAAAGCTCCATAGACATTGCTTGCCTCACTGTGTGGTCTGATGGTCTCCGTCTTATGTGTCCATACCATCTCAACTGTTGTTCTTCCAGCTTACTATTTATGTCTGTGACACCCAGGCTACCACGAATGCGTGAACTTTTGATCTTATCTTTTAGTGATACTCCTGCCGACCATCTAAGCATTCGCATTTCTGCTGTTTCAAGTTGCCTAGTGTAGGAGTTGTACATAGTCCAGCATTCGGAGCCATACATTATTGCGGGTCTTACAATAGTCTGGTATATCTTTTCAAACCCAGAACGGCTGTCTTTCCTCCGCTTCATTTTGCTTGCCCCTGGAGTCCTGCAAGCTGACCCTGACACGATGTCAGTCTCTGGATCACCGAGGAGAAAAGTTTATCTTTAATCTTTACTTAAATTATTAGGTTTGCAGGAAAATCGTCAACCATTATTTTTTTTATAATTAAATATAGAAATTGTTTTACAGATGAATGAAAAATTTGCTATCCAACTAGGAAGATTCCCGTTTTAGGACAGACAAATTGACAAGCTAAATTCATTTTATTACGTTATTATATGCATAAGAGAAGAGAAACACAGTGTCAGTGTCACAAGTTATAATAATAATAAATATAACAATAAAAAGTATGGGTATGTTAAATAACAGTTAATTTAATTAATGTCTGAAGTTAAACGGATAGGTACGGGCTATTGCTTAGGAGTTTTTCTTTAGTTTAGGTTTGAATAGCCATATAGATACCTAAATCACAAATCTTCCTCGTGCCCATCTCTTTCATTTACCTGACGCCGCGCCGTCCCGGGAACTATTCATTGGATTAAAAACTACACCAATAGGTCACCCCAAGTGGTTTGCTACGTTTGGTAATTTGAAAGGATGCTCGGGTTCATGTTGCTAAGATTGCTACCGGTCTTGGCGGCGAACGCGTTTGCCTACCCATTACGTGGCGGGCCGGATCGTACGATGGATTCATACGTCCGTAACTCCTCGAAACGTTGATCCCCAGAATCCTACCCATCCCTCACACCTTTTTCCTTCCCAGAACTTCTTCGCCTTTTTTTCCTAAAAAGACCCTCCACGCAGCATCCCCAGAGACGATATGCCCTGAAGGATTTTTTTTCCTCGGGGCCTTGTGTATAAAAAAAATCCCTCTCTTTCATCCACACATCTAATCTCCCTGGTTCGTCGGCAATTCGGACTCTTGTACAAAACTGACGAATTAAAAAATTCAATAAAAGTTTTCATTTAATTAATTAAAAATTACAATTGAATTAAATTTCAAAATCATTCTACGGCGTCCAAAGGGTTAAGCAACGAAAGTAAAAGTTTCCAGAAATTTAATTAGGGTGGATATGGCGAGGGGAACTTGTGACACGGTTCTTCTAATCTGAAATTTCATGTAAACTAATTCACTTTGGGTTCTCTGGCCTGTTTAACATAATTTCTGGGATTCGATTAGGTTACCCTAACTTCGAAGTTTACAATATTTCGCCAAGATTTATAAATAATTCAAATCAAACTTTCTTTTACCGCGAAAAGGAAATTATATATTTTCACGATTGCTGAAATATAATGAAATAAAAGCACGGTTAACATTATTAAGTAATCTATTAAAATATGTAATAAATGTTGATTTAAAAAATGTTTAATTACAGATTATTACTCCTCGTATAAAATAACGAGTACGATTTTAGAAGGAAGACATCCAGTGAGACGCCCCATGGCCGTGCGAAGAGGGGCTGGATCAGCTTTGGACGAAATACAGGATGTCCCAAAAGAAAGTTGATATTTGTTTTGCTTTCTATGTTAACGCAACTTTTCCGAGGGGCGCAGGGGGTACGTCAATCAGTAGTCTGGCTCTTGGGAATTTAGTCGCTATGAAGCATTTCTCGGGAGCGACCGCGCGTTGCGGGTGCGTGAGTTTTACAAAAATGGTGATTTGGCGACTGTAGCGCGTAGAAGATTCTGCAATATTTGAGGTTTTCGTCAATTCAATGATGCGCCAAGCATTCCTCTCATGCAAAAATGGGTCAAAAAGTTTGAAGAGATCGGTACAACGGTAGCAAAACCAAAATCAGGGCGACCAAGGTCACCAAGAATGGAAGAAAACGTAGAGAGTGTTTATCATTTATGTTTTCGTGCCGACTCAAACTTTTCGATTCGGAAGGGCGCAAGTTCTTTAAATGTGCATAGATCATCGTTACACAGCATTTTGCACAAAGACCTAATGCTGCACCCCTAGAAACTTACTGGCTATAACCAAAGAACATGGTTCCAGCAAGACGGAGCAACATTACATACGTCCAATTTGTCTCTGCCACGAGTTCGTGAAATTTTCCCTGGCAAATTGATTTCCAGGAGAGGTGACATAAATTGGCCTTCTCGTGGTCCTGACTTAACCCCTATGGAGTTTTTCCTGTGAGGTTATCTCAAATCTAAAGTGTACGCCAAAAATCCGACTTCCTTGATGCAATTAAACGAAAATATCCGTCACGAAATGGCAGCCATCACGAAGCCTACCTGGCGAGCCGTCATAAGAAATTTTACTCTTCGATTAAATGAATGCCGCGAACGTGAGGGTTTACATTTGGACGATATTATTTTTCAGAAATAAATTCCCAAATTGTGTATTTAAGTATTGTTACGTTACAAAAGATAAAGAATAGACCCCCTTATTCCTGTTGCGAGGAGCTAGTGAATTGACCCCAGTGCACTAACTCGCCGCACCGCCCCTCTCCGCCCCCCTCCCCGCACGCGCAGTCCGTGGCCCGAGGCCGAACGGCACCCGGCAGCCATTCCCCCGCTGCTTTCGGCCTCGGCAACAGTGTCCCAGAGTGTCCACAGTAATTGCGCCGCGGCGCTGTGTCGAGAACCTAAGAACTCGCGATGTTTACTTTAATTGTGTATTGTGCTCGAAGAGGCTTACGCCTACCCAGTACCTGACTGACGACTACCTATTTCCTGCTTGTGAGTACAAATGAACCTTCCTTCCCCTCTGTGTGCTAAGAACTGACATTTAAATTCACTAAATACGTGTAGAGAGTTGAGAGAAGTCCCCCCCGTTATGATAGGATTATAGAGATAGCCAAATACCCATGTGTATAGTGCCGAGGCTGGCTTTTGTATAACCCTGTTCACCTTTAAATGAATAAACCCTTTACGTGCAAAACTGTGTTCTGATTGAGGAAGGAGACCTGGAGATTGTGAGGAAAGGTAGAGGAGGAGGAATTTACAAGCGAACCACAAACACTCGCCCTGGTTTTAAGAGGAACCTTGCTCGCGCCGGCTTTGCTGAGCTAGCTGTTGGCCTGTTTATTGCGTGTCCTTTCCAGGTTTTGGGTTTAGCGAATGGCCGCAAGTAGCGCCGATGCTAACAGTATTTAATAAACATTTTTTCGATAGAACCCTTACTTTTTTTTAAATCGATCCACTAAATATCCACTTTCTTTTGGGACACCCTGTATACCGTTCCCTTGGAATAACATTTTTTTTCTGGCATTTGCATGAAACTTGAAGTAATTTGAATCTCGAATGAAATATTAACGCCTGAAATTTAAGAAAAAGTGAACATAAGAAAGTATTGTAATTGAATTTTCTTTATGTTTTAAAACGTTTTGAAAAATATGACGTTATTCACGTAGTTGTAGCTGAAAATGATTTTTTTTTCTAAATTTCAACTTTTTGCGTGAAGATCTTCAGGATTTTTTCAGTCAAAGGATGCGCCGCATCCACATTTGAGTATAGCTTCATACAAAAAGTTTAAATTTTGAAAAAAATATAAAATTTATTTTCAGCTACAACAACATCAGTAATGTCGTATTTTTCAATCTTATCTAGTTCTACTACTCTAGCTCACTGAAAACTCACAGACTGCCACTGATAGAACCTTGTCACTCTGAAGATCAATTAAACTTAGAGCAACAAGGTACTATCTGATTATTTCAATAATTTTTTTTGGCTAAATGCCATGTTTTTTTGCATCTAATGTTCTTAAACCAAGCTAATTCAATATTAACGTGTTCCACATATTCGCTTTTTCCTAAATATATTTTTTTTTATTTATTTACTAAAATTTCACACAATTGGCAGACGGAACCATGATGCTCCAAAATATTTTATTTATCATCGGACAGCTCAATGACATCTATATTTTTACTCCAAACATGCTCGGAAATAGCTGGTTAAAATCTTTAAGGTTCATGTTGTTATACCCTGTGTGCTACTTTCAACTTCACTTGCCAAGTTGAAAACAGAGAAATTTTATTTGGACCGAATCTGAAATTGTTCCGCATTTTAAATCTATTGTAACATGCATTTGAAAATGAAGGTACTTTATCGCTTCTCTGGATTTGAAAAAAATATTATAGGTAGGTACTCATTTTGAAAATTTTCTCAACGTTCTCAGCGTACCTTCGTCAGTTCCTGTTTTGAAAATATTGACACTCGTATCTCTTCAGGCGGTCAATGAATGAACCGACAAAGGACCTCCAACCTTGGATAAATAACGAACTTTGTATTTGAGTTTATTGACGTCTTTTTTTCTTTTACGCCTAACTCTATAATATTTTTATTTCCACTATGAATCTTGATTTGTAAAGAACTTTCCACGTCCAAGCAAAAACGCAAATTCAGGCTGCTCTATAATAAAATCTACTTATATTATAGAATTATTAACTAAATCAAATCCATAATCATGTAATTTTTTATTTCTAAAAATATCCTTAATCTAAACACCCCGGGGTTATGTTTTATTAAAAACCAATTGGATTAATTAATGTCTTATTGATCTTTGGTTTCAATTTATTTACAGAGTGTTAACACGATTATTAATTCAATACTCCTATATTTAGCATCGGAAAGTGCGAATTAAAAATGTTCACAGGTTTTACTGTTTATGGTTTAGCTATCACTGGTAGAGAGGCTAAACAATAAAAATAAATGAGAAAAATAAAGCATAAAGCGTTATATAAGATATTGAAATCTTTTCTCAGAAAGGTTAAAGAAGAACATTTTTTTTACATCAGCTCCACACTGAAGGTTCTGAAGAAAAAAATCCCTCAAGGCCAATGTCATCTTTGGGAATGCTTTGTTGTGGATCTTTTTAGAGAAAGGAAGGAGAGGAAGTTCTGGGATGGAAAAGGGTACGAGGGGTCGGTGTGTCCAGGAGTGACGGACTTTTGAATCTATCGCTCCCAATGTGGTGCAAGCAGATAGGTCGAGAGAGTCCGACTGAAGAGTACTAGGTTGCGTCTCCCTCAACCAGTCTCTCCCTATCCTGCCCACCACGCAGTAGGTGGGCATTCGCAATCGCCGTCAAGACTTATAAAATCCTCACACCTTGAACCCTGGTACCGCTATGCAATGTTGGTCATACAATAAATGGTTCCCGTGGCGTGAATTGTAAATTGTAAATGTAAAAATACCACCCAGCATTCTCCATGACATGTTTACCGGACGGGTCAATGAAGATGAAGATGAGTTCCCCTCAGGCGGTCTTCGACTTCTAAACTTAAGCTTTAGAATTAATTTATGAAATATGATTATCCAACTGTTATTTTTTCCTACATTAGTTTCTTACTTTATGGTTCACCTTTTACTTGAAATAAAGATTATCCATTTGTGTTTATAAATATGGGTTATCGGGGAAATCGAAGACGAGGATGATTTTCGCTGTGCCAGTCTTCGTTTTCCATTTCCCCATCCGCCACTGTGGTCCAAGCTTCGACCTTGCCCGCAGGACCAAAATGACCGACGGGGTACAGGGGGCCCCTGCTCCCCTATCCCTCCCCGCATCCTACCTTCGGGCGAACTAATGGGAACGCTCCTAGGTAATTGAAAATGTTAATTTGTAATCATCATGTTAGATATGGGATTGATTTACGAGAGTTCGGCCTGATTTCTTACCGAATAAATAATATAGATGGATAGGCCGGACTCTCTTTAGCATATAGAAGAACTAAAACCTAGAATAACTGTAGCCATAATAAAATTATTAAAGATTTCTCCAGATATTTATGGGCCGGGGACCCAAACACATATTTTATAAACATGTTAAAAAATCTAAATAAATTAGAAGGAGGGAGGTCATGGAGGTCAGACAACAGGTCAAGAAGAGAAAAACAATTATCGCTATTGCAACCTCTGCTGTGTGGAATAATGCAGAGATCTCGACCTGCGAAAGCCCGGCCTGCTCAAAAAAAGGCAGGTTGGTCTCGTTATATATACCGAGATGCTGACACCCTGTCGGCACTCTCGAACTGTACCGTGTCAGCTATTCTTCTACTTCTCCTGCCTGACCCCGATCTCTCTGTGGACTTCAACTTGGAAACACTGATCTTTCATTTCCACCCCTGGAGCCTGCCTCTTTACCTTTCTGGAGACCTTCACCCTGGCAGCTCAGCATCCACCCGGGATCTAGCGGCTACCAAGGACTATCCGGCGCACCCTTTTTCAGTCTGCGTAAAACGATGAGGTCGTCCCTTACAACATATTAGTATATTTCTTTTTTTAAATATATAATAGATTCGAGATGGTGGATTGAAGTAGACAATGTCATTTTTACATAATTCAAGATGGAATGTATTATTTGCTCTATTTACTAGAATAAAACACCACTAGATCTTAACACCCTTTCGTAAATCACAATATTAAAATTGCAGTTCATTGCAGGATGTTAATTTCAAACCAGATTTCAATTACATTTCTCCATCCGCAGCTGATTTATGTTTTTCTTTCAACAGAATACAAAAGTTGTCTGCGCTCTGCACATTCGCTGCATGTCATTTTTTCTATCACTCCATATTTTTGTTTTTGTTTTTCTAGAGGAGGATGAATTTTTTTTTAAGCACACGTGATAATTTTTGGATTGGTACCGACAGTGTTAAAAGTTTTGGTTTCTATTTGGTAATTGTTGTTATTACTATCCTTATTGCTAAACGGGGTTATACAAGTTCTGAAAAATCACAATAAAAGTAGAATTTAAAATTAAGTTAATTAGAAATACATGGTAGAGATTTCCAAGATGGACGTTTAAATAAAACTTTTGTGATTAAAATTATCTCCTGTCTTTTTGTAAAAGACCTGACGGGTCACATGGCGTCATTAATTACCTAGTTATCTTATTCAGGATTACTTTAGAAGGTAATTAGGGCACATTTTTCAGGATTTCATAATACGTGGCGAAATTAATCTGATTTAAAATTTTGTCATTTTAGCGGTTTTGAATTCTAGAATCAAACTAATTTAAATAAGTAAATGAAATTCCCTGAAAATAATTAACAGGTTTGAAGTAACACGTTATCATTGTTTAACAGCTTGGTATAACAAACGTTAATATCGCAAACAACATGTAAAATCACATAAATGTGAAATCACGTGAAAAGTATAAAACAAAAATTAGTTACAAAAGTTCTGTACAACACCACTTTATTTTCCATTCCATTCTATAAAATCTCTTTTGGAACCTGGAGTCATATTCCGTCAAGCCTCAAAATATGATTATTATTTGACAATCAAAATGTTATGTTTAAGTATATTGATAGCGGAACAATTTGTAGACTGTAATCAATATTTTTTAAACTTTTCAAGTTGACACAACTAAGGGGAAGTTGTAAACATTTGTATATTTGTAAATAACTTTTGTATTCCCTCTGTCTTTAGATACTGAATTATGGTGTATCAATATTATGATCTCGAGGGACACGGCTAGTGGTTAACCACTGCACGACCACATAACAGGTCCGTAGTAAACGCACTAAAGCATTTAATGATTTTTCACTGATTCACGCACGGTTTTCTTAAATGACTGGTAATGCACAAATTTATTGTTGTAAATGTCACCACACGTGGGTATTTTGACTACACACTGTTAGATAGAGACAGGTTTTTTCTGAGATTTCTGTACATGAGGGAGTACGGCTATTACCCGTGGCTCTATCCTACCGACTTTCTTTTGGGTATGCTCGGAATGAACCATCTACGTGTTAGAAGGGATGTACACCTTGCTACCCATTTCTTCAGATTGATTCGCGGATGGTTTGAAAACTCAGCTATCTTGGATAACATTCATTTTTATGTTCCCGATGGTTATCTTCGCCATCGACAGCATAGGCTGTTCTATCTTCCGGCCTGCAGGACTAACTTGCCAATGGTCATGCCGGTCGGGAGAGCAATCTTGCTGTTGAACAGAATTAATTCGGATATCGACATATTTAGCGTCAGTGAAGCTGCCTTTAAAAGGCAAGCTCAATTAATGCTTAAATAGTGTTTTTTGCCTATCATTTATATTTATGTTTAATGTAATACTGTTACAAATATATTTTAAAAACGCATTAAAATTTAAATTTTGTAATGTTTTTGAAAGAAATAAATTGAATTGAATTGAAAAAAAAGATAATTGGATAATAGGTTGGATGGAGAAATAGGGGAATATATGTTAGAGATCGATGTATACAGTTGCGACAACATCTGATTAAAGACTATATCTGATTAAAGATTAAAGAATAAGAAGGACTCTTGATATTATAATTAGTTGATGAGAAGAAATTGTTCAGAATCCGAACATGGATTACTACGGCAAGACTATTTCTCTTTTTTTCCTATTGCGTGTACGTTTTCAAAACAATGTCTGCCGTATTTCATCTCAGAACCGGTTAAAATATATTACTTCACCTGTGACATATTCGAAAATAACCTGTCATGATAAATAGTAGCAATCAAGTTACAACTTCATGCCTTTCATTTTACAATTTTGTTATCATGTTTAAGTAGAAACTTCTGACAGGTTAAAGATAATACCAAGTCATTATAATTATTGCTGAATCCAGTCCTAGTAGAATCCAGTCCTAGAGAAAAGGAAGAATAAAATACTTACCAACCTTCTCCATTATCCGGTCATTCTACTAATGGCTCTCAGTTTTTAATATTGCAAAGTGTTTTTCTTGTTTAAATTTCATTGTGAAGAAATTCATTATGAAAAGAAGAAATATGATTAATTAAATTTATTGCAAACTCTGAGAGACACACCATTCTTTTATTTCTTTTCGGCAATATCACCATTATCACTGCTGACTGAACTCACATGAAAGTATAACAAATCTTTGATTTTTGCTAGAGAAATAACTAGAATTTAAGGATTAAATACCACAGTGACATTAAAACAAGGAAATTGGTCTACAACACCACTGCAGCATCTCACCTGAATTACTGCACAAGGGTAATCTTTTTGAGCAATAAAACATAACTTAAAATAATGGAAATAATTCAGAACAGTGCATATTGACTAAACGCTTAGTTAGGTCATAGGAATGATATTGGTTTGACCAGAAAAGATAAATAGGAGCAGCGGAATGTTTCTTCTGGTTGATTTTGTTTTATAATGTGAATATTTTAAAAAGAACGCGGAGGTTGCGTGCTCGATGCCCATCGTATGCAAATAAATATCATTTAGTCAATAGGTGGTAGTCAAAGGTAAATTTGGAATATTACGGCAACGAATCGCTGAAAACGTTTTGCAAAAGCGCCGTAATATGCCAAGAAACGTTCGAGTATAAAAATAAAATGCGGGTCTTATATTATTTGACGTTCCAAAATGGTACTTACTCCCAACTTACTTTCACCGCCCTGGTGAAAGATCACCGTTTAGAATTATAACCTTGCTGAAAATGGTTTTAGCAATGTTTCTGTAAATAGTCAGGTACTTCTCCATCTCTCTTTTTTCGGCACTCATTCAGCGTCATAGTTAACCCTAAAGGCCATTAGCGACACATTTAAAAAAAAATCCTGTTTAGGCAAATATTGTAAGAAATTGCTTTTATTTTTAATCGTATTTTTGAATCCTGGCGATTTTTTCAAACTTTCAATTACAAGGCATAATTTTATGGGTGCAAAAAAATAATTATTACATAGCCGAATTTTTTTTTTTAAATCCACATTTTCCACAAGAATGGCAGAGGAGAATAACGAGGCATACCAAAAATATTACGCCTCATAAATATTTTTTCCTTGATCCATCTTATTGATTATTAATCATTATAATTTATTTTTAATTTTTTAAACTTTATGAGTAAAATCTCAAAATTAAATATTTAATTAAATGAAGACAATATTAGCAAAACTCAATCGAAAATCTGGAGACAGAAAAATCAGAAAAGATATTGGCTCCGCTGGGACTCGAACCCAGGACCCTTTGCTTACCGTACCTCAATCGCACTAAAAATACAAAGTTCCGTACCTCAATCGGTAGAGCTCTTGCCATGTAAGCAAAGGGTCCTGGGTTCGAGTCCCAGCGGAGCCAATATCTTTTCTGATTTTTCTGTCTCCAGATTTTCGATTGAGTTTCGCTAATATTGTCTTCATTTAATTAAATCATTATAATGTTCAACGTCTATATGACTAAATCCAATTATTTTACAATAACGTCAGGTTATAAATAATTATTAAAATTAATTAAAGGAAAAGGTTGATCAACATTGGAAGGGAACAACCACTTTCCCAACGGCGTTATAGGGAAACATATGGTTTCCTCCTTCACTGCACACGTCAAGACTCTACTTTTTTTTTTTGAACGAAGCTACATTTATTTGAACGACTCTAGACCCTCCAATGTCCATGCATACGGGGTTAGTAAGCAGTATGCAAGTACTTACGTTAACATTATACAAAAGATAAATATAATAGTTTTTCTGAAATAGGTAACATCAAAAAGAGATAATAGTGTAAGTAATAGAAAAAGAAAAATAAATATAACGGCTATGACCAGTCGAAGAAACCTTCTGTAAATAAAATAAGAAATGGGGAAAAAACTGTTATATGATTATTTTATAATGTAATTAATTACTATAATAGCGGAAAGAAAATAAAATATATAAAAAGAAAAGCCAGAGAAAGTATTCCATAGACCACCGGGCAGTCCCATTGAGAATGCGTATGGCTATCGGCCCAACAGCAGACGATGCTCGAAGTCCGCGTCCTTTAGCCGGTTCCCCGATTTTGCCTCGAAGAAATGTACTTGGGAGAAAAGGGGAAGTTTTTGAAGACCTTTAGGAAAAGATAAGCATCGGGTTACCGGAGGGGGGACGGAAGGACATCGAGACCGGACGGTTACGCCTCGCCGATGGAGGAGGCGCGGGCGGATCGCGGGAAGACCGCTCCGGTGTGTGTTCGCCTGGCAATGTGCATGGACAGGGTCTATCCCACCCCCTTTCTATGGGGGAACGACGATACATAACATGTACAGTTCCGTTGCGCCACCAAAGAATGGAAACCAAAACTAATAAAGAAAAATATAAAATAATAAGAGCATTTATACATGTGAAACATAATTACAAAATCAATACAGAGTGATAATGTATCAAGCGATTGTGTCATCACTACCATCGCTCACCAAGATAGAACATGACCTGTCAAGGTAAAAACATAAATCATTGTTAGCAGAGACCAGAGAAGAAAAAAAATAGTCAAACGTAATCAGTAATTTATAGGTTACATAAGTTATATTGTAGATAGTTCAAGGCATATTCACTAAATAAAGAGTAATAGAGGAGGACCGAAGAAGACGGGAGCAATAAGTGTAGCACCTGAAACAAAGATGAATTTAGTCTAGGTCGGTGACTCTAAGTACAGGCCATCTCTCTACCCAGGACTTGACAAACTTTTTCAAGCATTGGAAATTCTCTTTGTTCGACACAAGGTCAGCATTCCACGCTGATCTTGTTATTCCGCGCAAGCCATCCAACATTTCCTCTCGTGCTTCCTTCATCAATTCGCAGTTCCACAGAATGTGCCTGGCGTCTTGGTTAGTATCACCACATGCGCAGTTTGGGTGAGGAGAGAGGGTCAAGCTATGAAGCCGACCCCTGAATTCCCCATGCCCAGAAAGCATCTGCGTCATGTAGTGATCTAGTTTAATGTATGCACCTTCCATTCTGAATTTAACTGAAGGAAAGAAGGAGAAAGTCCATCTGCCCTTCGTCGACCTATCCCATCGCTCTTGCCATACATTCAGCGTCCTCTCGTGCATCGCTTTAAGCAAGCCAGGGAGGGCCACGACTCCTCCCGGTGTCAGCTCGACTCCCAGGTGGACAGCAGCCCTGCCTCTAATAAGTTCCTTTTTGGTCAATATTTCCCTAATTTCAAGGTCAATCGGCAAAACGCCGGCCAGAATCGGTAGTGCATCTGAGGCCACAGTCCTATAAGCGCCCAAGAGCGCCAACGGCGCTGATCCCGTTTAAGAGCCGAGTTTATCAAGACGTTATCCAAGCGATGCTCCCACACAGAGGCAGCATATGAGACTTGCGACACGTATACCCCTCTGTACAGCAGGCGAATCGCCGGAGGACGCAATCCCCACTCGGCTGTTGAGAGTCTTCTCAGTTTCTGAAACAGGGCCTGGGCCCTCTCGGAGGCGTTCTTGACGTGGGCTAGGAACGAAGAAGATCTGTCCAAAATTACATATGTAATTAATTAATTAAAATACATATGTATGCATGGACACTGGAGGTCTAGATTCGTTCAAAATAAATAAATGTAGCTTCGTTTAACAAAAAAAATTAGAATCTTGCGAGAGCCTTGAAGGAGTAACCATCAGTTACTTATACCAGGGCGGGTAAGAGGTGGATTACCTCCACTGTCCAAAATTACAAAAAAAATATATATAAAAAATTTAATATGGATTTGTCCCAGGTAAGTCCACGGAGCACGCCATTATGACTGCGCTTGACTGGGTGAAGGTCTGCACAAAGAGGTACGTAATCGGTATCTTCTTAGATATAACTGGTGCCTTCGATAATGCATGGTGGGAGATGATTTTAACTAAATTAAAGAATCGTAATTGTCCAAGAAAACTTTTTCAAATATCTTGCGATTATTTTAAAGATAGAAAAATTATAATTTCTTTTGGTGATTGCATCATTGAAAGAGATGTGGACATGGGTTGTCCCCAAGGTTCTCCTCTTGCACCGGATTTCTGGAATATTTTATTCGATGACTCCTCCAGGTTACCCTTACCTGAAGGCACTATTGCGATTGATTACGCAGACGACAAATTGTATTTGGTCTCTGGGGACAGTAGAAAAGAAGTTGAAAATAAAGCTGAAGAAGATTTGAAAATGATTCTTAACTGGGGAAAGGAAAACAGACTGACTTTTGCTCCCCATAAGACCGTGGGTCTCCTTGTGAAAGGCTCCCTCAGTAGAGGTAGAAACCCTTTCATAAAAATGGGAGATACTGCAATCCGTTTTGTAGAGAGTACTAAATATTTAGGCGTTACATTACACAGATCTTCCTCGTTCTCCGAGGCCCAGGCTCTCTTCTTAAAACTGAGAAGAATCTCAACTGCTGAATGGGGTTTACGTTTCCCTGCGCTTCGTCTATTATACAGATGCGTATATGTGGCACAAGTCTCATATGGTGCCTGTGTATGGGAACATCGACTCGGTAATTCACTTATTCATTCAGCGCTTAAGAAGGGCCAGCGAATCCCCTTACTGGCGCTTTCAGGAGCCTACAGAACAGTTTCATCGGATGCTTTGCCAATTTTGGCTGGCATTTTGCCAATTGATTTAGAAATTAGGGAAGTTTTGACAAAGAAGTGTCTGAAAAGAGGAAGACCTGTAAACCACCTTGGTATTGAATCAATACCTGGTGGAGCAGTGCCTCTCCCTGAACTTCTAAAGATGATGAGAATAAAAACGCTGAGTGAATGGCAGATAAGATGGGATAGATCGAATATGGGAAGATATATATATATTCTCCTTCTTTCCATCAGTTAAAATCAGAATGGAAGGGGCATATCTTTTAATGGACCACCATATCACCCAATTGCTTTCTGGGCATGGGGAGTTTAGAGGTAGACTTCACAGACTGGCTCTATCATCCCATCCCAATTGCGCTTGTGGTGATACCGACCAAACAGCCGAGCACATTTTGTGGCACTGTGAGATTTTGACGGATGCTCGAGACGAAATGATTGATGGTTTACAAGTTATTACGAGACCTGCTTGGAATACAGATCTCGTCTCGAATAAGGTAAACTTTGAGTGCCTGAGGAAATTCACGAAAGTTTGGGTTGAGAGATGGCCTGTTCTTAGAGTCGCTGAGTAGCTGTAAAACAACTTAGGTACCAGGTGTATTTTGCTTCTGAATTCACGGACACTCTTCATGATTCCTTTACATTTACCGCTTGGATTTAATTGTTATGATTTATGTGTTTTGTGTTTCTGTAATATGTTATTTCTTTTATTTTATTTACATTTATTTTATTATATATTATGATTTATGTGTTATATTTTATATTTGCGTTATTATATTATCTTGTTCACTATGTTATAAAAAATGTATATAATTGCCTTGCGATTTGTTTTGTTAATAATTACTATACTACCTGTTAATTTATGCCATGTTCCTTGTTTTGTTTTGTTTGTCTTTAACTGTTTCAATGTTTTACTGGATGAACTGAACTCAATTTTTTTTTTCCCTATCCCCATACGGGGGTGTGCTGGACCTCGTCCCTGCTTCATCTTTAGTTACATTACTAATTTTGCAGATCCTTCTCAAATCTATCTGCGCCTCCCCCAATGACATGTGCAGGCTTGAGGCTTGATCAGACAACCTTGACTATCCTTTGTCCTGCCTCTGACTACCCAACGCTGAATTTTCTTTTAGTCTTCGGGTATTTTACCCCAAATATTCAGTTAACATTCTTTGAGGCTTCACTGAGTGGTTAGCTAAGGGACACGGAAGCTAAGTGTAGTTTATGATCAGACCGAAAGAAATTCACATTTTTTGTTGGTACTTGCCAATTGATTTGAGATTTATTGTATTACTTATGTTTTCTATTTCATGCAGGTGCTTGCGGGTTTTTACAGATGCAATGCCGCCTCATGGAGCCTCATGAATGAGTTTTTCTTTTGCCCTGTTTAATTTATCTTTGTCTTACTAACCTATTTTTTGCATTTTGTTTTGCCTGTTAAGCACTTGCATACTGCTTACTAACAACGTATGCATGGACACTGGAGGTCTAGATTCGTTCAAAATAAATAAATGTAGCTTCGTTTAACAACAAAAATTAGAATCTTGCGAGAGCCTTGAAGGAGTAACCATCAGTTACTTATACCAGGGCGGGTAAGAGGTGGATTACCTCCACTGTCCAAAATTACGCCTAAATACCTGTGTTTTCTGCAAATTGGATGTGTGAGCCTCCCATTTGATGAAAGGGTTCCTGCCTCGGCTGAGCATGCCCTTCATGAGGAGGCCCACGGTTTTGTGGGGAACGAAGTTCAGTCTATTTCTCTGTCCCCATTCAAGGATCGGAAGATCAATTTCAGCCATTAAGGAGGTCTTCGATCCTTTAGAAATAGCAGCACGGGAAGTAGGACTGCAGGTTAATATCAACAAAACAAAAATGATGATACAGAGCAGGAACCCTTCACACAGAAGAAGAAGTAGTGCACAATTCAAAGACAACTACTCATACGAAGTGGTCGACCAATTCACCTACCTGGGCTCCAGTCTGACAGATAACAATGAGGATCCAGCAGAAATCAGAAGGAGAAGCACAGCAGCCAACAAAACATACTTCTCTTTGCTGCCAGTGTTTAAGTCACGTAGTGTCCACAGAAAAACCAAAATAACCATATATAAGACCATTGTTAGAACTGTATTGGCATATGGATGTGAGGCGCTGACACTGACGGTAAAGATGGCTGAAATGCTGGATACTTTTGAAAGAAAAGTGCTGAGAAGAATATGTGGACCCGCGAAAGAGGGTGAACAGTGGCACATCCGGCACAATACAGAATTGCATGATATATATAAGGCACCTAGCATCTCAACACATATGAGACTCCTCAGGCTGAGATGAGCTGGGCGTGTACAGAGAATGCCGGATACACGCGTCCCAAAAAGAATTTTGACTGGACACCCAGGTGGAAAGAGAAAAGTGGGAAGACCCAGACTGAGGTGGGAAGACGAAGTAAGAGGGGATGCAGCACAGCTTCTCCAGGTACCAAATTGGAAGTCAGCCGCTGAGGACAGGAGAAGTTGGAGGCGACTGTTGCAGGAGGCCAAAGCTCGATATGGGCTGTAGCGCCATCGAAGAAGAAGATTCAAGGATCACTTGTAAACCTTCTTCAGCCAGATTCCACTTGTCTTCTACTGTCCCCAGAGACCAAAAACAATTTGTCATCTACGTAGTCGACCGATACGTAGATGACAAATTAGATTGGTTTATCAACAATATGATACATGTAAACAAGTATGAAGAAGATTCACCTAAAATATATTTCGTTGGTCTGTTTTTGCAATGAGATAATTTTGAACAGCCGAACATTTTTGTTCTTAAACACATAATTTGATCTTGTGCCTCGTGTTTGATATTATCCATTGTTTTGTGATTTAAATTATACTTGCAGTAAAACTGTACTTGAAAATTATAATTATAATTAAATATGTTTTTTTTTAAATCAGCACCATTACCGTTACGCTTCTAAGACGGCTGCTACGGAAAGCATAATCTGTACGATGTTCACTTCTTAACATCTGTCAAGACGTCAAACTAAACAATAAGTTCGCAGGCAACAAACAATAAAACTAGTGAATTTTAAGGGTCAAATTCAAAAATTCGCCGGAAATAAAAGTGGTGTTACTATATGTATAAAAAAATGAGTGTGGAATTTTACAAAATTAATTGAACATTTTCGGAGACGGAACATTTTCATGTAGTGACGTCACGAGCCAAAAAAACGGATTTATTTATTAAAAAAAAAAAAAAAACATAAATAAACAATAATATATAGTAATGTTTTCATCTTTAATTAGTAGAAAAACCTATCCCCACGATTGTTTCCAAGTCATTATGAAATCCATGTCAGTGGCCTATTGGGTTGAGATGCCATAGTCCAACGGTTTTAGGCAGTTGGGAATATTTAAACAAATTTCATACCTCTAGATTTTTATATGCCTTTATTTTTTCTAGATCAAGCCAAATAAAGGTTCCTTTCAAAATAATACCATTCTTCCGCCTAATTAAGCATTAAACCAATCTATTTTTGTTCCAAAATCCCGCGAATTGGGCTTGGATGTTATCTTATACACGCGCGTAATACGTCTTCTCAGATTACTGATATTCAGAATTTTGCCTACGTTGGAAAACGTTGTTTGCGACCAAGCAACCGAATAACGTGTGAAATATTGTTAATTTCTCAGGCAGTCAAATTTAACACAGTGTTTCACAATTAACATGCTAAATACGAGTCCTAGGCGAAAACTGAAGTCTTGCGTACAAATCTTTCTGGAAAAAACCTTTAAACGATTTACGACAATTTTGTGCCGAAATAATAAAAAGGCCTTTATTGTGAACTGGTACGTGATCCCAGATCGTCTTACCGACAGAAATACAAAGGCAAATCATTGAAGAAGATAACACTAATAATCTTAAAGAAAATATGAAAGAGAATAAGACACAGAAAAATAGAAAAAGATAATGGTCGCATCTGGGACTCGAACCCAAAACCTATCGTCCGACCGGGACGTGCGCTTTTACCAATTCAGCCAATTCCACCTTTTGAGGTTTTACTCATTAAGTTCAAAATAAAAACAAATATTCATCCCAGACTTGTAAAAAAGTCAATAGATGTCGCATATTAAATAAAAAATTGATATATTTATCTAAAACACTATCTTGATAGCATTTAGTTCTGGTTGAATCTTATAATCATACATAAATATAACAACCAATAAAAATATGCTTTTAGAAAATGAAGATAATATTGGTAGTTCTTAGTCGAAGTATGACAGTTAAATGACCGAATCGGATGGGGACACATTAGGTAGAGCACCCTTGGCAAGGTTAAGATCCTGGGTTCGATCCCTAGATGTGACCTTATTTTTTTCTGATTTTTCTGTTTCAGATTTTCGATTGAGTTTCGCTGATATTGTCTTAATTAAAAAATATTTTTTTAATCTAAAGGTATCGGTTAAGTACTTTGGCTTTATATCCAAAATTAAGTTTTGTGCCAAAGGGGCTGCGCAGCCGCTCCCATTATGACCACCACATCAATAGATTTTACGTCTTATAAAAGTACTAGCAGAAGTCCCCGGCGATGCCCGGGCTTTACATAGAGTTTCGAAATCAAACGTAGACAGTGACCTTCCTTTGCATACAAATCAAATCCACACAGCCCGCTTGCCAACCCGCTCGTCCACCACATACAGACATTCTCCTTTATATATTACTAGCTGACCCGGTGAACTTCGTACCGCCTCAGAATCAATAACTGTTAAGTTAACTTATTAGCTGAATTAAATTAAGTTTTTTCATTAAGTAAAAAAATTACACAATGAAGCAATTATCGATGCGCGTTTTGTTTTTGTCAGTATCAGAGATGGCGTTGTGTACGGATATATATTTTTGTGGTTTTCTTACTTTTCCACTTACTTACGAGAATTGGATTTCATTTTCTTTATACGTCTGAGGGAGATTTATTATAATTATTGTATGTTTCCTTTGGAGGGGTGCACCCTTCAGATATACGTTCACCGTTGGTCTCATTTTCGACTATTGACGTTTTGTGTGTAAGAAAGAGTGGCAGCAATATATGTTTAAGAACAAAAGCAAAACAATCAGCTCATTGACATTTGACGTTTTTGAATTTTTGAATTTTGAATTTTGGAATTTTGAATTCACTCACTATTCAATATTATATTTATCACAATATTCCTGCAGCTCTTTCAAAAGATGAGAATTCATTCCATAAAAAATGTATGAGGAAAAGAATTTTCTTCGTAATTTTTTTTTCGTTAATTTTTCCAATGTTTTAATAGCTATTAGCGGAGACAAATCCAACACACCAAAGATCATAAAAATCGGTCCAGCCGTTCTTGAGTAACAAATGGTGTAACTAAGCCGACTTTGTTTTATATGTATATTAAGATATATTTCAACCAATTTACACAAAACCTTGACAAATTATATACCTAAACCTTCCTCATGAATCACTCTATCTATTGGTGAAAACCGCATGAAAATCCGTTCATTAGTTTTTGAGGTTATCGCGAACAGACAGATAGATAGCGGTGGAGGACTTTAATTTATAATGTGTAGAGATGTTTACGGATTTATAAGGAAAATAAGTTTGTATTATTTTTAAACCATTCTATTTGAGCACACAACTTTGTCCTTGTAAAAGTAGGTCAAAGCCAAATATGGCTTTGATAAAAACTAAATAAGAACAAACTCACGTTAATATTACACTATAACTCTTCATCTTTGCTTTCCTTTCCTTTCGGGAAATTTAAAAGTATGATGGAAACCGACACAGTAAACAGTATACTTCTTCCGATTCCTGTTCTCTTCCCCTGGGAAATAAGTCCACATTGCTGCCTCCTTCATCCCAAATATAATTATATTTTTGATTGGTTCTCTCAACCCTCGAAATTCTAGAGAAATCATTTTCATATAAGTACAAAACGAAATAAGTAGAATTCAAAGTATTGTATCAATTTTTCCGAATTTCGAATTTTCGGTAAACGATTTGGCCTGGTAACGCGCGTTTTCATACCGCGACAAATTGACAAAATATCCCCCAATAAAATATCTACTAAAACTTAACCTAACCTAACCGAATCTAACAAAAAATGGGACAAAAATAACACAGACATCCTTTAAACCTCTTATTTGCCGGAGACGCGAATCCACGCGCGGTTTGTGCGCAAGCGCGCAGAAAATTTTTTGAAAAAAATATACGTTTGTCTGCTATTTTGACCCTTCTATTTACATAATTTGTATGAAGGACAAGGTCAGAATCGCTTGCGCCAATATTTGCCCAGGATATAGGCAAAAATTTCATTCACCTGGCAACCCCAGAATATTTTTAAATGATTTTATCTGTGGCATCGAAATGTCCGATGCCGAAATGTCGAAAAGTTCGATGCGTGTTACTTGACGAAAACATCGTAAAAACTATCAATTTACGTAATTAACTCAAGTTATGTTGTTTTGGTACATAGTTTATTATTTTAGGAATGTTTTTCGGTCAATAAAATATACGATAGCTCAAAATTAATCCACAAAACATTCAATTCAAAATTCAAAGTGGTGCTTTGTTAGGGAATTTTCGTGAAAGAGCCTGGCCTTTAACACAGCAAAGACAATAAATTATTGTTATCTGTATTATTTTTGTCCTAATTCACTACTTTTGAACAATAATTTATCTGTATTTGTCCTGTTTTTTGTTAGGTTAGGTTGGGTTTTAGTAGATATATTATTGGAGGATGTTTTGTCCGTAAGATATTTTGTCTGAGGATATTTTGT
Source organism: Limnephilus marmoratus (assembly GCA_917880885.1). Taxonomy (NCBI): domain Eukaryota; kingdom Metazoa; phylum Arthropoda; class Insecta; order Trichoptera; family Limnephilidae; genus Limnephilus; species Limnephilus marmoratus. Next base: position 37,146,440 of record OU862923.1, on the reverse strand, counting down.
CGGGGATATTTTGTCGGGGATATTTTGTCGGGGATATTTTGTCGGGGATATTTTGTCGGGGATATTTTGTCGGGGATATTTTGTCGCGGGATGAAAAGTCACAAAACCATTTAGCCTAAACTTATTGTGAATAAAACTTGATGACATGTTAATAATTTTTTTTTTTTTTTTTAACTTAATGAGTTAAACCTCAAATTGTAATATTTAATTATAATAACAATATTAGCGAAACTCAATCGAAAATCTGAAACAAATAAATCAGAAAAAGGTATGGTCACATCTGGGACACGAAACCAGTTTTTATATAATATATGCGATAGGTATCTATTGACTTTTCAAAACTCTACATTTATTGAAAAGTCAATATTTAATAAATATGGATAAATTTATCCAAGACATTTAGAAAGCATTTAGTTCTTGTTGAATCTTGCAATCATACATACGGATAGCAGCCTATAAAAATATGCGTTAACGGGTCTCCACACCATCCAATTTCTAGTGACTGCGGCAGTGACTGCAAAGAACGTGGAGTTGAGCGAACTAGCGCTGTCTCGTTTGTGTTAAAGGGCCGCTAGAACGAGTCAGCGCTAGTTCGCTCAACTCCACGCTCTTTGCAGTCACTGCCTGCTGGCCAACATGCAGTGTCGTGTGTAGAGCCCATTAAGAAAATGAAGATAATGTTGGTAGTTCTTGATCGAAGAATGATTCAGTTAAATATTATCGAATCGGTTAGGGACACATTAGCTCAGTTGTTAATAAATCGTTCGAAATAATTGAAAAATCATTTTCAGAAACCGAAATCATAGAATGGAAAGAAAATAGTATAAATGCAATGAATTTGATGAATATCGATTTTTTTTAAACGATTCGGCCCAACTTAGGTATAAAAAAATCAGGGTTTGCAATTTACACGTGTAGAAGTGAAACCTTCAGAAAACTAAAGCAGACAAGAGTAAAGGGACTATGAAGCACCGCACAAATAGGAGACTGATTATACTATCTCGTTTTCTTGGAGGCTAAATCCTATAGATGTATGTGTTTGTCTCTTTTTAGTGTCGCTATTTTTCGTTTCATCTAGTTTCAAATCACAACGGTGCTAAACAAGTTTTCACGTCAAAAAGCGTAATCTGTGAATTTTTAATAAACAGATTCCTTCAAAGTTTACAAGGAAACATGTTCACGTATGTACAAATCGTGATATGGAATGAAATAAGTGGACTGCATCGTATATCAATTTCGAAAACTGAACGGAATGAATATAGTAGAAACGTAACCAATTTGACGATATAGAATAATTTTGGTAAACGGTTCGGCCTAAATTACGTATGAAAAAAAGCATGATCTGTGTATTTCAAATAAATGAATTCCTTAAAAATTCTCAAGGAAACATTTTCACATAGGTACAAAACCTAATATTGAATTAAATAAAACAAATGGAATCAAAATACTAGAAATGTAACGAATATTACCAATATTTTTGTTTTTTTTTCGTTATTTGTTTTTGGGGTGTTATGCCGTATTGCGCTACCTCCTTCTTTGGCCAACGTTTCGGACATCGTTGCAGTGTCCATCATCAGGGCAGATCCGGCAAATCCGGTAGATGTGTATCACATCACAACGTTGGCTAAAGAAAGAGGTAGCGCAACACGGCATAACACCCCAAGAACAAATAACGAAAATGCTTTTGGCCGTGAAAATCTTAAAACGTAATATTTTTGTTGTTTAATGAACGTGATATTTATATTTTAGTATGTAAACAGATTCAAAACGTAATATGGAATGAAATAAGTAGACTGCATCGCATATCAATTTCGAAAACCGAATATTCGGTCAATGATTCGGCCTAAATTTGGGGTAAAATGTGAAAGGGACATTTTTTATATGAATATCGCACAAGAGTCCCCAACTGCTCCCGTCTGGAGCCAGGGAGACTACGGCATCCCCGATTGGGGCATGTTGTGGAGGCTGAAGATAGTGGAGAGGAGAAGGATATGGGAAGAAGTTGGGGAAGTACCTGGCTATGCGGATCTGGTCACCAAACACGTATAAAGCCATTTCAAGCCACGTTTCAATTCTGATCAAATTGTGGTCTTACACCAGGGCGATACTGAGAGTATCTTCCACTCTGGACGTGCTACGAATATACAATACTATATTATTTTAATTAGTTAATTGTGAAATACCACACATTAATCAAATAAAATTTATTTACGCACACAAGGTTCGAACTGGCGACTTTTGAATTGTGAGTCGAGAGTCTTACCTCTGGACCTCGCACAGATTCTATGTAATTTAAAACCCACCCTTAATAGCCGCCTATTTGCGGTGGGATAATTGATTACAGTGCTACTCGTATAAGTTGGCGAAATAGTGGGGCTCTGTCGTCTATGAAATAACAGCAGTAGGTGTGGTTGGCAGATTAAAATATAAAGATATGGCATTAGTTGTGTTTACGCCAAAGCCACCTTATACGTGCAGCAAGTACATAATATCGAGGTATAAATGCAGCAGAAATATAAGGTATATCGACCACGTCGAACCTCGAAGGTCAAGAATTCGGCCTAAATTTGGGGTCAAAAATACGTGTATATTTTAACATAGTCTCCCCATGTATATTTTAACATTGGTAATCTAGATGTTCTACATGCATATTTTAACCTAGGTACCTACTAACCCTTATTTGTCTTCTGTTTTCGATGTGATAAATTATTTGTTTTAACAGCGAGCTAGTTTCGAGAATTTTATTTCTTTCGCACGATGTAACACTTTTTTTTTAATTTATGGTTCTTTCGTAATCCACTTTATAACATAGTTTTGTTTCTATCACTTTGTAGGCTATACTAAACAATTTTTTTTAATCGGTTTATTGTTTATTTTCACATTTAGTCGGTTTTGTTGCGTCAAAGTTATAATGTGTGGTGAATAATATTACCATGGGCATCAGGGGACAGACAGCCCACGGAAAAACGACACGCTGTGTGTGGGGAGAGAATATTTAGGTGATAACGAAACACAGTACGCAATTTTATGTTCACGATTTAAAATAAAATGGATATCCACTCTATGCATACAGGCTTTGGCGATATTAGCGAAATAATCGAGATTAAGAAATCTCTTAAACAGTTTTGACTTGTACAGAGGACAACTGAAAAAAAGAGAATAGACAAGAAAAAGAAAAAGGAGGACCCCAGAAAAATATTAGATTTAATTGAATCCTTGAGTCGAGTCCAGACAATAATCAGAAAGCAGAAAAGTATGTGAGAGACATTGTTTGATTTAGAAAAAATAATCAAAACTATCTATTCCTGCGGAAAAGTGGCAAAACTTTTACTTAATAATGTCATTGAAGAAGAAGATAATACTAATAAATGTAAACGTAAATAGAAAGAACAAATACGTAAATAAAAGAACAAATAAAAGTGTTTTTTTTATTATTTTTTTTATTTCATACATTTTTTATTAGTAACAGATATTTGTTTTTTTTTGGCTACCACACTAGGCTAAGCCCGTGTTGTGGTAGTCGTACATTTAATATTTTAACATTTCAAAAAATATTAAGAAATACTTAAAACTAAAGAGAAAAAAAAATTCATATTTTAAAGAAAAGTAGAAATAAAAATGGAAATTCAAATTCAAATTTTGAAATACAAAAATTAATAATAAAGATTAAATGTCAAGAACTCAAGTGTTCTGTATAAATTAAAACATATAAGTATATAAATCAAAATTAAAAACATAAATAAATTTAGTGAAAAACTAAGAGAAAAAAATAACAACATTTTAAAGAAAAATAGAAATAAAAATGGAAATTAAAATTTTGAAATGCAAAAATTAATAATTAAAATGTAGTGTTAGAACTCATGAATTCTTTAAAGTACGTTCGTCCCCTTTCAAAAATCCAATGTTGTACACGTGTTATAAAAAGAGAATTAGAATTACTTGACTTTATGTCAGTACTCAGAGCATTATATATTTTAGGAGCGATGAACCAGAATTGTCGTTGAGCGAATGAGGTGCTAGTTTTTGGGACCACGCAACCCAGGTTTGATGAAAAGCGGGTGTGTGCTTGATGTTGTGGAGCGATTAGTAGATTATTTTTTCGTATATAACAAATGCTTGTTTTAGTAAATAGCTGTCGAATATCTAAGACCCTGATTTTTGCAAAGAGTTCATTTGACGGATGGGTAGGTTGACATTTAAATATAATTCTCAGAATTAGTTTTTGAACTAAAATAATTGGTCTAATAATGGATTCAGCACAACCACCCCATCCCACTATACCGTATATTACTATGGATTGGAAAAGGGCAAAGTATACGCTTCTTAGAGTCTGTAAATCTAAGATAGACCTAAGGGAGTGATTGGTTAACCACTTTCAAAGATGCTGAACACGGTCGGTATTTCTGCAAAAATGGCTTAAGCAAAACTCACTTGCACTTAATGTTAACAAAACTAAATATTTTCAAAACTAACTTTTTCTGTAACGGCCAGAGGACAACCAGCAGAGGATTATGCTTTTATATTACACGATTGTCAAGGAAAAGGCTTAACCCAATCATGACACTGCCCCACCATAACACATTCTAAAAACATAAAATATCTCGGCATTGAAATCGATGAAAATCTACGATGGGACTCCCATATAAATAGCTCGAACATTCACATCAAGCAGCTAGCTAGAACGCAAAAGGCAATAATAAAAATAATCCTAAAAGTACCCATAAAAACTCCATCAAAAGAAATTTTTCAAAACTTTAATGTGTTCCGCATTATTAAATTATACTCAAAAAATGCACTACTTAAATTTAAAGAAAAATATGAATGCCTTGCTGACCAACACACCTACACTACAAGGTCAAAATCCTCAAAACCACTGAACATCCCTCAATTAAATACATCTTTTGGCCAGAAAAACCATAATTTCCATGCTACAAAATATATAATGCCCTTCCAATTGAAATTAAGAACACCATGGAGATACAAATGTTTAAAAAATACATCAAATTATGGTTAAGTAAACAGGAAGATGAGGAAATCATTAAAATTATGAAGTATACATATTACCCAATACAACCTGCAGACAACAAACATAAATACTTTTATTTTATTTATTGTTATTTTGTGAAAATCAAGAACCTAGAAGATGAGGAAATAAAAATCAACACCCATTCAGCAACATACAGTCCGCCTCGGAACAGGAATACCTAGTGAGGAGGACTGTAAATAAACCACTTTATTTTGTATTTTTACTTATTTTGTAATTTTACTTTTTCTTATATTGTCATTAAAAAAAAAAGAAAAAAAAACAAGACCCAGAAAAATAAAAAGGTAACGGTCACAACTGGGAGTCGAACCCAGGATGTCTTGTCTTACCGGGACAAACGGGATCCCTTAGGTCGTTTTTGTTGATCTCGTATTTCAAGACAGATTTTTTTAAGAATTAACAATATTATCTTCGACCAATTTTTTTCATATTTTTGGGTGCTACCTTTTTAAATGATCGCGAAGTTGTAAATAAATAGTTTGTAACCTACATAGTGTCACCGATAAACAAATCCGATTTTTGGGTTCGGACCCAGTAGCGACCGTTACTTTTTTTATTTTTCCGTGTCGTATTCTTTTTCATATTTTCGTTTAGATTTATTAGGTTATCTTCTTCTCCAATGACATATTACTTGTTGGGTATAACCTTTAAAATAGTTATTAAAAGATGACTAGTTAATTGTTTAGTTTACATTCTGCCAGTTTTAATGTTCGTGCCCATTTAATTGGAAAAAAACCCAAATCAACTAGCTGAACTCTTTACCGACACCATCTGGGTTAACAAAACCAGATTAATTTAAACTTTCATTAAAAAGCAATATAAAAGTTTGCCAGATTACAAATTAAAATATCTCAAAGCCGCCTTCTAAACCCTCCCCCGGGAGAAATCAGAGCAACCCTTTGATAACCCCAGCGACCTGCCATCAAATTAATTATGATACACTGTTTTGGGGCGCAATAGATACAATCGATAAGTCCATATATTATATCGACCCTACTTTTACTTGTGTTGACGCTATTTTGTTTACAGAAGCCGGGAAAATTATATCTGGTATCTGAGGTAAATGCCTTTTGTCTTTGTTTAAAATCGATGAGGAAGCTTTAAATACTAGAATAAATAAAGGATACAAAGCTAGTGTTGTGTATTGTAACTTTCAAAGGAACCTTTAATTTGGGAGGCGGGTATGGTTACCGCCGCCCCTGGAACCATTTATTGGATAACAAAACCCCTGCCATATGCCCGGGTTCAAGGAGTTAATTTTGTCTAGGTCTTGGTTGCGAATGAGTTTGCCCACCTACTGCGTGGTACGCCGGATTGGGAGAGACCGGTTGAGAGGGATGCATCGCCTTGCACCACAGTGAGAGGGATGGATTGTCCGTCACTCCTGGACACATTTACCCTGAGGTTTTTTAACCACCCCTCATACCTTTTTCCTACCCAGAACTTCCTCTCATTCCTTTCCCTAAAAAGACCCTCCATACACCATCCCCAAAAATGACATAGACCCTGAGAGATTTTTTCCTCAGGGCCTCTTATGTGGAGCTACTGTAAAAAAAGAACGTTCATCGAATCGACGGTTCTTTGATCGAGTATGCGGATGAACCTCGACTTTTAAGCGCCCTTGAGGTGATTTTTCACAAAAACGGCACTATACAAATTATCCAATTATTATTATTATTTATTATGAAAAATTATTATTACAATGAACGTTTTATTGCAAACTGTGGTTCATGTGCGTACGTTCGTGCACAGTCATACCATAACGATTTTTTTCCATGTTTCAGGTAATTTCCAAGGACTCTAGGATTTCAGCCGATTTGGTCAGACTCTCCGCTTGCGGCCTCTACATATATACACATATGGAATCCCCAATACAAAGTTAATATTGAAAGGTTAGAAAGAATTCAAAAAAGATACTGAAACACCTAGACTTTAAATCCTTTCGAACATCAGAAAGCCTAAAAGACTCATTAACATTTCATAATTTATCAACCTTAGAAGATAGAAGAAATATATCCGACCAGAAATTTCTATTCAAAATTATTAACAACGTTGTTGACAACAACTATCTTCTGGAACACATTAATTTCCACTGTCCAATAAGAAACACAAGGTCAAACCAACTATTCCACATCCCACACTCAAAAACAAATTACACACAACATTCATTTCTCCGAAGGACGTGCACAAAATACAATAATATCTTTTACGACGCTGATATTTTCCATTTGTCCTCAGGCCAATTTATTAAATTCATAATAGAAAAAATCAAAACAAATTGTTAATTATGAACTCTCCACCCCTGCTGCATGTTTTCCTTCTTTTTATAATAATAATAATAATATTTGGATGATTTACATATCCCACATGCTTTAATTTGTGTATTTTTTTTTTCATTTCTGTTGTACACATATATATTTTTTCTTTTTTTCTACCACTTTATGTTTTCTTTTATGTTTTAATCTATGTTTATAAATATATATTATAAATTTTAGCGGAAACTTCGCTGGTTAATGCAACCATGTAATATGTTACTCTATTATGAAAATATGTATAACTGTTTGTTTCCTTATTAAACTAAAATAAAAATAAAAATAAAAAAAAATATACATACATTGACATTCAAATCAAATTTTCAGGTTTCGTGAACGAAAATATATTTCATCTTTGAAAAAAATGCACTGAGAAAAACTCGGCTGTATCACACCCTTGATAACAGAGAAATTGAACAAACTTTATCAATAAAACTAAAAGTTAAACCTTACGTCCTAATTTTATCTCATCTGTAATTGTAAAATAGTTACAACCTGTTAAACTTAAATTTAAAACCGGTGAAAATAACTTATAGTTAACTTTTATGGTAGCTTTTTCTAAATTTACATAATATTCCCATAAATTAAATTGCGATAGGATCTTCCCAACAAGATAATATGGTTGGGATAATACTGGTGGCCTCGCCGATGGAATTTCGGGAAATTCAGTTTACTTTGAGAACAAGCTTCCCATGTAATTATAATTAATTCCAGTTCCTTCATTTGGAAAAATGTCTAACGGTAACAAAGGTTGTTATTTTTAGATGAGACTTTTGTTCAATAAAGCTATCGGACAAATTTCGAGCGTTTTCCCACCGAATGAAAATAATCAGGAATGACTATTTTCGTGTTCGAATCTATATTAAATGGGAATAAAACGTGCATTATTAATAAATCGTTAAACACGATGCTCTCGAAAAATGATAATTGGAATAATACCTGTCATTATTTACTTGTTTATTATACATGATATACTCCCTACGAGCTACTTATGCATATTATAGTTTAAAGGAACGTATATACGCAGTACTTGTAGGTACTGTTATCAAGTTTTTATAAAATATATGTCGTAACTCTGGGTTTGTACCACAATCGCTTTGGACTTTCATCGGTGATAGATCACAATGAACTCAGGTGCCTTATTAGCAAACGGTAGGAACATCACCTCACGTATGCTATTCATACGGACGTATGAATCCATCCCTTTCACAGCGGTGCCAGGTGATATTCCGAGAGAGTCCTGCTGCAGTCCTGAGTCTTGATTAGGGATGCAAGGTTTTTAAAAATATCGATATATCGATATATATCCAATTAAGTCGATATTGATATAATATTCTTATTTTTTAAAAGCTTATAGAATTCCAATGTAATTTAAGTTATATCAAACGTCTATCGATTATGTATGTATATATTTTTTAAACTCACCTATGTGAATAATAAAATGTGTTTTTTTTCTTAAATTTATTTTAAAAAAAAATAATTCCAGTATTTTGAACCAGTTATCGAACTTAAAAATAGTAACTTTGACAGTCTGCTTCCATGTAGCCGGTTTCTGCTTTGAGGTATAGTGGCTCCTGTTTTCGAAAAGACAGAAGGAATACTTGTTGCCACAATTAGTAGATGACTCATTGCCACTTTGAAAAGTTTGGGATATACACCTTGCATCTCTTGCCGTGTTTCGAGAATGTTTACTTTTATAGGAGTATAGGTACGTATTTAAAATTTAGGAGCAAAAAGATACAACGTAAGCTCGTCGTCACCGCCAGTTTTTTTATTTTTTTTTTATTTGCGTGTGAGCCAAAGATTTATGGTACCGGTATTTCGATACGATATATTGAGTTTTTCGATATTGATATATCGATATCGGCATACAGTATATCGATAAATATCTATATTTTTAGGGGTCGGAAAACTTTGCATCCCTAGTCTTGATCCGGCCTGCCAAGCAACTGGTGGGCAGATGCACCATCGCCAAGATCCGGACGAACCTCACCCCATGAACTCGGTCACCCCTGCTAGGTCACCAAAAGTAGCGAACTACTTGAGGTGACCTATGTCAAAGGTGTTGGTTATCCAATAAATAGTTCCCCACCACCCAAAAGTGCTGGGATATGATTCTAGGACCCGACCGTGAGTTTGCCATCCTACGTATTTAAGTCTCAATCCCTGCATTACCGACAGCTTTAGTGTCATCCATGATTAACGTCTTGAACTACTATCAGGTACATCACAATACATATATAAATTGTGTTCACGCCCAAATTGTCTTATCACCATCCATAATATTTGAAGAGGCATATAAGCTAAAGTAAATGAGACACGGATTTCGAAAACACGCTAGTCAAATTTGTTGATTGTAACGGATATGTTGGTATCTGGCCTTCGATTAGAGTAGCACATCAAATGCAGAATAAGTTCTAAAGGTACACATGTGTTGGAAATAGTTGAACGTAAATCCTCGCAGCAAGTGAATGAGTTTTAGAACTCGGGTGGTGTGTTTGTGAGAGACAGGAAGGCTGATAAGGACATTGACAAATGGATTATCGGAGAAAATTCAATGAATAGAGGACTAAATGTAGTCGCTAGATATACGTTATCAAAGGAAGCTGCGCTAGCTGTTCACAATGGAGTTCTGATTCCAGCTCTGATATATGATATATAGCAGTCATACATAACGTATGAGGGGGGGTATATATGTCAGGTGGAAAATGAGCCAATAGTTGTAAAAGTCAAACAATTACAATTTATTTTTAACATAAATGCCTTTCTTGCATATTCAAACGGTCAAAAAGATTCTCCCGTTGATCCCCCGAAATGATAATTATTTACCGATTCCAAACGTTTCGTTTAGAGTATTAAAAACGTAAAAGATATTCAATTCGACTTTAAAAATACCCTATATAATAAGTCGGCATGAATATTTATTTATTTATTTATTTATTTATTTATTATTAATTTCAATAGCAAGGTTTGTACATGTATGTATAATGTATAGTATAAGTATAGATCCATTTTTTTTTTCACAGACCTCCTCACTAGGATTTCCTGTTCTGAGGTGGCCTGTAGTTTTTTAAAATATTTGTATTTGGTTATGGATTGACTTTATATCGGATTCATGATGTTTGTAATTTTATTATCACTTTGATCTCTCAGCCATGTTTTTACTTTTGTTTTAAATATGTTAATTTCCTTTATATTTTAATATCAAAGGAATTTATAAACAGTGTCTAAATTTTGTACGTGTTCGCTGGTACATACAGTAAATAGAGAAGCAGTTTTTTCAGAATATGTTTTATTCTTATGTTATTCGGCAGTACATTCTCTCTGCACATTCCTACGGGACACTTAGTTATATTTTGTGTAATTGGGTAAAAAAAATTTTCCCTAAAGCGACTGCACATTGTATATAAATACGACGGGGGACCAATTGTCGGCGGATCAACCGTCCATCTCTAATGCCTCAAGTCGCCTAATTAGTTCTTCAGTAAGCGTCCATGCTTCCATTCCATAAAATAATATCTAAAACATGTAGCATCTGATAATTCGCATTCGTAATCCAAGGTTGAGATCAAGGCTGCTTAACATCTTTTTCATGCTGATAAAAGTTGTACGAGCTTGCTGAATGCGGCATTTGTTTTCAACCGAAGGATTCGAAAAATTCAATATCTTGGTCATGTGATGAGACATCCAGAGAAGTACGAGATCTTCCATCTCATAATGCAGGGAAAGATTGCCGGAAGACGGGGCCCTGGAAGATGGAGAACCTCATGGCTGAAAAACCTGAGAGTGGTTTGGTCAGTTTACGGTTTAGCTGTTCCGTGCCGCAGTAAATAAAGTTTGCATAGCCAACATGATAGCCAACGTTCGTTGAACGGACAGGGCACAAGAAGAAGAAAAAATATATTTTTTCCTTATTTATAGGTAAAAAATATTTGTAAACGTCTTCGTGAGAAACAGTTTAGATGCAGGTGAGTTCTCTAGTTGTCATTTTGTATATTCTTTCAATTGACATCTGTATCTGTATTTTCTCCTTAATAAAAAAAATAGTTGAAATTTTTAAATCTATTAAATCCAGTTCAATCCAGTTAATCTGGGTGATAAAATATATTGTGAGTAAATACTATGGCATGTCTGCAATATTGTAGCATATGGCATGCATTTTTTTATATACAAATGAATATTAATTATTACAAATTAAAAGATCGTCCAACAAAGTTGTTACAAGACAGCTTGTCTGTAGGATCTACCAAATCAATATGTATTATTATTTGATGCATATTATAAGTATATTAATTTAGTTTTTTATAAGACAAAAAATTTAAACCCCTAAAAAAACAAGAAATTCAGCAGATTGAAAGATTGCGTGTGTCACAAATTGCTTTCTGTTCTTGAGGTAACTTTAAAAAAACTGTAACATTCGAAGAAAACAACCTATCTGGGCAAGTTTTGTGAGTAAGATATCGTGGTTCACAGTATCAAAAGCTTTGGAGAAGTCGTTATACGAACAGTCTACTTGGTATCCACTGTCTAGGGACCTAGCAACATAGTCGGTGAAAACCATCAGATTGGTTTCAGTGGATCTTCCTTTCCTGAAACCATGCTGTTCGGGGATAATGCATGCATCTATCTGAGGCATACGAAATTTATAAATTAATTTTATAAAATTTACCGGTTAGACGAGAGGTCTGGGTTCGAGTCCCAGTTGCGACCATTATCTTTTTTCTGTTTTCTGTGTCTTGTTCTCATATTTTCGTTTAGAGTATTATTGTTATCTTCTTCTTTAATTATATATTACATTAATTTAAAGTTGGATGAATTTATCTTAATTAAAGAAATTGCTATACATTGCTAAATTATTTATTTGTAAGAGACAAACAACTTAGGTAAACATAAATATAAAGATACATATATGCAAAGTTAAATTAAGTCAAGCCAAAAAGGTCTCCTGCGTCAAAGTTACTTGGAGATGGAGTTTTATTATATCTTAAGGCGATTCACTAGTTCAGGAAAAAATCGAAATCGGAATTCACGCCCTTTATGGGAGGAGTTTAAAAATACTTGAGAAAAAGCTTTTGGAAAGGTTGGAAAAGGTATTTGAGAGTTTTTTTTACAGGTTGATTTCATTAAGGCCTGTAAAAAATATTAATTCCTATTTTACGCGTTGTTTATTGTAATAAAACGGAAATTTAAAATTGATTTCACGAAATCAAGCGACGCGGAGTGACGCGTCCATCTTCCGCTCAGTTCGGGGCGTGACTGAGGTTTGGCGACTGTGGCGTGGACAGTAGTTCTTCGGTGGACGCCATAGGGTTCCATTTGAAAAACCGAATTCGTGGGCTAGCGGCCGTATTGTAAAATAACAACGCGAAAATGCATATTTTATTTTATTTTGGGAAGATTGGGTGTAAATATCAACTTTTTTTGCGATCATTATAAAATAAACTAAATTTTGCCACATTACACAATAAAACCATAACCGAAAAGGGATTTATAAATAGGAGAGTTTGGACTTGAAAGTGTGTTTTTTAGACCTTATACTTTATTTTTTATAGGCTTATTAAAAGACTTATAAAAAAATGACCGTTATTTTTAAGGGCCAAGGTATGTTCTACACGCAGTATTTAATTGAAGCATCTACAATACTTCTAAGCGATCAAATTTTCAAAACAAAAACATATGATTTTGTATGATTTTGCATTATTTACTATGGCCTCATCTTAAAATTATTTTTTGGTGAGAAGGAGAGGAAGAGAAAAATAGGAAAAGGATAGGAGAAGCTCTCGATACATTCCACACTCTTGTAATAATTTTCTATCGTATTCGATATTTCTGAAGGGTATTGTTAAAAATGTCTATACTGTAAAATTTTGTATTATATTGTGTACGCACGTGTACGGGGAATGAAATAAATTGGATTGTCTTGTTGATTTTGTCGGAATATGGGTTTATATTAGTATAAGTAGGTACAAGTATAATACATAATATATTTTAATCTACCTACATAAAACCAAATAATTTAGGTAGGTGCATTATTCAAAGATACATGGATTGCTCATTTATTACCCACAGCTTTATCGTTTTGGGGCAGGGTTTCTCGTTATTCTCTAATTTCAATTTTTATTGAGTTAAAATTATAAATAAAATAAAGAAATAAAAGATGGACAAAATATTAAAAATTTCGTTTACATTTTTTACTCCAAATAATGTCAGAAATCACTGGATAAAAAAGTGAGTCAGGCACGTTTCTATGAATTAATTTTTTTTTAATTAATTAATTTCAATTTTCTATGATCAACAATCAAATCAACTTCAAAAATACCCTTAATAATAAGTTGATAGGAGTATCAAACAAATTTGTATACACACTACGCAGTGTATAGAAAAGCAGATTTTTCCTCGATGCGCTTGAATTCATTCTTTTATACTTTTGTTATTCGATGGTATAACCTCTCTGCACATCCCTTCAGGGTCACTTAGTTATATTCTTTATAATTAGGTTTACTGCATTTTCCCTAAAGCGACTGCGCATTGTATATAAGTACGCCTGGGGACCAATTGTCGGAAATCATAGAAACGTGCCTGACTCACTTTTTTATCCAGTGATTTCTGACATTATTTGGAGTAAAAAATGTAGACGAAATTTTTAATATTTTGTTTTTCAATATTTTTTTCTTCCTTGTTTATACAATCAAGTCCATCTTTTATTTCTTTATTTTATTTATAATTTTAACTCAATAAAAATTGAAATTAGAGAATAACGAGAAACCCTGCCCCAAAACGATAAAGCTGTGGGTAATAAATGAGCAATCCATGTATCTTTGAATAATGCACCTACCTAAATTATTTGGTTTTATGTAGGTAGATTAAAATATATTATGTATTATACTTAATTGTTGATCCGCCGACAATTGGTCCCCAGGCGTACTTATATACAATGCGCAGTCGCTTTAGGGAAAATGCAGTAAACCTAATTATAAATAATATAACTAAGTGACCCTGAAGGGATGTGCAGAGAGGTTATACCATCGAATAACAAAAGTATAAAAGAATGAATTCAAGCGCATCGAGGAAAAATCTGCTTTTCTATACACTGCGTAGTGTGTATACAAATTTGTTTGATACTCCTATCAACTTATTATTAAGGGTATTTTTGAAGTTGATTTCACGTTTAAAAAAAAGCACAACAAAAATTTTATAGTAAATATTGGATGTGTGTTTAAAATTACCTCGAAGTGCGGAATGATGGTGTGTCGCATAAAAAAATACATTTAGTGATCCCTACAGAAAGTTTTTTTTTCTAAATATTCGCAAGTTTTGTAGGAAAATACTTAGCTTGTTCATAAAGTAAGGTTACTGTGATCATAACGGGAGGTGGTTTTTGAGTTTTTTGGGGGTTGGCAACACTGAGTGGTAAAGGGGGTTTCTTATAATTAATATTTTAGTACGTAAACTCACGTTGTAGTGTCTAGTTGCGTGAAAGAATCAGTTGCCGCAAAAAATCCCGCCTAGTGCTATGATCCGCTTTTTACTCACGGAAGGAATAACACCTACAAGAAAAAAGGGTGAGGATTTCAGAGCTCTATTGTTACTGGAGATGATGTGGGTGACTCATTACACGCCTGGAAAAAAACAGTCGCCAAAGTGGCGACACATCAATTCCTCATCTCTAAAAAAAATTGAAAGACGCAATTTCGGACAAATAATCATAGCCTCAGTCTTTTGGGACCGAAAAGGCATCATTTTGGTCAAATTTCTGCCTCAGGTTGAGGCCATCAATGAACAAAAATATTTTGATACCCTAAAAAACTCAAAAGCAGCATTCAAAACAAAAGGAGGGAATGCTGACCAGAGAAGTGCGCTTGTTTCACGTAAACGTCCGTCCTCACACAGCCTTAGCCACCAATACGCTCTTGGACTCATTTGGTTGGAATGTTTTGAACCACCCCCCGTATTTCCCTGACTTGGCGTTTTCAGATAATCATCTGTTTACCTTCCTGAAGGCATGTATTGATGAAAATAAATTTTCAACCGCAGGTGCAGAAAGTGTTCCTGCGGTAGGAGCTGACGGGAGAATTCTTCGAGGAGGGCATAAAGAGACTTGTGCCACGGCTCACCACATGCATTGAACGGGTTGGCGATTATTTGGAAAAATAGTCAACAAGTACACTATTTAAAAAAAAAATTCAGTACACTTACTCTCTGAATATGCCTCGTACATCATTTTGATCTGTGGGGGAATTATTGAAAATGCTTGCGATAAATAATTTACATACATATTTTTAATACAACATTAACTAGACTATATGAACCAAAACAAAAACGACCGCTTCTCCAAAATACGTCGTAATTTAAAAATACTCCATCTTCTCTTTTGTAAATTGCAAAATAATGTGCCTTTTAACTTCTCGCACTGGATACTTCAATCCATCCCGACTTCCGTACCCGTATCACAAAGAGAAAACTTTTTTCATATACACGAGTTTCTCGAGAGGGGGAAGGGGAAGTATAAAGGATAAAGGCGCCATTATACCTCGTTTATCCATTACACAGTTTTGTTATTTCCCGAGTCGCCATTCGAAAGGCCTTCCCGGAGATAGGGCGCAGCACAACAGAGGTAGTTTAATTAAAAAAGTTAAATTGCAAGATTCGTAGAAATGCAGTGTGCTGGATTCTACGGCATATCCTTCGTTACAAACTCCTTCCAAGTTAGGAGTCGAAAGGGGATAGGTCGATAGGTGGCAACCGCATAGGTGACACTTTTAACAATGCATTAGGGAGTGTTTGGTTCTGAAACAACTTTGGTTTAAAACTAAATCCGTGTTCCCAAGTCCTTCATCATTCATTTATTCCTTTGTCTTCCTCCTTTCCTCAAAAGTTCCTACAAGGAAAAGAAGAAGATGTTTTCCTACCTACATGAAAAAAAAAACAATATCGCCTACATATAACTACACTATAAATTACCTACTTCAGCAGTTGAAAAATCAAAGTGACATTGGTCACAGCTCGCAATCGAAATATCGCAATTAATCGCAAAAATCCTAATTTTATGGAACCCCAAAGTGTCGGTATTTGTGATCCTGTGTTGTGCCGTTATTGTGAGAAGCTGGCAGCACCATGATCGATCCTGAAACAGTGGATGAAGCCATCAAAGGTAGGGACTGATTCCTTTCATCGCCCAATTTCTGTGATCGATATTTCAAAACGCACTCAATTGTCAAAATCAGATTTACAGTTCACATCTTTTCGTGTTGCGGCATCAGTCGTGACAGGGAGGGTAGAGTGTAAAGCATAGATCGATGAAGAACGATGTTGACTTTATTGAGAATCGAATCAAAAGCGCCCAACTACGGATCTGTTAACTTATTTATGATGTGGGGGATGTTATTTCTGTAGATATTTTGATTTTTTTAATTTTTAAACCAATTATGTAAATACCGCACAACAGTCCCAACTGCTCCCAACCATACTTAGCCAGTGAGATATGGCTTCCCCAAGAACATTAACAAACATTACACCAAACTAAATTAAATATGGTTACAACAAATTTTCACGTCGTGCAAACGAAATAAGGGGCATACATTAATTACGTGAGCTCAAAGGGGGGGGGGGGGGGGTCGAGCAAAATCTCACGTTACTTGAAAAGAATACACGAAGTGGCTCAAATTTATCTCACCAAAGGGGGGGGAGTCTAGATTGGAAGAAAAACTGCTCATGTTATTAATGTATGCCCCCCTACTTATATTTATTAATTTTTAACCTAGCAATTTTTATTTTATTTTATTTATTACGCCATCATCGCCTTGCATTGCAACGTTGTTTACACTTCTGTAAAATGTTCAGAAAAATTACAAAAATTGTAATCAATGAAGGAAATTAAATTTAGAAATAAAAAAATTATTACCTACTGTTTTTATATATACCAGTTTATCGTGACCACGTTTTTGTTATCGTTGAAATCATTGGACTTTCAATGTTTAATAATAAAAATAAAATATGTAACTAACCAGTTTGTGTTATAAAACCTTAATTCTAAAACACGTTCCTACCAGATTTAACAACTTTAAGTTTTTTTAAGTGCTAAACCTTAACTTAAGGGGTAAAAGAAAATATTTCAATATAAACAGCTTTTAATTTATTCGCTAGAAACAAACACAAGAATAAGCAATTAATTTGGTACTCAACCTGAAAGGGAATTAATTAATTAATTCCACAAGTAGTTCGGTTTAAAAATAATATTTGGCTAAATTCACTCAAACAGAACAGTTCAAAATTCCGAAAATATTATTTCCGTCAAACGTTTCAAAATTTCCGCATAAAATGGGAGCATGCTCGTAAAAGGTACCTCTTAGATATTTATACTGACCGTAAAAAATGCAGGCTTCTTTCAATGGATAGATGAATCTACCTTGAATATTGTAGTAAACTTTTAGTACCACATTCCTCTGCCTGCATACAAGAATTCAAACGATGCCTTTCCAAAATAATGCACAGATATAAAGTATGCTAGATTGTCGAACGCTACGCTATACCTACCGGTAATTCAGCAAGGCAAAGGGACCATAGAAATTGAACAATTTGGGAGGCGGGAATGGGTACCGCCACCCTGAGAACTATTTATTAGATAACCAACACCTCTGCAATACTTCACCCTAAGCCGTTCGCTACGTTTGGTAATATAGCAGGGGTGCCCGGGTTCAGGGGTGAAGTTTGTCTGGAACTGACGGCGGATGACCTGGACACACTGAATCCTAGATTCCTACCCACCCCTCTTACCTTTTTCCTTACCAGAACTTTCTCTCCTTCCTTTCCTTAAAAAGACCCTTCACACAGCATCATGAAAGATGACATAGGCTCTAAGAGAAATTATTTTTCTCAGGACATCTGTGTGGAGCTTGTCCCTCGCTTAAGACATGGCATATTGATATTACAATTTACATTCTAAGTTCCAAGCACATGCTATTGTGTTTAATTCCACACGCTATAAATATATGGATAAACCACTCTCTTATCTGTGGGATAAACCGATTAACGAACCATAGACATTTTTTTTGTAGACTGTCATTCCTACTGCGGTCTACAAACGACATAGATGACGCGAATTAAGCTGTGAGCAGGAATGATAAAAAAGCATATGCCTCATAAACTACATGGTAAGGAACATTTTATATTATATATTACACGAGTTTTTACATTATATATTATATGAGAATAACCATTTATTGTATAACCAACACCTCTGCCATAGGTCGCCCCAAGTGGTTCGCTACGTGTGGTGACTTAGCAGGAGTTTGTCGAGGTCTTGGCGGGCCGAACCGAGAGAGACTGGTTGATGGAGGCCTTTTGACCTTTTCAGCCGGACTCTGTCGACCGGTCGACCGGTCGCCTTGCACCGCAGTTGGAGGTATAGATTCATACGTCCGTCACTCCTGGACATACTGACCCTCAGATTCTTACCCACCCCTCATACCTTTTCCCTTCCCAGAACATCCTATCCTTCTCTTCCTTAAAAAGACGCTACACACAACATCCTTTAAGATGACATAGGTCCTGAGGGAATTTATTTTCCTTAGGTCCTCCTGTGTGGAGCTAATGTAAAAAAAAAGTTCCAGATAAGTAAAAAAAAAAACACTGGAAAAGCTTGCTTGTGGCCATCGAAAACCGTATCTTTTAAAAAGAGATATGCGAAGAATCGTGGTACAGGGACTCATCTAGTGTATTCTGAATCATCTTGGAGGATGCACCGAAACTTGATTGATTCTTGCCAATTGGTATTCTGAGTGGATTCTCATACAATACTGCAAAGTTCAGCGAAAGGATATTCGAGTGTAGGATGTGCACAAAGTATTTTATGTATCCCCTTCCCCCCGCGTTGCAATGGAGTATACTTCTATCTCGGCTCTCGACACTGAACTTTGCTATGTTTGATTGAGTGCTTTTGAGAAAACGCGAGAGTTGATTCTCGTTTCTCTACTCGATACAATCGAATGTTTGAATGGGGAATAAGTTTTGTACATCGACCATAGACGTAAATTGACCAAAATCATATATCGCTGGTTCGGTAAATTTTGTAACTATGAGTTCTGACTTGGTCGTGATGTTGATTTTTACATAAGTTTGAGGGACCTTCCGAAAATGACTTAACGGTTGTTTTAAGGAATAAGTAAATATTAAATTTAAACAAATTCTTTTTAATACGGCACTTATTTAATCAAAATTATCAACATGTTTCAAAATCAATGATTTTATCGTCTGGCTTATTTAATGAATAAGTGTTGTATACAAAGTGATTTATTTAAAATGATGCCACAAAGTAACTGCGACTATAGAAACATATTTTTTAAATTACGCTTAACTGGCTACGTATTATTTATTTAAGTTTTCTTAGTTTATTAGTTTATCGGCAGCTAAAAACCCTATATCTACAGGAATTCCAAAAACTGAAAAAATCGAACTAATATCTATGAGAACCAAAGTGTTGACGAATATCTACAGCTCAAACTGTTGACTAATATCTATGAGAACCAAAGTGTTGACGAATATCTACAGCTCAAACTGTTGACTAATATCTATGAGAACCAAAGTGTTGACGAATATCTACAGCTCAAACTGTTGACTAATATCTATGAGAACCAAAGTGTTGACGAATATCTACAGCACTGGCAGAGGTTGGATTTGCAATTATGTATAGCATATTGGAATAACGTAATATTGCGTATGCAGTTTAAAAAACTTAATTTATGTAGGTACCTATGTATGTAAAAATCCCTAATATCGGACTATTGGACTCATTTAGCTGATTGGTCCAACCTACGCTCTGTAGATATTAGTTCAACCCATGCTCTGTAGATATTAGTCAACATTGGGACCGTCATAGATATTCGTCCGACCTTAGCTCTGTAGATATTAGTCAACACTCTGAAGTTCGTAGATATTAGTTCAACATATGAGCTGTAGATATTCGTCCGACATACAGGCTGTAGATATTAGTATCTGGAGTCATTTTTCCTGTTAAGCTCTGCGGGCAGCTTTAAGTTCGGCTTCGCCGAGTTTGAGTGTTTTGACCATTTTGTAAATCCGATAGCGACTGATTCCAAAAATACCGGTTCCTTGGATCAATTGGTATCCAGTGACAGCTAGTCACCGGGACAAAGTAACCGCGACCGGTTATGACTCATATGCAATATATAGCCGCGTGGTATTATTATTCACAACTGCCAATTATTACAATAATTATCATATTATCGTATCCGGAGAGAAGCACGAAATTACAAATCTAGTAGTACTTACGCCTGCCAGGAGATGCTAATCAAGCTATCTGTTGACGTAAATGGCGCCATCTTAAAGCTAGGGTAATTAATAAGATGAAAAATAGTTTTATCTTATTGGTTGAAGTAAGATCACTCTTTTACAAGGACTTTCTCGAGATTACTCATTGAAAAAATATATATTTACTGCAAATACGCCGTTTTTTTTCTAGAATTTCTGTTCGGGTTGTGCATTTCCGCAGGGTATATTTGCTTTTTTTGGATTCAAATTTTGTCAAGTTGCGTCAATTCGTGTCAAGTTCACCACAACAATAACCATAAAAAACTAAAATATTATCCTTATATAACCGAGATTATTGTTAAATTGGTCCGAAATGTAAGTAAGGGAACGTACCCATACTACGTGACACGTTTGGGGGGGGGGGGGGGGTCTTCAAAATGTCACGCTCCATACAAATGAGCGGCGGGTTGCTTAGGATTTTGGTCACCGGGGGGGGGGGGGTTAAAAATTTCAAAAAGTTGGTCACGTAGTATGGGTACGTTCCCTAACTAACTAACAGCCATTTCGCACAGAGGACGGACCGCCTAACAACTCGCTCTTGGCACACACTCTTTGCCTCACTAACATTCATACGTCGTCTCATACATACTCTTCTATTATTCTGACTTGTGACATGGTCCTCCCCAAGTATCTGATTCACTTGATAGCGCCGAGTCTTGCTCGGGCGTCCCCGACTTCTTCTACCATTCATTTGCGTCATATATTCTCCTTAAACTCCTTTCTTCGTTCATTTGCTCTACATGCCCACAAAAATAATATAATTACTTTTTCGTTATTTATTTTTGGGGTGTTATGCCGTGTTCCACTACCTCCTTCTTTAGCCAATGTTTCGGACAGCGTTGCAGTGTCCATCATCAGGGCAGATCCGGTAGATGTGTCGAAGAAAATTACTAATTAGGTGTACAGTTCACACACGGTAAAAGTGAAACCTTCAGAAAAGTAAAGTAGACAAGAGTGGGGAGGCTACAAAGCACCGCACAAAGAGGAGACCGATTATTCTATCTCATTCTCTCGCAGGCTAAATCCTAAAGATGTATGTGTTTGTCTCTTTTTAGAGTCGTTGTTTTTCATTTCATCGAGTTTCAAATCACAACGTTAAAGAAGTTTCACTTCAAAAGACAACGGTCGCAACTGGGACTCGAACCTCTTATTTTTAGTCGTTTTAGTCGAGCTTATATTTCAAATTCAAAATTAACAATATAATATGCTCTACTATTTTTTCCCATATTTTTGACTGCTCCCTTTCTAAATGATCACAAAGTTCTAAACAATTAAATAAATAAAAAGAAAATACTTTGTTTTACGTCACTTTATCGTTATTTTTTTTTCTCCGTCGGTGCCGAAACCTGTAGACGGAGAAAAAAAAATAACAATAAAGTGACTTAAAACAAAGTATTTTTTATTTATTTAAAATGTCAAGTCACAATGTGTTTGCTTCTTTTGAAAAATTCTAAAGAATTGGTATGTAACCTAGATGGTGTCTCAGATAATATCCATAATTAATTTTTAATCATTAGTTAATTCTGACAAACAAAAATTACTTAAAAAGAAGAGGTTCCAATTCTCCTTTAAGTCTAGAGATCCTGAGTTCGGGTACCGTTGTATATTTATTTTTCTGCGTCTTGTTCTTTTTCATTTTTCGTTCAGATTTATTAGTATTACCTTTTTTCACAACGTTATATTATATTGACGGTGATAACCTTCAAAAGTTAATATAACAATAGTTTTTCTAACAAAATATTTTCGTATTTGAATAAATGTATTTAATTCTATATTGTTAACAAGTAATCTAACCTAACCTATATCAAGACCCAGCAAGTAAGCAGTAGTAGTATAGTAAGATGAAACTACTGACCGCCCTGCCAGTGTCGTATGTAGTGGGCACTTTTAAGGGGCGGAAAAATTTTAAAATATAAAAAACAATAAAATTTTAACCATCTCACTTCATATTTTTATCGTACCTACTATTCGGACCGATTGAATTGAGCACGGAATTTTTCATTACTTATTTTGTGACGAAACTGCGGATTCCTCTTTCTTTAAATTATTGTATAATTGTAGAAGAAGATAACAATAATAATCTAAACGACAATATGAAAGACACAGAAAACAGAAAAAAAGACAATGGTCGTAACTGGGATCCAGATCTCTCATCTAACCGGGTCGTGCGCGTTAACCAATTTCGCTATGCCACCTTCTGTCAAGCCGTAATAATAGCCAATCTCATAATATTTCAAATTTCAGAATTAATAATATATTTCTTCAGCTAATTATTTTTGCATATTATAGGCAACTACCCTTTTTTATTGGAAACAATCATTCCAATAATTGGTTTGTATACTGGATAACGTCTCCCAGTTGCGACCATTGTCTTTTTTCTGTTTTCTGTGTCTTCTTCTCTTTCATTCAGATTATTATTGTTATCTTCTTCTTCGATGATATATTACGTTGATGGGAATAACCTTCAAAAGTTATAAAAGAGAGTTTTTCTTATAAAAAATTAAATGTATAATACTGACATTTTGCTCATTGTAGTGAATGTCTGCATTGTAGTAAATGTCTGCATTGTAGTGAATGTCTGTTCCTTAATTGCAGGAATTCCCCTACTTTATTTTGTGCTTTGATTGTTTATAACAAATTTTCAGCTAGATTGATTTTAAGGAAGTCCGTGAATGATACTTTGACAATTCTAAGAAAGTTTCATTCATCGATGTATCGTCCGTCAGTATTCTAATTCGCATTAAGAGGAATATAAACATTAGAAATATTTCGATTCTCATTCCTGCAAAATTTAAAATCGAGCGTCTTATTTGCGCGAGGCGAGTAAGCGAAAAAGTGGTTTTTATTTATTTTGTGCATAATTTTATAAGAACGAAAAAGTTAGAACATAGAAAACCTTTAAAATAGTCTTAGCCATAAAGGGATATTTAAAAAAAAGTTTTTGTATTACTTCATAGTTAAGACATGAGAAAACATTTTTTTTAGTGGTTTACGCTTATATTTTTTGTTAGTAAATAATAATTTTATTGTAATTCCAATACATAGAAAAGCTAGTAAAAGCTTCAAATTATCCGTTGCATATTTTTTTATGTTTATACTGTAAACCGATTCGTCGTAAAGATTAATCTAAATAGTATCTACTTAGGATTCCACGTATAACTTCATCTTAACTAATGGTATATGGATACGCTTTCCAAACTGTGATTTTAGTGATTATAAATTATATCGTCAAGATAAAATTATAAGTTTGCTTAACCTGCTATATCAAGGTGAGTGGTATGTGTGTAAGAATTTTTGTAATAAATGTGATTATTATTGAGTAAAACATATATTAAATGACTTTTTTTATTTTGTAACCTGTACAATACACAATAATGATGATTGTTCTTGCCGAAAAATTCTTTAGAATTACTATGTATTTTCGTCTTTTAAATCGAAGTACCTACATAAGGGGGGGCGAAATTTTCCTCCGCTACGATACCTACGCTACGCCACTGCGCCCTGCACCACACAGCATCCCACGTGTACACGTGTACTACAGCCCAGTGGACCTGCCCGCCCAACAAATTAATTGGTTTTTGTCTAAGCCGATTAGCATACAAATAGCTACATGTTACACGGCACAACTCCCCTACACTAGTGTGGGTGGTATTACAAGATAGACGTATACCATTGCTCAATACAAGGTTAAACACGTGGGACGTTAATGAATTATTAGTTCAAGCTTTAGGAGGCTCGATATAAATTAGAAGGTTAAATAGAAGGCTTAACCATTTATGTAAGCCGCGGGAAAAAGTGTTAGATATATAAATAAACCACTCTGTCAATGGATCATCACTTTAATAATAAATATAACCGGCAGAACTGTGAAGGTAATAGATGACTAAATATTTCTAAAAATGGCCATAAATTAGCCATGTACAAAGATAATATCAGCACATCAAAATAAATGATTAAATAACATTAAGGTATTAAAAAGACGGGCTCCGTGGTCGAAGAGCAGGTGTCTCGACTAATCCAGGGGTTGCGGGTTCAAAATTTGTGTTATTCCACAATTCGCTCATTTTTTTTGTTAAAATCACCACTTTTTTATTAGAAAGAAAATGTTATACAGTATTACAGGAAATCAAATAAAATAAAATATTACAGAAAAAAGAAAAGTCCCAATAAACTACTTTTAAGTAGTTTGTCAATGGATGCTTTTACTTTGAAGTTTAAAAAATAAAACTTATTATGCAGTTAGACATTTTTTTGTGTTAGTGTCTAATACAAACTATTTATTTCGGCGAGCCAATTTTTCAATATAATATTTGTTTTTACATTATTTGTACATTTTTTAATTTTAGCAGGTAACATATTTAAGCAAGTAGGTATAATGTAGTCCAGCGTTCTTTGTCCATATTTGTTTATGTGCTTAGGTACGATTAGTCCTTCATTTAACGACGTAAATCGAGTATTGTGTGGTCCAGTCTATTTATGTATATAGGGCCATTCATATGCTGAAAAATAATTTTATGCCACAGAATTGATCTTACCGAGAGAATTTTGAGATTTAATAAATTCAAATTTTTAAAGTAATCTTCTTCTTCTTCTTCTTCTTGTGCCTTGTCCGTTCAACGGACGTTGGCTATCATGTTGGCTATGCGGACTTTGTTTACTGCGGCCCGGAACAGCTCCACGGTAGACTGGCCAAACCACTGTCTCAGGTTTTTCAGCCATGAGGTTCTCCTTCTTCCAGGGCCCCGTCTTCCGGCAATCTTTCCCTGCATTATGAGATGCAGGATCTCATACTTCCCTGGATGTCTCATCACGTGTCCAAGATATTGAAGTTTTCGGATTTTTATGGTTTTAATTACTTCTTTTCTTTATTCATCCGAACCATAACATCTTCATTTGTGACCCTGTCCATCCAGCTTATTTTAAGTATTCTTCTGTAGATCCACATCTCGAATGCCTCAAGTCGCCTAATTAATTCTTCAGTAAGCGTCCATGCTTCCATTCCATAAAATAATATTGAAAATACGTAGCATCTGACCATTCGCATTCGTAATCCAAGGTTGAGATCATGACTGCAGAACATTTTTTTCATGCGGATCCCATCTATCATTTACATTGCAGCCCAAGTATACAATACTTTGTACCTTCTCCAGTTTTGTTCCAGCAATATAAAGATGTTCATCCAATGCGTTATTTTTGCTTATGAGCATGTATTTTGTTTTATTTATATTCAGTTCTAGCCCAAAATTCTCACAAGTCTTCACTACTTGATTCAGCAAAAGTTGTAACTCCTCAATGTTACTTGTTAGAAGTACCGTATCATCTGCATAACGCAGGTTGTTTAGAATCTTCCCATTTATAACAAGTCCTTGAGTAGCTTCTTGCAGAGCTTCATTGAATATTTCTTCTGAATATAAGTTGAACAGCATAGGTAAAAGAATAATAATTTAATATATAAAGTAATATATAATATATTTGCGGCACATTCCAGAGAGTGGAAGATACTCTCATTATCGCCCTGGTGTAATACCGCCATTTAGAAATCAAAAGGTCCTTGAAATGGATTTAGGCGTGTTCGGTGACCAGATCTGAATAGCAGGTACTTCCCCACCTTCCTCTAACTCATCTCCTTCCCCACCCCTATTCAACATACCCCTAGTAATTGTCTTTCAGTAGTTATTCTATAACTCTTGGTAAACAAAAGTATTTATGCACAAAGAAGAGACAAAAAATTATTATATGAGTCAGTTAATATATTACCTATTCGAGGGATGTTATGGTATAAAATTATATGCCAAAACCTATTGTCGGACTCAATATACAAAGTAAAAGTAGATCATACATATGGCACTAGATTTATTAAAAATGAGGGGTTGTCCAATATTCCGAAAATTATAAATAAATACGGGCAACGAACTATCGCTTATCTTGTCCCTACCATATTTAATTAGATTCCAATGAACATAAAGATCGAATCAAATTGCACCACCGATCTAAAAAATAAAATTAAAAAATGGCTAATAGATCTAGACTTTTTTATATTGATATTGTTTGTAATCTTGTGTATAAATAATATGACTATGAGTAATCTTCCTAGTGTAATTTTTTGAGAGTGTATGTGTATGTCTTAGTATTTCATGCCTTTACATTGTAGTTACCAAAAAGTTATTCTTCTGTATTTATTTTCATATTGTGGTGGCTTGTTATAATTGCGTTTTTGTGTTATATTAATATTGTTAAATTGACCTGCTGACAAACTGCTTCGGCAGTTTACCGGGTGCTTAAAATGAAGAAAAAAAAAGTAAATAAAAATGACATTGGTAATTTAAATTTTTCGTGTTAACTATGCACTCACTATTTTTAGCGTCAAAAGAACTAGCACACACGGACACGCCACCAAGTTTGTTAACCCTCATAAAGGTCTCATATAAATGGTTATATCTCCCTTACTATCATAGTGAAAAATACGATGTACACGGTGTTACAAGAGAAAAAAATCACGCTTTATATTCAAACTAGCAGACCCGGCCACACGTTACTGTGGCTAACGAAATATAACGCCATTACCCAACCTTTATAAAATCCGCTGCTTGAATTGAATATTTGAATTTCTCGACTTTTCTCTACTATAATAAGCATTTTTTATACATATAAACCTTCCTCTTGAATCACTCTATTGGTGAAAACCGCATGAATATCCGTTGCGTAGTTTAAAAGATCTATGCGCACATACATTTTGACCGACTTCATCAAATAAATTAATTCAAATCAAATACCTACTTACTCTAGGACATCTATTTTCAAATTTCTTCCGTAGAACGAATTTCAAAAGTGACTATAGGACGGCCCGCCAGCCGTTTTAAATCGCACAAAAAAATGTTTTCCTTGAATTTCCCGACTTTTCTCTAATATAATTTACATGTATTATACATATAAACATTCCTATTCAATCACTCTATCTATTGGTGAAAACCGTATGAAAACCCGTTGCGTAGTTTAAAAGATTAACGCGCACATACATTTTGAGCGACTTCATTTTATACTATGTAATGATGATGAAATGATGATACAAAAACTAACCACGAAAGAAGTAAAATATACACCTTTATGAAATCATAGTTTCGAATTTAATTTTGAAATAAATTTATGAAAAAATTGAGAATATATTATTAATTATTTTTACATGGAACGACCAAAAAGTGAGGAAATAATAACGTTTATGATACATTGTTTAATAATACGTGTACGTATTTATTTTTTGTCGTTTTCAGTAATTTTAGTTAGAAAAAACGTAAGATGAGCCATTTTTAAAACTTTTTTATGTTTGCGTGCAAAATTTTTATATTTATAAAATTATTGTTTATTTGCATTCATCAAATTTGAGAGCGTATTTTTTATCTTTCTAAAACAGTTTTTAGTTTTCGGAAACGTTCAGAAATATTCCATTTATTTGGATTTTATTGTAAAGCGGAAATATTTCGACCCTCAAAAATAATACGGTCGAGGCCTGAAGGGAAGCATTAAATTAATCATATTTCATTTATCATAACTTCAGCATTAAGTCAAACAACGTTATCTGCGAAAAGACATACCACTAATTATGATTTTTTTTGTACGTAACGTTGTTTGGCTTTAAGGTTTAAATTTAATTAGATTTTTATGATTTTAGTCTCAAACAACCTTGACATTTTTCGGTGAGTTAATTGTAATAAATAAAATATTAATCCTAACCAATTTGCTATGCAAATATATTGAAATATAAAATAAGATGTTAAAAAACCGCATTAAAATAGCGTTTTTAGGTCAAAATTTTAAATTCATGTTCGAAAACTTTGTATTCCAACATAAATCAGTCGCTTTTAATTTAAATGCCCTTGAAATGATTTTTTAATATTTTATTCTATATTAATTCATTATATTTCTACAGTAGTTAAGGCAATAATATTCCTATAAATACAATCCTTAACTCAAATAATTGTCAAAGGGGGATACATTAACCGGTCTGCTTGGTTCAATATATTCGCACCTCACAATCCGGAAGCCTCGGTTTCACACGTAAATTCTGAAACCGTCACTTTGGATCGAGATTGTAAAATATCTATGCAAGATAGCTTTTATAATCAAAGACAATAAGAAGCATTATTTCGTTCTCTTTCTGGTTAAAAGAAAAATACATATTTTGCAAGAGAGGAAGAGTGATGTATAGCTTTTAAAATGTAAGGACGCTCGGGACGTTTTTGGTCTTATTAAAGTAGAACAGGATTACGTGATTTGGGATGTATTTATTCCTAAACAGGCAGACAGGTTAATTACGTGAACAGTTTTTCTTCCAATCTAGACCCCCCCCTTGTTGAGATAAAATTGGACCACTTCATGTATTCTTTTTAAGTGACGTAAGATTGTGCTGGACCCCCCCCCCCCCCCTTTTTGAGCTCACGTAATTAATGTATGCCCCCAAAGTTGCCTCTAAAATCGTGCAAAATGTATTTCTTTAAAGGAGTATGTATAAATGTATGGTGGCACATAACCGTACTAGATGTTTGCTACAACTTTTGATTAAAAAAATAACTTTCCAGTTTGGACAAGTATTTTCCCCTCAAATCCAAATTTAACTTTTGTATGAAAAAGTCATACCCCTTAAATACCAGTGACGAAGTATGTATGCATGATTTTCAACGTACTATTTTCATGTTTTTTGCCTTCAGCATTTATTATTTTACATTTTATTGGCATCGAGCACTCTGGTTCGGATTTTGTTCGTGTGCAAGCATTGACTATTTTCCTTCTGAAATTGAATTGTTTTGATTCCGTTTCACGCTCCACCAGCTGCAGCTGAACGCACAGATTTATTCCCCAGTTTAAGTTTCTATCCACGACAGAACACTCGCAATACGGTTGAGTGGAAAAAATGTCGGTGACCATAGACATCCAAATTGATAGACTTAACAAATCATGAAATTCGGGTGTCATTTCGATGAGCTGAAGGCAAACCACGTGACAATATCTTTGGTACTAGGAGAGTTTGAGAATGCTTTGAATAATTCAGTTGTACGTAGAACGCTGAAGAACGCACATTGAAATAACCTGATCCTGGAACCGGCGCAACATTTCGCAGCGCAGTTCGTTTTAAGACTTCCCAAAAGATTCTTTTTCGATCTTGGGATCGAAATGTTTGTAAAAAATAGAACCGCCTTTAAATCGGGTTGTGTAGTGATGATTAAAATCAGCTAGGTGGGTAAATTATAACACATCTATGAGTGTCCAAATGGTGTAACAAAATAATTAATAAATATTGATATATTTTTGAATGTAGCTATTACTTTGTGGTTATCCATTATAGAATAATGAAATAATTTTACTTTGTATAAACCACTTATTTGATGTGCAAATCCGACCGGTTTCGGAACAAACGTTCCTTCGTCAGGGAAAGCTTATACTAATTTGACAGTTTCGAACAATGTTTTATTATGGTAGGGGTGGAGCTGTTGCTAGATAATAATGTAGATTGGGTAGGTAGGTATTAGTGTAGAGTGGGTGGGTAGGGGAACAAATCCATGATTGGGCTATATGACAATATTTTTTGTTTGTTGATAATAGATTCATTATTTTTAAGGGATTTTTTAATTTCCAAGGCTTCTAAGTTATCTAAACGTTTTCCTTTATGATTAATATGAAGAATATTTATCCCTGTATTTTTTTCAAAACTATGGTTATTTTCAATGATATGGTTAGCAAACTCAGAAAAATTATTATTATTAAGACACCTTAAATGTTTAGATAACTTAGAAGCCTTGGAAATTAAAAAATCCCTTAAAAATAATGAATCTATTATCAACAAACAAAAAATATTGTCATATAGCCCAATCATGGATTTGTTCCCCTACCCACCCACTCTACACTAATACCTACCTACCCAATCTACATTATTATCTAGCAACAGCTCCACCCCTACCATAATAAAACATTGTTCGAAACTGTCAAATTAGTATAAGCTTTCCCTGACGAAGGAACGTTTGTTCCGAAACCGGTCGGATTTGCACATCAAATAAGTGGTTTATACAAAGTAAAATTATTTCATTATTAAATATTGATATGTTTTACGCAGCCAGTAATTTGCGCCATCGTTTTAAAAAGTACTAGTGATTCGTAAACAGATTTTATTTTCGTGAACAAAATGGTGATATTGCAATGCGAGGTGCCTGTATACTGTCAGATTCATTTTTTTTACAAATCGCAGAAAGCAAGATGGTCACGCCCTCTCCACGCTCCGCACAACACGATTTGTTCCCCTTTCACTGATGGGCTAGTCCAGGGGTCGGCAGTTTGTCAAGTGAGAAGAGCCAAATTGTCATGGAAACAGGATAACAAAAGTACCAGAGAGCCGCATATATTGAGTCCTATAATTTCAATACCCGCTATATCCGATATTTTGACAAAATGATCTAAATATGAGATCTTGTTCACATTTTTGCGAGGAACAACACTAACCTAAAATTGAGTTTCAAAACCTCCCTTATCACGACCAAAAACTATGTTAAAACTGCGAGTGAGAAACAAAACCCGCTATATCATTCAAGAAGTTACTATCAAAACCCGTTATATCGGAATTCAACCAATCACGAGCAGTTATTTTGCCAAGATGGAGGGTGTAGAAACACGCCCCTCAGGTCAGTTGAGTTTCAAAAGCCTCTATATTCCTCTATATAAATTACGAAGTGAATATCAAAATCTGCCATATCCATTTTATTTATCCAAATTACTTAATTATTTCTAGGCATACATTGAAAAATGAACACTTTTCGAATGTATATTACTCCAATTCACTTCATAAATAAAAAAATGCAATTTTTTATTTACGCTAGAGATGTGACAGTTTTTTGCGGTTTTCTCCGAATCAGTGAAAGTTGATATAGCGGATATAGAAATTGAACGACTTAATATGTAATTTACATAAGTATAGGATAAGTGAAAGAGGGTGAACAGTGGCGCATCCGGCACAATACAGAATTGTATGATATATATAAGGCACCTAGCATCTCAACACATATGAGACTCCTCAGGCTGAGATGGGCTGGGCATGTACAGAGAATGCCGGATACACGCGTCCCAAAAAAAATTTTGACTGGACACCCAGGTGGAAAGAGAAAAGTGGGAAGACCCAGACTGAGGTGGGAAGATGAAGAGGGGATGCAGCACAGCTTCTCC
Organism: Limnephilus marmoratus; assembly: GCA_917880885.1. Classification (NCBI taxonomy): domain Eukaryota; kingdom Metazoa; phylum Arthropoda; class Insecta; order Trichoptera; family Limnephilidae; genus Limnephilus; species Limnephilus marmoratus. Next base: position 37,114,556 of record OU862923.1, on the reverse strand, counting down.
AGGTACCAAATTGGAAGTCAGCCGCTGAGGACAGGAGGAGTTGGAGGCGACTGTTGCAGGAGGCCAAAGCTCGATATGGGCTGTAGCGCCATCGAAGAAGAAGAAGATAGGATATGGACAACATCTATGCAAATTTCGACCGCTGGGCTAGTCTATCAATTTGGATATCTACGTCGGTGACCCATTTTTAAAGCGGGCGGTAGTATTCTTTAATCCAATTACGGCATCAGGGATAGAAATTGTGTGTTGGGAAGATTCCTTTTACCCTTTAGATTATTGGATTTTCGCAACTTTCCGGAGCTAGTAGAACCATGAAATCATCAGTTTGGGGATGTTGTGAGGCGGAAAGAACTAGAACGGGGACGGCCTTTTAAAAAGAAGCCACAACCCAAAAATGTGTTTATTCTTAATGTACCTCATATCGCCACATATATAAAAGGAAATTGTCACAGATAATCTTAGCAATCATGCTGTATATGTTTTAAGTTGTTTCTTATACGCTTTCATACATTTATAATTAAATATCAGAGTGTGCAGTTCACACGCGATAGAAGTAAACCTTCAGAAAACTAAACTTTGAGAGAGTGATACGAATGCAGATTATCAGGAGTTGGATAATTGCAGGGTTTATTAATTGCAATATTGTCACCAAGTTTAACAATAATTTTACATTTTATTCTACACTAGCAGACTAACACACGTTGCTGTGGCTAACGAAACCTTTATAACCAACGCCATCTGTTAAATCAAATCCACACACGCTGCCCGCTGCCCGCTGCCGCTTGGCCAGATATAGTCAAATTCTTGACAAATTATATACCCAAAAACCTTCCTCATGAATCACTCTATCTATTAATGAAAACCACATGAAAATCCGTTCCGTGGTTTAAAAGATCTAAGCGCACATATAGCGTAAGCGACTTCATTTTATACTTATTAAAGAATAAAGATAACAAATTCTACAATGAGGAGGCCGATAGGCTACGAACGACCGTACAAAGAGGACACAGATTAGTCTAAATTAGGCTAAACCCTATAGATGTGTTTGTCTCTTTTTAGTGTCGCTCGTTTCCGTTTCATCGAGTTTCAAATCGTAATTGTGCTAAAGAAGTTTTCACTTGGAAAATTTTTTTTAGTGGTTACTTATATTTATGAACTTATATTTATTATTAAGTAATTAACATTTTTTTGTTAATTTTACTGAAACGAAACGTTAAGAAAAGCTTCAATTAACCTAAAATATAATTATTGGTATTCTTAAGGGCCCGCAATCGGGCTCAAAAAGAAGAAGGTGGAGAGATATCAAATTACGAATATTAGAGGAAAGCGCTAACATTTAAAGCGTCGAAATCGATGAGAAAATCGCGATAATGTTTAATAAAACACGATTCGTTTAAAATAGAGCTAAAATCTCGTAGAACGTATCTTAAGTATAATTTAAAGAAACGTTATGATTTTTTTCACAACTAAAACTTGTAAAACAACTGAAACAAACATGTTTATAATAATTTTCGGAGCATACTTTGCGATATTTTTCTATCGAGTGAATTTCGTATAATTTGCGTTTCGGCGTGGGCAGCATCTAGACATTATATTAATGCAATTAATTTAATGGAGTTAAATTAATTGTTTTAAGTGACACCAAAAGGACTGCACCTTTAAATACTGAGGGGCGAAGCCGCTAGTGATTAATAATTATTGGTTATTGGTGTCGAAGGATAGAGCCACTTCATGCAAAGCAGATAAGTTCCTTGTTTCAAAATTTTTAACCTGTCAAATAAATTAATGTTGATTTCTTCCAGCTTTTGCTTTCAAAACGAACTCAATAATTATATTGAGTCCCTTTACCATTGGCAAAGGTAGAATTATTTACTATAATTATTACTATATTAATGTTATTATTGTTAATTGGACTATTTGTCCGTAAATAAATAAATAAATAAAGATATGTTCTGAATCCATGTTTTAGGTTAAATCCACAATATCCTAAGTTAAGATGAAGTCATGGTAAATAATGCAAAATCATATGTTTTTGTTTTGAAAATTTGATCGCTTAGAAGTATTTTAGATGCTTCAATTAAATACTGCGTGTAGAACATACCTTGGCCCTTAAAAATATCGGTCATTTTTTTATAAGTTTTTTAATAAGCCTATAAAAAATAAAGTATAAGGTCTAAAAAACACACTTTCAAGTCCAAACTCTCCTATTTATAAACCCCTTTTCGGATATGGTTTTATTGTGTAATGTGGCAAATTCAGTTTATTTTATAATAATCGCAAAAAAAGTTGATATTTACACCCAATCTTCCCAAAATAAAATAAAATATGCATTTTCGCGTTGATATTTTACAATACGGCCTTCTACGGAATTCGGTTATTCAAAGTGACCCCTATGGCGTCCACCGAAGAACTACTGTCCACGGCACAGTAGTGAACTAGTGGATCGCCTTAAGATATTTTAATGAAAAAAGAAAAATATTTCCGGGTTACGAATAACCTGACAGTATTTAAAAATCTCTTACTGCCGTTACAGTAAGTTGTTTCATAAAGAGTACGCAAAAGTTAGGCGAAGGTAGGTTATGTACTCGTAGGTTAGATCAGAAGTAGTTTACTGTGGATTATGTTCGGTATTCGGTGTTCGGTATTGAGTGTTCGGTATTGAGTGTTCGGTAAGGTAACATTAAGTTGGGATTGGTTTTCCTGCAGTAGTTTAAATTAGATTAGGTGATTACAATCAAGTTTAAATTACAGTCATCTGAATTACACAATCTATGGAAGATATAATATCTAGTGTAGCAAGTCGATAATTAATCATTGTCCGGAAATCAATCTTATTCGTACTCAGCCTGTAGATTTTTGAAGTGAAAACTCTTTTAGCACCGATGTGATTTGAAACTCGGTGAAACGGAAACGAGCAACACTAAAAAGAGACATGCACACACAACTATAGGATTTAGCCTGCGAGAGAAGGAGATAGCAATAAAATATTTATTTAATTCACGGGTACTCGGTTCCAACATAATACGATAATTCCACGGTCCTACACAAGTCTCCTTCGGTCTAGTGGTGTCAAGCGCCTGACGAACCTTAGCGGCCAGACATTCAGCGAACCAAGGGTCAAATCCTAAGAAATCTAAAAAAAAAAAAAAAATGTTTTTTTTTTGTTAAATCAATATCCAATCTTGAAACCACTCCAAAATGAACAGGCAAAGAAAACACAAAAGGAAGCGATATCTAGCTACTCCGAAGAAAAGAACACAAATACTATGACCAAATGTATAGAAAAAGGTGCACTGGAATTCGACGACAAAATACGGAAAAAGCATCCTTCACGTTGGATTAAAAAAAGTGTTTCTTAATATCCCAACTCTTGTCTACTTTAGTTTACTGAAGGTTTCACTTCTACCACGTATGAATTGCACATTGCACACACTGTTTTTTTTTTATTTATTAATGCTTTCAGATATTTCCTTGACATTTCCAAACAACTACAATTAAGAAACAAGATAGATATCAGCACGAAAGAATTATACGATGCTTAAGCTGCCGCTACCCGAATTTCTTACGTATCTCCCTTAAAGATTTGAAGTTTTAAGCTCTTCAATAAATATATGTAATTAATAATTAATAATAATAATTGGCTAATTTATATAGCGCCGTTTTCGTGGAAAATCACCTCAAGGGCGCTGTGAAATATGTTATTTCCACGCCGAAACGCAAATTATATCTATAAAATTCCCTCGATAGAAAAAAATCGCAAAGTATGCTTCGAAAATTATTATAAACACGTTTTTTCAGTTATTGTACAAGTTATAGTTGAGAAAAAATTCACAATGATTCTTTAAATGAAACTTAAGATCTCTATTTTAAACATTTTCGCATCGATTTTATCGCTTTAAATATATATTAGCGCGCTACTCTAACATTCGTGATTACATATCTCTCCATCTTCTTCTTTTGAGCGCGGATGCGGCGCCTTAAGACATTACAGTGCCAGTAGCATATATTACATTATCTAAAATCCCTTTGAAATATAAGGCTTTTTCTGCATACCTGTAAATCCGAAACTGCTCAAAGATTAAACTTTTCATTGAGGGTGCTGATAAAATTAAATGTCAAAAAACATCAGGTTCTATTTTTACTTCTGATTCATTCGTAAGTTTCTCCATACTTCCTGCGTACTAATCTGATGTACTAAACCGAGACACGTGCTGTATTTATCCCTACGAAATAAATTAACGTAAAAATCCATGACACCTGGAACATAACATGACCTTGGCACTTTGGCAGAAAAAATAATAGTGTAAGCGCCAAACTATAACGCCGAACTGACGTTGATACAGAAATCGTCGCAACAGACGAGTTTAAGGTCCGAAAATCGGAATACCTCCCCGTCCACGCCATCACTCTGTTTGTTGCACGTGTATTTTGCGTATATTTCGCTTTCGCTTATGGTCATTGTAAAGTCAGTAAAGTAACTGTACCTTTGCAAGAATGGATCGTATCAAGTTCAGCTCGGCATTTAAGTTTGACGCTACTGTGCGCTCTGCAGTCTGTTGTAGAGAGGTGTAACAGTCTGGTGTTTTTTGGTTCCGTTGTGTTATTTAGTTTTGCTTGTCGATTCTACATTATTGTACTTACTAATGTTTACGTATACATCGATTATATATTATTATTTCTTTAAATACTTATGTAAAGATTATCTAAGTACTTACTTTTTTGTATTTTCTCTCTTTTGTACTATTAAACTATTTTTCTTATATATATAAAAATCTCGTGTCGCGGTGTTTGTGGTCGCACTCCTCCGAAACGGCTTGACCGATTTTTATGAAATTTTTTATGTATATTTGATAGGTATGAGAATAGGTTTTAATGTATATTTCATACCGCTGGTAATTAGGGTGTCCCTATCTAGAAAAAAAAACTTTTTTTTTGTCAATTTTTTTTTGTATTTTTTTATTTATTTGGCATCAAAAAATGCCTACAACCCCAAATTTTAACGCTCCTACCGCCACCCTCCCACTTTTTAATCGCGATTTTAGTATTTTTCTATTTTTTTTTATAGTGAAAACCGCACAAGAATCTCAACTGCTCCCGTCTGGAGCCAGCGAGACTATGGCATCCCCAATTGGGGTATGTTGTGAGGCTAAAGGTAGTGAGGAGGGGGAGGAGGTGGGGAAGAGGAAGGTTGGGAAGTAAATGGCTATTCAGATCTGGTCACCAAACACGGCTAAAACCATTTTCAAGCAACATTTCAATTCTGAATGGTGGTCTTACACCAGGGCGATACTGATAGTATCTTCCACTTTGGAACATGCCGCAAATATACCTACTCTATATTATTTTAAATGAATTAATTGTGAAATAACACAAATTAATCAATTAAAATTTATTTGCGCATGCCCGGTTCGAACCCGCGACCTCCGGATTGTGAGTCAAGAGTCTTACCCACTGGACTACGGAGGTCGTCAAACAAATTTAACCGTCTTTCGTATTTCAAACAGAACGAAATTATTTGTGTTGTTGAATGACAGATGGCGCTACGTCCGCCTCATTAAACTTTCATCCACACATGCGCAAGACATTCTCGAGAAGCGTCGCGTCATTTTGATATTTCATTCGGCATCATGTTCTCGCGTGGGCAAACCATCGAGCATATTTGTGTTTGCCAAAGACGGACTAACAAAAAATATCGCACAGGCAATTGCTCTTCGAAATTCTTATTGATTTTCTTCATTTCATTTTCCTACTTTAGTTGGTGTTTTTTGTTTTTATCGGCGGTCATCGTCTACATTCCTCTTTCTGTCATAGATCCCATCTCCACACACTTACATTCGTTATTTTTTATTTAACAACCAAAATATTCACTAGAAATAATTTATATGGCAAAACAACGTTTGTCGGATCAGCTAGTCATATTATAAATTTATCGAACTCGTTTGTTTAACTTTTTATGACGATGCAACTCATGTATTTTTATTTTTCCATGTGTACTATTTATCGCTTTGTTAATTTAGCTAACATTCTATTAAAACTTTCTTCAGAACCAACTATTCATAATTATGTTTTTAATAATATCAACACAGTAAATACACATTCCTTCATACCTACTGTCATAGTAACTTACCAGACCTGACGGCTCACTAGCAAACACCGCCACCGAAAAGGCTAACTTACTAGGTAAAATGTTTGCGGATAACTCAACCCTCGATGACCAAGGTGCTGTCCCGACGTCAGTTCCTCACTGCGGTTTTCGTATGAAAAAGCTGAGGATCCGGCATCGGGAAGTATTCCATGTTTTACGATGGCTTGATGTTAATAAATCTAGTGGGCCTGACGGAATACCTGCCCTGGTACTGCAAAGGTGCGCTGCAGAAATAGCTCCAATTTTGACGAAGCTTTTTAAACTGTCCCTGAAGACTGGCTCTGTGCCCTCTGGTTGGAAAAAAGCGGTTATCCATCCTATTCCAAAGAAGGGGGACCGCTCCAACCCGGCCAACTACCGCCCCATAGCGATCACATCAGTTCTGTCTAAGGTGATGGAACGTGTGATCAATGACAAACTGCTCACATACCTCGAGAAGAACAAAATCATTAACGACCGTCAATACGGATTCCGGCGGAACCGCTCGTGCGGTGATCTTCTCGCGTATGTGACGCATGTTTGGGGGCGATGCCTGGAACGATTCGGTGAGACCCAAACGGTTGCACTGGACATCTCCAAGGCCTTTGACCGGGTTTGGCACCGAGGACTTGTCAACAAACTGCATTCTTACGGATTTCCCGCATCCTTGTGTACGTGGATTGCCGACTTCTTGAGGGAGAGGTCGATTCAGACGGTAGTCGATGGTTTCACTTCTTCTTCACCCTCAATAAATGCTGGCGTCCCACAGGGATCGGTTCTGTCTCCGACTTTGTTTTTGTTGCACATCAACGACCTTTTGTCATGTGCACCAATTCATTGTTACGCGGATGACAGTACAGTTCATGATAGCTTTTTGTTTGACAAGCCTCCAAAGGGTTCACAAACTCCAACAGCTCGTAAGGCTTTGAAGCAAAGAATGGACGGTTACCTCGAGAGTGTTTTCTCTTGGGGTAAAAATAATCTCGTTGAATTTAATGTTTCAAAGACCCAATCTTGTCTGATTACGTCTAAAAGGGATCGAAATGAAAATCTAGTCGCTTTCAACAGAAGCAATCTTCCGAACAAGCCCTCCATTGATATGCTTGGTGTAACCCTAAGTGACCAGCTGAGGTATGAGGGCTCCATCGAAGCCAGAGTAAAGTTAGCCTCCCAAAAACTGGGCGTACTGTACAGGGCCCGCAGATACTTTAATAGTACACAACTGCTAACACTGTACAAATCGCAAGTGCGCCCCACGGTTGAATTTGGCAGCCACCTCTGGTCTGGAGCTCCAAAATACCTGAAAAATACCCTCGACTCTGTGCAGAAACGGGCGGTCCGTTTGATAGATTCTCCCATCTTAACAGACGGATTGCAATCTTTAGAGCACAGGCGTCGGGTGGGAATGCTATCCTTGTTCTACCGGTATTACAATGGAAGATGCTCCGAGGAACTAGCATCATTGATCCCTTCGGCACCGGTGCATAGTCGGGAAACACGCCAAACGCGTGCCCAACATTTGTACACGGGTCGTTTCTTCGACTCGTTCTTGTGTTCAACAGCTCGGCTGTGGAATGATTTGCCGGCCTCTGTGTTTCCTTCTTCCTACAACATGGGTCTCTTCAAGACCAATGTTCATTCCTTCCTCTCCTCAAAAAGACCCTCCACACAGCATCCCAGATGACATAGGCCCTGAGGGAAATTATTTTCCTCAGGGCCTCCTGTGTGGAGTTAATGTAAAAAAAAAAAAAACTTAAACACTTCTGTTTTACATTTATTATATCTAACTAATTAAACTTATCAACTCCTTTGTACAACTTTTCACGAAATTTTTTTTTTTTTTTTTTTACATTAACTCCACACAGGAGGCCCTGAGGAAAATAATTTCCCTCAGGGCCTATGTCATCTGGGATGCTGTGTGGAGGGTCTTTTTGAGGAGAGGAAGGAATGAACATTGGTCTTGAAGAGACCCATGTTGTAGGAAGGAGGAAACACAGAGGCCGGCAAATCATTCCACAGCCGAGCTGTTGAACACAAGAACGAGTCAAAGAAACGACCCGTTCTCATGTGACAAATGTCAACCGTGTACAAATGTTGGGCACGCGTTTGGCGTGTTTCCCGACTATGCACCGGTGCCGAAGGGATCAATGATGCTAGTTCCTCGGAGCATCTTCCATTATAATACCGGTAGAACAAGGATAGCATTCCCACCCGACGCCTGTGCTCTAAAGATTGCAATCCGTCTGTTAAGATGGGAGAATCTATCAAACGGACCGCCCGTTTCTGCACAGTCGAGGGTATTTTTCAGGTATTTTGGAGCTCTAGACCAGAGATGGCTGCCAAATTCAACCGTGGGGCGTACTTGTGATTTGTACAAGGTTAGCAATTGTGTACTATTAAAGTATCTGCGGGCCCTGAAACCGCATGCCTACATATCGTACCTGCTTATTTATTTATTTATTTATTTATTGTTTCTTTACACTGTAGGTAAAAATATTTACAATACAATTTGTTACCTCACTAGGACAAGCCTGTGTTGAGGTTAAAAATAATTATACAAGTTAACAAAATAACACAAAATTATACAGATTTTGAAAGAACAATATTGTTGTATTTCTTACAGATTGATCCGGCAGATCCACATCTACCGGATCTGCCGGATCTGCCCTGATGATGGACACTGCAACGATGTCCGAAACGTTGGCTAAAGAAGGAGGTAGCGCAACACGGCATAACACCCCAAAAACAAATAACGAAAAAAACTTCTGGTTTTGTTTTACTATTTATAATTTACAACTGTAAATGTCCTCTACAATACAGGTGAACTCCTAGAGTGGAGGACAATATATTTTACCTTTGTAATGTAAATATACTAAGAATACATACATTGTAATGTTCTTATATCCTGAATGTTCAGTTTATTATTTTATTTTTTTATTTATTTTTATTTTACTTTTTTTTTATTTTACTTTATTTGGGAAACAAACAGTTGTACATATTTTATTAAATAATTACATTTGACAAATTTGCATGAACCAGTGAAGTTTCCACATTTGAGAATATAGAATTTAAAGAAAAAACAAAAAACTCATTAATATAAGAAGTTATACATACATAATACCTAACTAGATTACAGAAAATCAGATGAAACCAACATAATAAAATCAGATGAAACCAACATAATAATTCATACGAAAATCAGATGAAACCAACATAATAAGAGAAAAACAATAAAATAAGGCACACAGCAGGATTTACGATCTACAATCTGTTTTGATCTTCTCCGTTACATATTTTGTGAATTGAACTGAGGACAAATGGAAAATATCAGCGTCTGAAAGGATATTGTTATATTTTGTGTACGTCCTTTTCAGAAATGTATGTTGTGAGTAGTTAGTTTTTGATTATGGGATGTGGAATAGTTTGTTTGTTCTTGTATTACGTACTGGACAGTGGAAATGGATGTTTTCCAGAAGATAGTTGCTGTCAACAGCGTTGTTGACGATTTTGTATAAAAATTTCTGGTCGGATATATTTCTTCTCTCTTCTAGTGATGTAATTTTATAGAATGCTAAGGAATCTTTTACATGTTCTGATATTCGGAACGATTTAAAGTCTAAGTATTTCAAAAAATTTTTTTGGATTCTTTCTAACCTTTCAATATTGACTTTGTATTGGGGATTCCAAATCACTGATCCAAATTCTAGTATGGAGCGAACAAAAGAAAAATATAATATCTTGATTACATGTGGTGATCTGAATGGTTTAGTCACTCTTACAATGAATCCTAGGAGTTTGTAGGCCCTGTCACAAATGGAATTTATGTGTGATCGGAAAGACATTCCGGAGTCCATTATTATTCCTAAGTCCCTTACTTCACTACACCTTTTTAATTCAACTCCGTTTATTTTATATGGGAATGTTAGGGGGTTAGTGCTTTTGGTGAAAGATATTGTATTACATTTTTCTAGATTAAAGTACAGTTGGTTGTTCGCGCAAAATAGTCCAAGCCTATTGATATCCTCTTGCAATTCTAGGCTGTCATTAATATTAATTACTTTTTTGTAAATTTTAATGTCATCAGCAAAAATTTGGATTTTAGAGTTTTTAAAGCAAGAGTCTATATCATTTATATACAAAATAAAAAGGAGAGGTCCGAGGTGTGATCCTTGTGGAATTCCTGAGGGTATATTATAGAAACGTGAAGAGAAACCCTTAGCTCTAACTGCTTGACTCCTGTTAGTGACGTACGATTTGATCCATCTTCGAAGGCCCCCACTGATCCCGATTTTTAATAGCTTCTTCAGAAGCAGTTTGATGTTAATTTTATCAAAGGCTTTTGAAAAATCCGTGTATATAGAATCAATCTGAGTTTTACTACCCATAGAATTAAATATGAAATCTGTGTATTCCAGCAGGTTTGTCTCGACTGACCGTTTTCTAAAAAAGCCGTGCTGATTTTTTGATATGGTAGTTTGTACTGCTGGAAAAAGTTGGTCAAGAACCATGTTTTCCATAATCTTGCTGATAATTGGGAGTTTGGAGATGGGCCTGTAGTTAGTGATGTTATTTTTGTCCCCGCTTTTATGGATTGGTGTAATGAGTGCTTGTTTCCAGACGTTGGGGAAGTTGCCTTCCTCAAATGACATTTTGAACAGCATGGAGATAGGATATGCCAATTGGTCCCGGCATTTTACATAAAAAATGGATGGAATTAAATCAGATCCCGCGCTTTTGTTCGGATCGAGTTTTTTTAGATAATTAAGTACATGCGATTGATTAAAGTTAATCGTGTGAATATGAAGATAAGAGTTGTCGACATTGTTATCAGAGTTAATAGGATCGAGGCTGGGGTTGGGATTCTCTACAAAAACCGATCTAAAATAATCACTAAAATTGTCACAAATGGATTGTCCATCAGTGCAGGAGATATCGCCAAGATACATTTGATTTGGTAGATCAGAAGACAATTGCTTTGATTTTACGAACGACCAGAAGCGTTTACTACACTTTTTTATTGATTCTTCTGCCGTCCTAATGTAGTTATCATTACATTCAAGTGAGATCTTCTTTTGACGATTTCTCAGCACTGAAAAGGATTGATAGTCAGGTAGATTTTTGTATTTTTTCCATTTTTTGTGATATTTTAGTTTCACTTTTACAATTTTAATAAGTGGGGAAGTATACCATGGGGGAAACCTTTCCAAATTAACATAAATTTTTTTTTCGGGAATATGTTTACGTATGAGGTCATTTACGATATTATAAAAGTTTAATACGGCCCCTTCAGTATCCTTATTTTGAAATTCGTGTTCCCAATTTATTATGGATAATTCGTTTTATGATTTGTCCGTAATCACCTCGGTGAAACATTTTGACTGTCCTTGACGAAACGAGGGGAGACGGTTTAGTAACAGGGGATAACTCTATGTCTAATGCTCTGTGGTGTGTATCTTCAGGCGTCAGAGGCTGGGTACTGTGAATTATGCTACATTCTGAAATATTTGTCATGATTAAGTCAAGAGTTCGTTTATTTGTATTGATCACAGAATTAAATTGCTGTAATTGCGTGAATGAAAGGAAGTCAACCAATGCACAACTAGCAGTATCTTCTGGAAAATTTGATTCTAAATAGTTTTGCCCTTCTGTTACCTTCCAATTTAGTTTGGGTATGTTATAGTCTCCAGCTAATAAAAACAATCCTTCCGGGTGATTTGTGTGCAGGTCCGATGTATTGTTTAAGTGATGAATTAGATTATGAATGTAGTTGGTGTTTTGTGGATGGTACGAGCAGCATATATATAATTTTTGGAGTTTATTATTGTTACCTAGTATTGGCACCGATATCCAAATGTCCTCAGTACACGTAGACCACGGTAGTTTCTGAGCATTAAGAGATTTAGAGGTTGCGATTAATACCCCCCCTCCCTGCTGCTGTCCAGATACTAAGTAGTCGCGATCCTTTCTACTATCTACTACTTCTATATTTATATACTATATGCTTATTATTATACTCCTGAATAACGTATGTATCTATAATAACGTGATATTGTTAAGGCCTTCAAGGCTTTAATAAATAAATGATGTTTGAATAAATAAATGAAATGATTTTTATCATAAAACTAACCGTTTCTCTAAAAAATAAAAATAAAACGTTTTTGCGAACTTTGACCTTGAATAAATATGTTTGCATACACGGGATCGGTTGAGACTTTTGACAATTTCATTATAATGGTATCCCTAACATTCGTGTAAATTTTAAGCATCTTGGGAATTTATGCTAGCGTACCCCTATTTTTCGGGCTAACTTGACCGGACTACTATGTAATTACTGATGTGTGTATAAATGTGTCACAATGTCGCCAAATCCAAATAAAAATACAATATACGAGTACATTGGTATTAGTATTGGACCTTCAGATAGAATTTAGGCAACATACATATATATATTCTGGACTTTTATTTCAGATTGTGCGATCATTTTGCAAATTTTTCGGAATTCACGAACAATATTTACGTTACGCCGAAAATACGAGAGTCACAGGTTGCGTGACACCGGTGTTACTGTATTTTGAATTTGGAAAAGTGCAGTGAAATATGGCGCTTTGTCGTTTGGGGCAAAATGGTTGAATTGGTGAAGTTGGTCAATGAGCACCCACGAATTATTTTCTTTTCTATCTTTGAATTTCCATCGTTTAGGGTTTTTAAGGAGAAAACTTCTTTAGAACCGTTGTGATTTGAAACTCGATGAAACGAAAAGCAATACTAAAAAGAGACAAACACTTACATCTGTAGGATTTAGCCTGAGAGAGAATGGGATAGTACAATCGGTTTTTTAGGAAAGGAAGGTAAAAAATTTTGGGAAAGAAAAGGTGAAAGAAGGGTAAGTAGAAATATGGTGTCAGTGCGTCCAGGAGTAACGGACGTTATGAATCCATCCCTCCAATTGCGGTGAAAGTGATGGGTCGAGGGAGTCTGGTTGGACGGGTCAAAAGTCCTTCCTTAACCAGTCTCTCGATCCGGCCCACCCGGACAAACCTCACTCCATGAACCCAGGAACCTTTACTAAATCACCATCACTTATGGTTACCAATGGCAGAGGTTTTGGTTATCCAATAAATGATACCAGCCTCATAAATAAACAATAAAACAAGAACAAGAATTGAACAAGACATGCACACCAACTACAAATACCAAAAACAAACACATCCTTTGGACAAAAACACTACAGATACCAGGCTGTAAAACTATAGAATTCTCTTCCAACACAATATAAAACAACAAATATTATTAAATACGAAAAACACATAAAACAATAAGATTACAATCCATTTAACTTTTGATTTATAAAATTGTCGAATTGAAGTCGATTTTATATTTTAATTTTTATCGTTTCTCTTTTTTATATTAACTATTAATATTAATTAACTAAGACCATTTCTTTACTATTTATAATTTATAATTTACAACTGAAAAATGTCCTCCACAACACAGGTGAACTCCTAGTGTGGAGGACTATATATTATACCTTTGTAATTTAAATATACTAAGATTAAATAAATAAATTGTAAAGATCCTCGATATCATTGTTCAGTAGCTATGTATGAATACGATTCAAAAAGGAATCATAAAGACCATATTGAAAGTACCAATTAGAACGCCTTCAATTGAAATTTTCAATAACTTTGACGTACCAAATGTACAGCAAATATATGCCAAAAATATATTATTGAAGCTCTTCAAAAATAATGAATCCTCTACTAGACCGTGTACGAATAAAAATGATATAAAAAATATTCCAAGTTATAAAACCACATTTGGACAAAGAAACTATACATGTCATACTTTGCAACAAAACTCCATAATATCCTTCCCCAAGACATAAAACTAATAAAAAATCCAATTGAATACAAATCAAGAATAAAAATATGGCTTAAAGAGGTAAATGAGAAAACCCTAGCGAAGACGCTAAAAACGACATAGAAGACAAATGAACTATATTTAAATAACTTTAGTCCGCCTCGGCACAGGACCCCCTAGTGAGGAGGACTAAGAAATACAATATTTTATACTTAATTAACTTATTTTGTATGTAAAATTTTTATATATAGTCGCAAAAATAAAAAAAATAAATGTATAGTTGCCATAGATGGTCAAAATATAACAAGTTTTAAAAGCCTAAAACTTACCACCATCAAAATACCTCACGTGGATAACCATGTCCGATAAAATCATTGGGAGTTTTCGCCGTAAAGTCAGCCCTTTTGAAACTTCAGCAATCCGATATCATCGGGTTGTTTATTGATTAACATTAGGGCCAAGCATTAGGTGTGTGCATGTGGAAAATGGTCTGCCAAAGCACTTGTAGGGATAATCACCACCCTTTGAGAAGGGTTAAGATCTCTACACTCCGCCAGGAATAACCGAACTATCAACTATTTACCTAGACTAATTTCATGGGATTAGAAAGGCTCTATGAACTGGCAAAGTTTGGACATTAATACGAGTAAGTGATACGTCAGGCACAGTTTGTCTTAGGTAATCGAAAATTAGATTTCTGTATGGAGAGGCTGTGTGTACTGTAGACTGTTTCGGATTTAAAAGTTATAATTAAGTGTTTATCCATTCTGTTGTAGTAATTTTGGTAATTAGATTATATTAATTAATGTCTTGGATCACTTAGTTTGATTGAAATTATGTCGGATTGGGTAGATAATTTATTGAAGCTTGAAATGTTTGGGTTAAAGCAAGTCCTAACTGACTTAAAAACTTTATATCTAATAGGTTATTTGTAAATACCGAGCGAAACTAAATCACCAAAATTGTCGTCCGATTTTCCCTTGATTTTCCTAATAAATGGAGATTTGCGACAGAGCTTCATTTAGTTATGTTTGTGTGCAAATACCCTATCTCCAAAGCAGAAATGACAATTTGGGAGCCGGGCGCCTCGGAAACTATTTTTTTTTTACATGACCTCCACACAGGAGGTCGTGAGGAAAATAATTTTCTTCAGGGCCTATGTCATCTTTGGTGATGCTGAGTGGAGGGTTTTTTTAAGGAAAGGAAGGAGAGGAGAGTTCTGGGAAGGAAAAGGGTTTAAGGGGTGGGTAGGAATCTGGGATTCAGTGTATCCTGGTCATCCGCCTACAAGACCTAGACAAACCTCACCCCATGATCCCGGGCGCGTATTTACAATCCCTACCGCGTTTCAGTCGCTTTAAATTTTCAATATCAAAATTTAAATATTTAGAAATAAAATTATTGATTTCTTATATACACATTGGAAAGATTATTTTATCTAGATTTTAGAACAATTTTTTTTTATGCAAAGTGAAAAAAAATTATCAATATATAGGTGTATTTACAATATATGGGAGTAATATTAAAATTTAAATATTTCGAAATAAAATTATTAATTTCTAATATACACATCAGAAAGATTATTTTATCTAGATTTTAGAACAATTTTTGTTTTTGCAATGTGATAAAAAATAACCAATATAGAGGTATATTTAAAATGTAAATTATCGTTACCGCGACTGATTCGGTATAGGTTTTGTAAATACGCAGCCGGGCGCCTCGGAAACTATTTTTTTTTTTACATGAGCTCCACACAGGAGGCCCTGAGGAAAATAATTTCCATCAGGGCCTATGTCATCTTTGGGGATGCTGAGTGGAGAGTTTTTTTAAGGAAAGGAAGGAGAGGAGAGTTCTGGGAAGGCAAAGGGTTTAAGGGGGTGGGTAGGAATCTGAGGTTCAGTGTATCCTGGTCATCCGCCTCCAGATCCAGATAAACCTCACCCCATGATCCCGGGCACCGTGCTAAATCACAAAACGTAGCGAATCATTTGGGGTGACCTATGGCAGAGGTGTTGGTTATCCAATAAAGGTTCCCGGGGCGGCGGTACCCGTTTCCGCCTACCAAATTGAAATTAAAAGAAGACCTCTGCCATTGGTCATCCAAAATGATCCGCTACGTTTGGTGACTTAGGAAGTTTCATTCATTGGGTGAGGTTTGTTCAGATGTCATATACACAACACACCAGCTGCGTGGCGGCCGGATCGGGAAAGCCCAGTTTGGGGAAACTCCTTGACCCATCCATGACATTGCATTCAATTAGCAAGACAAACAATATTGACTGGGACTTCTTTATGAACAAAAACTCTACAATCGTTTTTCTTCCCATATACAACTATGCAATCATTGTGAATTATACGCTAAAGATATGTGGCAGCGGCAAGGACTGAATTTCACAAGAAATCAAAAAGCCAACCACATAGCTTTTATTTCATTAAGAGAATTTTATTTTTTTCTTACTATTTTTATAATCTAATTTACCGCTTGACGACTTCACTTTAACAACTGTACACTTATAAAAACTACTAGCGAGCACTTGGCATGCGTTGCAATGCCACTCAAAGAAATAAAAATTTTCTCCCTGCGCGTCCTTTTCCATGCGTTCCCGTCCATTCCCCTTCCGCTTCTCTTTTTCCTCCCATGGTCCCTCCTTGCCGCTAAACTATACGAAATACACACATGTTTATGCAAATTTCATAACTTCAGAACTCACCAGTATATATATAGAAACTTTCGCGGACGTGCGCACATCAAATCACCAAAGTTTCATTGCAATTGGATGAATGGTATAGGAAATATTTTTATAACGCCAGAGCTCAAAATTATATAAATAAACCTTTGTGAGCATGCGTACAACAAATCACCAAAGTTTCATCGCAATCGGATGAATGGTGTAGGAAATAATTTCATTATGCCAGAGCTAAGCATTATATATACCTAGAAACCATTGGGGGCGTGCGTATAACAATTCACCAAAGTTTCATCGCAATCAGATGAATGGTTTCAGGGACAAAAAAAGAAACTTTCATTTTTATGTATTACATAATAATATTTTTGACTGAAAGAATGGACTTGCAAGTAGTGTAAAAAATCAGAAACGACGCGCATGAAGTTCAAGTGTGCAATGCACCCCTGAATATAATAATGACTAACATTCAAATTTTCCACTCTTTATCCAACAATGTAAAAGAAATCTTTTTTTTTTTTACTTTTCCTCCATTAAAAGCATTTGCTTGTGGATGGAGGAGCTTGTGGATACATTTTAAATATGTACAATTTATACAGTCAGGTGTTTCACATAATATATACACGGATTCACAGTTAATATACATACACCGTTAAAACACAGTTTAATCATATCACAATCAAGATCTTTTAACTAAAAGATAAAATCATCCACATGTATTCAGTAATAAGTAAAATAGGTATAATTTTTAGTGTGACATTCATGTGGTGATGAGGGAAGCAGCAATTTTCCCGTTGGTGATTTCTCTAAAATTTTTTTTGATGGAGTAATATTTTAATAACTATGCAACCCTTTAAATTTAACTTGAAAACTTTTTCACATACATGAAAAATACATGCGTAAATCATCGAATTTTAATGGTGAGCGGAAAACTCAGAGTGAAATCAAGTCATTAAAAGTGAGTAATAAAATTGCTTAAGGCGCCGCATCCCCGCTCAAAAAGAAGAAGATGGAGAGATGTGTAATATGAATGTTGGAGATAGTGTGCTAATATTTAAAACGGTAAAATTGATGCGAAAATTGTAAAAACGTTTAATAAAACACGACTCGTTTAAAATAGATCAAAAATCTCGTGGAAAGCGTCTGAAGTACCATTTAACTCTCGACAGGCCAAGATGCCAAACATGATGTCCGTAACCATGGGGTCGGCTGATGACCCCATTTTTTTTCTAAACTTTTAAACCAAAGAAAACACTTTTTCTTTTTTTGATATATATATTTTTTTTGTTATTTATGTTTTTGCAGGGAATATTACCTACCTATATTTGACAAAATATTTTTTCCTGCGATCAACGATTTTTTCACATTTTTTTTAAATGGCATATTATGTATTAATCCTTTGCGCAGGAATACCTAAAATACTAAAATATGTTATGTATTTAAGTAGATATAAAAAGGATAGTTATTTTGGAGTCTACCTTCGGCCCCAGCTGGCTGCGGGAGAGTTAAAGAAACATTGTGAATTTTTTCACAACTATAACTTGTAAAATAAGCGAAATTAACGTGTTTATAATGATTTTCGGAGCACACCTTGCGATTTTTTTGTATTGAGGGGATTTCATATAATTTGCGTTTCGGCGTGGAACACGTCTAGATATTATCTTCAAAAATAAAATATATTTTTTTAAGAGCTTAAAAACTTTAAATGTTTAAAGGAGATATGTAAGACATCGGTAGAAATTCAGGTGGCGGCGGGTGGCGGGCGTAAATGGGTTGCGTTAGGTTAGGTTACGAGATACTTTCCAAAATTTTTCTCGAAGAGGTGTTGGGTTGACTTGATTCTGAATTGGCATGAAACAAATTTCGTATGGTTGCCGGCAGGCGGCGTAGATTTGATTTTTATACAAACCGACAGTTTTGTTCCGAATTTTGCGCACTTGACTTTCAAAACAAGAGATAGTTCATTGGTCCACATGAGATTTTGAAAACTCTGCGTAAAGCCCGGGTAACGCCGGGGACTTCTGGTAGTGTGTAATAAATATTTAAAAATAACTGTGATAATTTTGAGAATCATTTGTAAATAAGGCAGGAGAATAAAATATTATTTTTTATTAACGTATTAACAAAAATCTACAGATCAACAAGGGTATTTTTTTTATAATTTAACCCTTGGAATACCAGGTTAAAATGGCATAAAATGCCAATCACCCGCCGTACGCCGCTCCGGCTGACAATATTTTCGTGATAACTTACTTGTTTTTTGTAAAACGATGTTTTTGTACATTATACCATCTTACCAGATAATATGTCTAAATATTAATATTTTTTATATGTCTACCTCTTCGAGTTTCCCCAGGAGAGCTACTTATATTCAGAGATATATTTTTTCTCTGTAATGTCATAAAAAATATACTCTTTAGTTTTATTATATTTTCCAGCTAAATAAACGTTCTTTATAATAAAAATAAGTAACACGAGGATTTCCTATCAACAAATTCAGTATTATGACTGGTTAGGCATTATAATATGTTTTTTACATCGACCAAACTTGGTCGAAGGTTTTTTAGTTTTGTTTGATCGAAAAAATAATTATTATTTATATCGCAAAGGTGGTCATTATGGCGATATCCAGACAGTGGTATTTCATTCCAAAGTTTTGATGACGAATAGCTGAAATCAAATACAGCGGTTTTATATTTTGGGAGAATGATTAAATGGTCCCTTACTTTGTCGTGTACTGTGTCGGTCCCGTGACATGCGAGTCACGGGACCACTGCAGTCTGTCAAACAGATAGGAAGGAACCTTCGAATATATCAAATTGTATATTTGACACATTTGAAGTAACTTTCTTCTGTTTGACATATTATTTATTTAATAATTTAGTAAAATAATAAATAATTTAGCGATGTAAAAAGTACATACAGAAGACACTACAAGTCAAAGCATGAAGAAGTATTTAAATATTGCGGATCGACTGCCGAAAGTCATTTAGTTTTACACCAAAAAAATCAATGCTTTGACTTGCGATGATAAGTCTCGACATTCTGGATAAGGGAGAATGGTATCCATAATTAGTAGAACGTTGATTGAGGAACAGCTCATTATTTCAGAGTCTACGGGAAGGGATGTTGAACTGGATGAGTTGTAACAATGCAGTAATACTGTTGGTAATTTTAAATATGCAAATTAGATCAGAGTCCTTTCTAAGTTTTTCTAAAGAAGATATGTTTATAATGTGTTCAATTTCATCGTATGAGTACTCGCCTTTTTCAAGACTCAACCTCCAAGCAATCCCTCTTATGAAACATCATTTCCCTGTCAAGCGTATGAAATAAATTTTAGTATGCTATAAGCAGTTTTTAAGGTTAAAAACTACATAAAATCGACGCAATGCGGTGAGCACTCATTTCTCAGCTCAGTGGGGATTTAGTCTTATTTTCAAACCCATACTAAAATTATGTTTTTAATGTGATTCTGTCAGAGAATCCACTATCAAATAAATCGCATGTTTTATTTGTTCTGAAAACATTTAAATCCCATTCCACTTAATTTCTTCTACAATGCTCAACCCTCCATAATAATAGAGTGTTTAAACTCCCCTTAAAACCCCCGACACGTTGAGTTTGGAAAGTCAGGTGATTCGGGAACCGCTTCACGGAATTGATAGTTGGTGAGATTGAATTGCATTCGCTGAGTGGAGTCCCGAGCCGGACTCCGGTCACTTGGATTCTACTTGATTCAAAGTCACTCTGTCAGAAAATGAGATTTTGACTTTAAAACCATCGGAATTGAATCCACTAGTTTGGCCTGTGCCCTGAAAAAATACTAAAATAGGTATTATACAAATCACTATTTCGGAGACTAAAACAGTTATCACGCATAATAATGAACAACATAACTGAAAATGTATTTTATTTCATTTCGTGTCTCGTTTAGGTTTTTAGTATAATCTTCTTCTCCAATAATAATTTATTGGATTTATTTAGTGAATTCAATTAGTATATTTACAAAAAGTATACTTACATTGGTTTTTTTATACCAGTCTCACTAGGATATATCTGTGTCGAGACAGACGTGGAGGTATATAAATGAATATCTTAGGTACAAGAATATTTAAGGCAAAATACATATTAATTTGAATAGAATTAAAACAGAAAGATGATTGTAAGGGTGGGTAAATCTTTTAAAGAGAGTTATCTTATAATTGTTGGAGGAGATGAAGTAAAGTGGTAAATTCTGTCTAATCTATTTATGGAGTTTAATTTGACAGGATTCTATGTTTTTTATTTATTTTATATGGGTTAGGTCGTATGTGAATAGTTATTTCTGTCTATGTGTGATTTATTTTACAGATGTTTGTAATAGTGTGACGTCCAATACTTACAATCCATTTCTTTATATCTTGTTTGAATTTTGTCAAGAATTCAGTTTGTCTGATCATAGCTGGTAGTGTATTGTATAGTTTGCAAGCTATGCATTTAGAGTGTCTTTGTCCAAAGGTGGTTTTGGAAAATGGAGTTTGGAGAAGTTTTTTGTTAATGTCTCGGATATTATGTATTGTTTGTATAGCGTTTTGTTGTTTTTGTGTAAATAACTAAGATGAATTTTGAGTAGAGCTGTTTTATGTCCATTAAAGCCAAATAATTCAGATAAAGTTACAGGAACAGTATACAGCGGAAATATATTATAATATGGATCGAGGATAAGCTAGCTACATTATGGCCCTGTCAATATTAGTTTCTACCCTCGGATGGACACATCATATCAAACAAAAAATTGATCTCCCCAAAACAACACACATTTTCCTAAATATGAAAAACATTTATAAACTAAATCAATGTATTTGCTCTTTGTCAATCCATAATAAAATAAAGAATCATTGTTTGGTGATAAGCAACAAACTCAGCTTTCGTTCAAATGGAAATCGCACAAAAAACCATCTTAAAGGTAATACCTAAAAAATATAGAATGACTGTCACAGATCAAATATTCGACGTGTTTAACGTACTATATACAAGCCAATTAAACATAAAAACACTACAAAACTATATTATTTACCAAAAAAACAAATTTCAACAAACACAAACTATCATCAATAGGTGGTAGACCAGTCAGAAAAGCGTACAAAAAACATAAAATTTCCCACGGTAAACACAAGCTTTGAATGGACATAGACACCACAAATACCAGGCAATAAAAGAAATCAGCAATCTTTTACTAGGTACATAAAATGAGGGATATAAAAAAACATTTCAGATACAAAATTAAAAGATGTTACAAAAAAATTATAATGTAGAGTTATAAAACATTCATACGTAATAAACATTAAAATCAACCAATCATTATATTCAACCGTAACTCATAACACTTGCGATTTTTTTTTTCATTACCGCCTTTATTATTATTGTTTTATTTTATGTCATCTCAGTTTTGTTTTAATTTATGTCAGTATTATTTAATTTTATCTGTTTATTGAATTTTACTCAATTGTTAAATTACAGCAATTGCCAATTGTTAAAATACAGCCCAGGTAAAGCACCAGCAGTGAGGCCCCCTTTAAATAATATAATAAATATGTTTGTATATTTATTTAATTAAATGCAAAAATTTCAATTTAAAATTTAAAAAAAAAAAACAGTTTATTACAGGTATAATTATTACAGTCGTTTTTTTGTACAACGTAATGTCAAAGTACATTTTTTTTCATTATATTGAATTTCACATTATTCAATTCATTATATACCTACAGACGTGGGTGTTGAATAAAACATGTCGAATAAAACATTATTTTATTGCAATTATTAAAGCAGATCTCATCTAGTGTATTCTAAACCAATGCAGTGATTTAAACAGCGCCATCTACCTGTACAAGTTAGCCATTGCATCTATCTCATCGAACTATGATTTCCGGTTGAATAAATTCAGTATTGGAGGAGGAAGTGGGAAAACTGAGAACGGAAGTGGTTTTATAAAAAAAATTGTTTTATCAAGCTACCTAATACCTTCCATACATTTTTCCGTAACTCCAAGGTGATAAAAAAACGACATTGCTTTTGATGACATTATCAGGTAGGTTTTTCCCAAGTTTTCTCTTTCCAATCTTCGTTTTTTTACATTAGTTCCACACAGGAGGCAAATAATTTCCATCAAAGCATATGTAAAATAATGAAATGTCCAGTGTTTTAAATATTAGATCCTTACATATGAAATTGGCGTTTTGTATGGGAGGAACATAGGGTCGATTTAAAAAAAATATAATACCTATATGTATTTAATCAAAGTATGTACCATTGCTATCTATGCACTTTTGCCATCTCATAGGTAGTTCATCGATCCCTTTACTAAAAAAAACATTCGGACGGGAATCAATAAAATCTTTGAAAGCGGTTTGGACTGCCCTATGGGAGTTGAAATTTTTCCTTTGCAAGAAATTATCCAAATTTCGAAAAAAATGGTAATCTGTTGGGGCAATGTCCGGAGAGTACGGTGGATGTCTTAGATATTCCAATTGAAGCTCCTCTAATTTGGGAGCCGTCTGTTGTGCAGTGTGTGGTCTAGCATTCTAACGCGCGTTTGTTGATTTGCTTCACTCAATTCGTGAGGTACCCACCTTTCAAGCTTTTTCACCTTCCCAATTTGCTTCAAGTGGATTAAAACAGTTTTATCACTAACACCGCAGCCTGCAGCTAACTCGGACGTGGTTTGCGATGGATCCGCTTCCACAATAGCCTTCAATTCTTCATTATCAACTTTGGTCTCCGACCGTCCACGGGGCTTGTTCTGCAGGTCGAAATTTCCAGAACGAAAACGTTGGAACCAAAAACGCACTGTGTTTTCTTTTGCGGCACCGTCGCCATACACATCATTAATCCTTCGAGCCATTTCTGCAGCACTGGTGCCACGGTGGAACTCGTACTCGTAAATAACGCGATATTTCAAGTTTTCCATTTTGTAAATTAAGTGACGCAAAGAAAAAAAACAATTAAGAAAAAAACAAATGAATTATTATTTTAAATAACAAACACAAATAGATGAGTAAATAGCTGTATAAATTTGAATTTGGAATTCCTAACCAAAGAGAAGATATTTGAGATCAAATTAACCAGTACGGCAAAACGCCAATTTCATATGTAAGGACCTAATATAATGTCCTCCAAGTGCAAAGTCGTATCTTCTCCAAGCATAAACTTTCTAATAAAGTGTATTTATCGGAATTGACCTGCCAGTTAAGTGGATTTCTGTATCTATTTGTTAATAATAAACTTAGCTAGAGCCTAAGAATTCACAATAATTTGTACAGCGCCCTTGAGATGATTTTTCACAAAAACGACGCTTTAAAAATTATGCAACTATTGTAATTATAAAAAAAATTCATGCCAAAGAAATCTGGTAAAAATATTATGTTTTAAGTATGTACAATTTGGGAGGCGGGAATGGGTACCGCCGCCCCGGGAACCTTTATTGGATAACCAACACCTCCGCTATAGGTCACCCCAAGTGGTTCGCTACGTTTGGTGATTAAGCAGGGGTGCTCGGGTCCTTGAGCAGAGGTTGATCTAGGTCTTTGAGACGGATGATCTGGACACACTGAATCCCAGATTCCTACCCACCCCTTAAATCCTTTTCCTTCCCAGAACTCTCCTCTCCTTCCTTTCCTTAAAAAAAACCCTCCACACAGCATCCCCAAAGATGACATGGGCCTCCTGTATGGAGCTTATGTAAAAAAATGTACTCTATCGATTTATATCTTTATTACAATCAGTTCCAATTTTGAAAATGACGCTTAAGTTCAAAGCAAATCCGAGTTCAAGAGTTCATTGAACCAGAGTTACAGACAGGCACTCAACTGCAATTAATGTTTTAGGTGATGGTCTCCCATTTGGTGATGCATTTGTTATCAACATCTTATTTTCGTTTATTTATTATTTGTTGAAGAGGGTAGGCAACATTTCAAACTCTTTGAAACTTTCAACTAGAGATGAAACGGATATCCGGTAACTATCCGGTATCCGGCCTATCCGGTCTAAATTTACTATCCGGCCGGATACCGGATAGTTACTCAATATTCGGCCGAATACCGGATATTCAAAAACTACGACAATTTTCTATAATAAAATGCATTACATTAATTTTTGTGAGGTAAATATCAATAAAATGGCTAACAATTATGACGGCTTTTATTTAAAGTCGAAAAAGTTACAAAAAAGCCATAAGGCCTTCCAAAAAACTAAAATTTTCTTCTGTGATATTCACTCTATTGATAAATACAGAAATAGTAAATATCTAAACTAAAAAATTTTAGTAAAAACTTACAAAAACCTCGCAGAGTAGCGAAAACTTAAATTAACATGATTTACTAATCACAATCACCATTATAGTGAACTAAAACATCGTAAAAACACAGAAATTATTGAAATGATTAAATACTGACATTGAAGCACTATAATATACCTCTTGTTCTTCTTATCAATGGGAATATTTTGAATTAATACTCAAAATTAACAAGTGGTAAATTATGGTGAATATAAAGACGATTTCGCTTGTTTTCGTAAACCAGACCAGCTTCGGAAAACAGCTTCTCACTATAAATACTGCTGCAAGGAGCTGAAAGGTACACTTTGGCAAACTTTGTCAAATGTAACGTACACTTTGTCGAATATCCGGCAGCCGGATATCCCGCCATCTGAATTCGCAGCTCGCCGGATATCCGGTATCCGGCCAAACAACTATCCGTTTCATCTCTACTTTCAACACCCGAATTCAGATTCCGATCCAAATTAAAAAGCAATTTAGAAATTCCGTCAAGTCTTTCAATCTGATTACTTATATTGAAGTTTAGTGAAACAAAAGCCGTAATGTCAGAAACCCACCTTGTTCCGTTCAGGGTTTTAATTTCACGATAAAACCTCAACTTATCAGAGTAATAATTACAACAAAATTCCACAAAGAAGGCTATTGTTCCAACATTTTAGCGCGAAAATAGGGGAATTAGTCTCGAAAATGAAGCTAGTCTGTGCCTTATTTAAAACCACCCTTCTAAACGGTAACACAGTGGCTTAACAAATTATAACACCTCTTCGGTGGACAGCGTTTTTATAGTTTCAAGTGCGCGCTCGTGGAAATTTCTACATTTTTACCTGGTGTTTTTAACGATATGTTTGAAATGGGACCGTTGTTAAGAGGGCATTACCAGAGAAAACCAGAAATATGTCATTTTCAAATCAGATTTTAGACGTATTGACTCTTTTCCACAAAAAATTATAAATGGATTTCGAAAGATTGTTCTTTTATCTAGCATTCGTATGTAATAAATTTTGAGAAATTTTTTTATTTTTTAGTGTAATAAAGTTATTCCATAGGTCGTTAGCAGATTTGTTAAATTTTCAAAAAAGATTTTGTATTATGCCACACCCATTTCAAATAATATAATCATGCAGTAAAATAAATCATTACATTATCTAGCAAACGCATGTTTTAGAATTTTAATTTTAGTTTCAATAAAATCATTAAAAAATATGTACGTACATGTTTTTCTTGACGAAAATTGGTCCATTTGTGTATTTATTTGCGCACTTACAAAATAATATATTTCAGATTTTTTTAACATTCTTATTATATTTAGACATTTTTGAAAAATGATAAATACTTATAATCAAAAAATAATTACAAAAGTACATTATTTTAATAGTTTTATCATCATTTTTGGATGAAGGTATAAATGAAATTGGATTGAAATAAATTTTCGAATTTGGATTGAAATAAATTCGATATTGAGTTATAATTTAAAAAAGCTGGTACGGAGAATAATTAATCTTTCTCATTGTAACCGCCCTGCACGATCGTAAGAACAACTTTCGACGAAATGTGGATTTTCGTCCGCTGGCTGGTTAAACGCTCTTAAGTAGCATGTTCGACCCCATAAACTGATTTAATAGATGATCTCTGTTGAAACGATACCGAGAATATTGCCTGTATATAAACGAAAAGCTTTTTAAGAGCTATACCCCAGCACGACTCCAGATACTAATATCTACAGCCTGTATATCGGACGAATATCTACAGCTCATTTGTTGGACTAATATCTATGAACTTCAGAGTGAGGACTAATATCTACAGAGCTAAGGTCGGACGAATATCTATGACGGTCCCAGTGGTGACTAATATCTATGGAGCGTAGGTTGGACTAATATCTACAGAGGGCTGCTGAGAATGAGGTTGTACCATAGACATATGAATATTACTAGACCAGAACATAAAGGTGAGGGGAAGAAACCAACTACAGCGGGGCGCAGAGCGGGAAGATGAATTTATTGATATGTCAATAACTCAATCTGAGAGTATATGGGCATCTCGTATTATAATATCACCATTTAGTTCTTAAAAGTAAACTCTGCTCTTGAATGAATAGACCTTTTTACATGGGGGCGCGAATTGCTCGCCGCGAACTGAACAAATTTACAAATTCCAAATACAGCAAAGTAAAGTTCGCCTATTTTCATAGTCCAATATTTTGTTGACGTATTTAGTTAAGACAGTTTTACAAATGTTTCATAATTTACTTACCCCACAAAACAGCGACGAGCACACGCCATGTGTCTCGAGTGATAGTGTGTGTTACAAAAACGACCATATTATGTGATCTGAATAAGCTTATAATAAAGTAAAATGATGCTTGCCTATGGAATGTAATACGACAATTGGGTTTATTCTCTTTTTCTCTTCTATTTTTACACGTTTTCAAAACACAAGACACTATTTTTGCCGTGTTATTTCGTAAAATGCACCGATGAGTGCTCGACGCTGGCTCGCAGAAGAATGATGACATCACATTTTTTAGATTCACGCGAAGCCATACTCGAACCCAGCCGGTTCCAATGGAAACGGTATGGGGAGGGGGAAATAATACGCTTTTATCGCTTAGGGCAGGTCTATTAATATTCATATGTCTATGGGTTGTACGGAAAAACATAGATTACTTTAATTACGTAATAACTAACCTAAACTAACCTAACCCAACCTCTGCCAGTGCTGTATATATTCGTCCACACTTTGGTTCTCATAGATATTAGTCAGCAGTTTGAGCTGTAGATATTCGTCCTCACTTTGGTTCTCATAGATATTAGTCCGATTTGTTCAGTTTTTGAATTCCTGTAGATATTAGTAGACGCCTCCCCCCAGCACCGGATCAGCATCACCTCATCACTAAACTTCGTACTGCAACCCACACTAATCAGCTAAAACAACACGTAACGACATCGCCTCGAGACAAACTAGTAAACGGCATGCGGTATGTGACAACTCGTTACCGCTTTTAAACCGCGCTTATGTCGCACTGTCGCCACGCTTGCGTCTTGCCATCACAGCGGGGATGGTGTGCGTTGGGTTTTTTTTTTTTTTTTCATTTACTAGATTCTTATATATCTTGAAGAGATGAATCATTTAAATTTACTGAATTTAAAGTTAATGTTCCTTATACAAATAGAACGGCGTCATATGCGCCTTGCAATTTTTACCTCATGTGGGTATTTAAAAAATGTTGCCTGGCTATTATAGTCTTAAAGGTCTTGTGTTTTGTCGGTAGGGAAAAATTGTTATGTAAAAACCCTACTAAAATTGCATGTTTCGCTTTGCGCCACCAAGCAATCTGAACTCAAGCCCAGTGGAAAGATATATACATACGTGTGTGTTTGTGTTATGTTGGGAGTGGGAAGGAGTCGGTCATGTCCTTTTATTTGGAGCTCTTCCGCATTTGCCTTTGGGAATGAGGAAACCATGAAAAACCTCATCCGGGAAGAGTCGGCCGACAGTCAACATGAAACTGGGCGGCCTTCAGTGATTTCAGCACGTGAAATCCTGCATTTTGTGGTGTGGGGTGTATGTGTCTGTTTTTATGTGATATATACTTTATGGGAATTTTTAGGATAAACTTACATATATATAGATAAAGTAAATATTATTATATAAATATATACATAGATATGTAGACATAAGTTGTGGGGAGGGGTCTGGTGATTGGGAATACCTACTGCTCACTCAGTCATCCGCATCTGATTCCGGGTTGTGCCAAATATGATTTAGGTCCATCAGGATATGTTTGGGTAGTCTGTGTTTGTACCTGAAAGGAAGATCGCTAGGTGCATTGTATTGACCGATTTCTTTGATGAGTTTATTTTTACTGTGTTGAAGTGACTTGTAAAACCGGTCGGTCAGTCTGTGTGTGTATTCAAATAAGGTCGGTATTTCTTCTCTCGCATGTAGTCTTTTCAAGTTTGTTCTGAGTCTTGTGTTGTACGTGATTTTAATGCAGAGATTTTGTAAGGTCTGTAGTTTAGTATGGTCAGTGAAGGAGATGCTGCCCCACACGGGGATAGCATAGGTCAGTACCGGCCGAATGAGCGAGTAGTAGATCAGGAGTTTGGTTTTGGGACGTAGCGGACTTCTTCTGTTGAAGATTGGCTTCATTGCGCCGACTGCCTTTCTGGCTTTCGCGTGCGTTTTGGCTACGTGAGATTTCCAGTTGAGACGTGAGTCCATTGTCAGGCCCAGGTAGACGACTTCATCTTTCCATTCTAGGACGTGTCCTCCCATTTCGATGTTGACGTCTGGAGTTCTTATTTTATTTTTTCTCGAGTACATTATGACTTCGGTCTTCGCCTCATTCAGCTTGAGTCGCCATTTTTTGTAGAACTCTACTAGAGCGTCGAGCGCCCTCTGTAGGTACATGGCTGCCATGTCTGCTTTCAGCGAGGAAACGTAAAGTTTGACGTCGTCTGCATAGATGGATAGGTTGCATCTCTCGTCGTGGGGGATGTCATGCGTAAAGATGTTGAAGAGGTGGGGTCCCAGTAGACTTCCTTGAGGCACGCCTTTTGGAATCTCACGTAGTGTCGACAGCGCGTTCCTGATGAAGACTTGGAAGGATCTGTTCTTGAGGTATTCTTGTATCACTCTCGTTAGGTATATGGGCGTATTCAGTCTGTGTAGTTTGTGCAGAAGCCCTTTAATCCAAACGGTGTCAAATGCCTTCTCCAAGTCTAGTAGTGCAGCGGCGGTGAAGCGATTCTCATTGAACCTTCTGGCGATGAATTCCGCTACTCTGGAGAGCTGATGGGTGGTGGAATGCCGTTTCCTGAATCCGAACTGTTCGTCTGGCAAAGTGTCTTCGTGATGTGGTAGAAGCCTGTTGAGTATAACCTGTTCAAATACCTTGCTCAGCGTGGAAAGTAGACTGATCGGCCGATAGTTTGTCGGCTGCTTCTTGTCCTTGTTGGGCTTGGAAAAGGGCAGCACGGTCGCCGTTTTCCAGATCTGAGGGAAGTGTCCGATGATGAGGCAGGCATTGAACAGCTTTGTAATGTAAATGATGGCTTTCTGCGGTAGATGTTTGAGTAGAATGTTGTGTATTTGATCGCTTCCCGGCGCTTTATTTGTCTTCAATCGTCTGATGATGACGGCTACTTCGCTTGGCGTGCTGAAGTGGATATCGGCGGCGTTCGTCTGCTCGGCTCGCTCGAGATTTCGTAGAGACTCTTCTACAAGTCGATCCGTTTCCGGGTCAGATAGGCCGTCCGTAGCTGCGTAGGCTCTCTCGAATCCGTCGGCGAGCGCGTTTGCCTTTTCTTCAAGTGAAAGTGCCAGCCCTGATCCGTCTAGCTTCTCTAGCGGGGGAATCGTGTGATCCTCGTGTTTCAGCGCTTTTGCCATTTTCCATAGGCTGTTGTCCTTTGGCGTGAGTGACGTAACTTTCTTCGTCCAAAGTTCGCGTCTGAGGTCGGTGATTTCTTGCTTTATTTCCCGCTGTAGCGTGTTGTATGCCGTTTTAAAGTAGCCGTCGCGCGTATTATGATAGATGCGTCGCAGGCGATTCTTCTCCTTGATGAGCGACAATACGTGCTCGGGAAGCTTGATCGTGTATGTGTGTGCTTCTTTGAGAGGTATGAATGTGTCTTGTGCATGTTGTATGATTTCCGTGAGAGTGCTTGCGGCCTCGTCGATTTCTTCCTTTGAGCGCAGAGTCCCCGACGTGAGGTGAATTCGTTCGTTTATCTCTTTTTTGAATCCTTCCCAATCGGCGTCTTTGTAATTTCGCTGTTTTCTAGGGCTCCTTGAAGTTGTTCCTCCGATACTGAAGCTCACGGGCAGGTGGTCCGACGAAAGTTTATCCAGCGTGCGCAGTGACGAGATCGTTTTTGCGTTTTTCTCGAGTACGATGTCCAGAGTACTGGGGTACTTTGCGTGCACTGAGTGGAATGTCGGTTTGTCCGGTGCCATTATCGAGTAGTTGTGTGTCTGCATATGCGTGAAGAGCGTTTTCCCGTTCGCGTTGCCTCTGTAGTTATTCCAATAGTTGTGTTTTGCGTTCAGGTCTCCTCCTAAAACAACAATTGGGCGCAAATTAAGTAGTTTATCCAGATCTTCTCTCACCAAATGGTTGTCTTTATTGCAGTAGGCGGCGATGAAGGTGTGCGCTCTATCCTCTATGATGACTTCGATAATCGTGGCTTCAGTATTCTTCAGCTTCGGAGTAGGGATTCTTGTAGAAATGATTGATTGACGAACGAATATGGCGGTGCCTCCGCCTCTTCCTTCCAATCGGTCGTCTCGGTGAACTTCAAAGCCGGGCACTCTCAGCGGTGTGTCGTGATTTAAATGTGTTTCTGAAATGAGAATAATGTCAGTATTAGTGTTATTTGCCAGAGCGAGCAGTTCGTCTATTTTATGTCGGATGCTGTGGGCATTCCACAGGAGCACGTTCACCATCTGGGGATCAGACATTGATGGTGGACGTGATGAGATCCATCAGGATCCATGCCTTCTCCAGCTCGTTGGAGCCAGCTGCGGCCAGTTGTGGTTGCACACGCCTCAATCCTTGGAGCAGGGCCATCATCAATCCGGCGTCTCCTAGGCCGGTGTATGCCTCTCCTGCGGGTTGCTGCGTGCGGGGCTGCGAGCGGGGCTGCTCCTCGCGCTGCTCTTCTCGCTGTTGGGAGGCCGGGGATCCGCCAACTACGTTGGACCAGCTGCGTCCGTCGGTTCTCGACGTCTGCTGGGCATGTGGCCTGCCGGTTCCTGGAGCCTGGCGCCTGTTTTGTCGCTGGTGCTGCTGGAGCGAGGCGACGTAGGCTATCCTCTTCGGGCAGCCTCTGTAGTTGGCGGGATGGGGGCCTCCGCAGTTGCAGCACGCGGCGGGCTCTTCCCTGGTGGTCTTGGGGCACTCGGCCGATGCATGCTCCACCAAGCACTTCACACACCTCGCGGTGTGGGCGCAGTTTCGGGACCCATGCCCGAAGTTTTGGCAGCGGTAACACTGCGTCCCGTGCTGCAGATGGTTGCTCCGGTGCTTCTGCAGGCGGATCCTGCAGTGGCAGAGATATTTCACTGCCGCCCTCAGCTGGCCCATGTTTACTTCCTTATTGAAGGTGGCCAGGTACATGGGGTATTCTGCTGCGGCGGTCGTCATCCTGACGACCTTCACCGGGGGGAAACCTTGTTCGGTGAGATCCGCCGCAATCTCTTCCGTCTCGATATTTGGCAGGCCCTTGATGACCGCCTTTTTCAGCTTCTCCGCCTCCGCTGTGTAGGTATGGAAGCCTCTAGCCTCCGCACGCAGCCCGTTGGTGAGGGCACGGTGGTCCGCCATGCTCCGCAGGAGAATGTTTACCTTCCCGCCTGGTCGGTATTGGATTTTAAAATTCGGGTTCCCGATGTGGCCCTGCACCGCTGAGGTGACCTGCCCGTGTGAGAGGGTCCCCAGGGTCATCACGACCGGGGGCACGCGGTCCTTCCGTGCAGACTGGCCGCTGGTACCTGCAAAAGAAGAAGAATTTGTATTAGTGTTTGGGGTGTGCGTTGGGTCCCCCAGGTGACAGTATAAGCCGGAAGGTGCTGAGCCGCCCCGGCGCGGTGATGGACCTACTTTGCGTTGATGGCTGGTTGACGGCGAGGCGATGATATCGTTGCCGAGTCGATATATATGCGATAACCTTTAATCTTCCGTTGAAATAGTGTTCAGTATATTTTGGTTAATGTAAGAATGTTCGGAGATTCAAACCGACAAAGTAAAGAAATTCACAAAAAGATACGTAAACTGTACTTATTTTCGTGTTTAGAAAAAGGCGCAAAACGCCGCTGGCGGTTGCTTCGTCCCTTTCCTATATTTCCTGGTTCGGTTTTGCGATAATACCTACCTTTATACACGCATAGGGAAACACGATCAGAAATTGCCTAAACAAAATTATCCATTAACAGACTTTCAAGTATCAATTTTTAAATATTTTTTAGTGACGCCACACAAGAATTCCCACTTACCGGAGCTAGGACCATGGCATCCCCATTTTACGAATATTGTGAGACTGAAGAAAGTGGAGAGACTAGACGAAGAAAGAGAAAACCAAAATGCAGAAGATGAGACGTGCTTTTTTTTACCAATACCAACATCAGTTGGGGAGCAATTTAATTATTATCAGTTGGGGAGCAGCTGGCAAAACTGGTCTAACCCCCAGAGAATTTTTTTTATTATTGTATAAAAGTTACATACAATGGGAATTTAACCCGCTAAACTACTGCAAGTAGCTTGTCAGCAGGAGATTAGTTCCACAGATTAGTTAAAACAATACAATACATGAAATAATCCTAAACGCGTCAGCGTGGCAACAACATACACATATAACAGCATATTAACCATAAACATATTTATAAATACACTAAACATTTTGATAATGTGATATGCAATGTTGATAATTATTATTCAGAGACTGTATTTTATTGTGAAAAAATGTAGATTAAGTTTTTTTTTTAAATATCATTAGACAGTTTAGTACATAATACACTAGTCATTAATAACATAATTGCAAATAAGTACATGGTAAGAGTGAACAGAATATAATCTTAATACATAAGGTTACTCCCTAATAGCCATGACGTCTGTGAGAATTTCGTTATAGAGCAATTTTCTTTATATTGTGTGGCAATTTGTTAAATATTAATGGTATAATATATTCAAGTGTTCTTTAACCATATTTGTTTTGAAACACAGGTACTTTCATTCCTTTATTTTGTATGAGGCGAGTATTGTGTGCATGATCCACCATTGTTTTATATGGACTGCCGGACATATGCTGCAATACAATTTTTTGCCACATAATAGCAAGTACAGGTAATACATTGATTGATTTATATACGATACTAATATCTCGTCTTTGGTTAAAAACGGTTTTGCTTACTAGCAAGCACACCAAGGAAAATACTTATTTAATAACCTACCAGTAGAAATCAGAAGCATTAATGACAAAGTACAATTGTAGAACTCTATCAAAAAGTATTTTAGAGAAATCATCAACTGGAAAACTGCAGCTTCCCTTATTTTAACGAATGTGACCCTAAAAATTGTACCTATTTTTCTTCATAATATGGTTGTTTGTGTCTTTTAGTTAAAAGGTCTTAATTGCGATGTGATTTAACCATATATTAGCTGTGTATTAAATGTACTATATGTGAAACGAGTGTCTGTATTAACTGTAAATATATAAAATGTAAACTCTTCTTCCATCCACAAGCAAATGCTTTTAACGGAAGAGAAGTAATATTATACAATGTTCCATTTTTAAGATAAAAAAATAAATAAATTCATTTACAAATAAGGGTATAAGTATTAAACCTCACTATGACATCATTATTAATATTTTATACTATTTGTTCTAATTGTCTCTGTATCTATGTATAATGTTTTTAAAAAAATAAGAGTATTCGGTAATTAATCCTGTCCTTAATTACATGAACATCTGACGTCACACGTCTCCGTGACTTTAGCGCTAATGTGGCGCCAAACAATAGCGCCCTAATCCTTCCTAGCGGAAAAGCGCGGGAAACGGCCAAAGCACAAGACTTTTAAATTAATGAAAATTGGCTGAAAGCAGAGCCGCACTGACCCCGCTGGCTACCGAGATTCCCCAACGGGCCCGCGCCCAATGAGCCGGATCAAAGCATTTTATAGTTTCCTGTAAAATGTTGTTCTTATAATGTTTTTGGAGAATCGATGGGGGCTGCATAGAGATGCACAAGTTATTCAATGGTATCCAACGTCGCGTTTTATAGCATCGTTGTGCCCCGGAGATCTGGCGAACATTTTGAACTTGTTCACACTCACAAGATTGTCCCCATTTGTACATAGTATGCAAACAACACTACATCGGCCATGCATTTCAAAAGTACTACCTGGACTTACTTAATAGGATCCACAATGAGTTCTATCTTTTATATAATACGGTAAGCTTTCTAAGGGATAGACAGGATGAATGATTATTCCGATTGAAGCATTTTCAATCCAAAGAGGCTTCCTGGAAGCGTAATTATCATAGAATAAAATAAGAAGTGCCTTGTGGACTTGCTTCGTGATCCACATATTTGCCTAATCCTCGCCGCTACCCGAATTTCTACCGATTTCTTACATATCCCTCTTAAAAATTTAAAGTTTTTAAGCTCTTAAAAAAATAAATGTTATTTTTGAAGATAATATCTATATATCCTACGCCGAAACTCAAATTATGTAAATAGAAAAAAATCGCAAAGTATGCTACAAAAATTATTATTTTCATTATTTTCATGTCTGTTTCAGTTATTTTACAAATATATGTATGAAAAAATTCACAGTCTTTCTTTAAATGCTGTTTTAGACAGCATCTACGAGATTTTTGCTCTGTTTTAAACGAGTCGTGATTTATTAAACATTTTCACAATTAAATAAATATTATATCTCTCCATCTTCTTATTTTTGAGCGGGGATACGGCGCCTTAAATTTCCAATACAAACCTGTGTTCACGAAATTCAAATGGGGTGGTTATCTACGAAGTCGGGAGAGTGTGAGACGAAGCGCTGGACTAATGTCAAGATGGGACAATTATTTCCGTTCGAATTTGTATGGAAGGCACTTCTAGTTTTCTTCATTATTCTAAGTGATTTATCTTAATATGGTATTGTATGCATTTTTACATGTGAGAAGAGCCCAGAAATAGGGGCTGGAAAAGAAATATAGTGTGAGTGGTTCTATTTAAAAGAAATATATATTATGCACGAGCCTAAAACATGTATTACAGAAAACAGCAGTTTCAATTTGTGCAATCAACAGCGGGTATGGGTACCGCCGCCCCGTTAACCATTTATTAGAATGAACCCCTCTGCCGTAGGTCACCCCAAGTGGTTCGCTACGCTTGTTAACCTAGCAGGGGTGCTCGGGTTCATGGGGCTGAGGTTTGTCCGGATCTCGGCGGCGAATGTGTCTGCCCTCCGACAACATGGTAGGCCGGAACGGGAGAGACTGGATGATGAAGAACTTTTGGTCTCTCCAGCAGCGCTCCCTCGGAACATTGCCTCGCACCGAAGTGGGGGGAGATTCATACGTACGTCACACTTCGAAACACTGATCCCCAGATTTCTAACCAACGCTGATACCTTTTTCCTTTCCAGTGCTTCCTCTCCTTACTTTTCAACAAAAAAACCTAAACCCTACTCAGCATCCCCAAAGATAACATAGACCTTTAGGGGAATTATTTTCCTCAGGGCCTCCTGTGTGAAGATACGTATTTATTTGAAGAAGAAGAAGATAATAATAATAATCCGAATGAAAATATGAAAAAGAACAAGGCACAGATAAAGATAATGGTCGGAACTGGGACTCGAACCCAGAACCTCTCGTCTATCCGGGACGTGCGTTTACCAATTACGCCATTGCGCCCTACTGTCAAACCGTCAGAATAGCCAATCTCATATTTCAAATTTTAGAATTAACTATTTTATCTTCGACTAATTTATTTTCCATATCATATGCAACTACCCTTTTTATTGGAAACAATCATTCTAAGAATTAGTTTGTAACCTGGATAGCTTCACGGATAAATATATCCGATTTTATTTATATGAAACTATTAAGAGTCAATATTCTGGGTTCGAGTCCCAGTTGCGACCATTATCTTTATTTGTTTTTCTATCTTGTTCTCTTTCATATTTTCGTCCAGTCCGTCCCTGATTTCGTGAACTTTCTCCTTGCACGGAAAAAAGAGAAAATGGAATAGTCGATCCCAGTTTTAATTTCTCATTAGGAGGAATTGGTGCGAAGAGCTTTTCCAGCGAGGACCGCCTTTGTTGAAGACTAGCGACTTAATAAGGTTATTCGCGAAATGAAAAATGTATTCCGCGCATCCTCATCTGTTTTGCACGGAAAAACTTTATAAATTCAAATTCAATAAAGAAGCTTTTGTTGCTATAATTTCAGTATAAAAACTGGGCGCTCTACGAAATTGCTTAGTCTTCCTACGTAATGACTGGGAAAATGTTTTCAAAAAACTTCAATCTTCTGGAGATTAATTAGGTTTCGGGGGTCATATTTTATTCCAGGAGCCATATTTTATCATTACTGTAAAAATGCGTTTTTTCATTACCTCCAAGGTTTTAAAAGGTAGATTGCCAGTGATACTGCAAATGAACCTAAATTAATAGTACAGTGAGTGGCTTCTGCAGGTTCTTTAATAATAATAATAATAGTTGGATAATTTATAAAGCGCCTTTTATTGTAGAAAATCACCACAAGGGCGCTGTACAAACTTATAATACATTTCTAAGATCTAGAAAACTACAAGCAAGACAAACAATTAAAAACAACTTATGGCTAAAAATTGCATCCACCGGTTCTTTGATCACCGATACGAAAATGTGTGTACAATTGTGACAAGTTTGACCAATGAACGCGATGCTGCCTAAAAAATGAATGAATACAGGACCATACTTACCTGGGAGGTCGATTGAAATTAACACTGTTTATGAAATTTAGATAGAGTTCGCACGCAGAGGACATAATTGTGAACATATGTTATTTAATCCTGAAAAATATTTTAATGCTAATATATAATATGTTCTTTAATGAGTGTATTTTGGAAAGTAAAAGCAACGTTTCATGGTGGGTGGTGCAGTAGTACAAGGATTTGATCTTCCTAAATGTGATTCGTCAAAAGACAGATTGATGTGTAAGGATTCGAGTAATTTTAATTCATTAAGAAAGGTGTGTGATTAAGACATATCATAGGCAATACAAGTATAATACTCTCAGATAGGTATATTTAAATTAAGGGTATGAGAACCCAAGAAGGTAGGTTTTAAGTTTCGTGTTTTTAGTTTTTTTTTTTAATTCTATTGGGCTTGATATGCATCTTAATTCCGGGGGGAGTCTATTCCAAGCCTTAGGCCCAGATACTCCGAAAGCACGATCTCCAAACTTAGTATTGGTTTTAGTTTTTTTCGTTTCTATTAGTCTGCTTATAGCCGATGAAGTTGCTGATCTAAGGGTTAATTGTCTCGGACCAGTATTATCCTGATTAGGGAACGTACCCATACTACGTGACCTATTCGGGGGGGGTCTTCAAAATACCACGCTTGGTACAAATGAGCGGCGGATTGCTTAGGTTTTTGGTCACGGGGGGAGGGGGGGGGTTAAAAAATGCAAAAAAATTGATCACGTAGTATGGGTACGTTTCCTGACGGCCAATTTAACACGCCTCGGATCAATGTTTCTTCACCGTATTGAAAGAATCGCCCCTTTACCACAATAAAATTATCCAGCCAATCGACAACAGTTTGAAAATCACCTTGTAAGCCGAAAATGTGTAAATGTCACAAAAAAACTAATGTACTTGCTGAACTTAATAATAATATTATTGAATTTAATTTAATAAAAAATATTTTTCATGTTACTTTGTAGTAATATTACCGGACAAAGTACGAGTAGTTCGTGTATAATTTCATTAATTTATCTTTTTGCTCCCGTTAAACAGACGTATATTAAATTATGTAATATTATTATTATAAAGAGTGTTAAGGGACGTTTTTAACTTACTTTAAACAGAAATTTTTGTCATTTTTTGGAGTAAAAATTTTCAATGAAGTTCTGGTCTCCGGTGACCTTTTGGGTGTCCTTTTTTTCATTTTTTTTCTTCAAAATAAAACAACAAAAAAAATTCTTCGAAATGAGTAACCAGTGATAATACGTGGAATAATTATTTTCTTAGATTATGAAGAACAAAAAATAAATAAAAAAACATCCAAACTGTCACCGGGAACCAAAATTTCATTTAACTTTATACTCAACAATCACTGCTTAAAGTAAGTTAAGTACGTCCCTTAACACCTTTACGTATATTTTTTTTTGTGTTACGAATAACCCGACAATATTTGAAAATCTTCTACTACCACCACAGTAAGCCGAAAATGTTGCTTGACTCGTGATGGGGGACTTAGCCAGCCGAGGAATCGAACACGGAACGCCTGGTTAGGACCCAAACGCGATGTCCAAACCGCTGACCGGTCATTATATATATTATTATTCTTAATACGAGTAAAAATTGTGAGTGAAATTTTGATCCGGTGATATTTTTGATTATTTTTTTCCAACTTAACATCAGGTTATCATCAGGATAAGAGGTTTGGCGGTCACTCGACCAAGTGAAAGAAAAAAAAATTGTTGGATGTTGATGAAAAAATTTTTAAGAATATGTTTATTTCAAAAGGGACCAATATTTCATTTACATTTTTTACTTCAAATAATATTAGGAATCACTGGTTAAAGTACATAAGTTCAAAAAATCTTAATCTTATTTGTAAGCGTTTGTAAAAATCATTTCCTAAAAATTCTCCAGCCGTAAAGAGTCCTAAATTCTCCAGCCTTTCAAAATAATTATCAACCCTACTAATTTTTGCCACTAATCTTTTCATAAATATAATACCAATAGTTATGGGAGCAGCAAATGTAAAATCATGCAATGTCCAGTGTTTTAAATATAATGTCCTCCGCGTGCAAAGCCGTTTCTTCTCCAAGCATAAACTATTTATAATTAAAGTGTGTTTGTCGGAAGTGACCTGCCAGGTAAGTATGTTTTCTGTATCTATTTATTTGTAAATAGTAAAATTAGATAGAACCTAAGAATTCTTAATAAATTTGTGGCGGCCACTTGTGCCGAATTAATTGCTCCGCCACTGGACTCTAGCCGAACGCACTGGAAACTATGGCAAACCTACCTTCAGCGAGTACCATAACGTAGTAGAAATAATAATCCGCCACCTACGCGAAAGAGCTAGAACGTCTGGCTGTACCGTTCAAGTGCCCGCAGAAAGTTCGAGCGATACCTCCGCTTTGCGTGAGTTCGCCCGGCATTACCTACCGTTCTCGAAACTACTTGCCCGACCGGCAGAGTACATAAGCCAGCGCTCGCTCGCTCAGTCTCAGTCAGTCAGTACTTTCCATTCATCAGCCGAACAACACAGTCCGAGCAGTGCAGTAACTCTTTACGTGCCTGCGCCGGGCACGGGCCCGCGCAGATAGTAGTGAACCACACATATCCAGTGTGACCCAGGAACATCTTCATAATACCTTCGAGGGCTCCATCTCCAACTACCATCTCGACATGAGATGTCAATCAGCATCCTGCAACGAGCAGCAACAAGCATCCTGCAACGAGCATTGAAGTACCCACCACTGTCCCACCCCGGTATAGGCAACTTATGGTCGCCCCTTCGGGGTTCTCACAAGAATCTAATTTTTTTGAATAAACGGCTCTACATTTAATGTAACGAATCTAGACCTTCAATGTCCCCTCATACTGTGTTAGGTGGCGGTATGCGGTCGCGCCTACAGGACTGTACTGTAATGGTCAAAAACTAATACTACTGGTGTTAGTAGACATAAATGTATAAAAAGAGACAACAAAATATTTAATACATTATAAACAGAGGGAGACCACACACTCCGTGACTGCAGGCATCTGCGTGTAAAGACAAAAAAAAAGAAAAAGAATCATAAGTTGAAAACAAAACATAAAACGGAAAAAGACAACCGTCATGACCATCGTGAGCCCGGCGGTCCCCCAGAGAATGTATGAGGTTTTTAGTCCAACGTCACGGCACCCAGTGGAGTCGTCCTTTAGCCAGCCAGCCGGTGGTGCCTAGAAGAAGTAAATGGACTGCAAAATGAAGACCCTAGGGAGAAAAGCGTCGGGTAGCCGGAGGCGGGACGGACAGACCTCCGGATGCCGCTCAATCTTTCCTCCAACCTTATCATGACCGGGGGGGTGGCACGGGCACAGAAGGAGATAACAATGATTGAATCGAAAAGGTAAACCTAAGGTAAGTTAACAGGGACAAGGCCCAAAGTCCAACCCCTTCGATGGGGAAAAGGACATTACAGAACAAACAAAGGAGTTCTGTCTAACCTCCAGATAAACAATATAACATTTATAACATTAGAACAGTATAACATCTAAAAAAAAAGAAATTAATAATAGTCACGAAAATAATAATGGAATTATCCATCCCAAGCTGTAAATTCGACTGCTGCTGTGTACTAAAAAATAAAATAAACAAACAGAATTTGCACATACATGATGCCATGAAAGGAAAGAAAAACAATAGAACACAAAGGAAATTGTATATAAAATAAACGTATAGAAATCAATAGAAGCAAATTTATAGTTGGCTAATTTGCAATGCTGCGCGGTGAACTTCCAGACTGCAACTGTATGTTTCAAACAAAATTGCACGTTCATTTAGCCTAACAGAGAAAAGAAAAAAAAACAAAAGAACACAGAAAAAAAAGAGTATTAAAAGAATATGTACATCCAGGCGAAAGTATAAAAGAGAGATCAAATCATTGTCCGTGGTATTACAGGAACATGTACACCTGATAACCTATATTCTGCTAATCATCGACTCTAAGAGCAGGCCATCTTTCAACCCAGATCCTTGCAAACTTACGCAAGCACTCGAAATTCACCTTATTCGATACTAGATCAGTATTCCAAACTGGTCTAATAGGGACGTCCAGACCATTAAGCATTTCCTCTCTAGCATCCATCATAATCTCGCAATGCCACAGAATGTGCTCGGCCGACTGGTTTGTGCTACCGCACGCACAGTTGGGATGAGGGGATAGGGAGAGAGTATGAAGTCTCCCCCTAAATTCCCCATGACCAGACAAAAGTTGGGTCACGTGATGGTCCAGTTGTAAAAAGGCCCCTTCCATCCTGATTTTAACTGATGGGAAGAAGGAGAAAGTCCATCTCCCCAAATTCGACCTATCCCAACGAAGCTGCCACTCATGAAGCGACAGTTCACGCATTTCACGAAGCAGACCAGGGAGAGTCCCCGGACCACCAGGAGTCAGGACAACACCATGATGAGTTGCCGGGGTTCCTCTAGTAAGCTTCTGTTTAGTGATCACCTCCCTGATTTCGAGATCGATTGGTAATATACCAGCCAAAACAGGCAAAGCGTCCGAAGCAACGGTTCTATACGCCCCGGATAGTGCCAGGAGAGGAGTTCGTTGACCTCGCTTCAAAGCCACGAGTATAAGCGAATTATCCAAGCGATGCTCCCACACAGATGCAGCGTATGAAACTTGCGTAACATAAACGCACCTATATAGCATACGCAAAGCCGGATTACGCAGTCCCCACTCAGCTGTGGAGAGTCTCCTTAGCTTCAAAAAGAGAGCCTGAGCCTTGCTGGATACATCCTTGACGTGAGCCAAAAAAGAGGACGATCGATCAAGCGTAACACCTAAATATTTTACATTATCAAAGA
Source organism: Limnephilus marmoratus (assembly GCA_917880885.1). NCBI lineage: Eukaryota > Metazoa > Arthropoda > Insecta > Trichoptera > Limnephilidae > Limnephilus > Limnephilus marmoratus. The sequence goes on along the minus strand of OU862923.1, from coordinate 37,072,269 downwards.
AGCGGATATGCAACGAGCAGCAACAACAACAGACAACGCGCCAGCAATCCTGCAACGAGCAGCAACAAGCATCCTGCAACGAGCAGCAATCAGCATCCTCACCGCCTCTCAAGGTTTCTTCCTGTGTCACGTGTGTGCTCCGACCCACTGGACACACAGCCGCCATACCTCGTCAACGCGACGACGGTCAACCGCCTGAACCAAGGTCACTTCTACACCGCCACGGTGTAGGGCAACACACCGGCTTCCTGAAGACCTGTGATCTTCACCGCCGTAGTCTCCTGACCTTCTCTTCACTCATCACGCAGCATCATCCACTGTCACTCCGCTCCGCTTCGACCTCGCTACGTAGCGCATCCATAAAAGACTGACTCATACATCGACTGACGACTTTCATTTCTCTCTACCGATACGGACCGCTCCCTGAAATTGTACAGCGCCCTTGTGGTGATTTTTTTCAAAAACAACGCTCTACCAATTATCCAATTATTATTAAGTATGTCTTTTAGGACCCTATATATTAATGATTATTTTACAAGCATCAACGCCCAATTTCGTGCGTTACTTATATAAATATGAATTTCCCACGAATATAAAATTTCTATCTCTAAATTTCTAATAGCTTTTTGAATATGTACATTATTCATATTTTCCTTTTAGCTGAGCTACGGGTGGGTTATAATAAATTCAAAGAAAAACAATACATTTTTCTTTAGCAAAAGCAGCGCAAAATTTTCAATGTGCTTTTTAATTTATTAAAACGATGCTTCAAAACCAGTGTTCCCTCACCATGGTAAACAGAAAAGCATTTATACTTAAATAATGACATGGTGCTACTGGCACGATCAATTAATCCTTGAGACTAGTAGTCACTTCATTTCGATAGAGATCTAACTTCACTTTACCTTGTTCTGAGATATGAGGCGTCAATCTGTTTATCAATTTCTGATTTTGTGGTTGAATATTGTGTAAAGTATTTTAATTGAATATATTTTAAAGGAAAATTTTGCGTAGGATATATATTCTTAGCATCTTAGAACATAACTAAACATGCAAATAGAACCATATGCAACCAGCTTGCACACAATAATTCATTGCATAAGGTTCTAATTACATTTCCCTGATGCAATGCAATGCTAGGGCCACGTCCTATTTAAATATTTTCCATTAAAATATGATAATCTGAAATACTTAATAAATGAAGACAATATTAGCGAAACTCAATCGTAAATCTGGAAACAGAAAAATCATAAAAAGGTATTTGGACCTCTAAAACCCCAGGACCTTTCGCTTTCCGGACAAATGCGCTAACTACTGCGCCAAGGTGTCGATATCCGATTCGGTCATTTTTAACTGTATCATGTTCGACTAAGTTCTGATTTTTCTGTTTCCAAATTTTCGATCGAGTTTCGCTACTATTGTCTTCATTTAAATTATCAAATTGTAAGTCAAAAATTAATAAAGATGAATAATAAAAAATAAAAATAAATATTACAATTTGAGGATTACTCATTAACTTAAAAAAAACTTTACACAAGATTGATTCTCGAAATCAAAAAATGTTAAATAGGCATAGACATTTGAATATTAATAGACCTGCCCTAAGCGATAAAAGCGTATTATTTCCCCCTCCCCATACCGGTTTCATTGGAACCGGCTGGGATCGAGTATGGCTTCGCGTGAATATAAAAAATGTGATGTCATCATTCTTCTGCGAGCCAGCGTCGAGCACTCATCGGTGCATTTTACGAAATAACACGGCAAAAATAGTGGCTTGTGTTTTGAAAAGGTGTAAAAATAGAAGTGAAAAAGAGAATAAATCCAATTTTCGTATGGGGTAAGTAAATTATGAAACATTTGTAAAAGTGTCTTAACTAAATACGTCAACAAAATATTGGACTATGAAAATAGGCGAACTTTACTTTGCTGTATTTGGATGCAAATTTGTTCGTTCCCATGTAAAAAGGTCTATTCATTAAAGAGCAGAATTTACTTTTAAGAACTAAATGGTGAAATTATAATGCGAGATGCCCATATACTCTCAGATTGAGTTATTGACGAATCACATATCACCGAATTCATCTTCCCGCTCTGCGCCCCGCTGTAGTTGGTTTCTTCCCCTCCCCTTTATGTTCTGGTCTATTAATATTCATATGTCTATGTAAATAGATTACGAAAATTCGTCTTTACAAACTTTGAAACCTAAGAAAATTGTAAGGCGAAGCTAGATCCCTATCTAACCAAAGTGAAACAACAATCAACTCTCAGATACAAACAAAAAGATTGTAAGTGATATTAGAACCTTGAACAATATTTGATTATTTAAAATGCTTGAAGTTAGAACTTTGTCATACATATAGCTACGAAAATATAACACAGATGGTTCTGAAATTTATTTTCGGTGTCAAAATGAGCAAAAAAAAATGCTTTGGCATTCAGAGGTCATTTTTGAAAAAGTTAAAACCTTATCCAAACGAGGTGACGTAAGTGGCAATGTGTGAAGATTTCCGAGTAAAATTTTCATTACTTACAGTACGACGATGAAACACCGCATTATCCTCTTCAGCGAGTCACCTAATATGTCACTAATTTGGCATTGGAAGTAGCATAAAAAAATATTATTATTTTTATTATTGTTACAACCGCCAGGAGCCAGTGAGACTACAGCATCCCCAATTGGGGTACGTTATAAGGCTGGAGGTAAGTGGGAAGAGGAAGGATATGGGGAAGAGGTAGGTGGTGGAATACCTGACTATTCAATGCTGAATTACCAAAAATGCTAAAGCCATTTCAAGCAAAATCAGAATCTTGAATGGTGGTCTTACATCAAGGCGATACTGAGACACTCTGGAAATTTGTTATTGTGAAAAAATACGTTTTCATTAAAGATGATCCTGGACTACGATTCTTAGTCTTGGATCTTTACCACTCGACCACGGAGGAGTTCTTACCTATCGACGATATAATCTTATCAAAATATCAACACCGGTAACAATTTCGGTACCGCTTGCGGTAATTCTGAAAACTCCATATCAATGTACGATATCGTTTGGATATGTAAAGCAGGGTAGCAACAATATTGCATGTTTAAATGCTTATTTTATACTTTCGCGTTTTGAAAATTTATTCAAACTGTGCGATTTATTCAACCGAAATGATCATGTTTTGTTGGCGTTTTTGTACAAAACGCATAAAGTTGGCAGTTTCATTTTTAAAATAAAGCCTTGTGCTTTTTAACAATGTATGTATTCAATGTATTAAAGCATAAAAATATACATACAGAAGCCCGATTAAATTATAATAATTAAAATTAAAGTTACATCTATGCGGAACAATTCAAGAAAATTATTGACTTAGGGTAAAAGCCGGAGAGTTGCGCCACTATTATTTAAAAAATATGTACTTTCTAAGAATATAGCAACATGTACATTAAACGCAGGCCTTTAAACTTTTATAGTGGCCTATTTTTGTAAACATAATTTATACAGGTTTTAAGTAAACTCTGTTTATTTGACCTCTCCAAAAGGGGATAGTTGCCTACTGTAAAAGTATAGATAGATGCCTCGTGCGAGGATTATCGCCTCACTTTGATTTTTTTGGGTAGAAACAAATTTATATTAATTCAAGTAATCCGTCTTTTTTATTTACTGAGATCCTTTAAGTACTAATCAAAGTATTAATCAACATTATAAAATACTATTAAGTTTTAAACTGTAAAAATACAACAAAAATAGCCTCCAAACTTTAAGTTATTAGTAAAATATAATTATTTTTCTTAAAGATTGAACAATACGGGAATTAACTTTGGCATTAGCAAATTATCAAAACAATCCATCGTTTACAACTTTCCACATATCATGCAATGGTTTTCGAATGTTGTACAAGTTTCATGCAACCACATTCGACACATATCACAATGAATCCAATCTAATTTCGATTTATTAAAATTGTTATTCTCTAACATTCTGCGCAATAATCATCAACTGAAATTTTTTTTTTCGTATTAGCGTTTTTAACTTTTAATAATTCAAAATCCCCTAGAGCGACTGTCCGCAAAAGTAAATAGGGCGACCATCCCTTTTGAAACGGATTCTTATCCTTTTTAATTGCGAATTAAATTAAAACTATTCAACCATAAAACGTAATATACAGTGTACTTTAAACTCTAATGCATGCATTGAAACAAAAAGTTGACCGAAACCACAATCAGTAATGAAAATATTCAATAAAATTTACTTGGACGAAATAATTTCGACGCCCATCAAAGGTTCGCCGCGGAAAATTTTCGTTCACATAAACAAAACTCCAACGGTATAGATGTCACTGAGGCCTGCGAGAGGGACATTTCTAATTATAGTAAAGCGCTAATGTCACCAACATCCCTAACATAGTGCATTCAAAACCGGGACATGTATTACTCTGAGACAAGTATCCGGCTTTTACCCTAAGCGTAGCGTTATCTCGAAATGTTGTTTTTAAAACTAAGCATGTAAAAAATTTCTAGTATTTGTTAATTTACCTCGATGTGATTATTGTTTCTCTCACTCTGACGCAAAAATAAATAATTTACTTCACCATAAAACACTCCCAAACTTATTTAAACTTTAAGTTCAAACCGGCAGGGCATTGGCCGAATCAACGACTAAATCTCCGAGCCCCTAAATATATCACAACCACCCTCACTACTATCTCCACCCCTGACCACAGTTGCGAGTTGGAGCAAAACCCCTTACGGCCAAGGTTCAACAAACCATGGTCAAGGAACCTAAAGTTCATCGTGCAACTGGACTTAAAATTATCTTATACTTACCTTCGGAGGCGTCTACTAATATCTACAGGAATTCCAAAAACTGAAAAAATCGAACTAATATCTATGGGAATCAAAGTGTTGACGAATATCTACAGCTCAAACTGTTGATTAATATCTATGAGAACCAAAGTGTTGACGAATATCTACAGTACTGTCAGAGGTTGGATTTGCAATTATGTATAGCATATTGGAATAACGTAATATTGCGTATGCAGTTTAAAAATCTTAATTTATCTAAGTATGTATGTAAAAATCCCTAATATCGGACTATTGGACACATTTAGCTGATTAGTCCAACCTACGCTCTGTAGATATTAGTTCAACATACGCTCTGTAGATATTAATCAACACTCTGAAGTTCGTAGATATTAGTTCAACATATGAGCTGTAGATATTCGTCAAACATACGGGCTGTAGATATTAGTATCTGGAGTCTTACCTTCTAACACAAAGATCCGGTGAGTAATACAGGTGTTTGTAAAATATTTCAAGGTTTTGAGAAACGCTGTTTTTAGAGACGTCTGTTTTCATTATTAGAAATGGAAATTCAAAAATCAGTTCATTCCTTCAATGTTAATTCCTAACATACTAAAATACTTTTCTCGCATAAGACACTTAAATTATATAACACGAATAGAATATCATGTACAATGTAAAATTACTTCCAAAATAACATTCCACCAACAATAACTAGTAAATGCGTAGTTAACAATTTTGTTTTCCGCTGGCAATTCGTCAGACGCGTGTCGGGTAATCTTTAAACTATTTCTCATATATTTTTTCTTCAGATCTAGTAATGCAATATATCGACCCGGGAACTCTTCTCAGTCATATAATTATAGCGAAAACCATTGTTAAACTGTTGTTAAGATAAATAACGAAAAAAAAATATTTATCACGAGGTGAGTTTTTGATTCCCTATTCTTTGAGTTTATTATGACAATTGTTAGATTGTGGTTGTGGATATTAGGCATAATATTTTATTAAGATATCTTTAATTGTGTGTCTTCGTGTGTATTTTGATTCGTATTTCTTTAACAATATTGTTTAATTAAGTTTACAAAACGCTGGAAGAATTGGGTAGGAATATTTTAATTTTTTTAGTTATAAAAGAAAAATATTATCATATTTTCCTGCCTGCTATTAGCGTAGGTACCATGACCCTTCTTCCGATGTAAGCGAATTTCTTTAGATTCGATATTTTAATACCCAAAAATATTATTTTTCTGAACTTCCAACTTTAATATGGAAACAGCTGGAGACGCTGCTTGCAAAAATGAGATTGCTTTTTTATAGTTTTTACGTCCATTTTCATAAGCTGTTGGCAACGAGTAAGTTGTAAGATAGATTAAGATTGGATCTTACTTTTTAAGTTTTTCAGTAATTTTATTAATTGCGAACCATTAATGTGGATTTTTTTAAACTTTTTAAAATAATTATACCATTTTACTATCGTTATGTAGTAAAAAGCTTTTTGATTTTGAAAATTGGTGAATAAATAATGTGTCACTCCGTACACCGGCTCTTTCTGTGTGTACCTATGTAATTTGGTTGTTTTATTAATGATCCCTGAATATTCACGTATAATGAATTTATTACTAACTAACTAGCCGTTTCCTCGCAAAGAAAGACAAGGAAAACAGGCAATACACGGTATCTATACGATAATAACACAGGCGCGAAATTCACGTATCAATTACACATGGACAAAATTACCCATGGACAAAATTACACATGGACAAAATTATACATGAACTAAATGACACATTGACAAAATTACACATGGACAAAATCACACGGGGACAAAATTGAACATGGACAAAATTACATATGAACAAAATTACACATGAACAAAATTACACATGAACAAAATTACACTTGGAAAAAATTACACCCACTTAAATTACGCTTTCTGGAATTATACACGTTAAAAAACATCCTCTTTTTAATGGGTTTAATTTTTGTAGTATTTCAAGTCCGAAATACATAAATAAATATATTAATTCAAAATAATTTTCATATTAAAAAAAAACGAAAGTTAGGTTAAGTTTTTCGACGTGTGAAATTCCAGTAGGTGTAATTTCGTCACAGTTTTCACAGTTCTGTCTGGGCGTATACCGCTGACATCATTATCTTTTTAAAGAAACGTGTCATACGTACTACGTATGACGTATTACGTAGATACTTGTATATTGAATGTTACACTGAACTTATATCAATCGAAAATTCCGAGACACCTTCAATTTAATAGTCACCTACCTTACATCTGTTTACGGGTGATAACAGTAGAAGCAAGGTTTTCCCTAAATACGTACTAAATACATTGATGAAACCATTCTTAATATGCCTTCATTGACGTACTAATAACGAAAATATTGAACATTGGATAATTCAGTTTTGTAACACGACTGTTCGCGCGTTATATGTGTATTGGGATTGGTTAGGTATTGCATTCGCAGACTTGGTGGGTAGCATATGTCAAAATCCTGAAATTATTTCACCTACCTAATCCACCACCACTTCCACCGAAATGTCACGATGAAAAAAGGCAATTACTGCAAGAGAAGTATCCAACTTTGGAGAGCTGACAGTGTGATTATTGGAGCTCAGTGTAAATTAACATCTCAGACAGGGCGCATATGTCATAACATCTAACTATAAGAAATATTACGATTTATTAATTTTAATTTAATTTTGTGAAGTGTACACCCGAACCTGGAGAACAGTTAGGCCCCATCTGCAACGGTGAGTCCTATTTTACTTTTTCCAATCTGGGCTTATCTTATTTTCCAGAAGCCCAGATTTTAACCATCGACTGACTATCGATCAGATTTTGCGAGTGTATGCATATTTAATCGTCTCTAAAAGTTAGCGAACAAGTAGTTTCGGGAATGGTCCTTCGGGGTGGAGTAGTGGCATAGGGCTTTGCTCTACAGCACTTAACCGCCAAAGATACAGTGGAGTCGCAGTTTCACGACACCAACGACATAGCAACCAAGATGGGAAAACGCAACAGTAAACTCCTAATTACAATACAGATTTTACCACTATTTCATTATAAATATGTAAACCTTGCAACATGTAAAATCATGACAAACAATACTGATTAACATGATAAAAATCATTGTTTACCCTGATACTTCCTCCCAAATATTGTGTACATTTATATACCCAAGTTTAAAGACAAATTGTACCGGTCTGAAGATAGCCGTGATAGGCCGAAACCTATAACCTTGGAGAAATAATATGTTCCGCCAACCGGTCAAAAAATAAAAAAGTGAAAAAGTATTAAATTGTTTTAGTCTATTTTGGTATAAAAAGAAGAAGAATGTCTTTGGGGGGCGGCGTGGATTTATTTTTTTATACAAATCTGCAGTTTTATTTTGCACACTTAACCTTCAAAACAATAAGACAATTACTGTTTACGCGAGATATTTAAAAACTACCCCTATCTCTTTTCTCCAACACTTAAAGCGAAATTGTGATATTTCCTGGTGACATTTTGCACACTAAACGTTCAAAATAAGAAGAAAATTAATGTCTGCGTAAAGCCCGGACAACGCTGGAGACTTCGGCTGGGTACAGATATCATAACAATGGAATTCCTCCGTGAATTTTCATAAAAAATAGAAAAATTAAACAAATCCTCATTGTATAACAATCAACGTGCCACTTTTCTGGGGAAGGGTCTCCAAACTACGGCCCGCGGGCCGGTGTTTGTAAGCACCACCAATCCGGCCAGTCATAGTTTATTTTGATTACACTGTAAAATTTACAATATAAAAAAACACACAAAATAATAGTCAGATGTTTTTTGAACGACTAATTAAGAAACACAATAACTGACAACATCTAATGAATTTGAACAGTTTGACTGTTATTAATTATACTAGATATATACTAAAAACTTACAATAAGTGACACACGTAGATAATTCAGCTATCGCCGTTAAATATTATAATTATTATTAATGAGATTTATGAGGCTGTCACTTTTACTGACAATGGTTTGCAAAATATCAGAAGCGACTTCAAACGCTCATCAGTCAATTTTGATTTGTAAATTTTTCTGTGTATTTTATTTTGGAGAATGTTTTTTCACACATAAAAGTAGTGCCGAAAGCAGAAAAAAGCTTCAATTTATGCAACTGATCAAACAATGTGAGTGAAATACTCTTATAAAATTCCAGCAATGACGACTACTTCAAATCATATCATTTCTATGGTTGAGGTGATGGCTAGAGAATTTTAGAAGGTACGATTTTCCTACAATATAGCCAGGTCTTGGCCCTTGGGATTAGTTGAGGAGTCAGTGTGGCCCTTAGTCTAAAAAGTTCGCAGACCCCTGGTCTACGGCATTATAAATTCAAAGACTGTATTAACTAAAACCATCGAGTAATTATTTCAGAATCTCCGACAGATCCCAAGGAGAGGGCTGGAAGAACATGAATTGCGGAGAGGTTTGTTGCCTTTAAAATGCTGCCTCGCCCGTCGTGCCCTTCCTACTCCTCAACAATTTATTTTACACCACAAGATTCAGCAGCTTCTACAAATGAATATTGTGGATATTTCAGTCTGGAGATAGGATTATAGAACTGTGGCGGTTGGGTAATGGTTATGAAACACGCAAACGATCCTGACGCCTGAAGTCTTCATTATTTCTAATATGTCTTGCAACACTCCAACAACACTTTTAATGTCTCTTGCAACGCCCCAAAAATACTTTTAATATGTTTTGCTACACCCCAACAATGCTTTTAATGTGTCTTGCAACATCCCAACAACTCTTTTAATGTATCTTGCAACCCCCCAACAATACTTTCAAAGTGTCTTGCTACACCCCAACAACGCTTTTAATGTGTCTTGCTATACCCCAACAACGCTTTTAATGTATCTTGCAACACCTCAACAATGCACCTGCACCTGTTTTAATGTGTGTTGCAACACCCCAACAACACTTTTAATGTCTCTTGCAACGCCCCAACAATACTTTTAATGTGTCTTGCTACACCCCAACAATGCTTTTAATGTGTCTTCTGACATCGCAACAACTCTTTTAATGTATCTTGCAACACCCCAACAATACTTTCAATGTGTCTTGCTACACCCCAACAACGCTTTTAATGTGTCTTGCTATACCCCAACAACGCTTTTAATGTGTCTTGCAACACCTCAACAATGCACCTGCACCTGTTTTAATGTATGTTGCAACACCCCAACAACACTTTTAATATGTCTTGCAACACCTCAACAACACTTTTATTGTGTCTTGCATCACCAACTAGGGCAGCATTAAGGTGTACTCATCGAACGGAGACAGCCCATCGTCAGGAGTCAGGAAAATCGTCACCCTGCTGGCTGGAACCCAAAATATTTTGGATATTTACCAGTCAAGAGAATTAGGGCCGGTATTTCAATATACACAGGAAATTTATCAGTTGGCTAATATTGTCAGGGTTCTTACCAAAGAAAAACTTGATAAAAGTAAATATCTTGCCCAGATTGAATAGCAATTGAAGTTCCTGCATTAAGTACGCTGAATCTTAAGGCCCGGTAGTAAGCGTTCAAACAGAAGAAGTAGGTAGTTTGAAATGGAGGTTGAAATGTTAGAGAGAGCGCGCTTATATTAAAAAACGATAATAAATTAAGTGAAAATAATTAATTAATAAAACACGACACGCTTAAAATAGTGCAAACATCTCTCGACGAAAGCTTTTGTTGCATTTACAGATACGCGTGTGTATGTTTTGTACCCATAACATATTAAATAACTGAAGATAGTGGATTTAAAATAATTTTTGGAACATACTTTGCGATTTTTTTTTCCATCGAGGGAATTTCATCATATAATTACCGCTTCGGCTCTAAAAATGTATGGATATTTGTACAAAAAAATAACATATATTTTTTCAGGAACCTAAAAACTTTAGGTTTTCACGAGGAATGTGTTATAAATCGCTAGAAATTCGGAATGGATGGCTTGAACCCATCCGCTTCTAATAAATAATTATAATTCTAAATTCCACAAAAGTAACTTTTGGCAATTTTATCAGTTTCTTTGTGAAATGATGTACCCTCCGCATTCTCTATAATTCTTCCACATTGGGTTGAAAGGATATTAAGATCGAGAAACCGCCTCCCGCTCCCTCACTCCCCGCTTCTCCTCCGAGAGCACAGATGGTGCTATTTATTTTCCCATCTCGGATTTAATAAGAAACTTAACCTAAGTAAGGGCCTATCCATTTGGAGCAAAAGTTTGCCGTTTTACGTTTTACAGTTTAATGATACTTCCTTCAGAAGTTACGCAGAGAGTATTAGTACGCCAAGTGTCATAATGCCGTGATCAAATCGAAGACGTAGTGCACAAACACATTAGTAAGTACTGAAATAAAAGGGGGCAGTCCACTGTGCGTGGGCGGTAAAAGGGTGTATTTTTCGTAATTAATTTAAAGCAAACGACGAATGGATTTTTTTTTATTAAAACTCATAATCAATATATACACATAGAAGAGTGTATACAAATTTTTATACACGAATCTAAAATATGGTTTGCGGTGTATTCCGCTTTCAGCAGAACACTTGCTTTCCGGTGTTTAATAGCTATTAAGCCATACGTTCATAAAAAAAAAATTCAGTCAAAATATACGTAGATACTAGACACATAGGTTTATGGCACCACGTAGAGGAATTTTGATACCTAGAAAGAAGAAAAAAATGGCAGACTAGCGAATTTTAATTCCGGTTTTTTTGGAAAATTTTCATCGTTCATAAATAAAAAAATAGGGCCCTTTATAAAACAATCCCTTACGTGCCATAGGGACTGGATTTTCAAACAGTTAAAGATATAGTGCATGTAAATCGGGTGTATAGTTTTTTTAATATGCTGTCAACCAGGTTGAACAAAAGTAGGTTTGAGAAAAACGCGTTCAAAGTTTTGCTGAATGATAATTCAACGTACAAACTGTTTCAAACGGTTTCACATAAAATTCTGTATCTCTGTCAATTTTACGAATTTCTTTAAAACATTTCAGAATGCATCTTTCAGAAAATGAAATTAAAAAAATGACAAAAAAAATGTTTCACAGTGGGCTCCCCCAATATTAATTTAATACAATCATGTTATTTGTACAGAATGTCTCAGGGGATTTTATTTGTGCGTCGAAGCTATTTGTGAAATTTACAACATAATTTGGTGCAAAAGATTACAGACCGACGATATCGTACATGAAATGGTTAACATTTTAGGTCATTACATACTATTATTTTTTTTTTAAACGCTTCTCATGGATTTTTTGAAATATCGATGCTTTTCGTTGCAAATTAACCTCAGCAAGAACGGATCCATTTGGAGACAAAATTTGCCGTTTTACGGCATTAATAACTACGGCATTTTACAAGACGCAGATCGCTCACGACCCATTGAAAACGTGAGGGGGTCGTGAGAACCCGCTCTTTGAGCGGGTTTTACACATGGAAAAAATGCAATAAATCGAAAGCATCCGCTGTACTAGGTCCTACCAGAAAACCCGAAACCCGAGTACCCATATAAAAGAATTACTACATTACTTTATATTTTCCCAAAGAAAATATATAGATTAATTTATGAGAGCAATTGACCAATTAGCCCAAGCCCCTGACGACTTATTCCGCAAAACCTGGAATTTATTAGAAACCCAATGAAACTACTAACAGAACTCAACAATATTATTATTTGTGCGTTATTTCCAAATCAAATAAATCGTTTGGCAAACCATTTGTAAATTTGCCTTCATGCTCGATTCGTGCGACGTGTGTAATGGGTGTTAATAACTGAATTATGATTTTAAAACATGTTTGTGGGGTTTTTCAGGTTTCAATGCACTTTATTTATGTCTTCTAATTTTATCATTCCCGCTTTTGAAAATCTCGTTCGTACGGTACTAAACTTTAAGTTTTTAAAAATTCAAACTCGTGTATACTCGTTTTTTTTTGGGGTGTTATGCCGTGTTGTAGTGTCCGTCATCAGGGCAGATCCGGCAGATGTCCGAAACGTTGGCTAAAGAAGGAGGTAGCGCAACACGGCATAACACCCCAAAAATCAATAACGAAAGAAATCATAGTTTTTTAGGTTTTTTTTCGCCTCGCCACGGCAACCCGTGTGCTGACGAAAATATAACCTGCTCTGTCGTTGATGGCTTGTCAACTTCAATGAGCGGGTCATTCACGATCGATCCAGGACTAGTTAGCAAAGGATTTTATAAGTGCATAATGTAGATATGTTCATTTACAACTTGACCAAAATAACATACTAAACATTTGGAGTAAAGGATATGGATTTTGATGATACTTTTCTAAAAGTTATGCAACGATTTTTAGTATGCCATTGGTCACAATGGCGATATAATGCCATAGTTCACAAACTACGTAAGTACCACTTTGGTAATTAATATCCATGAACTTCCTCTTCCCTATTTCCGCCCCCTCCCCACTATCTTCTGCCTCACAATATACCCCAATTAGGGATACCATAGTCTCACTGGCTCCGTGCGGTTGGGAGCACTTGAGACTCTTGTGCTGTATTCACAATGAAAAATAAACAGATATATTAAAAAATATATCTGTGAGGGATTTCATAAGTATGTTTTTTTTAATATTTACATGAATATTTTATGTAAAAATGACTATACACAATTATTATTATTATTAATATTAGAATTCAAAAACATTCACTTTATTATTTTACTAGCAGACCCGGCCACACGTTGCTGTGGTTAACGAAACACAACGCCATTACCCAACCTTTATAAAATCCTCGCCACCCGCTTGCCAGCTACCCGCTGCCTAGTGTTGGGTAGGACACGATATCAGGATGAGTTTGTTACTCAAATATTGAAACGAGGTGTTGAGGTGTCCCACCTCATTTAGGTGAGGTGTTACAAAATAACGAAATATTTTCGCTTACGGGGGTGGGGGGCTTTTTTCCTTCAGCTTGATTTTATTGGTTCAGAGGTGTTGGTTTTCTAATAAATACCGGGGTGGCGGTACCCATACCCGCTTCCCGTGTCTGTTATTTTTGTAATACGAAAAATTTATATAAAAAGGCCTACCCTCCCCCCCCCTGTCAACCCCCTTCACCACCTTTGATCCCCCCCCCCCCCCCTGCACCACCTCTCTTATCCCTCCCCCTCCTCAGCAACCCCTTCCACCTCATCTCAACACTGCCTCTTCCTCCCACATAACAATAATTTACAATAAAAAAATATTCCAAAAAAAAAAATTTTTTGGGGCAGTTGGGACTCTTGTGCCCATAACAATAATTTTCAATAAAAAAAATATTTAAAAAAAAAAAAATTTTTTGGAGCAGTTGGGACTCTTGTGCTCATAAATTATTGTTATGTGTATTCACATAACAATAATTTACAATAAAAAAATATTTAAAAAAAAAATTGTAGCAGTTGGTACTCTTGTGCGGTATTCACTTAACAATAATTTAGAATAAAAAAATATAAAATAAAAATTTCGGAGCGGTTGGGACGCTTCTGCGGTATTCACAATATATGAATGGCTTACCCCATCACCACCTCACGGTTCTAATACAAAAATGTCATAGAATATACAAACACTTCACGCCTCACCACCTCATACATTTGTCCCAAACTATGCGTGACATGACATGTAGTTTAATACATCAACCACCTCACACCTCACCTCATATTTGTCCCATACGTGACAACGTGACATGACATGTAGTCCAATACACCAACCACCTCGCACCTCACCTCATATTTGTCCCGTACATGACATGAATGTAGTCCAACAAAACCAACCACCTCACACCTCATATTTTTCCCTCCTTCATATTTGTCCCCCCTTCATATTTGTAGTAATACAAAGAAAAAGAGTTGGTACAAATACATATTGTGAGGTGGGGGGACATTTTACGTGTTTGTATGGGACATTTGAGGTGCCTCTTGTATGAGGTACTTAACACTACCGCTGCCTGAATTGAATATTTGAATTTCTCGGCTTTTCTGTTCTATAACAAGCATGTATTATACATATAAACTTTCCTCTTGAATCACTCTATTTCTTGATGAAAACCGCATGAAAATCCAATGCGCACGATCTATGCGCACGTACATTTTGAGCGACATCATTTTATAGTATGTAATAAAATACAATTTGAGCGATCGCCACTGCAATGCAACACTGGATATTTGAAAAGGAAAAATCAAATACCTACTTACTCTAGGACATCTATTTTCCAATTTCTTCCGTACAACGAATTTAAAAAGTGACTATAGTACGGCCTGCCAGCCGTTTTAAATCGCACAAAAATATGTTTTCTTTGAATTTCTCGGCTTTTCTCTAATATAATTTACATGTATTATACATATAAACATTCCTCTTCAATCACTCTATCTATTGGTGAAAACCGTATGAAAATCCGTTACAATTTTTTTTAAATGAAAAACTTTCTTTTCGCTCTCCTGAATTATTAACATTGTCCTTTACAGCATTTCAAATTTCCGTGATCGATATATAACTTTAAATATTTTCAATTTATTTGTATTCAATTACTAAGAAAACATTAATATTTGAGATGGTCATAATTTCTCATTAATTGCTTTTTTAATTAAATATTTTTTCAATCTGAGTAATTTCAATCGGGATTTTGTCATCAAGTTGGAAGGCCTGGTCGATCGATAAGGATTGTATCGATAACTTTCGGCAACTTCTTATCGTTCCCTAGCGTGACTGCAGATCGCTAACGTACAAACAACAGAACACTTTGTAATTGTAAACTGATATTTATTCGTTGGCGATCTGCAGTCACGCTAGTGAACGATGAGAAGTTACCGAAAGTTATCGGTACAATCCTTGTCGATCAACCGTATCAGGGGTCCTGCCGAGCGAATTTATATCTTTTGTGGGATCGTTATCGAGATAACAGACGTGATCTCTTGTCAGATTTGTGTGGTTTATTTGCTTTTTCTATGTACAACGTTAATTAAATGAATAAATAATCATGCATACTTACAGAAATTCGTGTTTAAAACTATCTAAACTAAAATATGTGACAGTAAATATGTAAAAATCAAACAGGAGATCAAGTCCGATATCTCGATAACGATCCCACAAAAGTATAGAATCGCTCGGCTAGTATATGAGTGATTTCTGTGTGCTTCCTTTCTTCCTTGATGACAATCTAATTTGCTTTGCATTTCTCGTCCCGTGTCCGTGTATCTCGTGATTTAAATTTATTTTTCTTCAAAGTTCCTTAGACAGCATATCTAAATTAATTTTATGTATAAATATAAGTACATTCAAATATATGCTTTTCAATTTTTTATAAGAAGGTATTATCGTTAATTCTAAAATTTGAAATATGACATTGACAATATTATGACGGTTTGATGGAAAGTGGCAATGGCCGAATTTGTAAAGGCGCCCGTCCCGGTTAGACGAGATGTTCTGGGTTCGAGTCCCAGTTACGACCGTTATCTTTTTCTATTTTTGTGTGTCTTGTTCTCTTTCATGCTTTCGTTTAGATTATTAGTGTTATTAACGAGGCAATTAACCCTTAGATCAGCAACTTCATCGGCTGTAAGCAGACTATTATAACCTAAACGAAAGCCAAATACTAAGTTTGGAGATCGTGCTTTCGGAGTACCTGGGCTCAAGGCTTGGAATAGACTCCCTCCGGAATTAAGATGCATAACAGAATTTAGGTTCAAACTAAAAACCTACCTACATTTTTGGGCTCTCATTCCATTAATTTAAATATACCTATCTGAGAGTATCATACTTATATTGCCTATGATATGTCTTAATCACACTTTTCTTACCGAATTAAAATTCCTCGAATCCTTACACATCAAACTGTCTCTTGACGAATCACATTTAGGAAGTTCAAATCCTTGTACTACTGTACCACCCACCATTAAATGTTACTTTTACTTTCCAAAATACGCCTACTAAAGAATATATTATACTGTAATATCAAAATATTTTTCAGGATTAAATAACATGTATTCACAATTATGTCCTCTGCGTGGAACTCTATCTAAATTACTTTAAATAGACAATAAACAGAGTTAATTTCAAGCGACCTACCAGGTAAGTATGGTCCTGTATTCATTCATTTTTAGGAAGCATCACGTTCATTGCTCAAAACATTGTACCTACATATATTTTGGTATCGATGATCAATGAACTGGTGGATGCAATTTTTAGCCGTATGTTGTTTTTACTAGCTTGTAGTTTTTCTAGATTTTAGATATGTATTGTTTGTTTCATCACCTTGAGGTGATTTTTCATAAAAACGGCGCTATATAAATCATCCAAATATTTTTATTACTTATCTTCGTCTTCGATGATATATATGATTTTCTTCACCGTGGTAAAATTTAGCACCTTTAACCTGTCTCCTATAAGAATTACATTGGATTGATCAATATTCAAACGATAAAGTTCGGTAGTAAGTAGGTATGTATTGTATATGAATTGGATTTCAATAGACTTAAAGGCAAATCAAACGTAAACTTTAAGGATTCGAATCACTTTACTTGCCTATTCAGTATATTCACTCAATTGCTCAACTTCGAAACTGATCGACCTATTTGTATTTTTTTCTAGATATTTCATTGGATAATGTTTGAAAACTTTTTTGAATGGGGTAAACTTACAAATGGTCTTCAGAGTATTTTCGCCTTTATTAGAGTAATAATTTATTATGTCGTCTTTATTGTGTTTATAGATTCTTAATGTAGTTCGGAGATTTATAACAGAAGAAAGCGATAAAGTAGATCCAAAACTTATAATATAAATCTTTGTATCCATGCCTTAAAATTCGTTTCACAGGAAATGCTTTGATGAGAAACGTAACTGTTAAAAATTTAAGGTCTTCACTCAGGAGATTTCTTTTGGGCAGACTGGTTTTTTATAAATGAAGCACTTTTTTGTTTTAACTTTAAGTTCTTGAATTTTTATTGTTATGATTTGATATTTATAAACTTATAACTGACGACAATAACTTTCCCCACCCAACGGACAAGGGTTCAGTAGTATTTTAAATTCTTAGTGCAAGTTTTCGTAAAGAAGGAAGTTAATTTTACGGATGCAACCCTTTTTATAAGGATTTCATACATCTATATTTCCCTTGTTTGTTGTGTGAGAGAGACAAAGAATAAAAAATGATTCTATCGACATCTAACGAACAAATCCGACAACTCTTGGATAGCAATCCAATCTTTGATGGTAGTCGATTGATTTTTCGGGATTTGTTTCTCTTTCCAAATACAACACGGGTCTTTGCGAGACCTAGATCTACTTCTTCTCTCTGTACAGCATTCGCAAAGTTACCGTAGGCCCTGAAGAAAATAGTTTTTCTTGGCGCTTTCTGTGTGGAGTCAACGTAATGCTTACTAATTTACACTACTCTGTTTTTATCGTTCAATTTCCACGTTCCTGTATATGGTGAACTGGTGAATCTATATCACTTGAAATTGACAAAGAATATCTTCGTTGATTCATTTTACCATTTTAATAAACTTACTAACGTTATTTTATATACAGGGTGTATCAAAACGTTCTTAAAAGACTAGCCAGTGATTCCTGAGCGCATTTGGAGAAAAAATGTAGATATAATTTTGGTGTCCGATCACATTCTTCTACAACTATACACAAAACATTAAAAAACGAGTGTGCTTTAGACCACACGACTGAAGTAAAACTTCACTAATTAATAAAAGAACATATGACATTGGGGTGACATGTGACATTGGGGTGACATATGACCATGGGGTGACCTATGACCCTGGGGTGACCTACGAACGTGGGGTGACCTAAGCCCTTAAGGTGACCTACGACCTTGGGGTGACCTATGACCTTGGGGTGACCTAAGACCTTGGGGTGACCTACGACCTTGGGGTGACCTATGACCTTGGGGTGACCTACGACCTTGGGGTGACCTACGACCTTGGGGTGACCTATGGCATGGTTATTCAATAAGTGATTCATTGTGCTCGCACCTCTCTCTCTTGCCCTACAGTAATATACCAAACGTAACTCTCTCTCTTTCTATCTTCACTAACTTATATCTCCCGCCCGGATGTTCACCTCGCCCGATCACCGTTCGCAACGATCACCGTTCGCATCGATCACCGTTCGCATCGACTACCGTTCGCATCACACTGTTCGTAAACGCATTCACCAGTTTACCTCCCAAGTCGAGCGTGCGTAAAGAAGTTTTACTTCAAAAATTCACAAAACGTCGCAACAGGATTGAATCCGCCTCATCACGCGATACGCACTCCGGCTCGTTCCATCAGCCTAGTACTGATGAGACAGAACTCGAATCACGTGGTCCGTTGCGACGTGTGACAGTGTGGCGACGTGTAGTGGAAAAAAAATATTTTGTAATAATTATCATTGGAAAATGTCATTCACATTTTTACTCAAAATATGCTGAGAAATCACTGATAAATCTTTCCGGTACGTGCTAATACATCGTGTGCAGCGATCTTGAAAGGATATTTTATAAAAATATGTCAATGATTTTTAAATAAGACAATAATCGTTTTTTTATTATTTGCACAAAAAAAGTAATAATACATTCCAAAGTGACACATATTATACATAAAAAAAATCTCGTGCCACTGTGTTTGTGGTCGCACTCTTACGAAACGGCTTGACCGATTTTTATGATTTTTTTATGTAAGTATATTTAGTAGGTATGAGAATAGGTTTTAAAGTATATTTCATACCGATAGGTGGTTAGGGTGTCCATATCCACAAAAAATTATCTAATTTTTTGACAATTTTTTTTTTATTGTTTTTTAATTTGGCATCGAAAAATACTTATAACCCCAAATTTTAACCCTCCTACCCCCACCCTCCCATGTTTTAATCGCGATTTTAGTATTTTTGTATGAAAAAATTTAACCGTCTTTCTTATATTAAACAGAACGACATAATTTATGTTGTTGATTGACAGATGGCTCTACGTCCGCCTCATCGAACTTTCATCCTCACATGCGCAAGACATTCACATTTTGATATTTCATTCGGCATCATGTTCTCGCGTGGGCAAACCATCGAGCTTATTTGTTTTGGCTAAAGGCGGACTAACAAAAAATATCTTACACTCAATTGCTCTTCGAAATTCATGTTGATTTTCTTAATTTCATTTTCTTACTTTAGTTGGTGTTTTTTTTGTTTTTATCGGCGGTCATCGTCTACAGCGCTCCATTCTTCTTTCTGTCATAGATCCCATCCCCACACACTTACAATACATTCGTTATTTTTTATTTAACAACCAAAATATTCACTAAAAAAAAGTTATATGGCAGAACAACGTTTGTCGGGTCAGCTAGTTTATTTATAAGAAACCAACTTGTAAATAGGTAATTGATAAATCGAAATCCTCTCGATCGGTCAATTCGACGAAACCGTATTTCACTGTCCAAAGCCAATTTACTTTCTGCCTTATTTGTATGATTGGTGTTGTATCCCTTACCCCGGGCGTTATCAGAACCCTAATCCTTATCTTAATCGCAAACGTTCTATGAAACTCAGCACAAAAAGGGCAAAGCCACCGGGGATCATTTGGGCTCTTTCACACGAAAGGTACGAAATGAAGATTAATAATAAAAACCAAAAAACCTCAGACACAAAGCAAAAAAAAACTTGCAAAATGATGCCACTCCACCAAAGTGATCGAAAAATTTCTTGCATTTTTTTAAAGCTCCTACTGATGATAGTAGCACTTTCACGAGGTGTTGCCAAAACTTCATCGTGTTTGTTCTAAATGCAGTTTAACTTTTTTGGTGAGGATCATCGAGTAACAATAGAACCAATCACAGAAAACGCTGATCATTACAACAAGGTTTTGGTTTAAATTCTACAAAACATTTGAACCATTGTTATGAGGTGTCTTTAAAACCTTTTTGTTTTTGTTCAGGTGCAGTTATCGTTTTTTTCGTATGGATCATCAGTGACCGGACATTATAATATTTCCCAGAAGGGAGGATGTAATATTTTGAGGTCGGGAAAATTTTTCCGGCCAAATTGCTTGTCGGATTTTCGTTTTGTTCTTCTCGACGTTGATTAATCGAAGCATTTTTCACCGTTAATGAGAAAAACTACACGTACCGTGAGAGGGCCGATGCAAGGATCCCGCTTATCTCGTTATAACATTACAATATCGCACTTTTACTATACGACATACTACACCGACAGGCTAATTTGTTGGGTTTCGGGACTCTTAGAAATCGTTTGCGTCTCCCTTACTATCATGGTTAGAAATATGATCTAAACAGTGTTACAAAGAGAAAACACCATGCTTTATATTCCAATCTAAAAATTAACCACAAAATAATTCAAATATACACTTTTATAAATGGGAAGTTTCCCGCCGCAATTGAAAAAAATAATAAACTGGAATTTTTTTTATTTACGTTTATGTGAAACTATGAAAAAATGAGTTGACGATAACATTTATGATGCACTAGCGAGTTCCCGGCATGCGTTGCTATGCCACTCAATAAAGAAATTGTTTCTCTCTGCGTGTCCTTTCCCATTCGTTTCGTTCCCTTCCGCCTCCCCTTCCTCTCCCGCTGACCCTTCCCCTCTCACGTTCCCACTCCGCCTTCCCCGCCTTCCCTTTCCTCACTCCCTTCTCCCACTTCCCCCGTCCCGCGAACCCCCTCCCGTATTCCATACATTCAGTTTTCAAACAGCTCGCGTGCCACCTATTGCAATTTTTTTTATATAAATTTCATAGTGCTAGAACTCACTATTATATATATATATATATATATATATAGGAACCATCGGGGGCATCAAATCCCCAAAGTTTCATCGCAATCGGATGAATGGTTTAGCAACGCATAGCTAACCACCAAAAATTTTTAGCTTTTTATTTATTTATTTAATTTCAACGGTATACATATACCATAAGAACTGATTACATGTCACAAAATCAAAAATAATAATATAGAAATAAAAGAAAAAAATTGTTTAACAGATAATTGTGGCATTTGAATGAGAAATGGCACCAGAGAGACAGTTACATACAAAAATCTACAGTACAAAATAGAATTAATATTGTCTGAAAAGATTTGATATCATAGCCCTCTTGTACCTACCTTCCGTGCAGTTAAATAGATCTGCCACATCTGCATATCTATTACTAACATCATGTAACCTAGGCAAGGCCGTATTTACACTTTTCATTGGTATAGGCCACTTCATTTGCGCCGCCCCCCTCCTTCTTAGAAGTTGCCACCTATCATAATCATTCATTGTATGTAGGCTGCCTGCAGCTGGTGACACACAATTTTAAAAATAAATATTCAAAAATAGGTTAAGCAGGTAAAAATAAACCAATGAATTATTCACAAAGTAAAAGTAACATAAAACAAGAATTACGATTTTTTACGGGATTTTTTATTTGTCTAAATCATCTATAAAATAGATTCATAGTTAAATCAATATCTTTGTTTTTACTATTTTCTTAGATTTTTTTGTAAGGAGGAGGTTCAAATAGAAGAAACACTTATAAAAAAGGGGAATTCTTTTGAAAAATTGAGTTCGGATTAAAATTGTGATCTCCAGGAGTTACACAAATTGTCCAGCCGGATGGCGACTTACAATGCGCGGCAGCTGATATCTCCGTTATTTTTTTGAGGAAAATTTTAGAATATACTGTTGAATGTATGTGTAAAATGACCCCAAAGTATAAATAAAATGTATATAGGTACATTCCTTATGTCTTAAAAAATTTCACGAAAATCACTAAAAATACGCCGTCCTACATCTATTCCCCCCGTTAAACGCTCGTTCGCCGCGTGCAATAAAGATAGACAACTGCCTAAGATTTTTGTGAAATATTCGCACAAAAATCACACATCCCGTATTGGACGGTTGGGCATTGAACGATACAAATCCGCGGTCCCATACGGGACCACTGGGCGTCTAAAGGTTTACAGTCAGAAAACTAGCTATCCACAGTGACTTTTTTTTATAATCGTACACAAACTTAACGGCTTACCAAAGCGAGCGAGCGCCGCCCCCTGACTCTGCCGCCCCTAGGCCGCGGCCTACAAGGCCTATTGACAAATCCAGGACTGAACCTAGGTACAAGGGAGTGTTTCGAGTACTCCTATTATTGTTACATTTAAACAGGATTTTAGATCGAGTGGTTCTCGTGGGAATATGAAATTCAATGAGCTTAGTTAAATTAGGACTGTCTATGCCACCATTTACAATTTTGAACAAAAATATTAAGTCGGATATAATTCTTCGATCTGAGAGTCTTAATAAATTTAATTCTTTCATCAAGTAATTGTATTTAATGTTTTCAATGGGAATACCGAGTTTAAAATTAATATGTCTTAGAAATTTATGTTGAATTTTTTCGATTGAATCTGAATGTATTTTAAAATGGGGGGACCAGATCGAGGAGTTATATTCGACTTGACTACGTACTAAGGATGTATTCAAAAATTTTAGTGTTGAAATATTCCGAAAACCTCTGAAATTTCGAAGAATGAAGCCAAGCATGAGTGGTTAAGTTTGTGAATAGAAAGATACAAAAAATATCGAAGTTTGAAATAATATACGAGGGTGGTCTGAAAAGTTTCCAACCTGAACATGAAGATGGCAGCACTCGTCAATAAAAGCTAGTGAATGTAGTTATGCATCTTTTGACAGTTACTCACCAAAGTTTTGGCCATTTTGGACGCGCAGTTTTCAGTTGATAGTCGCTTGAGTGAGTCGATGTGTGTGTTTTAGTGAAAATGGAAAAAATTGAGTATCGAGCTGTTACGGATGCCTGTATTATTTTTGACCCATTTTTTTGTTAAGTTGGGTTGGTTGGTAGATATATTGTTGGGGGGTGTTTTATCCGTGGGATATTTTGTCGGGGGATATTTTTCGGGAATATTTTGTCGGGGATATTTTGTCGCGGGGTGAAAAGTCGCGGAACCGGTGATTTTTGTTTAATGCGCTTTGGGGCCTGCTTATTCCTGCGAAAAACAACGGTCTTCGTTGAATTCTGCTAACAAAACGGGATTAATTGAAAAACACATAAATCCGCAAACTTTTAGAAACTTTTTCATAATGGGTAAATTTTCATAACAATGAAGCTGATAGGAATGAAATTATGACCTGCACTGGTTACTGGTGAAAAGTTAATAGATAAAATTGGATAAAACGATTTTAATCGCACACCATTCGCAACGTTTGTATTACCTAATGCTAATGGATTTTGAGATCGGTTTCACCGTTTTGCTTGAGATTGATAAAACTAAAATTATAAAAATGAATGTTTCTTTTTTATTAACTTAATGAATAGAATCTCAAATTGTAATGTATTTAATTAAATGAAGACAATATATGCGTAACTCTTCGAAAATCTGAAAACAGAAAAATCAGAAAAAGATGCAATCACATCTAGGACTCGAACCCAGGTCCTATGCCTTGCCGGGGCGCAGCTCTACCAATTGAGCTAATGTGTCCCGATCCGATTGGGTCATATTTAACTATATCCTACTTCGACCAAGAACTACCAACATTATCTTCATTTTCTTAACGCATATTTTTATTGGCTGCTAACTTTATGTATGATTGCAAGATTTAAGCCAGAACTAAATGCTATCTAGATAGTGCCTTGGAAAAATTTTATACATTTTTATTTTTAAATTAGTATTAAATTTTTACAATACTGGCGCGCGAGATGTTTGAAAAATGCATGTATTGACAGCAGCAGGGATAGAAGGAGAGAAGGGGAGCGCAGAATGGTACGATGGAGAGGGATGGGCGCGAGGGAGGGGGAAGGTTGAAGTGGAACGTTGGAGGGGGGAGTGAAATGCTGGAGTTGGGGGTTTTGCGGGAAGGAAAATTTTAATTCATTTCAATTCTTAAAAACATCACGAAATTATAATTTCAAGGCGTTTTTAAACGAGAAAATATTTTAGATGAGATGTACCGTTTTACACTGACCGCAACAAAGCTTGCTGTTTGAATTTTGCTTCATTGATGTTAAACATATCGATATCCGAAGTGATTCTATTTAACAACAAGATAGCTCTGTCCAGAATGGCATAACCATTGGCAAGTTAGCAAGGCATTGGCATCTGAAAGCCGGGAGATAAAACAGTCTATGCTGTAGGTGACGGAAAGAACCATCGGGAACATAGAAACTAATGCTCTCCATGATAGCCGAGTTTGCGAACCATCCACGAATCAGTCTGAAGAAACGTGTTACAATGAGCACGTCCCTTCTGACCCGTGGACGGTTCATACCGAGCATGCCTAACAGAAAATCGGTAAGATAGAGCCACGGATAGTAGCCATACTCCCTCAGGTAATGAAATCTCAGAAATTTCTTCTGAACCTTCTCCAAAATGCGGGAATACTTCACTTGGTGTGGGCCAAACCACCGATCCACTTTCAAGCCTACTCCTAGGCAAAGTATTGTATAGTACTGTGAGAACACTGAGAACCTGGGTGTTTCTGAAATTTCTTTACCAATATCTTTCATATTGGAGACACGTTTTAAATTTCAAGCTCTCATAGTATACCGGTAAAACCAAGTACGATACGCTCTAGTGAAAGAAAGAATTAAACATTTAGATATATTGAATTCAATTTGATTCCGTTTTCTCCAGTCAACAATTCTATCAATGTCCGATTGGGGTTGAATGCAGTCCTTGTGTTTGTTTGTATTTCCAAAAAAAGTTGTAGGTCATCATCTTAAAGAAGTTACCTAAAATGCAGAATTATTTCCGTTATATCATTATGGAAATATCTTCGCCATGAAAGCCCGCCTCAGTCCATCATCCCGCATTGATGCACAATGGAGAAAAATACTGGCTTCTTATGTGGACACAGAATCCTAAAAGCCAATTATTACCATATATTACTATATATTCACCTGCTATTCTTTTTATCTTGAAAATATTTTGTGTATGTATTATAACCCCTAAGAAATGTGTGGGATTGCACTATTCTCCCCACATACCGGAATAAACATTTATTATTATTATTAATAAAAATCGAAAAGAGGAGCGGTCCTACATTTGATCCTTAAGGAACTCCTGAGAAAACAAGATAGAATTTTGATAAGAATTTTTCATGTGATACAAATTGTTTTCTTTCATTAAGAATATGAGAAACCGGAAAGAAAAACCTATCGCTGACAATTTATTTAATAAGATATCGTGGTTTACGGTATGAAAGGCCTTTGAAAAATCATTGTATGAGCAATCTACTTGGTAGCCTTTATCTAAAGATTTGGAAAGATTTGGGAAGAGGGTTGATGGGGACCGCGGGAGGGGAAGGGGATGGGGGCAGAGAAGGGGTCGTGATAGGGGAACGGGAGTGGGAAGCAGGTGAGGGGTGGGGACGAGGGAGAGCCAGAAGAAGGGATCGCAAAGGATTATAAATTTTGAAAATCCATGCTTCTCAAGGATAGCTGTGAGAAGTTTGTGTATTTCATATATATTTTAGCGGACGGGAGGGAAGGAGAGAGGGGGTGGGGAATGTGGAGTGGTGAGGGGAACGAAGGAGGGGAGATGGAAGGGAAGGCGAGAGGAAAGAAGAAAACAAAAAATAAGGTGCATCCACAAGCACTTCATTAAACAGAATTTATACACAAATACTTTCATTATTTGGGTGGCATTGCAACGCACGCCGAGTATTCGCTAGTAAAATATAAAAATAATTGCTGTAAAGAATATTCAAATGAGTTTCAGAGAACTTCAATTTTTCTTAAAAATTTTGAATCAGCTGCTACAAATATTACGATTTTTCTTACATATTCTTAAAAACACAAAATTTAGCAGTTCGACCTTTAGCGTGGAAAAAACTTAACCTTCGCGGCTTTGTAGATGTATTTTAAAGGTTTCCGTTTTACAAAATACCAAAAGTGTTTTGGACAAAATTATGTTGAAAAACGATAAAAATCAACAATGGCCCAAAATTATTTAGTATTTCTGGATGATGTTTAAGCCTTGGGGTTATAAGATTTTCGCTTGCGGTGCTTTCTATGATACTCGTAGTTTCATTAGAAAATTACGGATTTACAAAATATACACCACCGGCTGCAAAGTGTTTCATACTGTATGTACCCTACCCCCTGCTGCCCGGGAACCAACTCAAAATCGATTAATCGACCCTCCAATTAAAAAGGTTGATCATCAGCGTTCTATATGGTTCATTGAACACACGGAAAGGTATTCGAATAGCTGAGGTCAAGTCGAACGTACATGAAATGAAACGTTGGTATATCATGTAGGTAAATATGTATGTATCATCGTGCACCAACCATCAGACTTCAAAGTTCAAAACTACAAGATTAACACAACGTGTGAACATCAAGCATATTTTCCACTCGGCGGCACGTTAACATTAATTAAATTATTGTTCTAATCAAAGTTTTCCTTCTGCAGGTTCTACTGGGAGCTTATTCCCCGGTGTCCATTCTACTGAACACATCATTTTAATTAACTGTGCTTTGCTAAACAGACATACCAAACTAATCTCTGAAATACTATCCTAATTCTTCTACGCAATAGTGCATTCGAGAAAATATATTATACTCGTATATCTGTATTGCATATCCCAACATAATTTTAAAGTCTAGTAACTTTTCTGAATACATCGTTTTCAATTTGAAAAGGGTTTGTTAAAGGGAACGGCTGCGCAACCCTTTTAGTGCAAAACTTAATGTTTTGTTTGTTTTAATCAAAAGATATAGCAAATATCTAATACGGTTGTGTGCTACTTTATTGATTTGTGTTTTAAAGTATAAAATATAAGTAATCAATTTTTCACGATTTTAGAAGCAACTTTGGCACTTATTTGTGAATTAAATGTAATTATTTAAAAATAATTTTGTATTTACTACTATCTTTTACCCGCGGTTTGGCTCGCATGGTTTTAGGGGGAAATCTATATATATATATAAAAATTAAAATATGCTAGCTTCTGAGTTTGTAGTTCTCGGCTTGCATTGCTATGTCACTTAAGAGGACATAGGTAGAGAAACCCAGAAATATGTCATTTTCAAAAAAGTTTTTAGACGTATTGACTCTTTTCCACAAAAAATTATAAATGGATTTCCAAAGATTGTTCTTTTATCTAGCATAGTTATGTAATAAATTTTTAGAATTTTTTTTAATTTTTAGTATAATAAGGTTATTCCATAGGTCGTTGGCAGATTTGTTAAATTTTCAAAAAAGTTTTTGTATTATACCACACCCATTTCAAATAATGTAATCATGCAGTGAAATAAATCAATACATTATCTAGCAAAGTTATGTATTAGAATTTTAATTTTAGTTTCAATAAAATCATTAAAAAATATGTACGTACATGTGTTTCTTGACGAAAATTGGTCCATTTGTGTATTTATTTGCGCTTTTATAAACTAATATATTTCATATTTTTTTACATACTTATTGTGCTAAGACATTATTGACAAATCATAAATAAGTTTGACCGAAAAATAATTTTGGGAAGCATTTAATTTTAATTAATTAACAGCTTCGCATTTGACGATTTTATCATAGCGCCGAAACACAAAATTTCGCAGTTCATTACGGTCCGAAACGTGGCCAGACGAGGACGTGTCCGCGTCGCTCTGAATTACAACAGTTTGAAATAATATTTTGGAAACGAAATGTAAATACATACGAATTCCTTGTTTCACGTTCGTAAAATCTACAGGGTTGACCGAATTTCATTTTCATTGAATATTTTTATGCAAAAAGTTTTATATTTAAAAATAAATGTTTTTATTTGTCCCTTATTATACGATACAAAAAACAAGAGTCCCAAATGCCCCATTTTTTTAAAGTAAAACTTCTTTACGCATGCTCGACACATGGGGTTAACTGGTGAATCGTTACGAAAAGTGGTGCTGGTTACAAAAAATGACATGCGAACGGTAATCGATGCGAACAGTGATCAATTGCTAGGCGGGTCGGGCCTTTAGGCTCGCTTGTTATTCGTGTTATTGTTATATTGTTAATGGACTATTTGTCCGTAAATAAATAAATAAATAAATTATATACAGCGGGTACCCGGCATGCATGGGTTCGGAAGTTATGCGCGTACATACATTTCGGCGATTCATTTTCATTTATATACTAGCTGGTGCCCGGCATGCGTTGCTATGCCGTTCAACAAAAAAAATTTTCTCCCTGCGTGTCCTTTCCCATTCGTCCCGTTCACCTTCCGCTTCCCCTTCCTCTCCCGCGTCCCCTTCCCCTCAAACGTTCCCACTCCGCCTCCTCCACCTTCCGACTCCCCACTCCACTCCTCTTCCCCCGTCCCGCCAACTCCCCTCACGAATTCCCTTCCCCCCTCCCAGGTTCCCCTCCCCCTCCCTGGTTCCCGTCCCTTTCCACCCGCGGCACCAATACCCAAGTTCCTATCCCCCCTCCCGCATTCCATACATTCAGTTCTGGTACATTTAGTTTTCAAACAGCTCACGTGCCACCCATTGAATTTTTAGTATACACATTTTATAATGCCAGAGCTCACCAGTAGTTATATACAAACCTTGTCCTGGCAATAACAAACACAACAAAAGAAGAATTATCCAATTTGGTGTAGTCGTTCGGAAGTTATGCGCGTACATACATTTCGGCGATTCATTTTCATTTATTAACATTTATATATATGCCGGGTACCAACCTTTGCCATTTAATAACGAAATTGTTTCTCCCTGCGCGTCCTTTCCCATTCGTCCCGTTCACCTTCCACCTCCCCTTCCTCTCCCGCGTCCCCTTCCCCTTTCGCGTTCCCACTCCTCCTCCACCTTCCTTCTCCTCACTCTACTCCCCCCCTTTTCCGTCCCGCGATCCCCCCTCCCGAGTTCCCCTCCCCCCTCCCATAATCACCTCCTCCCTCCCGCGGATCCCCCTCTCGAATTCCCCTCTCCCCTCCCGAGTTCCCTTCCACCCTCCCGGGTTCCCCTCCCCCCTCCTGCATTCCATACATTCATTCCCGATACATTCAGTTCTCATACAGCTCGTGTGCCACTTATTGCAATTTTATTATACAAATTTCATGATGCCAGAGCTCGTGTCCTTTCCCATTCGTCCCGTTCCCCTTCTGCCTCCCCTTCCTCTCCAACGTCCCCTTCCCCTCTCCTCACTCCCCTCGCCCGCTTCCCCTATCCCTTAAACCCCCACCCGTTTTCCTCTCCCCCCTCCCGAGTTCCCCTCCCACCTCCCGGGTTCCCCTCCCCAACCCATCCCGCGGGCCCCCTCTCCCGAGTTCCCCTCCCTTGTCCCCCTCCCATTCCCTCCCTCATCCTTCACCCCTCTCCCATCCGCCACCTCCTCCCGCATTCCATACATTCACTCCCGGTACATTCAGTTTTCAAACAGTTTGCGTGGCACCAATTGCAATTTTATATACAAATTTCATAATGCCAGAGCTCACCAGTATATACAGAAACCTTTAGTCCAGTCAAGGAAGGGGGTGTAGAGTGCGTGAGCAGGGACCTAAGCGATTCCTTCAGAAACTTGTTTAGGGTGCTTAGGATGTGAACATACTAAAAATCCTGACGTCTAGGTGGTGAGCTAGGGGGGGGAGGGGGAGGGGGAGGTCCCAATTTTCGGGTTTCCGCTTATATCTCAAAAACGGTGCGCCGCAGAGGAAAATTTTTTGATAATAAGTAAAAGCTGATAAAATTATCTACAACTTTTATTCTATACGTAATTTTCGAAATCCCTGCCATTTTCGAGTTATTCGCTCCACAAATGTAGATATTTTCGAAAAAAATCATTTTACCTCACATTTTTCATCAAACATTCCTTCATATCGTCTAAAATATTCATCAAAGAAAAAAATTTATTCGAAAGAAGTTGTAAAGAATTTAAATTTCTTTTAGAATATATAGACATATGTAAATTTATCTTCAACCGTTCAACATTTACAGCAATTTGAAGTTTTTTCGTAAAATGTTGTCATTTTCAGAAAGAGCTGTTTTTATCTTATTACTGACACACAACACTTGTTCGTTCGCCTAATAATATGTGTGACCACACTTTAAAACCAGTTATTAAATAAAATAGGTAAAAATCATATTACTTGAAAAATACATAATTGTATTTTATAATCATAATGTTTATTCTATTTCGTTACATTAAGCACATAAAATTATAGATCTCATTGTTATCACTGTTCTCAATAACATCATGTTACATTCTCATCCTCCTTGGACGTGGGGGTCCTCGCAAGCGTTGTTCATCCATGGCATCTTCATCCTCAGTATTGGATGGTTCTTGCTGAATGGGCTCTATGTCGTCGTCATCGTCGTCCTCGGCAACAGGCACGCTATTGAGGCATCTCCCTTGGCAGGAGACTCGGAGACACGCTGCAGAACAGGTCAGCATTGCTTTTCGGCATCCACATTTGCCAATTGCACAATCCCTGGTGCAGCGGCAAAATATCATATTTAGAAGGACCTCCGGCGCTGGTGGATCTTTTGTTGTATTTGGCATCAGGGTCTCTCCTTCATGTTTCCACCCCCATTATTCAGGGGGCAGCTCAATCGGTGCACTGGGAATGCTGTTTAACTGCGTTCTCTGTTGGAGGGAGGGAGCTGATGTCAGGCTTCATATTTGCCACCAACCCTGTGAACGACTAAAAGCGGTACTGGTTAAGGAAGGTCTGTCTTTTTGGCGCCGCATACCATTTCAGGAAACATTTATTTCCAGCCTCTTCAACCTCGCCGTGAGTAGAGGAGGGGTTATAAAGATCATTGCCGCTTGCTTGATGAATTCTGACTCCAAGTACAATTTTGAGAAGCCCACCTTGCTTCTCCTGAAAGTTGCAGATGTTGTGTCGCAGCCGGTAAATGAATGTAAGAACAGGATGTGTTCAAATGCACGGTGCTGCATCTTTTGGATGGACAGTGGCATTGTTTTGGTTTTCCCTCGTCCGTTGTCAGCAGCAAAATATCTTGGGTGGGAGGAGTGGAAGCAATCAAAAGGAAGTGAAAGCTTCTCACAAAACTGTGAGAGGAATGTTCCACAGCAATCTTCACAACAAGGAAGTCAGCATCATGTCCTGAAGAGTCTGTATCCCATTCTCCCGAAGCTTCGTCTGTAGTAAAGAGATGAAGTTACTTTTGTTGGTAGGATTGGATAACAAATCTTCCTTTTTAACGGGTATTGAAGTGTTCCAAGTCAAATTGATGTCAGCTGACCTTCTCAGTCTGTATCATCGCATCTGTTATTGTGATTTTGTACCGTTGGCTGGGTTTGGGTACCAATCAAATACCACAGTGTGAGTCATCCAGGATAGTGGTGGTTGACGTAGTTGATGTAACGATCACAAATTGTGACAAGGAAGGCATCTTTTTGCCAAATTACTCTGTGTAGTAGAAATTTTCCGTCCACAACTATGTTCACCTGAGACAGTAGACCAGTTTTTTGGTAGGCTCGAATAAGCTGTACAGGACAGATTTAGTTGTCTTCCACATTCCACCTTCATTGAACAGTGCCAAGGGAAATGGGGCCAACTCATACTCAAAGAATTTCTTCAAATCCTCATCTGATCGTTTGCTTATACACATCCGGTGAAACAGAAATGTTGGGTCAACTGCAACCTTTTCATCGTGATTTTTTATCGACGAGCTGACAGAAGACATTGGGAATTGACATTATTTCATTGGCTTGTGGGAAGGGAGGATGTGCATCAAACCACTGACTGAGTTTGAAAATGTCTGCTGCATCTTTACTTCGGTGGGCTTGTCCGAGGTCCTTGTGTTGTTACTGGACGTGAAGACTCCACAATACTCTTCAAGGGAAGTGCAGATCTCATGAGTTGCGCTCATACCAACTAACCACTTCTAGTACATTGTGCAAAATACCTCTGCCTCCTGTTATGCCTTCTCGGCTTTTGAATGATAGCATCAATGTGGTTTCCATGGTCATATCTGATCATACGCCTTACTAAAAGAGCGTCGCATAATCGTCGTTGCACGTCGGTGTGTCGGTAATAAGATAAAAACAGCTTTTTCTGAAAATGACGACATTTTACGCAAAACCTTAAAATTGCTGTAAATATTTACTGGTTGGAGACTTATTTGCATATGTATATATATTCTAAGAGGGAATTAAATTTATTACAACTTCTTATAAATAAATTTCTTTCTTTGATGAATATTTTAGACGATATGAAGGAATGTTTGATGAAAAATGTGAGGTAAAATAATTTTTTTCAAAAATATCTACATTTGTGGAGCGTGTAAGTCAAAAATGGACGTGATTTCGAAAATTACGTAAAGAATAAAAGTTGTAGATAATTTTATGAGCTTTTTTTACTTATCCTTAGGAAATTTTCATGTGTGACGCACCGTTTTTGAGATATAAGCGGAAACCCGAAAATTGGGACCTCCCCCTCCCCCCCTTCCCCCTAGCTCACAACCAAGACGTCAGGACTTTTAGTATGTTCACACCCTAAGCACCCTAAACAAGTTTCTGGAGGAATCGCTTAGGTCCCTGCTCACGCACTCTACACCTCCTTTTGGAGCATTTATTGACTGGACTACTTTGCGGGCGTACTCACAACAACTCACCAAAGTTTCATCGCAATCGGATGAACGGTTAGCAATTCACAGGAAAGTATGTAGAACAGTTTATATGGGAGAATTAAATTGTTGATTTTACTATCTTCCTCGCAACTTTTCCATATTTTCTCAACGTTTAAACCTTTCCTGGACTACGACAAACATTTCAAAACCAAAATCAGCTAAATCGGCCCAGCCGTTCTCGAGTTTTAGTGAATCTAACAAACAGCAATTGATTTTTATATAGGGGGGGGGGGGGTAAAAGAGGCGGGGGGGTGGAGGGTGGTTAGAGGTTGTGGGGTGAGAGGGGGAGGGGGTTGAGAGGGATGGGGGGTAGGCTTTTTTATATCCATTTTTCGTATTACAAAAATAACAAACATGAGAATCGGGTATGGGTACCACCGCCCCGGGAACCATTTTTTTGATAACCAACACGTCTGCCGTAGGTCATCCTTAGTGGTTCGCAACGTTTGGTGACTAGCAGGGGTGCCTGGGTTCATGGGGTGAGGTTTTTTCAGGTCTTGGCGGCGGATGCGTCTGCGCACCAGCTGCATGGCAGGTTGGATCTAGAGAAAGTGGTTGAGGGAGTCCCTTTGACTTCTCCAGCCTTACTCTCTCGGAACATCGCTTTGCACCGCAGTGGGAGGGATGGATTCATACATCCGCTCTCCTGGACACGCTGACCCCCACATTTCTACCCACCCCTAATACCCTTTCCTTCTCAGAAGATCCTCTCCTCCCTTTCCCTGAAACGAACCTTCACACAGCATCCCCAAAGAAGAGATAGGCAATGTGTCGAGCGATTGTAAAAAAAGGTCTCTCCCGATCCGGCCTTCTACGTAGTTGGTGGGGCAGATTCCACCGCCGCCGAGATCCTGACAAACCTCGCCCCATGAACCCGGGCTACCCGTACGGTTTTGATAATCCAATACATGGTTCCCGGGACGGCGGTACCCATACCCGCCTTCCAAATTACTGATACTATTTATTGACGGCCGGCGTGGTCAAGAGGTAAGGCTCTTGACTCGCAATCCGAAGGTCGTGGGATCGAATCCCGGCGTGGGCAAATAAATTTTGTTTGACTAATTTGGGTTATTTCATATAAAAATAATATATTTGCGTCACGTTCCAGAGTGGAAGATACTTTAGTATCGCCCTGGTGTAAGACCACCATTCAGAATTGAAACGTTGCTAAAAATTACTTTGGCCGTGTTTGGTGACCAGATCTGAATAGCCAAGTAATTCTTCGCTTCCTCTTCCCCATCTCCTGCCCTTCCCCACCACCTTCTGCCTCATACTATACCCCATAGTCACGTCATAGTCTCACTGGCTCCAGACGGGAGCATTTGGGTCTCTTGTGCGGTATTCACATAAATATAAAATTAAAAATTATGCACACGAATAAATATTTCAAAATGAGATATTTTTTACAATCCAACTGAATATTAGGTACTCTTTTTTTCATGAATACCGCACAAGAGTCCCAACTGCTCCCGTCTGGAGCCAGTGGGACTATCACCCCCAATTGGGGTATGTTGTGAGGCTGAAGGTAGTGGGGGAGGGGAAGGAGTTAGGGAAGATGGAGGTGGGGAAGTACCTGACTTTTCAGATCTGGTCACTAAACACGGCTAAAGCCATTTCAAGTAACGTTTCAATTCTTCCACTCTAATGGCCGTAAAATAAAATGAAAAAACAAAAACCAAAATATTAAAAAAATATAACAAATTGTTTTTTTGTGTAGGTATCTACTTTATACCTACTGTGTTTATGTATCTATTTATGTCTACGCACTTCAATACACAAATTACAAATAACTACTACTTATTAAAATTCTGGAAGCGAGAATTCAACATCTTTATCTGAACCATACTGTAGGTCCAGCTTCGCGTGAACTATAGGTACGTGAAACCCGGCTTCTAGCGGAACGAAATCTAGTTCCAAAAACGTCCGCTTGCAACGGCTGATGTGTGAGCGGTGCAGTCGGAATCGAAATTATGATTTGCTGGTATGACAGCCTTAATAAAGATATTGTTTCTCCCTACGTGTCCTTTCCCTTCGTCCCATTCTTTTTCTGCCTCCTATTCCTCTTCCGCATCCTCTTCCCTCACTGCCTTCTCCGCTTTCCTTCTCCCCTCCCTCTCCCTTTCCCTCTCCCCCCTCCCGATACCCCGTCCCACGAACCCCCCTCCCGATTTCCACTTCCCCCACCCGCATTCCACACATTCGGTCCCAATACATTCAGTTTTTAAACAGCTCGCGTGCCATCTATTGAAATTTATACAATTTAAATTTCATTATGCCAGAGCTCACCAGTATATATACATATGTATATAAAAACCTTCGTTGACATGCTCACAACAATTCACCAAAGTTTCATCGCAATCGGATGAACGGTTTAGCAACGCGTAATTTCATGATGCCAGAGCTCACTATTGTATACAGAAACCATTGCGGGCATGTACACATCAAATCCCCAAAGTTTCATCGCAATCGGATGGATGGTTTAGCAACGCATAGCGGACATATAAACATACAAACCCAGAAACAAACATATTTTGATTTATATATATATATATATATGTAGAAATACGATAAAATACAAAATAAAAAATTAAAATGATTGCATTTTGATGGGCGTAAATGCAAATTACATACGGCCGATTTACGATGTTGACACAAATTTGTCGCGCATAAATTAAAATTTTTACTTCAGGAAATACTTTTTTTCAACGTTAAATTCTTCATTATATTATCTTAGAAGGGTGGGTAAGATTTTAAATTATTGTAATTAAGTCACAAAAAATGCCAAATGCCTCTAAAATTACGATCATTAACGTTTTATTGTTTCCGGTATTTTAAAATTTAAAACAAAAATAAATAAAATCGTCATATTTGCAATATTCGTAATGATTAAAAAATTATTATTATTCTGTTTGGTTTGGTATTTTTGCCTCATAGCCAAAATTAAATTCTGTAAGAAAAAAGCAGCGCTCTTTATTGCGAGAGAATATTATGTTTCCAACACAAAAAAAATCTGTTGTTAGTTTGGCAGGTAGTATGAATAATTGATAGTTTTTCAAACCTTTTTTATATGTATACCGCACGAGAGTCCCAGATAGGGAAGAGGAAGGTGGGGAAGTACCTGGCTATTTTGATCTGGTCACCATATACGAATAAAGCCATTTCAAGCAACGTTTCAATTCTGAATGGTGGTCTTACACCAGGGCGATACTGAGAGTATCTTCCACTCTCTACCGCTAATTATACGATATATGGTTTTTAATTAATTAATTGTGAAATAACACAAACTAATAAAATAAAATTTATTTGCCACTCCGGACATTTGATAAATAATAGTACCGAACATGACTTAACGCATATATTATTGGCTACCATCTTTATGTATGATTGCAAGATTCAAAGACAATAATATATGCGTTAAGAAAATCAAGATAATGTCGGTGGTTCTTAGTCAAAGTATGATACAGTTAAGAATGACCGAATTTGATATCGACATCGTGGCGCAGTGGTTAGCGCGTTTGCCCGGAAAGCAAGAGGTCCTGCGTTCGAGTCCCAGAGGTGACAATATATTTATCTGATTTTTCTGTTTCCAGATTTTCGATTGAGTTTCGCTTATTGTTTCATAACGCTGATGAATTTCATACGTATTTGTGTTCCAATTGACCATGCAGATTGGAGGAATCCAGATTTTGGACTTCCGCACATTAAGTGTACTTACCTATACGGTGGACTAAGTCAAGTACCGCAATATCGCCAGTCTGTTAACAACCATCGTAACAAATCGTAACGTGACGTTTCGCTCTACGTTGAAATGTTATTTCTATCAATCGGAAGCGTGTAATGTGAAGCATTATATCGTCGTCTTTTATCGAATGCTTCATGTGAACCGTTTATTCGTCTCATGACTCAACTTTATCGTGGTTCTAATAACCGAACAATTTTATCGTACGCCTTTGGATACACCTGTGACCGTCGCCGAATGGAGATCAAGCCACGAGACACAACAGTGAGTATTGCTTAATTGTGTATACCGGATCTTGTTTGGTGATCGGGCATAATTCTTATCGAAGTCCATAAGCGTTTTATTTAGCAAGGAGTAGCCGCAAGGTTATTCTAAAACCCTCGTGCATAGTCAAGATTCACTTATATTGTCTTCATTTAATTAAATATTACAATTTGAGGTTTTACTCATAAAGTTAAAATAAAAATAAAATACTTTAAAATAGCCCATAACCCTAATCTAATGAAACCTATTTAACCTTTTTTTCGTCACTTTTAATGACTTTTTAAGAGGTTCTGAGTTAATTTCATTCTGAGTTGTCCGGTCACCCATTTAAGCAACCAATCAATTTTCATAGTAATTTCGCCTTAATCCTCTCTTAAGTAATACAATCTAGAAAATAATACAATAGTAGATTCTCTCATTCTCAAGGCTGCTTCAATAAGGCGGATTTTTTCCCCATTATTCGAGCTTTGTGTAATGTATTCCAAGGGATCTAGGAGAGCGGGAACGGCAGAATACAGCCTGGATTCGTTGGTTCCACAATACGCCTTATTCCCTCCCCTCTAGAAGGCTTTCCAACTTTCAATCCATCGCCATAAGAAACATTTAATTTCGCTCACAGCATTTGCGTACAATATTAGATTTCACATAAATTCATTTAACGGAAAACCAATTTATTCTTTTGATACGTATTAAATGGTGATAAATAGATTAAATTATGTTATCATTGAAGAAGAAGATAACAATAATAATCTAAACTAAAATATGAAAGAGAAAAAGACACTGAAAAAAGACAACTGGGACTCGAACCCAGACCTCTCGTCTAACCGGGACGTGCGCGTTAACCAATTTCGCTGAAGCTACCTTCTGAGAGGTCTGGGTTCGAGTCCCACTTGCGACCATTGTCTTTTTTCTGTTTTCTGTGTCTTGTTCTCTTTTATATTTTCGTTTAGATTATTATTGTTATCTTCTTCAATGATATATTACGTTGATGAGAATAACTTTCAAAAGTTATAAAGAGAGTTTTATGGTATTTGCCACCAATATGGCGGTTGTGGTGTGAATATTGAATTACCTCAATCAAAGTTTTACTGGGATTGACATAAACCATAGGGATCACGAGATGAATAATACTCGGTTAATACTTGAAAGATACACTCAAATTTATTGAAATGATTGCCGTGATACATGACTCTAAATTCAGAAGGTTTTTTTTGTTACACGTTGAATGAACGATGAGAAACGAACTATCCGACCGGAGATCACAAAACCAAGTGTCGAGCGAATTGGCTTGCGCTTAGACGTCAGAATGGTTAGTTAATCAACCGGCCGCTCGTGGCGCTAATGCTGGAAATTGCCAGTGCAATGAATGATAATATGTATGGTTAAAAATTAGTTCTTTCCGACTTTTATGACTATCTCCACAGTTTTTCTTATAAAAAATTGAACATTCATTGGGACTTTTATAAAAAGTCAATAGAGTTCCATATGAATAGATTCGGATACTTTTATCCGAGACGCTATCCAGGATACAAACCCATTCTTAGAATGATTGTTTCCAATAATAAAGGGTAGTTGCCCATAATATGAAAAAAAATAATTAGTTGAAGATAATATTGAATTCTAAAATTTTAAATATGGGATTGACTATTATGACAGCTTGACAGAAGGTAGCAATAGCGAAATTGGTTAACGCGCGGGTTCGAGTCCCAGTTGCGACCATCGTCTTTTTGCTGTTTTCTGTGTCTTGTTCTCTTCCATATTTTCGTTTATATTATTATTGTTATCTTCTTCTTCAATTATTATGTTTTTAATGGACTATTGTCCGTGAATTAATAAATAAATACATACTATTTAAAGCTTATAAAACACTGAATCATCCAATTAGTATTTTTCTAATTAGTACTTAATTTCATTATATAGGTATGTGCTGTTTTCTAACAATTACAACAACTGCATTTATCCTTTTACACTTATTACTGTTATCAATTTGTAACATTTTCATGTAAAAGCTCACTAGGGCGTAAATAAAGAAATAAAATACATAAATTGGTTCCTAAAATCAACACCAGGGGGTCAGCTAAGTGCTGAACCAGCGTATTATTATTATTTAAAGCCACGGAGGACAATGACAGTTATTGATTTCAACAATCACATCATCAAATATTCCCGCTTGACATTCAACTTCAAACAGATTTGCTGTTTCATACCATGTCCCAAAATTAATTAGGTACTGTTATCGAAAGCAGGTAAAAAAAAATAGTAATTCACACGCGGTAAAAGTGAAACTAGAAAATCGCTAGATGTCACATTCTTTTTTTTGCTTGTTTTTTTTAGGTGGTTTGAAGATTGGATATTGATTTCGGAATTTTTTTTTGTAGGATTCGAACCTCCGTTCGCTTGATGTTCTTTGGCCGCTTGCGTCAGGCACCTTGCCAACTAAGCTATGGAAGGCACGCGCCGAGGTGCGAATTTACAGCATTATATTAGAACCGAGTATTTGTGTAGAACTGAGATGTGACGCATTTCGGTTTCTCCCGAATTTCAAGTTACTAACGCCGCTAAAGAAGTTTCACTTTAAAAATTCAATATTATTATTTTTTTTCGGGAAATCGACAGTTTACATTTTTCCAGTTTGTATGGTCAAAATAAAACCAATTATGGATTTCCTCCTTGTGACTTTATTCTGATTAAAAAGGATAATAAAAAATTGTTATAATAAAATTTATAATAAAGGAGTATGAGATCAAAAATTTTATAAAACAAAAGATTAAGTATATAAAACTAAAATTTACATAAAACACAAAATATCAAAACATTGGTAACCATAAGAAGCCAGGTTTTATATATAAGTAAATCAAATCATAATAGAATTATAAGTTTTTTTTTTAATTTAGTAACAATACATTTATTATTTTTTACGTTTTTATATGATACATGTTAGGTATATATATAAAATAGAAAATATATTCGTAGTCCTCCTCACTAGGAGATCCTGTGCTGAGAGGGACTATGCTTTGGATAAGTTTTCAGCGACTTCTATGGTTTAACTTCATTGTTTGGATCAGGTTTTCCAGAAACTTCTATGAAGATGTTTTAAGTATACTAGTAAGCTCATTTTCCGATAGTTCCTTCAGCCAACATGTAATGTCCTTAATGTAGTTTTTTTGTTTTAATTTGTTTGGTACTAAGTGGGAGTTTGTTATATAACTTTACTGCTAAAAATTCTGAACTTCTTTGTCCAAAGGAAGAGTTACACTTTGGTATATTAACCCAATCGCTGCCATTTACGCGTATCGGCGTACGAACGAACCGTGCCACAACTGCCATTTACGCCGTATCACGTAAATCGCCAGTATGAATGTTTCGAGGATGATATTTCCAAGTTCTAATGGTAGATGGGGCTAAATATTATTTTATAAAATATTATGAACTCTTTCTTAGCGACCTCTCTTGTAAAATATCATAATTTAAATTGTTTATACTACGAAAAGCAGCATCCAAAAAAGGTCAACAGATTTCTTGGCGCAGTCGTTTGATTCTCCCGCCATCGCAGCGTCGTGTGTGTGGATGTCACGTGGTTCTTATTACGTTCTCCGTGGTGTGGTTCTAAAAGTTTTTTTGATATTCGGCGGAAAAGTGGACTTGAGTTTTTATTCCCGAATTGAGAATTAAGTTTGTGTTTTTTTTTAAATTTAGTTTGATATTTCATTTCGCGTGTACTTTTATACAATCATTTTTGAAACTTTAATTTTAATATCCCTAAATATGTCAAGACGCGATCTCAGTGAAGAAGAGATAAGAGAATTCGTCCTCGATGTTGACTCTGAAATTGAGGAAAGTGATGATGACTCGGATTTTATAACGCAACCTAGTGACAATGAAGATGAGCCTATGGAGACTGAAGTTACCCAAAGAACTTCGTCAGGAAATTGGACTGTGAATTCCGGAAATTTTAAACCAATCATCCATCAATTTAATGATTTTCCATCTGGAATAATCGCGACCCCGTTATTATCAGAAAATTCCCCGGAAATAAATTTTTTTGAACACTTTCTAAACACAAATATAATGGCCGAAATTGTCAAGGAGACAAACAAATATTATCAAGCGACTATTAGAAATAAAGTTATTTCGGAACATTCACGGCTTCGCAGGTGGAGAGATACATCAATTAATGAACTCTACATATTTATTGCAGTGACAATGCTAATGACCAGAAATAAGCACCACACGATAGAAGAGCACTGGTCGAAAGATCCCCTTCTGACAAGTAATATATTTGGAAAGACGATGGCAAGAAATCGTTACCAGATATTGCTGAGTATGCTGCATATGTCAGACCCTGATTCTCAAATTGCTGGTGACAAATTAAATAAAATTAAACTTCTGGTCAATCACACTCGAAAAATGTTCAAGGAAACAATGGTGCCATACGAAAATCTATGCATTGACGAGAGCATCATAGAGTTCAAAGGACGTCTTAAGTTTAAACAATATATTCCATCCAAACGCCATCGGTTTGGAATAAAAATGTTCGTTTTGTGCGACTCGAAGACAGGTTATGTTTTAGATATAATTATTTATTGTGGAGATGGGACGGATGTCACTGACGAACAATGTCTTGGGGCTTCAGGAGCTGTTGTCACCACTATGTTAAATGGCTACCTCGGTAAAGGCCACAAATTATATGTAGATAATTGGTACACTAGTCCAATATTATTTAAATTTTTGCATGACCACCAAACAAACGCATGTGGAACGAAGGGGAAATTACTTCTCAGTATTCCGATTCACTGATGGCATTAAAATGGCACGACAAAAGAGAAATTCACATGTTAACGACGCTTCATGATGATAAAGTTTCTCCAACTGGGAAAATAAATTATAGAACTGGAGAAGTAGTTTCGAAGCCAAATTGTATTCAAGACTATAATAAAAACATGGGCTTAGTAGATAAAGCGGATATGATGATAACTAGTGTAAATTCCCTCAGAAAATCAATTAAGTGGTATAAAAAAGTTTTCTTTCATTTCATCGATTTATATTTACTGAATTCGTACATTATGCACAAAACCGTTAGTTCCAAAAACATTACTTTTCCTGATTTCCAATTATATGTGATAAGACAATTATTAGAAAAATATCATACTACATCGCACCCTGAAGTTGGTCCATGTACGTCACAAGATGTGCCATTACGGTTATCTGCCAAAATGCTAGTAAAACATATGCCGATACCTATACCCGCAAAAGAAAAAACCCTAAAACCTTATAAAAACTGTTATGTTTGCTCAAACACTAAACTTAGACCAAAAACAAGAAAAGCGACAAAGTACATGTGTGGCGAATGTAACGTACCGTTATGTGTTTGGCCATGCTCAACAATATTCCACGAGAAAAAAGAATATTAATTTTAAATCTTTAAAACATTGTGTAAATAAAATTTAGTAAAATCTAGTGCAACATCAAATATAAAATGTGAAAAAAGTTGGAGAATCGTTGCCGAACTCGATACAATCCATAATGACATGTGAGTGTTTATCTTATACCTCTTTGTTTATTTGTGTTAGTGAGTCAGCACTATGGCCGATTCGCCGCACGCAATTATTATGTGGATGTTTATTATTTATGTCGAAAATACATTACGGGACACACTCGAGGATTCAAATATCTTATCAAGTATGTACTAAAGATATCAGTAATGATTGTCTAATATAAACAAAGCGCTCAATGGCAAAGGGAATGCCGTAAAGATTAATTTAATTGAGAACTTAAAAAACACTGAAATAGCTTGGCGCGTCATCGTTGACAGAGTATATTGTTTGGGCACCTATTGGGTTAAGTATGTCTGTTTGTTTGGCTCTGGTTTTATGAGCATGTGAGGTGTCTGCCTCTGAATAATTTTTGTGGTGATGTTTTAGAATGTTTTTGGCGTAGATTTTGTGTATGCTTGGAACATAAAACTGTTTAAAAATTTCTGTTGTTGACGTCCTTATGGGGACCTTCAGGATGGTCTTTATGATGCAATTCTGAGTTACCTTAAGTTGTTTTATGTGATAAGATGCTGCTGCGCCCCATCCTATTACTCCATATTGCAGTCGAGAGTGGCATAAAGTATAAACGATAGAAACATAGACACATAATATATTCACGAAACATCAGAGAAATACTCTTTTATATACCCTTATATTTGGTAAGTTCGGAATTGAAAATGTCCACGTTGGATAATACCCTATTGTAACGACTCCAGATACTAATATCTACAGCCTGTATGTCTGACGAATATCTACAGCTCATATGTTGAACTAATATCTACGAACTTCAAAGTGTTGATTAATATCTACAGAGCTTAGGTTGAACTAATATCTACAGAGCATAGGTTGGACTAATCAGCTGAATGTGTCCAATAGTCCGATATTAGGGATTTTTACATACATACTTACGTAAATTAAGTTTTTTAAACTGCATGCGCAATATTACGTTATTCCAATATGGTATACACAATTGCAAATCCAACCTCTGCCAGTGCTGTAGATATTCGTCAACACTTTGGTTCTCATAGATATTAATCAACAGTTTGAGCTGTAGATATTCGTCAACACTTTGATTCTCATAGATATTAGTTCGATTTTTTCAGTTTTTTGAATTCCTGTAGATATTAGTAGACGCCTCCATTGTAACTATTGCATAAAGTGTTCAGACAAGAATTCTGCTTACAGTTTATTTATTATACTACACACACTGTTTAGAGGTTTAAACATTAGATAAAATTTTAACTTAAAATAGTTATTGTTTTAAAACATGTACAAACACAGCAAAGATGCGAAAATTTTCAACAAATCAAGTTCATAATCTTTTTTTAACAAGTTTTGCTTTACGGCAGCGTACATCAAAGCGGTTTCAAATCCCGTCTTGAGAATATTATTTTTATTTGAACAATTTTTTATGTCATATAATGTTACATTACATAGTAAGTGTATATGCGGCACGTTCCAACGTGGTAGATACTTTCAACATTGCCATTTAGAGTGGAAACTTTCTTGAAATGGCTTTAGCCATGTTTGGTATCAGATCTGAATAGTCAAGCACTTCCCCACATCCCTCTGCCCCTTTTCCTTCCCTTCCCCACTACCTTTAGCCTCACAACATGCCCCAAATAGGGATGCCATAGTCTCGTTGGCTCCATACGATTGAGAGCAGTTATAGGACTCTTGTGCAGTACTCATATTTAAAAAGAATTAAAAGTGTGCATTTCATATGCGGTAGAAGTGAAACCTTCACTCACACAATCTCAATCAATAGTATCCTGGAAAAGTAAGCTCATAGCTCACAGCTCAAAGCGGCCAACGCGCGCAGTTTCATTCTC
Source organism: Limnephilus marmoratus (assembly GCA_917880885.1). Lineage (NCBI taxonomy): Eukaryota > Metazoa > Arthropoda > Insecta > Trichoptera > Limnephilidae > Limnephilus > Limnephilus marmoratus. Next base: position 37,027,491 of record OU862923.1, on the reverse strand, counting down.
TTTTTAGTATAGTTTCGTTTCTAGTTTCAAATCACAACGGTGCAAAAGAATTTTCACTTCAAAATTACAAGTGTGCAATTCACACACAGTAGAAATGAAACTACTACCATAATACGGGCATGTGCCTAGTGTGACAGTCGAAAAACTTGAAAAACTATATACCTGAAAAAATATATGTTTATAAGTTTATGAATAAATAAATAATAAAAATAAAAATGAAACCTTCAGAAAAATAAAGTAGACAGTGTGGGGAGGCTACGAAGCACTGCACAAAGAGGAGACCGATTATCCTATCTCATTCTCTCGCAGGCTAAATCCTATAGATTTATGTATTTGTCTCTAGTGTTGCTTTTTCGTTTCATCGAGTTTCAAATCACAATGGTGCTAAAGAAGTTTTCACTTCAAAACTTCCACAGTTGTGGGAGTGAGAATTATTGGTACTTGTGAACTTAACATTATATTCAATTATGTAAGAATATACCCAAATATTTATGTACTTTGTTGATTGGAACTTTCTTGGGATATTCTCTACGACTTTGGCTGAATAAAAAAAATATATAGCCAAAAGTTGCAGTAAGTACTTTTTTTTCTTGAATCCCGTTTTTAGATGTAATCTTAGTCCAGATATGTTTTTTGTATGAGAAAGTCAAGGAGTTGGTACATTTTTCAAATGGTACTCTTCTGGCGGCGGGTATATTGACCCTTTTCACAAACTTCCAGAATGATAAATTCGCTGGAAATGTTCCAGATTGATGGCTTTACTGGAAGGGGGTTCTTCCTTCATTAAATGATAATAAATTAGTTTTTTGAAAAATAGGTTGTGTAGGGCCTGGGCATACTGTCGCGCGCAAACAACACCAGTCCACGGAGAATTAATGGTTGACGACAAAAATACTTGTGACCTGCATAGCCATTACTTTATTCCATATACGGACAGCGTACTTCACGCCTCAGGCCTCGAGCATCAGTAGAAAGGTCAAAATATTTCCTCTTTACAATAAAATCCAAATAAATGGAATATTTTGTTAGCGGACCTAAATGGGGGTCCCTACATTCTGCCGACAGACTAGCTCAGGTTTTAGTCAGCAGAGCGGGAGAGGCCCTCACCACCAGGGTGGTAGGATCTGTGAGGCGTATGTGGGTCTTTCCTGAAATAAAGCTCAAATTTCTACGAGCTGGGAGAAGGCAGTGAAACCAGTAATCAGGGTAAACATCAGTTATATTGGTTAAAACACCTGCGTAAACACAATATCACAATAATGCATACATAGTAATTCAGGGTAGCAACAACAGTTATATCTAAAAAGGAGGAATCTGTCTCTATAATCTCTCTGGAAGGGCTATTTATCTCCGCGGTGAATTTACTGCGAACACACGCAAATAAGGGGGAAAACAGCTTGGGTACTTACAGTGAGCGTTTGGTCTCCTGTATCTTCCGTGTCGGGAAAGAGTTCGGCCATTCTTGGTGTCGCAGTGTAACACTTAGCAAAACACGTTCCATTGTTTTCCGCGTGGAAACTTCTAGAATGAGCGCGGAACGGTCCCCACGCCATGCGTGCTTACTAGACCAGGAGCTACGGGTAAGTGGCGGTTGGTGGCTCGCTGCCGACGGTGGCTTGTTTGGGTTCCGCCGCCGGTAGCGCGCCGGGAAGCTAGCGGAGAGGGGGCGAAACTGTAGTTTGCGCAGTGGCGTGCTCTACAACTTGGGAGGAAGGGGCCGAGTAATTTGCAGGGGCGTATTTGTGTATCGTAACAATTTCTAAGCGCATCCAAAAACTAAAAACTGTTTTTGAAAGATGATGATATACGCTTTCAATTTTTTTAATTCGAAATCTATATACTCATATATAAAAATCTCATGTCACGGTGTTTATGGTCGCACTCCTCCGAAACGGCTGGACCGATTTTTATGAAATTTTATATATATATTTGGTAGGTATGAAAATATTTCGTACCGCTAGGTGATTAGGGTGTCCCTATTCAATTTTTTTTTAATTTTTTGTATTTTTTTTTAATTTGGCTTCAAAAAATATCTATTTCCTCAAATTTTCACCCTCCTACCCCCACCCTCATATTTTTAATCGTGACTGCCATTTTTTTATCGCGATTTTAGTATTTTTGTATCAACAAATTTAACCGTTCAAACAGAACGAAATTATCTTTTGATAGAAAGCAGTCACTTTGTGGTTTGACATATTGAATTAAATAAAACAATAACTTCGTTTTTTAACCACGATTTATTTAATTTTTATAATACCGACCGGTTTCGCTTTTCTCAAGCATCTTCAGGGTATAAAATTAAACTGATCAAAAATACACATAGTGTGAGCTTATATAGATAAAGAAAGAGACAAAACATAATACAAAGGAACAGTGAAAGAGATGGGTGATATTTAATAAATTACCATAATATTATATATTCAGGGACAAATCGTCATTTGAATTGACTAAGGGATAAAGTGATTAAGGGTTTTTACTAGTTTACGGGGATTATCCCTAATATCGGGCTGTTGGACACGTTTAGCTGATTATTAAGGATTTGGGTTTTTGTTTTAACGGCTTTCTTTATTTCAAGTGATTCTAAATTATTGAGTCTGTTACCATGACTATGTCTGTGTTAAATCTTAGCACCAGTGCTTTGACTGAAGTTATGATCTTTATCAATACGATGATTGGCGAATTCGCCAATTAATTAATTTAATCCCTGAAGATGCTTGAATAAAGCGAAACCGGTTGGTATTATAAAAATTAAATAAATCGTGGTTAAAAAACGAAGTTATTGTTTTATTTCATTCAGAACGAAATTATTTATGTTGTTAAATGACAGATGGCGCTACGTCCGCCTCATCTGTACACAAAAAATATCGTACACTCAATTGCTCTTCGAAATTAATATTGATTTTCTTTATTTCATTTTCCTACTTTAGAATAAAAAATATATTACTTTTTTTCACTTTACATATAACTTTTAAGAGATCAAACAATGAATATGTCCGTTACTTTAATGAAATACATTGAATTGAGAGAATGAGTGGTCGGTGTTTATTTTGTCTTTATTGGGAGTCGTCGTCTACAGCGCTCCATTCCTCTTTCTGTCATAGATCCCATCCCCACACACTTACAATACATTCGTTATTTTATAATATTTTACAACCAAAATATTCACTAGAAATAATTCATATGGCAGAACAACGCTTGTCGGGTCAGCTAGTAAACATATAATTTTTTTAATATAATTTTGTTTATATTTAACATGAATGCGGGAACCCCCCTAATACTATGCGAGTGAAGCTGGGGGCAAAAGCTAGTTATTATAATAAAAATAAAGATGAATTATGCTTTGCCATTATTCTTACATTATTCTTATCACGATTTACAATATGGCTAATTTACCTATGACTTCGTTAGCGTACCAGCAGGCGGGGTAACCGTGGAAAAGTTTGAAAATATTGTGACGGATTAACATGTAAACTTTCTAATGGCACTAATCTGCCGTGATACCATAAAAACATACACCGATTAGCCGCGCTACACCATTTTACCACCATGTAAATGCCGACTAAAAATTTCATACACAACCGAACCCAATGAAATGGAATTTTGTTTATATGTGATTTTATTGATAACAGAACAGTGTTAACATAATATAATTTCTTCTTCTAACACAGCAAACTTATTTTGTGGCACCATTTTGATTTAAATTAATAAATTACTTTGTTTTTACCACTTTTATTGTTTACAAAACCGACATGTTTCGTCAGCAAAGCTGACTTCTTCAGGGTTTTGACAGAACTAATTTTAAAAATAGACATATATAGGTAATAGAGAAAAATAATCGACATAAACAATAATAAAATTAGAAAGAAAATAATGTTTAAGGGACGAGGGGCAATATAGAACGATTAAAAAAAATTTTAAAGGGGAATAGACTTAATAATGGGTCATTTAAAAACCATTTTTGATTACTAATAATATTTAAATTTGCATTAACACTCTTTCTAATCTCTAAAATTTCTAATTTATCGAACTGAATGCCATTGACATTACAATGATTAATTCTATTCCACTGTTAAAATTAAAGGTATGACTAGTTTCTATTAAATGGCTGGCAAACTCCGAGAAACTATTATTATTTAAAGCTTTCATATGCTCTTTAATCCTTATTTCAAAGTTTCTCGAAGTTTTACCTATATAAAAGAAATCACAATCATTACATTTCAATTTATAAATTCCAGATTTTTTCATTTTGGAATCTCTATCTTTATTATTTACAATGTAATTTTTAAGTTTGTTATTTGCATAAAATACGGGAAGAATTTCATTTGGTACATTCTTTGTCAAGGAATTAGAAATTTTATTATTAAAATACATAATTTTCCTCCATTTTTTCCCTTCCTGATCCTTTTGTACAGGATAGATATATGATTTAAGGAATTTATTCTTGTATTTTTTATTAAGAATGTTTTCAATTAAATTGGTGTTGTATCCATTATTAATAGCAATTTGTTTAATAACAAATTTAATAACAAATTTTAACAGTGGAATAGAATTAATCATTGTAATGTCAATGGCATTCAGTTGGATAAATTAGAAATTTTAGAGATTAGAAAGAGTGTTAATGCAAATATAAATATTATTAATAATCAAAAATTGTTTTTAAATGACCCATTATTAAATCTATTCCCGTTTTAAAAAAAATTTTATCGTTCTATATTGCCCCTCGTCCCTTAAACATTATTTTCTTTCTAATTTTATTATTGTTTATGTCGACTATTTTTCTATATTACCTATATATGTCTATTTTTAAAATTAGTTCTGTCAAAACCCTGAAGAAGTCAGCTTTGCTGACGAAACATGTCGGTTTTGTAAACAATAAAAGTGGTAAAAACAAAGTAATTTATTAATTTAAATATAATATTATTTATTTTTTTTAGTTATTTCTATGTATTTTCGTTCAAGTCTTAATTTTTCCATGGGCGGTTAAAATCATGCTTTTTCAAAATATATGTCGTGTCGTCATCATTTGTTATTGCACGAGAAATATTTTCAACTGATAATGGTGGTTGTAGCAGGAACCTAAATTTGTTGTTGTTAGGTTATTATCTAATTGCAACAAAAACAATTGGCTTCAGACGATCAACAGATTTACAAGAATAGTTTATTGCATTATAACCGTTCGCATATCTATCATATCTATCTTGGAGCTTCTTAACTGGAGAGAGCTGGCACAAAACCGAGATGAGTGGAGGAAGACTCTTGAGGAGGCCAAGACCCACCAGTGGTTGTAGAGCCAATAGTGATGATGATGATGAACCGTTTGCATAATCAACACTCTGCCGCAGGTTACACAAAGAGGTTGCTACGTTTGATGATTTTTCAAGGGTGCCCGGGTTTATGGGGTGAGGACTGTCCAGGTCTTGGCGTCAGATGCACTGCCCACCTACGGTATGGCGGGCCGGATTTGTAGAGACTGGTTACCTTTTTACTTTTCCAGTACTCATTCGATCCATCGTCTTTCACCGCAGTGGGAGGGATGGATTCACACGTCTGTTACTCCTGAACACTCTGATCCTCGGATTCACACCCACTCTTTTTACCTTTTTCCTTTTCGGATCTTCATCTTCTTCTTTTCCTTAATCTGCCCAGCATCTTCGAAGATGACATAGGCTCTGAAGGAAATTATTTTCTTCGGGGTCTCCTGTGCGGAGCTAACGAGAAAAGAAAAAAAATCGAGTGCAGTTTACACACGGCAGAAGCGAAACTTTACCAAAACAATCTCAACCAATACTTGAAAAGGGAGGTCATAATCAAAGCGACTACTGAGCGTAGACCTAGCGTAATTTCCGTTTCATTTCTCAACCAATAGGAGCCTTTAAAAGTGACATCATAATCAAAGCGAACAATGAACGCAGTCTATGCGTTGCAGGTGCAGTAATCGTCATTTCCGTTTCATCCGAAATCCAAGTCTTCGTAAATAAATTAATCAATTTAACTTTGAAAAAAAAAGTAAAGAAAGCGATTTAAATACTTAAACTTACCCATAGAAATCGGAGAGCAAAAGAGAGAATCTCGCCGAACACGAAGATTTGGATTATTTGGGAGGCTGGAGAGAAGCCGGCGTAGCTCAGTGGATAAGAGCAGTTGACCGGAAGAAGGACATTTACTGTGATATTTTTTATCAATTATTTATTACGTTTACAACCCCGAATTATTTATTTATTTATTTTAATACCGACCGGTTTCGCTTAACACAAACATCTTCAGGGTATAAAATTAAACTGTTCATGAAATTCAAAACACGTTTTTTTAATACCGACCGGTTTCGCTTAACACAAGCATCGATCATTTTAATTTTATACCCTGAAGACGCTTGTGTTAAGCGAAACCGGTCGGTATGAAAAACATGAAATAAATAATTCGTGGTTGCAAACATAATAAAAAATGTCATAGTAAATGTCCTTCTTCCGGTCAACTGCTCTTATCCACTGAGCTACGTCGGCTTCTCTCCTGCCTTCCAAATAATCCAAATCTTCGTGTTCGGCAAGATTCTCTCTTTTGCACTCCGATTTCTATGGGTAAGTATTTAAATCGCTCTCTTTACTTTTTTATCTGAGTGCAATTCCTACTATTCCAGATATAACATCTCCGCTGAAAGCTCTAAGGACCGGCAGAACGGAAATATCGGCGTCTCTGAGTGCATTGTGATGTCACTCTCGATGTACGGAGCAAGATGCGACAAAAAGTATCAAAAACCTCTCTCTACAGCTTCCTTCCATGGACCACTTCCAAACTGTCTTCCATCCTGCTCAAATCCCCGTAAACTACGTTATATTTCAATTTGTACTATTATCGGAGATCGCGCTGTGAACGAAAACGCTACTTTGTGAACATGGTGTGTTATCCAGTGTTGAAGGCTTTAGAAGGAAAAACTTACAAGCTTTCGAGTCACAGGGAACTATGGAAAAAAATATGAAAATATCACCTATCGCCAGTCCCTGCTACGAGCTTTTATGCGAGTTGCGACGCATTAAAATTGGAAAAAATTATATAAAGTTGACGTTTCAATGACTTACTTGAATCGTAGAATTATAATAACAAAGAATTTTAATAAATATTTGACTCTTTTATTGTTTACATGCGCTGCACACAGGAGGCCCTGAGGAAAATAATTTCCATCAGGGCCTATGCCATCTTTGGGAATGCTGTGTGGAGGGTTTTTTTAAGGAAAGGAAGAAGGGGAGAGTTCTGGGAAGGAAAAGTATTAAGGGGTGGGTAGTAATCTAGGGTTCAGTGTGTCCTGGTCATCCGCCTCCAAGACCTATACAAACCTCACCCCATGAACCCGGGCACCCCTGCTAAATCACCAAATGTAGCGAACCACTCGGGGTGACCTATGGCAGAGGTGTTGGTTATCCAATAAAGGTTCCCGAGGCGGCAGTACCCATTTCGCCTCCCATATTAAATTAAATAAAACAATAAATTTGTTTGTAAGTACGATTTTTTTTAATGCCGACCGGTTTCGCTTAACACAAGCATCGATCAGTTTAATTTTATACCCTGAAGATGCTTGTGTTAAGCGAAACCGGTCAGTATTAAAAAAATAATTCGTGGTTACAAACATAATAATCATCTGATAAAAAATATCAAAAAGGTTTGGTTTCCTACGAAAAAAGTTGTACCCGACAATAAATTTATGAAAATATCCTTACATTATATGTAAATCACGGCGCGCGCAGCGATGAATTCACATTATTGTGATATATATACAAGTACAGATCCATTTCGTATCATCGTCTGAATTCCAATTTTGAAAATGACACTTAAATTCAAAGCAAATTTGTGAACCAGATTTCACGCAAAAACTAAATAAAGCTTATCACTCATCACAGATAACCGAAATCAGTATATTTGATGATGATGATACTAGCGCATACCTGTGAAAAATCACGGGTTATTATTATTCGACAATTAAAAATAATTTTCTATTATACATTTTACATGTAGGTAGGTACGTACTTTATCGCTTGTCTGAATTCTTCACACAATCAGTCCCAAATCATAGAAACATTTAAAGCAAATTTGAGTTCATTGATTCAAATTTCACAGTTGTAATATATTATTATCATAAAGTAAACTAGTAAAATAAAATCTCTGCGGACGGATGGTTTCAGATTTTACTATATAGTAATGGTTCATTCGCTTTTAATATATTGTAGAGTAGATTAGTGTGTACCTACTGAGGCAATTATCGTTACGTTGTCTTATTTCGCATAATCAAGGATACTAATTGCGATAACAAACATTTACGAATTAGTTATCATAGGAATATATTTGCATGTGACACTATTGAGTGCTGAAAACTTAAAGGAAAGATATACCAGACTATTGTTAGACCTGCAATGCAGCAATTAGAACAGCAGAAATGCGAATGCTTAGATGGTCGGCAGGAATATCACTAAAAGATAAGATCAAAAGTTCACGCATTCGTGGTAGCCTGGATGTCATAGACATAAATAGTAAGCTGGAGGAACGACATTTGAGATGGTATGGACACATAAGACGGAGACCATCGGACCACACAGTGAGGCAGGCAATGTCTATGGAGCTTCATCGACAGTCATCCAGAGGAAGACCGAAGAACTCCTGGATGACTCAATGCGCCAAAATTCTTCAGAAAAACGGCCTGGAAGAAGGCGATACCGAGAACAGGAGAAATTAGAACCTGAAAACGAGAAGAGCCGACCCCAACAGCCTACCTAGGCAATGAGTTGGGACAGCGCAAGGAAGAAGACTATTGAGTGCTGAAGTTCCGTGGGAACTCTGGCATTACTAATTACAAGTTTTGTGAAGTGAATTCAGTGAACGGAAATGGCAAAGGTCAAAAAATCTTACTAAAAGGATCTTGCAACCATATTCTTTTTGACCTAAGTCCAGATGGCATAAGGCCCAGTTGTTTCACAGAAATTCAAATGCGACACTAGTATAACAGTTTGTCATTCAAATTGCTATAAGCTAACTAGCTCAACAATACAATCTTTTTTGCTGATCACAATTTTATCAAAAACTGAAACGGACTTAGGATGGGTTGTTTCAAAAAATTTAATGAATTCATCAAATATTTGTAGTTAATTTTCACATTCTGTAGAGGTTCTATTAAGGCTCCGCAACCGGGCTCGAAAAGAGGAAGATGGAGAGATACGAAATTACGAATGTTAGAGGAGAGCGCTAACATTTACAGCGACAAAATCGATGCGAAAATTGCGAAAATGTTCAGTAAAACACGACTCTTTTAAAATAGAGCAAAAATCAGGCAGGGAGCATCTTAAATGTCATTTAAAGAAACATTGTGAATTTTTTCACAAATATAATTTATAAGATAATAGAAACAAACTTGTTTTTAATAATTTTTGGAGCATACTTTGCGATTATTTTCTATCGAGGGATTTTCATATAATTTGCGTTTCGGCGCAGGCAGCATCTAGACATTATCTTCAAAAATAACGAGAGCTTGAAAACTTCAAATGTTTAAGGGAGAGAAATCGGTAGAAATTCGGGTTGCGGGCCCTTAAAGGTCTGTTATTATATTGTTATAGGCCAGTTGCTGCATGAAACTGAAATAATCACAGAACTTTAATAGAACTTACACAGAACGTGAAAATAAACTAAAAATATTTGATGAATACTTCAAATTTTTTGAAAGAACGTATCCTTAGTGTCGACAATTAACGGAAACTTTCAACCTTTAAAATAGCTCGGAATCGCCAATTGGTGACAATTTAATATTTGAGTTTCATTGAAACAACCCAACCAAAGAAATTTGAGTATGGAATAGGATTGAAATACATTGAAAAAAAAATTAAATAAAAGCTTGCCGGTTATATTAAAATATAAATTTATTAAGTGGAAAATACAAAAAAAATAAGAATAAAAATACGGTAAGACATAAATTCAATACAGAAAGTAGACAAGAATGTAACAAAAAACCAACAGTAGTTAACTTCGACCAAACAATTCTTCCTCTGGCCGAACGTTGTTAACACTCGTATATCGAAGCCATATGATTGATATATGACTACAACATGAAAATGCACAGAAACAGTAAGTTCAGATCCGAAGCGTCAGAACTGCTGGTGGTGTACAGATGCGAGCGTAGCCTAGTCCTCAGGACTTTGTCGCCTTTGATGACCTCCATCCAAGAAGAATGCACCTCAGAAGCAGCAGATAGGGATCTGGGGTCTAACTGTCGGAAGATCTTCGAAGCCAGCTCGGGGGGCAGTATAGCCACAAAGTCCAAGCCAGAAGCCGAGCAGGTAGTATCCATAGGGCAAAACGGACATTTCGAAGCTTCCATGATAATAATAATTGGTTACTTGGCGTAATTTCTTGAAATAACGAGGAGATTTGTTTAGTGTAAAATTGTAACGTCCAGATGTCCTATGGGTTCGACAATACCGTGTCGCCGACATTGCAATTAATCGAGTTACAAAGTAATTAATATTTCCAGGACCCGACAGGTAAACCGGCAATAAAAGGTTAGATGAGTCATTCATTGGGCCAGTTCATGTACAATTCGTCTATTGTCTATTGGAATATAACCCGATTAAGGTTAAAGTATCTAATACATGTTTTGATGAATTGTAGTGCGGATTGGCATACTTACATCCAGGTGGTAAAAAATGGACGTAATTAATTAACGAACATTGGAAGGAAGAAATTGCCATCTGATAGTAAGCCCGCCTTCAAAATATTATATCTTCTTAACTATTGTTCATATTCATAGTTTAAAAAATGAAAGAAAAAAAAAATTAATTAATGGTTTTGTCTTTATCGACTGCACAGAAAATGTTGAAGATCTGTATATTACTTGAACTACAAGTTATTCGGAAGAATCTCAGAAGCCTTTAAATATGGTATCAACAAAAACGAATCTACAATTTTTTTACATTTCCTATCAGTAATAGTGCTTTGAAGTTCGAATAGTTCGAAAATTCAATTTGGAAGGGAAGTTTGGATACTGAATAGCTGTTATTGGATAGCAACACCTCCGCCATAGATCACTCCAAGTGGTTTGTGACTTAGTGCCCGGGTTCATGGGGTGAGGTTTGTCCGGAGCTTGGCGGGGACGCGTCTGCCCACCAACTGCGTGGCAGGCGGAAGGGAGAGACTGGTGAAGGGAGATCTTTTGACCTCACACCTTTTTTTTCCTTCCCACAACTTCCTCTCCACCCTTTCCTAAAATGACCCCCCACATAGCATGCCCAAAGATGATATACGCCCTGAGGGGAATTATTTTCCTCAGGGCCTCCTGAGAGGAGCTAATGTAGAAAAAATCTATTCCAAACATTTTGTCTTCTCTGGTGCAGATATCTAAATGAACCTCGGGGCCTTGTTGGTAAGAGATCGGCAAGAGAAGGTTCGAGTCCCAGATGCGACCGTTACCGTTTTATTCTGCTGTGTCTTATTCTTGTGATTAGATTTTATATTTATTTTTAGTTTTATCTTTTTGAGTAATACCTCAAATTGTAATTAAATGAAGACAATATTAGTCCTTATTATCTTGTCCCAGAGGTGTCAATATAATTTTCTGATTTTTTCTATTTCCAGATTTTCTATTGAGTTTTGCTAATGTTGTCTTCATTTAGGAAATTAAATATTACAATTTGGGGATTTACTCATGGAGTTAAAACAAAATCAAAAAAATAGGAAAATATTTAATAGAACAAGAGTCTCAAAAATATCAAGTGCAAAAATCGAGAAAATTGTGATTTTACCTATTAAGATTACCGAAAACAAACATCGAACTTTCTAGAATGAGCATTACTAACTTTTCATCGGGGAAGAGGTATCGTCGGCGAGTTCACCAGTTTCGTTACACCCCCATTCTAAAATAATTTTGCAATTTTAAATTTACAAATTATTTTTACTGAATATGAATATAATAACACATACAATTGGATTGTACCGCCAGGTAATATAATGTGGGTAACAGGACAATTAACCTGAAGCCGCCATTAGCAAAAACGTTGGAAATTTGGTTATTCATAACTATAGCCCATAAACATCAGACTGACAATATGATTACAAGTCTATTAAAAATACATAAATACTGTACACAATATATTTCAGGGAACACCGAAACCAACGCATTACGAATGACTCTCAAACAAAGGATGTTAGAAAATAAAACCCTTAAATTAAGACAACTCAATTTGCAATCTGGTAAATCTACCAAATAAAACAATTTCTTAACGATAATTACTTCTGACCAGCACTAACCTACGAGAAAATAACTCAATTTTATTGTTGTCATTAAAATCAAATGAGTCATACATTAACACGTAAATTCTTGGAAAGCATTTGAGGTACGAAATTATAAATTAATGTTATTTCAAAGATTTTGGGACACAAAGCACTCTTTTTAGGGTGAATTGCCTATTTCAAAGAAATAAGATTTTGGGAGGCGGTATAGGTACCGCTACCCCGGGAACCTTTTATTGGATAACCAACACCTCTGCCATAGGTCACCCCAAGTAGTTCGCTACGTTTCGCGATGTAGCAGGGGTGTTCAGGTGTGTTCAGGTCTTGGCGGCGGATGTGCCTGCTCACCAGCTGCGTAGCGGGCCGGATCGGGTGCGTGGGTTCACGGGGTGAAGGGTTGGATCTGGAGAGACTGGTTAATGCAGACCTAACCTAGACCTTTCCAGCCGAACCCTCTCGAACCATCATCAGTTTGCGCCGCAGTGAGAGGAATGGATTCATGCGTGCGTCACTTCTGGACACATTGACTTCCAGATTTCTACCCACCCCTCATACCTCCATACAGCATCCCAGATGACATAGGCCCTGAGGGAAATTATTTTCCTCAGGGCCTCCTGTGTGGAGTTAATGTAAAAAAAAATACCTTTTTCTAGTCCTAGATTTTAGATAGTAATGATTCATTCGCTTTTAATAAACTCTGATTATTGTCGAGTAGGTTAGTACATACCTACTGAGCCAATTATCTAAGTTGTTTTATTTCGCATTATGCAGGCTGCTTATTCAGATGGCAATCATTTGCGAATTAGTTGCAGTGTTTCCTGAAATTAGTTGCACGCTTATAATCCGATGCCTATATTAATTTGATTTTGAAATGATCTTAATTTAAAAAAACTGCTACACAACACTTTAAGAGTTTCAAATGCCTGAAAGCAACCGACTATCGCGTCACCAATTTCAAGCAAAGTTACGAATATGAACACAAAAAAAGAGTTTTGAATATATTTGCATGTGATGCCGATGAACGTTGCATGCACTCTTCCACGGGAACTCTAGGAATATTATTTATAAATTTTATGAGTTCAATTTGGTGGACGGAGATTTTATTTTTACTTTAGCACCACACAGGAGGCCCTGAGGACAATAAGGCCACTGTCATATTTAAGGATGCTGTGTGAAGGATGTTTTTGGGAAAGGAGAGGAAGTTCTAAAGTTGTAAAGGTAAAAGATATGAAGCGAGGCTAGCAATCTGGGGGATGACGGATGTATAACATCGTCTTGCGGTGCAAGGCGATGTTCCGAGAGAGACCTGTTGGAAAAGTCAAAAAGGCTTCTTCAACCAGTCTTTTCGGATCCGGCCTACCCCTCAGTTGGTACGCGTACACATTCGCCGCCAAGACCCAAACAAACCTCTGCCCATGAACCCGAGCACCCCTGCTAAGTCACCAAACGTAGCGAACCACTTGGGGTTACCTACGAGGTGTCGGTAATCCAATAAATAAATAAATAAAATTCGCGGGGCGGCGGTACCCATACCTGCCTCTCAAATTGTAAAGATTAGGTATGGGGATGGGAAAAACATCAGGTCTTAGAACCGACAATTAACGGGACCTTTGAACTGTTAAAAAAACAAAAAAGGTCAATTGATGACAATGTTATTATAGAGTTTCTGTGGAACAACCAACCTAAGAAATTTAAGTTTATATGGAATAGGATCGAAATGCATAGAAAAATATTCAAATAAAATTTCGCCGCGTAGAATGAAATATAAATTTATTAGTCAGTACAGATAGTGTAAGAATAAAAATACGGTAAGAAAAAAATTCAATACAAATAGTAGTCAACAATATAACATAAAACAAACAAAAACAATCATTTGTTAACAATCGTATATCCCTTCGTCGTCTGAAAACCTCACTCTCTTTGATGGGTGTCGTGGTGGTGCTCTGTCTCTGGGCCTTCTGGGACACTTTAGAGCAGATTTGAGTCCAAATGAAGCAGAGGGAGCTGGTGTAGCCCTGGAGAAAGACCGCGATAGTCTTGCGGCTGGTATCAGGTCAACGGGATCAGCAATGCTGATGCGCAGAAACGGCTTGCACAGATCCGAGACATCAGAACTCCTGGTGGTGCGTAGATGCCAGCGTAGCCTGGTCCTCAGGACTATGTCACCTTTGATGACCTTCATCCAAGAAGAATGAACCTCTGACGCAGCAGATAGGGAGCTGTGGTCCAATTGACGGAAGATCTTAGAAGCCAGCTCGGATGGCAGTTTAGCCATAAGATCCAAGCCGCGAGTCGAGCAGGTAGTATCCATAGGGCAAAACAGATAGTTCAAAGCTTCCATGGTAATAATAATTAGTTGCTTGGCGTAATTACTTGAAATAAGGAGGAGATTTGTTTTGTGTTAAATTGAAACGTCCAGAGGTCCTATTTCCAATCAGTTCGACAATACCGTGTCGCCGACATTGCCATTAAGCGACTTACAAAGTAATTCATTTTTCCAGGACACGACAGGTAAACCGGCAATAAAAGGTTAGATGAGTCATTCATTGGGCCAGGTCATGTCCAATTGGTCTATTGGAATATAACCCAATTAAGGTAAAAGTAGCTATTTAATGTTTAAATACGGAACTAATAATATGTATTTTGATGAATTGTAGTGCAGATTGCCACACTTATCTGTCCAGGTGGCAAAAATCGGAGGAAGCTAATTAAAGAGCGTTGAAAAGAAGAAATATCCATCTGGTAAAGTAAGCCCGCATTCAAAATATTTTGTCTATTGTTCATTTACATAGTTAAAAAAATGAAAAAAAAATCATTCTTTTGTGTTTATTAAATGCACAGATAACGTTGAAGATCTGTATATTATTTGCATTACATTTTATTTTCAAGAATCTCTGAAGTCTTTGAATATACTTTCAAAAGAAACGAATCTACAATTTTTACCATTTTATCCCAATAGTGCTTTGAAGTTTGAATACTTCGATAATTCAATTTGGAAGGGAAGTTTGGATGCGCCGCCCCGGGAACCATTTATTGGATGGCTAACACCTCTGCCATAGGTCACCCACTTTTGGTGACTTAGCAGAGGTGCCCGGGTTCATGGGGTGAGGTTTTTCCGGAGGTTGGCGGCGGACGCGTCTGTCAACCAACTGCGTGGCAGGCCGGACGGGAGAGACTGGTGAAGGGAGTCCTTTTGACCTCACACCTTTTCCTTCCCAGAACTTCCTCTCATCCCTTTCCTAAAAAGACCCACAACACAGCATGCCCAAAGATGTAATACGCCCTGAGGGGAAATATTTTCATGAGAGGAGCTAATGAAAAAAAAACTTTTATCTATTTCTAAACATTTCGTGTTTAGGGTACACAGATATCTAAATGAACCTCGAGGCCTCGTTAAGGACCTTTAACCAACCAGCGGATGAAAATCCACATTTCGTCGAAAGATGTTCTTACGATCGTACAGAGCGGTTCCAATGGGAAAGATTAATTACTCTCCGTACCAGCTTTTAAAATTATAACTCAATATCGATTTTATTTCATTCCAAATTTGCTTTAATTTGTACCTTCAAAGGCGTGATGATAAAACTATTAAAATTATGTTTCTTTTGTAATTATTTTTTGATCATAAGTACATATTTATCATTTTTCAATAATGTCCAAGCAAAATAAGAATGTTAAAGAAATCTTAAATATATTAATATGTAAGACCGTAAATAGATAAAATAGGGAAAATTTCCTCATAAATAAGTGTTCGATTTTTTTTTTTGTGATTTTATTTTAACTAAAATAAAAATGTGAAACATGCGTTTACCAGATAAAGTATTAATTTACAATAATATATGATTACATGGTATGAAATATGTCTTGTAAAATGAGATTTTACGTTAGAAAAATTAACAAATCTGCCAACGACCTTTGGTACAATATTATTATACTAAAAATAAACAAATTTTTCTCAAAATTTAAAGCCACGTTTCTAGATAAAAGAACAATTTTCCGAAATGAATTTATATTTTTTTGTGGAAAAGAGTCAATACGTCAAAAATTTGATTTTAAAATTATATATTTCCGCTTTTCTCTGGTTATATCCTGTTAAGGCAAAAGATCGGCAAGAGAAGTTTTAAGTCCCAGATGCGACCGTAACCTTTTTATTTCTATATCTTTTTCTGTTTCATGTTTCGTTTAGATTTATTAGTATTGTCTTCTTCAATGAAGTAATTTACAATTATTTCCAAAAAGCATTTCGTACATTGGAAGGAAAATATTTAATAGAACTACAGTCTCAAAAATATTAAGTATAAAAAAACGAGAACATTGTGTCCCGTATAAATAAAAATCGGATGTGTTTATCGAAAACACCATCTAGGAGAATTATGTGGTCATTCAAAAAGATAGCTGCCAAAGATATTGGGAAATTATTATTGTTAATTCTCAATTTGAAAATGACTCATTAAATCTTTCTTCCTTTCAAAGTACGACCACCATAACACGGGCATGTACATATTGTACATAGCATGGTTGTCGAAAAATTATATTATAATGAACAAAAAATAATTAAAATAAAAACTTACTTAATATTGTTACTTGTAAAATCACGAAAAAAATGACACCTGGCCTATCTCTTAAAATTTAAAACACAAAAATATAGAAGCACTTATGGGCCCGCAACCCGGATTTGTACCAATTTATTACATATTTCCCTTAAACGCGATAAGTTTTAAAGCTCTTAAAAATATATGTTCTTGAAGATAATATCTAGACTTTGCCCGCGCCGAAACGCAAATTATATAAAATTCCCTCGATAGAAAAAAATCGCAAAGTATGCTACAAAAATTATTATAAACACTTTTGTTTCAGTTATTTTACAAGTTATAAACACTTATTATAAACACTTTTGTTTCAGTTATTTTACAAGTTATGTGTATGAAAAAAATCACAGTATTTCATTAAATGCTGTTTAAGACACCCCCGCGAGATTTTGGCTCTGTTTTAAACGAGTCGTGTTTTATAAAACATTTTCATAATTTTCGCACCGATTTTATCACATTAAATACTAGCGCGCTCCTCTAACATTCGTAATTTCATAAATCTCCATCTTCCTCTTTTCGAGTCCGGTTGCAGAGCCTTAACCATTGTATGTAGATATTTGCTTTACCTAAAGTTCAAAAATGTCAAACGTAAAAAAATAAAAACCTTGTGATTTTATCAATTAGATTTCTAAGCGTAGGTACTGAAATGTTGAACTTCCAACATTGTAGTACAAGCATTACGAACTTTTTATCGGAGAAGACGTATCAGCGAGTTTTCCAGTTTCGTTATACCCGCATTCTAAAATAATTCAGTAATTTTTAATTTACAAATTATTTTTACTTTCAAATAAGTATTAAATATGGATATAATAACAAACATAATTGGATTATACCGCCATCTACTATATCAGAAGACGATTATCCTGAAGCCGCCATTAGCAAAAATGTTAGGAAATTTGGTTATTCGTAACTATAGCCCATTAACACCATACTGACATTAAGAGGGCATTACCAGAGAAAGCCGGAAATACGTCATTTTCAAAAAAGTTTTTAGACGTATTGACTCTTTTCCACAAAAAATTATAAATGGATTTCGAAAGATTGTTCTTTTATCTAGCATAGTTATGTAATAAATTTTTAGATTTTTTTTAAATTTTTAGTATAATAAGGTTATTCCATAGGTCGTTGGCAGATTTGTTAAATTTTCAAAAAAGTTTTTGTATTATACCACACCCATTTCAAATAATGTAATCATGCAGTAAAATAAATCAATACATTATCTAGCAAAGTTATGTATTAGAATTTTAATTTTAGTTTCAATAAAATCATTAAAAAATATGTACGTACATGTGTTTCTTGACGAAAATTGGTCCATTTGTGTATTTATTTGCGCACTTACAAACTAATATATTTCAGATTTTTTTAACATTCTTATTAAATTTAGACATTATTGAAAAAGGATAAATACTTATAATCAAAAAATAACTACAAAAAGTACACTATTTTAATAGTTTTATCATCACGCCTTTCAGCATTTTTGGATGAAGGTATAAATTAAAGCTAATTTGGATTGAAATAAATTCGATATTGAGTTATAATTTAAAAAAGCTGGTACGGAGAATTATCAATCTTTCTCATTGTAACCGCCCTGCACGATCGGAAGAACAACTTTCGACGAAATGTGGATTTTCGTCCGCTGGCTGGTTAAACGCTCTTAATATTACAAGTCTATTAAAAATACATAAATAATATTGAGACATGACTTTACAATAGATTTCATGGAACACCGAAACCAACGCATTAAGGATGATGACTCTCGAACAAAGGGTGGTACAAAATAAAACCATTAAATTAAGACAAATCAATTTACAATCTGGTTAATACCAAATAACAAAATTTCTTAACGATAATTGCTTCTAACAAGTTTTAACCTAAGGGAAAATAGCAAAATTTTATTATTGTCATTAAAATCAAATCAGTCATGTATTACTATTACTGTGTAAATTATAAATTAATGTTGTTTCGAAGATTTTGGGACACAAAGCACTCGTTTTAGGTTGAAACACGGGCAGGTGCTTAGCATGGTGGTCGAAAAATCCTCAATTCACGTGACAAACAATTCCATGAATAAGAAAAATTTAAAAAAAATGCCTGTTTCAAAAAATATATTTTGGGAGGCGGGTTTGGGTACTGCCACCCCGACCCATTTATTGGATAACCAACACCTCTGCCATAGGTCACCTCAAGTGGTTCGCTACGTTTGACGATTTAGTAGAGGTGTTCATCGGGTGAGGAGTGTTCAGGTCTTGGCGGCTGATGTGCCTGCTCATCAGCTGCGTAGCGGGCTGGATCGGGAGAGGTGCCCGGGTTCACTGGTGGAGAGACCGGTTAATGGAGACCTAACCTAGACCTTTCCAGCCGAACTCTCTCGACCCGTCATCAGTTTGCGCCGCAGTGGGAGGAATGGATTCATACGTCCGTCACTCCTGGACCCATTGACCTCCAGATTCCTACCCACCCCTCATATTTTTCCTTTCCGTTCTCCCTAAATACGCTTCCCACTCCCACAACCACATCCCCAAAGATGATATAGCCCCTGTGTGTTGCTAATGTAAAAAAAATACACCATACGATTGCCTTCGATGTAGCTTTGTATGAGTAACCGATTTTTTAATGACTTGACATGTTTACACACACTTCCAAATTGTCTTCCGTCCTGCTTAAAACCCCGAAAATTAGGTTACATTCAATTGTACTGAACGAAAGCGTTGCTTTGTGACCATGACGTTTTATCCCGTGTTGGGGGCTTTAGAAGCAAAAACTTATAGGCTTTTGAGTCTCAGATAACTGTGATCAAAGTATGAACATATCAACTATCGGAGATGTAAAAATACAGAAAAATAGAGGAAAAAAGTAACATCCGACCCTTTTACGAGCTTTGTTGCGAGTTGCGACGCGCGAAATTTGGAAAAAAAAAATAATACAAATTGATTACTTGTTCAATGACTTACTTGAATGGTAGAAAGTATTTTAATTTATAAAATTTATCATTTGTGTTTTAGGATGGGTTGTTTAAAAAGAAATAATATTCATCAATCTTTTAAAGTTATTTTTCACTTTCTGTGTAAGTTATATTCAATTTTGTTATTACATCATTATAGGCCAGCTACTTAATAAAACTAAAATAATCACAGAACTTGAATAGAACTTTCACAGAACGTGGAAGATTTTTCCATACTAATCAATACGGTTTCCAAAAAAAAGTACACAATTACTGCTTCAAAAATTTGCCAACAAGATAAATAGTGACTGTAAAAAACTTACATTAATCTTATTTACAGATTATTCAAAAGCTTTGATACTATTGATAATAGTAAATTACGTAAAATACTGGAAATTATAGGATAAGACGAAAACTACTATATTTTCACGCATCGGTAATTTTTAAAATTCTGAAAGGTCTCATGACACTCAACTGAATCATAAATGCCAAAAAAACTAAATTGTTACACATAAGATTAAGGTATATATTACACCTGAAGTAAAGACGTATTCAATTTGGGAGGCGGGAATGGGTACCGCCGTCCCGGGAACCTTTATTGGATAACCAACACCTCTGCCATAGGTCACCCCAAGTGGTTCGCTATGTTTGGTGATTTAGCAGGGGTGCCCGGGATCATGGGGTGAGGTTTTTCTAGGTCTTGCAGCGGATGACCAGGACACATTGAACCCCAGATTCCTACCCACCCCTTAAACCCTTTTCCTTCCCAAAACCTTTCTCTCCTTTCTTTCCTTAAGAAAAAACCTCCACACAGCATCCCCAAAGATGTCATAGACACTGTGGGAAATTATTTTCCTCAGGGCCTCCTGTGTGGAGCTCATGTAAAAAAAATAAAAAATAAAATAAAATAAAAATAAATAAATAAAAAATATATATACATAAAAGACACATATACCAGATTGCTTACACGAAGGTATTCCTGCAATGTATACAAGTGAAAATATACAAATAAACAAAGTTTGTGCACGACAAAGATCAATTGTAAGCAGATTGTATAAACTAAAAACAATTGTTCCTATCTGCACACTTCAATAAATTTATTTATCACTTAAATGAATCTGTTATAAAGTATGGAATAACAGCTTGGGGATTTTCCTGTAAAACAAATATTCCGAGAGAGACTGGAAAAGTCAAAAAGTCTTCCTCAACCAGTCTCTTCCGATCCAGCCTGCCCGACAGTTGGTAGGCAGACGCATTCACCGCCAAGACCCGAACAAAACTCTGCCCGTGAACCCGAGCAAATGTAGTAACCAAATGTAGCGAACCAATGGGGTGACCTGGAGGTGTCGGTAATCCAATAAATAGTTCGTGAGGCGGCGGTACCCATACCCGTCTCTCAAATTGTATAGATTGCACATGGGGATGGGAAAAATATTAGGAGACGGCAAAGGTTATAAAGAACCGTACTAAAAGGACCTTGCAACTATATTATTTTGCATCTCATTTGCGAAGTAGAGTCCAGAAAACCTGAGGACCAGTTTTTTTTTTTTTGTTTTTCAATTATTTCTGGCTTTCACCCTTCAAGGGTGTTCTAGGCCATCATTTATAATTACAGAGAAAGGAAAGGTGAATTTATATATTAATTTTATTTAAATGTGCAAATTTCAGAATTTTATGGAAGATTGGAGTAGAGTTCAGACTTAGAAGAGATGAGATGTTGAATGGAGGAGAGGCAATTTTTGATAACGCTTGATAGAAGAGAGGATATTTATTTAGAGAGGGACAATCAAAAAATATGTGATCTAAAGTTCCCACATCTAGACCACAGAACGTACAATCTGGGGAGTCAAGCACATGAATTTTATAAAGGTGAGAAGGAACGGAACAATGTCCGATTCTCATACGAATAAGTAAGGAGATTTCTTTTTTGGAAAAATGGGGGAATTTTCGAAACCACGGTTTTGATGGGATAGTCCTTTGTATTGAGGCGTAGCGGGCACCCTTGGATTGACTAGCAATGTTCCAATACTCTGTCCAAACATTGCGGGATCTATCTTTGAAGATGGAAAAAATATCAGACAGGGGA
Source organism: Limnephilus marmoratus (assembly GCA_917880885.1). Taxonomy (NCBI): domain Eukaryota; kingdom Metazoa; phylum Arthropoda; class Insecta; order Trichoptera; family Limnephilidae; genus Limnephilus; species Limnephilus marmoratus. The sequence continues at coordinate 37,005,617 of OU862923.1, read as the reverse complement.
ATATGGTTTACGAGGGCAACGGTAGGGTTAGACGCTCCTTGTTTTGCCAAGGAATCAGCAATATCGTTACCCACTATGCTAACATGTCCAGGAATCCAAATCAGAGTGACAGTTTTTCCAGAGCTTTGAATGGAGGTTATCAATACTCGAATAAGACATACAAAGTGATCATCAGGATGAAGAAGAGGACTTGTTTTAAGTTTTTGGAGGGAACTGAGAGAGTCGGAGAGAACAAGAGAATGTTCAAAATTATTTGATGACAATGTTATTATTGAATTTCTGTGAAACAACCCAACCTAAGAAATTTAAGTATTTGTAGAATATGATCGAAATACATAGAAAAATATTCAAATAAAATTTCGCCGGGTAGAATGAAATATAAATTTATTAGTCAGTACAGATAGTGTAAGAATAAAAATACGGTAAGAAATAAATTCAATACAAAAAGTAGTCAACAATATAACATAAAACAAACAAAAACAATCAGTTGTTAACAATCGTATATCCCTTCGTCGTCTGAAAACCTCACTCTCTTCGATGGGTGTCGTGGTGGTGCTCTGTCTCTGGGCCTTCTGGGACACTTTAAAGCAGATTTGAGTCCAAATGAGGCAGAGGGAGCTGGTGTAGCCCTGGCGAAAGACCGCGATAGTCTTGCGGCTGGTATCAGGTCAACGGGATCAGCAATGCTGATGCGCAGAAACGGCTTGCACAGATCCGAGACATCAGAGCTCCTGGTGGTGCGAAGATGCCAGCGAAGCCTGGTCCTCAGGACTATGTCGGCTTTGATGACCTTCATCCAAGAAGAATGAACCTCTGAAGCAGCAGAAAGGGAGCTGTGGTCCAATTGGCGGAAGATCTTAGAAGCCAGCTCGGATGGCAGTTTAGCCATAAGATCCAAGCCGGGAGTCGAGCAGGTAGTATCCATAGGGCAAAACAGATAGTTCAAAGCTTCCATGGTAATAATAATTAGTTGCTTGGCGTAGTTACTTGAGATAAGGAGATTTGTATTAAATTGAAACGTCCAGAGGTCGTATTTCCAATCAGTTCGACAATACCGTGTCGCCGACATCTCGATTAATTGACTTACAAAGTAATTAATATTTCCAGGACACGACAGGTAAGCCGGCAATAAAAGGTTAGATGAGTCATTCATTGGGCCGGTCATTTCCAATTCGTCGATTGTAATTTAACCCAATTAAGGTTAAAGTAGCTTTTTAATTATTATTTTTAATTGTAAAACTAACGTTTTTAAGACAAGATTTTTTATGCGTAGCACAAAGGGTAACAATTATTATAAGCAATAATTATCAGCCTGAAACACTCATCCACATTGAAAAATCTTCCGAGAAAAGATACATGACGCCAACGGGACTTGAACCCGTGTCCTCTCGATTGCCGGTCGAATGCTCTGACCACTGAGCTATGGCGGCTTATCTCTTACCCGCCAAATGATTCAATATATGCTAGTGTTTCATTCAACAATTACTGCTTATTATATTTTCAGGTGGGAAAAAAAAAATATAATAAGCAGTAATTGTTGAATGAAACACTAGCATATATTGAATCATTTGGCGGGTAAGAGATAAGCCGCCATAGCTCAGTGGTCAGAGCATTCGACCGGCAATCGAGAGGACACGGGTTCAAGTCCCGTTGGCGTCATGTATCTTTTCTCGGAAGATTTTTCAATGTGGATGAGTGTTTCAGGCTGATAATTATTGCTTATAATAATTGTTACCCTTTGTGCTACGCATAAAAAATCTTGTCTTAAAAACGTTAGTTTTACAATTAAAAATAATAATTAATATTTGACAAGTTTAAGTATTTCCCCAATAAATGAAGACATAATTTGTCTCGACGCCACCTAGCGAGGGATTTAACACTAACAATGTTTCTCTCGCAAAAATAAAGTTGGTTGTTTTCAGGTGGGAAAAAAAAAAAAAAAATATAATAAGCAGTAATTGTTGAATGAAACACTAGCATATATTGAATCATTTGGCGGGTAAGAGATAAGCCGCCATAGCTCAGTGGTCAGAGCATTCGACCGGCAATCGAGAGGACACGGGTTCAAGTCCCGTTGGCGTCATGTATCTTTTCTCGGAAGATTTTTCAATGTGGATGAGTGTTTCAGGCTGATAATTATTGCTTATAATAATTGTTAGCTTTTTAATGTTTAAATACGAAACTAATAATATATGTTTTGATGAATTATAGTGCAGATCGACGTACTTATCTGTGCAGGTGGCAAAAATCTGAGGTAGCTAATTAATGAACATTAGAATGAAGAAATTTCCATCTGGTAAGTTTTAATAACCCGTCTTTAAAACATTATGTCTTACCTAAACTGTGCTTGTGAAGTGTTAACATTCATGGTTCAAAAAAATTAAACGAACTAATTTATTATGTTATTTTAATCCATGCCGACTCAGAATCATGTCAATTCAACACCTCTTTGAAAAGTCTTTAAAAACTATGAAAAATAATTTTAAAATAGCCCCTTACCCTAATCTAACGTAACCTATTTAACAATTTTTTTATCATTTATTTCAATGACTTTTCTGAAAAGGTTCTAAGTTGATTTTATTCTGAGTTTTCCGGTCACCGTTATTTTGTATACCGACTGCACAGCTTAAGTTGTAGATCTTTAAATTATTTGAACTTCGTATTTGATTCTCTGACGCCCAAAAATTTTGTTCCCGTAGAAACTTTTCCACATTCTTTTTTTAAATTTAATTATTTGGTAATGCTTTGAAGTTCCAATTATTTTATTTGTTGCTATTTGTTACAAATAAAATACTATTTAACTCTTGTTTGTGCATAACATGGTTTTAAAATCATAAATAAAAAGGAAATATATTGATTTTGGCTGATTGCCTATTTTCGGTTCCATGCCAACTCAAAAATAAACCAACTCAGAACTTCCTCAGAAAGGTCATTAAAAGCTATGAAAAAATCATTTAAAAATAGCCGGTAACCCTAACCTAACTTATCCTTTTAAAAAAAAAAAATTGTTTTTATCATCACTCTTAATGACCTTTTTGAGGTGGTTCTGAGTGGGTTTCATTCTGAGTTGGCCGGTCACCCCTGTTTTCATATTATTTATTTCTGATTCCTGTATTTTGTTAACCTTGGTGCAATTTCATTATTATTTCTCATTGCAATTTCCCAAAAAACATGTATGTTTTTTCTACATAATAGTACTTAGGGGGGTGTAACTCCGAAACAAGGAATGTTCAGGATAGAACTAAAAAAATTGAAAAACTATATAATTTACAATTATCTGAAAAAAAATTATCTATCAAAACAATTGTGGATTTTAGTCGAGATTTTTCTCCCACCATCGTGGTTGTTTAAAAAAAATTGATGAATTCATCAAATATTTTATGTTAAGAGGGAAAAGTATTTATTATTTTTCAATAATGTCTAAGAAAATAAGCATGTAAAAAAAAAATTAAATATACTAATTTGTAAGACCGTAAATAGATAGACAAAATAGAGAAAATTTCGTCATAAATAAGTTGTCGGATATATTTTTTAATGATTTTATTTGAACTCAAATTAAAATTGAACTCAAATAATATATAATTACATGGTACGAAATATGTCTTGTAAATTGAGATTTTTCGTTAGAAAATTAACAAATCTGCCAATGACCTACGGTTTAACCTTATTATACTAAAAATAAGCATTTTTCTCAAAATTTTACACATGCGTTTACTAGATAAAAGAACAATCTTTTGAAATCAATTTATAATTTTTTGTGGAAACGAGTAAATACGTCTAAAATTTGATTTAAAAATGACGTATTTCCGGTTTTCTCTGGTTATGCCCTCATAAGGCAAGAGAAGTTTTGAGTCCCAGATGGGACCGTTACCTTTTTATTTATCTGTATCTTGTTCTGTTTCATGTTTTGCTCAGATTAATTCTTCCATGAAGAAATTTACAATTATTTCCGAAATGCATTTCGTACATTGGAAGGAAAATATTTAATAGAACTACAGTCTCAAAAATATTAGGTATAAAAAAACGAGAACATTGTGTCCCTTATAAATAAAAATCGGATATGTTTATCGGAGATACTATCTAGGAGAATTTTGTAGTCATTGAAAAAGATAGCTGCCAATGATATTGGGAAATTATTATTGTTCATTCTCAATTTAAAAATGACACATTAAATCTTTCTTCTTCCAACGTACGACCACCATAACACGGGCATGTACATATTGTACATAGCATGGTTGTCGAAAAATTATGTTACCATCAAAGCAATGAACAAAAAAAAATAAAATAAAAACGTACTTAATATTGTTACTTGTAAAATCTTGAAAAAAATGACACCTTTAATGGCCTATCTCTTATAATTTAAAACACAAAAATATAGAAGCACTTTAGGGAACGTACCCAAACTACGTGACCAACTTTTTGAAATTTTTAACCCCCCCCCCCCCCCCCCCCCCGGTGACCAAAATCCTAAGAAACCCGCCGCTCATTTGTATGGAGCGTGACCTTTTGAAGACCCCCCCCCCCCCCCTAAAAGTGTCACGTAGTATGGGTACGTTCCCTTACCATTGTATGTAGATATTTGCTATACCTAGAGTATCAAAAATGTCAAATGTAAAAAAATTAAAACATTGTGATTTTATCAATTAGATTTCTAAACATACTGAAATGTTGAAAACTAACTTCCAACATTGTAGTACAAGAGAATACTCCTCATCAAGACCTATGTATGGAGTATCTTGATGTACGGCTGCGAAACATGGTGCCTATCCGAAAGAGATAAACGGAGACTAGAGGCTTTTGAGATGTGGTCCTATAGAAGACTATTCGGAATTTCCTAGAGAGACCACATTACAAATGAGGAGGTTCTCCAAAGAATCGAAGGAGGAAGGCACCTGCTCAGGACCTTGTCCGAAAGGCGTGCAAGGTAGATCGGCCATGTAATAAGACAAAAAGGCCTCTTGCATGCCATAATGGCGGGTATGACCGAGGGGACAAACTCTAGGGGACGCCCACGCCGAGAGTACCTGGAGGACCTGCTGGTGGACGTACGCAGCTCATCATATGCAGAGTTCAAAAGAGCCGCACAAGACAGGGAAGAGTGGAAGAGATGAAATTACTGCAAACCAATCCCAGGATTGAAACCAGAGAGAGAGAGTACAAGCATTGCGAACTTTTCATCGGAGAAGACGTATCGGCGAGTTTTTCAGTTTCGTTACACCCGCATTCTAAAATAATTTAGTAATTTTTAATTTACTTTCAAATAAATATTTAATATGAATATAATTAACACGCATAATTGGATTATACCGCTATCAAATTACCTGAGTTTATATCAGAAGACAATTATCCTGAAGCCGACATTAGCAAAAACGTTGGGAAATTTTGGTTATAAACACCATACTGACAATATGACTACAAGTCTATTAAAAATGCATAAATAATGTTGAAACATGACTTCACAATAGATTTCAGGGAACACCGAAACCAACGCATTAAGGTTGACTCTCAAACAAAGGGTAGTGGAAAATAAAACCCATAAATTTAGACAACTCAACGTACAATCTGGTTAATACCAAATAACTTAATTTCTTAACGATAATTACTTCTGACAAGTTTTAACCTAAGGGAAAATAGCAAAATTTTATTATTGTCATTAAAATCAAATGAGTCATGTATTACTATCTATCTATCTTCTTCTTCTTCTATCTATCTATCTATATCTATCTATATAAATAAAAATGAACTGCCGCAATGTATGTACGCGCATAACTTCCGAACGACTGCACCAAATTGGATAATTCTTTTTTGTTTGTGTTCGTTATTGTCAGGACAAGGTTTGTATAAAACCACTGGTGAGCTTTGGCAAAAAAATTGCAATAGGTGGCACGCGAGCTGTTTGAAAACTGAATGTAGGGGACTGAATATATGGAATGCGGGAGAGGGGAGGGGGGAGGGAGACTCGGGTAGATGGTTCGCGGGAGGGGGGGAGGGGAACCAGGAAGGGGGGAGGGGAACCTGGTAGCGGGGAGGAAAGGTGGAGGAGGCGGAGTGGGAACGCGTGCGGAGAGGAAGGGGAATGGGACGAATGGGAAAGGACACGCAGGGAGAAACAATATCTTTATTAAATGGCATAGCAACGCATGCCGGGTACCAGCTAGTTACTATATAAATTATAAATTAATGTTGTTTCGAAGATTTTGGGACACAAAGCACTCGTTTTAGGTTGAAACACGGGCAGGTGCTTAGCATGGTGGTCGAAAAATCCTCAATTCACGTGACAAACAATTTAATGAATAAGAAAACTTTAAAAAAATGTCTGTTTCAAAAAATATATTTTGGGAGGCGGGTATGGGTACCGCCACCCCGACCCATTTATTGGATAACCAACATCTCTGCCATAGGTCACCCCAAGTGGTTCGCTACGTTTGAGGATTTAGTACGGGTGTTCATCCGGTGAGGTGTGTTCAGGTCTTGGTGACCTGCTCACCAGCTGCGTTACGGCCGGATCGGGAGAGGTCCCCGGGTTCACGGGTGGAGAGACCGGTTAATGGAGACCTAACCTAGACCTTTCCAGCCGAACTTTCTCGATCCATCATCAGTTTGCGCCGCAGTGGGAGGAATGGTTTCATACGTCCGTCAATCTTGGACACATTGACCTCCAGATTCCTACTCACCCCTCATATGTTTTCCTCTCCTTTCTCCCTAAATACGCTTCCCACTCCCACAACCACATCCCCAAAGATGACATAGCCCCTGTGTGGTGCTAATGTAAAAAAAATACACCATACGATTGCCTTCCATGTAGCTTTGTATGAAAACCGATGTTGCAATGACATGTTTGACATACATTCACACACACTTCCAAATTGTCTTCCGTCCTGCTCAAAACCCCGAAAACTAGGTTATATTCAATTTGTACTGAACGAAAGCGTTGCTTTGTGACCATGACGTTTTATCCAGTGTTGGGGGCTTTAGAAGCAAAAACTTATAGGCTTTTGAGTCTCAGATAACTGTGAAAAAAATATGAACATTTCAACATATCAACTAAAATAGAGGAAAAAAGTAACATCCGGCCCACGCTACGAGCTTTGTTGCGAGTTGCGACGCGCGAAATTTGGAAAAAAAATAATACAAGTTGATTACTATTACTTGAATGGTAGAAAGTATTTTAATTTATAAAATTTATCATTTGTGTTTTATGATGGGTTGTTTAAAAAAAAAATAGTATCTATTCATCAATCTTTTAAAGTTAATATTTCACTTTCTGTGTAAGTTCATAGGCCAGCTACTTCATAAAACTGAAATAATCACAAAACTTGAATAGAACTTACACAGAACGTGGAAGATTTTTCCATAATAGATACTAATCAATACGGTTTCCAAAAAAAAAAGTACACAATTACTGCTTCAAAAATTTGCCAACAAGATAAATAGTGAATTAAACTGTAAAAAACTTACATTAATCTTATTTACAGATTATTCAAAAGCTTTTGATACTATTGAAAACAGTAAAATACTTAAAATACTACAAATTATAGGAATAAGAGGCAAACTACTAAAAAAATTTGAAAATTACCGATGCGTGAAAATAAAACTCTTAAGTAAAAAAAAATATTTTTTTGCCGGCGTTCCTCAAGATTCCATATTAGGTCCAATTCTGTATATTGTATGTGTGTATTTTATTAAATTCATTTTTAGACATGTAAAGCACTTTGTATATGCGGATGATACTGCTTTAGTGATTTCTAGCAGTGATTTGCACACTTGTATAGACCTTTTACAAAAAGACTACATTGAACTCTTCAAATAGTCTCATGACTCTGGCTTAATCATAAATGCCAAAAAAAACTAAATTGTTATACATAAGTTTAAGTTACATATATATTACACATGAAGTAAAGACACACATACCAGATTGCTCACACGAAGGTATTCCTGCAATGTGTACAAGTAAAAATATACAAATAAACAAAGTTTGTGCACGACTAATATCAATTGTAAGCAGATTGTATAAACTAAAAACAATTGTTCCTATCTGCACACTTCAATAAATTTATTTATCTCTTAAATGAATCTGTTATAAAATATGGAACAACAGCTTGGGGATTTTCCTGTAAAACAAATATTCCGAGAGAGACCAACTGGAAAAGTCAAAAAGTCTTCTTCAACCAGTCTCTTCCGATCCAGCCTGCCTCGAAGCTGGTAGGCAGACGCATTCACCGCCAAGATCCGAACAAAACTCTGCCCGTGAACCCGATCAAATGTAGTAACCAAATCTAGCGAACCAATGGGGTGACCTAGAGGTGTCGGTAATCCAATAAATGGTTCGTGAGGCGGCGGTACCCATACCTGACTCTCAAAATGTATAGATTACACATGGAGATGGGAAAAAAAAATTAGGAGATGGCAAAGGTTATAAAGAATCTTACTAAAAGGACCTTGCAACTATATTATTTTACATCTCATTTGCGAAGTAGAGTCCAGAAAACCTGAGGACCAGTTGTTTCACAGAAACTCAAATGTGACATTGACTTTCAAAAATTAAAATTCGACTCAGCGCCATTTGAAAGATCCCCGTTAAACTCTGATTCTAACGGAGTTTCAACATTCTATCAAATTGCAACAAGCTGACAAGCTTTACAACACGAACTCTTCTGCTGGCCACAATTTTATCAAAAACTAAAACGGTCTTAGAACCGGCAATTAACGGGACCTTTGAACTGTCAAACAAACAAAAAGGCCAATAATTGATGACAATGTTATTATTGAATTTCTGTGAAACAACCCAACCTAAGAAATTTAAGTATGTGTAGAATAGGATCGAAATACTCAAATATTCAAATAAAATTTCGCCGCGTAGAATGATATATAAATTTATTAGTTAGTACAGATAGTGTAAGAATAAAAATACGGTAAGAAATAAATTCAATTCAAAAAGTAGTCAACAATATAACATAAAACAAACAAAAACAATTAGTTGTTAACAATCGTATATCCCTTCGTCGTCTGAAAACCTCACTCTCTTCGATGGGTGTCGTGGTGGTGCTCTGTCTCTGGGCCTTCTGGGACACTTTAGAGCAGATTTGAGTCCAAATGAGGCAGAGGGAGCTGGTGTAGCCCTGGAGAAAGACCGCGATAGTCTTGCGGCTGGTATCAGGTCAACGGGATCACCAATGCTGATGCGCATAAACGGCTTGCACAGATCCGAGACATCAGAACTCCTGGTGGTGCGAAGATGCCAGCGTAGCCTGGTCCTCAGGACTATGTCGGCTTTGATGACCTTCTTCCAAGAAGAATGAACCTCTGAAGCAGCAGACAGGGAGCTGTGGTCCAATTGACGGAAGATCTTAGAAGCCAGCTCGGATGGCAGTTTAGCCATAAGGTCCAAGCCGGGAGTCGAGCAGGTAGTATCCATAGGGCAAAACAAATAGTTCAAAGTTTCCATGGTAATAATAATTGGTTGCTTGGCGTAATTACTTGAAATAAGGAGGAGATTTGTTTTGTGTAAGATTGAAACGTCCAGAGGTCCTATTTCCTATCAGTTCGACAATACCGTGTCGCCGGCATCGCCATTAATTGACTTACAAAGTAATTAATATTTCCAGGACACGACAGGTAAGCCGGCAATAAAAGGTTAGATGAGTCATTCATTGAGGTCGGTCATTTCCAATTCGTCTATTCTAATATAACCCAATTAAGGTTAAATTAGCTATTTAATGTTTAAATGCGAAACTAATAATATATGTTTTGATGAATTGTAGTGCAGATCGACGTACTTATCTGTGCAGGTGGCAAAAATCTGAGGTAGCTAATGAACGAACATTAGAATGAAGAAATTTCAATCTGGTAAGTTTTAATAACCCGTCTTTAAAACATTATGTCTTACCTAAACTGTGCTTGTGAAGTGTTAACATTCATGGTTCAAAAAAATTAAACGAACTAATTTATTATGTTATTTTAATCCATGCCGACTCAGAATCATGTCAATTCAACACCTCTTTGAAAAGTCTTTAAAAACTATGAAAAATAATTTTAAAATAGCCCCTTACCCTAATCTAACGTAACCTATTTAACAATTTTTTTATCATTTATTTCAATGACTTTTCTGAAAAGGTTCTAAGTTGATTTTATTCTGAGTTTTCCGGTCACCGTTATTTTGTATACCGACTGCACAGCTAAAGTTGTAGATCTTTAAATTATTTGAACTTCGTATTTGATTCTCTGACGCCCAAAAATTTTGTTCCCGTAGAAACTTTTCCACATTCTTTTTTTAAATTTAATTATTTAGTAATGCTTTGAAGTTCCAATTATTTTATTTGTTGCTATTTGGTACAAATAAAATACTATTTAACTCTTGTTTGTACATAACATGGTTTTAAAATCATAAATAAAAAGTAAATATATTGATTTTGGCTGATTGCCTATTTTCGGTTCCATGCCAACTCAAAAATAAACCAACTCAGAACTTCCTCAGAAAGGTCATTAAAAGCTATGAAAAAATCATTTAAAAATAGCCGGTAACCCTAACCTAACTTATCCTTTTAAAATTTTTTTTTGTTTTTATCATCACTCTTAATGACCTTTCTGAGATGATATGATTTTAGATTTTCACGGCCAAAAATTTTATGGTTATTTCCTTTTGGGGTATTATGCCGTGTTGCGCTACCTCCTCCTTTAGCCAACGTTTCGGACAGCGTTACAGTGTCCATCATCAGGGACACATCTGCCCTGATGATGGACACTGTAACGCTGTCCGAAACGTTCGCTAAAGGAGAAGGTAGCGCAACACGGCATAATACCCCAAAAGGAAATAACCATAAAACCTTTCTGAGATGGTTCTGAGTCGGTTTCATTCTGAGTTGGCCGGTCACCCCTGTTTTCATAATATTTATTTCTGATTCCTGTATTTTGTTAACCTTGGTGCAATTTCAGTATTATTTCTCATTGCAATTTCCCAAAAAACATGTATGTTTTTTCTACATAATAGTACTCGGGGGTGTAACTCCGAAACAAGGAATGTTCAGGATAGAACTAAAAAAATTGAAAAACTATATAATTTACAATTATCTGAAAAAATTATCTATTAAAATAATTGTGGATTTTACTAGAGATTTTTCTCCCACCATCGTGGTTGTTTAAAAAAAAATGATGAATTCATCAAATATTTTATGTTAAGAGGGAAAAGTATTTATTATTTTTCAATAATGTCTAAGAAAATAAGAATGTAAAAAAAAAATTAAATATACTAATTTGTAAGACCGTAAATAGATAGACAAAATAGAGAAAATTTCGTCATAAATAAGTTGTCGGATATATTTTTTAATGATTTTATTTGAACTCAAATTAAAATTGAACTCAAATAATATATAATTACATGGTACGAAATATGTCTTGTAAATTGAGATTTTTCGTTAGAAAATTAACAAATCTGCCAATGACCTATGGTTTAACCTTATTATACTAAAAATAAGCATTTTTCTCAAAATTTTACACATGCGTTTACTAGATAAAAGAACAATCTTTTGAAATCAATTGATAATTTTTTTGTGGAAACGAGTAAATACGTCTAAAATTTGATTTAAAAATGACGTATTTCCGGTTTTCTCTGGTTATGCCCTCTTAAGGCAAGAGAAGTTTTGAGTCCCAGATGGGACCGTTACCTTTTTATTTATCTGTATCTTGTTCTGTTTCATGTTTTGCTCAGATTAATTCTTCCATGAAGAAATTTACAATTATTTCCGAAATGCATTTCGTACATTGGAAGGAAAATATTTAATAGAACTACAGTCTCAAAAATATTAGGTATAAAAAAACGAGAACATTGTGACCCTTATAAATAAAAATCGGATGTGTTTATCGGAGATACTATCTAGGAGAATTTTGTAGTCATTGAAAAAGATAGCTGCCAATGATATTGGGAAATTATTATTGTTCATTCTCAATTTAAAAATGACACATTAAATCTTTCTTCTTCCAACGTACGACCACCATAACACGGGCATGTACATATTGTACATAGCATGGTTGTCGAAAAATTATGTTACCATCAAAGCAATGAACAAAAAAAATTAAAATTAAAACGTACTTAATATTGTTACTTGTAAAATCTTGAAAAAAATGACACCTTTAATGGCCTATCTCTTATAATTTATAACACAAAAATATAGAAGCACTTAACCATTGTATGTAGATATTTGCTTTACCTAGAGTATCAAAAATGTCAAATGTAAAAAAAATAAAACATTGTGATTTTATCAATTAGATTTCTAAACATACTGAAATGTTGAAAACTAACTTCCAACATTGTAGTACAAGAGAATACTCCTCATCAAGACCTATGTATGGAGTATCTTGATGTACGGCTGCGAAACATGGTGCCTATCCGAAAGAGATAAACGGAGGCTATAAAGGCTTTTGAGATGTGGTCCTATAGAAGACTATTCGGAATTTCCTAGAGAGACCACATTAAAAATGAGGAGGTTCTCCAAAGAATCGAAGGAGGAAGGCACCTGCTCAGGACCTTGTCCGAAAGGCGTGCAAGGTAGATCGGCCATGTAATAAGACGAAAAGGCCTCTTGCATGCCATAATGGCGGGTATGACCGAGGGGACAAACTCTAGGGGACGCCCACGCCGAGAGTACCTGGAGGACCTGCTGGTGGACGTACGCAGCTCATCATATGCAGAGTCCAAAAGAGCCGCACAAGACAGGGAAGAGTGGAAGAGATGAAATTACTGCAAACCAATCCCAGGATTGAAACCAGAGAGAGAGAGAGTACAAGCATTGCGAACTTTTCATCCGAGAAGACGAATCGGCGACTTTTTCAGTTTCGTTACACCCGCATTCTAAAATAATTTAGTAATTTTTAATTTACAAATTATTTTTACTTTCAAATAAATATTTAATATGAATATAATTAACACGCATAATTGGATTATACCGCTATCAAATTACCTGAGTTTATATCAGAAGACAATTATCCTGAAGCCGACATTAGCAAAAACGTTGGGAAATTTGGTTATAAACACCATACTGACAATATGATTACAAGTCTATTAAAAATACATAAATAATGTTGAAACATGACTTCACAATAGATTTCAGGGAACACCGAAACCAACGCATTAAGGTTGACTCTCAAACAAAGGGTAGTGGAAAATAAAACCCATAAATTAAGACAAATCAATATACAATCTGGTTAATACCAAATAACACAATTTCTTAACGATAATTACTTCTGACAAGTTTTAACCTAAGGGAATATAGCAAAATTTTATTATTGTCATTAAAATCAAATGAGTCATGTATTACTATCTATCTATCTTCTTCTTCTTCTATCTATCTATCTATATCTATCTATATAAATAAAAATGAACTGCCGCAATGTATGTACGCGCATAACTTCCGAACGACTGCACCAAATTGGATAATTCTTTTTTGTTTGTGTTCGTTATAGTCAGGACAAGGTTTGTATGAAACTACTGGTGAGCTTTGGCAAAAAAAATGCAATAGGTGGCACGCGAGCTGTTTGAAAACTGAATTAGGGGACTGAATATATGGAATGCGGGAGGGGGGAGGGGGAGGGAGACTCGGGTAGATGGTTCGCGGGAGGGGGGAGGGGAACCAGGAAGGGGGGAGGGGAACCTGGTAGCGGGGAGGAAAGGTGGAGGAGGCGGAGTGGGAACGCGTGCGGAGAGGAAGGGGAATGGGACGAATGGGAAAGGACACGCAGGGAGAAACAATATCTTTATTAAATGGCGTAGCAACGCATGCCGGGTACCAGCTAGTTACTATATAAATTATAAATTAATGTTGTTTCGAAGATTTTGGTTACAAAGCACTCGTTTTAGGTTGAAACACGGGCAGGTGCCTAGCATGGTGGTCGAAAAATCCTCAATTCACGTGACAAACAATTCAATGAATAAGAAAAATTTAAAAAAATGTCTATTTCAAAAATATATTTTGGGAGGCGGGTATGGGTACCACCACCCCGACCCATTTATTGGATAACCAACATCTCTGCCATAGGTCACCCCAAGTGGTTCGCTACGTTTGACGATTTAGTACGGGTGTTCATCCGGTGAGGTGTGTTCAGGTCTTGGTGACCTGCTCACCAGCTGCGTTACGGACCGGATCGGGAGAGGTCCCCGGGTTCACGGGTGGAGAGACCGGTTAATGGAGACCTAACCTAGACCTTTCCAGCCGAACTCCCTCGATCCATCATCAGTTTCGCATTGGGAGGAATGGTTTCATACGTCCGTCACTATTGGACACATTGACCTCCAGATTCCTACTCACCCCTCATATTTTTTCCTTTCCTTTCTCCCTAAATACGCTTCCCACTACCACAACCACATCCCCAAAGATGACATAGCCCCTGTGTGGTGCTAATGTAAAAAAAATACACCATACGATTGCCTTCCATGTAGCTTTGTATGAAAACCGATGTTGCAATGACTTGACATGTTTCACATACATTCACACACACTTCCAAATTGTCTTCCGTCCTGCTCAAAACCCCGAAAACTGGGTTACATTCAATTTGTACTGAACGAAAGCGTTGCTTTGTGACCATGACGTTTTATCCAGTGTTAGGGGCTTTAGAAGCAAAAACTTATAGGCTTTTGAGTCTCAGATAACTGTGATCAAAATATGAACATATCAACTATCGGAGATGTAAAAATAGAGAAAAATAGATGAAAAAAGTAACATCCGGCCCCTGCTACGAGCTTTGTTGCGAGTTGCGACGCGCGAAATTTGGAAAAATAAACAAAAGTTGTAGAAGAATACGAAATTATTTTTTTACTTTTTTGTGCATTTTTTGAAATCGTTTTTTTGTTTTGTTAAAATTTTTGTTTATTTTTGATTTTTAGTGAATCTGAAGTACACTAACTAATTCGATTAAGATTAGGCCGAGTATCGTAAATTTGTTCTTCAGAATTGGAGAGTTCCGTTACTTTGTCAAGGATCCCATAATCAGAACCTAACCAAACTCTCATCAAACTACCCTTAAAGTACATCCTTTCCAATAAAAAAAGAATCATCGAAATCGGTTGGCGTGATATTGAGTTATTCGTCCATTTGTCGCGCACATACTTGATGCAAATTTAAGACTTATATGATTTTCTGATGGATGCCATTGTCAGAACTGGACCAAATTAAAATGGGACCACACGGGAAGCACCAGCTTTCTACAGTCGAATTGAGAACCTCCTCCTTTTCTAAGTCGTTTAAAAATAATACAAGTTGATTACTTGTTCAATGACTTACTTGAATGGCAGAAAGTATTTAATTTATAAAATTTATCATTTGAGTTATAGGATGGGTTGTTTAAAAAAAAAATAATATTCATGAATCTTTTAAAGTTATTTTTCACTTTCTGTGTAAGTTATATTCAATTATGTTTTACATCATTATAGGCCAGCTACTTAATAAAACTAAAATAATCACAGAACTTGAATAGAACTTTCACAGAACGTGGAAGATTTTTCCATAATAGATACTAATCAATACGGTTTCCAAAAAAAAGTACACAATTACTGCTTCAAAAATTTGCCAACAAGAAAAATAATGAATTAAATTGTAAAAAACTTACATTAATCTTATTTACAGATTATTCAAAAGCTTTTGATACTATTGAAAATAGTAAATTACTTCAAATGCTAGAAATTATAGGAATAAGAGAAAACTACTAAAACATTTTGAAAATTAACACTCAAACTCTTTAAGCAACAAAAATTAGTTTTTTGCCGGCGTTCCTCAAGGTTCCATATTAGGTCCAATTCTGTATATTATATATGTATATTTTATTAAATTCATTTTAGACATGATGTAAAGCACTTTGTATATTCGGATGATACGCTTTAGTGATTTCTAGCAGTGATTTGCAAACTTGTATAGACCTTTTACAAAAAGACTACATTGAACTCTTCAAATGGTCTCATGACTCTGGCTTAATCATAAATGCCAAAAAAACTAAATTGTTGCACATAAGATTAAGGTACATATATATTACACCTGAAGTAAAGACACATATACCAGATTGCTCACACAAAGGTATTCCTGCAATGTGTACAAGTGAAAATATACAAATAAACAAAGTTTGTGCACGACTAATATCAATTGTAAGCAGATTGTATTCACTAAAAATAATTGTTCCTATCTGCACACTTCAATAAATTTATTTATCTCTTAAATGAATCTGTTATAAAATATGGAATAACAGCTTGGGGATTTTCTTGTAAAACAAATATTCCGAGAGAGACCAACTGGAAAAGTCAAAAAGTCTTCCTCAACCAGTCTCTTCCGATCCAGCCTGCCTCGAAGTTGGTCGGCAGACGCATTCACCGCCAAGATCCGAACAAAACTCTGCCCATGAACCCGAGCAAATGTAGTAACCAAATGTAGCGAACCAATGGGTTGACCTAGAGGTGTCGGTAATCCAATAAATGGTTCGTGAGGCGGCGGTACCCATACCTGACTCTCAAAATGTATAGATTACACATGGAGATGGGAAAAAAAATTAGGAGATGGCAAAGGTTATAAAGAATCTTACTAAAAGGACCTTGCAACTATATTATTTTGCATCTCATTTGCGAAGTAGAGTCCACAAAACCTGAGGACCAGTTGTTTCACAGAAACTCAAATGTGACATTGACTTTCAAAAATTAAAATTCGACTCAGCGCCATTTGAAAAATCCCCGTTAAACTCTGATTCTAACGGAGTTTCAACATTCTATCAAATTGCAACAAGCTGACAAGCTTTACAACACGAACTCTTCTGCTGGCCACAAATTTATCAAAAACTAAAACGGTCTTAGAACCGGCAATTAACGGGACCTTTGAACTGTCAACCAAACAAAAAGGCCAATAATTGATGACAATGTTATTATTGAATTTCTGTGAAACAACCCAACCTAAGAAATTTAAGTATGTGTAGAATAGGATCGAAATACTCAAATATTCAAATATTCAAATAAAATTTCGCCGGGTAGAATGAAATATAAATTTATTAGTCAGTACAGATAGTGTAAGAATAAAAATACGGTAAGAAATAAATTCAATTCAAAAAGTAGTCAACAATATAACATAAAACAAATAAAAACAATTAGTTGTTAACAATCGTATATCCCTTCGTCGTCTGAAAACCTCACTCTCTTCGATGGGTGTCGTGGTGGTGCTCTGTCTCTGGGCCTTCTGGGACACTTTAGAGCAGATTTGAGTCCAAATGAGGCAGAGGGAGCTGGTGTAGCCCTGGAGAAAGACCGCGATAGTCTTGCGGCTGGTATCAGGTCAACGGGATCACCAATGCTGATGCGCATAAACGGCTTGCACAGATCCGAGACATCAGAACTCCTGGTGGTGCGAAGATGCCAGCGTAGCCTGGTCCTCAGGACTATGTCGGCTTTGATGACCTTCTTCCAAGAAAAATGAACCTCTGAAGCAGCAGACAGGGAGCTGTGGTCCAATTGACGGAAGATCTTAGAAGCCAGCTCGGATGGCAGTTTAGCCATAAGATCCAAGCCGGGAGTCGAGCAGGTAGTATCCATAGGGCAAAACAAATAGTTCAAAGTTTCCATGGTAATAATAATCGGTTGCTTGGCGTAATTACTTGAAATAAGGAGGAGATTTGTTTTGTGTAAGATTGAAACGTCCAGAGGTCCTATTTCCTATCAGTTCGACAATACCGTGTCGCCGGCATCGCCATTAATTGACTTACAAAGTAATTAATATTTCCAGGACACGACAGGTAAGCCGGCAATAAAGGGTTAAATGAGTCATTCATTGAGCCAGATCATTTCCAATCCGTCTATTGGAATATAACCCAATTAAGGTTAAAGTAGCTATTTAATGTTTAAATGCGAAACTAATAATATATGTTTTGATGAAAGTAGTGCAGATCGACGTACTTATCTGTGCAGGTGGCAAAAATCGGAGGTCGCTAATTAACGAACGTTGGAAGGGGGAAATTTCCATTTGGTAAATTTTACAACATTATGTCTTATAAACTGTGCATATGAAGTGTTAACATTCATGGTTCAAAAAAATAACCGAACTTATTTATTTTACGTTATTTTGATTCCATGCCAACTCAGAATCATTTCAACTCAACACCTCTTTGAAAAGTCATTAAAAGTTATGAAAAAAAAATTCAAATAGCCTCTAACCCTAATCTAACGTAACCTATTTAAACATTTTTTTAATCATCACTTTTAATGACTTTTCTGAAGAGGTTCTAAGTTGATTTTATTCTGAGTTGTACATCTTTAAATTATTTGCACTACATACTTGATTCTCTGACGCCCAAAAATTTAGTTCCCATAGAAAATTTTCCACAATTTTTTATTTATTTAATTATTTGGTAGTGCTTTGAAGCTCCAATTATTCTATTTATTGCTATTTGGTAGAAGAAAATACTATTAACTCTTGTATGTAACATGGTTTTAAAATCAAGTAAATATATTGATATTGGCAGATTGCCTGTTTTCGGTTCCATGCCAACTCAGAGTGAGACCAACTCAGAACTACCTCAGAAAAGTCATTAAAAGCTATGAAAAAATAATTTTAAAATAGCCGGTAACCCTAATCTAACTTAACCTATTTAAAAAAATTTATAATATTTTTTATCATCACTCTTAATGACCTTTCTGAGTTCTGAGTTGGTTTCATTCTGAGTTGGCCGTTCACCCTTTCTGTTTCCTGTATTTTGTTAACCTTGATGCAATTTCATTATTATTTCTCATTGCAATTTTCCAAAAAACATGTAAGTTTTTTCTACATAATAAATGTACTCGGGGGGTGTAACACCGAATCAAAAATGTTCAGGAGAGAACTAAAACGGTGAAAACCTACATAATTTCCAATTATCTGAAAATAAAATTATTATCTATCAAAATAATTGTGGATTTTACGAGAGATTTTTCTTCCACCGTCGTGGTTGTTTCAAAAAAATTGATGAACTCATCAAATATTTTATGTTAATTTTCACGTTCTGCGTAACTTCTATTCAAGTTCGTTATTACATACTTATTTTTTTTTTTTACGTTAACTCCACGCAGGATGCCCTGAGGAAAATAATTTCCCTCAGGGCCTATGTCATCTGGGATGCTGTGTGGAGGGTCTTTTTGAGGAGAGGAAGGAATGAACATTGGTCTTGAAGAGACCCATGTTGTAGAAAGGAGGAAACACAGAGGCCGGCAAATCATTCCACAGCCGAGCTGTTGAACACAAGAACGAGTCGAAGAAACGACCCGTTCTCATGTGGCAAATGTCAACCGTGTACAAATGTTGGGCACGCGTTTGGCGTGTTTCCTGACTATGCACCGGTGCCGAAGGGATCAATGATGCTAGTTCCTCGGAGCATCTTCCATTGTAATACCGGTAAAACAAGGATAGCATTCCCACCCGACGCCTGTGCTCTAAAGATTGCAATCCGTCTGTTAATATGGGAGAATCTATCAAACGGACCGCCCGTTTCTGCACAGAGTCGAGGGTATTTTTCAGGTATTTTAGAGCTCCAGACCAGAAGTGGCTGCCAAATTCAACCGTGGGGCGCACTTGTGATTTGTACAGGGTTAGCAGTTGTGTACTATTAAAGTATCTGCGGGCCCTGTACAGTACGCCCAGTTTCTGTGAGGCTAACTTTACTCTGGCTTCGATGGAGCCCCCATACCTGAGCTGGTCACTTAGGGTTACACCAAGCATTTCGACGTAGGGCCTGTTCGGAAGATTGCTTCCGTTGAAAGAGACTAGATTTTCATTTCGATCCCTTTTAGACGTAATCAGACAAGATTGGGTCTTTGAAACATTAAATTCAACGAGATTATTTTTACCCCAAGAGAAAACACTCTCGAGGTAACCGTCCATTCTTTGCTTCAAAGCCCAACGAGCTGTTGGAGTTTGTGAGCCCTTTGGGGGCTTGTCAAACAAAAAGCTATCATGAACTGTACTGTCATCCGCGTAACAGTGAATTGGTGCACATGACAAAAGGTCGTTGATGCGCAACAAAAACAAAGTCGGAGACAGAACCGATCCCTGCGGGACGCCAGCATTTATCGAGTGTGAGGAAGAGGTGAAACCATCGACTACCGTCTGAATCGACCTCTCCCTCAAGAAGTCGGCAATCCATGTACACCTTATAGGCCAGTTGCTTCTTAAAACTTAAATAATCGCAAAACTTGAATAGAACTTACGCAGAACGTGGAAAATAACTTCAAATATTTTATGAATCCGTCAATTTTTTTGTGTTCTTAGTGTTCTGGAGTTGAATCAGTAGGTACACTTCTCGGATGTAATAGACTTGTAAATGAACGTCAGAGCTTTTATACACAAATAAACGTACGTAATATAATATTTAAAACAAAAAAAAATAAAGCAAATTTTTAGTGTTCCCAAAGAATAATCTGGGCCGTGTTTTAGTTTACGTTCAGATTTTATTTATTTATTTATTGCTTCTTCACAATTTAAATACATTTTCAGCAGTGACCAGACAACTCAGAATGAAACCAACTCAGAAGCACCTCAGAAAGGTTATTAAGAGTGATGATAATTTTTTTTTAAATTGGTTAAATAGGTTAAGTTAGGTTAGGATTACCGGCTATTTTAAAATTATTTTTAAATGGTTTTCAAATGGTTCCATGCCAACTCAGAATGTGATTATTAACACCACTAGGATTCGCCTGTATCAGGGTTAATAATTATTGATTGATTGAACAGTTATGTGTTATATCTTTAATTACGATTACCTCACCGACGTAAGTAGGTTACCTTCATTACAGGGTCCAAAGAATTGATAATACATAATTTTTGGGGATATACGATAATCACGAAAAAATTTTTGAAAATTTTCGCTACTGAAAAATGGCAAAATTCACGTTTTTAGCATAAAAAAGATGAACTTCGCATAAAAATTCGCACTTCAGGTCTACTTCTGAGTAGAACATAAAAAAATTAAGGAGAGATGGGGGATTAAGATAAACGAAGTTACCTTTCAATTTTAATTGGAATATTTTTTATGTAATTTTTAAGGCTTTTACGCTGATGATATCGACATAATCGCGAAAACTCCAGATGCTTTACGTAACGCCTTTATAAATCTTGAAAGCTCTGCCAAAAATATGGGTCTCGTAGTAAACCAGCAAAAGACCAAATACATGGCTGTAGGATGCACCCAACAAATCCCAACTCTCTCATGTGGAAACCAAAATTTCGAAGCGGTACCAAGATTCACATACCTAGGCTCCCTGATAACAAACGACAATAATACCACAGAGGAGATCCAGAAGCGCATAGTGAACGCAAATCGCTGTTATTTCCGCCTACAAAACCAATTAAAGTCCAGACTGCTGTCCAGAAACACGAAGATATTAGTGTACAAAACACTTATCAGACCAGTACTTACGTACGCAGCTGAGACTTGGGTACTAACTAAGAGGAATGAGTGAGCACTGGACGTTTTTGAAAGAAAAATTTTGAGGCGCATCTTCGGACCGGTTCTAGAAAATGGATTTTGGCGCAGACGCTATAACAATGAGCTCTATACCTAAACGTCGTAAAATTTATAAAATTGGGAAGACTTCGGTGGCTGGATCATGTGGAGAGAATGACCGAGCATCAAGCACCAAAGTCCCTGCTGAACCCAAGACCAATAGGGCGAAGGAGCCTGGGAAGGCCAAGACTAAGATGGAGCGACAACGTCCTCAAAGACATATCTAACATGGAGCTTCCAAACTGGAGAGAGCTGGCACAAAACCGAGATGAGTGGAGGAAGACTCTTGAGGAGGCCAAGACCCACCAGGGGTTGTAGAGCCAATAGTGATGATGATGATGAATTTTTTAAGGATAGACCTATCAATGTAATATATAATTGAAGAAGAACATACACAAAATAATTTGAAAGATACATAAAACACAACTTGACACATAAAAACAAAAAGGGAACGGTCGCACCTGCGACTCGAACCCAGGATCCCTTGTTTTACTAGGATCCAGCACCTTTAACAACTCGGTCTTTGGGACCTATTTTTTTCTGTCATTTTTATCGATCTCATATTTAAGATATAGGATTAAAAATATTATTCTCAACTAATTTTCTCTATAAGACAAGATATTCAGGATTCGAGGCCCGGTTGCGACCGTTACGTTATTTTTCTGTGCTGTTTCGTGTTTCGTTTAGATTTATTAGCATTATCTTATTTTTTACACAGGAGGCCCGGAGAAAAATAATTCATCTTAGGGGGTATACATTAATTACGTGAGCAGTTTTTCTTCCAAACTAGACCCCTCCACCCCCTTGGTGAGATAAATTTGGGCCACTTCGAATATCCTTTTCAAGTAACGTGAGATTTTGCTGGACCCCCCCCCCTCCCCCTCTTTTGAGCTCACATAATTAATGTATGCCCCCTTATGCCATCAATGACACATGACATCTTTGAGGATGTTGTGTGGGGGAATTTTAATGAAAGGAAGGAGAAAGGTGTGAGGGGTGTGTAGCAATCTGGGGGTCAATGCGTCCAGGAGTGACGGATGTGTGAATCCATCCCTCCCATTGCAGTGCAAGCCGATGGTTCGAAGAGTCCGACTGGAGATATCTAGGTTAGTTCTCCCTCAACTAGTCTCTCCCGATCCAGCCCGCCACTTATTAGGTGGGCAAATGCATTAGCCACCAATGCCTAGATAAACCTTACCCCATGAACCTGGGCACCCCTGCTAAATCACCAAACATAGCGCACCCCTTGGGCTGGCAGTGACCTATGGCAGGGGTGTTGATTATCCAATAAATGATTCTCGATACATCCCTATTCACAAATAATACGTTCTTCAGAATTAATTAAAATGAACGCGGCGGAAAGGTCGAATCTCCAGGCCTGCTAGGGTGAATTCTACCGTGCCTCAGTCCAATACGCCATTCCGCGAGCGTATATTTCTTTACACGCTTTCTTCACTTACGTCGTTAAGATTCCCACATTATTTTAGAGCGTTTAGCATTTGGATTCAAATTCTGCATATATTTTATAGTATATTGTCTTCTTAATAAATATTAAATATTTATACACAATAATACATGTAATTGGATTATACCACCTGCAATTATATGGGAAAATTAACCTGAAGCCGTCATTAGCTAAAACTTTTATAAATTCGGTTACTCATAATTATGGTGCATAAACACCCGAACGATAATTCTATTAAACCTTCATAAAGAATACGAAACATGACTTCACAATAGATTTCAGGGAACACCAAAACTAACGCATTAAGGATGGCTATCGAACAAAGGACGGTAGAAAATAAAACCCTAAAATTAAGACAAATCAATTAGCAATACGGCTAATACCAAATAACCCAATTTCTTAATGATAATAGCTTCGGACAAGAACTAACCTACGGAAAATAACTAATTGCTGTCATTAAAATCGAATGAGTCACACTATGTAAATTCTTGTACAGCCGTTAGGGTAGAAACTCATACATTAATGTTTATTGAACATCTAAGTAAATCACGGCTTACAAATAAAAATATTACAACAAGTATATACACAAAAAAAAACAGAGTGTGCAATTCACACGCGGTAGAAGTGACACCTTCAAAAAACTAAAGTAAATAAGAGTGAGGATACTATGAAGCACTTTTTGTAATAATGGTAAGGATGATTTTTTCCATCCTTTTGTCGTCGAATTCCAGTGCACCTTTCCTATACATTTGGTCATCTTATTAGTATTTGTCTTTTCTTTCCTCAGTGTCGCTAGATTTTACTTTTTACTTTTGTGGTTTCTTTGCCTGTTCATTTTATAGTGATATGAAGATTTTTTTTTTGATTTGCAGGATTCTATCCTTGGTCTAGCCGCTAAGGTTTGTCAGGCGCTTTATACCACCAGACCAAAGGAGACTTTCGTAGGTCCGTGGATTTATCGTATTATGTTTCAACCGAGACTCCAGATACTAATATCTGCAGCCTGTATGTTTGACGAATATCTACAGCTCATATGTTGAACTAATATCTACGAACTTCAGAGTGTTCATATCTACAGAGCGTAGGTTGAACTAATATCTACAGAGCGTAGGTTGGATTAATCAGCCAAATGTGTCCAATAGTCCGATATTAGGGATTTTTACATCCATACTTACATAAATTAAGTTTTTTAAACTGCATACGCAATATTACGTTATTCCGATATGCTATACATAATTGCAAATCCAACCTCTACCAGTACTGTAGATATTCGTCAACACTTTGGTTCTCATAGATATTCGTCAACAGTTTGAGCTGTAGATATTCGTCAACACTTTCCTTCTCATAGATATTAGTTCGATTTTTTCAGTTTTTGGAATTCCTGTAGATATTAGTAGACGCCTCCTCAACCGAGAACCCGTGAAATAAATAAATATTTTATTGCTATCTAAGGGAAGAGTACGACGAAGAATACGACGGCATGCTTTTCGAAAATATTTATTTTTAAAAATGTACAATGAATGTGATGTTATTAGTAATAGAATACTTTTTTATGACCAATTAGCTATCATAAAAATTAATAAAAAAAATGTTTGTTTTCATTTAAAAAAATATTAAAACAAAACACTCCTCAAGTATGTCATCTTACCCATTGATGAGATGGCATAAACTAAACCTAGGTTTCAAATACTAACTATATTTTAGAAGAGTTGAAACATACGTCACAAAAACGTCTGCCATAGGTCACCCCAAGTGGTTCGCTACGTTTGGTGATTTAGCAGGGGTGCCCGGGTTCATGGGGTGAGGTTTGTCTAGGTCTTGGAGGCAGATGACTGGGACACACTGAACCCCAGATTCCTACCCACCCCTTAAACCCTTTTCCTTCATAGCACTCTCCTCTCCTTCCTTTCCTTAAAAAACCCTCCACACGGCATCCCCAAAGATGACAAAGGCCCTGAGGGAAATTATCTTCCTCAGGGTCTCCTGTGTGGAGGTCATGTAAAAATAACATGTTTTGCTGTTCTTGGAAGGCCAATGCATTTAGCAACGAACCATTTATAAAAATTTGGCATTAAAGCCACCATTCTCTAGCTCATGAAATATATGGAATAAATATATGGAGACATGTGGAGCCATATCTGAAAAAAAGTTGTAAAATTAATTAATGTTTAATTAATACGTTTTTATTCGATATAATGTTAATTCATAAATCCAAATCGGTGACGTTTCACGTACAACAAAAAATTCTCAAAATATTTCTCATGAAAGATGAGTTTGCAAACCACCGCCTCAGGGTGTATGCCGTCTTAACAATATGTACCATAAGGGTGTATGCCGTCTTAACAAAATGTTTGAACATTTTTTTAAAACTGCTGTGAAAAAACGCAAACCACTTAGGTACTCTAATAAAATTACAAACTATTCATAAGTATTTGGTACATTGACTAACCTTATTTCATGCAGGGCCTCGGCACCAGGTCGATTCAAAACTTCACACAATATTATTTCAAAACAGCGATTTCACAACAATGACGCGTGGCACTTCGCTACACATTGCAGACTGACCAGCTGAGTGACTCTATATCGTTTGTGGGATCGTTATCGAGATAACGGAAGTGATCTCCTGTCAGAATTGCGTGATTTTTACATATGAACTGTCACATATTTTAGTTTAGATCGTTTTAAACACGAATTCCTGCAAGCATGCACGATTATTTATTTGTTTAATGTACGTTGTACATAGAAAAAGCAAATAAATCTCACAAATCTGACAGGAGATCACGTCTGTTATCTCGATAACGATCCCACAAAAGATATAGAATCGCTCGGCAGTTCGCAGCTTGCACCTAACCTCGAATTAAACACGAATTCCTGCAAGTATGCATGATTATTTATTTATGTACTGTAGGTTGTCCATGGAAAAAAGAAAATAAATCACACAAATCTGACGGGAGATCACGTCCGTTATCTCGATAACGATCCCACAAAAGTTATAGAATCGCTCGGCAGTTTGCAGCTTGCACCTAACCGAACGCTCCAAACTCGGTAATCAGTGGAGCCATAATGTGACTAGTTTTGAAAACATGACCACTATGCCATCTCAGCCGCTATGCCGTCATAGGCACTCTTCCCCTAAGTGTTTGTCTATTTTTAGTGTCGCTCGCTTCCGTTTCATTGAATTTCAAATCACAGCGGTACTAAAAAAAATTTCACTTCAACATTGCATGCTGAATATAGAGTGTGGTTAAACGTTTCATTTTTTTCATTGTGGTCTTTCGCCGGGGTTATTCTGAGAGTATCTACTAATTTACGGACGATATTACTAGTTATGATGCAGCAGACATCAATTTTGAACTGTGTTACGCTTCCGATATTAAATTATACCTAATTACGTATAAAGAAATGTTGTTCACTTCACCCGCTCTTCAGTTCATGCGAGCAACTCCGTCATAAGTTTTCCCGGCAGAAGTTTCACCGGCTTAAACGCCCGGAGTCGAAGCAATAACTTTATATGGCTTTCGAATAGGGAAATGGGAACATCTGGATTACGGCAACTTAAATCCTAACTACGAAGACTTCCCAAGAATATTTCAAATTGCAATCGTTTCCAAATTATTATTTTGTTGACGTTGGATTGGGATGTACGTATGGGTGGATGCTTAGTCGTCTGAACGTTTCATCTTGAAAAGTCTTTTTTATAATCGAATACCATTATGTTTAACGAAAAACTTATTATTTCATTGATTTCTTTTGAAGTGAAAACTTCTTTAGCACCGTTGTGATTTGAAACTCGATAAAACGGAGGCGAGCAATACTAAAAATAGACAAACACATACATATGTCACACCTGGGAAATAACAATGGCACAAGTCCAAAAATTACATTTTTGAGTTAAGTGTGCAGAAATGTTCACGGATATCTAGTTTTCTGAAAGTTTCACTTCTACTGCGTGCGAATTGCACATTCCTTTTTTTGTTAGTTTATCATATTTCCTCTTTTACTTTTAACAGTTCAAATTTGAATAAAATCACATCCTCAAAGATATTAGTAATATCCATTAAAATTTATATGTAAACCTTGGAATTATTTCATAAAACACTTTTTTGTAGATTTAAGTAAGAAGTGCACTTTATCAGAAGAGACCACTTGCATCACGTTTTTAAAAATTTATTTTTGAAACCCTGGCGATTTTTTGAAAATTTCAATCCCAAAAATCAGACCGTTTTTTATAAACCGGAAAGACGGGACATAATTTTATGGGTGCGAAAAAACGATAATTTTTTTTCTTCTTGTTTTTATTTCTTGCTAGAGCAATCCCGATGAGTTACAGAACTCATTTTAGGACAGGAGGAATATACAATTCATGGTGGGAGGAAATAGTTAAAATTTTACATAGGAATTTAGATGTAAAAATATGAGTTTTACATACAATATAGACGAAAAATAAACGACGGGTTGAGTAGAACCAACAATAATAAAAAACAATTATAGAAAAAAGGAACAAGGTTATACAGATATAGATGATTACATCTAAATGGAAAAGAAAAGAAAAGAAAAAGAAACAAAACAATTGAACATGACAAGAAAATAACATGGTTTCATCCTTAAACGTTCATAAAAATTATTCTTTTAAAGCATTTAATTTTTTTATTTTGCTGGATTCCCTTGTACATAGTAGTGAATTATATTGTGTAAAGGCAACATAGTTCAGAGATTTTATCCCATATTTTGTATTGTGTGTTTGAGGTGGTTCCATGCCAATTTAGAAAGAAACCAACTCAGAAACACCTCAGAAAGGTCATTAAAAGCTTTGAAAAAAATATTTTAAAATATCCGGTAAACCTAACCTAACTTAACCTATTTAACCATTTTTTAATATTTTTTTATCATCACTCTTAATGACCTTTCTGAGATACTTCTGAGTTGGTTTCATTCTGAGTTGTCCGGTCACCGTTTGAGGTATGCGGATTTTATTGCTATTTCGAGTATTGTGAGTGTGGATGTAAAGAGGTCTTGATTGTAAAGTGAATTGATGTTAGTGTGAGTTGATTGTTGGGTAATTTGAAGGACGGTGCATGTGATTTCATGTTTAGGAAGGACTGTGATTGGAAGAATACCGGAAACTGAATAGATGTCTCTGGCATGGAAGTTCCAAAACATTTCTGAGAGCTCGGTTTTGAACCACCATAATTACATAGCCGAAAATCATTTAAAAAAGAAAACCGACGTATTCCACACAAATGACACGGGCGAATAACGAGGCGTACCAAAAATATTACACATCGTAAATATTTTTTTCCTTGATCCATCTTATTGATCATTAATCATGATAATGTTCAAGGACTGTATATGACTGAATCCAAAGTAATAAACTAGTACTTGTAAATTATAATAATAATAATACGTTATAAAATTTGATTTCTTTAAATCAGCACCATCGTTTACGCTTCTAAAACAGGTTCAGAAGGCATAAAATGTTCGGGGTTCACTTCGTAACATCTGTCAAAACGTCAAACCAAATGATAAGTTCGCAGAGAACAAACAATAAATCTAGTGAATGTTAAATTTCAAATGCAAAAATTCGTCGGAAATCAAAGTGTTGCCATATAAAAAAAATATCAGTGTGGAATTTTACAAAATTCATTGAAATTTTCGGAGACGGGACATTTTCATGTAGTGACATCACAAGCCCAAATAACGGATTTATTTATTTAAAAATAAAAATAAAACTGTAAATTTCTAAAAGTTTGTAGTAACATAATTTTAAAAATATAAATTTTTAGTAATCTTATTTAAAAAATCTATTCACACGAAGATAAATCGCACAAAATTTTGCACGCACTGCGTTTTGATACATAACAAATGCCGAATGAAATGTCAAATGACGCGACGCTTCTCGTGAATGACTTGCGCATGTGTGGGTGAAAGTTCGATGAGGCGGATGTAGTGTCATACAACAACATAAATAATTTCATTCTATTTGAAATACGAACGACGGTTAAATTTGTTCATACAAAAATACTAAAATCGCTATTAAAAAATAGGAGGTTGGGGGTAGGAGGGTGAAAATTTGGGGTTATAAGTATTTTTGAAACCAAAAAATTTTTTTCAAAAAAATAGAAAAAAATTTCTGGATAGGGACACCCTAATCACATAGCGGTATGAAATAAACTTTACGACCTATTCTCATACCTACCAAACATACATACAACATTTCATAAAAATCGTGCGACCACAAACACCGTGCACGAGATATATATGTATATTTTTTTATTTTTTTATTTTTATTTTGCAGAAACAAACAGTACATTATTACATAATGGGAAATATTTACAAAGTTATAGAATTAATACAATAATTGGTACCAATGACATGTCGCTGTTATATATTTAAATTTTTATGTGATAAATAATACATTTTACCTAAATTTAGTTAGTAACTTATTGAAGGAGAGGGGTGTGGGAGAGTGTTTGTATGTGTGTAAATGAGGGTGTGAGGGTGTGTGTGGATGTGTGTGTTATGTGTGCGAGTTCAGTGTGCTAAAAATGTTTTTCTTAAATAGAGGGAGGGAATCAAAAAATATATCTGTATTTGTGGTTTTTTGAATAGAGTTGAAACTTTGAAGGATGCGGGAAATGGGGGAGTTGGCTGCAGCGTTCGTATTATTACTGGTTGTGTAAAAAAGGTTGGCGTGGCGAGTTCTTTTAGATGGGATGTTAAAATTTATTTGGGATATATATATATATATATATATATAAAAATATATATATATAAATATATAAAAATATATATATATAAAAATTTATTTGGGATATATATATATATATAGATATGGTGGAACACAGGTTTCATTTGGGTCCCAATGAAGAGTCTAAGTGCCAACTAAGAGTTCCAACTGCTCCCAAGCGTCTGGATTCAGTGAGACTATGTCCCCAGTTGATGCATTTTGTGAGACTGAAGTTAGTGGGGAGGGGAAGTAGGTAGATGGGGAAGAGGAAAGTGGGAAAATACCTGGCTATTCAGAGCTGGTCACTAGGCTAAAGTCATTTCAAGCAACATTTGGTTCTGAATGGTTTCCTTCCATCAGGGCGCTTCTGAAAGTATCCACCACTCTGGAACGTACCGCAAGTATATTACCTATCAGTAGCGGTCCGTGAGTTTTCACAGAGTTAGAGTGCTGAGATTAAGAAATACGGCATTACTGATGTAGCTGAAAATGATTTTTTTTTTCATAATTACAACTTTTTGTATGAAAATCTTTCAGTATGTGGATGCGGCGCATCCCTTGACTGAAAGAATCCTCCAGATCTTAGTACGAAAAGTTTAAATATAAAAAAAAAATCATTTTCAGCTACAACAACGTCAATAACGTCATGTTTTTCAATCTTAGCACTCTAGCTCACTGAAAACTCACGGACCGCTACTGATTTGGGAGGTGGGTATGGGTACCGCCGCCCCGGGAACCATTTATTGGATAACCAATACCTCTCTTGTCCGGATCTTGGCGGCGGATGCGTCTGCCACCGGTGCGTGGCAGACCGGATCGGGAGAGACCGGTTGAGGAAGACTTTTTGACCTCTCCAGAAGGACTCTCTCGGAACATCGCCTTGCACCGCAGTACAGGAATCAATTCATATATTAGTCATTTCTGAATAAACCGACCCCCAGATTCCTACCCACCCGTCATACGTTTTTCCTTCCCAGTTTCCTTCCCTCTTCTTCCTTTTCTAAAAAGACCCTCCACACAGCATCCCCAAAGATGACATCGATCCTGATGGGAATTATAGTCCTCAGGGCCTCCTGTGTGAAACTAATGTAAAAAATATATGTAGATATTAATCAAATTTGGGAGGCGGGTCTGAGTACCGCCGCCCCGGGAACCATTTATTGGATAACCAACACCTTTGCCGAAGGCCAACCCAAGTAGTTCACCACGTTTGGTGACTCAGCAGGGGTGCCCGAGTCCACGAGGTGTGGTTGATCCAGACCTGCCCACCAACTGCGTGGCACGCCGTATCGGTAGAGACCGGTTATGGAAGACTTTTTGACATCTCCAGTAGGATTCTCTCTGAACATCGCCTTGCACTGCAGGAGGGGGGATAGGTTCATATATCCGTCGCTTCTGAACACACTGACCCCCAGATTCCTACCCACCTCTTACACATTTTTCCTTCCCAGTTCTTCCTCTCCTTCCTTTCCTAAAAAGACACTCCATTCAGCATCCCCGCAGCAGATGAAATAGGCCCTGATGGGAATTATTGTCCTCAGGGCCTCCTGTGTGGAGCTAAATGTAAAAAAAAAATAAATTATATATTGATCAAATAAAATTGACTAAAATTGTGGACGCCTCTAGCCGCCTCGGGCCCTTTGCCACGAATCCGGAAGACGCTGAACCCGGAAGACGCTGAACGTCTTAAACGGATTCGTAGCAAATGATCTAATCTAAAATCATCCACTTTTATGCTTTGGTGGACGCAAAAATGTTAACTAGAGAGCTGTATTTTATTAATGTAATTTTCATTTTAGTTTACTATTCATCTAACAATCTATGAAATACGAGTATAATCCTATAAAAATTTATAAATGTAATCTTACAGATTAGAGCCCTCGAGGTCGATGATTCTATGCCCATTTTATCTATTTTACAAGAGGCTAAAAAACAGTTTTCAAAATTGGTTCACCTCTAAATGAATTGTGACATAGAACTCATTTTTGCAAACTGATGTCCATGTCGGAGCCATTAATGGAAGTGTACTGTTTACCTAGACGTAGATGATGTAATTCAGAATTGGCCTATATTCTTTTTCTTTTTTTTACAAAATAGGGACATGCTTAGCACGCCTTTTTTATTTCAAAAATATTTAGTATCAGTTAGATAATCTATGAAAAAGTAAGTATTTCAGTTTCCGAAAATGGAAAATAATGCATTTTAAGCGGGAATAACCAGACAAAACCGGAAATATGTCATTTTCAAATCAAATTTTAGTCGTATTGACTCTTTTCCACAAAAAATTATGAATTGATATCGAAAAATTGTTCTTTTATATAATAGAGCTATGTTTTAAATTTTTAGAAAATATTTTTATTTTTAGTATCTACAATAAGTTTTTACAGTAGGTTCGTCGGCAGATTGTTAAATTTTTTATTATACAACATACATTTCACATCATATTATCCATGCAGTAAAATAAATCAATAAATTATTTGGGAAAGCCTCTTTTTAGAATTTTAATTTTAGTTTAAAAAATTGAAAAAAAACCGGGCCATTTTTTGTGACGAAAATATCAGTTTGTCTATTTATTTACAGTCTTACAAACTAATATAATAAAAGCATTATTATTTTGCTTAGACATTATTGAAAAATTATAAATATTATGATCAAAAAATAATTACAAAAGTACATAATTTTAATAGTTTTACCATCACGAGTTTGAGCATTTTTCAATGTAAGTATTTATCAAAGCAAATTTTAAATGAAATAAAATTATATTGAGTTATTACGTTAAAATGCTGGTTTGGAGAATAATTAATCTTTCTCATCGGAACCGGCTTCTACAGTTGCATGGGGCACCTAGGTTCGCAAGATCATCGTTCGACGAAATTTAAATTCTCGGCCGCAGGTTAATGGCTCTTAATAGCTATTTCATTAAAAAAAAACAGACAATTTGACATCTTTTTTTCACGCCATGTTTTGATATAATAGTATAGTTTTTTTTTCTTCTTTTAATTAAAACCCAAACCAAGAACCTATTTTAGGGTCATAGCATAGGTTAATATTACATTACAGAGTATTGTTTACTTGGGCTGCAATGTAAATGATAGATGGGATCCTTCAGTTGAAATCAAATGCCGCATTGAGCAAGCTCGTGCAACCTTTATCCGCATGAAAAAAATGTTCTGCAGTCATGATCTCAACCTTGGATTACGAATGCGAATGGTCAGATGCTACGTGTTTTCGACATTATTTTACGGAATGGAAGCATGGACGCTTACTGAAGAACTAATTAGGCGACTTGAGGCATTCGAGGTGTGGATCTACAGAAGAATACTTAAAATAAGCTGGATGGACAGGGTTACAAACGAAGATGTTATGTTTCGGATAAATAAAGAAAATGAAGTAATTAAAACTATAAAAATTCGAAAACTTTAATATCTTGGACATGTGATGAGACACCCAGAGAAGTATGAGATCCTGCATCTCATAATGCAGGGAAAGATTGCCGGAAGACGGGGCCCTGGAAGAAGGAGAACCTCATGGCTGAAAAACCTGAGACAGTGGTTTGGCCAGTTTACCGTGGAGCTGTTCCGAGCCACAGTAAACAAAGTCCGCATAGCCAACATGATAGCCAACGTCCGTTGAACGGACAGGGCAGTGGAGGTTATCCACCTCTTACCCGCCCTGGTATAAGTAACTGATGGTTACTCCTTCAAGGCTCTCGCAAGATTCTAATTTTTTTTCTTAAACGAAGCTACATTTATTTATTAACGGACAGGGCAGTGGAGGTAATCCACCTCTTACCCGCCTTGGTATAAGTAACTGATGGTTACTCCTTCAAGGCTCTCGCAAGATTCTAATTTTTTTGTTAAACGAAGCTACATTTATTTATTTTGAACGAATCTAGACCTCCAGTGTCCATGCATACGTTTCTAGTAAGCAGTACGCAAGTGCTTAACAGGAAAAAAAAAGCAAAAAATAGGTTAGTAAGACAAAGATTAATTAAATAGGGCAAAAGAAAAACTCATTCATGAGGCTCCATGAGGCGGCAAAAAAAAAACCCGCAAGCACCTGCATAAAATAGAGAACATAAGTAATACAATAACTCTCAAATCAATTGGCAAGTACCAACAAAAAATGTGAATGGCTTTCGGTCTGATCATAAACTACACTTAGCTTCCGTGTCCCTTAGCCAACCACTCAGTGAAGCCTCAAAGAATGTTAACTGAATATTTGGGGTAAAATACCCGAAGACTAAAAGAAAATTCGGACAAAAAAAATAAAAAACGAATTTAAATTTCGTCGAACGATGATCTTGCGAACCTAGGTGCCCCATGCAACTGTAGAAGCCGGTTCCGATGAGAAAGATTAATTATTCTCCAAACCAGCATTTTAACGTAATAAAAAACGGACAGGGCACAAGAAGAAGAAGAAGGTTAATATTTTGGATTAAATAAGAGAAGAAAAAACTAACCTTAAAACTTTGACGTCAATGTCAATGACCGCCAAGTGAATAATCGATTTTAATTTAAACGAAATAACTAATAAAATTCATTATTTTCCAATTCCGGAAACTGAAATACTTACTTCCCAATATCCAACTGATATTAAGTGTTTTTGAAATAAATAAAAGGCGTATATTAAGCGTGTCCCTGTTTGGAAATATATTATCTATGCATTGAACCACTTACTCGTTAATACGGAATTTTTTTTATTCACACTGTTAGATTTTGCTTTATTATTACGAAAAGTGAGTATTTTTGTCGGGGGAGACAAAAAACACGCAAAAATACGCATTAAACATTTAAATTTTGTTAAAATTAATTTGCTCACTCGGTAACGCCATTGTTTATTCATCGTTTTTATTTTAACATTTCATCAATGCTGCCAATCATAGAAAAAAATATTTTTGCGTAAAACAAAGCGAATGCATTATTGACAAGTTTGTACCTGTATTTATAACAGTAGAACATGGAAAAATGTATTAAAATAATTACACAAACCCGCTAGACAAACCCTGCTTTGCCAAACAAACCATTCAAAACCTGGGATGTTTTTTAAAATTATGATGAAATGCGAGCTTATTTTAGAGAAT
Organism: Limnephilus marmoratus; assembly: GCA_917880885.1. Classification (NCBI taxonomy): domain Eukaryota; kingdom Metazoa; phylum Arthropoda; class Insecta; order Trichoptera; family Limnephilidae; genus Limnephilus; species Limnephilus marmoratus. The sequence continues at coordinate 36,970,856 of OU862923.1, read as the reverse complement.
TTATTTTATAAGATTGGTACTTCCGACAAACGTCATATTTGATTGTCTATTCGTTAAAAAAGGAACATTCCGTATTATACGTGCATCAAACTTCGACAACACGAACGTTCCGTATTATCCGTGAGGTGGACTAACTGCATATCATCATCATCATCATTACATAGTATAAAATGAAGTCGCTCAAAATGTATGTGCGCATAGATCTTTTAAACTACGCAACGGATTTTCATGCGGTTTTCACCAATAGATAGAGTGATTCAAGAGGAAAGTTTATATGTATAATACATGCTTATTATAGTGGAAAAAAGCCGAGAAATTCAAATATTCAATTCAGGCAGCTGGCAAGCGGGTGGTATGGATTTTATAAAGGTTGGATAATGGCGTTGTGTTTCGTTAGCCACAGCAACGTGTGGCCGTGTCTGCTAGTTACATAGTATAAAATAAAGTCGCTTAAAATGTATGTGCACGTTAATCTTTTAAACTACGTAACGGATTTTCATACGGTTTTCACCAATAGATAGAGTGATTGGAGAGGAATGTTTATATGTATAATACATGTAAATTATATTAGAGAAAAGCCGAGAAATTTAAAGAAAACATATTTTTGTGTGATTTAAAACGGCTGGCTGGCTGGCCGTACTATAGTCACTTTTGAAATTCGTTCTACGGAAGAAATTGGAAAATAGATGTCCTAGAATAAGTAGGTATTTGATTTGAATTATTTTATTTGAAGAATTCGCTCAAAATGTATGTGCGCATAGATCTTTTAAACTACGCAACGGATATTCATGCGGTTTTCACCAATAGATAGAGTTTTTTTTTTTTTACATGAGCTCCACACAGGAGGCCCTGAGGAAAATAATTTCCCTCAGGGCCTATGTCATCTTTGAGGATACTGTGTGGAGGGTTTTTTTAAGGAAAGGAAGGAGAGGAGAGTTCTGGGAAGGAAAAGGGTTTAAGGGGTGGGTAGGAATCTGGGGTTCAGTATGTCCTGGTCATCCGCCTCCAAGACCTAGACAAACCTCACCCCATGAACCCGGGCACCCCTGCTAAATCACCAAACGTAGCGAACCACTTGGGGTGACCTATGGCAGAGGTGTTGGTTATCCAATAAAGGTTCCCGGGGCGGCGGTACCCATTCCCGCCTCCCAAAGTGATTCAAGAGGAAGGTTTATATGTATAAAAACATGCTTATTATAGTAGAGAAAAGTCTTGAAATTCAAATATTCAATTCAGGCAGCGGGCAGCGGGCAGCGGGCAGCGGGCAGCGGGCAGCTGGCAAGTGGGTGGTGTGGATTTTATAAAGGTTGGGTAATGGCGTTGTGTTAGCCACAGCATCGTGTGGCCGGGTCTGCTAGTTTACCCAATATACTAAAATATTCAAATAAATAGTAAAAGTTAAAATCATTCACGTTTATTGATATCCAATTATTATAATTCAAACAACGATTATCGACGAACAAGTAAATAATATTTCCAAATTTGTATGTATACAAGGAATTTCAATTTGGTGAGCGAAATTTCGGCTCTTTGTGTGCAGTTATTTCACTCGTCTGGAACAACGCCATGTACGGGGCATGGAGTAGGTGGTGGTCCTTTCTTCCCTTTCCTCTTCTCTCTTGTTCCTCTGCCACCACCAGATGTGGACTTGTCTTCTTTTTTGCTTGACCTCCTGACTTTTCCTGATCTCACTCTTCTTGGTTTTCTCTTCGTCCTTCTCCGGCATTGATCACAGCATTCAGAATCGGAATCACTCATTTTTACTGCTTGAAAAGCTCTTCTCACCAAACATGAGTTAACGCCAGAAAAATATAATTTTGAATGCGAACAAAACAAAAGTTGCGATGTTCTATTGTTAATAACAGAGTTCAAAATCTGTTCCATTATTTTTTAATGAACGAACTTATTACGGAGTTCGTTGGGTACTTGGATACACATTTGTAAGTGAAATATTCTTTTAAGCGTCGATGACACCAGGCAAGTTTACAAGCTACTATCTACTAAGTATAAAAGCGGGTAAATCGGCGAGTGAGATTTTCATGATGACACACAAAACTGTCCACTCGCTCAGAAGCGTAGGAAACTGAGGCCGCTGCAAGCGCCAGTAACAAGAATAACGACACCTGAGTGAACTAATTCTTCAGATGTTTTTTTTTTTTTACGTGAGCTCCACACAGGAGGCCCTGAGGAAAATAATTTCCCTCAGGGCCTATGTCATCTTTGGGGATGCTGTGTGGAGGGTTTTTTAAGGAAAGGAAGGAGAGGAGAGTTCTGGGAAGGAAAAGGGTTTAAGGGGTGGGTAGGAATCTGGGGTTCAGTGTGTCCTAGTCATCCACCTCCAAGACCTGGACAAACCTCACCCCATGAACCCGGGCACCCCTGCTAAATCACCAAACGTAGCGAACCACTTGGGGTGACCTGTGGCAGAGGTGTTGGTTATCCAATTAAGGTTCCCGGGGCGGCGGTACCCATTCCCGCCTCCCAAATTGTAAACTGTAAACAAATTGTTGTTTGACAGTCGAAATCAGCTGTTTATCGGAAGCCATGTTGGAAACATAAATAAACCAATCACGAGCAAGCGGGTAGGCGAGTAAAGTTGACGACCTTTTAACTTTTTTTGGTAGATTGTCAACAATCTGCTAGTTAGCAAGTAACACGATGACACTGGGCGAGTTAGTAAACTAGTAAACAGATAGTGATTTACCCAGATAGTAGCTTGTAAACTCGCTTTGTGTCATCAGCGCTTTGTTAGAAAGCGAAAAAAATATCTTTAACCATAATAAATAATTAAAAAGTGTCATCGACGCTTTACGAGGAATTAAAAAAAAAAATAGAGAGTGTAATTCACACGCGATAAAAGTGAAACTATAAAGTCGATAGATGTCGATTTCTTTTGTCTGTTTATTTTAAAATGGTTTGAAGATTGGATATTGATTTAAATTTTTTTTTTTTGGAATTCGTAGGATTCGAACCTCTGCCCGCTGGATTTCTCTGGCCGCTGAGATTTGCAACGCACTATGACGTTGCGCTATGGGACGCGCTCAGCGAGGAGCGGATTTACGCATTATATTCCGACGACCCGTACAGAAATAAAGCGACCAATTAGCGCAGACCTATCGTCGTTTCCGTTTTATATCTCAACCAACAAGAGTATTGTTATTTTTCTGATTTTTCTGTTTCCAGATTTTCGATCGAGTTTCGCTAATATTGTCTTAATTTAATTAAATTTCACGATATAAATAATATAAGATATATTTGCGGCGCATTCCACAATGTAAGACCACAATCGAGAATTGAAATGTGTCTTGAAATGGCTTTAGCCGTGTTTGGTGACTAGATATCAATAGCTAGGTACTACCCGACCTTCCTCTACCCCTTCTCCTTCTCCTCCACACTACCTTCAGCTTCACAACATACCCCAACTTGGGGTGCCAGAGTCTCATTAGCTCAAGACGGTTGGGAGAAGTTGGGACTCTTCTTCGGTATCCACATGAGAAAAGCACGAATTTGCATACTTCAGACAAATATGAACTGAATACAGTCTCCTGTTGTGTTGTGTTTTTTTCATGTTCACAATTTTAACATGTAGGTACCTACTATCTATGATCGTTTCCAATTTTTTATGATGCCGCGTCGCGTGATATTACATTTGTTTTTCCTGTAAAAAGTCAATTACAAACAGGAACGTTGTTTTTATAGGACTGGAATATTTATACATGCAAATTTCAGCGACAGCGGCGTAATTACCGCCCAGGCAACGTGGACAGCTTCCCGGGGAGACAGAACCGCGAAAAACACGTCCAAATTAACTAACAATTTTATGTCAATTAACGATTATAAGACGCAAATTGCACCTCGATAATATGAAGATTATGCAAATATAATTACTGGATCCATATTTTCAAATCGTTTAAGTTAGCAAAAGCGCTGTTGCCTTGAAATACTAACGGCCGTTATTCCCAAACTTTTCAACCGATCAATCTGAGTCTTCATCAGCTGAGTAATTTGTTTAGTAACGCTCGATTCGCCTGTTGGTCGGAGAGTCGCGTTGGGAAGAGCGTATTTGTGTATCTGAGTGTTGAACCAAAATTTCAGCTCAACAGTTTATCAGTAGGATTGGGAACAACGGCCGTAAGTGTATAATCTGATTGACTTGGTTTAGTGTGAGAACCGCCAAGAATCGACAAAACTAGAGACTATTTGAGGGAGGTGTTTTTTTTCCAAAGCTGGGCGCTTTTGGCTCACAAAAAATAAATATTTTGTTATTATTGGAGTTTTACCGAGGATTTAAAGTATCGGTGACTGATAAAGTAAGGCCATCCGCTGATGGAGAAACTGATAAAAAAAAGCAATTGGCCACTCAATCCACAGGAAAGAAACTTGTGAATTTCATTGGCGGTCCGCACACAAGCAACTTGTTAAATACCAGTTGTCAAGGGCGGCGCGGTGACTATCAGTGCTGGTCGCCGCGGCCGTCGCGTTTCAGTTGCCATGTTGACAGGTCGCCATGTCAGATCAGAAAAATATCGATTTTGTTCAGAAAGTTGATTAATTGAGTGGTGCCGTGAAGTGAGTTGCCAGCCAGTTTTCGGTTTCTCCATGAGAGAAATTGTGCACGTTGGCAGTTGGCCGATAAGTTCAATGCTGGTAGAAAGCGGGTGTACTACTTCCATGGAGAGATCGTATGCACATCATCGACGATCGTCCTAAAAGCCATTCAAAAAAATCTTCCTCCTCACACTTCCTTTATGAAAACGAAAAAAAAAATCCTAGAATGTCTAATGTATCTAATGTATCATATTCCCATATTTTGCGAACGTATTTTCTTTTGAATCGTAGTTCCTGTAATGAAAACATGTAAAAAAAAGCTTTATTTCATAAAACGCCCAAAATGGTGAAAAAAATCGCATAAGAGGAGATAGATATTTAACATTAATTACATCTTTATTCGTTTATAATTTTTTTTAGTTTTTTTTTTTAAATTATATGATATTAGGTCCTTACATATGAAATTGGCGTTTTGTATGGGAGGAAGATAAAGTCGATTTTTTTTAATATAATATATTTATTTAATCGAAGTATGTACCATTGATATCTATGCACTTTTGCCATCTCATAGGTAGTTCATCGATCCCTTTACTAAAAAAACCATTCGGACGGGAATCAATAAAATCTTTGAAGGCGGTTTGGACTGCCCCATCGGAGTTGAATTTTTTCCCTTGCAAGAAGTTATCAAAATTTCGAAAAAAATGGTAATCTATTGGGGCAAAGTCCGGAGAGTACGGTGGATGTCTTAGACATTCCAATTGAAGCTCCTCTAATTTGGTATCCGTCTGTTGTGCAGTGTGTAATCTAGCGTTCTAACGTGCGTTTGTTGATTTGCTTCACTCAATTCGTGAGGTACCCACCTTTCAAGCTTTTTCACCTTCCCAATTTGCTTTAAGTGGATTAAAACAGTTTTATCACTAACTCCGCAGCCTGCACCTAACTCGGACGTGGTTTTCGATGGATCCGCTTCCACAATAGCCTTTAATTCTTCATTATCAACTTTGGTCTCCGGCCGTCCACGGGGCTTGTTCTGCAGGTCGAAATTTCCAGAACGAAAACGTTGGAACCAAAAACGCACTGTGCTTTATTTTGCGGCACTTAATCCTTCGAGCCGTTTCTGCAGCACTGGTGCCACGGTGGAACTCGTACTCGTAAATAACGCGATATTTCAAGTTTTCCATTTTGTAAACTAATGGTGGGTTTCTTCATTTACCGAGAATGCTAAATGAAATGCTAATTGTAAAAGTAAACGGTTAAATGCATAGAAATTTTTAAATTTCGATCTTTGATTTTACAATTAGCTTTGCATTTAGCATTCTCGGTAAATGAAGAAACCCACCCTAAATGACGCAAAGAAAAAAAAACAATTAAGGAAAAAACAAATGAATTATAATTTTCGAAACACAAATACCTGAGTAAATAGCTGTATAAATTTGAATTTGGAATTCCTAACCAAAGAGAAGATATTTGAGATCAAAGTTGCCAGTACGGCAAAACGCCAATTTCATGTGTAAGGACCTAATATTATCGTTTAAAAGTATAAAAGAACCTGTCCGGGACAATTTATTTTTAGATTTGTAACACTTATTTCAAAAGTCATGTAATAAAATGCTAAAGTGAACACCCGATTATGAATATTGGAATTTTTGGAAAACTCCAAAAAACATATATATATAATCACCTCTTGTTTTTTTTTTGAGAAAATATTATTTAACTTCTTTTGTTAATTATATGTAAAATGTAACTAATTAGACTATATTTCGATATGATTTTATTTCTTCTGATTTGCATTTTCGACTGAAAAATTAAATATTACATGCTTATAAATAACTAAAATTATTATAGTCACTTGCGTTTTTATTTCAGTTCCACAAATTTATTGATGCATGCATACAAATAAAATATTGAACATCCGAGTCATTAATGTTGGTACTTATTGATACGACGTTATATTATATTGTAAGGTTCCGTCAATTATAGAAGAATGGTCATTGTCATGCATCAATATTATAAGAAGCAAGTTACCACGCACGCTCCTTTCGAATGCTCTATGATGACGTTGATACGACTTCTGCCTGGTTTTACTTTAACCGACTATTCCCTTCATGTTTAGTGAACATGTCTGCACTTTATCGTTTTAAATAAAATAGTTTATTTATTTTACACCATGGGCAATATTGTTAGAATTGGAGGGAGATCGGGTTCACAAGTTTGCTTGGATTCGGAATATTTCTCTTTACGCCATTGCCAAAACATTGGGTACCTACTCGGGCACAAAATTCGGTATTTCAGACGTGGCACAGGGTACCTTTATAAATAACTTGGAAATGGGATAGACCGCCATTAGAATGCAAGGCAGACACCCTGAATTTTTATTGTTTTATTGAATTTTTAATAAGTAAATTTGGAAACCTTACACGTGTCGCGTATTGTTTTCCATCCCCTAGAACTTTATTACAAATGATCGGCTTGCGAAAAGAAAGCATTGAATTTAATTAAAAGTAAACATTTGTGCAAATACGAAAGATTGTCTTTAGGTACCTCCCTACTAGGGATGCAAGGTTTTTAAAAATATCGATATATATCGAATTGAGTCGATATTGATATATCGATATATCTGTCTATTAGGCCGATATATCGATATTTTATCTTTTTTTAAAAGCTTATAGAAATCCAATGTAGTTTTAGTTATAACGAACGTTTATCGATTATGTAATCGTAAGTATATAATTTTTTATACTTTTTTTTTTTTTTTTACATTAACTCCACACAGGAGGCCCTGAGGAAAATAATTTCCCTCAGGGTCTATGTCATCTGGGATGCTGTGTGGAGGGTCTTTTTGAGGAGAGGAAGGAATGAACATTGGTCTTGAAGAGACCCATGTTGTAGGAAGGAGGAAACACAGAGGCCGGCAAATCATTCCACAGCCGAGCTGTTGAACACAAGAACGAGTCGAAGAAACGACCCGTTCTCATGTGACATATGTCAACTGTGTACAAATGTTGGGCACGCGTTTGGCGTGTTTCCCGACTATGCACCGGTGCCGAAGGGATCAATGATGCTAGTTCCTCGGAGCATCTTCCATTGTAATACCGGTAGAACAAGGATAGCATTCCCACCCGACGCCTGTGCTCTAAAGATTGCAATCCGTCTGTTAAGATGGGAGAATCTATCAAACGGACCGCCCGTTTCTGCACAGAGTCGAGGGTATTTTTCAGGTATTTTGGAGCTCCAGACCAGAGGTGGCTGCCAAATTCAACCGTGGGGCGCACTTGCGATTTGTACAGGGTTAGCAGTTGTGTACTATTAAAGTATCTGCGGGCCCTGTACAGTACGCCCAGTTTTTGGGAGGCTAACTTTACTCTGGCTTCGATGGAGCCCCCATACCTGAGCTGGTCACTTAGGGTTACACCAAGCATATCAATGGAGGGCCTGTTCGGAAGATTGCTTCCGTTGAAAGAGACTAGATTTTCATTTCGATCCCTTTTAGACGTAATCAGACAAGATTGGGTCTTTGAAACATTAAATTCAACTTATCTATGTGAATAATTACAAAATTTTGTTAGGTATATAAAATGTGTTTTTTTTCATAAATTTATTAAAACTACAATAATTCCAGTATATTTTAATCGTAGCTATTTATTAATTAACTATATATTAAATAGTAACTTTAACAGTATACTTCCTTGTAGCCGGTTTCTACTTTGAGTTATAGTGGCTTCTGTCTTTGAAAAAAGATTTTTTTTTTGATATTTCGATACGATATTTTTAGGGGTCGATATATCGATATTTATCGGTTTTCTGGTATATCGTTGCATCCCTACTCCCTACTAGTTAGTTGATAATAATTATTTAAAATAAAATTATGTAACCTTTATGGCACATTAGCCAACGGCCGAGAATTCAAATTTTGTCGAAAAGTGGTCTTGCGATCGTACCCTTGCGACTGTACAGGGCGATTCCGATGAGAAAGATTTATTAATCCCCGTACCGGCATTTTTAACTAATAAGTGGTTCCCCACAAGTGGTTCGCTACGTTTGGTGAATTAGCAGGGGTGCTCGGGTTTATGGGGTGGGATTTGTTCCAGTCTTGGCGGTGGTTGCGTCTGTCCACCAGCTGCATGGCAGGCTGGATCGGGAGAGAATAGTTGAGGGAGTCCCTTTGACTTCTCCAAATGTGCTCTCTCGAACATCGCCTTGCACCGCAGTGGGACGGATGGATTCATTCATTCCGTCACTCCTGGACACACTGATCCCCACTACCACTACTGATCCCCACTACCACTACCCGCCCCTAATTCCTTTTCCTTCCCAATACTCCATCTCCTTCCTTTCCTAAAAAAAACCCTCCACACAGCATCCCCAAAGATGACATAGGCCCTGAGGGGAATTATTTTCCTCAGGGCTTTCTGTGTGGAATGTATGCAATAAAAATGCTCAAACGCGTGAAAATTATTGAAATAATATACTTTTTGATCATAAGTATTTCTAATCTTTCAATAATATCTAAGCAAAATATACCTACGTGTAAAAAAATCTGAAACATATTAGTTTGTAAGACCATAAATAAATGGATAAACTGAAGCATTTTCGTCTCAAAACATTTTTTTTATAATTTTATTGTAACTAAAATTAAAAAATTTTAAAATAGCTTTTGTAGATAATTTATTGATTTATTTTACTGTATGACTATGCGATTTGAAATGTGTGTTATATAATACAAGTTTTTTTTAAATTTAACAAATCCTTAAAGTCTTCTTTGGCCTTTCTTCCACCCACGTTCCATTCCTGACTGCAATACAATCAGGGCTGGAATCAGAACTAAGTACAGTACACACTGAGAAGTTGTTCCTTATTTTATTTTTCGGTCGCTAACTTTTTGAACCAAATGGATTTAATGCTTGTATTATAAAAAACTTGCAAAAAGAAATCCTGGAAAATTAAGTCGATTTTTCACATGGGAATGGATTCAATCAATGTGAGGCCTTTGTAAACAATCCTAGTTCCGTTCGGGAGGGAAAAAAATAGATATATTAAAAACAAAAATATATGTTCGGATATATCCAATTAGCGTGTATTATGAGGCTAAAGGTAGTGGGGAGGGGAATGAGACGGGGAAGAGGAAAGTGGGGAATTACCTGACTATTCAGACCTGGTCACCAGAGACATCTTATATTATTTTAAATGATCGAAATATAAAATAACACAAATCAGTCAAATAAAATTTACTTGCCTACGCCGGGAATTGATCCCGCAACCTCCTGATTGCTAAACAAGAGCCTGACTCCTTGACCACGGAGGCTAAATCAAAATTTTCAAAAACAAACAATATGAGGTCTCGCGTTATTTTTTAAAGAAAAAATTTAGTTTCAAAGCTCTATTTATAACTGATAATGCGAGCTTATAAAAAATTATCGATACAAATTTCTAGAAGCAGAAGCTGGGAATTCGAAAATGTTGCCTCGAGTTTTTATCATTATATTTTTCGAGAATAATCATCAACACATTTTCAGAGTTCAAAAATTTTTCATATTTTCAAAATGGGGTACAATTTCAGGCGGAAATAATTTTCGGCTTTCCATTTCGGTGTATAAACTTTATTTGTATTTCTTCGGCATTAAGAGGCTAGACTAGTTCAACATATGAGCTGTAGATATTCGTCCGACATACAGGCTGTAGATATTAGTATCTGGAGTCCTCAAACTAGCTCACCCGAAAAACGTGCGAACGGGACAACTGCCGTAAACTCTCTAATATACCTACAAAAATCGCTCGGAAAGGGGTTTAGGGAGAAAAGATTTTTCTACGCCGAAACTTTCACGAAATTGTAATTTAAAAAAACTGTATGTTCTCGAAAGAAGAAGCTATGTCAGGATGTTTTTATTATTTTGTAATTCTTTATGAGAATTGAATTAGCAGCACTTTTTAATAAATAATATTTTCCGAAAAAGTATATATGTTTGACAGTAAATTTTTACGAAGATACGAAACGCATCGAAAATTGAAAAACATACCGACATATCTTTTACCTTTAAAAGGCAATATTTAAAAAAATGTATTCATTTCGTGCAATAAGATGCTAAAAGAGAAAAATCGACAGACGTACGTTGTGGGCGTGTTCGTGTATCAAAAGCAAGTTTTTATATTCTTATGTCTAGAAAAATTAAACAAATATTTCAAAATCGAAATTCTTTTTAAATTTCATTGACCTGTCTGAAGCCTAGAAGACGACAAATATTATGCAATTTGGCGATCTTAGTTTTCATCCAATTTGTTATGGACCACACTTCTAGCGATTATCTGCTCTGCGGTTACAATCTTATTTATGTTTGTAGAAAATGCTACAAAATTAAACATTTTATGAGAAAGATGCAAAACATAGTCATCTTATTTTCTTTAGTGCGCTATAATTCATTATTTTATTAAAAGATAAGAGAGCCAATTTTGCAATGTCAGTTCCAGCGCAAGAGTTTCCTAACTATCCACGTTATGTTGCACTCTTAAAATGAATATTTTGCGTTTATTCCGGGCCAAAAGCTCTCAAATATAATTTATAACGTTTGCTATAAACGCCAATATTCATATATATTTTATTACATTAGCTATGCCATCTTTGGAGATGCCGTGTTTTGGGGAAAGGAAATATAGGAAGTTCTATGAGGGATGGGTAGGAATCTGGGGTCAATGTATTCAGGGGTGACGGACGTGTGAATCAATCCGTATGATTTCAATCGCAAGTGTTTTTTTGTTTTTTATTTTTTTATTTCGTGAATAATTTTATAAGAAAGAAAAAAGTTCATTGGAAACGGTCACGGATAATTTTACCCATTAAATTAAATTTTTTAAAAGTTGTTTCTTATATGCATTCACACATTTCTAATGAAAAAATACATATTTTAGTAGTTTACGCTTAATTTTTTTTATAACGGAATCAAAAATTATTTTAATTCTACTCAATGGAAAAAGTAGGAAACACTTCAATTTATCAAAAGCATATTTTTTTATATTACTAAACTAAACCGACTCATAGTAAAGGTTATTCTATAAACAAAAATTTTAATAAAACAAAAAACGACTTCAAAAAATGCACTAAAAAGTAAAAAAATTATTTCGTATTCTTCAACAACTTCATAATCAACTTACTTTTTCTAATCATCAATATGTAGGTACGATTGTTACTTTTGGAGTCGGTGTCAGTCAAGGTAGGTTTGTAACTACATACATAGTTATAGGTGAGATGTGCTTTTGTCGCACAAGCGACTTGCTGACACCGACTCCAAAAATAACAATCGTACCTACATATTGATGATTAGAAAAATTAAGTTGATTATGAAGTTGTAGAAGAATACGAAATTATTTTTTTACTTTTTAGTGCATTTTTTGAAGTCGTTTTTTGTTTTGTTAAAATTTTTGTTAATTTTTTTATTTTTAGTGAATCTGAAGTACACTTACTAATTTGTCTGAATATGGGTAAACCTACTAAACGTGCTGCTCATATGAGACAAACATAATTTGACCATAACGACGTTAGAGTCAAATTAAGGGATTCGGCCGAGTTTCGTTAATTTGTCATGGATCCGATAATTAGAACCTAACCAAACTCTCATCAAATTACCCTTGATGTACATCCTTTCCAATAAAAAAAGAATCATCGAAATCGGTTGGCGTGATATTGAGTTATTCGTCCATTTGTCGCGCACATACTTGATGCAAATTTAAGACTTACATATATGGTTTTCCCATGGATTCCATTGTCGGAACTGGACCAAATTAAAATGGGACCACACGGGAAGCACCAGCTTTCAAATAAAAAATACCGGTTCACCCAGTCAAAAGTTCTGAGGTAACAAACATAAAAATAAAAATAAATAAATAAAAAAATAAATACAAAAATACAGTCGAATTGAGAACCTCCTCCTTTTTGAAGTCGTTTAAAAATGTTGATTTAGCATTTTAAACTTAAAAGCGATGAAAAAACTAACATATAAAGAGAACCTAATGTAACCTATTTGGTTTCATGACTTTATATTACTTTTCAAAATTATGTTTGTTTTGTAGCTGTACTGAGTTGTCCGATTACCGATAAAATAATGTTATGTATTTCGTAAGCAAATCCGTTAAAACTATCATCCATATAAAATCGTGCCTATCAGCTACAAAGCTCATGAGCAAGATTAAATTATTAAAATAATACTTGAACATTCTCTAGGGCCCTTTACTGAAACAATCACCTCAAGAGCGCTTTATAAAAAAAATAATTAATTTGGGAGGTGGGTATGTGTACCGCCGCCCCGGGAATCATCAATCAACACCCCTGCCATAGGTCACCCCAAATGGTTCGATATGTTTGGTGTCCTAGCATTTCCCGGGTTCAAGGGGTGAGGTTTGTCTAGGTCTTGGCGGTATCTGCGTTTGCCCACCTACTGCGTGGTGAAACTTGTTAAGGATACCTTTTTACCTCTCCAGTTGGACTCTCTCGACCATCGTCTTGTACCGCAGTGGGAGGGATAGATTCATTCGTCCGTCACTCTTGGACACATTGACCCTCAGATTACACCTACCCCACATACTTTTTTACCCACCCTGACCTCCACACAGCATCCCTATAGATGACATAGGACCCGAGGGAAATTGTTTTCTTTTGTTTTTAATTGGGAAATGTATAAAAAATCTTTGCATGTAGCAAACACTTTGTGGGAATACATAATTATAATAAACACAATAATATAACTTTGTTTCAATTCCACTCTATTATTTCTTTATCCAACCCCTGAGGAAGGTTCAGTATAAACCGAAACCGGTTGAATAAACAAATAATAAAGTGGAATTGAAACAAAGTTATATTATTGTGTTTAGTATAAAAAATCAATTATAATAAAAATAAGAAATGAAAGACGTATTCCAGTCAGAGTTTGTTTTGCCAAAGACAGAAAATACATTTGATACGTAACTCTGTGACCTACAATACACTTCAACTAAAAATATTCATAGAGTTTGTTTATTCTTGTTCCTGGGAAAGCTAATGCAGTGATCAAAGCGGGAAAAAAGACATCCATCACCGTGTCACCAGCACACAGCGAGAGGGGATTTCCTCTTGTGCGTTTCTTTCTGCCGGAAAACTTATTTCCGCTCCACAAATTTACTCTTTATCTACATAACCAAGTGGCTTTTATTCTATTTTTATTTTTCGGAATATCTCTTGAGGAATATACAAGATAAACATCTACAAAGTATAAAGGTATGCTAAAACGTGTCTTTATCATAATGTGTTTTAGCGGATATCAAGCATAACCCTTTATGACGTCTGCCTAAATGTATCTAATATGATATAACGTAGAATATAACCGTATTAGTGGGATCCTGAACAATATACATTATGAAAAATATTTATAAGAAAAAAATTTAATTTTAATAAGAATAACTCCCTTTGCAATAACTTTTGGTGGTTATTCCCACAAATATAAAATGTCATTGAAAAAAAAATGATACTACTAATAAGTCTAAAGGCTCAATGATACAGAGCGAGTTTACAAGCTACTATCTACTAAGTTTAAAAGCGGGTAAATCGGCGAGTGAGATTGTCATGATGACATATAAAACTCGCTCAGTAGCGTAGGAAACTGAGGTCGCTGCTAGCGCCAGTAACAAGAATAACGACGCCTGCGTGAACTAATTCTGTGATGTTTGACAGTCGAAATCAGCTGTTTATTGGCAGCCATCTTGAAAAACGTAAATAAACCAATCACGAGCAAGCGTATAGCGAGTAAAGTTGACGATCTTTCAACTTTTTTCGTAGATTGTCAACAATCTACTAGTTAGCAAGTAACACGATGACACTGAGCGAATTTACTAACAGATAGTGAATTTCCCAGATAGTAGCTTGTAAACTTGCTCTGTGTCATCGACGCTTAAATGAAAAGAACAGGACTCGGAATAATATATATTATTAGAATTGGATAAATGTTAATTGAAAAGAACTCTTTGATAAAAAATCATCTCATTTTATTTAATTTACTTGTATAAAATTTTATGTTATATGAAAGCAGAAGATAGATCACGAAAGCATTACAATAAAAAATTGTGATTAAGTAAACTCAAATCTATTATGCATTTTCATAAAAACACAGCCGAACATTCGGGTGTAGAAAAATATTGAAGAAAGTTGTTTTTTTCTGTTAAATGAATCAACGAGTTTATTTTTTTCTTTATGGCCTTAACCAATATATTGCCATTGTGCAGGTTTTTTTGTTAAACAAACTGCCAGATTTATAAAAACTTTGTGTTATTCCGCTCCACAATTAAAGCTCTATAAATGGAATATTTCTGAATGTAACCGAATACTAAAAACTGTTTTCGAAATGGTATGAAATAAGCTTTCAAAATGTATTATTACAAATAAATATTACAATTTGTAAACATTCAAATTTAGAATGCAAACATGAAAAATTGTAAAAATAACTCACGGGATGTTTTTATGTGCAAACGGTACTAAAATCACGGATTATGTAAAAAAAAAAAAATATTCTATCGTATAAATGTATAATAAATGATTTTGTCATCTCACTTTTTTACCAATTCATACAAGAATATTTAATAAACAATTAACAATGTCTAACGGCGTGTAGGCGATTTGGCGGGTGAAAACTGTTTCTAAAAAATAAATATTTTCTGTGTATTTCTGGGGAAAACTTTGAATATAAGTGTGAAGCTTGGTTTAATATGGATCTTTTACTTTTTGTTTTAGGGTTGTCACTAGAACGATAACAGAGTTATAATGGTTTCTGTGGGAATACACGCGTTAGCTTGAAAAGAAGCTTATTGTACTTGACTGCTATTGTTACATATATTGTTGCGTAAACACGCTAAGGGGTCGGATGGGTTATATATTATCATTTTAATTTTTTACTTGGTATTCCTCGTAGTTTTTACTACTAATGCTCTATTTAATTGCTTTATTGCTTTAAGAGCCTAGCACTGAGAATCTTATAATTATGTAAATGTTAATCATTAAGTTTTAAGTTCTATAAATAATAACATTTTCCTACCTATTATGAACTAAACCAGGCAATTTGACTGTCCTAAAACGGGAAACCTTCCTAGTTGGACAATCAAAGCTTCCTTATAATATACATGTATTTTTTGTATCAATTAAATAACTAAATAATAAATTTAAAAAATATATTACTTTACAGAACAGAAAAATAAAAAGATAAATGGTCTAGTGGTAAACATTAAAGTTGCGACCGTTACCTTTTTATTTTTCATTAAAATTAATATTTTCGTGTTTGGCACTAAAATTTTATTATTTGGAAATAAGGTTTATTTAAAATATAAACATCTGAAAGATAATTTTATCTAGTTTCTAAAATCATATTTCTTTTTGCGACAACTTTAAAAATAAGAAATACATAGAATAACTCAGAAAAATAAGAAGCTAATTGGTCTAATTGCGACCTTTACACTTTTATTTTTGTCTTGTTCTTTTTTTATATTTTCGTTTAGATTTATTAGTATTATCTTCTTCTTCTATAATATATATGGTTTGAGACAAACATTCCCGAGTTACGAACAACTGACAATATTTTTACTTCCACCACAATAAGCAGAAAATGTTTTGTGTATCTTGATTAGGACTTAGCCTGCCGAGAAAAAACTCACGACGCCTGGGTGGGAACCAGATGCGATACCAACTCAGCCACTGACGGGTCAAAATATTACCTGTTAATACCGGTTAAAGCAGAAAAATCTTTCACAAATTGTCGTTTGTAATTACTATTACAACGCATCCATTTTCAGATCGTTAATCTTTTCAATACTTTTTTATAAAATTTGCGATGACTAATATTAATCTACATTTTAAAGTTTTTCTTGGAAATTATATCAATATCTGCTAAAGAATATTGGATATTTCAATTTTGTACGATACGATAAGTATTGAATCTATTCTAAAAACGTCTAGCTTTTGCCCCCGGCTTCGCTCGCATAGTATGAGGGGGGTTCCCACTCTGCCTCCTCCACCCCCTCTCCCCCCCTCGCCCTCCATACCCGTTACATTAATTTTTCAAACAGTTCGCGTGCAATGTATTAAAGCGTAACAATCAAACGCGCATAGTTTCGCATTTATTTTATACATATAACTATCAAAGGGATCTCTATAGTAACCTAAACAAATAACGAAATGACAGCGCACGTCAAATAAAACTAATTAGTTCTAGTTACCAAGAAAATAAACGTATAATAAATAATTTCATAACGCCACAGCTCATTCATAACGCCAGAGCTTACCAATATATACAGCTCATAGTACTGGCAAATAATGTAGCTTCCTGTTAGCGAAAGAATTTTTAAAGTCCATTCAGTATTTTTTGTGTGAAAGAGAAACGAACATACATACATTCTTTATAAAATTACAGAATTGTCTATCCAAGAACCTCAAAATATCAAATATATATAAAAGCATCGAATGGTTTCGCAAAAGAGTTCATGATGACCTCTGACGTATGCAAATTGAAGCTCGCGTAAGAGTACCTACGTACGAGCGCGGCCAGGCGACCAAAACAGGATTGCTACAGGCTAAAGCTACCACCGTAGCCGCACCGTCCCCGCTCTGTAACGAGATTACACACGTAGAGCGTAGAGACAGGGCTGTGAGCGATGCACCCCGAGCACCCCCGAGCACCGGCACAGCCAGAGGGCGGTATAAAGGACGGTGTACCGTGCGCCGCGGTGAATATAAACGTGCTTTGTTTCTTTATGTAACAGCGCTCTTACGTAATGCTGAAAAGTCGAGCGGGGTCAAACTGTTAAGTCGAATACTATCTACATTAGAGAATCTTTGTTTAGTTAAGAGTTCAGTCCTTTCCTACAAGTCCCAACGATACGATGAAATTTCATGGAATTTTGGAATGTTTCCGATAAATTTTAAATGTACTATATACTTATTAATTTTATTTTAATTCTCGTAAAAATAAAATATAAATAGAGTGTGCAATTCACACGCGGTAGAAGTTAAACCTTCAGAAAACTAAAGAAGACAAGAGTGGGGAGGCTACGAAGCACCGCACAAAGAGGAGACCGTTATACGTACTATCTCATTCTCTCGCAGACTAAATCCTATAGATTATAGATGGATGTGTTTGTCTCTTTTTAGTGTCGCTATCTTTCGTTTCATCGAGTTTCAAATCACAACGATGCTTACAAAGTTTTCACTTCAAAAATACCATTTAAGAAACTAGATAAAATTATCTTTCAGATGTTTGTATTTTACGCGTGTATAAAAAAAAATTTAAATGCGAAAATGTTATCGAAACATTTTGACTCGAAACATAGTTAGGGTGGAGCTAATATAAAAAAAAATAATAATAATAATTTTCAAAGAATTTGATGTTTAGAAAACACATTACTTTAGTGTTTGGAATTATTACAAAAACTGTCACTTCACTTTTATGTTGTTTATACAATAAAAAAATATAAATAGTTTTTTTTAATTTTCAACTGTCAACGAAAAAATTCCAAAATTTGAAATCATACAATTTGACAATTTTTTGGATTTTTTTCTTGAAATCAGTTATGTATAAATATTTAAGACAAACAGAAAAATAATGACGACCCGGCCAATATGTCCGCATTATAGAAGAAAAAAAACTTTTATATTGTATGATTACGCTCCGGTCAGATGTAACCTTCAGAGGCTCTAATGCAGTGGTTCTTAAGCTGGGTTCGGTGAGTCAGTCTCGCGGGTTCGGCGGATGTCAAGACACACCCCCGCTTCGGTTCGATTTCCAATTAAGAAGGGTTCGGGTATTTTTATATACCTCAAAAGAGTCGCAGAATTTTTTTTGTTAATACCTCACTCACAAGAGTCCCAGCTGCTCCCGTCTGGAGCCAGTGAGTCTATTGCAACCCCAATTGGGGTAAGTTGTGAGGCTGAAGGAAGTGGGGAAGGGAAGGAGATGCGTAAGAGGAAAGTTGGGAAGTACCTGGCTATTCAGATCTAGTCACCAAACACGGCTAAAGCCATTTCAAGCAGTGTTTCAATTCTGAATGGTGGTCTTACACCAGGGTGATACTAAGAGTATCTTCCACTCTGGAACGTGCCGCAAATATACTATATATTATTTTAATTGAATGAATCGTAAGATAACACAAATTAATCAAATAGAATTTATTTGCTCATGCCTGGATTCGATCCCACGACCTTCGGATTGCGAGCCAAAAGCCCTACCGCTAGACCACGCCGGCCGTCGAATGAATTGCAGTTGAATGAGTTATTACATAATACAAAATGCGATTTTCAGTAGCAACCTCTTTAAAGATATTATTTGAGAAACTCAAAAGGTATTAACTTTAACTTAGGAATATTGAAAGAATTTCTAATGATCCTGAAATCACTGGATAAATTGCAGGAGTATCCCAAACAAAAAACACAACATTGTTAATTGATAAACTTAGCAATAATACTTAGAATTTTCCAGACAGTGGGTAATAAATGATTAATAAGGGTCTAATTAGTGTAATTACACACAATAGGGCACCTAATTATATTTTGGAATATATTTTGACTCCTTAAATTCGATCTATTAGGAACTTTAATACTTTTGCATGTATTTTTATACAAAACTATCTGGTTTACGGCATGCGTTGCAATGCCATACTCAAAGAAATAAATTATTTCTAATAATAATAATAATAATGTCTCTTTATTTAATGAAATTGGCAACATTACAACTAAAAAAAGTACATGTTCAATGTAGATTACAAAAAGATTACATCCGTACAAAAAAATGTATTCTCCCTGCATGTCCTTTCCCGTGCGTCCCCATTCCTCTCCCGCAAACCCTACTCTCCCGCGTTCCCCTTCCACCTTCCCCGCCCACCCTCTCCCCTCTCCCTCTCCACCGTCCTGCCAAGCCAACCCCCTCTCCCGCATTCCACATATTCAGTCCCAGTACATTTTCAAACAGCTCGCGTGCCACCTATTACAATTTTTTATTAAAATTTCATTTTTCGTATAATAATTAATAATAATAATTGGCTAATTTATATAGCGTTGTTTTCGTGGAAAATCATTTTGTGTATTATAAGAACAATCAATCAAATTTGGTACCTAACATAGGTACCTATTTAAAATATCTATAATTTTAAAAATCCATAGACAATTCTTTTGAAACAAAAAAAAAACAGCTGTCTGCTAAATTCAATTTCATCAAACGCGCGAAGGTAAAATAGTCGTTAAGTTTTCTGAAATTATTAATTTTCTGCGCTATTTTCTTAATTTTTCTTTCCGTAAGTACCTTTTACAAAGTATTAGAAAACTAAAAAAAAACATGAATGAAATGGGGAGAGTCGTTCTGAAATTAAGGCGTGACCAAGGGAAAAAGGGATTAATTTTAATATATATAGATAGATTGTTAAAATTCATATGTTACTTCTATATTATATGATGCATAAAAACTCCTTTAAAAATAAAACCACACAATTTTTCCCGTGTTAAGTTTATTACTGACCAGGAGTACATAAGTTTCAGGAGATTAGTTCACCGCACTCGCTCGCCACCCTAACCGCCCGCGCCGTAATGACGGGCGACGGGAAGCAGCAAGAGCCGAGAGTAATTCCCTCCCGTGTAAGAATGCAGTGTTCGCAGCACTAAGCCGGAGTCAAGCAATGCTTGTAAATCTATTTATTAGCGGCATTTGGGATTATTCCCGAGCTGTGGAACAGACTTGTTGACACTGGACAGGGGAAAACTCTTTCATTTACAGTGCTTAGGTGGCTCGTCGGAACTCCAGCAACCCACCGCAATTTATTTTTATTATTTTTTTTTATTTACGCCCGTTTTCATGATGAAAAAATATTCCTAATGAAGCAGTCATAAATCAGGTCACAAAAATTTATTGGAATGAAAATAGGCTACTTGCATGGATTCATAACGACTTGGAAAAAATCGTGTGGATAGATTTTTTTATTAAGATTACAAAAAGGTTAGTAAAAAATTTTAGAAATGTACAGTTTTTTTGTTTAATAAATAAATCTATTATTTGGGCCCGTGACGTCACTTCATGAAAATTTCCCGTCTCCGACAATATTCCTATTAATTTTGTAAAATTCCACACTGATTTTTTTTTTTTTTTATGGCAACTCTTTGATTTCAGGCGAATTTTTGAATTTGACATTTAACGTTCACTAGATGTATTGTTTGTTCTCTGCGAACTTATCATTTGGTTTGACTTGTTGACAGATGTTATGAAGAGAACGCCGTACATTTTACGCTGTCTGTACGTGTTTTAGATGTATAATGGTAGTGGTTCTGATTTTAACAAAATCAAATTTTATAATATTCTTTTTATTATTGTAATTTACAAGTACAAGTATATTACATTGGATTTAGTAATATAGACGTTGAATATTATAATGATTTATGATCAATAAGATGGATCAAGGAAAAAAATATTTATGAGATGTAATATTTTTGGTATGCCTCGTTATTCTCCTGTGCCCTTTCTTGTGGAAAACTTTTTTTTTATCTGATTTCCGGGTATGTAATTATTGTTTTTTCGCACCCATAAAATTATGTCCCGTCTTTCCAATTTATAAAAAATGGACTGATTTTCCGGATTGAAATTTTCAAAAAATTGCCAGGGTTTCAAAAATACGATTAAAAAAAATACAGAATGTCTTAAAATATTTGCCTCAGCAGGAATTTTTTTTTAAATGTGATGCCAGTGGCCTATTGTTCAGTATATTCGTTTTACTATTGCGAGTATCGCGTTCGGATAACAAAATGAACATTCACATTTCAAATCTCAAATAGAATAACTGACCGAGTGGAAAGAAATAATTGTTATAAAGATGTGTTCATTCGTACGCTCTGTACACCACAACAAAAATAAGAAATTTATCATCACTTTTTTATTGAAGTGAAAACTTCTTAAGCACCGTTGTGATTTGAAACTCGATGATACGGAAGCGAGCGACACCAAAAAGAGAGAAACACACACATCTATGGGATTTAGCCTACGAGAGAATGAGATAGCAATTAAATATTTATTTATTTCACGGGTACACGATCCCAATACATTAGATAAATCTCACGCAAATCTGACGAACCTTGGTGGCCAGACATTCAGCTGAACATGGATCGAATCCCTCGAAGTCCAAAAATGAAATAAACATTTTTGTTTTTGTAAAATAAATATCCAATCTTCAAACCACTCCAAAATGAAAAGGCAAAGAAAACACAAAATAAAGCGACTTCCAGCGACTTCGAAGAAGAAAACACAAATACTAATAAGATGACTAAATGTATAGGAAACGATGCACTGGAATTCGAGGACAAAAATATGGAAAAAATCATCCTTCACATTAATAAAAAAGTGCTTCGTAGTTTTCACACTCTTATTTACTTTATTTTTTTAAGGTTTCACTTCTGTTGCACACTCTGTTTTTGTAGTATATACTTGCTGTAATAGTTTTATTTGTAAGCCATGATCTACTTAGATGTTCAAAAATATTAATGCATTCGTTCCTACCCTAACGGCTTTCCAAGAATTTACATAGTGTGACTCATTCGAATTTAACGACAGCAATTAGTTATTTTCTGTATGTTAGTTCTTGTCAGAAGCTATTATCGTTAAGAAATTGGGTTATTTGGTATTAACCGTATTGCTAATTGAATTGTCTTAATCTTAGGGTTTTATTTTCTACCGCCCTTTGTTCGATATCCTTAATGCGTTAGTTTTGTTGTTCCCTGAAATCTATTGTGAAGTCATTTTAAGTCATTGGATGTTTAAGCACCATAATAATTATGAGTAACCGAATTTACCAAAGTTTTAGCCAATGGCGGCTTTAGTTTAATTTTTCCGCATTGATAAAAAAAGTGCTTCGAAGTTTCCACACTCTTGTCTATTTTAGTTTTCTAATGGTTTCACTTCTACCGCGTGTTAATTGCACACTCTAATATGTATTTATTTATTACCCTTTTTGGGACTATTACATATAGATAGTTAAACATGGACTGTAATTAATGAATTGCTTCAGTGGTAAAATTTTGTATTTGTTTATTGACAAATTGAACTGAATTGGTATAATTATTTCCCTCCGTTAGTATTCTGGTCAAAGAGAAATACACATTCTTGTGTACGTGGATTGCCGACTTCTTGAGGGAGAGGTCGATTCAGACGGTAGTCGATGGTTTCACCTCTTCCTCACACTCGATAAATGCTGGCGTCCCGCAGGGATCGGTTCTGTCTCCGACTTTGTTTTTGTTGCACATCAACGACCTTTTGTCATGTGCACCAATTCACTGTTATGCGGATGACAGTACAGTTCATGATAGCTTTTTGTTTGACAAGCCCCCAAAGGGCTCACAAACTCCAACAGCTCGTAGGGCTTTGAAGCAAAGAATGGACGGTTAAATCGAGAGTGTTTTCTCTTGGGGTAAAAATAATCTCGTTGAATTTAATGTTTCAAAGACCCAATCGTGTCTGATTACGTCTAAAAGGGATCGAAATGAAAATCTAGTCTCTTTCAACGGAAGCAATCTTCCGAACAGGCCTTCCATTGATATGCTTGGTGTAACCCTAAGTGACCAGCTCAGGTATGGGGGCTCCATCGAAGCCAGAGTAAAGTTAGCCTCCAAAAACTGGGCGTACTGTACAGGGCCCGCAGATACTTTAATAGTACACAACTGCTAACCTTGTACAAATCACAAGTACGCCCCACGGTTGAATTTGGCAGCCATCTCTGGTCTGGAGCTCCAAAATACCTGAAAAATACCCTCGACTCTGTGCAGAAACGGGCAGTCCGTTTGATAGATTCTCCCATCTTAACAGATCTTTAGAGCACAGGCGTCGGGTGGGAATGCTATCCTTGTTCTACCGGTATTACAATGGAAGATGCTCCGAGAAACTAGCATCATTGATCCCTTCGGCACCGGTGCATAGTCGGGAAACACGCCAAACGCGTGCCCAACATTTGTACACGGTTGACATTTGTCACATGAGAACGGGTCGTTTCTTCGACTCGTTCTTGTGTTCAACAGCTCGGCTGTGGAATGATTTGCCGGCCTCTGTGTTTCCTCCTTCCTACAACATGGGTCTCTTCAAGACCAATGTTCATTCCTTCCTCTCCTCAAAAAGACCCTCCACACAGCATCCCAGATGACATAGGCCCTGAGGGAAATTATTTTCCTCAGGGCCTCCTGTGTGGAGTTAATGTAAAAATAAAAAACACATGATACTTAGTCCCACAATTTCGGCACTGAAATAAATCCTGACTTCTAGTATTACGTAGTGGAATCCGAATCCGCAAGCAATTTTGGACTATCAACTACATCATTTAATATTTTACATAAAAATATCAAGTCAGTGAACATCCTTCAGTCTGAAAATTTAAGCATATTCATATCATTTAAAAGAGTGTTGAAGTTCAACATAATTGCTGAAATACTTATTTTAAAATATATTAAAGTAAGCATTTATTTTAAACTCTTTCAATAGCTTGTACGCACATGAATATTATAATGTGGGTTCCAGACGGGAGAATTGTATTCAAGTTGAATTCTAACAAAGACAAAATATAACAGTTTAATACATTTAATAATTTAATAATATTGTTGAAATTTCTAGTTAGCCTAGTTATAAATCCCAACGTTTGTAAGCCCTTACTTGAGATTTCCATTGTGTGGGTAACAAATGAGAGATTTAATAGAAAAGAGATGCCTAAGTCTTTAATTTGTGTTATTGTCTCAAAAGCATTGTTATCAACGTTGTAATTATAAATCACTGGATTTTGTATTTGTGAAAATCTGACAGATTGATATTTTGAGATATTAAAGAAAAGTCTATTTTCATTGCACCAAATTAGTAATTTTTTGATATGATTTTGAAGAATGTTACAATGGGAAATATTTTGAATAATTTTAAAATTTTTAAGGTCGTCAGCAAAAAGTAGGAAAGATACACCATGAAATATTTTTGTAATATATTTAATAAAAAATGTCAATGTTTCTTGCAAAGTTTTTCATAAATGGTTCCGCCCAAATATTCGCTGTAAAAGCGCATAACACGATGTTTAATATCCTCATAAACAAAGGATAACTTTGACTGATAAAAACACACTTATTCAAAATCATTGAAAAATAAAGAAAAATTAAATTTGTAAAGTGCACATTAATATAATAGTGAATATAATTTGATAATTTCAGCTATCGAATTAAAGTTAAATTACACAATTTATTAATTTGGGAGGCGGGTATGGGTACCGCCGCCCCGGGAACCTTTTATTGGATAACCAACACCACTGCCATAGTTCACCCCAAGTGATTTGCGACGACAGGTGTACCCGGGTTCATGGGGATGAGGTTTGTCTAGATCTCGGTGGCGAATGCGTTTGCCCGTCTAATGCGTGGTGGACCGGCTGATTGAGAGAGACCTACTTTAGATCTCTCCAGCCAAATTTTTCAACCCATCGCCTTGCACCGCAGTGGAAGGAAAGGATTCGTATGAATACGACCGTCACTCCTGGACACGTCGACCTCAGATTCCTACCCCTCACACATTTTCATTCTCAGAACTCCCTATCCTTCCATTCCTTAAAAAGGCCAACTACACAGCATCCCCAAAGATGACAAGGACCTGAGGGAATTTTTTTTTATACAGGACTGAGGTGTTGCAAAAAAAATTACTTTTGATTAAGCAAAGGATTAAAGTATGTTATTTTCTAATATTCCTTATGCAGGGCGTACATAAGAGGGGGGAGCGCTTAGGGGGTTTAATCCCCCCCCCCCCCTAATCGGCCACAGTATTGCGTAGGAAAAACAGGATAGTACTCGTAGATTACATTCCTGGAAAATACAACAACATTATTAGCACCATTTCTTTATCAATGTGATCTAAATAATAAGTTGTGGTAAGTGGAGGTACCAAAAAACCTCATAATAAATCTTCCGCCCCCCTCCCGTTCGCCCTTCCCCTCATGATTATAATCATATTAGAAGTGTTTCGGTTTCGGTTATGGCAAGTTTCGGCAAAAAAATCTAATTTCGGCATCAATTTTGGTTTCGGCACCGAATCTCAGCGTTCGTGAATTATCGCGCGTCGTTCGGCTGACTTCGGGTGAGTTCGTGGGTCATCACCCGCCATCATCAGCTGAGTTCGCCGGCCTGTCCGTCAATTAAAATGAAAATACTCAATTAATGAGTTCCTTCATTTATAATATAAGTGTTGACTAATTTTTGTTCCAGAAGTAGTTAACATGTTTGTTTGTTTTATAGCAGTAATATCAAAAAAATAAATAGTAAACGCAATTAAAATGAAAATGCTCAATGAACGTGGCCCTTCCTTTATAATGTAAGTGTTGATTATTGACAAATTTTTGTTCCGGGAAGTACCTAATTAACCTGCTTTGTTATATTTATAATTTTTGTTTGTTTAATAGCAGTAATATAAAAATAAAAAAATTCACTACATCCATTATTTTTTTTTATTAGGTATACGTGTTAACTGTCTAAGTGTAAAAAATAATCCAAATTTCAGTAAGCAATAGATTTTTAACATGTTATGTAAGTTTCGGTTTCGGCCGAAACTGAGACAGATATCGAAGATTCGGTTTCGGTAGAAAGTCCTGCTTCGGTCGGACACTACATATTAATATGGTTACACTATTTATTGTTTTGGAAAAAAAATATTTAAAGGAAGTTACTTCTTCCATAAACAAAACAAAAATCTTCTACCCTTCCCCACTCCCTTCATAGCCCATGAAAATAATATAAGATATTAGAAATGCCTTCCATACAATATAATTGAATGGAATCCAATATCGTCACTATTTTTTATAGAACGAGTTACAATCTTTTTTAACCTCGTTTAAAAAATAATAATAGTCGAAGATTGGTAAGACTTTTTGGACACGAAACACTCTGACAAGATAATTTTTAATTGTTCTTCTTTGTTATATGCTTCAGCCTCTCAACATACCCAATTTTAGAATGCCATAGAGCAACTGGTTCCGGACAGGTGAGAACAATCGTGTGATTGCGATTATTAAAGATATCCGTTCAGCCTAGAAAAGGAAATAAGAGATAATTTTCCTAAAATCGTGATGCATTCCAACACAGCATAACTTATTAACTCCTAAAGACTAATTTGTTCGGTTTTCGGAAATACTTATGTGGCGACGCATTATCCTTCGCCATCAAAAGAAGATACGAGAAATATCTAATATTCGCGCGATATGGGCAAGCTACTTACCTGAGTACATACTTACCCATTGCTGCGGCCGCCCGACGATAATAATATTGCCACCGCCTAGAAAGGTCTGGAGATAGCACCGTACAATATCTGTACGGCGCCGAACATTCTCGTCAACTGACGAAGTGGCACGTATTACCTACTGCGAGGTAGTTACTCTGCCGCGGCTGTATAAGCGACTTAACTCGGCGCTCGCACAGTCAGTCCCGATCCGTCAGTCAACGCTTGCTCGCCAGCGAGGAACCGTATAGACGTTATACAGACGCTATGTGATTTACACGCATTCTCCAGCACAGCATCTCGGACTCTCCGTAACACCTTCGAGGCTCTCATCCACCACCACGGTCTCGCAGTCCGGTCCGCCGCACCACGACTTGAGATGTCTTCTCCCGCAAAGCCCGCCGTGCTTTCTGTTCGGGAAGTAGCTCGATCTCCGGCAATCCGAAGCCTGTCATGTTTCGCTGCCGCAGAGATTCTCCTCATCGCCTCACAAGGTCTTCTTCCTGCCCTGCGTGTGACTCCAGCTCACCGAAGTCACAGCCGTCATCTCCGTACTCATGACGTCGAGCGACCGCCTGGAACTGGTCAGCATCTACCACTCTAGTGATCTGAAGAGACGTCATCTTCACCACTGCAGCTTCCTGACCATCATCACATCTTACAGCGCACCATCACTGTCTGCTCTTCCGTCTACGCCCCTGGCTCATTGACTATCGCTACGTAGCACAATAAAGACGACTCATACTTCGACCTGACGCCTTTTATTTCTCGTTCTGTCTCCCGCTCCCTCACTCATATAGGTCTCAAATAGCTCATCCCTTACTATCATGCTTAGAAATATGATCTACGGTGTTACATAGAGAAAAAACCACGATTTGTATTCAAATCGAAAAGTTAACCGCAAAATAATTGAAATGTATGAAATCAAAGTTTTCGAATTTAAAAAAAAATTATGGAATTTTGGAAATTTTTTAATAATTATTTTTACATAAAACGACAAAAAAAATGTTGACGATAACGTATATAATATAATATTTGCCTAATAAAATGTGCGTTTTTTTCGTTATTAGTAATTTTGGTTAGAAATAACGTAAGGTAAGCAATTTTTAAAACTTTTTTGTGTTTGCATTCAAAATTTTATATTAAAAAAAATCAACTTTATTTCAAACTAGCTGGTCCCGGCAAGCGTTGCTATGCCATTTAATAAAGAAATTGTTTCTCCCTGAGTGTCCTTTCCCATTCGTCCCGTTCCCCTTCTGCCTCCCTTTCTTCCCACTCCGTCACCTCCACCTTCCCTCTCCCCACTCCACTCCTCCCCTTCCCCCGTCCCGCGAACCCCCCTCCCGAGTTCCCCTCCCCCCTCACACATCCCCTTCCCCTCCCGCGTTCCCCTTCCACCTTCCCCGCCTTCCCTCTTCCCTTTCCTGCTCCCTCGTCCCGCCAACCCTCCTCAAGCGTTCCATATATTCAATCCTAGTTCATTCAGTTTTTAAACAGCCCGCGTGCCACCTTTATAATTTTTATTCAAATTTCCATTTTTCATGTATATTAAATTTGGTACCTAAGATAGGTACCTATTTAAAATATCCAAAATTCTTGATTCGATTCATACTCTTAGGGGAGTACCTACTTTAAATAAATTTTAAAGATTTTCAAAAATAGAATCCTGATTGAACAATCATCAGGCAAATTGCAAAATGTCATTCTCAAACACGCGAACTGTCAAACGTGCGATGTTTTCTGAAATTATCTAATTTTCTGCGCAATTTTCTTAATTTATCTCTCCGTAAGAACCATCCTCATACTTCAAGGAATATTCTAAAAAAAGAAATAGCGAAATCGGTTCAGCTGCTCTCGAGATTTGCGCTTACCAACACATTCAGCGATTCATTTTTATATTATAGAAGATTGTAAAATTTTAAAGCGTATTTTATCACCTTTCAAAAACAGTTTTTAGTTATCGAATGCCTTCAGAAATGTTCGATTTATTGGAGGTTTTCTGCAAAGCGGAAATATTTTCACCTTTCGACACAATGGGTCCGAGGCCTGTGGGGTTAAAACGATGGTCGGCAGTGGGTTGAGAAACGGAAAGGAATAATTTAATTTTACTAGTCATAAATTACTTTAAACTCCAACCGCATTAGAATAATCATAATTCATAAGTTGTGGAATGAATGACGCGGGAAAAGGTGAGTCGGGCAGACAAGTCGACTTCCGTCGCGAATTTCCCGCGGTTCGTAAAGTTGTGAGTTGCCCAGGAACAGGTTACGTAAATAACGTCCCCGGAATTCCCAATATTATTAAATTATTATTCCTTTTCAGAAGATAAGTTGGGGACACCGTTGGCTGATTCACTGGAAGTCGGGAAATAAACACATCTGAATAGTTGAGATAATCGAGTTTTAAAGATGGCGGACTTTGACAAATTATGTATTTTCTAGAAATTTCATTTCAGCTTTTCAGAAATTTCATTTCACTCAGGCCTTGACCATATTTTGTCAAAAGCTAAAATTTTTCCGCTTTGCTATAAAATTCAAATTAATGGAATATTTCTAAACGTATCCGAAAACTAAAAACTGCTTTTGAAAGGTGGTAAAATAAGCTTTCAAATTTTATAAATGGAAATAAACATTTTTTTTATTATAAAAATTTTGCATTTAAATACAAAAAAATTTAAATGTCTTACGTTTTTTTTAACTGAAATTACTGATAGTGAAAAAAAAACATATGCATAATTTATCAGGCAAATATATTATAAGCGCTATCATCTACTCGCTTTTTTGGCGTTTTATGTAAAAATAGTCAATATATATATATATATTAGGTCCTTACATATGAAATTGGCGTTTTGTATGGGAGGAACATAAAGTCGATTTTTTTTTAATATAATATTTTTTTTTTTATCAAAGTATGTACCATTGCTATCTATGCACTTTTGCCATCTCATAGGTAGTTCATCGATCCCTTTACTAACAAAACCATTCGGACGGGAATCAATAAAATCTTCGAAGGCGGTTTGAACTGCCCCATCGGAGTTGAATTTTGCCCTTGCAAGAAGTTATCCAAATTTAGAAAAAAATGGTAATCTGTTGGGGCAAGGTCCGGAGAGTACGGTGGATGTCTTAGACATTCCAATTGAAGCTCATCTAATTTGGTAGCCGTCTGTTGTGCAGTGTGTGGTCTAGCGTTTTAACGCGCGTTTGTTGATTTGCTTCACTCAATTCGTGAGGTACCCACCTTTCAAGCTTTTTCACCTTCCCAATTTGCTTCAAGTGGATTAAACAGTTTTATCACTAACACCGCAGCCTGCAGCTAACTCGGACGTGGTTTGCGATGGATCCGCTTCCACAATAGCCTTCAATTTTTTCGTTATCAACTTTGGTCTCCGGCCGTCCACGAGGCTTGTTCTGCAGGTCGAAATTTCCAGAACGAAAACGTTGGAACCAAAAACGCACTGTGTTTTCTTTTGCGGCACCGTCGCCATACACATCATTAATCCTTCGAGCCGTTTCTGCAGCACTGGTGCCACGGTGGAACTCGTACTCGTAAATAACGCGATATTTCAAGTTTTCCATTTTGTAAACTAAGTGACGCAAAGAAAAAAAACAATGAAGGAAAAAACAAATTAATTATAATTTTCGACACACAAATACATGAGTAAATAGCTGTACAAATTTGAATTTCGAATTCCTAACCAAAGAGAAGATATTTGAGATCAAAGTTGTCAGTATGGCAAAACGCCAATTTCATATGTAAGGACCATTATAAAGAAAGTCCAAAAAACGTGCGGCTCACAAAAACTCAGAAACGAGTCCCGGTACGATTAAGGGAGTTATATGGTATGGTAGATCTCTATCCCCCCTCCAGGATGACGGTTCCCGTTTGTACCTAAAGGGCGTGCTTTTGAAGATATAAGGGCTGGAAGTTTGGCCCTCTAGACGGTTCGGTAAAACTCTAGAAAGTTCTGGAAGGAGTGGCGGAGTATGTCGGTGAGTCTAAAAGTTTCGAGAAGTAGGAACATTCTAGAACGTTCGGGAACAAGGAATCAAGAACATCATTGTGGAACATTCCGGAATACTCTCGAATGTTGTACTGAGCGATGTCGGGTACCCCAGGTGGTTAATAATAAATTCCCAAAGTTTCGTAATTTTTTTTTTCAAATTGTGATCAAAAACTTTAGTTTTTTATAGGTGTATGTTTTATTTATTTTATGGTTATGGAATATAAAGCGTAGTGCTTTCTAATACCGTTTAGATCATGTGTCTAACCACGATATTAAGGGAGATAGAACGATTTGAACGTAATCCCTGTATAAGGTGTCAGGTGCAGTTCTCCGGCGAAGAAGCAAATATTCCAGAGATACTGGATGAGCTTTTACACCGGCGAACTATGAATGGACAAGATACTCACAAGGCGTCATGAACACACTTCGGGTACAATAACAACGCATATAGGGCGCTATTCGGCCTACCTTGGCGATACAGTGCCTCGCAGATGTTCGCAGAAGGAAGGGTACATGGGTTCGCCGCTTTGATGCGCCACAAAATAGCCGAGGTGAGTCAGCGCTACCAAAGATCGGAGAACACTCTCGTCCAGGCCGTGGCCCAGTGACAGGGCGCGCCTCTTCACTAAACATGGAGAATTCATCTGAAGCCCCCGTAGTAGATATACGAGTACTAAATATGTATATATATATATATATATATTTTTTTTTTAAATCTTTTTATAT
This sequence comes from Limnephilus marmoratus, assembly GCA_917880885.1. Classification (NCBI taxonomy): domain Eukaryota; kingdom Metazoa; phylum Arthropoda; class Insecta; order Trichoptera; family Limnephilidae; genus Limnephilus; species Limnephilus marmoratus. Next base: position 36,939,332 of record OU862923.1, on the reverse strand, counting down.
AATTTTATTTTTTCTTTTATCTATTCTATGTATTGTATACTCCATTTTTTTGTAATGAATATTTTTTTATGGCTGACAGAGTATTGCACCCGCCGCTCTGTTCGGCTGAAATAAACAACTTATTATTTTTATTATTATATGAGTTGTTCCGAATAGCAAACAAATTAGTCTGAGGGGTTAAGGATTTTTATATAGAAAACAGTTAAAATATTGTAAGCGTGTTTAGCTTGAAAAAATATCGTACACTTTGCAAAAATATCATATCTTAATGTTTTACGACAAAGGTAGTACGAACCCTTTTGTGATTCTTTTGGTAAATTGGCGTACAGATTACAGGGAAAATTACATGCGCTATGACGGGAATGGTTTCAGGAGGCTGACCCTTCCGGAATATGGTTTCAGCTTTTCAAATTTATTTCGGAGCCCGTTTCTGAAGAATGCTAATAAATTATTTTTTTGAGTTAAATATTGACGTATAATTTTTATTGACATTTAAAATTATATCAAAACTCGTTTCACGGATTAACGGGTCGTTACAATAGAAATCACAACGCTAAGGCTGGCAGGCACTTCCGCGGAGCTTTGACATATCAAATTAACTGTTTTTTTGTTTACAATAACTTAACATGTTTTAAATATTATTTGAAAATTTTGCGGCCTTTGTCAAAACCAGTAGATGCCTAGGTAGTCGTCGAAATCAATAACATTTGGATGATTTGTATTTTTTGTGTAGCGTAATTTTTATTAATAAAAAAATCAGAGTGTCCAATTCACACGCGGTAGAAGTGAAACCTTTAGAAAAATAAAGTGGACAAGAGTTGGCAGACTACGAAGCACTTTTTTATCAATGTGAAGGATGATTTTTTCCTTATTTTTGTCGTCGAATTCCAGTGCACCTTTTCCTATACATTTGGTGATATTATTCGTATTTGTGTTTTCTTCTTCGGAGTCGTTAGACGTCGCTTTCTTTTGTGTTTTATTTGCCTGTTAATTTTGGAGTGGTTTGAATATTGGATATTGATTTTACAAAAATATTTTTTTTTTTTTGGATTTCGTAGGATTCGACCCTAGGTCCGTTGAATGTTGTTCGCTAAGGTTCGTCAGGCGCTTCATACCTCTAGACCAGTGATTCCCAAAGTGGTCCAGGTGGACCCCCAGGGGTCCACGGGAGACTCGACGGGGGTCTACGTTGGCGTGATAAGAAAATGGGGGTCCACAAGTTGTATGTGGGGGTCCACGAAAATTTATCTGGTTTCGATAATAAAGAACAAAAATGTTGGCTTGGCTTTACATATCAATGAAGGCCATTGACGTGGGTATATTAGGTCAATGATGTAGGCAGATAATACACTACTAAAAAAAATGAAGGGAGCAAAAAACATCCAAATCGGCTGCATTTCGGTGAAAAATGGTCGTATTGAGACTTAAAAAAAACATTTTGAAGCTTTAACTACATTTTGAGCTACGGTTCTCATGCAATCCTAATATACTCGAATAGTGCGAAAAATTAATTTTGTAAATTTTTTGGTCCAAGGGCTTGAAATTTTTTTTTCAGTTTGGCCGGCTTATGGATCAGATAGCCTTAATATTTAGCAAAAATTTCCTTTTTTTAAAACCTCCCTTAATTTTTTTGAGTAGTGTATTTTAAGAAGGTCAGCGACTGTTACTTGTAAAAACTTGCATATTCGATATTTAATTCCATCAAGGTGGGAAATACAGGCCTAAGTTTTTTCAATGATTTTCATCAATTTTTTGGCATGGAAGAAATGTGTATAATTTATTGAAACTTTGAGGTCATTTTAAACATCTATTTAAGAAAATATTTTGAATTTTTCGAAGCATTTCCACGGAAAATATGAAAATTATCAGCAGCTATGCATCGAACGTAACGATCAGACGTAGCTTTTGTGTGCATTATGGTGGCCATAGTCTTCATCTCAAACCAATAGGGTTTTAAATTTAATTTAAAAACATGTGTCTCTCCTATGTAAACCTTACTTTTCACAAAAAAATGGAAATTAAATTTTTTACAGGTGTCGTAAACAGGAAACCTAGATTTTTGGCAATTTTTTAACATTTTTTTGCAATTAAATGATACTTTTGACAATGATACTACTACGAATTTCGATTCACATAGATAGAGCGTAATTATATAAATAAGGTATTTGCAAATTTTTAAAACGTTTGGTCAAAAATTTTCTGAGCTAGAGTGCACACAAATTCAAAAAAAGTCGTTTTGAGTACAATGCGTTTCAAGTTTACCACGCGGTTCGGCACAAACATCCTCATAACACCGGATCGAATTGAAATTTTTATTTAAAACTTTGGGAACATATTCAATAGTTAGTACTAACAATTTATGAAATAAAAAAAACAAAAACATTTTTTTTAGTCATCTGCATGTATTTCCCCTAAGTATGTAATCATATTATTTTAATAAATAGAACACAAGAAAATAAACCATTTTTTTTATTTATTTATACCACTCCGAATTTAGGGTTGGAACTCAGCCGCGATGCAAATTTCCATCGTTAGATCTAATCTTCACATTTTTTGACGAGTTTTGGCAATGTGGTAGAAATGTAGCAGCAGGGGGTCCACCGAAATAAGTAAAATTTTGAAAGGGGTCTACGAGAAAAATAAGTTTGGGAACCTCTGCTCTAGACCAAAGGAGGCTTGCGTGGGACCGTGGATTTATCGTATTATATTGGAACCGAATACCCGCGAAATAAATAAATATTTTATTGCTTTCTCATTCTGTCGCAGGCTAAATCCTATAGATATAAGTTTCACAACGGTGCTAAAGAAGTTTTCACTTCAATAATATCAAGGGCGATTTGCTAGGTATAGGATTATCAGCACCTTGGCAATTCGGCGCCCGGAGTGGACTGCTCCAATTGCTCCCGCGTAAGTCCAGCCCTGGGCTTCATTTGGGTGCTTTTCCCCAATTTAGAATTTGAATAAAGAGATTTTTTTATGTAATGAAAGCGGTAATGAAAAATAAGCAATAAACATGTATCAGCAGTGGCGGCTCGATATTAAAAAAAATGGCATTATTGATGTGGTTGTAGCCGAAAAAAATTAATGTTTTTTTTGAAAATCAGTTTTTTGTATGAAAAAATTTCAGGAAGTTTCATGTGCCGCACGGATTTCCTGAAAAATCTTCATACAAAACACCGATTTTCGTGTTTTGTATGAAGAATCACCAGTGATTCCTGATATTATTTGAAGTAAATAAAATGTTTGTCTCCGGTGACATTTTTGGTGTTGTTTTTTTTTTTTGTACAAAAACATTAAAAATGGTAGGTGTTGGACAGTTGAAGGCAAGGTTGTGGGTTGATCGGGTACTCGGCTGAGTGACCAGTGATATGCAGAAGAATTTTTTTTGTTTGATTTTCAGAAAAAAACTTGGAAAAAAGTCTTTGGAGACCAAAATTTCATTTACATTTTTTACTCCAAATAATGTCATGAATCACTGGTTAAAGTAAGTCAAGTACGTCCCTTTTCACCCTGTTATATATTTTTTTTGTGACAGGCACTGTATATTATGTAGGCACTTGAATACGCTTTATAGATTAGGGTTGAAATGCAATTAATTCTTTACTTGCCACTTGCCACAAATGTCAATAAGCAACAAGATCGAACCAAAAAGCATATGTATAGCATTTGTTCTCATATTACCTTTAACAAATATTTATGCTTGATTATACGTGACTTATTTTTTGGATTGTAACGCCTATTGCAACCCCCCCCCCCCCTCCGCTTTAACCCAGATTAAGAAGCCACAATCGTTAAATGTAAGAATGATGGTGCTCGCAGTTACTTTAAAATTAATCTTATTAACGATTTATGCGGAAGCACAATAAAAAAAATCGTTATCGAAGTTCTGTTTAATCCTTTTTCTTTTGCGGAATTAATCAGCCCCATTGAATCCCAATACAAAATAAAATCAGGGCGTGAAATGAGGTGAACGTGCTTCCCATAATGAAGGTCCCTCGCGGCCAATCCAACTGCCGACTAACCTGTTGAAGTGGCGCGAACAATTGTTGCATAATGGGGAAAGATACTCCGTTCTTCTGAAAGACAATCACCACAAATTTCACTGAAATTTCCAACAGAAAACTTCCAGCATTTTCTTGACACCATACCTTCTGTAAATAGTTTTATTCCCTACGAGTCGATTAATATTGATTAGTAAAAACTAGCGACGACCGGTGAACAATAAAGGGATTAAACAAAATATATACACATAAACACGTAAAGAAAAAAAAAATTTAATTTAAAACAATGCCGAGCTTGATCGTCATTGTGGCTGTATGTACCGTAGACTGTCACTGGATATGCGCCACAGTACCTACTTAACAGTCGACTCGATATTTTATAATCTATGCATAATTAATACAATGAAATTATACAATGCTCTACCAGATCAAATCAAAAATATAAAGGAAATGAATATATTTAAAACAAAAGTAAAAACATGGCTGAGAGATCAAAGTGATAAAAAAATTACAAACATCATGAAGACGATATAAAGACAATCCATAACCAAATACAAATATTTTAAAAAAACTACAGGCCACCTCAGAACAGGAAATCCTAGTGAGGAGGTCTGTGAAAAAAAAAATGAATATATACTTATTATATACATCATGCATACATGCACAAACCTTGTTATTGAAATTAATAATAAATAAATAAATAATAAATTAAAACTATAGTAAAAATAATCTATGAGCTATGATAAAGATAATTACTATCGTGATTGTGATTAAGAGGTAATAGCACCGGTGAGAAATCTTGACGGTAGGTATTTTAAGAAATTCTCGCTATCGCACCGCGCTCAAAAAAGAACTAGCTATCGATGTGTTGGTGAGACCACGTGAGTGTTTGGCTTGTACACCCTCTCGCCCCCTTTGCGTCTCATGCCTACCGTCTTTCGCCTCATACCGCCATATCCAATATTCTGTTTAGATAAAGCATGTTTCGACTTATTTCGTCGCTAATGAAGTTTTTGAATCGGCCTTGCGGTGTGACAGAAAAAGGGCCCATTATTTTTAAACGCACGAGGTCTGCTATTGTCGGTTATTTATAAATATCGTCGATAGGTATTGTAACAATGTCTTCTGTTCACGCTTATTACCGACAAATTACGAATTATTTTACTAGAACTCTATGTAGGTTAGTAGTTTTAAAGTTTTCACTGTATTTGCGTTTATAAATATGCAGTCAAACCAACTACATCGAATTATTATATACATACATATGATTATTCTCTATGATACATTAGTTATTATTGAAAATTAGTATTAACCTCTCAGGCCTCGGGCCTGTTTTTCGAAAAGTCAAAATATTTCCGCTTTCCAATAAATTCCAAATAACTTTAATATTTGTGAACGCATCCGAAAACTAAAAACTGTTTTTGAAAGATGATGAAATACGCTTTCAAATTTTATAATTCGAAATAAACATATAATTTTGTTTTTATTTTATTAATAACTAGCAGACCCGGCCACACGTTGCTGTGGCTAACGAAACACAACGCCATTTACCCAACCTTTATAAAATCCACACCATCCGCTCGCCAGCTGCCCGCTGCGCGCTGCCCTTTGCCTAAATTGAATATTTGAATTTCTTGGCTTTTCTCTACTATAATAAGCATTTATTATACACATAAACCTTCCTCTTAAATCACTCTATCTATTGGTGAAAACCGCATGAAAATCTGTTGCGTAGTTTAAAAGATTTATGCGCACATACATTTTGAGCGACTTCATTTTATACTATGTAATGATGATGATACCACAAAACTTAAATTTCTACTCATATAATTTGGCACTTACCTATCTTATTAAAAAAAAAACTCAAAAATGCATATGCAACAAAAATGTATTTTTGACCGATTATCTCTATCTCTACATATTATAAAGTCCCCCGCGCCATCTGTCTGTCTATTCGCGATAAACTCGAAAACTACTGAACGGATTTTCCTGCGGTTTTCACCAATATACAGAGTATTTCGTGAGGAAGGTTTAAGTATGCAATTTGTCAATGATTTGTGTAAATTGGTTGAAACATAACGATAATTGTTAGAAGTGTCGGAAATAAGTCCAGCCGCCTGGTAGCTTTCATCGAAAACGCTGCACAATCCTTTTGGGATATAACCAGGGCTGGGCAAAATACATGCTTTGCTGTAATTGAAATACAAATTACAAAATACTTTTTCGCATGTATTTAAAATACGAAATACAAAATACTTTCAAGTCATGTATTTGAAATACAAAATACAAAATACAGTATTTTAACCATTTTTTTCTTTCAAATACAAAATACAAATTACAAAATACAAAATACATTTGGTTTTGGTAGAACCTTTGGTTGCAATAAATTGTCATAAATGCCCTTATCTAAGGGTGCGTTTAAATAGAAGCAATGTTGAGCAGAGTGAAACAGAGACGTGCAAAAATTGACCAATCATATTGCTCAAAAGACACATCTCATCTCCGCTTCACTTGTAAAATTTGTGGTAAAGGACTCAGGTGTTAGGTAATATAATAATAATATATTATTATTATAACACGACATTTGTATAGCGCTATTTTGTTTTATTTCTAGTGACCGACCGAAGGTTCGGTTTCGGTTTCGTCAAGGTTCGGTAAAAAAATCTAGTTTCGGCATCAGTTTCGGTTTCGGCAGAAAATCTGCCGAACCTTCGGCCGCACCGAAACTCTGCATTTGTGAATTATCGCGTGCCGTTTGACTGACTTCCGGTGAGTTCGTGGCTCGTGTGTCATCCACCATCATCAACTGAGTTCGCTGGCCGGTCCGGCGTGCTTGTATTGTGAGTTTATGTAATCACAAACTTCAATTATTTTTATTTATTTCATTCTATATTTAATTTTATTTAACAAGTGTAAATAAAAATTAAAATCTAATCTCCTTCAACGGAAGCGATCTTCTGAATAGTCCCTCCTTTGATGTGCTTGGTGTAAGGCCCTCCGTTCATGGAGATACTTACAATCTTCGTAATTGTGACGAAACCACAAGTACCCTGTTGATATACATACTACTTTTTAATGCTAGTCTCCGTACACGGCGCTATCCGAAATATACTATATAGTCACATGAGAACGGGTCGTTTCTATGACTCATTCTTGAGTTCAACAGCTCGGCTGTGGAACCCGGCCTCTATGTTTCCTCCCTCCTTCCTCTCCCCAAAAAGACCCTCCATACAGCATCTTCAAAGATGACATACGCCCTGAGGGAAATTATTTTTCTCTGGGTCTCTCATGTGGAGTTAATGTAAAAAAATGTTGTGATTGTAAACGCAATTAAAATTATAGTACTCAATTTATGAGGTCCTTACTTTATAGTGAATAAAAGTGTAAAAAATAAGCCGAATTTCAGTAAACAATAGATTTTTAACATGTCTAAAAAAGTTTCGGTTTCGGTTTCGGCCGAAACTGAGAAAGATATCGAATATTCGGTTTCGTTTTCGGTAGAAAATCCTGTTTCGGTCGGACACTAGTTATTTCACTTCAAGTGCGCTCTACTGTAATTAACTTAAAAATAGTTTAGTATTCAGTCAAATTATTCCTATAGTGCTTGATCTAATACTATGACACAAAAATGTACAATACAAAGCAATGACAAGCATTACATAATATGATACAAATATGATAGAAAATGTACAATAACAGTGCTATTATAGCACAGGACGTGTTGCCAACTCTAAATATTAACACACATAACATATAGCTCTGGATTCTAGCGTTTTTAGTCTACGTATTATCTATGTCAGTTTATTTTTCATTATCATTATTAAGATCGCTAAATGTATTTGAAAATGTATTTTGAAGCCATAAGTATTTGAAATACAAATTACAAAATACCTCAGCCCCATGTAATTGAAATACCAATTACAAAATACATTTTTAGGAAGTAATTGAAATACAAATACAAAATACGTATTTGTATTTCAAATACGTATTTCAATTACAAGTATTTCAAATACTGCCCAGCCCTGGATATAACAAAACAATTAATGGTGGGATATTCCTCTTTTATAGATCTACAAAAAAGTCCGCGAAGGCATATATCTATCTTTTACGGATAGCTTACTATACACATTATATCTAAAATGCAATTGATAAGAATAATAAGATAAGAAGATAGAATGCGTATAGTAAAAGATAGATATATGCCATCGCGGACTTTTTTGTAGATCTAAAAAGAGGAATATCCCACCAAGCGTTGTTTTGTTATATCCCAAAAGGATTAGGCAGCGTTTTCGATGAAAGCTACCAGGCGGCTGGAATTTTTCCGACACTTCTAACAATTATCGTTATGTTTCAACCAATTTACACAAATCCTTGACAAATTACATACGTAAACCTTCCTCACGAAACACTCTATCTATTGGTGAAAACCGCATGAAAATCCGTTCAGTAGTTTTCGAGTTTATCGCGAACAGACAGACAGACAGACAGACAGACAGAAAGACGGCGCGGGGGACTTTACTTTATAATATGTAGAGATAAAAAAGGTTTAAAAATAGCCCACCTTAAGTTTTTTTCTAATTAAAATTACGATAACGAAAAAGATAAAAGCACTTACATATTTTATTAGACAATTAAATCTAAATGGATTTATTGTGTTGTGTGTATCATACGTGTGAGTTGACATGTTTGTAAATAATAATGTTTAAAATGTTAGATATATCGCTTGCTGAGGTTTGATTTGTACTCCTGTATTTTTGAGTTTCTTTAAGCAGTAAATACAAAAAAGGATGTGTTAGTTCGTTCAAAATTCTATCAAAAATGTTGGTCTTTTACCTATAGATAGATTTACCTACACATTTTTTTTAAATATTTATTACAGTCAGTTTGAAATAAAGGAAACAAATATATAATTTTTTTAAACTTCAAAACTTTTTATTTTTATTTTCAACTTTATAAAACCTTAAATTGTAATATTTAATTACATGAAGACAATATTAGCGAAACTTCAACCCAAGGCTTCAGGCCCAACTTCATAGTACAAAAAAAAGTGCAAAAATCACTTACTTCGCAATTTTTGCAATAAAATAAAAGCACTTAGAAAAAAAACCAACAACGCTAAAGGCTTTGTACCAGTTCACATAAGGAAAAAGGTTGAAGCAAACGTTTTACGTATGAGAAAAGCTATAGTTTGAGCAGTAAATTACAGAAAAGAGCAAGAAAACACGGCACAAAGTGATAAAGTAAAAAATCTGAAAATGGACAAAAAAATGCCGCAAACCATGTTTTTGGTGATCATACAAAATGTTCGTCATACTATTGCAAGTCGGAGAAGTATACTAATGATCCAAATTTAGTAAGCGATCTTCAAGATTGTGGAACAGGACTGATATTCAACAATTATTGTCGTCTCTAATAGCAAATGCAGAAAGTCTTATTATTAACGTGACAAATAACACTGTGGAGCAATTCAACAACGTTATAGCCAAATTTATAGGCGGAAAAAGAGCAAATTTTACAAAAATGGGATAACTTCAGCAGTTGAGCTTCTTGAGCAGTAACTTCGTGGAATAGTGAAATGACAACCCATTCACGAATACAAAAAAAATCCAAGGCCACAGTCCTGGCAACTACACGAAGCATTTTATTGAAAGAAAACGACGTTCGAAGGAGACAATACAGAGGTGTCGAAAAATAAAACTAAGGTATTACGAAAACACGACAGAAAAGAGAAAAAAAGTTGCAGGGCCTGATGAAAATTATGGTCAATTGGAATTAGATCCAGATATGCCAGCTGAATTATTTGAAACGATAAAGAGGAATTTTTCAAAGAATTATCTCCATCGAATAAGGATGAACTCGAAAGGAATACGGTGGGCCAAAGCAATAATAATTTGTGGACAATTGAAAGGCGTAAGCGGCTTACAGCTTCTAACTTTGGACAAAAATATGTAAGCTACGGCCAAAAACTTCAGTTGCGAGAGTATTAAACTCGCTACTGTACTCGCCATTTAAAGGAAATATGGCCACAAATTATGGGAAAGAAAATGAAAACCAAGCAATTGAGCAATTTACAAAAGAAACAAAATTAGAGGTATTCGCCTGTGGACTATTTATCGATGAAAACAAAAACTTTTTAGCGGCAAGTCCGGATGGCCTTTTTGGCAAGGATTCTATAATTGAAGTGAAATGCCCATATAGTATAGTAAATATGTCACCAGAAGAAGGATTTGAACAAAAAAAATTGATAACTGTAAAATTGAAGACAATGCTTCAACATTAAAACGGAATCACAATTACTTCTACCAAGTACAAGGCCAGTTACACATTACTCGTCGTAAATACTGTTATTTTGTCGTGTGGAGTCCTAAAGGTTTGCCGTATGAAAAAATTGAAAGGGACGATTCAATCTGGCAAAAAATTGAACCACTGTTAGAAAAACTTCTACCACCAATGCCTTTTACCAGAAACAATTGACGGTCGCATATCAAGAAATTTACCGGCGAGAGAAAGATCTAAATCATAAATTGTTTAAAATTCATTGTATAGTGGTAAAAAATTTTGTACAATAAAGTGTTTACAAACAAAAAATTTCAATTAATCACTGAAGGCAATGTAAGCGACTCTCAACTAAAAATTTGAAACAGATTTTTTTTAAAAACATAAACCTCACATTGGAGGCACCGAGGAAAAATAATCGCTCAGGGACTTTGTTGGAGAAGTTGTTGGACATCATTGGAGAAGCTGTGTGGAGGGTATTTTTAGGATAAGGAAGGAAAGGAAGTTTTGGGTAGGGAAAAGGTAGGTAAAAGTATGAAATGATGGTGGAGAGTCCAGCTGTAGAGATCAAAAGATCTTCCTCTTCCAGTTTCTCCCAATCCGGCCCGCCACGCAGTAAGTGGACAAAATTATCCGCCACCAAAACCCATGCAGACCTCATCCGTGAACCCGGGAACCCAGGCTCTGTCACCAAACATAGAGGACCACTTGCGGTGACCAAGTGGCGGGGGTGTTGGTTATCCAATAAATGGTTCCCGGGGCGATGGTACCTAAAACGCCTCCCAAATTGAAAATTTATTATAGTACTTGACATAAAAAAAATTAATTTTGCACAATTTTAGTATGAAAGCTCGGTCAGTATTGGTATACCGCGATGAGTCACTAAACAGAAAAAAAACGAATAAAAAATATCGATTACTCGGGCAAGGACAACACTAGTCTACCGATAAAATTCTTTACATCACTACTTCGCATTATATGTATGTATTTGTCAAAACCCACGTTCCCCGGCCCCCCTCAGGAGAAATGAGCGAAAGGGACACCTGCACGTCGGGCCGAAAATACCTAAATAAAATCTTCGAAATCGATGTTTTGTATTCCCCATTTTTCTTCTCCAAAACTGGACGGATTTAAAAAATTTTTTTCACTAACTGTATTAAAAGAAAATATTCTATGTCGGTACGTTTTGCTTTTTTTCAAAATACATTGTTTAGTTTGTATACTGAACGTTTTTTGACGGCGTTTAAATTAGGCAATTTTATTCATTTTTGGAAGGTCGTAACTTCTATGAGAAGTAAATTATCAAAAAAAACAAAACGTACCGACACGCTAGTGGTCAATATCTATATTATGTAAAAAAAAATTTTGCTCTAGGGTCAAAATCCAGAGAGATAAACGGGGAATACGTTTGTATAGAAAAGCGCAGCTAGTATTTCCTCTTAAGAGCGTTTAACCAGCCAGCGGACGAAAATCCACATTTCGTCGAAAGTTGTTCTTCCGATCGTGCAGGGCGGTTACAATGAGAAAGATTGATTATTCTCCGTACCAGCTTTTTTAAATTATAACTCAATATCGAATTTATTTCAATTCAAATTAGCTTTAATTTATACCTTCATCCAAAAATGCTGAAAGGCGTGATGATAAAACTATTAAAATAGTGTACTTTTTGTAGTTATTTTTTGATTATAAGTATTTATCATTTTTCAGTAATGTCTAAATTTAATAAGAATGTTAAAAAAATCTGATATATATTAGTTTGTAAGTGCGCAAATAAATACACAAATGGACCAATTTTCGTCAAGAAACACATGTACGTACATATTTTTTAATGATTTTATTGAAACTAAAATTAAAATTCTAATACATAACTTTGCTAGATAATGTATTGATTTATTTTACTGCATGATTACATTATTTGAAATGGGTGTGGTATAATACAAAAACTTTTTTGAAAATTTAACAAATCTGCCAACGACCAATGGAATAACCTTATTATACTAAAAATTTAAAAAAATTCTAAAAATTTATTACATAACTATGCTAGATAAAAGAACAATCTTTCGAAATCCATTTATAATTTTTTGTGGAAAAGAGTCAATACGTCTAAAAACTTTTTTGAAAATGCCGTATTTCCGGCTTTCTCTGGTAATGCCCTCTTAAGGCTCTGCAACCGGGCTGGAAAAGAAGAAGATGGAGAGATACGAAATTACGAATGTAAGAGGAGAGCGCTAACATTTACAGCGACAAAATCGATGCGAAAATTGCAGAGCAAAAATCTCGCGGGCATTATCTTAAACAGCAAAAAAACACTGTGAATTTTTTCATACTTATAACTTGTAAAATAACTGAAACAAACTTGTTTATAATAATTTTTGGAGCAAAATTTGCGATTTTTTTCTATTTGGGGAATTTTATATAATTTGTGTTTCGGCGCGGGCAAAGTCTAGATATTATCTTCAAGAATAACATGTATTTTTTTAAGAGCTTTAAAACTTACCGTGTTTAAGGGAAATATGTAATAAATCGGTAGAAATCCGGGTTGCGGGCCTTTAAGGAATAGACATTACAATTAATAACATTAAATGTCGTTTCTTTCCTTACAGAGAAACTCAATTGTGTTTAAATTGATTGTGTCGCCCAAATCACCATAAAATAAATAATGGCTGATATCTAGAAACCCCGATCAACTGCTTGAAAGGCAAGTACTCTGGCACCATCAACTATTTTAATAGCAGCGGCAAAAATTTTCCTTGTAAATAAATAAGAATTATAAAGTAAACCCGTGAAAAATCATGAAATATTATGATTCCAATTTTGAAAACGTCGTATTAATTTTTTTTTGATAAACTGTTAAATTATATTTGGTAGGCACCTAATTGCATCACGTGCGTTTGTTAAAAATATAAAAGGGGTAAATAACACTTTTTCTGGATAAAATCTGTATTCTTGTTGACTTACTTGTATTCATAAATTTGATTTTTGTTTCGTTTTTGTCAGCTTTACGCAGTTTTTAATAACAAACAAACGTTAAATTATTGAAAAAAAAATTAATTACTATAATTTAACAAAAAACTTTTTAGGTTTTTTTTCTGATTTTCAATGCATTTTAGCGAGCCATAAAAAATTAATTTAAATGCGGTTCTCATTTTCCTTGTAAGACGCAACTTTTAAGATCGCAGGCGTTTTCTGAATTCAAAAGTAAAAATAATTGACATACCCTAATACACATCCAACATTACACAGAGCACATCCATGTACACAGAACGTGGGTTCTACCAAAAATACCCAACACGGAATCGTGTCGGCTTCTAATTTACATAAGATTTACAAATGTTTTAATGAAGTAGTCATAGGAGGTATAAGATAAAGTTACTTATAATCATAACATAGGAGGACCTTATTAGTCGGAGGAGGACTAACTTAATTCAGTGTCAGTGGGTTGATGCGATGCGGGTTGGTTCTACCCCTAATGTGTAAAAAACATTTTCGAAAAAGTTTGACGGATCTATTTTTTTGGAGATTACAATAATAATTACAATCATCAAAACTTACTTGCTTCAGTGAGTCCTAGAATTTTGAATTGAATTTAAGTGACATTTAAAAAAATTGTATCAGTCGTCTGAAGAATAATTCAGCGAACAATTAGGTGTCTACCAAATATAATATAACAGTTTATCAAAAAAAATTAATACGACGTTTTCAAAATTGGAATCATAATATTTCATGATTTTCACGGGTTTACTTTATAATTCTTATTTATTTATAAAGAAATTTTTTGCCGCTGTTATTAAAATAGTTGATGGTTCCAGAGTACTGCCTTTCATGCAGTTGATCGGGGTTTCTCGATCTCAGCCATTATTTATTTTATGGTGATTTGGGCGACACAATCAATTTAAACACAATTGAGTTTCTCTGTAAGGAAAGGCAGAGAACAAACAATAAATCTAGTGAAAGTAAAATGTCAAATTCAAAAATTCGTATGAAATCAAAGTGTTGCCATATTAAAAAAAAAATCAGTGTGGAATTTTACAAAATTAATAGGAACATTTTCGTAGACGGGACATTTTCATGAAGTGACGTCACGAGCCCAAATAATGGAATTATTTATTTAAAAAGAAAAAAAACTGTACATTTCTAAAAAAATTACCAACATTTTCGTAATCTTAGTAAAAAAAATCTATCCACACGATTTAAGTCGTTATGAAATCCATGCAAGTGGCCTATTGTCAGATTGCTCTGTGTAACTAAACAAAGGAAGAATTTCTGTATATTACGACTATCAACCTACGCAGGGCGGACCGCGCATTGATCGATACTACCAAATGAAATCAGGAACGTAAGGTGGAAAATATGTTTTCCAATTTGCGGGTAGATAAATTTTAATACAGAATTCCCAAAGACACTCTGCCCTCCTCTTTGTCCCCTCCCCCACTGCCCCCCCCCCCCCCCCCATCACTTCTGACCCCCGGGGCCCTCTTACAGGAAAACAATTAACTGGTTTTGGTCTGAGATACGGAGATATTTTACAATGGAGGTTGCTTAATAAAAAAAAACAATAATATTTAACCATCATTTTGACACGGAGATGATTTGTGAAATAAATATATGTATATATGTAATACGCCCACAAAGGTTTTTACAAACATTTGATAAAGGTATCTATATACGTGTTTGTTTGTTACGCTTTAACGCCTAAATCACTAAACCGATTTTAAAAATTCTTTCAAAAATAAAAATCACATTATCAGCGAGTAACGTAGGCTTTATATAATGGTAGGATCTGGCGTTATGAAATTTGTATAAATGGAAATGTGTGTATTTCATATATTTTAGCGGCAAGGAGGAAAGGCAAGGGGGAAGGTGGGGTTCGCGCAGAGAGAAGAGACGAATGTGGGGAAAAGCGGGGAAGGTGGAAGGGAACGGGGACGCACGGGAAAGGACATACAGGGAGAATCAATTTATTTCTTCGAATGGCATTGCAACGCATGCCGGGTACCAGCTAGTATACAATAATTTAGTGGAACAGTATTTAAAGAGTAAAATTTATTAAATAAATATGAAAGAAGAAGAATAAGAAAAGCTAACCTTAGTATTATTTATTTACGAGGTATGTTATTACAGCCTTAAATTTCGTGCAGTTGAACATCTACTGTTTTAGAGAAAAAAATGCCGACTGCTTGTAATCTAGGTATAAGCGAATATCGAAATCACTCGGTCCTGATTCCTGAAATTGTTGTTGCAATTAAAAAGAATTTTTGATCAAGTATTTCTAGTTGGTATATGGTAGACAGAGTACATCAGGGCTGTCTATAACACTACGAGTTGGAAGATCTCAAATCACCAATTTTGGGATGATGCATTGCCACAATAATTATCTTAAAATGCTAACGGACAATTGTAGAGATAATACTTAAATCACCAATATTGTGAAGTTCGTACAATATTGTGAAACTCGTACATATTTTAAAAAATATTATCAGTATACATATATAAATATCTCTTGTCACGGAGTTTGTGGTCGCACTTCTCCGAAACGGCTCGACCGATTTTTTATATTTTTTTATGTACATTTGGTAGGTATGAGAATAGGTCGTAAAGTGTATTTCATACCGCTAGGTGATTAGGGTGACCCTATTCAGAATTTTTTTTGACAATTTTTTTTTGTTTTTTCACTAAAAAATACCTATAATCCCAAATTTTAGCCTTCAAAAGTTTTTTTGGGGTAAGGGTTTTTGAAAAAAAATCTAACATCGTTCAACATTCAAAAGTTCTACAAATAAACTTGCAAGCGTCGAGTTCTGCGGCGTTTCTTTTTCACATGTTTTGTTTCTATGTCTTTCTATTGCTGAAATACGCAGTTGCGGAATACGGACACGAACATCATCCACTATCCTTACAAGTCCCACTTTAGGTGAGAATTTCAACAGCTTAAACGAATTTAAAACTTTATTCATTCTGCTTCTACCACAAAACAAAACATAAAAGTAAGTAGCGGTTAAAAGGGCGACCTTGAATCCCGAAGCTAAACTAATAAACTAACCATCGCACCATTTTCCGCGGGTTATGCAGAGAGGATAGACCGCCACACAACTCTATCTCCCCACACACTCCTTGCTTCATTTATATTCTTGTATCGTCTCATACATACTCTTCTGTTATTCTTACTCTCGACACTTCTTTATTATAATTATTGTAATTCAGCGAACAGAGATATGTGCCTGTGCAATGTTCTGTCGGCCATACAAAGAAAAATAACACAATGTAAGATTAACATAAAAAGAAAGAAATTATATTATGTCATAAAATCGTACCTAATTTAAAAAAAAAATCAGAGTATGCAATTCACACGCGGTAGAAGATAAACCTTCAGAAAACTAAAGTAGACAAGAGTGGCGAGACTACGAAGCACTTTTTATCAATGTGAAGAATGAGATTTTATTTTATTTTTCTCGTCGAATTCCAGTGCACCTTTTCCTATTCATTTAGTGAAATTATTAATATTTGTGTTTTCTTCTTCGGAGTCGCAAGATGTCGCTATATTTTGTGTTTTCTTTGCCTGTTCATTTTGGAGTGGTTTGAAGATTAAATATTACAAAAATATATATATTTTTTATTTCGTAGGATGTGAACCTTCGTCCGCTGAATGTCTGGCCGCTAAGGTTCATCAGGTGCTTCATACCACTACACTAAACCAAAGTAGGATTGCGTGGGGTGGTGGATTTATCGTATTATATTGGAATTGAGTACCTGTGAAATAAATAAATATTTAATCTCATTCTCTCGCAGGCTTAATACTATAGAAATATGTGTTGGTCTCTTTTTAGTGTCACTCGTTTTCATTTCATCGAGTTTCAAAGCACAACGTTTCATCGAGTTTCAAAGCACAACGGTGCTATATGTGTTCATTGAGCAGTTGTATTACAACTTACAACTGAGGTTTGAGGGAAACTCTCCATCTAGTCGATAGTGGATTTCCGTAAGCGCTGATTCGTGCTGGCAATTTTTTGGCGCGTCAAAGCAGCCAACCCAAATTGACCCTTCCCTCTGTAAGCACGTGGCGTGTCTGGTGAGCCCGAAGTAAGGTCAATTTTACCTTGCTTCTGGTGATATTGATCAAACCTTTTCAAATCGGAGTTAAAATATTTTATCCCCGTAAATCACCGATAATGTTGAGAAAACTGAAATGGAATGTTTGCATTCGAAAATTAAAAAAAAGGTTTTATAGGCCTGTGTCATCTTAGGGGATGCTGTGTGGAAGATTTTTGAAGGGAAGGAAGAAGAGGTGGTTACGCATTGCAATATGTTTTTTTTTTTGTTTGTTCGATATTTAAATAAATATATATCACAAGCATGGTACTTACTTTACTTTACTCCTTGGAATTGACAAAGACATCGAAATGGATTGATTTTCAAAATAAATTCTAAAACAAGTAAAGAACTGACTCTGTCTGTTTTGTTGGAAAATTTTCTTCATTGTTTGAAAAGGAACTTTGATTACTGCATTACATAAGGATTACATTGGCTGCATTACATAAGGATTTCTTTTACTGCATCTAATTGTTGGTTTGATGACAAAGGAGGCCTCCACACATCAAGATAAGCAAAAACAAGGTTGGTGGATTTGTCATTCCCTGGAGTTTCTCTTTTGTGCCATCCTTTGTGATATTAGTTCGCGCAAGTAGTTTCTTTTTCACAATCATAATTTCTTGGGTATTAAGCCCAGAGGGTCTGGGGTTATTTACACACCTCAGGCTCGCATATTATAATGCATAATTATGGTCCTTCGATCGCCAGATTTGTTCTAGCAAGGTTAATTTTATAAGAAAGGTTTCAGATTTACGTAATTTTTTGGTAATATTCTTGAAATACCTACCTCTTATAGAATTATTTAGCGTCAATTTACGTATTTTTTTGGTAAATTTGAAATAGAACCTACAAAATCTTTATTGGTTGCTTAATTTCATAATTACTCAAATAAAGGTTTGTGATTACGTATTCTTTGGTAATTTACGAAATACCTTATAGGTAGTTTTGTGAAAATTTAGTGACGAACATTTAAAAATTATTTTTATTTAAAATGCCCTTCATTACGGAAGAGTCGAGTGACCAAACCGATAGAAAGTTGATCATTTTGACAGCAAAAAAGGAGAGGCTTTTTTCCCGGTTAAACGATTTGTTTAATTTGGCTAAAAACATTTCCACCTTTGAATCAAGGCAGAATGAAAACTTCTTGTCTAAGTCAGAAAGAATTGAAGAGATGCGGGAGCAGTTTGAAAATGTTATTGATGATATTAATAATATCCAATTGATTTCAAACCCGACATTTGAACCGGATTATCAACAATTGGATGCTTTTGAGGATTTGTTTGGTAGTGTGAAACGCGTACGTGACAAAATTCAAAATGCAACAACAACAACGTCACAGAATAACGTCCGCGATTCTCGCGTACCAGTCATCAAACTTCCCCCTATAGAACTTCCCTCCTTCAACGGTAAAATGGATACCTGGGCAAAATTTTATGAGTCATTCAAATCGAACATCCATAATAATACACAGCTGAATGATTCTCAACGTGTGCAGTATTTGGTAGGTAAATTAACGCATAGCGCGTTGCAGATTACCGCGGGTATTATACCTACCGGAGAGACGTACAAGATTATATGGGATTCGTTGGTTTCGAAATATCAAGATAAACGTGCACTAGGCACATATTATTTGAATAATATTCTTGACATAAAGGGTTGCACAAATACATCTGTTAGTCTTGATTCATTTGTTGAAAGGTATTCTTCGTCTGTTTTGGCGTTAAAACAGTTAGATATTGAAGATTTAACTGACTTCATATTATTACACTGTGCGTTAAGGAAAATTGATTCCCAAACGTCACAAAATTTTGAAATGTCAGTTAGAACTCAAGAAATTCCTGCATACAATGAGTTGATCTCATTTGTGAAAGATCAAGTAAAAATATTAGAACGGACAAGCAATAATCACGGTGTTATAAATAAGGCGCCTACCTCTTCATCACGTGCAAATAATTACAAAACGTTCGTCGCGAGCAACGAGAGTATCCATGTTCCGGCTTCGCCCGCGAAAGTTTGTATTTATTGCAACAAAACTGGTCATTCAATTAATGTTTGCTCACAGTTTAAAGGTTTGAGTTCGCCACAGGCCCGATTTGAATTCATTAAATCAAAACATGCCTGTGTGAACTGTCTCAGCGGGTTGCATACAATCAATTCGTGCAAATCGTCGGTTGTTTGCGAGGTATGCAAAAAACGTCACCATACATTCCTACACTTCGAGAGTAGTAGTAGAGTTAAAACCAATACTCACGTACATACGGCTCAAATACCTACCAGTGACGAGTCGTCTATGCCTCCTTTGCCAGGGCCATCCAACGTCAATATTTCGTGTAATTGCAATGCGAAACTAGAGGAGCCCTCGCACGTTAACTCTTCGTGTTCATTGTCAGCTAAAGTAGCTCCTAATACTACAATTTTACTATCAACTGCTCAAGTGTATGCAAAACTTAAAAATGGAAATAAAATTATTGTTCGGTGTCTAATTGATAATGGCTCACAAAATCATTTGATCACGGTCGATTGTTGCAAGGCGCTGAATTTGCCAATAATTCCTTTGAGTAATTCTTTTGTTAAAGGAATTGGTTCAGCATCACGACAAATTCTTGGTTACGTTTATTTGGACATTGAGTCTCGCGTATACCTAAATAATAAATATAACATATTTGCACTCGTTGTCGAGTGCATTACCGACAAGTTACCTAATCACTACATAGCAAAGGTTGATATGAGGTACTTAGAGGGCAAACCCCTCGCTGATTTAACGTGGAACATTCCCGGAAACATAGATGTTGTCTTAGGGGCACAATTATTTCCACATATCTATTTAGGGGACAGGATTGAATCAGGGACTAGTGCACCCCCCGCATTATCGACCGCGTTTGGTTTCGTGCTAATGGGCGACTACCCTGATAATGTGCTTAATACAAGTACTTCTTTTTCCGCACTTGCACTTAATGATTTAGTCCAAAAATTTTGGCAGTTAGAAGAAATCCCTAACATGCAATTTTTAAGTCCGGAGGAGACGGAATGTGAGAATCTGTTTACTTCATCTATCGCTCGCGCTGTCAATGGAAGGTATTCTGTTGCTTTACCTTTCTGCAAAGACCCAAAACAATTGGGTAATTCTCTTACTACCGCCCAGCGCCGATTTATGGCCTTGGAACGAAAATTTAAACAATCACCTTCTTTACAGGAGAATTATAACAAAGTTATCGGTGAATATATTGACAGCAATTATTTGTCAGAAGTTAAAGAGTCTGAAATTACAGATGATGGATATTACATCCCGCATCATGCCGTCAATCGTCCAGACAAACCTATGCCTCGGATTGTGCTCGACGCTAGCGCCATGACTCATTCAGGGCTGTCATTAAATGACGTCTTGCATACTGGTCCCAATTTGCAAGCTGATTTGTTTTTGCTTTTGCTTGACTTTCGTCTTTTTCCCATCGCTATGACTGCGGACATAAAGCAAATGTATTTACAGATTGAAGTTCCTATCAAGCATCGTAGATATCTAAGAATCTTATTTCGATTCTCCAACAACGATCTCATACGGACTTTTCAATTTAATCGGGTCCCTTTCGGACTAACGGCAAGTCCATACTTAGCAATGAGGACTGTTCGTCAGTTAGCCCAAGATATGAGACCACATTTCCCGGATGCTGCCAATGTGGCAGAATCCAAGTTGTATATGGACGACCTGGTCTATTCTATTGCAGATGAGTCCAGCGCCATACGTCTTTCTCGAGAATTAATCTCGTTATTCAAGTCCGGTGCCTTTGATTTGGTCAAATGGACTAGTAATTCTCAAGTTGTACTTGAAAACCTTCCAGATTCTCACCGCAGTGCGGTGGATTTCACTGTTGGTTCTAACAATGCCTCTAAGGTGTTAGGCCTCTCGTGGGAACCAGTTGATGACAGCTTCTTCTTTACGACTTCTTATGTTCAGGAGAAGTGTACAAAGCGGAACATACTCTCTATAGTCGCCCGCTTATTCGATGTCCTTGGCTTGGTCGCCCCCATCATTCTGTACGCTAAATTGCTTATTAAGGAGCTATGGCTGTGCAACATTGGTTGGGATGATACCCCCCCTGAGAGCGTTATTCAAAGGTTCTCGGCACTCACACAGGAATTTCCTTTAATTTCTACGATAAAAATCCCACGTCATGTTGGTGTCCTACAGGGCAGTACAGTGCTCATTGTCGCTTTCTGCGATGCGAGCCTGAATGGTTATGGCTGTGTGATATATTTACACACAACTGATCCGTCTGGGAATATTACCGTGAGATTGTTGTGTGCAAAATCAAAGGTTTCTCCCACCAAAGTGACAACACTCGCTCGTTTGGAGCTATGTGCCGCGGTCTTGATGTCCAAACTAATACGGACGGTTCAAGACAATTATCGTTCGCGTCTTCTTATTGCCGGGATATATGCGTTTTCAGATTCGACCATTGCGCTCTCGTGGATACATTCTTCACCGCATCGATGGTCGGTGTTTGTTAGTAATCGCGTGGCTCAATGTCAGGAGAATTTGTCTCCTGAGAACTTCTATCATGTCGCCGGTAGCGAAAATCCTAGTGACTGCCTTTCACGTGGAGTGCTTCCTTCCCAACTCGTTTCACACGAACTATGGTGGAACGGCCCATCATGGATTCGCAGCACACCTTTGGAATGGCCAATAAAACCTTTTCATTTCACAAATATTGGTGAAATGCCTGAGCACAAAACTAATGTGCTCACTGCAATAGTTCAACGTGAACAATCGGTCCTTAGTGAACTTGCTCAGCGCATTTCCACATGGGATAAACTTTTAAGGATTGTCGTTTATGTTCTCCAATTCGTAAAAAGGGTATCACCTTCTTCTGGAACGGTCAATAATCTTATGACTGCTGAAAAGGCTGTGATTCGTTCTGTGCAGAGTATTCATTTTGAAGAAGATATTGCTGCACTCCAGAAAAGCAAATTGCCTTCAAAGAAGCTTCGGAATTTATCAGTTTTTCTCGATGAGGATAATTTATTACGTATTGGGGGGCGGCTTTCTAAATCGGACTTACCATTTGAGGTTAAACATCCGGTATTACTACCTAAACATGACTGTGTTGTGGATCTTATCATCGATCATTTCCATGTCATGAACTGTCATACAGGCCCTGGACTCCTTATGTCCATCTTACGGCAGCGCTATTGGATATTAGATGCCAGGACTGTTATTAGGGCAAAAGTGCGGAAATGCAATTGCTGCTTCCGCTCAAATCCGTCGCATCCTACACCGAAGATGGCGGATTTACCTTCATATCGTATTGTAGAAGCAAAGGCTTTCGTTCATACCGGTGTAGATTACGCAGGTCCCCTCCGTATCACGCTTGCTCGTCGGAGAGGACAACATTCACAAAAGGCATATATCTGTATTTTCGTATGTCTTGTAACTAAGGCCATTCATATTGAGTTGGTCTCTGACCTAACTTCAAATGCTTTCCTGGCTGCTTTCAGCCGTTTTATTTCTCGGCGTGGCCCTGTGTCATGCTTGTATTCAGATAATGGCACCAATTTTATTGGTGCAAAGGCACAATTAGATGATCTCCATAAGTTTTTAGTTGAGTCAGAATTTGAGCCCGCTTTAAAGCGCGAACTCGCTAATCGCCGGGTTGAGTGGAAAATGATTCCCCCACGCGCGCCTCATTTCGGGGGTATATGGGAGTCAAACGTAAAGAGTATGAAGACTCATTTGTACCGTGTGATCGGAACTCAGCTCCTCACTTATGAAGAACTACAGACCGTTCTGGTTCAAATAGAGTGTTTGATGAACTCGCGCCCACTCACAGTCGTGTCTTCCGAACCCTATCCGGAAGTGATTACTCCTGCGCATTTTCTAATGTCGACACCTTTACAGTACTTACCTGCTTCTGTTTTGACAGACGCTAAAACAAACTTTGCTCAGCGCAAGCAGTTATTAGATGGTATGGTTCAATCCTTCTGGAAAAAGTGGCGTTTGGAATATCTGCACACGTTGCAAGTCAGGCAGAAGTGGACTACGACTGACCATCCTATTAAGGTTGGAACTGTCGTACTTGTGGGACAGGAGGATTCGCCTCCGTTAAATTGGCCTTTGGGCGTAATCACGGACGTTCATCCTGGTACTGATAATATAATTCGAGTTGCGACGGTAAAGACCAGATACGGATTTTTTAAACGTCCTGTTGTTAAATTATATTCCATCCCAACGCAATAATTTTATCTTTATTTTATTTTATGTTAATAACTTATCATAATTTAATTCTTTTGGACTTAACCATGACATTCTGTATTTAACACTTAGTTGACTTAGCAACATGATATTCTTTATTTAACACCTAGTTGACTTAGCAACATGATTTTTATTTTATTTTTAAACATTTTTCAACTTAGTGATTTTATCCTTAATAAGTTTAATTTAAACTTTGTTTTGTTTTTGAAAGTTCCGTGAACTTCCAAGGCGGGGAGCATGGTTACGCATTGCAATATGTTTTTTTTTTTTGTTTGTTCGATATTTAAATAAATATATATCACAAGCATGGTACTTACTTTACTTTACTCCTTGGAATTGACAAAGACATCGAAATGGATTGATTTTCAAAATAAATTCTAAAACAAGTAAAGAACTGACTCTGTCTGTTTTGTTGGAAAATTTTCTTCATTGTTTGAAAAGGAACTTTGATTACTGCATTACATAAGGATTACATTGGCTGCATTACATAAGGATTTCTTTTACTGCATCTAATTGTTGGTTTGATGACAAAGGAGGCCTCCACACATCAAGATAAGCAAAAACACGGTTGGTGGATTTGTCATTCCCTGGAGTTTCTCTTTTGTGCCATCCTTTGTGATATTAGTTCGCGCAAGTAGTTTCTTTTTCACAATCATAATTTCTTGGGTATTAAGCCCAGAGGGTCTGGGGTTATTTACACACCTCAGGCTCGCATATTATAATGCAAGAGGAAATTCTGGTAAGGAAAAGGTATGAGGGTTTGGTGGAAATCTGGGGGTCAGTGTGTCCAGGAGTGACGGACATATGAAACTTTCTTTCCAACTGCGGTGCAAGGCGACAGGTCTAGAGAGTTCGGCTGAAAAGGTCAAAACGTCTCCCTCATCCAGTCTTTCTCGAGCCAGCTCATCGCGACGCAGGGGAGGAGACACATCCGCCACAAAGACCTGGACTCACCTCACCCCATGAAGCCGAGCTCCACTCACCAAACTTAGCGAACCTGTGATAGAGGTATTGATTATCTAATAAATGGTTCCCATGGCGGCGGTACCCATAATCGCCATAATTGAAAAAGGATATAAAGATGGAACCGGCCCAAGAATATAAAGAGATGAACAAAACGAAACCAGTTACATGTTTCCTTAAAATCGTTATCATCAAGAGTCCATGTAAAAAAAATACGAATAAACATGGAACTGAAAATCGCCATCAATGGGTAATGATTTGTAAGAATATTGATGTCGGGTCTTGGCGGCGGATGTATTTCCCCATCAGCAGCATGACGGCTGGATCGAGAGAGACTGGATGAGGGAGGCTTTTTGACCTCTTCAGCCGGACTCTCTCGACCAATCGCCTTCCACGTTTTTTTTTTACATGAGCTCCACACAGGAGGCCCAGAGGAAAATAATTTCCCTCAGGGCCTATGTCATCTTTGAGGATGGTGTGTGGAGGGTTTTTTTAAGGAAAGGAAGGAGAGGAGAGTTCTGGGAAGGAAAAGGGTTTAAGGGGTGGGATGGGGGTTCAGTGTGTCCTAGTCATCCGCCTCCAAGACCTAAACAAACCTCACCCCATGAACCCGGGCACCCCTGCTAAATCACCAAACGTAGCGAACCACTTGGGGTGACCTATGGCAGAGGTGTTGGTTATCCAATAAAGGTTCCCGAGGCGGCAGTACCCATTCCCGCCTCCCAAATTTAGTTGAAGGGATGGATTCGTACGTTCGTTACTCTTGAACACAGATTTCTACTCACCCCTCCTCTGCGGAGTAAAACTAACGTTCCTGTGCGGAACGTAAAAAAAAATCTCAGAAAAAAATTTCACATTCACTAACTAAATATAAGTACAAATCAAATCTAAAAAGTTTCGTCGAAAATAAGGGCACTGTTTTGTAGTTATAAAACTTTTTTATCTAACATTCCTATACTAAGGAGCGATTCTGCATCTTTTGTGAATACGGAAAAGATTTCATACGGAATCGGCTGTCAAATTCGTTTTATTTTCTATGACTTTCAATAGGCCAATTGCATGGATTGGAAAAAATCGTGTGGATAGATTTTTTTACTAAGATTACGAAAATGTTAGTAAATGTTTTTTTAAATATACACTTTTTTTATAAATAAATCCATTATTTGGGCTCGTGACGTCACCACATGAAAATGTCCCGTCTCCGAAAATGTTCTTATTAATTTTGTAAAATTCCACACTGATTTAATTATTTTATACGGCAACACTTTGATTTCAGGTGAAATTTTGAATTTGACATTTAACATTCACTAGATTTATTGTTTGTTCCCTGCGAACTTATCATTTGGTTTGACTTTTGGTTTGTCTGTACGTGTTTTAGATATATAATGGTAATGGTGCTGATTTTAACAAAATCAAATTTTATAATATCCTTATTATTATTATAATTTACGAGTACTAGTATATTATATTGGATTTAGTAATATAGAAGACGTTGAACATTACAATGATTTATGATCAATAAGATGGATCAAGGAAAAAAATATTTATGAGATTTAATATTTTTGGTATGCCTCGTTATTCTCCTTTGCCATTCATGTGAAAACAGTTTTATTTAAATGATTTTCGGATATGTAATTATCGTTTTTTCGCACCGATAAAATTATGTCCCATTTTTCCGGTTTATAAAAAATGATTTGATTTTTCGGATTGAAATTTTCAAAAGATCGCCAGGGTTTCAAAAATACGATAAAAAAATACAGAATGTCTTAGAATATTTGCCAAAGCCGAAAAAAAATTACAAAATGTAATGCAAGTGGCCTATTGCTTTTTCTATGGGTGATGTCAACTGTCTCCGATTTTAACTAGATTGAAACACGAAATACTGTAAGCATAATGATTATTTATTCATGTAATGTACGTTTAACGTTGTATAAGTACAATGAATTTGACATTTGCACAAAATAGGTTCCAAGTTTGGACAAACTAAGTAATTAATGCGTATATAGATTGAAACGAAACTTTCCAAATGTCAAATCCATGGTACACAACATAAAACGTACATTAAATGAATAAATAATCATGTATACTTACAGTAATTCGTGTTTTAAACGCTCTAAACTAAAATAATGGACAGCTAACATCTGATCACGTCACTATAAAAAAGGCAATTAAAAGTCATAGAAAATCGCACAAATTTGACAGATGATTCCGTATGGAATCTTTCCGTGTCCACAAAAGACACAGAATCGGTCCTCTGTTTCTGTTAAGTGTATTTTACATCTTACCCTGAAAAATAAGGTGCTTTGGTTTTCATCGCGAGAAAACAGGTTTTAATTATTTTTTACGACTAGCATTTTCAGAGAAGCTCTATTTTTTAAGAAAATTGCGGCCGATCGCGCTTTCCAATTTTAAACTCGAATTTATTAACTTCGTCCCGCAAGATTACACATAATATTTTTAAGGTACAAAACCTTGGAAAAGAACGTTTTTAATTTATGAAAATGTCTAAGAAATTGAGTAAAAATAAGAAATATTATATTTTATAACTAATTAATCAACCGTCACGCCGTTTCCCCCACGGGGTAGGCAGGAAGGATGAACAGCCACACAACTCTGTCTTGGCACGCGCCCCTTGCTTCATCACATCCATACAACATCATCTCATACATACTATTCCGTTATATCTTTACATAGTATAAAATTAAGTCGCTCCCGCTGTCTGTGCGCTTAGATCTTTTAAACTACCCAACGGATTTTCACGCGGTTTTCACCAATAGATAGCGTGATTCATGAGGAAGGTTTTTAGGTATATAATTTGTCAAGGTTTTGTGTAAATTGGTTGAAAGCGAGCTGGCAAGCAGGCGGTGTGGATTGGATTTAACAGATGGCGTTGGTTAATAAACGTTGGGTAATGGCGTGGTGTTGCTATATAATTTCTAAATATGTCCACTGTATAATTTTCTAAGCTAATTAAATTAAATTTCCAGAACCGTATTTATTATACTTACTATATTTTTTTATAATTTTACCAACATTTCGGAGATTAAAGAACAGTTTGGGAGGCGGGTATGGGTACCGCTGCCTCGGAAACTATTCATTGGATAACCAACACCTCTGCGATAGGTCACCCCAAGTGGTTCGCTAAGTTTGGTGACTTAGCAGGGGTGCCCAGGTTCATGCCCATATTTTATAGGTCTTATCGGCGGATGCGGTTGCCCACCTACTGTATGACGGGCCGGAGTGGTAGAGATTAGTTGAGGAAGTCCTTTTGACCTCTCCAGCCGGACCCTCTCGACTCATCGCCTTGCACCCCTGTGGGAGGAATGGATTCACTCCTGGACACACTGATCCCCTGATTCCTCATACCTTTTTCCTTCCCAGAACTTCCTGTCTTTCCTTTCCATAAAAAAACCCTCCACACAGCAACCCCAAAGATGACATTGTTTTCCTCAGGGCCTCCTGTGTAGAACTAATGTAAAAAAAACGAGATTTCAATTACATTCAAATAAGAAAATCGCAACTGAGAGTTTTCTCACTTCTTTAGAATCTTTAGAATTCAATAAATCCTCACTGAAATGCGTTTCAAAAGAAGATTCGTTTTTTAATCTAATTTTTAACCAATGTGGATATTGGAATGGGTGAATTTGAAATGTACTTCTCTCTACAGATTGATTGTGTGGAAAGATTTTAGTCCTTTTTTCATACTAAACCTAATTGGAATAAGGCCAAAATACTCGCCCAATCTATGTAAATAAGATATTTTTTAATCATAATGTATATCTAGCAAATATCTAGTACGAATATGTGCAACTTTATTTATTAATGATTTAGATTATAATATATAGGCCATTCAATGATTATATATTGCTTGGTTTTAGAGGCAAATTTGGAATTATTTGTGAGTTAAGAGGGCATTACCAGAGAAAACAAGAAATGTCATTTTCAAATCAGATTTTAGACGTATTGACTCTTTTCCACAAAAAATTATAAATGGATTTCGAACGATTGTTCTTTTATCTAGGATTTTTTTTTTTTTTTTTCAATTATTTATTTGGCTTTCACCCATTAAGGGTGATCTTGGCCATGTATTAAAGTAAGTTACATATTTTTAAAATTATTTACATTTCCAGATTATTTTTTTTTGTAAATTAGTTACATTATCAATTTTTAAAAATTATATACATTTTCAGATTTGTTAAAATTAGATACATAATCAGTTTGTTTAAATTAGTTACATTTTCATACATTTTTTAAAATTAGTTATATTTATGGAGTTGGTATTAGAAGTAATTACAAAATTGTAGAGTAGGAAGATGTACAGGTTCCCAAAAATAGGAACCTATACAACTGCACACACAGAGTTGGTATTAATAGTAATTAAAAAATTAAAGAGAAGGAAGATGTACAGGTTCCCAAAAATAGGAACTTGTACATCTTCCATACTTCCATCTTCATACAGAGTAACACATAGAGTTGATATTAATAGTCATTACAAAATTGAAGGGTAGGAAGAAGTACAGATTCCCAAAAAAAGGAACCTGTGCAACTGTACATAATAACACTGTAAGAAACAAATGTATACGTAGGGAAGAGAAAGAAATGTGATTGATGCTTAAATATTGAGGCCATTTTTGTAAATAAATTTTGCTAACAAATAGTGAATTTCAGGAGAGTTGAGACTAAGAAGGCAGGGTACACTGGTAGGGAATTCAATTTTAAGTTTTAACAATTCAGGTATGAAGTTTGGAAATTGGTCATTGATAGGACACTCAAAAAAATTATGGTCTAAAGTATCCTCTGAACCACAATCACAATAAGGCGAATTGACTATGTGGAATCTGGCGAGATGGCTAAGACAACAAGTATGACCTAAACGCATTCGAATAATGGAAGAGATGTATTTTTTAGGCAAGGAAGTGTATTTGTGAAACCAGGGTTTGACAGGAATAGAAGGTTGAATTAAAGAGTACTGGTGACCTTTTAACAGGGAGGATGATTTCCATTCAGAGGACCATTGGCGTTGTAACTTATTTTTTAAAATAGGAAAATAGTCTCTAACAGGAATAGGAATACTACTTAATGGACCATGAACAATAGATTCCTTAGCAATAGAATCAGCCTTTTCATTTCCAACAATACCAAGGTGTCCTGGGATCCAGGCCAAGACCACTGACACTTGAGCCAGCGACAAGGAATGCAGGAGGTCTCTGATAGAGCACGTCAAAAAGTCGCTATTGGAATTGAGAGGGGATGCGCTTATTTTTTGTAATGAGCTAAGTGAGTCTGAAAGGATGAGGGCATTTCTAATGTTGAGAGATTTGATGAGACGTAAAGCTTCTATGATAGCTATACATTCAGCAGAGAAAATGGAACACTCTTTGGGAAGTCTGTGTGGGAAACACAACTTCCTGTGAGGTGCATAGACACTGGCCCCACAATGGGAGTCCGAACTGAGTTTGGAACCATCTGTGAAAATTTTTATATAATTTGGCCAGTTATTTTCAATAATTTTGTTGAATTCTGCATTATTGGATTGAACTGAGTTTTTAATATTTTTTTTACATATTCCTATAAATTGGTGCACCTTTGGATAGAAAGTAAGACTTTCATAGGGATAAGAGTATAAGGGGAGAGATTCATTGCGATAGGCGTTTGTGGAAACATTCAGGAAAGTGTTGAAGCAATTATAGAGAAGGGGAGGGGAATGTTTTTTCCAAAATGGATTCAAATTAACCTCATACTTTAACGATTGAAGTTTGGGAATCAAGGGATGAGAAGTTATTGAGCATGTATTGAAAATATATTTTTCTGCTAGGCATCGCCTTCTTATATTTAAGGGAGGCTCGCAGCATTCAACTTGCATTGCGTTGATTGGGGAAGATTTCATGGCTCCTAAGATAAGGCGAAGAGATTTTGACTGAATTTTATCTAATTTAAGCGAATTTGAAGTGGACATTGGATCAAACAGACAAGATCCATAATCAAGATGACTTCGGATGAGAGCATTGTACAGAAGTTTTAAAGATGATGGGTGTGATCCCCACCACACTCCGGACAGAAATCTAAGGGGATTGATGTTGCTTTCACATTTCATGGTGACATGATTTATGTGAGAATTCCAAGTAAGCTTTGAGTCTAAAAACATTCCCAGGAACTTAACTTCTTTAGAGGTAGGGATGATTTCATCGCCAAATCTCACCTGAATTTCTGGGAGCTTTCGACGACGAGTGAAGATGACAACTTTGCTTTTGGAGGGGGAAAGTTCAAGGCCATTAATATTTAACCACGCCAACAGTTTTCTAAGAGCATTGTTGATTGCTGATGCTGCAATAAAAATATTACGAGATATTTTGTAGAAAGTCAAGTCATCAGCATATTGGAGTATGTTGCACAAGAATTGAATAGATTTTTCTAGATCATATGTGTAAATATTGTACAGGATCGGGCTTAAGACTGACCCTTGCGGGAGACCTTTGAATATGTGTCTAATGTGAGGGGGGGATTCAGACCCATCTACAAAAATAGTTCTCTGGGAGAGCAAATTGACAATGAATTTTACCAATTTAGGCGGAATACCTATTGCCAGTAACTTTTCTTTCAGGATGGGGATATGAACATTGTCATATGCTCCACAGATGTCTAAAAACACTGCAATGCAATATTCATTTTTAGATAATGCTAATTTGATATCTGTAACAAGAGAAGAAAGGTTGTCAAGGGTACTTTTACCCTTTCTAAATCCAAACTGGGAAGGGGAAAGAATTTGATTTTTTTCTACGAACCAGTCCAATCTATTCTTAATCATTCTTTCAGATACTTTGCAAAGAGTAGAAGAGAGGGCGATAGGTCTGTAGCTCGAACCTATACTTGGATCTTTGCCACTTTTGCAAATGGGAATGATATTTTGAATTTTCCAGTCTGGGGGAATAATACCAGAATCCAGAAAGACATTGATGAGAGAGAGAAAGTAGGTTAGAGAATTGTCATCAGAATGACGGATGAATATATTCAGGATTTCGTCCTTGCCAGGAGCTGAGTCATTGAGGATTTCAATGGCTCTTTTTAACTCATCAAAAGAAAATGGAGCATCTAACCATGAAGAAGATTTTAAAGTGAAAGGCAAAGAAGGGAGTTCATCAAAATTAGGGACATAAGGGGGAGCTATTTTATTAATAAAGTCATCAATCCAAATAGCAGAATTACGAGATGGCTTTGGCAGGGAAAAGGAAGATCTAAACCTGCGAATCATGGACCAAACCTCCCCCGCTGGAGTAGCAGGGGATATATTGGTACAGAAATTACGGCAGCTGTTTTTTTTTTTGAAACGGAATGTGCGTTTAGCAACAGCTTGGGCATTCTTGGCTGAGATGTAATTATCCATAGTCATTTGTTGGCAGTATGTCTTATTGGCCGCTTTTCTCTCCTTCAGCACTCTAAGGCATTCCTCATCCCACCAAGGGGGAGGGCGAGCCTTCGAGCCTACAGGAGATGATTTGGGGATAGACTTTTCAGCCGATTTTAGTATGGAATCAGTCCAAGATTTATAAGAGGAGGTGCAATTATCAGAAGAAGGGGAAGGCAGGGAGAGGGAAAGATCCTGGATTGAGTCTCTGAAACGGGACCAATCGGCTTTTTTTGTAATAAATTTGGGCTTACTTTTAAAGCGATTAGTATCCAACCGTTAAGCCAAATTCAAAATAATGGGATAGTGGTCACTGCCGCAGGGGTCTGAAGTAATTCGCCAGGAGATTAGTGGATAGATACTCGGGGAACAGAGGGATATGTCCACCGCACTAGGATTCTGTCCAGGGAGACTAAACCTTGTTGAGGATCCGTCATTTAGGAGACAGATGTTCAAGGAGTCCAAAAGGTCAATTAATTTGATACCTGAGGGATCCGAGGAAGAAGAACCCCAGAGTGGGGAGTGGGCATTAAAGTCACCCAAAATGACCAAGGGAGAAGATATTTTGCTAAGCATGTGGACCCACAGTGGAAGGTCAAATGGGGTAGAAGGAGGAATATAGAGAGATACAAAAGTTATATTAGAGACAGTGGCTGCCACTAATTGGAAGGGTGAATTTGGGGGTTTAATGGAAATAGGGGAAAGGGGGAGAGAGTTTTTGATGAAAAGGGCTGCACCACCCTTCCCATCAATGCGGTCGTCCCGCAGACATTGATAGCCACTCACCTTGAAGAGTTGAGATGGCTTGAACCAAGTCTCAGAGACGGCTGCAATCGATATGGAGTGTAAATGTAGAAGGCGGATGAGGTCATCCTTATTGGAGGTGATGCTTCTACAATTCCACTGCAGAATTGCTGCTGTTGGGGCAGCCATTGGGAAGAAGAGAATACAAGGAGGAGATTAGTGAGGCAGCGTTGGACGGTAGAGTATTATTATTGTTAATAACAGAGATAAGTAACATGAGGAGAGTTTGGATAAAAGAAGAATTGTCATTAGAAGTATTGTTGTTTATGGAATTTGCATTTAGATCAGGATTGAAAGCACTGCTGTTAGTTGAATTGGAGTTAGAAAAGACGGATTTTTGAGGAAATAGAGAGCTGTTGTTACCATTTGGGAACAAGAGCTGGGAGTTATGGCCCAATTGATCAAATCCAGGGGTTTTAATTGGACGAGAAGCTTGTTTTGTCATTACAGTCTTCCTGTAAGACAAGTTTGAGGGAGCACTAATTTGGGGTTGAGAGGCAACTTCAGCAAAAGATTTTTTAGAAGGAGCTATTAATTTGAAGGCATAGAAGTACGAAACGCTATTGGAGGCCATATAACTTTTTATGTTTTTTTGGCGAGAAAGTTCGGGGCAGGATGGATGAGTGGCTGTGTGCGAGCCTGAACAATTGACGCAAGAGGGGGAATTGGAAGGGGAGGGGCATTGGTCTGCTAGATGGTTCTCTGCGCATTTAAAGCAGCGGGGAGAAGAGCGGCACGATTGTTTTGAATGGCCAAACCGACAACAATTAAAACATTGGATTGTCGGGTATGAACAAATTTTCACCGGGAGAGAGTTATGGAATAAATAAACGTGAGAGGGAAGGGACTGTCCTTCAAATGTCAGAACTACAGTTTGAGAGGGTTTCCAAACTACAGACTCTGACGATCTATCTTTAAAATTAAGACGCCTAGTCTTAATAACTTTTCCCGAAGATGCTGGAATAATCAGTTCCGAGATAAGCTCTTCTTCAGATAGGTCTACAGGAATACCTCTAACGAGACCCAAGCGAGAGATATTGAAAGAAGGGATATAGGCCTTAATTTTTTTTGCAGAGAGGGAGTCCATAGAATTTATGAATTTATTGGCATTCAACGCGGATGTGAACTCAACACAAATGCGAAATCTGCCCTCTGATCGGATACCACCTGGGGAAATGCCAAGTGGTTTTTTTCCGATGAATTTACCAAATTCAAGGGGATGTAAGGAGTGGCCAGGAGAGTTGTTTTGAACATAAACTATGAAGGGAGCTTTTGCTGAAGTCGGATACAAGGAAGGAGGAGAAGCTACAGGAACTGAGACCTGTGAAGAATCTAATTTTGGAAGGTCGCAAACTTTCCTCTTTTTTGGAGTAGAAGATGGAACTTGAAGGTCTGTTATCTCTACCTCACTACCAATGTCAAAATGTGAAGGGTCAGGGGGGGCGGGATCAGGGGGTTTCTTCCCCATGGCAAAGGCCATTGGGGCAAAAGGATATATTTAAAACAAAAATAAAATAACTTACTGGACTTGGTCAGCAATAAACGAACTCAAAGAGGACAAAAAAACTAAAACTATAACTGACTAAATGCCAAAAATTCGATTTTTCGTATTAAAACGAAAAAAACGCAACAGTGTTTTTCAACTGTCAAAATTCGAATCTTGTTATCTAGGATTCGCAATTCGCATGTAATAAATTTTGAGAAATTTTTTTAATTTTTAGTATAATAAGGTTATTCCATAGGTAGTTGGCAGATTTGTTAAATTTTCAAAAAAGATTTTGTATTTTCAAATAATATAATAATGCAGTAAAATAAATCAATACATTATTTAGCAAACGCATGTTTTAGAATTTTAATTTTAGTTTCAATAAAATCATTAAAAAATATGTACATTCATGTGTTTCTTGTCGAAAATTGGTCCATTTGTGTATTTATTTGTGCACTTACAAACTAATATATTTCAGATATTTTTAACATTCTTATTAAATTTAGACATTATTGAAAAATGATAAATACTTATAATCAAAAAATAATTACAAAAAGTACATTATTTTAATAGATTTATCATCACGCCTTTCAGCATTTTTGGATGTAGGTATAAATGAAAGCTAATTTGGATTGAAATAAATTCAATATTGAGCTATAATTTAAAAAAGCTGGTTCGGAGAATAATTCATCTTTCTCATTGTAACCGCCCTGCATGATCGTAAGAACAACTTTCGACGAAATGTGGATTTTCTTCCGCTGGCTGGTTAAACGCTCTTAATTGTAATTATTTGAAAAAAAAAATTTTTACCTGACCACTGTATAAATATAACGATACGTAGTATAAAATTGTTAAATGTTAAGAAAAGCATTTTGACGGGCTTAAATTTAAATTAATAACGTCAGATATACTTTCAAACACATATTTTACGCGCACAAATTTAAATTTCGGTCGTAAAAACGGTTTTTTTATATTTTTTGTGTCAATATATTTACTATGTTGGGCAAGAATAGTTTTTTGAATAATTTCCATTAACTCACAAAAAATTGATAAATTTGACTCTTTTTAGCATGAAAAATTGAATCATTCAATGGCCGAAATTTAAAATTTAAAACACAAATAAATAAATTGCTTATTCGTACTAGATATTAGCAATTAAGTTAGCCTCTCAAATATCTACTGGACATACTTCAATACGTATTTTTTTTAATCGTATTTTTGAAACCCTGGTGATTTTTTGAAAATTTCAATCCTAAAATTCAGACCATTTTTTATAAACCGGAAAGACGGGACATAATTTTATGGGTGCGAAAAAACGATAATTACATAACATTCGAACATTAATGGCACAGTCCAATGAAATATACTTATACTTGTAAATTATAAAATTGATTTTCTTAAAATCAGCACCATTATCATTACATCTCTAAAACAGGTACAAAAGGCATAAAATGTACTGGGTTCTCTTCGTAAAATCTGTCAAAACGTCAAACCAAATGATAAGTTCGCAGAGAACAAACAATAAATCTAGTGAATGTTAAATGTCAAATTCAAAAAATCGCCTGAAATTAAAGTGTTACAATATAAAAAAAAATCAGTGCGGAATTTTACAAAATTAATAGAATATTATCGGAGATGGGACATTTTCCTGTAGTGATATCACGAGCCCAAATAATGGATTTATTTATTAAAAAAAAAAAACTGTACATTTTTAAACTTTTTTACTAACATTTTCGTAATCTTAGTAAAAAAAATCTATCCACACGATTTTTTCCAAGTCGTTATGAAATCCATGCAAGTGGCCTATTGCTAATCTTGTACAAATCGCAAGTGCACCTCATGGTATAATTTGACAGTCGCCTCTGGTCTGGAGCTCCAAAATACCTGAAAAACCCTCGACGTTGAAAATAGAAAGATGTAATACAATAAAAAAAACTTTGTTTTCATCACGGGTTGATTTTTTTACTACTCCGTGGGTCAGACTCAGACAAGATTGTTGATTGGCAAGAAATAAAATGTCAAAAACTTATATTTTACAAAATCCATCAAATTTAAAATGCTGTTTTCTTGGGGTCTGTGGGTTTGAATCATGAGAAAAATTGGTTGTATGATAAGAATTATAGTTTTCAAATCGATTCAAGAAGAAAAATCTTTTTCCCTGCCTCAATCCCGTACCTCCTCCCTTCAACCTTACAACCTACCCAAATTAGGAATGCCATAGCCTCACTTGCTCCGGGCATTTGGCATTCTTATACAGTCTTCCCATAAATAAAATAAATATTAAAACTGTGTCACGAGGATTGTGATTTATGTTATCAGAAACCCAAGACAAACTAAGCCTCTGTGAAAGAAACACGCGCCCAAAAAATAATAAATCAAACATACCCAGAGCGACATGCTAACTTTAATAATGTGCTTTATTATATCTGGATACTGGGAAGGTCTGCCTTGTGAAATCATTTCATTGAAACCAAAAAAACATTAAATTTGGGTACAGGTTCCATACAAGAAAATAATGAAAAACCCGGTCGGGCGTAGAATTGCTAGTGAAATGTTTTAGGGGGTGGCCAGAACTAATATTACAATTTATATCAGTTGCTAATTATTGGCAGTAATTAATCGCAGAAGTGCTTATGAAGATTCATGTCAACATCTCACCTTTTTTCCCTTGACCCAATCGGTTCGAGGACCCGTCGCTTCGATAAGGGACCGTGAAGTGCCTTTATCCTGAAGGAGTCTTAACTTGGTCATTCGATAAAACCCTATATCAATACAAATCTGTAATATTTTTTTTTACATTAGCTCCACACGGGAGGCCATGAGGAAAATTATTTCCCTGCGGGTCTATGTCATTTTATTGGATGCTGTGTGGAGGTTTTTTGAAGAAGATGAAGTTCTGGGAAGGAAATAGTATGAGGGGTGGGTAGGAATCCGCGGTTCAGTGTGTCCAGGCGTAACGGAATGAATCCATCCCTCCAACTGCGGTGAAAGGCGATGGGTCGAGAGATTCCGGCTGGAGAGGATAAAAGACTTCCTCAACCAGTATCTCGATCCTGCGCACCACGCGGCTGGCAGGCAGACGCATCGGCCGCCAAGACCTGGACAAACCTCACCCCATGAACACGGGCACCCCTGTTAAGTCACCAAACGTAGAAAACCACTTGGGGTTATCTATGGCAGAGGTATTTGTTATCCAATAAATGGTTCCCGGGGCAGCGGTACCCATACCCGCCTCCTATTTATAGTCAGTTATCAATTTTGTTAGTTATCAGTTAGCGCGGCCTCCGTAGTTTCAGATATACTTCGGTTAACTATCAATATACACATATTTTTGAATTGTGTCGTTCGTTATGCTTAATTACTGGCTTATTTAATGAACGGATTGAACTAACGAAGCTCTAAGAAATGAAAGATGTCGTATACGCGATCCATAGACTTAAATAATGCATCTATGACGCAATTAATTTATTCCGTTCGATCTTTGAGAAACGAAAATGGTTGAAAAATAAAGACCTCATTAACTAATTAACCATCGTTTTGTGTCAAAAATTAAATGTGGATGGCCAATGCTTATTTAGGTTAATATTTCAATCCAAGGTTGCCAATTTCTTAATATTTCTACGTAATTGCTTGGCGTCTGACATTTCGTAGTGTCAATTCATAGAAATTACCCTCAGTGTTGCTAGTGTATATCGATTTTTTTTATTTATTCCCTGTCAATATCGGTTCGGTTTTGTTCTTTAAAAGCTTACTCTGGACATCGTTATAAAATCATCTGAAGTTACGCCTATCGATCCGATACCGATAAGTTATCGATTTCACCGTTCGAGGGCTCCGGCTACTTCAGCGGCCGCCGTTCATTGTAGGCCCAGCAGTGATGGCATGTCTAGGGAAATTTCCCTAGTCTAGGGAAGAAAAATATTTTTAGGAAAAAGGGAAATCAGCACTCTAGGGTAATCTATGGAAATTTCGAACACCGACAAAAATTTTATTACGTATGACCATATTACTGGTATTATATGTGTATTTTTTGGGATTCCCATTAATCTGATGAATTGTTGATGTACTTGCATGCAATGTTATTTTTAACACTGACAACTCAAAATGGTATTATGTATCTAAAAAGATAAACGTCTGAAAAAAATAAAAATTCAAGTTTTAATTAAGTTTCGTTTTTTTGGTGATGGCGGTTGATTTTTATTTTGCAAAGTGTTATTTTTATTTGGAATCCCGTTTCTAATTCAGTGAGAGTGTATACATATTTTGAAATTGTTATTTCACTGTTTAAAAGTGTTTCATTTGGAAAAGCACAGTATTATAAGTACATCTACCAAGTTCCGATATCTTTCATATTAATTAAGATATAACAGGATTAGTGTTACACAATCAGGTGACTACGTAGATAATTGCGGAAATGTGATTATTATGTATTTTGTTTTGAAAAGTTTTATTTTTTATGTACATTTCTTAAATTTTATTTTATTTTTTCTAAATTAAAAGTTAAATTTGCCCCCCCCCCCCCCCCCCCCCCCACCCTTCCCCCCGTTACTAGCAATTTTAGGTTAAAAAAAACGTAAAGTGTGCCATTTAAAAAGCCAATGTAAAAGCTCCAAAAAAGGGCGTTAATCAATAATAAAAAAAATTTAAAGTTTTTAAAGATAGCACAAAAAAATTGTATTTAAAAAGTTACGTGATTATTTCCAATAATATAATTTTAAAGCGTATTTCATCACATTTTAAAGCAGTTCTTTTTTAAGTTTTCGGATTCGTTCACAAATATTTCAATTATTTAGATTTCATTGCAAAGCGGAAATATATTGACCTACTGACAAAATATGTTCGAGGCTTGAGAGTGTAAGAATGACTTAATTGAAATTCAAATAAAAATAAGTCTTTTGACCACCCGTTACATAATTGAACGGGATTATTATTTTTCTTTGGTTATTGATCAAGCCTGTTTGGTTACGGGTTATTATTTGCACTATGGATTGGAACATAATTGGAAATGAAAACTTTCCTCGCCGCGCAGAACTTTTGTTTGTTTTCACAAAAGTTTTTCCATGTCAACACAAATGGAATTGAATGGGAAAATACCTATTACATATTGCAATGCAATAAAGCTACAAACTAGTCATACAAGCCAGCACGATAACCCGAGCTGTCATTGCTACTTGTTTTTTCGTACTTAAATATTTTTAAAAGTGCCATGTTTCTTGTCGATTTTTTTAATGTAATCTGAAGAAAATCTCATTCTCCACATATATGTTTGGGGGTTATGTGTTTATTGGTGTAAGTGTGTAGATGGCAAAGCGAATAAGTAAGACGATTCAATACTTACAAGTTTATTAACACTATTTACAGACACATAAATCTCCAATTTAAATATATGCAATAATAAAGTAATGTGAAGGGCGAACAAATATTAAAGACCAGCGACTCCTGACCGAGGGTTAAAGCAGAATGAATCGTTAGTTTTTGATGCAAGCGAGGCCAGTTGCTTGAGAAAAGGTCTGCATCCAATTGGTGCTTGAGGGACCAATCGGGTGGCCGGACGATGCAGATCAGTGTCCTTTGTTCGTCCTCCACACATGTATAGAAAGATTCGAAGTATTTATAATTTTTCAATAATGTCTAAGCAAAATAAGAATGTAAAAAAAATCTTAAATACCTACATATTGATGAGTAGAAAAAGTAAGTTGATTATTAAGTTGTAGAAGAGAATACGAAATTATTTTTTTTACTTTTTAGTGCATTTTTTAAGTCTTTTTTTTTGTTTTGTTAAAATTTTTGTTTATTTTTTTGTTTTTTAGTGAATCTGAAGTACACTAACTAATTTGTTCGAATATGGGTAGACCTACTAAACGAGCTGCTCATATGAGACAGACATTACTTGACCATAACGACGTTACGGTAGGTGACTTAAAGATGCGAATAATGCGATGATGTAAAAGATTCGGCCCAGTATCGTTAATTTGCTCATAAGAAGTGAAGAGTTCCATTACTTTGCCATGGATCCCATAATCAGAATCTAACCAAACTCTCATCAAACTACCATTGAAGTACATCCTTTCCAATAAAAAAAGAATCATCGAAATCGGTTGGCGCGATATTGAGTTATTCGTCCATTTGTTGCGCACATATTTAATGCAAATTTAAGACTTACATGGTTTTCTCATGGATGCCATTGTCAAAACTGGACCAAATTAAAATGGGATCACATGTGAAGCACCTGCTTTCAAATAAAACAAGAATCATCAATATCGGTTGACTTAGTCAAAGGTTCTGAGGTAACAAACATAAAAATAAAAAATAAATAAAAAATACAGTCGAATTGAGAACCTCCTCCTTTTTGAAGTCTTGCTTCTAATGGAAGAGTAGTAAATAATCTAAGATGTAAAATTAACATCAAGTACCATGTAAAACATGTTGTTAAAAAGAAAAAAAATATTTAAAAAAAAATCTGCTATCCAAATAAAATGTAATAAAATATGAATAAAAATATAAAATATTTAATAAAATCCAAATAAAGTATAATATTTCTAAACTAAAAAACTAAAAACTGTTTTTGAAAGGTGGCGCTTTCAAACTTTATGATTAGAAATAAAAGTAAAAAAAAAAATATGTAAAATTTTTTAATGCTATTGTATCAGTATATACTGAACTGAAAATAATATAAAAACACACACATATTTTATTAAGCAAATGTATTATAAACGTTATCACTCACTTTTGTCGTCTCATGTAAAAATAATTCATCGAAAATTCCCAAAATTTCATAATTTTTTTTGCAAAAATTGCGGTTGGAAACTTTGATTTTTGATAGATGTGTACGTTTTAATTTATTTGCGGTTAACTCTTAGATTTGAATATAAAGCATGGTGTTTTCTCTTTATAACACTGTTTACATCATATTTCTAACCATGATAGTGAGGGAGACACAATGATTGATCTAAGACCAATGTGAATTATTACGAAAACCGAGCCTGTGGGCCTAGTCACTAATTTTTGTAAACCTCCGTTTCATGAAGTTACGGGTTTAGCTACGTCACATACCCGTTGTTGTTGTTATTTAAGTTGGCGAATCTGTCAAAATACGGGTATGTGACGTAGCTAAACCCGTAACTTCATGAAACGGAGGTTTACAAAAATTAGTGACTAGGCCCCCTGAGGAGTTGGGAGCTGACCTGTGCACGGAATCTCAAAAAAAATCAAAGTAAAAGAAAATATTAGATAATTCATAGATTTACACATGTACACGCCCGGCAAATAATGATTAGTGATCGATTTGACAGAATTCGGTGTTCTTACTTGACTGTTCACCCTTGTTTTTATTACCTATTATTGCTCCCATTTGAGAACTAGGTTTGCGATAATGAATGAGAAAACTAGATATAAAAGTTTGTAGAGAAAACATAAAGTACGTAAGATTGCCTACAATTTGGTCCAATCCCTTTGTTCTCTGAAAGGTTTTCCTTCAGGTTACGGGAAAGGATCTGTTAATGTCACGATTATCCTTTATTTGGAGACGACCTCCCATTGTCGGGATTAGGGGAGCCGGAAGGACAACAGATGTGACGAAAAGGGCGAAAAGGACAATTATTTTAACTTTATTCCCGCCTGAAATGTGACTTATGCCTTCATAAATCCGACTCGCCCTAATCTCTTTAATATTTTACTGCGACTGTGGAATTTTACACGTAATTATCGAATGTTTTATTAGGGGCTTTGCATTTCAAGCCATTAACAGCTCAACCAGATTATGGATCGACTTTTGCTTTTGGATGATTAATTTTATAAATAAATTAATGGTGGAAAGCAGTTACTTGGTGGTTTGACATTTTTAATGAAATAAAACAATGACCGTCACGAACGATATCGTGACACTAGAGGGGGTGGACTGTAAATCTGCAATTTGTATAATGTAAGACAATTGATGGCGTTTTTTATAATCACTCACAGGACGAGGTAATTTGAAGGGATAAAGCCCTACTTTTGCTGTGATCATATATGATGCTTGGGTCCAAAATTGGTGGTGGCTGGTTTTCCAGATTGGTGGCACAAGGGATTAACTTCACCGTCACTTTATATATTAATTAGTATTTTTTACGAATTTTAAGCGAGATTTCCAGAGAGAGCTGTGATCGATTTCACGACAATTTTCGACTGACTTAAAATGTAGGTAATTTCAATTTTGTGCAATAATATTGTACATGCGTGCCAAGTAGGTAGTTATCTTCTTCTTTTTATACTAAGTAGGGCCTTTCGTGGAAAGAAAGGACAAAAGTAGATGAATAGCAATGCGATGAATTTGGGAAAACGGGTTTCAGTTCATAAGCTGTTCCAGAACTAAACAATGACTTTGTTAATAACCACAATTTTTTTTTATGTCGACCGGTTTCTGGACCGGCATTATTAACACAACACACACATAACACACATTAACACAAGCATTATCAGTGTATAAATTAAATTGATCAAAAAATACATTGTGTGAGCTACACAAAAAGTACCGCCCAACATAAAATTTTGCTTTTCTTTCCAAAATGCGCTCAATAAAGAAATATCATATATTATTATTAAAATATATCAGGATTAAATAAGGGAACATATCCATACTACGTGACGCGTTTAGGGGGGGGATCTTCAATATACCACGCTTGGTCACAATAGGGGGTGGGGGGGTTAGGTTTCTATCACGTAGTCAATCTAGAAATCTTTTTATATTTTTTCCACTAACTTTTTAATACTTACTCTTGACGTCACGCAGCAAGCGCCGTATTAATAAAGACAAATATAAGCCAAATATATTTTTTTAAATTTTTTGTTACCAAGAAATGGTTCAAAACCATATTTATGATTTACTACGTGAAAACTGTAGGGGGAGGGGGGTCTTGAAATACACTACACGTGGTCACCGAGGGGGGGGGGGGGGGGAACATGTGTTCCCAAATGTGTCCTCTGCGTGCGAACTGTACCTAAATTTCTCTAAATAAACAATAAATAGTGTTAATCTCAAGTGATTTCCCAGGTATATTTTATTATACCTGGGAATGCATATTTTCTGCCTGTACAGAGTTTAAATGAATCAATATAATGTACATTTTTACGCATCATCGTGTTTATTGGTCAAATCATTGTTCATAATATAGTATAAACTGGCTTTTTTCCCGCGACTTCGCTCGCATGGTACTAGCGGGGTACCCTATCCGCCTCCTCCCCCCCTCCCCCCCCCCCTCTGCGCCTCATTCCCCTCCACCCTCATTAATTCCCGGTACATTCAGTTTTCAAATTGCTCGCGTGCCATCTATTGCAATTTTTAATTCAAATTTCATAATGCCAGACCTCACCAATAGTTTTATAAAAAAAAAAGAATTATCGAATTTGGTGCAATCTTTCGGAAGTTATGCGCCCACACACATTTCGGCGATTCATTTTTAGAGATAGATAACGCCAACATCGTTTCCATGGCAACCGTTTGTTTTGCT
Source organism: Limnephilus marmoratus (assembly GCA_917880885.1). Classification (NCBI taxonomy): domain Eukaryota; kingdom Metazoa; phylum Arthropoda; class Insecta; order Trichoptera; family Limnephilidae; genus Limnephilus; species Limnephilus marmoratus. The sequence goes on along the minus strand of OU862923.1, from coordinate 36,895,582 downwards.
TTTCTTCTGACGTTTGCAATAATTCGATTTTGTTAGGGACAGAAAACGTATTATAAATAATTTCATAACGCCAGAGCTTACCAATATACAGCTTATAGTACTCGCAAATAATGTAGCTTTCAATTTGTGAAAGAATTTTTAAGGTCCATTCAGTAGTTTTTGTGTGAAAGAGTAACAAACATACATCCATACAGACATCCAAACTTTCGCCTTTATAATACAGACATACATCCATACAAACTTTCGCCTTTATTTATTTATTTTATATTTTGCAGAAACAAACAGTACATTATTATTTGTTCATATGAAGCGGATACTTTGTGATGTGACATTATTAATTTAAAATAAAACAATAACTTTGTAAATACCACTTTTATTTTTATACTTTATGCCGACCGGGTTTCGCTACAACCGCTTCATCAGGGCAGTATAATTAAATACTCTACTAACATTAGGTTACATTTGTGTTATAATATATAATTTACCAAAAATGGGCTGGACTCGTCAAGTGGAGGAACAAGAAGGAGGCATAAATGGAGAATTGGGAAGGGCACGGACGTGTTCTTTATCAATAGGGAACAATCGTAGTATGGGACTTTTATTTAAATTTAGTTGGTTATTAACTACCTTGCTATTAGTGTTTATGGCTTTCCTAAGTTCAAGTGCCTCTAAATTATCCAACCTTATACCTATATTGTTTTTATGAATAAGTTTGGCGCCAGCGTTTTTGTCAAATTTATGATCGTTTTCGATCAAGTGGTTTGCAAATTCTGAAAATCCAGAGCTGTGTAAACATCTAAGATGTTCTTTGACACGGGTGTTTATATTGCGCGCTGTTTTACCAATATAAAAAAATGGGCAGTTGCTGCATTGAAGTGAATAAACTCCCGAGTGAGATAGACTGTCTTCCTTATCCTTACCGTTCATTAAAAGTTTGCCTATATTATTATTAGTGTAAAATGCTGGTTTGATTTCTGATGGGAGATTTTTAATACTTTTTTGAGAGAAATTATTGATGTACAGTATTCTACGCCATTGATTAGGTTGATTATTATTACTTGGTATATTATTATTATGAGGTGGACTGTTGTATAAAAATTTACTAGTGGATATTTTTTAAAATTTTTTATTTAGAATGTTGTCGACTATATTTGGGTTGTAACCGTTATTTATTGCGATTTGTTTGATCGTAGATAGTTCTATTGCAAAGTTGATATTCGATAAAGGGACTGTAACTAATCTATGTGTCATGGAATGAAACGCTGAATGTTTATGGGAGTTGGGATGGTAAGAGGAATTGTGAATTGTTATGTCAGTGAACGTCGGTTTGCGGTAGATTTTAAATTCGATTTTATTATTTATTATTGATAGCGTAAGATCTAAAAAGTTTAAGGTAGAATTGGTTCCTATTTCTATGGTGAATTTAATTTGTTTATGGAAGGAGTTTATAAGCAGCAGGAAGGAATTGAGTTGTCTCTTGGTTCCTAACCAAACACAGAATACATCGTCCACATATCTCTTCCATAAAAGCAAGTTTTGTAATAATGGTGATTTACTATTAAAAATATTATTTTCTAAATTGTCCATGAATATATCAGCGATGAGGGGTGATGTCGGTGCCCCCATGGCCAGGCCTTATTTTTGTTGATAAAAACATTCATTGTATTTTTTTTTTTTTTTTTTTTTATTAATTTCAATAACAAGGTTTGTACATGTATGTATGATGTATATAATAAGTATAGATTCATTTTTTTTTTTCATATAATAAGTATATATTTTTTGTATATAATAAGTATAAATTCATTTTTTTTTTTCACAGACCTCCTCACTAGGATTTCCTGTTCTGAGGTGGCCTGTAGTTTTTTAAAATATTTGTATTTGGTTATGGATTGTCTTTATATCGTCTTCATGATGTTTGTAATTTTATTATTACTTTGATCTCTCAGCCATATTTTTACTTTTGTTTTATATATATTCATTTCCTTTATATTTTTGATTTGATCTGGTAGAGCATTGTATAATTTTATGGCATGGAATTTATTATTTCTCTGTCCAAAAGATGTGTTCAAACTGGGAGTAACCAGGATGTTATTGCTTACTGACCTGGTTGAGTATTTATGTTGGGCAGTGGAGTATATATATATGTTTTTTTTCAGTTTAAATAAAATATTTTTTGAATAAAGTTTCTGTACATTGAAGACTTGAAAGTTATTAAATATTTCTTCCGTCGGAGTTCTAAGCGGAACTTTCAGTATTGTCTTCAGTACTCCTTTTTGGGCTATATTGAGTCGCTCTGTGTGAGTGCTCAAAGCAGACCCCCATCCAGTTATCCCGTACTCTATTGAACGAATGTTTATCATAGTGGAAGTTTCTCGGTTAGAACTAGCTTTAAGATTAGGAACTAGCTTTTTTATTGTTTCTGCACTTTTAAATTTGACATTCTACCTAAGGACCCCACCACCAAATTCCAAGAAAATATAAAAAGTGCTCTATTAATTTTGTTTAATTTATTTACAATGGATAACCACAAAATGGCTATATTCAAAAGAATTATTGATTTTATCTCTACAAATATACCTATATTCTTTTAATGTCTCCAGGAAACTTTTTCTACATTATCTACAGTTCTTTAAAAGTTTAATCAATAACTCATATATTATTGGTTGTTCTTATTGAACATCATCAAGCATATTATTTTTTATTTTTTTAAATGTCATGTAAATTATCGAGGATTCTGACTCACACAATGATGTCATTTTTTGCCTCATCTGTTTTTAAATTATAAAATTATCATTATAATTTAAAATGTTGGACTTAGTTCTTTTGTATTCATTTTGTATAAAAATTCACTTTCAAATATTTTCCAGTTTACATGATCTAATAAATTTCATTATTCTTGATATGGCATTAAACTCGGTTGAGGCTATTAAATTCTAACTTCCGATGAGTTCGAGGTCATATTAATATTGTCACTCTCTGTCGTTCATATTTAATGCACTTCGATAATGTGTGCTCGACATCTTCAATTTGTTCACATATCGGGCACATTAGAGAATCAGAGAGGCCTATCAAATACGATATTCTTCCCATTAGTGCGTGTCCGGATATTATTATCAAGCATATTATTATTTCGGTTGTCTGTGATATGCGTTAGTTCTGTATGAACTCAAATTAAATTTAATTTTTTAAAACAGATACTAATTGTATGTAGAATTCAGACAAGGGATAAAGTAGGTACCTACCTACGATATAATATTTTTGACACAATTTCAAAATTGAAATTGGTATGTCAAGATTTCAGACTATCCCCTGATTTTTCTCAGTTCTGCTCTAGTATTTAAATATTTACAAGTAATAAATAGTCTTCTTTTGAAGACCTCCGTGGACGAAGGTTAAGGCTCTCGACTAGCAATCCTAAGGAAGCGTGTTCAAATCCCGGCGTGCGCAAATAAATTTTAATTAATTAATTTGTGCAATTTCACAAGCAATTAATTAAATGTAATATATAAATATATAATATGATTTTGGCACGTTCTAGAGTAGAAGATACTCTCAGAATAGCCCAATAATGGTGTAAGATCACGAATCAGAATTGAAACGTTGTTGCTTGAAATGGCTTTAGCTATGTTTGGTGACCAGATCTGAATAGCCAGGTACTTCCCTACCTTCCTCTTCCCCATCTCCTTCTCCTCCCCCCTACCTTCAGCCTTACTACATACCACAATCGGGGTTGCCATAGTCTTACTGGATCCAGACGGGAGCAGTTGGGACTCTTGTGCGGTATTCACGTAAAAAACCTTGATTGATGATAACTAGAAACTTGTATGGTGAGAGGTGTCGTTTCCAATGGGTACATTTTTTAATATAGAATTTATTATAAGAGTTCAAACTATGCAGAGTCAGTGGGATTATGCGTCGAGTTTGAGAGAGTTGGAAGAGGGAAGGAGATGGGGAAGATGTAGATTGGAAACTACCTAGCTATCAGATCTGGTCACCAGACATGGAAGCCAATTCGAACTATTTTTCGGTTCTGAATAGTGGTCTTTTACCAGTGTGATACTTTACGAAGAGTGCCGAAAATATCTATACATATATATGTAACACAAAGAAGACTGTGGATTTATTTTTCTGCAAATCTACAAAGATTGATGAAATTTTGCACACTTGACCTTCAAAACGAGAGAAAGGTCATTTTCTACATGAGATTCCGAAAAACCACCCTCATTCCTTTTCCCACCCTTAAGACTCTGCGACCGGGCTCGAAAAGAAGAGGATGGAGAGATACGAAATTACAAATGTTAGAGGAGAGCGCTAACATTTACAACGACAAAATCGATACGAAAATTGCGAAAATGTTTAATAAAACACGACTCGTTTGACATAGAGCAAAAATCTCGCGGGCAATGTCCTAAACAGCATTTAAAAAAACGGTGTGAATTTTTTCATATATGAAAATAACTTAAATATATGTTAAAATATTAAAATAACTTAAACAAACGTGTTTATAATAATTTTTGGAGCATACTTTGCGATTTTTTTCTATCGAGGGAATTTTATATAATTTTCGTTTCGGCGCGGGCAATGTCTAGACATTATCTTCAAGAATTATATATTTTTTAAGAGCTTTAAAACTTACCGTGTTTAAGGGAGATATGTAAGAAATCGGTAAAATTCGTGTTGCGGGCTCTTAAAGCAGAATACAGCCAGGCCAACGCTGGGTTCTTCAGCTAGTACCTAACCTACAAACCTAACCTAACCTAACCTAACCTAACCTAACCTAACCTAACCAAACCTACAAATCATTTAATACTAGCGAGTTCCCGGTATGCGTTGCATTGCCACTCAAAGAAATAAAGTGTTTGTGTTTTAATTCTGTCCCCTTACCCCTTCTTCTTCCCCCCGTCGGCGCCTTCCTCCTTCCCCCTTCCCGCGACCTCCCCCACTCCTTCGTTCCCCTCCCTACTCCCGGATTCCCTTCCCCCTCACGCCTTTCAGCCCTGCCGTTAAACATGAAATACTACATGAAATATACTCCTTTTTCAAACATCTCACTCGCCACCTATTGTAAATTTTTATGCAAATTTCATAACGCCAGAGCTCACAATTATATATAAAAACCTTCGCAAGCGTGCGCACAACAAATCACCAAAATTTTCAAAAATTTTCAATGGTATAGGAAATAATTTGATAATGCCAGGGCTCACCATTACGTATAGAAACCATCGCGGGCGTGCGCACAATAAATCACAAAAGTTGCATTGCAAACCTATGAATGGTTTAGAACGCATAAGAGACAAACAAAGAAACGTTCATTTTTTATATATTAAGATTAAATAATTAAAATACGTAATACCTAATACGTATTTTATATTGATACCGATACCTATATATTATTTTGGTATTACAATTTAAAATCTTGTTATTTAAAATTTTGAATAATGACCTTGACTCGCCAGAGCTTACCAACTTAATAAATTCTTATTCCGACAAGATCAACAAGACAATCCAATTTATTTCATTTGCCCACATGTAGAACCAACATTAGAAAAAATTCCCCAATTCCCCGTATATGTGCGCAATATAATACAAAATGTTACAATATAGACATTTTTAACAATACCCTTCAGAAAAGGCCACTTGCAGCGCATTTTTTTTATCGTATTTTTGAAACCCTGGCGATTTTTTGAAAATTTAAATCCGTTAAATCAGACAATTTTTTATAAACCGGAAAGACGGGACATAATTTTATGGGTTCGAAAAACCGATAATTACATAGCCGAAAATCATTTTTAAAAAACAACGTTTTCCACACGAATGGCACAGGAGAATAACAAGGCATACCAAAAATATTACATCTCATAAATATTTTTTTCCTTGATCCATCTTATTGATCATAAATCATTATAATGTTCAATGTCTATACAGGGTGTCCTGGGGTAAAGTGCATTAACTTCGGAAGGTGATACTACACGATGTGATGAACCTGCTTTGTCGAATGGTTGGCGAATAATTTTTCTTAAATAACAAATATTACCGAAAGCGAAATTAAAGGGATCTGAAGCAATTGGAGCTGGCTTGTCGCGGAAGGATTTATCTACTAGGGTAACGAAAGCGTTCAACAAATCAGAATAAATATCGAACCATATATTAGGGGCGTCCCATCGATCACAGGAAAGGGCGAAATCTGATGCCTCTTGGTGGATTTAGAACAAAATATTGTCCCACGTTTTAGGGGATGGTAAATTTTAAGTGGAAGGAACCACTTCGCTCGAGTCATAAATCGGCGAGAAAAAGGCTCAGGTTTCAGATTGGATTTTGGGTTATTTAGATAACGCAGATGAAAAATGTGTTCGATCCCTTGTATTTGAGTGGGTTGTCAAGATCGATACATTAAAGCTGAATTTATCTCTTGATTTTACGTGTGCGAGATTCAAGAAAGTAATTAGTGAAACTAATAAAAATTAATGTCCTGTCAGAACTTTAAATTATGTGCAAATTCAAGTATTTTTCCTGAAGTGCAGTTCGCATAACTGTGAGAATTTATGAGGGATAAATTAATGTAAAAAACGTTGGAAGGTAGGTTTGACATTCGATCTGCGAGATGGAAAGAGGGTAGATCGGGCAGACATCCTTGAGTCGGAGAAGAGGCTGGTCGTGGATTTTCGAAAAGAGTGTTGTGGCTCGCTGTGGACTTAGCGAAAACGAGAAGTGTTTGTTAAAACTAACTTCAGTGAAGATTTTGCATTTATGGTGTAAGATAAAGAAGTTCGGTGTTGTGTTACTTAATAAAGATAATCGTTGTTAAAATTATCGATTGCCGCGCGATAAACATTTAAATTTGGGAATAGAGACTTATTAAAGTATTGGACTCCTGTCATAATTAATAATAATAACAATAATATCCTTATTGAACGAGATCTGCGAGATAATAATAAAAAAATGCAGACTCAGTGTTAATGCTTACAGTGGTTTTAAAATTACATAAGTACAAAAAGGGATATCAACTGAAAACCCTAAATACGAACACTAGATAAGTGAAGAATATAAAACGGTTATAATATAGGTTTTCCCAATAATCCGCCACTGGACTAGCCGTGTTGAGGCCGTAAATTTTAAGTCGACTTATAATTCTCGTAAACAGGCCTACATTGAAATGTAATCACATAATAGATTGGTTACATAAATAATAATTGCAACTTATCATTCATTATGTAGAGACAAAAATATAACAATAAATATTTATCTTGAGTAACGACAATGGTCCCGGATCATAATAATAATCCCGTAGAAAACATTCCATCCTTCATTTAAGGACAGTGCAACGAATAAAATAATGATAATAATAAAAATAGTGGAAAAATGGTGTTAATTCGGTTGAGAAGTTTTAGCCAGAATAATTAGAGTTTAGATAATAAATGTACAGTCAGTCGAAAGCTAGAAATGCAGTTTTGAAAGGAGGCTTTTTAAATATAAAGTAGGTCTGACGTTACCGTGTATAGTCAGGGGGGGGGTTGGTAGTTATGATTGCGCAATAGTCTGGTAAGGGGCCACAGGACGTGAGAGAAGATCTTCCCACAATGCAGCTTAGAGAAAAAGGGGTTTTAAAATTACATTAAGACCTTGTACGATGATAAGGAAAGCAAGTAGGGAGTTTGATCATTTATAGGGAGGACGTGTGATTAAGACGCGGAGTTGCGTTTACCCTACCGGGAGTCGCGGTTTTAGCAACCATGTTCTTGGTAAGTCAAATAACTTTAACCTATATTACAGGACCTCACTGATTGCAGGATGGAGTGAAGAGAACGCTGACCCTGTATTATTTAACTGTACCAGCCTTGAATGAACTGATGTTTTGATTACTCCAGAGTAGGTACCAGGCATAATTCACAGATGTTATCAACAAGAACAGCTACCTTCTCTCGGCAGACAACTGATGCCGAGCTAGACCAAAAGGGGTTGACACGTGCGGAACCAGCGTAGAGGATACCTGGCTCTCGCCCAGTGGGCTCGGGTTCGATTCCCGGTACCGGAACCTATAAATCTATAATTGAATTAGGTACATGTACTTGTTTGCAGAGTGACGTGAATAGAACGCGAATCTTGGACAGTTAATTGCATGAGTGTCTGTATCGAATAGATTGATGTACTTTTATCCCAGAATAGGTACTAGGCGTATTTCACAGATGTTACCAGTCACCACCCTGGACAGTGACCTTTTCTCGGCACTCGGCTGATGCCGAGCTGACACAAAAAATGAACCTGACACAGAGAATACAGTCAACCAAATGGGGAGCGTCTCGAGAGTACGACATATCAAATTGGAGGCGATTACCTGCAACCCGAACAGACATCTTTAGACAAGGGAGCAGAAGAGCAGAATCACGATATAAAATATGAAACAAATAAAACTAACAGGTACTCTGCTGAATTCCTACTTCTTGAATTACGCTTTTTTAAATCTTTAGGACTGGACAATGTGAAGACGAACACCGAGGCCACACATTATGTGGAAAATTGGTGGTCCCCCGGTAAGGGTCTTTCTGCATTGTCATGTTGGAGGATGCTCACCATAGACTGATCGGGTCTCGCGAGGTGCTGGAAGCAATTCCCTTTCGCGGAACTATGTCGAGCGGATGGGCGCAACAGGTCGTATGAAATGAGATGCCATCAGTATGAAAGGACATGGTTCGCTGACGGAGGCGTCTTGACCAAAAGCATCTCGAGTTACCGGCAAGGTAGTGTGGATGGAGGCATAGGCATGGCTCTTGTGGAGAGATTCCTGCAGCATCATCACATTTTTTAATCCTATCGACCTGGAAGCAAACGTATCTCTTACAAGGGTGGGGATAAGTCGGTTTCCAGAGGTGGTCTGTAACGCTAGGTCGGTCACGTGGGAGAAGGATCTGCCTGTCACAAGCTTACGCCACTTTGTACCGTGAGTAGAGTCTTGATAAGGGACGAAATAGATTACCCCTTCTAGAGCCAGTAAAGTAGTTCCGGAGGTGTTCGATACTGGAGTTGTCTGGGAAAGGTTTGAAGGCATGCCGTTCTTCTTTTGTTATGGAGGGGTCCGGGTATCTGGTTCATCGTCAAGAGATTTTCCGGGTGCCATGGGTATAGCCTCATCATGCATTGGTCGGAGGGTCGTGTTCTGAGAGCTGACCACCTAGTCAACTTGGTCAAGTGGAGGAGCCAGTATTTGCTTGCAAAAAAATTCCTTCCACATCACATCCATTTTATCCTCTATCCCGTCCTTATACTTCCATCCTAGGTATAAGTTTGTGTTTACTAACAACAGAACATATTATCACGATTATGTATAGCATCTAGCCATGGAGAGCGGTGCAGAGAATTCGCCAATTATCCACATGAAATTAAACATTCCAGGTACGTACATTAAAACTTATTAGGACGTAGAGGGGGAGAGATCAATTTTATAGCCTAGCGAGAGTAATAACAACAGTGCTCATTATGTGAGACAAATTCAGGATAGTTTAGACAGGGCGTGTCCTTCAGACGTCTAAGAGATACAGAGTTATTCTTCCACACCTTACCTAAAAGAACCGAAAGTTACCACGAAAGACATTAAATACCTATCCTAGATGTTCTAGGTGCTCCGAAAAAAAAAATCACACAACGTGGAGAAAAGGGTTTATTGTAAGAATTTCCCGGAAAACTACCTTTTACTGTGTTCAGTCACAGGGGTGGGAAAAATAAGTCATGATTCAAAACATTAGAGGCGAATCATTCAGTAGGTACGAGAGGAAGATCTACCAACCGGAGATCTGAACGCACGAGAGAAAGAAATATTTTAAAGGTTTTCATTAGGGGGGGGTTGACCCATCACAAGTGTTGCCGAGAGACCAGGAGGTAAGGTTTTAAAAGCTGGAGGAATTTCAATGTATCTTAGTGCAATTTGAAAGACAGTTACGAATTATTACGTGGGAAGAAAAGCTTTCAAAAAAAAAAAAAATAAGTAGGCTAGAATAGAAAAAACAAAAATGTATTTAAACAAATCAGTAGCCAAGAGTTTTAAATCTGCAGATGTAGATCATTGCCTCTTAGACGGGTAGATAAAATAAATAGAAATTTTGTAAACAAAACATAAACGAAAGTTTACAACCACGACGGTTTGAATGTAGGTCATTGCCAAGATGCAACAAAAAAAAAAAAGGTACAGTGAACACATCATAAAGATCGAAGATTTATGACCTTACGTTCGACTATCGTAACTAGGTCAGGAATGCAACGACCCGGGGCGGAAAAAAATACTACGGTTAATGACCCGGGACAAGATAAACAAACTTTAGTTAAAATTTTACGACACAAAAAAAAGGGTAGGACAAATTGGAAAACCCCACACAAAGGAGCTATAAGTAGGTCATTAAACAAAGAACCAAGTAGGTACGGAAATAATGCGGTATGCAATTAATGTAAAACTGAATAGAATAAAACATTAATAAAACTAACGAGTAGGTAAACGTAAAGATAAATAGGTAAGCGCGAAATAAATAAATGAATAAAACAAATAAGAGCAAGTGAAATTATGTTCGCGCGGAATAATTAGGAATATACTCGTATGTGTATGAGGACGCGTATACACACATATGTATTTCTGTGTGAAGATCAAACAATTTAATTTTATGAGAAGGGGTTTTAGTGGGTTAGGGAGGGGATGAGACCAACCAAATGGGTACTACATTCCACGTGTTTAGTTTAGAACAAAAAAAAAAATCATGTTAAAGGAATAAGGAGTTTTTATGGCTTAGGGAGGGGGCGGAACCAATCGATTGGTTATTAAATTCAAGCATGGTTAGGTTAGAACAAATTCATGGTTAAAGGCGATAAAAGGATTTTTTTTAGGCTTAGGGAGGAAACGTGATCAGCTAAAAGCCTTTAGTGGATTTAGACATGTTCGGGTTACACCACACTGGTAGGAGAGATTTTGATTCAAATGGGTTGGGAATCAGTGAGAGTTGCGCCGTACGTCAATTAAAATTTTGAACATAATCAGCAGGGTAGTTAGTGGTATCCAACCTTCGATAAGAAGCAACGAGAAAGTGTGTCATGTATTATGGGAGATAGTTCTTCGATGATCCATTTTAATATCGATTCACCGTAGCGAGTATAATAGTGGTTAGTCGACCTACACTAAGGTTTGAAATTTCTTTAAACTGGGGTGACCGGACAACAAACCAGTAGAAACAATGATGCAATCGGGCCAACATTGAGTAGTCCTGTTCATACACTAATTGTTATATTGAATGGAGTTGGAGCGCACAACAAAGACAAAAATTTATATTGATAGGTAATAATGTCTTTTCTTAGTTAATCAATGGGAAAAAAAGGTTCGTTTTATTTTGAAAGGAGACCGTAGAGATAGCCTAACGAAGGACAGAAACGATTGAAAGAAAAAAAAGAGGGGATAAATTGTTTTGAAATGACGTGTTTAATATCAAGATAACAAGAATTCATTAAATAAAACAAATATGAAACAAAAGAGATAGTTTAGTTTTAATCAGCACCCCAGATTTTGTTGTTTTATAACAAGAAACAAAGAAAGGGTCGGTCATACTCGTAAAATTGCGCACGAAACAACAAAAAATTAAGATAACAGATAACAGACATTAACAAAAAAATACACTACCCTATGTCGGAATACGGTTAAAAGAATGCGGAAAAAATTACTGTTGGCGGGCAGGGGGTTTGAAAAAAAAAAAACAAGGACATGTGGCAGTTCGTAAGACACGAGCGTACCGGTGGTCGCTTAGCAGTGGAACAGCCAGCAGGGCCGGATTGGGAGAGTCGCTCGAGATTTACGAAAAAAATAAATAAAAAAATAAAATTCTGTAGATAACTAAATACAGTGGACTTTAGACTGTTGATTTAGGGGGGATAAAAGATAGGAGGGGAGGGGGTAGAACAAGGATAAAAAGGGGATAAGCAACATTAGGTACAAAAGAAGGGAAAAACTACGGGGGGGGGGGGGCAAACAAAAATCTGCATTTAGAAATGACTCCACTGACCAACCACTAATAGCGTGCTTTGACATTGGAGATAATTTCTATAGGGAGGCTGTGATGAACCTGCTTTGTCGAATGGTTGGCGAATAATTTTTCTTAAATAACAAATATTACCGAAAGCGAAATTAAAGGGATCTGAAGCAATTGGAGCTGGCTTGTCGCGGAAGGATTTATCTACTAGGGTAACGAAAGCGTTCAACAAATCAGAATAAATATCGAACCATATATTAGGGGCGTCCCATCGATCACAGGAAAGGGCGAAATCTGATGCCTCTTGGTGGATTTAGAACAAAATATTGTCCCACGTTTTAGGGGATGGTAAATTTTAAGTGGAAGGAACCACTTCGCTCGAGTCATAAATCGGCGAGAAAAAGGCTCAGGTTTCAGATTGGATTTTGGGTTATTTAGATAACGCAGATGAAAAATGTGTTCGATCCCTTGTATTTGAGTGGGTTGTCAAGATCGATACATTAAAGCTGAATTTATCTCTTGATTTTACGTGTGCGAGATTCAAGAAAGTAATTAGTGAAACTAATAAAAATTAATGTCCTGTCAGAACTTTAAATTATGTGCAAATTCAAGTATTTTTCCTGAAGTGCAGTTCGCATAACTGTGAGAATTTATGAGGGATAAATTAATGTAAAAAACGTTGGAAGGTAGGTTTGACATTCGATCTGCGAGATGGAAAGAGGGTAGATCGGGCAGACATCCTTGAGTCGGAGAAGAGGCTGGTCGTGGATTTTCGAAAAGAGTGTTGTGGCTCGCTGTGGACTTAGCGAAAACGAGAAGTGTTTGTTAAAACTAACTTCAGTGAAGATTTTGCATTTATGGTGTAAGATAAAGAAGTTCGGTGTTGTGTTACTTAATAAAGATAATCGTTGTTAAAATTATCGATTGCCGCGCGATAAACATTTAAATTTGGGAATAGAGACTTATTAAAGTATTGGACTCCTGTCATAATTAATAATAATAACAATAATATCCTTATTGAACGAGATCTGCGAGATAATAATAAAAAAATGCAGACTCAGTGTTAATGCTTACAGTGGTTTTAAAATTACATAAGTACAAAAAGGGATATCAACTGAAAACCCTAAATACGAACACTAGATAAGTGAAGAATATAAAACGGTTATAATATAGGTTTTCCCAATAATCCGCCACTGGACTAGCCGTGTTGAGGCCGTAAATTTTAAGTCGACTTATAATTCTCGTAAACAGGCCTACATTGAAATGTAATCACATAATAGATTGGTTACATAAATAATAATTGCAACTTATCATTCATTATGTAGAGACAAAAATATAACAATAAATATTTATCTTGAGTAACGACAATGGTCCCGGATCATAATAATAATCCCGTAGAAAACATTCCATCCTTCATTTAAGGACAGTGCAACGAATAAAATAATGATAATAATAAAAATAGTGGAAAAATGGTGTTAATTCGGTTGAGAAGTTTTAGCCAGAATAATTAGAGTTTAGATAATAAATGTACAGTCAGTCGAAAGCTAGAAATGCAGTTTTGAAAGGAGGCTTTTTAAATATAAAGTAGGTCTGACGTTACCGTGTATAGTCAGGGGGGGGGTTGGTAGTTATGATTGCGCAATAGTCTGGTAAGGGGCCACAGGACGTGAGAGAAGATCTTCCCACAATGCAGCTTAGAGAAAAAGGGGTTTTAAAATTACATTAAGACCTTGTACGATGATAAGGAAAGCAAGTAGGGAGTTTGATCATTTATAGGGAGGACGTGTGATTAAGACGCGGAGTTGCGTTTACCCTACCGGGAGTCGCGGTTTTAGCAACCATGTTCTTGGTAAGTCAAATAACTTTAACCTATATTACAGGACCTCACTGATTGCAGGATGGAGTGAAGAGAACGCTGACCCTGTATTATTTAACTGTACCAGCCTTGAATGAACTGATGTTTTGATTACTCCAGAGTAGGTACCAGGCATAATTCACAGATGTTATCAACAAGAACAGCTACCTTCTCTCGGCAGACAACTGATGCCGAGCTAGACCAAAAGGGGTTGACACGTGCGGAACCAGCGTAGAGGATACCTGGCTCTCGCCCAGTGGGCTCGGGTTCGATTCCCGGTACCGGAACCTATAAATCTATAATTGAATTAGGTACATGTACTTGTTTGCAGAGTGACGTGAATAGAACGCGAATCTTGGACAGTTAATTGCATGAGTGTCTGTATCGAATAGATTGATGTACTTTTATCCCAGAATAGGTACTAGGCGTATTTCACAGATGTTACCAGTCACCACCCTGGACAGTGACCTTTTCTCGGCACTCGGCTGATGCCGAGCTGACACAAAAAATGAACCTGACACAGAGAATACAGTCAACCAAATGGGGAGCGTCTCGAGAGTACGACATATCAAATTGGAGGCGATTACCTGCAACCCGAACAGACATCTTTAGACAAGGGAGCAGAAGAGCAGAATCACGATATAAAATATGAAACAAATAAAACTAACAGGTACTCTGCTGAATTCCTACTTCTTGAATTACGCTTTTTTAAATCTTTAGGACTGGACAATGTGAAGACGAACACCGAGGCCACACATTATGTGGAAAATTGGTGGTCCCCCGGTAAGGGTCTTTCTGCATTGTCATGTTGGAGGATGCTCACCATAGACTGATCGGGTCTCGCGAGGTGCTGGAAGCAATTCCCTTTCGCGGAACTATGTCGAGCGGATGGGCGCAACAGGTCGTATGAAATGAGATGCCATCAGTATGAAAGGACATGGTTCGCTGACGGAGGCGTCTTGACCAAAAGCATCTCGAGTTACCGGCAAGGTAGTGTGGATGGAGGCATAGGCATGGCTCTTGTGGAGAGATTCCTGCAGCATCATCACATTTTTTAATCCTATCGACCTGGAAGCAAACGTATCTCTTACAAGGGTGGGGATAAGTCGGTTTCCAGAGGTGGTCTGTAACGCTAGGTCGGTCACGTGGGAGAAGGATCTGCCTGTCACAAGCTTACGCCACTTTGTACCGTGAGTAGAGTCTTGATAAGGGACGAAATAGATTACCCCTTCTAGAGCCAGTAAAGTAGTTCCGGAGGTGTTCGATACTGGAGTTGTCTGGGAAAGGTTTGAAGGCATGCCGTTCTTCTTTTGTTATGGAGGGGTCCGGGTATCTGGTTCATCGTCAAGAGATTTTCCGGGTGCCATGGGTATAGCCTCATCATGCATTGGTCGGAGGGTCGTGTTCTGAGAGCTGACCACCTAGTCAACTTGGTCAAGTGGAGGAGCCAGTATTTGCTTGCAAAAAAATTCCTTCCACATCACATCCATTTTATCCTCTATCCCGTCCTTATACTTCCATCCTAGGTATAAGTTTGTGTTTACTAACAACAGAACATATTATCACGATTATGTATAGCATCTAGCCATGGAGAGCGGTGCAGAGAATTCGCCAATTATCCACATGAAATTAAACATTCCAGGTACGTACATTAAAACTTATTAGGACGTAGAGGGGGAGAGATCAATTTTATAGCCTAGCGAGAGTAATAACAACAGTGCTCATTATGTGAGACAAATTCAGGATAGTTTAGACAGGGCGTGTCCTTCAGACGTCTAAGAGATACAGAGTTATTCTTCCACACCTTACCTAAAAGAACCGAAAGTTACCACGAAAGACATTAAATACCTATCCTAGATGTTCTA
This sequence comes from Limnephilus marmoratus, assembly GCA_917880885.1. Classification (NCBI taxonomy): domain Eukaryota; kingdom Metazoa; phylum Arthropoda; class Insecta; order Trichoptera; family Limnephilidae; genus Limnephilus; species Limnephilus marmoratus. The sequence goes on along the minus strand of OU862923.1, from coordinate 36,879,869 downwards.
GGTGCTCCGAAAAAAAAAATCACACAACGTGGAGAAAAGGGTTTATTGTAAGAATTTCCCGGAAAACTACCTTTTACTGTGTTCAGTCACAGGGGTGGGAAAAATAAGTCATGATTCAAAACATTAGAGGCGAATCATTCAGTAGGTACGAGAGGAAGATCTACCAACCGGAGATCTGAACGCACGAGAGAAAGAAATATTTTAAAGGTTTTCATTAGGGGGGGGTTGACCCATCACAACGATAGTACAATTAAAAAAGATAAATAACTTTTTTCGAAATTTCAACTTTTAGGGGTAGTTTTGAGGTAAAAACATAAAATTTGTCCGGCGTGTGCGGTCAGATTTATTATTTTCCGCTGTTACGATACGGGCCAATCACAATCGAGTCGAGCGCCCGGCAAGCTCTCAGCAAGTAAGATCGTACTTCACACTAAGGATTTTTAGTAGGTACGTCTTTTTGTATGGGAAAAAAAAAGTTGGAATTTCGGAAAAAGTTGTTAATTTTTTTTACTCCTATATCATGTAGAATCACCTCCCGAAGTTAATGCACTTTACCCCCGGACATCCTGTATATGACTAAATCCAAAGTAGGTAATATACTTGTAGGTACTTGTATTTTAAAATTTTACAATTTTAAATTCCTAATTTTAAAATATAATTTTGTTAAAAATCATCACCATTACCATTACACCTCTAAAACAGGTACGGAAGGCAAAAATTTACGGGGTTCTCTTCGTAACATCTGTCAAAACGTCAAATGTTAAATGTCAAATTCAAAAATTAGCCTGAAATCAAAGTGTTGCCATATAAAAAAAAAATCAGTGTGGAATTTTGCAAAATACAAATTTTGCATAGAACATCATCGGAGGCGGGACATTTCATGTAGTGACGTCACAAGCCCAAATAATGGATTTATTTATTAAAAAAATAAAACTCTACATTTCTAAAAAAATTTACAAACATTTTAGTAATCTTAGTAAAAAAATCTATCAACACGATTTTTTCCAAGTCGTTATGAAATCCATGGAAGTGGCCTATTGCCGAATAGAAGTAACGCGTACGATCGAAAATTAATACAAGAGTGTGGAATGTATCGAGAGCATCTCCTATCCTTATCCTATTTGCCTCTTCCTTTCCTCACCAAAAATTAATTTTGAGATATAATAACACTACACCTCCAAATAACTCTAACATAGGAAAGCTTTTGGAATTGACTTAATTTAACACTATAGTATATATGTATCTCTATATTTTTATGTATAAGCTGTTTGTCTCTTACCAATAAATAAATAAATTAATTAATAAATTATAGGTAGGCACCTACCTACCAATAGAGAAGAAATGATATCTTAATGTGGGTATTATGGAAATAACGATCACGACATTAATTCAACTAGGTTTTACAGTACAGAGATAACAGCGGAGAGAGGAAATCACAGAACCCTCTGAGTTATTAATTGTTTCCTTTATTTTCCATTCCAGCCAAACGAATTGAAAACGAAGTAAGAACATAAAGGAGTGGGTTTTCAGGTAGCGCTCGAAGCTTTGTTTCAAAGACTGTCGTGTTTTCAGAACAATATTCGTCTTCGTAAATATAATATAATGTAGATTTAAAACAAGCATAAAATTACATTGCATGCCGAGACACGATACGGCGTGGGACGCTGGTATTTTTGAAAGTATTAAATAATTATATTATTTACTTTATGTTTCATTTTCAGCGCACAAACAATATTAGTTAATAACCATCATAATATAAACTTGCTATCCTAGCTTATATATCATATGGTCCTTACATATGAAATTGGCGTTTTGCCGTACTGGCAACTTTGTTCTCAAATATCTTTTCTTTGGTTAGGAATTCCAAATTCAAATTTATACAACTATTTACTCGTGTATTTGTGTTTCGAAAATTATAATTCATTTGTTTTTTCCTTAATTGTTTTTTTTTCTTTGCGTCACTTAGTTTACAAAATGGAAAACTTGAAATATCGCGTTATTTACGAGTACGAGTTCCACCGTGGCACCAGTGCTGCAGAAACGGCTCGAAGGATTAATGTTGCCGCAAAAGAAAACACAGTGCGTTTTGGTTACAACGTTTTCGTTCTGGAAATTTCGACCTGCAGAACAAGCCCCGTGGACGGCCGGAGACCAAAGTTGATAATGAAGAATTGAAGGCTATTGTGAAAGTGGATCCATCGCAAACCACGTCCGAGTTAGCTGCAGGCTGCGGTGTTAGTGATAAAACTGTTTTCATCCACTTGAAGCAAATTGGGAAGGTGAAAAAGCTTGAAAGGTGTGTACCTCACGAATTGAGTGAAGCAAATCAACAAACGCGCGTTAGAACGCTAGATCATACACTGCACAACAGACGGCTACCAAATTACAGGAGCTTCAATTGGAATGTCTAAGACATCCACCGTACTCTCCGGACCTTGCCCCAACAATTAATTTGGATAACTTCTTGCAAGGGAAAAAATTCAACTCCGATGGAGCAGTCCAAACCGCCTTCAAAGATTTTATTGATTCCCGTCCGAATGGTTTTTTTAGTAAAGGGATCGATGAACTACCTATGAGATGGCAAAAGTGCATAGATAGCAATGGTACATACTGTGATTAAATAAATATATTATATTTTTAAAAAATCGACTTTATGTTCCTCCCATACAAAACGCCAATTTCATATGTAAGGACCTAATATATAACTTTCCCCTAGCAGATAATGAAATTTGCACATGTGTTCAAGGGAGACTTTCGATGTTTGTATGTGTTGAATCAATTTCACTCGGAGTTAAATAAAATTGGTCTTAATTTGGGCACACGCCACGTTTTTACCGTTTTATCTCTTCAATGGGTATCATGGATTACAAATGTAGTCTTGTGTGAGTGCTGTACTCTCGATAATACGATAATCTCGATATGAAATACGCCAGACCAGAGTGCAGTTCTAGTGTTAGACTAGCATAATAGTTCCAACTGCTCCCCATTGTCCAGAGTCCGGAGCCAGTGGGACTATGCATCACCAATTTGGGTTTGTTATGAAGCTAATCATCATCATCACTCTTGGCTCTACAACCCCTGGTAGGTCTTGGCCTCCTCACGAGTCTTCCTCCACTCATCTCGGTTTTGTGCCAGCTCTCTCCAGTTTAGAAACTCCAAGATAGATATATCTTTGAGGACGTTGTCGCTCCATCTTAATCTTGGTCTTCCCAGGCTCCTTCGCCCTATCGGTTTTGAGTTCAGCGGGGACCTTGGTGCTTGATGCTCGGTCATTCTCTTAACATGACCCAGCCACCGAAGTCTTCCCAGTTTTATAAATTTTGTGACGTTTAGATCCTTAAACAGGGTATATATAACTCATTGTTGTAACGTCTGCGCCAAAATCCATTTTCTAAAACCGATCCAAAGATAGGTACGCCTCAAAATTTTCCTTTCAAGTTATGAAGCTAAAAGGAGTGATTAAGTGATAGAGATAGAGAACAGGAAGGTTGAAAAGCACCTGGCTATTCACACCTGAGCACCAAAATACTCCAAGCCATTTCAAGCAACGCTTGTTTCGATTCTGAGTGGTGATCTATCACTTTGTCAATAGAGTAATTGTTTCGATTCTGAGTGGTGATCTATCACTTGGTTGATAGCATGGGCGTAGCCAGGGGGGGGGGGGGTTTGGGGGTTCAACCCCCCCCCCCCCCCCCCCCCCGAAAACTTAAAATATCAACATCAATAATATTAAAATAAGGAGATGCGAGCAGCATTACTTATTTTATTACTAATTATTACACTAATAATATATTTTGGATTCGCCCTCTCTACCACTCGCCGCTGGTCGTCGTTGATTATCCGATCGCATTCGGTAACTTTTGTATATTTTCGTGCCGTATTGGTATGGTATTGTTATGTATTGTTATTGCCATTACCGATCCTGCTTTGAAAATAACAAAAGACCAAATGGCAAAAATACTCAGTAAACTTTCTAATCTATCTGGAACTATGCAAGACCTTGGAGTAACTGTTGGAGTTCTTGAAGGAAAAGTTATGACATTCGAAAAAATTATCGAAAAGAAAGTATTACCACAGGAAACAACACCAATTTGTGACGTGTTCGCTGAGATTGAGGAACGCAAGACCCGCTCGAAGAACGTCATTTTACTCAACGTCCCCGAATGTAATTCTAACTCTACCACGGTGAGCGTCTTGGAGGATGGAAAAAAGGTATTAGCAGCTATTAGTGAAATTAATAGCGAGTTTAATCTAGAAGATGTGAAAATTTACAGGCTTGGAAGTAAAATTCCAAACAAAACCAGGCCAATTAAATTAGAATTCGATGAAGTCAAACAGGCGAAACTTTTACTCTTTAACAAAACTACTCTGTCCAATGGAATTATAATCAAACCTGATAGGACTCTACAACAAAGACAACATTTAACTGACCTCTGGAAGGAATTAGAAGAGAGGAAAGAAAAGGGCGAAGTCGATTTACGAATCAAACATTTCAATGGAATTCCCAAAATCATCAAAACTCAATCAAAAAACTGAAAAACAAACAGAACAGATTTTCTAGACTTACAGGATATTATCAAAATGTACGGGGAATGCGTACAAAATTGCACCAACTTAAAACTAACTCCCCAATCTTCTCACACGACATTCTGTTTTTAACTGAAACATGGTTAAATGCTGACATCAGCTCGTCTGAATTAGGCCTACATCACTATACCACATATCGTTCTGATCGAAATTCTTTTACGAGCAAAAAGTCTAACGGAGGAGGTGTGATGCTGTGCGTATCCAAGAATATATCATCTACTAAATTACCGGTTAAACACAAAAGTGTTGAACAAATTTTTGTATTGCTCAATATACCTAATGGAAAAATTATTATCGGCTGTGTCTATATCCCACCTGCATCTGATTTGCAAACATATAAAAATCACATTGATGACATAGAAGTACTCAAATTCAAATATCCTAAAGCAAAATTCATTATTGCCGGTGATTATAACCTTCCCAACTGGACCAGCCAAGATGACAATGGACCTGCTACAAACCAAGCAGAATTACAGTGTGATAAATGCAGTGAAATTCGTGATATGTCTTTATTCTTGGGACTAACTCAATCAAACAAGATTTTCAACTTTAACAATCGAATGTTGGATTTAGTATTTTCAAGTGATTCGAAAATAATGGTTGAACTATCCGACGAATTATTATTACCGTTAGATCAATACCACCCACCATTGGATATTATCATAACAAATATGCCTTTAACATCTTCAAAAAAAACAAGTGCCCCATCGTATAACTTTTCCAAAGCTGAATACCATCATATTATTGAGTACCTTATCCAAACAGATTGGTCCTTTTTAGATGAGGAAAATAATATAAATGATCAATTAGAACACTTTTACTCGATTTTAAATACCTCTATAGAACAATTTGTTCCCAGGGTTAGCTTCAAATCATCTTATTATCCGAAATGGTTTACAAAAGAATTAACTAATTTAATTAATAAAAAAAAATGTATCCACAGAAAATATAAACATACCAGAAATCCTAACGATTATATAACATTTACTAAACTACGAAAACAATGTAAAGAACTATCAATAAAATGCTATAGTAACTATGTTAACGTAATAGAAAATGAGGTACGTCATCACAATGTGAAAAAATTCTGGAATTTTACTAAATCTCAGCGAAACGATAACTGTGGATATCCTAATAACATGTATTTTAAAGAAAAATGTGCTGACAGTATCGAGGGTATAGTTAATCTCTTTGCTGACTCATTTAAAAGTGTTTACGACAAAGATATTCCTGTTAATGCAGTCTCCACTACTTCAGTGGAAGAGTCATTAAACCTAAGCCAATGTTTCATAAAATTAGAATCTTTAAAAAGGGGCATAAACGCATTGGATAGTAATAAATCTGCTGGACCTGATGGTATTCCTCCCATATTTTTAATAACTTGCATTGATAGTTTGATATATCCCATACAAAAACTTTTTAACAAATCCTTAGCATCTGGCTGTTTTCCGGCTCTGTGGAAAAAGAGTTATTTAACGCCTATTCATAAAAAAGGAGACAAAAGCGATATATCAAACTATAGACCTATTTGTATTATGTCTGCTTTACCCAAACTTTTCGAGTCATTAGTATTAGATACCATTGTAAAACCTATCAACAATATTATTGTTCCTAACCAACATGGCTTTATCAGAGGTCGATCTACCTTAAGTAATTTAACTATCTATAATAATTACATATCCGAATCCCTTAGTCTGAAACAACAAGTGGATTCTATATACACTGATTTCAGTAAAGCATTTGATAAGGTTCGACATCACATTCTTATATCCAAACTCCGACTGTTAGGCATTAAAGGAAGTTTATTGACATGGATTATTAGTTACCTCAGTAATAGAGTGCTTAGTGTGAGGATTAATTTTATAGAATCCTATGTATTCGAGGCCACAAGTGGTGTCCCGCAAGGGTCCCACCTCGGCCCAATATTCTTCTTAATATTCATTAATGACATTGTAAATATATTTAAAGATGTACAAGTCCTACTTTTTGCAGATGATCTAAAATTGTTTAAAAAAATACGAAATATATATGATTGCCTAATTTTACAAGCTAATTTAGATGAATTTTTTAAATGGTGCGAACAAAATATGTTATTTTTGAATACTGAGAAATGTCAAGTAATACGATTTTCCAGAACTCATTCTCATATTTTACATGAATATAATTTTAATAATGTTAAATTAACACCAGTATTACAAATTCGCGACTTGGGAGTTATATTCGATTCAAACTTAACATTCACACCACATATAGATAATATAACTAACAAGGCTTTAAAGATTCTTGGCTTCCTTTGTAGAACCCTAACTGATTTTAAGTCCTTGGATTGCATGAAAACACTCTACATTTCATTAGTTAGATGTCAAGTTGAATATAATTCACCTATTTGGTCGCCTTTCTATAAAGTACACTCTAACAAAATAGAACGAGTTCAACACAAATTTCTTAGGTACTTAAATTTCAAACTCAAAATTCCAATAGAAAACATTAATTATTTAAGTTTAATGAATCGACTAAATTTAATTACGCTGTCTGACAGAAGAATCATTTCAGACCTAATTTTATTGTACAGAATTATGAACAACCTAATTGACAGCCCTGCCATCGTTTCTACTATTAAACTTCTTGTACCGACAAGGAATACTAGACAAAATATAACATTCTTTTGCAACACATACACAACTAACTATCAATCACACTCACTTACCAATAGGATGCATTATTTAGGCAACAAGTTTGGTGGTATTGTAGATGTATTTGCTGATTCCCTTTACATTCTAAAATGCAATTTAAACCAACACTTTGTTGAATCCTACAAATTATTGTAACAAGGGTATAATATATTTAACGATTTGATTTGTTATTGAAATGTTTATATTATATTTTGTTCTATGTTATTGTTAAATATTACATTGTTTAAAATATTTCACGGTTTTCCACAAGAATATACAAGTGGTTTTTTTCTTTAAAAACTACTTGTATATTCTTAAAAGTTTTTTCACTTTTTATAACTTTTGGTATAAATTCTATGTATGTGTAATCCTAGATATATTAAATATTATTTTCTAATCTATGTAAAAGCCCCTACGGGCGTATAACAACAATAAATAAATAAATAAATGTATCCCCAAACCAGTGATGGTATGTCTAGGGCAATTTGACTAGATCTAGGGGAGAAAAATATTTTTTAGGGAATAGGGAAATCAGCACTAAATCTAAGGAAATTTCGACCTGGTAAATTTTTCATTACATATGGCAATATTACTGGTATTATATACCCATATGTTTTTTGGAATTCCCATGAATCTTATATATTGATGATGTACTTACCAGCAATTTTGTCAAGCAATGTTATTTTTAACACTGACAACTCAAAATGATATTATGTATCTAAAAAGATAAATGGGAACCTCTGAAAGAAAAAAATAATTTAACTTGCAAATTACGTTTTTTCGGTGATTGCGGTTGATTTTTATTTTGCAAAGAGATTTTTGTTTGGAATTCCGTTTCTAATCAGTGGTAAGTAGGTACCTACGTACTTTGAAATGTACAACTAACGTTTATTATGTATTTGGTTTTGAAAAGATTTATTTTCTATATACCTACATTTGTTACTTTAATTTTATTAAAAAGGAAGAAAAAAAAATTAAGTAACCAATGTACATAGAAAATAAAAGTATTCAACACAAATAATTGTTATCGTTAATGCTCAAGAAATACAAAGTCGTCGTCGTCGTCCCCCCCCCCCCCCCCCCCCCGACCAGTAGTTTTATTTTCTTGAACCCCCCCCCCCCCCCGATACTAAAACCTGGCTACGCCCGTGGTTGATAGAGTAATTGTTTCGATTCTGAGTGGTGATCTATCACTTTGTCAATAGAGTAATTGTTTCGATTCTGAGTGGTGATCTATCACTTGGGCAATAGCGTAAATTTCACTTTGAAAAGCCTATGGTATAGCCCGTGCACGGACCATAGTGATTCATCCACTCCCGTTCATACGTCCAGGACTACGTTACTTGTTCCATTTCATGAATCGGCGCAACTTTCAGTTCCCTGTACCATAAAACAGGAAACAGAGACCTACCGTCATTTCCATAAATGTTATTTGAAACTCACTTCGCGTCAAATGGCTCGTAAAGACCTGGAGAAAAGTAGACTCAGTTTATTGTTACCTTTGCAGGAAAACTTCCAACTTGTTACCAACAACAAGGAAACTAGCAGAATAATTAAATATGCTAATCAGGCAGAGTTTATTGTTATAAATCAGCGATGGGCCACTGTTGGTATGCCTGCACTATATATATATATACATTGAATATGCTAGTGTCATTTGGTCTCCTTTCTATGCTGTCCACATTTGTCACATCAAATCCGTACAACATCGTTTCCTAAGAGGAATTGCTTGGAGGTTGGGTCTTGAAAGAGGCAAGTACTCATATGATGAAATTGAACACATTTTAAACATGTCTTCTTTAGAAAAACGTAGAAAGGACTCTGATCTAATTTTCATATTTAAAATTATCAACAGTATTACTGATACACCTGCGTTGTTACAACTCATCCAGTTTAACATCCCTTCCCGTAGACCTCGAAATAATGAATTGCTGTTCCTCAATCAACATTTTACTAATTATGGATACTATTCTCCCTTATAGTCCAGTAAAGGAAGGAGTTGTAGAGTGCGTGAGCAGGAACCTAAGCGATTCTTTCAGGACTTGTTCAGGGTGCTTAGGGTGTGAACATACTAAAAGTCCTGACGTCTAGGTGGTGAGCTAGGGGGGGGAGGGGGGGGAAGGTCCCGATTTTCGGGTTTCCGTGTATATCTCAAAAACGGTGCGTCGCAGAGGAAAACTTTTTTAGAATAAGTAAAAGCTCATAAAATTATCTACAACTTTTATTCTATACGTAATTTTGGAAATCGAAGCCGTTTTTGAGTTATACGCTCCACAAATGTCAATATTTTCGAAAAAAATCATTTTACCTCAAATTTTTCATCAAACATTCCTTCGTATCGTCTAAAATATTCATCCAAGAAAGAAATGCGTTTATAAAAAGTTGTAGATAATTTAATTACCTTTTAGAATATATATACATATCTAAATAAATCTCCAACCAGTAAATATTTACAGCAATTTTAAGTTTTTTCGTAAAATATCGTCATTTTCAGAAAAAGCTGTTTTTTCTTACCAAATTATTAAGACGGGTTTTTTCTTCATGGGAATTTCCTTATTAATTTTTGCACGCAAGAAAGCAGGTAAATTGTTCTCGAACAGATGATTAGTGGAATTCATTTTATAATCATTATTATTGTGATGGGTGATTAGGTTAGTCGTCGGAGATGCTACAATAACATGCTACGATGCTGTTCGAGTTGGTGAAAAGGCAATGAATGCGATAGTGGGCTTGAAATTCTCAGACATCAAGTTGTCCCGCAAAGATCGGGCATTCCCAATGTCTTCTGTCAGCTCGTCGATAAAAATTCACGATGAAAAGGTTGCAGTTGACCCAACATTGCTGTTTCAGCGGATGTGTATAAGTAAACGATCAGATAAGGATTCGATGAAATTTTTTGAGTATGAGTTGGCCCCATTTCCCTTGGCACTGTTCTCAATAACATCAAGTTACACTCTCAACTTTATATGGATTCACGTTTTCATATCCTCTTTGGACGTGAGGTTCCTGACAAACGTTGTTTATCCATGGTATCGTCATTCTCAGTGGTGGATGGTTCTTGCTGAAAGGGCTCTACGTCGTCTTCATCGTCGCCCTCGGCAACAGGCACGCTATTGAGGCATCTCCCTTGGCAGTGAAGGCACGCTGCAGAACAGGTCAGCATTGCTTTTAGGCATCCACATTTGCCAATTGCACAATCCTTGGTGCAGCGGCAAAATATCATTTTCAAAAGGACCATGTTTCCACCCCCATTCTTCAGGGGCAGCTCAATCCCGAGCCACTGCTGAACTTGGTGGTATGTCCGCCGGGAATGCTGTTTAGCTGCACTCTCTGTTGGAGGGAGGGAGCTGATGTCAGACTTCATATTTGCCACGGACCTTTGTGAACGACTGGAAGCGGTACTGGTTAAGGGAGGTCTGTCTTTTTGGCGCCGCATACCATTTCAGGAAGCATTTATTTACAGTCTCTTCAACCTCGTCGTGAGTAGAGGAGGGGTTGTAAAAGATCATTGCCGCTTGCTTGATCATTTCTGACTCCAAGTACAATTTTGAAAAGCCCACCTTGCTTCTCCTGAAAGTTGCAGACGTTGTATCGCATCCGGTAAATGAATGTAAAAATATGATGTATTCAAATCCACGATGCTGCATCTCTTGGGTGGACAGTGCCATTGTTTTGGTTTTCCCTCGTCAGGGTTTCAGCAGCAGAATATCTTAGGCGGGAGGAGTGGAAGCAATCAAAAGGACACTGAGGTGAACACCCTCACTAAAGATAGCCACTGAGTTGTGAAAGGATAGTTCCACAGCAGTCTTCACGATAAGGACGTCAGCATCATCGGTGGCCTGAAGAATCTGTATCCCATTCTCCCGAAACTTTGTCTGTAGTAATGAGATGAAGTTACTTTTGTTGGTAGGATTGGATAAAAAATCTTCCTGTTTAACGGGTATTGATTTGTTACATGTCAAATTGATGTTGGCTGACCTTCTCAGTCTGTATCGTCGCATCTGTTCTTGTAATTTCGTACTATTGACTGGATTTGCGTACCCATCAAATACCACAGTGCGAGTCATACCAGGATAGTGGTGGTTGACATAAGTGATATAACGATCACAAATTGCGGCAACGGAGGCATCTTTTTGTCAAATTACTCTGTATAGTAGAAATCCTCCGTCCACAACTATGTTCATCTGAGACAGTAGAACAGTTTTTTTGGTAGGCTCGAATAAGCTATACAGAACAGATTTAGTTGTCTTTCGCATCCCACTTTCATTGAACAGTGCCAAGGGAAATGGGGCCAACTCACACTCAAAGAATTTCATCAAATCCTTTCATCGTGAATTTTTATCGACGAGCTGACAGAAGACATTGGGAATGCCCGATCTTTGCGGGACAACTTGATGTATGAGAATGTCAAGCCCACTATAGCATTCATTGCCTTTTCACCAACTCGAACAGCATCGTAGCACGTTATTGTAGCATCTCCGACGACTAACCTAATCACCCATCACAATAATAATGATTATAAAATGAATTCCACTAATCATCTGTTCGAGAACAACTTACCTGCTTTCTTGCGTGCAACAATTAATAAGGAATTTCCCATGAAGAAAAAACCCATCTTAACATTTTGGTAAGAAAAAACAGCTTTTTCTGAAAATGACGACATTTTACAAAAAAACTTAAAATTGCTGTAAATATTTACTGGTTGGAGATTTATGTAGATATGTATACATATTCTAAAAGAAAATTAAATTATCTACAACTTTTTTAAATGAATTTCTTTCTTGGATCAATATTTTAGACGATATGAAGGAATGTTTGACGAAAAATGTGAGGTAAAATGTTTTTTTTTTGAAAATATTGACATTTGTGGAGCGTATAACTCCAAAACGGCTTCGATTTCCAAAATTACGCATAGAATAAAAGTTGTAGATAATTTTATGAGCTTTTACTTATTCTTAAAAAGTTTTCCTCTGCGACGCACCGTTTTTGAGATATAAACGGAAACCCGAAAATCGGGACCTTCCCCCCCCCCTCCCCCCCCTAGCTCACCACCTAGACGTCAGGACTTTTAGTATGTTCACACCCTAAGCACCCTAAACAAGTCCTGAAAGAATCGCTTAGGTTCCTGCTCACGCACTCTACACCTCCTTTTGGACCATTCGTTTACTGGACTATTATCCAGAATGTCGAGACTTGTTAATGCAAGTCAAAGCTTTGATTTTTTTGGTGTAAAACTAAATGACTTTGACTTGTAGTGTCTCTATATGTACTTTTTGCATTTTATGTTGTCATTGCTATTAATTTATATGTGCTCTCCCTTCACTGTCATCTCTGTTTTTTTATTCGTGTTATTATTATGTTTTGAATAGACCGTTGTCCGTAAATTAATAAATAAATAAATATATTGTGGTATCAACTATATCGAAATGTACCAGTGAATCAACATGATCAGATGACAAATGTCGGCATACTAGATACAACTTTCTAACGAAGAAATCACAAGAATATTAAAAAGTTTTTTGGGAACATTGAGTATATTTGCGGCACGTTCCAGAGTGGAAGACACTCTCAGTATCGCCCTGGTATAAGACAACCTTTAAGAATCGAAACGTTGTTTGAAATGGCTTTAGCAGTGTTTGGTGACCATATCTTAATATCCATGTACTTCCCCATCCCCTTTCCCTCCCCACTATTTTCAGCCTCACAAAATCCCGATTGGAGATGCCATAGTCTCACTGGCTCCAGACGGGAGCAGCTGGGAGAGGTATTCTCGTGAAAAGAAATAAAAATAAATGTATGTAAAAGTTTGGGCATCATGTCTGTCTTGTGTACTAAAAAAAAAATTTAAAATAAAATTTGAAAATATATATTTAACTCAATCGAGCACAAAGTACCAACCCTACGCATAGACGATTCGGTGTTGTCCGATTTGAATAATATTGTTGGAGATGTTTTTAATAGTAACATATCGACTCTGTAATTGCACGGTCTTTGTACAATGTGTAAATAAAACACCGATTAACAGTTGGTAAGTGATTTTTTAGTAAAGTTGTACATGTACACAGGATAATGAGCGTGGTGCTGCAAAAAAATGCACATATTATTTATATCATGTTCAGGTTGATAATTGCACAGGACAATACTTATCTGTAGTCAGTTTAGTATTTTTAGAGGATTTTGTATACAGTTTTACAAGCAAGAGACGTCATATTGTCAAGACTGCGCAGTGCATATTATTAGAGATGCTATTACACGCTGTTAGTATTCCCACGTTTACGGAACGGCGACGGTACAAAGAAAGGAATAAACGTACGATCCTTATCACAAAAATGCTGCAGCTACACATTAAATGATGGTGAGACAAAAGATGAGACACACAATGTACGTATGTCTGTTTCCTCCGAAGTACTACTTTTTTCCTTTAAAAGTGGGAATATTAAAGGCCGCTATTATTTTTAATAATGGTATTGAATTATTTATTATCTTTATTGTTATTTTTTAAATAAGAAAATCAAATTTTATAATGGGCGATGCAGGGATTTGATTAGAAATATTTGTAAGAACGGGTTGTTTCAAAAAAATTGACGGATTCATAAAATATTTTAAGTTAATTTTCACGTTCTGTGTAAGTTCTATTCAAGATCTTTTATTATATCATTATAGGCCAGTTGCTTCAAAAAACTGAAATACTCACAGAACTTAAGTAGAACTTACACAGAACGTGAAAAGAAACTTAAATTTTTTTTTTCATTGTAATATAAAAAATATGAGATACATATATACACATACATTTTACAAAATATTAAATTAAAGGTCGTTTCTGGTCATGTATACCTTATCAGAAAAGAGGGGCTCTTTTGCCTTATAAGGGAGCCACGATTCTTACTTGAGTTGTAAGTTATTATCTGTTTTGTATAAAATATTTACTTTTTACTGTAAGTTTTTTTGAAAAATTGTTTTATTTTTTTATTATTTTATTTATTTATTAATTTTCGGGAAATCGACAATTTACATTTATTTCAGTTTGTACATAGAATTAAATAGCCAAAATAAAACCAATTGTGGATTTCCTCCTTGTAACTTTACTTCTATCGAGACAGCATAATAAGAATAAGTAAATTAATTTTATAAAAAAGGAATATGAATCCAAAATTATATAAAACAAAAAAAAATATATATATATATATATACTCAAAAGATTTTTTTTTTTTATATAAAATGAAAAATTATAAAACACAAAATCTATCAATACATTGGTAGCCATGGGGAGAGGTTGTACATATAAATCAAATCATAACAGAAATATAAACAATAAAAACATAACACTATTCAAGAACCGTTAGAGAAATACTCTTTTATGGACCTTTTATATTGAGTAAGTTCGCAATTGAAAATGTCCACATTGGATAATAGGCTATTATAACTATTGCATAGTCTGTTCAGGCAAGAATTCTGCTTACAGTTTGTCTTGCATTGATCCACCCTGAACAGGACAGAAGAGCGTGTTGAACATGCAGGTACATTGAATTAACTTTTATTTAGCAACTCTGGGCATTGAATATTATTGTTGACTACTTTATACAGGAATAGTGCATCCAAATGATGCCTTCGTACACTCAATAAATCAATTTTAAAGTGTGAAGCTGCTTCTGCATAATTATTAAATCTTACAAATGACTTGTAGCAAAGATATTTTAGGAATTTTATTTATTTGTTCTGATTGGTTGATGATACAGCGTAATTCAGAAGGGAGGTTATTATAGTTTTTTATGGCTTGGAAAATATAATGATTTTGCATTTAAGTTGTTTTAACATTAGTTGTAATAAATTGGTTTCCATTTCTCAGTAGTTTGTAAAATTCTTGATATTCTGTGTTATTTTTTTCTTTACACATTTTTATAATGGAAGCTTGCTTGAAAATGTCATCGACATTCGGTACTGGAAACAATTTAAAAAGTGATTCTATTGAGAATGTAGATTTTTTTTTAATATTACTTTAATTATGATTCTTTGCTAAACACAGGCCTCGAGGGAAATTGTTTTCCTCTGAGCCTCGTGTATGGAGCTGATGTAAAAATAAATTAAAAAAACTGGAAAAAAAAAATTATAATTATAAAAAAATAAAACCCAACATCGTCACAAAATAATATTCGAAAAAAAACTTATCCGAAAGTTAATTTTTCGGCCTCGCTTTGCTTTTAGGGCGTCGATTTATTACGTGAGGTCCCACATTTAGATAAAAATCATAATTAAACAGTTTATGCGCCCCTGTATTGTAAAGTATCAGCCCAGGTAAGTATTTTCCTTCGCATTTTGACAGTACCAATTACCCGGATTAAGCTGCTACCATAAACCAAACAAGCCAAAGTGGCAAAATTATGTTGTTTTATTAATTTTTCGTTACAGATTGCGGAGGTTGATTCCACATGATAATTATTATTATAAATCATTCAGGATTATAAGGATGATAATAAAATTCCAATTAAGCATTCATATAATTTTGGCGCAGACGTTATAACAATGAGCTCTATACTTTTTTGAAGGAGCTAAACGTCGCAAAATTTATAAAACTGGGAAGACTTCGGTGGCTGGGTCATGTGGAGAGAATGACCGAGCATCAAGCACCAAAGTCCCTGCTGAACTCAAGACCAATAGGGCGAAGGAGCCTGGGAAGATTAAGACTAAGATGGAGCGATAACGTCCTCAAAGACATATCTATCTTGGAGCTTCTAAACTGGAGAGTGGAGAAAGACTCTTGAGGAGGCCAAGACCCACCAGGGGTTGTAGAGACAATAGTGATGATGATGATGATTTTTTTTTACATTAGCTCCACTCAGCAGGCCTTGCGGAAAAAATCCCTCAGGGCCTATCTCATCTTTGGGAATGTGAAGAGTCTTCTTGGGGAAAGGAAGGAGAGGAAGTTCTGGGAATGAAAAGGGTATGAGAGGTGAGTATGAATCTGGGGGTCAGTGTGTCCATGAGTGACGGACGTATGAATCCATCTCTACTAATGCGTCGCAAGGCAACGGGTTGATAAGAGTCCTGCCGTAGAGATAAAAAGGTCTCCTCAACCAGCCTTTCAATCCGGCTTGCCACGCAATAGGTGCGCAAACTCATTCGCCGCCCAAGACTTTGACAAACCTCATTCCGTGAACTCGGGCACCCGTGCTAAGTCAGCAAATGTAGCAAACCGTTTGGATGACCTACGGCAGGGGTGTTGGTTGGTACCAGTGTTGCCAGGTGTTTGGTATTTTAGCACCGTGGTGGTCGGGGCGGTTCGGTATTTTTTCCGATTAATTTTTCTCCCTAATAAAGGATTCAATAATTTGACTGCTTACCACCATGACTTGCCTTTCCAAGCTATCCTTGTCAGACAATATTTTTATTTACATCGTAAAAATGATAATTTTAAAGTGTTTATTATAATTGATTTTTTTAAAACCCTTTTTATGAATACCGCACAAGAGGCACAACTGCCTGAAGCCGGAGGGGCTATGGCAGAGGTCAATTAAGGTATATTATGAGTCTAAAGGGAGTAGGACAGAGAAGGAGATTGGAAAGAAGAGTGTTTGGAATAAATTTACGAGTATACCTACCTATTGAAGTTTGCGTTTTATCTAGAATCTAGATAGATGACAATACGAAACATTGAGAGCAGTTGTTTCACAGAATTTGAACACTTCATCAAATTTCAAAGTTAATTTTCTTGTTCTGTGATTATAACTGTGAAACAACCGGCCGATGATGAAATAATAATGGAACTTAAACTGACTTATTCTGCGCAAACGGTGGACTTTTATTTAATTCCCAGATACCTAAATATACGCATTCAAAGAACTCTAGAATACACATAGAACTCTTTTTAGGGCGAATTGCCTTAAACCAAAAAAACTCTAGAATACCTTGTTCCAAAAATTTACAGCGTGTTACCCAACTCGATAAAAAGCTGTGAATTGAATTTCAGAAGGATATGAATGCTAAGAAAGTGGTTAAGTGAAAGAACTTTTTTGTACCAATCTCTGTTTTTACTTTTTCGTTGTTTACTTTTTCGTTTTAATATTTTTCCATTATCATTTTTTTTCATTTTCTCTGTTGTTTATTTCTTATAAATTTTATTAAAAATATATTTTTATATCTCATATATAAAAATCTCGTGTCACGGTGTATGTGGTCGCACTCCTCCGAAACGGCTTGGCCGATTTTTATGAAATTTTTTATGTATATTTGATAGGTATGAGAATAGGTTTTAAAGTATATTTCATACCGCTAGGTGTTTAGAGTGTCCCTATCTAGAAAAAAAATCTATTAAAAAAAAAAAGTATTTTTTTTATTATTTGGCATCCCATAATACCTATAATCCCAAATTTTAATCCTTCTATCCCCACCCTTTTAATCGCGATTTTAGTATTTATTATTTAAATTTAATCGTCTTTCGTATTTCAAATTTAACTAAATTATTTATGTTATTGAATGATAGATGGCGCTATGTCCGCCTCATCGAACTTTCATCCATACCTGCGCTAGACATTCACGAGAAGCGACCCGTCATTTTGATATTTCATTCGGCATCATGTTCTCGCGTGGGCAAAACATCGAGCTTATTTGTGTTGACTAAAGACGGACTGACAAAAAATATCGTACACTCAATCGCTCTTCGAAATTCATATTGATTTTCTTTATTTCATTTTCCTACATTAGTTGGTGTTTTTTGTTTTTATCGGCGGTCATCGTCTACATATGTCTACATCTTTCTGTCATACATTCGTTATTTTTTATTTAACAACCAAAATATTCATATTAGAAATAATTTATATGGCAGAACAACGTTTGTCGGGTCAACTAGTATTTTTATATATATATATATATATTGATGTGTACATTTTATGAACCTGTCTCAATTTAAAAAAAGGTAATGTTAAAAGAACCCGTCGACAAACGTATGTCAATAAAAAAATAGAAAAAACTAGAAAATTTGAAAAATTTTGGAAATTTTCCAAAAACCGTGAACCTTTTTTCTTACACTAACTTAAAGCTTAATTCGTATCTGTGATTCTTCTATTTACAAAAGCTCTGTTTCAGTACAATTTTGAATAGCTTCAAAGTATCGCATTTACTTCTCTTATTGCTTAAGTGTGACCTAATTGCATAAAGCTGCAGCGAGGAATGCTTGTCATGATTCTGTACAACCATTTAAAATTCTCAGAAAACGCCATTAAATGCGCTGAAAAGGAGTTTAAACTGGTAAAATAAAGCCCTATCAGATATCAAAAGAGGTACCTGTTATTTAATTTCCACTGTGTATTTTAATAACAAGGTATTAAGAAGTTTTTTACAAGCAGAAAGGAAATAGTATTTCAGATTTATTTATTTTGAAAGACTTTAAGGAGCACTGCAGTAAACTTACAAAAATGAAAAGTACAAACATCTCACAATTTCAAAACTAAAATTCAAATTCGGTGAAAGTTTTATTCAAGTTCTGTTATTATTTCATCATTTCACAGTACCTAGATACTGGACTTGAATACGACTTTTAAAAAACTTGAACATTATCTTTAAAATATGATAAAATGAAACTCTTTACTCATAAATCCGCCCACCCGGCCCATCTGAAAATTCGTTCATAGGTGCGTAATTCGGAACGCACCCACGACAGATAATTTCTATGTAACATTTCATACTAACTAAATTTAGTATGAAATGAGAGAGAGGTACGTAAGTATCTCTCTATCTTGAGAGCAAACACATTCATATTTTGTCGCAGCGCACCTTCCACTAGTGTTTACAATACATTGTACACGTGACATCTGACCTTTAATAAGATTCGCCAGACGTCACTTTCGAATAATCATTATCAATCATGAAACAGTATTAATTGGCTAGAGACTGTACGGTTGAAATTTAAGAAAGCCGTTGTCGTACGTGGGTTTTTATACAAATGTACTTTTGTAATAGAACCGAATTGAAGCAATGCCAAAATGTGGTGACCCTTACGTTAATAGTTTGCGTGATTAGCATCCCCTGGCAGGCGTAAGTAATACGAATTTGTAATTTTATGTATCTCTCCGGATATGGAGAGATTGACTATAATAAGATTATTATTGTAACTGGCAGTTGTGAATAATAGTACCACGCGGCTACATATTACATATGACGTCATTGCCTCTCGCGGTTACTTTGTCCCGGTGACTAGCTGTCACTGGATCACAGTGGATCCGGGGAACCAGCTATTTTTGGGACCAGTTACTATCGGATTTATAAAATGGTCACCAACACTCAAACTGGGCGCAGCCGAATCAAAAGCTGCCAGCAGGGCCTAGCAGCATAAACCTGCGGAGCGGGTTTTCAACTGCTAGTGTCATATAATATATGTGTACTCCTCGGATGAAAGCGAAACACAATAAGAAATTATTTTTGGCTGCCCATATTCCAAGACCCCCCCCCTACAGTTTTCACGTAGTATTTAATAAATATGGTTTCGAATCATTTTTTGCTAACAAAAAATAAAAAATGCATTATTTGGCTTATATTTGTCTTTATTAATACGGCGCTTGCTGCGTGACAGCAAGAGTGCATGCATTACAAGTGGAAAAAATATTATCAAGATAAAACTTATGTCAAAATATATTGAAACCGGAACGTAATTTATGGAAACGAAAATCTTGTTATTTTTATAAACATTTTTCATCTCAATCATCTTCAACAAACACGTTCCCTGAACTTTTTCACTTATTTGAATGTACGAGGGTGGGTTTTTAAGTTTGCGGATTGGGTAATGAGTGGAAATAAAAACCAAAATTATTTTTCCTTTTCAACATATTCACCTACTACCCTAATACATTTTTCCGATCTTTAAATTAACTTAAAGAAACTTTATAACAGCGCGGAACTCAATTTTCTCCACATTTCACAATTTCTTCCCGATTGAAGTGTTTGGTCGACGATAGCTCAAATACTAATGACCTAATTACGATGAAACCCAGTGTTTATCCTAAAATTGAGTTGTTCAATTAGTACCTAATTCAGCGGTACCCCCATTAATCACTTACCTTCCCATTCCGCGAACTTAAAAACCTCCCCTCGTAGCTCGAAAAAAACGCGAGATTTCTAGATTGACTACGTGATAAAAACCTAAGCCCCCCCGTTGTGACCAAGCGTGGTATTTTGATGACCCCCCCCCCCCCCTGAACAGGTCACGTAGTATGGGTACGTTCCCTAAGTAATGATAAGCCACCATGATAGTTGTACTCTTCTGCTGATCACAATTTATGCAAAACTGAAACGGACTTAGAACCCGCATTTAAGGGGCCTTTCAACTGTCAAAAAAATAAATTGGCGCTTGAATGTCCATTTGATGACAATGTTACATTTGAATTTCTGTGAAACGACCCGTCCTAAATAACTTAGCTTTTTCCTTCTTAAATCGGTTCCTCATTGCTGAGATAAGTTTAAAGTTAGAACACATTTCAAATACTCATAGAATTAAAATAATTTTGTGGAAATTTTTCCGTATCTGTTTGTATATAATTAGGTAGAGCCCCTTGAGATGATTTTTCACAAAAACCGCGCTGTACAAATTATCCAATTATTATTGTTCCCTCGGACCTGCAGTGCCATCTGTTGTGAATTATTGTGCGATGCACTCCCCTGAAATGGCCCTGACTGCGTTCAGTGTTCACGTCGGGTATTGATGGCCGTGTCATATTTCATCTTCTCCCTCGCCGCCCGGTCACCACCCACCACCCACCACCGCCTCCTTAACTCCAGGACCACTGGGGATTTATGTGTTTCTATGCAGTAAAGCGATCTTCAAACAGATGCTTGATGTCATCAAATCCTCGAAGTTCAGCTATCGTGACTCGTCCTGTGTTAAGTGTCATAGGACTTTAATAACCCCGCTCTAATGCATCTAGATCTTAACTATCACCAGATAGACGGCCGGCGTAGTCCAGCGTTAAGGCTCTTGACTCGCACAAGGTCGCGGGATCGAATCCCGGCATGGCAAATAAATTCTATTTGATTAATTTGTGTTATTTCACAATTTATTCATTTAAAAATAATATATAGTATATTTGCGGCATGTTCCAGAGTGGAAGATACTCTCAGTATTGCTCTGGTGTAAGACAACCGTTCAGAATTGAAACTCTCAGCGCCCAGAGAGACATCCAGCGAACGGAGGTTCGACACATCATTATGAACTTCGTTGTGGCACATCATTATGAACTTCGGTTGTGGCGACACATCATTATGAACTTCGCCACCAAAAGAGGAATCGAGAAACATCTCCTAATATCCGCGCGCATCGGCAAACCTACTTGCCTAGGTACCTTCGTACCTATACTGGCCGCGATGTACTTTCTCGCCTCCCGTGCCAGCGCGACGATAATAATATCGCCCCGCCTAGAAAGGTCTCGAGACAGCACCGTACCATATCTGTACGGCGCCGAATATTCTCGTCAATTGCCGAGGTGGCTCGTATTACCTACCGCGAGGTAGTTACTCTACCGCGGCTATATAAGCAGCCGATCGCTCGCCCGCTGCAGTTCAGTCCAGTTCAGTCTCACACTTACAGTCGGCCAACATCTCAGCATGTAATCAGTGCTCCTGCATGGTATCGCTACGCATCCAGGGCAGCTTCCTCGAGGTCCATCACCACGTCTCAGCCACAAGGCCCATCGTGCCTTCAGCCCTGCAGAACAGCAACATCCCGCGACTTACAAGGCTTGCGTCACCTTCAGTCCGGGGATCAGCTCACCACTTCATGGCACCCCGAAGCCCACCGTGCTTCGCTGCCATGGAACGCGCTCCGCCTCGTCAGGACTACCTGCTGGTGGCTCAGCTCACCGAGCCACACACCGTTTACCTCCGCGACTTAAAGCGTCGAGCAACGGCCTGGAATATAGGTCATCTCCACCGCCATGGTGTCGAGCAACTCGCTGAACTTCACCTCACCATCTCCATCACATCCGAACGCCTGCAGCATCATCTACGGCACTCTGCATTACATCTTGTTACCGACCACCGACCATCTGCTACGTAGCCCAATAAACGACTGACTCACCACTCCGACATGACGCCTTTCATTTTTCTCTACAGATCCGTCCCGCTCCCTCAGAAACATAGCAAATTAAAAAAAAAAAGTTTTCATTATTTTAAAATCAATATCCAATCTTCAAATCACATTAAAATAATCAGGCAAAAAAAAAAGAAAGCAACATCTAGAGACTTTCCAGTTTCACTTCTACTCCATGTGAATTGCACACTCTTGTGTTTTTTAGGGATATCATCCAGCAACCTGTTAAATATTTCAAACTGTAAATAAATACACAATTCAGATGGCAGGAAAACCGTGGTTAGAAAATCGTTGAAAAAATCTACTTTATGAAGCAATTCGCATTCATTGTCTGTACTAGATCATAGTGGGCAGGCCCGGACTGGCCAGGTCCGCAGGTCCGCAATCGCGGAGGGCCCCCAGCGCGAGGGGGCCCCGAAGGGGCCCCACAAAACGTACAAAAAAAAGTTTTTGTCTTGTTAGTAGTTATTTTGTGTTCTTGGTAATGTTTGTTTACATTTTCGAAAAAAAAATTACATTTTCCAGAAGTAGAACATGTCCAACAACTGTTTATATCTCGCCGTGTATACGAAAGCTTTTTACGATCCACTGTCATCCGCATCGTCTGCGCGGTGACGTGTGTCGTGTGTCCACTGTCCAGCAGACAACTCATAAATGAACTAATACCGACAACTGCACCGCGATGTCCTATCAGATCAGCTGATCACTCAGTAGGGCCGCGCAAGCGCATATCGTCCTTCCCCTTCCCCCTTTCCTACATTTATAATAACATCCACCCCACACTATTGTTTTCAAGCCACTACAAGTCGATTTTATGCGATGCGGTTTGCTAAATTTACAGCGCAGTTTTTTTTAGTTAAATTGTTAAATAAAAATTTTTGTTTAGAGTTGAGTTGTGGTACATTTTTTGATTAATTAATATTACGAACGGAACAAAAACAATGAAGAGAACTTACAAGAGTCGTTTTCAAAAAAGAGAGGAAAATAAGAAAAAGAAACAAGAATATTTCCAGTGTGCCAGTTCAATGTTTACGTGGTTCAAACCATCAAGCTCTACCTCAGAGATAAACGATGACACGACTGTAGGTAAGGTCATCGAAATTTTAGATTATTATTTTTATTATGGGTTGTAATTTTGAGAAATTTTGTTCTATTTATTCTACATTTTTACGTCACGTACTAAGAACTTAACAATTTTAGTTTTTGGTTTTTTTTTTACTTTAAAGGTTTTTACTAATAGGGCTAATTAATTGTTATAATTGAAACAAAATAAACTGTATAAAAACTTTCTCACATTGGGGATAAATTCACAATAGAAATATGTTAAGGCCTACGTCATTAGGAGGTACTTTATGCAAAATATGGATAGTAGTTTGTCGGTTTATTCATCAATGGTCAAAATATAATTATTACGAGCAATGTTTTAAATTAATTATATTGTAACTACAATTAGTTATGATTTTCAAAATCATAATTAATTCTAGTTACAGTATGGTATAGTAAAGGGGATTCCCTAGTGAACAGCGTCAACTTCTTCTTGTACAGTTGAGAGGGGTGAGGCGCCTGCTTGCAATCAGCCACATATAGACCATCATCCATCGTCTCTTGTCGGCGAATCAAGCTCCAATTCTGATTCAGAAGATGATGAAGAAAATCAGGAGACCTGTTATGCAGCTAAACAACAACTTGGGTGTTTCATTTGTCCATACGAAAGAGATCCAATCACGATTAAAAAAGCTTTCATGGAAAAACATCCTATTCAAATTGTAGAAGGAAAAGGTACAAAATTGCCATTTGAGCCTTCTAAACTTTATTACCAACATTTGCCAAGTGGTGAAAAAATACACCGAAAATGGTTATCATATTCAATTCAGCTGAATAAAGTGTACTGTTCGTGCTGTATGGCTTTTGGAGATAAAGGACACAGAGACTCTACCTACATTACTGGTTATGATGTTTCTTCAAAAAATGTGTATAAATCGGTAGAAATACACGAAAACTCTACCCATCATGAACTTGCTACGAAAGCAGCTTTTCAAAATCAAAAGGGCTACGATATTTCAAATCTCCTGAATACCAACCAAACTAAACAGCAAGAAAGTGAAATTCAAACTAGAAGATTGGTCATCCAACGTTTGATAGACATAGTTTTGTTTATAGGAAGGCAAGGCATTGCCTACAGAGGTGACAAAACAGAAGCAGCCTACGCTCTTGATTCTTTACAAAATCATGGTAATTTCCTTGAACTGGTCAAATTTTGGCTAATTTTGATGTAATTTTGCAAATTTTATAATTTGGACAAAAATAAAAGAATAGATGATGTAACAGACGTCTTGGTGCATTAGATCTTTATCATAAAGTGAAACTTTTGCAGTTGGTCGCCACACGTGTTCCTTTAAAATATTATTGCATACCACCTGTTCAGAGAAGAGTAAATAACTTATTGACAAGTCAATTCTTGCGAAATGTTACATGAAAAACTGCACGTGTTATTCAAAAACCAAAACACCTCGCATTATCACAAACAACAGGTGCGAAATGAGGTCAACCCATGCAAGAAAACACTTCGTGTCCAAACCATATTGCGCCCTATTGTTTATAGTATTTGTATGGAACAAATAAGTGGTCTCATACAGATGAAGTAGCTTTAACAAGTGAGTTGCTTACAAAGAAACTGTTACTTTAGGGCTAGGGCTAGGCTAATAAAATCCTGTCCTTAATTTTGAACTCGGTTATAATTATTGGAAGTTCTACAGCATGTGTTTAGTAGTGTTGTGGTATCCTAAAAATAATATGAATTTCTTATTTCAATAAATAATATAGTCAACAAAGTCGAAAAACATAATATTCGTATAAAAACCTATCTGAATTTCTTCTTTATAGGTGCCAATATAGCGTAGAAACGCGTGTTCATTGTTTTCAAGCACCTAATTTTCAAAAATTATCCGGGGGAGGCCCCCGGACCCCCCGTTTTCTACAGCCCCCCCCCCCCCCCCCCCCCCCCCCCCCCCACTCCACGTTAGGGGGCCCCTTTACAGGTTTTAGCGGAGGGCCCCAAATGGTCCCAGTCCGGGCCTGATAGTGGGTGTAAAAAAGTACGAAGAAACTCTCAGATGCTAACATCACTCACATAAATAAATGGATTACGGGCAAGGTTGTTAAAAGGATTTTCTACGAACTTGGATTACGGGTATGAGTAAGCCCGGAGATTGAAAAAAAACACGGATAGCTTACATAACACAAGAGTTCAGGGAGTTCATTAAATCGCTGCGAGTTTTAACTTGAAAATATGAAACTGTGCTTTGTGATCACCATGTTATGGTTTCCAAAAATAGAACATGCCCTGCTATTTTAATTAACCTGTAAAGTCTATTTGACCCCTTTTGGGGTCAACTCATGGAAATGGTTGTATCTCCCTTACTACCGTAGTGAAAAATATGATATAAACGGTGTTAGAAAGAGAAAAGACCACGCTTTATATACAGATACCAAAACTAACCACAAAATAAGTAAAATGTACACCTTTATGAAACCAAAGTTTCGAATCGCATTTTGAAATAAATTTATGAATAAACTAGCTTTTTCCCGCGGCTTCGCTCGCATGGTGTAAGGGGGGGTTCCCACTCCGCCTCCTCCCCTTCCCCCTCCTCCCCCCCCACCCCCTCGCCACTCCCCCCCCTACCCCATCTCTCCCTCCCTCCCGCTTTCCATACATTCAGTTAATAAACCTAGCGTGCCACCAATTGCATTTTTTTTATACAAATTTCATAATGCCAGAGCGCACTCACTTTTTATAAAAACCTTGTCCTGACAATAACGAACAAACAAAAAAAATAATTATCCAATTTGGCGCAGTCGTTCGAAAGTTATGCGCTTAGCAACACATTCAGCGATTCATTTTTATATATAAGATTTGGGAATAATTTTTTAAATGATTTTTCCATGGAACGACAAAAAAGTGACATAAATAATAATATTTATAATCTAAAAATATAAATATTTACCCTTTATATTTATCCTTTGTCTAAAAAAAATATGTACTCGTATGTGTTTTTATTTTGTTTCCTTATCAGTAATTTTAGTCAGAAAAAAATTAAATGCCATTTTACAAACTTTTTTGTGTTTGAGTGCAAAATTTTTAAATTACTAAAATTACATGTTTATATTGATTTCTAAAACTTGAAAGCGTATTTTATCACTTTTCTAAAACGTTTTCGGATACGTTCAGAAATATTCCATTTATTTGGATTTTATTGCAAAGCGGAATTATTTTGACCCTCTGAAATAATACGGTCAAGGCTTAATAGGAGCATAATGACCAACAAATTGTTGCCACTTTCGGTTTGTCCTGCTGTTTCACATACATACATCGTCTTAATATTTATTGTGCACAGGACAACCTTCAAATAAATGTTAAAAAATGCGGCACCATCAGTTTCACCCGCAATAAAAAGCCAATTACTTTCAATTATGCACTTAACGGTACAGTACTAACAAAAATGACGGAAGTCAAGGACTTGGGAATAGTGTTAGACCCGAAACTACTATTTGACCGCCACATTGAATCCATGGTATCAAAGGCTTCCAAGATACTAGGCTTTGTACTTAGAACCTGTAAAGATTTAAAAAAAAGTAAAAACCATGAAAATGCTTTATTTCGCGTACGTACGCAGTTCTCTGGAGTACGCCTCTCAAATCTGGAACCCCAAGTATATATGTCACATAGATAGGATTGAGAAAGTGCAAAACCGATTTCTACGATACCTTGATTTTCGGAGCTATCATCCTCATCCGAGCCACGAGAGTCAGCCGCGTTCTTCAGGATATCGTCCTTGGAAAGTCGAAGAAATTTGGCAGACGTACTATTCTTACAAAAAATAGCTACCTCTATGATAGATTGCCCGGAATTACTAGAAAGAATTCAAGTAAGAGTGCCCATCAGACAAACCAGACAAAACCACGCATTAAACATTCCTCAATGCAACACTAACTCTAAACAAAATACATTCATTCATCGCGCTTCACACACCTTTAACATTTCAAACAGTGAATTCGACTTATTTAACACAGTGCCTAACGTTTTCAAAACTAAAATGAATAAATAACATTTACACATACATACCATTACTTACACCGGCCGTCAATGAATAATTTGTGAAATAATACAAAATACACAAATCAAAATTATTTGCAATCTCCGGATCCGCCAAGGATCGTAAACACTCAACCACGGAGGTCGTCACGTTTAAAACATTTCTTGAAAATATCCCCGAAACTATTCAGGGCCGCACAAGGGGCACAGGATGGGATCCTTCTAGTGTTCAGGGGTGAACTGGGATTGAATTAGTTTTAAAAATACCTATCAAGGCGGTTGGTCAGTTCACTATCTACTTAATTCTGAAAACAATTTTAACATGTTGAAAATTTCATTGCCTTGAATTTTTATAGTTTCCTTTATTAAATACTGCGAGACGAACACGTCGCATTCTTAATTTTTTTGTGTCTTTTAATAATCCTGGAAAAAGTTTCGGGTCTGTAAAACAGCTTTGAAGTGGCGCGTTTTCGACTGCTGAACCAGTTTTAGAATATTTTTATTTATTTATTTGTATACCGCTAACTGCTCCCGTCTGGAGCCATTGAGACTATGGCATCCCCAATCGAGGTATTTTGTGAGGCTGTGGGTATTGGGAAGGGGAAGGAGATGGGAAAGAGGAATGTGGGGAGAACCTGGCTATTTAGATCTGGTCACCAAAGACATATTAAGCAACGTTTCAATTCTGAATAGTCCCCTTGCGCCAGGACGATACTGAGAGTATCTTCCACTCTGGAACGTGCCGCAAATATTCTATATTGCAAATGCATAAATTGTGAAATTTATTTGATACGCCGGGATTCGATCCCGCGACCTTCGGAATGCGAGTCAAGAGGCTTATCGCTGGACTACGCCGCCGATTAATTTGTGTTATTATTATATTACTTAGGTACTTACCCCCTTACCCTCGACCACGGAGGCCGTCATGGTTTTATTGCATAATATGCGCAAAATATTATTTTTTTATACGAATACCGCACAAGAGTCCCAACTGCTCCCGTCCAGACACAGTGAGACTATGGCATCCCCAATTGGGGTATGTTGTGAGGATGAAGGTAATGGGGAAGGGATGGATGGAAAAAAAATAAACAATTACTCCATCTCATTCTCTCGCAGGCTAAATTCTACAGATGTGTGTGTTTGGCTCTTTTTAATGTCGCTTTTTCGTTTCATCGAGTTTCGAATCACAACGATGCTAAAGAAGTTTTCACTTAAAAAAAACACTGGAAGTGACTTCCGTACAAATTTGAAACAAATGTTCCATTCAGCCAAATGACCCAGCGGTCTGTTCCACTTATAGTCGCCTGGCATCATAGATCTCAGTCCCACTTAAATTTCGTAAATACGTTTTTGTATAGGAAATTTAAGCATGTATTAGTCAAATAATTGGACGTCGAAACACGCCCACAAGGCACTTCCAGTTTTCTTCTTTATTATATGGGTAGGATGGAGTAGGGTGGTTGATTTTAGATATGGGGGAATGAGAAGGATGGTGCACTCGTTACGGATTTAATGACCGACACATTCGAATGGAGTGCACCGGTTCACATGCTTCTAAAGGAAAGGATACTGTTGTTTGAATAGGAAATTATTACACGGGAAATACGGGGCGGAGGTTAACAAGATACATACATTAATGTTTGGAAACTGTAATAGGAATAAAGGATTTATAAACTCATCCGTATCCCCAAAATTAAACATTTGTTCAGCGACATGTCCGTGTTTTTAATATTAAGAACGGGTTATTTAACGGAATTTGAACAATTCGTCAAATTTAAAAGTTTAAGTTCAAGTTTTGTGAAAGTTCAATTGAAGTTTTGTGAAAGTTCAATTTAAGTTCTGTTATTATTTCATCATTGGCCGGTAGTTTCACAGCACTTGAATAGTAACACATCTTGAATAGGACTTTCACAGAACATGAACTTGAAATTTGAACAATTCATCAAATATTTTAAGTTAATTTTCACGTTCTGTGTAAATTCTTTTCAAGTTCTGTTGTTATATTATTATAGGCCAGTTGCTTCATAAAACTGAAATAATCACAGAATTTGAATAGAACTTACACAGAACGTGAAAATTAACTAAAAATATTTGATGAATTATTCAAATATTTTTAATCAATCCTTAGTCCCAATTTTTGTAAAGGCATATATGTGTGGATAACAGGAAGTACCTAGCTCAGACAAATGAATATTTAAGAGCGTTTAACCAGCCAGCGGACGAAAATCCAGATTTCGTCGAAAGTTGTTCTTACGATCGTGCAGGGCGGTTACAATGAGAAAGATTAATTATTCTCCGTACCAGCTTTTTTAAATTATAACTCAATATCGAATTTATTTCAATCCAAATTAGCTTTAATTTATACCTTCATCCAAAAATGCTGAAAGGCGTGATGATAAAACTATTAAAATAATGTACTTTTTGTAATTATTTTTTGATTATAAGTATTTATCATTTTTCAATGTCTAAATTTAATAAGAATGTTAAAAAAAATCTGAAATATATCAGTTTGTAAGTGCGCAAATAAATACACAAAGGGACCAATTTTCGTCAAGAAACAAATGTACGTACATATTTTTTTATGATTTTATTGAAACTAAAATTAAAATTCTAAAACATGCGTTTGCTAGATTATGTATTGATTTATTTTACTGCATGATTATATTATTTGAAATGGGTGTGGTATAATACAAAATCTTTTTTGAAAATTTGCAAACGACCTATGGAATAACCTTATAATACTAAAAATTAAAATTTTTGTCAAAATTTATTACATGCGAATGCTAGATAAAAGAACAATCTTTAGAAATCCATTTATAATTGTGTGTGGAAAAGAGTCAATACGTCTAAAATCTAATTTGAAAATAACATATTTCTGGTTTTCCCTGGTAATGCGCTCTTAAATAATATAGTTTCTTACTTTACCTCTTCGAACGTGTACTTTCTTCACTCTGCCATCTCACCAATTTGGGTCACTTGGTTAAGGACAAGGGAATGAATTTAAATATACAAAAATTAAATTATTATTATTGAATTTTAATTTGGATACATGACACAAGAGCCTCAAAAAAGGATATACGAGATGTTCCAAAATTCAAGACAAGTTTTGGCCAAAGAAACCACATATATTTGGCAACCAAACCTTACAACATCCTTCCTTAAGTTTGAAAAAGATAGAAAAGATAAATAAGTTTAAGGAAAAAATCAAAACATGGGTGAAAGAAATTAATGCAGACATACTAGAGAATGTATTAAAAACATCATAGAAACTAAATAACAGAAAATCAAAGAAATCTACCACTCCGCCTCAGCACAGGACCACCTAGTGAGGAGGACTAAGAACAAACAGATGAAATATTTATATACATTATATCATACCTTGTAATTCTTGTATACATCATATCTTGTAATTCTCATCAAACCTGTACTTAAATAGTCACTAATAAAAAATAAATAAAAATAAAAAAATAATAGGGAACGAAAAGAAATAAGTGAATTTTAATTAGGTTCTGTTGAGTTCTGATAAATAATCTTAATTATAATGGTCTTCTCCGTTGTTCAAATCGTCATTTTTAATAGGCCACTAGCATAGATTTCGTAATGACTTGGAAAAAAATCTCATGGATAGATTTTTTTACTAAGATTACGAAAATGATACAAAATTTTTTTGTAAATTTACTTTTTTAAATTAAATAAATCCGCTATTTGGGCTCGTGACATCACTACATGAAAATGTTCCGTCTCCGATAATATTCAATTAATTTTTTAAAATTTCACACTGATTTATTTTTTTATATGGTAGGTAACACTTTGATTTTCGGCGAATTTTTGAATTTGACATTTAACATTCACTAGCTTTATTGTTTGTTCACTGTGAACTTATCGTTTGGTTTGACGTTTTGACAGATGTTACGAAGTGAACCCCGTACATTTTTCTGTACCTGTTTTAGAAGCGTAATGGTAATGATGCTGATTTTAACAAAATCAAATTTTATAATAATATATTATTATTATAATTTACAAGTATAAGTTTATTACATTAGATTTAGTCATATATAGACGTTGAACATTATAATGATTAATGATCAATAAGATGGATCAAGGAAAAAAATATTTATGAGATGTAATATTTTAAGTACCTATGCCTCGTTATTCTATTGGAAAACGTCGTTTTTTTTCAAATGATTTTCGCCTATGTAATTATCGTTTTTTAAACATTACGTTAAAATATTTAGTGAGCAAAATGGCAAGACAGAAATAAAACAATCGAGAAAGAATGTTTAACAGTGATGCAGTGAAGAGGAAGGGAGGGTAGGGAGGAAGTACTGCAATAGTTTAACAAGTTCTCCAAGCGCTGTTATAAGTTGGGAACTATTGTTTTTACGGAACTTTTGCTGCAGTCTAGAACAAAGAACAACAACTGTACATAACTGTGTCAGTATTTTTGAAAGTGAAAACAGATGGTAGAAGAAGTTTGATTCCCTCTTGTAGCAATGGGTATATATTTTGTTGGTTGTAGGCAGTAAGAATGGTTAGTTCTGATGCACTAATAATTTTATAATCATATAATATGTCTGGTACTATAACCACATAGTAACAAATTATTGTTTAACAAATGAAGACAATATTAGCGAAACTACGTAATTTCAATATTACTAATAAATGCCGCATATTAAAATTAAAAATTTATCCAAGACACCATCTAGATAACATTTAGTTCGGGTTTGAATATTGTAATCATACAAAAAGAAAGTAGCCAACAAAAATATGCGTTAAGAAAATGAATACAATGTTGGTAGATTTTAGTCGGAGTGTGATACATTGAAGAAGATAACATTAATAATCTAAACGAAAATATGAAAGAGAACAAGACACAGAAAAACATAAAAAGATAATGGTCGCAATTGGGACTCGAACCCAGAACCTCTCGTCTAACCGGGACGTGCTCGTTTACCAATTCCGCCATTGCCATGTCAAACCGTCATATTAGTGAATCTCATATTTCAAATTTTAGAATTAACAATATTATCTTCAAATATATATTTTTTTTATATTACCATTTACCATTTATCATATTATATATATATTCATTATTTTGTTTTCTGTTTTTCTGTGTCTTGTTCTCTTTCATATTTTCGTTTAGATTATTATTGTTTTCTTCTTCAATGATATTTTACATTGATGGGAATAACCATTAAAAGTTATAATTTTATAAATATCGAAGTATAATACAGTTAAATATTAACAAATCGGATAGGGTCACATTAGCTCAGTTGGTAGCGTTCCGCCCTAGTTAGCCGTAGATCCTGGGTTCGGGTCTTAGATTTGACCGTATATTTTTTCGGATTTTTCCGTTTTCATATTTTTGATGAAGTTTTGCTAATAGTGTCTACATTTAATTAAAATAACAATTTGAGGTTTTACTCAACTTAAAAATTAAAATTAATTTTCGCTGGTAATAAGATGACGTTATACATAGATTCTAGAAGATATTCCAGAAACCCTTCGTTCATTGTTAAAAATTTCCGGAATCATGTTAGAAATTGGCATAATTTGTAATTTAAATATGCTTGATGGGCTTTAAAAAGGGCAAATAGCAACACAACAACACAAAGCAAAGGCCCCTTGAAATGATTTCGCAAAACACGGAGTTAAATTTCACAGCGTTTTTTTTTAATTATTATTATTAATGGACTACTGTTTCATTAAACATATTATAGGAAATGATAAAAATAAAAAAGACATAATTCCGTAAAAACCGACAAAATCATTTATAGTGGCACAAAAAATGTCAAGCCCCTTACTTGAGTTAACAAATCTCGACATCTGGTCAGTCGAGAAAGGTACCCATAATTAGTAGTGTTAATTGATTAAAAGCATTTCATTATTTCTGAGTCTACGACTGAGATAGATGAGATGCATCAAAGAGGGTGAATCAGTAATTTGATTAATAATTTTAAAGTTGAGATCAAAATCTTTCCTTTATTTTGTGATGAATAGATATTTTAGTCTGTTCAATTTATTCATATAAGAGTAATCGCCTCTTACTCTCCCTAATCTCCCTACAATTCCACGTATCAAGCAATGTTGTATGGATTTAATATGAAAAATACGAAGAGTATGGAAAGGAGGCCAAATGGCACTGTCGTATTCAAGGTGAGGGTGAACTATCGATATTTAATAACAAAAGATTATTAAATATCGATCTCTCATATATATTTTCAATCTAAAAATACCACCACCGAAGAGTAATTTCATAATATAACCAACTGCCATTAAATTCCGATGCCTCGCTTCGAAATCCTAGATAAAAATACAAGTTTACGGTATAAAACAGAGCACAGAGCTATCGCTCAAATCCCATGTGTAATTTGTTAATTATCGACTAATAGCAAGCCTGAAAAACATCGCGTCAAAATATATAGAGATGAACTTAACAACCCAACTCGATGTAGACTTGTTGTATAAGCTTCTAAAAACGTACCAAAAAAGCAGCGAAGATTGTTCATTTTGTGGTAAAAGTGTTGTCGTAATTTGAATACATAGACCGTCACTACTACTACTACTACGTACTTGGATTCAAGTAAAGGATTAATCTTAATTATTATATAGGATTAATAAATAACACAAAATAATGTATTGTTTTTATTTTTAAATTTTGGAATCTGTAGTTATAGGTCCCATAGAACAAAAATCGGGAAAAGTGTAGGTAATTTAATCTAGTTTTTTTTTTACTTCATCTTGGTAAATTGTAATTAATACTTGATCGATGGGGCGAACTAATGAGCAGTAAATAGTTTTTTTATGTATTTTTAAAAATAAATAACTGTTTTTTTTTTTTAAATCGAACAGTAATAATACCGTAGCGTCTGCGTGGTTGAATTTCAGAACCCAGCTACGAGTGCATTTCGGACGCCACGCCATACGCGCCGCGCCACAAATAACATCTGTGTACGTGGAATTCCACATAAATCTACTGTTATAATTCGGTTTCGAATTCAAGAATTCGACACAAGATGTCACTACTTCCGTCAGCAGGTCGGACGGGGACATCTCCCCCTAGGTATAACTGCTACGAATTTGTAAATACGTGGTATCTCTCCGGAAATGAAAAGATTGACGGTAATACATGTTGTATCAAGTGGCTATATATTACATATGACGTCATTGCTATGTCTCGGTTACTTTGTTTCGGTGACTAGCTACAGTGGATTTGGATTTGGAGTTAATCAATTCGTATTTCGTATTGCATCTATAAAATGGTCACCAACACTAACTGGGCGAAGGCAAATCAAAAGCCGCCCGCAGGGTCTAGCAGCAAAAACCTGCGTAGCGGGTTTTTAACAGCTAGTTGAATAACAATATTATCGAATACCTAGTGATAGCTAGTTGAATAACAATATTATCGAATACCTAGTAACAGCTAGTTGAATAACAATATTATCGAATACCTAGTAACAGCTAGTTGAATAACAATATTATCGAATACCTAGTAACAGCTAGTTGAATAACAATATTATCGAATACCTAGTAACAGCTAGTTGAATAACAATATTATCGAATACCTAGTAACAGCTAATTGAATAACAATATTATCGAATACCTAGTAACAGCTAGTTGAATATCCTCCCGGTAGAACGCTTCAAGACTCACTGGCCTGCGGGGAGCTAGCAAGCCGCTCACTCTAGAGACATCACGTGGACCATGCGATTAAGGTCCGTGCATACAATGCTGTGCAACGATAATAATCAATTCCGTAGCAATAAGGTAGGAACTGCTACATTATCCCTCCGCCAAAGAAGAAAAAAAAAATTCCAAAGGAATTTTTTTTTTTTTTTTAAGCCACCTGGCGCTTAGTATGAGTGAAATATATTCTGCTGATCATGCCTCTGAAATTTCCATAGACGGGTGGAAAATGTCCAATAAACTTCTTGCAGACTGTTATGAAGAAGACTCCAAGAAGCTGTTTTGACCAGTCCAAGGATTGAAATGAACTCCCAAATTAGAGAGTAAGCAGATGAAAGTGGCAGCTGAACAGGATCCCTCAAGTGTGTGGTGATGCTTGAAGTTGTGAGAAGGTTACTGCTGAAACTGCAATACGATGTCCAATGTTTTGTCTACTATTTGTATCTTCTAAGACATCTAAGGGAAAAATCCTCCTTCTTGGTGATGAAGAACTGCAGGCTGTATCCAGTAAGAACTTCCAAATAGACTTCTGCATATTACTACCGCACTGATTGAAGTGGGAGCCAAATGTAGAGGTGTAGTCCCATAATAATAAGGTGAAGTCCAAAATGATGAGGCCAAGTGGAGCCAAGACTGCTTGAAAGAACGGCCAAAGTGTTCATGAAGAAGAACGTCCTTCAAATGTGATGATTTCTTGAATGTGTAAGTTGTTGAAGGCCAGATGTAGTGGTCCAGATGTGAAGGTCCGTCAGAAGTCCAAATGTAGAAAATCTTCTTGAAGTTCCCTAAAGCTAAAACTTCCTAAATCATGGTATACCCGCGAAGAAAGATAAAATATCACGAAGAATAATAAATATAAGACTCAATAAACCTTTGTAAACATCCTTTACAATTAAATCCACACAAAATAATTCCGCAAGAAAAAATTTCTAATAACAAACAAAGTATAACGATAATTCCGAAATTGCGAGAGAAATTATCAAAGTTTTTTTTTTTTTTTTTTTATAAATCAATTAAATTAGAATTTATTGAATTATTATAATCAATAGTCAAATTTTAGGTATTGAAAACCGAATAATGTTTTGATTTCAAACAAATATGTATATAATAAATTTGAAATATTTGAAAACTGTTTAAAACAGCAATATGATAAAAAAAATCCACGACTAAAGACCTCATTATATCAAATAAATGATAAAAAAAAAACAAACTTAAAATCATTTGTCAAAATTAGGGTAATGAAAACCCAATATTATATTGATTCCAAAGCAAAAGCATATAAGTTTATTGAAGTTAAAATATTTGAAAACTGTATCAAACAGTCATGTCATAAAATTTCCAAGACAAAAGTCCAAATCTGCTGAAGTAATATTAATGAAATTAAATAAATGGCAAATCATATTCATATGATAATGATAAGATAAAGTTGTAGTCGATCACATATGAGTGAGCAAAATTTAAATAAACAATAAATGCACTACGCTGCTAAAAAAATGTGAATAAACACAATAATTTATATTCTGGGTAAATCCCAAAGTTCAAGTTACTTTCCATATGAACATAAAGGAAAAAATATTTGTTTCAAATCTGAAGGAAGAACCAAATTATTTTTGAAGGATTCATCATGCAATTTCCCTGACTAAGAGGAGATTGCACAAGGAAGGAACACGTATCCTAAAACACAAAACATATACCAGAAAACCACCCCAATTAACCATTTATGATAAACCTAGAACGGTTCCAAAAAAAATTTATTTTTTTTTTTTTTTGCTATGAATTTGCTATGAATTTGCTAAAAGAAATTTCCAAGATTTCAACAATTATTGAGAATTTATATTCCCCAAAATAATTATAATTAAATTACACTTAAACCCGATTCAAAATTTATTATATTAATATGTAAATTTTTATTCGATCAACACACATAAATTTAAAATCGAACCCCGAAAATGTTCAATATTTCACACAAATCCTCTATCTAAAGATAACGGAATTACTTCCTTTAAAATATGAACAGTGAATGAAAATTATCGAAAACGTAACTCGTCATAAAGCTTCAACTATATGATATTCCTCACCATATCCATTATAAAACCTCATATTGAGATGGAAAAAGAAAAGGAAAATACCCACACATAACATAACGTTATATACTTCAAAATACATATCTTATTTGCGGAGGACAAGAGACCTACCCTCATCATAGGAAATACATCTACGCCAAGGGTTCCTCTCTCTTCCTGCGGTTGAGAAGACTAGGATCAGCTACCTACATCTAACTCTACGATCAATTCCCATAAAGAATTGTGCTGTGAACTCAGAGGCCCTAAACTAAAGCATGGAACACTAAAACAAATAACTGACGTACTCAGAGGATTAGAAAACTAACATGTCACGCGTTAATATCGTCCCGCTGCAAGATAAGAATAAAAAAAATAGTGAAATAATTTCCACCATGATTAAAGACGAGGCTTAAAAGTTAAAATCCGAAAAAAAATAAGCCGCAATTACCCCCTGAACAAACTACAAAACTGACAAAACAAAACAAGACAGCACAAAACACTCGTTCAACGTTCAAACCCGTGTTCAAAATTTGAACGCTGAAAGTGTGAGTGAGAAATAAAAACTTCGCAATGAGGCCGAACAAAACGAAATATTAATTTCCCCATAACAAAAAATAATCCCTAATTGCAAAATACCTTCGTGAGATATCATATATCGAAGTATCTCATATTGTAACCAAAGGTATAGTCATTTTGCAAGACCCAAAAAAAAACTCCAAAATGTTCAACATTAATAGTTGATGTGCAAATAATGCAAAAGCATATGACGAAGAAAATAATATTATATTATTATTATTAAATTTCTTAAAATAAAATTTATTGAAAAAATAAAGTTATGTTTGTCATCGTGAAGCTAAATTGTTCTGAAAAATTCCTTGTAATAATGAATGAAAAGTACATAATGCAATATAAGCAATGTAAAACAATATGATGTAAAACATACGTACCTACTTAGTGCAATATTTTTTTTTTCAAGGTAGCATAATGTCATCTCAGGTAAAGCAATGTAATATTGAAAAACGTAGAACAATGAAAAAAGTAGTAAAGCGATGAGAATGTGAGATATCTGTGTAATCCGACGAAAAACCAAAATTACGAAGTTGTAAGCGAAGTTTCAAACCAATTGCTATGACGTTTGATATGTAAAATTATACTCAAAAGAAGAATGAAAGCATAAACCAACATTATAACCTTTAAAATCCCAAAAGAGGTATGTAACAATGAGATGCAAGGTAATACCGAAAACTATTCAATTGAGTAACGTATTTTAAATAAATAAAACCGGAAGAATAATTTATAATAATTACGAACTCAACCACTCATGTTGTATTTGGAACGAAAGAATAATGTTATGAAAGTTTTCCATATTTTAGAACAATAAACAAAATTCGCTGCCCAAACAAAGTTCTGTATAACCTTTAAAATCCCTAATATAGGTAAGTTATAACAAAGCCGTGAGTGACCCGCCAATTCAATTTAAATATAAAACATATAAACCAAACATTTCTTGTATAAACTTAATAACCCTTTCAAGGATGCCATACTAAACGAAAATTGATAAGTACCTACTAAAAGTAGAATAGAAAATAAATTAGTTTTACTTCCAAATAAATTTTAAACCCAAATAACGACATCTATATTTGTGACGAGGTGAGATAAAAAAAATAATTTTGAATAAAATAGTTTATATTTGACTTGTATAGCATTTAAATACCCAAGATGATTAAGATGATAACCCAAAATAAGCGCTAAAACTTAGATAACAAAACACCAAAAGTTAACTAATTCTCCAAAAAATAAATTTTTTTTTTTTTTTTTATAAATCCTCTTCTAAAATATATAATATGTAAATTACGGGTAAGTCCAGCAATCACACGTAACACACATTAGTATATGATAAGCAGTGAAAAATTCAAGATTTTAGTAATTGTTAAAAATTTGAAATTAACGCAATTGCATTCAAAATACGTGATCCATGGTAAATTGAAAGGAACCGAATATAATTCAAAACGTTTAACAAAGAACAAGAAGCCAATAAATTCCCATTATATAATTCATCAATACAAGTTATTGAAGGATTCCAAAGAAATTAACACAAACTATATACAAAACTTCTGTGAAAACAATCAACAACTCAACCGAAATTACAAAATAAAGTAATTTAACATGACCTCTTATCCATGATGAAAATGCTAAACTGGACCTTGGTAATTCCCATTGAATACTTGACGTCTCGTATCCAACGGCAATGTGAAGGAAACCAGCATCTCTGAAATACACGATTGGACGCATTTAAATAATAAAGCAAAATTAAGATTTAACTTCGAAATACATGAAAGGAGAACCATTCCCAAATAAAAATTATAAAGAATTACTATAATGAAACAAATGAGGATTATCCCAAAACCGAAATGAAGAATTCCCAAGAAAGAAGAAAAAATATTCCCATGTTTGTAAAAAAATTTATTTAAAATATATTCATATCAGAATATTAACCAAAGTTGTAAAAATTCAAATGAATTTTACCCAAGATGTCCGTAACGATTATAATATACTTGAGTGGTATGTAAAGTTTAAAGTAATTTGAAACTATAAAGTATCGGAAGGTAGAGAAAAATATTATTGAACTCCATTGAAATGAAATTTTACCTAAAGTTCTGTAACATTAATTATAATAATTTTTATGAAGTACGAAAATATCGTTCGGTAGTAATTATAATTATATGCCAAAATAAATTTAATTGTATATTGTAGCAATAGAAACCCCGTTCTACTAATGTTAAACTTAAGTCGCATAAAGTACAAGTCAATAAAATTGAAGCAAATACCGCACCAATAATTTAGAAAACTTCGAAGCCTGAAATAAATTACGGTAATATGTTGACTTATCAACCCATATCAATGTTTAAAGATGAATTACGCTTACAAAAAAAATTAACTTTCCATTTCAAAAGTGAGATATAATCAGGAAATTACTTGTAAACCTTGTAGTAGCACCATACTGCAATAAAATTTAAATATTGAATCGCGTGAACAAAAAAAAATTTATGACAATAATATGCAGTTACCGGATAATAAATGTAAGGTATGAAGAAGTATTCAATATCGAAGAAGTTACTTGTGTCGCATGACAAAAAAACTTGTTTAATCTTGAGAAATCCAAAAATACTGTATTTACAATTTATTAATTTATAAACCACAAATCACATGGCGAAACCATAAGTATTCATCCAAACCTAGGTAAATCCAAAGTTTATTTTTTTTTGAAACTTTCTAAACGCTGCGTATGGAAAAAGCAAAACCACCATGACTCATGCAACTTGTGCGTGAAGTACCTAGTGCCGTGTATAAAGAATAATTACCATGTTATTATGAATAATGCACTAGACAATCGTCCGGTAAATAACATGCGCCAATAATACGTACAATGCAATGAATTTATTAACAGGAAATTAAAACCAAATATGAAGTATTATTTAAAGATCATTAACATTATGTTTTCAAAAGGAACATAACATTTATAGAACTTCGCTAGAAATATTGACCAACTTGAATTACACGGCAAAATTAAACATATTCGATTAATGAACAATTAATTAATTTTAAAAAAACTTACCAAGAGACATCGGAATCAAGGAATAACGGGATTATTTCTCTACATGTGAAACCTCACAGCAATCGAATAATTATCAGGTGTTCATAGAATCATTACCATAATCTCATCCTGCAAAGTGATGCCATCTTTTTATTTTATATTTTTATACCTACCTATGAATGGAGGAAAAACAATTAATACACAAGACACCAACGTTTCTCATTACTTAGTAACGAACAATGAAAAGATAATATATGATATGATTTAGGTGAAATGAGAGGAATGAGTGAGTCTTGAAGCTAAATAGCGAAGCGGAGAAAAAATGTTATTATTATTTTTTTTTTTTTTTTTTATTTTTTTTTTTTAAATAAATAAAATTAATATGAGGACTCACTCAGCAACACAGAACTTCAAACACAACGTCAAACAAGCAATCCGAAACGTTATCAACCATTATACAATGCGCACATCGATACCGTAACAATAAAAAAAAACTACTGGTATTTTAACACGAGGCCCTAGAAAAATATTAACAATAAAACTACTGGAATTACCACGTGGGCTGCCAAATGTAACGTTAAAACTACTGTCCTATTTGAATACGTGCATTTCATGTGTACTCTGAAATATAAAGCATGAGTAAATAATATGCCCAAAGAAAATAAAAGATGCTAGCTCAGAAAATGTATAAATTTATTAATCAAGTAAACATAGAAATATGCATGAGACTCTATCATTAAATTATATTATAAATATGCCCAGGGCCGCTAAGGCTCGAAGAAAACCTTAGGTAGAAGTTATTGTTAAATTAACTATATATTATTACGAAGTTAAATGTTACTAGTATCTGTGCGGATAATTAAACTACGAGTGGACGCCATCTCATTGCAAATTTTACAACCCAACGAGAAAGGTTGAAAGTTAAGCAGATAACCATTATGAAACTAATAATAATAAATTGTTGACAACGTTACGTAGATCGTAGAACCTGATGCTTGCTTGACGCGGCCTTGTGCCTGGATTTCTGTGTTGTGGGCTCCATCCTCCCGGTAGAACGCTTCAAGACTCACTGGCCTGCGGGGAGCTAGCAAGCCGCTCACTCTAGAGACATCACGTGGACCATGCGATTAAGGTCCGTGCATACAATGCTGTGCAACGATAATAATCAATTCCGTAGCAATAAGGTAGGAACTGCTACACAATATTATCGAATACCTAGTAACAGCTAGTTAAATAACAATATTATCGAATACCTAGTAACAGCTAGTTGAATAACAATATTATCGAATATAAAATGAAAATATTTATATTATTTTTAAATCATATGAAATTCTATAATCCAGAGGAACAAGTTATAAAATCTTTCAAAAATATATAATAGAACCATTAACTATTTGACGTGCCAGTATTCGAGGTAAATGTGTTTTGTTCATTCTTCAAAACTGACTTCCACGAAATTAACTTTTCGGCGACCGTAAGATCTTTTAATATTCAGATATTTCAGGGCAATAGAATGTCAACATCGGACCCATTTCCGATAGTGAAGTTTGCATTGAATATAAAACAGAATTTAGCTTTGTTATTTTAACCTTTTTGGAAGACTCCACCGCCCGCTTTGATAAAGTGTTTCTATAGTTTTTTTAATATTATATCTTTCGGTAAAAAATAATTTACTCTCATTATAATGTAAACGTTTCAATAACAATCAGCATCTCTATAATAATTTTCACCCGTATTTTTTGTAGATTTTTAAATATTTTTCATGGCGAAAAAACCCACTCTCAAATATCCTTTTCCAGTAGTTTTAAGCGATAGCAGAAGGGAATAAAATACAGAAAACATTCAAGAAATGATGTGTAGAACCTTACTTGAACGTGAATGCACTTTAACGTGATATTTCACAGTTACCCGGGGTGACACGGGGTAATCCATCTTCACATTTGAAGCATTGTTTCAGAAAACTGTAGACTGTGGAAGTAGCACTTGGGGGAACTCGGAAACAAATTCAAACAGACCCGTCGCAGGGGGGGCAGGGGTGAATGTAGGGGTTGGGCTCCTGAACACCGCTTGAACTGTGAGCTCAGTCTCCCGAGGAAACTGGAAACGTCTGGGTAATGGCAACACTGCCACAATTCTTTTATTAACAATCAACACTACATAAACGAAGTAAGAATCTTTGTTAAATAATTGGTCTCGATTATTGCAAGTATAATTATTGAACATGCTTGGCAATTAAGTTGAACTCACAGCAAATATACCTATGTATGTAAATTACGTATAAAAGCGAAGGAAACTTACAAATCATCGAAAATTATGACATGTTTGTAAAACCTCATTACACAATATTACAAGTATTATGGTTTAAACGATAGGTTCTCAACGTGGGCGATAATGCCCCACCTTGCGGGTATTTGAGACTTTCAGGGGGACAGTAGAAGACCTAGAGGGAGCCTTGAGATGGCACAGTGAGGGCGTGGGTAGGTAAAAAAATATGGTCTAAAACAGACAAAAAACACGCTAAGCACGTACTAATAAAGCAAAGTAAACTACATTGGTTAACTTTTGTTATTGTGTGTATTGTAATCATTTTTATCACAGGTGCGACA
Source organism: Limnephilus marmoratus (assembly GCA_917880885.1). NCBI lineage: Eukaryota > Metazoa > Arthropoda > Insecta > Trichoptera > Limnephilidae > Limnephilus > Limnephilus marmoratus. Next base: position 36,836,498 of record OU862923.1, on the reverse strand, counting down.
ATTCACATATTTCGGTAGTTCGGGAAGTGGATGAAAATTGAACTGAAGGATTCCATTACTTTCAGATCTACATACAATTGAATGATATGAAAAATTTATTTTTTATTATATAATATTATCGCCTTACTTGTATTATGATTATAAAGAATTGATACTGTATCATGAATACAAGGAGGGAGGTAGCATTCCGGTACTTAAAATACTGTTTAAAAAGCGAAGGTTACTGACCTCTAGCGTAACATTTCGAAGCTTGTTTATTATTGCAGATTCCCTACTTGCAATTGATGGCTACACTGATTGAAATGATAGTCGATAAAGCAGATTCTGTATATCACGTTGTTATAGTGGTGTGTCATTCGCCATGTTTATTTTTGTTTGTGTTAGGTTTTTTATGCTATAAATAATGAGTTCTTTAGGTAAAGGCTCTCTTATCTCTTGGAAACAGCTAGAATGGTCTAGTAAATGGTCTGATGACCAGTTTTTAGTGCTTTGTCGGGTCGGGAAAAAGTTATTATTGTAACATGTGCTTGTAAGTGAATAAATAAGTCGGAACTCGCCATTGAAGGGATATTGTTTTTATTGAAGTTCTTCTGCCACAAAAAACCAAACTTTAACAAATACAAAAGAATTACTTTTTTAACTTGCTAAACAAAAAGGTATAACAAATAATTTAATATATTTTTAATCGAATTATTGATTCCGTGACAGTTGAGATAGAAACTGACAAAAAATATTTCGTGGAAAGATGTATGCATTTGATTATTCGGCCAAAGAGGCTTGTTTATCTGTTGTATATATACGGTTATGATTAATGATTTCTCTTCGAATTTCCAATTTTGAATGTCCAACCTACATATATATTTCGCGTTTTTTAAGATGTCATGAAAACAAATAGGTACCACCATAGAAACTAGATGAAATTAGCTTGAGATTATTTGATTTTGTATTTGAAGTATACGTTAATATTTAAAAATTGCAATATTTTTATTTCAAACACGAAAAAAAGATTTTAATAAAATAGCCACAAAACATTTTAAAAACGACGGAAAATTTCAAAAAATTAAAAAATCTAAAAGCGTAGTCCTTTTTTTTGATAATTTGCAAGAAAACTGTCATTTCACTTTTACCTCGTTCATATAATAAAAAATACACCAAGTGTTGAAGTTTCTTTTTCACCGAGAGAATGTGTGCCAAGACCGGGATGTTTGGCGGTCCGTCCTCTCTGCCTACCCCTGCGGGGAAACGGCGTGATGGTTAGTTAGTTAGTTAGTTTAGTATAACCGCAAGACTGGCCAGACCCGTGACGGTTCGTGGTCTGATACAATAAATATCTACTAATATAAAAGTTCAAGAGTGGAAATTTAAATCCACCCATTTTTATATATTTATGTAGTATCTCTTTGAAGGTATCTTCAAAGCAAAATCAATATATTAAAAAAAAACAAACTTATATTGTTAACTGCGTGTAAATCACTGATACAACCGACCAGAAAAAAAACAGTAAAAAAATAGCGGCCAGACAATAATAATTAATCTCTGTTGTTTGTCATAGTTCTCTCATGGTAACTTATTTGTGCTAAGTCAATTTTATTTAATAAGTTGGCCAGTCTGTCTGAAACTCATGTGTTTGCATTGCAGCAATTTGTTTCTAGACTTCCAGACAGAAATCTCCATTCTCCAGTCCTATTCCTTCGCAATAATACGTTATAACGGCGTTTAAACCGCTGATTATTTCTCCCTCTCTCTCATAAACGACACATGCAACAGAACAAGGGGATACTACGCGGCTTTCGGTAGCAGGATCGTGGGCGGATTGTTGTCTACGCCATTAATACCAAGTAAATATTTTTTAAGCTGAATAAATTGAGTTTTCAAAGCAATTACACCCTTTTATTTACTAAATCCCACATCGTATTCGAAAAGTCACACAAAGGTCGTTATTATCTCTAGAATATTTCTAAAAATAAACAAAAATGTCTGCTGAAAGTCAACATAAATAGTACGCTTATGTAAATAGTTCTCCGAAAGGCTCCTGGTAGCACTGCGGGATAGCTTCAAACACGAGCCAGTAGGTAGTTTACAGTAGGCACTGCAACGCCTCGAAGTAAGCCTTTTAGTGGCATGAGATATTTATTCTGCTCAATTTAATAGGAGTCAAGCAAAGGATGTATGTCTGCAGCTGACGACTGTGCACTCTGATATAATATTAAGTACACAGGGTGTACTGATTTCAGACATTATTTGGAGTAAAAAATGTAAACGAAATTTTGGTTTCCGGTGACTTTTTTCAATGACTTTTTTTTCAAAATTTTTTTCTTCAAAATCAAACAAAAAAAATCTTGTCACTGGTCACTTAACCGAGTAACCGACAAACCCCTTACCTGGCCTCCAAATGTCCAACACCTAACATATTTTATGTTTTTGTGGAAAAAAGAAACAAAAAATGTCACCGGAGACCAAAATTTAATTTAAATGTTTTACTCCAAATAACATCAGGAATCGCTGGTTAAAGTAAGTCAAGTACGTCCCTCTATGCCCTGAATAGTTACAACGTGAAACTGCAAGTGTAATATCATTTGTAGAAGAGCCTTTTTTACTGGTACCTACGAGTTTCAATCGACTATCAACTTCCTGAAACCCCCTGTGGTTTTTTTTTGCTTTTGTTTTATTATAATCGATTAATAATACCCGTAGATTATAAATAAATACATAATAGAGCTTAAAAATAATAAGGTTCGTAACAGTCCTCTCCGGAGAATTATATTTAAATACAATTTAATTACTCTTCTTATATTTGTTTTCTTAATTAATTTTCTTTATTTCTCTGGTGGAAATTAGTTATAGAGCTTCGTCGAAGATACAATAGTATATATTATAACGCATGATTATCAAAATCGTAGCTATTTAGAATATATATTATATTATTCATGTATTACTAATTAATAATAATATTGGAGAAATTATCATTTATACGAATACGTTCTTTCAGGCAGAAAATGTATACCATTAATAAATTATGTAACATCGTTAATCTGACTCGCGCGAGTCTCAGCGATTAGAACATGGTGTGTTGTTTTGAATACGCATGACAAAGATTAACGCAGAATAATGTACATAATCAAATTATTATTGACCTAATAATGATTTCAATCGGGATAACAATAGAGCTACGCTAAACCAGAGCTTACACAAATAATTGCTCAGTAGTTATATCAAATAACAATAAACCTAACAGTTATGGTCAAAAGTATAGATACCTTTTAGCAAAGTTGGGATATAATATACTATATTATCGACCTCCGTAGTCCAGTGGCTAAGACTCTTGACTCACATTCCGGAGGTCGCGGGTTCGAACCCGGCATGCGCAAATAAATTTTATTTGATTAATTTGTGTTATTTCACAATTAATTCATTTAAAATAATATATAGTATATTTGCGGCATGTTCCAGAGTGGAAGATACTATTAGTATCGCCCTGGTGTAAGACCACCATTCAGAATTGAAACGTTGCTTGAAAATGGCTTTAGCCGTGTTTAGTGACCAGATCTGAATAGCCAGGTACTTCCCAACCTGCCTCTTCCCCACCTCCTTCCCCTCCCCGCTACCTTCAGCCTCACAACATACCCCAATTGGGGATGCCATAGTCTCACTGGCTCCAGACGGGAGCAGTTGAGATTCTTGTGCGGTATTCACTGTAAAAAAAAAAAAAAAAAAATCAAAGAAATAATTTGTAGGTACCTACTCGTATATCTGAGAGTATTATTATCTTAAGCCTCGATTACATTAAGCGAGTTTACAAACTTCTAGCCGGCGTATTCACTATCTGCTAGTAAACTCCTTCAGTGTAAAATCTGGTAGTTAGCTAGTAATATGATTACACTGAGCGAGTTCAATAGCAGATAGTGAATACACCAGCTAGTAGTTTGTAAACTCGCTCAATGTAATCGAGGCATTAATGACTACAGTTCATGATTGTTGTAATACAATGTGGCGCCCTCTGTTATTGTCAAACAGAACCGATATTGGTTTTATCGAAAATGTCGGTAACTTGCCATCGCTCCCGTGCACGTCTGCAGGCCGCTAACGAACAAACAATAGTTCACAACGACTAAGGGTTCCTAATTTATTTGACGTTAACTGTTATTTCTTCGTTAGCGGCCTGCAGTCGTGCTCGGGAGCGATGAAAAGTTACCGACATTTTCGATAAAACCAGTATCGATCGACCATGCTACGTACCCAGAACATGCATCAGATATTCCGCCATCCCATTCCCTTATAGGCATAAACAGATAAAGAAATGACTTAAAAACATCTACCAGTCCATCAGTTACCAAGTCAGAACACGCATCAGATCTTCCGCCATCGCATACCCTTATAGGCATAAACAGATAAAGAAATGACTTAAAAACATCTACCAGTCCATCAGTTACCAAGTCAGAACACGCATCAGATCTTCCGCCATCGCATACCCTTATAGGCATAAACAGATAAAGAAATGACTTAAAAACATCTACCAGTCCATCAGTTACCAAGTCAGAACACGCATCAGATCTTCCGCCATCGCATACCCTTATAGGCATAAACAGATAAAGAAATGACTTAAAAACATCTACCAGTCCATCAGTTACCAAGTCAGAACACGCATCAGATCTTCCGCCATCGCATACCCTTATAGACATAAACAATTGATTCGTTCAATAACGAATAACTCCAGTTATACTTCCTATATCTAATTGTTTTCATCTTTTTCATTGTTTTCATCGTTTTCAAGATATCATATAAACCTTCAAAGCGATTTAAACCACATCAGGTCTTAGTCAATCTGAAACATCCAAAAGAAGCTCAATCAAGGGAAAATGTTAGAAAGAAATACAGAGAAAAATCTTCTCCGCTTTTCCGACGTACACAATGAAATACACAATGAAAATCATATCCCCCGGGAGCGTTTTCTTTCTGAATTTTCCTAGGCCGGTTTTGCGTAACGATAAAAAAGTTACAAACTTATTTCCCAACTAAAACCAAACATCATTAAAATAAATTGGTATGTACCTACGCGCAATGGATTCAAACTAATAAAATTATTGTATAACGGCAGGCTGGTTCAGAAAAAGTTAAAGATGCAGCCGAGCTGTGAAGTTTATAACTTTATAAATTTAACTCATGATTTTAACCGAATTAAACTAAATGCCCGCCAAGTAAAAAATAGCTAATACGCACAATATTACTACCGCCCACGTCACTAGTTTAGAGAATTTTGTTGAAAGTTGTTCTTACGATCGTGCAGGGCGGTTACAATGAGAAAGATTAATTATTGGTATACTTCCCCACTTATTAAAATTGTAAAAGAGAAACTAAAATATCACAAAAAATGGAAAAAATACAAAAATCTAGCTGACTATCAATCCTTTTCAGTGCTGAGAAATCGTCAAAAGAAGATCTCACTTGAATGTTATGATAACTACATTAGGACGGCAGAAGAATCAATAAAAAAGTGTAGTAAACGCTTCTGGTCGTTCGTAAAATCAAAGCAATTGTCTTCTGATCTACCAAATCAAATGTATCTTGGCGATATCTCCTGCACTGATGGACAATCCATTTGTGACAATTTTAGTGATTATTTTAGATCGGTTTTTGTAGAGAATCCCAACCCCAGCCTCGATCCTATAAACTCTGATAACAATGTCGACAACTCTTATCTTCATATTCACACAATTAACTTTAATCAATCGCATGTACTTAATTATCTAAAAAAACTCGATACGAACAAAAGCGCGGGATCTGATTTAATTCCATCCATTTTTTATGTAAAATGCCGGGACCAATTGGCTTATCCTATCTCCATGCTGTTCAAAATGTCATTTGAGGAAGGCAACTTCCCCAACGTCTGGAAACAAGCACTCATTACACCAATCCATAAAAGCGGGGACAAAAATAACATCACTAACTACAGGCCCATCTCCAAACTCCCAATTATCAGCAAGATTATGGAAAACATGGTTCTTGACCAACTTTTTCCAGCAGTACAAACTACCATATCAAAAAATCAGCACGGCTTTTTTAGAAAACGGTCAGTCGAGACAAACCTGCTGGAATACACAGATTTCATATTTAATTCTATGGGTAGTAAAACTCAGATTGATTCTATATACACGGATTTTTCAAAAGCCTTTGATAAAATTAACATCAAACTGCTTCTGAAGAAGCTATTAAAAATCGGGATCAGTGGGGACCTTCTAAGATGGATCAAATCGTACGTCACTAACAGGAGTCAAGCAGTTAGAGCTAAGGGTTTCTCTTCACGTTTCTATAATATACCCTCAGGAATTCCACAAGGATCACACCTCGGACCTCTCCTTTTTATTTTGTATATAAATGATATAGACTCTTGCTTCAAAAACTCTAAAATCCAAATTTTTGCTGATGACATTAAAATTTACAAAAAAGTAATTAATATTAATGACAGCCTAGAATTGCAAGAGGATATCAATAGGCTTGGACTATATTGCGCAAACAACCAACTGTACCTTAATCTAGAAAAATGTAATACAATATCTTTCACCAAAAGCACTAACCCCCTAACATTCCCATATAAAATAAACGGAGTTGAATTAAAAAGGTGTAGTGAAGTAAGGGACTTAGGAATAATAATGGACTCCGGAATGTCTTTCCGATCACACATAAATTCTATTTGTGACAGGGCCTACAAACTCCTAGGATTCATTGTAAGAGTGACTAAACCATTCAGATCACCAAATGTAATCAAGATATTATATTTTTCTTTTGTTCGCTCCATACTAGAATTTGGATCAGTGATTTGGAATCCCCAATACAAAGTCAATATTGAAAGGTTAGAAAGAATCCAAAAAAAATTTTTGAAATACTTAGACTTTAAATCGTTCCGAATATCAGAACATGTAAAAGATTCCTTAGCATTCCATAAAATTACATCACTAGAAGAGAGAAGAAATATATCCGACCAGAAATTTTTATACAAAATCATCAACAACGCTGTTGACAGCAACTATCTTCTGGAAAACATCCACTTCCACTGTCCAGTACGTAATACAAGAACAAACAAACTATTCCACATCCCACAATCAAAAACTAACTACTCACAACATACATTTCTTAAAAGGACGTGCACAAAATATAACAATATCCTTTCAGACGCTGATATTTTCCATTTGTCCTCAGTTCAATTCACAAAATATGTAACGGAGAAGATCAAAACAGATTGTTGATCGTGAATCCTGCTGTGTGCCTTATTTTATTGTTTTTCTCTTATTATGTTGGTTTCATCTGATTTTCGTATGAATTATTATGTTGGTTTCATCTGATTTTATTATGTTGGTTTCATCTGATTTTCTGTAATCTAGTTAGGTATTATGTATGTATAACTTCTTATATTAATGAGTTTTTTGTTTTTTCTTTAAATTCTATATTGTCAAATGTGGAAACTTCACTGGTTCATGCAAATTTGTCAAATGTAATTATTTAATAAAATATGTACAACTGTTTGTTTCCCAAATAAAGTAAAATAAATAAAAATAAATTATTCTCCGTACCAGCTTTTTTAAATTATAACTCAATATCGAATTTATTTCATTCCAAATTAGCTTTAATTTATACCTTCATCCCAAATGCTGAAAGGCGTGATGATTAAACTATTAAATAATGTACTTTATGTAATTATTTTTTGATTATAAGTATTTATCATTTTTCAATAATGTCTAAATTAAATAAGAATTTTTAAAAAAATCTGAAATATACCTATTAGTTTGTAAGTGCGCAAATAAATACACTAACGGACCATTTTTCGTCGTGAAACACATGTATGTATATATTTTTAATGATTTTATTTAAACTAAAATTAAAATTCTAAAACATGCGATACCCAGATAATGTATTGATTTATTTTACTGCGTGATAATATGATTTGAAATGGGTGTGGTATAATACAAAATCTTTTTTGAAAATTTAACAAATCTGCCAACGACCTATGGTATAACCTTATTATAGTAAAAATAAATATTTTTTTCTCAAAATTTAAAACATGGGAATGCTAGAAAAAAGAACAATCTTTCGAAATCCATTTATAATTTTTTGTGGTAAAGAGTCAATACGTCTAAAATCTGATTTAAAAATGACATATTTCTGGTTTTCTCTGGTAATAAATACCCTCTTAAATCCTTTTCTTCGTTTTATGGTTATTTCCTTTTGGGGTATTATGCCGTGTTGCGCTACCTCCTCCTTTAGCCAACGTTTCGGACAGCGTTACAGTGTCCATCATCAGGGCAGATGTGTGATGATGGACACTGTAACGCTGTCCGAAACGTTGGCTAAAGGAGGAGGTAGCGCAACACGGCATAATACCCCAAAAGGAAATAACCATAAAATTTTTGGCCGTGAAAACCTAAAATCATATCCCCTTTTCTTCGTTTATCGCGTACACCTCATTTTACAACACATTATGTAGTATTTGATTCACTTGATCATCCCATGTCGTCCTCGACTTCTTCTACCATTCTCTTCCACGTCATACATTATCTTTTCGCCCCTTTCTGCGTTATCTCATTGTACCTCATAATTATTCTACTAATAATTATTTTATTTTCTTCTTAATCGTGTCATGTCTTCCTCAGGCGTCCCGGACTTTTTCTACCATTAACTTCCATGTCGTAATTCAATATCTTTATCAGCTACACATACTTCACAAATAAACAACTCATGCACTTGCTCCAAATATTCATAAGTGATCCACAAACACTGATTTTTTTAAATTAGACTTCCACAAAAAAACACCAGGCCAATCAATGTTCAAAGTTATCACGAATATCGTGACAGTAGCACGGAGCTATAAATTTGCATTTATTTTGACTGGAATGAAGGCATCCAATTTTTTTACGAGTACATTTCGTTTTTTCTTAATGTTAATTTAAACTTTTGGAACCTCCGATGAACTCGGAGATCAAGTCGATGTATATGACATTTTATTGGTTTTAATTTTTTAATTTCATTCCAGTGTCGAGATAATGCGTTTGTATCTTCGACCAAGAATATCGTTTGTATTAATGAAAAACGTTACAAAACCGTTTCAAACAAATTTCGAGAAAAGATAGACGACATTAATAAATTATGGGTCTAACCCTTATTTACAATGTGTTTGCTTTTTTAAACAGTAAAAATTAAACTTTTGAAACAACAACAGTTTTAAAATGATTAATATTCATAAAATACGCTGTGTGTATTTAAGGGTCAAATACCAACGATAAATTCTGTAGCCATCACTAAAAAGATAAACCAAAAGTGATGTGGGTGAATCTGTGAGTCAGAAGTACCCAAGATCAGTTTAATCGTTCTTCGGATCTTTCAAAAATATCGAAATTATTTCTTGAGCAGAAAATCAATTACATTGATGCAAATTGGCAACATCATTTTTCTTTCAAATCGGTTATCAAACTTCTATTACTATTGGCCACCTTTGACAGTCCCGGATCTAGGGGGGGGGGTCAAACCGGGTCGCCACCCCGGGCGGCAGTTTTAGGGGGCACCAAAATCGTAATGCATATGTTTGATTGAAAAAAAAAGGTGATTCACAAAGCGCCTGGCATCCAGTACACGTTGTTCTCTCGATTATTCATTTTAATTTTAAAACGTCCAGATTGTTTTTGAACAGGAATAAGTTGATTTATAAACGTATCCTAAGTCGATTTTGAACATGTTGCATAGTGTACGTGATGTCACTGCCAGGGGAATCCCCGTCGCATCTAGAACTAGGGGCTACACGAGCTGATCCGAATAAACCCGAGCGGTCGAACGTTAAACGAAGCGACCATCACTCACCTCACTAGAGGGGGCGCTACTAATCGAGAGGGAGCGCCACTATCAAGTTTCTGCCCCGGTTTGAAAAAGTCGCAGATCCGGTGCTGATTTTGATGATGACAAAAAAATACAAAAGTATGATGAGCAGCGCAACACATTCTCTAGGAAAGTTCTTCATTCGTGAACGGTCGCCGCATAACCAAATGGAAGATTTCAGTAATTACGTTAATAATGGCCAACTGGAAATGATTATGTCGTTCAAAGAAAATTAAATTGTTAAAGTATCCGTGAGAGTCTGCCCTAATCGGCGCGGCTTGAGACCAAAATAATAGATGTCCAGAGGAGGATAAAGGCAAGAGGGTCCCCTTCATATATAAACCACTCGGTTAGCCCACAGGAAAACTGGTCCACTGAAGTTTTCAACTTCACCTAATTTACGAACAGGGTAAAATAATATGTGTATTTTTTAACTCTTAAGCACTTTATCCACATTCCCGTTCATAAAAACATCTGCTTTTAAACATATTACGTTGATCAAAAAGTTTTGGGACTTTTTTCATAAAATAGAAAATACAATTTTATTCATCAAAATCGAAATGATCCCCTTTGAAGTATTCCCTGCAACGTACTTACGCCAGCGCTTGATCTTATCCTAGAAACACCGATGTTACTCTATTTCGGTATATATATCAGAGCCGTTTTGGATTTTTTATGACATCCTCTCGGGTGCTATAACGCGTTTTTAAAGTCGGTTGAACTGGAAAAAGTCGCAGGGAGCCAGCTCGGGCGAATTCGAAGGCGGTTGGATAGTATTCGTGTTGTTTTTAGTCAAAAACTCACGGATCGCATTGTGCGACGATTCGCGGTTAAAAATCCACGAGTTGTAAAAAATCGAAAACAAGCGCAAGGGTAGATGTATTCATTACAGCATGTTTTTACAAATGTCAAGCTATGGCGCTGAAATTTGGAAGGAATTGTCAATGACAGTGTGTATTGGTGTGGGTTAATATCGAAACTGATATGAATAGAATATTAGTTGCACTATTTAAAAAAAAAGTTTTTTTTTTGCGATTTTGATATACTCTGAGATAAACTCTCGAGAAGATAGAAATTTAACATTTTTTAGGCCAAAAAAAACACAAAACTTATTTATTATTTAAAAAAACAACTAAAATTATTTATACTAAATCATTAAGAAAAAACTTTAAAATATACCTTCCAAAGTAGCCTCCATTTTACAGAACCGAAAAAAAAAACACTTTTCAAACGAAATACACAATTTTAAATGTCGAGCTGCAACGAGCGAATAAATGAAAACACATTGTCCGACTTTAGGCCTCTGGTATGAGTAAATGCGTGCACTAATCACCCCAATTAAGCATGCATTTATTATCCTGTCTATCTGGTAATGTCGCCATGACGTCATTGTTTGGGAATTCAAAAGTGACTTATTAGCGTCTAGCTTGTATGAAACGAATCACTGTGCAGCGCCACACGGTGGCCGGTCCTAAAACCTTTTCAACAAGGTATTCACCGCGTTAGTAAATCGCAAATCAATGAAAATGTGTATAAAATATTATTTGGAAAATATAGGCAATTAATAGCTTGTACCGTGCAAAAAACGAGCGCGCCAAAAAAAAGTGCAGCAAAAAACTTTTTATCTTTTAAATATATGTAGATACTTAGGAATCCTTTCCAATTATTATTTCAAATTGAAATACCTACCTAGAAAGCGCGCGGCCTACGATATTATTTTCTTTTCTGTAACTTACCAAACTAATATAACAAAAGGTAAGTTTTGCCCGCAAAATTCAACCTTAGATAATATTTTACTTATTTTGCTTACAACTTACAACCAGAACCCTTTTCGGCAAAAACAGAAAGATAACGACGCACTAAAATACTAAATGAACATTTATATTTCGGTCAGAACTCGAAGTAAAAGCTGTTATATTTATACAGGCATTTTGATAAGAACGATGGTCATAATTAATTTTATACGAGGCCCTAAGCTTATGAGGGATTAATTTGGAATATTTCAAGTGGACCCAAAGCTTTAATATTATTTTTGAGGTGTTTTCCCAGCTGAAAGGTACCTGTCCCTACCTTACATAATAACTTACAATAACACCAGGCATTTGTACAGAATGGAGTACCTATACCTAAGCCTACGGAACGCCTTCGTTAATTCAATGTGATTTTTACATATTCTGCAAGGAATTATTACATTTGATGCTGAAAAACGTGAATTACTATAAACACCTACATGTACATCAACCCTTTTATGGCATGCTCCAATTTCTTCGGTGTTTGGGGTAACATTGAAATCATCATCTAAGAATATTCAACATTGCAATAAATGTGCGTTGATAGATTGTTAGCTTGGATTCTGTAGTGTTGGTAATATGTTAATCTGTCGGGTAGGTTCGGAAATACCGAACCTAGCCGAAGCGACCTAACATCGGTACGATATAATAGCGAGCGGAGATCTCGCGCGCCCTCTTTCTCGTCAGACGGCTTACAGCCAACATTGTACTATTATATTCTATTAAACAGTTTCCGTGTATCAAAGTACTACGTGTTTAAATAATAACCTTGAAAACGTCCTAGAGGAATACTGGAGATAAAGGGCCCAGTATTGCCTGCAAACATTGGACATCACAGATTCTTAGATTGGCTATAGTCTCGAAAGGGTTAAGTGGATTAGCCTATGCCAGGGATGGCGAACCTTTACGAATGAACGTGCCATTTTTCTAAAGAAATGTTTAATGAGGTCACAGACGTGCCATCAAATAATTTTGACTTTGTGAATATTGGGAAAATAATAATAATAAATACTTACTATCAATTAAAAACTCTTTATTTGCTACAAAAAATAGGAACATTTAGCATTATACCTACGCGTAATTTAAATTAAAGTAAAATTCGTGAGACTTCTGTTTATTTATTTATTGTTTGAAACATTTACAGAGTGTTAATAATAATTACATCAATGTTATTGCGTTGAAATGTGCACATATACATTAACACTCCAATTAAAAATGTTTACAGCATGCGTAATCAAGGTTCAATTGTTAGTAGGCGGAGATGGTAGTAATGGATAAAATAGAAATAATAATAATCAGAATGAATATAAACAATTAAATATAAAACAAAGTAAGTGTACAGAGAAAGAGAAGACACAATAATAAAGCAATTATGTAACTGTGCTCCATAATATATCATGGAAGAAGATTATTAATTTGTTTTTTAAAATATGCGAGACTGTTTGCGAAGATATCTATAAGATCACATTCAATAGTGTTGTACAGACGACACATTCGAGACAGTGGATTGAAGAATGCAATATTGTTATTGAATATTTCAATATGGAATAGGTTTTGACTCCTTAAATTACGTCTATTAGGAACTTTAATATGATTATTGCTTAGACAATGAGTGGTTAAAAGCTTATCATGAGTAATTTTATATAAACATATTAAGTCAGCAAATTGTCTTCTTTTTTCCAATGTTGTAAAATTAAAGTGTAGGAGACGTTCATCATAAGATTGGAGTAAGGCATTCAATCCAACTTTAAATGATAACAGTCTTACGATTTTTTTTTTGCACAGATTCAATAGTTTTAGAATATTTTAAATAATGTGGGTTCCAGATAACACTCCCATATTCCAATTTGCTTCTGACCAACGAGCTGTATAAAGTTATAATGGATTGGGGGTTTTTAAATGGTTTAGATATTCTATTAATGAATCCTAACATTTTCAATGATTTACTCACGATATCAGTGATGTGTACATCAAACATAAACTTTGAATCAAGAGTTATTCCTAGATCTGTTATAGTGGTGACTGCATTTAATTGAACATTACTATAGAATATGCATAATCCTTTCATCTCCTGTTACGAGTAAAGGTTATAATGTAACATTTTTCAATATTTAAAAACATATCATTTTGAATACACCAGTTACTTAGTTTGCAAAGATCTTCTTGAAGCATAGCATGATCGGAATCATTTGAAATTTTGCGATAAATTTTGAGATCATCGGCAAATAGAACAAAATTACAGCGTAACATGGACCAAGGTCATTAATAAAAATTAAAAAAAGCAAAGGGCCAAGATTTGACCCCTGGGGTACACCTGATGTTACAATTATGGGAGGTGATTCGTACCCATTAATAAGTACTAACTGTGTTCTATTTTCCAAGTAAGACTTAAGCCATCTAAATAGATCACCATGAATACCTATTTAATTAAGCTTCTGTAGTAATATATAATGATTAACTTTATCGAATGCCTTTTGAAAATCTGTGTAAATGGCGTCTACTTGAGTTCTTTTATTAAAAGCATTACAAACATAATCAGAAAAGTCGAGAAGATTTGAATTTATGGATTTGTTGGGAACAAATCCATGTTGATTAATGCATAATTGGGGTTTAAAATGTGAAAATACAGAAATATAAATTATAGATTCTGTTTCATAACGCCGATGGATTTCTTTCGTTTTGTGCTCCGATTGTCATACGAGATCGGCAGGAACCCAGACTTGGGAATTCCGCACAATAAGGGTGCCTAACTACACGGTCAACAAGTGACAAGCGCTTTATCGTCAACAAGTCAGTCCGTTGCTAACCACCGATCGTATAGTGACATTTCGCACCGAGCCGAAGTGTTATTCCTCATATCGTCACATAAAGTATAAATCCTACCGTATTCTTTCGTATATTTTGTGTGAACTCGTGACTCAAACTTTACCGAAGTTCTAACAATCAAATAGAACAATATCGAACGCCTTTGGACATCTATGACCGTCACCAAGTCAGAAGACAACAATCGTGAGTACCACTTAATTGTGATATACCTTTCTTGTTTGGTGGTTGGGCATAACTCAACGAAATCCATAAGCGTCTTAGCAAGGGTATCCGCAAGGTTACCCTCATCCCCATGCCCCGTGCATGATCAGATTCAAAGACTTTTGCAAAACACGATAAAATGCTGATTGGTCGATAATTTTTCACAAAAGATTGATCACCAGATTTATGTATTGGAACAATATGTGCATTTTTCCACAAATCTGGGAAAGTTCCAGTAGATAATGATTCATTATATATTATAAAAAGTGGTTTAATCAACACGCTAGAACAACATCTTACAAAATAAGGAGGTATTTTATCTGGTCCTGGGCCTTTGGATGAATCGATTTTTTCTAAACAAGATTTGATTGTTTCCATGCTAACATTGATTTTGCCAAGATTAAATTGGTTGTTTTGAGTAGATTTCGGGCTGGCAGTATATAACAACGGATTAGATTGAGTATAGACGGATGCAAAATAATTAGAGAAAAGATTAGAAATCTGTTGTCCATTGTCTGCAGATAAAGAATCGAGGTACATTAATTTGGGAATGCAATTGCTAGTACGCAATGCTTTTGAGTATGCCCAGAAAGCTTTTACATTTTTCTTTAAGCCTTCTTCAACAGAGTTAATGTAGGATAAGTAGCATTCTTTTTGCATTTTTTCGATCTTCTTCTTAGAATAGCAAACTCGGCATAGTCTAATGGGTTTTTATATTTATTAGCACGCAGTCTTATCTTATTTTTCTCTTTGAGGAGCTTAATAAGAGACTGACTAAACCAAATGGGGTAGTGATTCATTTTTTGTGTTTTTTTTTTTGAAAATGTTTATTAATAATGTCCCATAAAGTATCGCAAAATAATTGTACCATATTGTTGACATTCAAGTTTCTGAAAAGTGAGATCCAATTAACAGTTGACAGGTCAAGACGACATTCATCATAATTTCCTTTCTTAAAATTGTATTTCAAATGGCAATGATTATCTTTTAAGTATTGCAGTTTTTCAAGTTTAAAAATTATTTCGAAAGGTGGATGATGATTGCCGATATTTGATAACCCTGTTGCTCTGGACAGATTAATATTAGTTTGATCACAAAAAAGCAGGTCAAGAATATTAGAATTTCCATTAAGAATATAATTGAATTGGTGAAGATTACATATTGAGGCCAAGTTGACAACACAGTGAGCTTTATGACTATTGTAGTTGGACGGAGCTAGTATTTTGCTGTTATATGCTATGTCAGGTATCCATTTAATCTCTGGTAAATTTAAGTCACCAATAATTATAAATTTAGATTTGGGATTAGTGTGTCGTAAATAAATATCCTGAATATTCTTGATTCTATTACAGTAATCATCGACAGATAAATTTGGAGGAATATACACTACACAGATGAAGATGAATGAGTTAGAATATTCATGCGGTTTTATCGATAGCCATAAATCTTCACCATCACTTTCCCAAGATGATTTGCTTGTTACTATTATTTTTTTATTTACTGCTGCTAAAACCCCACCACCTTCTCTGGATGTAGAATTAGTGGATTCGCGATCTCTTCGAAAAACTATGTAACGCTCGTCAAACAGTTCATTACTAAATATTGATGAATTTAACCACGTTTCAGTGAAGCAGATTACATCGTAATTATTGATCATAATTTCGTTTTTTATGTCAATTGTTTTAGTTCTGACTCCTCTAACGTTTTGGTAGAAAATTTTTAGATCCATTTCGTATTGTTGAAAATTTGCCATATAGATAATATACGATAAACATAAATTACAATAGAAAATTTACGTGAGAGAAACCAAGGAGTCATGATCACGGATCAACACCACGCGAGCAGAGTTTTCATTTTTTCGTACAAGAATCCGTCCATTTCGAATCCAAACGAATTTATGGTGGGTTTCTTTGGCTTTTATCCTCGTGGCTGCATACAGGGCCTTGTTTGCAGGAGAAAGATGTTCACTGACCTAAATTGGTGATTTCGTGCCGTCGATGCCTATATGTGTAGAGTTTAATTTGTCTGTCTTGTTTTTCTTGTTGAAGTTGGCAACTGCAGCTAGCACTTCATTCTTTACCATCGCGCTTGGGAGCTTTACTATTATTGATTTGGGTCGGCGGGATTTAGGATTGACCTTGGGAACTCGATGTATGTGAAGTATTTCTGACTCAGCAATGGGGCGGGAAATTATGGTTCCAAGTTTTTTAACAATAGATACCAAGTTCTCAGATCTATGCTCAGGTACACACTGGATCTCAACGTTAGTCTCTCTGGCCATCTGTTCCAAGTGGGACACGCGCGTGTTAAGATCACGCATTTCTGAGTGAAGCTTAGTATTTTCAGCTTGCAGACTTTTGATGGTAGCAAGTGATTCAGAGAACATTTTTTTAGGTCCTCGTACTCAGCGGAGATGAAGTTGACGGACTTTTTTAACTCCGGTAGAATGTTGAGTTTATCGTGGAAAGATTCGAACTCCGATGCAATACATCGTCGAACTATCTTCATAATCTGCTCGACATCCGGGTTCTGAGGCGACTTTGTACCGCACGCAGGGGAAGAAGTTGACTCTCTGTTCCCACTTGAAGATCGGTTCCCTTTCAAATCAACTTTGCAGTCAGCACAGGTCCAGTTTTTACGCTTAGCACCCATCTTCCTGAAGTTGGTTTCCTTCATGTTCACGCAGAAGAAGTGGTAGTTTTGAAGACATGTAGAACATTTAATGCCGTCACCGACAAATATTTCACTTTGACAGTATTTGCAAAACATGATTATTGGAATAATATTATTAAAGATAATTATCCTGGGATGTTTAATTTTTAGCACAACAGATTAGATGACAAATAACATATGTTTGGGTTGTAATATGTTTCTTTTAGCAGAATGCATGCTAAAATGGAGTCATCTGTCAAACGGTAAATACGACTTTATAATGTTATTCATCTCTGAAAATACTGTTAAAATAGCGTGAGCCAGCTTCTTCAAACAATTAATTGTGTTTGGTAACGCATTCCATGTTTTGAAAAATTTGTTATTAGCATTTTCACTTACATATGTAATGTCAATATTTCTGTTTCAATTAATTCTAACTCTCTCCTTGTTTTAACAAATTTTTGAATTAATATTGCACTAAACTGGAAATCAATCAGCTGCATTTCAAATTCATCAATTTCCAACCAATCGAATAGGGACAAATTCAATTTATCAAATGACATCCTGTCACTTCACACATTTTTTCGTAGTGCATTATAAATTTTGTGATCACTGATCAGTGACGTGCCCAAAATATTATGTCGCGTGCCATTAATGGCACGCGTGCCATTGGTTCACCATCCCTGGCCTATGCGTTGCGTCAAGTGAGTTAGGCTATAAAAAGCCTTTAAAAAACTAAGCAAGTAACCCGGATTTTACAAATTAATTATCTATTTTATCTACTTCGGTAATTTAAGATGAATAAGAGGTTTGTTTTTTAATGTGAAAATGACGTAAGGAATATTCAACATTGCAATAAATGTGCGTTGATAGATAGTTAGCTTGGATTGTTAGATTGGCCGTATACGTCGAATGGGTTAAGTGTGTTAGCCTATAAAAAGCCTTAAAAAACTAGGCAAGTAACCCGGATTTTACAAATTAATTATCTATTTTATCTACTTCGGTAATTTACGAGAGAAAGAGATTTGTTTTTATTGTGAAAATGGCATATTTTAACTTCTTTTAGAAATCTCTGGTCTACGTACGGAATATTCAACATTGCAATAAATGTGCGTTGATAGATAGTTAGCTTGGATTGTTAGATTGGCCATATACGTCGAATGGGTTAAGAGCGTTTAACCAGCCAGCGGACGAAAATTCACATTTCGTCGAAAGTTGTTCTTACGATCGTGCAGGGCGGTTACAATGAGAAGGATTAATTATTCTCCGTACCAGCTTTTTAAAATTTTAACTCAATATCGAATTTATTTCAATTCAAATTAGCTTTAATTTATACCTTCATCCAAAAATGCTGAAAGGCGTGATGATAAAACTATTAAAATAATGTACTGTTTGTAGTTATTTTTTGATTATAAGTATTTATCATTTTTCAATAATGTCTAAATTTAATAAGAATGTTAAAAAAATCTGAAATATATTAGTTTGTAAGTGCTCAAATAAATACACAAATGGACTAATTTTCGTCAAGAAACACATGTACGTACATATTTTTTAATGATTTTATTGAAACTAAAATTAAAATTCTAAAACATGCGTTTGCTAGATAATGTATCGATTTATTTTACTGCATGATTATATTATTTGAAATGGGTGTGGTATAATACAAAATCTTTTTTGAAAATTTAACAAATCTGCCAACAACCTATGGAATAACCTTATTATACTAAAAATTTTAAAAATTTCTCAAAATTCATTACATGCGAATGCTAGATAAGAGAACAATCTTTCGAAATCCATTTATAATTTTTATAATTTTTGGAAAAGAGTCAATACGTCTAAAATCTGATTTGAAAATTACATATTTCGGGTTTTTTCTGGTAATGGCCTCTTAAGTGGGTTAGCCTATGCGTGGCATCAAGTGGGTTAGCCTATAAAAAGCCTTAAAAAAACTAGGCAAGTAACCCGGATTTTACAAATTAATTATCTATTTTATCTACTTCGGTAATTTACGAGAGAAAGAGGTTTGTTTTTTATTTGAAAATTACATATTTTAACCTTTTTCAGAAAGCTCTGGTCTCTGGTATTAATTGTTATAAAGTTTAATTTGTAAACTACGTTTGAATTTTTATTTCTTTCATATTTTCAGTAATATTATTATATAATTTATGAAAACACTTTAATTAGAAACAAGTCCTATCATGTAATTAGTATTAAGCGTGACAGCTGTTTCTCCTTCAGCAGGCGAATTTGATAATGTCTTCAGAAGGCGAAACAGCTGTCACGCGTAATAATAATAGCACAGAAGAACTTGTTTATAAATAAACAATTTTTTTTATAAAAGATTTAAGTTTAGTTTCGCCTGGAAATATATGATTTTTAATTGGAATAAAGTCATGAATGTAATCGTATCAAATTATGTACAAAATCTTTTGTAGTATATAATGTGCCCTTGAGAAAATCAATCTCAGAAAACGGAAAAATAGAAAAATATATCAGAAGGAATTTTAGGTCATTATCGTAATTCTCCCAACTGAAATCGATTGTTTAAATTTGTTGTTTTCAAATGCAAACGGAAAAAACGATGCCTTTCTTAAATGTATACATGTGTCATTCTTAAATGTGATCAACGTGTACATCCCCAAGCGAAAAGCAAATCATCTAATTGGGAAAATAAATTAAATTAAAAATTACGGTTGAAATTTAAGAATCCGACTAAGAATACAACTCTAACGCCGCGCCTTACGCAAAACCGTTTTCGTACATGGAGTTTGTACGCAAATCTACTTTTGTAATAGAACCAAATTAAAGCAATGCCAAAAGATTACACCACTTACGTTAACAGCTAGTGTGAGTCAGAGCATCGCCTGGCAGGCGTAAGTGCTATTAAATTTGTAAAAATGTCTTGCTTAGAAGATTCACCAAAAGCCCTTGGTTCGTCCGAAATAGCATTATTAATTCAGGCACGAAAATTCCTTAAACTTAAAAAACACATAATAGACCTAGCCAAAACATTTTTCTCCAAACTTGCTGCAAATCCGAACCCAAGCACCTCATGTCTCGGGCAATCAAGTCCCGATGACAATCCCCTCCACCGCCTGCCCATATCAAATCCTTCATCCACCTTGATGCGCGGGCTATAACAAAATTTACCTTTGTTATCTTATATAAAAAATAAATAAATATATTTTATTTTATTTATTTATTTAAGGAACATAAACAGTCTTAATAACATAATATACATAAGAAGATAACAAAAAACAGACCAATTATTAATGTTCACAGATAGGTATTTAGAAACATGAAAGTAACTGAATGTAATCTAGAATATTTAAGAAAAGAAAAAAAACAGGACAAAGCAGCAATAAAAAAAAATATATATATATATAATACAGGTGTAGATTCAATAAGTGATAAACCTAAATATAAAAACACAACAATAAAATAAATGCGATTATAACTGTAAAGAAAATAGGGTGCAAAACAGGTATTTGGATTGGGACGGGTAAGGGGAGGACAGGGATAAGGGAAAGTTGCCACGCAGGTAATTTAAAAATATTAGGTACAATTAATTTAATCATCATGAATATGTGTTATGTATTATTCGCACGTAGAATGTTATACAATGAAATTCTGTAGCGAAAGTAACTAGCAGTGAATATGTCAGCAAGTGTTTCTAAACGTGCCACGTCCTTTGCATAAATTCATTTTGGTTGGAATTGGTGTTGCATCTATCAATGTGTCTGCTATATCGAGTCGGCGCGTGGAAATTTATTTTATTTAGCAATATATATATTATGGTATACATATTTGTCGTATATGAATACATACATGCGTGGGTGTATGTAAAAGTGTCTGTATGTGTGTGTATATCTACACAAAATGTATACCACTCACAGATAAACAAACAATAAAAAAAAATAATTAACGCCCTTCATCTTGCCCCAAGGTAGCCCGAACATCGGGTAAAAAAAATCCATCAGGTGAAATTACTATAGTTTGCAAGACAAAGGGGTTAATTTTAGTGACCGACCGTAGGTTCGGTTTCGGTTTCGGCAAGTTTCGGCAAAAAAATCTAGTTTCGGCATCAGATTCGGTTTCGGCAGATTTTCTGCCGAACCTTCGACCGCATCGAAACTCTGCAAAAGATCTCAATAAATGGTAAATTTAGTCTTAAGAATTTAGTGATTGTAAACGAAATTTAAATTAAAATACTCAATTAATGAGGTCCTTCCGTTTTAATGTACATAAGTGTTGATTGTTGACAAATTTTTGTTCCAAATAGTAGTTAACATGTTTGTTAATTTTTTGTAATTTAAAAAAAAAGTTTTTTTGACTCTTACTTTAATTATTGTTTTTCTTATTTCATTTAACATAATATGTTCACTGTTTGTATAAGTGTAAAAAATAAGCCAAATTTCAGTAAACAATAGATGTTTAACGTGTCTAAAAAGATTTTGGTTTCGGTTTCGGTTTCGGCCGAAACTGAGACAGCTACTAAAGATTCGGTTTCGGTTTCGGTTTCGGTAGAAAATCCTGTTTCGGTCGGACACCAGTTAATTTCTCCCTGTACCTTGCCAAAAACCAATATATAATAATTTCGTGAATCTCTCCGGATTCCGGAAATGGAGAGATTGACGATAATATGATTATTATTGTAGCTGGTAGTTGTGAATAGATAATAATACCACGAGTCTATATATTATACATGAAGTCATTGCCTGTCGCGGTTACTTTGTTCCTGTGACTAGCTGTAACTGGATCCCAGCGGATCCGAGGAAGCGGCTATTTTTGGAACCATTTCCTTTCGGATTTATAAAATGATCACCAACACTCAAACTGGGAATTATCGTGTAGACAGTAACTTAGTCAACCAAATCAAGTTATACGCCAGGTCCAAATCTACAAGAACCCTTAACATATTTTGGACCATAATTTTTACGAATAATACTGGATATTTTAATCCTATGTCTAGAATGTCTCGATCATACAACGATCTTGTGAAAATACACACTTTCATAGATATTTGTGTAAATAATATAACATGTTTCAAAAAATATCTCCACAATTTGTGCACATAAAAACAAAAAACAAAAAAATGTTGTTTTAATACTTTAATACTTAATAAATATTATACACTTATTATTATATGTATTTCAATTTTGTATTTAAGTTTTCAAGTTATGTATAAATAATACTTTCATTGTTTTTCATGTGTTTGCTTCTGTGAAAATGCATACGTGATATGAGACATATTAGTCTAGGGATATTTAAATACAAGGCAATTGCATTGTCTTCGTTTTAGTACTCAACTGCCACGCTTCGCGTAAGATCGTGTCCTACCAGTAAGTAAATTGGATTATTGTATTGGTAAACATAGTAAAAATTAAAAAATAATAACATCTCTTTTGTAAATAACGTTAATTATTTATTATCATAAAAAATACAATTATTTAGATTGTTCTCGGAAGACAACCTAGAACAGTAGGTCATCTTATACAGCATTCCGTATTCGTCTTAATGTATGCGAGTGAGCGTATCTTGGTATGTCAGTCACACTCGTGATGTAGAATATAGAACTCGGTACTCGGGGCAAATAGAAAATGCCTCCCAGTCCGATATCTGTGTCGTTCATACATGCACATTCTTTGAATGTCTACCTTTATCATGCATGAATAACTTTTAAAATAAGAATTTACTGAAACATAAGTGTGTATCTTACTTGCCACAATCTACCTTGAGTTTGCGAGACAATGGCGAGTCTAGATGTAATGTACGACGTAATTAGAAAGTACACGTATTTCTCTGCTTGGTATGTTATAATTTTTCAACGGCGAAGGGTAGATTGTTGGGGGCTTCGAAGGCATCTAATCTCCATTGATTAGAGAAAACGGTTGCATATAATATATTAAATTTTAACGTACTGACCAGCGGAAGTCTTTACGTATTTCGACGGTTCATGTGTATGGAGGCCATGTTCCAATACCAAGTCTCCTTTAATATGGAGATAGGCTTTGCATCCATTGCAGCGGGTGGAACATACCCATCTCTCCCCAGCCAGGCCGGTTCTTCCGTAGCAATACGTAAATCCTTTGAACATAATGAGCTTCCTCCCTCTTTGTGAATTGACGTAGATCACTGAAAAGCAAAAACAATTAATAATTATTTTGAACTACACGCCCAGTTGGGCTTTTATATGTTTTTTTGTCACAAAGAACATCTAAGGTAACATAACATCACAAAAACAAAATACCTACTCTACCAAGCAATACGGAAAAATAGTAGATTGGGAATAGTTCAATAAAAAAATTAAATAAGAGCTAAGCAGTTTAAGATGAATATGTACGTGAAATCCTATTTAGATACTATTTTGATTAATCTTTACGACGAATCGACTTACAGTATGAACATCAAAAAATCGAACCTTTTACTAGCTTTTCCGTGTATTAGAATTACAATAAAATTATTATTTACGTACCAAAAAATATAAGCGTAAACCACCAAAAAAAATGTTTTTTCATGACTTAACTATGAAGTAATAGAAGAAACATTTTTTTAAAAATACCCCTTTATGGATAAGACAATTTTTGAGGTTTTCCATGTTCTAACTTTTTTCGTTCTTATAAAATTATGCACAAAATAAATAAAAACCACTTTTTTGCTTACTGGCCTCGTGCAAAAAGCCGCTCGATTTTAAAATTTTGCAGGCATGAGATTCTAAATATTTCTAGCGTTTATATTCCTCTTAATTAGATTTGTTTTATTTTCTGCTTTCCGACATAAATTCTACTAAGATCTTTTTATATTTAGTGATTGATATTAGAGATGAAACAGATAGTGGTTTGGCCGGATACCGGATATCCGGCTAGCTGCGAGGCCGGATATTCAGCCCATTGAAATATTAATTTTGTGTATTAATTGAAAATATTCTCTTTGGTAAGAAGAAGAACAAGAGGTATATTATGGTGCTTCAATGTCAGTATTTAATCATTTCAATAATCTCTGTGTTTTTTACGAATTTTAGTTCACTATAATGGTGATTGTGATTAGTTTATCATGTTAATTAAGTTTTTGCTACTCTGCGAGGTTTTTGGAAGTTTTTAGTTTAGATATTTACTATATATGTATTTATCATTAGAGTGAATATCTCAGAAGAATTTTTTTGTTTTTTGGAAGGCCTTATGGCTTTTTTGTAACTTTTTCGACTTCAAATAAAAGCCGTCATAATTATAAGCCATTTTATTGATATTTCTCTCACAAAGATTAATGTATTGCATTTTATTATAGGAAATTGTCGTAGTTTTTGAATATCCGGTATCCGGCCGGATATTGAGTTACATCCGTTTCATCTCTAATTGATATGTCAAGAGGAAACCCGGTCAAGAAATTTGAACAATAGTTATTTTACCAAACTATTGCTGTCACTGCCGCTCTTACTACCCCGAATAATGAGCGAAAGGGACAAGTGCACTTCGGGCTAATAATACCTAAATAAAATCATCAGAATGGAGATTTTCTATTTAAAAAAATACATAGTCTAGTTCAGTGGTTCTTAACCTTTTTGGATTTAGGTACTGAACCAAAAGCCGCCCGCAGGGACAAGCAGCAAATACCTGCGGAGCGTGTTATCAACTGCTAGTATAAAATAATATTATATTCACGTGTCCAGCCACTAGAAGTTAAAAGGACTTAAAATTCACCATAGACATCCAAATGGATAGACAAGCAGTTACAGATGAGGGGTAAAACCAAACTATGGAGAGCAAAGGGGGGAAAGATGACTGTCATTCGTTGAACAATCAATCTGACAGTATATAGGCATCTCGCATTACAATATCACCATTTAGTTCTTAAAAGCAAAATCTGCTTTGAATGAATAGACCTTTTTACATGGGAGCGCGAATTGCTTGCCACGTTCAAAACTTATTTGCTAAGGCCAAATGCTCGCTCCAAAAAGACTCGCGCCAATACACATATCAATATTTTCTTGCCGTGTTTAGTTAAAACACTTTTACAAATGTTTCATAATTTACTTACCCCTGCAACCAGCGACGAGCACATTGGAGTACCGCCCACTTTCGCTATGTGCATATTGATACGTAGATATATTGTATAGCACAAGCTGCCGTTATTTCGTTAAATGTATGGATGTCAGCTTCTCGCTGTTCACGGCAAGAATGATGACGTCACACATTTTAGATTCAAGCGAGGCTATATCCCCTCCCCATGGAGCGAGCCGGTTCCAAGGAGGAGCTACAGCCGGCGCCATGTGGAGGGGGAAATAATACGTTTTTATCACTTAGGGCAGGTCCAGATATATTCATATGTCCGTGAAATTCACAGAATTTACCCTCGAGAATAGTCGAGGAATTGAAATGTTTTTACTGGTGCTAGCTCACACACTCTATAATTTATCGTGTAGAGGCGGATGGAGCACAAGATCCTCATAATAATGTGGTATTTTGGACACAAAAGTAGTGGTACACCAGCATTTTTAGAAAGCAAAAACACGCTCATTTTGAATCAAGAGGAAATCTCGCATGGCACATGGATAATAAATAGTACATGTTAGGGGTCGTCCATTAACCACGTGATGCTTGAAAGGGGGGGGGGGGTTCGGAAAAAATCACGACGGGGGGGGGGTATAATGAGATATCACGTGTATTTATTTTTTGTGATAATATTCTGAAAATTTCAAAATTCTTTGCACTAAAAAAATACACGTGATTTCGGGAGGGGGGTTAGTCTAAAACCTCACCAAATATCACCAGGGGGGGGGGTTAAAAAGTTGCTAAAAAAACATCACGTGATTAATGGACGACCCCTTACGAGAAATCTCTACATATCTTCTTCTACATCTATCTATCTACATATTATAAATTAAAGTCTCCCGCGTCGTCTGTCTGTCTGTCTGTCTGTTCGCGATAAACTCGAAAACTACTGAACGAATTTTCATGCGGTTTTCACCAATAGATAGAGTGTTTTGTGAGGAAGGTTTAGGTATGTAATTTGTCAAGGATTTGTGAAAATTGGTTGAAACATAACGATAATTGTTAGAAGTGTCGGAAAAAGTCAGAGCGCCTGGTAGCTTTTATCGAAAACGCTGCCTAATCCTTTTTAGATATAACAAAATAATTCATGGTGGGATATTCCTCTTTTATAGATCTACAAAAAAGTCCGCTAAGGCGTACATCTATATTTTACGGATAGCTTACTATACCCTTTCTATCTTCTAAAAATCTGGTCACGTACATTGCGGTAAATGAAAAGTTATTTAAACGGATACAGTATTAATTCTTATTAACTTAAATACGTTAGTTACCCAAAGAATTTCATGCACATTATTATAATCTTTCACACCATCTCTACGTATTATAAATTAAAGTCCTCCGCGGCATCTGTCTGTCTCTTCGCGATAAGCTCAAAGACGGCGGTGGGATAACCATCAGGACCAGGTTGGATAACCATCCAGTAGAAGACGTTATGTTTTATTAGCCACAGCAACGCGTGGCCGGGTCAGCTAGTAAATAATAATTAAATGACTATGTATTTAGTTAATTTGCTCGCTTTTTGGAACTACTCATGTAGGTATCGTAGAAATCTTCTCCCTTACTCTAGCGTGGTAGAAATATAATCTAAACCATGTTAGAGAAAGAAAACAATACGCTTTATATTCAAAACGAAAAGTTAACCGCAAAGTAATTCAAATGCTTGTCTTTATGAAACCAAAGTTTCCGAAAGCAATTTGAAAAAAAAATTATGAAATTTTGAAAAATTTTTATTAATTATTTTTACATACTCGTAAAACGACACAAAAGTTAGTTGACGATAACGTTCATAATAATATACTTGCCTAATAAGATACGTGTGTGTGTTTTTTTGTTATTACTAATTTTAGTTAGAAAAATCGTAGATCATTTAAGAAAAAAATTATGATTGCATTCTAAATTTCTATATTTCAAAAGCTTATTTCGAATTATTAAATTTGAAAGTGTTTTTCAAAACCTTTCAAAGCAGTTTTTAGTTTTCAGGTGCGTATTATTCCATGTATTTATTTATTTGGATTTTATTGCAATGCGGAAATATTTTGATCTTTGTACAAAATAGGCCCAAAATAGGTTAAATGTAAACATAGTTTGAGTAGTAGTTAGTTTAAAAAAATATTTATTTCTAGCCATCTAAGTATATCATAAGCATCATTTCGTCACAAAGTACCTTATTACCATTGTAACAACACAGGTTCTAATGCTGAATTATATTCCATAATAAATCGCCTGCGTATACTTGGTAATAAATATGTTGTTGATGATGTGATAAATTAAAAAAATAAAGATAAATTAAATTAAATCTGTTTGTCAGCGCTTCTCAGTTGGATTATAATCAATATACTTTGTATAATTATATTCTTCATCAATGTTTTCTTATGGAATTTTTAAATTTATTTTATTACGTTCTTTACGTGGTAATTTCTTTACTTCAAAACATCTTGTATGCATGTATATAAGATTTTCTTTTTCTTATATTTGTATTTATAGTAGCTTTATTTTTTACTTTTTATTTTTTTATCATATGAATGTTTTTTTCTTAACGTGTGTTTCTGTATCCATTTCAAATTGTTGAATTCCTATGTAAAAGCCGTTAATCGGTGTTAATTCATAATAAATAAATAAATACCAAATTCGTCCATTTTTTCCTACTTATTTATTTTAACTCTAGTACCTATTGTCAAACTCTCTCTCCATTTATTTCAATGTTTAAAGTTATTGAAGTGAAAACTTCTTCAGTACCATTGTGATTTGAAACTCGATGAAACGAAAAATAGCGACACTAAAAAGAGACAAACACGTGCATCTATAAGATTTAGCCTGCGAAAGAATGAGATAGTATAATCAGTCTCCTTTGTGCGGTACTTCATAGTCTCCCCACTCTTGTCTACTGTCTTCTGCAGGTTTCACTACTACCGCGTGTGAATTGCGCACTCTTATTTTTTTCTAACAATTTTACTTTAATTCTGTTTCTTTAAAATTTTCTGTAAAATCTCAATATACATTCATCAAATAAAATAATACAGATACACTAAGAGCGTTTAACCAGCCAGCGGACGAAAATTCACATTTCGTCGAAAGTTGTCCTTATGATCGTGCAGGGCGGTTACAATGAGAAAGATTAATTATTCTCCGTACCAGCTTTTTTAAATTATAACTCAATATCAAATTTATTTCATTCCAAATTA
The DNA here is from genome assembly GCA_917880885.1 of Limnephilus marmoratus. Taxonomy (NCBI): domain Eukaryota; kingdom Metazoa; phylum Arthropoda; class Insecta; order Trichoptera; family Limnephilidae; genus Limnephilus; species Limnephilus marmoratus. The sequence goes on along the minus strand of OU862923.1, from coordinate 36,807,941 downwards.
GCTTTAATTTATACCTTCATCCAAAAATGCCGAAAGGCGTGATGATAAAACTATTAAAATAATGTACTTCTTGTAATTATTTTTTGATTATAAGTATTTATCATTTTTCAATAATGTCTAAGTTAAATAAGAATGTTAAAAAAATCTGAAATATATTAGTTTGTAAGTGCGCAAATAAATACACAAACAGGCCAATTTTCGTCAAGAAACACATGTATGTATATATTTTTTAATGATTTTACTTAAACTAAAATTAAAATTCTAAAACATGCGATACCCAGATAATGTATTGATTTATTTTACTGAATGATTATATGATTTGAAATGGGTGTGGTATAATAAAAAATCTTTTTTGAAAATTTAACAAATCAGCCAACGACCTATGGAATATACTTATACCTTATTATACTAAAAATTTTAAAAAATCTCAAAATTTATTACATGCGAATGCTAGATAAAAGAACAAACTTACGAAATCCATTTATAATTTTTTGTGGAAAAGAGTCAATACGTCTAAAATCTGATTTAAAAATGACATATTTCTGGTTTTCTCTGGTAATGCCCTCTTAAACCCCCTTAGAAGTATCCCGCATAAGAGTTTTCTTTCTTAATAAGTTTTTTCTCTAAAAACCTGAATCCACTGAGAATAAATACAGCAATCCCGTCTGGAAAGTGCCGCCTTATTGTGGAGGCGCAGTTTCAAATGGATGCCCGGGGCACTAATTTGTGTGGAGCTTGCAGATATATATATATATACACATGTATACACTGTACGTATACATTTACGTTGTTCGTATGTGTCCGTTCTAGGGCTTAAATGAGCGGTTGTCAACCTTTTTGAGCCTGCATACCCCTGGAATCTCGCTACAAATTTGTTGTATCCCGTACCCTCTAATCTATATTGTGTATATATGTAATGAAAGACATGTTGAAGGTGGCTCGACAGCTGATCCGCCGACAATTGGCCCCCCAAAAGGTATTTACATAAAAATTGTAATTTTTTTTTGTGCATTATTAATCAATATCAAACCTAAAATCAACTTTAAAAAAACTTTTTTTTTTTATACATAGTATAAAATGAAGTCGCTCAAAATGTATTTGCGCGTAGATCTTTTTAACTACGCAACGGATTTTCATGCGGTTTTCACCAATAGATAAGAGTGATTCAAGAGGAAGGTTTATATGTATAATACATGCTTATTATAGTAGAGAAAAGACGAGAAATTTAAATATTCAATTCAGACAGCGGGCAGCTGTCAAACGGGTGGTGTTGATTTTATAAAGGTTGTGTAATGGCGTTGTGTTTCGTTAGCCACAGCAACGTATGGCCGGGTCTGCTAGTTAATAATAAATGAATATCAAACGAATTTATAAACAGTGTCGATTTTTGTACTTAAGCGCTGGTATACACTGTATATAGAAAAGTAGATTTTTCCTTTCATTTGAATGAAAATATGTTTTATACTTTGTAATTTGGCGATACATCCTCCCTGCATATCCCTTCGGGGTCACATAGGAGGGAATAACCAGACAAAACCGGAAAAATTTAATTATTAAATCAAATTTTTGACGTATTGACTCTTCTCCACAAAAAAATATAAATTGATTTCGTAAGACTGTTCTTTTATATGGAAAAGGTATGTTTTAAATTTTGAGAAAATATGTTTATTTTTAGTACAGTAAGGTTTTACCGTAGGTCGTTTATAGATTTGTTAAATTTTCAAACAAAATTGCATGCAAAAAACATGTAGTAAAATAAATCATTAAATTAACTGGGAAAGCTATTTTTCAGAATTTTAATTTTAGTTTAAATAAAATCATTTAAAAAAAGATCCGCACACGTGTTTTGTGATGAAAATACTTCAGTTGGTCTGTTTATTTGCGGTCTTACAAACTAATATATTTAAGATTTTTTTACATTCTTATTTTGCTTAGGCATTATTGAAAAATTATAAATATTTACGATCAAAAAATAATTACAAAAAGTGCGCAATTTTAATAGTTTTATCATCACGACTTTCAGCATTTTTGAATGTAGGTATAAATTAAAGCAAATTTTGAATGAAATAAAATCGTAATTTTTAAAAGTTGGTACAGAGAATAATTTATCTTTCTCGTTGGAACCGCCCTGTACGGTCGTAAGAACATCTTTCGTCAAAATATGAATTCTCGGCCGCTGGCTGGTTATTGGCCCTTAGTTATATTTTGTGTAATTATGTAAGGTGTACCGTTATTTTCCCAGTACCGACTGCAAATTGTTTATAAGTATGCCGGGGGAGCCATTTTCGACGGATCAACTGTCATGGAACACGAAATTTGAAAACGTTGAGCTGAGTTATAAAACCTACATTCATATGTGCCTCGACATTGCGTACCCCGAGGGATACGCGTACCATAGGTTGAAAACCACTGGCTTAGATAATTAGACAATGGGGCCACCGGGAGTGCGGAAAAGATTTTCTTTAGTAGTTGACTTCGGAAAGGCCATGATTTCTGTGGGTTCCCTCAAGACTGATTACAAATCAGTAAACAGACTTCGGATACAAATCAACTGAACTTTTGGAAGTCAATATTATCGACAAGCACTTTTTGATTTGTGAAGTCATGGTGTTATGAATATGCAAACAGTACAAAGCGACAGAAAAATATTATATTATACGTACGAGTGTAGATATTTTACAGTTTAAAATAAACCGTTTAGCAAATTCAAATCAAAAATGGGCGTTATTTTTATCGTAGAAGTGATTTAAACACATTTTTCTATTGGAATTGAGGTATTTAGGTGTAAAAGGTAAAGATGGCTGAAATTCTGGATACTTTTGAAAGAAAAGTGCTGAGAAGAATATGTGGACCCGTGAAAGAGGGTGAACAGTGGCACATCCGGCACAATACAGAATTGTATGATATATATAAGGCCCCTAGCATCTCAGCACATATGAGACTCCTCAGGCTGAGATGGGCTGGGCATGTACAGAGAATGCCGGATACACGCGTCCCAAAAAGAATTTTGACTGGACACCCAGGTGGAAAGAGAAAAGTGGGAAGACCCAGACTGATGTGGGAAGACGAAGTAAGAGGGGATGCAGCACAGCTTCTCCAGGTACCAAATTGGAAGTCAGCCGCTGAGGACAGGAGGAGTTGGAGGCGACTGTTGTAGGAGGCTAAAGCTCGATATGGGCTGTAGCGCCATCGAAGAAGAATTTAGGTGCAAAGTCATATGTATACCAGTGACCCGATTAATTATTATTGTAATTTGGTGCATTATTTACCAATATCAAACCTAAAATCGGCTTAATTATGATAACTAATCGACTTACCTTAATAAGTTGATACGGATATCAAACGATTTTTTTAATTGTATTGATTTTTTGTACTTATACGCTGGTATATATAGTAGCCTGGAGTGAAAGAGGTCGAAAAAATTATTTTTTTTCGAATTTCGTAAACCCTATATTACTTATTGTTGCTATGGATAGATGGCTGTTGAAAAATATTTTTTAATTTTTTTTTCACATATGATCCTCAGGTGGCGCAGAGGACTTGAAATTTTGAAAAAATGATTGATTCTTGAAAATTTTAAAAAATTTAGACGAATATTATTAACAACTTTTACTTTATTATCTGCATTAAAATATAAAGAATAACAAGAATGTATATATTTTTTAATAATTTCAGCCTTCAGTCGTGTCATCTGCATACGGGGTAGCTCCCTGAAATCAGAGGAAAAGTGTGATTTTGTTTCGAATTTTTCAATATGGATATTTATTTATATCATGATTTTCGCATAATTCCCTGTCACCGTATTTTTTTGTGAATGGTGGCTCCAATATTTGTTATGTTTTCCAGTCTATCAAATCTTAATAATCGTTGATTTCGAGGTGTAATTTTGAAGTCACGAATGTTCTTATTTTCTTCCCCTTTGAATTTTATCGGGCTTTCAGAATTTTGCTTACTACAAATTTTTTATATTTTGTCTTTCATCGTGCAGCATCTTATGTCATCTTTGAAGATGCTGTGTGGAGAGTATTTAAATTGATGTCACCAAAACACATTACACTTTCATTTGGGTCAATATTATTTTTAAACACAGAAGATATTTCAGAAAAAAATATCTTTTATTGAGATTAGGAGATCGGTATATGGCTAAAAGATTTAAATTTTTGTTATTTTTAAGTGTCAATTTTCCAAAAACGTTTTCAAAATATTTTGTATCTATAAATATTTGCGAGAAGGTGAGTTTATTTTCTATTTATATTTTATTTATGCATTATTTTTTTATTAATATACTTATTAGATATTATCGTTTACCACAATAATTCTAATGATAGAATATTTTATTCAATGTCAAACTAATTTTCAATATTTTCTACCGAGTGCATTGCAATAATTGAATCTCAAATATAAAATCAAAAATAATTTTGAACATCCCTTGTTCTCTCTGATTCTCTCAGTTCCCTCCAAAAACTTAAATCCTGTCCTCTTCTTCATCCTGATGCCTTATTATACCTTGTATGCCTTATTCGAGTGCTGATAGCCTCCATTCAAAGCTCTGAAAAAACCGTTCTGATTTGGATTCCTGGACATGTTGGCATAGTAGGTAACGATATTGCGGATACCTTGGCAAAACAAGGAGTGTCCATCCCTATTTTTGTTTTTTTTAATTGCCGGCTACCCGGGCGTTTATTAAAATAACATTATCATTAGGCGAGAGGCGAAAGCGGGGCGGCGGCGGGAGGAGAGCTGTCAATTGAACACGCCGGGCCCGCGTCAAGTCGCGCGTGCGACAGAAGCACATCTCACCTATAACTATGTACGTAGTTACAAACTTACCTTGGCTGACACCGACTCCAAAAATAACAATCGTACCTACATATTGATGGGTAGAAAAAGTAAGTTGATTATTAAGTTGTAGAAGAATACACTTTTTTTACTTTTTAGTGCAAATTATTTTGTTTAGGAATAGTTTTTTTTTTTAAGTCATTGAAGACATCACTTGACCATAACGACGTTACGGTAGGTGACTCAAAGATCCGGATAGCCTATAAAAGATTCGGCCGAGTATCCTTAATTTGCTCCTAAGAATTGAAGAGTTCCGTTACTTTGTCATGAATCCCATAATCAGAATCTAATCAAACTTTTTTATTTTTTATTAATTAATTATTAAACTATCAAACTATCCTTGAAGTACATCCTTTCCAATAAAAAAGAATCATCGAAATCAGTTGGCGTGATATTGAGTTTTTCGTCCATTGATCACGCGCATACTTTTTTTTTTTTTACATGAGCTCCACACAGGAGGCCTTGAGGAAAATAATTTTCCTCAGGGCCTATGTCATCTTTGAGGATGCTGTGTGGAGGGTTTTTTTAAGGAAAGGAAGGAGAGGAGAGTTCGGGAAGGAAAAGAGTTTAAGGGGTGGGAAGGAATCTGGGGTTCAGTATGTCCTGGTCATCCGCCTCCAAGACCTAGACAAACCTCACCCCATGAACCCGGGCAACCCTGCTAAATCACCAAACGTAGCGAACCACTTGGGGCGACCTATGGCAGAGGTGTTGGTTATCCAATAAAGGTTCCCGGGGCGGCGGTACCCATTCCCGCCTCCCAAATTGCAATACTTAATGCAAATTTAAGACTTATATGGTTTTCTCATGGATGCCATTGTCAGAACTGGACCAAATTGAAATGGGACCACACGGAAAGCACCAGCTTTCATATCATCAACATCGGTTCACCCAATCGACAGTTCTGGGGAAACATAAAAAAAAAATAAAAAAATACAGTCGAATTGAGAACCTCCTCCTTTTTTGAAGTTGTTTAAAAATAGATCAAAACAAAATGTTTCACCCTGAAAATCTCAAATCACATAGAACTTCCATCATAATTTTAATTTAAGTGTCTTGTGTTATAGTTTTTGCAATTTATTAATAAATACTTTTTTTTTCAATTTTTTTAACATAACAAAATATAACATTATGCAAAGCTATATAATAATTCATTATTATTCTACTATTCCATAAGTTGAGTTCTAGGAGCTCGTGTTTATGGGAGGAGTATTTACATGCAAAAAGAATAATGTTAATTATGATTTTTAATTTATAAACTAACGTTTAAGACAAGATTTTTATGCATAGCACAAAGGGTTACAATTATTATAAGCAATAATTGTCAGCCTGAAACACTCATTTACATTGAAAAATCTTCCGAGAAAAGATACTTGCCGCCAACGGTCCCGTTGTTTCAGGCTGACAATTATTGCTTGTAATAAGAATAATGTTTTAATGAAATGTGTTTACAATAATCAAAGAACTTATGAAATAAATACAAACATTATTTGACATAGGTATACGAGTACAATTTAGCAAAAATTAGTTATTGAAAGACAATATCAATAAATTATTTTTTTAATATTAAATATTACAGATTAATAAGGGTAAATTAAGGGTACAAAATATAATTATCCGATTTCAGGGACTTAATTTGCTTTATAAATTGTTCATATTTCAATGTTTCGGTTGTACCTACTAATTTTGTTTTTAAATAATAATATATTATACGAGTACCATCTCACGCCTAAATACAAATAGTGGTGCTCAGTAGCTGATTTAGGCTAAGAACTGACGGAGCGATTTTCACCCGCGTCCGCCGCGGTTGCGGGCCCGCATCCTTTGTAGAATGCAGATATTTATGTAAAACATTAAAGCACATTTCACGACGCGTTTTACGCCCGCGGCGTGTGCTATTGTTTGCGGGTCCCTCTGCACCGGCGGTCATCTTGTACCGGCGGACGCGGGTCGCGGTCCCGCAGCCGCGGCGCGTTGCACCCGCGCGCTCTGCGATCGGTTGGCGGGCGACCGCAGTGGGCAGCGGGGAGGGGTGTAGAGAAATCCTGACGCCATTTTGCAGTGACCTGTTATTACTCGTTGCGTAGTGACGCGTTTGTGCACGTTTATCAACAAAATGGATATTGATATTGAAGTCGATCTACTAATTACTTGAAGTAAGTATAACGCTACAGCTCGTTTCTGGTGTGTGTCCATGGCGGTCTGGAACTCAACTGATCGTTTAACTGCCCGTCTTGAAACCGCCCGTCTTGCGATAATCAACCGCCAAGATTGCGAGCGATAACCGCAACCGCGACGACTGCGTAACCGCACAAAACTCCGGTCTCGTGAGTTTTGAAAATAAAACTCCATTTCGCCACCGCAGCGGGCTCGGGTAAAAATCGCTCCGTGAGTCCTTAGCCTTAGGGGGGGGGGGGCACGGGGGCACGTGCCCCCCCCGAGATGGTATTTATGTGTACTATGGAGATTCCATCACAGTACAGAAAACTGTCTTTATTAAACATTTAATTTTTCTATTGTTTTGACACTTTCATAATCCTTCCTATACATTTGAACTTGTAGAAATAGACTTGAAGTATGATACTTCAAGTTTATTTCTAACAGTAATTGTTGATTTTTTTCCCGTCCGCCCCTTGTGCCGCCCAGAAAAAATCCTAATAGTAATTGTTGATTTTTTTGCGCGTACGCTCCTTGTGCCCCCCCCCCCCCCTCCCCAGAAAAAAATCCTAACAGGAATTGTTGATGTTTTTGCACGTCCGCCCCTTGTGCCCCACCCCACCCCAGAAAAAAATCCTAACAGTAACTGTTGATTTTTTGCCCGCCGTGGTGCAGAGCATAGGGATGGCTATTAAGCCATTAGTTTTTAATCTATTGCTTATTCTATTTGAGGGGTGAATTTTTTGGATAATATATTCGTTATAAATTATTCTTATTTATTATTATTAATTTAGTCTATTTAATTTATTGTTTGGTTATTCCTAAATTTCATAAAAGTGGAATATTAACACAATTTTATAAGAGAGATGACGTACAAAAAACCTTTCTGACTTAAGAAATGTTGGTGAACATTGATCTGATGATGGAACCTTGTTCACTTACTTGAAATCACTAAACTGCGCAACAAGGTTTCAACTGATACAATTGCTTTTCCAGATTTCATATTTCTAACTTTAAAACATTGTTAATGATTCTTAAATTAGGTTAATAACCTAAATCTGACCACTTTTGCATTCTCAAAACAATATAAAGTTGATTACGTATCGAAATAAAGACATTCAAATGTTTGAAGCCCGTTTTCTCAGAATAGGGTCAGCGTCAGTCGGAACCTTGTTATTTCATAGGTTATTTATTCCTTGTTGTTCGTTATGTTAATCAAGAATTATGTTGGTGATTGTCAAAAGAAATCATATTCTACTCTTTCATAGATGGCGCGCCTATAATTATTTTACGGAAACGTGAAAAAAAGCGACTTTTTACAAGTATGCTTTAAAATATCTTCTATCTATATAAATCTTCTATCTTCTATCTTCTATCTTCTATCTTCTATCTTCTATCTTCTATCTTCTATCTTCTTCTTCTTCTTCTTCTTCTATCTTCTATCTATCTATCTATATAAATCTATATAAATAAAAATGAATCGCCGAAATGTATGTACGCGCATAACTTCCGAACGACAGCACCAAATTGGATAATTCTTTATATTGTGTGTTCTTTATTGTCAGGACAAGGTTTGTATAAAACTACTGGTGAGCTCTGGCATTATGAAATTTGTATAAAAAATTGTTATAGGTGGCACGCAAGCTGTTTGAAAACTGAATGTACCGGAACTGAATGTATGAAATGCGGGAGGTGGGAGGGGGGAGGGGGGTTCGCGGGACGGGGGAAGGGGGTAAGTGGAGTGGAGAGAGGAAAGGTGGAGGAGGAGTGTGAACGCAAAAGGGGAAGGGGACGCGGGAGAGGAAGGGGAGGAGGAAGGGGAAGGGAACGGGAACGGGACGAATGGGAAAGGACACGCAGGGAGAAACAATTTTTTTATTAAATGGCATAGCAACGCATGCCGGGAACCAGCTAGTTAAGAATAATTATTAATGGTTTGCGCCCGTACTAACGCAATATGAATAAATAGTTTTGTCAATAAAAAAACTCAAATCTTTCAAAAAAGGCTAACAAATATTACATCGGTGATTCAATCCAATATTGTATTTGTTAGCCTTTCTTGAAAGATTTGAGTTTTTTTATTGACAAAACTATTTATTCATATTGCGTAAGTACGGTTTCAAAATAGATTTTAAAATTGGAGTAACAAGGTTCCATAAGCAGTTGAAACCTTGTAAATAAGTGAAGCAGTTGGAACTTTTAACACATTCATCACACATTTTATCACATTATGCATTATTTGATGTTGGTGACTATAGAAGAAATAAAGAATAATGCAGTAGGAACATAATTCAATCAATAACTCAATTCAGATCAAATCGTCATTTGGAACCTTGTTATTCCATAGGGTCGAAATTGATTTTCGCAGATTTGTAACGTTCATTATTTATTATATTATTATAATGCTACGTGCTGCGGGAGCCGCGGGCTACGTGACCACTACGTGACTGATTTTGAGATTCAAAGTTTGTTCGTATCAAATAATATAGCACGTCACGTCATGTTGTTACTTTTATCAGATTCGCATTCGCATATTCGCAACAACAGTGATTCGTCGCGCAACACCCGAAACGACCGGTGTGAATTCCGTATCTTGAATTCTCAAAGATAAACCAACCATTGCTCTGCAGGTTCATGTTACTTTCAAAACTTATAAAGAGTTCCCTGGTTAGGTTTCATCACTGTGAATCTAAAGTTCTAGGCGATAGGATGCCGTCCACCGTGGATTTTATGTTTCGACAGGTCAGTAGCATTCAGACACTTTATTTTGAACATTATTTGGTAAGACGATGTTATGATTTACCGGTAAATATGTATCTTTTTAATATTTCTATTTTAGAAACTGACAATTCGTGGTGGAATTCCACTAAACTTTTCAAAACAAAAATGTCTAGAAATTGTTACATAGTCAGTGCCCAAGAAATACAAAAAAAAAAAAATTCATTCCATTATAATATATTATAATACAATTATAATATAACAAAAATAAAACTTTATTCCACTTAATTGACCGTAACCGGTTTCAGCTCGTTAGAGTCATCTTTAGACTGGTACAAATAATTCTTAGTCAACGGTTAATATACATATCATACAGGGGAGGGGAAGAGGGGTGGTCTACAGGGATTATAATCAATTATATTTATTACTAAATCGATATAGACTGTCGAATTTCTAAATATTTTGGTAATTCCAGTAAGCTAATTAATTACCTTGGGTTTGTAGCTCACTTCAACATTGTTTAAGGAAAAACCTTACAAGTAATATGAATTATTAATTACTTAATTTTATTGTCAAATCGTTATTATGTTTATGATGTATGGGATGTTTTTATTGCTTTTTGAAGGGAAACATGTTTACATTGGAGTAGGAATAGTCTAAAATAAATACATATTTTAATTTCGAAATTCTTATGAAAATTACATTGAATACAATTCGGGGACTTAGCAAATGATTCTAATTGCTTATTTATTACAAAGTTATTTTTTGAAGGGAAACATGTTTACATTGGCGTAGGAACGGTCTAAACTAAATAAATATTTTAATTTCGAAATTACAATGGATACAAAAGCGGAGACTTAGCAAATGATTCTAATTGCTTATTCATTACAATGTTAGGGTCTATTTTTTTTAGTTAAACGGGTAATTTCTAAAGATTCTAGTCTATCTAGTTTATGACCTCTATTGCAAGTATGTAGAACTTTTACAACTCTGTCTTTATCAAACGAGTGTTTATCTTCTACTTTCGACAATTTGCCTTTGTCATTCACCCAGTTTGTAAAATGTTCTTTAATTCGGGTTTTGAATGACCTCCCAGTTTTACCTATGTAATACGATGGGCAGTTAGCGCAGTTCACTTGGTAAACGCCCGAGTTTTCTTCAAGTTTTTCTCTCCCTAGAGAATTCACATTATAAAAAGCTGTTTTGCATTTATCATTATTAGTTAATCTGGATATTTTTGTTGATATTTCGCCAATATAAGGGATTTTAACCCATTGTGCAGTGATATCTTTTTCATTTTTATTTTCAAGGCCTTGTGAAATGATGGTTAATGTAAGTTTTTTATCCTTTTTCTTTAATAAACTGTCAATAGTTTCGCTCTTGTATTCATTGTTCTTTGCTATGGTTTTTATAATATTTAATTAATTATTTGGGAGGCGTGTATGGGTACAGGGCCGGATTAACCATGTCGGGGCCCCTAGGCAATGCACGTCTCGGGGCCCCTTTACCAATTGCGGACTAACGGGGGTGGGGGGGGGGGGCTGAAGGGCTTCCAAACGCCTCCTTGTTCCCTTGATCAAATCCTTAACAAGGCTTTAATGGGGGGGGGGTAAGGTTTTAAAACTTTTTCTTTTTTTCTGAATGTAAAACATGTCGGTATATTGAGTATTGTGTCAAAATTTCAAGTAAATCGGAGCAAAACTAACGATGGTACAGCGTTTCAAACGACCGGCCCTCACTTTTATTTTCCCAAGCAGATAGGTAGTGTATACTGAAGCTTGTACAACATTTATATTTTAAACATATGTAGGTATGTATAATCAAAAATAAAATTAAACAAATGTCAATATAAACCACACACGGCACCTTCAATCAATTCAGATACTAAGTAATGTTGCATCAAATAGAAGAAAATAAAAGTAAAATACAAGTATGTTTACATATTTGTTTTAATTATAGACTTTTTAATTATTATTTGTGCATGATGTGAACATTAGTTATTTATTGGGTTATGTTATAACCTAATTATTATAATTTGTTGTTTTCTTTAATGCGTGTACCTAATGTTATTAACCAGTAAATGTTCCTAATAAAAATAAAAATAAAACATCTTGAAAGCTGACTTTTTCCGAAACTTCGTTGCTCACTAATTGAAGCAAGTCATTTTTTCCCGGGACGCGGGGCCCCTAGCCGACGCGGGGCCCCTAGCCGATGCGGAGCCCCTAGCCGATGCGGGGCCCCTAGCCGATGCGGGGCCCCTAGGCAGTTGCCTACTCTGCCTTAGGGATAATCCGGTACTGTATGGGTACCGCCGCCCAGGGAACCATTTATTGGATAACCTACACCTCTGCTATGGGTCACCCCAAGTGGTTCGCTACGTTTGGTAACTTAGTAGGGGTGCCCGATCATGAGGTGAAGTTTGGTCTTAGCAGCGGTCACGATAAAATATTCGTTTTAATGTTTATATTGTTAACTTTTAAATGCGAAATGTCATTTTTTAAGTACCGCCATGTTATTAATTACGACGATGAAATACGCACTTTTAAAAGAAAATATCACTTTCTGTCAGTTAGACAATAATAAGGACGAATTGCAATCTTCGGAAATGATAAATAATGCGTATTATTTTGTTCGGTTTCATAAACACGAAAAATCATTACTTATTACGCGTGCATGACGCGAGACGCGAGCCCATATGAATTATGAAAATAATATGAAACTGCGCCGTGTGAAAGACGAACTACAATATGCAATTCGAAAATGAGCACCACCAACCTGAAAATATAAAAGCATTCACGAAACGAGTAGAAAACAAAAAAAAAAACACAAAAATAATTGGTCCATTCGTTTAGGAGCTACGATGCCACAGACACTCAAGCGGTCAAACTTACAACACCTGTCCGTTTTGCGTCGGGAGTTAAAAACAAAAACAAAACAAAAGTGTTTTAGGACAAGTTTAGTTTCTAATAATTTATGTACAATCTTCTTTTTAGCTGTTCTCTGTGCCCAGCTGTACCTACACATATCTGTTGGCTGACACTCTAAGTCATGAAGCCGTTATCATCGATCCAGTCATGGAGGAAGCCAAGAGGGATGCTCAGCTGATCGAGGAACTTGGATTAAAATTGAAATATGCAAGTGAGTTGAAGAAGACTTGATTTTATCCTAAAGGAATCACAGTATTAAGTAAACCCATTATAATAATGGGTTTACTTGTTGTCAAGTATAAATATGTCTTTTTTCTACTTGAAATAGACGTTCCAACTCCTCCCAATGAACAATTTTCGATGTACCATTAATTTGGTGATTTAAAGTTTTATTTCCAAATTTTCATTGTTTTTAAGAGCAAGAAATAAAACATTGTTTTAATATTCTGTACACAACCAGGGGCGTATTATCCATAAGGCAGTGTAGGCAACTGCCTAGGGACCACGTATCGGGCGGGGGCCCCTAGGATGTCACGACCCCCCCCCCCTGGGCTTGGTCCAGGATCTACGTGGAAAATTAAAGCACGACTATGTGACCCCCCTGGCGCTATGTGACCCCCCTGGCGCAGGGCCGTAGCTAGGGGGGGGCATTAGGGGGCAATGCCCTACCTTAAAATACCTGTGCCCTACCTTAAGAAATATCATCGACTATGATAATATAATAGTAAACTGTTTGTTTATTGTTTGACATGATTGAAAAAAAAATACTTACTATTAGGGTAGCGTAACGACGTAGCTTCGAATTAACCAAAGAATCATATTACATCAATTCTTTATTCGGCCCATAGATGGAATTGAAGTAAGTGGTGAGAGGCTATGCGCGTATTGCAATCACTGCTTAGGGGGAATTCCCAAACAGTTTGGGGATGTTATTCAACGGTTGAGTCATAAATAAACCAATCCCTAGATCGACATCTTCGGGCCTTCTCCGTACTAAACGGTTTGTCATCAGATCAAGCACTTGTATACTGCTCGCTAACAACGTATGCAGGGACAATAGGGGTCTAGTTTCAGTTAATTATAATTGGAGGGTCGTTCTATAAAAAAATAAGGGTCCTTGTTAAATAGTAACCTTCTCTTACTTACACCGGGCGGGTATGTGGTGGATAACCTCCAATTCACTTCGAATAAGAGAACGTTTTCCTTCAAAATATGTCAGCAGATGAATCCAAAACTGGAAATTTACAGTCTGATCACAAAACTGGTTTTAAATTAAGGGTGAATCTGCTGGCGTGTCCACAGATTTAATTAGTATTACTCTCATATAATGCGTAGTATGGTTTTCCTACGAATTACGAATTTTGTGGAATGGTTTGAAATAAAAAAATTAACTCCACTCGAAATATTAGAACGGTTTTCTTCGAAATGTGTCAGCAGATTAATCCGCTACTGGAATTTTGACAGATTATTCGGAACATGAAACTGGTTTTAACCCAGGATTTAATCTCGTTCTCAGCTTAAGCTCAGATACTACACCCAGAACAAGAAAATGGTTTTCCTCTTACTTTTGTACTTGGGACACATGGGTGGTTTGATGATCCATTGGATTTGACGATCCATGAAATTTTCTTAGAATTGTCGCGCATCGCCCACGAACCTCTCTCAATCATTCTCACCGAATATTAGTCATAAAAAATCCAAGCGCAAAACAAAATTTAACCCGGACAGTGTTGCCAGTCGCTGCAGTTATCAAGATGACATTATTATACATTCATTTGAAGAAAGGGGATTCCCCAGGTTTGTCACAGAATAAGTAATGAAAAATTCCGTGCCCACTTCAATCGGTCTGAATCATATATGCAACAAAAATATGAAAGAAATGATTAAAATTTTAACAAGATATTATTATTATTTATTGTGAAATTTTGCCGCCCCTTAAAAGTGCCGCCCGGAGCGCGCCCCCCCCCCCCCCCCCCCCCCCCCCCTCCCCCGACCAGATCAGATCATTTCACTTGCGCCCTACCTGTAATTACCGCTGCCCTATCTTAAATTCAACTCTAGCTACGGCCCTGCCCTGGCGCCAAAGCTGGATCCGCCCTTGCTTATATTATTTTTAATGATTAAGAGCGTGTTAACACACAGCTATAATATGCGTGGGATGGCGTATTTCGGCATATCATATCGTTCGCCGTACATTCCCAATTGGAATAACATGGCGAGCGATATGCTGAAATACGCCATCCCATGCATATTATAGCTGTGTGTGAACACGCTCTAAATTGTGAAATAACACAAATCAATGAAATAAAATTTACTTGCGCACACCGGCATTTGAACCCGCCACCTTTGAATTGCTAGTCGAGAGCCAACCACGGAGGCCATTAAACTACATTTTTTATTCCAAATTAGGTGGTGTTGCGTACGCCCTGATACAAACCCAGTATATTCATAATTTATGACATTATTTGTATTTCCCGATTTTCCCTGGTTGTAATATCTTGGAGGTCGAACAATTATATTTGAATGAAACAAGGCAAATATATACAATAGACGCTTAACCCCTCAGGCCTCAAAGGTCAAAATATTTCCGCTTTGCAATAAAATCCAAAATCTGAAATATTTTTTAACGTGTCCGAAAACTAAAGACTATTTTAGAAAGATAATAAAACAAGTTTTGGGTGCATGCATTAATTACGTGAACTCGAAAGGAGGGGGGGTCCAGCAAAATCTCATGTTACTTGAAAAGAATATACGAAGTGGCCCAAATTTATCTCACCAAGGGAGAAGTCTAGATTGGAATAAAACTGCTCACGTAATTAATGTATGCCCCCATTCAAAATTATATAATTGCAAATAAACATATAATTTTAAATATATTAAAAAAATTAATGGAAACATAAAAAAATAATTAAATGGCTCACCTTAGGTTTTTTGTTGCAAAAATTGATAAAGAAAAAATAAAAATACACACATATTTTATTAGACAACATGTATTTTAAACGTTATCGTCACCAGACTTTTTTGTAGTTAAAATAATTTTAAAAATTGCCAAAGATTCATAATTCTTTTTCAAATTGTAAGGAGAAACTTTGGTTTCATAAAGGTGTGTACATTCTAATTATTTTGTGGTTAACTTTAAGATTTCAATCTAAAGCATGGTGTTTTCTCTTTCACCGTTAGATTGTATTTCTCACCAAGATAGTAAGGAAGACTATGCTTTCTGTGATATCTTAAGCGAACAAATTGCCCTGAGGGGTCAATTGACATATTAGGGAACGTACCCATACTACGTGACCAACTTTTTGCATTTTTTAATTTTTTGTGGTGATGTACTATACTTTTGGCATAGATTTTCTGTATGCTTGGAACATCAAACTGTTTAAAAATTTCTGTTGTTGACGTCCTTATGGGGACCTTTAGTATGGTCTTTGTTGGTATGTATTGGTCTATTCACCTCAATATTTGAAAGCAAAACATGCAAAAAGTATTAAAAACCTAAAATAATTTAATTGGCGCCATCTGTGAATACGTAGATTATAACGTACGTGACGTTTAACCTTAAGGACCTATCAGTCACAAGGGATTATGTGAATGGACAATATCGGTTTTATTTTATTATCGTATCGGTACACACCACATCTCTAGGTGTTAGCTATTCGGTGAAAGGTTCCTTATCTGAACTTATTACGCCATCCAAATGTGCAACTAACTATCTTTTAATGTTTTATCGAGGTTAAGCTATTTGTTTTTGTAGATTAATCTAATCACAATTAATATCAGCACGGATAAACACCCAGTGAGGTCCACATTATCAAATAATCTTTTAAAATAAATATGTAATATTGTTTCAAATATTGTTGTTATGCTGTACACATACACCTGTACCTTATAAATATGTAATGTTATTGTATCAAATACTGTTGTTATGCTGTACCTGTCCACTTGTACCTTACATGTAATCTTATTGTATCAAATGTTGTTGATATACTGTATCTGTAAACCTGTATCTTACAAATATGCATTGTTATTGTATCAAACACTGTTGTTATGCTGTACCTGTCCACTTGTACCTTACATGTAATCTTATTGTATCAAATGTTGTTGATATACCGTATCTGTAAACCTGTATCTTACAAATATGTATTGTTATTGTATCAAATATTGTTGTTATGCTGTACCTGTCCACTTGTACCTTACATGTAATCTTATTGTATCAAATGTTGTTGATATACTGTATCTGTAAACCTGTATCTTACAAATATGTATTGTTATTGTATCAAATACTGTTGTTATGCTGTTACCTAGGTGTTTTTTTTTTATATATAGCATATTTGCGGCACATTCTAGAGTGGAAGATATTCTCAGTATCGCTCTGGTGTAAGACCACTATTCAGAATTGAAATGCTGCTTGAAATGGTTTTAGTCATGTTTGGTGACCAGATCTGAATAGCCAGGTACTTCCCCACCTTCCCCATTTCCTTCCCCTCACAACATACCCCAATTGGGGATGCTGTAGTCTCACTGCAGATGCAACTCTTGTGCAGTATTCGTAAAAAAAAAAGATTAAAAAAACTTGGCTTTGAAAAAATCGAGTATTTTTTTGGCCCAGAAAAAATAAAGTTCAAAATCTCCTACTTACGAACCTCTTTTTGTTAATGGTTGTATTGTGTAATGATGAAAATTAAGTTTTAATAGTAATGCTAGTGTCACATCTAGCGTTAAAAGCGTCAAGTGTTATTTGGCTTGGCCTATTTCAGCGGTTCCATGACAACTCAGAATCAACCAAACACTCAAAGTCTTTTCTCATTACAACGTATGAAATTTTTTTTTTTTTAAAAAAGCCCTGTAAATCTAACATAACCTGTTTAACCAATTTTTTAATAATTTTCTTCATTACTTTTAAATTACTTTTTTGGAGGTGTTGAGTTGAGTTGATTCGGAGTTGTCAGGTCACCTATTTCGCTTGCCACACATTACGTGGTGAGCGATATGCTCTAATAGGCCAAGCCAAAAAAGCGCTGGCACTTTCAACACTAGGTATGACTGACACTAGCATAAACCTGGTTCCAGAAGTTTTTAAACCCGTCAGGATCACAAGGACAGTAAAATGATACTAGGCCGAGACAGTTGGATGGACGAGTAGGTGTTTACACATAATTTTTAATTTGGCACGGAGTCAGTCAGTCAGTTCAGTTGCTCCGCTGCAGACTAGCGTGACAATGGATCGCAAAAAGATAATTTTAAAAAATACGAAAATTCTCATACCGCTTCTAGCACGAGAATTAAGGGAAATGTTGTAGGAAAAGGAAAATTACATTTGGAAGAGACCATGGATTTTTAGGAGACCTGATTTTGGTGCCACAAACACTGTTTTTAGTGAATTACAGTACAAGTGGATCGCAGATTTTTAATTTTATTTTTGTATCCCAAATCCGGTAATATTCATTTCTTTGAAGTATTGAAATGTATGCCGCGTCACGTTTTGGTTTTAATCTATAGTCTGTAGAATGAAAGTCCCATAAACATGTGTGAGATTTATATATATGAATGAATTTTAACGTCGTCTCAAAGACCCATTTCAAATTAGCCATGGTAGCAAACACAAACACAAAAACTTGATGAAAATACAATCACAAAAATTGCGCAAAACGGTAACGTGATGCAACCGACAGTGGCGAGTACGAAGCGAGAGCATGTTTATACCAGCCGAGTGGACCAGCGAGTCAGTGTGGGGAAGTGCGGGGAAGTGCGGGGGTGTGCGGGGTGTGCACTCGGCCCAGTAAGTAGAACAGGGTCCAAGTGACTGTCTCGCCCTTTTACTCGGCCGAGCGCTATGCCGAGTACTCGGTGATGTGTTTACACGTACCGAGTACTCGGCCGAGAGCACTGTCTCGCCCATCAACTCGGTCTGTGTGATCCACGCTTTAAGTTGTCAAAAAAAAAAAATGGAAAACGTTTAAAAAATCAAAATACTTTTTGGGTTATCTATGTGATGCAAATTCACCAGATTCTATTTTTGAATATTTTATACACTTCTGAGCCAATCCCATAGTACAAGAAGTAACTAAACTTCGATTGTTTCTCTTAGTAAACACGCATATGCATGCTGACCACATCACCGGTACGGGAATGCTGAAGAAGATTTTACCGGGGACCATCAGTGTGATCTCTAAGCAAAGCGGAGCCCAGGCTGATGAATACATCACAAATAAGGACACCATCAAATTCGGTCGCCACGAATTACTAGTAGCGTCGACTCCCGGACATACTAACGGATGCGTCACTTATATCATTCATGAACAGGTTGGTTTGTTATTTTGAATAATTAGCAATGATGTTACAATATAATATGTAGACGCACAGTAGAAATCTCAAAGTGGCAAGCCAAAAGCGAGTCAATTGTAGTGTTTTCGATTTCGTAGTACTAAAAACTGCCATGTGTAGCAAAAGGTTGTGTGCTACCTCTAAGTAAATTGCATTAAAATAGTGCAAAAATGCCCTCGTGTGTGATGATAAAAATGTTTTCATTACTCGGCAAAAACTAGTGGTAGCCAAAGAATAACATTTCATTTGTAAATACACGCTAACTACTTATTATTATCGTTTATTTTAAATAATACTTATGTTTTGCGCCCGAACATTTTATGCATCACGAGAGAATGTAAATTCTACTAGAGTGCAGGGTCTGGGCCAAATTACGAGGTCAGTGCTGTCGCTAAGTAAACTTAACTGTTTAAAATAGCCTAATCACTCTATTTATTTGCTTGCCGTAAAACAACACACAGAAGTAATAACGAGTACAACAACAATCGCCATCGTTTGCATACTGCCATTGCTCTATTATAGCTTGATCACTTGACACCTCAAAATCTGTCAGGCCTCCAAGCCCCCCACTGTTGTCGGCCTTGAGGTAGTGTTCAACGGATCTTTTGAATATGAAAATGCTCCCCCCGGTCCTACTGTTTATTTCATTAACACACACATATTCTTTGAATGACTATCTTTATTATTAAATTATTATTGAATTAAGAATAGAGAACTCCAGTCCAATTTTTTTTATATTTTTTTATGAATAATGACCTTCTAACTTAAATAACTGCATTTTTATTTTTATTTTTACAGTTAGTTTTAATAGTTAAAATAATTGTCAAAGTTTTAATTTTTCAAGACCCCCCGAAAACCACCGGAAATATGGTAAATCGTGTGACGACATCACTCCTGAAAAATTAGTATAGGATTGGGCAATCAGCTGATCTACTGCCGCCATAGACATCCAAATGGATAGACAAGCAGTTACAGATGAGGGGTAAAACCAAACTATGGAGAGCGGAAGAGGGGAAAGATGACTGTCATTCGTTGAACAATCAATCTGACAGTATATAGGCATCTCGCATTACAATATCACCATTTAGTTCTTAAAAGCAAAATCTGCTTTGAATGAATAGACCTTTTTACATGGGAGCGCGAATTGCTTGCCACGTTCAAAACTTATTTGCTAAGGCCAAATGCTCGCCCCAAAAAGACTCGCGCCAATACACATATCAATATTTTCTTGCCGTGTTTAGTTAAAACACTTTTACAAATGTTTCATAATTTACTTACCCCTGTAACCAGCGACGAGCACATTGGAGTACCGCCCATATTCGCTATGTGCATATTGATACGTAGATATATTGTATAGCACAAGCTGCCGTTATTTCGTTAAATGTATGGATGTCAGCTTCTCGCTGTTCACGGCAAGAATGATGACGTCACACATTTTAGATTCAAGCGAGGCTATATCCCCTCCCCATGGAGCGAGCCGGTTCCAAGGAGGAGCTACAGCCGGCGCCATTTGGAGGGGGAAATAATACGTTTTTATCACTTAGGGCAGGTCCAGATATATTCATATGTCCGTGACTGCCGCCATTTTGAAATCCGTTGTTCCGTTGTTTGAAGTATTCTCCCTAGAAGAAGCATTACTATTTTTTTTGTGCAGTAGTTTTTCAATATTTTAAATAATAGAGATGAACTAACAGAGATACCTCTATTTTTGATACTGAATTATTTAGGCTTAAATATTGTTTCAATAAGCACAACAATTAAATCTCTATGAACAGTACGAAATAAAGAATAACATGAAATGTTGTTCATACTGATGGCTTGTGCCATACCTACATTTCAATTGATTTCAATTCAATATGATACAATGACTGGTGACGCGTGACGTCAGCACTAACCATTCAATCGTACCAACTTTACAGTGTATTTTAACGAGACGTTAAAAAATGCACTTTTTAATATTTTTTTACGAATTCTACGTTTAATATTATGAAAAAAAACTTATATATTCAGAATCAGCGTTTATTGGTCTGTATGAACATATTTTTTTAAAGCCATAATATTTTTCACTGGAGTTCCTTATTAACTGGAGACACAAGTGTGTTTCTTACTTGCCACTTTTTATCTTGAGTTTAGCAAACAGTTCTAACTTACATTCATTGATATTTACTTATTTATAAGTATCACGCGTATTTATGTATTACTTTTTTTAACTGACACTAGATAAATTTACGCATGATTGACGTTCGAATCCATCGATTATTTTTTTTAATAACGAGGATTAATTTTTTATTCTAAATTATTAGAGAGGTCAATCATTCTTTCACCCGAAATCTAAAAATCTTCAACCTATTATGTTCATCTCCAAATCGTCGGGATTTTAGTATGTAGATAATATATATATATATACATACTTCTTATGTAAGGAACTTTATTTTAATAAAACCACCATGACTCTTGGCAGTCGAACGTACCTATGAACATCATTAAAGCGGTCAATATCTACTCATGTACTGAACAAACGTGGTTTGGTAGGATGGCTTATTAAATCAGTGGGTCAGATAATTAAACCAACTCGCATGGTGTTTTTTTAGGTTCCAAATAAGTAAAAGTGATCTGGTTGTGAGACAATAGCAAGTCTAGAAGTAAGATAAGTAAATCTGGTTGTGAGACAATAGCAAGTCTAGATATATTGTAAAGTTATAGATAATTAGTGTATATTCTTTTAAAGGCCTGGTCAAACAGAGAGCGTGATTCACGCGGCGTTAGGCGTGAATAACGCCGCGTTAATAACGCCGGGTTGTGTTGTACTGAACATGTCTAGACCGGTCAAACAGAGCGAGAGCGTTAGCATTACGCGATACTCTAACGCGGCGTTAGGACGTAACGTTGTATTTTTTTACAAAATTTTGTTTAACGCCGGGCGTTATTGCTTGACAGTGGTAAAAATGAATATTATTTGTTTGGTTATTTTGATTTTTGTTTTTGTTTTTATTGCTGTTTTTATTTATATTTAGTACTTTTTGAAATTTAGTTTATATAAAGAATAAGATACATGTATGTTTATATACATATATGTATATAAATATATATATATCGGAATCATAGAAGAGCATATATAAGACGATGTATGAATGTGAACGAGGCAAAGAGTGTGTGCCGAGATCGAGTTGTTTGGCGGTCCATCCTCTCTGCCTACCCCTGTGGGGAAACGGCGTGAGGGTTGGTTAGTTAGTTATATTTTTTATTATTATTTATTAAAAAAATTTAGTTAAGGTTTTCAGTATATTTTTTTAATTTTGTTTTGAAATTTTTGAAACTGTCACTAATGGAGCTTGTATTTTCTGGTAATTTATTAAAGAAATTTGTTCCCAAGTATTTGTAGTTTTGTTGGCCCAAAGTTTTTTTACAAATGGGAATTGGTAACATGTATTTTTTCCTGAGATTTGCTTTGTTTTTGAAAAGTATGGTTTTGTTTAGGATATACTCTTTGTAAACTTGTAAGGTTGACTTTTTAACTTTGTTGACTTCGTTAACTTGTATGTTCAGTTTATTACAATTAAATTAAATCGGTCAATCAATCAGTTTGTGGTGCATTTGCTTATTTGGTTTTGCAGAAGGGAATGCAATTCTTCGAAGCCCGCTTGTGACATACGAAAGTATTGAAAGAAGCGAAAGTGTGACGAAAAAGTGTGACGAAAGCTCCCGGCATAAACGATGATATTCTCCAAATTCTTTCCTCTTCTTATTAATTTCATGCACCCATATTCTATTATTATGTGAACGTGATAATGCACACAGCAGTAACAACTCATCTTCATCTGAGCCACTGGACATCGTGACGAAGACTGACCGACGCCGAATGCTCTGCCTAACGCTCTGCTTAACGCTCTGCCTAACGCCGAAGCCGTTCAAACAGAAAGTATGCGACGTGACGTTAAATAACGTCGTGGCGTGAATCACGCTCTCTGTTTGACCAGGCCTTTAATATATACATATTCATTTCTAACCTACATACTAAGTTATTTCAGGTAGTTTCTCATACACTGTTGTTTTTGTTTTTTTTTTGTAATATGTTTTTGGTGGATTGTTTTGCACAGTACATTTATCGTTACATTTCCCATATCATTGTTTTTGAGCATCAATCATAAAATAATTATACTGCAATAGATAGCATAAAAATATTAAGTTAATGATAAGATTACCGGTGCACAGGGCTGGGCAGTATTTGAAATACTTGTAATTGAAATACGTATTTGAAATACAAATACGTATTTTGTATTTGTATTTCAATTACTTCCTAAAAATGTATTTTGTAATTGGTATTTCAATTACCTGGGGCTGAGGTATTTTGTAATTTGTATTTCAAATACTTATGGCTTCAAAATACATTTTCAAATACATTTTGCGATCTTAATAATGATAATGAAAAATAAACTGACATAGATAATACGTAGACTAAAAACGCTAGAATCCAAAGCTATATGTTATGTGTGTTAATATTTAGAGTTGGCAACACGTCCTATGCTATAATAGCAGTGTTATTGTACATTTTCTATCATATTTGTATCATATTATGTAATGCTTGTCATTGCTTTGTATTGTACATTTTTGTGTCATAGTATTAGATCAAGCACTATAGGAATAATTTGACTGAATACTAAACTATTTTTAAGTTAATTACAGTAGAGCGCACTTGAAGTGAAATAACTAGTGTCCGACCGAAACAGGATTTTCTACCGAAAACGAAACCGAATATTAGATATCTGTCTCAGTTTCGGCCGAAACCGAAACCGAAACTTTTTTAGACATGTTAAAAATCTATTGTTTACTGAAATTCGGCTTATTTTTTACACTTATATTCACTATAAAGTAAGGACTTCATAAATTGAGTATTATAATTTTAATTGCGTTTACAATCACAACATTTTTTTACATTAACTCCACATGAGAGACCCTGAGGAAAATAATTTCCCTCAGGGCGTATGTCATCTTTGAAGATGCTGTATGGAGGGTCTTTTTGGGGAGAGGAAGGAGGGAGGAAACATAGAGGCCGTGTTCCACAGCCGAGCTGTTTAACTCAAGAATGAGTCATAGAAACGACCCGTTCTCATGTGACTATATAGTATATTTCGGATAGCGCCGTGTACGGAGACTAGCATTAAAAAGTAGTATGTATATCAACAGGGTACTTGTGGTTTCGTCACAATTACGTAGATTGTAAGTATCTCCATGAACGGAGGGCCTTACACCAAGTACATCAAAGGAGGGACTGTTCGGAAGATCGCTTCCGTTGAAGGAGACTAGATTTTAATTTTTATTTTCACTTGTTAAATAAAATTAAAATTAGAATGAAATAAATAAAAATAATTGAAGTTTGTGATCACATAAACTCACAATACAAGCACGCCGGACCGGCCAACGAACTCAGTTGATGATGGTGGATGACACACGAGCCACGAACTCACCCGAAGTCAGTCAAACGGCACGCGATAATTCACAAATGCAGAGTTTCGGTGCGGCCGAAGGTTCGGCAGATTTTCTGCCGAAACCGAAACTGATGCCTAAACTAGATTTTTTTACCGAACCTTGACGAAACCGAAACCGAACCTTCGGTTGGTCACTAGAAATAACACAAAATAGCGCTATACAAATGTGTTATAATAATAATATATTATTATATTACCCTGAGTCACCTGAGTCCTTTACCACAAATTTTACAAGTGAAGCGGAGATGAGATGTGTCTTTTGAGCAATATGATTGGTCAATTTTTGCACGTCTCTGTTTCACTCTGCTCAACATTGCTTCTATGGAAACGCACCCTTAGATAAGGGCATTTACGACAATTTATTGCAACTAAAGGTTCTACCAAAACCAAATGTATTTTGTATTTTGTAATTTGTATTTTGTATTTGAAAGAAAAAAATGGTTAAAATACTGTATTTTGTATTTTGTATTTTAAATACACGACTTGAAAGTATTTTGTATTTCGTATTTTAAATACATGCGAAAAAGTATTTTGTAATTTGTATTTCAATTACAGCAAAGCATGTATTTTGCCCAGCCCTGCCGGTGCATCAACAAATTTATAAATGATATCAAAAGTTGATACGATGAAGCACTTTCCAAAAGCTACGCCATTGACGTTCATTTGAAGGCCTTTTGACTTCAAGCATTAATTTATTTTAAATTATTTAAGCACCTTTTGAATACAGGGTGTTAAGGGACGTACTTGACTTACTTTAACCAGTGATTCCTGACATTATTTGGAGTAAAAAATGTAAATGAAATTTTGGTCTCCGGTGACATTTTTGATGTTTTTTTTTTTTTTTTCCTACAAAAACATAAAAAAATGGTAGTTGTTGAACAGTTGGAGGCGGGTTAAGGGGTTCGTCGGACACCCGGCTGAGTGACCAGTGACGACATGTGGAAGAAATTTTTTTTTGTTTGATTTTGAAGAAAAAATTTTTGAAAAAAAAAAGTCGTCAAAAAAAGTCACCGGAGACCAAAATTTCATTTACATTTTTTACTCCAAATAATGTCAGGAATCACTGGTTAAAGTAAGTCAAGTACATCCCTTAACACCCTGTATAATGTTGCTAAATAATATTAAGAATTTAATCAAATTCTCAAGCCGCGTACAGATTGCTGTAACGTAACACGCAATGAAAGAATTTGCCGTCCACATTGCCGCAATGTATCATGCAATGTAACAGAATTCCCATAATGTGGACGCCTTGCGCGCACGAACCACGCACACTTCGCGCGCGAACAGAGCTCGTGCGCGCCGCAATCCACAAAACTTCGGTTTTTTCGCCGAATACAAAGGGGCGCGCGTGTGCGCGGAGCGTTAGTGTGGACGGGTTGTTTGTGTCTATACGGCAGAACGCGCGCGAACAATGGAGAACTTGTTCACGGCAGACTGAGCTATGTTCACTGCGCGCATGCCGGAAACAGATGCGAGTAGGTACATGCTCGGTTTGTGCGCGCACTGCGTCCACACTTATGAAATGTTCCTTTCATGTTACATTGCATGTTACGTTACAGCAATCTGTACCCGCCTTTTACAGTTTTTCTTTGTTATGCGTTTTATTATATTTTATGTTCATCTTACTAATATTATAAATGCGAAAGTTTGTATGGATGTATGGGTGTGTTTGTTACTCTTTCACGCAAAAACTACCGAGTGGATTTTAATGAAACCTTACAATAATATAGCTCATACATTAGAATAACATATAGGCTATAATTTATAAAGCTAGCTAGGAAGGGGTCGCGGGAGGGGAACGGGGACACACGGGAAAGGTGATTCAGGGAGAAACAATGTATTTCTTTGAATATGGCATTGCAACGCACGCCGGGAACCAACTAGTATAATTATTCAACTATTAGATAAATAAAATATATTATAATTATTATTATATTGAAAATAAAATTAGTTTTATCGTTGGAATTTTAAATTTTTAACTTTCTGGTTGGAGTCCAGTGGCCAGCCATTCCTAAATTATTTTTAATTAATGTTTTTTTAGGGTCTCGCATTTACCGGAGATGCCCTTTTAATCAGGGGTTGTGGAAGAACAGATTTTCAGGAAGGAAATCCCAAAACCCTCTATCGGTCGGTTCATGAACAAATTCTGTCGTTACCCGAGAACTACACCCTTTATCCTGCTCACGACTATAAAGGCTTTTCAGCGACATCTGTCGGCGAGGAGAAGAAATACAATCCAAGGTTGACCAAAACTCTGGAAGAATTCGTGGTCATTATGGATAAACTGAATCTGCCGCCCCCAAAAATGATTGGTAAGAATTTATTTTTATTTATTTATTTATTTATTACACGCCGTAGTGGGCTTTTCTTATAAAATTTTTACAAACTATTTGTATCAAAGTAAATAATTAAAAATTTAAACAATAGAGATAATGACAAAAAACTTTGCAACAAATTACATAACAAAACACAACAAAATACATAGATAAAAATATAAACAGAAACTAAGAATCCTCACGCATATAATTGAATTTAAGAGATTCTTCCAAACAATATAGTAGTAGCATAGAAGTTATTTGGTAGGTACATACGTCTATTTGTGTCTTAAAAAATAAAAGTGATAGAATATACAACATTTATACTGATTAGTTTTAATATGAAATATATCACCCAGATTAGAATATTTATTTCCGAGACTGTGAAGTCTCGGAATAGGAGAATTTTGATAAGCTAGTGTCTTGGTGTTATTGAAATAAAAGGGTAATAAATGTCGGCTTGATTTTTTGGGAACATGGATATTGATAAATTGAAGTAATTCAGGACAGTCAATTTTGTAATGCAGTATTTTATGTAATAGTATCAAATCTGTGCTTATTCTTCTTTCCGAAAGCTTCAATAGTGACATTTTATCTAGGAGGTAATTGTAATCAATGTTTTGTATAGGAATATGCAAACCTTAGAAACTTACGTTGAATCTTTTCAATGTTGTCTGAATGAATATTGTAAAAGGGAGACCATAATGTAGAGTTACACTCAAGTTGGCATCTGACAAGGGTAAGAATAATAATAAATGCACGGAGTAAATTTTTTAAGCAATAAAAACCATACTGTTTTATTTTAAAATGAATATTAATCTTTTAAAATATTATTTTTCAGATAAAGCAGTTCCAGCAAACAAAGTATGCGGCATTTATGAAGTCGAAAATAATTGAAGCTTTCCCAATGGCGATGAAAAACATTTTTAATTGACAAATAAAAGCATTTTATAATATATGTAATAGCTTGTGATATATCTAAGCCTGGCATTTTCAACTATTTAAATATTCCAATGGCATTTCATTTTATTAGTAAAGATATTAATTTGCAAGGTAGATAAGTAAAATACTACGACGTAGGTTCATGGTTTCTGTTCAGCTGACATCTACACAAAACTTTATGAAGCTTTAAGCAAATCCAACGATGCAAACACTTGGATTAATTCTATGTTTGGGTTTTTGCTTACCCACAACAGATGGAGTACATTTTTTTTGTTTGTAGTTGAAATAATATTATTTATAATTTTAATTTAATTTTAACTCATTTTTATCATATTAAAAAAAAAATTATTTTAACTCATTCAATAAAAACAGCCACCGAACAGTAAACTAGGACTTTATTAATGGAATAAATCGTACATCCACAATATACGATATCTACAGATAAGCTATCAAGAGGATGGTGAAATACCCCTATAATATTATGTTTCACCTACAAAAATTTATTTATTTTATTTATTTATTTATTGTTTGTTTGTAAATATTACATAATACAATATAATGAACTTAAAATGTCCAACTAGGCATAGGGTAGGGTGGGGCAAAGATCCGCAGTGGGAAATGATCCGCACCGTCAATTTAAAATGATCGCTTAATATTGTCGTGGTTTTAGACACATTTTTATGCTGGCAACATTGATAGAAGACGACTCACAAAAGTTACATGGCGTCCGACCGGCACAACAAAAACAATGAGGTTAGAATTCTTTTTACTTGTTTTGATGTAATAATCCGTAGGTCATCTTCAGTTGAAAATGTAATTTACTATACGCTTTGCTTACTTTTTTACTGGTTCAATTCCATAATTCAGGTTTTGAAAGGCGATCTATGGACAATAATTTGGCCAAATGCGCATTTCTTGTTTTTAGATTAATTTAATTTAAATTAATTAATACCCGCATCTGCGGACGTTTACCCCAAACAGTGGGGCAAAGGTCCGCAAAGGCAAGGTTGTCTACCTTTCCTTTTTTTTCCTAAATGGTGCTTATTTCGCTAGTAATAAAATGGTATATTGTAGCACATAAATTAAGATTTCCAGTGAAGCCAAAACCTGCAGGACCTTTTACTTATTGGGTGAGAAAAAAGGTTGAAACCTAAAATTGCGGATCTTTGCCCCACCCTACCCTATGCCCGTTTTAGGACATTCCAATATGATAATGTTTTTACATGTAAATTATAGTAAGTTATAGTGTTGACTATTCTGTTGGTAAAATAATACATATGTATATTCATATTCTAGAATACTTTCAGTTTTACCACGACATTTTTTCTATTGTTTAGCTGACATAATAAACTAAAGAAATATTAATAGATAAAACAAGAAAAATGAATTTGAAAATGAAAATGAATGAAGAAATTCTGTTGGTAAAATAATACAAATATATATTCATAAACTAGTATACTTTCAGTTATACCACGACATTTTTTACTATTGTTTAGTTGACATAATAAACTAAAGAAATGTTAATAGATAAAACAAGAAAATGAAAAATAAAAAACTGAAAGTAAAGAAGGAACTTTTCCTTTAAGGAAAAATATCACGAAGAATTGAGCAATTTTCAAACTTACTTTATGTAAAAATACAGTTACTTTAATGCTAATATAATACCAATATAAATTAAAATTAAAATGTAAAGAAAAACAAAAATTACAATTCAATTACTGTTGTTTAGCATATTCTCGCATTCAGCTATCCCCAAGACCAGAAGCCAATTATTTACCTGCATACGCAGAATATTAGTACTCTTTGACTTCCATGCATCAGGTATGAGATTGAGCAATTTAGGACCTAAGTATGAGAATTGTCTCTGTGCTGTATTATTGAATAATTCTGCCCAATTCTTTAAACAATATATTACAATAAGTAGCTTATTATTTAGCCATGGCCAAATTTTAATTACGGTGAAATTTTGGCAGATTTGGTTGATAGAGGGAAGACGTAAGACGTGAATATGATGAACAAAACTAGTTAAAATATATATATATTTTATTTAAAATAAATTTGACAAAAACACAGAGATGGGATTAAAAAATGTTTATTTATAGTTTATTCATTCATTTTAATAATAATTAATCATTTTTATTTTAAGTACATGATTTATTTTCAGTTACAAAGTTATTATTTCATGTACCTACAGTTCAGATAAATATTCAATTTGACCACATTATAATATCAGTCATGGCTATTCATTCAATACATGTCTGCTTTTGCAGAACAATTTGCAGATTTGAGAAGAATGTTTATGAGAGATGGAAAGACTGATAGAGATATTGAAAGAAGCAACTCCAGCAGGAAACTCCATTAATGGAGGACTTAAAGCGATTGGCGCTATAAAAAAATTATCTAAAGAAGCGAAGCCAGCAGTCCACAACGTGGTGCTGTTACTTGCCCTACTGATGTATAGCAGTGAGGCATGGAACTGGCAGAGGAAAGATAAAAGTAGACTGAATGCAGTAGAAATGAGATCCCTCAGAGGTGTGTGTAGTAAAACTATGTACGATCATGAGAGAAATGTAACGATTCACAAGGAATGCAAGGCCGATGTGAGCATAATGAGGAAGATTAAGGAGGGGATGCTTAGATGGTTTGGACATGTCAAGTGAATGAAAGAAGAAAGGAATGTGTGGAGAATATATGACACAAATGTGAATAGTAGTAGTAGGGGACGCCCAAGAAAGACAAGGCCTGATCAAGCGAACCAAATACATAGAATCGGGCCATGCCAAGAGTCAGATTAACAGAAGGGTTTGTATGAAATGATGTATCAGGTGAGTGAAGCAAGGAGTATGTGACAAGACCTAAATGTTTGGCAGTCCATCCTCTCTGTTTAGTTGTGATGGTTCTTTAGTTATTTTTGCGAGTATAAATAAAATTCCTAACATGCTAAAGTTAAGGAGTCAATTATTTCCAAATCTATAGGGCGTTTCTTTTTAGAGGATGAATTCCAACTTTTTTGAACCCATTTTTTATTATCTGAGGATCTAGATTTTCCCAAATTTCTGTAAGTATTCTTGAGAATTGATTTTCAGGAAGCTTGGAGCCTACATGCAATCTTAGCCATTTTATAAGAATGTTCCTCCAGGAATCTTTCATTGACTTTATTACACTTGGTTCTAAGGACTGGAGTAAATGGCTAGAATGAGGTGGTAATTTTATTAAGGTCACATTTTCTTTTCTAGCTTCCTCAACTATGCCTGAGTTTATGTGATGTGAAGCATGGTCAACATAAATAAGTAGTATTGGGCGAATTGGCCCCACTGCTGGAAGGAAACATTCCTTAAAATATTTTTCAATTAGTGTTGTCTCCATGCAACCTTCATTGATAGCTGTATTCTGTGCGGTTGAAAACTTTCCAGGATTAGCGGACTTAGGCTCGTCCCAGACAATAAGAGGTGGGCACTTATCTCCGACTGCACTGCAGCCCAACAGAACAGTAGCACTGCCTCCTGGTGAACTAATTGTGCCGGAAGAAGGATATCCAACAAGCCCGACTATATTACTTTTGCTGGGAGAGAAACTAGCCTCATTAATATTCCATATTTGATGGGGACGGTTTTTAAGGTCAAGCGTTTCAATTGCGCTGGTTAAAATACCAAAATATTTGTCTGTTAATAACGGATCTAGAACTTTTTTCCTTACATATTCTACAGCTTGAGGTTTTTTAATCGATAAATTGTTCCGTTTTAAGAATCCTATATACCAATCATAACCCGGAATGCCATTTTTAAAGGGGTTTTTCAAATCGTTATCCATAATATATTTGGCAACTAACTCAATTATTTCATTTTTAGAAATTCCAAATCCATGTTTCTCCATGGTGTGTAGATTTTCCGATAAAGTTTTTTCAACATCAGCCGGCAGTACAGTAGCTCGCCCCATCGTGGTAGATTTCCCACGCTTCCCAGAAACATGGTTCATAATTGTTATTCTGGGTATGCCAAAACCTTTCTCAGCCTGGTACCCACTCATACGACCGCTTTTAACTTCTTCCACTGCTTCTAAAAGTTCATCTTTAGTGTAAAAACTAGCTCTGGGGGTGCTTCTTTTACATTTTCCCAGTGTTTTACTTTCTGAAATTATAAAAAATAAATGTGAGAGGACGCTACAATTTCGTTACAATTCACAAAAGTTTTGATAGTACAGTTTTTAATCAAGTAGTAATAATAATAATATATTTGGATGATTTGTATAGTGCTGTTTTTGTGAAAAATTACCTCAAGGGCGCTGTACAAATTTATAATATATTTCTACAATCTTACTTTTAACTACAGACTAGACAAAACATTATAACAACTTATGACTAAAATATTGCATCCGCCAGTCCTTCGATCACCAATACAAAACGGTGACCGGACAACTCAGAATGAAACCAACTCAGAAGCACCTCAGAAAAGTCAAGAGTGATGAAAAAAAAATTGGTTCAATAGGTTAAGTTAGGTTAGGGTTACCAGCTATTTTAAAATTATTTTTTCATAGCTTTTAATGACCTTTCTGAGGTGTTTCTGAGTTGGTTTCATTCTGAGTTGGCATGGAACCTACAAATCTGTAGGTAAAATTCATTTGATCAATAAACGCAATTCTGCTTAAAAGTCTACGTTTATATTTTTTTATTAGTAGTATACAGGCAGAAAATAAACAGAACCATACTTACCTGGTAGGTCACCTGAGATTAACAACGTTTATTTAGAGAAATTTAGATACAGTTTGCACCCAAAGGACATAATTGGGAACACAAAATAGTGTCTCCCACACGCACACTTCGGAGCAACTGAGTCTGCCGCGCAGAAAAGTCTCACAGTGAACTGCGCTGTAAACCTATCGGTCTTTGCTTTTCTGCGCGGCGGCCTGAAGTGGCACGGGACTCAATCGCTCCGAAGTGTGCATGTGGGAGGTGCTTATACATACCTATATACATACTGTTTACCATTGTACCATGTTATTGCAAAAATGTTGGCATTATGTACTTGCTGACAAACTACATAAGTAGTTAGCAGGTTTGAATGTTAATAAATAAATAAATGTTATTGGAAAGGCCATTATTTAATCCTGGTATATATTTTAATAATAATATATAATTTAATGAACATGTTTGCGAAAGCAAAAGCAAAATTTTATGATGGACGGTACAATAGTACAAGGATTTGATAAGAATATTTCTCTTACTAAATATGATTCGCCCTTCAGTAAGAGTCAGACTGATGTGTAAAGCTTTGAATAATGTTAATCTAATAAGAAAATTGTGATTAAGACATATTACAGGCAATACAAGAATGAAACTCTCAGATATGTATATTTAATTTAAGTTTATGAGAACTTAAAAGGGTAGGTTTTTAGTTTGGACCTAAATTCTGTTAGGCTTGTTCAGGGCCGGATCTACGAAATCTAGCGCCCTGTGCAGTAGGTACCGATGGCGCCCCCCCCCCCCCCCCCCTACATTTTTATTTTGATTAAAAATTCGTTCATGCCAATTTTTTTTTTTTTTTTTTTTACACTAATTTATCAAATAAAATCAAGACATTTAAAGGGTGTAACCCTATCTAAAGTTTTCGAATAAATAAGCCACGATCTATGTAATTCTTCTCCATTAGGCAGTTTCTTGTAATAATACTTAGTATTAAATTTACGCTTGTTCGTAATAGGAAAATCAAAACCTTTCAATTGTACAGGACCTTCCTGAACTAATAAACTAATGGAATTTTGAGATAACTTTGGCCAGCATCCGGGATCTTTGAATTCAAGCTCTGAAAACAGATTTAAATTTAAACTGCTATCAGTAACGCTATTTTTATCTTCTAATAATTCGACCGGAGGAATTTGTGCGATAGATATCTGTTTAGATGTGCTCGGGACCATTGTAACGTCATTGCGCGGGACATCATTTTTTATCGGTGCTGGAGAA
This sequence comes from Limnephilus marmoratus, assembly GCA_917880885.1. Taxonomy (NCBI): domain Eukaryota; kingdom Metazoa; phylum Arthropoda; class Insecta; order Trichoptera; family Limnephilidae; genus Limnephilus; species Limnephilus marmoratus. The sequence goes on along the minus strand of OU862923.1, from coordinate 36,774,277 downwards.
ATTGGAATAAAAAAATTCCCAATGGAAACGAGTTTTTTTATGTCATTATGCTCTTTAATTCTACGTTTTAGATTCTGCGAGCCTGAAAGTTTTTTTTTTAATTATTGTTCTATTCATTGTAATCAAAAATCCACAACCTCTAACAACCAATAGAAATTTAGTTATAAATTAAAAAATCTAATAATAAATCTAATAATATAACCTCAAATTTGTACCTAGCATTTCCATTTCCCCTGTGTTCTGTGTTGAGCGAACAAACATCATACAAAACACTAAACACTGACGTATCTATGGTATCAACGGCTTACGAAAGACGCTTACACTGATTATTACTGACTGTAAAATAACAAATCTAATAGAAATTAATTATAGGTACATTTTACGAACTTCAACTGTCAAATCAATGATGAAACTGTTACTGTTAACTGTTGCAAACCGTGCGATGTTTATGCTAATGGAATTTACTGAAGATTTCATAAGAAAATGGTCTTTAACTACCTTCTCCTAGAGATTTAAATCGTGCAAAAGCATTTTGAAAGGCGCAGTCGGTTTGTTTGTTCTCTTGAATAAAAAGTACGGCGCTGTAATTGGTTATTGAATTTGGATCGCACCCATTCGTCGTAAAAGACGGTAAAAGATATATGGAAAAATAGATCTTACGTTTATACTAAATATATGGAATTTGTAAAAAAATTCTGTAACTGACTATAAATTCGTAAACCGTTGAATACAAACCAGATACGTGCGCAGTCTGTATCTTTGGAAAGTGTTGCTAGAGCGTAATAATTATTTCGTACTATGGGTAATTTTTAAACGATTCAGGGAATATTATAACAAATTTTTAATACAATATTTCTTTTCTCACGGCGCCCCTTCGGAGTTGGCGCCAGGTTTTTTGCACGTTTTTGAACGTATGGCAGATCCGGCGCTGGGCTTGTTATGCATCTTAGGGAACGTACCCATACTGCGTGATACGTTTAGGGGGGGGGGGTCTTCAACTTGGTACAAATGAGCGGCGGAGGGCTTAGGTTTTTGGTTACCGGGGGGGGGGGGGTTAAAAATTGCAAAAAGTTGGTCACGTAGTATGGGTAGTTCCTAGTTCCTCCCTTAGGGAATTTATTCCAAGCCTGTGTGTAGTATATACCTACCTTAATTATCACATGTTTTTAACATCTTTTGAATAGACATTGTCTAATTAAGAAGGTAAGGTATACTTCAAAGAAAAAATAAAAATTATAAACTCCCTGGCTATCAGCAATGAAATAAATTTAATAATAAAAACAATGTAAAGTCAGGTTTGGTTTAGACCAAAGGACCGAATGTTTGTTCTTCACCCACTCTGGCGAAATTCTCTTGATGCAAATGCTTTTTGAAGAGCGAGCGAGCATTGTTTTACTTTTGGGTTCAAATGAGTGTCGCTGCAATCCTGCCTACTAAATATTCTATGAAGGCTCGTTTTTAAGATGTAAACACCTACTGGAGCCAGAACCGAGCTGTGTTGAGCATTCTTTCGCGTTGGGATATGCTAGTTAGTTAAGTGATTTTATCAAAATGTCCTTCGCTCGCTACCTAACATACCCATGTATTTACTAATAACTACTCCTTATTGTTGCACTCAAATGGATTGGAACCAAGAAAAATGTTTACAATCATTGATCAAGATCGTAGAGCATAATATTTTACATTTCTGGGATCCTACTATTGACACTTATAAAAACAATACCAAATCCACCAACTTCCTCTTCTTTTTTTCTTTTTGTTTATTTAGCGTACAATTTAAGAGGCAGGTAAGAGTACCGCCGCCCCTGGAACCATTTGTTGGATAACCAACACCTCTGCCATAGGTCAGCCCAAGTGGTTCAAGATGCACCGTGATGTTCAAGAATAACAGTTTACACTAGTCGGTGATCGAAAACGGGCTGCAGTTGAAATACGGCCAAACCGAATAATGTAAACGCCGCATTACAAATTTGAAAAGTTACACGAAAAACTTTGAAATAAATTCTTCAGTTACTATTCAACAAAAAAAAAACCCCTGTGGCATTGGACCGTGTGAAAGGTATGGTGTAGTACTATGCGCTACTAAAAACCAAACACGTCAAAGTTCATTCGATTTGCTTGACAAGTCTGGTGAGTATTCGATAAACGTGTTTGACTGTGTGCATTTGTTTGCAGTACAAATGTCATCTGAATGGTTATATATATGAAACACGCACCACTGTTTATTCGATAAGAATAATCGATATTCAATGTGAACTCAACCTAACAATATTCATAAATTATTATAAGTTATTGAAGGCACACACAAAAATAGACCCCATGAGGTCTTGTGTGGAGAACCACAGAGTTTTTAAAAAGTACATTGTTGTCGAGCCATATGAAAAAAAATATAAAGAATTTACTATATGTGGAACGAAAGTCAAGACTATTAATTATTAGCGTTTTGTGATACGTATGAAATTATGGGGCCCACCAAAGACATGTTAAAGACCTGTTGCCCATTCCTCTTGTTGAAGCCCTATTGCCCATTCCTCTTGAAATGCAATGGCTTATAGAGGAGGCGTCTACTAATATCTACAGGAATTCCAAAAACTGAAAAAATCGAACTAATATCCATGAGAACCAAAGTGTTGACGAATATCTACAGCTCAAACTGTTGACTAATTAATATCTATGAGAACCAAAGTGTTGACGAATATCTACAGCACTGGCAGAGGTTGGATTTGCAATTATGTATAGCATATTGGAATAACGTAATATTGCGTATGCAGTTTAAAAAACTTTATTTATGTAAGTATGTATGTAAAAATCCCTAATATCGGACTATTGGACACATTTAGCTGATTAGTCCAACCTACGCTCTGTAGATATTAGTTCAACCTACGCTCTGTAGATATTAATCAACACTGGAACCGTCATAGATATTCGTCCGACCTTAGCTCTGCAGGTATGTATTAGTCAACACTCTGAAGTTCGTAGATATTAGTTCAACATATGAGCTGTAGATATTCGTCCGACATACAGGCTGTAGATATTAGTATCTGGAGTCCTTATAGATGCTCTAGCCCAGCATAGCACGTTAAGAGGAATAGTGCTGTTGAATGAAATTTCTGAATGATGTATTTATGTAGATGTATTTATTTCCTCTGTAAATAGCCTTTTCTATAATTATCTTCCCAGATATTGACTGTCAGAATGAGAAGAGAGAGACCTCATAATAAGGTGAAATGATAAATCAGTTTCCACCATAATTTGCCGTCATTTTTATTTACACGAGACTATCAACAGCACTTGCAGGCATATTAATCGCAAAATAAGTAGTGAAGTTACTTGGACCACATTGAAAGAAAAGACTCTGTTGATGGGCAAATTGATTTAATCTTCATAGTCAAGGCAAGCATGATGGATGATGACGACTACACGGCATTTCAGAACAAGAATTGAACCTTCAACGAGAGATCTATACAAAACTGAGATGACAAAAATACTTGAGAACCATGCCACAAGAAAACACTGGAACTCTACTCCACTCAATGCGAGAATTCATTCGGCTTTATATGTTTGAAAAAATTGTAAGATTTCATTATGCCGATACCTCCTTGGCAAGTATGATAATATTCAAAGCACGAAATGAAACCTTACAAGATTTGCAACCATAAACGGTTTTTTGGAAACCCCGTTTGATAGACTTTCCCATCTTTACAGACGGATTGCAATCCTTAGAGCACAGGCGTCAGGTGGAATTGCTATCCTTGTTCTATCGGTATTACAATGGAAGATGCTCCGAGGAATTAGCGTCATTGATCCCTTCGGCACCGGTGCATAGTCGGGAAACACGCCAAACATGTGTCCAACATTTGTACACGGTTGACATTTGTCACATGAGAACAGGTCGCTTCTTCGACTCGTTCTTGTGTTCAACAGCTCGGCTGTGGAATGATTTGCCGGCCTCTGTGTTTCCTCCTTCCTACAACATGGGTCTCTTCAAGACCAATGTTCATTCCTTCCTCTCCTTAAAAAGACCCTCCACACAGCATCCCAGATGACATAGGCCCTGAGGGAAATTATTTTCCTCAAAGCCTCCTGTGTGGAGTTAATGTAAAAAAAAAAAAAAAAACCCACAAAAATTTGTAATCAATGAATAGATGAACTATGAAACAACAGTGGCTTCATAGATATGACAAAAATAAATAACAATATGATGATTTTGCTGATGTGGATTAGGCCACTCTTACGCTGAGCGCCTCATTTTAGGTGTCGATATTGGTATTAATGTTTTGAAAAAAAGTATAAAAGTCTATAAAGCTAGCCTCACACTTAAGCTATACATACTCACGTAATGTGGGCTTGGCCTTTATGAGAATATAGCATATCAGAGACTGACTTAAATCAGCAATCAGAATAATATACTAGTCCCAGGTAGAGATTGTACGCGTATCATCAACAATCATGCTAGTAACAGACTCGGCTATAAAAGCCCCAGCGCAGGGAATGTATGGCGACCGATATGCTGAAACAGGCCAAGCCAAATAACACTAGCGCTTTTATAGCTAGTCTGTCACTAGTGTCATCCTAAAAGCTATTCATAAAAATCTCCCTTCTCACAAGCCATTTATGAAAATGAAAAAAGATAGAAGATACTAAAATGTCAAATGTCTCTAATCATGTTCCTACAGACATTTTGCAATTCACACCTGTTTCTTTCGAACGAGTTATTTTCGCACGATTTTTGCTGCTAGTTGCCGCATTACGTAAATCGGTCCCATTAGGTTGGGATAGTTGTCAAATTGCTACATTTTCTATGCCATTTGAAACGATTTAAAGTTTTGGTCCCAAAATCATAATAATGTTGTCAACTTGTTGTGTTTCAACGTGTAATAATATGGGTGGACATATCGCTTGCTGAGGTTTGGTTTGTATTCCTGTATTTTTGTTTTTTTTAAGCTGTAAATGCAGTAAGTGACAGTATGTGTTAGTTTGATCAAAATTCAACAAATAAGTTGTTCTTTTACTTTTAATTTTTTTTTTAAATATTTATAACAATTAACGATTCCGCGCGGATGCAAACCGTGAGGTTCCCATCCGCGCGGATTGAAAGTGTTCAGACACGCGCGGTGAGCGTGAGGAGTGGGGTAGGGTGACAGGGTGACGGCCGCTTCATTTCAGTAATGGAAGTCGAAGAAGCAATATGTGTGTACTTACTCCTAAAAAAAAAGAAAACGAAAGTATTGGGTGCATCCAATTTTGCGTGATCGGCTCAACCATGGTCAGTTTATGACTTTATACCCAAAGTTGAGGAATTTTGAACTATTTAAAAATGTCTATAAATTCGTTTGATGAATTACTTGAAACGATCAGTGAACAAATTGCGTCTTCTGATACCCATATGTGGTCGAGCGTGTCACCAGAAGAAAAACTCGTGATTACTTTAAGGTAAGGTCTTTATTTTTACATAATATCAGCATATATATTTTGTATGATAGAAGACTGTGAGTCAGTGCTAATGCTTGATGAAGGAGATGGAGACGCTGGTGGGATTGTATATCCAGTAAAATATCCTAGTGGATTCGAGTACTGTTGGCTCTGCAAAAATCCTGCAGTAGGCATGTTTTGTTGATTTATTATACGAACCGGAGATGGTAATATCCGCCCCTTCTCTATTACCTTGAGCAATTCGATTTTGGTAGCCAAACGCTTGTTTTCTGGAACTTTTTTTAGTTCCTTGTACAGCGATAAACAAAAAAGCTTAACGTCATCTTGATTAGAAATATTTTCATTAATTTGTCTCTGTATTTTATCTCATGACTGAATGCTCTCTTCTAATATGCTAGCCAATCGGTCTTCTGATGCCATTTTAATTTTCTTTCTTTTATTGGGCAGGGAGCGTATTTCACGTGCGTTCACAAAATTGTTTTGGTCTTTGTTAATGTCTTCACTTTCCTCATTTTTCACTTCTTCTATGTTTGTTGTTGTTTCTTTGTTTTCTACCGACTTCTGAAGAAAAGAAAGCCGGTCAAAATACATGTACTTTGAACCTTTACATGCACCTGAACCAGAAGGAATTGATTTTCCTTTCTTGAATTCCTTATTATAAGCATCACGTATGTTCTTCCACTTTTTTTGCAATGATACACCTGAAAAAAAAATCACTATCGTTAAGGAATTGTTTAGTCTTATAAATTTGTGCTGTTATTTTATTGTTTCAGATATCTGGGTACTGGTTGTTCCTTTGGAGAACTTCATTACAACTTTCGTCTTGGCAAATCTACAATTACAGGAATTGTCCATGAAGTATGAAAAGCTTTGTGGTAAACAATCTCCAAAAAGCTCATGCCCGAACCAAGTGAAGACATGTGGAAGAAAATTGCTATGGACTTTGAAAAGTCTGCAAATTTCCCGAATTGCATAGGCGCCATAGATGGCAAGCATATAAGGATTACAATGTCTAAAAATTCTGGATCTTTGTATTATAATTACAAAAACTTTTTTTCTATAGTGCTGCTGGCACTTTGTGATGCTAACTATTGCTTTACTTTTATTGACATTGGATCGTATGGAAAAGTAGTGATTCTGCAATATTTAAAAATTCAGTATTTTATAAAAGATTAATAGAAAAATCATTACACATACCAAAACCTACACCAATATCTAACACAGATCCTAAACCTTTACCATATGTTATAGTTGGCGATGAAGCGTTTGGTTTATCGGAAAATTTAATGTGACCCTATCCAGGAAAAGGGTTAACATATGAAAAAAGAATTTTTAACTATAGGTTATCTGGAGCCCAACGTAATTTTGAGTGCACTTTTGGGATTTTAGCAAATAAGTGGCGTATTTTTCATAGGCCTATAAACGTTAACATAGACTTTGCCGAAGACATAATAAAGGCATGTTGCGTGCTACATAATTTTGTTAGAAAAAGAGATAGTATGCAGTATGAAGATACTTTATACACTGCGCCAATGAGTAATCTTAATAGATTACATGCAGGAAGAGGTACACCGTCATCTTTAAACATTAGAGATAGATATGCTAATTACTTTGTAAATGAGGGTCATGTAGAATGGCAAGACACAAAAATATAAGGTAAATTTTCAGGATTAGTGTCCATGGTTATTATGAATAATTTTTAGAAAAAAACTTTAGATTCGCCTTAATCACTATAAAAGGAAACTTTTTGCATCACGGCCGGCGGAAAATGATGCATTTTAATTTTCAATTGCGTTAAATAAAATTTCACTTCGCGAACCGATACTATGACAGCCCAGCGGCCATTTCGTCGCTGTTATGTTGGTATCCCTGATACAAACAAGAACTAGATACGATTGTAACCGACTTCGTGGGTTACATGATAAGGCTCGTAATTATGAAAAACAGAATTATAATGTTAACAAACCTCTATTCGTATATATTTAGAATGGTTTGTTTGGCAAAGCAGGGTTTGTGTAGCGGGCTTGTGTATATTATCTTTGCTTTAAAAAACAGCCTACGTTTTTAAATGGTTTGTCTGGCAAAGCAGGGTTTGTCTAGCGGGCTTGTGTATGTTATCTTTACTTTAAAAAACAGCCTACGTTTTTGAATGGTTTGTCTGGCAAAGCAGGGTTTGTCTAGCGGGATTGTGTATGTTATCTTTACTTTAAAAAACGTCCCAGGTTTTGAATGGTTTGTTTGGCAAAGCAGGGTTTGTATCTACCTCTTGTTTGTATCAGGGATACCAACATAACAGTGACGCAATGGCCGCCGGGCTGTCATAGTATCGGTTCGCGAAGTGAAATTTTATTTAACGCAATTGAAAATTAAAATGCATTATTTTCCGCCGGCCGTGATGCAAAAAGTTTCCTTTTATAGTGATTAAGGCGAATCTAAAGCTTTTTTTTTAAAATTATTCGTAATAATCATGGACACTAATCCCAAAAAATTACCAAATATAATATTAAGTATAAGTTGGTATCTATCACAAAGAATGTAAACTACTTAACTTAACATGCAAAATAAAAAAAATTACTAACCAAAAAGTGCCTTTTTTTCTAATGAATCCTCGTTTTCACCGAAAAATTCCACTAGCTCCTGCCAAGCTCCATTTTTGACAATGGATGTCCCACAAAGCTGGTCATTTTTCCACTTCGTCAATGAATAATTCGGTATCGAAGCGATCCATTGTCACACGACCGATACGCGTGGATTTCAAGGAGCAACTGAACGCGCCGAAGGCACATCATAGAAATAGATCCATTTATATAGAAATATATACATTTTCTGGCGGTCGTGTGGCGGCTACCGCGCGGATGCGTGGTCCGCGCGGTATTGTATGAACGTTCTAGTAGGATGCCATATTATTAAGATCCGCGCGGAATCCGCCGTGTCTGAACTAGCTCTTAGTTTCAAATAAAGGAAACAAAAATTTGATTTTTTTAATCTTCAAAACTTTGATTTCTCAATTCATGTGGACATAGTACAAACCAATCCTGAGTAAGCGATGTGTTTCCAAAAGTCAAAGAGCGAAATAATGGATCAATTCCATCAAACGCAGTGGCGGCGTAGGGTAGATTGACACCCGGGGCGGTTTTGTATTGAGCACCCCTACTTAAAATAAAGCTCTAAATGCTTACAAGACTTTATTTTACTAAAATATTCGACCACATTATCAAAATTGATTTCCCTGTCTCTTTCAATTGATATAATCGAAAGATTGATTAGTCACGCTTGGCTCATTGTGAACCTTAAGTACGATTTTATTTATTTTAACTTTGAAAAGCTTCTTTTACATGAAGCCACTGAAACCCAAATTGTTAAAAAAAATCTAAGACAGCACTAAACTTGGAATAGACTCAGCTTTAATTTTTATTGCACATTTTTCCAACAATAGCCTAGATTTTTGTGTATATTTTTTTGTCTGATTAATTTCTTCCAGAACCTCACACCAAAAGAAATATAGCATAGACAACTAAAGTCGCAGAAGCTGGTATGAGTGTTGATGTTGTTTCTCTCTTTCAACGCTTTCTATGCTGGTGCTGGGATCACACATCATTTCAAGTGTTGAAACAAGCTTCTCAAAATTATTCTTCATTGGTTTAACAGTGTCGTGATGAGCACTCCATCTTATCTCTGATAGTCGTTCAACGGACATGCCTACATTTTTTATTAATATTTCCCAACGCGCTCGATGTTAAGCGCGATATAAGATCAGACTAAGCGCAAAATGAATTCATTCTTTTAGGGAATTAGAAATTATATTCGAAAAAAAAGAAAATTTAGTTGCGATGCATTTCAAAATATGATATTAGTATGTAAGTAGCTAGGTACAAGAGTACTAGTTTGGCTGTACGAGTGAGTTTTCGTTGTCACCCCTTGGTGCTTGGCACCCGGGGCGGACCGCCCCCTCCGCCCCCCCCTTACTCCGCCACTGATCAAACGTTTGAAGTTTGCAACCACCATGCTGGGAATTATTGAAACCACTCGACCTTTGTAGACTATAAATCTCATTTTAGGGAGACAGTAATTTGTTGTAATATCTTCTTAATCTTCTCATAATTGAATCCCCAGTAAATATAATAATCATAATCTATATAAGTATATAAATCTTGTGTCACGGCGTTTGTGGTCGCACTCCTCCGAAACGGCTCGACCGATTGTTATGAAATTTTTAATGTAAATTTTAAAGTATATTTCATACCGCTAGGTGATTAGAGTCCCTATCCAGAAATTTATTTCTATTTTTTTGACAAAAACTTTTTTTTTAAATTTTTTTTTTGCATCAAAAATACCTATACCCCCATATTTTCACCCTCCTACCTACCATTTTTTAATCCGGACCTCAATTTATCAGTATTTTTTTTTTGTATTTTTGTATGAAGGAATTTAAGTGTCATTCCTTTTATATGCAGAATAACGTTTTCTGGGTTAGCTAGTATTCTTTAAAAATGCGCATTAAAATTATCATTTAGAATGTATCTTTTCAATATTATGTTTTGCCTTCTTTCTCTGTAATTTTTTTTGTCATAAATAATTATTTCAGATAGTTATTTTACATCAGGCATGGGCAGTGGCGTAGCTAGCATGGGTGGCACCTGGGGCGGATGACACCCCCCGGGGCGTGGTGTGTGGATCATTTAGGTGTCCGGCGACATCTACAACTATCTTTTATTTGGTTAATTGTGTTTCCTTTTATGTCCATAAAATTTGCAATGAAATGAATGTCTCAAATCATAGAATCTTTTCAACATCTTTCCTTTACTCAACCACCTCACTTCACGGTAATAAGACACATCTTCATAGTCTGAAAATAGGTTTTCCAAAAACACCTTAAACTGGCAGGGATTAAGTGCACGTGACTTAATAAAATTAATGCTGGCTACTACTGAATTCTTGAATTTCATCAATTTTGACATTCTTGAAATTCATCAATTTTGCACACAGATTTTGCTGGTGGATAATGCAATGAAAATTTGTAAAATTTTCTAGGTGGATCTGTAATTCTATTGCTTTTGCATGGACTACTCCAATAAATCTCTTCCGTACACCAACCATTGCAGGGGCACCATCAGTGCTTAAGCCAGATAGTGCACTCCATTCAATCCCAAAGCTTCTGAAGACTATATTGACTGCTTGAACATTTGAACATTTGTTGAACATTTGCTGCTAGGTATCCAAGTTCTTTAAAAATGCTTTACTTCATGCGATGCACACCACGGTAAACAAAATTCGCACAGGATGAGGTATGACATAACATATAGATACCAGTGGCGGTCCGTGAGTTTTCTGTGAGCTCGAGTGCTAAGTTTAAAAATTACGACATTACATTGATATTGTTGATATTGTTGTAGCTGAAAATGAATTTTATTTTATTTTCAAAATTTCTACTTTTTGTATGAAGCTGTACTGAAATGTGAATGCGGCGCGTCCCTTGACTGAAAGAACCTGAAGTTATTCATACAAGAAGTTGAAATATTGAAAAAAAAAAAAAAAAAATTTCAGCTATAACAACGTCAATAACGTAATATTTTTCAAGCTTAATGCTCTAGCTCAAAACTCACGGACCGCCACTGATAGATACCTACTTACTTGTGTAGGAAATACGAGTCTAAGGCCCTGGCTACACGCTGCGGGAAACCACTCGAGAAAGCTGGCGGCTCATATCATACTACGCGGATGGCGGTTTCCCGCAATCTTTTGTTCATTCTTCCAAATGGATCCGCCAATGAGAACTGCTCTTGCAGTGCTTATTTTAATAGAGTTATCAAAAAATAAAATAGGCTGAAGTGTTTGGGTGGTACCAATATTAAATAATCGTTTAACTTCAGGAATATTTCATTTAAGAGGGCATTACCAGAGAAAACCGGAAATATGTCATTTTCAAAAAAGTTTTTAGATGTATTGACTCTTTTCCACAAAAAATTATAAATGGATTTCGAAAGATTGTTCTTTTATCTAGCATTCGTATGTAATAAATTTTGAGGAAAATTTTTAATTTTTAGTATAATAAGGTTATTCCATAGGTCGTTGTCAGATTTATTCAATTTTCAAAAAAGTTTTTGTATTATACCACACCCATTTCAAATAATGTAATCATGCAGTAAAATAAATCAATACATTATCTAGCAAAGTTATGTATTAGAATTTTAATTTTAGTTTCAATAAAATCATTAAAAAATATGTACGTACATGTGTTTCTTGACGAAAATTGGTCCATTTGTGTATTTATTTGCGCACTTACAAACTAATATATTTCAAATTTTTTTAACATTCTTATTAAATTTAGACATTATTGAAAAATGATAAATACTTATAATCAAAAAATAACTACAAAAAGTACAATTATTTTAATAGTTTTATCATCACGCCTTTCAGCATTTTTCGATGAAGGTATAAATTAAAGCTAATTTGAATTGAAATAAATTCGATATTGAGTTATAATTTTAAAAAGCTGGTACGGAGAATAATTAATCTTTCTCATTGTAACCGATCGTAAGAACAACTTTCGACGAAATGTGGATTTTCGTCCGCTGGCTGGTTAAACGCTCTTAAATGTTTAGTGTACACTGAGATAATCCTCAAAAATTCTTCACATCAATTCTCGATTGGCGCAATCATTCAACTTTACATCAGTGTTTATATTAAGAATCGCTCCGTATCAAACATGTTGTAACATGAATCCTTCACGAGCACGACCGATCAAGAAGCTCTCTTGCAGGAAATGATGCAATCGCGGGAAACCGCTCGTGTAGCATGAACGTGGCGGTTATCCGCTGCGAGAGAACCGCTGCATACGGCGGTCGAATTTCTCCCCTGTGAACCGCGAGCGGCCGCGGCGGGAAACCGCGCAGTGTAGATTGTGTCGCACAACGTTCGTAGTAAATTGTGTCTGCTGCGGTGGGAGAACCGCTCGTGTAACCAGGGCCTAAGGAGGGCCACTATGCCGACGCTCTGGTTTTAGTTTATATTTCTTTTTTCACTAACTTCACTTAGTTTTTCTTTAGTTAACATTTTATTAATGTTTATGCTGTGTAATTATTTTATACACATCAATTTAAAAAAAAGATTTAGTAGTTTTTTTTTTCATGGTATATACGGTAACATGGATAAACACATAATGTCACGTTACACTCGGAGCACATATATCTTGAATATTTTTTAACTTTAGTTTTCAGTTTAGAGTTGGCACATACATGACACACTCGACATGGGTTTGCTCGTTTTGCCGTTGGGGGTACTACGTCTGGCATATGTTTTGCTAACACTTTGCCTGACAAATATGCAACTTCTTTTGAATTATCTGAAAGCAATGTAGATGGGTTAACTCCAAACGAGAAGAAATCATCAAATTCATAAAAAATTGGTATAAAAGGACCTGTACTCCAATTGTTAAATATTTCTTTAGGAATAATATTTGAGGGTTGTTCTGATGAAGTACGGGATTGAGGTTCAATTCTTGCAAACAATTATCCATGTATACATTGAATATCCATGGTGACATTACGCAGCCTTGCTTAACGGCTTTTGTGATGTCAAACCACCCCGTAAAACCACCGTTCACCCTAACACATGCAACGCTTCCCTCGTACAGAGACGCAATTACATTCTTTAGTTTATTCATACTAGAACCTAAATACTTTTATTCTTAATAATATTGTATTTATATATATCTTCAAATTAAATCTAATGGAAGAGCCATTTATTTTTCAGAATAACTTTAAGCTCTCATGCAAATTTGTTCACTTTTCGGAACAACTCGTATAGGTCTCACAGAAATCTTTGTGGCTCCCTTACTATCATGGTTAGAAATATGATCAAACGGTGTTAGAAAGAAAAAAACACCACGCTTTATATTCAAATCTAAAACACAAAATAATTCAAATGTGCACCTTTATGAAACCAAATTTTCTGACGCCAATTTGAAAAATATTTATGAGACTTTGGAAATTTTTTATTAATTATTTTCACATGAAACGACAAAAGAGTGAGTTGACGATAATTTTTGTAATACATTTGGCTAATAAAATATGTACGAGATGTTTTTTTCGTTATCAGTAATCTTAGTTAGAAAAAATGTAAGGTGAGCCATTTTTAAAACTTTTTTATGTTTGCATTCTAAAATTTTATATTTCAAAAATTAAATGATTTCGAATTATAAAATTTGAAAGCGTATTTCATCACCTTTCAAAAACAGTTTTTAGTTTTCGTTTATTTGGATTTTTGTGCAAAGAGGAAATATTTTGACTTACCACCAAAAGAGGCCTGAAGCCGGAGGGGTTAATCAGAAGGTTTAGGTCTCAAAATTAAATACAATATTTTAAAGGAGCCAATTTATTTACCCAAAATGTTAGGGGCCATTCATTTATTACGTAAGACGAATTTTGCTAGTTTTCGACCCCCTCCCCCCCATATTATAAGAAAAAATAAGAATAGGCCTCCCCCCTCCCCCCCTGTTTAATATTTATTACGTAAGAATCTAAAAGAAAAAATTAATACAGGTTTGGTTTGTTTTAATGTTTATTTTTAAAAGTAACAATTTTTAAATTTTTCAAGGTCCTAATAATTTTAACTTTGTTAACATCTTACGTAAGAACTATCGAGACTCCTTCCCACCCCATTGTAAGAAAAAATAAGACATGGTCGACCCCCCTCCCTCCTAGATCGTCTTACGTAATAAATGAATGACCCCTTATAAGAGAAAAAGGCAGGTACTTAAAAGCAACGTACAAAAACTGTTAACTATTTTTTTTACGTATAATTAAAGATCAACTATGATACTCCTCAAAGCAATCAGGGAGATGAAGGGCCGCTTTGCATATTTACATTTCTGCTGCTCTCTTTTTTTACTGTGGCCTGGAAGAGACACAATGTAAAAAATCTAATAATGGAAATTCATCAAATATGGCTTTGAATTTGTTAGCCTGCGGCAGTTAGATGAAGACATAGGAACTGGAAGGGCCATTTCCCTTGTAAATTTTTTCCTACCTCATTATTTGCTTACTCCACATGCGAAGACTCAGGATTGGATAACATTACATTACCCCTGAATGTCATCAGTTAATAAATCTTGCATTTAATGGCTAATGTCAGTTGCCCACCATTCGTTTTCAGTACAAACTCATACAGAGTTCAGAACCATTAGCCTAAATAAATCCTAATGGTTGGTGGCTAACAAAAATTTCTAAAAATAGGGAAAAAACTTTAATAAGCCAATACACATTACAGAACGACACATACTTCGATTGGCATTAAAATTGTCACTGGTTTGTCCGTATTCCATTTTATTATGGACCCGAGATTGTCTGGAGTTTCAGAATGAATAATGACTTTCGTCTCACACCAAGTCAATGTTTATCTACTTAATAATGCTGGATAAAGAAAACTTATGTTTCGTTTCTCACATAAGAGGTTGTTCATTAATCACGTGAGGCTCGAAAGAGGGGGGAGGGGTACGGAAAAAATCACAAAATATCACAAGGAGGGGGGGATATAATGAGATATCACGTGTATTTATTTTTCATTGAACGCACAATTTCTAAACCAAACAGCGGTGTGTGGCCTTGACTTCCCTGACCTGCGACTGGTGAGCCGAGCGGTTATTGCAACGCTCGGGGAAATAGTTGCCGCGTTTGTTTTACCTTAAAACAATGTCTAAACTAGCAGAAGACACATTTAAATTCATGTCACAAGCAATGTAATGATCCAAGCAATAACAGTTCCGAGATACACAATGTTCGTCCTTTACGCATTCTCACGCGATGATTGACTGCTAAATCGAGAGAGATTCTCTGCGTAGTGCGCAAAAATAATGACGCCGAGTGGCTTGATTAAACCGACGTTGGTCTTCAACAAAGCACAGTGTCAACAGCTGACTTTCAAGATGCTTATCCACTTGTTAGTGTTGAAGAAAGTCTTGCTAGTCCGTGGTCTAAGGACAATGTCCATTAAATATATTCATGTACATATACTATATGTTTTTTTTACACCTTCCTTTATTAATTTTATGCCAGTCAAAAACAACCTGCAACCTTAATGTCTGTCTGTACATTTTTATCACGATGCTTAATTTTCCAAAATTGAATCAGATTATAACTGTATTTAAAGATAATATTCTAAAAATTTCAATTAGTACTAAAAAAATACATGTAATTTTGGGTATGGGGGGGAGGGGCAGACTAAAACCTCACCACATATCACCATGGGGGGAAGGGGGTTAAAAAGTTGCTAAAAACATCACGTGATTAATGGACGACCCCTAATAATAATAATTATTATTATTAACATTCAACATCCCTGAACTACTTCAGTTAGTAATATTTTAGAAAGCAATCACTTTGTGGTTTGAAATATTTAATAAAATAAAATACTTTTTTGTTAACCACGAGATTTTTTAATTTATTAACCGATCGGTTTTGCTTTACTCAGGGTACAAATTAATACTTCAGTTAGTGTTTAAAATAATAAACTTGTAAGGTCAAAATCCAGCCGTGCATTGTGAAAATTTAGGATAAGAAAAATTTTACCAGAATTGTACATCAGTATCGATAAGCAATCGACATAAACCGAAGATACTGCGAAGAAAAGTAAAGTTTGCTAAGGAATGTCTTCGGTTTATGTGGATTGCTTACCGATTCCGACCCAGTGGCACGACGGCGTTGGGTACTTGGCAATATAAAGAAACTGTCCAACTCACTTTAATATGAAAAGATAAATTTACAACTAAAGATGAACTTTTGTGTGATAGTCCTTAAAACAATTAGGGACGTGTAGGGCTACTTTGCATTTAGTACATTCCCAGTGTGATTCAGACTTCTTATTCCTGGCCCAGCACACCCGGCATTTCCTGGATGGGTACGTCCTCACCCCCAGGCCTGGAGGAATACTTGCTGGGAAGTGGCCCCCCTCCACTCCTTGCAGTCTCATGGGAACAGTCTCAGCTGCGGGTTTCCTTTTAACACCGCGCCCTGGAAGAGACACCTTTTCTGTAAACAATATTAAAATCCTGGTACATAAATGGAAATCTTTGAAAATGGGAGCCAATTACAATCCTGCGGCGGTTACACGGCAAGGGAATCTGGACACTCAATTCCCTTGTCAACTTTTCTTTCAATGCTTCCTTCAATCTCAAGATGCTAAAATATCTCCCTGACACCATCACTTTTGCATTCAACAAAAGATAAAGGTAACAAGGGAGATGAATCATGAACCATTATTAGCAAGAAAAAGCGTGCAAAAAAGTGGCGCCCCGCTTTTGTTTCTACCTATACCATAGCTTCCCTATACCTTTTGTTTCTACATATTATCAAACTCCACTGCATTGATAGTCTGTGCAGTTTGGTATAGCTCTGCAACAGTCTGCCCGCCTCCATGCCATATCTCTCTTTTTTCTATTCTATCTATGGATTCAACTAACGAGGTTTGCAAATTTGCCAGTGCTAATTATGTATTAAAAGAGCACTGTAATGCTATCAAATTGAAATTAACTGGAGATCAAATTACAAATTACAAAAATTACACTGAATTGAAGTTCTCTCAATGCATTTTAAACTGAAAATAGATCTCCAAACCACCAAAAACCCAATTTTTATGTTACTAAATTAGAAAGTCCACAATAAAAATCATTATCCTAAGCATTTACCATTTCAGAACAACATATTTTCAAATTTTTATTTGAAGATTATGTAGATAGTATATTATGCAATTATTAATTATTACTATGCAAAGGAAATACTAGGCAAATCGTAGTTTGCCCGGAGCTCGCCTAAACAATATAAATTTGCCTTTTCTTTGATTCATGCTCTGTTGTGGTGGCTAAGAACACACATGAAGAATAAAATCAAAATTCATTTAACCCTATGTGCCCTACCCTACCCTAGCGAACCAGCTAAAATGCGGAGCAGCCCTCGATGGACCGTCTGTCGTATTTTCGTAATAACTTAATTTTTTTTGCAAAATTATGTTTTCGTAAAATGTACTGTCTTACCAGCAAAGTATTCATGTATTAGGTCCTTACATATGAAATTGGCATTTGCCGTACTGGCAACTTTGATCTCAAATATCTTCTCTTTGGTTAGGAATTCCAAATTCTAATTTATACAGCTATTTACTCATGTATTTGTGTTTCAAAAATTATAATTCATTTGTTTTTTCCTTAATTGTTTTTTTTCTTTGCGTCACTTAGTTTACAAAGTGGAAAACTTGAAATATCACGTTATTTACGAGTACGAGTTCCACCGTAGCACCAGTGCTGCAGAAACGGCTCGAACGATTAATGATGTGTATGGCGACGGTGCGGCAAAAGAAAACACAGTGCGTCTTTGGTTCCAACGTTTTCGTTCTGGAAATTTCGACCTGCAGAACAAGCCCCGTGGACGGCCGGAGACCAAAGATGATAATGAAGAATTGAAGGCTATTGTGGAAGCGGATCCACCGCAAACCACGTCCGAGTTAGCTGCCGGCTGCGGTGTTAGTGATAAAACTGTTTTAATCCACTTGAAGCAAATTGGGAAGGTGAAAAAGCTTGGAAGGTGGGTACCTCACGAATTGAGTGAAGCAAATCAACAAACGCGCGTTAGAACCAAACTAGAGGAGCTTCAATTGGAATGTCTAAGACATCCACCGTACTCTCCAGACCTTGCCCCAACAGATTACCATTTTTTTCGAAATTTGGATAACTTCTTGCAAGGGAAAAAATTCAACTCCGATGGGGCAGTCCAAACCGCCTTCAAAGATTTTATTGATTCCCGTCCGAATGGTTTTTTTAGTAAAGGATCGATGAACTACCTATGAGATGGCAAAAGTGCATAGATAGCAATGGAACATACTTTGATTAAATAAATATATTATATTAACCCGTTTAATCACAGGAGACCCAAGTTGTCCCAAAACATCATATCCCGTTATAATAACAGGAGACCCAGATTGTCCCAGAGCGACCGTGCATTATTAAAAGTTAGATATCTCTCTTTCTGTAATGCGAATATTTGTGATTTCTTTTATGTTAGAAACGAAAACAAATAATGCTTCTCATTGTCTTAGAATTATATGAGCTAGGTTGTTCAGATATTTTACAAACCTGATCAAAAGTGACGGTTTGATTTTGCGCCTATTTGTGACGTAACCCACATTTAATTTTAAAATAAAATTGTATGAAAGTAATAAAAAGTGAGGTGACAGTTTTATTACAAATTTTGTTTAGAAAAGGAATCTGAATTTAAAATTTGAAGTTTATTCTATTTTAATTACTTTAATTCGAATATTCGCAGGTATGCATTTTTTAGCCAATTTACATTTCCAATATTAAAATTTTAATATTTATAAACAAAAAATTTTATTTCTAATAAACATACCGGAAAGATTATTTTATCTAAATTTTAGAACAATTTTTATTTTTGCAAAAGCGTTAAAAAAAACTAATAAATAGAAACATTTAAAATGCATGGGAAGAACCAGGAATTTTGCGCGCAAACTTTGACAGGCAAAAGTTGACAGAAAATTATTTTCTTATTATTCAAAGGGTTAATACTTAAAATCTATCAGTGGTAAGTTATGATGAATGAAAACAATTTTTTCAGCATTTGTTGATAGCAAAACGATTGTGTTTTTCCTCATAAATTATACCTACTTCTGAAAATAGCCGCTCACTACAAGCACTGCTACAGGATATGATAAAAAAAAATCTTAGCAAATTCTGCTAGGCTTAGATACTGTTTTGTGTTTGCTGACCACCACTCGTAAGGGTCTGCTCTCCGATCTATGCGAACAGTTTTCATGTAAAAATCGAAATCATTTGCGAAATGTAATTGATTTTCACATGAAAACTGTTTGCGAAATGTAATTGATTTACACATGAAAACTGTTTGCGAAATGTAGTGTCGCCGAATATTTGGCCGCCGAATGTTCGTCGCTTCGGCCGAGAACCTAGCAGAATTTTCGGTATTCGGCAAAATCACTGTTCGTGACATCTCTAGTTATTATTAGAGATACAAAGGATAATGAATTGACCATACCGAATATATGGCATACACCTTGACCGGATAGGCGGACAGTACTGAGCTTGAATTGTGCATGAAAGAAATGAAATCAAGCTCAAACCCGCAACTTTAACCTGTTGAATGTCAGGCGTATTTCGAAAAACCAAGCAGATTTTACCTTGTTGCTTTCTGGCCAAATATCCATATAAAAACAAAGGAATTGCTTTTTTGCGATTTTTTTCTGTTTGCCAGTTAATATATATATTATTTTTCATGTAAATTACATGATAATATCATAAGAGGTTTTTCCAGAATAGCTAACTATAAAAAAAAGATTAAAAAATCTCCCATTTTGACAATAATTGTCAAAAAAATATATACACACAAATATAAACTGATTTTATTATTTCTACACAAATCTGAATACATACCCAACTTGAAAAAACACAATTCAAAGGAGTTTGCAAATATATAAAGACATTTATACGCATTTGAAAACATAAAACATTGATAATTTCACCTTTGACAGTTGCCAAAACTGACCTGCAAAGTCATAAAAAATTCATTTAAAAATATTCAAGAGTAGTTAGATTAATGAATCCATCAGTCATGAATGAAATTGGCGCAAGCGATTCTCACCTTGTCCTTCATATAGTTTCTTTATACATAAGGGTTAAATCGCATTTCAAAAAAAAAAAAAACAAAAAAATTTCATGGTAATTTGTTATTAGTAAATTTTAAGAGAAAATGGAAGTATTTTTGATTTTGTCTACCTGCTTTATTATATTCCAACAATCCACCTATATATATAGGGTCATTATATGTCATCTGGCCGGAAACCAAATAGTAACTGAATATCCATTGCATCTCTAATTATGCAGCAATCAAAACATAATATGTTAAATACACAATAAAAGTAAAAGGAAAATACACAATATTCACATATAGTTTAACTCACTTGTTTATTATTATTAAAATTTAACTAAATTTTCACAAATTAGTTACTGTTGCACTTATTTAAATCACGGAAATTTTGTAAAATAACAATTCTAAATATTAAGTTTTTGTTTTTGTAAACAAATCCAAAATTATTAGCACAGTTTTGAAGTTTTAATTAATTGTCCACATAGATCCTGTGAAAGTGAATTAATTCCAGATTTAATTTACGAAGAGCAATTTACCATAAAAATGTGCCACTTTAGTTTCATGTTTCAACCAATAAAAGTTTGTGTTACACCCCTCCTGCCTTTCATGTTGTTCCAATCCCTTCAATCTACTTCTCATTATTTGTTCCTTTAAGGGTATTCCTTACTTTGTGACTTCTGATAAAATTAATGTCAGATTATAATATAAATACATGGTTCCATGCCAACTCAGAATGAAACCAATTCATAAACGCCTCAGAAAGGTCATTAAAAGCTATGAAAATATAATTTTAAAATTTCCGGTAACCCTAACCTAACTTAACCTATTTAACCATTATTTAAATATTTTTTTATCACTCTTAATGACCTTTCTGAGGTGCGTGCTTCTGAGTTGGTTTCATTCTGACTTGTCCGGTCACCTAAATACATATATTTAATGTGTGGGTAAATATCTAATTTAAAATTGATTGAATGTTAAAATTTATGACAATCATTATGTTCTACTTCTCTAGTTGAAGAATTATTATGGCATGTATTGAATTTAGAGTCATATTAATACAGATATAGGACCCAGTAAGCAGCTGTATCACATTTGCATAATGAAATAATATATAATGCATAATAAATAATGAAATAATTTGCATAGTGATAAAATGCCACATCATTATTGACACAAGTACAGTGCGGGAATTATCTATTGTAAATAATACTGACTTATTAAAACCGGTACATCATTTGTTACTGCTTGAAGTACCTCGCTCTATAAATATACTTGTATTGCTTTTGTTTATAATTCGATGAAATATTGGCATTCTAAACTAGTAAAGAATCTGAAAGGAACCTGGCAATTTAGCAAATCAATTATAGCCTCTGATGAGCGCTGCTATTGACTTTAAAAGAAGGCTCTGGTCCCAAATATAAACAGGATACAATATAAATTGTATTGTGTGGACAAATCTCCTTCCTTCTGCTGTTGAGATCCTCTGTTGGTCGGTAGAATGCTGAGAGATGTGTCGGGAAATTCAAAGTATCTTTCCAATTATATAAATTTTTAATGTTTATTAATAAATCAAAATTTTAAGTCAAAACAAAATGAACTAAAATTACATAATATATACATCTAGCACAATTATCCACAAAATAAAACAACTATGTCAGGCATTTATTCATAGTGCGAAAATTTGAAATCTCAACAAATATAATATATATATATGATGATGGCTTTGTTTGGTAGAACACTAGAAATACGGACACATTATAAATGGAATAATATGAATGAAGAGAAAATAGATAAACTTTCCGAGAATTTCAAATAAAATATACAAGTTTAGATAACCGAATATTAAACCATTTGGCAGTAAAGAAAAAGATATACATTTCCAACACACTATTAAGTGACTACAAGTTCTGCCCTTTAAAGTTACGTTCTGTGAATCTAGTGCAAACGTGTGAACAATATCAAGGTGATTCCTAGGCGACCAAATTTTGCTCTTGATAATTCCAAAACAATTTGTAATAAATGAATACAATGAACAAAAAGAAACCAAGATCTATAAGAAATGTATTTGTATCAATTCCAGAATAGCTATGCAAAGTTGTTTTAATTTTAATTGACTCTTTTGAAAATCAAATATAAGTTGGTTCTTTTAACTGGATCCAACGAAGAAGAAATAAACATGGAAGATTGCTATATTATATATTTATATCGTTACTAAAATGAGACGTAATATGGTTATTAGAATATTGTGTCTACTAAATTTTACAGCATTATTTGCATGTTCTTTAAAATAGGTTAGTAATATATAATACGCAAAATTCACACGCAATATACAATGAACATTATTTGGAAAGATTAATAGAATTCACAGAGGTGTCCGGTAGTGAACAATTTTATCAAAAAATTAGCCAAAATGTATAAAGCTAAACATACTGATATAGAAAGTTTGCCAACATAACACCGCTATCTGATGATACCATTTCAAGACAGACAGACTCTTGCCTACAAGGACAAATCCCTCTCTTATCCAAGTATAGCTTTATACTCTACTCTCAACTCTTACAGTCTTTGATTGGTCAGTAAGCTGTCTTCAAATCTTCAACGGAAGTGCGAGGAGGTGAATTTCATAGAATTGATTGATAGAAACGAGTAACTCAATACCGGAGAGCTAAACTATACAAATATAACAAATATAATGATACCAAGCATAATTCATAGGAAGGAGTGGCGGCAGCAGAAGGACAAATGTACACAATAGTAGATACTAACTAGTGCCTGTTCTGCCTGTTTTGTCTGTTCTGCCTACTCTCCGCCAACAACCACGCAACGCCAACACAACACTTGTTATCCGGCAGGGAGAGGGAGACGCAGACTGTCTGTCTTCTCACTTCTCACTATGCACTTCACTTCTTTAAACAACACATGCACGCAATGCAATGTTTATGTCTTTATTCAGCAGTCTGTTATGATTTATGATTATACATAAAAAAATATTACATATAAATCTGCGGTACTAACAAAACTTGGCTAAAATTTAATTTACATAACCCATCTAGAGTGAGTTACTGACGATACAGTCAGTAAGGATGAAATTAAAGAGAATTACAATACAATGATAAACCTGTGTGCGTGGTCCACTGGGAGGGTTGCTTATCTCTACCACACTGCTTCACATTCTCCAAGCCCCACAGTGCCCCACGCTACCCCACACTACCGGCCGGTAGTAACTATACCAAAGTAACTATATATTTCTTATCTCCATCAAAGTGTTTTTAAAGGATATTGATAGTATGACATCATCCTTGACTCCGAAATATTATTTACACTGTGAATATGTTCACTTTTATTAAGCCACAAGTAAATTTAAAATTGATTATTACCTCTAGACATTAACACCAGAAATTAAAGAAATTAGACTATTAACTTAAAGAAATGATATAAACAAAACTGTGTTGCTTGCGCTCTCCACTATAAACAGCTAACGGTTATGAAGAATGAAACAATACAATCATCTAGCAATGCTTTGTCTGAAGGTCGCTTCCATCAGTTATCAGTTACCAGTTGCCAGATGTCAGTTGCCAGCACTTTAACTTCAAATATCTTATATTTATCACAACGTCATTTCAAATAGCAAAATACCCTGGGATAAAATATGAAAGCATAAAATTGCAAAACAAAACAAATTTATTTAAAAAAAAATCAACTGCCTAAAATTTAGGACGATCAAAATCTAACCTTCCACACAATACATAGAGAACAATATACAAGAATTTCACGATAAGAATCATACAGCGCATATCTATCTTACAATCGGAGGAGGTATTTATTCAGACAAGCTGACACACTTGTTTGTTTCTTCATTTCTTCAAATTAGTAAAGTATGTATGTTGAAAGTATGTATGGTTTATAAAGGTGTCCATGAAACAACGCGACAGTTTGTTTGGTCACACGGTTAGAGCGAAACACACTACACTGGGGGCGAGGGAGCTCAGATCTTCTGGATCTTCTCCCCGACCACCACGGGGTTGTTGCGGCGGATCTCCTGCGCCCCGAGCTCCCGGTAGTCAAATGTGCAGTCGTGCTTGTCCGAGTACCGGTGCACTGAGCAGAAGAGGCCCCCACACCTGCATTCGAACCCTGGAACACAACAAGACAACGCTGCATTATTATTTGTCCATTAGATTTCCATCAGTTACAACTGGAAGCTCACAAGTCCACAAAGAATACATATATGCAAATAAAATGTGCTATAAACAAGGGCTGAACATATAATAATCAATTATCTCGTCACATCACATAAGGTCAATTTCCCATCGAAGGAATCGGATAAAAGACCAGACCAAGTGAGGAAGCCAAAAGTTGTTTATTTTATTAAGGAGTGTGATCTAATCCTTAAAGCCTGTTCAGACATCGAATATAACCGCGATGTTTCGTACCGTTCACACAATGCTATCAAATATTTCTTCCTATGGTAGGAGAGGGGGTCAGATGAATTAGCGGCGGCCACGGAGAGCGCATTTTTTGTACTGAATCTATCAACTTGACATATATCATCCACCGGTCTAGGCAGCTCCGTAATTAAAATGACCCCCCTCTCCTGTTTTCGTCGGAGGTGTGAACGGTCTGTAGGGATTGTATGGAGAGCGATATTTGGCGTGCTATGATCTTTAAATTTATATGCTCAATCTGAACAGGCCATTAAGCGGAACAGAAAGCAACCTTCAATCCCAAAGAAGATCATCACATCAGAAAAAAAGCATATCCAAATTGTTTATTTATTTCTAATCAGAAAATAAAATGGCAATACCTGTGAGGCCAACTTTCTTGCGGCAGATGGCGCAGCGATTCTTCTTCTTCTTGTCCTTGGCGGGGTCTTTGTCTGAGGGGTCGGCCTCCTCCGGCTCCCCCGAGGACACGGAGCCGCTGGTGCTCCCACTCTCCCGGTCTCGATCCCTCTCTCTCTCCTCCAACAGCTGCTGGAACACAACACACATCCTGATCACACCATACCAGATCCATTATAACTGCACTAACAACTAAAATATACTACTTGGCACACAAAGGTGTACGGTTCACTAAACATTACAATTTCATAAGCTAAAAGGTTTCCTGTTCTCTCTTTGTTGCTTAGCAAAACCGTATTCATTTGATATAATAGTTTCCTGCGGTTGTCTGTCGTTTCATTTCTGTCAACAAACTTGTTTTAAATATACTACTTGCAACGTCAGGCATCATATTAAGCCGTGAACATACTTGGTAAGACTGATAATATGAGTCATGCCAGGGCTCATATAAAATACGTCATGTACATGTGTAGAAAAATATGGTCGAAAGCGACACTTTTCAATTTCTCAACTCAGTGGTTTGCATCCATGATGTAATAAACACTGGGATGTGCCAAATGTTACAAATATTATATTTATCAGTAAAGACTGTAACAACATATAAGGTTACTTTGTAACATAGATAAAATATTTATAAATCATGTTGTACGTGGAGTTACAGCAAGAAGGTGTGTTCAAATGACATGCTTCTGCACAAAATGTTTACATAATAATTGTTTCAGTTAATAACCAAAATTTTAATTAAAAAAGAAAACAATAGAAATACTTTGTAAGCGATGAAATGGCATTAGACAAGTCAATATGGATAGCAAGGGAAACGACTTGTAATTTAGTACAGTAAAAAACAGTGTGGTTGAAAAAATGTTAAAAATTAGTTTATACAATACCCAAAAAAAAAGATATCAGATTTAAAGGTACAAAACTGTTGCTATACATTAATGTAAAGGCAATAACAATTAAATTTATATTAAGAGCAAAAACTTAGGCTTCTTGCAAAACTGTTGACAGATTTGTGACCTAGTTGTTGAGGTATGTGTGCTAATAAAATGATCTAGAAAGCTTTATCAAGGTTTGAGACATTAAAATTGATGTTACGAGACAGTTCAATCTTCTCCAGTGCATTAACATCCTGGATAACATTGATTACATACTGTGATGGTGTTTAAGGCACACAATGAAATGGTACAACTGTGAAATGGCACATTTAAGGCACAAAATGAAATGGTACAACTGTACATTTATAACCTGCAAAGGAGATGTGCCAATGGGAAGGAAGTCCACGTGTCTCCCTGTCAATGATAATATGCAAAATATGAAGGAAAAAAAAGCTAAATACAATTTTATTAACATGCATCTGTTTTCATGAATTGTTGAATATCGGTGTCATTTTAAAAGTAAGGTTTGAGATGCTTTGGCAAGGTTTTCATAAAACAATGCTAAGTAATGAAATAAACGCGAACAACCCAACATAAAATAACATAATTTGTTTATAAAAAGAAACAAACACACAAAAGATAGAAAAAAGAAAATTAGCTGCAAAGAATCTTTGTGTTCTTAGTTAGGCAATAATAATTTCCCAATCTCGATTATTACTACAGTTACATTCAGTTTAAAATGAATAGATTTATTATTACTGGACTTCCAGAACTTGGGGATGGATCAGAGTCTCGAGGAACTGGTTGAAGACCCTGGCTTGTGCCACATTCTTCTTCAAGCATGTTATAATCTTCACTGTCACTAGGTTTGCTAGAATCCTCGCTGTGGTTAGTTATCATTTCACTCACATCTTCAACATTCTGTGGTCGCTCCTAGGAACACACAAACAATCATATCAAATAATTGTTTCTATTATATTCACCAATAAATAATATAGTCTTATATACTCGTACATCAATGAGAAGTGTGCTACAGGATTCGAAAACCATTACAGAACCATTAGCAAATGAGATTTTTTTAATAAATTTTGAAAACCGATTATAACTCACAGAGGGCATAGTCATAAATTTTCAAAAAATGGCAGTTTTTTTCCTATTTCCATCATAAAAAATATGTGTGTACAAATATAATGAGGTGTAACAATTGTACGCAAGAAAAATTATTAAATATTGTATCAGTACTCATCAGATCTATCAATAGGTTTCCGTAATCAAGAGTCTACGCCTTAAATTTGAGAGTACCAATAGGGTATTTTCACTGTTTTTTTTATATTCTCTTATTACAATAAAGGTATTTTAATGTTGATGAATAAATTTTCTATAACAATTTAATATGTGCCATTTTCGATTTGTAGCCAAAACGACATGCCAATTTTTATTTGTGAATTCGGCGGCCTTGACATCACACCGGGTAACGTTGGTGACAGCCGTTTTACCAGCCAGTAGCAATTTCTGTGTCATAATGGCGCATAGGCAGATGGAAAATTAATAATTATGAATGAAATTATTAAAATTACACATTTTTGAACAATAATCAGAATCAGAAAAATAAACTTTAAATCTTCCAAACAGTATTCATAGTTTGTGAAAATACCCTATTGCTGATTGAATCATTTACTATAAAGAAATTCATATTTACTATTATTGAAGAAATACTTTTGATTTAAATACAAAATAGAAAGATAAGTTTTAATGCTAAACAAGTTTAGTGGGTACTATACTAATATGCATTACTCTCTCAGTAATCTGCCGCTCGATTATCCGATAACTACTCTAATCCGTTATTTTTACTAAGGGAACGAACCCATACTACGTGACCCCCGGTGACCAAAAACCTATGCCCGCCAAGCGTGACATTTTGAAGACCCCCCCCTAAACGTGTCACGTAGTATGGGTACGTTCCCTAAGTTGAAAGCATAAAATCAAGCTCTATAATTCGCCAGTGCATATTCATGTCAAATTTGTATTTAATCAATGCCTTAATTAATTAAATAATCCGCCGCGTGCCTAGACCCGAACTCCAAGTTTTGTACATCGACGCTACCTCTGTCTCTCTTACTCTCGCTGACCATTTATCAGTCATCAGAATTAATTGT
This sequence comes from Limnephilus marmoratus, assembly GCA_917880885.1. NCBI lineage: Eukaryota > Metazoa > Arthropoda > Insecta > Trichoptera > Limnephilidae > Limnephilus > Limnephilus marmoratus. The sequence goes on along the minus strand of OU862923.1, from coordinate 36,746,312 downwards.
TGTTTTTATGACATTTCAGTTGGAATTCTGTGTATGCATATGCGAGCAACCGTTACATGTATTTCTTTTCAATTCATTCGGTCACATTCTTACAAGCATAAAAATGACACTTTAACCAGTCTAAAAATGGAAATTTTACTAAAGATAGTGGTAGTGTTTGTTTGTTTTTACGAAATACCTAACCTAAATATTAATAAATAATTACCTATAAAAAACGAAATACCTATTAGTAAATATTTTAACTTTAAGCAGATTTTATAAGTATGCACTAGAATCTGCCACTTTTACTAATTAGAAACTTGCTTGGTTTTTAGGGTGGTGGATTAGTGAGAGAGTACTGTATTCTGATATAATGTCTATTATATATGGATAATATATATACACTTAGTTAACAATAAAAACACGAGTAATGAATTGACTTCCTGATTAATATTGTTTAAAATTAAAATAAAAGGGGGAGAATTTAGATTGCAAATGCTCCTGAATTATATCATTTCAATTGGTCAGGTGACACAGCTCATACAATGCAGGCAAAACAAGCAAACAACAATACAAACATCTTCTAAAGCAAGTTAATTGAATATAACAGATTAATTTTTGTGCGATTTGTTTTTGTTACTCTCTTATATTTTATGTTATTATGTATGTATGTATATGTTTAAAAAAAAAAAAAACTTGGGTCAATAGCAAAAAAAAAATGCATAATTGAGACAAAGGTCACAATAAGTAAATTTCCACACTAGAGCCATCATCCTATGGTCGGTAAGGAATTGACGTAAACCGAGTGCTGTAAGACCCTGCGCAGAGAAGTCCCACAATGGACTGCGATGTAGACCCTGACCTTACTTTGGCGAACCATACTTTCCTATGCATTGTCTTACGGCACTTGGTTTATATGAATTCCTTATCATCCCATGGGATGACGGCCTTACATCAAACCAAGCATTTGCGTCAAACTGGGTGACGTTTAGGTAAATAAGAACATTTTAGTCCACAAAGCTTTATGAGGGCCGTCTGTACTGACAGTGGAGAAAGAAAACTTTATTTCCAAATATCCTTGTATTTCAGGTTTAAAATAAAACATGTTTATACATGTACTCCAGTTAATGTCAAAAAGCAGTGCATATTATGCTCCAAGAAAAGAAGTCAAATATTTTAACCAGCGATTCCTGAGCTGGAGTAAAAAACGTACATGTCATTTTGCTTGAAAATAAAACAACTTAAAACATTGAAAATATTTTTCCATCACACGCCGCAACCGACTAGCGATGGGAACGAACAGTAGCGACATGTAACTAAAAAACATATTTTTTGTTTTTAATAGAAAAAAAAATCATCACGATACCAAAATGAGGTGTACATTTTTTAATCCAAATATGCTCAGGAATAAATGGTTAAAATCCCTCGGGTACGTCCTGTTACAACCCTGTGTATATAAGTGTTATCACTGGGCTACCACAATTCAGCGAAGGGTTAAAGAAATGGTTAATGCTGGTTCAGTCACAAGGGTGTTGCTATTATGAAGAGAGATTAGTTGCTTGGTGTTTGAAAAGACTCACGTCAGCGCTGAGTTGTGAGTCTGTCTCCGGCAGCTGGAGGCGGGAGGGGGTGGGCGCGGAGGAGGGCGGGAGAGAGGCGGCGCAGGTGGGGGGTGGCGCCGAGGACGCGTAGCCCACGGAGGCGCTCGACGCACTGGACACGGGCGGCTGCTGCTTCTTCTTCAGGGCCTCCTGGAATTCAATTTCTTTTATGTTTAATCAATGCTTTAGGCATAATGCTCAAACTTCTACACTGAGACAGACTACAATAACAGTACACACAAATTAATTATGGCTACCATGAAATTTAATGCTAGATTTTAACCTGTAGTCTATTTGTTCAGTTTTCGGAACAACTCATATAGGACTCATAGAAATGGTTGTGTCTCCCTTACCATCTATCATAGCCAGAAATGTGATATGTATATTTTTTTTTATATGAATACCGCACAAGAGTCACCAACTGCTCCCGTCTGGAGTCAGTGAGACTATGGCATCCCCAAGTGGGGTATGTTGTGAGGCTGAAGGTAGTGGGGCAGGGAAGGAGATGGGGAAGAGGAAGGTGGGTAAGTACCTGGCTATTCAAATCTGGTCACCAAACACGGCTAAAGCCATTTCAAGCAATGTTTCAATTCTGAATGGTGGTCTTACTCCAATAATACTGAGAGTATCTTCCACTCTGGAACGTACCGCAAATATACTATACATTAAATGAATTAATTGTGAAATACCACAAATTAATCAAATAAAATTTATTTGTGCACGCCGGGTTCGAACCCGCGACCTTCGGATTGTAAGTCGAGATGTTACCTCGGGATCATGGAGGCCGTCAAAACGGTGTTAGAGAGGGAAAACACAATGCTTTATATTCAAATATAAAAGGTAACCACAAAGAAGTAAAATGTAGACCTTTGTGAAACCAAAGTTTCGGATCGCAATTTGAAATAAATGTATGAATTTGGCAATTTTTTAAAAATTATTTTTACACATAAAGAAAGACAAAAATAGGTGATAATATTAAATACATTTGTCTAATAAAATATGTACATGTTTTTATTTTTTTTCGTTATCAGTTATTTAAGTTAGAAAAAACGTAAGGTGAGCCATTTTTTTACTTTAAGTTTACATGAAAAAAATTTATATTTCAAAAATTATGTGTTTGCTTCGATTTATAAAATTTGAAAGCGTATTTTATCACCTTTGAAACACAGTTTTTGGATTTTTGGATACATTCGGAAATATTTCATTTATTTGGATTTTATTGTAAAGCGGAAATATTTTGACCCTCTGACAAAATATCATCAAGGCCTGAGGGGTTAAACAACTTTAACCCTTAGCGGAACTTTTGACTTTTTTTTTATTTCAAAATTTTGAACTGAATGTAAAAAACGGCAAATATTTGGCAATATTAGTTACTTCAAAAATATGTGTTATTTTGTATGTGTTATCACTGGGATACCACAATTCCGCTAAGGGTTAAAACATATTTCGTTATAATTTGTTAAAATTTCAAAAGTATTTTGTTGAAGCATAACTTTTTTTCATATTATTAAATTGGTCATTTTATTTAGTATGGCTTTAATATTACCCGTTTACAGAAATTAAGGTCTGCATAAAGGCAAATGGTAAAAAGTGCTGTGATAACGAAATTATTCATACCCACCAATGATCTGTCATGCAAAAGTTATCACATCGCGTTTTTAAAGTCTGTACATTCGATTTGGCAAGCTAACAACAATATTACAGTAAAAAAGGGACAGTTCATTTGTAGTCACTTATTGTACAATATAATAAAAATACACTTAATCATTAAGAAAATCCATGACTAATTTAGCCTCAATAAGTGCAGGATAAAAAGTGTACACCGTTTCAATATTTGAAGAAAAAAAAATTGTAGCGCTGACATCATTAAAAAAAACTCCTTACCTTTAGAAATTTGCACACTTGATAAAACTATTAAATATACTTATTTCTACTACATTTACGGGAATGCCTTTAAATAATTTATCAGCACTTAATATTTATTTTTGAAAAACTGTTCTTTTAAAATTTAGATTAAGATTCATTTTCACATGCATGTATGTACATTATATGCCCGGCATGTACAAAAATATGTTGTTGATTCATGGAACATGTATTAACGTGACAAAAGTGCCATGCTCTATCGTGCATACAGTGACCGGACAACTAAACAACATGCAACTTCATCACTCCTTTAAAATCTCCTAATGAAACTCAGATACATGACACAAGAGCCTCAAAAAAGGATATACGAGATGTTCCAAAATTCAAGACAAGTTTTGGCCAAAGAAACCACATATATCTGGCAACCAAACTATACAACATCCTTCCTCCAAGTTTGAAAAAGATAGAAAAGATAAATAAGTTTAAGGAAAAAATCAAAACATGGGTGAAAGAAATTAATGCAGACATACTAGAGAATGTATTAAAAACATCATAGAAACTAAATAACGGAAAATCAAAGCCATCTACCAGTCCGCCTCAGCACAGGACTAGTGAGGAGGACTAAGAACAAACAGATGAAATATTTATATATATTATATCATATCTTGTAATTCTTGTATACATCATATCTTGTAATTCTCATCAAACCTGTAATTAAATAGTAACTAATAAAAAATAAAAAATAAAAAAATTAAAAAAAATGTTATTAAAAGTGATGAAAAAACAAAAAAAAGTTGAATATGTTAGGTTAGGTTAGGGGATTTTTTTCGTCACTTTTCGAAGGGGTGTTGAAATGCCACTTTGTGAGTTGTTATACATCGGAGACTCATTGAAAAGGTTAGATACCAGAAATTTGTTCTAGTTGTCGTAAGCAGAGCTAAGGAAAAAATAATTTCACAAATTACATTCTGAAGGTTATCAAAAACAAAAAATATATAAATATATTATAGAATAATTAATTCATAAAGCATGCTGAAAATTCATTTTGAAACAGTGATAGAATAAATAATATATTTTCTGTCAAGTGTTAGGTAGTTTACATGAAGAAAGACCCAATGCAAAGCTGATATTAACATTAATTAAATTATGTAAACTTGAGGTTTCAACATATCATGGGTAAAACGGCCAACGCATATAAGCCAAGATAAGAAAATAAAGATTTACAACTGAATTTTCTTTATCCAGAATGTTCAGTTTTCGATTTAATTTATATCACACCTGAAAACCAATAAGGAAACATATATATAAACTGCTTACTGCGGTTAGCCAATGAATCCACCTAGTTATCACCATTCAAAAAAAAGTCAAATTTATAATTCATTTCAAATTTGGGTAGCTATCGCTTGAAAGGTTATCACAAGACCACTAAATCATAACACTTGGAACTGTAAAAGCTGTGAACGTGACAAGATGCCAGGCCATTAGATTTGGACACAGGAGAAATCAAGAGGAAGGTGTCATAGACCAAAGAAAAGATAAACATAAAGTAAAGTCAATCATTCTTCTAGTTTATGCTAGAAAACGAGCTAACTTGGCAATGTGTAAAAATATACTGGCTGTCAGTATTACTTAGAGAAATAGTGATGGTAAGTCTATGCAATCAATTCAACGTAAAAAAAAGTCATAGAAAGGAAAATAAGTACAAATATTCCATCGCATGCATATATCATAGTTATTCAACAAAACGTTGTTGTTTATTCAACTAAAATTAAGGACGGGCACTAAAATAAGGTGCTGAACGACACTTTATATCATTCTAGTAAAAGTAAATTATTTACCTATAAAGTTAAAGTACATCTTTAAAGAAAAAAAATTTATCACAATTAATACATTAAATCTGAATAGTCAGGTACTTGCAGAACCTCCTCTTGCCGTTTTTATCACCTATTTCCATCTGTCTCACAACCTTCTCCAATTAGGGGTACCCAAAGATATTATACATAAGAGATATGCCATGATGTCCGCGCGACTGTCGATGGACTACTACCTAATCGGAGTAGTTTGCATACGAAAATTTTTTGTTAATTTCGTTGATTTTTTTAAGGTGTGCATTAGTATTAGTTAACAATATAGTTTGAATATGGAAAGAATTCGTTCATTTAGTTTAACGTTCGTTTAGTTTATTCGTTCATTTAGTGTATTCGTTAATTGGTAAACAATATCGACGACATCGGAGGACCCACCACTTACCCGCCCTGGTATAGGTAACAGATGGTTACCCCTTCAAGGCTCTTGCAAGGACTCTAATTTTTTGGGTAAAAACGACTCTACATTTGATAACGAAACTAGACCTCCAATGTCCCTGCATACGTTGTTAGTAAGCAGTATGCAAGTGCTTAGCGGGAAATACAGATACAATATGTGTTAGTTTGACAAAATATAGACAAGACAATGGGACAGGTTGGTGAAAGTCCACGAGGTGGCAAGCGCTGGGTAATTGTATACAGCGTATCCTACAAGCACCTGTTTAGGAAGAAGACACAATAGATAAGTAATAAGGGAATGGCAAACGGTTGGGAGTCCTCTCCAATCGATTGGCAGTCTCAGCAAGAATGCGCATGACATTCGGTCTAGTCGTGAACCACACTCAGCTTCCGCGCCCCTTAGCCGGTTCCTCGGTGATGCCTCAAAGAAAAGTAAATGGGAGATTGGGGGGAAATACCCGAAGACCCTAAGGAATTCAGCGTCGAGTAGCCGGAGGCAAGGCGAAGGAGAGCCGAGGTCGCCCCCCCAAACCTAAAGCCTGCACATGTTGCTGGGGGTGGCGCAATTAATTTTAGAGGGCACCGTGCCATCGTCGACCGACTCCTGTTGATGCAAGGACGAGGTCTAACGCACCCCCAGAAGGGGAAAAAGAGACATAACAAAATAAATAGATGCAGTTCAGTTCAGCCTTCTGAGCGAAGCAAAGTAGCATTGCGAGACTAAAAAGAAAACGAGAACAAAGAAACCAAAACAAACCTAAAAAAAAAAAACAAAGTCGAGTATGTTAGTTGAATCAATAGTGTAATAATATCGACGACACCCGGAAGTGCAGTCCCACCCATTAAAAACTGCTGACAGCACATCTCTTATATTTCAATATCTTTGGGGTACCATAGTCCCACTGGCTGGAAAAATTGTGGCTACCTGGACATGGATGGATAATTACATCTCCAAAGTAACCTTGAGAAGTTGGATGCGCTGCAGAAGATTAGATTAAGAGAAGGCTAATATCCACCAGAACAGTGGTCCCCAGCCCATGATAAAACGGTACTGGGCCACGCAAGGGCTTGCTTAAAAATCAAAATACTATTGAAAAAAAAGTTTAAATGCTGTTATTATCGTTGTTCTTATGTAAATTTAAAATTCAGATGAAGGTTATTAAGAATGTAAGAAAATTCTTTAATTGTCTGTTGCTATCCGACCAAATAACGAAGATATTTTCAACTATCTAATCCAACAAAAACATTAGATAATATAGAAAGTCCACAGTCGAAAAGTTTGTTTTCAATAGAATCCATAAATATTTCAGCAAACAAAGGAGAAGCGGGATTACCCATAAAATCTTGTTAAGTATTGTTAAATGATAAGTAATTTTGGGTTTCCAGGAAGCTTGGACGACTCTATAATTGGTTTATCCAAATGGGAATTATTTAATATATTTAAAATTAGATGTTTACACTCTTTAGTGGGTATGCTAGGAAAAAGATTTATAACGTCAAAGGAAACTAAATAATATAAATATCAGCCCCGAGTCCGGTGTTAGTCAAAAAATCCCGATATTAAACCCTAAGCATTCTCACAATTCTCTATCTTTGAAAAACATACTTTTGAACCTTAAAAATATAGAAAATACCCATGAATCCAAAACATAATTGAAAAATTATTTGAAACTTCTGGAATAATTCTTCTATGATATTTATATATTTTTTCTTCATTTTTCCCACAAACCTTGTTTTTCTCTACTATTATTTGTCACTACAACTTATGTACCACAATTGTAATTTTTATTATTATATATTGTACAAATATTTTGTTATTAAAAAAAACTACATTCAATGTGTCCCCCTCCCCAGTGGGCCGCGGTAAAATTATCAAACTTTTACCGGTCCGCGGCGACAAAAAGGTTGGGGACCACTGCACCAGAAGACAATACATAAGAAAAAATAAATATCAACTGCCATAATAAGAGAAGAGGAAAAGTGCAAAGGAGTGTTCAAGGACCCTGACCCAAATGTCTGGGGAAATCAGATAAAGAAACAAAATTATTCAATAAACTGTCAATGGGGCTCTGCAACCGGGCCCGAAAGGAAGAAGATGGAGAGATACAAAATTACGAATGTTAGAGGAGAGCGCTAACATTTACAGCGACAAAATTGATGCGAAAATTGTGAAAATGTTTAATAAAACACGACTCGTTTAAAATAGAGCAAAAATCTCACGGGCATTATCTTAAACAGCATTTAAAGAAACACTGTGAATTTTTTCATACTTATAACTTGTAAAATAACTGAAACAAACGTGTTAATAATAATTTTTGGAGCATACTTTGCGATTTTTTTCTATCAAGGAATTTTATATATATTGCGTTTCGGCGCGGGCAAAGTCTAGATATTATCTTCAAGAATAACAGAACTATTTAAAACTTACCGAGTTTAAGGGAAATATGTAATAAATCAGTACAAATCCGGGTTGCGGGCCCTTAATGCAAACATTTATTGTGACCTAGGAGACATAAGGAAATAAAACATCATAATAGTGATAATTACTTTTATACACTTATAAATAACAGAAAAAATAATTTTGCAATTCAACAACTTTCAATAATCAACAGTTTTAGATTAATTAAAATAGACTTTGGATTCAATTTAGATTAATTTACTTCTATTGTTATCTGATGGCACTAAGATTTGCTGACATTTTCAAATAGTACTGATTTTCTCTATAATATTCCCATGGGAATATTTCTTAGCGCTGCATTATGCAAAGCTCTTTGGAAATGTAAATGTCAAGGCATTTGAGATAACTGTTTTAAAAGCAGTGTGACAATTATATGTTGCTTTTGATAATATGATAAATGTTTCTTTCGTTGGTGAAAAGTTCCAGACAGAGGTATGCACATCATTGACAATTCCTAAAAACCATTCTTAAAAATCTTCCTTCTCAATAGTCTTGTGTAATAACAAAAAGATGGAAGATACTAGAATATTGAATGACTATAGAAATTTCGCGAACGTGTGTTTCTTTCGAATTATACAATGTCATGGCATTGCCAGTTAAAAACAAGCTAAAACAAAAGATATATTCATTAATAACAGGAATCAATCAATCACACATTAATTACATACTTATTAATATAACATTAATTACACACCTATTCATTAATAAGATAATATGTTTACTGTAAAAAGTAATATGATATCAGCGTTATAAAATTTATATAAGGTTTATTTCTATGTTTGTAATACTTCAAATTCAAATGTCATCATAATGAAATGGTAATGTGGCTACCCAATTTTGAATATTGATAGTAACAAAACACAAGAAAAAAATTATATATTAACACACTTCTAGATTCCTCTCCCCCCCCCCCCACCCCCCCACCCCCCCCCACCCCGCCATCCCTCTCTGCCGCTAAACTACTTGAAATCCAAATCAAACAACTTGCGCGTCACCAAGACACAGCAGTGCTCACCAGTATATTTATATATAGAAATCTTTAAGAGCGTACGCACAACAACTCACCAAGTTTCATGGCAATCGGATGGATAGCATAGCAAATAAGTTCACAACGCTAGAGCTTACTATTACATAGAAACCATCATGGACTTGCGCACATCAAATTCCCAAAGTTTTATCGCAATCGGATGAATGGTTTTAGGAACTCATAAGGGACAAACAAAGAAACATTCATTTTTGTATATTAAGATTGTACACCAATCTCTTTGCAAAGGTCCTAACTGTACGTGTATGTATAAAACATAATGAATAATATAAATATATATGTGATATAAGATGGGGAAATCATCGTATCTCCTTGTCTTTTGTGTGGTAGAATATTTTATCAAAAGGAAATTTACACCGGGCACTGGAGATACACAATTTTTTTTTTTTTGTACTGATTTGTACTGAAGTGAAACAAATTTTTTTGTAATGTAATAAAGCATGTACATTTTTTTACACATAAAATGTCACTACATGACACCCAACACTGAGGGTCAACACCTTTCTGTTCATGGAATCCTAATACAAAGTAGGCTAGAATTTTGAACAGTAATTTTAGTTATAGTGTGGTGAGCCATTATTTTAAAAAAAAATCATTCAAAGTACATATTATTTTAAAAAATATATCGTTTTAAACAAATTTCATCTTCTCGAACGGTTTCTTCGTTATAGCCTGAAGTGTGTTAATATATATATATATATATCGACGGTGAAATGGCAGAATGACTAACAAGCCATATAGCTGGAAAATAAATAATGGAAAAAGAATACAAGAGATATCAATGGTGGAAAGGCAGAATGACTAACAAGCCATACAGTTGTGGCTGTGTATGGCTTGTTAGTCATTCTGCCTTTAAAATTTCAAACAAATGGCTTGTTAATCATTCTGCCTTTCCAACATCGATATCACTTGTTCTCTTTTTTGTGAATTTTTTTTTAATCGTATTTTTATTTATTATTTGTAAAATGTAACTAAGTAATAAAATTTAATTTCGATATAATTTAATGTTTCTATGTGTAGGTATTCATAATTATTTCTTCAGATGTACATTTTCGACTGAACAAGTAACTTTGCATATAGATTAATAAAACTCTAGTACAGTACGTGCCAAACTTAAATGTTGACCTGACCCCCTGGCACAGTCGATCGATAAGGATTATATTGATAACTTTCGGTAACTTCTCATCGTTCAGTAGAACGACTGCAGATCGTTCAAATAGTTGACGTTGACTATATTAAGAACACTGGTCAATGTGAACTGTCATTTATTCGTTGGCGATCTGCAATAGTGCTAGGGAATGATGAGAGTTTACTGAAAGTTGTCGATACAATCCTTATCGATCAACCGTGCTAGCGGTCCTGAAATTGATATGATCCATTCTCTCGCAGGTAGTCACTTTACTGACTTTTCAATGGTGCTAGGGAATGTTGAGAATTTACTGAAAGTTATTGATACAACCCTTATCGATCAACCGTGCTAGCGGTCCTGAAATTGATATGATCCATTCTCACGCAGGTAGTCACCTAACTGACTTTACAATGACCGTAAGCGAAAGATGCATAAAAACATATGTGTGACAGAAAAAGGCGTGGGCGGGAAGATATGCAACTTTTCAGACCTTAAACTCGACTATTGCGACAATTTCTGTATTTTTGAAGTCCCTGTTTTTATTTCTATTCCACGTATTTATTAATGAATGCATATAAATAAAATATTATGTATCTTCATCATCGATGTAGGTTAAGGTGGTCCAAAATTTTTTTTTCATTATTTTTCATTTGGCCACCCCGTGAATTTGTTACACGTATTTATAGAAATAACATAGTAAAATTTCAGCGAGATAGCTCAAGTAGAAAGGGGTGCTCAATCGAGTGTTGGTTTTGAATTTTTTGTGTAAAATGCTTAATTTTTACTTTTTGCTACAGGCCAGTTTCGTGTGTTAAACTATTAAATAAATATTAAAATAAACTACTAAAGAGTTTTATAGACACATTTGAACAGTATTTGATACTTATTTAGTTGACTGTGAAGTGAATCAGTGTAGTAAAATGTGTTCATCTACTCGAAAAAAATACGAAATTTTTCTACTTGGGGTTCGAGATATTGAGCCATTGTTAAGGCTTAACCAACATCCTACTCTTCGGCAAGTTTTACTCCGTTATCACTACATATTAAATGATTCCAAAAATGTGAAAGTTTCCGCGCTTGTATTTATTCAAGAACTTATAAAAGTATGGAGCAAATCTAGTATTCCGACCAGACAACAAAATCACTGCATTGAAAAACTGATAAAAGTTTTTTAAGAACAGGCTGCTATTAAATAAAAATAGAGGAAGAAATTCTGAAGCACAAAGAAAAGGAGAGTATTTGTTTAAAAAAAAACTAGACAAACTTTTTGATATTGCCCATGCAAGCGCTTTGAATTTGATAAAAAAAATTACGGAAGACAAGAGCGTTTCTCATCGATCAAAGATAAGAACGTAAGATGATTATGACCTCAATTGACAAGAAACTAGAAAAGGTCAAAGAAAGTTCTCTAAAATGGAAACCACTAGCTATAAGTCTTAGATGTAAGTCACTAGTTATAATTGTAAATCTTAGTTATAAGCCAGTAATATTATTATTTTATGTATTTATTTGTACAGCGCCCTTGAGGTGATTTTTCGCGAAAACGGCGCTATATAAATTAGCCAAATATTATTATTAGCTTCATCTTCGGTGGTGTCGAGACAAGAGTTAGAACTTGAGTGCAGCTTCAGTAGCACTTCTAGTAATGCTAGCATATTAGAGGATAAGTCCAAAGATGAGTTTGTAGTGCGTTGAGTTGTCTACAAGTGACATATTTACACAACACGTTACCAGTGCGCTTGATCGTAACAAGATTTAAACTAATCAAGAGAGAAGAAAAACAAATTGTTGGATTTGTAAGTTATCATCTACACTAAAGTTTGAATCGAAGCGTCTTTGGCAGCAGATGCACCTGTAAATAACTTAATACTTTGGAATAGCTTAAAATTGTACGAAGTCATTGATTCCGAAATCAGTGTAGCAGCTAGGGGTGTCTTAGAGCGTCACTTATGGTATTTGTCAGATGAACTAGTCGCATTTACCTTATTTACTGAGAAGCTGCCTGACGCTGAGAAATAGGCCATTGTTCAAAAAATAAATTCTGATGGCAGTAATCGTTCAGTACGAGGTGATTCTGCGAAGCTTGCCTCAGAGGTTACATTAGAAGCTTTTGCAATACAAACAACGTTGAAAACGCTCTTAGTTCTTGATGTCAAGGACTCTTTCTTGTAATTAAATCCTGAGACTTGGATTATCAATGCTTATTACCTTCAAGGCAAAAGCTAAGTCAAAAATTTGCGTGTTGTTAATGATACAGCGGAGAGAGGTGTTAAACTATTTGAAGATTACAATACGATACTCACTAAGAATAAGTAACAAAAGCAATTTTTACTTCACATCATTGAACAAAACAGAAAAATCGTTTCTACTGAAACATTCAAAAAGGAGTTAACAAACATGTTTTTGAAAGATTGCGACTAATATTATGTTAATTATTGCTTTGTTACCAAATTTTGTTAAAATTTAAATACGTTTTATACTTATTTGGCTAAAATATTTGTAATATTAATAAACCTTAAATTACGTGTTTTACTTAAAATTCAGAACTTTTGTCAGAAACTTCTAACTCGATGAGCACCCCCTTGTATATAATATTGGGGGCTGAAATTTTTTTCACATAATAGGAATAATAGGTGTAACAAATAAAATGGGTGGCTACATCTATATTTGAAAAAATAAAATTTACTATGTAGGCCTGGACCACCTTAATGTAGGTAGGTACTTATTAATAATACTTGGTTTTGAATGTAAATATATTCTATTGTAAAAGCCCCATAATTATAGAAGAATTGTCACTATGTCACCCATCAATATTATAAAACGCAAGTTATGAAGTACATTAGTTTAGAATGCTCCAAGTGCATATGAGTTCTGCCTGGGAATACTATAACATAATATCTCTACATAATATAATATTATAAATTTAAGTCCCCCGCGTCGTCTGTCTGTCTGTTCGCGATAAACTGGAAAACTACTGAACGGATTTTCATGAGGTTTTCACCAATAGATAAAGTGTTTCGTGAGGAAGGTTTAGGTATCTAATTTGTCAAGGATTTGTGTAAATTGGTTGAAACATAACGATAATTGTTAGAAGTGTCGGAAAAAGCCAGAGCGCCTGGTAGCTTTCACCGAAAACGCTGCCTAATCCTTTTGGGATATAACAAAACAATGCATGGTGGGATATTCTTCTTTCATAGATCTACAAAAAAGTCCGCGAAGGCATACATCTATCTTTTACGGATAGCTTACTATACCCATTCTATCTTCTAAAAAAATGGTCACGTACATTGCGGTAATTGAAAAGTTATTTAGACGGATACAGTATTAATTCTTATTAACTTAAATACGTTAGTTACCCCAAGCATTTCATGCATGTTATTATAATCTTTTACACCATCTCTACGTATTATAAATTAAAGTCCTCCGCGGCATCTGTCTGTCTCCTCAGAAACACGTGGCCGGGTCAGCTAGTTGATTGAGTATAGTCCGGTAGTGGAACAAAGGCAGGCTTAAAAAAAATGGTACCTACAGGTAGTTCAACAAAAACTGAAGTAAAGTTATAATAATTATAATTAAATACATTTTTCTTACATTAGCTGCACAGACTCCAGATACTAATATCTACAGCCTGTATATCGGACGAATATCTACAGCTCATATGTTGAACTAATATCTACGAACTTCAGAGTGTTGACTAATATCTACAGAGCGTAGGTTGAACTAATATCTACAGAGGGTAGGTTGGACTAATCAGCTAAATGTGTCCAATAGTCCGATGTTACGGATTTTTACATACACACTAAATTAAGTTTTTTAAACTGCATACGCAATATTACGTTATTCCAATATGCTATACATAATTGCAAATCCAACCTCTGCCAGTGCTGTAGATATTCGTCAACACTTTGGTTCTCATAGATATTAATCAACAGTATGAGCTGTAGATATTCAACACTTTGATTCTCATAAATATTAGTTTGATTTTTTCAGTTTTTGGAATTCCTGTAGATATTAGTAGACGCCTCTGCTGCACACAGGACGCAAATAATTTTCGTCAGGGCCTATGTCATCTTAGTGGATGCTGTATGGAGGATATTTTAAGGAAAGAAAGGAGAGAAAGTTCTGTGAAGGAAAAACGTATGAGGGGTGGGTAGGAATCTGAGGTTCTGTGTCCAACAGTGACAGATGTGTGAATCCATCCCTCCAACTGCAATGCAAGGCGATGGGTCGAGGGAGTCCGGCTGTATAGGTCAACCAGTCTCTCTCGATCCGACCAGCCACGCAGCAGGTGGGTAAATGCATCCGCCGCTAAGACCCCGACAAACTTCACCCAATGAACCTCGGTTAAGTCACCGAACGTAGCGAACCATTTGAGGTGTCCCACGACGGAAGTGTTGGTTAGCCAATAAATGGTTCCCAGGGAGGTGGTATCCAAACCCGCCTCCTAAAGTGATAGATATATTCATCCCATAAAATATGCAAAGATTCAGAATCCGCAAGTAATATTTGGCCACTCTCCACTCTCCACTCTCCAGGTGAAAAAAGCTTATAATCATTTGGAGAGCATTGGAGATACTTTTAATTAGCATGCATGTATTTCTTATATAATAAATAAAAAGTTAAATTTACCTTAAAGCACACGGAACACAACCCATCGGTGGCGGGGTTGCCGTAGAAACCACATCCCGAGCGACACAACGCTTCCATAGGATTTGATTCACGCTCCATTGTTATATAATTTTAAAACACTATCGGACTAAATACTGATACACTTGTCCTTCTCACCTCACTCTTTATCTTAAGTTTAAATTTAACATGTATTGCACTTCACCACTTGGTTAACTATTTGATAAACACTATTATTTATATATTTAATATTCCCGCAAGGTTTTCCTATATACTCTTGCAAGAATACCTAGTTCCCGGGAAGTCAGCGCTCCGGGCAATTAACTTTTGACATATAAGGGGGGTTCGGCTTGTTGGTATCTCCGTAGTTGTAAAATACTCGGGAGATAAGTGTACAATCTTCACTTCAGCTTAATGTTTGCGGGTGTGTCAGGAGTGGAGTGTCACCTACAAACAAATGAGAAAAAAACACATTAATATACAACAAACCATCAGCGAAAAGATACACAATATATCCGGTAAAATTGGATTGAGAATAAATGCGCAATCTGGCCAGCGCCAAGAGCATTGTATCTTCTATTATTGAAGACACACTCACGCACAGTCACTACATTATAAATCTCAACATCAATGTACAGTGTACAGCTCACATAATATAAACGCAAGTATAGTGAAACACATATTGTATTGTTTCTTTAAAAGGGAATTCAAAAACAGTGGAATATTATAAAAAACATGAAACTATGGAGGCTTTCACAAAAAAGGATGCTATTTATGAAAGCAAATTAAAGAATTATAACAAAAATATTTGTCAAAAATGAATAGCCAAACAAATGAAAAATGACAGATGGAGAAATATTATTCTAAATATAAAAAATGTTTAAAAGCGGATAGTTTGTTTAGGTAGGATAATGTTCACTATAATCAGGGCTGGGCAAAATACATGCTTTGCTGTAATTAAAATACAAAATACTTCGCATGTATTTAAAATACGAAATACAAAATACTTTCAAGTTACAAAATACATTTGATTTTGGTACAACCTTTGGTTGCAATAAATTGTCATAAGTTTAAGTGTTGCCAACTTTAAATATATATTAGCAAAATATATTGCTCTGGATTCTAGCGTTTTTAGTCTATGTAATATATCTAGGGAATGCAATCCCGGTATACCGGGATCCCGAAATACCGAGATCCCGCAGACATTTTGCGGGACTAATCTCGGTCGAAAATTTTGCGGGATCCCGCTGGACTGGCGGGATTACAGAGAAGCGTACATAGTTCACAGGAATTTCAAAGCGGCGAACTAACTTGGCAGCGGTCTTATTATACTTACATGATCCATATAAGTACGAAGAAGATAGAAGTCAATTTATTAATGTTGATGACACATTTAGTCTACCTTCAAAAAGTGTAACGCAAGGCAATCAAAACTATAGTCGAAAGGCTAGAGTACACGGACACGGGTAACAAGGCAGTAGCCACTGCTCCTGCTGACGCTGATGATCCTTACGATGACGATGATGACACTCCTCTCGCTAATCTGGAGACATACGCAGCAGCAGCAGCAGCACCAATGTCACTTCAAGACGAACTTGAACTTACTTTGATTAGTATGAAGGGTTCGAGATCAATAGCCCAACAACCTAGATCTGGCAATATGAGCAACCTTGAGGTTTTGATAAAGAAGGAAATGAATTACTTCGAGTCCGGTGGATTAAAAAGCACATACTTTCAATTCACGTTCAATGCGCTAATGACTATTGTGCCAATCAGCGTGGAAGCTGAACGAGCTTTTTCAGCCGCTGGCTACCTTGTGTCCAATATCAGAAGCCGTTTATCAGACGGCACAATTAATACTTTAACTTTTTACAAAGCTATTTCCAAAATAATGTTGAAACTTGTGATGCTTATTGTACAAGAATATTGTTTATAGTGTGAACGTTATTATTTAAATTTAAGTTGTTATGTAAATTTATGTCTTATCTTATTCATTGCCAATTTATGACTTAAACTTTACCTATGTCTAACTAAAGGTATATTAAACACGCTTTGGATTCGAATTCTCAATTGTGAAATAATTATTAATTGCTTTTTGTTAAAAGCCCAAAACGAAACACGCTGTATGAAAGTTTTACATCTGTTGAGTACTGTGATGAAGTCAACTTAACTTGAGAGACCTATACCTAACATTAAATATAATAATAATGATTTATTATGTTACACATTATACTAAATTAACAAGTAATTATAAATTAAAAATTCATAAAGGTTTCATTACAATTAAATTCATTATAGATGACTGAATGAGAATAATATGTTGACGCATGATTTAAAACTAATATTTTCATTGTTTTCGTTTAGATTAGAATTGAAGGTACAATCATCATTATTCACTAAATCCGCATTATTCATGTGAAATATTATGAGTATAAATAAAACGTAATTAAAAATTATTTGACAAAGGATGACCTAAAACAAAATGTTGCTAAAAGTGGCTTGGTTTTCTTTGTCCCTTGTAAATTAAAAATCACAAAGTGTTATCAGTATACGAGATTAGTAGAGGCCATTAGATGAGCAATAGGTATAGATTAGGTATATTTCCTGATAATATAATAATTTATCATTGGAAACTATTGGAAATGATCTCTTGTTGTTGGCCTTGCCTCTGAGAACAATCTGGTCCGGTAATCTCCCGCACTCATCTCTAAATTGCGCACAAAGCAACGGCCAATGGTACTAAACTAATGGGTACACCTACATAATAAATATACAGATAAATCTACACTTGACTACTCGCCACATCCTCGTCAAAAAATAATAGAACAAATCCAACAAACTTAAGTACAAATCACAAAACTGATTCTCAAAAAGCATTATTCAGACACGAATAAAAAATGCTTCCGCAAAGCCTTTTTGTAATTAGGAGGCAGTACAGCCTGGGGCATTTTTCGAACCAAGACGTCAATAGATTAAAAAAAAATTAAATAAATGAAGATAATATAAGCGAAACTCAATCGAAAATCTGGAAACAGAAAAATCAGAAAAACATATTGACACCTCTGGGACTCGAACAGGAGGAGAATAAAATATTCATCCTAGACTTGCAGAAAAGTCGATAGATGTCGCATATTAAATAAAATGGATAAAGATTTATCCAGACACTATCTAGAGAGCATTTAGTTCGGGTTTGAATCTTGCAATCATACA
The DNA here is from genome assembly GCA_917880885.1 of Limnephilus marmoratus. Classification (NCBI taxonomy): domain Eukaryota; kingdom Metazoa; phylum Arthropoda; class Insecta; order Trichoptera; family Limnephilidae; genus Limnephilus; species Limnephilus marmoratus. Next base: position 36,728,137 of record OU862923.1, on the reverse strand, counting down.
TAAAGATAGTTGCCAATAATATATGCGTTAAAAAAAATGAAGATAATGTAGGTGGTTCTTAGTCGAAGTATGGTACAGTTAAACATGACCGAATTTCATATCGACACCGTGGCGCAGTGGTTAGCGCGTTTGCCCGGAAAGCAAGAGGTCCTGGGTTCGAGTCCCAGAGGTGTCAATATGTTTTTCTGATTTTTCTGTTTCCAGATTTTCGATTGAGTTTCACTTATATTATCTTCATTTATTTAAATATTACAATTTGAGGTTTTACTCAAAAAGTTAAAATAAAAAAATAAAAGATTAAAAAAATAGTTAAATAGGTAAGTACGTCATTTTATAATCTCCGATTTATTTTCTCTTTCGATCTGCGTCGTCGAAATATTTCTAGGAAAAAAGGTGCGTATTTTAACGACGTGCATTTAACGAGGATTTTTTTTTCTGAAAAATTAAAAATTATTTAAATACTGTCATTGTAGAAATTTACAAAAAACGTTAAGTATTCTGAAAGATCTACCTATTCAATGTTATTTTATAATAAAAATTCATAATTATAGATACCTAGGTCTACAAAAACATGAGATATAATTTTTTGAAAAAAAAAAAAAAATACAAGTGTGCAGTTCACACGCAGTATAAATGAAACCTTCAAAAACCTAAAGTAGAGAAGAGTGGGGAGGCTACGAAGCGCCGCACAAAGAGGAGATGATTATTCTATCTCATTCTCATTGACGACCTCCGTAGTCCAGTGGGTAAGACTCTTGACTCACAATCCGGAGGTCGCGGGTTCGAACCCGGCATGCGCAAATAAATTTTATTTGATTAATTTGTGTTATTTCACAATTAATTCATTTAAAATAATATATAGTATATTTGCGGCATGTTCCAGAGTGGAAGATACTATCAGTATCGTCCTGGTGTAAGACCACCATTCAGAATTGAAACGTTGCTTGAAAATGGCTTTAGCCGTGTTTGGTGACCAGATCTGAATAGCCAGGTACTTCCCAACCTTCCTCTTCCCCACCTCCTTCCCCTCCCCATTACCTTCAGCCTCACAACATACCCCAATTGGGGATGCCATTAATGCCATAGTCTCACTGGCTCCAGACGGGAGCAGTTGAGATTCTTGTGCGGTATTCACTGTAAAAAAAAAAATTCTCTCGCAGGCTAAATCCCATGTGTTTGTGTCTTTTAAAATCGTTTAAAATCACAACGGTGCTAAATAAATTTTAACTTAAACTATTGTCCTTTACAGCATTTAAAATTTCCTTAATCGATATGTAGGTATATTTGTTGTGTAAAATAGCAGGTATGTGGTATGTATTACTGAGTCGCGAGTCACCAACAGCAATTTTCCCCTTTGCACGTCATCTTGGTGTTTTAAGAGGTAATAGCACCGGTGAGAAATCTCGACGGTAGGTATTTTAAAAAATTCTCGCTATCGCACCGCGCTCAAAAAAGAACTAGCTATCGATGTGTTGGTGAGACCACGTGAGTGTTTGGCTTGTACACCCTCTCGCCCCCTCTGCGTCTCATGCCTACCGTCTTTCGCCTCATACCGCCATATCCAATATTCTGTTTAGATAAAGCATGTTTCGACTTATTTCGTCGCTAATGAAGTTTTTGAATCGGCCTTGCGGTGTGACAGAAAAGGGGCCCATTATTTTTAAACGCACGAGGTCTGCTATTGTCGGTTATTTATAAATATCGTCGATAGGTATTGTAACAATGTCTTCTGTTCACGCTTATTACCGACAAATTACGAATTATTTTACTAGAACTCTATGTAGGTTAGTAGTTTTAAAGTTTTCACTGTATTTGCGTTTATAAATATGCAGTCAAACCAACTACATCGAATTATTATATACATACATATGATTATTCTCTATGATACATTAGTTATTATTGAAAATTAGTATTAACCTCTCAGGCCTCGGGCCTGTTTTTCGAAAAGTCAAAATATTTCCGCTTTCCAATAAATTCCAAATAACTTTAATATTTGTGAACGCATCCGAAAACTAAAAACTGTTTTTGAAAGATGATGAAATACGCTTTCAAATTTTATAATTCGAAATAAACATATAATTTTGTTTTTATTTTATTAATAACTAGCAGACCCGGCCACACGTTGCTGTGGCTAACGAAACACAACGCCATTTACCCAACCTTTATAAAATCCACACCATCCGCTCGCCAGCTGCCCGCTGCGCGCTGCCCTTTGCCTAAATTGAATATTTGAATTTCTTGGCTTTTCTCTACTATAATAAGCATTTATTATACACATAAACCTTCCTCTTAAATCACTCTATCTATTGGTGAAAACCGCATGAAAATCTGTTGCGTAGTTTAAAAGATTTATGCGCACATACATTTTGAGCGACTTCATTTTATACTATGTAATGATGATGATACCACAAAACTTAAATTTCTACTCATATAATTTGGCACTTACCTATCTTATTAAAAAAAAAACTCAAAAATGCATATGCAACAAAAATGTATTTTTGACCGATTATCTCTATCTCTACATATTATAAAGTCCCCCGCGCCGTCTGTCTGTCTATTCGCGATAAACTCGAAAACTACTGAACGGATTTTCCTGCGGTTTTCACCAATATACAGAGTATTTCGTGAGGAAGGTTTAAGTATGCAATTTGTCAATGATTTGTGTAAATTGGTTGAAACATAACGATAATTGTTAGAAGTGTCGGAAATAAGTCCAGCCGCCTGGTAGGTTTCATCGAAAACGCTGCACAATCCTTTTGGGATATAACAAAACAATTAATGGTGGGATATTCCTCTTTTATAGATCTACAAAAAAGTCCGCGAAGGCATATATCTATCTTTTACGGATAGCTTACTATACACATTATATCTAAAATGCAATTGATAAGAATAATAAGATAAGAAGATAGAATGCGTATAGTAAAAGATAGATATATGCCATCGCGGACTTTTTTGTAGATCTATCAAAGAGGAATATCCCACCAAGCGTTGTTTTGTTATATCCCAAAAGGATTAGGCAGCGTTTTCGATGAAAGCTACCAGGCGGCTGGAATTTTTCCGACACTTCTAACAATTATCGTTATGTTTCAACCAATTTACACAAATCCTTGACAAATTACATACGTAAACCTTCCTCACGAAACACTCTATCTATTGGTGAAAACCGCATGAAAATCCGTTCAGTAGTTTTCGAGTTTATCGCGAACAGACAGACAGACAGACAGACAGACAGAAAGACGGCGCGGGGGACTTTACTTTATAATATGTAGAGATAAAAAAGGTTTAAAAATAGCCCACCTTAAGTTTTTTTCTAATTAAAATTACGATAACGAAAAAGATAAAAGCACTTACATATTTTATTAGACAATTAAATCTAAATGGATTTATTGTGTTGTGTGTATCATACGTGTGAGTTGACATGTTTGTAAATAATAATGTTTAAAATGTCAGATATATCGCTTGCTGAGGTTTGATTTGTACTCCTGTATTTTTGAGTTTCTTTAAGCAGTAAATACAAAAAAGGATGTGTTAGTTCGTTCAAAATTCTATAAAAAATGTTGGTCTTTTACCTATAGATAGATTTACCTACACATTTTTTTTAAATATTTATTACAGTCAGTTTGAAATAAAGGAAACAAATATATAATTTTTTTAAACTTCAAAACTTTTTATTTTTATTTTCAACTTTATAAAACCTTAAATTGTAATATTTAATTACATGAAGACAATATTAGCGAAACTTCAACCCAAGGCTTCAGGCCCAACTTCATAGTACAAAAAAAAGTGCAAAAATCACTTACTTCGCAATTTTTGCAATAAAATAAAAGCACTTAGAAAAAAAACCAACAACGCTTTGTACCAGTTCACATAAGGAAAAAGGTTGAAGCAAACGTTTTACGTATGAGAAAAGCTATAGTTTGAGCAGTAAATTACAGAAAAGAGCAAGAAAACACGGCACAAAGTGATAAAGTAAAAAATCTGAAAATGGACAAAAAAATGCCGCAAACCATGTTTTTGGTGATCATACAAAATGTTCGTCATACTATTGCAAGTCGGAGAAGTATACTAATGATCCAAATTTAGTAAGCGATCTTCAAGATTGTGGAACAGGACTGATATTCAACAATTATTGTCGTCTCTAATAGCAAATGCAGAAAGTCTTATTATTAACGTGACAAATAACACTGTGGAGCAATTCAACAACATTATAGCCAAATTTATAGGCGGAAAAAGAGCAAATTTTACAAAAATGGGATAACTTCAGCAGTTGAGCTTCTTGAGCAGTAACTTCGTGGAATAGTGAAATGACAACCCATTCACGAATACAAAAAAAATCCAAGGCCACAGTCCTGGCAACTACACGAAGCATTTTATTGAAAGAAAACGACGTTCGAAGGAGACAATACAGAGGTGTCGAAAAATAAAACTAAGGTATTACGAAAACACGACAGAAAAGAGAAAAAAAGTTACAGGGCCTGATGAAAATTATGGTCAATTGGAATTAGATCCAGATATGCCAGCTGAATTATTTGAAACGATAAAGAGGAATTTTTCAAAGAATTATCTCCATCGAATAAGGATGAACTCGAAAGGAATACGGTGGGCCAAAGCAATAATAATTTGTGGACAATTGAAAGGCGTAAGCGGCTTACAGCTTCTAACTTTGGACAAAAATATGTAAGCTACGGCCAAAAACTTCAGTTGCGAGAGTATTAAACTCGCTACTGTACTCGCCATTTAAAGGAAATATGGCCACAAATTATGGGAAAGAAAATGAAAACCAAGCAATTGAGCAATTTACAAAAGAAACAAAATTAGAGGTATTCGCCTGTGGACTATTTATCGATGAAAACAAAAACTTTTTAGCGGCAAGTCCGGATGGCCTTTTTGGCAAGGATTCTATAATTGAAGTGAAATGCCCATATAGTATAGTAAATATGTCACCAGAAGAAGGATTTGAACAAAAAAAATTGATAACTGTAAAATTGAAGACAATGCTTCAACATTAAAACGGAATCACAATTACTTCTACCAAGTACAAGGCCAGTTACACATTACTCGTCGTAAATACTGTTATTTTGTCGTGTGGAGTCCTAAAGGTTTGCCGTATGAAAAAATTGAAAGGGACGATTCAATCTGGCAAAAAATTGAACCACTGTTAGAAAAACTTCTACCACCAATGCCTTTTACCAGAAACAATTGACGGTCGCATATCAAGAAATTTACCGGCGAGAGAAAGATCTAAATCATAAATTGTTTAAAATTCATTGTATAGTGGTAAAAAATTTTCTACAATAAAGTGTTTACAAACAAAAAATTTCAATTAATCACTGAAGGCAATGTAAGCGACTCTCAACTAAAAATTTGAAACAGATTTTTTTTAAAAACATAAACCTCACATTGGAGGCACCGAGGAAAAATAATCGCTCAGGGACTTTGTTGGATAAGTTGTTGGACATCATTGGAGAAGCTGTGTGGAGGGTATTTTTAGGATAAGGAAGGAAAGGAAGTTTTGGGTAGGGAAAAGGTAGGTAAAAGTATGAAATGATGGTGGAGAGTCCAGCTGTAGAGATCAAAAGATCTTCCTCTTCCAGTTTCTCCCAATCCGGCCCGCCACGCAGTAAGTGGACAAAATTATCCGCCACCAAAACCCATGCAGACCTCATCCGTGAACCCGGGAACCCAGGCTCTGTCACCAAACATAGAGGACCACTTGCGGTGACCAAGTGGCGGGGGTGTTGGTTATCCAATAAATGGTTCCCGGGGCGATGGTACCTAAAACGCCTCCCAAATTGAAAATTTATTATAGTACTTGACATAAAAAAATTTAATTTTGCACAATTTTAGTATGAAAGCTCGGTCAGTATTGGTATACCGCGATGAGTCACTAAACAGAAAAAAAACGAATAAAAAATATCGATTACTCGGGCAAGGACAACACTAGTCTACCGATAAAATTCTTTACATCACTACTTCGCATTATATGTATGTATTTGTCAAAACCCACGTTCCCCGGCCCCCCTCAGGAGAAATGAGCGAAAGGGACACCTGCACGTCGGGCCGAAAATACCTAAATAAAATCTTCGAAATCGATGTTTTGTATTCCCCATTTTTCTTCTCCAAAACTGGACGGATTTAAAAATTTTTTTTCACTAACTGTATTAAAAGAAAATATTCTATGTCGGTACGTTTTGCTTTTTTTCAAAATACATTGTTTAGTTTGTATACTGAACGTTTTTTGACGGCGTTTAAATTAGGCAATTTTATTCATTTTTGGAAGGTCGTAACTTCTATGAGAAGTAAATTATCAAAAAAAACAAAACGTACCGACACGCTAGTGGTCAATATCTATATTATGTAAAAAAAAAATTTGCTCTAGGGTCAAAATCCAGAGAGATAAACGGGGAATACGTTTGTATAGAAAAGCGCAGCTAGTATTTCCTCTTAACGAAGTCGAGGTAAAGAATAATATTAATAAAGATGGGTGTTTATCAACGGACAGTATTTTATCAGCCGCTTTTCAGGCTGTCGGTTTAACCTCTAGTGGCTGACGACTGAATTTCACTCGAAACGTCCTTGCCTTGCTATCTGGAGAGAAACTCGCGCAATTCGCGTAACTCCGTTACATTCGCCTCATTATTAAACATTTTACTTTTTCAACTAACACAAAAACACAAATTGAAAGTAACGTTTTTAAAATAGTTTAGAATAAAACATTATAATTCAAAGGACCTTGTAATGCGAGTAATTTGTAATCCAAGCTGTGTTCGATTTATTTAGGCATTATGAACATGCCTTATTGCATAAATTTTATAAGATACCTGAAATTATAATTACAAATAGTCAGTCGCCTTCTGAAATATCTCTAGATATTATAAATTAAAGTCCTCCAACTCGTCTGTTCGCAATAAACTCAAAAACTAATGAACGGATTTTCATGCGGTTTTCACCAATAGAGTGATTCATGAGGAAGGTTTAGGTAGGTATATAGTTTGTCAAGGTTTTGTGCAAATTGGTTGAAATATATAATATTTGATTTGTTTGATTTTTAAAAAAAATTGAAAAAAAAAAAAACACATTTTTTTTGTTAAAGCGGGTATTTTCGATGGCCCACAAATAAGAATAATAATAAATAAGGGGAGCGATTTTACCAGGACCTAAAAACTATGGAAGAAAGGTACCAAGGCCAATTGGATCGGCATGTGATGGCTGATTACTGTTGGGGGGGTGCAACGTGATTGTCCCACTACACCTCATTCAGGAAAATCGCGATAAAGAAAGTTTTTAAGTCCATTATAATGTAATAAATGTTGTTTTTTTACGTAATTTTATTTATATATGTACAAGTCAAAATCTAATAAACTACACGTAGGAATTCAAAACTTTTACTATTGTTGTACTCGGTATAAGGTCTGTTTAAAAAAAAATACAGTTACTCGGCACCAAAACCACTGTTGACCAGTGTAATTGTTTATAAGTACCTATGTCAATTATACAGATTCAAGTTGATTTTTACTTTCGTATAGAATAGTTAAAGAAACGATAGAAGCAAATGATTAAACTCAATAAAAGATTAAAGCAGATGATAACCAAGTACTTGTAATTTATTAATAAGCAGTAATAAAGCTACAGTAATAAAGGAAATAAATCGCGGCACGGTTCGCACGGATGGATATTATCTGGGCGCGCGGTGGTGGTGGTGACTGGTGACGGTGGCTTGCTGTTATTATTTTACTCCAAATAAAAATGTAAAGCGCGTTTCAACCTTTGAATTCAACGAACAAACAAATTTCTACAAGGTTAGAATACTTATCTCGGATCGTATGTGCTGGCACCAACAGCCAACAGCCAGACTAACATAACAAGGCTAACACAGAGCTAACAGCGCGGGTTACATTATTTACTTCATCTTTTGTTATAAATGATTACCTACTTCAAATTTTATTGCACATTAAATTTAAGAGCGTTAAACCAGCCAGCGGACGAAAATCCACATTTCGTCGAAAGTTGTTCTTACGATCGTGCAGGGCGGTTACAATGAGAAAGATTAATTATTCTCCGTACCAGCTTTTTTAAATTATAACTCAATATCGAATTTATTTCAATCCAAATTAGCTTTAATTTATACCTTCATCCAAAAATGCTTAAAGGCGTGATGATATAACTATTTATCATTTTTCAATAATGTCTAAATTTAATAAGAATGTTAAAAAAATCTGAAATATATTAGTTTGTAAGTGCGCAAATAAATACACAAATGGACCAATTTTCGTCAAGAAACACATGTACGTACATATTTTTTAATGATTTTATTGAAACTAAAATTAAAATTCTAATACATAACTCTGCTAGATAATGTATTGATTTATTTTACTGCATGATTACATTATTTGAAATGGGTGTGGTATAAAACAAAAACTTTTTTGAAAATTTAACAAATCTGCCAACGACCTATGGAATAACCTTATTATTATAACTTCACTAGATAAAAGAACAATCTTTCGAAATCCATTTATAATTTTTTGTGGAAAAGAGTCAATACGTCTAAAAACTTTTTTGAAAATGACGTATTTCCGGCTTTCTCTGGTAATGCCCTCTTAAGGTGTTTAGGTACCGAATTACGAATTTAATGAAGATTTTCATCTCTTGATATTAAGTTTTTCAAAATAAGATGTTTAATAACTAAATTAGAATGTGATATTAAAAATTAAGATTAGCATAAAAAGTCACGTATGTTTAATCTAGGTACTCGAAGCCGATAATGATGTAACATAATGTAATGATGCAAAAGATGAAGAAGTAAACTAGGTAAGTGCCAATTCTGTGAAAGTTGAATTCAGGTTACCTATGTTATTGTAATATAATAAGGAACTCCAGTGAAAAATAATCTGGCTTTAAAAAAAATATGTTCATCTACCTAGACCAATAAACGCTGATTCTGAATAATATATGTTTTATTTAATAATATTAAATGCAGAGTTTTTAAAAAATTATTAGAAAGTCCATTTTTAATCGGGTCGTAAAAACACGCCGTCAAGGTGACGTCACTGTTCGACGTGTCGTGACGTCACCGTAAAGTCATTGTATGGGAATGTATGATATGACACAAGCCAACGTATTAATTTATTCGTTTATTTACAAACTGTTTATAGAGATTTAGTTGTTGTGTTTATTGAAACATTATTTAGGCCTAAATAATGTTTGAAAAATAAAATTAATTCTTATTGGTTTATCTCTATTATTGAAAATATTCAAAAACTACTGCACAAAAAGAATAGTAGTTTCTAGAAATTCAAAATGGCGGCAGTAAATCAGCTGATTGCCCGATTCTATACTAATTTTTCAGGAGTGATGACGTCACGCGATTCATCATACGTACGGTGGTTTTATTTTAACTATTAAAACTAAACTCTAAAAATAAAAATGCAGTTATTAAAGTTAGAAGGTCATTATTCATTAAAAAAAAATTAAAAAATGGACTGGAGTTGCCAATTGCTTCACAGAACTGCATCAATGTCAAAACTTGAATAGAACTTTTCACAGAACTTGAAAACTAACTTTGAAATTTGATGTTTAAATTCTGTGAAACAACTGTCCCTAGTTAGTCAAACGAAAACGTTAAACAAGTCAAAAGTTAGGAGTATGATATTTTTTCAATAATCAACTAGGTAGTTCGAGATGCGGTAGAATACACGAATTTCAGAATTATTGCTAAATAAAGATACATCATTTAAATAAATAATAAACAATACAAAATTTTTAAATAAAACGAAACTATTTTAATTTGAAATACCTACCTAAGCAATTCCACCCTAAAAAGACTTTGTGACGAAAATATTAATAAGATAAAGCGACAAGGGTCTCCTTTCACCTTGTCTGCCTTAAAAATAGCTTTACACCCTTACAGGTGTACCTACCTAGACGTTTTTTTAGATGTTAAAAACATTATTTAATTTCGTACTACCTACGTACGGGTGCGGCCTTCACATAAAATTTCGGCAAGGCCATTATAAACGTAAACTGTACAACGTAATAAATGTAATAACTGTAATAAGTAATAATAAAGTGGATACGGACTAGCGTTGGCTTTCATAATAATATTTTCTGTCGATCCAAAGAATATACCTACACTTGCATCGCATATTTTTTATTACAGAAATATTATACTCCACAAACAAAACACCAAGTGGAGCAAGTTGTAAAGAAATGATGCGAGGACGACAGATAATAGTAAAATTGAAAACAACATGTCGCAAGGTAGAAGAGCGATAATAACGTGGGAACGTCGACCAGGACCAGACCTTTGTGTTTTCGGTTTGCAAATAAAATAAAGACAAGTATTGCAAGAGGTTACAGGCCGCCTTGTCACGAGCGAACAGCTGTGCGGGAGGGGGCGGGGTGGGGGAAAGCAAGGTCGGTTCCCCTTTCCCCCCTCCGCGCTGTTCGATCTCCCCTCCCACCCAACAACAGTAGGCCGAGCCAGGTGCGGAGTGCGGCGGTCTTCTCCGCTCTCTCCCTCTTTCCTCTTTCCGCTCTCCCCCTCTCAGGTAGAGGTAGATGATAGCTACTAAACACGTGCATGCGAAGATAGGCATTAGGCATTCTCCATTCTCTCCCAATATTATGCTCCATTCAAGAAAACCACTTAATTACGGGAATCGGACGGTATTCTAACACGCTGATTCTCACCCGATGAGAATCTAATTTTAGATTTGCATCGCACGATTATGAAAACAAAGTAGGTACCTACCTAAGTACACGGCCAGAAGTTGCGTGTTACCGATACTTGGGACTGCACGGACAAATACCTGCATTATCTGCCCGAACCACCTTCGTATGGGACCGTCTCTCGAGCCTGAAGAGATGTTGAGGCCTCGCAGCTATTACAGCCTATACCCTCATTAAATACACCCCTAATTATAATTATATTATGTGGATCACAACTAGTGCGCTGTTAGAGATCATTTCAAAGGAAATTCTACGGGCAAATGGGTCTTTGGCTCGTTTTAATTTTTGTATTTTCTAATTTCGTTGTTTCCTACGTCGTTAGCCAAGTCGTTCTGGGTATTACGTACATCGAGTACTTGCTATATTATATTACTCATTTTAAAATACATTTTTTGTTTGTCTACTACTTGAGCTAGATTTTCAATAAGAGCTATTCTAAATATAAAATCCGTGCGCACAAGTTTGTGCCACAGTAGACGAATAGCGGAGATAAAACAATCAATAAAAATATAAGAATCTATTTTGCCTAACAAACAATTCCTCTTAGCGAAAGAAAAGCGCTTTAAAAGTTATCCATATCAATATTTATTATGTTATATAAAACCCTTGTAAGATGCCAACTTGAATATAACTCTACGTTATGGTCTCCCTTTTACAACATTCATTCAGACAACATTGAAAAGATTCAACGGAAGTTTCTAAGGTTTATAAACTATAAATTGCATATTCCTATACAAAACATTGATTACAATTATCTGCTGGATAAAACGTCTCTATTGAAACTTTCAGAAAGAAGAATAAGCACAGATTTAATACTATTACATAAAATACTGCATTACAAAATTGACTGTTCTGAATTACTTCAATTTATCAATATCCATGTTCCCCAAAAATCATGTCGACATTTATTACCCTTCTACTTCAATAACACCAGGACACTAGCTTATCAAAATTCTCCGTTTCCGAGACTTCAGTCTCGGATATAAATATTCTAATTTAGGTGATATATTTCATCTTAAAACTAATCGGTATAAACGTTGTATATTCTATCACTTTTATTCTTCTAGGCACAAATAGATTTACACAATTTCTTCAATTTTTGTTTATATTGAATATGAGACTCCTTATCATTTTTAAATAAAATGTATTTTTATTTGTTTTGATGTTACACTGTTTTGTGTATTTTCTTTTCTCATTGTATTATATTTTCTTCATTGTTTGTTATTCAACTTATAAATTATAATGTAAAAGCCCATCAGGGCGTGTAATAAATAAATAAATAATAAATAAATAAATATAAATGAAGCGCAAATGAAAAGGTTACGGTAAACACATTGATATAAATCTGCGAGTAGAACTCTATGGCAGACTGTCGCTCTAATTTCATATCAAAGCTGATCGCTCTCCACCTTCACAGTTCCCACATAAGTCAGACAAAATTTAATATTAGGAGATATAATATTATTATCTATACTTGTAGCTGCTGGAATATCTCTCCCACGCTGAACTAGTAAAAAGCTCAATTCTTACTAGATAAAATAATCTCGACGAAGTATTCTACTTTTTTAAGCGTAGCTGAACCTTTTTATGCGGTGCTTTGATGTAATTATCCCCCTCTTGAGCGACGTAACTGGGATAGAGCTGCCGCTTTATGGGTTGGGGGACAAAAGAGATTGCCACGCGGCCCCGTGGTAAATGGGGGGTGGGGGGGAACGTGTCCCAACCCAACTCCCCGCCCCTGAACCATGCAAGTCAAAACAGCCGTGGCACAAATGTGCAGTACCTACCCTCAAGTACTAAACGCCCCGCAAAACACGTGAATCCGTAGATTAACCGACAAACAAAATACCTAACACCAAACAAACTTATTATTGTATTTCGAACGGAAAAATGATTTAATTATTTAAATGTACACGCGACTCTGCGAATTCTGCTGATGCGACCTAATAACCTTGTTAACTTGGGATTATTTCACAGCACTAGAAACAATAATAATAATTCATCTTAGCAACCCATTTTACAAGAACACTGATAACCACGTAATAAATAGGCTAAAGCGCAGTTATGTCTCTCTTTCAAATTTCTAGATACTTGTGCGTACCAAATTGTAAATTAAGGTTATATAAATCATACCGACGATCTGCATACGTCAAACAAGATTGACTACTCACAGATGTGTGTAGCTATGTGGAGAAAAGCGAGCGCAAACTGGTTTGGAGTCAGCTTCGAATACAGAAATTATCACACAGATTCGGCAAGAGTTTTTGAATACGAAAAATAACCTAAATCATTGACAAAAAGTACGCTAGGTAAGCCATTCTCTATTGCGCGTGATCAAATGAAATCGAACGATTAGGTAATACAAAGTATGGAATTATGATTATTGGCGTTATCACACAAAGTTTTTTGAAGGCAAATCACAAATGCGGTAGGTAAAGTTAGCTCTGATGTAACCTCTCTTTCTAGAAGAGTGCAGTTGCAGCACTATCAGAGAACTTTTTTTTTTAGTTAGCAATTACAAAATTATAGGGGGTATTCTTTTCATCAAAGTCAATCTCGTGAAAGCTGTATCGACGGTGTCGTCGGATATCACGGCTTTGGTAAAACACATAACGAGAAATGGGCCCGCAGCCCGCATACGTAACGGACATTCTAGTTCGTGACCACATTCGATAAGGTTTTTATAGCCGACCATCCGATAGCGGCCCTACGGGACTTTGGTCTACACGTTTTGTGCACACGCTTTGTATCTATCTGACTATCCTGGGAAGAAAATACTGTGTAGCAAAAGTATAGCCAATATTGAGAGCAGATGGCCAATTACGCGAAAAGCTGCATGCAACACGAGACGTGAGATGAATACCCAATTAAAGCACACAGACACTAAGATTTTTACAAAAACAATTATTATCAAAAATTATTTTTCTTTGTATATGGCTTGGTTGTAGTCTCGATTGTTCTAACCGTAACTCGGTGATTTGTGGAATGTTTGCGAGGAGAAAGGCGAAATAAAAATTTTATTCGCAGTGATCTTTGACAGCTTCAAGTTTAGAGGTCAGGGGCACTTGTTTTTATGAGAAGAGCGCAAAGTACGAAAAGCACTTGGCTTTGGCATCTCGATTACAGTTTTTAAATATCAATAACAATCGATGTTAACCTTTAACTGCTGACGTGGGGGCCTTTCTGACCTAGCAACAATAATATCGAAATACTCCCCTCCCCCGCGCGCGACGCTTACGCCGCTTCCAGTAGCTTCGAATTTAGTGACGCCAGAGCCGTGAGAGTTGGTGTATCTGTTGGCACGCTTAATTTCTGTAAGTAAATTCATTTCAATTTTTTTGAGGGCCTCTCTGACCCATCGTCAGTACTTACGTGACTTTTTCTGAGACCTGATATGCCGATATCTGATCATCCTGCATTTCTAGAAGCAGAAGATGACTTAAAGCTAAAAAGAAGACGTCATACATGTCCACTGAAGCTTCAGAGAAAGTCTATACACACTTGTTTTGTGTGTAAAAAAACATGTTTGTCCCCAATGCGCAAAAAAAGTTGGCCCTGACCGTCTATAATTTGTAAGATTTGGTGCATTGCAATTTAATATTATTTAATTACTAATTTAATTAGTTTATTAGAGACACTATTATTGAAGTACGATGATAAAAGTAAGTTGGTTTTATTTAGTTTAATAGATAATACAGACTGATTTCTGATCTCAAGTGATTTTTGCCAAAAATTATTATAAATATAATATCCAAATTGTCAAATATAAGTTACCTCACTATTATTATTATTTTTTATTTATTTATCTATAAAAAAAGTATATTGACATTGGTTTTTTTTTATGCCTGTCTCACTAGGATATACCTGTGTCATAACTATGCATCAGGCCGCCCACGCCCCACGTCAGGTACACATAAAAAAATCACGTCAGTAGTTAAAGGTTAACATGCTACTACTATTAGACAAAAGAAAAAAATGGAAAAGGTAAATTACTAGAACAACTCTTCAAATTTCAAGTTATACAACGAAACCACTTAATTAGTTGGAAAAGGTAAATTACTAGAACAACTCTTCAAATTTCAAGTTATACAACGAAACCACTTAATTAGTTGATTCTTTTAAACCAAAATATTTTTCCTTACAACTTTTCAAGAATATCCATAAATAACATATTATTGTACAACATTTAGTAAATGTATCATTCAACAAGTTTGTGTTTCGAATTTATATTGAAACCATAACAGGAAACCAATATTGTACAAATATACAAAAACATGTTGACAATAACACATCAATGCTTTGGATTTTTATAAACGCACCTATGTAAAAACAAGTACACCCTGCGGTGTACCTAACTAACTAAAGGATTCGATTGACCTGAATATAAAAAAAAAACAATACAAAACCAATAAAAAGAGCAAACTAACCCAGTTTTAGTTAGATACAAGTGCATTCCTGCTAACATTGCCATGTCTTAAACATATTACTACATACAAAGTACCTAGGTTGAAGGTAATGAATGCAAAAACGATGAACATTATTTGATATTAATTTCGCAGAGAATTTCATAAAAATTAAGTTTCAAGGTAAGATTTATCTGATCGATAGAAAAGAAGATATAATATGTATATAATCGTATTTTTCTTGTGATTTTGATGACATTCAATTAAAACACAATTGAGTTTCTCTGTAAAGAAAGAGGAGGTTTATTTTGTTAATCTCACAAGATTTACATAAATAAAAGTATCTAGTAACAAAACAAACCTGTAAAGAAAGAAACGACATTTAATGTTATTAATTGCAATGTCGATCCCTTGATCACAATATCACAATCACGATAGTAATCACTTTTAATTATTGAAATCAATCTTATCAATTTGCAAAATTTGCTTTATCATGGCCATAGATTATTTTTACTATATTTTCAATTATCCATAGATTATAAAACATTGAGTCGACTGTTAAGTAGGAACTGAGGCACATACCAGTGTCAGTCTATAGTACATACACAATGACCAGTCAAGATCGGCATTGTGATTAAAGAAAATTATATTTTTCTTTACATCTCCCCCCCTAGGGAAGATAATAAACCAAAACCTATCATGTATCCTCTTCACTGTTCATTAAAGGTGCTGGAGTTAACTTCGAGATATGGAAAAAATTTGATTCTGATTTTTGTCGACCAGTGTTTATCTTGTAAATTGAGTTTGAAATTTTTTCTATGATTTCGTAGGGTCCGATTCTCAATTCGTCGAGCTTCTTCCTATTAAGTTTGTTTCCATTCTCCACAAAAACAGTATCACCAACTTTGAAGTCAAAGTGTTTCCTGGTTTTATCGTAAATTATCTTGTTGTAATTATGTGATTTCAGAGTATTTTCCAGAGCTTTTTTTCTGTCGTGAATCAAATCGATGTCGGTCTTCTTAAGTTTTAACTCTTTTGGCAAAATCGTAACATCTGTGCCGTTAAGTAGGTACTGTGGCGCATATCCAGTTACAGTGTGCTCCGTTTCATTATAGTTTTTTACACAATTACGCGCTATAGTTGTCCAAGCTACTTTTGAATCATTTTCGTTAATTTTGCATCTAATTTTATTGACCAGCGTTTGATTTAATCTTTCATTTAATCCATTTGAGAAAGGTGAGTTCACTGCAGTAAAAATTATCGGTATATTTTTTTCATCCAAAAATTTTTTGAATTCTCTAGAATTGATACCCGGGTATTGGTCCGACAGTATCATGCCAATGTTATTAGTTTCTGTGGAGTTTAAGAGTTTGATGAAATCATTGGTATTTTGAGTTCTTGACGTCAAAATATATGCAAACCTCGTGAAATGATCTGATAGCAGGTGCAAGTATCTCTTTGTTGACCGTGAACCCCCAAAACCGCCTATTGTATCAATGGAACATATTTCAAAAGGTTTTGTTGCGGGACCCAAGTGGGACATCAATCCATATTTATTTTGACCTCTTGATTTGTTCTTTAAACATACTGCACAACTTTCGCAGGTTCTCTTTATATTGTTTGTCATGTTTTCTGCTGTGTACCATGAGCTTATCATTTTTTGCATTTGTGTAATTCCTATGTGACCTAGGTCTGTATGAACATTTCTGATAAAGTGTATGCTGAATTTTTCTGATAGAATTATTTTTTCTCTTTTTTTTACTTTTTTGTAATAAACATTATTCTTCGATATTAATTTATCTCTTCTGTACTGTATCTTCTCATTTTTGACCTGATCTTTTAAGATATCTTCTAATTTTATTAAGTTGACAACTTTTAATTGCTCATCTGTATTTTCATTTGAATCTAGCACTGGATTTCTGCTTAGACAGTCAGCTTCCAAATTTTGTTTTCCTGGAGCATATTTTATGTTAAAGTCATATTGAGAAAGATAATATGTTAAATCACCCAGCTCTTCATCGGTTCTAGATTTGAGATTCATGTTTTCCAGTGGTTTGTGGTCTGAATAAACTGTAAATGGTTTACCTATCAACCAGTATTGCCAGTATTTCACTGCTTCTTTTATGGCTAAGCATTCTAAGTAAATTGCTTTTTTCTTTTTCTGGGCGCTATTTAGTTTTTTCGAAAAGTAAGCTACAGGTTTTTCTTTTCCATCCGACTGTGTCTGTTTTAAAATAGCTCCAAGGCCTTCTAGAGAAGCGTCTGTATATATATTAATTGGTAAATCTTGATCAAAAATTTCCAGGATTGGTTGTGAGCATAGTAGGTTTTTCATCGTTTCAAAAGCATTTTGGCATTTATCAGTCCAAATAAACTTTTGGTTTTTCCTTAGTAAGTTATGCAAAGGATCTAGTATTATTGCACTCTTCGGAATGTACTCATGATAAAAGTTGATTTTTCCTAGAAATTGTCTCACATTCTTCTGTGTTTTTGGAATAGGAAAGTTCTTTATTGAAATCAAATTATCCTTTACTGGCTTGACTGAATTATTCTGAATTATGTGACCCAGATATTTTACCATGTCTGATGCAAATGTGCATTTTGTAAATTTTAATCTAAAACCTTCTGTTTTGATTGCATTCAGCAACTTTGTTAAATGATCGATGTGTTCAGAAAAAGTTTTTGAAAATATAAGTATGTCATCTATGTAATTGACAGCAAAATCCGTTAGTTTATATTTTCTCAATATATTGCTTAATATCCTCTGAAAAATTGCCGGAGAGGTCTTTAATCCAAAAGGTAGGCAGGTCCACTGATAATGCCCCTCCTGTGTTACAAATCCTGTTTTTTTTTTGTCTTCAATCCGCAACGGAATGGACCAAAAAGCTGAGTTTATATCCAGCGTTGAAAAAAATTTGCAATTTCTGGTCTTTGTCATTAAGTCTTCAATCAATGGAAATGGTTGAGCTTGAGGTATTACTATTTTATTTAAGTCTCTGAAGTCTATGCATAATCTGGATCTTTTGTTTTCTTCTTTTTTAAATGCCAGAGTGACCGGTGCAGCAAATGGGCTGTACGACTCTTCTATCAGTTTGTTGTCTAATAATTTTGCTATTTGCTCTTCTATTTCCTTTTTATCTTCTACGCTGCATCTGTAAGGCCTCTTACTACAATATTTATCCACCAATAAGTCTATCTTCGCTTCATATCCATTAACAGTACCAACATCGTATTTACTTTTCGCAAACACTGATGTGTATTTGCCTATTAGTTCATTTATTTCTGTTATTTGATCATTATTTAAATGATTTATTGTTATTTTAAAATCTTCTTCGTTAACATGTTCATTAAAATTAATTTGGTGTTTTTCTATAATGTTCTTATTTTCAGAATGTTTAAATTCAGTATTCGTCTTCATATTTGTAGAAGTTTCTTCTTTTTTATTTGTATTATTCAAGCAGACTTTCTGTGATATTTGTAAGTCTTCACTTTGGATAAGTTTGAAGTCTTTTATCATGTCTAATCCAATCAAAAAGTCATACTTAAAATTGTGTTCATCAATAATGTACACATCAACATTTTTCTCCAATTCAAAAATTTTAATCTTTAACGTTGTCAAACCACTCGTCTTTTTAACACCATTAATCGTTACTAAATTTGCTTCATTCAAATTGTTTCCTTTTCTTTTTAGTTTCAAAAACTTAGAATTAATTAGAGAAACATTTGAACCCGAATCATAAATTCCGTATATTGTTAATTTATCATTTAGTAATAGTTTGACTTTTATTAATGGTGTTACTATTAGTTTTTTTGATCATTTTCATTTATCTCAGTCTCTATCACTGAATTGTTAACATGTTTAATGGCATTTCTCTTAAATTTTTCACCCTCTTTTGTTTTGAACCAGCATGTGGCTTCAGGGTGGTAACGAGTGCCCTTATTCAATTTTTCACAAATTTTACATGGATTTTTATCCTCATTTTTATTATGTTCTGCATTCCCAAATATTCTCTTGTTCATGAATCTTTTTTTGTTGACCATATGTTCATACTTGTTTACTTCATTAAACAAATCCACAGTATCTTGTAATCCTTCTCTATCGATCTTGTTAAGTATGAATTCTGGTAGTCCGGAAGCAACAAGATCTATCAAAGTACCGGTGTCGATTGATCTTCTCATATCCAATAGAAGTTTTTCTTTTCTCATAGCATAATCCAACAGAGAACCATCTTTGTATCTAAATAATAGTGCGTATGTGACAGGGTTCCATCCTTTGTTTGCGAATGATTCACAGAATTTGTTTTTCCATGTTGACCACTCTGAGTTCATTGTTAGTTTAATAATCATGGAACTATACCAATCTACACAAGTTTTATCCATGAACAATCTGAGTATTTCTATTTTTTTTTCATCCGTGATCACATCAAATCGTAAACATTCTTTTTCAAACACTTCTATCCACTGGCTTGCATTTGTATTTTTACTACAGAATTTTTCTATAACAAACTTCTCAGCAATGTTTTTTAAGCTCTGTTGCTTATCTTCCATTAATTTTACCATCAATCTTCCCAATGTATCTTCTTTTTGATGTACTTGTAAATTTTCTTCTTCCAATTCTTCGAGGTATTGGTTTCCGAACTGTAGGTTTCCATCTTCATCTACATATGTTTTTTTTAGTTCTTCCTCCATTGTTAACCAGACTCTTCTAACCTGGTATCTTTTTTTTAAACTATTTTTTACTTTTGTAAATTAAGGTTATATAAATCATACCGACGATCTGCATACGTCAAACAAGATTGACTACTCACAGATGTGTGTAGCTATGTGGAGAAAAGCGAGCGCAAACTGGTTTGGAGTCAGCTTCGAATACAGAAATTATCACACAGATTCGGCAAGAGTTTTTGAATACGAAAAATAACCTAAATCATTGACAAAAAGTACGCTAGGTAAGCCATTCTCTATTGCGCGTGATCAAATGAAATCGAACGATTAGGTAATACAAAGTATGGAATTATGATTATTGGCGTTATCACACAAAGTTTTTTGAAGGCAAATCACAAATGCGGTAGGTAAAGTTAGCTCTGATGTAACCTCTCTTTCTAGAAGAGTGCAGTTGCAGCACTATCAGAGAACTTTTTTTTTTAGTTAGCAATTACAAAATTATAGGGGGTATTCTTTTCATCAAAGTCAATCTCGTGAAAGCTGTATCGACGGTGTCGTCGGATATCACGGCTTTGGTAAAACACATAACGAGAAATGGGCCCGCAGCCCGCATACGTAACGGACATTCTAGTTCGTGACCACATTCGATAAGGTTTTTATAGCCGACCATCCGATAGCGGCCCTACGGGACTTTGGTCTACACGTTTTGTGCACACGCTTTGTATCTATCTGACTATCCTGGGAAGAAAATACTGTGTAGCAAAAGTATAGCCAATATTGAGAGCAGATGGCCAATTACGCGAAAAGCTGCATGCAACACGAGACGTGAGATGAATACCCAATTAAAGCACACAGACACTAAGATTTTTACAAAAACAATTATTATCAAAAATTATTTTTCTTTGTATATGGCTTGGTTGTAGTCTCGATTGTTCTAACCGTAACTCGGTGATTTGTGGAATGTTTGCGAGGAGAAAGGCGAAATAAAAATTTTATTCGCAGTGATCTTTGACAGCTTCAAGTTTAGAGGTCAGGGGCACTTGTTTTTATGAGAAGAGCGCAAAGTACGAAAAGCACTTGGCTTTGGCATCTCGATTACAGTTTTTAAATATCAATAACAATCGATGTTAACCTTTAACTGCTGACGTGGGGGCCTTTCTGACCTAGCAACAATAATATCGAAATACTCCCCTCCCCCGCGCGCGACGCTTACGCCGCTTCCAGTAGCTTCGAATTTAGTGACGCCAGAGCCGTGAGAGTTGGTGTATCTGTTGGCACGCTTAATTTCTGTAAGTAAATTCATTTCAATTTTTTTGAGGGCCTCTCTGACCCATCGTCAGTACTTACGTGACTTTTTCTGAGACCTGATATGCCGATATCTGATCATCCTGCATTTCTAGAAGCAGAAGATGACTTAAAGCTAAAAAGAAGACGTCATACATGTCCACTGAAGCTTCAGAGAAAGTCTATACACACTTGTTTTGTGTGTAAAAAAACATGTTTGTCCCCAATGCGCAAAAAAAGTTGGCCCTGACCGTCTATAATTTGTAAGATTTGGTGCATTGCAATTTAATATTATTTAATTACTAATTTAATTAGTTTATTAGAGACACTATTATTGAAGTACGATGATAAAAGTAAGTTGGTTTTATTTAGTTTAATAGATAATACAGACTGATTTCTGATCTCAAGTGATTTTTGCCAAAAATTATTATAAATATAATATCCAAATTGTCAAATATAAGTTACCTCACTATTATTATTATTTTTTATTTATTTATCTATAAAAAAAGTATATTGACATTGGTTTTTTTTTATGCCTGTCTCACTAGGATATACCTGTGTCATAACTATGCATCAGGCCGCCCACGCCCCACGTCAGGTACACATAAAAAAATCACGTCAGTAGTTAAAGGTTAACATGCTACTACTATTAGACAAAAGAAAAAAATGGAAAAGGTAAATTACTAGAACAACTCTTCAAATTTCAAGTTATACAACGAAACCACTTAATTAGTTGGAAAAGGTAAATTACTAGAACAACTCTTCAAATTTCAAGTTATACAACGAAACCACTTAATTAGTTGATTCTTTTAAACCAAAATATTTTTCCTTACAACTTTTCAAGAATATCCATAAATAACATATTATTGTACAACATTTAGTAAATGTATCATTCAACAAGTTTGTGTTTCGAATTTATATTGAAACCATAACAGGAAACCAATATTGTACAAATATACAAAAACATGTTGACAATAACACATCAATGCTTTGGATTTTTATAAACGCACCTATGTAAAAACAAGTACACCCTGCGGTGTACCTAACTAACTAAAGGATTCGATTGACCTGAATATAAAAAAAAAACAATACAAAACCAATAAAAAGAGCAAACTAACCCAGTTTTAGTTAGATACAAGTGCATTCCTGCTAACATTGCCATGTCTTAAACATATTACTACATACAAAGTACCTAGGTTGAAGGTAATGAATGCAAAAACGATGAACATTATTTGATATTAATTTCGCAGAGAATTTCATAAAAATTAAGTTTCAAGGTAAGATTTATCTGATCGATAGAAAAGAAGATATAATATGTATATAATCGTATTTTTCTTGTGATTTTGATGACATTCAATTAAAACACAATTGAGTTTCTCTGTAAAGAAAGAGGAGGTTTATTTTGTTAATCTCACAAGATTTACATAAATAAAAGTATCTAGTAACAAAACAAACCTGTAAAGAAAGAAACGACATTTAATGTTATTAATTGCAATGTCGATCCCTTGATCACAATATCACAATCACGATAGTAATCACTTTTAATTATTGAAATCAATCTTATCAATTTGCAAAATTTGCTTTATCATGGCCATAGATTATTTTTACTATATTTTCAATTATCCATAGATTATAAAACATTGAGTCGACTGTTAAGTAGGAACTGAGGCACATACCAGTGTCAGTCTATAGTACATACACAATGACCAGTCAAGATCGGCATTGTGATTAAAGAAAATTATATTTTTCTTTACATCTCCCCCCCTAGGGAAGATAATAAACCAAAACCTATCATGTATCCTCTTCACTGTTCATTAAAGGTGCTGGAGTTAACTTCGAGATATGGAAAAAATTTGATTCTGATTTTTGTCGACCAGTGTTTATCTTGTAAATTGAGTTTGAAATTTTTTCTATGATTTCGTAGGGTCCGATTCTCAATTCGTCGAGCTTCTTCCTATTAAGTTTGTTTCCATTCTCCACAAAAACAGTATCACCAACTTTGAAGTCAAAGTGTTTCCTGGTTTTATCGTAAATTATCTTGTTGTAATTATGTGATTTCAGAGTATTTTCCAGAGCTTTTTTTCTGTCGTGAATCAAATCGATGTCGGTCTTCTTAAGTTTTAACTCTTTTGGCAAAATCGTAACATCTGTGCCGTTAAGTAGGTACTGTGGCGCATATCCAGTTACAGTGTGCTCCGTTTCATTATAGTTTTTTACACAATTACGCGCTATAGTTGTCCAAGCTACTTTTGAATCATTTTCGTTAATTTTGCATCTAATTTTATTGACCAGCGTTTGATTTAATCTTTCATTTAATCCATTTGAGAAAGGTGAGTTCACTGCAGTAAAAATTATCGGTATATTTTTTTCATCCAAAAATTTTTTGAATTCTCTAGAATTGATACCCGGGTATTGGTCCGACAGTATCATGCCAATGTTATTAGTTTCTGTGGAGTTTAAGAGTTTGATGAAATCATTGGTATTTTGAGTTCTTGACGTCAAAATATATGCAAACCTCGTGAAATGATCTGATAGCAGGTGCAAGTATCTCTTTGTTGACCGTGAACCCCCAAAACCGCCTATTGTATCAATGGAACATATTTCAAAAGGTTTTGTTGCGGGACCCAAGTGGGACATCAATCCATATTTATTTTGACCTCTTGATTTGTTCTTTAAACATACTGCACAACTTTCGCAGGTTCTCTTTATATTGTTTGTCATGTTTTCTGCTGTGTACCATGAGCTTATCATTTTTTGCATTTGTGTAATTCCTATGTGACCTAGGTCTGTATGAACATTTCTGATAAAGTGTATGCTGAATTTTTCTGATAGAATTATTTTTTCTCTTTTTTTTACTTTTTTGTAATAAACATTATTCTTCGATATTAATTTATCTCTTCTGTACTGTATCTTCTCATTTTTGACCTGATCTTTTAAGATATCTTCTAATTTTATTAAGTTGACAACTTTTAATTGCTCATCTGTATTTTCATTTGAATCTAGCACTGGATTTCTGCTTAGACAGTCAGCTTCCAAATTTTGTTTTCCTGGAGCATATTTTATGTTAAAGTCATATTGAGAAAGATAATATGTTAAATCACCCAGCTCTTCATCGGTTCTAGATTTGAGATTCATGTTTTCCAGTGGTTTGTGGTCTGAATAAACTGTAAATGGTTTACCTATCAACCAGTATTGCCAGTATTTCACTGCTTCTTTTATGGCTAAGCATTCTAAGTAAATTGCTTTTTTCTTTTTCTGGGCGCTATTTAGTTTTTTCGAAAAGTAAGCTACAGGTTTTTCTTTTCCATCCGACTGTGTCTGTTTTAAAATAGCTCCAAGGCCTTCTAGAGAAGCGTCTGTATATATATTAATTGGTAAATCTTGATCAAAAATTTCCAGGATTGGTTGTGAGCATAGTAGGTTTTTCATCGTTTCAAAAGCATTTTGGCATTTATCAGTCCAAATAAACTTTTGGTTTTTCCTTAGTAAGTTATGCAAAGGATCTAGTATTATTGCACTCTTCGGAATGTACTCATGATAAAAGTTGATTTTTCCTAGAAATTGTCTCACATTCTTCTGTGTTTTTGGAATAGGAAAGTTCTTTATTGAAATCAAATTATCCTTTACTGGCTTGACTGAATTATTCTGAATTATGTGACCCAGATATTTTACCATGTCTGATGCAAATGTGCATTTTGTAAATTTTAATCTAAAACCTTCTGTTTTGATTGCATTCAGCAACTTTGTTAAATGATCGATGTGTTCAGAAAAAGTTTTTGAAAATATAAGTATGTCATCTATGTAATTGACAGCAAAATCCGTTAGTTTATATTTTCTCAATATATTGCTTAATATCCTCTGAAAAATTGCCGGAGAGGTCTTTAATCCAAAAGGTAGGCAGGTCCACTGATAATGCCCCTCCTGTGTTACAAATCCTGTTTTTTTTTTGTCTTCAATCCGCAACGGAATGGACCAAAAAGCTGAGTTTATATCCAGCGTTGAAAAAAATTTGCAATTTCTGGTCTTTGTCATTAAGTCTTCAATCAATGGAAATGGTTGAGCTTGAGGTATTACTATTTTATTTAAGTCTCTGAAGTCTATGCATAATCTGGATCTTTTGTTTTCTTCTTTTTTAAATGCCAGAGTGACCGGTGCAGCAAATGGGCTGTACGACTCTTCTATCAGTTTGTTGTCTAATAATTTTGCTATTTGCTCTTCTATTTCCTTTTTATCTTCTACGCTGCATCTGTAAGGCCTCTTACTACAATATTTATCCACCAATAAGTCTATCTTCGCTTCATATCCATTAACAGTACCAACATCGTATTTACTTTTCGCAAACACTGATGTGTATTTGCCTATTAGTTCATTTATTTCTGTTATTTGATCATTATTTAAATGATTTATTGTTATTTTAAAATCTTCTTCGTTAACATGTTCATTAAAATTAATTTGGTGTTTTTCTATAATGTTCTTATTTTCAGAATGTTTAAATTCAGTATTCGTCTTCATATTTGTAGAAGTTTCTTCTTTTTTATTTGTATTATTCAAGCAGACTTTCTGTGATATTTGTAAGTCTTCACTTTGGATAAGTTTGAAGTCTTTTATCATGTCTAATCCAATCAAAAAGTCATACTTAAAATTGTGTTCATCAATAATGTACACATCAACATTTTTCTCCAATTCAAAAATTTTAATCTTTAACGTTGTCAAACCACTCGTCTTTTTAACACCATTAATCGTTACTAAATTTGCTTCATTCAAATTGTTTCCTTTTCTTTTTAGTTTCAAAAACTTAGAATTAATTAGAGAAACATTTGAACCCGAATCATAAATTCCGTATATTGTTAATTTATCATTTAGTAATAGTTTGACTTTTATTAATGGTGTTACTATTAGTTTTTTTGATCATTTTCATTTATCTCAGTCTCTATCACTGAATTGTTAACATGTTTAATGGCATTTCTCTTAAATTTTTCACCCTCTTTTGTTTTGAACCAGCATGTGGCTTCAGGGTGGTAACGAGTGCCCTTATTCAATTTTTCACAAATTTTACATGGATTTTTATCCTCATTTTTATTATGTTCTGCATTCCCAAATATTCTCTTGTTCATGAATCTTTTTTTGTTGACCATATGTTCATACTTGTTTACTTCATTAAACAAATCCACAGTATCTTGTAATCCTTCTCTATCGATCTTGTTAAGTATGAATTCTGGTAGTCCGGAAGCAACAAGATCTATCAAAGTACCGGTGTCGATTGATCTTCTCATATCCAATAGAAGTTTTTCTTTTCTCATAGCATAATCCAACAGAGAACCATCTTTGTATCTAAATAATAGTGCGTATGTGACAGGGTTCCATCCTTTGTTTGCGAATGATTCACAGAATTTGTTTTTCCATGTTGACCACTCTGAGTTCATTGTTAGTTTAATAATCATGGAACTATACCAATCTACACAAGTTTTATCCATGAACAATCTGAGTATTTCTATTTTTTTTTCATCCGTGATCACATCAAATCGTAAACATTCTTTTTCAAACACTTCTATCCACTGGCTTGCATTTGTATTTTTACTACAGAATTTTTCTATAACAAACTTCTCAGCAATGTTTTTTAAGCTCTGTTGCTTATCTTCCATTAATTTTACCATCAATCTTCCCAATGTATCTTCTTTTTGATGTACTTGTAAATTTTCTTCTTCCAATTCTTCGAGGTATTGGTTTCCGAACTGTAGGTTTCCATCTTCATCTACATATGTTTTTTTTAGTTCTTCCTCCATTGTTAACCAGACTCTTCTAACCTGGTATCTTTTTTTTAAACTATTTTTTACTTTTGCAAAAGCACTACTTTTCATAATCTCCTGGTGATGGCTGGCGGATTGTAGCATTTCTGGTATTTTAAACACTTTTTCATCACTTGTGACTATTTTTGTAATGCTAATAATATTTGACTTGTAATCGCCTCCAGGTAGTAGCGTAAATTCAAATTGTAGTTTCTCCATTTTTGGTTACGAAAAATGTCGTTTTATAATCGTATTTTTCTTGTGATTTTGATGACATTCAATTAAAACACAATTGAGTTTCTCTGTAAAGAAAGAGGAGGTTTATTTTGTTAATCTCACAAGATTTACATAAATAAAAGTATCTAGTAACAAAACAAACCTGTAAAGAAAGAAACGACATTTAATGTTATTAATTGCAATGTCGATCCCTTGATCACAATATCACAATCACGATAGTAATCACTTTTAATTATTGAAATCAATCTTATCAATTTGCTAAATTTGCTTTATCATGGCCATAGATTATTTTTACTATATTTTCAATTATCCATAGATTATAAAACATTGAGTCGACTGTTAAGTAGGAACTGAGGCACATACCAGTGTCAGTCTATAGTACATACACAATGACCAGTCAAGATCGGCATTGTGATTAAAGAAAATTATATTTTTCTTTACATGTATATTTAGAACAATATAATACAGTTGGGTTTCACGATTGACTGTTTAGAAACTTGTTCTCGGTGAAAATCCAAATAAATGGAAAATTTCTGAACGTACCTATCCGAAAAGTAGAAACCGTTTTTGAAAGGCAACGCTTTCAAATCGCACTCCTAGATAAAGAGTAGTACAACTCAAAATACCTCTTTTTTCAGGAACAGCGAAAAACGTTTTACTCTATTTCTATTCGAGCGATTAAAAATATTGTTATATGATATTGTATGTTATTTTACTAGGATATTTATTTGCTAAATTACTTAACCATCAAATTCACGTGTCACGCGTTTATTAATTAATTTCGTGTTATTTTAGTATTTGTGGCAAAATCATTGTTTAATAATTTTATCAACTTAAATTGATTCCGTATATATGTAGAACGCCTGAGAAACAAGACAAGTTGAATCACGAATACCAAATCAACTCAAAATATTCACGCACTATGACTGCGGTTAATCACGAATACAAGACTAAATCGAAATAATCCAGTCTTTGTGCGTATTGACAGCACCTTCCCCTACAGTTGGTATGTCGTAACTGGTGATGCGTTACTATTGTTGGTGGGGGTTTTCGTAGAGCAATTCAGAAAGACTGACTTAAGTGCCATCTACAATTTTATTGATGGAGATTTTTAAACTGGTGTCTTTGTGGTTTGTGTAGTTTTCGACGCAGATTCCGAAAATGGCAATAACTCGATTTTGGATTATTTCGAGTTGTGCTAGTCTTTATCTAGGTGTGCGAAATTTTATAATTCGAAATAAACATAATTTTTGAAAAATAAACTTTGTAATCAAACATAAAAAAGTTGCCCACTTTACTTTTTTCTAAATACAAAATTGATAACGAAAAAAAATAAAAGCACATACGTACATACTTTATTAGACAAATGTATTATATAAGTTGTCACCTCACATTTTGTCGTTCCATGCAAATATAATTAATAAAAATATAGTTTCAAAATAAAGGTGAACATTTGCCTTCTTTTGTGGTTAATTTTTAGATTTGAATATAAAGCGTAGTGTTTTCTTTTTCTAACACTGTTTAGATCATATTTCTCATTATGATAGTAAGGGAAGCAACGATTTCTATGAGATCTACACGAGTTGTTCCGAAAAGCGAACCTGAGGGTTAAATAAATCAAAATTATTTTTAAATGTTTCAAAAGTTTGGTAAACATGATATTTACGAATTCAGAACGCAGATGAATCTGTGTAGGTGTATAGTTCAGAGGAGGAGGGAAGAAGCCATCAATCACCCCGGGAGCATCGCTCCATCCCATTGTGCTCGGTGATTGTTCTTCATTAGCCTGGTTCGCACCAACTCATAGAGCTCCTATCATAACCACTCATGTTTTACACAGTGCTCGAGTTTGCTCAACCTCAGACCTCAAAAGAGAAATAATGTCTGTATTCTTTAATTAATATCATAGCACGTTGGAAATGGGAGAAATTCTTGCAATACCATCGATCAAAAAGTATTAAAAGTTCATTAATGTCGCGCAAATGGAAACAAAGAAGTCATACATCCACCCACCCTGGGAGGAAGGTGGTTGTAGCTGGGTGCTTAGATTCACGCGAGCGCTGAAAAATGGGAAAATTTCCCCCTAATGTGCCGGTACATACCTAGATCCCAGGAGTCGAGGGGAGAGAGGAAATAAGTGGAAACAAAGAAAAAATACTGCCTCAAAATTGTGGATACCAAAAATAACTTTATCTTACAATACAACGGACGAAGATACAATACGAATTAATGGCTCAAAGCAATTAATTCCGCTCACGATGAGAACAGCAACTAATTTTATCCAGTCAAATATTATAAGATAAAAAAGAAAAAGTTTTCTTTAAAAACAGATCTAAACGAAAATGTAAAACGAGCTGCGCTTCGTACCTACGAACATCAGTATAAAAAGGTTGTAAACTGCAGAAGGAAGATCGATCAGTGTAAAAAGGTTGTAAAATGCAGAAGGTAAAGCAGTGCAGAATAAAGTTTTTACTATTCTTTTCGTGGTAGGCGCCAAAAGATGATAAATTTCTCGTCGTGCGAGGGCGGTGGGGAGGTCGGCGCCAGGGGCGCATCAACCCTCCTGTAGAGGGCGCACGCGGGCGGGTCGGTGACCCCGAACCAGCCCCCCGCTCAGAATAATAGGTGCCACACTGCATCGCCTGCGTAGGGGCACATTACTCTATACAACTCTTCTGCGGGCAATTACACTAACTTCCCATTGATTACAGTTATAATTTATAATAATTATATTTTGCTCATTTACTTTTACAGCGCCGTTTTCGTGAAAAATCACGCCAATGGCGATAATAATATTATAATACCTCGAGTAACGAATAAACATCTAATCAAAGGCAGACAATCAATGATACGTTATAATTACATATTTTGTATAAATTTAAATAAATATTTTTTATAAAATCATCACTTTAATAAAATTGAATTAAAACACAATATTACTAATATTATCGATGTCGGGCAGATTTGACTAATCAAGAATTTGCAAGCATCATCCAAACATTTTCAAATGCTGTTTTTCACAACTAGTCTTTTGAAAAACATGATAATTTTTCAATCTATAAAGCCAGATATTTGTATCTGTAGATTTCTCCCAAATTCTAACATTCCTCTAAAAATTTAAAAGTAGCTAATTACGATAACATGACTGCTGTATATAAATTGCATACTAGTTATACAAGAAACACACAAAATAACACAATAATAGAGTACTAAGAAATGAGACTGAAAGTGGTAGAAATTACATGTTCGGCAATGTTTCTTTAATTGTGTCAAATTTTAATCAAGTATTATAATATACGCGTACACGATGTAAGGAAACTCATAGTACAAACGAGAAACTGATGAACCTACATCACAAAGAGAAATTTAAAAAGTTTTTTTTGGAAGATAGAACATTTAGTTTTTTTTTTTTTTCATATTTTACATATTTTTCGGTAACTAGAGAGTTTAAAAAAAACTTTTAGCCTCGTCCACGCTTCGGCGCGTTTTGATCAACCCCTAGGTACCGATATTTTTCAAAATTTGACTTTTAAAAAATTTATCTAATGAAAAAATGTTACAAAATCAATTACAAATAAGGGAACGTACCCATACCACGTGACACTTTTGGGGGGGGGTCTTCAAAATGTCACGCTTGGTACAAATGAGCGGCTAGTTGCTTAGGTTTTTGGTCACCGGGGGGGGGGGGGGGTTAAAAATTGCAAAAAGTTGGTCACGTAGTATGGATACGTTCCCTAAGATGTAAATTCACCAGTTTCCCGCTTGTACTACGAGTTTCCGTATTATATTTTTTTTAGTTATTTGGTTATACTGTATAACTAAATAACCAAAAAAAATATATAACTTATACACCAAGCTGGGCTTTTACTATATGTATAGTATATATATACATCAATATGATCTGGATATTTTGGTTACTTCATTTTCAATGTTAATTTTACTTACTGAGGAACCATCCCATCAAAAATGCCAAGATTTGCAAAAGATTTGCATGCTTAAAAAGTAATATTCTTTATTTTATTGGAAGGAGGTAAAACGTACGCAAATTTAAAACAAAATACTTGAAAATTTTAAGGGACTCTCCGATAAAAGAAAGAATGAATCAGGAGCGTGTCAGTCAGTGGGTGTCATAACTAAACATTTCGTATTTGCAAAAGGTGTCAACGTTCTGACTCGAGCAGGATATTCGTCATCAGAATTAATCATAATCATTCAGCTGATGCCGTTACAAGTTTCGAGAACAATCCACAAGTTTATCAGTACACACGCAAAAACAGATAATAATATTATCGACGTGATAATCGTATATTATCATAACCGCCGATTGATCGGTTGATCTAGCGATCGATTGAATCGGCCAATAAATATTAAGCCGAATGTAAAATGGTGTAAGTACAAATAACTAGATCGAAGCAAACCTTGATACCTAAGAAATCAACAAATAGAACAATCAGTCGCGACTTGGACACTCCTCGAATCTACTGTGAAGGCGTTCAGAGGCGTCTCTATTTACACAGCATTTAGGAAAATAAAATGTGGACACAAGGTCAGTGATTCTATTGAAAAGCGTGTCGATATCAGTTCTATCAGCTTATGACTTCAGTCCAGTTCGAGGCGATATCTTATTTGACTGGTTACGTGTGCAGACATCTGACTGAACAGGTGATAAGTCAATGGTAATCAAACATTGGGACCTGGTGTATCAATATGAGCGCGCAGACAAAGGATTAGTCTCTCAATACATTCAACAGGCTTTGCCAAACTGACGCCGAATCGTTAAACATCACACGTAATGCGCACTTGATACTGTTGACTATTGGGATAACGGCCAAATTATTAACTGATCACTTTCAAAAGGTATCGCGATGAAGACGATGCTCTGTGATAAGGCTAAGGCCAAGTCCTAGAATTAAAAAAATGTTCCGATATTATTAACTTATTAGGTAGGTATTAAAAGTGAAAATACGAGGCTGTTATAACACGCTGGCGAGGTATCAACGACGGTAATATAGTTTCGTGCCATCGGCGTTTACTGAAAAACGTCGCAATCGTTGGTTGTCGTAGCGAGTGGCGAGATTAACTTGGAGTGGTCTCTCGAGATCCATTATTCAGCTGTGTATGGCGTGCGCCTCGCGTGATATTAAACTAAAAACGAAATATGTAAGACGGTAAATGAATCCTACGGTGTACGGGCGTATGTCGGGGATTCTCAGAATAGCGTGTTGGCTGATCCCTGGCTGGGCTGGGAGCCGGGAACCCGGTGAAGTTGCGAGTGGCGAGTGAGGATTGGTGGTGTGTGACTGTGTGAGCGTAGCACTGGACAATGCTCCGGGGCCGTTGAACGTACTCGCACGTGTCTGCCTATTCCCCGCCGCGCTTCCAGCAAATAATGATCGCTCGCCTCTTTAATTTGGAGAAAAGGAGAATACTTACGCGGGTGCATCCCGCCGTCGATCATCGTCCTTAGTAATGCAAGTATGACTACGGCTATAGGCTATAGGGCCGGCGATCAACCCTCCTTATACAGACGGCAGTGGGGTGCTTGCGACCCGGTCACTGAACCGATCCCCGCCCCGCTCCCTGCAGAGCTGCGTGCGCTTGACGCACCCACCACCACCATTCCACCACTCTACTACTCCAGTCAACCGTCCTGACAGTCCCGAGACAGACCCGACCAGCGACCACTCTCCCATAGAGCAGATGTTACTCCGAAGTACGGTTGTAGGTTGTATAAGCCACCCGGGCCGCTCTTCGTGTTGCTAAATAACAAGCTCGTGGAAACAATGGCACGACTCTGCGATTATCTATTAGTGATGCGATGCAATGTTGGCAATGACCCGAATCGCGATGAAAGCTATAAACAGTACATCGGGGACGATAAATCAAGCTGAGTGGTCCCGTAGCCCGAGCGTGCCCGAGATATGACATACAAACTAAACAATACGAGTACTTTAGTTATTTGTTTTTGGGGTGTTATGCCGTGTTGCGCTACCTCCTTCTTAAGCCAACGTTTCGGACATCGTTGCAGTGTCCACCATCAGAGCAGAAAAAACAATATTAGTACTGATTATGCTAAAAATATGTGCCGATTACGTCAGACATCATAGCTAACTAGACCAGCACGCGTTTTAAATGTAAACCTGGGTAGATAGTATTCCATAATTACACTTATTGAAGTTGTATATAATATTGTTATTCTCAATTTTTTTCGTCAATAATTTTAAGTAAATGTCGATATTTTATTGATCAATGATATAAGCATTAAAGTAAGAAACGCTGACTTGATAAACTGATAAAATGTCAAACTTTGGTAGCCAAAATTGTGATTATAAAATATTCGGGAATATCGGTACGAACCTGGGAGGGACTACAAGTTTTGGAGCAACGTGACCAATAAAGATTGTGAGTGGCGGCAAAGACGTTGGAGCTTGGAGCAGTGTTAATAGGCGAATTAGGGTATAAATTTGAATGTTTATGGTACATATCGTACTCTCCGCTGGCGGTCAGAGTGAGATTCCAATGGCGCAACCAACCAGCTAGCTAACTTACTAACCTCTCCCGAGTTTCTCGTTTCTCTATGCTTCCAACACAAACTCCCGCTTTTATATGGTCTTCTAATCTCGCGTGATGGAAGTGTGAGTTGTGTTCACCACCAGCGGTAATAATGTCGGAGCTCGTAAAACCATGCGAAAACATGTCACACAAAGGAAATAATGCATTGCTGCAATAAATTGCATTTTCTTCCACGCGCGAGGGAAATTTATGATATCTACTTATATTTGCGCAACTGTTGGAATGGTGAAACGTCAAACGAAAACAATAGAACCTTTATTAAATATTTAATTGCGAGCATTGTAGTTTACAGGCATTTTAGCAATATGAGATATATCGATAAAAAGGAAAGTGAAGTGTTTAGAGTCGGACAATGCGGATTGCAATCAGATAAATCTGGCACAGCAATTGAGGTCGACAAATCGGACAAGCAGCAAACAGTTACACGGTGCAGGCGGGCAGGTAGGCAATGGCAGTAGGCACTGAGGGACTGAGGCAGCTCACCTCTACTCTACAGTCTACAGTTGTACAGTTGTAGAGGCCAACGTACGACGGTGAGCGGCAGCGACAGCGGCAGCGGGAGCGGCGTCGGCGGACCTCTCACCGCTAAAGAGTAAAGAGAGAGCCTCGCTAACGGGAATCCGAGCCCGTTACACCAACAGGTTCACCAGACTCGATAATCATCGAGAAGGACAGAGATGTTACGACCTCAAGTCACTGGGAGAAAAGAGACGCCAACAAGGAGGAGCAAAAGAGAAAGACCGCGAGAGGAAAGGGACGTGGAAATTCTATTTCGTTTGGCCTCGATATATCGTAAGGTTCGCTATTTCGATACTTATACAATAGTTTTATGAAAAGTATCGCGCGATTGACGCACCACTAACGCCGTGTCAAAAATTATTATGCCGTGTCTCTCTGGCTTCGGTTATGCTATTGAATTATAAGACAAATGAAAGTTTGACCAACTTCTGGGAAAGGGGGCAAGTAAAAGTGACGGCGTATGAATGTGTCGCACTGTACATTTCAATCCTAATTACCGCTCGAGTAATAAACACAACTATTAAATCATCATCATTACCAATTTTCACAAACATAATATATGTCGTGCATTCTGTGGAGGAGTGCTAATGTACTCGTGCCGTCATAGCTCCTTCAAATCAACGTCATTAAAACAGAAAACGTATACGTTCCGTTACAAATTACAAAGAATATAAAATTCCAATAGAATTGGTGAACATGAATACAGGAAACTATAATATGTGGCGGTGCGAGATGGTAAACTAAGTAATCACAATTAGCAAAGACGGGAAAGACGAGTATGCAGGTGTGAATAGCTAAAGAGGACAAGCCACCGAGGAGAGACTTCCTCATTCTCATTACTATTACATTAAAGCCATCGCGTGCTGGCTGACCTCGCTGCTTTAACACGAGATTCAAAGGTCACCGACGATCTTTCTCAGTTCCTGATTCGATGACGTACTAACTACCATGTTGGATTCTGCTTCCTTCTTTGAACAATGGAAGCTTTTGCTTAGAAGCCGAGACCCCAGCGATGCTCAGCGGTATTTAAACAATTCATGAACAAATTTAATGAGCAAACATTGTCGTTTCTATTCAATGTCAAATAACACTAAACTTCTTATAAATCAGCATATTAAATAAATAATAAAAAGGACAAGAGATTAAAACTAGAAGTCAAATCATAATAACGCCTCTCTTCTGATAGAGAAAAGAACATAAAAAAGTAGAATACAATATAGGTAGGTACACATTACAAAATTTAAATATAAAAAAGGGATTCAACCCAAAGACGTTACATACTTTAGACACGGGGTAGAAATCTCAAAATGGGAAGCCAACAACAAGACAATTGTAGAGTACTCGATTTCTAGTTTCTAGTACTTTAGTAATTTAGTACTAAACTGCCACGCGTCGGGTAAGGTCGTGTCCTACTAGTAAGTAAATTGCATTAAAAAGCGCCAAAATTCCCTCCTGTGTGATAAGAAAATGTTTCCATTACACGGTAAACAGTCGTAAAAGCGAAGGAATAACATTTAATTCGTAAATACATGCAAATTACTTATTATTATCGATTATAAAAATAATATCTACAATTGCTTTCCGCCCAAAGATTTTATGCGTCATTAGAGAACTCAAGGCCTACTAAAGTACAGGTCTGGATGCGCAACAGCCAAATTACAAAGTATGCCATGCCGTCGCTAAGTAAAATTTACTTTTTATAATAATAATCTAATGATTCTTTATTTACTTGCCTGCGGTAAAACAACATACAAATCAGCAGAAACAACAAATACAGTAACAATCAACGCCATTTGCAAACTATCGTTGTTCATTATAGCTATTTGACACCTCAAAATTCGACTGGTGCCCAGGCCTCCTACTTTAGTCGGCCTTGAGACAGTATTCGACGGAACTTTTGAATTTTGAATACGAAAATGCCGCCCGCGTTCTATCTTTTATTTCGTTCATATGCACATATTCTTTTAAGCGTCTATCTTTATCATACACGAATAACTTTTGAATTAAGAAATTATTGAAAATCGCTGAAAACAAAAGAGTTTTGATTAATTGCCACATTATATCTTGAGTTTGTGAGACTATGGCAAGTCTATTTATTTTATATAACGTCATTGATTCAACCACACAAAAATCTCATCTGAATTTGTCGATAATAATCAAAGCAAAAGCCATCTCGACAATGTAAAAGGTAGATATTAGATACGAGGATCAAACTCCGTTTATCCGGTTTGGCTTCTCGCTTTTTAGAATATAAAACAGTTTGAACACAGGCGAGTGGTGAGTAAATAATTGAAGCGTAAAAGGCTCTGAAGGTGCAAGACATCCGCCATGAGACACGAGATACTCTAGCAGCTAGCAGGGTTCTTTGTTACGTCTCGAATCAGCAGCTCGTGGTCACTGAACCCCTTTTTTCATGCAAACTGAACGGGCTCGCACGCACCTGTAAATTACCGAGGGACTGTCACCCTCTGCAGCGGCGGGACTGGGAACTGTAAGAACCGGTCCCACTAAACAAGGAAGGCTGGACGCTGGACACACGATCAAACCAAAATAACGGTGACCAATAATCGCACAGCAGGACCCGACTATCAAATTATGCGCGATCCTAGTTCCTAATGCTGCATGTATATTTGCGAACCGAAGCGCGAGCCGAGCCACAAATTATGGGAAAGGAACAAATCAACCGCGCCATTTGCAGTTCTTTCGTTCCTTTATAAATCGTAATTCAACCCGGCAGTTCGGCTCACGTATGTATACGCAGAATAACAAATTTGGCTGTCGGGGCTTAACTTGAGCGAAATTCTTCTTCAACAAATAATATACTTATAATCATGTTAAGGAGATGTACGTAATGTATGTAATGTAATGCAAAATCATTAGTTTTTGGTTTGAAAATTTTATTACTTAGAAATATTTTAGATGCTTTAATTAAATACTGCGAGAAGAACACGTAGTACAGTTTGTCAAATAAGAGTAGAAAATATATGAGGGCGCCACTGCTGTTCAAATGGCAATACTAAACACATAACTCATGGTGTTAAAGTAAAGCTGTGTAACCTACATTTTTATAAAAAATTAAAAAGGCATAGTAGTGGAAAAAATATTTTTTCATTGCAGCATAGATCCGCCGATCTCAAAATTAGAATTGCGTATAGGTATATTATTACTATACCTTTGCAATTTTGTGTTAACATAATGAAGAATAACTATAATGTAATAAAATATAAAGCTTAGAAATTGCTCATATTTATTTAATACTAGATAAAGTATCTAGGCTTTAGATCATGTCTCTAATTTTAGATCTGAATATACTCGTATTAACTCATTCAGATCTAAAAGTAGTGTTACTAAACTCACCATTAGTGATTCTTCCTTTCTATTGTTAAATTCAAATTTATGTTAAATTAAATTAAAGCAAATAGCTTTATATATCACCTTTTAATCAATTTTATGTCATGAAGAAAAAATGTTTTAGAAAATGTGGTTTATTTGACAGTCAAATTGGTGTTGCCAGTATACAAATTTAGTAGTTCATGTTTTTATATTTTCTACTCTTTTTTGACTATAATTGAGCATTTTTTTCGACCATTATGGGGCCAACAGACAGACGTATCTATAAAAGATCATGTGGCTTGACATATTTCGGCACATCGCTCGCCATACATTCCCAATGGGAATATGTGGCGAGCGATATACTGAAATATGCCAAGCCAAATGATCTTTTATAGCTAAGTGTGACGGTTCTCTTATACAGAAATGAAATTCGACCAATACTGATGTTTTATGACTACATTAAAATTCTCAAATCCATCAATATTCCGCCATAGCGCGGACATGTGCCTAATCTGGTGGTCGAAAAAATCACCATTGGGTTAATCAAGGGCTGCAACAACAGTTACTACAAACCTTCAAGCTTAATAATAATTTAATGTATCTAGCAAAGAAAAGAAAGTTATCCACAAATATGTGGTTTAATCTGCTTCCTGCGAGAATTACTGACTCAAGATCCATAATAGTTAACAGTAAATTAAAGGCTTATCTCTATTTGTAATCGACATGACAAATTTACTCTAAAACTGACGTTCCTAAACTCTGTCCAAAATAAAACAGAGAAAGTTTGATAAATTTTAAGATTTTCACGTCCAAAAGTATTTTCGTTATTTGTTTTTGGGGTGTTATGCCATCTACCGGATCTGCCCTGATGATGAACACTGCAACGATGTCCGAAACGTTGGCTAAAGGAGGAGGTAGCACAACACGGCATAACACCCCAAAAACAAATAACGAAAAAAAACGAAAGTTTATTCATCAACCATCGCAAGAAATCCAAAGTACCTAAGTAATCCGATAAAAAAAATGAAGTATCAAATCGCTTTGTAATTTATTTGAACCAAATGTATCGTGGTTCGTAAAACGTTCTGTCATTAACTCGAGTGACGTCTTTGCCAAATAGCGCGGAAAACCGATTGCATTGCTGGATTCAAATCTAGATAATGCACTCTAGTCGGAGTTGGGAGTACACTGAGGCACCAGCATTGCATTAGACTAAGAATGGACTATAAACTAGACAAGCCCCCTCTGCGCTGATAGAAAAGCTAATTAAATCAGTCACACAGAAATAACTATCTATATTTCTATAAATTTTAAAGAGCTAAAGAAGAATAAGCGGTAAGTACTTGATAAATCTCGTTAATTTTTATTGCGATTTATTATTGAATTTTTGACGTCTATACCATAAAATTAAAATAGTCTAAAATTACATTTTCTAACTTGAGGACCTTGTTATTTGTAATATTAATATTGATCAGATGGCTTTGCTATCCGCAGCTATCGTTTTAAGAGTTAAATTCACACAATTCTCGCATCACAGACGTCGAAATTGAGCTCACGCAAAGCGAACTTAAATAACACTTTCTCTGAATTAAGCAGGTTCGCTAATAAACAATATTACCGCGTTGTGAAAACGAGGGAATCGAAAAAGTAGATTTTCGCTTCGAATGACGACACATAAGGATAATACTATCAAACCCAAATTCAGACCTCAGGGCTAGTAAAAACATGATACAGAAAACATTAAATATTGTTTAGCTTTAGCTCAATAGGCGCTTTTAATATTCCCGCGTGTACCGAGCAAAAATGGAATAAACGTAAGTTCCTTACCACAATAATGCTGCAGCTCTTTCTAGCACATTAAATAATAGCGAGACAAAAGATGAGACACACAATGTACGCATGTCTGTTTCCTCCAAAAGAAAAAAGTTGTGCTTTGGAGGAATCAGACATACGTACATTGTGCGTCTCATTTTTATTTAACGTGTAAGAAAGGACTGCAGCATTATTGTGATGAGGAACATAATATGTTTCTTTCCTTTTTTGTATCGTCGCCGTTCCGTAAACGTGAGAATATTAAAAGTGTCTAAATGCAAAGAGCGCTGGTTCTTTTCGCTACAGTTAAAACACTACGGTGATTGAAAATCTTACTCAGATATTTTAGTCCGGGTTCCCCCTATTTGCAATGAATCGCACGGCGCAGCAAGCACGGATATTGGATTACTTGAAATACATATTGCAGAAATCATGGTTTCTTATTTCTCACAAGGGGTGTTTGGCTAGCTGGTGGGTTGGATGTGTGTAAGCTGTAGATTGCGAGGTTGAGAGTAGAGTGCAAGGACCAAGGTAGGGCAGGGCAGACAGGTGCTAGCGGGTTCAAGAAACTCTCAACAGGCGGCCGGATGCATACTGCACAGCTGCCTGCCCCTGCCCCTAACGTAGGGCGCGCTGGGAGAGGAAGCCGCACTGGTGCAGTGACTAGGGTCGTACAACTAGGAACCTGTATGACGCTCAGGTCGGGTGTGTGGGAGTCATTCATGACCACAGACCGCGCACAAAGGGTTGAGGAAAAACCACCTTTAAAAGTATGAAAAACTGTCGCTTTATGTATTTTTATCGAGTTACCTACGTACATAGTTTTGGGAGGAATGAGAATTTTGACATAACCTAATACACTAAACATGGTTTGTGATACAAAAAAAAAGTGCCCCTTTATAACGCCTACTCACGTCAAGGCAAGAAAAACATCCCAGTTTTCAAGTGGTTTAGCGGCTACGCTAGGTTTGAGTAACATGGTTTGTGATTCTGACGTACTATTAATTCTGTATTAGGTCTGGGATCCAACATAAGCAATGAAAAAATGGCGAACGGATTGTCAATATCAACTCGCGAAGTGAAATTTTAAATACTTTGAACGGTTGTATCTCCCTCAATTTTGCCGAGCGCGCCTTAATTTATTTTTTATTCATCTTCTCCACACTTTTCTCATCTAAAAAGTGCATTTTTATTAAATTCCCTGACATTGGCGGGATCTGCATTTCACCCATAGTTTTTTTTTATACAGCGTTTTTCAACGTTATAAGCAAAATCAGCGAAAACTTTTCAATACTTTTAGGCTGAACTCAAATCTTATTCTGAATATCTTTAAGCCACACAATTTATAAATAATTTTCTCTCCCCACATTCCGAAACTGGTTGATTTTCTTATCTACCAGTGAAATAGAAATTAATAAAGAATGTTAGTCTAATTATTGTCAAGCTAAATATGTTTTGTTGGATATGAACATTCCTTTGTCCTGAAATAAAACCAAATCGTCAGCATGTTCTAGGTAAGCTTTTTAGAAGAAAAAAAACCCGAGGAACGACGAAAACGTTCGAACGATTAATTGCGTAACTATTCATCAGGGTTACGTACTTGCTGATAAGATAATTCATAGTGTGAGTGAATGACTTCGTAAAAAATAACAAGTTGTGCTGCAAATCAAATAATCAACTTTACCTACGAGTAAAGACTTACAACGGAGCTCTCAGCGGCAAGGCCATACATAACACAAGCGGATATCGGAGTAGAGTACACGAACATGCGTATCTAATGGTAAGTAAATATTATTATACATAACTTGTTTTACAATCCGGCTGCGCCAGTAATTTTTTTAAAGCGGTAGCGGAAATTTGAAATGCTATAAAGGACAATAAATCCAAAAATGAGTTTAAAATATCATTTTTATATCGGTTTTTTTCTGTCGATCTGTGCTGTGTCGTCGAAATATTTGTAGGAAAATAAGTGCGTATTTTACGACGTGCATTTTAAAATTATTTTTTCTGAAAAATTGAAAATAAATTAAATGCTATTGTTAGAAATATATTAATTATGTTTAGTATTCTGAAAGATCTAGGTACCTACCTGTTCAACGTTATTTTATAATAAAAATCATAATTATAGGTCTACAAAACTGGAGATAAGATTTTTTGAAAACGTAAAAAGCGTTATTTTTTTTAAATTTCCGTGATCGATATATAATTTAATTTTTGATAAAAACTGCAACAAAGAAAAACAACGGATGCAAAGTCAGGATTATTCAATACTTTAATCCATTT
This sequence comes from Limnephilus marmoratus, assembly GCA_917880885.1. Classification (NCBI taxonomy): domain Eukaryota; kingdom Metazoa; phylum Arthropoda; class Insecta; order Trichoptera; family Limnephilidae; genus Limnephilus; species Limnephilus marmoratus. Next base: position 36,686,517 of record OU862923.1, on the reverse strand, counting down.
TTTGCAATATTTATCATTTTTTTTAAATGATAAATATTGCGTTTTCTGTTATTTACATAGTTGCATTGACATGTACGTAGTGCACATTTCACAACAGCAACACTCCCGTTTGCGAGTTTTCAATAAGACACACCAACAACTAGATTTTGGGCGTTATAGTCAAAGATACAACACAGAAATGAAGACTTGGTTGAACCGCACGTTCGCCTTTAGCAGGTTGAGAGAAGATGGCGGGTTAGTTGGCTGGTTTGTTTAGCGAAGAGCCTTCGCGGGTCCGACGACCCGAGACCCGAGACCCGAGGCACGGCGGAATGTCGGCCGGAAGTGCCTACCTACAATTTTGAGAACCAATCGACCCTTTATTCCCATCTCATTTCACCCGAATTAAATCATTTAAAAAAAAACTAATGTCGCTATTATACAAAATGTCTATGTATAATTCTAACAAGGAAACTTTGCAATGCGGCGTTTCTCCATAATATCACCAACAAATCTTCAAGGGAAAGGTAAAAGTTTCGAGGAAATAATTTCAGGTCAATATTTTTCTTTGTCCTGTAATATCATTTTAATGGAGAGTTTCCTGTGCAGTAAGGAATTGCAGATGAACATTTATTTGCTATCCTATTTTTTTTATTAAATGGAGTGCTTTGTCCATTTCTTACTAGGTATACGGAATGAAACTTGGAACACGGAAATCTAAAATGATACAATTATTTAATACTAACAGACACGGACACACGTTTGACACGTTGCCGTGGCTAACCAAACACAACGCCATAGACAGTGACCTTCCTCTTGTTTTGAAGGTCCAATGAGCAAAATTTCATCAACCTCGGCATAAAACTGTAGATTTGCATACATATCAAATCCACACCGCCCACTTGCCAGCTATTGCCAGCCCGCTGCCCGCTTGCCAGTCCGCTCCTTTTATATATTTCAACAAATTTACACAAAACCTTGACAAATCATATACCTTAACCTTCCTCATGAATCACTCTTTATCTATTGGTGAAAACCGCGTGAAAATCCTTTACGAAAGATCTAAGCGTACAGACAGCGGGAACGACTTTGCTTTATACTATGTAAAGATTATGAAGATGGGAAGCCTTTGCAATGTAAGCATTAAGGACGGGTTGCTTCAGAGAATTTGGAGAATTCGTCAAATTTCAAAGTTAATATTTAAGTTCTGTGAAAGTCCTAGGTGTTCGAGTTCTGTTGTTTATCCAAGTACTGTGAAACAACTGGCACACGAGGAAATAATAACAGAATTTGAATAGAGCTTGATAATTAACTTCGAAATTTGACGAATTGTTTAAATTCTGTGGAAAAAAAACCCGTCCCAAAAGTATTCGAATTTATTTTCGTATGCAGCGTTGAAGTTTCACAGTCCGGGAAAACTGCACTATTATCATAACCATATTACTTACAAATTAAAAATATAGAATTCTTTATTTAGATTTCAAGAGTGGGGGAAAACGTGGAATCAAAAGGCGGTGATTGGAATTATATTTTGATAATAATTGGTGCGGTGGAGGCTGCGTGCTTCAGAGGAGCGTGATATGTACCTACTTTCAAAACGATTTTTCTCTATCTACTAGGCTAGGAGATGACATCAAATGTCACCATAAAAATCACAAGTTTTGTTGACAAGTACCAAATAATTATTATGGTAGATAATCACTTGGCAGAATTTAAAACGAAACAGGGACAAAGTACAAGACAACAACAACAATACAATAAAACGAAGCATACAGGAAAACACGTTACTATGTGAATAAATAATGTATGCACGGCCATATATATAGAACAGATGTTATCAACAGGTCTTCCTTTCTACATTTGTGTCTGTTCCTGTCACCTCAATCTTATGTAGAGACAGGGGGGATTAATATCACCAACGTTCATCCAACGCCGGATAAAGAATATGGGGTGGAATGCGGGGGAAAGCAAACGGAGAGGAAGGTCGGTAGATGAAATTAAGACAAATCAAATTAGTCCGATGAGAAAAGCAATAAAAAAAAAACAATCTTGGAAACATAATTATATGGCTTGATTGAGCAAATGATTAATATTTGTTGTGTGTGGGTGTATTGAATACCTGACATTTTGCATAGATTTGGTAAACATTATTAATTGTAATAGAATATGAAACGGCTCAGAGATTATGAGTGGATTATCAATTACTTTGAATCAATAGAAGTGGCACAAAAGTAACCATCAAAATAAGGGCTGCTAGATAACGTACGAATATATTAATTGTTTTTGTGTTTAATTCGTAGAACTCTAAATCTAATTTTAAAGATTAAATTTAAATTAAATTTAATAATGTTATTACCAATTTCTGCAAGTATTTTTGTTACAGTTGTTTCGGCTTACAGGGCCATTTTCAAACTGTCGTTAAACCACTTTGAGGTGATTTATTTATACGATATTAAATGTCTATAAAACTAATGAATATTATCTAATCAATACATCATTTCATTTACTTGATTTTTGTTTCAATTCCGTCTGCCTGTGAGAATATGGCACTCCCCAAGCGTTGCGACAAGAAACTGAGGAAATGGTGCAAAAAATCTGTACAGATGACGGTAGTACGGTGTACGTGGGAGGCCATCTTGGACACTTCCCCCACATTCGTTTAAATATTGGCTCCTCACAAAGCACTCTTTTTAGGTTGAATTGCCTATTTCAAAAAAAAATATTGGCTCACTGGTCCGTTCGCAGTATTTGTTCCAATCTAAAGTAAAGCAAATAATCTGTGTGCAACCAAGAAGCAAGTCGCTTCTGAAGAGGTACAGGGCTATTTGTGCCTTTTGGTAAACATAAGTAAGTTTTTGATTCTGAACAGCGGTTATCTGGTATCGTCCACATCGTGTATTTCAGAGATATTTAACGATGAGGCCTTATGAAGTTAGCACGCACAAAAGGGGAGGATATTAATAGTGTGCATTACTGTTTACACGGTATCTACGTTTAGATTGTTAGAAGCATTATTACGCCCACGCTAAAACCGTCCTGACATTAAAGCAGAACTGCACGGCTGGAATAGGTCGCAGACGTAGGGAAATGGGGAAAGTACCAAGGGTGGGGTGGGGGTGGGGGTGGCACGTTGAGCGGAGGGGTAGACAGAGCAGAACGGGGTCACCACCCGCCCCACCCGCTACCCCGCAACCCCACTACCGCCTCACTTTCTATTTCACCCTGCGAGGCTAACGAAAACGACAATCGGGGATATTATATATTCCAGTGTTTTCAATTGTTTGTGGAACACCATTCACCATTGTTTATCAATGCGTTGGCGTTATAATTAGTGACCGACCGAAGGTTCGGTTTCGGCAAAAAATCTAGTTTCGGTTTCGGCAGAAAATCTGCCGAACTTTTCTAGACCTGTTAAAAATCGAATGTTTAGTGTTAAATTAAATAAATAAAAAAAATAATAATTGAAAGTATGTGATTTTTTTTTTAATATTGCTTCTACAAAACAAACAAAATTTATAAAAAAATAACAAAACATGTTAACTACTTCTTGGAACTTCTCGTTCAGCTGACTTCCGATGAGTTCGTAGCTCGCATGTCACCCACCATCATCAGTAAAATACTCAATTAATGACGTCCTTCCTATAAGTGTTGATTATTGACAAGATTGTTCCAAGAAGCACCTAGTTAACATATTTGTTAACTTTGATTTGTTATATAGCAATATGTAATATCAAAAAAATTAATATTTTTTTACGTATCTACTTCAATTATAATTTCATTTAACACGTATAAAAAGCAATAAAAATACTCAATTGATGAGGTCCTTCCTTTATAATGTAAGTGTTGATTATTGACAAAATGTATGTTCTAAGAAGTAGGTACCTAGATAGTTAAGACGTTTTGTTATTTTTTATTAATTTTGTTTGTTTTATAGAAGTAATAATATAAAATCAATATTATTTTTTAACGTACTTCAATTATTGTTTTTTTTTGTTTTATTAACACGTGTTAACTGTCTGAATAAGTGTAAAAAAAAAATAAGCCAAATAACAGTAAACAATCGATTTTTAACATGTCCAAAAAAGTTTCGGTTTCGGCCGAAACTGAAACAGACACCGAAGATTCGGTTTCAGTCGGACACTACTTTACATATAATTTAATACCATTTTATCAAAGATTAATTAATTTGAAACTATCAACGGTTTAGAACAAAACTATGCCTGATGTGATGTGATGACTAAGAAGGTATTAAAAGTTTCAATTACATAACTGAGAAATAAAATTATTAAACTTTGGATTTTCACTGGATTGGGGTTCTGGTTCTGTCACCGATAATTGCTCCGTTGAATCCTCTCCCTCGTTCTCAAAAACAACGAATGCAACTGTGAGAGAAAGAGAGCTGTGCCACGATCAGATTATTTCAAAGTGCGCAGAGATCGATACGTCAGAAAATCTAGGTACCTACATTCAAATGTGTATCTGTTAGGCAATTGTTGTTTTTACATCGAAGAGAAACGCAATTCGCATCGGTCAGCGCGACACTGGATTGGTGTTTAATTATTTAGGAGTCGAAGCGGAAAGCGACTTGCTTGGCCCATATACAGCGAGTCGGTTGGCACAAGTCACACCGAGCACCTAATGGCCGACCAGCAGCGAGCACCGAACAGACCCGTGACCCACTTCTGTTGCTCGGGGAACCGCTGCTCAATGCTCAACTCACTGCTCCAGCTCGTATCAGATGGAAAACCCACTCCCGCCCAGCCAGCCATGTTGTTTCAGTCCAATTAGGATATTTACACTCTACACTTCATCCGACGAAAGCTTACACGAATCTAGATCACCTAACGTCATAAACTTTATATAAAACATCTAAAAATACGAAGACTAAAATAGTGTTGCTGGAAATGTTAGACAAAATGATTCGTGTATCCTTGCAGTAGTAAGCTCCTCGGTTTTGCATCCAGATTTGCTATGGGTTCAAAACCCAGTGCGGGCAAATAAAATCATAATTAATATTGGTAAAGTGATTAAATTATGTGGAAGGTACTTATCGGTATCGTCCTTGTGAACATCCACCATTCAGAAAAGAGACGTTAATTGAAGTTATGCTGACCAAATCTGCTTGACCAGATATTTCGAAAATTCGTAAATCGGGGACGCTATACAAAAAAACACGCTGTAAAAACATGTTACTTGAATTTTTAGACAAAGGATGCATGTTTATCAATATCCAAAATAATGTCAGAAACGTTTCTGGAGCTAGTTATCATTATCAGGAAGCGATAGTGCAGGCTACAGGCTGCGGGCTGCGGCCTAGTGGCTGTCAGTGGCGCCACAACCAGAGCCAACCAACTGCAGCCTTGACACACTGAGGAGTGCAGAATGGGGACGTGGTGTAATACCGAGTAACGCAACCTGATCATTAGCCATGATTCGAGCCACTTCGTAATGTGGCTAGTGGCTACGTACCGGCAGAACTAATCATTTGCCCACAGCCCACAGTCGCTTTCGTGGAGCAATCACTTACTCACTACTTTAAGTTATCAGTACTTCGGAACTAAACGTCACCTGAGACTGACTGAGTACCTGAGGGTAGGGGACAAGTGGAATCAAAGTATCTACCCAATAGTCATATCGATGAGGCTATTTGAAAATCATTGCTACACACTGCTTGTTATTGAATTTATTTCAAATTAGGTCAACATGTCGATTTGTACCTACTCATCGTAAATCAAACACAACTTGCACAATCAATATTTTAATAACGTTTTTCAACAAACAAATGGGATAACGTGTACCAAATTTTGATTTGTTAAGAAACAATAACGCGATGAATAATAATAATAAAAAAAATAAAATAAAATAAAAAAAAATAAAAAACAATGTAACATGATTTTCTTTTGGAGTATTATGCCGGTATCATTCGGACAGATGTCTAACATTGTCACAGGCTAAAGAAAGAGGTAGCGCATCACGTCATAATAATGTTTTTGGGATACCAAAAACAAATCATGGTAATACTTTTGGCCGCGAAAATCTCAAATCATATGAAAATAAAGCAATTGATTTAACATTTTCATGTGAGTTTCATTTTTTTTTTAATTTTCATAAATGAAATTATTGTGGGTATAATTTTATCAATTTAGAATAATAACAGAGGTGATATTTGATTGGCAATCTCGACTTAACAAATAGCAATTTCTTTTTGTGGAGCAGAGATTACAGGAGAGATACATTGTAATATTAGACATTGTCATTGTACTGACTGCGGTGTTCGAACAGCGACGTTCTCTCTCGGCGATTCGATAGTGGTCACGTTTGGGCGGTGTCGGATATTTAATGGCCAGTCCATTTATTTTTCGATCTATGGCTGTATAGGATAATTGCATCGATGGAGCGTTGCTGTCACGGCTCCCCGGCCGCGGACCGCGTGACGTCACGAGTGACACAATCCACATTCACACCACACTAGGATACAACACTTCCATGGATATTGACATTATATCTAATATAATCTCTTAATAGTACGTCGCGTATTATTCGGCAAGGTGACCGCCAGCCGTCAATTCCAACGAACAATCCTCTTGTCTCTTGTCATCGCGGGTGCCAAAATATCGAAGTTAAATTAGAAAACCGTATGCGGCAAAGCGTAAATTCCAATCAATTTTTACAGACAAAAACTGAAGTTTTTGAAACGAGTTTCAAAATGGAATGATGAGGAAATGGCGAGGAGTTACGTAAACTAAGTCGAGGCGCCTTGAATTCAGCCAGCCTGACTCAGGATGTAAAAAGTTGAAGTGAAATACCTAGGGTTTAGATATTAATTTACAGTTCATAATAGGTATTATATGTCTGAACCCGAATGTATAAATTAGCATGCATTTGTGTTTAAAATCTTACACAATATCGGCAGCGTTCAGTGGGAGTGGAGTGTTGTGAATTCGTTTTTATCACAACATTATTATTATTTATATACACGTATTTAATAAATAACAGCTAGGTAGGTAATTTGGTTTTAGGTGATTACAACAAAGGTTTTTCAACTGCCTGGAGAAAGTGGAAGAAACGCATCCTCAGATATCGGGTAGGTATTTTAGGGAAGCGAAAAGAGTGGGTTTAATGTGATCATCAGCTGATAATACGAACGTAATATTTTATCGGTCACCAATACAAGCACCGGCTCTACTTGTATCTCCTGACGTGCCGTTACTTCTGCGTGTCGCGGTAGGTACCCGTTGTCTAGTTTAGAAAACTTTTTTGCTATCAAGGCAATGAGTGAACAAGATGGCGGCGGTCGTATCGGATCTCGTGACAAGCTAGATTCCCACAGCAGACTGGAAGAGAAGCAGCAATATAGCGAAATATCACATTGCCTATAGAATGCCTCGTATGTGTGGTAATTACGATATGAACGCTGGTGTAGCATGACAGCGCGTGCAACACACCACCACACTACAAAGGCGATAAGCAACGAAATGTAAAATGGAGGAACCGAAATCGCTGGCTATTCGTTCGGGTAGGATTGTGAGTGTTATCTTTGCGACTGTAACAATATGGCGTCCCAGCGTCAGCTGATGCGGGGTCGGAACCTCGCCGTGCACAGGCACAGGTACAGGTAGAGAGCAGAGGTAGGTGAGTCTAGGCACTCAGCACTACTAGGCAGGCTGGGTGGCTGTAGCGGGTAGCAGGCAGCGGGCACACTACAGCGGTTTCTCAGCATGCTCACAGCTCACAGTGCGGAGGGGCTGCCTACTGCTAGCTGCTAGCGTTGGTTGCCAAGGTTCCCGTATCGGTCTGTCTGTCTGCCAGTTAGCGGGCATTACGCACAATGGATGTTCAACAAAAGTGCGTAGGATTTAAATCGAACTGGTTTGAATCTATACGAACTGCTAACTAAAATAACTAGGTAGCTACAAAAATTATCTTTTTCAACCATCCTAGATTTTTTCGAGTAATTAAAAAATCAGCTAGAAATCTTTAGAAATAGCATTTAATTTATAATAATCGTTGTTGTCATTTACCGTCTATTGTGTACGAGAATTCCCCGACATTAGTCTGATTTTTCCCGTTCGTGACAACCCTGAATATTAATCGTGTATTTCAAAGCACGTCTCATGTACAAAAACAAATTCTTGTTTGCATTATCATTACTTGAACGGAACGAATAACAACAATACATTCACGTGTCGGCTGTGCTGGGCTGGTCACGGGTCGGAATCTGACGCTTCAGATATTTGAAAATGGCCGAGTTGGTCTCGGAGAAAAGCGAAGAAAGCGATAAATGCGCAAAGTCCGTGCTACACGTGCGGATTTGTATGACTGCCGCTGATAATGGCCCGTGTAGAACGAACTACGCAGCCAGAAGCAATCTTGAAGAAATTCGTGACAATGGAATCAAAGGTGCCGAAACCAAATTCCAAAGGCATTTTAAACATTTGTTGACTTATTTTATTCGCACGTCAATTCAATTTTTTAGGAGAATCACGTTGCTGGATGTTTCTATTGAATAAGAGCTGCTACGTATCTAAAATATAAATATAAAGTTTCCAAAGTACCTAATACATTAGTTACAGCTAAATGCATAGATAGGTACTATTAAAGCAGTATAGTAGGGTAGAGTGGAGATGGTTGAAACACTTTTACTTTAACTATTTATAGTAATATTTCGTTTATATTTATGGATAAGATGTTTATATTAGATGTTCTATGATGTATCTAGTTATCAAATTAAATTTATTGGATGGCCACAACTCGTACAGGTAAGCTACAATAACCACTTAAAGACGATGGGGAAATCTGTTTCAATTATCGTGTGGACGATTGAAACAGTATGTGGGGATAATTGAAACACTCTAAATATCTTTGGAATAATTGGAGTAATTTTAATCAATGTTAAGCATTTTCATTATTATAACAGTGCTCAATGAGATCATGAATAGTGATTAAAAATATTACAAGTATTTTAAAAACTACAAACATAAATGTCTTGAAATAAAACAACTTTAAATACATTTTTTATTAATTGTGTTTTAGAGCTCTTAGTTATACTAACTATGAGTATTTGGCACAATCAACATAGTTTTACTGCGAAATTATCGCGGAGGAGAGTAGAACGGTATAAAAATAAGTTTTTTGCTTTCATACAAAAGTGCTTGTTTCAACCATCGCGCTGTTTCAATCATAACAATGTAGAATTTACCTCTAAATTGAGAGCATTTTTTCTGTGTAATATTCAACAATTAAGAAGTCGAAAATAATTGAATTTGTGGTTTGCGATGTGACATCATTATACAAAATAGGGCAATATTTTAGACCAAAATACTTTAAATAATCGGTTAAGGGGCATTAAAATCTATTAAACAAGTAAATAGTAGAAATCTATTTTTTTTACATGAGCTCCACACAGGAGGCCCTGAGGAACATAATTTCCCTCAGGACCTACGTCATATTTATGCTCACCTATGATGCTGTGTGGAGGGTTTTTTTAAGGAAAGGAAGGAGAGGAGAGTTCTGGGAAGGAAAAGGGTTTAAGGGGTGGGTAGGAATCTTGGGTTCAGTATGTCCTGGTCATCCGCCTCCAAGACCTAGACAAACCTCACCCCATGAACCCGGGCACCCTTGCTAAATCACCAAACGTAGCGAACCACTTGGGGTGACCTACGGCAGGTGTTGGTTATCCAATAAAGGTTCCGGGGCGGCGGTACCCATTCCCGCCTCCCAAATTGAAAGAAAAGAAAAATCTGAGTATGCAATTCACATGCGGTAGAAGTGAAACATATAGAAATCTAAATTAGACAAGAGTGGAGAGACTACGAAGCACTTTTTTTTTATCAATGTGAATGATGATTTTTTTCGGATTTTCGTCGGATTCCAGTGCACCCTTTCCTATACATTTGGTCATCTTACTCGTATTTGTGGTTTCTTCTTCAGAGTCGTTAGATGTAGTTTTCTCTAGCCTATTCATTTTAGAATGGTTTGAAGATTAAATATTGATTTTACAATTTTTTTTTGATTTCATAGGATTCGACCGCGATGAATGATTATCAAGTTGTAAAAGAACTTTGTGGTCTATAGACGGAATGGTATGGCTTTGAAAATGAATCAGAAATTTGATAAAATTTTCTTCTTGCATCCAGCCAGATATGTTTGCGGTACCGATACTACCAATCGGACCATCTTTTAAGAAATGGCTTAATTGACACGTGGGAATATGAGCATCGGCGGAATTGAGTTGCCAATTACGTTTGCTGCTACAGCCAGTTACGAGAGTTCCTCGTTCGGCACCTACTTGCCGAGTTCCTCTCCTTGCTACAACCCACTTAGGTTTTTGAACAGTTGTGACACCGATCTCATCTATGTTATAGATGTCCTTGTTCGTTAATTGTAGAAGAATTCATCGACATTATGTAAATTTAAACTTGTTGCTTGTGCCATACTCCATTTTTCAAAAAGTTACATCCATATTCGGCGTAGTTCAGCGGTAAGGCTCTTGACTAGCACTTCGAAGGTCGCGGGATAGAATCCCGGCGTGACAAATAAATTTTATTTGATTAATTTGTGTTATTTCACAATTTATTAATTAAAAATAATATATGTATAGTACCTATATTTGCGGCACGTTCCAGAGTGGAAGATACTCTCAGTATCGCCCTGGTATAAGACCACCATTATAAGAAACGTTGCTTAAAATGGCGTTAGCCGTGTTTGGTGACCAGATCTGAATAGCCAGGTACTTCCCCACCTCCCTCTTCCCCATCTCCTTCCCTTCCCCATTACCTTCAGCCCCAAACATACCCCAATTGGGGATGCCATAGTCCCACTGGCTCCACACGGGAGCAGTTGGGACTCTTGTGCGGTATGCATGTAAAAAACTATATATTCAAGATCACAGAAGTACGTCTAGTGTGAAGACTTATGATTTGAATTTCTGACTTATGGGGATACCATAGCCCCACTGACACGGGAGCAGTTGGGACTCTTGTGCGGCATACATGTAAAAAAATATATATTCAAGATCACAGAAGTACGTCTAGTGTGAAGACTTAATGATTTGAATTTCTGACATATGGGGATACCATAGCCCCACTGACTCCAGACGGGAGCAGTTGGGACTCTTGTGCGGTATACATGTAAAAAAATATATATTCAAGATCACAGAAGTACGTCTAGTGTGAAGACTTAATGATTTCAATTTCTGACCTTTTTTCATTTTAACTTTCAAATTTTCTCTCGGTGTGGACGATTGAAACATGGTTATGATTGAAACGTTGCAATCATCCCCACACAAGTTGTTTCAAACATCCCCACGCTGCATTTTCTTCTTCAAAGTCAAAAATAACCCTGATAAATAGACATTAACGCCATGCAAATGCATTATAAATACTCTAAAATAGATAAAGAAGAGAATGTAATAAAACATTTCGTCAAGCTGCGAGAGTAAAATGAGTTATAATATAAACAAAAGTGTCGTAAATATTTACTTTTTAGTGCGAAGAAATCCAATAATGTCCCCTACGCACGATTGAGTCACTCGCTGGCTAGTGCGCTTTTGTAGAAACCTCCCAACAGACCTGACGGGAGTTTCGAGTGTTGTATCACACTCTTAGGTATTATAGTTTTCGAGTAAATTGAGATGTTTCAATCATAACTTGTTTCAATCGTCCCCAGTCTACCCTACTAGTAGTCGATTATAGTACTTTTTTTTTAAATATGCAATTCACCTTTAGGGGTCCGTCCATTAATCACGTGATGTTTTTAGCAACTTTTTAACCCCCCCCCCCCCCCCCCCGTGGTGATATGTATGTGAGGTTTTAGACTAACTAACTCCCCCCCCCCCCCCCCAAATCACGTGTATTTTTTTTCGTACAAATTATTTTGACATTTTCAGAATATTATCATGAAAAATAAATACACGTGATATCTCCTTATACCCCCCCCCCTGGTGATATTTCGCGATTTTTCCCGAACCCCCCCCCCCCCTTTCGAGCCTCACGTGATTAATGGACGACCCCTTAAGAGAATGCTCTGGGCCGATAAAGTTAAGAAAGATAGTTATTATTTTGAGGACAATCTATAAGGTGACAGGACAAATGAAATAATGAAGTCATTCAAGTCTATGAACTTATATAAAACTGAAAAAACGAAAGAATTGTTGAGAAACAGCAAATCCGGAATACTGAGGGGGTGAATGGTGGGTGATTTTAATCAGCAAACGATATAGGTACCTACCTACTATGCTTTTGAAGGAAGAATGATTTTTACAAATTGAAGAAGACATGGTCAAGAGTACCTACAGTACTTTACTAAAATAATTTCAATTTATCGAAAGTTACAACAGGTTAATTGAAATGATATAGATAGTTCACTCACTGCAGTCTTTTTGCAATCGCGTTACAGGTGCGCGTACATAAAAATAGTGGACCTGCCTTCTCGAAACTCGAAATGAATTTAAATCGAAATGCAAAAGTACCTAGGCAGCTGTCTAGAAAAATGCCGAATTGTTCTGGGAACACGGTGAATAACTCACTTATTTATTCTTAGTATTAGACAACTGAGAGAAAAAAACAATAAACCAGATAGGTAGACGAGATCAAAATAATGTTTTTTCAGTAGGCGCTGCTTTCATGAGATGTATTTGCCAATGAAAATTTGAGGTCAGCAAGTATTTTGCCCAGCTGTCAAGATTCATCCGCGTGCAGGGGACATAAACATTTTCCCATTTATTTTTTGGCAAGAGACTTCAACCCTTATTAGCGATTAGGTGTCTTCTTGCATGCAACGGAGTTGGGAGGGGGGGGGGGGAGGGGTACACAGCGCAGAGTTTCCAGTATACATTGGCGCGGTGTAGGAGTGTAGAGGTAGAGGACGGACCAGGGAGCCTCAAGAGGGGAGCAACGACCCGGAGGGCGGCCTTGCCCCCTCCCCCACTCCCCCCCCCACACAACATGTACCCGTATCGTGCGCAGTCATGCTAGGTATACATACACAGGACACAGGCAAGATAGACTTCACTATGCACACACTCATAAATACATACATACTTGAATTGTGCGTAAAACCAATGAGACTCAGACACGTGCATTGTTATAATTTTAATAACTGCTTTGTTTAAAAGCGACAATCCGTGACGTCAAAATAAATAAAGCAGAATAGAAATGGCGACGATATATTATTTCCTTTTTGTTCATTTAATAAACAATACAGGTAATTTTATTTTGCTAAAGTTGTATAATTCAACCTCAGGCTTAAGCCTGACATCCTGAATAGATATGAAAAGATTCACAGACTGTGAATCACAGTGTCGATTCACAGCGTAGATGTGAAAAGATTCACGGTCGTAAGTCACTAGCTACATGTAAGTCCCTAATTATAATTTTGAATCTTAGTTGTAAGCCTATCGTATTAATTTTATTTGATTATATGCTTATATGTACAGCGCCCTTGAGGTGATTTTTCACGAAAACGGCGCTTTATAAATCAGCCAAATATTATTATTATTATTAGTGTATCTTTAAATGCATCTCAAGGCATTTATCAAGAGATTTTTACTCTAATTTAAAGAGTCGGTTTTTTATTAAACATTTTCACAATTTTCGCTCAATTATTATCGTTTTTTTTAATATTAGCGCGCTCCCTTTAACATTCGTACTTTTACATCTCCCTTTCAAACCATCTTCTTCTCCTTTTTGAACGCCTACTACCTACCTAGGTACCTACGAAACTTTAATACTATTTTTTAATAACACTTTGTTACAGCTTCATTACTACAATGACTATTAATGTAAGGGAGATTATAAAATAATAAGCCTACAGTCTACAGTAAGTAGGTTGGTACCTACCTAACTTTAAATTTTACACCAATTTAGGTAGGTAGGTATACCTACTTGTTTCAAAACTTCACAGTTTTGACCAGCATTTTTTTTTCTTTGTAGGTATGATCTAACGTCTGATAGGCAAGTACCTAGGTTAAGTCCGAAGGTTGGAAAATACGCATAATTTATTTAAATAACCCAAACTAAGAACCTAATAACATATTTGGTTCGTATTTTTTCATCTCTCCCAACATAAATAGTCGATTCCTGTAGTAATGAAGCTGAAACAAAGTATTATTTTGCATGAAAAAAAAATGCGTAGATACTAAGCGAGTCCAGCGATTCTTAACAATTTCATTGTTTAACATAATAAATAAAACGTTGTAATTAAGGATTCCATAAACTGAACGAATTTTAAATAAAGTCATTGACGTCACAGAGAAAAGAAAATTTAATGCGCGACCTTTTTCGTTGTAGAATTTAAATTCGCGGAAATGTAAAGTCCAAATGCGTAAAACGTTAAATTTTACGCAGAAAACAAGATAATCATTTTGATATGACGAGAAAGCGGCGAGCGTATGACGCGCGGAATAACAACATCTGAGAAGCTGGCAATATATTCACACAAACAAATCAACCAACCAACACGCCAGAGAGTAGTTACGGTCGGCAAGGCCGAAAAAAACAATTTCATGCCAAGTGACGACCTCTGGGCTCTGCGCTCTGTGCTCTGGGCGGCCAGCGACGGTGGCGCTCTGCCCGAACCGATAAAAGGTTCCTCGCCTCACCGGAATAAAATCAAAGGTCTCTGACCATACCAGAAAAATCTTAAGTACCCAAACATACATAAAAACAAAGATCCCCAACCATTTCTGAATGGTAGAATGGAAAAAGTGTCCATGAAAAAGACTAAGGTGAAGTTGGAGCAACTATCACCATGACAGAGCTAAAGATTCCCTCATTGAAAAACAAAGACACGGGTCGTACTGTAGGTAGGCAGAAATAATAATCCAACATGGAATTGTCCATAAACTCAAATATTTACTCATTATGCATACACGTACGTGTTGAATAAAAGCAGTTGAAACTCGAAACTATCAAATCGCTGGCCAGTGACGTCATTAGTTGTTGTTCGATTAGACGAGATAATGAAATATCATAGTTCCAGGAGTGGTTGGTTGGGAGTTGAGAGCCCGTAGGAAGTGGCGGAGATATATTGGGTCAAGTAGTGATCAGCGATCACGCAGCCAGCACACTCACAATGTGAGAGAGATTGCTCGCTATTCGGCGAGGACAGAGGACAGGACAAAGGCGACACGCGATTGCCATATTGCCAACGTGAACAGCTCGCATGATAGTGGTACTGGTAGCTGGTAGTGTGCACACTTACATCCTACGGTACGCCTGCGGTGGTGTTGGTCGGGGGGTGACACGCCGTCAGCTGGGCCAGTCTGGCCGTCCTCACTCCTAGCGAGCTAGGGCCTTTGTTTCTCCTTAGTTCTTCGCTGAGCACCAACCTATCCTCGGTCACCAACTGGTCACTCACTTATTCAAACAATCTAACAGCTATTTTCAAACTATGTATTAGAAACACACGGACACGAAGTTTAGTATTTCGTCAGACACGCCGTTCGCTGCTGCACTTTGCTCGGCTCGCGTTCCTGCGAGGGGTTCAGCAAAACGATCAAAGGCGCTATATCTAATATAGACATAAAACGACAATTTTGGCACTGAAACGTATTCGTTTTTAACTACTTCGCGACTTTATCTCGGTGTGAAATTACTTTTCGAAAAAAATCTGTTAGTTTATTCTTGGCTGCGAGCGCGAAAAGATCGCCCTCCCGCGACGAACGCTGAACGTGAACTGACGGCGGAGCGGAGTGCGGAGTGGAGGGGCCGTTCTGCCGTTCCCCCTCACCTCGCGACCCGCCCGACGGCCCCAGCCAGCCCGTACTCGACTCCCAGGGAGGGGGTATACGGTGAAAAATTAATCATTGACGGAAAACCCTGTCACAAAGCGCGAGACGCGATTCCGAGAATTTCTAGGCAAGATGTCTTTCCGGAGTCCTAAAACTCCATAACGACTGTAATATATAATGGCTTTCTAAAAGTGCTGATCACCGGGAGAGAAGGGCTACGAGCTCCCACTGACTGGCACTGCTAGCACTGGCAGCGTCATGCCCGTGACGCACGACTAAACAATTCTCCCAATGCGTCACTGATAAGAGAAAACACGCTTTCCATATTATTTGTATTACTTCATAATCATGACCCAACTTTTGAATATAGCTTGGGATCCTAGAGAACAAGAAATTTAACTCAATATAAACTTTTAAAAGTTCATAAAAGTTTTTACGTAGGTAGGTAGTATTGAATTAGTATTCTGTCTATATGGGTAAAACCAGTTGAAAGGAGATAACGAAATCTAAGTCGTCACAAAGCGTGTAAGGCTACGTATACACATGCGAGGGCATATTTCGTGGCTCGGCTCGCGCTAATGTTCGCAAATATACGCAGAATACCTATTACACCTCTACTGCGGTGAGTGGTGTATGGGAGAGCTGATGAAAGAGTTGAAAAATGACCATTTGAAAAAGGGAAATGTGACAGTGAAGCTAGGTCCTGCCTGTGCACCCGGTGGGTGCACCACCACCTCCCCGCGCCCGGCTTGCACGTGTCGCTGACGTGTGTATGTGGTATGGGTGCATAGTGATAGTGACATACAACCACATGTCCACACAGCTGCGTGCATGTAGTACTGTATGAATCAAAAAAGTTTTGGCGCTGTCGCGGGAGGCGTATCGCCGTCTCTGTCAGACTTGATAAAACGCAAGTCACCGTTAATGCGCAGAAGCGGAGCGGAGCCGAGGGCTAACGGAACGGGCCGAGCTGTCACGAACACGGCCCGATTGCAGATAGCGGGCCGATACGGCAAGGAGCAAGGGGCGCGGGGCCCATACTTTTGTGCCATCTCTGTTCTGTGCGCGGAGAGCCGCCACCCTCAGCCTCCTCTCGCGGCTGTCCTACACCACCCTGCAAGCCGTAGGCCAGCAGACAGTAGAGGCGCACTCTCTCCTACCTATACATATACCATTTATATATATACACTATACTAATCAAGTGGTAAATGCCTTATTCCATCCCATGGGCAGGTGCGAAGGTACCAGCTACCAAGCACCCACTTGCGCTGGGATTTCACCCTTGCGAGGTTTACCTTGATGGTGCGAATTCAGCGACTCACACGGACGCACTCGAACGATTGCCAATTGCATACCTACCCTATTTATATGAACCGCACAAATAATAGATTGAGATGACAAAGGCGAAAGAAGCCAGAAAAGGTGTTCCTTTTGTGATACTTGCATAATAATAATTGGTCGAAACCAACACACCCACAAGACGAACTGATAAATTAGATTTTTTTTAAATGCCACCGTACAAGTAATTCCAATAAAATATTACGGCTTGAAAAATATATATTCTTATAGGTAGATCAACAAAAGCTGATTCTAAATATATAAATATAAATTTAATTTAAGTGAAAAATACAAGTGTGCAGTTCATACGCTGTAGAAGTGAAACCTTCAGAAAGCTAAAGTAGACAAGAGTGGGGAGGCTGCGAAGCACCGCACAAAGAGGAGACCGATTGTTCTATTAATTGACTAAATCCTATAGATGTATGTGTTTGTCTCTTTTTAATGTCGCTTTTCCGTTTCATTGAGTTTCAAATCACAACGGTGCTAAAGAAGTATTCACTTCAAACAACTGGAGTTCCTTATTGCCTGGAGCCAGCGAGTACTTTGGGCGAAAAGAAGTGAAAGAAGAAGAAAGACGGAAAGTAGAAACATGGCTTCTCAGACCTGGTCACTAAACATAGCTAAAACCTTTCACGACGGCGATACTGAGAGTACCTACCAACGAATCATAATATTAATTTAACCATACTTTGCCGAAATGGGAAAGAGGAATGAAATCATAGTGATCATAGAAGATGTTGAATGCACAAAGAACCAATAAATAAATGGACACGTGGAAACTGAGCACCAACATCATGATGGTGTTTTGATGTAATGCTGCCTGCAATGTGTTGGTTGCCTTCACGCTAAATGAACATTTGGAAGGACGTAAGCAAAGAACAATGGCGAATTGTTACGACCAGAGGAAGTGTTCGATCGTCCGCAGTTGTTACTCAGATTTATTTATCAACGCTATCTTTCGCCGACACAAAAAAACACCTTGAAAAGATTCCCAATCCGAACAATAAAGGTAAGAATAATCAACATAATCCTTACATGAGTATTCACAATGGAGTTATATCAACAAATATGACACTATTAAGGAACTGGCAGAAGAAAGTATCACAAAATGCGGTAAAAATTATATCCCTCTGGCAATGCATGATCGACCAAATTTTTGAATGTGCATTGCAAGATCACTATAAGAATAGAGAAAGGATTGTCAAATATAATATGAAGTGCAAGCGAATAGAAGAAATCAAACTCGTAAACAAACATCGAGGCAATATCTACGGTTCTATTCTGATAACTAACACAGAATCATAATTGTATACACCCGATCGCCGTAGGTACACAAAATTTGGGTAATGACACTAATGAGTCTAATGACTATAAAGATGTTGTTGACAAATTTAACAAATCATTCACTAAATGTAAACAAGTCATAGTAGAATTTATATCGGAAAGCAAAACAACAAATTTAATTAAACAAACTACCTACATAGCTCTGCTTCAACTTATTTCATCTGTTTTGTGTACGTTTTTCCAACTTGCATGGTGGAATATTTTGTTTTTATTTTATTTCGTGTTTGATTTTGTTTTTTTATTTTGCTTTTGATTTTGTTTTGGATTTTGTTTTTGTTAGGTTCATTTAGTTGTTATTTGTAAAATCTATATATCGCCGAAATGTATGTACGCGCATAACTTACGAACGACTGAACCAAATTGGATAATTCTTTTTTCTGTGTGTTCTTTATTGTCAGGACAAGGTTTGTACAAAAGAAACGGTGAGCTCTGGCATAATGAAATTTCTATAAAAAAAATTGCAATAGGTGGCACGCGAACTGTTTGAAAACTGAATGTACCGGGACTGAATGTATGGAATGCGGGAGGGGGGAGGGAAACTCGGGTAGGAGATTTGCGGAAGGGGGGAGGGGAACCTGTGAGGGGAGAGGGGAATCTGGGAGAAGGGAGGGTGACTCGGGAGGGGGGTTCGCGGGACGGAAGAAGGGAGGGGGTGTAGTGGGGAAAGGCAAGGTGGATGAGGCGGAGTGGGAACGCGAGAGGGGAAGGGGACGCGGGAGAGGAAGGGGAGGCGGAAGGTGACCGGGACGAATGGGAAATAACGCGCAGGGAGAAACAATTTCTTTATTAAATGGCATAGCAACGCATGCCGGGAAACAGCTAGTAAAAAAATAAAATAACATGTAAAAGCCCATCTGGGCGTGAAATTCAAAGAAAAAAAAATCTCATCGACATATAATACTAAATCAAATACTTAAATCGGATCATGTCAAGGGGACTCCAGATTCTAATATCTACAACCTGTATGTCGGACGAATATCTACAACTTCAAAGTGTTGACTATAATATCTACAGAGCTAAGGCCGGACGAATATCTATGACGGTCCCAGTGTTGACTAATATCTACAGAGCGTAGGTTGGACTAATCAGCTAAATGTGTCCAATAGTCCGATATTAGGGATTTTTACATACATACTTACATAAATTAAGTTTTTTAAACTGCATACGCAATATTACGTTATTACAATATGCTATACATAATTGCAAATCCAACCTCTGCCAGTGCTGTAGATATTCGTCAACACTTTGGTTCTCATAGATATTAGTTCGATTTTTTCAGTTTTTGGAATTCCTGTAGATATTAGTAGACACCTCCGTCAAGGGTCGATGCATAACGGAAGAGTAGGTATAAATGTGAACAAAACAAAGAGTGCATTAGCCAACATGGAGGTGTGTGGCGGTCCATACTCTCTGCCTAACCCTACGAGGGAGTGATGATTAGATAGTTAGTCGATAAGCGAATCCAGTAGGTAGAGAGCACCGAAAAACTTCAGAAGACAAATAAAGAACAAAAACAAGATTAAGAAGTTATTCACGAACTCCATCGATCACGATCATTAATTACTTTGCATTCAGTAAACCCGGTATGAATTTAATAGCAGCTAACAGAGTTCCAAGAGGCGGATATTAATAAGTTCATCCAAAGCTACAAAGGCAAAGGAGATGGTGACAAAAAGTGCGGCGAACCCGAGAGACAAAAACCAGAGAGCACCAGTCGCAGTAGTCCGCAGGAACAAAGCCCTTATTATCAAAGGAATTTGTTTTGTCCTCGAGCATCCCAAACGAACAGCTCCGTAGAGACGCAATTATTTCGGCATACCGAGAAAACTACGCCACGCCACTTGGCTTCTGCATTTCACAAAGACAATAAATTTGTTTGTTCCGCGTTCCCAGTGCGTAGATTCGGTATGACCATTTCGATTCTATTTTGCATGAAACAAAGAAAAATTCTCGACACGTGTCGAGAAAGATGCTCCTTCAGATAGAAGAGAGAAATTAATCCACTATTAGAAAAACAAAATATTCAAAATTGTTACAAAATCGAAAAAAGACTTCGTAGATCAACAAGCATCATCTAAATAAATGTATTACACATATTTGCGAAAAATTATTACTATTCGTATTACATCGAAGTGGTAGTTTTAGTTATGAACTTGAAACAAGCATATTTTTAGCACTTTGTTTTATTTTTCGACATAGGCGCTGCGGTCCGAAATTTAAAAATGTTAATTTAGTTATTCCAGAAAGATAAAGCTGTGCAAACTTCAAGACGTCATAGATCATCGTTTACTGCTTCATCCACAAATATTGTATTCTCTGTTCACACTATTTGCCTGATTATTATATTTTTTGTACGCATGATTGAATTCACTTTCATGACAAACATGTGTTCTAAAATCGAGAATTTTAGCTGCTTCAGAAAGCAGACATCGTATGGTAAAAATAAACAACACCTCAAACGTATTACTTATAACAGGTAAACGAAAAACAAGCGGAGGTATGGTAAATGAAAAAAATGCACGCTGGAGTTCAGGTAGCGGCCTTGCAGCACAAAGTGCCAACAAAACATATCAAGACTTGTATACCTACTTAAGTTTACCGATAAATCATTTCTCCAGACCACCACCGCGAGCTTTCATAACATAAACATCGCGAATGCATCGAGCTGTCGATTTCCGATTATTTAGATTGTCCAATACAAAACAGCGATGAAAATGTTTACAAAGAACAATATAGTGCATATATAGGACAGGCAATGTGTATTATAATAAACGGCGCGGCCCACTCGGGGTCAAGAGCTCCGGGAAGCGTTGTTCGTTCAACTCTGGATTTACATGGCCGAAGCAGCGGATATGCAAGTCTTTCTCTGCGAGTTCTTCGGCGTTGCTAATCCTCTGCACTACGCCAGTCTCCTCAGCCGCTGCCAAGAGTTGGACACATAAAACATTAGGTGCAATCATCACGATATTCACGTCTTCTGGGAAACGAGTGCACTAATGGGAGAAGACAGAAACGAGGTGGTATTATAAATAGTAACGCGCAATTTTTGTATTTTTCAAGTGTTTTGCCTCGCCTACTTGCCTCAATATTTAATTTAAAACGTTTCCGGAAATCTAATAATTTTGTATAATATTAAAGTCATCTAAATAGTCATCAAATATAACGATAATTTTTCTATGTTGTTTTTTCTCTTTCAATCTGCGTTGTCGAAATATTTATAGGAAAATAAATGCGAGTTTTACGACGTGGGAAAAAGGAATTTTTTTCAGAAAAATAAAAAATAAATTAAATGCTGTTATTAATTACAAAATCAATTTTCATAAAATTCAAGTATTAAAGAAAAGATCTGAAAGATCTATTCAATATTACTTTTTAATAAAATTTCATAATTATGTCTTCAAAAACAGGGATTGTTTTTTTTTAAATAAAAATCTTTCTTTTCGCTCTCCAGAACAATAAATTTAAATTTCCGTGATCGATATACGACGATATTTTCGATGATATTTCACAAAACAGAAAATTTCTTCGTATCATGGACCTGATAGGCCCTGGAAGGTATTCAAGAAAAATTTGAATTTGGAAAATATGGGTGAGAGGGAAGATGTATGAAAAATATAAAAACTTGCTTAAATTTTTTAACAACTTATTCCATTTTCTTTCTCATCAAATACCCAAAAAAAAAACAATAACCAGTTATTATTGCATTAGAAATATTAAAAAAATATATACTTAATACATATATATACCACTTCGCATACAAAGCATTTCAAAAGTTTGTCATACAAGATAGCTGCCAGACAATTTCCCCTCAGCCTAGATTTGGCTTCAATGCCATCCATCCATACAAAATCGCACTAATATAACCCTCAGTCCAGGGCTTTTTAGGTTCATTCGTACGAAGCACCAGACTACCACCGCACGAGGAAATTTGGGCAGCTTTTTTTTGTGTAATTTGGTGAATTTAAAAAGGCCGATTTTAAATTTAAAAGTTAAGTTAGCTAAGGAGCTTTGAAATTACATTTAAAATGTCAAAAAATAAGAAGCCATATTTGTTGATCTCTATTGTGCAATTGTTTAATGAAAAGAAAAATTTCATAAAATTAGTGTGAACCCGAGCAAAGTCGGGAAGTATGACATCTGACATCATTTTGAAGCCACTATTACATTACAATCATCACTAATGAGAATAGGCATTATATTATAACACGATTAAAAGAACCATTATTTTAATTGCTTCATTATCAAAGTACATAAAAGAGTGATTAAAATACGTAATGTTGGCACATGGATGAATTCTATTTATAGCAAAAAGCATCGGAGATAAAAAAAATGGTAAGTACCTAATTGAGAGAAGGCTTCCATTAAACATTTATTTTATCTATGTGTATTTTTATCGGGAGATATGTACCTCGGGGGAGGCGTGAAGCGGGTTCATTGGTAAATGAATAGTTCAGAAACAAAGAATGCAGCGGGAAAATCTCGTCGCAGCATCCCAGCCAAAACGATAAACACGTGTAGGATGTACCTATATATATACACCTTATATTACATTTATGGCCGGGATAATTCAGCGAGCGCAAGCCAAAATAATAATAATCCAACGCGGAGAATCCAAATCCGAGAGGAAATAAAATGAAAGCAGTACGTTGAGAGACAGTCATGTCAACTCCTACAATAATGATAATTAAGATCAACAACCAATGTCAATATTTTTCACTATTACAGACAGAGAGAGCAGTGAACTGTCGATAAAATAAATAAAACTATAACTCCAATCGTCATTAATAATAACTAATAACATTGTCTGTTTATTGATTCAAGATTTCGTCAATATTTAGGCTCTGCAACCGGGCCCGAAAAGAAGAAGATGGGGAGATACGAAATTACGAATGTTAGAGGAAGGCGCTAACATTTACAGCGACAAAATCGGTGCGAAAATTGCGAAAATGTTTCATTAAACACGACTCGTTTAAAATAGAGTAAAAATCTCGCGAGCATTATCTTAAATATCATTTAAAGAAACACTGTGAATTTTTTCATACATTTAACCTATAAAATAACTGAAACAAACGCGTTAATAATAATTTTTGGAGCATACTTTGCGATTTTTTTCTATCGAGGGAATTTTATATAATTTGCGTTTCGGCGCGGGTAAAGTCTATATATTATCTTCAAGAATAACATATATTTTTAAGAGCTTTAAAACTTACCGTGTTTAAGGGAAATATGTAATAAATCGGTACAAATCCGGGTTGCAGGCCCCTAAGCAACACGATTGGTCTAGGACTCCCAAAATGTACCCATTCGATAAATTTTATATGGGGAAAAGATAAAGACAGTATTTTTCGCTTTTCGACGATTGGCACTTTTATATTTGTTTCATCTTTATTAATTCTAAAGCGGTCCCTGGACGCTACAATAAGATTTAAAGGCCCTTAGAATCCAAACGACCAATTATATTGCACAATAAAACGATCAATTATATTGAACAATAAATAAACTGCTCAATGTTTTCGAGTTGATATAATGAAAAATTTAAAAAATATTGTGCAATACTGACCCTACACGATGCAATGGAAAAATATGGTTCAATAAAAATTAAACTCGCTCAAACTTTTGTTCAATCACTGAGCAATCTTCAATATTAACCCTAAACCGTCAATAATATTGCACAATTCGTAAAAGTAATATTGAGCAATATAATTGATCGTCTAGGGGCCGTCTAACACAATTGGTGAAGTAATACGCCTACCTAATAACTAGGACCTCCTGTGTTGAGAGCACGCGCAGTTTAAAATATATTATAAATGATTTGTAACAAAAATACAAATACCAACACAATATAACGTAATAAAAGACCATAACCACCGTACTATTGGAAATACACATTTTTATAAGTGGAGGCGCAGTTTAAAATATAATTAATTTATAAGAAAAATACAAACAACACATGTTACATTTAAGGAGGCAATCGGCATCCTATATACACGTTAAACTATAATAGAGGAAGTTACAGATATCGTCGCAATTGGCGAGTTTAAGGTCAGGAAAGTGGAATGCCTCACCTCCACGGAAATATGAATATATCTGGACCTGCCCTAAGTGATAAAAACGTATTATTTCCCCCTCCACATGGCGCCGGCTGGAGCTCCTCCTTGGAACCGGCTCGCTCCATGGGGAGGGGATAGAGCCTCGCTTGAATCTAAAATGTGTGACGTCATCATTCTTGCCGTGAACAGCGAGAAGCTAACATCCATACATTTAACGAAATAACACGCCAAAACCATAGCTTGTGCTATACAATATATCTACATATCAATGTGCACATAGCGAATGTGGGCGGTTCTCCAGTGTGCTCGTCGCTGGTTACAGGGGTAAGTAAATTATGAAACATTTGTAAAAGTGTTTTAACTAAACACGGCAACAAAATATTGCTATGTGTATTGGGGCGAGTCTTTTTGGGGCGAGCATTTGGCCTTAGCAAATATGTTAGGGAACGTACCCATACTACGTGACACTTTTAGGGGGGGGGGGGGGGTCTTCAAAAGGTCACGCTCCATACAAATGAGCGGCGGGTTCCTTAGGATTTTGGTCACCGGGGGGGGGGGGGGGGGGGTTAAAAATTGCAAAAAGTTGGTCACGTAGTTTGGGTACGTTCCCTTATTAACGTGGCAGCAATTCGCGCTCCCATGTAAAAAGGTCTATTCATTCAAAGCAGATTTTGCTTTTAAGAACTAAATGGTGATATTGTAATGCGAGATGCCTATATACTGTCAGATTGATTGTTAAACTAATCACAGACATCTTTCCCCTCTTCGCCCTCCATAGTTTGGTTTTACCCCTCATCTGTAACTTCTTGTCTATCCATTTGGATGTCTATGCTCACCTCCCACGCCTTTCTCTGTCGCACGTATTTACACGCATCTTTCTCTTTAGTTTACATTCACTGCAAAGTCAGTCTTTCCCTGTCGCACGTGTGTTTATACGCATCTTTCTCTTTCGCTTACGTTCATCGTTAAGTCAGTAACTGCGCGAGAATGGATCGTACCAAGTCCAGGCCGGGAAATGACTCCAAAAGTTGAAATGGCTCCAAAAGCTAAAACCTATACACTAATAAAGTAAAACAAACCAGCAAAACTAAAAAGATATAAATAAATTTCTAGTGACGGATTATTTTCCTGGTCAAAGTCTCGATGTATTCTTCTCGGTAATCGTATTATTTTCGCTGATTTCACTATTATGAGTGCACAGTGTGCAGTGTGGCAACATAACCAATATGCCGATGCATGCACATCTAAAAACAATGCAGTCGAATTAATTATTAATACGATTAGATTAGAGCATCGTTAGCTAGAAAACTGAAAGCGGTGCCGTAATAAGTACAGATTGAATTATGCAGAACCAAAAAAAAAAGTTGGCGCATCGCGTTCCGAGTAAAAATATTATTGGCCCAACCAACATAAACACGTTTTGAAAAACAACATTCCACGTTCTTTTGGAACTGACCTGACGCACTCGCACGTAAACGGGGCGATTTTGTATTATCTTCGACATATTTCCATTAATTCTTAAGGCGGTACAATACCCTAATAATGAGGGTTTGCTCAAAACTCATGTCTTAATCGTTTCCGGCGAATTCGTAACTATAATAACTTTTTTTCAAACCATTACCCGGGGATGTAAGTTCTGTATATTTAAGGTTAATAAAAACAATACCTTACCATTTTACGATCGATTTAAAAATGTTATAAGCCGTTTTTTTCAACTACAAAGTTAGCGCTAAATACCAGATTTTATTTTTCTAGACCATAAATTAATAACTTCGGGAGGGAAACGTTCAGAAACATTCTAAATATTTGTAGCACGTTCTTCAGAATTAACTGTAATAATTCCGGCGGAAAGGTCGAATCTCCAGGCCTGCTAGGGCGAATTCTACCGTTCGTCTGTCCAATCAAAACCTGTCTAATACGCCCGTTCCGTACACACTTTCTTCACTTACGTTGTTAAGATTCATTATTATCATATTATTTTAGAGTGTTTGGTAGGGCAGTCCAATAGACCGGGTCGCGAGTCGCAATTTGTGTACCTTCTTTACTTACGTCGTATGGATTCTGAATATATTTTAAGGTATTGTGTCGTCTTAACAAATTATTTATCATTACATAGTATAAAATGAAGTCGCTCAAAATGTATGTGGGCATAGATCTTTTAAACTACGCAACGGATTTTCATGCGGTTTTCACCAATAGATAAGAGTGATTCAAGAGGAAGGTTTATATGTATAATACAAACTTATTTTATTAGAGAAAAGCCGAGAAATTCAAATATTCAATTCAGGCAGCGGGCAGCTGGCAAGTGGGTGGTGTAGATTTTATAAAGTTTGGTTAATGGCGTTGTGTTTCGTTACCCACAGCAATGTGTGGTCGGGTCTGCTAGTTTTACATAAAGGGCACAATAGTCGGATAGTGGTGGAACGGTGGCTATGGAATGAGAAATTATTTGGGCAGAAAATATTTACTGACAAGAGAAAAATACATAAAAAATACAACATTCAATAGTGTCAATGTTTCCATTTGAACATTAGAATCTCAAGATAACGTTATTATTTATAATCAGAACCATCAAAGACTTTGATTCACTAGAAGCTATTAAAATTGTATATTTGTCACTAGTACGCAGCTTGCTGGAATACAATTCCATCGTTTGGTCCCCATATTATCAAATTCATATAAAAAATATTTAACGAGTGCAGCACAAATTTTTACGATTTAATAACTTCAAGTTACATATACCTATTCAACACATTAACTATACATTCTTACTAAATACACTTAAATTGCATTCCCTAGAAAACAGAAGAAAAATAATTGACCTAACTTTTTTGTTTAAAATTATTCACTCCGAATTAAACTGTTGTGAACTCCTGCATCTCATTGACTTTAAGGTACCAACCCGAGCGACAAGGCAAAACATAGTATTCGGCAACAATAATTCTGGAACCAACAACTACCTCACACATGCACCTATTCCACGATTTCATACACTAGCAAACAAATTCACCTCAAGTATCGATATATTTAATACAAAGTTACCATTATTTAAGAAACACTTGAACGATATTTTTATGTAGTATAGATCACATAGCGCATTGCATATACATGTATTTGTGTATTTATCTACAATATAAAAACCTGTGGCCGTTTTCTTTTCTTTTTTATGTAAGTACTGTGACATCTGATTTGAGTTGTCTAAAACTGTTTTTTATGTAAATTTTGTAAATGCACAATGTATACTATTTTATGTCATCTGCAACTTTAAAAACTTTCTCTTGTATTGTAATGCATTATTTTTACTAAAATGTATCTTTATACCTTCCATTCATGTGATGTTTACTTTTCAAGTTCATCTTTTTTATTGTTCAACTTTGTCTCTGTATTATAAACTTATTTGTAAAAGCCCATCAGGGCGTTGATATATTAATAAATAAAATAAATTATAAATGCAGAAAGATAGAAACGCGGATAATTTCAAATCTGTTATTGAACCGAAAAAAGGAAATAACATAAATCAAGGTGGCAGAGCCGTGCTGCAATTTATCTCCCATTTTCCCGATTTTCCACAAAAGTTTTTGGTTGCTGCTTTTTAAAGAATACCTAAAAAAGTTTGAATCCAGACACATTCGTTAAAAAAAATTGCAGGTGTATAAAACTACCAACCGAACACATTGGAAAATCGAAAGAAAAGTCGCGGCACGCCACGGTCGGGTGGGTACTGGGTACTCGTGTAAGAACCCTTTATCGTTATAAGAGTAGAATGAGAGTTTGGAATAAAGAAATAACATGTTCGAATTCCTAAGGGTAAAATCGGTATTGAATAAAAGCGAATCTGCTGTGATGCATTTTTCCCATTAGGTGGAATGGGGAAAATGCAAAAACATTACCTACATACTTACATATTATAATGGTTTACATATATAAATATAAAATCGTTTGTACCTGTCATTCATCCGTGAATCCCCATAGCTGTTTTGCTAGTAGTTAGTTCAATGTATTTGCCACAATTTAATTATATTTTGTACCTTAAAAAAATCTCCCGCCACACCAAAATATTTTTTATTCATATGCTAATAATAGTAATAATGCATTTCAATATTAATCTAGCTCGTCTTTCCTCTCTTGCAATATATTCATTTTATCTGTGGAAAGCGCGTCGAAAATTTCATGCCAAGTCACAAATTCGATTTTCAAAAGCTTAGTAGGTAACTAACTAACGAACCATCACGCCATTTCCCCGCAGGGGTAGGCAGAGAGGAAGGACCGCCAAACAATTCGGTCTTGGCACACACTCTTTGTCTTACTCACATTCATACATCGTCTCGCCGTACTTATTTACAGGAAATGTCTGATTTTATGACATTTTTATTGCGAAGAAAGCTTATTTAGCTGAAAAATAATAAAACCATAACAATATTTTTGTATTTATTTAATACTAGCTTTTTCCCGCGGCTTCGCTCGCATGGTATTAGGTGATTCCCCTCACCAAACCATTCACCCCCACACCACTCCCCCGCATCAACCCCCTTCCCCCCATCCCGTACATCCTTCCTCTTTCCCCTTCCTTCCTCCCCCCTCTCCCTCCTCAAACCCTCCTCCCCTTCCCTTATCCCCCTCCACCAACATCCTCCCAACACCCCCTCCCCCCTCTCACCTCTCGCATTCCACACATTTAGTTTTCAAACTGCTCGCGTGCCACCTATTATATTTTTTATACAAATTTCATAATGCCAGAACTCAACGGTAGTTTTATACAAAATAACGAACAAAAAAAAGAATAAACTCGGTGATTCGTTTTTAGGGTGAATTGCCTAATTAAAAAATATTAAAAAAAACATCGTTTCCAAGGCGACAATTGGTTGACGTTTGCAATAAACGAATTTTGTTATTGACAGAAAACGTATGATAAATAATTTCATAACGCCAGAGATCATTCATAACGCCAGAGCTTACCAATATAATATATAGCCTATAGATCTCGCAAATAATGTAGCTTTCTATTAGTGAAAGAATTTTTAGTAGTTTTTGTGTGAAAGAGTAACAATTTTACATTTCTCTGAATATAAGTTTCGATCCTGGT
Source organism: Limnephilus marmoratus (assembly GCA_917880885.1). Lineage (NCBI taxonomy): Eukaryota > Metazoa > Arthropoda > Insecta > Trichoptera > Limnephilidae > Limnephilus > Limnephilus marmoratus. The sequence continues at coordinate 36,656,993 of OU862923.1, read as the reverse complement.
AAGACGGTATAATTTTATAAAAAAATCCAGGTATATTATTAATTATTACGAAAATAGTATCAGCCGCTATTTTCTCCTGGCACATGAGGGCAACAGTAGGTCACGGGAGCCTGGCATTCCAAGGGTTAAAGTGACACTACAAAAAGGGATTCTGATAGATGTTTGAAGATTTGTAACACGAATACATTTTTTTATATTCAAGCCACACGTGTAGAAATGACTGATAGGTATTATTTATTACGTCATAAACATACGAGAAAATTTTCTTCGGAATCGAAACGCACAGCAGCTAAACAGCCAATACTCTCGCGTCTAGCACGACAATCATAAATTTACGATGCACACTTTAACTCCAGCAGCAGTAGCGTTAGCATACTAACAATGGGGTCTGTTTGTGTGCTCATACATTTTACAAACACACGTCGTAATAATAACCTGTCGATAAAAAATACAAATAAAGCCAAATAATATTTTGTACTCCATGTGTGATTGTCGAGTGGTAAGAGGAAGCAAAAAATGAAGGCAGCTAAGCGCTAGCACAAGAAGGAGGCGGAGGTGGGGTGGATACCGCAAGGTCACTGCAAACTGCCTAGAAAGGTCGACAGATAGAACTTAGCAACTCATTTGGTATACTGCATTGACGCATAAAATAATACAAGCATTCTATACAACTAAAGATTTACTAGCTTACAATTTTTTTTTTTTACATTAACTCCACACAGGAGGCCTTGAGGAAAATAATTTCCCTCAGGGCCTATGTCATCTGGGATGCTGTGTGAAGGGTCTTTTTGAGGAGAGGAAGGAATGAACATTGGTCTTGAAGAGACCCGTGTTGTAGGAAGGAGGAAACACAGAGGCCGGCAAATCATTCCACAGCCGAGCTGTTGAACATAAGAACGAGTCGAAGAAACGACCCGTTCTCATGTGACAAATGTCAACCGTGTACAAATGTTGGGCACGCGTTTGGCGTGTTTCCCGACTATGCACCGGTGCCGAAGGGATTAATGTTGTTAGTTCCTCGGAGCATCTTCCATTGTAATACCGGTAGAACGAGGATAGCATTCCCACCCGACGCCTATGCTCTAAAGATTGCAATCCATCTGTCTAAATGGGAGAATTTATCAAACGGACCGCCCGTTTCTGCAGAGCCGAGGGTATTTTTCAGGTATTTTGGAGCTCCAGACCAGAGGTGGCTGCCAAATTCAACCGTGGGGCGATTTGTACAGGGTTAGCAGTTGTGCACTATTAAAGTATCTGCGGGCCCTGTACAGTACGCCCAGTTTCTGGGAGGCTAACTTTACTCTGGCTTCGATGGAGTCCCCATACCTGAGCTGGTCACTTAGGGTTACACCAAGCATATCAATGGAGGGCCTGTTCGGAAGATTGCTTCCGTTGAAAGAGACTAGATTTTCATTTCGATCCCTTTTAGACGTAATCAGACAAGATTGGGTCTTTGAAACATTAAATTAACTAGTCTAAACTTTATCAGGCCGATAGATTGCAATAGATATTAGGGAACGTACCCATACTACGTGACACGTTTATGGGGGGGGGGTCTTCAAAATGTCACGCTCCATACAAATGAGCGGCGGGTTGCTTAGGATTTTGGTCACCGGAGGGGGGGGGGGGTTAAAAATTGCAAAAAGTTGGTCACGTAGTATGGGTACGTTCCCTTGCTTATATATGATATTATACAAAAAAAACAATCCGACACTTTGAACAAAGACGAACAACAAACAAATCGATCATGGAAATTTGAAATTTTTCTCTTTCGAACTGCGTCGTCGAAATATTCCGACAAAAATAAGTGCGTCTTTTACGAGGATTTCTTTGCTGAAATTTAAAAATAAATTAAATGCTGTTATTAAATAAATTTACAAAAAATATGAAGTATTCTGAAAGATCTATTCTATGTTATTTTATATTAAAAACCATAATTATAGGTCTACAAAAACAGAGGAAATGATTTTTAGAAAAAGAAAAAACTTTCATTTCGCTCTTCTGAATAATTAAAGTTTTGTCCTTTGCAGCATCTCAAATTTCCATGACCGAAATGCATTAAATACTCGTGAATAATAAAATATAATACTTATAATTAACATTTAAAGCAGACTTCGTCAGTTGTAAATGAATTAAAACCATCTGAATCATTTCAAGGACTCCGTGGCATATATCTTTCATAGTGAACATAATATTATTCAGTCAGTTTGAAACGTTGGTACCAGTTATTAATTTGATTACATTTTGATTGCTAACTTTTCTAGTGCTTCGGCAATTGGTATTCAATGTAAAGCAATTTGATAAAAGTATCAAGTTGAAACGATCAGGCTTTTGTACCTGTATACCGAGTTCCGTTTCGGGTTCTTACAGAGTGCTCATTTGTAATTGTACTTTAGGGCTGATGCAACATGTTCCAAAACTAATAAAAACAATCTTATCGGCGAGAATGATCACGGAAAATCAGCAAAATTATACAATGCATGATTTACCCACAATTTCCATAATGTCAGACCATTTCAACACCTGTAACAAAGGTGTAATGTTACAACGCTTTTTACTATAATTCTTGCAATAATTAATATTGGATGGCATGACAAATACACATGCTCATTCATCTACGAAAAATGGGCTTAAATACGCCTTGGAAAGAAAGGTGTAAAAAAACACGTGCCGTGAGCGCATACATTATTGAAAGGTAGGGTAATCATTTTTGGATCGTTGATTGAAATAATGTGAAGTTCTGAGTTCTGATCAGTCAACGAACGGCTCAAAAGGTGCACGCACTGTGGCGCTGGGTAATGTACCGGGTACGGGTAGACAACAAAGTCTACGTAAAGTAATGTTCATACCCGGCTCGAGTCTGGCGGTCACTGCTCCTGGATTTGCCGAGGTGACCTTTTTGCATGATTCTCGCGGTGTGAGTATCATACGAACACTTACTGTATGTGCACAGTGCACAGTGCACGCTGCACACTCTCTGGAGAAAATATGTATTATATATTGTGTCCATGTTTATCGCTTCCAAGGTACTTGACCTATATCATACTCATATATCGCTTTATATTTTTACGAATGCACACCACTTTAACCTGAAACATATTATTACTCGGTGTTGGAGCAAAAGTACTGCGTATTAGTATTTCAAAGTGCTGTGGTTTCTTTCAATCAATAGGCCACTTGCATCACATTTTTTTTAATTTTTTTCCGGTTTAGGCAAATATTCTAAGACATTCTGTATTTTTTTTTTTTTTTTAATCGTATTTTTGAAACCCTGGGGATTTTTTGAAAATTTCAATACGAAAAATCAGACCATTTTTTATAAACCGGAAAGACGGGACATAATTTTATAGGTGTGAAAAAACGATAATTACATAGCCGAAAATCATTTTAAAAAAAAAGAACGTTTTCCACACGAATGGCACAGGAGAATAACGAGGCATACCAAAAATATTACATCTCATAAATATTTTTTTCCTTGATCCATCTTATTGATCATGAATCATTATAATGTACAGCGTCTATATTACTAAATTCAATGTAATATTCTTGAACTTGTAAATTGTAATAATAATAAGAATATTATAAAATTTTATTTTGGTAAAAACAGCACCATAATCATTATACCTCTAAAACATGTACCGACATCCTCTTCACGTTCTGAAGAGAACCCCGTAGCCATTAATTGTACGGGGTTCTCTTCAGAACATCTGTCAAAAAATCAAACCAAATGATAAGTTCGCAGAGAACAAACAATAAATCTAGTGAACGAATTCAAAAATTCGCCTGAAATCATAGTGATGCCATATAAAAAAATAAATCAGTGTGGAATTTTATAAAATTAATAGGAACATTTTCGGCGACGGGACATTTTCATGTAGTGACGTCACGAGCCCAAATAATGGATTTATTTATTTAAAAATAAAAAAAACTGTACATTTCTAAAAATTTTTACTAACATTTTCGTAATCTTGGTAAAAAACTCTATCCACACGATTTTTTCCAAGTCGTTATGAATTCAATGCAAGTGGCCTATTATCAGTTACACATTATATCTACATCTACTTTGTGGGTAAGGTTATTATTTACACGGGTTCACGACGGAGAAACCGGTAAATTGCATGGAGTGTAAAATGATTGGTTTATGTAAATCTAATCGTCAAGCATGCAACGAGAATAACACAAATATAGTATCATTATCAAATTCCGATACAAAGTATGTGGGTTATGGATTATGATAACTAGGAAGGTTCTTTAGAGCGCTATCAAGGTGAAATACATGCTGTAAAGTGGGTCAGAAGGACGAAACCTTTAAAAGGAGAACAAGGCAGTTACTTTGTTAACAGTCCAGGAGAAATGTGTGGGTCTTGTTCCATCACATATAAGTTTATAAGTGATCGCTAAAAATATTCACACGCCCTTGTCCTTCCCATAAAACATAACTTTTTACCATGAACATCGAACATGCAAACATTTTACTATTTGAAACTGTAGTTAGTCATAAAACAGCCATTTTAGATACCAACACAGAATGAAAGTGAACGGAAAACAAGAAAAAATAAAAATTACATAGTTTAGCGAGAATCGCCATTATCTCATATCATTACTCAAACACGGAGAGCCAAAGATAATATCCGCCTTCCAAGATGAACTGCTAGAAAAATGTATTCGCTTTTCAGTCTGGTGTGCCAAATAAAATGAAAAATGATAATTTGTAAATAAATGTTGTACCTACTCTCTCGGGTATTACGGAAAATATTCTAGAGATAGCTTTGTCAGGCAAACGAATAATGCAACGGAAGGATTTGGCGTAGCTAGATGCTGGTCGTACACGTAGGCGTAGACGTTGGGCGTAGGTGATTCCAAGTGACATTCTTAATTATTCGGAGTTTAAAAATGATGTAAACCATTTTTTAGTCACAAATGCCCGAAATCAGTATCCGAATCCTAATATTATGAATAATGTGAAGTAATGAGAGCGGTGGAGAACAAATAATAACAAAGAACAAGGTCATAAGAACCCTACTATTCGGATAAGGATAATCACCACAGCTGTATATATTTTTTTTAATAAACCTTGTTGATCTGTCACATAAATATGGTACTCTATATTATCTGCACATGCATACTGCACATTGTGCTTATAGATTTGTATTATTGATTGGTGAACTGGTGGACGCAATCTGTTAGCCATAGTCGTAATTAAGTCGTTACGGTACCATTGTAATAACAGAACTATACTTGTAATAGTTAAACTCAGCATCCTCAAAGATGACATACACCCTGAGGGGAATTATTTTTCTCAGGGCCTCCTGTGTGGAGCTACTGTAAAAAAAATAAGATAAGAGCATTGGAAAAATATGTTTGTACAACCGGTCGACAAATATAAATCAAAATAAAGTGGTTTTTAAAGAACTTGTTTCATTCTATATAATGTCAACCCACAAAGTGTTTGCTTTCTTCGATAATGAAAACTTTGGTTTCATAGAAGTGCACATTTAAATTTTTCTATGGTTAAATTCTAGATGTGAATATAAACCGTGGAGTTTTTTCTTTCATCACACCGTTTAGATCATATTTTTTGCCATTACTGTAAGGGAGATACAATGATTTATATGAGACTTATGTGAGCTGGGACAAATTTGGTCCCATGTGTTGATGTTGGTACTGAGAGTATCTGTCGGTACATTTAGAGTCAGAAAGAAAAACTTATGTTTGAATTATTTCAGCCCGCTTAAAAAAATGGGAATCCAAGAAGCGCATACTACCTAGGAAACAAATATATTTATAGGTAAACAAAGCCATGAGTCAAAACCGTAAAGACCCTGAGCAGTGGGAATTACTGCTGCCATACAAATTCATGAGGTCATCGTGTCGCTTGCTGTGGAGAAAATTCTCTACATACCTATGTGTAGTAACTATTTAGGTACTTATCTTCGATTGGTCTATTTCGTAATAAAAGGGCTGTTAAGTAAAAATGCCATAAAACACTACTATACAAGCTTAAGACTAACATAATATATCATAAGATCGACATCACCGCATTTCACATGTTAACTTCACAAACAGAGAAAAATGTGCCATGTCATTTGATATAAGCTCATTCGAGACAATGCCGAAGGTGTAGCCTGACCTACTGGAGGTGCAGAATAGAGCATTGGCGACACACAACACACCCAACACCTCACAAACCCAGCACGCCTGACCATGGCGTATATGCCGTAATACGGTCGGCGCTACGACATGCCGATAGTTGGCACATTTTACCAGGCCGGTTGTATCAAAGCAAATAGGAATAGAAACGGTAACACTTATAGTTAACTGAAGTTGGTGAGTCAAACGACACAAGCGATGTGAGATAAGGGCAATCAGTTTATTCCTAAGCATCTCGGATAACGGTGGACTGGACCAATTATTGACTATTGAAGAACTGTTGACACTAAAAAGAACTCAAAATGTACGTAAACATTATCGATTCCAATTCCTTCGAAGGAATCAGTAGGTACAATTAGTCGAAACAAAATAAGTGTTATGCTTTTCACCAGGCTCAAGGCGAACCGCTGTTAGCTTCGTTCTACCACTTTCTTGAACACTCGTTTCACGCCAATTGCGATTGCTTCGTTCCTTTAGGATAGGTACAACTGTTTTATGTTTACGTTTATATAAAAAATTAAAACAAATTCCCTTTGTATTACACCACTTTTATATTTTTTGTGTTCAAATCTGTACAACATGTTAGGTTAACTGGAAGAAATAGGATATAGGTACCTATAAGTTATACCTTTTGTACTAAATGTTAATTTTGTACAATAAATGATTTTGATTTTGATTTTGATTTTGATTTCCCATAATTCGTGGCTAGGCTCGCGTCTCGATTTGAAAATGTATACGCAATTACACAGGCTGACAGAAAGAGACAGTTACAACCGAGCTTCCAGTCAACAGTTATTGTGGTTAGTTATGAAGACGAAGAAATTAAGAAAATGTTCAGGATTTATCAAAATACTCATTTATACATTTTGGCAAAGTTCTTATCTATCCTTGTTAAAATCTCGTATCGTGAATAAAGTTATACGTATGCCAAAGTATGACGATATTGGGTCAAGGTGTTTAGGGATTCCATTCTAGCGATTTCGTGCCCATGTATGCGATCTAACTAAACCAGGGTGGCCACAAAAAACGGATTTCAGAATTCCCTGATAATTCCAGGTTTTCCAGGGCAGTTTCTACATTTTTCCATGATATGTTTAATTTGATATAAGGGAACGTACCCATACTATGTGACCTGTTCAGGGGGGGGGGGTCTTCAAAATACCACGCTCGGTACAAATGAGCGGCGGGGGGGCTTAGGTTTTTGGTCACCGGGGGGGGGGGGGGGGGGGGTTAAAAAGTGTAAAAAGTTGGTCACGTAGTATGGGTACGTTCCCTATGGGGATATCGTTTGTTAAATAAATAATAAAGGGAATTCCGTCATCTATAGCATAAATTATTTCTTTGCATTACAATAATCTATTAAACACAAAATACACTTGTTACAAATTTACGATATTTCGCCTGAAGACAATTTGTGAAGAAATGAAAAGATCAGACAAAAATAGAAAAATAAACAAAAAAAAACATTAACATTAGAAGATATACAAAAAAATCACATGAAACAAGCATACTAGGGAACAGTTTAGATTTAGAATATTAATAATTAAAACAATATACCCTTTGGGTAGAAGAAAAGAAAAGAAGTAACCATATCTGAACCATAATAAAATGCTTATAGTTCAGAGAAAACTGAACCATAAGCATTCGACTAAAGTTTAGAAAGAGGTTTATTATGTATTTACACGAAGCTATGGTATAAATAGTGATGCAATGTAATTTTATAAATAATAAAAACCTTGATTTAAATGTTAAAATACCTACACACACAAAATAAAAACACACACACACACATCAACTAGATGACATGATTGTGTTGCAAGGGCATTAATGAAAATAATAATAAAAAAACACCTATCTAGTTTGTCTTTGTTGGCATATCTTTTGTTACACAAGTCGCAAGTAATAAAACACAACTTTGGGGTTTCACAAATCGCAAAATAACGAATATAGTTTAATTTTTGGAATTCCCTGATATTATAAAAAATTTTCAAAATTCCCTGACATTTCCCTGATAATTCCAGGTTCGGTAAAATTCCCTGATAATTCCAGGTTTTCCAGGTATTCCAGGTCTGTGGCCACCCTGTTAACCAACTTATTTGCAGTATACAATGCAAGGTACCATCAATAAAACAGCATTATATACAACAACATATAAAACAGTAAGAACACCGTATAAAACAGAGTATCTGAACCGTATCAAACACCTCTACCAGTCCCAGGGAGAGATTGCATTGCATTATTATTGAAACGGACAGCTTTCTTTCATTTTTCAGTTTTTTTAGTCCGGAGCCATTGTGAATATGGTATCCTCAATCGGGGTATGTTATTATGCTTAACGGAGGCTGATGAAGAAGCTCATGGTGAAGGAGAGTGGGAGGTTGATTACGAATGGTGGTCTTTTACCAGGCCGATACTGAAAGTGACTACAAATAAATTTATGAAAATAATTAAAATATAACCGTTTGACGCATGATTGTGTCGTGTTGCATTACAAAGACAACATGCACGTAATTCTAAATTACAATATTTGATTAGCAAGGTTTTCATCGAAGGTTCTCCTCAAAAGACAGAATTAAAGTGCATTCCAAGGAAACAAAGTAGGTGGTTTCGCCGCGCGAGACGGAAACGAGTTGACGTCATCGTTACGTTGAGTGTCGTACAATGGCACGCTTTCCTCGAGATTCGTCCACAATGGCAGAACCACAAAGGCTGAGAATTACACTATTATTCTTATTAATAATAATAAAAGAAATGTAAAAGATCAACAATGCAATCAACTTGATCCACCAAACTGTATTTCAAGAAAGGAATTAGAATTTTATAACAGTTGACCTCGATTTAAATTTTGTGCACAGGGCAAAACTAAAGAACCAAATTTTGGGTTTCACTATCTTTTGGCAGCGAAAATTTCTTTGGCACCGTTGTGGTTTGAAACTCGAAAAAGCGACACTAAAAAGAGACAAACATATTCATCTATAGGATTTAGCCTGCGAGAGAATGATAGAATAATCGCTATCCTCTGTGCAGTGCTTCGTAGCCTCCCCGCTCTTGTCTGCTTTAGATTTCTGAAGGTTTCACTTCTACCGCGTGTGAACTTCACACACACATTTTTTTCTATTTTGCCTTTAAAATATATACCTATACATATAGAATGTTATATATACATTGTTAATTTCAAGCGACTCCCAGGTAAGTATGTATGGTCCTGTATACATTTTTAGGCAGCATCGCTTTCATTGGTCGAGACATAGTACATATATTTTCGAATCAATGAACCGGAGGATGCAATTTTTAGCCACAAGTTGTTTTTAATTGTTTGTCTAGTTTGTAGTTTTTCCTGATTTTAGAAATATATTGTAAGTTTAAACAGCGCCCTTGAGGTGATTTTTCACAAATACCATTATTATTATTATTAAAGGGATTCAGGTTTCGTACTCGACTTAATTTAACCAGTGATTTCTGGCCTTATTTGGAGTAAAAAACGTAAGTGAAATTTGGATCTCCGGTTTTTTTTTTTAAACTAAAAACTTAAAAAATTTTGGGCAGTTGGGCGCTGGATAGTGCGGTTGTTCGTTTGAGTGACTAATGACGACGACATAATATGTAAGATTTTTTGTTTGATTACGAACAAAAATATTTAAGTACGTCCTACTTAACGCCTGTATTTTAAGGGAACGTACCCATACTACGTGACCTCTTCGGGGGGGGGGGGGGGGTCTTCAAAATGTCACGTTTGGTACAAATGAGCGGCGGTTTGCTTAGGAATTTGGTCACCGGGGGGGGGGGGGGGGGGGGTTTAAAAATTGGTCTGTTAGTATGGGTATGGGTAATTAGTATGGGTACGTTCCCTAAATTACTTTAAAAAATTGTTCCATTTTACACTAATATTAATATCACCGAAAAAAATATTGGAGAGCCGAATGGGACTTCAAAAAGAAAGCAGAATGTTACAAAAAGCAAAAAAAATAATATAGTTTTACGTTTTTGTCACAGTCGCAAAAGAACGCTGGGAGGTGGGTGGAAAAAAAATGAATTCTCCAGTACTCCTACTAACCTATTTTTTTTTTAAATCCTGTCATCACATTGATAGTTTAATCAAATTCGTGGCAAATCCAGGATTTTCCGAACTGTGGCCACCCTCACAAAGTTACGTATTCCATTTAAATCAATTGGATTGTAAAGGATTATTTTTTTTAAATCCTGACATCACATTGATAATAATCAAATTCGTGGCAAATCCAGGATTTTCCGAACTGTGGCCACCCCCACAAAGTTACGTATCCCATTTAAATCACTTGGATTGTAAAGGATTATTTTTTTTAAATCCTGACATCACATTGATAATAATCAAATTCGTGGCAAATCCAGGATTTTCCGAGGTGTGACCACACTGACAAAGTTACGTAATCCATTTGAATCACTTTGGAATGTAAAGGGGCCATATATTAATTACGTGAGCTCAGGTGAGAAAGGAGGAGGGAGGTCCAGCAAAAACTCACGTTACTTGAAAAGAATATACGAAGTGGCCCACATTTATCTCATCAAAGGGTGGGCCTAGATTGGAAGAAAAACTGCTCACATAATTAATGTATGCCCCCAAAGAATTACATAATGATTATCTACGAGAAATGGGACCAAAGTGTATTAATTTAAGACCCATCAACAAAATTTGATTATACTCGTACTTGGCCTAATTTCGAAACATCCAAACCGAAAATGAGTATGTATATACCCTTAAAGGACGGACTTAATATACCGTTAGCTTCTAACTTTATATAACATACAACGCAAGTAACGAGTTTAGAACCAGATCTTTAGTTACTCCCATTAACTTCTGTTGAAAGGCCACCATTCAAAATAATTGAAATTTTTCTTTATATGGTTAACTGTTTTATGACTATAACTATCAATAGGTAAATATAACAATGTCAATATAGAAAACTTTTACAATGTGACTTAAAAAGAAAACTATTGGCTAAAAGATAACTAATGGCTGTCAGACCACGCTATATTACGGCTTGGCGTATTTCATATCGCTGGCTATACATTCCCATTGGGAAATATACTGAAATAGGTCATGACATGAGTGTCATGAGAGTATAGTGCAAATCTTTCAACCCCAGAATGAAAAATTGTTACCGTGAAATAATTAACATAAGTGCAAATAATATATGTATATAAGTGCATGCAACGTGCAGTGAACTCATTGACAAGATAAACAGATGACAAGACAAACTCAACTTGTTGTGATAGGAACAGGCTGAGGAGAAACATTAAATCGAAAGAGACAGGAATTGTCATGGCTGAATAACAACTAACAGGCTGTTTTTCAGTAGATATTTACGTTCGCCAAGTGCTATCGGTGCTATAATAAACCCAATACGACTCCTAACATCACAAGAATTCTGAAAAATCGGTCATTAAAAGGGAACTGGACTAAGATAGACATTCCCCTTGTCTGCGAACTGCAAAATACCAGTGTACTCCGTTTAATCAGAAGAGACCAAATGTGTCCCCGCTCACATAGGTTTCATATAAATAGTTGCATCTCCCTTAGAGGGCATTCATTACGTGAGCTGTTTTTATATTCTTTTAAAGTTGACGTGAGATTTGTATTGACCCCCTCAGATTAAATGAGATTTGATTAGATTTTGCTGGACCCCTCCCCCCCATTTTGAGCTTACATAATTAATGTATGCCCCCTTATTGTCATGGCGAGAAATATGATCTTAACGAAATTAGAAGAAGAAAATCCACGCTTTATATTCAAATCTAGAGTTTAACCATAGAAAGATTTTATTGTGCACCTCTATGAAACCAATTCCCGAGAGCGATTTGAGATATTTTTTTTTTATGAAATGACAAAAATGTGAGGTATTAATAACGTTTATAATATGTACTACTTACATTTGCATAATAAAATATGTATTAGAGTATTTTTCTTTCTTTTCAATATCAGTAATTTTTCATTAAAAATGGGAAGGCGAGCAAATTTTTAAAACTTTTTCATGTTTGCATTAAAAATGGTAATACTTCAGAATGTATATGTTTATTTATAATAGTAACATTTGAAAGCATATTATATCATCTATCAAAAACAGTTTTTGTGATACATTCAGTAATATTCCATTTATTTGGATTTTAGTACAAAGCAATTTTCCGACCTTCTGACACACTCGTATATGCCCTAGATCTGATGGGATAAACAATTCAAGACGATCGTCGCAAAACTCTGCGAGGAAATTGCACCTATCTCAAGTTTGTTTTCCTAACCTTCTGTCGTACATTACAGGTGCGGTAAAAACAATTTGCACATTAGATCAAATTATGATGCTCAACAATGCTCATTAAAGTTACCTGTTGCACCTATCCGTAGGGCGTCCTAATTTCAAAACTTGAAACAAGCAATTGTGTTTGTCGCCGGGCTATAAATTCAGCGCGCAGCGAACAAACAACGCGGTGCCTAAAAGCCTTTTATCATGATTCATAGAAGGCTTTGATAAAACTTTCGCTTTCCCACGAAAACAAAGAAGTCCCATAAATAGTGAGCGATGTTTAGATTGCTCCTTAAAAAGAAAGGATGTGGCTTGGGACTGTAGGTTTGACTCGATGGGTAGATTCACTTGGAAGGTTAGTGTGACTGGATTCACTTCAGGCTGTATAATTAGAAACAAGCGTCATGGCTGACTCAGGAGGTGGATACAAGCTTAGGGGCCGTCTGTTTCAACGCTCGCTAAAGTAAAAGTATAGCAAAAACCAGTTACTAAAGTTAAATTTCACCAAAATGCGTTTTTCAATCAATTTGACAGCTTGTTTTACGTTACTTTTAACTTTTGTATTTACTTTCCGAAAACCGATAGTTACTCTAGAGTTACTCCGCCATATTGAAATATTTGACAGCTCTGTTCGAGGTAAACTACGAAATTGCGTGCTTTAACATTGATTACTAATATACTAATCAGTAACCATGATAAAATTGTAGAAGACAATGATAGTGACGATTGACAATGAATTCCTCGTCCAATATGTCTTGAAGCGAAAACCAAAAACATTTCGACCCCGTATTGACGCAGGGTCGAATTTTATTTGGTTATCTGGATGATTTCGATTTCTTAGCGCGGCACCGCATGTCGAAAAAATCTTGCTGTTGAACAGAATCAATTCTGATATCGACATATTTAGCTTTGCCTTTTGAAAGTCAAGTTTAATTAATGGATGTATCGCAAGTTTTACAAGATCTTCAAATCAATTTTCATAAACATTACAAAAATATAACATTAGTAGATAGTGCCTGAACAGAATCGTTTCTGATATCGACATATTTAGCGAGTAAATCTGTCTTTAAAATACAAGCTCTATTAATGCTAGTATATTTTGTACACCTACTACTTACGTTTAATGTAATACTCTCACCAACGGATTTTGAAAAAGGTATAAAATGTATGTTTTTCTAACGTTTTCGATACCATAAATAAATTGAATTGAAGATATCGTAAAATACGTAAAATATCAAATTCAAGGAGATATCACAACTACTGGAAAGTAAATTACATTCATATTGTTACATGTATTTTAATAGGTCGTCATTTATTTGTAAATATTCATACAAATACTTTTTTATCGGAACAAAGCTGTCAGATCCTATGACGCGACACAAAATACAACCGGATATTTTCATATTTTGACAGTTGTTCTGATTTAGTTTACGGTGTTGCCGCACCAAAAAATATTTTGATGCGTTTTTCCACATAATTCTGACGAATATTCTACTTTCTAGACTGGCCACACTGACAACTATTACTTTAGCGAAACTACACTTGAAACAGCGCGCGGTCCTATTTAACATCCTCGTTACTTTAACTGACAGTTTAAATTTAACTTTTCGACACGATTTAACTTTCTGTTGAAACAGACGGCCCTAGTTGTGTCAGAACTGAGTACAGGGTATGATAACGGTAGTGTCGCAAAATCAACTAACCTGACTCTAGAAGATAACACAAAAATCGATTACGCAATAATAAGACATATTTTTAACTGTATAAGTATTGCGTGGAAGGTGGAGAGATGCGGTGGGGTAGGAAAATCTAAGAAATAAATAATCTGTTGAAATACAAGGAATGTGTCGGTAATCTAATCCACCGCAACGTCCCATAGTTATTAATTTAAATTACATGGAAGATAGCAAGTGATACTTAGATTAAATAATCTGTAGGTTATCTAATAATTTATAATAATATTAACTGTAATGGAATACGAGAATTTTATTCTGTGCTCCGTATCAATTATATTACACGAAGATTGACATGTTTGAAGGTTCACGGAGAGTTATCAGAAACATGATATCAACGCTCCGTAAAGGATGGTTCGGACTATGCTAATAATTTAGTCGAGTTGCGAGTTATTTAGTAGCTAAATGTGTCCGAATAACATAAATTTTGTCGAGTAATTTAGTCGAGTTAATCCTTAGTTATATTCTTTCGGGCTAATAGCGCCCCACACCACGAAGTTTCAAAAGTAGAGAACTGGCTGTAATTTTGTTTTCGGGTATCTGGGTATCCTTTTATTGAATTTGTGACTGCATTTTATAAGAGAATTTAAGCTTTATTAAGAGAAAATTAATTTCAATCATCCTCAAACTTGCGAAGTATTTATTCTTTGGGATCTTCTATTTCATCGAAAAGAGGATTAGTAGGTTCTAGTTTCATTACTTTCATCTCACTAATTTCTTATTCTAACCTCTTCTAAAATATCAATTACAGCCAGCTTAATTAACCTATTAACTTTGTTGCGTTGCAGTCCGCTCATCGTCCAATACGCCATTCAACACTTTTTGGTTAATTTTTTGATAACACAAACTAAAATTCAATGGGCTGAGTCGACTGTATCAAAAAAACCTATCGCAGCCAAAACAGGCGCAAAAATACTGCGAGATATTGAGAGTGAAAAGGCAATTGGGAAAATCCCTGAGTTCGAACGAAAACTATTTTTTTATTTATCACATTATGTAATGGTGTTTCATTTTGTGATTTTTTGGAAGTAGATCAGAAAAATCAGAGTGGAATTCACACGCGGTAGAAGTGACTCCTCAGAAAACTAAAGTAGACAAGAGTGGGGAGGCTACGAAGCACGACACAAACAGAAGACCGATTATAATATCTCATTCTCCCGCAGGCTAAATCCTATAGATGTATGTATTTACTTGTCTCTTTTTAGTGTCGCTATTTTTCTTTTCAGAGTTTCAAATCACAACGGCGCTAATTCACTTCAATAAGACGATTCTTGTTTTATCGATCTTCAATAAGACGATCTTGCCCTAAAAATCTTGATTTAGAGAATTGGGACAATTATTAAAAGTTTAAAGAAAATGTCAACATATAAAACGTTGATATCAGAAAAAAAAACTTTTTTGGTATGTGAAGAAACCTTTGGTTGACTCCACAAAGGGAATTTGCAAAGATTGTAGAAGTTTTTGGTATCGTTTAGGTAATAAACAGAGCTCGATGTATGAAATATCCCCGCCGCATGCTGAGTGGTCTATCGATATGGCACGGTACGTGGGCGTATTGCAATCTCTTACAAAACTAACTGAATTACCCAACGTTTCGCGGTTTTTACTTTTAGTTTTCTTCCAACTGGCGCCCTAAGCTTGCTAGTGGTAATTCCAACATTCAATAAAGCGCTTCGATGGGTTCGTAATTTCAATTTTTCGAAATAACAAATCATTTTTAAACGACTTCGAAAAGGAGGAGGTTCTCAATTCGACTGTATTTTTTTTATGTTTGTTACCTCAGAACTTTCGACTGGGTGAAGTTCTGACAATGGCATCCATGAGAAAATCATAAAATTCTTAAATTTGCATCAAGTATGTGCGCAACAAATGGACGAATAACTCAATATCACGTCAACCGATTTCGATGATTATTTTTTATTGGAAAGTATATAGGTACTTCATGGGTAGTTTGGTTAGGTTCTGATTATGGGATCCACGACAATAGTTAGTGTACTTCAGATTCACTAAAAATCAAAAAATAAACAAAACCAAAAAAACGACTTCAAAAAATGCACTAAAAAGTAAAAAAATAATTTCGCATTCTTCTACAACTTAATAATCAACTTACTTTTTCTACTCATCAATATGTAGGTACGATTGTTATTTTTGGAGTCGGTGTCAGCCAACGTACCTGGCCCGGTGTGTTCACATGGCAGCTCCCCTCCCGCCGCGGCCCGCTCTCGCCTCTCACCTCGTCAAGTCGCGCGTGCGACACAAGCACATCTCATCTATAACTATGTATGTAGTTACAAACCTACCTTGGCTGACACCGACTCCAAAAATAACAATCGTACCTACATATTGATGAGTAGAAAAAGTAAGTTGATTATTAAGTATTAGAAGAAGACGAAATTATTTTTTTACTTTTTAGTGCATTTTTTGAAGTCGTTTTTTTGTTTTGTTAAAATTTTTGTTTTTTATATAAAAGAGTTAACAAATTTACATACAAATGCAATAGGATTACAATATTAGATAATTCGATGGTCCAGTTGATTAGTCAAACACCTCCAAAAACTAAGTTTGAGGTACAGAGGAAAGCAATACTTGATTGCTAACAATAAATCAAATACTATTTACACGTGTCTTTACGTATTAAACGTATATGACGGTCGGTGCATTAGTACGACATTTTTAAACATGCTAGTACTGACCATTTTAATTGATCTGGTGGTGTTTATGAATAATCTGAGTATTGTACCTGATAGAGGGTACAGTTTTACATATAACTGCATACTCAAATTTCGATTATTCGGAGGTAACTGTAACCGACCAAAATTTTAAATTTTAGAAATTAGAATAAGCGTTATTAATAGTCAATTAAATATTATTGAAAACCATTTTTTGAAGTGAAACTTCAAAAAACTTCCCTGCTATTATTTGCATTTCGGGTGAAACGGAGATACGATTACTGCACCTGCAACGCATCAACTGCGTTCATTGACCGCTTTGATTATGATGTCACTTTTAAAGAATCCCTCTATTTGTTGAGATACGATGCGGAAATTACGCTGTCTGCGCTCATTGGCCGCTTTGATTATGACCTCACTTTTCCAAGTATTGATTGATATTGTTTTGGTAAAGTTTCGCTTTTTCCACGTGTAAACTGCACTCGAATTTTTTAATTAGCCATCTCCCAAATTTACTTTCATATTAATACCTAGGTACATTCATAATAGTTTTTTGTTATTTATATCCCTGGAGATAGGAATATGTTCCTAACTCTATGTTTATACCATACACCTTCCTTTAAGTAATAATGAGCCGTGAAATCTTAATTAACATTTTGTAATTTTTGGCTTAAACTCCTCGGACCGACAAAAAAGGTAATGTGATTCCTGAATTATTATTATTAGATTCAAAGGGCATTTCACCATCCTCCTTATAGGTTATCCATACGATAACGAATATTAAAAAATAAATATTCGCAACAGGTAAAAAAAACTCGGCTAACTTATCCTATACACATATTATAGCCACTATTCATAGATTCAAGTACCAAATAGTAAACTCTAATAAATAAATAGTGCATGTTTGTTTGATTGATCGATACAAATCGTTATCGTTTTAAAAACCGTACGTTATCGTATGGATAATCTATGAGGATGGTGGTGAAATACACCGTCAAACTAGGTAGGGGGTCGTCCATTTATCATGTGATGTTTTTTTAGCAAGTTTTTAACCCCCCCACCCCCTCCCCCGTGGTGATATGTGATGCGGTTTTTGACTACCCCCCCCCCCCCCCCCCCCCCAAAATAGCGTGTATTTTTTTAGTACAAAGTATTTGAAAATTTCAGAATATTATCACGAAAAATAAATACACGTGATATCTCATTATACCCCCCCCCCCCCCGGTGATACAGCACACCCCTACAAGAGACTTATTCCATGGATAAGCTATCAAGAGGATGGTGAAATATCCCCAAAATTATGACCCAATTATTGTGAAATAAATACAGTAGGTACCTAATAAAATTATTAGTATTAATATTATCAAGCTCCACAAAATATGTTGAAACGAAAACAATATCTACATATTTGGAATCTCGGTAATGAAAAAAAAACTATTAGTAATTTCCAATTTTCATTGTCACGTTCGAGTTCCTCTGACAAAAAACTTACTGTGTAAGCAAGGTGTAGGTAGGTATATTGTTAACATTATTTTTATTTATTTTTTAAGAAAAACAAACATTCCCGAGTTACCAAATAACCCGACAATATTTGACAATCTCCTAATACAACCACAATAAGCGGAAAATGTTGCTTGTGTCGTGAACACGGGACGCCTGGGTTGGACCCAAACGCGATGCCAACTCAGCCACTGACCGGTATAAGCACTATTTGTAGCTGTCTGAAAATGCGTACACTATTTTATAAACCTCCCACTACTAAACTTCTCTACACCCACATATTGTAACTCTGATGATAATGATTAATGATTATACAAAATACATAAGGAACCTCAAAGGTAGGAAACTAAACAATTATTATGTACTATCGATTTTAAAAAATCGGTTCAATTCGAACCAAGGACCCAGCTCAGCCTCAGTTGATTGGTTGTTGAAGAATTTATTATAGTGATTGAATTGACTGCAGTGTGACCAGATTTAGTAGTTTTCTACTTTTTTGGTAGATTTCGAGGTACCGGTAACAGTATCTAGTAGGTAAAAATTATTTGGTATATTTTGGTAGAATTCACGCTTTTCAACTATTCTGGCACTTTTTTGCCTTCATATGGCAAGCCTGTCGAAAAAACGCGGGGTATTCCCCTTTTCATCCAATGGATTGTAACTATCTCTTTCTAATATTAATTTTTCGAGAGGGAAAGCTGTTAGGGAATCCCACATATATTGAAAAAAATTGATTAGGTAGGTTTGTCTTTAATTTTCATTCTTTTCGTAACCATTCGAGCCGTGAGCATAGAGTGTGATAGATTAGTGGGAATTCCTGTTTTGAATTTTTTTATAATGAAACGTAAATATACACAAGGATATCGTGGTAAATGGGAGCAAGATCCCTCATTCAAAAGTTGGTTATGTAAATCTAAAGTAAAGCATGCAACTGTGAAGTACTAAGTAGAGTGGCGTCTTTGAAGGAACACATGGCTACATCAAAACATATAAGAAGTATGAAAGGATGTGACGGTATGCAAATTACTTATGTTAATATGTGTATGTAATTTCTAGTTAATTTAATGATTACTCTTGTTAAGACTTTTTTATAATATTTTCGAGTTACGCATAGTACCCAACATAAAGAAGAAGAACCATAACTCGATCACAATTAAAAAAAAAACTATATTTCTGTTGATTTTAATTTTAACGAATAAACATTTCTCTAATTTATGGTGTTTTCTTTGTTCATTTTATTGTTTTATCGTTATAATCAAGAGTACAATAATTATGCTTCTTCGTTGTAACAAAACAGAGAAAAAATGTACCTAATAGATTTTTAGTATTTTCTAGTTCTCTTTTGGTAGAATTTAGTAGTTTTTAACCTCCACAAGCAGTAGATTCGTAAAATGAAATCTGGTCACACTGATTGACTGGTCCGTCATTCGTTGGCTGTAAGCTGTACGGAGAACAGGCTACAGACGAAAATGATTACCGCGCGTGACGTCACACAATGATACATTCTGTTTCCAGAAGCTTCGTACAAACTAAACTACACGCCCCAATTACTAGCAACTCCAATATCAATGATTCAGACTTTGATACCGCGAATCAGAAGAAACGCCGCGCGCCTCGCCGGATGGTCTAATTCCAAGGATACTCAAATTATATTTGAAGACATCATCTTGTTGGCTGAAAACACTCGTTTTTATTTTTGTTTTCTTAACGCTCCCAGATATCGAAAACAGAGCAAGCAATAAAAACACGGACATTTTACTGAGAGACTCCAAACACTTTCTCAGTTTCGTTTTCGTAAGAATTTCACATCTTTACATAAGCATAATTTAAATGACGATAAACGCATATATTATTATCGTATGTAATCACTAAATTGGATGAAATGCACATTAAACAGATACGGTACAAAATAATTTTAAAATAAACATAAATGTAGGTACCTACTTGTTTATAAATAATTTTACTGTCTCTGAGGTCAAAGGCGGCTTACGTCAGTACGCCAGTAATGCCAAAACAAATTTAAGTAACTGTTAAGTAACTATTATTAAACTAGTTGAAAAGCAATTTACTAGTATGAGACAAGTCGGGTTAATAGCCCACACCTTACTAAATAACAATGGATTCACGAGGCACTTCAAACAATATTGATTTAAAACGATATAAACGTGTAGTGCGACAAGAATTGCAATAATACGAATTATTTTATTAATACTCGGTACAAACTATTGAATTAAGCATTTTAGTATAATGCCTGTTGGTATGCGCTTCTACCGAACATATAGGTATATTATTATAATGAAACATGCGCTGCCGGAGTGTGAATTGACACGTTATTGTTGATTTACTGAATTATTGTAAAATATGGCAATATTGTTGTCGGGAGTTGAATTATTTTGTTGAATACGTCTGGACGCCTCGATTGCAGAAAGGGGTACCTATCTTTTCAGGGGACAGGATTGCGGGTGGTACGAGAATCTGATATCCTTCCCGGGGCCTTTGTTTTTGAAAGGTATCGTAAGGAGCTTCGACAGACCAGGAGAGGGCTGCTAATGTTCGAAATTACTTTAACGTTCGTGGACAGTGGGAAGACATCCCACTATCAAGTTATTTATGGTGTCAGAAGTAAAGGTCAATAAATTATTGAGGGTCACACATTTGCGAGTAAATCAATAGAGTTATTTTTAATCAGAGATCGCGACGGTCAGCACGGTTTTAAAATCCAGTCAAGGGAATTTATGAATAATGGTACTTGAGTGAATGGAGTATTTTGAGATCATATCATAGGTCATCATCATCATCACTATTGGCTCTACAACCCCTGGTGGGTCTCCTCCTCCTCAAGAGTCTTCCTCCACTCATCTCGGTTTTGTGCCAGCTCTCTCCAGTTTGGAAGCTCCAAGATAGATATGTCTTTGAGGACGTTGTCGCTCCATCTTAATCTTGGTCTATCATAGGTAGGTACATCACTTAAATAGAATTATTAGTTTGAGCAGAAAAGAGTTCGTGAATTTTCTGCCATCACACATTACATTATCTCTCCAAACTTACCTTATATGCGCTGATGCCTATTATTTTATAATATTTAGTTATTATAATATTTATTTATTATTATAGAAATATGTTGTTTTCACACATTTCTTAAGCCGCCGCTACCCGAATTTTTACCGATTTCTTACATACCTCCCTTAAACATTTGAAGTTTTTAAGCTCTTAAAAAAAATAAATGTTAATTTTAAAGATAATATCTAGACGCGTTCCACGCCGAAATGCAAATTATATGAATTTACTAGCTGATCCGGCGAACTTCGTACCGCCTCAGAATCAAAAACTGTTGTCATATTAGCTGAATTGATCTAAATTGTTTCTCCCTGCGTATACCATACCTTGATCTAAATTGTTTCTCCCTGCGTATCCTTTCCCCTCTCGCGTTCCCTCTCCCTCTCCCCACTCCACTTCTCCCCTTCCCCCGTCCCGCTAACCCCCCTTCCTGAGTTCCTTTCCCCCCTCCCCCCTCCCCCGGTTCACAGTTCAATATTATACCCCTTACAATATTGCTGCAGTTCTTTCAAAATAGGAGAATTCGTTCCATACAAAATGTATGGGGAAAATAATTTTCTTCGGAGTGTAACACCCTTTACTTTTAGGGGTATGAAAAATAGATGTTGGTCGATTCTCAGACCTACCAAATAAGCACACAAAATTTCATCAAAATTGGTCCAGCCGTTTCGGAGGAGTATGGTAACAAACACCGTGACACGAGAATTTTATATATTAGATTAAGATAGAAAAAAATCGCAAAGTATGCTTTGAAAATTATTATAAACATGTTTTTTTCAGTTATTTTACAAGTTATAGTTGTGAAAAAATTCACAATGTTTCTTTAAATGATACTTAAAACGCCTTCCACGAGATTTTTGCTCTATTTTAAACGAGTCGTGTTTTAATAAAAATAAAAAAATAAATAAATAAAATAAATAAGTGTTTATTCCAGTATGTGGGGAGGAGAGTGCAATCCCACACATTCCATAAGGGTATAATATAAACATACATGTACAAAGTATAAAGTATTTGAAAGGAAAAAAAAGAAAAAGAAGGTGGATATGAATGTACACGAAACAAAAAAAAAAGATAATAAGCTAATAGTAGTAAAAGGAAAACAAAATAAATAATAATATTAAGCTTTCAGGATTCTGTGAGCACGTAAGGAGCCAGTATTTTTCTCCAGTGTGCATCAATACTGGATGATGGACTGAGGCGGGCTTCCATGACGAGGATGTTTCCAGAGCTGGTTATCATTTATCGTTATCATAAACATTTTCACAATTTTCGCATCAATTTTATCGCTATAAATATTAGCGGGCTCCTCTAACATTCGTAATTAAATATATCTCTATCTTTTTTTTCATTCAGTATAAACACACAAGATTAGAAAATAAAATAGATTTTTTTTTTTTTTTGCGAAGGGCAGATAGTAACTTAGGATTATGAATAGATTGAAAGTAGCATTACTTGTAAAACTCAAATTATAGTAGGTACACTGAGATGCCTGATTAAATGGTAAGTTCCATAGATAATAGAAGCGGGAGATACGGCAGTGAAGCATGCCGCAGTCGCCGAGCTGCAGCCAAACTGCACGGACTATCAAAGCGGCTATGCAGTGAAAGTTACCTATGCACTTGGTGTGTATCACGGACGTATGAATATATCTGGACCTGCCCTAAGTGATAAAAACGTATTATTTCCCCCTCGCCATGGAACCGGCTGGAGCTCCTCCTTGGCGCCAGTTCGCCCCGTGTGGAGGGGATAGAGAATCGCTTGAATCTAAAATGTGTGACGTCATCATTCTTGCCGTGGGCAGCGCGAAGCCAACATCTATACATTTAACGAAAAAATAACACGCCAAAACAGTAGCTTGGGCTATACAACATACCTACATATCAATGTGCACATAGCGAATGTGGGCGGTTCCTTAGTGTGCTCGTCGCTGGTTACAGGGGTAAGTAAATTATGAAACATTTGTAAAAGTGTCTTAACCAAACACGGCAACAAAATATTGCTATGTGAAAACGAGCGAATCTTTTTGGGGTGTACATTTGGCCTACGCAAATATTTTATTATCGTGGCAAGCAATTCGCGCTCCCATGTAAAAAGGTCTATTCATTCAAAGCAGATTTTGCTTTTAAGAACTAAATGGTGATATTATAATGCGAGATGCCTATATACTGTGAGATTGATTTTTCAACTAATCACAGTCTTCTTCCCCTCTTCGCCCCCCCATAGTTTGGTTTTACCCCTCACCTGTATCTTCTGGTCTATCCATTTGGATGTCTATGGTGTGTATGTAGAAACCAAGGTGGTACGCCGCTCTGCGTAGATGCGATTAGTAAACGACGAAGGTGAAACTAGTACGAGCGGATTCCTACTAATAATAGTTCATGGCCCATCTTGTTTCTATTATCTATGATAAATGTTAGGACAAAGGGTAACTAGGCTTGTGAGATGTATGCGAGTTTCGGATGGAAAGGTAAAGAAGACGGGCTCAGTAGAGAAGTCATCTCAGCACAAGTGGCCGTATGGCTTATGGCCAGCGGTACGGTAAGTTGGGGTAAGAGCTGGTCCTACCTTGTGGGATGTATGTGAGTTTCGGATGGAAGAGTTTGAGATCGACGAGTAACTCAGTGGAGAAGTACAACCCGGCGGCACCTCAGCACAAGTGGCCGTATGGCTTATGGCCAGCGTGTGCAGATGTACGGTAAGTTGGGGTAAGAGCTGGTCCTACCTTGTGGGATGTATGTGAGTTTCGGATGGAAGAGTTTGAGATCGACGAGTAACTCAGTGGAGAAGTACAACCCGGCGGCACCTCAGCACATGTGGCCTCAGCATGTCCAGGCATCACAGTGTTGGCGACTATTCTCCTGTCAAACCAAAATAACAACTTACTTACAAACACTTCATTTCTTACCACTCATTTGGCAGAAAGTAAAATAATGAATAAAGGGAAAACTTACATACCAACCACCAGGTAATTCACAAACGTATTGACAAGGATTCCAAACAATTAATATAGCAGGAAAACAAGTGAGAAAGACTTAAATATTTATTCACAATTCAATGTCTCTCAATACATACCTATATACCTACATATATACTGATATACCTACATTTCAATAAGTAAATATGTAAGTGGGGTAATTTAATATAATTCGACCCACCTAATTGACGAAATCCGGGGAGGTGGGTAGGTACTCAAATATTATGAAAGCGATAAATAACTAAAATATAGCTAAGGAGACGTACCCATACTACGTGACCCGTTCAAGGGGGGGGGATCTTCAAAAATACCACGCTTCGTCACAATGAGCGGCGGGGGGCTTAGGGTTTTAGTCACCGGGGGGGGGGGGAGGGGTTTTAAAAATTGCAAAAAGTGGGTCACGTAGTATGGGTACGTTCCTTAAAGGCTATACGTAGTAATCCCATACGAATTTTATTTATTTATTTATTTACTAGCTGATCCGGCGAACTTCGTACCGCCTCAGAATCAAAAACTGTTGTCAACTTATTAGCTGAATTGATCTAAATTGTTTCTCCCTGCGTATACCATACCTTGATCTAAATTGTTTCTCCCTGCGTATCCTTTCCCCTCTCGCGTTCCCCTCTCCCTCTCCCCACTCCACTTCTCCCCTTCCCTCTCCCTCTCCCCACTCCACTTCTCCCCTTCCCCCGTCCCGCTAACCCCCCTTCCTGAGTTCCTTTCCCCCCTCCCCCCTCCCCCGGTTCACAGTTCAATATTATACCCCTTACAATATTGCTGCAGTTCTTTCAAAATAGGAGAATTCGTTCCATACAAAATGTATGGGGAAAATAATTTTCTTCAGAGTGGAACACCCTTTACTTTTAGGGGTATGAAAAATAGATGTTGGTCGATTCTCAGACCTATTAGATATGCACACAAAATTTCATCAAAATTGGTCCAGCCGTTTCGGAGAAGTATGGTAACAAACACCGTGACACGAGAATTTTATATATTAGATTGAAATCTATATCTAGGTAGGTACCTAGGCGGTCCATGTTATCGTAATTTGATTCCAAATATGGAATTTAGTACCTATGTAATGAATGACTAATGACATTTTATATTTCCTGAATGAGTTTTTGTATAATGCTGGCATTATTACCTAGGTAAATAATATTATAAGAAATCCTTTTAATTTCCTGTTTACCCATGTGTGCACTAGAAGCCGATGGAGATAGTGTTCATAACCTTTCGGTTACATGAATATAAAACAATGAATAGGTATATGAAATCTTGCTGCATCAAAAATAAAAATATAATATAGGTAGTTACCCAGGTAGGCAGGTACTACCTAGACCTAGGCAGTATTATTAATGAGGATTCAATACAAAGTCTACCTAAAACTTTATTTATGTCGACTCATTTATATTTTTCATAACCTCAAAATAAACTCAATTTCTAAATAAGAAAAATTTCCACAATTATACTAAGGGGGCATACCTACATTAATTACGTGAGCTCAAAAGGGGGGGGGGGTCCAGCAAAATCTCACATTACTTGAAAAGAATATACGAAGTGGCCCAAATTTATCTGATTAAAAATTGAACTACTAAATTTGTAGGCTGGCAACACCAATTTAACTGTCAAATATTCTTTCAAATCGCAATGACACTGAATGTATAAATAGTCCAGTAAAGGAAGGAGTTGTAGAGTGCGTGAGCAGGAACCTAAGCGATTCTTTCAGGACTTGTTTAGGGTGCTTAGGGTGTGAACATACTAAAAGTCCTGACGTCTAAGTGGTGAGCTAGGGGGGAGAGGGGGGGGGGAAGGTCCCGATTTTCGGGTTTCCGTTTATATCTCAAAAACGGTGCGTCGCAGAGGAAAACTTTTTTAGAATAAGTAAAAGCTCATAAAATTATCTACATCTTTTATTCTATACGTAATTTTGGAAATCCCAGCCGTTTTTGAGTTATACGCTCCACAAATGTCAATATTTTTGAAAAAAATCATTTTACCTCACATTTTTCATCAAACATTCCTTCATATCGTCTAAAATATTCATCCAAGAAAGAAATTTGTTTGAAAGAAGTTGTAAATAATTTAATTACCTTTTAGAATATATATACATATGTAAGTAAACCTCTAACCAGTAAATATTTACAGCAATTTTAAGTTTTTTCGTAAAATGTCGTCATTTTCAGAAAAAGCTGTTTTTTCTTACCAAATTATTAAGACGGGTTTTTTCTTCATGGGAAATTCCTTATTAATTTTTGCACGCAAGAAAGCAGGTAAGTTGTTCTCGAACAGATGATTAGTGGAATTCATTTTATAATCATTATTATTGTAATGGGTGATTAGGTTAGTCGTCGGAGATGTTACAATAACGTGCTACGATGCTGTTCGAGTTGGTGAAAAGGCAATGAATGCGATAGTGGGCTTGACATTCTCAGACATCAAGTTGTCCCGCAAAGATTGGGCATTTCAAATATCTTCTGTCAGCTCGTCGATGAAAATTCACGACGAAAAGGTTGCAGTTGACCCAACATTGCTGTTTCAGCGGATGTGTATAAGCAAACGATCAGATGAGGATTTGATGAAATTCTTTGAGTATGAGTTGGCCCCATTTCCCTTGGCACTGTTCTCAATAACATCATGTTACACTCTCAACTTTATGTGGATTTACGTTTTCATATCCTCTTTGGACGTGAAGGTCCTGGCAAGCGTTGTTCGTCCATGGCATCGTGATTCTCAGTGGTGGATGTTCTTACTGAAAGGGCTCTACGTCGTCTTCATCGTCGTCCTCGGCAACAGGCACGCTATTGAGGCATCTCCCTTGGCAGTGAAGGCACGCTGCAGAACAGGTCAGCATTGCTTTTCGGCATCCACATTTGCCAATTGCACAATCCTTGGTACAGCGGCAAAATATCATTTTCAGAAGGACCTCCGGTGCTGGAGGATGTTCTGTTGTAATTGGCGCCAGGGTGTCTCCTTCGTGTTTCCACCCCCATTTTTCAGGGGACAGCTCAATCCCGAGCCACTGCTGAACTTGGTAATATGTCCGCCGGGAATGCTGTTTAGCTGCACTCTCTGTTGGAGGGAGGGAGCTGATGTCAGACTTCATATTTGCAACGTACCTTGTGAACGATTGGGAGCGGTACTGGTTAAGGGAGGTCTGTCTTTTTGGCGCCGCATATCATTTCAGGAAGCATTTATTTCCAGCCTCTTCAACCTCGTTGTGAGTAGAGGAGGGGTTGTAAAAGATCATTGCCGCTTGCTTGATCATTTCTGACTCCAAGTACAATTTTGAAAAGCCCACCTCGCTTCTCCTGAAAGTTGCAGACGTTGTATCGCATCCGGTAAATGAATGTAAAAATATGATGTGTTCAAATCCACGATGCTGCATCTCTTGGGTGGACAGTGCCAATGTTTTGGTTTTCCCTCGTCCGGGTTTCAGCAACAGAATATCTTAGGTGGGAGGAGTGGAAGCAATCAAAAGGACAGTGAGGCCCACATCCTCACCAAAGACAGCCACAGAGTTGTGAAAGGATAGTTCCACAGCAGTCTTCACGATAAGGACGTCAGCATCATCGGTGACCTGAAGAGTCTGTATCCCATTCTCCCGAAACTTTGTCTGTAGTAAGGAGATGAAGTTACTTTTGTTGGTAGGATTGGATAAAAAATCTTCCTGTTTAACGGGTATTGATTTGTTCCATGTCAAATTGATGTCTGCTGACCTTCTCAGTCTGTATCGTCGCATCTGTTCTTGTGATTTCGTACTATTGACTGGATTTGTGTACCCATCAAATACCACAGTGCGAGTCATTCCAGGATAGTGGTGGTTGACATAGGTGATATAACGATCACAACTTGCGGCAACGGAGGCATCTTTTTGTCAAATTACTCTGTATAATATAGATAATATGTATAATATGATAGAAATCCTCCGTCCACAACTATGTTCATCTGAGACAGTAGAACAGTTTTTTGGTAGGCTCGAATAAGCTATACAGAACAGATTTATTTGTTTTTTGGTAGGCTCGAATAAGCTATACAGAACAGATTTATTTGTCTTTCGCATCCCACTTTCATTGAACAGTGCCAAGGGAAATGGGGCCAACTCATACTCAAAGAATTTCATCAAATCCTCATCAGAAACAGCAATGTTGGGTCAACTGCAACCTTTTCATCGTGAATTTTTATCGACGAGCTGACAGAAGACATTGGAAATGCCTGATCTTTGCGGGACAACTTGATGTCTGAGAATGTCAAGCCCACTATCGCATTCATTGCCTTTTCACCAACTCGAACAGCATCGTAGCACGGTATTGTAGCATCTCCGACGACTAACCTAATCACCCATTACAATAATAATGATTATAAAATGAATTCCACTAATCATCTGTTCGAGAACAACTTACCTGCTTTCTTGTGTGCAAAAATTAATAAGGAATTTCCCATGAAGAAAAAACCCGTCTTAATAATTTGGTAAGAAAAAACAGCTTTTTCTGAAAATTATGACATTTTACGAAAAAACTTAAAATTGCTGTAAATATTTACTGGTTAGAGATTTACTTACATATGTGTATATATTCTAAAAGGTAATTAAATTATTTACAACTTTTTTTAAACAAACTTCTTTCTTGGATGAATATTTTAGACGATATGAAGGAATGTTTGATGAAAAATGTGAGGTAAAATGATTTTTTTCGAAAATATTGACATTTGTGGAGCGTATAACTCAAAAACGGCTGGGATTTCCAAAATTACGTATAGAATAAAAGATGTAGATAATTTTATGAGCTTTTACTTATTCTAAAAAAGTTTTCCTCTGCGACGCACCGTTTTTGAGATATAAACGGAAACCCGAAAATCGGGACCTTCCCCCCCCCCCTCCCCCCCCTAGCTCACCACTTAGACGTCAGGACTTTTAGTATGTTCACACCCTAAGCACCCTAAACAAGTCCTGAAAGAATCGCTTAGGTTCCTGCTCACGCACTCTACACCTCCTTTTGGACCATTCGTTTACTGGACTAAAAACACTGTAAGTCGCATTTAAAACTTTTTTTTGTTCTTAAAGAAAAAAAAATTATTCGAAGAAGCACTGTTGTTAAGGTATCTTATAAATTTGATTGAATGGTGTTTTATAATGTGATTTGCTTTCATTTAATAGGTATAACATAAATTTGAATTTAATAGTAGGTAAAAAGGAAGAATCACTAATGGTGAGTAGTTACACTACTTTTAGGTCGGAATGAGTTAAATACCTATATTCAGATCTAAAATTAGAGACATGATATAAAACCCGGGCAACGCTGGGTACCTAGGTACTTAAGCTAGTTTTGAATAAATGTGAGCAATTTCCAACTGTGCTTTTTATTTTACTATAATATTGTTATTCCTCATTGTATTAACAAAAATTGCAAAGGTAGGTATAATATACCTATATCAATTCTAATATTGAGATCGGTAGGTAGGTACCTACCTATCAAAATTGCAATAAAAAATATTTTTCCTACTTTTATGTGTTTTTTATATTTTACAAAAAATGTAGGTTACACAGCTTTACTTTAACACCATGAGTTATGTGTTTAGTATCGCCATTTGATCAACAGTGGCGCCCTCCTACGTTTTCTACTCTTATTTGACAGACTGTAATTAATGTACCTATGCCCCCTAAAAAAATAAGGCTAAAGTTCGGTTTACGGGAGATAGTCCTAGATAATTTTTTTTTCTTTTTTTATACTAATTATGGGCCGGAAAATCCGAATCTGAAAGAATTAGGCGTCGGCAAGCAATATTAACTGAATTACACGACTTTAAAATTTTCTATAAACACAAAGGAAAACACGTCATTTTGAATGTATTGACATAACAGTCATGGAAAAACAAGAAAGATGTTACACCACATAAAATTAAGTGTTGCCATTAAGCAATAATATCAATAACACTTTCTTTTCTATCACAAACCATGTTACACAAACCTAGCGTAGCCGCTAAACTACTTGAAAACTGGGATGTTTTTTTGCCGTGACGCGAGTAGGCGCTACTAAGGGGCACTTTCTTTTCTATCACAAACCATGTACATTGATATTGGTGACCGGTGTACTGCTTATATTATTGATAATGGCAACACTTAATTTTATGTGGTGTAACATCTTTCTTGTTTTTCTATGATTTGTTGTGTCAATGCATTAAAAATGACGTTTTTTCCTTAGTGTTTATAGAAAATTTTAAAGTCGTGTAATTCAGTTAATATTGCTTGCCGACGCCTAATTCTTTCAGTTTCGGATTTTCCAGTCCATAATTAGTATAAAAAAAAAAACAAAAATTATCTAGGACTATCTCCCGTAAAACGAATTTTTTCCAAAAATAATTTATTTATTTACGCCCTAGTGAGCTTTTACAAAGATAGATAATAATAGTTAGGCAGGTACGTGGTACACAATTATAATGATTAAAATAATAGTAAAAAATTAAATTAACTAAAATCAAAAACATACATTTCATTAAAGTAATTATAAAGACTTCGTTTTATAACTAATACAGAATCTGCAAACATGTCTAGGTAGGTACAATATTCCCAAATTTATTACCAAAATGATGTAATCTATTTATAGGTGTACGAGCCTCATAGTTTGTTTTAAAATTGTCACAGAAGAAGGTACCTATCACTTTGTATCGTATTTCTGGTCGGTACGTAAAATTTTATTTTGGCGAGAATTTCAGGGTTGTCAATGCAATTATTAATGATTTTATTTAATAGTACAAGGTCAGAGATGATCCGCCTATCTGACAGCGTAATTAAGTTTTAATTTAATTAGTAATTTAATTTTCGAGTCCCAGATGTGTCAATATCTTTTTCTGATTTTTCTGTTTTCAGATTTTCGATTGAGTTTCGCTTATATTGTCTTCATTTAATTAAAGTAATTAAGTTTAATTATTACCAAAGTATTTAATTATTTTTTTAGTATTTACCAAAGTATTTAATTAATTTATTTAGGTTTTAAGGTTATGAGATGGTACGTTCCTGGGCGACTATTAGACTTCAAATAGGTTAAGTTCTGCCATTAAATGTATGTCTATCAATTATTATGAAAGCAACGGCCAAGGTGATTTGGACTTGTGCCATGGGAGGATGAAGAAAGAACTGCGTTCGGAAAACATACAATAATAAATACAAAGCAGACCAGTTAGGTAGTTCAAGGAAACCAACGTCAAACACATTATAAGAAACAAATCTAGTGAACCAGATAGTAAAAGTTAGGTTAGGTATTTCTAAAGTTTTACAAAAAAAAATTTACATTATAAATTATAAATAACGATTATTATCAACTAATTTATACATCTATTATAATATTCATTGCCGTCAGAGAAAAACAAAAACAAATCCAGTAAAATAAACGTGACCATGTTTAGAAAACTTGTTTGTATCTCAAGGACTTGCAACATTTACAAAAAAAACAATTCTTCGGCAATGTCAAAATACTATGGACAAGTTTTTTTTAAATAACATATAATTTTGAGATATTTCGACTAGATAGGTAGGTACCTACCTACCTATTTAAAAAAATCGATTTAGGTATTTGAAAACGAAAGTTTTAGAAGTTTGAGCTTTGTTTGTACATACATAATTCAGAACAATATTAGAACAGTCACAATAAATTAATATGGTGATGAAACTAAATAGTCAATGTTTTCATTTTTAATTTATAACATAATTAGGGCTTTTGCAAGGCATTAAATCAATTAAGCGATTTTTTGGCATCTTTTATTAGAATTATAATCAATAAAAAAGAAAAAATATCGAACCTACATATTTTTTGGACAATATTTTTAGAACTCTTTAATTGCCCTACGTAAAAAATATTTTTTCAATGTTCTAATACGTGGGTACCTACCTAGGTGGGTTTCAAAAATACTTTTTTTTTTAAATTCTGGGGACAATCTTCATGAAAGCTTTTTTTAAGAGTCAACAAGATAAAGTAAAAGTTTTATTTTTGTAAATATCTAATTAAATACAAGCTTTTGTATAATGGTATAAGCTAATTTGATTTTCTGATAAATAAAAAATTCTGATAACAAAATTGCGCATACGTCCTTTTCGTTGAATATTCATAAATAATTATTACACAAAGAGAATTGCGCTATCATTGCGAATATCACATACGTCGTCAATGTCATGTTAACTAGTGATTAGAGGATCAATTTAGATCAGGAACAGTGAAAATATTAGAAACCAACGTAAAAAAGAAATAAGGTACTCGTAATCTCAAATCGAAATCTTTGACCCACCTCGATTTTTTTCAGGATTCATTATAGCTGGTATGCAGCGGAGGAATCTTGGGAAAGGCGTATGTTTCAAATACTTTACATAAAGAAGGATTTCAGCTTCAATTCGTCGGAAACATGAATAAGAAAACCACACAATTACGAACTATTATTGTACAGCAAGAAAATGGCGTCGGACCAAGATTAGGCAATCGGTCGCAAAATAAGACATTTATGCCACCAAGCTTGCATTATATAAAGCTATACTATGTCAGCCTTCAAAAATAAGCAAATGCGGAGTATATAGTGTCAAAACTTACACGAAAATCGAACTCGTTCAAAAATAATCCGAAATATTCACTGATGACAAGGCATTCCACTCACTGAACACAAAACTAGACTGACTGATCACGTGACATTGTGTTTTGAACACAATTGGTCAGATTTGTTAGAGTGGGAAAACCACTTTTAAAACCTTATAATCTACAAAACTTATGCCTCTTCATTGCTATATGTGAATTAGTTGAATTCAAGAGTCATGGTAAGATATAAAAGCTTTATACATTATCTAAGACAAATTCAGCAAATATCGAACTAAGTGAAATGCTATTCATCAAAGATTAAATATACTAGCGCCACTGGCGGCACTAGCGGTTAAAACAGAAAGCGTAATGACAGTGTTTTAAGGCGTGCTAAAGGAATTTCTGTGGCCATGTTGGGAACAAACTCTTTTCAGGGTACTTAAATAAACAGGGTACTGGTCGTTCATATAATAATTTCAGTTAGGGGTCGTCCATTAATCACGTGAGGCTCGAAAGGGGGGGGGGGGGTTCGGAAAAAATCACGTAATATCACGAAGGGGGGGTGGTAAAATGAGAAATCACGTTTATTTATTTTTCGTGATAATAGACTGAAAATTTCAAAATACTTTGTACAAAAAAAAATACACGTGATTTGGGGGGGGGGGGGGGGGGGGGGTTAGTCTAAAACCTCACCACATATCACCAGGGGGTGGGGTTAAAAATCTGCTAAAAAAACATCACGTGTTTAATGGACGACCCCTTAAAAACTAGTCCGCAGGTTTTTGCTGCTAGGCCCTGCGGGTGGCTTTTCGTTCGT